>JASDFA010000008.1:5765833-8502500 GCA_035772735.1 Datura wrightii | reverse complement strand
TGTATTTAATACATGCTGAGACTGATAATGGTATATAGATATAAATATAATCTTCTTCCATACTATACTGAGTCTAATGTTGAACAAGATATAGTTTTTCTGCTGGAAACCATGTTGTATAACTGAGTTTCTATAGTAACATGATTTACTATTTCTAACATGCTTTCTAACCTTCATTTTAACCTATCATTCTACTTCTGAGATACCTTACAGGTATTTACATTGCTTTACTAGGTTTCAACTGAGTACGATAATATCCTAACATTCTTTACTAAATCACATACTGGGCATGTTGTACAATTCCTAACACTCGTATTAGAATTTATATCGTGCTAGAAAGTTTCACGCTATACATAACATGATGCTTCCAATATCGTACCAACATTCGTAATAAACGTAACACACGACTTCTGAATATTCTACTGGCCTTTAAACTACTTTACTATACCGAGACTACTGACTTTCCGAGGAAACTAGCTTTACATACCTTCGCTACTGATTACCCGACTAACTGGCGTAGCTTGGTCAGTATTCCAGCTATTTCTCCCAACTGCATTCATATATATGTTAATCAATACTAAATACAACTTTATTCTGAAGGACGACGTCACTTTCGATATAATTATAGCCTAAACTTAGGCTTATCGAAAGGCAGTCGAAAACTCGCTATTTTTCAGAAGTCCAGAAGGGAGAAATATTCACTTCACAGCTAGAAATACATAGACACTAGTTTGGAGCAATTCCACTTACCTTAGTTCGGTAGCTCGACAATTCGTCGGCCGTATTTCGCGAAACTAAATCCGTAGGAATGCTCTCTACTGCTAAATACCTCGGTATCTAAGGTTAATTTGAGTTTGGACGACGTTTGGCAGCGTAATCGAGCGATAATATATTTACCCTCTTCGTCTTCCTCTGTTCTCCTGCGTTTTCTGGAAATTATAATGATTTTAAATGAAATTAAACCGAAGTGGGGCTTTATATACTTGAGCCTGGATAGGGCCAACGTGTCACGGAGCCAACGCGGAGGCTCCACCTCCGTGACACGTTGCCATCGCGGAGGGGCTCTGCCTCGGCTCCTTCCGCGATGGTTCGACAGGTTATCCGTCCGATCCTTTCCCGAGCCTTTCTCTAGCACGTATGGCTTTCAAATATGCCCAACCATCGTGCGAATAGGCCATCTAGGTGTCGGAAATCTTACGGGGTATAACATTCTCCCCCCCCCCCTTAAGAACATTCGTCCTCGAATGGAAACTGCTATCTAGAGGACTTCTCAATTTACTTATTTAGAAAAATTTCAGCAGAGTATCCCCTGTAATATGGACTATACCAAAAACCTGAAACACAAAAAAGTCCAATACAGGTACCGCACACAATACTTTAGGATTCACTAGATAGCTAAGCATCAATCTTTCTCATTTATTCATACACAGCTATAAGGTATTGCATAAGTAATAATACGGACATACCTGTCGCCTGACTAGGCCTGGAATAAGTGAGGATATCTGGTCTTCATATCTTCCTCCGCTTCCCAAGTCATCTCCTCTCGGTTCCTATTATGCCACAATACCTTGACAGATGCAATATCTTTAGTCCTCAATCTGCGAATCTATCTGTCTAGGTTAGCTACTGGAACCTCTTCATAGGCCAGCTTTTCTGTAACCTGGATATCCTGGACTGGGACTGCTCTGGACGGGTCTCCTATGCATTTCCTCAGCATAGATACATGAAAAACCAGATGAACGGATTCTAATTCTGGAGGCAAGTTCAACTCATATGCTACTCGGCCTATCTTTCGACGAATCTGATAAGGCCCAACAAACCTCGGGATGAGCTTACCTTTCTTGCCGAATCTCATTACCCCTTTCATCGGAGATACTTTCAGAAATACCCAGTCATTTACATCAAATTCCAAGTCTCTGCGCCGCACATCTGCATATGATTTTTGGCGGCTTTGTGCAGTTAGTAAGCGTTCTCGGATAAGCTTTACCTTTTCCTCTGACTGCTGAACAATGTCTGGGCCAACCAACGCTGACTCTCCTATTTCAAACCAACCAATCGGCGATCTGCATTTTCGTCCGTATAATGCCTCGAAAGGCGCCATCTGGATGGCTGAGTGATAGTTGTTATTATAGGCAAATTCAATTAACGACAAATGCTCATCCCAGTTACCACCAAAATCTAGTACACACGCTCGCAACATATCTTCGAGCATCTGAATTATGTGTTTAGCCTATCCATCTGTCTGAGGAAGGAATGCTGTGCTCAAATTAATCTGCGTTCCCAGACCTCTCTAAAACGACCGCCAAAATCTAGTCGTAAACTGTGCTCCTCTGTCTGAAATAATGGATACTGGCACTCCGTGCAATCTGACTATCTCTCGGATATACAACTCAGCATAATCTTCAGCCGAGAAAGTAGCTCTTACCGGCAGGAAATGAGCTGATTTTGTCAATCTGTCAACTATCACCCATATAGAGTCATATCTGTGTTTAGTACGGGGTAATCCTGCTACAAAATCCATATTCACTGCTTCCCATTTCCAGAGAGGTACAGCTATATCCTGAGTCAAACCGCCTGGTTTCTGATGTTCTGCTTTCACCTGTTGGCAGTTAGGACACTAGGCTACAAATTCAGCAATTTCTCTTTTCATACCTGGCCACCAGTAGTTTCCCTTGATATCATGGTACATTTTTGTCGCATCGAGGTGAAGAGAATAACGGGCGTAATGTACTTCGTTCATAATCTGCTGGCGGAGCCCTGAAACATCTGGAACACATAGGTGACCTTTACATAACAGCACTTCTCCCTCAGTTACCTGAAAATCTGGTGCTTTACCCTGTTGGATTCTGTCTTTGAGCTGGATCAGGTCAGGATCCTCATATTGCCGTTCTTTCACTTCCACAACTAATGATGACACGGCGGTGTTCTGTATTACTGCACTACCGTCCTCTGTTTCTGCTACGCGAACAGCTAGGCTAGCTAACTGATGTATCTCCCTGACCAATTCCTACTGCTCGGGCTGCAAATATGCCAAACTCCCCATGGACTTACGACTGAGAGCATCTGCTACAACATTGGCTTTTCCTGGGTGGTATAGAATATTCACATCATAATCCTTTAACAGCTCCAACCAGCGACGTTGCCGCAGATTCAACTCCCTCTGAGTGAAGATGTACTATAGGCTCTTGTGATCTGTGAAAATATCAACATGGACGCCATACAGGTAATGCCTCCACATCTTCAAGGCGTGGATCACTGCGGCTAACTCCAGGTCGTGGGTAGGGTAATTCTTTTTGTGTTTCCTCAGCTGTCTGGAAGCATATGCAATCACTTTACCATGCTGCATCAACACACAACCTAACCCAATGCCTGATGCGTCGCAATACACCGAATAACCTTCTGTACCTTCCGGCAATGCTAACACTGGGGCAGAGGTTAATCTGTCTTTCAGTTCCTGGAAGCTCTGCTCGCATGCCTCTGTCCACTGAAACTTTGCTGCTTTCTGTGTAAGTTTAGTCAGAGGTGCCACAATTGTTGAGAACCCTTCAACGAACCTCTGTAATATCCTGCTAGTCCCAAAAAGCTACGAACTTCAGTCGGAGTGGTAGGCCTAGGCCATGATTTAACTGCTTCTAAATTCTGCTTGTCAACTTGTATACCAGCATCCGACACAATATGCCCTAAAAAGGCTACTGAATTAAGCCATAATTCACACTTAGAAAATTTAGCATATAACTGGCGGTCCCTGAGGATCTGGAGCACTGTCCGCAAATGAGTCCGGTGATCTGCTTCAGAGCGAGAATACACCAGAATGTCATCAATGAATACTATTACGAACAAGTCCAGGAAGGGTCTGAAAATACTGTTCATCAGGTCCATGAAGATTGTCGGGGCATTCGTTAACTCGAAGGACATGACTAGAAATTCAAAATGTCCATATCGGGTCCTGCACGCTGTCTTAGGAATATCTCTTTCACGTACTCGAACCTGGTGATATCCAGACCGCAAGTCAATCTTAGAAAAGTATCTGGGTCCCTGCAACTGGTCAAATAAGTCATCAATTCTGGGAAGCGGCTACTTGTTCTTCACTGTAACTTTGTTCAATTGCCGATAATCTATGCACATACGGAGTGAGCCATCTTTCTTTCTCACAAAAAGAACTGGCGCACCCCATGGTGAAGTACTCGGTCTAATAAAACCTTTATCCAACAAGTCTTTCAGTTTCTCCTTTAATTCTCTGAGTTCTGCAGGAGCCATACGATAGGGAGGAATTGATATCGGCTGAGTGCCTGGTAACAAGTCAATAGCAAAATCTATTTCCCTTTCTGGGGGAATACCAGGTAACTCATTGGGAAACACATCAGGGAACTCGTTCACCACCGCAACGGACTGGAGTGTCAGAGATTCTGCTCGGACATCCTAAACTCTAACCAGATGGTAAATACTTCCCTTAGCCCACAGGTCCCAGGATCGAAACCTGGCTCTGATACCAAGTTTGTCACACCCCGCTTTGGGGGGTATGACTGGCACCTGGTGCCCTACTAGGACCTGAACTGCTAGACTACTGAGCCTGAGCACATCTGGTGCCTGGCTAGCTCTAACTCAGATTCAGGGAACGAACGGGCTATATAATGGCTATAAATACAGCCTCCGGCCGACTAGGCCTATAGCCACCTGTACCTGTACTAACAGCTAACCAGAAACATATCAATATAGGGGAGCCTATGCGGGCCGACAAGGTCACCATGCTGTCTAGTTATCTGTAACTCACAATGAAATATTGGAAAGCTATGTGACCGGCATGGTCACCACTACTGTCAAGCTATGGCCCCACACGGCCAACATAAAAGAAACAGAAGTACTAACAGCTATACAACTGCACGACCGGCTCATCTGACGACAGGGAAATATATACAGACTCCAAGCCTCTAAGAATACTGATAATATGGTCGGGACAGGGCCCCGACCTACCCATGCTATACAACAAAAGAAAAGGGATAAACCTCTAGCTATCTATCTCTGGATGACTGGAGCTGATGACCCTGTGAGCTGGCTGGAATCATGAGGTATCGGCCCCTCGTCTATGAGTATCTGCAGGCAAGTAATGCAGCGCCCCCAAGGGGCGTCAGTACCACTGGTACTGAGTATGTAAAATAATAACTAAAAGAAATATCTGAAAACAACAACATAACTGATGGAACTGAAATAGGAAGGAATAGACTAACTAACTGAAAATATAAAGCTATGCCTACTCTTAACTTATACTAGAAGGAGTAGGAGTCATACGTGGAGATGTATCGTTCTACTGTCGATCTACTCGTATCTAGTGTAACATGGCATAACATAACATAACATAACATAACACACACAAACCTTACCCGGCCCCCATAAGCCGGGAGGTACAACCAGCACGCAATCTATACCCCTACCCCGGTCGTCCCATCTCCTATAATAACTATAAGCATCCTGCCGGTCCCCTGGGTATGCACTTGGGCTCGCTGAGCCCCTGACTATAACTGTACCTGAGTCCGGAGGACTCTTGAATCAACATCCCGGGCGTACCCGCTCGACGGGGGTGTTTAAGGGCCGACCAAGGCACAATATGGGGAAAACTGGCATCCCATCGTCGTCCCCTGTGGGACGGCATGCCACTCCGTAGAGCGACGTATCCTCGTCCTCTGGCGGACGAGTCGATACAGCTATTAACCCTGGGGCGGTCATGGATGCTAGGTAATCCAACCCCAAGACAATACAGAGGTCTCAACTAGTAATACTATCTGCATATACCACATACTGAAGCTAATGATAATAAAGTATTTGTACATACTGTATGCTGAACTAGTGATAGTGATATGTATGTATTTAATACATGCTGAGACTGATAATGGTATATAGATATAAATATAATCTTCTGCCATACTATATTGAGTCTAATGTTGAACAAGATATAGTTTTTCTGCTGGAAACCATGCTGTATAACTGAGTTTCTATAGTAACATGATTTACTATTTCTAACATGCTTTCTAACCTTCATTTTAACCTATCATTCTACTTCTGAGATACCTTACAGGTATTTACATTGCTTTACTAGGTTTCAACTGAGTACGATAATATCATAACATTCTTTACTAAATCACATACTGGGCATGTTGTACAATTCCTAACACTCATATTAGAATTTATATCGTGCTAGAAAGTTTCACGCTATACATAACATGATGCTTCCAATATCGTACCACCATTCGTAATAAACGTAACACACGACTTCTGAACATTCTACTGGCCTTTAAACTACTTTACTATACCGAGACTACTGACTTGCCGAGGAAACTAGCTTTACATACCTTCGCTACTGATTACCCGACTAACTGGCGTAGCTTGGTCAGTATTCCAGCTATTTCTCCCAACTGCATTCATATATATGTTAATCAATACTAAATACAACTTTATTCTGAAGGACGACGTGACTTTCGATATAATTATAGCCTAAACTTAGGCTTATCGAAAGGCAGTCGAAAACTCGCTATTTTTCAGAAGTCCAGAAGGGAGAAATATTCACTTCACAGCTAGGAACACATAGACACTAGTTTGGAGCAATTCCACTTACCTTAGTCCGGTAGCTCGACGATTTATCGGCCGTATTTCGTGAAACTAAATCCGTAGGAATGCTCTCTGCTGCTAAATACCTCGGTATCTGAGGTTAATTTGAGTTTGGACGACGTTTGGCAGCGTAATCGAGCGATAATATATTTACCCTCTTCGTCTTCCTATGTTCTCCTGCGTTTTCTGGAAATTATAATGAGTTTAAATGAAATTAAACCGAAGTGGGGCTTTATATACTTGAGCCTGGACAGGGCCAACGTGTCACGGAGCCAACGTGGAGGCTCCACCTCCGTGACACGTTTCCATCGCGGAGGGGCTCTACCTCGGCTCCTTCCGCGATGGTTTGACAGGTTATCTGTCCGATCCTTTCCCGAGCCTTTCTCTAGCACGTATGGCTTTCAAATATGCCCAACCATTGTGCGAATAGGCCATTTAGGTGTCGGAAATCTTACTGGGTATAACTCTGTGTGTGTGTGTGTGTAGTTCTATCACGAATTACCCTATTATATTACCTAGTTGATAGTTATACAAGTGTAGTATTTTTTTCTAATCTAGTATGTGTGTGTGTGTAGTTCTATCACGAATTACCCTATTATATTACCTAGTTGATAGTTATACAAGTGTTGTATTTTTTTCTAATCTAATAGCAGTTAATTCAATTTTTCTCCAATTCATTTAAATTCTAGAAACTTTGTACTTAATTTATGTCAATTCTATCCAATTTAATCAATATTGGCTATTGTTTAATTCTAATTCAGCCATAATTAAATTCCAACCCAATTAACTATCCACGACCCACCAACCCAATATGTAACCCAACCCAACTAACTATCCGCGACCCACCAACCTGATCCGTAACCCAACCCATTTTCTAACTTTAATCTCAGTCATCCATAAGACTCATTTTGACGGTCCAGATCCTCTCACTTCTTCTTTCCTTGTGATATGACCAAACAACCCCAAACCTAAAAAATATTCCCAAAGAAAACAACCGCACCCCTCTCTTCCTCTTCTCCCTTTCCTTTCACCGGATACTACCATCTTTGCCGTTGCCTGCTCCGGCCGCACAACACCCAGCTCTCCCTCGTTACTCTTTTCCTCTCTGTCGGACCACAATCACTAAGACTGGAAAAATTTCAGACCATACCATCATCTTCGCCTCCCTTCGTCTGGCCATTTCCAGCCAGTACACCATCTCCTCCCCTTCAACATTACCGTTCTCATTCTCTTATTTTCTCCAGCCAGCAAGCCACCATCCATATCACCGCCATCATTCCCCCTCTTCTCCTTTCACTGCTCCGTTGACCTATACCACTGGAACAACACCGGAAGGATAATCTCCCTACTCCATTCTTTTTTTCCTTCTCTTCACTCAACACCAGAAAACCATGTGTTCGATGATTCGAATCTGGTTCGGTATGATCTGTTAGGGTGTTTTCGTTTGTTTCCTTGGTTTTCCTTAAATCATAATTATGTGCTTGACATTGTTTAGATATGAAATTTGTGTAATTGGTTTATATTGATTTTGCCTAAACTTTATTGATTATTATTTGTATTCTTAGATTAACTTTCTCAAATTTTACATAAACTTCATATTCGACCTAACCCCTAATCGGATCAGTGCGCCAGAACTATTCTCTGTTTATGTACTAATTCCCTAGATTATAAATTTTGTATTCTTAAAATTCCCTGAATCAAGCAGCTTGCAATTCTGCCTTAATTCGTCGCCATTTTTCTTAATTTGTGTCTTGATTTCATGTAACCAATTCCTTTAAATAAATTTGAATCAGAACTAGTTATTGATTTTTCTCTCATCCTACGATTTGATTCATGATAGCACCTCTAGTGATGCTATTTATGGTACAAAATTTCTAAATTTTAACAATTTTTGTATGACTTTGGTAGTCCCTATAAATGATTTTCATTTGTTATCATGGTAACTTGATATTCTTGCTTAGTCTAAACATTTGACTGCCTGTCATTTGGTCATGTGCCTTTTTTTCTCAAAGTTTATGGTAAGTAGGAGACAATTTAGTATCTAATTATCCTTGGTAAATCCTGATTGAGATACCTAATTGATTTTTGCTGTTTTCCCTAAAAAGGAAAGAACTCCATGATTCATTGCTTTAGTCAAAATTCTTACATGATTAAATTTTCTCTTCCTCTTATCATCCTTTACTTCAAATAACCTGATTATGTAATCATCGTGAGTAATGAATATGCAAATCTGAAAGTTATAGACAGTGGGAGACTCGTCACTTAACCGACATACCACAATAGAGCTTACGTGGTCTCGACTATTACACTCAAGTGGACAGAGCCGTCCAAAACCTTTCCAGGGCTAAGGACGCGACCATGATATCGATATCAAGCTGAAGGGACAATAGGGATGGGGATAGCTCACAAGGGAGGTCCCAAATAATATAATAGTATCAACGTACATTGGCGCGTCATTCTGGAAATACGGTAATCAGCCCTTAACCCGCTCGGTGCTAGAGGCTTCTCCCAAAAACATGCAATGCTCTACATTATCTATAACGAAGCTCAACATTGTCAATTAACAAAGCTCAACATTGTCTAGTGACGAAGCTCAATATGAAATCATGCATAACTCAACATCATATGAAACAAAGCTCAACATTGTCTATTGTCAAAGCTCATAACGAAATCATGCGTAGACTTGACATCATATGAAAATGAAGCTCAACATTGTCCTTTGACAAAGCTCAATAATGACATACATCTCAATTATGAATTTATGCATATAGGAGGCTTTATTCCGAAACATACCACAAGCTCAATCATAGGTGGGAGCATCTACTCCATATCATGTGGTAAGCTACATGTAGGAATATTTACTCAACATACCACAAGCTAGAATTTATAATAAAAATTGGGAAATTTCACTTCAAACAATGTGGTAAGCTTATGCCGGGAAAAATCATCACTTTAAATCAACATGTGGGCATCACACAAAGCTTTACCATACTTGGATATAATCAATTCATTTTGAAAACAACAAGATAATCTTGGGTAGTTTTAAAAACATGCTTTTCATCATCAACCTCATCATCATCACAGATTTGTCATAAATCACTTCTTTTATGAACTAATCATCCATGGGCGTTTAGATTCAAAATTTGAAAAACAATTTTTATAAGGAAAAACAACTTAGAATCCACCCAAGCTCCATAATCCATCAATATAAATATAATCTAATCATACCCATGTATAGAGATTGAAGAATCATGCAATTGGGTAAAACCACATACTTGATCATAGACAATTTATCACATTTGATAGAAATTGGGCATGGGTATGGAAGGACACACCACTCATAGCCTTACATACCTGGAAATGGTGAATTCTAACACCCTCTAATAGCCCAAGCTGAGATTCCAATGGAAACCTTGAGAGTTTTCCTTGAATCTTCTCTTCAAACCTTCAAACTTGCATGCATGGGAAGAAAGGCTTAGAATAGGTTTTCCCCTGCTTAAAACATACTAAAACGAGCCTTAAACGACGTAGTATAGGTTTTAGGAACTTACGAATTACGAAAAGACCCTTACTAAATTCGCAGAAAAACACTTTCAGGTGGTCCTCACGGACGACCTGGCGACTCGTCAGGATAGGCAACGAAGAGTTGAGTCGCTCGTCAAGTACAATGGATAAACAAGTCTGCTGGAGCTCATAATGGATGACTCAACGACTCATACCCTGTGACCACGACTCGTGGTGACCTCCCGTCAAGTACACTTCCTTAACATCAATGAAAATCCACTTTGCTTGATCACGACTTACCTCATGAGTCATTGGGACTGACCACGACTCATGGGGTCCCATCCGTTAGGTGCACCGGATAATCTTCCTATAAATATTCCAACTCCACCCCACGATTGACATGATGACTGGTGGTGGCTGACCACGAGTCATTCCCTCACTCGTGGGGACCTCGACCCTTTATTTCCCCCAGGCCTCCCCACGAGCCATCTGACAACTCGTGGGGTCTCCTCATGAGTCATCCAATGACTCATTCTGCAACTGAAGCCTCATTTCCCAGATTTTCCCCTTTTGACTCTCGAGTCTGTGTTCGGATTGTTGGGTATAACTACACGCAAGTGTATGTGGTCAAACAAGTAGTAAAGTGGCTCAAGTAAGCCAAGTATCGATCCCACGGAGACTGGACTAAAGTAACAATCTACTCAAGTGTCAATGAACTTTAACTCTAAAATGCAGACAACAGTGTGAAGAGAAATTTGATATTTTGTTTCCTAATTTTATACTAAGTCTAAAACGAATATATAATTTGAGTCTGAACTATAAGTATGAGCATGCTGAGGCTAAAATAAACATGTAGAGAAATAAATTATCTATATAATTTGATTAATCTTTCCTCCGGTTGCTAGTCAAGAATTATTGCTTATGGATTAAAACTCTCGTATTTAACCCAACTTAAGAATCATGAACCTTCCACCTATATTTCTGTGATAAAAAGAAATTCATGTTCTAGCCATATAAAACTGATTCCTTAATTGACTAATACGACTTTCAGGGATATCTCTATCCTGAAGGTAAATCAATTCCCAATTTTCCCAAACTAAGAAAAGATCATATCCTATCAATTCACAACTTTCCAATTTCTTGCTCTCTCGAGTGAAACCGGACTTTTTAGATATACATTAACGTTGGCCACACATTAATGCAGTAAGAACAAGAATCAATAGAACAACCATGGAAGAAAAGATGAAAAACCAATTGATCAATAATTACATTTCAATACAATTATTCTTAACCTCAGCAAGAAGGGAATTTAGCCACTCATTTGTGGATTAAACATCGTTAAATGAGTGTTAAGCATACAAACAATTGAAATAAAGAAGAAGGAGATAGAGAAAAACCCTGAGATTTTCGTCCCCTCAACTGCCTGTAACCCACGTTCTTGCTCCACCAAGTCAGAATCCTTAAAAATAAAACCTAAGTGTTCTATTTATACTAGTGGAAATTTTTTCCAGAATAACAAGCAACGTGTCACAGAGTGTATCGCGAAGCACTGCCTCCGTGACACGGTGTGTATCGCGGAGCGTTGCCTCCGTGACACGGTGTGTATCGCGGAGCACTGCCTCCGTGACACGTTGTTGTTCCACCACAGGCCAAATTTTGCATTTTTTCTTGTTGACTTTCACGTTTTGCTCTTGATTCCATTCCTCCACTTCACCAAATCATGAATTAGTTCCTCAAATGCATTATTAACCTTCAAAAACAAGGACTAATCATGTTGGTTAGTATATATTCACATTTACATAAAATCACATGAGAATGTATATAAATAATTAGATAAACAAGACTAAATTGCGTTATAAAGTAGCACCTGGGCATGCAATTATGCCCAAGATCACAACCCCACACTTAAAGTCTTGTTCGTCCTCAAACAAACCTTTTACATCTCATGCACATGAAGACTTACACATAGCTAATTTTAGCAAGACGCTTCAAGCTACGGCTACAATGACTGTTTAAGATAGCAAGCTAAAAATAGAGCATGCACAATTTAATCATTGAAATGAAATACAATTATGTTAAGACTTCCTAACCTCAACAATTGACTCTCTATCTTAGCAAACTCATGCAAATCAACTGATCAAGAAATCCAACATGAATTATATCCTTCATTAAACATGTGCCCTCACAACAAGAGAGTTACCCATTTCCACACGCAAATTTTTAAATCACAACATGTATGGGTAAATGAATAGAATTACGCTCACTCTGACAAAGAATTCACATGCATCATGTAATGACCCATAAGCTTGCCCTTAGTGTTTTACTCCACTAATTTAAGGATGTTTGAACGTAAGATCAAGTAGGACTTAATGGGTTGTAATGTAAGCTAAGGGACGGGTAGGTACTATTCTGGCCAGTAATAGTGACTATCTCCCCCAAGCGCTTTTAATACATCCAACATTCATTAAGGACATCTCTTTTCTCACTTCCTCCTCATTCTTTTCAATCCTGAATTTTCTCTTCTTGTTCCCATTTCTTTAAGCACACTCAGCTTAGTAGTAAGGAGAACTTAAGCAAAAAAAAAAATTCATTCATTTATTTTCTTACTCCCTACTAATAATCAACCATTTTTACACATGTGCACCTTCGTCCTTTTCTCAACTTTCACAACTTCTACTTTTCCTTCTTTTTCACGCTTCTCACTCCTTCACTCTTTGGAATTTTTTCACTTAAGTGCTTAGGAGTTTTGGATCAAATTCAAGGCTAATGAAAGAAAAAGGATTAAGCTTATGTTGTAGCTATCAAAGAATAGGCTCAAGGCTCAATGGGGCTAACTAGAATTAAATATTCAAGGTAGGTAAAGTGAGGGATAACATTTAGGTTCATTCAAAGAAATGCCTAAATCATCTCCTACAATTCACATCCTTCATTTCGTTTTATATACACACCAGGCAAGTTCTAGACATTCCACAATAGCACGGAATATTCGAAAAACTTACACTCACAGCACATGCTCAATTCAAGACACATTCCGCAGACTCTTAGCTCAGCTAATCACAAGAATTCAAAATTAAGCTTCAATCACATTGAGTCAAATTCAAGAGCCTAAGTGTCTCACATAAAGTTATACACTTCTTACATGCTTCAACACTAACCACACTTGTATCTTACAATCATGCATAGCATATAACAAGAACATCAAGCCATCAATTAGCTACGGGTTCAAAAACCAACCTACTGACTAATTTTCCTCAAGACGGTCGTCATCCATCCATCATCGGAAACAGTCTCTAACTATGACTAAAAACATTATATATAGACAAAGAAAAAGTTTTATTCTTCGGTTCAAAGACCCCCCATCGGAAAAGAACCGAAAAGAAAAACCAACGGGTGATGAAGTCATGCTTGACTCACAAAAAAAAATTTCAAATATTTCTCACAAGCATTACATTCACCAAAAATCGTTAAGAACAAAAATTTTAAAATTTTCCTCACCCCACACTTGAATAATGCTATGTCCCCATAGCATCAACTTAACATTTAAAGAGGGTGAGAAATACTCCCTGAGGCCTTTAGCTTAGCTAACAGCATGCCTTTCTTCAACTTTGCACAAGTGGGTGTTCGACCCCACACTTTTTCTCTTCCATGCTTGTTAGCTTCCTCCTCCATGGGTACTCAGACTTCCCCTCCATCTGTGCTTAACTTTCCACCAAAACAACACAAGATGAAAAATAAATAAAATCAACTTAAATGCAAGAAATTAAAATGGTACCCATGGTACCCTTGGGTTGCCTCCCAAGCAGCGCCTAATTTTACGTCGCGGCACGACGTACCAAGTTTCACCACTTTTTCCTCCACCTTGAGGATATGAATCTCACCCCTAATTTCTTCTCTAATTTCCTCTTATGCTCCAGGGGTGGTGGTGAAAAATTGTAAGGACCAAGCAGTAGATGTTGTCATTTGAACTTATTGGCCCTTAAGTAAGCGAAGTCATTTTGTCTTTCCGAGTCAGCATATTTCAAAATATACGGGGCTTGGTCCTCCTCTAGACATTTCTCAGCTTGGAAGACTCTATTTCTATGTTGTCAACCAAACTTAATGTCGAAAAATGCTTCGAGTGTGGTCCAATAAACCTCAACTCTGAAACTGCATTGTGCTTGACCTCATTACTTGTAAACACCTTCTCAGCATTGACATCTATCTCTCCATTAATGTCATCTGGGGGATACTCTATCTCTTCTTCCATGAATGGATTTTCCATAAGTGTGAGCCCATCACGGGGACACTCAAGAGATTCTAATTGTTGGGCTTCATCCAAAAATTCACCATTGTCTTCCTCTTGTAGTTCCTCTTGAATATTGGCTAAAATTGTTACCTGCAATTTATCACAAGCTTCAGCCTCAGCAATCATCTCCGTGACTTTGACGCTCATCCTTTCTAGAGCCTCTACATTCTCTTCTTGCTGAATTCTCAATACTGCCATCACCTCCTTCATTGCTTCTGATTGCTCCAGGAGTTGTTTCAGCATGTCTTCTATTTGAGCTTGGCGTCCCAAGTCCTCATTTTCAACATGCCTATATTCAGCAAAAACAACAAAAGGATCATAGTAGGGGCTTGAGGGAGGGGAATATGCATTCGGACAGCCATCCCAATGGCCATCTTGACCACCACATATATTACACGTGTTACAGTGTTGCCACAAGTGGGGTCCTCCGCAATTCAGACAAGATTCGCCAAAATATGAGTATCCACCATTTAAACCATTTGTATTCCATGATTTCATGTCAAGAAGGGTATCCGAAAAAAAAATCAAAAAGAATTAAAACAAATATCTACAATTTTTATTTTTATTTTTATTTTTATTTTTATTTCAAAAATAAGACTAACACAAGAATTCTATACCTGCAAGAGAAAGGCTAAGACCAAGTTGTCAGCACTTATATAGAATTTGTAACTAACACTTAAGAAAACAATTTTGCCAATTGCCAGTCCCCGGCAACGGCGCCAAAAACTTGTTCGGATTGTTGGGTATAACTACACACAAGTGCATGTGGTCGAACAAGTAGTAAAGTGGCTCAAGTAAGCCAAGTATCGATCCCATAGAGACTGGACTAAAGTAACAATCTACTCAAGTGTCAATGAACTTTAACTCTAAAATGCAGACAACAGTGTGAAGAGAAATTTGATATTTTGTTTCCTAATTTTATACTAAGTCTAAAACGAATATATAATTTGAGTCTGAACTATAAGTATGAGCATGTTGAAGCTAAAATGAACATGTAGAGAAATAAATTATCGATACAATTTGATTAATCTTTCCTCCGGTTGCTAGTCAAGAATTATTGCCTATGGATTCAAACCCTCGTATTTAACCCAACTTAAGAATCATGAACCTTCCACCTACATTTCTGTGATAAAAAGAAATTCATGTTCTAGCCATACAAAACCGATTCCTTAATTGACTAATATGACTTTCAGGTATATCTCTATCCTGAAGGTAAATCAATTCTCAATTTTTCCAAACTAAGAAAAGATCATATCCTATCAATTCACAACTTTCCAATTTCTTACTCTCTCGAGTGAAACCGGACTTTTTAGATATACATTAACGTTGGCCACACATTAATGCAGTAAGAACAAGAATCAATAGAACAACCATGGAAGAAAAGATGAAAAACCAATTGATCAATAATTACATTTCAATACAATTGTTCTTAACCTCAGCAAGAAGGGAATTTAGCCACTCATTTGTGGATTAAACATCGTTAAATGAGTGTTAAGCATACAAGCAATTGAAATAAATAAGAAGGAGATAGAGAAAAACCCTGAGATTTTCGTCCCCTCAACTGCCTGTAACCCACGTTCTTGCTCCACCAAGTCAGAATCCTTAAAAATAAAACCTAAGTGTTTTATTTATACTAGTGGAAATTTTTTCCGGAATAACAAGCAACGTGTCACGGAGTGTATCGCGGAGCACTGCCTCCGTGACACGGTGTGTATCGCGGAGCGTTGCCTCTGTGACACGATGTGTATCGCGGAGCACTGCCTCCGTGACACGTTGCTATTCCACCATAGGCCAAATTTTGCATTTTTTCTTGTTGACTTTCACGTTTGGCTCTTGATTCCATTCCTCCACTTCACCAAATCATGAATTAGTTCCTCAAATGCATTATTAACCTTCAAAAACAAGGACTAATCATGTTGATTAGTATATATTCACATTTACATAAAATCACATGAGAATGTATATAAATAATTAGATAAACAAGACTAAATT
The DNA here is from genome assembly GCA_035772735.1 of Datura wrightii. Classification (NCBI taxonomy): domain Eukaryota; kingdom Viridiplantae; phylum Streptophyta; class Magnoliopsida; order Solanales; family Solanaceae; genus Datura; species Datura wrightii. Next base: position 8,486,119 of record JASDFA010000008.1, on the reverse strand, counting down.
GCGTTATAAAGTAGCACCTGGGCATGCAATTATGCCCAAGATCAGTCTGATCCTTGAGTTCTCGGGGTATTACAATATCTCCCCTTGGAAACATTCAGCCTTGAATGTTAGAAACACATAGAAAACTCAGAAACAAGCAATGCTCATATGCAAACACTAATTATTAAAATCGAAAACTGACGGAATGACTACCTCCGAAGAGAACTACATAACTGAACTAAATTCAGAAATCACATACATTTATCATAACATGATTCAAACTTGTGCATATGAACTGAACATGGAAACTGATTAGATAATTAGGGAAAAAACTGATACCTCAAATTGAAATTGAGCCAGTAGGGAACAGGTGGGGAATTTAGCCATCATAGTCGCTTCTGCTTCAAAAAGTTGAAAATAAACCACACCTATACAAATTCACATAAAATAGATGAAAAGGGAAGAAAGGAATGAAAAGCATAAAGGGTGAAGCAGGTGAATGGTGAAGCCAATGTATGTAGTGACAACGAAGGGATAGTCACTCATAAAATCTTTCAAATTTATCATGTCCAGCCCCAAAGCCTACATTACAAGCCACAACAAGTCCTATAATGATCTTAATCTAAACATCTGATAAACTAAAGCAGAGAAAATACGGGCAAGCCTATGGTATCTGATACATAGTACTTGGAACTTCTTTGTGAGAGTGAGCGTCTTGTTTGTTTAGTCCCATGCAATATTTGACACTATATCTGAGAGTCGGGACTTCATTTGTTATGAGGGTACATGGATTATGTTTACTTTTACCATTGGTATGTGTGAAAAGCATTGGTGATGGCTTGATTGCCTGTTGATAGCTAGATGACATGTCTTGTTTACTATTTATCATGTTTTGTGGTTGCTTGTAGTAAATTAACTGATGTAGGTTCATGGAAAAGGGTCAGGAAGTGTTGAATGTATAGTGCAAGTTTTGTTTGGTATTGGCTATAGTATCCTAGGTTTATTTTCTAGTTGAGCGTCGTATTTAGTTTTCCTTTTTTCTTTGCCTAAGGACTTGCAAAAGTCTTAAGTTGAGGGTGTTGATGTGTTGTGAGTTTACAACACTTTCGACGCTCAAAACTAATAAAATAGCATGGACTTAGGTATATTTATATGGATATAAGGCACTTTTTCTTTGGTTACAGGATAAATAGGTGTTGGAGCAAGAATGTGCAAAAGATAGCCGAAAGTGCAGAAAATTGGCTTAAGTCACAGTCTCAGTACGAGCCATAGGATGGTGCTACGAGCCGTACTACAGGTCATGAGAAGTTTCAGAAGGCTAAGGATGAAGAGTGCATCCTATGACTCTCAGTACGATTAATACAATGCTTGTACGAGCCATAGTGAAGAAGTCATGGAAAGATTCTGAAGATTTGCACAAAAAGCTAACTCCTAACACAGATAGACAATACGAGTCGTGGCATCAAGGTACAAGTCGTACCATAGCACTCGTGAAGAACTTCAGACAAATTGAAAAGTCTCAGAGTCAAGCCACGAAAGCACAGTACGATTATAGAAAGCATGTACGAGTCGTACCAAGGTCCAACACTTAGCCAAATTTCAGCCAGCCAATGATATACGGGAAGCAGGTACGACCCATACATACCTGCTATGGGTCGTAGGAATGGTCATGACACAGGCGGCTGCAGTTATGGAAATTCACCCTGTTAACCTAGGAAAAGGATTTTTATGTCTGTATAAATATGTTTTACGTTTTATCTTAAACAAAAATAATGAGAACTCATTAGACAAGCGTGAGATAACATTAGAGGACGTGAGAATTGAGGGTTAGAAGATAAAATTGAGTTGATTGACCTGTGATTAACCTTTTCTTGATTTTCTTTTGATCTTCATACTTTGTTCTTGAGGATTTTGCTGATTTATTCAATGAAGTTTTTATCTCATCCATAATTGTAAGTATTGATTTATATATTTAATTATAAATGCAAATCACAATCTTGCAACTATGAGAGGCTAAAACCTCCATAGCTAGGGTTGTGGGAACCATGGTAGATTAACAAGTTAGGGTTGCATAAAAGTGATTCAAAACCAATGAAAAACACTTGTATTGTATTCTCTTCATGCTTAAACATTTCTTAACGATGTACAATGTTAGGACTTGACTGAATTCTTTACTTGCTTGAGCCTAGAGAGGTAGAGATTAGGAAAAGAGAATTACAACAAAGCCTTGATCTTGATGATCATTGTATTAACTTGTGTTGTGGTCGCAAAATAGTTAAATTTGGGATATATTGATAACAGTTAATTTGCAATCGCTCATGAGACCTGATCTGGTGATTGAGTATAGTCATTCAATAGGTACGAACCAGTCATTTGAATGAACCTTAGTTATAAGTTCTATAAGTAAGCATTGGTGATGATCATATATGTATATCCGAAGTAGTTATGAACCCATGGGGAACACAAAACCCTAGTTATCTTTCAGTCTAGATTTCAACCAAAGTTTTAACAGTTGTTTTTAATTATTATTTTCTTTAGAATCCCCCAATTTGGAGTAGCTACCCAACAAGTTCACTTACTTGCTTTAGTCTAGCTCTTATATATTCCCTGTGGGTTCGACCCCAACCTCTTAGTTGGGTTCTTTATTGACAACGTCCGCTTCATACTTCAGTAGGAGGTATGATTTGAGCGTTATCAGGCGGTTCTCAAAAAAAAAAGTGGAGGCTTTCTCCCAAGGGGGAGATAGTGTACTCCGTTACTAGGGTAGGCTGTGTATATCAGATGTAGGTGATTTGAGACAACAGATATTGGCGGAAGCACACAGTTTGATATATTCTATCCACCTAGGTGCTACTAAGATGTACCATGATTTATGGGATATTTACTGGTGGAATGGCATGAAAAGAGACATTGTAGAATTTGTGGCTAAGTGCTCGAACTGCCAGCAGGTCAAGGTGGAACATTAGAGACCGGGAGGTATGACTTAGGATATTAGCATACCCACTTGGAAGTGGGAAGAAGTGAATATGGATTTTATTACAAGTCTACCTCGTACTCATCGACAACATGACTCAATCTAGGTGATAGTAGACCGGATGACAAAGTCAGCACAGTTCCTCCCAGTTAAATCTACAGACTCGGGCGAGGATTGTGTTAGGCTTTATATCCAGGAGTTGGTCAGACTGCATGGGATGCCCTTGTCCATTATTTCAGGTAGAGGTACCCAGTTCACCTCGCATTTCTGGAAGTCATTTCAGAAGGGACTTAGTATCCAGGTCAAGCTCAGCACAACTTTACACCCGCAGATAGATGGAAAAGCTGAGCGGATTATACAGACTTTGGAAGATATGCTGAGAGCGTATGTGATCGATTTCAAGGGTAGTTGGGATGATCACCTACCTCTCATCGAGTTTGTGTACAACAACAACTACCACTCCAGTATCCAAATGCCCCGTTTGAGGCATTATATGGTAGGAGATGTAGGTCTCCTATAGGGTGGTTTGAGGTTGGTCCTGATAGGGCCAGACTCAGTTCATGAGGCTATGCAGAAGGTGTAACTTATTAGGGAGAGGTTGAAAATAGCGCAAAGCTGTTAGAAATCCTACGTTGATGTGAGGAGAAGAGAGTTAGAGTTTGCAGTGGATGAATGGGTTTATCTAAAAATTTCACCCATGAAAAGGGTGATGAGGTTTGGGAAGAAATGAAAACTCAGTTCGAGATATGTGGGACCCTACAAAATTCTGAAGCAAATTGGTAGTGTGTCATATGAGTTAGAAGTACCTCCAGAGTTAGCATCTGTGCACCCAGTCTTCCATGTGTCACTATTGAAGAAGTGCATCGGTGATCCAACTTCAGTTGTGCCACTAGATAGTGTGGGAATAAAAGATAGTCTTTCTTGCAAAGAGGTCCCAGTCAAGATCCTTGACCATCAGGTTCGTAACTTGAGAAACAAGAAAGTTGTTTCGGTGAAAGTTTTGTGGAGGAACCAGCTAGTTGAGGAAGCCACATGGGAAGCAGAAGAAGATATGATGGCGAGATACCCTCTCTTATCCCTTCCAGTTTAGTTCCAACATCAGGTACTAAATCCCTCCTCAGTACTCTGTTCAGTTCCAAACTCATCAGCTCTATTCAGATTTTCAATGTGCATTCTAGTTGCATCAGCTCTTTTAGCATGGTTAAGACAGTTCAGAGTCAGTTACTCTTTCAAAAACTAGCTCATAGTCTAAGTCTAGGAATTGCAGCTCTTTTCCTAGGTTTCAGCAGTTTTAGTCTTCATTCGAGGATGAATGACCCCAATGGGGAGATATTGTAACACCCCGAAACTTTCCTAGACCAGACTCAGACCTTCCAAGAAAAATCCAAAAGAAAACTAGAAAATTTTCCTCAAAACGACTGAAACAACAAGTCGGGGTCAGCTCCAATGACTCATTGTGCTAGTCGTGGTCAGCCTAGTATGGTCCTTTGAGAACTAACATGGTAAGGAATGACCCATTGTGAAAAACAATAAGTTGTCCTATCACTCGTTGGTCCCCAACTCAGAAGTCCCTCTTCTAGGACCCCACGACTCAACCAATGAGTCGTCGTCAGAAACAACGACTCGTGGTGTGAGTCGTTGGTTGAGTACCCAAGAAACCCCTTCAGTGATGACGAGTGGAAACAACGACCGTTGTATCCCACAATGAGTCATTATGACCACCCATGGGGTCAGGTTCAGTAATCCTTAAATCTTTTGTAATACCTTCGGAACCCAAGGATCAGACCCGGGAGTCAAACGGGGAAAATCTGGGAAATGAGGCTTCAGTTGCAAAATGAGTCATTGGACGACTCGTGAGGAGACCCCACGAGTCATCAGGTGGCTCGTGGGGAGGCTTGGGGAAATAAAGGATCGAGGTCCCCATGAGTGAGGGAACGACTCGTGGTCAGCCACCACGAGTTTTCATGTCAATCGTGGGGTGGAGTTGGAATATTATAGGAAGTCAGTCCCAATGACTTGTGAGGTAAGTCGTGATTAAGCAAAGTGAATTTTCATTGATGTTAAGGCATTTTACTTGATAGGATTTTACCATGAGTCGTGGTCACGGGGGACGAGTCATTAGATCATCCGTTACAAGCTCCAGCAGACCTGTATCCAGTGTACTTGACGAGAGACTCGATGATTCGTTTCTCGTCCTGATGAGTCGTCAAGTCATCCGTTAGGACCACCTAGCAGTGTTTTCCTGCGAATTCAGTAAGGGTCTTTTTGCAATTCCTAAGTTTCTAAGACCTATACTACGTCATTTAAGGCTCGTTTTTGTGATTTTTAAGCAAGGGAAAACCTATTCTAAGCCATTCTTCCCATGCATGCAAGTTTGAAGGTTTGAAGAGGAGATTCAAGGAAAATTCTCAAGGTTCCCATTGGCATCTCAGCTTGGGCTATTAGAGGGTGTTAGAATTCACCATTCCCAGGTATGTAAGGCTATGAGTGGGTGTCTCCTTCCACACTCATTCCCAATTTCTATCAAAATGTGATAAATTGTCTATGATCAAGTATGGGGTTTTATCCAATTGCATGATTCTTCAATCTCTATACATCGGTATGATTATATTGTTTTTGTATCGATGGATTATGGAGCTTGGGCGGATTCTAAGTTGTCCTTCATTATAAAAATTGTTTTCCAAATTTTGAATCTAAAATGCCCATGGATGATGAGTTCATAAAAAAAGTGATTTATGAAAAATATGTGATGATAATGAGGTTGATGATGAAAAACATGTTTCTAAAACTACCCATGATTATGTTGTTGTTTTCAAAATGAATTGATTAGATCCAAGTATGGTAAAGCTTTGGCTGATGCCCACATGTTGATTTAAAGTGATGATTTTTTCCGACATAAGCTTACCACATTACTTGAAGTGAAATTTTCCAATTTTTATTATAAATTCTAGCTTGTAGTATGTTGAGTAAATGTTCCTACATGTAACTTAACCACATGATTTGGAGTAGATGCTCTCACCTATGATTGAGCTTGTGGTATGTTTCGGAATAAAGCCTCCTATATGCATGAATTCATAATTGAGATGTAGGTCATTATTGAGCTTTGTCAAAGGACAATGTTGAGCTTCATTTTCATATGATGTAGATTCTACGCATGATTTCTTTATGAGCTTTGTCAATAGACAATGTTGAGCTTCGTTTCATATGATGTTGAGTTATGCATGATTTCATATTGAGCTTCGTCATTAGACAATGTTGAGCTTCGTCAATTGACGATGTAGGCAGCACATTCTAGGGAGAGGGAGGCCAAGAGGGCTAGGACTAAGGACCACAGATTCTCTCAATAGAGGTCCGGTGGTGGGCACTGACAGCAGATCCACCAGAGATCATCAGCCCCAGCATCTTCAACATTGGGTGTTCCATCCATTCCCAGACATGATTAGAGAGGGCGAGCGTCAGGATCAAGGGGTCAGAGCAGCAGGCCCACAGATTCCAGCATTCCAGCTAGTCGCAGGTGCGACCGAGTACACACAGGCCTGTGTTTGGCAGGGTCAGGAGCTTGATTTGGATGTGGGCAGCCTGGACATATGCTCATAGATTATCTGGCTATGAGACAGGATCAGGTTGGGGGCCGAGGCCCAGCTTCTAGTTCAACAACCCCTTTCCCATGCACAGCACATCAGGGGGCATCTACTAGCACAGTCGGCGGGCAGCGCCAGAACAGATTCTATGCCTTAGCCACTCGTTAGGAGTAGGAGGCCTCACCAGATGTAGTCACCGGTATGTTTAGAGTCTTTCATGTTGATGTATATGCCTTGTTAGATCTAGCGGTTACCTTGTCTTTTGTGACACCTTATGTAGCTAGTAGCTTCAGAGTCAGTCCCGATGTCTTGTCAGTGCCCTTCTCAGTTTCTACTCCAGTAGGTGACTCAGTTATAGCTAGACGGGTGTATAGAGATTATCCGGTCTTAGTTATTCATAAGGTCACCTCAGAAGACTTGATAGAGTTAGCCATGACCGATTTCGATGTTATTCTCGACATGGATTGGCTATTTTTATGCTTTGCTTCAGTTAATTGTAGGACCCAATCAGTAGAGTTAAGATTTCTGGGAGAGCCTGTCTTAGAATGGGAGGGTAGTTCAGTTGTTCCTGTAGGTCGATTTATTTCCTATCTTAAGGCTAGAAAGATGATTTCTAAGGGTTGTTTATACCATCTAGTTAGGGTTAAGGACATGGAGTCCTAGACCCCGACTATCCAATCCATACCAGTAGTACATGAGTATCCAGAGGTCTTCCCTGATGATTTGCCAGGTGTCCGTCCCAAGCGGGAGATTGATTTCGATATAGATCTTCTTCCCGACATGCAACCTATATCTATTCCTCCTTACAGAATAGATCCGGCCGAGCTAAAAGAGTTGAAGGATCAGTTAAAGGACCTGTTAGATAAGGGCTTTATAAGGCTGAGTAAGTCTCAATGGGGTGCACCAGTGTTATTTGTCCAAAAGAAGGACGGTTCGCTTCGGATGTGTATTGACTGTCAACAGTTGAACAAGGTCACTGTCAAGAACACGTATCCTTTACCCAGGATTGATGATTTGTTTGACAAGCTTCACGGTGCCAAGTGTTTCTCTAAGATTGATCTCAGATCCGGGTATCACCAGCTCAGGGTTCAGAAGAGTGACATCCCGAAAACCGCTTTTAAAACTTGGTATGGTCACTACAAATTTGTTGTTATGTCTTTTGGACTAACCAATGCCCCTGCAACTTTTATGGAACTAATGAATAGGGTGTTCAAGGCATAGTTGGACATGTTTGTGATTGTTTTCATTTATGACATCCTTATATACTCTCAGAGCAAGGAGGAGCATGTCGTCCACTTGAGAATAGTGCTTCAGACCCTCAAGGATCGTCAGTTGTTTGCAAAGTTCAACAAATGTGAGTTTTGGTTGGACTTGGTGGCATTTCTAGGCCATGTGGTATCAGGTGAGGGCATAAAAGTAGACTCTCAGAAGATCGAGGCGGTAAAGAATTGGCCTAGACCGGTGAACCCATCAGATATCAGGAGCTTTTTGGGCTTAGTGGGTTACTATTGGAGACTTGTGGAGGGTTTTTCATCTATTGCCACACCATTAACTAAGTTGACTCGGAAGAAGGTGAAATTTCAATGGTCAAAGTCTTGTGAGTAAAGCTTCTAGGAGTTGAAGACCCGACTCACTTCAGCACCAGTGTTGACCCTACCTGAGGGTACCGATGGTTTTGTAGTGTATTATGATGCTTCACGAGTTGGACTCGAGTGTGTGTTGATGCAGCATGGGAAAGTGATAGCTTATGCCTCGAGACAGTTAAAAATCCATGAAAAGAACTACCTGACCCATGATCTTGAATTGGCTGCGGTGGTGTTTGCGTTGAAAATTTGGTGGTATTACTTGTATGGGGTCCACATGGATGTATTCACGGATCACAAGAGCTTTCAATATATGTTCACGCAGAAAAACCTAAATCTTCAAAAAACGAGGTGGTTGGAGCTACTTAAGGACTATAATATGAGTATTCTTTACCACCCGGGCAAGGCGAATATGGTAGCAGACGCACTTAGTAGACTCTCTGTGGAGAGTGTGTCCCATATGGATGATGGAAAGAAAGAGTTGGTGAAAGATGTCCATCAACTTGTGAGGTTGAGAGTTAGATTGGTCGACTCGACTGATGGCAGCGTTGTTGTGCAAAATGGATCAGAATCATCCTTGGTGATGGATGTGAAGGCCAGACAAGATGAGGATCTGATTTTAGTAAAGCTGAAGGAAGCCGTTTGAAGTAAAAAGGTGGAGGTCTTCTCCCAAGGGGGAGATGGTGTACTGTGGTACCAGGGTCATCTATGTGTTCCAGATGTTGATAATTTGAGGGACCGGATATTGCATGAGGCACATGGATCCAAGTATTCTATCCATCCAGGTACCACCAAGATGTATCATGACTTGCGGGAAATATATTGGTGGAACGACATGAAGAAGGACATTGCATAATTTGTTGCCAAGTGCTCGAACTATCAGCAAGTGAAAGTTGAGCATTAAAGGTCGGGAGGCGTATTGCAGGATATTAACATTCCTACTTGGAAGTGGGAAGAGATTAGTATGGATTTCATTATAGGCCTACCTCGTACTCGCCGACACTATGATTACATTTGGGTGGTCGTAGATAGGTTGGCCAAGACTACACACTTCCTACCGGTCAAAACCACAGATTCAGCGGATGATTATGCCAAATTGTATATTCGGGAGTTGGTTCGACTACATGGAGTTCCCTTGTCTATTATTTCAGACCGAGGTACGCAGCTTACCTCTCACTTTTGGCAGTCTTTCCAAAAAGGGCTTGGGATTCAGGTTAAGCTCTGCACAACATTTCATTCGCAAATGGATGATCAGACGGAGCGGACAATTCAAACTCTCAAGGATATGCTAAGAGCTTGTGTGATGGACTTCAAGGGTAGTTGCGATGATCACTTTCCCTTGATCGAGTTTGCTTACAATAAAAGCTATCGCTCCAGTATCCAAATGGCACCGTTTGAGGCTCTTTACGGGTGGAAGTGTAGGTCGCCCATCGAGTGGTTTGAGGTTGGTGAGGCAGCTATGATAGGACCTGATTTGGTTCACGAGGCTATGGTGAAGGTTCAGTTGATAAGAGATAGGCTGAAAACTGCTTAGAGTCGTCAAAAGTCATACGCGGATGTGAGAAGAAGAGATTTGGAATTTGAGGTTGATGATTGGGTATTTCTAATGGTATCTCCCATGAAGGGAATCATGCGATTCGAAAGGAAAGGAAAACTCAGTCCCCGCTATATTGGTCCCTACCGGGTTATGAGAAGAATTGATAAGGTAGCGTATGAGTTGGACTTGCCATCAGAGTTATCTTCAGTTCATCCCGTCTTTCATGTATCGCTCTTGAAAAAGTACTTGGGTGATCCATCTTTAATTGTCCCGGTGGAAAGTGTTGGTGTGGGAGATAGCCTCAGTTATGAGGAAATTCCAGTTGCAATCTTGGATCGTCAGGTTCGGAGGCTGAGGAACAAAAGATTTTCAACTTTTTTTGTCTATCTCTCTTTTTTTCGTTCCCACCATTTATGCACCCCTACTCTATCCACCCTCAACTTAGGCATTTTGCCTATATTGAGGTTCACAATATCCAAGGAAGGACCAGGGCGAAAATAGGTTCATTATAAAAAAAATGGGTATAGTTAATCGGTTCATCAAAGAAAAATAGTCTATTAAAGGCTCAGAACTGGGATCAAGGGGATCATATGATTTTGGTAGGGTTATTTAGGCTGAAAGTGAGCTTAACAAATAATGGCCTATGATCATATCCTAACCAAACATCCTTATCCTATGCAAAGACCAACCAGGCAAGTTCTAGATCTTCAACACAGTACTGAACTAAGTATTACACCTCACTCGCTCATGGCACATGGCTTATATTCACTTTCCTGTCTAGTTTACACATGGCTTAACAAGACTCCTCATGCTAATAAACTAAATGACATCAAATACACAGAAATTATACATACAGTCACAAATACATAGCTAATGCATCAAAAAATTTTAAACAGGGTCAATTTTTTCAAAGATCAAAACTAGTGCATTTTCATTGGCTGAGTACTTCTAAGTTACCTCCTAATTAAACAAAAATCACAAAATAAAAATCCTAAACATGCAGGTTCTACTAGATAGCATGCCCGTGGGAAAAGAAATACGACAAGAAAAACCCTCGGATGAATCAAAAAAAAATCCCAAAGATCACAAGTACACCCCTCCCTTTTTTGAAAATTAAGCTTTGTCCCAGAAGCATGAACTACAAGAACATAGGGAAGGGAACATACCTGTGGCGCTCTAGGCGCTCCTGTCGTCCTGCAGAGGAGATACCTCCGCTGCAATCGTGGTGCTAGCAGTGGACGGCGCACTCATTGAAGTATCCATAGGGGGAGTGGTTACCCCCTCAGTAGTCTTGGCTGCTTCTACAACTTCTGTGTCAATCGGGGCTAAAGGTGGCTCACCTGAAGGGTCATAGCCACTAGCAAGATCAGGCTAAATCATGATGGAGCTACCTGCTCCTCTAGCTTGCTCCTGCAGCTCTGACATATGTGCGTCATGAGTTTGCAGGCTCTCTGCTTGTGCCCGCTTACACTCTCTCCTTTCCTTCTTCATCCTCTACCTCAGACTCTCCTCTCCAACATCCTCAAAAGCTTTTTCTTTCCCTTATCTCCAGCAACTACCATCAGATCCCAATACGCTGCCAAATCAATATCCTCATCGGGCTCTACATCGAGGTCTGGAAGAGTGGGGGCTGCTATGACCTCCAATCAGATGCTCCTCACCCCGTCGTATTGGCACCCCTACCTCTATGCATAGTTTGAATACAAGACTCGGGAATGGGATGGTAGTGCTCACTCCCACCGTCTGTTCTCGCATCTCCCTTTCGATGATCCTCGGGATGTTGATAAGAAAGTGGAACATGAGGCATGCCACCAAAGCTGCTCTGTCAGCACTCAATGTGTTGTCGTTGACCGTGGGTGCTAACCGATGGCGTACTAGTGTCTAGCAAGCTTTTTCTATGAAGTTTGGTGAGTTCTTTGTCACCTGCTTTCCACCAGTAACCCACTCAGCTTCTTCCTTATTCTCAGCAATCACACCTGTCAACCGTTGCAGCTGCCTCTGCCTTTCTTGCAATCCCAAATTCCTGATGCTTCATTACCTCCACCCTGTAATCATACTCAGGCATCTTCCGTGTAGGCACGAACTGTGTTCTACACAAAACCCTAGAGATGGTTTACTCTGATATGTCTACCTCTCTTCCTCGGACCAACACACTCTCGAGTCGGGGCTGGTCTTTTATTTTCTGCCCCTCCTTCACTTTTTGCTCCATGGTGGCCAAATAGTTGGCGTAAAACTCCCGGACCAATTCTACGGTATACTAAGCTGGAGTCTTGGCCATCCACTCGAAGCCATAGAAGTTAAATATCCGCTTCATCTCCTCAACTTCATTTAGTGAGTTTGTGAGGATCCACAGTTCTTCCTGGATGCTCCGCCTTGGCTTGTTTTTGGCCATGAGAGAAATGCCTTGCTCATAAATTTCTCTAGCTCCCGGCGCTCTCCATCGGACTGTGCAATTTTCTCTGGATGGGGTTTTTACTTGTGCAGCATTAGGAGCCTCCTCCTCTGAGTCATGACTGCTACTTGCCTCTCCGGATTGGGTCTCCTCAGACCCTTCTTCTGCATTTGAGTCATTTCCTGACTCCTGATTATATTCTCTAGCTCCCTCCTCAAACTGGGGAGCTTGGGCAGATATGGCAGTAGATTCTTCGGCTTGTGCTTTTGCTATTGCCCTAGTGGTTCTAGTTCCGTCAGTGTTTGAAGTATCTACCTGGTAATCCTCAACTGAACCACTAGGGGAGTTTCCTGCTTGCTCAGCCTCAGATTCAAATGTCGCATCATGTAATGTTCTCCGGGTAGTTGCTTTGGATGCTTTGCACTTTATTGTCATTGTTCTTGTAGAGAAGAGAATTAGAATTCCATATCTAAGAAAGAAAAACTAGAAAATCTGATTCTCAACACGGGTCGACAGTAAGGGTCATACCATGGAGGTACGACTCATATGAAATCCCAACAACTTTGTATGCACTTTACGACTCACAGATATGATCACGAAGGTACGACCTGTACCTTAAGTCTTCTGATAATACCCCTACACTACCATTTTCTCTGTATTTTTCCACAACTCGTGGTACGACCCGTAGGTCGATTCCACAAATCACAGGAAGTACTCTTCTGCCTCATCTGGCTTAGCCCTATGTAGGTCCTCGGTACAAATGCACAGTACAACTCGTAGTGACAAACCACGAAATGTACTATGTTTTGTACCACTTCTTGACATATTCAATTTTGTCCAGTTTGCAAGGATTCTATTTCACGATTTGGGTACTCAGATTTCCTCATGCATAGGCATGTTATTCAATCGATTTAACACTACTCATCCCTCCCCTTTTTAATCACAACCCGTAACTCAAGTTTGAATACTTCAATTTACAAGCTCATCCCAAATATATTTTTTTCCCAGTCGCAGATAGTTCAATAACATCCCTGATCATTGTATCTTTTAGATTTTTCAAGCAAAAACCACGGCTCATAGGGATGTTGACAGTTATGACTTCAAGCAATTAAGTTTTTTTTATATTCAATGCAGTACTTACTTGTTGCTTCTTTCTTCGATTGGTAATCAAGAATGTGGGTTGAGACACGCTTAATTTGAGCAAGAAATTGCTCATAGGTTCTTTGATTTTGAGTCACAGGTGTGAGGGATTCATAGGTAAGGCTCTTCCTTCAGTTTTGTTTGCGTGGGAAAGAGGGTCATGTTAGGTATTAGGTTTTAAATAAGGGAAGGGCAGATTTGAAAAATCTAGGTTGAATCGGGTGAATTTAAAGATTTTGACCCGTCACGACTCATACCACGAGTCGTAGGAAGACCCTACGACTCGTCCCTTAGACCCATAAGTCAGTGTTTTGAAAAACTTACCTGAGGACCTACGAGTACATCTTATGACTCGTATAAGGTGGGTACAGTCCGTATGATGACTCGTAGGTCTTTGCTTTGAAATACATCTCTGAACCTCACCACGCCTCCTTCTACGGCTCGTATGATATTTTTATGAGTCGTATTGAGAACTATAGCAGCTACTCTTTCAGCAGTTTTTCTACCTCCTATTTTTGTTTTCCCTGCACACTATACACACATTAGTTCAATCACTTGGGTTGCCTCCCAAGAAGCGCTTGATTTAACGTCGTGGCACGATGCAGGTGGCCCAGTTACTTAGACTTCACCAAGCCACCACTTGGGTTGTCTCCCAAGAAGCACCTAATTTAGTGTCGCGGCACGACACAAGTCTATTGACTACTCAGAATTCGTCAAGTGAATCATATTCATCCTCTAATGCTGAGATTACACTGTATTCCTTAGGTTGCTGCATTATCTGGTAGATGTTGAAAGTGACCTCTTCTTTATTTAGTCTAAACTTCAGTTAGCCAGCCTCCACATCTACTAAGGCCCTCCCAGTCGCAAGGAATGGTCGCCCCAGAATGACGGGGACCTCATAATCAACCTCGCAATCCAAAATCACGAGTCTGCTGGGAATATGAATTTGTCTACCTTCACAAGCACATCGAACAGGATCCCCACTTGCTTCTTCACAGTCCTGTCGGCCATTAGTAGTCGCATAGTGGTCAATGTGGGGCTCCTAAACCCAATTTCTTGAATTCTGCCAAGGGCATCAGGTTGATGCTTTCTCCTAGATCACAAAGTACCCTTGCGAACTCGATATTGCCAATGGTGCACAGTATAGTGAAAGCACCTGGATCTTCCTTCTTTTGAGCAAGGACCTGTGTAGCTATGGCACTACAATGATGTACATTGTCTACCAGCTCATAGCTTACGGACCTCTTCTTTGTTACCATGTCCTTTATAAACTTAGCATATCCCAGCATCTGTTCCAATGCCTCAACCAATGGTATGTTCACAGATAGTTGCTTAAGCATTGAAAGGAATTTCTGGAACTTACCATTTTCCGCCTTTTTCTTCATTCTTTGAGGGAACGGTGGCGATGGTCGCGGGATAGCTCGGTGCACTTGAGTTTCTCCTTGATCAATGTCAGGTTCTTTCTCACCTATCAGGGCCTCTGGCAACTCAACATTCTCCATCTCAGCACTCTTATCATTCTCCTCAATCATGCTTTCTTTCTTCTGTTCGACTACAATCAGAAAAGGGGGGTCAACTGTGGTTTTACCACTCCTAATCATCACCGCCATGCAATGGCCATCATTCTTTGGATTTCTGGACAATGTTGCTAGGCAGTGTACCCTTTTGTCTAGGGTTCAATGATGCTGACAGTTTCCCAAGCTGCTGCTATATCTGCTTGATGGCAGTTGTATGAGATTCCACTCTCTAACCCATACTTGATATGTCACTACGGATCTCCTTCAATTGCTCATCAGTGGACCTCACCTTTTTCAGCATCTCGGCCATCATGCTCTCTAACTTTGATTGCCCAGCCTCCCCCTCTCGTGCATTGGGAAGCACATAAACTCTAGCCCAATCATTGTTGTAGCCATCGTTTCTTCTCCATTCTCCATCTCGCTCACGACCGCGGCTCCTATCTCTGTACCCGTTTCAGTTGTAGTTGTCTTTGTATTGGTTTCGACCTTGGTTTCTAGAACCTTGGCGCCATTTGTCTTGTCCAGACGCTTGGGCGTTGGCTCAAAAACCAGCCACTTGGTTGTCCAGGAAATTTGCCTATTCCTCAGAATTAGAGTGATCTACTCCCGGCTCCATTCCTTCTGTCCCCACTGCATTTACCTTTTTGGCTCCTTCTCCCATTATGTGCTTTGTAATAAAATCCAACAATGTGTGCATATGAGCCAACTCCTAGTCGCGTTCTTCTTCCTTCCTATGTTGGTCTGCAGTCAAACCAACAATATGTACCGACCGCTGCATCTGCCTCCCTAGTATGCCATACCCTGTTTGTCTTGGTCACCCTGTCAGGGATAGAAGCAGCTTGCTCCTAAGTGTGACTCATCAATCCTCCTCCTGCCACCATGTCCACCACAGCTTTTGTGTTATTATTTAAAGACCTGTAAAAAATTTCCAACAAACTGTCATCTGGGATTTTATGGTTCGGGCACTTTGTCAACTTCTTTTTGAACCTCAGCCAGGTTTCATGAAGTGCCTTCGTTTTGAGTTGTAAGAAATTGTAAATCTCATCCTTTAGCTGTAACATTCTGGAGGGAGGAAAGAACCTCTCCAAGAAGCCCTTCTTGAGTTCCCTCTAGTTGGTTATGGAGTTGTTGGGCAACTCCGATAACCATAGAGTGGCTTCCCCTAATAGAGAAACGGGGAAAAGTATGAGCCTAATGCCATCTTGGCTAACTGCGGGCAACCTATATGCCTTGCATATTCCTACAAAGTTTATCAAGTGCAAGTTGGCATCATCCGCTGCATGACCACTGAACATCCCTTTCATGTTTAACAGTTGAATTATGGTGCTCGTGATGTCGAATTTGGCCCCAGTGGGCAGTGGTGGTGGCACAATTGCTCCTATTGACCCAACTTCATCAATGTCTGGGTCCTCATCATCGAATAATTGAGGGGCAAGTCTATAACCTCTGTTTCCCCTCCCATGTCGACCAGCATTAACTACCTCTTCTCTGACATCTTTCGCATCCTAAAGTGTAGCTTGCCGAGCTAGCTCAGCTTGCCTAGCTTCTTCAGCTATATGGGCATCTCTTTGTTCCTGGTTTTCCATCTTGTGCAGTGTTCGTTCAATTTCTAGGTTCAACGGAATCAGGGGATCTCCACTACTCCGAGTGCTTGGCATTCACCGGAAAACAACCTGTGGGTATCAAAAACAAAAAGAAAACGTAATTAAGTAATTAACTACCAAAAAGTCAAATACAAGAAAATAATCTAGTCTTAGCCGTATTTCTCGGCAACGGCGCCACTTGTTGATAACGCTCAAACCATACCTTCTACCAAAGTATGAAACAGACGTTGTCAATAAAGAACCCAACTAAGAGGTTGGGGTCGAATCTACAGGGAATATGGAAGAGCTAGACTAAAGCCAGTAAGTGAACTTGTTGGGTAGTTACTCCAAATTGGGGGATTCTAAAGAAAACAATAATTAAAAACAACTGTTAAAACTTTGGTTGAAATCAAGAATGAAAGATAACTAGGTTTTTGTGTCCCCATGGGTTCATAACTGCTTCGGATATACATATGTGATCATCACCAATGCTTACTTGTAGAACTGATAACTAAGGTTCATTCAAACGACTGGTTCGTCCCTATTGAATGACTATACTCAATCACCGGATTAGGTCTCATGAGCGATTGCAAATTAACCGTTATCAATATATTCCAAATTTAACTATCCTGCGACCACAGCTCAAGTTAATACAATGATCATCAAGATCAAGGCTTTGTTGTAATTCTTTTTTCCTAATCTCTACCTCTCTAGGCTCAAGCAAGTAAAGAATTTGGGCAAGTCCTAACGTTGTACACCATTAAGAAACGTTTAAGAATGAAGAGAATACAATACAAGTGTTTTGCATTGGTTTTGAATCACTTTTATGCAACCCTAGCTTGTTCATCCACCATGGTTCCCACAACCCTAGCTATGGAGGTTTTAGCCTCTCATAGTTTAAAGATTGTGATTCGCATTCATAATTAAATACATAAATCAATACTTACAATTATAGATGAGATAAAAACTTCTTTGAATAAATCAGAAAAATCCTCAAGAACAAAGTATGAAGATCAAAAGAAAATCAAGAAAAGGTTGATCACAAGTCAATCAACTCAATTCTATCTTCTAACCCTCAATTCTCACATCCTCTAATGTTATCTCATGCTTGTCTAATGAGTTCTCGTTATTTTTCTTTAAGATAAAACATAAAACGTATTTATACAGACATAAAAATTCTTTTCCTATGCTAACAGGGTGAATTTCCATAACTGAAGCCGCCTGGGTCACAACCATTTCTACGACCCGTAGCAGGTATTACAGGTCATACCCGCTTCCAGTATATCATTGGATGGCTGAAATTTGGCTAAGTGTTGAACCTTGGTACGATTCGTACATGTTTCCTACGAGTCATACTGTGCTTTCGCGGTTTGACTCTGAGACTTTTCAATTTGTCTGAGGTTCTTCACGAGTGCTATGGTACGACTCATACCTTGATTCCACAACTCATACTGTCTATCCGTATTAGTAGTTAGCCTTTTGTGAGAATATTCTGAATCTTTCCATGACTTCTCAACTACAGACCGTACAAGCATTGTACGACTCATACTGAGAGTCATAAGATGCACTTTTCATCCTTAGCCTTCTAAAACTTCTCACGACCTGCAGTACGACTCGTAACACCATCCTATGGCTCGTACTGAGAACTGTGACTTAAGCCTATTTTCTGCACTTTCGGGCTATATTTTGCACATTCTTGCTCCAACACCTATTTATCCCGTAACCAAAGAATAAGTGCCTTATATCCATATAAATATATCTAAGTCCATGCTATTTTCTTAGTTTTGAGCATCAAAAGTGTTGTAAACTCACAGCACATCACCGTCTCCTTCAGCTTAAGCAGTATGGGATCTTCATCCTGCCTTGACTTAACTTCAACTACCAACGAGGAATCTGATCCACTCTGCACCACTAATCCGCTTTCAGTTGTATCAACCAACTGCACTCCCAAGAAACTAACCTGTGAATATCCTTCGCAAGTTCCTTTTTTCCCTCTTCAACATGACCCACGCTCCCCGTAGACAACCTGTTTAGGGCATCAACCACCACATTGGCTTTGGCCAGGTGGTACAGCACACTCATGTCATAGTCTTTCAGTAGCTCCAACCACCTTCTCTAACGAAGATTTAAATATTTCTGACTGAACACATACTGAAGGGTCTTGTGATCAATGAAAACATCCACGTGAGCCCCGTAAAGGTAGTGCCTCCATATTTTCAATGCACACACCACCACTGCCAACTCCCAGGTCATGAGTTGGATAGTTCTTTTCTTGAACCCTGAGTAGTCTAGAGGCGTAAGCTATCACCTTACCCCGCTGCATCAAAACAAGACCAAGTCCAACTCTAGAAGCGTCACAATACACCACGAACCCATTTGTTCCTTTCGGCAAGGTTAACACTAGAGCGGTAGTAAGTTGAGTCTTCAACTCCTGGAAACTCTTCTCACAGGCATCTGACCACTGGAAATTCACCTTTTCCTGAGTCAACCTAGTCATAGGAGATGCAATGGAGGAAAAACCTTCCACAAAATACCGGTAATAGCCGGCTAGACCCAAGAAACTTCTGACTTTGACTGGGGAAGTAGGTCTTGTCCAGTCTTTCACCACTGCTATCTTTTGAGGATCTATTTGAATACCCTCACCTGAGACCAAGTGACTAAGGAAAGTCTCATACTTCAACCAGAATTTGCATTTGCTGACTTAGCGAACAACTGGCGATCTCTAAGCATCTATAGCACTATCCTTAGATGGTTAGCATGTTCTTCCTCGCTTCTGGAGTATACCAGAATGTCATCAATAAATGCAATGATGAACATGTCAGATATGGCTTGAAAACCCTATTCATCAGGTCCATGAAATCTACGGGGGCATTATTTAGTCCAAAGGACATAACCACGAATTCGTAGTGACCATACCGATTTCTAAAAGCTATTTTCGGTATGTCATATTCCCTAGCCCTTAGTTGATGGTACCTCGAATCTACCTTGGAGAAATAACTAGCTCCCTAAAGTTGATCGAACAAGTCATCAAATCCTGAGTAGGGGGTACCTGTTCTTGACTTTGACCTTATTCAACTGACGGTAGTCGATACACATTCTGAGGGTACCGTCTTTCTTTCACATGAATAATACTGGAGCACCCCATGGAGAGATACTGGGCCTGATGAAGCCTTTATCAAGGAGGTCTTTTAACTGCTCCTTCAACTACTTAAGCTACGCTAGAGCCATTCTGTAAGGAGGGATGGAGATGGGCTGAGTATTTGGGAGAAGATCTATGCCAAAGTCTATTTTCCGCTCAGGAGGAACTCCGGGAAAATCTTCGGGAAACACATCAAGGAACTCGCTGACAACTGAAACTGACTGAATAGTCGAGGTCTCGGAGCTGGAATCTTTTACCCGAACTAGATGATAAATACTCACTTTAGAAATAAGCTTTCTAGCCTTAAGGTAGGAAATAAACCAACCCTTAGGCGCTGAACTACTACCTGTCCACTCTAAAACTAGCTCATTAAGGAACTGAAATCTGATGACCCTAGTTCTGCAGTCGACTAAGGCATAACCGGAGTGTAACCAATCCATGCCAAGAAAGTGGTCAAAGTCAACCATGTCTAACTCTACAAGATCATCTGGAATGACCTTATTCAAGATTGAGATTGGGCAGTTTCTATACACCCAACTGGCTCCAACTGACTCACCAACTGGGGTGGAGACTGAGAATGGTTCTAAGAGGACTTCTACACTGATATCAAACTAGACAGCTACATAGGGAGTCATAAATGATAGTGTGGCCCCTGGATCTAGTAGGGCATACACATCTAGATGGAAAAGGCGTAACATAGTCATGATCACGTCAGGTGAGCTCTCCTAATCCTGGCGAGAGGACAAAGCATAAAAATGGTTTTGGCATTGGCCGCCATCCGTACCTAAAGTGTTGGCCTGCTGAACTGGTCGGCCTACTGGAGCTACTGAAGTGGGGGATTGTGATCTCCCCCATCCTGCTAACAGGCATTCTCTGAGTCGATGACCAAGTAGTCCACACCCAAAGCAACCCTCTCGGCCCTGAAGGCATTCCCCTGGATGGTTCTTGCCACACTTAGGGCAAGCTAGGTACTGATTGCTAGCACTGTGACTCTAGGACTGTGAGCTAGATGCTCCACCCCTCTGATCCTTACAGGATTGAAAAGTAGGGGCGCTGGCTGAAGTGGGTGCTGGAGCCCTCTACTGTTGTTGTTGCTGTTATGGGTAGCTACTACCGCCAGACTTTTTGTGGCCATAATCTAACTGGCAAATCCTTGCACGTTTGTTCTCCCGCTCCAAGTCTTTTAGTTTTTCTTCCTCAATCTGCTGGGCATGAACGATGAGGCTGGAGAGATCAATATCTTTAATAAGCATTGTGGTCCTGCACTCCTTAAGGACCAAGTTCGATACTCTATTGACAAACTTCAGCATGTGATCCCTTGGCTCGGCTACCATCTCCGGAGCATATATAGACAATCGTGTGAACTCCAGTGCATACTCTTTCACCGTCCAATTGCCCTATTTCAGATTCATAAATTCTGCCAACTTAGCCTCCCTGAGCTCCCGAGGGAAGAATATATCTAGGAAGGTTGTAGTGAACTCCTCCCACTCCATTGGTTTCGCTCCTGCTAGTCTCCCTTCCTTCCACTAGCCGTACCAGATCTGGGCTACCCCTTTCAGCTGGTAGGCAGTCAGGTCAGCACTCTCAGAGGAGCTAACACCCATAATTCTGGTGATCTTACTAATCTCATCCATGAACTACAGTGGGTCATATCCCACCTTAGATCCATGAAAAGTTGGAGGGTTCATCCGGGTGAAGTCCCGAACTTGGGCAGCTGTTGCGGACCCATTAGTATTGATCGGAATGACCTATTAGTTCACCTGGTTTGTGATTGTCTATGTAAGCAGTTGAACTACCGCTCTGAACTCTGCGGAGGACACTGGGTCATCCCGAAGGGCTGCTGGAGCTGGTGGGGAAGGTCGGTGAGCGTTGCTGGCCCTTCTTCTGTTACCACATCTTGGAGGCATGATTTCACTAAAACAAAACATAGCACGAGTTAGGAGAACATTTCTAGAATTGAACTTCAATGCACGATAAAGAGTATGAATAAAAGGGAATTTTTCTAATAACGTCTCGTAACCTCCCTGTCATAAGTGTGGCTCGCTTCACACCTATGAAAAGGATTCTACTCAACGCAGCTTTCAAACATCCGAGGATACTCTAAACCTAGTGCTCTGATACCAAGTTTGTCATGCCCCGAGTCTATACCCTAGACGAGACACGGTACTTCGAGTCACAAGTAATCCCAAGTCAACCTTTGGTCTATCATAACACTGGTAATCTAAGTAAAATCATAGCATAAGCTTTAAAAATAATAAAAGCCACTTATAAAGAAGAACTAAATCATAAAGCTTTATACAACTGAAAATCTAAATTTGTGTCTGAAAGCCATCTATATCTGATGAGTTCCTGGGACAAGCCCCCAGCTAACTCTAAAGTCTAACAGTATGAAAATAACTGAAGAAAAATGAATATCATCCTCGAAAGATGAGGAATCACCACTGGTGCAGTTGAAAATTCCTGGATAAGATCTGCTAATGGTGCTGAGACTGAGAACCTACAGTTGTATCATAAAACGATACAGCATAGAAGGTATACATCAATACTTTGAATGTATTGAGTAAGTAGGAGGAAACATAACATGGAAATTAAATAACTGAACTCTAATGACATGCAATGACCAACTGAAATGCTGAAACTGAATAAACTGAAATATACTGAGATGGTCAAAATGACCCTATCTGATGGTCATAGACATGCCATGAATCTAAGATACTGAATCTGAACTAACTGTATTGAACTAAGTAAACTGAAATCATTCTGAACTAAGCTAATCTGAGACTGAACTGACTAGTGGGAGAGGCTATAACTGACATATAACCATGTGAGCTAGATATGAAGTCCAATGTATACACCTCATTGGTAGGATCAAATATACCTTGCCAGGGTATAAATGCATGAACTGGGTGATCACAAGTCTGGGGCCATAAGGCCAATAAAAATAACCTACGGTGGACAACGTATTTTGGGGAACCTGGATGCGTTAGAACCCCGGTCTGCTCAGTGATAAGTCCTACTCCTATTGGATAGTCCTAGACTGATTACTAAGTTAATAGCTTGAAACTAAGGCCCAAGACTAAGTCAGGAATACCTATCTAGAAGTACCCTAAGAGTCTTATCGGACAGAATTCTATAACTGGTGTTTTAAGACTGGCTAAAGCTGCTTATTTGAAAGCGTTGTAACCGTCTAAAAAACAAACTGACATCTGAAGCTAGGGGTTCTAAGACTAGTCAGATATGCTTATCTAGAAGTATCATAACTGTCTAAAGAACCACGAAAATCTAATAACTGAGTTCAATACTAATAACAGGGAGGCACCACTGACACCTCAAGAAATGATTGTAGTCAAACTGATCAGCTACATTTTTGGACAATACTCAGTATGCTAATAATCTGACTAAGACTGGACTAACATGCATCTGACTGGGAATTTGACATGTAATATAATATGGGAATCCAAAACTGATAGAATCAAGCTACAGGAAAAACTAGTCCAACCCGCAAGATTATAATTCTACTGAACTGAGAACTAGGGCTAAATCATTCCACTATTTACTAGTTTCAAAAAATTTCTAGAAATAGGGAATAATAAAGCAGTTAAAATCATGAATAATATTCCACTTGAAATTGTAAAGAAATTTATCTGAAAACTTTCTATATTTCAAATCCACAAGGTTGTAACTGATAGAAGAAATAGAGAAAGATTTTGGGGACACAAAGGAAGAATAATTCCCTTGTTGAATTCCATCATACCTTGATAAGAAATCCCTAGAGAAGAAAGCTTGAACTTCTGCAACTAACAAGGAGCCCTAGTTCTTACTTGAGAGGAATGACTCAGGTTTCTACGATCATTTTCTAAAACTTTAAGTGGGGAATGATGGAGAAAAACCGTTTAACCCCTCTAAATTCTCTGAAAATATACTTAAAATGACATAGTTTAGGGATTAAATAGGTGGAAAATTACAAAAATATCCCTGAAATAAAATCTAAAAAACTGCCCGACAGGAGACCAACGGGTCACTCAACAAGTCATTGTTGAGACCATGACTCATTAGGACCAGTAGTTGGTCCTACTATCTAGGTTTCGAGTTCACTGGATCTAGCAACGAGGGATACCATGACTTGGTGGATGAATCAACGGGTCGTTGGTTCCTCCTGTGTTCACTGGATGAGAAAACTTGAAAGGTCTGGCAACGGGGCGACACAACGACTCGTTGGTGGACTCAATGGGTCATTGTGTTCAGTCGTTACTTTCACTGGAAAGATTTAAGGATTATTGAAACTGACCCCACGGTTGGTCACTAAGACTCGTTGTGGGATACAACGGGTCATTGTTTCCACTCGTCATCACTGAATGGGTTTCTGGGGTCCTCAACCAATGACTCATACCACGAGTCGTTGTTTCTAACAATGATTCATTGGTTGAGTCGTGGGGTCCTGGAAAAGGGACTTCTAAGCTGGGGACCGACGAGTGACAGGACGACTTGTTGTTTCTCACAACGGGTCATTCCTTGTCCCATTGGTTCCCGACGGACCACACTGGGCTAACCACGACTAACACAACGAGTCATTGGAGCTGACCACGACTCGTTGTCTCAGTCGTTCTGAGGAAAATTTTTTGGTTTTCTTCTGGATTTTTCTTGCAAGGTCTAAGTCTGGTCTAGGAAAGTTTTGGGTTGTTACAAGGTTGAGTTCTCAAGATGTGATTATGCTAGATTGATTCCTCCTAAGGTTGCTAGTTGCAAGTTATTATCCCATTTCTTGCCACTCTCCCGAGCATCCAAGAACTATCTCATAAACCCTAACGACTATATCTCTATGGTTGCTGGAGAATCATGAAACGATGGTTATGCCTACTTGTATTTCAACTAAACAGGGTTGAAGCTTATATCCCTATCCTCATCAATAACTTCTAACCTCCAACCGATGGGCCAAAGGATCTTCGAATTCCTATTCTATTTTTACTTTTAACCCTTTCGATTCTCTTTCCCAAGTTCAACCAAAAGCCAACAGATTTACTCACAAGTTGATTAGTCTAGTGAATAAGCAATTAAACAAGTAAATATAAACAACCTTTATGAAAGAATAAAAACTAGCAATCAATAGTCTTTCAAACTTCAACCATCAACTATGTCATGCCCCACCTTGGGAGGCGTGACTGGTACTTAATGCCACACTGGGACTTGGGCTGACTTGGCCGGGCATATGCGCCTGTGGTGCCTGCTAGCAACTCAAAATCAAGAAAATAAACTATTATATCTCAGTTGTAAACACTTCCTCGGGCCAATAAGGCCACTCGGTACTTGTAAAAGAAAACAGCTAACCTAGCCAACATAATAATAAAGGGATCCTATGCAGGCCGATAAGACCACCATGTTGTCTACTTATAACAGAATGAAAATAGGCGGTCATATTCATGCTATAGCTGACAAGGCTGCTAACTAACTAGCTAAACTAGGCCCCACACGGCCAACACGCAAAATATAACATACATAGGCCCCACACATCTAACAACAACCAACTAACTGAAGACTGTAGTCTGCAAGTCTTTAAGAGTAGAATAGTGGTCGGGACAGGGCCCCAACCTACCCAAAACTGTATAACAAAAGAGTAAACCTGTGAGCTTTAAGACCCTTTTGGTGCCCCACTCTCACCATAGCACCAGAATATTAGGAAAATTTCCTAAGTCTGGAATGCTTTTGGGTCTCTACGTCATCCATCTCGCCAAGGTGTTAGTCAAATTCTCGTCTCCGAAGCTGAGGTACCTGATGCCCCATGCCATCCATAGCACCAACTTTGATGCATTTTTCTCTTAAGCACAAGTGTTGGGCGCGCCATGCTAGCCATAACCCCAGGCTAACTTTCGCAAACTGTTCTTCTTTACACCTTGAGTCATTTTTGGATCATTTTTCCTTGGTTTCCTGCTCAAAACATCTAGAAACATTCATTAGCTCACAAGACACATGAAAACATGAATCCACATATTTCATAGGGATTTTGAACTCAAAACAAGACAAAATATGGTAAAAACATGACAAATAGACATAATATTATGCCCAACATCAACTCCTAAAAAGAAATCCTCAATTTCATGCTCCGTCATAGCGATCAAATCAAGCAATTACAAAGCTTCTTCCTTAGCTTAAGACAGCATAAGTCAAAGTTTCATTATTTCTTTTTTAGCTAGTTATGGAATGTAATGTGAACCCATTCCTACACTTTTCTTATATTATTTCCTAGGTATTTAGGATTACTTTTTCTTTTCCTAAGGATGTTAGTTTACTTATCCAAGGATTTTGGATTTGTTATCCAAGTTAGATAGTGTTTTACTTCATAGCTTCTTTTCCTATTTCTTTACTAAAAATTTATATTTGATTTGGTTTTAAGCCCTTAATTTCGTGACATCTTGTGTTTATAGAGTTAATATCTCACAAGATCACTCAACTATGACAACTTGTATTGTAAAGTCATTGAACTTTAGTTTGTATTAATAAAATCACTCAACTTATATAGTTTTTTCTCACAAAATCACTCAACTAAATATATCATCAAAGAAAATTTTACATGACATGATAATTAAATTTCTTTATGTCATATAACTATGGACCCCACATAAATAATTTTTTTAAAAAAATCTTGTCACGACCTGAGCTGAGACCCCGGACCGAGACACGGGACTTAGAACCACGAATAGATCCAAGTCGGCCCATGGCATGAACATAGCGATTAATGAGCATACATCAAAGTGGAAACTGATAACATAAATATGAATAAGCGGAAGTCTGAATAACATAAAAAATAAGCGAAAGTCTGAATAACATAATGATCATCAAAGGAGTCAAGTCAATAAAGTTAAAGTCTACATAATATTTGATAAGCCTCTAAACTATTTGATGAGCTGATGGAATAATATCCCCAACTAGCTTGTTAAAGTCTAAAACTGAAATAGCATGATCAAACACTAAACTGAATGTCCTCAAAAGATGAGGACTCACCACAATGGGAACTGAGTTGGACTACGGGGGAGTTGGTCTAACGGTGAAACTGAATCTGATCGCTCGGACCTGTATTATGAAATGATACAGCATAGAGTATGCGGTCAATACTTGGAATTTACTGAGTATGTGAGGTAAGTAAAACATGTCGAGTAAGTGTTAACTGAAATCATGCACATAAATATAAATTAGTATATCATGAAAGTAAGAACTACATGCTAAAATCTGAATCTGGGACATATATAGTCATAAGCTGAGTATCATATCTGAATAGAATGACCCAAAGTTAAAAATAGAAATCATATGACTTGTCATAACTGAAATCATAAGTGAAAGCTCATAAATTGATCTTTGGGTCAAACCTACTGTAAAACATAATATCATAAGTCATGAACATGAATAACTGAAATCATGAAGAATAATGGGAGACTCATCATAACCGACACCACCACAATGGAGCTTACTTGATGCCCCAACTATAACATTCAAGTAGGCAGAGCCGTCCAAAACCTTGCAGGGCTAAGGACGATACCATGGTATCGATATCAAGTTGAGGCCCCTTGGGGGCGGGGGAAAACTCTCAAGGAAGGTCCTAATGTAAATATATAAACCTACGTTGGCGCGTAGTTCTGAGACTGGGAAACCTTAGAATCCCAAGTCTACTCGGTGCTAGACACTATTCCCAAAAACTTGCATAGTGCTTCCATCGCTTTTCAAAGAAGTTGAAATTATAATTGCATGCATAGCCTGAAATCTAAAAATTAGGAGTCCTGGCTCCAAACATACCATAAGATGAATTAGTAGTATGACTCTGAACCATATGGTAAGTTGATCTTATAAAACAGAGCTAAATTATAAAAACATACTTAACTTGAGTGAGCTTGCTCAAATCTTAAAATCATGCAAACTTGAAGTATACTTCATAAGTTAAAATCATAGATCCATACATAGGTAATTTATAAATATTCATTCATGCTAGATATCTTATCATACTTAAAATCATAAATCATAAACTTGACTTTTCATAAAACTAGCATAATAAGACATAATTTATAATAACTTGAAATCATGAATTTATAATCAATTTATGTATAAAATCTGCCCATAAATCTCAAAATATACTTTGGATCATGAGGGGAATTAACCAATAGACATATCATAGAGAATTTCATAAAATTGTGTTAAACCCTATAAGATCATATACTTAAATTAGAACTTGAATTCATAAACTTGAGGAGAAATTTGGGTATCATAGTGAAAGGAAACTCTCATCTACGGCTCTACATACCTGGGTAGATTGATTCTCTAACTATCCTTGGCAGCCCAGAGAATTGGAGAAGAAATTGAGGGATTCAAGCTTGATTTTCAAAGGGAATTTCTAAACTTTGCATGCATGGGAGTATAAAGCATTAGAATAGGTTAAACCTCCTTAAAACACTCCTTTTAGGGCTTAAAATGAGGTAGTATAGGATTTAAAAGCATAGGAGATTATAAAATTACCCTTGAGAATCGGACAGAACTAAACAACTGGGTGATCTGACGGTACAGGTGACGGGCCATCACACGCCCGTCGATCCATCAAAACCACCATCACCCTTAAACAACACGACCAAGTCAAAACCTCCTCTTGATAGTAGAAGTGATGGTTTGTCACTACTCCTATGGTCCTTCAGGTCCACCGTCAAGCCTTGAACCCAGAAACACCTAACGACGGTCCGTCGATGGTCTGACAGACATCAACCTTACTGTCAGGACCGTGACGGACCGTCAGCCACGCCGTCGGACTTGGATAACACCAGTAACGGTCTGTGGTCTAACTGATGACCGTCACTTGCATCATCAAGGACATGAAGGTCCGTCAATCTCGTCGTCACTCCCTGCACCAGACCTGCAATTCCTGTTATTTTTCCTTCCAAAAAGTTGTTTCTAGGTCCAAGATGTTACAAATCTCATTTTTTTATACTCAATCCACCCACCAGCACATCAAAATGAGTTTCATCTAAAAACATTCAAATTAGGTATTTTTTATTTATATTATATCTATGAAAAAAGTAGTAGTTAAATACCTTTGATGAAATTAATTAGCTCATAAAAACTATACATATATGTTATCTAAACTAAAAAAATAAGTTGAAATATGGCTTAATTTTCTTTGATACTTTTATCCAAATTATACCATATGAATAATCATTAACCATATGAATTTAATAAAAATAATTATTTCTAGAAGTTCGAATGAAATATAAATGTTTATTCATTTACTATTTTTTATAATTAAGGGTTGAAAGAAGTATTCAAATATTTCTTGTACGAATTAGGTGAAACGAATATGAGAAGTTCATTGTGGTGGCTTACTCGGTTTAAATATCTCACATATTTTTTATGAGTCAATTCCATGAAAGATCACGTCATTTTATATTTTAATAATAACATATGCAACACTCATTTTTAATAAATATAAAGGGCTAAAGCGACTGAAATATATATATTTAAAATATCATTTCTAAATCAAACCCTAAATATAAGAATTATCTATGTTGTTAGTGTTATTGTTATCTTTTAGATGATTTTACAAGCCACTTTCATCAAAGATCATACCGTCTTATGTTTTAATAATAACATATAAAATACTCATAAAAAGATTTTACATGAAACTCACTTTGATGTGTGGGTTGGTGGATTGGGTATAATTTTATTTATGTGGTTAATATTTACATACCATTAAAAATTAAACTATTTTGACGTATGGCAATGGTAAAGCAGCTGCTTGAATTCAGGACTATCTTCGTCCCAATGGGGCTCATCAATGGCATAATTACATGGGAACTCCAAAGTATGTTTGCCTCTATAGTTCTCTCACGTATTAACCTGTCTATTATGACAATCACCCATATGGAGTCATACTGTCGATGAGTATGAGGAAACCCTATAATGAAGTCCATATTGATTTTCTCCCACTTTCAAGTAGGGATGCTAGTGTCTTGAAGTACACCTTCAGGTTTTTGATACTCAACTTTCATCTGTTGACAATTCGGACACCTTGCCACAAACTCTGCTATGTAAGAGTTTCTTTAATTTATGATATATTTAGTTGAGTGATTTTGTGAGGAAAAAGTTATAAGTTGAGTGATTTTATTGATACAAATCAAAGTTCAATGACTTTGCAACATAAATTATTAAATTTGAGTAATCTTTTGAGATATTAACTCCATATTTATATAAAGGGTGTTTTCTTTTCTTTTTCTTTCTTAAAACCATGTTTAGATTATTATTAAGATGACTTTTTCTTCAACTTCTTGCATGTAATTACTCTTGAATTTAATTTTCAACCTTCGAGAATCAATTTTAAGGTAATAAGTTTAATTCCTTTAATTTGTTATATTACTTGTAAATATCAAGAAAGGTGATAAATTTCAGCTAGCTTATTATTGTTTTTGTTACTCTAAAAGATATCGGAATCCATAATCTACACGTTAGATTAATTTTCAAGTCAATTCAAAAATCAACTTATCTTGAAGTTCTTGAATATTTTTTGAATTTCTAAATTGTTTCTTGAATTCAAGAATCACATTCTTGAATTTATTCTTCTTTTTTTTACTTTTGTTTTTTACATATATATTTCTGTTTTGACTTTTGCATGTTTCCCAATATTTTTGTGATCTTGGTTTTTCTTTATCAAATACTTTGATCCCTAATGTGATTCTTATTTATTTAAGGGACGATTAAATGCTTGACCTTAAAATACAGAGGACATGTCCGAAACTAAGTCATATTATAGGGATGTTTAGTGTAATTAACACAAAATCAACTGTGAAAACCTTGGACACTATGTGCAAAATTATTGTATAGACATTTCAAATTAAAAAGTGCAATGATTAAAATGAAAGTCAAACGAGAATATCACCTTCTTTTATAGAAAAATAATGAAAGAATGCAATGTAATCTTGTTGAAGAAATCTAAAGAAGTGAATGGTTTCCCTTTGGTGGAATTGAGCTCTGCTGATAGCAAAAGGGATCTCCAAAAGGGTTTGCAGACCCCATATATGGAATTTGTTGAGGATATTGACCTTGATACTCACTATGTGATACCATCATCATATTTTGCCGTGGGAATTGTTGTTGTTGCATCAGTAGTTGTTGTTGTTGCTGAGACATTATTGCCATTTGTACATTTGTTGGAGGCGCTATGTTGTTTGACATCGCAAAGGGATCGTGTTGATTGAATGGATTCTGGCCAGGGATTTCATACCCATATCCTGCACCATAGCCAGCATTCTGCAGTTGTATTTGCCTCCTAGTTGCATCATCTTCATACAAGCTGTCAAGTAATAACTTGTCGAATCCCCCAGCCTGATACAAGTGTGAATTATTGACATCTTAAGAAGTTGAAGAACAAAATATAACCAAAAATCTTAAAACAAGAAGGAACATTATTAACTTCTTCTTCTAAAAGGATAATCATGCATTACAGAAAGGAAGATACCAATTTTTTATCTGGTGCAACTTGGCTTGCATTGTTGCTTGATGCAGTAACAAGAGCCAGCTCCCATCCTGACGTGCTACAAATTTCACTCAACTGATAAGTTGCTGATGGATTTTCTTTCCCTGTAATACATTTTTAATACATCAAATAAATCATAAGTGAGCAAAATTGCAACAGAAAATTCTTAATTATTTGCAGTAGAAAGTTGCATAAATTACCAGGTTGAATAATCGCAAGAGCCAACGCATTTCTTTCCTCTAATTCTGCAATTTTTGGATCCACTTGATTCAAACCCTGCATAAAAAACATGCATATACGAGTCATATTTTAATGTGTAAAACCCCAAAAGGGAGTGAACTGACAAAATCTTACCAACAAATCAACAGGCTCTTCAGTTGATATCAGTGGTGGAGTTTCTTCTAATTTTTCAGGCTGAGGTTCCTCTTGTGCTTCAGCCTCTTCTTCTTTATCATTTTCAACTTGATCTTCCCTTTCTTCAAGGATAGGTTCTTCAAGCTTTTCAGGTTCTATCTTCGTTTCTCTGTACTCCTATCAGATAACAATGACAAACACCATTGAGGCCACTAGCACATATGTAGAAGCTAGAGTTCATATTTGATGAAGCCTTACTTTTTTTCAGTCTTAAAATGATAAAAACTGCGATACATACCTTAATCTGAAGACTAACAATACAAGAATGAAGGAATATGTTAGTAGATACTGTCTGAATTTTTAGCTGGAAACTTTTTCGTTTCCTGGTTTTATTTATATTATATACTCTATATTCTTTCAACTTTTGTTTTTTTATCCAAATTTTCTTTTCCACTCTGAAGATCTCACACAGCAGCCCTATTTTCAGCCATTAATATGACAGGTGAAGAGCTTAGCATAGCGCTGACACTTCTCGTTTGGGGAATGATAGCTAGATGTAGGTGTCTTTGAAAAGGTTGTTTCCCTCAATATGAACCTGGTTTATTAATCAGCTTTCAATCTCAATTCTCTAAAAACTTGGGACTCTCCCATTTACCTATCAAACTCCTAGTCAAATGGTTCGCTAACTATTAACTGCTTGATCTCAAGGTTCAAAGATCAATACTCAATACCAATAGTGAAAACATTGGCTAGTCTAAGCTTTTGAAAATCTTAATTATGTTTGTTTGTGTGATGAAAAAGGAAAACACTGCATGTGGTTCTAAAATGGACCATTGATAGCTCAAAAAGTGTAGATCCAGTTCTCACCAGCCTCCTACTTGACATGGAACCTGTCTGAGGTGCTTCTCTTATGTATTCCTCCATAGTTGCCAGGAAGGAAGCAGGAGGCTGCAAAAATAACAATTTTATTCTTCATAAAAGATGGTGCAACAGATTCAAGAGAAAGTGTCTTTCAAGTATTAAGCAAAACTAAACGACCTGTTTTAAAATAGGAAACTGAAATGTCCGAGCAAGATCCAAACCTCTGCAGAAGTCATAAAAATGAGCTAGACTTTCAGCCTACATTAAGGAACGAAAAGTAACTCTAGATTAGCCATCACATACATTCATATACAATGTAATTTTACTACATAAAGTGGTCTAATAGAAATGAAATTATACACCTGTTTCCCAGCTCTTTTATATATGTTGAGAGCTTTTATAGCATCATGCTTGGACATTTCAAAGAACTACATAAAAACAATCAATTTTTGTTTCAATAAGATAGGAAGTTAACTGGTAGAAATTTAAAGAGGCAAAAAAGATCTTACAAAATCAACGAGGTTTATAATCCCATCGTTGATTGCACAATAGATCTTGAAGCTCTCCTTCAAAACCTGCAACAAGTACAACTGGGGTTGTTATCTTGAATTTTGTTAACAATCTATGATTTGGTGGAAACTTAAATAGTACCAACCTTTCTACATGTAGTGTCACTTAATTTCAGTCACTTAGAATATGTGTTTTCAAGATTTAAGAAATTCATTTCTCATCCAAATGAATTTTAGCTCACGTTTTTAGCATTTCCCATCTTGTGGAATCTCCCTTCATTCGTCTACTTTGTAGATTATTTCCTATTCATGATCTAGGTATTGCTACTAGTCCAAAGAACAAGTGAAGTTCATGCAGCTTACTAAGCAGCCTAAGCCAATTTTTATATACATAAGAACCCAAACCCTTTATGAACTAAATAAAAAATCTGTGAATGGAAGTATCATTGGCTGTTCAGAAAGCGTGATACGAGTTGCAGTCAGACGTGTAAAGGAGTCAAAATTCTCCCTTTGGAAAGCCATTACGCACTGTTAACAGGTCCTAAAACAAAAATATTAGAGATAAACGTATGATAAAAGTGAGCGGGCACCAACTGTGAAGGTAGAGACCTGCCATGATGCAGAGAGTCTTGACTACTCTTTATATTTTGGTTACATAGTTTTTTTTGTTTATATGATTTTGGTCTCTAAATGAGTATCCCAAATATTTTGGTGTATCATGACTTCTCTTTATTTTTGATAGATTGCGCTAAGGAATGTCTTCTGGTTAGAATCAAAAAAAAAAAAAAAAAGAAATGTGCAACATAAACCAGGTCTCAGTGGGTAAAATTAGCATCTGTCGTACCAGAGCTAACGCATACTGAATAAGAAAGTTGTAGCAAGCTCCTCCTTCAGGCTGCAAAATCCACAAGAGATTAGAAACAATACCGTATATCAAAATACCACATGGCAGTATTGGACAAGCACCTAATAGTTCCCTGAGAGAATTAGGTAATTCTCACCTGGCAACCAATCAAACGATACAGAAGCTGTTGTAATGCTGGGAGCTGATCTAATAGTTCTTCACCATTTAAGAGCCTTGTTCTGCTATGCACCTGATGCAAACTCAAATTTACAATTATTTTCCTCAGGAATCTGGCATGAAACCAACAAATGATGCAGAAAAGGAGACCTTGTTAATTCCAGGTGAAGTTTTAGTTAATCTCTCTGACTCGATATCATATTTCAAATTTCTAAAACACTCGAGTCTTTCCTCCAGAAAGAGTCCATAAGTCCGTACCCATGCAGAACAATCCCAAGCTGTCATAAAAAACAATCTGTAAGAGAGTACTATGATTCATATGTGAAAGCTTGAAACACACCTACACAGCAGTAATCACTTTCTTGTGAAAATAGAAACAGCAAAACGGAAACAGGAAACAAGTTATGATGCTACCAAGTGGACTGGAGTCATCCTTAAAGTTTGATACTTGGAAAATATGTCCTCTGTGAGAGAAATGCAGCAACTCTTCTTTAAATGTAGGATCACCTTCTCTCAGAACTCTATGAATAACTATCAGCGTCTTCAGTGCAACCTGAAACATTTGATCATTCATTCAGACTAAAAAGTTGAAAGAATAATTCACAATATCATTGATAAGCCACCATGTGAAGTTGCATCCTCCTTTTCTTAAAGATTCTTTCAGCAAATAATATACACATACACTTCAACAATTGTAGCTTCCAGCAATCAGAAGAGACTAGATGTTATTCAAAAGAAGTAAAGCTACCAAATCATTAAATTAGTTGAGAAGACTTACAATCCAGTTGTGTGTCTTTGCCAACCGTCTAGACAGTGCATGAATGCAGTAGGCAACATCTGCTCGTGGACGTGTAACCGATGTTGCAGCAAATATCACTAAGGAAAACAATCTCAATGAACATCCAGAAGAGATGAAGAGAAAAGGGTTATGATTAATATTTACTCCATTACAAAACAACTGAAGCCTCATTCAAATAATTGCAACAACTGTAACTAAAGGGCCTGCCTGAATTAAGAAATAAATGATTACACCATCCTACAACCACACAAATTAACAGAAACAAAGATTTGAAAATGTTAGAAATCAAATTATGCAAAATGTTGAATTGACAATTCAGGTAAATAGGGAAAAGATTTATTGTATGTTTTGGGATTAAATAAATAATGTGCCATAAACTCAATCAGTGATCTAGCAGATATAAATAGAATTTAGCCCTTGGATGAAATACAT
This sequence comes from Datura wrightii, assembly GCA_035772735.1. Taxonomy (NCBI): domain Eukaryota; kingdom Viridiplantae; phylum Streptophyta; class Magnoliopsida; order Solanales; family Solanaceae; genus Datura; species Datura wrightii. Next base: position 8,451,221 of record JASDFA010000008.1, on the reverse strand, counting down.
GTATATCTTAAATAGTCAAAAGAAGAAAATTCAACAAACTCACTTGCAACATGCCTTTCTTTTGGAGGGCTTTCAACGTGGTTTGTTGCCTTAACAATCGCGATATCCAAATCCTTAACCAAATTCAAAAAGATAATCCAATCCGTCAAGAAATGCGCATTAAAATTATTAATCTTGGAAAAAAATATTTCATATGCAGACCTTAAATTCACTGTTGACCTTGGCTAGGCCAACCTTGGTTGAATCTTTAAGTGCCCCATAAGCTTTTCTAAAGCTCTCCATTCAAAATCTAAACCCCCAGAAATGATTTAGTTTTTCTGAAAGTAAAAAATCTCTTCTTGGATCAAATGTTATAGAGATAGAAGAGAGAAGAAGGATGATAAGTTCTTCTCTAGAAATCATAAGCCTTTGTGTATTCATTTACATATTAGCCAATCATAAGCTCTATTTTTTTCAATAACAAAATAGCCAACCACCTCTCCCCCTCTCTCTCTCACTATCTTTCCGTTGAATTTTTTTTTTTTAAAACCAAAAAAGATGATTCTAATATATATTTGATTTCTACTGCTTCTAAAATAAAAGCAGCATAAAAGGGACAATTATGCAATGACAAAGTATATATGGTCGTTTGGCGGTTGTGGGACGTTAGACTTGGTAAATGCTATGCATTTGATATAAATGGAGGAGGCTGCTCACCATTTCCCTTGTTGTTGCTTAGATAAGTGACATGTGTTATAGTTAAAGAATTAACTATTGAGATCTAATTATTTAAATTAATATTTTAATCCTAGTTAGAATAATAAAATATCTATTTATTTATTTTAAAAAGAATAGCAATCTCAAATTATAAATTAATTCTATAATTTTCTTTCTTTTCTTAATTTTATTACTGAGTTCTCCCTTTTTCATTTAAATTAAAACTTTACAAGTATTCTTTCTTTTCTAGATTTTTAATGTTACTAATACTAAATCCGCGCAATACATGGTTAATATTAAAAATAATTAATCATAGCATATTAGTATCATATTTTATTTATAAAATCACATTTAATTTTATTTACTTCAATATCAAAATTGTTATTTTTGTGGAGGTCATTTTATTTTTCTTTCTGCATTTATTATAATGTCCACACATAAGATATAAATTAAAGGTTGTTAAGATAATTTTTAAATAATTTTTTAAGTAAGAAAAAAAAACTTTAAAATCTAACTTTTATATAACCACTTTCTTTCAAAAATATTATTTTTAATTATTACTCGTTCTCATCAGTATTAATAGTATTATTTAAATAAAATTTATATTATTATTAATCTCATTCTGTTTTCTTTTTATAATAAAGATAATTTTTTTAGTTTAAGAAGAGAGAAATTCTTAAAATCAATTTATAGATGAGAAAATATTTTAGTTAGAAATGTAGAATTGTCAAATCTTTTTAGAATAAATAAAAAAGATAATTGTTTTTTTAACTGTGATTAGGACTTTAATTTAAATAATTAAATCTTAATATTTAATTTATAATGATGCACATGTCTTTCAGAAACATGAAAAAATGGAGAGAATGAGAAACGACGAGGAGCCCGTTTGAGATAAATCATACAAGTATACAAACCGCAGGTTTTGAAAAAGAAGCGTTTTGTCTTTTTCCTAGATTTGGATGTTTTAGAATGGCAGCCATAATGACGCTTTTTCTATTGTCACTGTTTTTTCCCAAACGACGAGGAGCCCGGTTGAGATAAATCATACAAGTATACAAACCGCAGGTTTTGAAAAGGAAGCGTTTTGTCTTTTTCCTAAATTTGGATGTTTTAGAATGGCAGCCATAATGACGCTTTTTCTATTGTCACTGTTTTTTATTGAGAAAATTTTAGAAATGAAACAATTTGAAAGAAAATAGGTTTAAGTAGTAATATTTATTTATTTATATAAAATGATAATATTTTATGTGTCATGTGTTGTATTTAATATAGGTAAAATGTATTAAAATATAAATATAAAATCTAGTTAAGTGAGTGAGTTTAGAGATTATATTTCACATAAAAAATCAGTTATCATTATTCAATCAAGTGATAATTATTGCATTCCTTAAATAAATAGATTGTAATAAGGGATAGAATTCTTATTTACCATAAGAACTTGTAAAATAAAAACAGAAAAAATTAATTTATTTCATGTTACATAATAGTAAATAAGAAGAAAGAAATAATAAATGAATAGTTTTTATCATAAAATACAGAAAAAATACTTATACATGTATTTATATATATCTTTATATGTAACATTCTAAAAATGGCATAAAGGATTACGTATTTGAATGTATCAAAAAGTACTAAAATGTATTTTTGTTAAAATAAATGGTGTCTACTGATAAATACATAACCATTCAAACAAAAAACATTTATGTGTATCTATATTTATCTTTATATATAAAATTCTGAAAATGACATAAATGATTATGTATTTGAATGTATCAAATAGTACTAAGATGTATTTCTTTTAAAATAAATAGTTTTCACTAATAAATACATAATCATTCAACAAAACACATATATAAGTATTTAAATGTATCTGTATATGTAAAATTCTGAAAATGACACAAAGGATTATATATTTGAATGTATTAAATAGTACTAAGATATATTTCTGCTAAAATAAATAGTTTCCAATGATAAATAAATAACTATTCAACCAAATACATATATAAGTATTTAAATGTATAAAAGAAACAAAGCATGTTTGTCTGTTTGTTGAACAGAGTTTTTGCCCTTTGTGCTTATATAGTTGCTTTTGGCTTTTTTAGGGTTCCTTCTTTAGAAGCCAAAGATACATCTTTAAATTTTCTTCTTTTCTCTACAATTTCTTCCTTTCTTAAAGAGCTAAATGATTCAAGAACCTCTTTTCTCTTTATTGATCTTGAACCTTGTTCTTTTTCAACAACCATGGGACTAGATTGAGCAAGTGCGGCTGAAATTTCACTATGAGTTTGTGTGATTAATAGATCAAAAGATGGTGCATGTCCATTTAAATCAACTATTAAAGATATACTTCTTATTAATCGCTTGGATGGTGTATTTTCTGTCATTGATTAAACTTTGAATAATCAAAATACAAACCCTAAAAATAAAAAGTACACACGATTGAAAAAAACTAAATGTCGAAATACATATAATATATAAACTATAAAAATACACAAATATGATTTTCAAAATTAAAAAATAACTTGCCCCAATCAACGGGATTTTCATAAATCTATTTTAGATTCCAAAATATCATAAAGATTTGATTACGAAAGAAACAATTAAATTAAAAAAATAAATAAAAATCATGAATGGAACTTACTTGATTTAAAAGGATTCTATAGATAAGAAAGGTGGATAGCGATAATCGTGGGTTTGTTAATGGAGGAAAAATCGGGTTGATGATGAAAAATGAGGGAGAGAGAAGATGAAGGGGGTGGGGGAGGGGGGGGGAGGGTTAGGCAGTTATTGAAGGATTTTACAGCATTAAAAAGGAGCACAGTAAAAATAAATACATACAAAGTAAAAAAATAAAATACAGCATTTTAAATGAATTAAAGTCATAATATGTAATTTTTTAAAACTGTGGCCATTATATGTAAATAGTTTCATAGTTGTGCTATGTTATGTAATTTTTCCTATTTGGAGGTAGAAAATTCAGGTCCACACATAAGGAGTACGTTAAGGTCCATAAGGATAATTAAATTAATTCAAATAATATATATATATATATATATATATATATATATATATATATATATATATATATATATAGATATATATGTAGTACTAGTTTCTGGACACGTGTTTCGCACGTGTATATCCACATTAAATAATTAAATATAGAGTTGCGATAAATGTGAATTCAAAATGATTGAACTGACGTTTTGGTTATCTTAGTTTACGAATCATGCTTTAATGACGATTAAGTATAAAGCGTTGCAAAATCACCTAAATAAAATGAAAACTATTTTTTTTAACATTTATGCAGAAAAGTGCAAGAATTACATAAAATACAAGTTACTATAATGGGCATAAATATAAGTCACGCACCAAGAGTAAATTTAATCTGCAAGTTTGAGGCTACTTCTGTCAAGTTTATGGAAATTTCATACAAATGCAAAATGCCAACAACAACAAAACAAGAAGGTAAATCAAAAAATATTTGAAAAATTATCAAAAAAAAGAAGAAAGAATGCAACAACTTCATATTACCTATAAAAAGGTGTAGAGAATGATTATAACACAAAGATATATATTTTTCATATTGAGTCTGTTTAATGATACAGATCTTCATTAAAGGATTGTGTATAAATACTATTGTAATCGGTAGAAGCTTAGAAGATGAAAAGGTAGTATATAAAATAATAATTAAAAAAATATAAAGTGGAACCTACAATAATTACTAACAGGTGAAACAATCCTCTTCATTTACTCGGTTCAATGAATGAATTTATTCATTCCTTTATATATATATATATATATATATATATATATATATATATATATATATATATATATATGATGGTTAAATATTACTATATAATTAAATATTTTATTATATTTTAATTTACTACAGGGGCAAAATGGTAATCTAACTTTAAGATAAGAGCTTTCCACTTTTAGTATAATATAATAATAATAATAATAATAATAATAATTATTATTATTATTATTATTATTGTTATTTATATTTATTTATTATTATTATCATTATTATTATTTATTTATTTACTTATTTTAACTTTTCACTTTTTGATTTTTCACTTATACAGTAATAAATATATAAGTATGATATGATACGATAAAATATTAATATTTAATTATGTATTTAAATGGTAATCTAACTTTCAACTTAGGGGCTTCCCACTTATATAATAATATGATAAATATATAAATATATAAATATATAAATATGATATGATGTAATAAAATATTAATATTTAATTATATATTAATTAAATTTTAATTTAGTGGAAGGACAAAATGGTAATATAACTTTCAACTTAGGGGCTTCCCACTTATATAATAATATGATGTTATTAAACATACCATAGATATCGAATATACTAAGAGCAATAAATTTCTATGTTTTATTGTCTCTTTCTCTCAATCAATTAGGTTTAAGTTGTGGTATAGGGGATTACTCCAAGATATCGTGAAAACTAACATCAATACTCCAATCGTGGTTCAACCAAGTCTTCCACTTCTACTATGTGAAGAACAAGTAAGTTCTCGTTTTATGATTTACGTGTTATCTAATTAGTTTAGATTAATGTGATGTGTCAATATTCATTCCACTTTGCAAAAATAAAATTCATGCTTCTATTGGCAGTTTTACACTCAAAATCTTCAAAATTGAGGTTTGATATTCAATTAACTGAGATAAGATTCAATTGTCTCTCACTAATTCTGAGGTTCGATTTTTGAATAATACAAAAAAAGATAACTTAGATGGTTATTCAACTATAATAAGTTCCTCACTAAAATTATTTATGCTTGTTTTGTATCAATAAAGTTACTCAAATAATGCTAATTTATCTATAAAATTATTATTACCAAAAAAAGTAATAGTAATAATAAGTAATTACATAAACCTCCCCTTAAATTTGATTTTGTAACGCTTTTATGGTTATGCTTGCCCCTCTTATTTACTTTCTTGTAATAATTTTCTTTAACTTATTTATTGTTGGTATTAAAAATACTATTTAATTAATCTTTTATTTATGATATATTATTTTATTTAAATAATTTTTCTAACATTCTTTTTTTTTCAGAAAGCAAATACATTTTCACTACTATAATCTTTGATTTTACTTGTCAAATTTCTATAAACTTTTTGAATTCCAGCATATTGTGTTGGATTCTGCATGCCATCTTTTCGAACTCCAGTTGTCTGTTTTGGTTGTTTTGTGTTTTAGTTAAGAATATTTGTATCTAGATATAATTTCACATACATTGATATGTTGATATGTCATAGATTTAATCTCACATATGTTGATTTGAATATATTTAATAAATATTATTTAACAAATTATATGTGTTGACACCCAATTTTGATTCTCCACATTTTTGATTAATTATTTTAAGTTTCTAAAATTTTTAAATAAAATAAAATAAAATTTTAAATTATTGAAAATAATTTTTTACTATAATATTTTGCTAATTTTTTAATAAGTATTTGTCGAATATGTGTTGTGTGTATTGTTTCTTGTAATTTTGAATATTAAAAACATTCGCAAAAAAAAAAAAATCAATTTTATATACGTATTTATGTGTGTGTGTGTGTACATATATATATGTATTGCCATATATTTTGCGTCAAAATAAGTATTATATTTAAGTACATATTTTAGGTTATTAATTTCAGGTCGATTATAATTCAAATCAAATTGACCCATTTTCGCAAATAAATATTTTATTTTATTTAAGTTCAGAAGCTTTATTAAATTAATCAATTAATAATGTATCTTGATTTTTCAAAGAATGAGGTTGATTTTTCTATTTAAATGATTTCAATTTCTCATAATTAATGCTATTTTATTAAGAAATTGGTTAAACTTGAAATAAAATTGGCTTTATTTTAAATTGTCATTCTAGCCACAATTTAAACAAAAAAATCTGCATATTTCTCAATCCTTGTCACTCAATTTTAGCCAATCCACGTGTGCCACATAAGCGCTACATGGATTGTGGTTCTTCTCTTTGATCTCATCCGTCTATTTTGATCCTACGGCCTTTATTCATTTATTTATTTATTTATTTTCTCTTTAATATTATATATATATATATATATATATATATATATATATATATATATATATATATATATATATATGTTATGAAATAATAAAGCAAGAGGAAGAATATTGTAGAAAAAGGAAGAAGAGAGAATAATTCTTATTTCTCTTCTCTCTTTTTCTACAATATTCTTCCTCTTGCTTTATTATTTCATAACACGTTATCAACACGAGTCTCTGCCTTGAGCACTCACTTAGAAAAATATGAGGTAAGAAAAATTAAAATTTCTTTTTCGAAAGATGTATTACTTAACCACAGGAATTATATTCTTTTAGTGATATTGTTGCTCTACGACTTTACCATCTCAAAATTTGAAGGCCAAGGTATTATTTTTCTCTTTCTTTTAACATGGCTAACCTTACGAAACTTGATTTCGTTGCCTTTCAAAGTTCGGGCAAGAACTACCTTTCATGGGTGTTGGATGCTAAAATTCATATAGATGCAATGGATCTTGAAGACACCATTAAAAGTGAAAATAAAGCATCAAACTAAAGTCGTGATAAAGCTCCGATATTCTTGCGTCATCATATTGACGAAATTCTGAAAATTGAATATGTCACGATTAAGGATCCACTTGTTTTATGGAATAGCCTAAAAGAAAGGTATGACCACCTGAAGATGGTCATCCATCCAAAGGCACGATATGATTGGATCCATCAAGACTGTAAGTCTGTTCATAAGTATAGCTCATCAATATTCAAAATTATTTCTAAGTTAAAACTATGTGGAGAAACTATTAATGATGTTGGTATAGAATATGTGGCAGTACACAAAATTAATTGAGAGTTTTGGAAGAGTTAATGTATTACTATTAAGTCTCAAAAGGAAACATCTAAGTTTTAAAGATATTGAAAAAAGAAATTGAGACTATAATTATGGGAAGATCTAATATCTTCATATTACTACAATTGAAGCGAATTATAAATATTTATATAAAAAATTATCCGATATTTTTTTTATTTGTAGTACATAAATATGAGGATGATGATAAAATCACATACGAAAGTAAACTAGAAGTTTACTGATATAAAGATAAGTTGGCACAACTGGTTGGCCATCCCAATTCAAATGTGATGTAAAAATAATTGAGAATTCACATGGCTATATGTTGAAGAAATAAAAAATTCTTCAAGAATTCTCTTGTGTTGCTTGTTCTCGTGATAGAATGATCTTGATCAGTTAAGATTGGAATTATATTCGCTGAAATTTTGAAACTTATAAAAGGGTGAATATGGACCCGTTCACCCACCATGTGAACCATTTGCTATTATATAATTTTAATAGATGCATCTATGGTATGGTCACATGTGCTTTGCTATCAACTTGCAATTGATTTTTGCAAGGTTGTTTTCTCTAATTATTAAATTAAGAGCACAATTTCAAATTATAAAATCATATTGATAATACTGGTTCATATTTAAGTTGGTTTAGCAAAAATTATATGCCTCCAATTATATCTAAACCATTGGTTATGAGAAGAAAACTCCCAAATAAATTTTGGGATGAGATATATTTATTTAACATGTAGCAACACTTGAATTCATCAAGACAACAAGGTTCCCCTATCACAATTGGTTTAGGGTCAGAAACCAAAAAAATCATCTAAAAATTTAAATGTGCGGTATATGATTCAATTACTCCACCACAACGCACAAAGATGGGTCCCCAAATGAGCTTGGATGGTAAATGTTAGTTTTCCTAACATTAGGGGAAGAAGTGATTAGCTGCTGAAAATTGAGTGTGAGATGAATTATTTAGATCCTCAGAAAAAAAAGTGAACTTAAAGTTCAAAAGATAATTCACTTATAAAATATTGCAAATCAATTGCCAGATGCATTTGCTGACCCTATTTTATAATTCAGTTGCAAATGCTCCAATGAAAGGTCTTGGAAGGACAGGGTTTATGAGACTCTTAAAGCGTGATAGACCAAATGGTTCCAAATATAAAACTCCTTGAATAAGGAGAGGAGCAAATGATTAAGATAATCATAATAATGAGGCAAGTGCAGCAGCACGACATAACACTTCATAAAACCTTGGCAAAAGTTCAGGTACCTGAAAATGATGAAAAATGAAGAGATCTCAATAAGTTATATCTCATTGGAACTGATATCAAAATGATCGTCGACGATATCTTTGATATAATACAACGCGTAATATTGTAAAAGATTGTGAGGATCTAAATTCTACATCTATTAAAGCATGCTGATGTAGATATAATTATCAAGTGAAATGATGCATATTGGTAAGCATAAAGCTTATTGGACCTGTAGTCCAGACACCACAAGATGTCACGCATTTAAATACTAATGAATGTTATCCCTTGATAAAATTTATATGGAAATAATGAAGGACTCAAAATTCCTGAAGCATTTACAAATTTCTTTAAACTTGTTCAAAATTCTTATATGAGGAAAATCAAATAAGAAAACAACATCAGAGTTTGTTGTACTTTCTATTTATGCTAATGACATAAACTTCATTGCAACTCCAACAGAGCTTCAAAAGGCAATTGATTATATAAAGAAAGAATTTGAGATGAAGGATCTTGGAAAGACAAAATTATATCTTGGTTTGCAAATAGAGCATTTGACAAATGATATCTTTGTCTATCAATCTGCCTATACAAAAAAAGTGTTGAAAAAATTTTATATGGATGAAGCACATCCATAAGTACTCCGATGGTTGTTCGATCACTTGATGTGAATAAGGATCCACTCCGACCTCAAGAAAAGAATGAGGAAATTCTTGGTCCTGAAGTACCATATCTTAGTGCAATTGGTACACTAATGTATCTTGCTAACACTACAAGACTTAATATAGCCTTTTCGGTTAATTTGTTAGCAAGATATAGTTATGCTCTTACTAGGAGACATTGAAATGGGATAAAACACATAATGCAGTATCTAAAAAGGACTACTGATATGAGCTTATATTATTCTAACAATTGCAGTCCTGATCTTGTTGGTTATGCTGATGCTGGGTATTTATCTAACCCACACAAAGCTCGATCTCAAACTGGCTACGTGTTCATTTGTGGAGGTACTTCCATATCTTGGAGATCTACAAAGCAGTCCCTCATAGTTACTTCATCAAATCATGTTGAGATAATAGCTATTCATGAAGCAAGCCGAGAATGTGTGTGGTTGAGGTCAATGATACATCTTATTAAAGAAAAATGTGGTCTGAAATGTGACAAATTACCCACAATTTTATATGAAGATAATCAGCATGCATAGCACAACTAAAGGGAGGATTCATAAAAGGAGATAGACCGAAGCATATCTCGCCAAAATTTTTCTACACACATGAGCTCTAAAAGAATGGTTATATCAATGTGCAACAAATTCGTTCAAATGACAATGTGGCTGATTTATTCACCAAATCTCTACCAACTGCAACTTTCAAGAAGATGATGCACAAGGTTGGGATGCAATGATTCAAGGATATTCTCATTAGGGGGAGTTAATACGTGTTGTACTCTTTTTTCCTTATGAGGTTTTGTCCCACTGGGTTTTCCTTGTAAGATTTTTAATGAGGCAGCCAAAATGCGTATTATTAGATATGTGTACTCTTTTTCCTTCACTAGATTTTTTTTCACTGAGTTTTTACTAGTAAGGTTTTAACGAGGCACATTATCTATCAGATAGACATTCAAGGGGGAGTGTTATAAACATATTTGTATTATAAACATATTTATATTATAGCGAATGTCTATAAAGATATTTGTATTATAGTGGATACATGTGTTTATATTATAGTGAAAGTCTATCTTTTGGAGAAAAGTTAGGAGGAATTATCCCTATAAATAGAGGGGTTCTCCTTCATTGTATTTGATCCCATCAAGAGAAATAAGAACTTCTCTCCTTCTCTCTTTCTATATAATATTCTTGTTCTTTCTTTATTATTTCATAACAATATAATTTATTTATTTATTTATATATCATTTTTTATATAATTATTATTTATTTATTTTTATCTTCTTTTATTCCTAACCGTCCGATTGTTAGATCATACGGTCCAAATTATTTCTACCTGCCCCAAGAACTCATCTACCCGCCTAACCCGACCGGCCCCTTCCTAAAACCACCCAAATCCCTCACCCTCCTCACGACGTCCAAACTGATCCCGTAACCCCCCGATGCCAGCTCTCTCTTGCTCTAGCACATAACAACGACACCGCCACCAGATCGCCGCTACCAGCCTCCCTCCGTCGCGGACCCCCTCTCCCAACACCGCCGACCTGCTTGCCCTGTCAATAACCCGTGACCCTTCCCCTCCGCCAGAACCGTTTCCCTCTTCAGTACCGGCGATCCCTCCCCCCTCCTCAATTCTTGTCACTCTCACCTTAAATTTTGCTGACCCTATCCCTCTTTGGCATGAATAACTTCTCCAAAAGTCGAAGTAGGTAGGTTATTTTATCAACTCTTCTCTGATTTTTTTCTTTCTAATTTACACTACCCATCTCTATAAAATTTGAATTTAATTTTGAATTCTCAAAAAATTTTAACGTTAGAGTCCTCATCTTTCTCCTATAAAAGGAGATGGATGGTAAGGGAGGGATGGACTCACGAAGGAACTAAGCAGCAACACTCATACATACAGACGCACAGCCATACACACTTGCATAGAAAGATTTCACAGGGCATAAGAACACTTGAATTGATTAACTAACATTTTTTAGATTTTTGAGTCTGTTTTGACACTCAAAAATTATATTAACCATTACTTTTATTTTTCCTTATTTTGAGTTTTTATCCGACATACTTCTCTCGCTGCTTTCTTTTCAATTGCTCTAATTTGGATTCTCCAGTCGGAGACTTGGCAACTCTCAACCTCAATCGGTACAACACAAAGTAACATTTTATAAAGTCTTACTATATTATGGTTAGCTTTATAATTTGTTGATTGTGTTTGGAATGGGACTGGTTGTTTTGGAATAAATAATTTCTCATCGTTTGTTTCTATATATATTTGATTATGTGTGTAAAAGGTGTTTATAGCAGTTTGAAATCAATTCTAGGGGATGTGTTGGTCAGTTTTCATTATAAGAATTTTGTGATGTCAGTTTGGATGTTTGAATATGACGATAGCTATATAATTACATTTCTGATTTATTACAAGATATTTTTCTAGCTTTCGATCTGACATAAAAATGCTTGAAAGATTGTAACTTTGGAGTATGACTTAAGCCTTGCTTGAGTTCATTAGATGTTGTTTGGAAGTTGAATACGATTATAGGCCGTTGTCTAGTAAGATAATTGAAAGTTTGGGTCTAGCTTAATTAAGCTTAGTACTTTATTGGTGATAACTTTTTCTGATTTGTATCATTTTTTGTGTGTGTTAATCACTTAGTAGCAAACTAATGAAGATAAATGATGGATCAAAACTAAAACTCATGAATATAGTTTTTGTTACTCGTTTGTATTTTTTATAGTATTCATATGGATTCATGTTCTTAAAATGATAGCTAATGTTAAGGTAAAACTATGCTAAAGTGAATATGACTCTGTTGACTGGTAGGAGTGTTTGTTGTTCCTTTGAACTTAATTATGTTGGCCTGCGTTGTTATCTGCCAATTCTTTCTATGTTTTCAACTAAGGATATTATTAGTGATAGAAACAAGATTGTAGTAGTACAAGATAGTTTCTAATAGGTTATAAAGTGGACCTTTATTTGAGTATGTCCATTAATTGTAAATATGGAAATTTCAATAAGTCTATTCATAAGTGATCACTTGAGTTAGTATTAAATTATTTCTTTTGAAATATATCGTGATCATTGTGACTTGTTTAAAGTACTTAAAAAGAATCATCATTATTTATTTGGGATTTGAATTTTATACTTGTCTTATAATATGTCTGCTATTTCGACTAATTTTTGGAGAAATAAAAATAACTAGAAAGATTTTATTTGCCTAATAATAATTAACACCCTCTTTGATTTTTGAATGCTATTGTTCTTAAGGATTTTTTTTCAACTACTGCATAAACTAACTAGTTTGAAAGATATTGTTGAGTTAGTTTTCTTTGTTATGTATTTGCTTGATTAGTTGAATAATTTCTAATCCTTTTACTCTCTTCTTTTTCATGGCATCAACCGGAGCTGGAGTTCTCTTTTGAAACTTAATTTACCCCACGGGCCAACTACTATTAGGACCTTCGCAACATTTGTAGTCCAGTATTAGGAGTTGTGCTCTCAAAGAGTCCGATACTCTCCTTTATGATTCACTTTTATTACTATTATTATTTGGTTAATTTTATGTATTTGTGTCATTTGGTGCCAACTAACGATATTAGCAGATGACCTCTTCTTTGTAGAAATTATTATTTTTTCCCATAAGCATGTTTAATACACACACACACAACACACACACACACTTGTGTGTATTATAATATTGTTTAAGGATTTTTAGGAAAGGGCATATATACGGTACTCTCTTTCTTTTCCTTTTGCAAGGCTAAATAACTTTTTTTAATGTCCTTTAATACGTATCCTTTTAAATAAGCAGCTTGTTTTAAGCGAAATAATAATAAAAGAGGTAACAAATTTTAGTTCAATCATTAAGTATAGCATTAGACCCAAATAATTAAAAATTTGTCAGACCATTTAAAATGGGCTGCAGGCCCAATCTTTTTTTATACAATCTGATGATTTTATTAAAAGGACTGTTGGCCCAATCTTGTTCAAAACCAACTTATTTGCAGAAAAATCAGGCCCAAGTTTGGTCCATGCTAGATTTTTTCATAAAAGCCCACCAATTTGACCCATTTCAGATTTTCTTCAAAATTCATGCATGAGGTATATTCATATTATTTTACAATTATACTTTACATATTATTATAGTATAATTTCTTTCTCCATGTATTATTATTTATACGTTAACATTTATCTTTACATACTATATATATTATTTTATCCATACATACATATATACTTTTAACTATGATCTACTCATATACTCACCTCTATTCATGAATACTTAATTTCGCATATTACATGTCGTATATAATTATTTTAATTATGTACATATCATAAACTAATTATATATATTTGTCTTCACATACACATATACTACACACGCTATTTTGCGCGCGCGCGCGCGCACACACACATATACAAGCCGTTTAGTCATTCATATATTCGCTTAGATATATGTCTTGTGTCATATACATTTTATTATACATCCTATATAATTACATGCACACTATTTTATAATTATTTCACATATACTTTATATATATCATGAAGTATTATATGTATATCATACTCTCTATATATCCCATACATTTTTTCACTACAAAAAAATAGTTCTAAATTATATTACCACATTTTCTTCAATTTGTTCAAATTACTATTTATCAATATACATACACCCTATATATCACCCTCATATATCACATGTATATCATTTATATACTTTGTATACCTTATACATTTTAAAAAAATTATTTTCAAATCTTTTAATATATATAAATATTTATTTTTTTAATCACTCTTTTAACTTTTTTTAGCAGGTAATAATGAAATAAATATTTTTCTAATATATCTCAGACTAGATTTAAGGACTATCTTTGGATAGGCTTCGAGGGGTGCCTAACACCTTCCTCTTGGAGTAAATAAAACTCTTATTTAGATTTTCAACGATTTTTCGCAGATTAAAATAGAGTTTTACATTTCTACAAATGGTTTTCCTAAATTTTTCCTAAAACTTAGGTGGCGACTCTAAACCTTTTAAAACCAGGTTGAAGAACCGGACATCGCAAATATATTTTGACCAGTTCAAAATGTGGGAGCGATAGGATGATGACTCTGCTGGGGAACTAGACCTTTAGGTTTTGACCTTAAGATATCTAGTTTAAGATAAATATTTAGGTATGTTGGTTTATTCTTGCCTATTACTTGTTTGATATTATTTTCTGCTTGCTCTTTATTTTTCTATTGACACAAGCTAAATCCAAACTTATGTTCCTTATTATTTAAGAACACTACGTGTTACTGCTTCCCTTAACTGGCATTCCGTTCATACTTCCTCCATTCTGAAAAATTGACACTCTCACACATTTGTATACATGAGTTGTGCTTTGCACTTTGTTGAAATTCTTTCAAACACCATATTTAGAGGGTCCATGCATATGTGGGGTGAGTAGATAGTTTTATTACCTTATGAACACGTGCCTTCCCATATAGGAAAACCTTATGCTTGAGTCTACCAAATCTTAGAAAAACTTAGGATAGAGTGGTGACCACCTTCCATCTAGGTCATGAATGCATAAGCCTTAGGTGGTTTGGCCTTTGGTGTCATTCCACAACTTTAGCAAACACCCTTATGTCAAATGGGTTCCCTGACCCAAAGAAAATCACTCATGTTATGTGCAATATGATAATGATAAATTGATCCAAGCTAAAATTTGACCAAATTGAGTTTGACATTTATTTATTGTTGTCTTTTATTTTAGGTATCTAGAATGAAGAACTTGCCAAGTTTTGCCAATACTCAAATGGTTGTGGGTGTTCCATACAAATTAAGGAAATGGCGGGAGAAAATCAAGATGGAACATGGACTAGAGATTAGGAGATGCTTGGGTTTTCTGACTTCACTGACTTATATCTCCCCAGATAGACATATGGTTAAGGCATTGATCGAGTTTTGGGATCCTGACAGAGTTGTGTTTAGGTTCAAAGATTCCAAGTTAACTCCCACGATTGAAGAAATCAGTGGATTTACCGATTTAAAGTATCAACGAAAGGGTATGATTCTACCTCGCAGGCGATCGGGAAAGAAATTTTTGCATCATCTTGGACTTAAAAACAACCTAAAGCTTGCATGTATTAATTGTGAATGGGTATCTCTTGATTACTTGTATGAATGGTTCGGTCGCAAAGATGGATATGAAGTTTTTCACAAGGAATTCTCTTAATCTATTGAAAGTTGTACAAAGAAACGCCCTGTCGCTTTTGTCATTGCTTTCCTAGGTACTCTAGTTTTTCCAAAGGAACACAAAAAGATAGATACTTGCATCAGCTCTATATTCCGAACACTTTCCCAAAGTGTTGGCAATGCTGAGGTCACGTTAGTCTCGATGATCGTAGAAGAAATATTGAGGGCATTATCCAAATGTGCTAGAGGAAGAAGGTTCTTTGAAGGTTGGAATCTCCTCCTCCAACTTTGGGCCGTGGAACACTTCTACAAACGTCCTACTATGGTGGACATACTCTCATAAAGACCCAACAAGATCGACAGTCATCACCAAAGAATGATGAGATTTGCATCTCCGATTGGTACCGAGATTAGTATACATAGATGAAGACACATACTGAAAATCTAATTCAATGGAGGTATTCATGGTTATCACCTCCTGCTGCCATCATAAGGGGGCATCAACACTATTACATTGAACTCATTGGTCTGAAGGGTCTCCAACTATGTGCTCCCGTACGAGTGCTTCACAATTTGGGCGTCCTCAAGTCATTCCATTTCATTCGCACAAGGTAAAGCAGAGATTGAGTTTGGGGTAGACTTTGAGATTCCTAGAGCAAAGGAGTTTCTTCAAGCATGGAAAAGTCTGATGACGATAAAAGTATTTAATGAACAATCATACTGCACTCCTAAATATTATGCATGGTTATTGGGAGACTGTGAGGATGTGAAACCTTAGCCCTCAAGGACAGACATCTGGTTTTGAAGATTTGAGTGAATCCAAGTGGACACACAGTCATCTGTTTGACAACCTTATTGTCACACCTGAAATGTGGGCACAAGCCATTCTTGGGTCTTTGGAGCACAACCACGGAGGAGCATGAATATTAAATCTAAAAACTATGTTTCCTTTTAGTTATCCCATATTCCCCTTATGTTGATTCCCCTTTTGTTATCCTGGATTCCCCTTATGATAATTATTGTTTTCAATTTCGACTCAATATAATAGATTAGACGTAATATTTCAATGAGGCAGTTTTTGTTTCATTATCTAACTTCAAATTCAAATATTGTCAATAATTAATGCTTGGATCAATTTATCATAATCTCAAATATGTGACGTCTAGGCCTACCTTAAGCATGAAAAGGTCCCTACATGCTAGGACGCGCTATGACTGTTCAATTTGCTTTTTATTGTGTGATTTATTTGCTGTGAGAATTATGTGACTTTCAACATTTACTTTAACTACTAATATTATTTTTACTGTTAAAATGTTATTACCTGCCATATGCTAACACTTTCTTCTCTTTGAAGGTTTTCTTTGTTTTGATTATTTCCCTAGAAGTTGATTTGTGTTGATTCTCAATCTGGCTGAGTCACGCTACAATCTGAGGTCCAAGAGTAAGATGACTGAATCTGACTAATCCAACATCGCTGCAAACATCCTCGCATCTATGGAAAATCCAGAAGGCTCACAAAGAAGGGCAGACACGCGAAATGATAGACAAATGGCTCACTTGGAGCAAGAACTTGAGATACTGAGGGAAGAGTTGCGCCAAGTGCGGTATCTGACCAAGCTCAATGTGACTACCTTTCCACACTCGCTTCACTTTCCATCCTTTGAAACGCCTACTCCACAATACTTTCCCAAATCTAAACATCCACCCCAGATACCCCTCGCTAATTCTAGACTACCTTCAGTCACTCCCGCTAATTTGCCAAACCCAGTCAAACAAACTCCCTATGATCCTAATGTCGCACCAAATTCTCCACCTGTGGTCAGGACTGAACCTAACCTTTCGTTACCAACCCAAGCTGGTACCGTGCCTAGTTACCCTGTGATGCAACACATACTCGGGGCACATGTCACAACTTCTTATGAGCCACATCTGCCACCTATATATGCGGTCAAAGCTCCTGCTTTCATAGCACCAGTAACAATCAAAGTCCCGTATAAGGTGGATCAATATGAAAAAATGGAGAAAGATGTTTGGATGAAAGAAGAAGATTCAATAACTAGTCAACTCCACAGTCTGAGAAGGGCACTAAAAAGCTTGCAAGTCACCCAGGAAGTGAAAGTCTAGATTATGACGATCTATGTATCCATCCTGATATTGACATGCCGGTGGGATATAAACCACCCAAGTTTGACATATTTGATAGAATGGGTGATCCCCATGCACATTTGAGAGCTTATTGTGACAAGCTAGTCGGGGTCAGAAGAAATGAGAAGTTGAGGATGAAATTATTTATACGAAGTCTCTCAGGAGAAGTTTTGACTTGGTACTCGCCAAGACCTTCATAAATGGCATGTTTGTTAGGAAATCATCACTTGTTTTAGGTTCAACACTGAGATGTAACACCCCAAAATTTTTCTAGACCAAACTCAGAATTTGCATGAAAAACCAGAAAGAACCAGAAAATTTTGTCTCAGAATGACCGAGACAACGAGTCTGTCAGCAGTAATGACCTGTTGTCTAGGTTGTGGTCAGCCCTGCCAGTTGTCCTTCGGGAACCAACAACCATTGTGAGGAGTAATGAGTCGTCTTGTCACTCGTTGCATTCCCAGCTCAGAAATAAGTTAATCCTTTTCCAGGAACCCACGAGTCAGACAACGAGTCATCATCTGATGTAACGACTCATGGGGTGACTCATTAATTGGAGCCTAGGTGTTGTTGAAAATCTTCTCCTAATAACAACGAGAGGCAACAACGACCTGTTGTATCACACAACGAGTTGTCGTTTCCATCCGTGACAATAAGTTCTGAAATCCTTTAGTTTTTCTAGTGTTGACCACGAGTAGACACAATGACCCATTGGTTCTACCAACAAGTCGTTGTGTCGTCCGTTAGCAGAGAGGCCAAGTTTTCCTACCAATGACAATGAGAGGTACCATCGACTCATTGGTTCGTCCAATGAGTCTTGGTTCCCCTCTGTTGCCAAATTCTAGTGAGCCCTGATTCCAGGCCCAGGACCAATGACTGGTCCCAACTAGTCGTGGTATCAACCAATGACTCATTGTGGGACCCATTGGTCCCTGTCGCGCAGTTTTCTAGATTTTCTTTCAGGGGCATTTTCATAACTTTCAGCTATTTTAGTTCCTAAACTACGTTGTTTTGGGCACGTTTTGGAGAGAGTTAAAGGGGTAATCGACTAAATCCCTCTCATTTTCACTCAACTCTTGATCTCCAGAGCAAAGAAGTTCCTGACATTCTCTTAGAGCAAGCTAGGGATTTCAAGTTTTCTCCTCAAATTCTCCAGATCCTTTTCAGAAAATTCGACTCCGGGTATGTGAGAATTCAACAAGGAAATTGTTCTTTACTTGTGCCCCCAAAACTCTTCTGAAATGCTTATCAGTTCTAGCCTTGAAGTTCATAGTTAGGGTTCATTTGTCAGTAAATTATGGATTTCTTCTTGTTATAATTTTCATGAGTATTGAGGGTTGTTGTTAGCTATACTTCTGGTCATTATCTCCTTTCATGAAATTGTATGATTTTAGCCCTAGTTTCTTTGAATATAGTGAATTGAGTATTTCAGCATGTTCTAAATACAAGTGTTGCTCGATTCTGACTGGTCTTGAAATCACCACGATAGTGCAGTTGTATGATCAAGGGTAGAATTATTAATTGTTTAGTCTTAGTCAGTACTTAGTAAATTTTAGTATTTTACAAAAATTTCAGCCGATCAGTTTGACTATGGTCAGTCTCTTGAGGTGTCAGTAATACCTCCCAATCCCAGTTTTATGTTATTAGTTATCAATTAGTTCTTTAAACGGTTACGACGCTTCCAGATAAGCAGCTCTGACCAGTCTTAGAACCAGCACTTTCAGTTATCTATTTGTTCTTCAGAAGGTTATGACGATTTTAGATAAGCAGCTCTAGGACCCCATCTTTGAGCTATCAGATTTGTAGTCAAGTTAGGACTATCTAGTGGGAGTAGTACTTAGCCCCAAACGGATCGGGGTTCCAGCACACCCAGATTCCCAGAACTACGTTGCGACCATAGGTTTTTAGCCCATTGGGACCAGACTTGTGATCACCCAGTTCAGCCACCATACCCTGGCAAGGTACAGTGGACTTTCTCCGCTAGGGTGTATATATCGGACTCCACGTTTAGCTCACATGGTTATATGTTGGTTATAGACTCTCCCACTTGTCAGTACAATTTCAGTTCACTTCAGTTCAATTCAGTTTAGTTTAGTTTAGTTCAGTTTAGCTTAGTTCAGTCACTCAGTCCAGGACATATTTATGACCACCAGTCAGGGTCACTATTGACCATCTTAGTTATAGCTCAGCTTGTATCACTATTTAGTATTAGTTGGTCATATCATGTTATTTCAGTTCAGTATTGATTTTTTCATGTTTATTATGCATCTCACTTACTCAGTACATTCAAAGTATTGACGCATACTTTTTATGTTGTATCGTATTATGATACAGGCACAAGTTCTTAGTCTCAGCATTGTCAGTAGTCCCCTCCGATGATTCCCGCAGCAGTCCTTTTGGCTGAGTCCTCATATTCCGAGGATGATATTTGTTTTCAGTTAGTTCTTATTTTAGACAAATTTTAGAGTTAGCTGGGGGCTTGTCCCAACAACCCATCAGTTGGTAGTTGCTTTCTGATACAATTGTTTAGTATTATTTTTAGTTATGCTTACACCTTCAGCAGTATTGGTTACATAATTATTTTCTTAAAACTTCTGCTTATGTTTACTCAGTTTACCAAGGTAATGATTGACCATGGGTTGGCTTGGGGTCACTTGAGGCACCAAGTACTGTGTCTCTTCCAGAATATAGACAGGTTATGACAAACTTGATATTAGAGCACTAGGTTTAGAGTATCCTAGGATGTTTGAAAGCTGCATCTAGTAAAGTTCTTTTCATGGGTGTGAAGCGCGCCACACTTATGACGGGGATGCTAGAAGACATTATTAGAAATACTCCCTTTTGTTCATACTCCTTGTCGTGCATTGAAGTTGAATTCCAAAATGTCCTCCTAACTCGTGCTTTATTCATTTCAGTGAAAAATATGCCTCCAAGACGAGAAAATGGAAGGAGGGCTTGCAATGCCAACCAACCTTCCCCACCAGCTCCAACAGCCCCTCAAGACGACCAAGTGTCCTCAACAAAATTCCGAGCGAAAATCTAGTTGCTGGCTCAAACAGTGACCAATGAAGTGAATAGCAGGTGGTTCCAGTGAATATAAATGGGTCTACAGTAGCTGCTAGGGTTTGAGACTTCACCCGGATGAACCCTCCAGCTTTCCATGGATCCAAGGTGGGAGAGGACCCGCAAGAGTTTGTAGATGAGGTGCAGAAGATCACTCGGATTATAGGTGTTAGATCCGTGGAGAGTGTTGATATGGCTGCCTACCAATTGAAAGGGGTGTCTCAGATTTGGTACAACCAATAGAAGGAAGGGAGGCCAGTAGAAGCAGGGCTAGTAGAGTGGGATGAGTTCATGACCACATTTCTAGATAGATTCTTCCCTCGGGAATTGAGGGAGTCCAAGGTTGGGGAGTTCATGAATCTAAGGTAGGGTAACAGAACCGTGGAGGAGTTTGCTTGGAGTTCACTCAGTTGTTGAGGAATGCTCCAGAGATGGTAGTCAAGCCAAGGGCTCGCATGTTCAAATTCGTCAATGGATTATTAGATTTAGTACTTAAGGAGTGCAAAACCGCGATGCTCATCAAGGACATCGACCTATCCGGCCTCATCATTCATGCTCAGCAGATTGAGGCAGAGAATTTGAAGAATATGGAGCGAGAGAATGAGCGGGCTAGAACAGGTCAGTCGGACTATGGCCACCAGAGGTCCGGTGGTAGTAATCTCCCACAGCAGCAGCAACATAGAACCCAAGTACCCATATTAGCCAGCGCCTTTTCTTTCCGATCCTGCAAGGATCGGAAGGGTGGAGCACCTGGCTCTCAGTCCTAGAGTTACAGTGCCAACAACCATTACCCAGCTTATCCTAAATGTGGTAAGAACCATCTAGGTGAATGCCGCATGGGAAAAGAGGGTTGCTTCGAATGTGGGTAGTTGGGTCAAAGGTTAAAAGAGTGTCCTTCAGTAGGATAGGGGAGAGCTCAGTCTACTTCAGCAGCCCTAGCAGGCTGTCTAGCTCAGCAGGGTAATACTTTAAGTACGGATGGCAGTCAGGGCCACGCTTTTATGCTTTGTCCTCTCATCAGGATGAGGAGATCTCACCTAACGTGGTCACGGGTATGTTATGTCTTTTCTATCTAGATGTGTATGACCTACTAGATCCAGGAGCCACAATATCATTCGTGACTGCTTATGTAGCTGTTCAGTTTGAAATCAGTCTGGAAGTCCTCTCGGAACCATTTTTAGTCTCTACCCCAGTTGGTGAGTCAGTTAGAGTCAGCTAGGTATATAGAAATTGCTCAGTCTCAGTGTTGAATAAAGTCATTCCAGCTAATCTAGTAGATCTAGACATGGTCGATTTTGACCTCATTCTTGGCATGGATTGGTTACATTCCGGTTATGCCTCAGTGGACTGCAGAACTAGAGTCGTCAAGTTTTAGTTTCCCAATGAGCCAGTCTTAGAATGGATGGGTAGTGTTTCAGTGCCTAAGGGTCGGTTTATTTCCTACCTTAAGGCAAGAAAGCTCATTTTGAAGGGATGCATCATTACCTAGTTCGGGTCAAAGATTCTAGTTTCGAGACCCCAACTATTCACTCAGTTCCAGTTTTCAGCGAATTTCTTGATGTGTTTCCCGAAGATCTTCCCAGAGTCCCTCCCGAGTGAAAAATTAACTTTGAAATAGACCTTCTTCCAGACACACAGCCCATCTCTATCTTCCTTACAGAATGGCTCTAACTAAGCTCAGTTTTTTTTCCAAGGTAGATCTCAGATCGCGGTATCATCAGCTTAGGATTACGAAATGTGACATATCAAAAACAGCCTTAAAAACTCGGTATGGTCACTATAAATTTGTGGTTATATCCTTTGGACTAACCAATGTTCCTGAAGCTTTCATGGACCTGATAAATAGGTTTTTTAAATAGTATCTAGACATGTTCATCATCGTGTTCATAGACGGCATTTTGGTGTACTCCAGAAATGAGGAGGAGCATGCTAACCATATGAGGATAGTGTTGTGGACTCTCAGAGACCGCCAACTGTTTAGAAAATTCAGCAAATGTGAATTTTGGCTGAAGTCTGTGGCTTTCCTCGGTCACGTGGTCTCAGATGAGGGTATTTAGGTAGTTCCTCAAAAGATAGCAGCAGTGAAAGACTGACCGAGACCCACTTCCCCAATAGATATCAAGAGTTTCTTGGGTCTAGCCGGATATTACTGATGGTTTGTAAAGGGATTTTCTTCTATTGCATCCCTTTGACTAAACTAACTTAGAAAAAGGTGAAGTATCAGTGGTCGGATGCATGTGATAAGAGTTTCCAAGAGCTGAAGACTCGACTCACTACAACTCTAGTTTTGACCTTACCAGAAGGAATAAATGAATTTGTGGTCTATTGTGATGCTTCTAGAGTTGGCCTCAGTTGCATTCTAATGCAGTAGGGTAAGGTGATAGTTTATGCCTCCAGACAGCTCCAAATTCATGAGAAGAATTATCCAACTCATGATCTTGAATTTGTGGCTGTGGTGTTTGTTCTAAAAATATGGAGGCATTACCTTTATAGGGTTCACATGGATGTCTTCACAGATTACAAGAGCCTTTAATACGTGTTCGGTCAGAAGGATTTGAGCCTTCATCAGAGAAGGTGTTTGGAGTTACTGAAGGATTATGACATAAACGTTCTATATCACCCAGGATAGGCTAATATGTGGCTGATACCCTAATCAAGATGTCCACGGGAAGCGTTGCTCATGTTGAAGAGGGCAGAAAAGAACTAGCAAAGTATATTCACAGGTTAGCTTGGTTGGGAGTGTAGTTGGTGGATTCGGCTGAAGACAGAGTAGTACTGCAGAGTGGGTCAGAATCCTCGTTAGTTGTTGAGATTAAGTCAAAGCAAGATAAAGATCCCATACTGCTTAAGCTTAAACAAGTAGATTTAAGAAAAGAAGTGGAGGCTTTCTCCAAAGGGGGAGATGGGGTGCTCTGCTACCAGGGCAGATTATGTGTTCCGGACGTAGATGACTTAAGATAGCGGATACTAGAAGAAGAACATGTCTCCAAATATTCTATCCACCCAGGTGCCACTAAGATGCATTGTGACCTATGGGAAATCTACCGGTGGAATGGCATGAAAAGGGATATTGCTGAATTTGTGACTAAGTGCCCAAACTGCCAGCAGGTTAAAGTTGAACATCAAAGACCTGGGGATATGACTCAGGATATCAACATACTAACGTGGAAGTGGAAAAAAGTAAATATGGACTTTATTACAGGTCTACCTCTTACTCGTCGGCAGCATAATTCAATTTGGGTGATAGTAGATCGGATGACCAAGTCAGTTCATTTCCTCCCAGTTAAAACTATGGACTCATCTGAGGATTATGCTAGGCTATACATCTAGGAGTTAGTCAGACTGCATGGAGTTCCCCTATCCATCATTTCAGATAGGGGTACCTAGTACATCTCACATTGTTGGAAGTCATTTCAAAAGAGACTTGGTACAAAGGTCAAGCTCAACATAGCTTTTCACCCTCAGACAGATGGACAAGCTGAGCAGACTATTCAGAACTTAGAAGATATGTCTAGAGCTTGTGTTATCAACTTCAAGGGCAGTTGGGATGATCACCTACCTCTCATCGAGTTTGCATACAACAACAACTACCACTCTAGTATTCAGATGGCCCCGTTTGAGGCATTGTATGGTAGGAGGTGTAGGTCTTTTATAGGGTGGTTTGAAGTTGGTGAATCTACCTTAAGAGGACCAGACTCAGTTGATGAAGCTATGCAGAAAGTGCAACTTATCAGATAAAGATTGAGAATAGCTCAGAGCCGATAGAAATCATATGCGTATGTGAGGAGGGGAGGGTTAGAATATGATGTAGATGATTGGGTTGATCTGAAAATTTCACCCATGAAAGGGATGATAATATTTGGAAAGAAAGGGAAACACAGTCCGAGGTATGTAGGACCCTACAGGATTCTGAGGCGAATGGGCAATATGGCCTATGAGTTAGAATTACCTGCGGAGTTAACATCTGTGCACCCATTCTTCCATGTGTCACTATTAAAGAAGTGCATCGGTGATCTAACCTCAGTTGTGCCACTAGACTGTGTGGGAGTAAAAGATAGTCTCTATTACGAAGAAGTTCTAGTTCTGATCCTAGACCGTCAAGTTCGTAAGCTGAGAAACAAGGAAGTTGCTTCAGTGAAAGTCTTGTGGAGGAACCAGCTAGTTGAGGGAGCCACATAGGAAGCAGAAGCGGACATGATGGCTAAATATCCTCGTTTATTCCCTTCCAGTTAAGTTTCAGCACAGGTATTAAATTCCTCTTCAATACTCTATTCAGTTCCTCACTCATCAGCTCTATTCATGTTTTCAATATGCATCCTAGTTGCATTAACTCAATTAGTATGGTTAAATTAGTTCGGAGTCGGTCATTCTTTTAGAAATCAATTTATAATTTCAGTTTGGGAATTGCAGCTCTTTTCCAGTGTTCTAGCAGTTTTAGCCTTCATTCGAGGATGAATGATCCCAAGGGGGATATATTATAACACCCCAAAACTTTCCTAGACCAAACTCATACTTTGCATGAAAAACCAGAAAATTTTGTCTCAGAACGACCAAGACAATGAGTCATTGTCAGCAGTAACAACCTGTTGTCTAGGTCATGGTCAGCCCTGCCAGTTGTCCTTTGGGAACCAACAAGTCATGGAATGACCCGTTGTGAGGAGTAACGAATCATCTTTTCACTCGTTGTATTCCCAACTCAAAAATAAGTTAATCCCTTTCTAGGAACCCACGAGTTAGACGACGAGTCTTCGTCTGATGTAAACGACTCATGGAGTGACTCATTAATTGGAGCCCAGGTGTTATTGAAAATCTTCTACCAATAACAATGAGAGGCAACAACGACCCATTGTATCACACAATGAGTCATTGTTTCCATCCATGACAACAAGTCCAAAAATCCCTTAGTTTTTCTAGTGTTGACCATGAGCAGGCACAACGACCCGTTGGTTCTACAAATGAGTTGTTGTGTTGTCCGTTAGCAGAGGGGCCAAGTTTTCCTGCTAGTGACAATGAGAGGTACAATGACCCGTTGGTTCATCCAACAAGTCGTTGTTCCCTTCCGTTGCCAAATTCTAGTGAGCCCTGATTCCAGGCCCAAGACCAACGACTAGTCCCAACAAGTCGTGGTTGACTCGTTGTGTGACCCATTGGTCCCTGTCCGGCAGTTTTCCAGATTTTCTTTTAAGGGCATTTTTATGACTTTCAGCTATTTTAGTTCCTAAACTACGTCATTTTAGGCACATTTTGGAGAGAGTTAAAAAGGGGTAATCGACTAAATCCCTCTCATTTTCACTCAACTCTTGATCTCCAGAGCAAAGAAGTTCTTAACAGTTCTCTCAGAGCAAGCTAGGGCTTTCAAGTTTTCTCCCCAGATTCTCCAGATCCTTTTCAGGAAATTTGCCTCTAGGTATGTGGAAATTCAACAAGGGAATTGTTCTTCCCTTGTGCCCCAAAACTCTTCTGAAATGCTTATCAGGTCTAGCCCTGAAGTTCACAGTTAGGGTTCATTTGGTCAGTAAATTATGGATTTCTTTCTGTTGTAATTTTCATGAGTACTGAAGGTTGTTGTTAGCTATACTTCTGGTCATTATCTCCTTTCATGAAATTATATGATTTTAGCCCTAGTTGTTTTCAATACAGTGAATTGAGTATTTCAGCATGTCTAAATACAAGTGTTGCTTGATTCTGATTGTTCTTAAAATCACCAGGATAGTATAGTTGTATGATCAAGGGTAGAATTATTGATTGTTTAGTCTCAGTCAGTACTTAGTAAATTTCAATATCTTACAAAAAGTTAGCTGATCAGTTTGACTATAGTCAATCTTGAGGTTTCAGCAATACCCCCCAGTCCCAGTTTTCAGTTATTACTTATCAGTTTGTTCTTTAGACGATTACGATGCTTTCAGATAAGCAACTCTGATCAGTCTTAGAACCAGCACTTTCAGTTATCAGTGTGTTCTTCAAACGGTTACGACGCTTCCAGATAAGCAGCTCGGGCCAGTCTTAAAACACCAGTTTACAATTATCCGGTTCGATAAATTCTCAGGGTACTTCCAGATAAGTATTCCTGACTTAGTCCAGGACCCCAACATCGAGCTATCAACTTAGTAATCAAGTTAGGACTATCCAGTGGGAGTAATACTTAGCACCGAGCAAACCAGGGTTCCAGCGCACCCGACTTCCCAGTACTACGTTGCCACCGTAGGTTTTTGGCCCATTGGGCCCCAGAATTATGATCACCCAGTGTAGCCACTATACCTTAGCAAGGTACAATGGGCTTTCTCTTATGGGGTGTATACATCAGACTCCACGTTTAGCTCACGTGGTTATATGTCGGTTATAGACTCTCCCACTTGTCAGTATAGTTTCAGTTCAGTTCAGTGTAGCTTAATTTAATTCAGTTCATTCACTCAGTTCCAAGATATGTTTATGACTGCCAGTCAGGGTCACTATCGACCATCTTAGTTATATCTCTACTTTTATCAGTATTCAGTATTAGCTAGTGATATCATCTTATTTCAGTTCAGTATTTATTTTTCCATGTTTATTGTGTATCTCACTTACTCAGTATATTCAAATTATTGATGCATACTTTTTATGTTGTATTGTATTATGATACAGGCACAAGTTCTCAGTCTCAGCATCATCAGTATTCCCCTTTGACAATTCCCACAGCAGTCCTTTTGGGTGAGTCCTCATCTTCCGAGGAAGATATTTGTTTTCAATTAGTTCTTATTTTAGAAAGATTTTAGAGTTAGCTAGGGATTTGTCCCAGCAACTCATCAGTTAGTAGTTCGCTTTCAGACACAGTTATTTAGTATTGTTCAGTTATGTTTACACTTTCAGCAGTATTGGTTACATAATTATTTTTTTAAAACTTCAACTTATTTTTACTCAGTTTACCAATTTAATGATAGACTATGGGTTGGCTTGCGGTCACTTGTGGCACCAACTACTGTGTTTCGTCTAGGTCGTGACACGAGATTACTCTAGACAGGTTTTCATTGGTCAACATACAGAAGAAACTATCTAAATCATTTCAGGAGTATGCACGATGCTAGAGACTGGAGGTTGCTAGGGTCCAACCCCCACTAGATGAAAGTGAGCTCACCAAGTGCTTCATTCGATCCCAAGAAAGTATTTACTTTGAAAAGATGATGGGAATGATGGGTCGGAAATTCGCAGAATTAGTTAAAATGGGAGACTTTTTGGAAGAAATCATCAAATCTATGGTCGCACTACAGGCTGCGAGTAAGGCCTAAAAGTCAGGTTCCCTAGGCAGTATAAAGAAGAAGAAGGAAGATGTCTCGGTTGTCACACCTCATTACTAACAAGGAGAGTCATCCCGGCGATACCCTACCAAACCCCAAATTGTGGCACATGCCCCATATATTCCCTATCCAGTGTATAATGCTCAACCCCACTATAATACACCCCGAGCACTATCACACCAGAATCCACCAAAATCTTATCCCACTGTCCAAGCACCTGTCCACCAGATTAGACCGACATATGCACCAAGGCCACGTCCAAATACAAAAGCCAGAACCACCCGCACCTACACACCTAGCATTGAACCTTTGGCTTAGTTATTTAAGAGGTTGAAGGACAGTAGAATTATTACGGCCAATTGAAGCAAGACTTCCTGACCCAATCCCTCAAAATTTTGATATAAATAAGTGATGCGCTTATCACTCAGGTATTCAGGGACATGACACTTAGGAATGCTACAACTTGAGAAATCAAATTGAGTTTTTGATAAAGAATGGAACAATTAAATGCACTCCAACGCCTCCAAATGTAAATAATAACTCGCTGTAGAACCCTGGGAACCAAGGGATCAACATGATAACATTGGATGAAGAATATGACATGAGAGGAAAGATTGCGCCTGTTGGAAATACAGTGGCGGTTGCTGCGACATCTTCAGTCGCACCTTTCATCATGGTTCAACTGAGGGCACCTCTGACCATTCAGACATACTGCCCCAATCTATAGTGACCACCATAATTTCCAAGATATTGGATTATAACTCCAAGGCCGTGCCATGGGATTACTAAGCTGAAGCAAAGACTAAGATAACAAACACTGCAACTCATGGAATGACCAGGTCAGGAAGATGTTACGTCCCAGATAACCTCAACAAACCAGTACCAGGGAGAGAAAAAAACCAAAACATGAATGCTACTGATGCAGAAGTTTTAGAGTTTTGGAAGAAAATGCATATCAAGGATTACTCAGTCGAAGAACAGTTGAAAAAGACACTGGCCCAGATATCCATTATGTCCTTGTTGTTGAGCTCGGAAGCTCATAGGAATGCTCTAGCTAGTCTGTTAAATGGAGTGAGCACATCAGAAGAACCACGAGTGAAACATTAGCTGCAGTCATTGGGCGAATGGTGGAAGCCAATAATATATCTTTATGTGATGATGAACTCCCGCCATAAGGGGTAGGACACAACAAAGCGCTCATATCATAGTAAGATGAGGCAATAAGTTTGTATCCTGAGTATTGATCGATGACGGCTGTGGTTGCAATATCTGCTGCTTTACTACTTTGAAAGACATGGGAATAAGAATAGGAGAGATAAAATAGAGTCGCGTGAAGGTCAGGGCTTTTGATGGAGCGCAAAAGAACGTCATTGGAGAAATAGATCTCACATTACAGGTCGGACTTCCTAAGTTCCTTGTCCTGTTTCAAGTAATGGAGGTCTCATCTACCTATAACCTATTGCTGGGGAGACCTTGGGTCCCAATGGAAAGAGCAGTTCCCTTCACCCTTCATCAGTGTGTCAACTTTGAATGGGATCACATAGAAGTCGTAGTTCACGGAGAGCTCAGTCACCTAGTTTATTCCTCAACTGCCTCACCAATCATTGAAGAATTGGATGGAGCTAGTTTTTATGCTGTATAAATCATGCAAGTTGTGAAGGTCAGAGAGAATAAAGAATCCGATGAAGTGAAGATATCAAAAATAGCAAAAATGGTAGCCTCATAAATGTTAAAGTACGGGTATCAGCCTAAGACTAGACTTGGAGTCAAGTCTGATGGAATAGTTGAACCAATTTAGTTGAAGAATGAGAACGATACCTTTGGGCTTGGATATGAACCTATCTTGGGAAAGCTCCGCAACATATAGTCAGAAAAAAAAGTGTTCGTGTAGGAGCAAGTTCTAGTCTCGGGGCCTGAAATCGTGCCAGAACCTGATAAATGCATCATAGAAGGGATGGAGAATCTGTTCATAGAAATGACTGAGGAAGACTATGGAAAGAACGAGGTGGACCTCAGGATGCTGATCATTCATGATGCTGAACTTGGAGAAGTCTTGCAGAACTGGACCACCCGCCCATCCCCGTTTCTGCATAAGTCCTGGTGGTATGGAAAATGTTGTTTGTTTTAAAATATAGAATGATTAATTGATTATTGATCATGCCAGAGCTCCTTTTTTCACTCGCCTCTTTTGAAGCTAAAATGCTTTCTAAATAAAAGTCTTTATTTTCCTTAAACTATTTTATTAAATTTTGTTAAAATCTCTATTTATTTTACTCACATTTTTTTACTTTTCAGCTCTCATATTAGTAAAAATCTTCATTCAAAGACTATGACATGTAACGAATCCGTTGGGAAAAGTACAAAAGATGAACAAGATTATGAAGAATATGATGAAAGCATGGTGCCTGAAAATCTGCCGCATGATATCGAGAAACTTGAGAATCAAAGGAAACCAAATTTAGAGGAAACTGAGTTGTAAATTTAGGAGATGAAGAAATAGTAAAGGAAACCCAGATTAGCATACACTTAGAGGATAAAGAGAAGCAAGAATTGATAGAATTTCTTAAGAAGTATATCGATATATTTGCTTGGTCCTACAATCACATGTCGGGACTGAGCACTGATATCGTCTCACACAAGCTGCCGACTGATCCTACTCACCCACCAGTCAAATAGAAACCAAAGAAATTCAAGCCTGATTTGAATTTGAGAATCAAAGAGGAGGTGACCAAGCAGATTGAAGCAAATATCGTGAGGGTTACAAACTACCCTACATGGTTGCCCAATATCATGTCGGTGCCAAAGAAGGAGGGAAAGATCAGAATATGTGTGGATTATAGGGATCTCAATAGAGAAAGTTCCAAAGATGATTTTCCTCTTCCATATATTCATATACTTATCGATAATTTTGCAAAACATGAGTTGCAGTCTTTTGTCGATTGCTTTGCAGGATACCACCAGATCCTGATAAATAAAGGTTATGCAGAAAATATGGCATTTACCACTCCATTAGGAGTGTATCGTTACAGGGTAATGCCATTTGGTCTTAAAAATGCAGGTGCGACCTACATGAGGGCTATGACGACCCTTTTCATGACATGATCCATAAGGAGATTGAAGTCTATGTAGATGATGTCATTATCAAATCCAAGAAGAGTTCAGATCACCTAGCTGACTTGAAGAAGTTCTTTGAAATGTTTCGAAATTATGACCTAAAGTTAAATCATGCAAAGTGTGCATTTGGAGTCCCTGCTGGAAAACTATAGAGGTTTATTGTCAGTAGGAAAGGCATTGAGTTAGATCCATCAAAAATCAAGGTGATCCAGGATTTGCCTCCCCCAAAGACCAAGAAGGAGGTGATGAGCTTCCTTGGGAGAATCAACTACTTCAGTCAATTCATTGCATAATTTATGATGATTTGCGAACCCATATTAAAATTACTGAAGAAAGATGCTGCTACAAAGTGGACAGAGGAATGTCAGAAGGCTTTCAACAGAATCAAGGAGTACTTATCAAGTCCACTAGTATTGGTCCCACCAGAGCCAAGGAAGCCTCTACTACTATACTTATCTGTGATGGATGGTGCATTTGAATGCGTATTGGGACAACATGATGATACGGGAAAAAGAGAGCAAGCCATATACTACTTGAGAAAGAAGTTCACACCGTATGAAGTAAGGTACACCTTATTGGAGCGGACATGTTGCGCCTTGACTTGGATTGCACAAAAGTTGAGACACTACCTGTCTGCATACACCACATACTTGATCTCAAGGTGGGTTTCACTCAAATATATCTTTAAGAAGTTGATGCCTACCGGAAAGCTAGCAAAATGGCAAATTTTGCTAAGTGAACTTGATATTGTATACGTGACTCAAAAGGCAATCAAGGGACAAGCCTTAGCTGATCACCTTTCAGAAAACCCGTGGACCAAGATTACAAGCCACTCAGAACTTACTTTCCCAATGAAGAGGTGTTATTTTCAGGATAAGCGTAGCGCGCTTCACACCCATGAAAATGACTCTACTCGATGTGGCTTTCAGACATTCTGAGGATACTCTAAACCTAGGGCTCTGATACCAAGTTTGTCACGCCCCGAGCCTACGCCCTAGGTGTAACATGTACTTGAAGCCACAAGTGACCCCAAGTCAACCCCTGGTCTATCAGTTAATAGCATTCTGAGTAAACATGCACAACGGAACTTTGAAATAATATCATAAAATATTCATGAGAGGCAAGTATGAAAACATAAGTTCAAACAATAGAATAATACTGATAAATCTGAAAATCATGTCTGTCTACAAGCCATCTAATAGAGGTGTTACTGGGGCAAGCCCCAAGCTAACTCTAAGTATAACTAAAACTAATACATAACTGAAAGAAGGAAAATAGTGCCCTTGAATGATGAGGACTCACACTTCAAATGCTGCAATGAAGAATCTGAACTGCGGCAACTAACGGTGCTAGGTCTGAGAACATGCAACTGTATCATGAAATGATACAACATAAAAGTATGCATCAGTACTTTGAATGTACTGAGTAAGTAGGAGAAACATAACTGAAAATAAAAGTCTAAGCTGAAAGACATGCAATGACCAACAGGTAAGCTGAACTGAACTACTTATATAATCTGAAATGGTCAAGATGACCCCGTCTGATGGTCAAGGATGTACCCTAAGTCTGAAACCCTAAGGTTGAGATACTGTACTGTACTAAGTTTAACTGAGGACTAGAACTAAACTGAGCTGCTTATTTTGTAACTGGACTAGACTGACTAGTGGGAGAGTCTATAACCGACATATAACCACGAGAGCTAGACATGGAGTCCGATGTACACCCCACCGGTAGGACCCAATATACCTTGCCAGGGTATAAAGGCATGAACTGAGTGATCACAAAAGTCTGGGGCCAATCAGGCCAAGTAATATTGTAACCTACGTTGGCAACGTAGTTTTGGGAACCTGGGTGTGCTGGAACCCTGGCCCGCTCAGTGATAAGTTCTACTCCCACTGGAAAATCTAAACTGAACTGCTAAGCTGATAGCTCGAAACTGGGGTCCAAGACTAGTCAAGGACGTATAAATGCATGTACCCTTTGAGTCTTATTGGACCAGATTCTGAAACTGGGTTCTATACTGGTCAGAGCTACTTATTTGGAAGCGTCGTGACCATCTAAGAACAAGTTGTAACTGAACTGGGGTCTTGGGGCTGATCAGAGCTATATACTAGAATGTCATGACCACCTAATGGACCAAAAACTATAAATCTGAATCTGGTTCTGATAACTGAGAGGCACCACTGACACCTCAAAATAAGACAGAAGTCAAACTGATCAGTTGACAATTTTCTGAATATCACTGAGGATTCTAGCATTCTAACTAAGACTAAATTGATATGATTCTTCTAGTTCTAACTGGTCTGTACTACTAGCAGCTAATAAAGAATTCAACTTATCCCAATAGTATGGGAATTTCATAATATAGAGAAATTCAAGAATTATAGGAACTCCATTCAACGAGCTAAAGTTATTCTGATTCATGGGGTATTTACCCAATATATACGTATAGCAAGAAATTCTAGGAATTAAGCCCAAAGCATTCGTCATTCACTAGAGGGAATTTTATAAACAAAATCATTACTCGAAAAATTAGGGCTTAAACTCACTTTTTGTATGAAAACCTGTCACGCCCCACCTTGGGAGACATGACTGGCACCTGGTGCCCTACTAGGACCTGGACTACTGGACTAACTGAGCCTAAGCACTTCTGGTGCCAGGCTGGCTCTAACTCTGGATTCAAGAAAACGACGAGCTATATAACGGATGTAAGCACAGCCTTCGGCCAACAAGGCCTATAGCAACCTGTAAGGATATAAACAGCTAACCATAAAAATCAACTACAAGGGATCCTATGCGGGCCAACAAGGCCACCATGTTGTCTAGTTATATCTAAGAAATGAAATCGAGCACTAAATTGATCTGTGACCGACAAGGCCACCAACTAACAACTGAATAAGGCCCTACACGGCCAATACAGCTAACCACAGGGAAAATACACAATCTTCAAGCCTCTAAGAATAATAAGATGGTTGGGACAGGGCCCCAGCCTACCCATACTGTACAAACAAAAAGAAAGTACACCTCTGTTTTCCAGGCTCCGGATGAAAGGAGCTGAAGGCTCTGTAACACTGACTGGAACTACGAGGGATCTGCTCCTCGTCTATGTGCACCTGTAGGCAAGTAATACAACACCCCAAAATGGGCGTCAGTACCACTGATATTGAGTATGCAAAGCAACAAGTGAAAATAACTGAAAGTAAATAATGAAACTGATAGTAACTGGAGCAATAAGAAAGAGAGACTGAAACTGACTGGAATAGTGGGTTCAGGACTAACCTTAACTATTCTGAAAAGAGTAGGAGTCATACCTAGTAACGTGGTGTCCTACTGTCTGTATAACCATAACTAAAATAACATGAAAAAACATAACACAACATAAACCTTACCTGACCCCCATAAGCCGAAAGGTACAATCATCACAATCTATTTACCCCTACCCAGGTCATACCACATCACCTAGTAACTATAAGCAACCTGCCGATCCCCTAGGTACGCAACTTGGGCCCGCTGGGCCCCTGACTATAACTGTACCTGAGTCCGAAGGACTCCTGAAATCAACACCCCGGGCGCAAGCGCTCGACGGGGGTGTATAAAAGCCGACCAAGGAAAAATATGGGGAAACTGGCATCCCATTTTCGTCCCTAGCGGACGGCATGCCACTCTGTAGAGCGACATATCCTTGCCCTCTGGCGGACGAGTCGATACAACTATTAACCCTGGGGTGGTCATGGAAGCTAGGTAATCCAGCCCAAAACAATACAATCAAGTCTCAACTGATAGTAATAACTGTATACAATACGTACTGAATCTGATAACAATAATATAATCTCTGACATGTTGTACTGGATCTCATACTGAAACATGATAGAGTATTTCTGGAATATTCGGCTGGAATTCATGCTATTTTACTAATTTTCATGCTAAACATGATATAATATTTCTAACATGCTTTCTAAAATTCATACTGAGATACTATACTATTTATGAAATACTCTACTGGAATTTATACTGGTTTAATATACTGGGATAACTAACTTGCCGAAAGAAACTGGCTTTACATACCTCAACTGCCAACTTTCTGATTAACTGGCATAGCTCGACTACTATTCAGCTTTTTCTCCGAATTATATTCATATCCACAAAGGAATAGAATTTACTACATCATTATTTTACTGGAGAGAAACCATACTATAAATATAACTTACGGACTATTCTTCGGCTTATCAAAGAACGGTTGAAAATTTGTAATTTCTCGCAAGTCTAGAAGGGAGAAATACTCACTTTAATGCTGGAAGTGTATTAACACTAGTTTGGAGCAATTCCAATCATTTTGACTAGGCGGGTCGCCGCTTCGCTGGGCGATTTTCGCGAAACTAACTCCGTAGGAATGCTCTCTGCAGCTTTATACTTCGGTACCCGAAGTTAATTTGAGTTTGGACTACGTTTGACGGCGTAATCGGATGGAAATTTACTTCAAACCCTCGTCTTTCTCTGTTTCTGGTCGTTCTCAGGGGTGTAATATCAAGCACGTCCTTGCTACTAAAAGAAATGGAATAGAAAGTTATATTATTCTATATGTGGATACTATATTAGGAAGTGTAGGTTGATTTTATATTATTTAACTAATAAGTGATCATTACTAATGGATGAGTAATGAAATCACTTTCTGCACCTAATTCCTCCCCTTCCACGTGTGTGTGGAGGTGTCAATGCTCCAATTGGCGTCATCCCATTATATTGGGGTGGGGCCCACGTCACGTTATTTATTCGAGTTTTTGCGTAGGCTCATGGTAAAACGTGCATAACTTTTTATTCTGAACTCGAATTATGAGGGATTATAACTAAATTTAACATATATCATAGTTGAAAAAGTTTTCATAAATATGGAGGCATAAAATATATTTTATCAAATCCAAATCTAATATGATGTCCTCGAATGTGCGGGGTGCTATATCCTTCCCCCGTTAGAAACATTCATCCTCGAATGTCACCTTCTGCTTGCAAGAATCTTAACTTGCCACTATTTATTCTTGAGAAATTTTGGCAGAGTCCCCCCTGTAATATGGACTATCCGAAAATCATAAAATGCAGAAAAGTCCAATACAGGTACTCCACACGATACTATAGTGTTTCTCCACAATAAACTGGAGTCAACTACTCCACATTTACATGAATATAGAGCAACTCATGAAACAACAATAACAACAAATCTCTGGATGCATAATCTGACTAAGTATGGAATAACTGAGGATATCTGATTTTCATATCATCTTCTGCTTCCCAAGTCATCTCCTCTCGGTTCCTGTTACGCCATAATACTTTGACTGAAGAAACATATTTAGTTCTTAGTCTACGGATCTTCCGATCTAGTATGGCTACTGGAACTTCTTCATAGGCTAACTCTTCTGTAACCTGAACATCTTGGACTGGGACAATTCTGGAGGGATCTCCTATGCACTTTCTCAGCATTGGTACATGGAAAACTGGGTAGACAGATTCTAATTCTGGAGGTAGATCTAACTTATATGCCACCTGGCCTATTCTTCGGCGAATCTGATAAGGCCCAACAAACCTCGGGCTAAGCTTGCCTTTATTGCCGAATCTCATTACACCTTTCATTGGTGAAACTTTCAAGACCACCCAGTCATTTACATTAAATTCTAAGTTTCTGTGCCGCACGTCAGCATACGATTTCTGGCGGCTCTGAGCAGTCAGTAAACGCTCCCTGATAAGCTTTACTTTTTCCTCTGACTGATGAATGATATCTGGCCCAATCAATGCTAATTCTCCTACTTTAAACCAACCAACTGGAGACCTGCACTTCCGCCCATACAATGCTTCATAAGGCGCCATCTGAATTGTTGAATGGAAATTGTTATTATAGGCACACTCAATAAGCGGTAGGTGTTCATCCTAGCTACCTCCAAAATCTAACACACATGCTCGCAACATATCCTTGAGCGTCTGAATGGTACGTTCTGCCTGCCCATCTGTCTGAGGATGAAAAGTTGTGCTCAGGTTAACCTGCATCCCCAAGCCTCTCTGAAACGATTGCCAAAACCTAGCTGTAAATTGTGCCCCTATGTCGGAAATAATTGACAATGGAACACTATGCAACCTGACTATTTCTTTAATATACAACTCGGCATAATCTTCGGCTGAAAAGGTAGCCCTTATTGGAAGAAAATGAGCTGATTTTGTCAACCTGTCAACAATTACCCAGATCGAATCATATCTACGCCTGGTGCGAGGTAATCCTGCTAAAAAGTCCATGTTAACTGCTTCCCGTTTCCATAGAGGCACAACTATATCCTGGGTCAGTCCGCCTGGTTTCCGATGTTCAGCTTTTACCTGTTGGCAATTGGGACATCGTGCTACAAATTTTGCTATCCCCTTCTTCATTCCTAGCAACCAGTAGATTTCTTTTACATCGTGGTACATTTTCATCGAACCTGGATGGAGAGAATAACGGGCATAGTGTACCTCACCCGTAATCTGCTGGTGAAGCCCTGCAATGTCTGGAACACAAAGGCGATCTTTATATCTCAACTTTCCATCCTCGGTTACCAAACAATCTGTCACCTCTCCTCATTGAACTTTGTTTCTGAGCTGAACCAGGCTAGGGTCTTCATACTGCCGTTCCTTCACTTCCACAACTAATGATGATATTGCGGTGTTCTGGATTACCGCTCTGTTGTCCCCTATTTTTGCTATATGAACGGCTAAACCGGCTAGCTGATGCAATTCTCGGGCCAATTCCCGCTGCTCGGGCTGCAAGTATGCCAAACTCCCCTTAGATTTATGGCTAAGGGCTCTGCTACCACATTGGCTCTCCCTGGGTGATACAAAATATTCACATCATAGTCTTTCAACAGCTCTAACCAACGACGTCGCCTCAAATTCAACTCTTTCTGGGTGAAGATATACTGTAGGCTTTTATGATCTGTGAAAATATCCACATGAATGCCATACAAGTAATGTCTCCATATCTTCAAGGCATGAATTACTGCGGCTAATTCAAGGTCATGGGTAGGGTAGTTCTTTTCATGTTTCCTCAGCTGTCTGGAAGCATAAGCAATCACTTTACCATTCTGCATCTACACACATCCTAACCCAACACCTGAAGCATCACAATAAACTGCATAAACCTCTGTTCCTTCTTGTAATACTAGTACTGGTGTTGACGTGAATCTGTCTTTCAATTCCTGGAAGCTCTGCTCACAAGCCTCAGTCCACTGGAATTTTGCTGCCTTTTGTGTCAGCTTAGTTAAAGGCGCTGCAAAAGTGGAAAATCCTTCCACAAACCTTCTGTAGTACCCAGCTAATCCCAGGAAACTGCCTACCTCGGTCGGAGTTATAGGTCTGGGCCATCTTTTTACTGCTTCTATCTTCTGTGCATCTACTTGTATACCAGCGACTGACACGATATGACCCAAAAAAGGCTACTGAATTCAGCCAAAACTCACATTTAGAAAACTTGGCATATAGCTGGCGTTCTCTGAGAATCTGGAGCACTGTCCGCAGATGATCCTGGTGGTCTGCCTCTGAGCGAGAATACACTAGAATATCATCGATAAACACTATCACGAACAAGTCCAGGTATGGCCTGAAAATACTGTTCATCAGGTCCATAAATACTGCTGGAGC
This sequence comes from Datura wrightii, assembly GCA_035772735.1. Taxonomy (NCBI): domain Eukaryota; kingdom Viridiplantae; phylum Streptophyta; class Magnoliopsida; order Solanales; family Solanaceae; genus Datura; species Datura wrightii. Next base: position 8,412,281 of record JASDFA010000008.1, on the reverse strand, counting down.
AGTCGTCATCCCAAAGGACATGACTAAGAATTCAAAGTGGTCGTATCTGGTCCTGAAGGCAGTCTTTGGAATATCTCTTTCACGAACCCGAACCTGATGATATCCAGACCTTAAGTCAATCTTGGAGAAATACCTTGCTACTTGTAACTGATCAAATAAATCATCTATTCTGGGGAGCGGGTACTTATTCTTGACTGTGACTTTGTTCAGTTGCAGATAGTCTATACACATATGGAGGGAGCCATCCTTCTTTCTCACAAACAAAACTGGCGCACCCCAAGGTAAGGTACTCGGCCTAATAAAGCCCTTATCTAGAAAATCTTTCAACTGCTCCTTTAGTTCTTTGAGTTCCGCAGGAGCCATCCGATAAGGGGGAATTGATATAGGCTGAGTGCTTGGTAATAGATCAGTTGCAAAATCAATTTCCCTTTCTAGGGGAATACCAGAGAGCTTATCTGGGAATACATCGGAACTCATTAACCACTAGAACAGATTGAAGAGTCGAAGGCTCTGCTCGAACATCCTGAACTCTAACAATGTGGTAAATACACCCCTTTGCTATCAACTTTCTCGCCCGAAGATAGGAAATAAACCTACCTTTTGGCGTAATTGTACTACCTTTCCACTCCCGTACTGCCTCCTCTGGAAAGTGGAATCGGACCGTCTTGGTCCAGCACTCAACATTGGCATAGCATGGAGCTAACCAATCCATACCCATGATGGCATCAAAATCAACCATCTCTAGCTCTACCAAATCTGTTGTAGTTTGACGGCTGGAAACCTCTACTGTACACCCCCGATAGACCCTTCTGGCTATAATAGAGTCACCAACGGGTGTGGATACTGAAAAAGGCCGCTGAAGCAATTCCGGCACAATACTGAACTTCTGAGCCACTAATGGTGTAACATAGGACAAGGTGGATCCCAGATCTATCAAAACATAAGCAGGGTAAGAGAAAATAGTCAGCATACCTGTCACAACATTTGGTGACAACTCTAAATCCTATCTCCCCGGTAATGCATAGGTACGGTCTGGGCCCACACCTGAACTGGAGGCCCCTGATCTGCCTTGGCCTCTACCTGCTGAAACTGAGGGCCTGCGCCCTGCCGGGGATGCTGGAGCTCATGACCCTGCTGATGACCTATCCTGTTGATCCCGGTCACCCTGACCCCTAGTTGGACTATCTTTCATCAGATGACCCTCCTGGCCACAAATATAACATCCTGTAGAACCATATCTGCAAGCTCCAGAGTGGCATCAACTGCAAATAGGGAAAAGTGGCAGTGTATACCTGCTCTGCTCTGCCCTCCTCTGCTATGGTGAATCTACTGCTCGCGAACTACCTCCGGGCTTTGACTTCCCTCGGCGACTAGACCTACCCCTCTACTACTGTGATGGAGGCGGGGGTCTAGGCGGCCTATCTGATAACCACGGCCTAGGTCCTACTGGGGCCTCCCCCTGAAAATCATCTGGCCTGTCTCTGCGGCGCTGTTCCTGATTGGTTCTCCTGATCTCCCGTTGCCGCTGTCTGATGCCCTCAATATTTTGAGCAAATGCCTGTACTCGGGCAATATCCATGTCCTCTCGCAGAGTAGCCGTAATACAATTCTCAACATATTCTAGATTTAGCCCCATAATGAAACAGTGTACTCTGGATGGCATGGTATCCACAAAGGCTAGCGCATATCGGGCCAACGAATCAAACTGCAGGGCGTATTCTCGAACACTCATTGGCCCCTGCTCCAGGTGTAAAAACTGATCAACCCGGGCCTGTTGAATCTCCCGTGGTAGATAATGATCTAGAAAAGCCTCTGAGAATCTGGACCAAGTCGGAGGGGAAACATCTCTCCCTTGGGAAGCTGGACCAAGTCGGAGGGGAAACATCTCTCCCTCGGGACCTCTCCAAACTCTCATACCACAACACAGTGATGTCCCATAACTGAAATACCGCCAATTCAACCGACTCGGTGGGTGTGGCCTGCATTACCCTGAATATCCTCTACATCTGGTCTAGGAAATCCTGGGGATCCTCTGTCCGATCCGTCCCTGTAAACTGCGGGGGACTTAATGCTAGGAATTCTCGGACCCTCGAACTACCGGGCCCTCCTGATGATTCTGCAGCTGTAGATGGCATCGACTGACGCTGAGCAGCCATCATCTGTGCTAACATGACTACTGCACTCCCGACCTCCTGGTCAGATGGTATAGGTATAGGAACTGCAGGAGGTGGTGTCGTCCCAAGCAGCTCTTGATGTAATGGTGACTACCGGGAAGGTCGAGACGATGACTCCGTATCGCCCTCAGATCGGGCTGATTCTAATCGAGGCTGAGGCATCCTGCTGGTGCCCTCTCCTACTGCTATACCCAACCTCCTGCCTGTCATAGGATGTCGCTGGTCCAACATTTTATCTCTGTAAACAAAGAGTATGATAAGCTCAGGGACTCAACCCTATATTGTACTACTCTATAGCAAGACTGAATAAGAAGAAAGAGTAACCATCCTATCATGCCTTGCAGCCTCCTGCCTATAGTATGTGGTGCACAACACATCCATGGACAAGACTCTACTTAGCACGGCTTGCAGACTCCCTGGGATACGACCTGCTCTAATACCAAGTTTGTCACGCCCCACCTTGGGAGGCATGACTGGCACCTGGTGCCCTACTGGGACCTGGACTATTGGACTAACTGAGTCTAAGCACTTCTAGTGCTAGGCTGGCTCTAACTCTGGATTTAAGAAAACGACAGGCTATATAACGGCTGTAGCACAACCTCGGCCGACAAGGCCTATAGCCACCTGTAAGGATATAAAAAGCTAACCATAACAATCAACTACAAGGGATCCTATGCGGGCCGACAAGGCCACCATGCTGTCTAGTTATATCTGAGAAATGAAATCGAGCTCTAAATTGATCTGTGACCGACAAGGCCACCAACTAACAACTGAATAAGTCCCTACACGGCCAATACAGCTAACCACAGGGAAAATACACAATCTTCAAGCCTCTAAGAATAATAAGATGGTTGGGACAGGGCCCCGGCCTACCCATATTGTACAACAAAAAAGAAAGTACACCTCTGTTTTCCAGGCTCTGGATGAAAGGAGCTGAAGGCTCTGTAACACTGACTGGAACTATGAGGGATCTGCTCCTCGTCTATGTGCACCTGTAGGCAAGTAATGCAGCACCCCAAACCGGGCATCAGTACCACTGGTATTGAGTATGCAAAGCAACTAATGAAACTAATAGTAACTGGAGCAATAAGAAAGAGAGACTGAAACTGACTGGAATAGTGGGTTCAGGACTAACCTTAACTATTTTGAAACGAGTAGGAGTCTTACCTGGTAACGTGGTGTCCTACTGTCTATCTAACCATAACTAAAATAACATGACAAAACATAACACAACATAAGCCTTACCTGGCCCCCATAAGACGGAAGGTACAATCATCACAATCTATTTACCCCTACCCAGGTTATACCACGTCACCTAGTAACTATAAGCAACCTGCCGATCCCCTGGGTATGCAACTTGGGCCCGCTGGGCCCCTGACTATAACTGTACCTGAGTCCGGAGGACTCCTGAAATTAACACCCCGGGCGCAAGCGCTCGATGGGGGTGTATAAAAGCCGACCAAGGAAAAATATGGGGAAACTGGCATCCCATCTTCGTCCCTAGCGGACGGCATGCCACTCCGTAGAGTGACGTATCCTTTCCCTCTTGCGGACGAGTTGATACAACTATTAACCCTGGGGTGGTCATGGAAGCTAGGTAATCCAGCCCAAAACAATACAATCAAGTCTCAACTGATAGTAATAACTGTATACAATACATACTGAATCTGATAACAATAATATAATCTCTGACATGTTGTACTGGATCTCATATTGAAACATGATATAGTATTTCTGGAATATTCTGCTGGAATTCATGCTATTTTACTAATTTTCATGCTAAAACATGATATAATATTTCTAACATGCTTTCTAAAATTCATACTAAGATACTATACTGTTTCTGAAATACTCTACTGGAATTTATACTGGTTTAGTATACTGGGATAACTAACTTGCCGAAAGAAACTGGCTTTACATACCTCGACTGCCGACTTTCTAATTAACTGGCGTAGCTCGGCTACTATTCAGCTATTTCTCCCAACTGTATTCATATCCACAAAGGAATAGAATTTACTACAGCATTATTTTACTGGAGAGAAACCATACTATAAATATAACTTACGGACTATTCTTCGGCTCATCGAAAAACGGTTGAAAACTTGTAATTTCTCGAAAGTCTAGAAGGGAAAAATACTCACTTTAATGCTGGAAGTGTATTAACACTAGTTTGGAGCAATTCCAATCACTTTGACTCGGCAGGTCGCCGCTTCGCCGGGCGATTTTCGCGAAACTAACTCCGTAGGAATGCTCTTTGCAGCTTTATACTTCAGTACCCGAAGTTAATTTGAGTTTGAACTACGTTTGATGGCGTAATCAGACGGAAACTTACTTTAAACCCTCATCTTTCTCTGCACCTGGTCGTTCTTAGGGGTGTAATATCATGCACAATGGAATAGAAAGTTATACTATTCTATGTGTGGATACTATATATATATAGGAAGTGTAGATTGATTTTATATTATTTAACTAATAAGTGATCATTACTAATGGATGAGTAATGGAATCATTTTCTGCACCTAATTCCTCCCCTTCCACGTGGGTGTGGAGGTGTCAATGCTCCAATTGGCGTCATCCCATTATATTGGGGTGGGCCCACGTCATGTTATTTATTTGAGTTTTGCGTAGGTTCATGGTAAAACGCGCATAACTTTTTATTCTGAACTCGAATTATCAGGGATTATAAATAAAAATTTAACATATATCATAGTTGAAAAAGTTTTCATAAATATGGAGGCATAAAATATATTTTATCAAATTCAAATCTAATCTGATGTCCTTGAATGTGCGGGGTGTTACAACACCGACAATTTGATAAGGAATTTATAGGGATCATATCAACAATCTACATGAATATCGTTCTAAGTGAAATCAATGAAAATAAACATGAATACTCTTCATACTCGAAAGCTCAGGGCTTAAAACTGATAGAAGAAATTGAGGAGGATTTTGGGGACACAAGGGAAGAACAATCCCCTTGCTAAAACCCCACATACCTGGTGAAGAAACCTGGAGAATTTTCTTGAGAATCGAAGAAGAAGTTCATCCCTAGCCCTTGCTCTAAAATACTCTGAGAGAGAATTCTACGATGTTTCTTTGAGGGGAGGAACCGTCTAAACCCTCTAATATGTCTGAAATTTGGTCCAAAATGACTTAGTTTAAAGCTTAGGTGAATAGGAATTTACTAAATAGTCCTTAGAAGTTCGCCGGGAAAAACTGTCAGGTGCCCCTAACGAGTCGTGGTAACTGACCACGACTCGTGGTCACTCCTGTTAGGTACACTGCCTGGGATCCTTAGTAGTTCACCACGAGGGACCCAACGAGTCGTTATCTATGGCCATGACTCATGGTTATCAGTCGTGGACCATACAGTCTCATTCTGGAGATTTTATGCTAAGTCCCATAACGAGTCACTTAATGAGTCATTGCCAGAGGTGACGAATCGTTTTACCCACTCGAGTACACTGGTCAACTAAAATATTCCCAACTCAGTCCTGACCATGAGTGACTTAACGGGTCGTGGTCAGGGACCATGACTCGTGATGTTCCTCGTTAGGTACACTGCCTCCCTCCTTTGCATTAATCAGCCTTCTCCTCACGGCTCACCTAACGAGTCGTAAGGTTACTTCACGACTCATCAGGTGGGCCGTCCTGCAATATTTCTGTAGTTTTCCAGATTTCCTTCTTTATGCCCTAGAATTGGATTTTGAGTTTCTGGGGTGTTACATAAACTAATGAAGATAACTGGTGGATCTGAACTAATACTCATGAACATAGATTTTGTTACTCGTTTGGATTTTTTAGTATTCATATGGATTCATTTTCTTAAAATAATAGCTAAAGTTAAGGTAAAAGTATGCTAGAGTGAAAATTACCCTGTTGACTGGTAAGAGTGTTTGTTGTTCCTTTGAACTTAATTATGTTGGCCTGCATTGTTATCTGCCAATTCTTTCTATGTTTTCAACTAAGGATATTGTTAGTGATGGAAACAAGATTGTAGTAGTACAAGATAGTTTCTAATAGGTTGTAAAGTTGATCTTGGGCAGATTTATATGCCCAAGTGATACTCAAACGTATCATTTTCGCCTTGTTTGTTATGCAATGTGTATACATTTTCATGTAATTGGTAATAAAATGTGAATTTATACTAACCAACATGATTAGCATTGTTTTGTAGGTAAAATATGATTTTAGGAGCTAAAATGCATGTTGGGACAATATCGGAGTTGGACTTTGATGCGAGCACGAAATTGGAAAGTTGTGAATTAATAGGGTATTGTTCTTAACTTGATTTGGGAAAATTGGGTTTTGATGTGCTTTCGTGATAGAAATATACTTGAAAGCCGTATTAGTCAATTTAGGAACCGGAATTGTATTGCGAGGTCATAAATTGCATTTGATCACAGAAATGTAGACGGATGGTTTATGATTCTTAAGTGAGATTAAATACGAGAGTTTTAATCTCTTGGCTAATGTTCTTGGCTAGCAACTAGAAGAGAAGAATAACCGAATTATGATTATAATCAAGTTCATTACTTGTTCTTAACCTTGGCATGCTCATATCCATAGTTTCAATTCAAAGTAAATATTTGTTGATAGTGTTAGTATATAATCTATAAAAATAAAATTATTTAACTTTTGGTTACGTTGTTGTCAGCATAATTAGAAGTAAGCTAGAATATAGTATACTTAAGCAATTTTACTTATCCAGAGTCTCCTTGGTTCGATACTTGGCTTACTTAGCCACTTTATTACTTGTTTGACCACGTGCACTTGCGTGTCGGTTTTTAACCTATACCAAACCACCGGACAAGTTTTTGGCGTCGTTGCCGGGGAGACTAGGCAATTGGTGAAATTGTGTTAAGTGTAAATTTACTGTATTTTTGTTTTATTTTCTTAAGTGTTGACAACTTGGTCTTAGCCTGTATTTTGCAGACTTGATTTCTGTGAACACTGGCAAAGGACAAGGAGCTGGTGGAATCTTATACAGAGCCTGAACGTGAATTTCATAGTAAACACAGAGAAGCTCTACAAAAGAAGCTGCAGTTGCTCAGACAGTCTATTATGGAGCAACAAAATCCACCGGTTGTGAGGGCAGTGTTAGTGCCCGACGAAGCAGCAGCAAGGCCGGTTCGCGAGGTGGCAATCCCACATGCCAACAATGTACATTCTAGTATCCGCAAACCAGAGCCTGGAGAGAGGTTTGAATTAAAGCAGAACATGGTGCAACTATTGCACACAAGCGGGCAATTTACCGGTCTCCCTCATGAAGACCCACAATAACATCTCCAGAATTTTTTGGAGATAAGTGACACTTATATACCCGCTGGAGTGTCACCTGATTATGTTCGGCTCACCCTATTTCCGTTTTCCTTACTTGGTGAAGCCAAGAGGTGGTTAAAAGCTGAACCACCAAATTCTATATCAACGTGGGATGATCTAGCACGAAAGTTTTTGATAAGATTTTTTCCCTCTGGTAAAACAGCCAGACTTAGAAGTCAAATTCTAAGTTTCAAACAGAGGGAGGGAGAAAATTTATATCAAGCCTGGGAAAGATTTAAATCCATGTTGCGGGACTGTCCTCATCATCATCAGTCCAATGAGGTGTTGGTACACACATTTATTGAGGGTTTGGAACCCCATACTAAAATTTTGTTAGACTCAGCAACTGGAGGGCAAGCGCTGGAAAAGACTTATGAGGAGCTGTACACTTTGCTCAACCGAATTTCACAGGGCAATCCAGAATGGAATGAAGATTCATCTCGAGGTGGAGCAAGGAAAGCAGCAGGAGTGCTTGAAGTGGATGGATTTACAGCTATCGCTGCACAGATAGCTGCCTTGCAGAATCAGTTGAACAACCACTTCAGCAATATGAACTTGAACCAGCCTTCAGCTTCAGTCAATGCGGTCCAGCAAATGTGGTGTGAAGTGTGTGGTAGCAGTGAGCATTCAGCTGAGTGCTGTGGAGCAAACCCAGATTCGGTTAACTTTGTGGGCAATGCACAGAGAAATCAGCAGCAGTTTGGTAGTGGCTACAACTCAAATTGGAGGAACCATCCAAATTTTTCGTGGGGTAGCAACAACCAACAAGGCCAAAGTTCGGGTCAGGGTATGCACAGGAATCAAGGAGGGCAACAGAACTACCAATCTCAATTCAGAAATCACAATGCCCCTCCTCCACCACCATCACCTACCATTGAAGAAATGTTCAAGACCATGATCGCTAATCAGGCGCAATTGCAGGCTGACTATGTTAAATTGGCAGCCGAAGTGAAGAATAATCAATTAGCGACCAAGGCTCTTGAGTATCAATTTGGGCAATTTGCTAGTGCCCAAAACACAAGACCCAGAGGAGGACTGCCTAGTGACACGGATCCTAATCTGAAGCAGGTAAATGCAGTGACCACGAGGAGTGGTTTGCAGCTTAAGGAGGTGGAACAGGAAAGACCGCCTCAAAAGTCAGGAGCAGCAGATGTTGAGGAGGAACAAAGTTCTGATAGGGGGAAGACCAAAGAAGCAGAATCAGAAAGACCTCCACCCCCGTTCCCTCAATGACTCAAGAAACACAAGGAGGAGGCGTGTTTCAAGAAATTTATGGAGGTTCTTAAACAGGTACATGTTAATTTACCTCTTGTTGATGTCTTGCAGGGAGTGCCAAAATATGCCAAATATATTAAAGACATCGTGGCCAACAAAAGTCGTTTGATTGAGTATGCCACGGTAGCTTTGACGGAGGAATGCACTTCCCGAATCCAAAATAGACTGCCTATGAAGCTGAAAGACCCTGGAAGTTTTACTATCCAGCTTACAATTGAGTAGAGTATCCAAGCTCGTGGATTATGTGACTTGGGGGCGAGCATAAATCTGATGCCATCTTCGGTATTCAGAAAGTTAGGTCTAGGGAGTCCTAGACCTACAACCGTAATCTTGCAATTAGCAGACAGATCCTTAGCTAGGCCGGATGGCATTGTTGAGGATGTGCTTGTGCAAGTGGGATCCCTCATTTTTCTGGTCGATTTTATTGTTCTGGATTTTGAACCAGATGCTGAAGTCCCATTTATTTTGGGACGACCCTTTTTGGCAACCGAAAAAGCATTAATTGACGTGGCTGCGGGTCAACTTACAATGCGAGCACATGAAAAGGTAGAAGTGTTCGATGTGTACAAAGCACCCAAGCTCCCGATGGTAAATGAGGAACTCTCGGTGATCAATGTGATTGATCATGGGAAGGCTAATCAAATGAGTGAATCCCGAGAGTTGATAGGAAGACCACCTGATAAGGTTGAGCACTACTGGGGGGAGGACAATGATCGTGAAAAATCATCCATCACCCTAGTGGATAATTGAGCATAAAGGACGTCGAGCCGCGACGGTAAACCAGGCGCTGCACGGGAGGCAACCCGTGAAAAATATTTTTTCTTTTGTTTAGTAAAGTGTAAATAGTTTTTATTTTAATTTTTCTTTTTCTTGAGTTAGTATAAATTTTTCGTTTTAGTTAGTATTTTTCATTTTAGTTAGGGAAATCTATTAATCTAACCAATTTTGTTTAGTAAGGTGATTTTCAGGTCAAACGGAGAAAAATATGCATGGAATCAGGAAGGAAAAGGCAAGGTATGAAAAAATGAATAAAATGAAGAGACAGTGCACTGGGGCGTTGGCTCCGTGTCACGGAGGAAGGGCTCCGCGTTACCCTCCGTGACACGTTGAGGTTAAATCTGAATTTTTTAAAAATTCCAGTGAGCCATCGTGTTGGCTCCGTGTCACAGAGGAGGGGCTCCGCGTTACCCTCCATGACACGTTGCCCTATATTCAGTGCCGGGTCACACCGGGTTGCCGGGTGACCCGCGTGTTTTCTTCTTTTTAACCCCCGAAAAACCCCTCTTTTCCTTCATTTTCTCTCTTCTCCACGACCAAACACCTAAATTCCCTCTCCCAACCAACGTGCCATGCTAATAAGCAAACAATTTGTCAAGTTTCATCGGTTATTCAACGTAAAGGTATGTTTTCCTCTACTCTCTTGAGTTTTTGGCGATTTTAGTCGAATTTGAGCATGGGAGGTGAGATAAATCACCCTAAGTAGCAATTTAGCATGAAATTGAATTATTCTTTGATTGATAAATGTTCGGAATGTTGTAATTAGCGTTTGAACTTGTCGATTGCGTGAATGATTCGAATTTGATTGTAAAATTGAAGTCTAGGGCTGGGGTTGTTGAAATCGAATCGGGTAACTTGGTAAATTGGTGAATTATATGCCGTGGTGTGTTTGTGAATTGAGATAAGTCGTTGTAACTATTGTTTGAAGGTAATAGACGACGAATTCTCTGTTTTTGGGAAAATGTAAAAATTGTTCAAATTGGTTTGGTTATTTGGATTTGTATGTATATAGAATTTTTGTCGTTGTTTTTGTTTGTTGTTTTCGTTGCTAAGTGTGATGGTTGAATTGCTAGCGATGGTAGGATTGGGATTAGCTGTATGAAGTCTGAGTAGTACGCTAAAGTTATACTGTCGAAATTGTTTTGTGAACGCACTAAGCATAAATTGTATAGTTGTTTGTGTTTGGGTTGTAAATAAAGTAATCCTTGCCGGAGTATCGTAAAAGTAGCTAAGGACTAAGTGTGGGGTAAACTTAGTTTAACCCGACCTTAGCCGAAGCTAATATGCATTTAGCTTGACATTGTGCTTTTGTGTTTATGTTGACAGGTACAATGGCGAGTAGGCAGGATAAGGGTAAAGGTGCTTCTACTTCAGGCACCGGGAGAAAACGCATGAGACTGGGCACAGCAGTCCCAGCTGCACCAGCTGTTCCGCGCGGCCAACGCCGCCAATACGGAATGAGGTGGGTGACCGATGAAGGGAAGAAGTGGTACGCTAAACATAAGGAGAATAAGTACTTCCCTGAGGAGCATATTGCACGGGAACCACTAGCACAGGAGTTCCCCCGTATTGTGCAGAGAATCGAGGCAGCTGGGCTCAGCTTCATATTTCAGGAGCCCAAGGAGTGCAACCTACATTTAGTCCGGGAGTTCTATGCAAATTGGAACCCGGCCATCAGAAGCCACACAATAAAAATCAGAGGGCAGATTGTCACTCTGGAACCCCAGCAATTTAATGCCATCGTTGGAGCGCGGGACACAGACGCCCATGTTCTCCGCCAGCTGAACATCACCCCACCATACGCCGATATCAGACGCACTTTGTGTGGGGCTCGGTCCACAGCCCGATGGAGCAGACATAAGGAGAGGGGTTACCACCAGACTCTACCGTATTCTCAAATGAACAGGGAGGCAAGAATATGGCTGAAATAAATTTGTTCGTGCCTGATCCCGGGGGTGCACATGACGGATGTGACCCGGGACCGAGTGTGCCTGGTGTATGCCCTTATGAAAGGGCTGGAGATTAATGTTGGGGCGGTTATCATATCCGCCATGAAGAGAGCCCGACTACACCAGGGCCACAGGTATGGGTTCGGCGGACTCATCACCACCTTTCTCCGGGGCCTCGATGTCGAGGAAGAGGCTTTGGACTACATCCCGCAGTTGGAGCGGAGGGCCCTTGATGTGACCAAAACCAAGGCCCCCGACACCACACACGGGCCAGTGCTGACACTGGGCGAGCGACATGCTCGTGACGATCAATACATGGCTCGGATGTTTGGTATGCAAATGCTTCATCTCCGGATTGGTGGGAGACCAGCCACGGAGGATGAATTATGGCAGCTGGAGCTGGATTACCCATTTGGCGAGAACGCCAGAGCTTTGTGCCGAGTGGGACCAGCCTTCGTTGAGCCCACTGACGATGATGTCCCCACGGACAAGGAGACACGTCGGGAGGACTCCGATGTGGAGTCCGATGACGACGATGGAGGTGACTCGGACATGGGCGATGAGGCAGCAGCACCGGATGAAGAAGTCGAATATTTCGATTGATCAGGGAGTTCCACCACCCGAAATTTTTGTGATTTTTAATTTTTGTGAACACTGGGGACAGTGTTCGATTTAAGTGTGGGGTGGGAAGTAGCTAGGTGCTGGGGCTGGGCTAATCTGCTGTATGTTCTTCCTTTGTTTTGCATGTATGTTTTTTATGTTTCCCTGTGGTTGTGAACTGATTTGTGTTGTATCTATATATATTTTTGTGGTAAATGATGTGTGTTGTGAAAGGTTGTGATTGCCAGTGCAAATTTTGTAAATTTTGTAAATATTTTTTTTTCTATCGAAATAATCGATAATTTTTAAAAAATTTTGCGAAAATATTTTGTACATATTAAAATATTTTGTAAATATTTTTCCATCGAAATGATCGATGTGTTGCAAAATTTTTCAATTTTTATTTTTGGGTTTCTCGGAGTTTGTTTTCGATTCTTTTACCGAGAATAGTCCCATTGAACCGATGTCATAGTTAGTGACCGTTCCCTATGATGGATGGATGACGACCGTCGTAAGGGAAATGTCGTCGGTAGGAGTAGGATTTTAATTTGTTTTCAGTTTTTTTTCTTTGGTGGATTGCATCACTGAACCTGTAGTTACTATCTGGTTGTGAAATTTTGGTTGCGTGTTGTAACTGATATTCAAAATGTAAAAGTGATTCGTTTGAAAGCATGCAATTTTGTAAATATGTTGAGTTACCTAGGCTGTAGAATTCGATTCGGTGTGATTGAGACTTAATTTTTGAACTCATGTAATTGGCTAATTAAAGAGTCTGTGAATGCATCTTGAATCGAGCATGTGCATAAAGTGTGAAGTGAGGTATTGTTATTCCATGCTATTGTGAAGTGTCTTGAACTTGCCTGGTGTGTGTACAAAACGAAATGAAGGAGGTGTAGTGTTGGAAAGGATGTAGGCATTTCTTTGTTTTAACCGAGAGTTTCTATATTTTTTTTTCTTATCATACTCTACCTTTTTATGTGATTGTATACCCTAGTCAGCCCGTTGAGCCTTTAGCCGATTATTTCTTTCTTTTGTCCAAAATTGTATAAACTAAGCTTTATTCCTTCTTTTCATGAGCCGTAAAGTCTATACAAAACTCTTAAGCGCTTAAGAAGAACAGAAAATTTTTTCCCAAAGTGTCAAAGAGTGAGAAGAGTGGAAAGAAAAAGAAAAGCAGAGTGAGGAAAGAAAAGAAAAGGTTGAAGAGGTACTTGTTATAATGAAATGATAATGAAGGTGCATGAAAAACCTTTGTGTCATGTCAAGTGTGTTTGATGAAATGGGCCATACGAAAGTAAACCAGCATGAATGGGATGAGAGAAAAAATGAAGAGAGAGAAACAATATTCATGAGTTGATGGGAATGTGTTGAAAAGGCGCTTAAGGATGCTAGTGACTATTATTGGCTAATCCAATACATACTAGTTCCATAGCTTCCATTACAACCCATTAAAGTTCTATTTGATCTTACATCGCATTTCCTTATATTAGTGGAGTAATACACTAAGGGCAAGCCTATGGGTCATGACATGATGCATGTGAATTCTTTTGGGAGAGAGAGTGAAATTAATTTCTACATGCCCCTACTTGAATGTTTGTGTGTTGCATGAACATAAAGGGGAAGATTCTCTTGAGTTGTGAGGGCACATGCTTGATGAAAGATTGATTTTAGTGTCGGATATCTTGATTGGCTGATTTGCATGAGTTTGCCGATATCGAGAGTTGATTCTTGAAGTCTAGGAAGTCTTGATATATTAAAGGTCATTGCATTGTTAAGACCATGCATGTTTTCTTGATGATTTGCAAAAATTGAATAATCGGTATGACCGTAGCATAAATTGTCGCACCGTAGTGGCAAAGGTTGGGATGTAATTTGCATGAGTTGTGTATGTGTTGTTCGAGGACGAACAAGGATTTAAGTGTGGGGTAAGTGATCTTGGGCAGATTTATATGCCCAAGTGATACTCAAACGTATCATTTTCGCCTTGTTTGTTATGCAATGTGTATACATTTTCATGTAATTGGTAATAAAATGTGAATTTATACTAACCAACATGATTAGCATTGTTTTGTAGGCAAAATATGATTTTTAGGAGCTAAAATGCATGTTGGGACAATATCGGAGTTGGACTTGGATGCGAGCACGGAAAAGACATTGGAATGCGCAATGTAAAGGAGCTCCGCGATGGAGCCGTGCCACGCTACCATCGCGGAGGCACACTGCCTGGAGAGTGATTAAATTGGCAATTTACAGTGAAGCCTCGCGACAGCTCCGTGGCACGGAGATAAGCCTCCGCGTTGGCCTTCGTGCCACGTTGAGGCTATATTCCCGGACCCTGGATTTCCAGTGAGGGTCCGCGTCCACGCCGTGTCACGGAGGCAGTGCTCCGCGTTGGCCTCCGTGACACGTTGCTTGTTATTCCGGGAAAAATTCCCAATAGTATAAATAGAACACTTAGGCTTATTTTTAATTAATTCAGACTTGGTGGAGCAAGGACGTGGGTTACAGGCAGTTGAGGGACGAAAAAGCTAAGGGTTTTTTCTCTCTTTCTTTCTTCTTTCAATCAATTGTTTGTATATTAACACTTGTTTTAGGATGATTAATCCACAAATGAGTGGCTAATTCTCTTCCTTGCTGAGGTTATGAACATTGGTGATGAATTTTGATTATTGAATTGTATGGTTTTTCATCTTCTTCTTCTATGTTGTTCTATTAATTCTTGTTTCAACTGCATTAGTGTGTGGCCGACATTAATGTACATCTAAAAAGTCCAATTTCACTCGAGAGAGCACGAAATTGGAAAGTTGTGAATTAATAGGGTATTGTTCTTAACTTGATTTGGGAAAATTGGGTTTTGATGTGCTTTCCTGATAGAAATATACTTGAAAGCCGTATTAGTCAATTTAGGAACCGGAATTGTATTGCGAGGTCATAAATTGCATTTGATCACAGAAATGTAGACGGATGGTTTATGATTCTTAAGTGAGATTAAATATGAGAGTTTTAATCTCTTGGCTAATGTTCTTGGCTAGCAACTAGAAGAGAAGAATAACCGAATTATGATTATAATCAAGTTCATTACTTGTTCTTAACCTTGGCATGCTCATATCCATAGTTTCAATTCAAAGTAAATATTTGTTGATAGTGTTAGTATATAATCTATAAAAACAAAATTATTTAACTTTTGGTTACGTTGTTGTCAGCATAATTAGAAGTAAGCTAGAATATAGTATACTTAAGCAATTTTACTTATCCAGAGTCTCCTTGGTTCGATACTTGGCTTACTTAGCCACTTTATTACTTGTTTGACCACGTGCACTTGCGTGTCGGTTTTTAACCTATACCAAACCACCGGACAAAAGTGTACCTTTATTTGAGTATGTCCATTAATTGTAAATATGAGAATTTCAATAAGTCTATTCATAAGTGATCACTTAAGCTAGCATTAAATTTTTTCTTTTGAAATATATCGGGATCATTGTGACTTGTTTAAAGTACTTAAAAAGAATCATATTTGTTTATTTGGGACTTGAGTCTTATACTTGTCTTATAGTATGCCTGCTATTTCGACTAACTTTTGGAGAAATAGAAATAACTAAAAAGATTTTATTTGCGTAAGAATAATTAACGCCCTCTTTGATTTTTGAATGCTATTGTTCTTAAGGATTTTTTTCAACTACTGCATAAACTAACTAGTTTGAAAGATATTGTTGAGTTAGTTTTCTTTGTTATGTATTTGCTTGATTAGTTGAATACTTTCTGATCCTTTTACTCTTTTATTTTTCATAGCATCAACTGGAGCTGGAGTTCTCTTTTGAAACTCAATTTGCCCCGTGGGCCAACTACTATTAGGACCTTCGCAACATTCGTAGTCCAGTATTAGGAGTTGGGCTCTCAAAGAACCCGACACTCTCTCCTTTATGATTCACTTTTATTACTATTATTATTTGCTCAATTTTATGTGTTTTTGTCATTTGGTGCCAATTTACGATATTAGCATATGACCTCTTCTTTGTAGGAATTTTTTTTTTCCATAAGCATGTTTAATATACATACATATATATGTATATATACATACATACATACATATATATATATACACACATATATATATATTGTGTGTTATAATGTTGTTTAAGGATTTTTAGGAAAGGGCATATATGCAGTACTCTCTTTCTTTTCCTTTTGCAAGGCCAAAATTCTTTTTTTAATGTCCTTTAATACGAATCGTTTTAAATAAGCAGCTTGTTTTAAGCGAATTAGTAATAAAAGAGGCAACAAATTTTAGTTCAATACTTAAGTATAACATTACGCCCAAATAATTAAAAATCTATTAAACCATTTAAAATGGGCTGCAGGCCCAATCCTTTTTATACAATCTAATAATTTTATTAAAATGGACTGTTGGCCCAATCTTGTTCAAACCAACTTATTTGCAGAAAATTCAGGCTCAAGTTTGGTCCATGCTAGATTTTTTCATAAAAGCCCACCAATTTGGCCCATTTAAAATTTTCTTCAAAATTCAAGCATGAGGTATATTCATATTATTTTACAATTATACTTTACATATTATTATAGTATAATTTCTTTCTCCATGTACTATATTTATACATTAACATTTATTTTTACGTACTACATATATTATTTTACCCATACATACATATATACTTTTATAACTATTGTCTACTCATATACTTACCTCTATTCATGAATACTTAATTTCGCATATCACATGTTGTATATAATCATTTTAATTATGTACATATCATAAACTAATTATATACACACATACATACATACACACACACACACACACACTCTACACACGCTATTTTATACATACATATATATATATGTGTGTGTGTGTGTGTGTGTGTATCTTGTCTCATATACATGTTATTATACACCCTATATAATTGCATGCACACTATTTTACAATTATTTCACATATAGTTTTTGTATATCATGATGTATATTATATGTATATCATACTTTCTACGTACCCCACAAATTTTTTCACTACAAAAAATAGTTTTAAATTATATTATCAGATTTTCTTTAATTTGTTCAAGTCACTACTTATCAATGTACATACACCCTATATATCCCGATTGTATATCACATGTATATTATTTATATATTTTGTATACCTCATATATATATATATATATATATGTCACACCCCGCCTTGGGGGGTATGACTGGCACCTGGTGCCCTACTAGGACCTGAACTGCTGAACTGCTAAGCCTAGGCACATCTGGGGCCTGGCTGACTCTAACTCAAATTTTCTGGAAACAAAGGGCTATATAACGGCTGTAAACACAGCCCCCGGCCCATTGGCCTATAGCCACCTGTACCTGTAATGACAGCTAACCAGAAACATACTACTATAGGGGAACCTATGCGGGCCGACAAGGCCACCATGCTGTCTAGTTCTCTGTAACTCAACAATAACATGCTAACTAATTACGTGACCGGCAAGGTCACCACTACTGACTGATTATGGCCACACACGACCAATAGGAACATAAATAACGAATAACTACAACAAGCTGCACGGCCTCACACGACCGGCTCGAATGACCACAGGGAAATATATACAGACTGCAAGCCTCTAAGAATAACAATAGAAATGATCGGGACAGGGCCCCAACCTACCCGTATTGTATAACAAAAGAAAACGAAATACACCTCTGAAATTCAGACTCCGGATGACAAGAGCTGAATACTCAATAGCTGACTGGAATCACGAGGGATCGCCTCCTCGTCTATGAGTACCTGCAGGCAAGTAATGCAGCGCCCCACTGGGCGTAAGTACCATAGGTACTGAGCATGTAAAGCAACTGAAATACACAACTGAAATGAATAACAACAGTAACATGAGATATAAGCAGAAAGTAGCTGAGTCTATCTAGCTGAGAATAACTGGGGAGAGTTTATTTATTCTATAACTAAACTGTGCGTACCTGATGACGTGTCATCCTTCTGTCTATCAGTATCTACTAGCACATACCAATATACATAATAATACACACAATACCTGATCGACCCCCATAAGCCGGAAGGTGCCAACCAACAGAACAATCTATTTACCCCTACCCGGGTCTAAACCAACCAAAAATAAGTCACTCCACTCATCTGATAACTGTGAGCTCCTCCTACCGGCCCCCTTGGCTACGTAGCTCAAGCCTTGGCCTCTGACAATAAACTGTGTCTGAGTCCGAAGACTTCTGCCTCTGGGCACAGGTGTGCACACAGAGTGGTCTGCCCCTGTAAACAGGGTGTGCTAGCTCTGCGCAGAGTAAACTGAACTACCCCTGCAAGCAGGGTGGTTTGGCCCGTATTATCATGGTGGTCGGCCATCATCGTCCTTTAGTCGGACGGCATCGCCCAGCTGGTGGCGGTATCTGAATCTGGTATCGACACAGCTATAACCCAGGGGCGGTGGGGATGCTAAAGGGTGCCGACATGCCACAACAAGTCTCAACATACAAAACACATACACAGCAAGCATGCTTAAATGAAAAATACTAATCATATTCTCTTCTTGTATCTCAAGGCCAGTTTGTATTAAATAACTGATACTATATTCTGTTTTACACTATTTCTGATTGCTGGACTAACTGCTACCTGGCCTTTATCTGTCTATCTGATTATATCTGGATATAGCTCAATAACATAAAAATGTACCATCTACTACTGGATACAATCTCAACAGATGTACTACGTATTGCCTGAATATCTACTATTCTGATTATCGCATGATACGTGATTAATATACTAGCATGCTTGCTGGAAACTGTACTAAAATCGTTCCTGTACGCTGGGTATCGGTTAATAGCCTTTATTCTATTTACTTTCTAAGCTGTACTTCCTGGCTTGCCGAAAGAATAACTTTACATACCTGGTTTCTGAGTACCCGACTGACCGATGTGATTTCCGTTGGTACTTCTGCTGTTTCTCCCAACTACATTCATATACACGTCAATTAGAACTAAATACATTAATATTCGGGAGAAATTGTCACTTTAGATATATATATTTATCCCAACTTTAACCTTTCGAAAAACGGTCGAAAACTCATTATTTTTCAGCGGTCCAGAAGGGAGAAATATTCACTTCTCAGCTAGGAACACATAGACATTAATTTAGAGCAGTTCTACTTACCTTAGTTCGGCGGCTCGCCGATTCGTCGGCCGTATTTCACGAAACTAAATCCGTAGGAATGCTCTCTGCTGCTAAATACCTCAGTATCTGGAGTTAATTTGAATTTGGGCAGCGATTAGCAGCGTAATCGGACGAAAATTATTTAATTTCCTTCGTCCCCCCTTTCTCTCTGCGTGTAGCCTCTGTTTTCTGATATTTCCTTTGATTAAAATGAAATTAAATCGAAGTGGGGCTTATATACTTGAGCCTGAACCTGGGCAACGTGTCACGGAGTCATCGCGGAGGCCTCACCTCCGTGACACGCTGCCATCGCGGAGGGGCTCTGCCTCGGCTCCTCCAGCGATGGTTCGACGGGTTTCTCGTCCGATCTTTTTCCCGGCCTTTCTCTAGCACGTATGGCCTTCTAGTATGCTTAACCAACGTGCGAATAGGTCGTCTAGGTGCCGGGAATTCTATGGGGTATAACATTCTCCCCCCTTAAGAACATTCGTCCTCGAATGTATACTGCTATCTAGAGGACTACTTACTTTACTTTCTAGAAAAATTTCGTAACCTGGATATTCTGGACTGGGACTGCTCTGGACGGGTCTCCTATGCATTTCCTCAGCATAGATACATGAAAGACCGGACGAACGGATTCTAATTCTGGAGGCAAATTCAATTAACGGTAAATGCTCACTTTGGTTACTACCGAAATCTAGTACACACGCTCGCAACATGCCTTCGAGCGTCTGAATTATGCGCTCAGCCTGCTCATCTGTCTGAGGATAGAATACTGTGTTTAAATTAATCTGTGTTTTCAGACCCCTCTAGAACGACTGCCAAAATCTAGCTGTAAACTGTGCTCTCTTATCAGAAATGATAGATACCAGCACTCCATGCAATATAACTATTTTTCTGATAGATAACTCGGCATGATCCTCAGCCGAGAAGGTAGCTTTCACTGGCAGGAAATGAGCTGATTTCGTCAGCCTGTCAACTATTACCCATATAGAATCATTTCCGCATCCGGTACGGGGCAACCCTGCCACAAAATCCATATTCACTGCTTCTCATCTCCAGAGAGGCATAGCTATGTCCTAAGTTAACCCGCCTGGTTTCTGATGTTCTGCTTTCGCCTGTTGGCAGTTAGGACACTGGGCTACAAATTCAGCAATTTCTCTTTTCATACTTGGCCACCAGTAGTTTTCTTTGATATCATGGCACATTTTCATTGCGCCTGGGTGGAGAGAATCGCGGGCGTAATGCGCCTCGCTTATAAGCTACTGGCGATGCCCCCAAAATATCTGGAACACAATGCGGCCTTTATATCGTAACACTTCATCCTCGGTTATCTGAAAATATGTCACCTCTCCTTACTGAACCTTATGTTCAAATTGGACCTGGCTAGGGTTTCTATACTGCCATTCCTTTACTTCCACCATTAACAATAACACTGCGACATTCCGTATTATCGCTCTGTTATCTTTTATTTCTGCTATGTGACCGGCTAAACCGGCTAACTAGTGAAATTCTCGGGTCTATTCTCACCGTTCAGGCGGCAAGTATGCCGACTCCCCATAGATTTACGGCTAAGGGCATCTGCTACCATATTAGCCCTTCCTGGGTGATACAAAATTTTCACTCTCTAAGGCATAAGCTACTGCAGTTAACTCCAGGTCGTGGGTAAGATAATTCTCTTCACGCTTCTTCAACTGCCTGAAAGCATAAGCTATTACCTTACCACACTGCATCAACCCTCTGTACCTCCTAGCGATACTAACACTGGAGCTGATGTTAGCCTGACTTTTAACTCTTGGAAGTTCTGCTCACATGCCTCAGTCTACTGGAACTTTGTTGCCTTTTGTGTCAATTTAGTCAAAGGTGCTGCTAAGGTGGAAAATCCTTCCACAAACCCTCTGCAGTACCCGGCTAACCGCAGGGACTGCGTACTTCGATCGGAGTGGTAGGTCTAGGCTATTTCTTCACTACTTCGATTTTCTGTATATCTATCTGTACACCAGCCTCCGACACAATGTGACCAAAAAGGCTACTAAACTCAACCAAAATTCACATTCACAAAATTTGACATATAACTGACGGTCATACTAGTTTATTATACCGGAGAATCTGACAAGTAATCTACCGGTATAGCTAGAACTTTATCTGGCCTTCTGACCGCATGCTAAGGCCACTTGTTGCTAAGGTAACCTTGAATGACTATCTGCACACCCTGTGCCCGTATCTGATCAGGGGGTCCTGATATTGATCATGACCTCCAATGATCTCGCTGCATAACCTTAAATAACTGAATAGTCGGGTTGAATGACCCAAATGTGGCAGTAGTCTAACAATGCTCTAACTGTTCTACTTGAGTGCTTATAGTTCGTGCATAACCGCAAACTCGTGGGCATCTAATTGCTCTGTTATTTTGCTTAAACCACTGTAAGGCTGGACTTAATCAAACTTACTCCCAGGCGATCAATCTCTGGATCTTCATGGGGAGTCTACTGATCCCCTGGTCTTAATAAACACTGTGCTAGCAGGGTACTATCAATTTCTTATGCCTTGTGTGTATCCACTTGGATTTATACTGCTATTCTGGGGAATTCTCAGTCTTATGAGCTATTCTGTAAATACTGGCCTTCTGCTAGGGCTCTGTATCTGAATATCTTACGAAAACCAACTGAAGTACTAGTCTGTCGCTGACTACTGATGTGGACCCTTCCTTGGGGTACCCACGGGTATTCTGACTGGGACGGCTGGCTGACTTATGGGGTGTTTCACATAATAACTGCTAGGTTGGTTAAGGCCGACTTTCACCTACAAGGCTGGGGAAAATGACGTATGACCACTAACATACTAGAACAATTTGGTATTGCTAATCTCTGAAATTTGCTTATTCGGCCTTTAATCCTGGTTCTAGCACATGCACTACTGTTACCGATCTTCAGGGATGCCTCCCTGCTAATACAGGCGCCAGCTGGTCGGTAGACCGTCTAACTGCGCCCTTATCATCTAGCCATCTGATTCAGGCCATTAACTCTAGTAAGCTTCCAGAGCCTAGATCTGGCAACCACATATAAGTCCATTAACTTAATTACTGAGAACTGAGATAGTTTCTATGACTTCATATGTAACTCACACCTAATCCGCCCTTTCTCTTCTTCTTTTCTTTCTTTCTTCTCCCTCTTTCTTCTCTTCTTTTTTTTTGGCAAGGGGGTGTCCTGCAATGCAATTTGTATATGCTTTCTATTACTAATCAGCATCTGTGATTGTAGCCCTTATAGGCAGCCACTCACAGCATATCTATTATCTGTATATATATATATATATCAATAGCTACGTACAATATGTACTGAGTTCTGCGATAATACATAATCTCTGACATGCTTTGCTGAATCTCATATCGTACATGATACATTGCTTCTTACGGCCTAATAATATCTCCTACCCTGACTTATCTTTTCATTGCATTGTCACCCCATTCTGAAAGTAACAAACATAGACATTTTAGTTATCATCTGCTGTTTGAAATTTGCCACTCTTGCGATGTGGGGTTGACGTTCGAATCTTGTAGCCTTACTAGGCATATATTGAGGGCCCATGACTATCTGCTGGGCCTTATCTCTAGGCCACACTAGATTAGAATTATTGTATCAGTAACTTCTTAACTTTTCCATAACGGACGTACTGTGATATTCTAAACCGCAATCCTACTGTCAGCCCGAAGCTTAATCCTTAAAACGATACTCTATTAATCTGGGGGGGGGGGGTAACCCTGATTTCCCCACAAAATCTGGCATTCCTGCTTCTTCCTCTCATCTTACTTAAACTGAACTCTGGGGTTCAAGGTACCTGCCTTTCGTTGCTAATGAGATTACTGATCAAGCCTCGGCCTATACTTCTTCTGGCGTATATTCAAGCCCATCTGATTCACATAACCTCTATATCTTTCGATGTCACGACTAGATCATAACTATAATCTTACAGGTATGTCTTGCTATCTGTTAGCATATGTGGCGGACTTGGCCTTTTTCTGACTCAAACTTGACTATTATTAGGCATTCATCACTAGCAGGTCTGTTACCCCTACTTCGGGTAAGCTAACAGTCTTACTTTCTTTACTGGCTTGTTATCATAAGGGTCTGCTCAGCTTACGTAATCATAAGGGCTCTTTATACTTTCTAATACTTATTAGGATCAATCAGCCCATCTTTACTTACTGTTTGATTTGGCAACCCCATCTCAAGTCTTATGCCCCTTTACTATACTGGCATCAAAACCGAGAGGTGGGAATAGCCCTTTTCTTATTGCAACAAGTAAAAGCATTTGACTGTACCATATCCGAAAGGATGTATTTGGGATTCCTGCATTTCCCTCTCTTTTTCATACTTACCTGGTGGTCTGACCTTGTCTATAATCTTAATCAGATCTTATATAACTAATAAGTAAATCAACTCATATGTACATTATACTTCTGACTTCCTATTCTAACGTTATCAACGTATACTGGGAATAATGCCAATAAAGGTATCACGCTGGGAGGTCTCTGATACCCCCTCCTGCTGCTGTAGTTATCATGTAACTGACTGATGCTCTCTTCCATTGCTATCTCTGATCTTCTGCCTGTGATAGGGTAATGCTGATCTGCCTTTGTATCTGTAATCAAAGAATACGGTAAGTTCGTAGGGACTCAACCCTATACTGTACCGCTCTAAAGCACGACTGACTGAGAAGGAAGGGTAACCATCATATCATGCCTCGCAGCCTCCTGCCTATAGTATGTGGTGCACAACACATCCATAGACAAGACTCTACTTAGCACGACTTGCAGACTCCCTGGGACACGACCTGCTCTGATACCAAGTTTGTCACACCCCGCCTTGGGGGGTATGACTGGCACCTGGTGCCCTACTGGGACCTGAACTGCTGAACTGCTAAGCCTAGGCACATCTGGTGCCTGGCTGGCTCTAACTCAAATTTTCTGGAAACAAAGGGCTATATAACGGCTGTAAACACAGCCCCCGGCCCATTGGCCTATAGCCACCTGTACCTGTAATGACAACTAACCAGAAACATACTACTATAGGGGAACCTATGCGGGCCGACAAGGCCACCATGCTGTCTAGTTCTCTGTAACTCAACAATAACATGCTAACTAATTACGTGACCGGCAAGGTCACCACTACTGACTGATTATGGCCACACACGACCAACAGGAACAGAAATAACGAATAACTACAACAAGCTGCACGGCCTCACACGACCGGCTCGACTGACCACAGAGAAATATATACAGACTGCAAGCCTCTAAGAATAACAATAGAAATGATCGGGACAGGGCCCCGACCTACCCGTACTGTATAACAAAAGAAAATGAAATACACCTCTAGAATTCAGACTACGGATGACAGGAGCTGAATACTCAATAGCTGACTGGAATCACGAGGGATCGCCTCCTCGTCTATGAGTACCTGCAGGCAAGTAATGCAGCGCCCCACTGGGCGTCAGTACCACAGGTACTGAGCATGTAAAGCAACTGAAATATACAACTGAAATGAATAACAACAGTAACATGAGATATAAGTAGAAAGTAGCTGAGTCTATCTAGCTGAGAATAACTGGGGAGAGTTTATTTATTCTATAACTAAACTGAGCGTACCTGATGACGTGTCGTCCTTCTGTCTATCAGTATCTACTAGCACATACCAATATACATAATAATACACACAATACCTGACTGACCCCAATAAGCCGGAAGGTGCCAACCAACAGAACAATCTATTTACCCCTACCCGGGTCTAAACCAACCAAAAATAAGTCACTCCACTCATCTGATAACTGTGAGATCCTCCTACCGGCCCCCTTGGGTACGTAGCTCAAGCCTTGGCCTCTGACAATAAACTGTGTCTGAGTCCGAAGACTCCTGCCTCTGGGCACAGGTGTGCACACAGAGTGGTCTGCCGCTGTAAACAGGGTGTGCTAGCTCTGCGCAGAGTAAACTGAACTACCCCTGCAAGCAGGGTGGTCTGGACCGTATTATCATGGTGGTCGGCCATCATCGTCCTTTAGTCGGACGGCATCGCCCAGCTGGTGGCGGTATCTGAATCTGGTATCGACACAGCTATAACCCAGGGGCGGTGGGGATGCTAAAGGGTGCCCACATGCCACAACAAGTCTCAACATACAAAACACATACACAACAAGCATGCTTAAATGAAAAATACTAATCATATTCTCTTCTTGTATCTCAAGGCCAGTTTGTATTAAATAAATGATACTATATTCTGTTTTACACTATTTCTGATTGCTGGACTAATTGCTACCTGGCCTTTATCTGTCTATCTGATTATATCTGGATATAGCTCAATAACATAAAATGTACCATCTACTACTGGATACAATCACAACAGATGTACTACGTATTGCCTGAATATCTACTATTCTGATTATCGCATGATACGTGATTAATATACTAGCATGCTTGCTGGAAACTGTACTAAAATCGTTCCTGTACGCTGGGTAATGGTTAATAGCCTTTATTCTATTTACTTTCTAAGCTGTACTTCCTGGCTTGCCGAAAGAATAACTTTACATACCTGGTTTCTGAGTACCCGACTGACCGATGTGATTTCCGTTGGTACTTCTGCTGTTTCTCCCAACTACATTCATATACACGTCAATTAGAACTAAATACATTAATATTCGGGAGAAATTGTCACTTTAGATATATATATTTATCCCAACTTTAACCTTTCGAAAAATGATCGAAAACTCGTTATTTTTCAGCGGTCCAGAAGGGAGAAATATTCACTTCTCAGCTAGGAACACATAGACATTAATTTAGAGCAGTTCTACTTACCTTAGTTCGGCGGCTCGCCGATTCGTCGGCCGTATTTCACGAAACTAAATCCGTAGGAATGCTCTCTGCTGCTAAATACCTCAGTATCTGGAGTTAATTTGAATTTGGGCAGCGATTAGCAGCGTAATCGGATGAAAATTATTTAATTTCCTTCGTCCCCCCTTTCTCTCTGCGTGTAGCCTCTGTTTTATGATATTTCCTTTGATTAAAATGAAATTAAACCGAAGTGGGGCTTATATACTTGAGCCTGAACCTGGGCAACGTGTCACGGAGCCATTGCGGAGGCCTCACCTCCGTGACACGCTGCCATCGCGGAGGGGCTCTGCCTCGGCTCCTCCCGCGATGGTTCGACGGGTTTCTCGTCCGATCTTTTTCCCGGCCTTTCTCTAGCACGTATGGCCTTCTAGTATGCTTAACCAACGTGCGAATAGGTCGTCTAGGTGCCGGAAATTCTAAGGGGTATAACAATATATATATATATATATATATATATATATATATTATCACTCGTTTAACATTTTTTTAGCAGGTTAGATCAATATGCATGTGGTGGTCTTTATAAAAAGATTAGTCGATCTCATTAACTAAATCACATACATAAATGATACATATCGAGATATGATTATTGAACAGACTCACTGGATAAAATTTCTAATTGTTAGAATTACTATAAACTGTCACTAGGATATTATCTAGAAGAATGTGATGTAGAAGTTTTATTTGACCTGAAATCATCATATAATTAACAAGTTATTTATTATACTCCGGACACCTATGACCCTATGAAAATGGTAGAAAGGATATTGAGTATGATTAAAACTTGTAGAATTAATGATTGATCAAGATGGAATCTATCAATTCTTGGTAATGAGTTTAAGCTCTATGTTGTCATGAATTATAAATGACTAATTAAGACTTTGGCCAGCGCAGTTTAATGAATGAAGAAAAGAGTTTCTTAGGTTATTCAATGGTCGATTATCATTTGACATGTACACATAGTTGATTACTTATTGGGATTTGAGAGTTAGACCATATCCTAAGTGATCCGGAGCTATAAGGTTAGAAGCAAATACTACATTATTCTTCTATAGGTTTTTGAGAGTAAACTGTATACTTCATGCTATCTGATCATTAAGGAGTGTTGGTAGACCTCACCCTTGTTTAGTACATTAATATGATCAGTTCACTACCGGCGTAGTAATGAACTTATGGGGTTGCATACTAACAAGTGTTTCTATCTTTGCTAATGGATTAATTATTTTATTTGATAATTAAATTAGTCAAATAAATAAAGTATTAGTCCAAACGGCATATTATTATATTCTTTGCCAGCACAGGAAATCTATACTATATTAAAAGTGTGAAGGTTCTTAAAAATGTTCATTGAACTTTTTGCCCCTCATTAAAAGACTCCGCAATAAATAAAATTGTCATTTCTATTTTTACACAATTATTGTTTAAAATATTTTATTACCTTATTTTATCATATTAGATTTTCTATTTATGGTATAGCTCTATTTATGGTGTAAACATAAAAAAAGTTAAAAATTTCCATCATTGTTTTCTTTTTTATGATAATCATAAATTTTTTCTATCTTATTTTATTATATTAGATTTTCTACTTGTGACATAGTTCTATCTATAGTATAAACCTTATTATTATTATTAATAATAATAATAATAATAATAATAATAATAATAATAATAATAATAATAATAATAATGATAATGATAATAATAATAATAATAAATAAATAAAAATTCCACGAAGAATTTTTTGTTTTTTTTGATTTGGAAAATTTATCGTTCCTCCTTTTTATGGTACAAAATTTTAATAAAAGTTTTTCTTTTTCTTTTTAATAGTAATATCCTAATCTTCTTATAATTTTAAATTTTTTTTAATTTGTACATTCTTCTATTTCTATAAAAATATTTGAAATTGCATAATTTAATTCATCAATTCTTTTACATCAACACTTTTGATTCAATCTCCAACCTTGTATGTTTTTGTGTTAATCTATCTTCTTTTCATGTTGTGATTTTTTTATATTTTGAATTTGAAAAATATAACAATAATTGTTATGCTAACTCAAATTATTTATATTCAAACTAACTTAACTTAGATTGTCTCTTTTAGTTGAGTCTAACATTGATACTATGTTATCTTCTTTAATTGAGTCTTATATTGATATTATGTGACTTAAAAATTTGTGTTGTTTGTAACTGGTATTCTGATGCAGCCAAACGCATACACAAGTGTACGTGATCATCAAGTAATTGTCATGACCCGAGTGTAGACCCAGATCGTAGATACGGGACAAGGGGCCGCGAGAGACCCCAAATCAACCCATGGCATGAGCATTCAACTAACTCATTAAATAAACATGAAGAAAACATAATTACAAACTCAACGGAAGTCAAACTTAATATAACAACTAAATAAATATCTGAAGCTGAATACACGTCTATGTCTGATAAGTCTCTAATCTGGACGAGCTGATGGGACAACACCCCCAACTAGCTCAACAAAGTCTGAAACTGAAATATGACATGAAGCTGAAAGTCTAGTCCTTGAAAGATGAGGACTCACCAATCACGCAGATGCTAACTCTGATACGTGACTACGAATGGGGATGAACCTGATAACCGGGTCCTGCATCATGAAATGATGCAACATAGAAAGTATGCGGTCAGCACGTGGAATGTACCGAGTATGCAAGGTAAGTAAAACCGCTTAAGTAAATAGATCATTTAAAACATTCCATAACATATCGTAAGCTTTTAAGTGTAAATAGAAGGCTACATGCATTCATTCTGATATCGTACTCTTATCATAACATGACTATGCATAGCTTTAGAACATCATGATTTACTCGAATGACTCAAAGCTGAAACATAACATTTATATCAAAAGATGAAAAATGATTCAAAACTTGCCTTTTTGAACATGCATGCATAAGTAATCATCATAAGTAATGAATATGAAAATCTGAATGATATAGACAGTGGGAGACTCATCACTTAACTGACATACTACCATAGAGCTTACGTGGTCCCAACTATCACACTCAAGTGGGTAGAGCAATCCATAACCTTGCCAGGACGATGGACGATACCATGATATCGATATCAAGCTGAAGGGCCAATCGGGCCGGGGATAGCTCACAAGGGAGGTCCCATTAATATAATAGTATAAACCTATGTTGGCACGTAGTTCTGGGGCATAGGGTGATCGACCCTTAACCCGCTCGGTGTTAGACTCTTCTCCCAAAAACATGCAATGCCCTCCATCGTATATAACGAAGCTCAACATCGTCTAATGACGAAGCTCAATATGAAATCATGTATAACTCAAAATCGTATGAAATGAAGCTCAACATTGTCTATTGAAAAAGCTAAATGACTAAATCATGCGTAGACTCGACATCATATGAAAATGAAGCTCAACATTCTCCTTTGACAAAGCTCGATAATGACATGCATGTCAATTATACATTCATGCATATGAGAAGCTTTATTTTGAAACATACCACAAGCTCAATCATAGGTGGAAGCCTCTACTCCAAATCATGTGGTAAGCTACATGTAGAAATATTTACTCAACATATCACAATCTAGAATTTATAATAAGAATTGGGAAATTTCACTTTAAACAATGTGGGAAGATTATGTCGGGAAAATCATCACTTTAATCAACATGTGGGCATCACCCAAAGATTTATCATACTAGGATCCAATCGATTCATTTTGAAAACAACATCAAAATCATGGGTAGTTTTAGAAACATGCTTTTCATCATCAACTTCATCATTATCACACATTTACCATAAATCACCTCTTTTATGAACTCTTTATCCATAGGCGTCTTAGATTCAAATTTTAGAAAACAATTTTTATAAGGAAAAACAATTTAGAATCCGCCCAATCTTCATAAATCATCAATATAAATACAATCTAATCATACCCATTTGTAGAGATTGAAGAATCATGTAATTAAGTAAAACCCCATACTTGATCATAGATAATTTTGTTACATTTTGATAGGGATTGGGCATGGGTGTGGAAGAAAACACCCACTCATAGCCTTACATACCTGAAAATGGTGAATTCTAACACCCTCTAATACCCCAAGCTGAGATTCCAATGGAAACCTTGAGATTTTTCCTTGAATCTCCTCTTCAAGCCTTCATACTTGCATGCATGAAAATAATGGCTTAGTATAGGTTTTACCCTGCTTAAAACCCACTAAAACGAGCCTTAAACAACGTAGTATAGGTCTTAGGAACTTGGAAAATTATGAGAAAACCCTTATTATTTGCAGAAAATCACTTCCAGGTGACCCTAACGGGTAACCTGATGATTTCTCAGGACGGGTAACAACTCGTCAAGTCACCCGTCAAGTGCACTGGATGAAGTGACTACTCGGGTTCGTAACAGATGACTTAATGACACATTCCTTGAGATCATGACTCGTGGTCACCTTCTATCATGTACACTACCTCACTTTTTAACCTGCTTGCTCACGACTCACCTCACAAGTCATTGGGACTGGCCACGACTCGTGGGGTCCCATCCGTTAGGTACACTGGTTACTTCTTCCAATTTACTTCCAACATCACCCTACGAGTGACACGACAACTCGTAGGGGCTGACCACGAGTCGCTACCTCACTCGTGGGGACCTCAGTTTTTCTTTTCCCCCAGGCCTCTCCACGAGCCACCTGACGACTCGTGGGGTCACCTCACGAGTCATTCCACGACTCTCCTGTGCCTGCAACATCAATTTTACAATTTTCCTATTTCAACTCCTGGGTCCGATCTTTAAGCTCCCTGGATATAACAACATCTCCCCCTTGGGAACATTCATCCTCGAATGTTAGAAACACACAGGAAACACAGAAACATGTAATCATCATATGCAAATACTGATTATTAAAATAAAAAACTATTGGAATGACTACCTACGAAAAGAACTACATTGCTGAACTGAATTCGGACGTCACATACATTTATCATAACATAATTCAAATTTGCGCACATGAACTGAACATGGAAACTGATTAGATAATTAGGGCAAAAACTGATACCTCAAACTGAAACAGAGCCGGTAGGGAACAGGTGGGGGTATTTAACCATCATAGCCGCTTCAGCTTCCCACGTAGCTCCCTCAACATGCTGGTTTCTCTATAACACCTTCACTGAAGCTACTTCTTTGTTCCTCAGCCTCCGAACTTGATGATCCAAGATTGCAACTGGAATTTCCTCATAACTCAGGCTATCTCCCACACCAACACTTTTCACTGGGACTACTAAAGCTGGATCACCCAAGCACTTTTTTAAGAGCGATACATGAAAGACGGGATGAATTGAGGATAACTCTGATGGCAAGTTCAACTTTGTACACTACCTTACCAACTCTTCTCATAACTCAGTAGGGACCAATATAGCGGGGACTAAGTTTTCCTTTCTTTCCGAACCGCATGACTCCCTTCATAGGATATACCTTTATAAATACCCAATCATCCACCTCAAACTCCAAATCCCTGCTTCTCACATCCACATATGACTTTTGACGACTCTAAGCAATTTTCAGCTTGTCCCTTATCAACTGAACCTTCACCATAGCCTCGTGAACTGAGTCTGGTCCTATCATAGCTACCTCACCAACTTCAAACCATCCGATGGGCGATCTACACCTCCACCCGTAAAGAGCCTCGAACAGTGCCATTTGGATACTGGAGTGATAACTATTATTGTAAGCAAACTCAATTAAAGGCAAGTGATCATCCAAACTAGCATTAAAGTCCATCACACAAGCTCTCAACATTTCCTTGAGAGTTTGAATTATCTGCTCCACCTGGCCATACGTTTTTGGATGAAATGTTGTGCTGAGTTTAACCTGAGTCCCAACCCCCTTTTGGAAAGACCGCCAAAACTGTGAGGTGAACTAAGTACCTCGGTCTAAGATAATAGACAAGGGCACTCCATGAAGCCGGAACAACTCCTAGATATACAATTTGGCATAATCGTTCGCTGAATCTTTGGTTTTGACTAGTAGAAAGTATGCAACCTTGGTCAACCTGTCGATCACCACCCAAATGGAATAATATTGTCGGCGGGTATGAGGTAGATTGCTAACGAAATCCATGTTAATATCTTCCCACTTCCAGGTAGGAATGTTAATATCCATCAATATGCCTCCTGGCCTTTGAGCTCAACTTTCACTTGCTGACAGTTCGGGCATTTGGCTACGAATTCTGCAATATCCTTCTTCATGCCGTTCCACCAATATATTTCCCACAAGTCATGATACATCTTGGTAGTACCTGGATGGATAGAATACCTGGATCCATGTGCCTCATGTTATTCGGTCCCTCAAATTATCGATATTTGGAACACATATACGACCCTAGTACCGCAGTACACCATCTCCCCCTTAGGAGAAAACCTCCACCTTTTGACTTGGAACGACTTCCTTAAGATTTACTAAAATCAGGTCCTTATCTTGTTCGGCCTTCACATCCGTCACCAAGGACGATTCTGATCCGTGTTGCACAATAACGCCGCCATTGGTCGAGTCGACCAATCTAACTCCCAACCTCGCAAGTTGATGGATATCTTTCACCAACTCTTTATTTACCTCATCCACGTGGGACACACTCTCCATAGAGATTCTACTAAGTGCATCCGCTACCATATTAGCCTTATTCGGGTGGTAAAGGACACTCATATCATAGTCCTTAAGTAGCTCCAACCACCTCCTTTGCTGAAGATTCAGGTTTTTTCTGCGTGAACACATATTGTAAGCTCTTGTGATCCATGAATACATCCACGTGGATCCCATACAAGTAATGGAGCCATATCTTCAATGCAAACACCACCACAACCAATTCAAGATCTTGTGTCGGGTAATTCTTTTCATGAACTTTTAACTGTCTCGAGGCATAAGCTATCACTTTCCCATGCTGCATCAACACACACCCTATACACCCGTCTAGCTATAACTGAGTCACCTACTGGAGTAGAAACCGAGAAGGGCTCTGATAATGCATCGGGACTGACTCCAAAGCTACTGTCTATATATGGTATGACAAAAGATAGGGTAGCCCCAGGATCTAGCAATGCATATACATCAATATGAAAGACTCTCAACATACCGGTGACTACATCTGGTGAAGCCTCATGCTCCTAACGAGTGGCTAAGGCATAGAATCTATTCTGGCGTTGCCCGCTAGCTGTACTAGTAGATGCCCTCTAATGTGTTGTGCGTGGGGGAGGGGCTGCTGAACTAGAAGCTAGGACTCGGCCCCCAACCTGATCCTGTCTCATAGTAGGACAATCTCTGAGCATATGTCCAAGCTGCCCACATCCAAAACAAGCTCCTGACCCTGCCAAGCACTGGCTTGTGTTTCCTCGGCCACACCTGCGACAAGATGGAATGCTGGAGTCTGCGGGCCTACTGCTATGACCCCTTGAGCTTGACGCTCTCCCTCTCTAATCATGTCTGGGCCTAGATGGCACACTCAGCGCTGAAGACGCTGGGGCTGATGATCTCTGATGGGTTTGCTGTCTGTCGCCACCACCAAATCTCTGCTGAGAGAATCTATGGTCCTCATTCCTGGCCCTCTTGGCCTCCCTGTCCCTCAAATGTGCCGCCTCCATTTGCTGAGCGTACAAAACAATGCGACGAAAGTCCATGTCCTGATGGAGGATAGCTGTCCTAGAATCCTTATCCAAATATCCCGCTACACCATGCACAAATCTGCTCACCCGCACCAGCTGGTCGGCCACTAATTCCGGGGCATACTTAGATAGGCGGGTGAACTCAAGGGCGTACTCCTGAACAGTCATCCTTCCTTGCTTCAAATTCACAAATTCAGCTGCTTTTAACTCCCTCATCTCTCGAGGGAAGAACCAATTGAGGAATGCAACTTGAAACTCCTCCATGTGATCGGACCTGCTCCAGCGACCCTGCTGTCCTTCCACTGGCGGAACCATATGTGTGCAACCCCCTTCAACTGGTAGGAGGACAACTCTGTGCACTCAACACTACTCACCCCTATAACCTAGGTGATCTTGACAATCTTATCAATGAAATCATGCGGGTCTTCATCTACCTTGGACCCCAAAAACTCCGGCGGGTTCATCCTCAAGAAGTCTCAGACTCTAGCCGCTGCTACATTCCTGTTTTGAGGAACATGCGCAATGACCCGCTGATTGACCTAAGCGGTTAAAGCCTACGCAAGCATCTGGATGGAAGCTCGGAACTCAGCATGAGTGGATGGCTCCGGTGCTTGAGGCTCCTGAACTGGTGGGGCTGGCTGATGCTTATGACCATTTCCATCCTCATAGCCCTTACCACATCCATTCCTCCTTGCATTCATCCTTCGAGGAGCCATGATTCTGCAATCGTGAATAACACGAATTAGAAGGATAGAAAGGCTTTTCATCACACAACATAGATCATGAAAGAAGGGAACATTTTCTAAAATGTCTAGTAGCCTCTTCGTCATAAGTTTGGCGCGCTTCACACCCATGGAAAAAACTTTACCTAATGCGACTTTCAGACTCCCTAAGAAATATCAAACCTATGACTTTGATACCAAGTTTGTCATGACCCGAGTGTAGACCTAGATCGTAGACACAAGACAAGGGACCACGAGAGACCCCAAGTTGACCCATGGCATAAGCATTCAACTAAATCATTCAATAAACATGAAGAAAACATAATTATAAACTCAGCAGAAGTTAAACTTAATATAACAACAGAATAAATATCTGAAGCTAAATACACATCTAAGTCTGATAAGCCTCTAATCTGTATGAGTTGATGGGACAACACCCCCAACTAGCTCAACAAAGTCTGAAACTGAAATATGACATGAAGCTGAAAGTCTAGTCCTCGAAAGATGAGGATTCACCAATCATGCAGATGCTAACTCTAATACGCGACTACAAATGGGGATGAACCTGAGAATCGGGTCCTGCATCATAAAATGATGCAACATAGAAAGTATGCGGTCAGTACGTGGAATGTACCGAGTATACAAGGTAAGTAAAATCACTTAAGTAAATAAATCATTTAAAACATTTCATAACATATCGTAAGCTTTTAAGTGTAAATAGAAGGCTACATGAATTCATTCTGAAATCGTACTCTTATCATAACATGACTATACATAGCTTTAGAACATCATGATTTACTTGAATGACTCAAAGATGAAACATAACATTAATATCAAAAGATGAAAAATGAGTCAAATCTTTCCTTTTTGAACATGAATGCATAAGTAATCATCACAAGTAATGAATAAGCAAATCTGAATGATATAAACAGTGGGAGACTCATTAGTTAACCGACATACCATGATAGAGCTTACGTGGTCCCAACTATCACACTCAAGTGGGTAGAGCCGTCCATAACCTTGCCAGGGTGATGGATGATACCATGATATCAATATCAAGCTGAAGGGACAATCGGGCCGGGGATAGCTCACAAGGGAGGTCCCATAATTATAATAGTATCAAGCTATGTTGGTGCGTAGTTCTGGGGCATAGGGTGATCGACCCTTAACCCGCTCGGTGCTAGACTCTTCTCCCAAAAACATGTAATGCCCATTGTATATAACAAATCTCAATATCATCTAATGACGAAGATCAACATTGTCAAATGACGAAGCTTAATATGAAATCATGTATAACTCAAAATCGTATGAAATGAAGCTCAACATTGTCTATTGACAAATCTAAATGATGAAATCATGCATAGACTCGACATCATATGAAAATGAAGCTCAACATTGTCTTTTGACAAAGCCCGATAATTACATACATCTCAATTATACATTCATGCATATGAGAAGCTTTATTTCGAAACATACCACAAGCTCAATCAAGGTGGGAGCATCTACTCCAAATTATGTAGTAAGCTACATGTAGAAATATTTACTCAACATATCACAATCTAGAATTTATAATAAGAATTGGGAAATTTCACTTTAAACAATGTGGGAAGCTTACGTTAGAAAAATCATCACTTTAATCAATATGTGGGCATCACCCAAAGCTTTATCATACTAGGATCCAATCGATTCATTTTGGAAACAACATCAAAATTATGGGTAGCTTCAGAAACATGCTTTTCATCATCAACTTCATCATCATCACAAATTTACCATAATCACTTCTTTTATGAACTCTTCACCCATGGGCCTTTTAGATTCAAATTTTAGAAAATAATTTTTATAAGGGAAAAACAATTTAGAATCCGCCCAAGCTTCATAAATCATCAATATAAATACAATCTAATCATCCCCATGTGTAGAGATTGAAGAATAATGCAATTGAGTAAAACCCCATACTTGATCATAGATAATTTATCACATTTTCATAGGGATTGAGAATGGGTGTGGAAGAAAACACCCACTCATAGACTTATATACCTTAAAATGGTGAATTCTGACACCCTGTAATAGCCAAGCTGAGATTCCAATGGAAACCTTGAGATTTTGCCTTGAATCTCCTCTTCAAACCTTCAAACTTGCATGCATGACAATAATGGCTTAAGATAGGTTTTACCCTGCTTAAAACCCACTAAAACGAGCCTTAAACGATGTAGTATAGGTCTTAGGAACTTAGGAAATTAAGAGAAAGCCCTTACTATTTCGCAGAAAATAACTGCCAGGTGACCCTAATGGGTGACCTGATGATTCGTCAGGATGGGCAACGACTCATCGAGTTTCCCTCAAGTGCTCTGGATGACATGACTACTGGGGCTCGTAACGGTTGACATAACGACTCATTACTCGAGACCATGACTCGTGGTCACCTTCCGTCATGTACACTGCCTCACTTTTCAACCTGCTTTCTCACGACTCACCTCACGAGTCGTTGGAACTGGCCACGACTCGTGGGGTCCCATCCGTTAGGTACACTGGTTACTTCTTCCAATTTACTTCCAACATCACCCAACGAGTGACATGACGACTCATGGGGGCTGACCACGAGTTGCTACCTCACTCGTGGGGACCTCAATCCTTGTTTTCCCCCAGGCCTCCCCACGAGCCACCTGACGACTCATGGGGTCTTCCCACGAGTTGTCCCACGACTCGTCCTACGCCTGCAACATCAATTTTACAATTTTTCCATTTCAACTTCCGGATCCGATCTTTGAGCTCTTGGGGTATAACAGTAATATAGGACAAAAGTCCAGATATCATCCCACAGAGACTTGTCAAATAATTTTCTTAGTTTGAATCCTTATTTCAATATTCGAGAGAGAAGGAAAATTTCTAGCAAGAGTTAAAGTAAATTCTACTAAATGTTGTATTGTAAATCAAATCTTTTGGGAATTCATTTTCAGGAAGATTGTATTTCAAATGATGATTAAAATCTAGGATCTTGGCACTTTCGCTTTCAGGTTGAGTTATCAAGACCAATTTCACTAAACTTAACCTTCAAGATTGTTAGTTTCAGGTTACAAACTCATTTCTCAACTTATTCTTCTGAATAATCAAGGACTATTTCACTAAGTCTAACACCTATATTCTTGTGGTTGCAAGAGAAAAGTGAAACGACGACTAAAGATACTTGATTCAACTAAGTAGGGTTGCAGGGTATATCCCTATCCACAACAACGAAATGAATTCCCTTTAATCTTAACCAAAGAATTAAAACATACTCTATGCTTCTTTTAACCATCATTTGTTCCCTCTTTTGAGTTCAACACATGAGCCAATAGATATTATTCAAAAGGTGATTAGACTAACAAACAATCGTTAAATCAGGAAAGCATAAACGATCTTAAGAATAAGGTTTAAATGTCTAACATAAATAAATATTAAACTACAACCATCATGCTTGTGGCCAAAACCCTAGATTAAGGTTATTAGCCACTCATGTTCAAGCGTTAAACCAAAAGAATCATCATTCGCATACAAGAAAAGGTAATGAAGTAAAGAAGAAAAACCTAAAAGGTGAAACTCTTGTCTCTTCCTTCAAAAACAATGTTTTTATTCCCAAAAGAAAATGTACGACCTTTTTTTACAGATGCCCTATTGATGTATTTATAACCATAGGAAAAATTTTCATTTTACCCTTAAGTAATATAGATTTTGATCTTAGAAAAATTCTCTTCGAATCAACCTGGTGCACCGTGCCATCCATTGCACCAAACTGTGCTTGAACTTCGTCTGAAGTTT
This sequence comes from Datura wrightii, assembly GCA_035772735.1. Lineage (NCBI taxonomy): Eukaryota > Viridiplantae > Streptophyta > Magnoliopsida > Solanales > Solanaceae > Datura > Datura wrightii. The sequence continues at coordinate 8,373,973 of JASDFA010000008.1, read as the reverse complement.
TACTTCTGGCATGTCACGCCTCTCATTTTTCCAAGGTGTTGATCAAAATCCTCTGGAGTTTAAGAGCTGGCACGCTACTATCGCACCCAGTAGCTGAACACTTTCTTTAAAGTTTATGAGGTGGCGTGAAAGCACCAAAGTGTTAGAAAAATTTCAAACCTCATTCTTCTCTAGCAAGTAGCACCAATGTGTGCCAAAAATCCCTAAAATTCAAGGTCTGGCGTGACGCACTAGCAAGTAGCATCAATTGCTAGGAGTTTTTCTTTTATTTGATTCAAGCAGTAAGTGAACATATTTTTTCTTTTACTTGGGCACTCTTTCTTCTATTTTTTATCTTTTCTAACCCACATTCTCATATTTCCTTGTTAGTGTTACTACCCCAGTGAAACCCTCCTTGTCATTTTTCAAATCTCAAAGTGTATTAGGGCTTCTTTTGGATCAAACTCATGAAGGCTCAATCAACAAAGAAGATAGGCTTCTAATGTGGCTAGACAAGAAATAGGCTTACAAGCTCAATGAGGTTGACTAGGGACAATTTCACAAGTAGTGTAACCAACAAATAGCACATGGGTATTCAAAGAAATGTCTTGATCATGTCTTACCTCTTTGACATTTAATCATCATACACACACGCCAGGCAAGTTCTAGATATCACCCTATGCATAATAATTACAAACTCACCTCTCATGGAAGCATGGCTCGAATCGATTCCTATGAGCATATATTCACAACAATCTTATTGAATGAGTTTCCATTATTAAGCCCAATTTTTATATTTCTTGAGTCAACTTAAAGAACCTATATGTTTCTTATGAATTTTTTACTTCCAATGCATTTAAGATGAACAATTCATGTTTTCTAGCTTATCTACTAAGTGAAATGTTAAGAGCACACAAGTGATGATTTTGACTCCTAAAAAAGAACTCCGTGACTAATTTTCTCTTAAGACGGTCGTCATCCATCCATCACGGGGACCAGTCACTGCATCTAAGACAAACTCTACAAAAATTTTTGAATCTCAATTGAAACAAAATAAACAAGCAAAATGAAAAAACACATAGCATAGCACGACTACAGTCTCCACAAACATCCACTTACTATTACAAACCATCAGCACTCTAATAGAAATTAGTGACACAAAATTACATAACAACTCTATAGTCCAAATCTAAAGATATAGAAAAGACAGAATACAAGGAAATTCTATTTCCCCCACCCCATACTTAAGCAATGCACTTCCCTCAGTGCATATATATGACATAACAAAGGGAGAGAAAAGACTTTCTGGGCCTCTAAGCATAGTCGTCATCATCAAGATTAAATCCTGATAAATATCTTCTACGTCATCCACTAACATTGCCCCTGTGGTGGAATCATCCTCATCCTCATCCTCATCATCATCATCGAATGCATCTGTTAGCACTATAGGCTCATCATCATCTAATGGCTCGGCAAATACGGGTCCCACTTTACACATCAATATGGCGCTATCTGTAAGCAGGTACCACTGATATAGTGTAGTCATCTCCTCTGCAGTCGCAAGTCTACCCCAATCCTCAGCTGCAAGACAAATATTCCAAACTTTCGGCCTCTCTAGCTATCATCACGAGCATGGTGCTCAGCTAGAGTAAGAGCAAGCCTGGATATTGTGCTTGACTGCTTAACTTTAGTAACATCTATCAGCTTCCTGGCCAAGTGCCCTGCTAGTGGGAGGCAAAGGTCAGCCTCTTCTTCTTTAATGCCCTACTCCCTTAGTACTGGGTCAAAAGGCTTCCATAACAATATCTCCACCAACAATTCTCCCTACACCGCCACATATTGTCTCTAAGTACTGAATCAAAGTTGATTGGCAATCCCTTCATCAACATGTACACCAATACTGCCCTCTCGTAAGTGATCTCAGTGGTGTGCTTCCCAGGGAGGAGCACGACACAAACCAACTTGATCCATATTCTAGCCTCCTTGGTTAATTAAGAGAACAAAAGTGTAGAATGAACCCAGTCTCACTCCATGCCCACCTAGAAGATGAGTGCTCACCGAACAATGTGTGGCGGATATCTCGGTAAGGAGGCTTCTCAAGAAATTGAAAATACAACTCTAGGTCCTCAATTGGTGTCCCAAGGAAGGTATTGAATGGTCTACCAGTAAAGTGGACCACTTGACCTCTCATTTTGACCTTTGTGCACTCTTTGTAGGCCATGTTCTAGTTGGCATAAAACTCCCTTACGAGAGTGAGTTACACTCTTCTGGATCTACAAACATATATTCCATCTCTAATCCATGAATAGTGTCATAGATGGAGGAAAGATCCATTGCCAATCGGCCTTCTCAAATCTAGTTCTCGGGGGAGTACATTGCCTCTTTTTGTGCATTGAACCATTTTAGGACATGCTCCTCCACAACTTGGGCTCCAGATCTTCTAGCAGGGGGTGTGGGGTCGATGAGCTAGGTGTGACTCCCTTCCTTAGCCTTTTAAAACCTTTGCTTGTAGTCGCTACCTCCTTGCCTTTGTTTGCACATGAAGCCATAACACCTGCCAACCACAATCAATCATCAAAACAAGATTAGTTCATGAACAAGACGGCTAGCTAATTAAGTGTATGAGATGCAAGATGACCCCACACTTAATTCACTAGCATGGTGGTAAAAGATTGTCAAATAGGGTACTAAGACTTCCCCTATTATCATGCCAAACCTTATCAAACCACCATATTCACAATTTTCACACCAACATTCTTTGGTCAAATTCATGAACCTTACCACCATTTTTTTTCTTGCAATTTTCTCCTTTTTTTCTTACAAGAGTACTTCAAATTAGACACTCCCAACAACTTCACTAATTCACTATTCATAATGATTCAAGTGTGGAGGATTTTCACAATGTACACCCAAAACAAAATTTTTCTTTATTTTTGAAATCCCTCCAATAGGTTTGAAGTGTCCTAGGGTGTCTGAAACCCGCGTTAAGTAGAGTCTTTTTCATGGGTGTGAAGCACACCACACTTATGATGAATAGCCTACGTGACATTTAGGAAATATTTTCTTCTTTCATGATCTATGTCGTGCGATGAAATGTCTCCCTATCCTTGTAACTCATGCTATTCGCAATTGCAGAATAATGGCTCTCCACAAAGTTAACAGTAAGAGGAATGGGAATGAAAATAGCCACGAGGATGGCTACGAAGACGGGCACCAACAAGCCCCACTAGTCCAGGAGCACCATGCACCTGAGCCGGTTGCCCATGCTGAATTCTGAGCTGCTATTCAGATGCTAGTGCAGGCCTTGACTGCTCAGGTCAACCAGCAAGCAGTGGCATATATTCTGCAAAACGGGAATGCGGCGGCAGCTCGAGTAAGAGATTTATTGAGGATGAACCCTCCAAAGTTTCTTGGTTCTAAGGTGGACGAGGATCCACATGAGTTTATTGATGAGATTGTGAAGATCACCCAGGTCATGGGGGTGAATGGATTTGAGTGTGCTAAGTTGGCCTCATATCAGTTGAAAGGGGTCACACACATCTGGTTTCGACAATGGAAATATAGTGGGGCCGCCGGAGCAGGCCCTGTCACTTGGGAGGAGTTCTATGTTGCTTTCCCAGATCGGTTCTTCCCTCGTGAGATGAAGGAGTTGAAAGAAGTCAAGTTCGTGAATCTTAAGCAGGGGAAGATGACAGTGCAGAAGTATGCCCTTGAGTACACTCGCTTATCAAAGTATGCCCAGAGTTAGTGATTGATCAGGGGGGCAAGTGAGCAGGTTTATTCATGGGGTGGCGAACTATTTCGACAAAGATTGCAGGACCGCTATGCTCCACCAGGATATGGATTTCCCTCGGATAGTCTTGTACGCCCAACAGATGGAGGCGGTGCATATGAGGGAGAGATAGGCCAAAAGGGCCTGGATAGACAGCTGTGGGTCCACTCAACAGAGATCCGGCGGTGGTCACTGCCCTCAGATTCAGCAGAGGGCACTAGCTCCAGCACCATCATCAGCTAGTGTCCTGTCCAGACCCAAGGGTGATCAAAGGAGCAGGGCCTCAGGTTTGAGAGACCAGAGGGGCATGCAGGTAGAGCGCACCTTTCTAGCCTGCGGGAAGTGTGGCAAGAGTCATGTCGGGGAGTGTTTGCTCGACTCAGATATCTATTATGGGTGCGGTAGATCCGGCCACATGCGTTGAGCATGTCCATTTGCTAGATAGGATGATGATAGAGACCATGCACAAACTACCAGGTCAGCAGCAGCTCCAGAACGCTCAGCCTTGCAGGGGGCATCCACTAGTGGGGGTGGTGGGCAGTGCCAAAATAGATTTTATGCCCTTTCCTCGCGTTAGGAGCAGGAGACTTCACCAGATGTGGTTATTGGTATGTAACGAGTGTTCCACCTTGATGCTTATTCTTTGTTAGATCCAGGGGCTACTTTGTCTTTTGTGACACCTTATATTGCCAGTACCTTTGGAGTCAGTCCCAAAATTCTGTCAGAACCATTCTTAGTCTCTACTCCCCTTGGTGATTCAGTTTTAGCTAAGAGGGTGTATAGAAGTTTCCCAATCACAGTAATGCAGAAAATAACCTCCGCATACCTAGTAGAGTTAACTATGAATGACTTTGATATCATTCTAAGCATGGATTGTTTGTATGCATGTTATGCTTCTGTTAATTATAGAACTCGTGCGGTGGAGTTCCGCTTTCCGTGAGTCAGTCTTAGAGTGGAAGGGTAGTTTGGCCGTGCCTATAGGTCATTTTATTTCCTATATTAAGGCTAGCAAGATGATTTCTAAGGGTTTTATATACCATCTAGTTAGGGTTAAGGATGTTGAGTCCAAGACCCCGACTATCCAATCAGTTCCAATGGTATGTGAGTATCCGAATGTGTTCCCTAATGATTTATTAGGTAATCCTCCCGAGAGGGAAACCGATTTTGGTATTAACCTCCTTCCCGACACGCAACCAATATCTATTCCTCCCTAAAGAATGGCTCCAGCCGAGCTAAAAGAGTTAAAGGAGCAGTTGAAGGATCTTTTGGATAAGGGTTTCACTAGACCAAGCAAATCCCCATTGGGTCCACCAGTTCTCTCTTTCCGAAAGAAAGATGGTTCTCTTTGTATGTGTATCGATTATAGGCAGTAGAACAAAGTCACCATCAATAAAAGGTATCCTCTGTTCGGTGCATTTCACAACTACACGCAAGCGCACATGGTCGAACAAGTAGTAAAATGGCTAAAGTAAGCCAAGTATCGATCCCACAGGGACTGAACCAAGGTAATAATCGAATTAAGTATTAATGAACTCTAACTCTAACAATGCAGACAACAATTTTAAAGAGGATTTTGAGAGTTTGTTTCCTACGTTATACTAATATAAGACAAAATGATAAAATGAGTCTGAACTATAGTAATGAGCAAGCTGAGGCCAAACGAACATGCAGGGAAGTAATTTATCGATACAATTCGGTTAATCTTTCCTTCGGTTGCTAGTCAGGAATTATTGCCTATGGAGAGAAACTTTCGTATTCTACCAAACTTAAGAATCATGAACCTTCAACCTACATTTCTGTGATAAAAGAATTTCATGTTCTAGCCATACGAAACCCATTCCTTAATTGACTAATACAACTATCAGATATATTTCTATTCTGAAGGTAAAACAATTCTCAATTTTCCCTAACTAAGAAGAGATCATATCCTACCAATTCACAACTTTCCAATTTCTTTCCTTTTCAAGATAAAATTGGATTTTTTAGATATACATTAACATTGGCCATACATTAATGCAGTAAGAATAGGAATTGATAGAACAACCATGGAAGAAAAGATGAAAAACCAAAATGATCAACAATTACATTCCACTATAAATGTTCTTAACCTCAACAAGAAGTGAATTTAGCCACTCATTTGTGGATTAAATATCATCCAATGAGTATAAATCATACAAACAATTGAAATAAAGGTGAAAGAGTTAGAGAAGAACTCTAAGAATTTCGTCTCCTCAACTGCCTGTAACCCACTGTCACGCCCCGCCTTGGGGGTTATGACTGGCACCTGGTGCCCTAGTAGGACCTAGACTGCTATCTGGTGAGCCTAAGCACTTCTGGTGCCTGGCTGGCTCAAACTCAAATTTCTGGAAACAAAGGGCTATATAACGGCTGAAAACACAGCCTCCGGCCAACTGGCCTATAGCCACCTGTACCTGTAAAACAGCTAACCAGAAACATACTACTGTAAGGGAACCTATGCGGGCCGGCAAAGCTACCATGCTATCTAGTTCTCTGTATCTTAACTTTAGTATGCTAGATAATTACGTGACCGACAAGATCACCACTACTGACTGGTTATGGCCACACACGGCCAACAGGAACTGAAATACTAACCAACTACAACAAACTGCACGGCCTCACACGACCGGCTCAACTGACCACAGGGAAATATATACAGACTGCAAGCCTCTAGGAATAACAATAGAAATGATCGGGACAGGGCCCCGACCTACCCGTACTGTACAACAAAAGAAAATGAAATACACCACTGAATATCAAACTCCGGATGACAGGAGTTGATAACTCTGCGCTGGCTAGGATCACGAGGGATCGACTCCTCGTCTGTAAGTACCTGCAGGCAAGTAACGCAGCACCCCACGGGCGTCAGTACCACAGGTACTTAGCATGTAAAGCAACTGAAATACACAACTGAAATGAATAACAATAGTAACATGACATATGAGCAGAAAGAAGCTGAGTCTATCTGGCTGAGGATAACTGGGGAGAGTTTAACTATTCTATATCTAAACTGAGCGTACCTGATGCCGTGCCGTCTTACTGTCTATCAGTATCTAATAGCACATATAGGTATACATATAAGTACACACAATACCTGACCGACCCCCATAAGCCGGAAGGTGCCAACCAATACACAATCTATTTACCCCTACCCGGGTCTAAACCAACCAAAAATAAGTCACTCCACTCATCTGATAACTGTGAGCTCCTCCTACCGGTCCCCTTGGGTACATAGCTCAGGCCTTGGCCTCTAACAATAAACTGTGTCTGAGTCTGAAGACTCTTTCCTCTGGGCGCAAGTGCACACGGGGTGTGTAATTAAAACTGCCCCTGGGTGCAAGCACGCAACAGGGTAATTTTATAAAAATCTATATCTGAAACTGCCCCCGGCCACAAGCGCACGCAGAGTAATCTGCCCCTGTAAACAGGGTAATCTGGCTCTGCGCAGAGTAAACTGAACTACCCCTACAAGCAGGGTGGTCTGGACCGTATTATCATGGTGGTCGGCCATCATTGTCCTCTAGGAGGACAGCATCGCCCAGCCGGTGGCGGTATCTGAATCTGGTATCGACACAGCTATAACCCAGGGGCGGTGGGGATGCTAAAGGGACACCCACATGCCATAGCAAGTCTCAACAAACAAATAGCACATATAAATAGCAAGCATGTATAACTGAAAAGACTGTCTGAAATCTAACTTCTTATTCTAATCTGACTCTACACTGAACTGATTCTTACTAATTATACTGATTCTGTAATCTCTGTTTAACTGTACGGCTAATCTGTAGCCATGATACTATCTGTCTGAATAGCTAATCTGTAGCCATAACTGTCTGTCTATCTGATCTTTCTTTATTGACTTTTATTATGAAAAGATCTATTTCTTTTATTCTACTACATGCTTGCTAACCACGTAATAGGCTATACTGAATCTGAAATACTAACTTGCCTTTGGGCGCATGGTCTTCTAACTTTCAGACTAAATACGATATAACAACGCAAACTAGGTTTACTGAACTTTGCACAATACTTAACATTCAACTCTGGGAATTCTACTACGGAGTTTATTGTACTATACAAGGCTAAGACTACTAACTTGCCGAAGGAACTAGCTTTACATACCTTAACCTCGAGTTATCCGTCTGTCGGACGAGGCTCGGTCAATACTCCAGCTATTTCTCCCAACTGCATTCATGTATATGCTAATTAATACTAAATATAGCTTTATTCTAAATAATGATGTCACTTTCGATATAATTATAGCCTAAACTTGGGCTTATCGAAAGACGGTCGAAAACTCGCTATTTATCGGAAGTCCAGAAGGGAGAAGTATTCACTTCACAGCTAGGAGCACATAGACACTAGTTTGGAGCAATTCTACTTACCTTAGCTCGGTAGCTCGACGATTCGTCGGCCGTATTTCACGAAACTAAATTCGTAGGAATGCTCTCTGCTGCTAAATACCTCGGTATCTGAGGTTAATTTATGTTTGGACTGCGTTTGGCAGCGTAGTCGGACGAAATTATATTACCCTCTTCGTTCTTTTCCTTTCTCTGGTTTTTCCTCTCTGTTTTCTGGAAATTTTTATGATTTAAAACCAAAATAAACCGAAGTGGGGCTTTATATACTTGAGCCTGGACAAGGCCAACGTGTCACGGAGCCAACGTGGAGGCTTCACCTCCGTGACACGCTGCCATCGCGAAGGGGCTCTGCCTCGGCTCCTCCCGCGATGGTTCGACAGGTTACTCGTCCGGTCTTTTTCCGGGCCTTTCTCTAGCACGTATGACTTCCAAATATGCTTGACCAATGCACGAATAGGCCATCTTGGTGCCGGGAATCCTACGGGGTATAACATTCTCCCCCCTTAAGGACATTCGTCCTCGAATGTAAACTTCTATCTAGAGGACTTCTCAACTTACTACCTAGAAAAATTTCGGCAGAGTTTCCCCTGTAATATGGATAATAGCAAAAAGCTGAAATGCAGAAAAGTCCAACACAGGTACTGCACGCAATGCTTTAAGATTTACTGGATAGCTAAACATCAATCTTTCTCACTTATACATATACAACCATAAGGTACTACATAAGTAATAATACGGACATACCTGTCGCCTGACTAGGCCTGGAATAGGTGAGGATATCTAGCTTTCATATCTTCTTCAGCTTCCCACGTCAGCTCCTCTCGGTTCCTGTTACGCCACAATACCTTGACAGATGCAATATCCTTAGTTCTCAATCTACGAACCTGCCTGTCTAGGATGGCTACTGGAACCTCTTCATAGGCCAGCTCTTCGGTAACCTAGATATCCTGGACTAGGACTGCTCTGGATGGGTCTCCTATGCATTTCCTCAGCATGGACACATGAAAGACAGGATGAACGGATTCTAGCTCTGGAGGCAAGTTCAACTCATATGCTACTCGGCCTATCCTCCGACGAATCTGATAAGGCCCAATAAACCTCGGACTGAGCTTACCCTTCTTACCGAATCTCATCACCCCTTTCATCGGAGACACTTTCAGAAATACCCAGTCATTCACATTGAAATCCAGGTCTCTGCACCGTACATCTGCATATGATTTCTGGCGACTCTGTGCAGTCAATAGGCGTTCTTTGATAAGCTTTACTTTCTCTTCTGACTGCTGAACAATGTCTGGCCCATTCATCGCTGATTCCCCTACTTCGAACCAGCCAACCGGCGATCTGCACTTTCGTCCATATAAAGCCTCAAAAGGTGCCATCTAAATAGCCGAGTGATAGCTATTATTATAAGCAAATTCTATCAGCGGCAAATGCTCGTCCCAGCTACCACCAAAGTCTAGCACACACGCTCGTAGCATATCCTCGAGCGTCTGAATAGTGCGCTCAGCCTGTCCGTCTGTCTGAGGGTGGAAAGCTGTGCTCAGATTAATCTGCATTCCCAGTCCCTTATGGAACGATTGCCAGAACCTAGCCGTGAACTGCGCTCCTCTGTCTGAAATAATGGATACTGGCACTCCGTGCAATCTGACTATCTCTCGGATATACAACTCCGCATAATCTTCAGCCGAGAAAGTAGTTCTTACTGGCAGGAAATGAGCTGATTTAGTCAATCTGTCAACTATCACCCATATAGAGTCATGTCTGTGTCTAGTACGGGGTAATCCTGCCACAAAATCCATATTCACTGCTTCCCATTTCTAGAGAGGTACAACTATGTCCTGAGTTAACCCGCCTGGCTTCTGGTGTTCTGCTTTCACCTGTTGGCAGTTAGGACACCGGGCTACAAATTCAGCAATTTCCCTTTTCATACCTGGCCACCAGTAGTTCCCTTTGATGTCATGGTACATTTTTGTTGCACCGGGGTGAAGGGAATAACTAGCGTAATGTACCTCGTACATAATCCGCTGGCGGAGGTCTGAAACATTGGGAACACATAAACGGTCTTTACAATGCAGCACTCCATCCTCTGTTACCCGGAACCCTGGCGCCTTCCCTAGCGGAATATAATCTTTAAGCTGAACTAGGTTAGGATCCTCAAATTGCCGTTCTTTCACTTCCACAACCAACGATGACACGACAGTGTTCTGAATTACCGCTCTACTGTCCTCTATTTCTGCTACACGAACGGCTAGGCTAGCTAACTGATGTATTTCCCTGACCAATTCCCACTGCTCGGGCTGTAAATAGGCCAAGCTCCCCATGGACTTTCGACTGAGAGCATCTGCTACAACATTAGCTTTTCTCGGGTGGTACAGAATGTTCACATCATAATCTTTTAACAACTCCAACCAGCGCCATTGCCGCAGATTCAGCTCCCTCTGAGTGAAGATATACTGTAGGCTCTTGTGATCTGTGAAAATATCAACATGGATGCCGTACAGGTAATGTCTCCACATTTTCAAGGCGTGGATCACTGCGGCTAACTCTATGTCGTGGGTAGGATAATTCCTCTCGTGTTTCCTCAGCTGTTTGGAGGCATATGCAATCACCTTACCATGCTGCATCAACACACAACCTAACCCAACGCCTAATGCATCGCAATATACTGAATAACCTTATGTACCTTCCGGCAAGGCTAACACTGGGGCGGAGGTTAATCTATCTTTCAGCTCCTGGAAGCTCTGCTCGCATGCCTCTGTCCACTGAAACTTTGCTGCTTTCTGTGTTAGTTTAGTTAAAGGTGCTGCTATGGTAGAGAATCCCTCGATAAACCTCCTGTAATATCCCGCTAATCCTAGAAAACTGCGGACTTCGGTCGGAGTGGTAGGCCTAGGCCATGATTTGACTGCTTCTATCTTCTGCGTGTCAACCTGTATACCAGCATCCGACACAATATGCCCTAAAAAGGCTGCTGAATTAAGCCATAATTCACACTTAGAAAATTTAGCATATAACTGGCGGTCCCTGAGGATATGGAGCACTGTCCACAAATGAGTCCAGTGATCTGCTTCAGAGCGAGAATACACCAGAATATCATCAATAAACACTATTACCAACAAGTCCAGAAAAGGTCTGAAAATACTGTTCATCAGGTCCATGAATACTGCTAGGGCATTCGTTAACCCAAAGGACATAACTAGAAATTCAAAGTGTCCATATCGGGTCCTGAACACCGTTTTGGGAATATCTCTCTCACGAACTCGAACCTGGTGATATCCGAACCGCAAGTCAATCTTAGAAAAATATCTGGCCCCCTGTACTGATCAAATAAATCATCAATCCTGGGAAGCGGGTACTTATTCTTCACTGTAACTTTGTTTAATTGCCGATAATCTATACACATACGGAGTGAGCCATCTTTCTTTCTCACAAATAGAACTGGCGCACCCCATGGTGAAGTACTCGGCCTAATAAAACCTTTATCCAACAAGTCTTTCAGCTGCTCCTTTAATTCTCTGAGTTCTGCAGGAGCCATGCGATAAGGAGGAATCGATATCGGCTGGGTGCCTGGTAATAAATCAATAGCAAAATCTATTTCCCTTTCTGGGGGAATACCGGTAACTCATCGGGAAACACATCAGGGAACTCGTTCACCACCGGAACAGACTGGAGTGTCGGAGATTCTGCTCGGATATCCTGAACTCTGACCAGATGGTAAATACATCCCTTAGATATCAATTTCCTCGCCTGAAGGTAGGAAATAAACCTACCTTTTGGCGTAGCGGTGCTGCCCTTCCACTCCCGCACTGCTTCTCCTGGAAAGTGGAATCGGACCGTCTTGGTCCAACATTCAACATTGGCAAAGCACGGCACTAGCCAATCCATACCCATTATGGCATCGAAATCTATCATTTCTAGCTCGACCAGATCTACTGTGGTCTGACGATCAGCAACCTCTACTGTACACCCCCAGTAAATTCTGCTAGCTACGATCGAGTCACCGACGGGTGTGGATACCGAAAAGGGCTGCTGTAATAATTCTGGTGTAATATTGAACTTTTGTGCCACAAATGGGGTAATATATGACAGGGTGGATCCTGGATCAATCATTACATAAACAGGGTATAAGCAAATAATCAATATACCTGTGACCACGTCGGGAGATGCCTCTGAATCCTGCCTCCCTAGTAATGCATAGGTACGGCTGGGGCCTGCACCTGAGCCAGAGGCTCCTGATCTACCTCGGCCCCTATTTGCTGAACCTGAGGGTCTACGCCCTGCTGAGGCTGCTGGAACTCGTGGCCCTGCTGATGTTCTATCCAGATCATCCCGGCTACCCTGTCCCCTGGATGGACAATCTCTCATTAAATGCCCTTCCTGTCCACAGTAATAGCACCCTGGGAAGCCTTGCCTGCAGGCTCCAGAATGTAGTCGGTGGAATATAGGACAAGGGGTAGATGCAATTCTACTCTGTTCTATCCTCCACTGCTGAGGTGAGGCTACTGTCCGTAAACTGCTACCGGACTCTGATTGACTCCGGCGAACAAATCTTCCTCTCTGCTGCTGTACCGGAGGTAAAGATCTGGGTGGCCTATCTGAAAACCGTGGTCTCGGCCCCCTAGGGATTTCCCCTCGAATCTCAGCGGGTCTGCTTCTATGGAGCTGCTCTGAAGTCGCCTGTCTGTCACACCGCTGCCGCTGTCTCAAGCCCTCAATTGTCTGTGCGAAGGCCTGTACCCTGGCTATGTCCATGTTCTCTCTCAAAGTAGCCGTCATGCACGTCTCTGTGTAATCTAGATTCAGGCCCACAATAAAGTGGTGGACTCTGGACGACATGGTGTCCACAAATGCTGGAGCATAGCGGGCTAAGGAGTCGAACTGTAAAGAATACTCATGAACGCTCCTGGCCCCTTGCTCTAAATGTAAAAACTGGTCCATTCGGGCCTGTCTGACCTCCCGGGATAAATAGTGGTCCAGGAAGGCCTCTGAGAAGCTGGACCAAGTAGGAGGGGCTGCATCTCTTCCCCGAGATCTCTCCCAACTTTTGAACCACAAAACAGCAATATCTCTTAATCGGAACACGGCTAACTCAACTGATTCTGCTGGGGTTACGTGCATGACTCTAAAGATTCTCTGCATCTGGTCCAAAAAGTCCCGAGGGTCCTCCGTTGAATCCGACCCTGTAAACTGAGGGGGTCCCAATGCCAAGAATTCTCTAACCCTGGAACTACCTGGCCCACCTAGAGATTCTGCAGCTGCAGGTGGTACTGGCTGACGCTGAGTAGCTAGCATCTGGGTCAACATAACCACCGCACTACGTAGCTCCTGATCAGATAAAGTGGGTGCAGGAGCTGTGGGAGGCGGTGCTGCCTCAAATGGTGTTTGGCGAGGTGGAGACTGCTGGGAGGGTCGAGATGACACCTCCGTATTTCTCTCAGACCTGGCTAAGTCTGGCTGTAAATGAGGCATCCTACTGGTGCCTTCGCCCGCTGCTGTATCCAATCCCTTGCCTGTAGCTGGGTGCCACTGGTCTGCCATAGTATCTGTAAACAAAGAGGGTGGTAAGTTTCAAAAGAACCAACCCTATACTGTACTGTGCTAGGCACGACTGAGTATGAAAAGAAGGGTAACTATCCTATTATGCCTTGCAGCCTCCTGCCTATGGTATGTGGTGCACAACACATCCATAGACAAGACTCTACTTAGCATGACTTGCAGACTCCCTGTGACATGACCTGCTCTGATACCAAGTTTGTCAAGCCCCGTCTTGGGGGTTATGACTGGCACCTGGTGCCCTAGTAGGACCTTGACTGCTATCTGGTGAGCCTAAGCACTTCTGGTGCCTGGCTGGCTCAAACTCAAATTTCTAGAAACAAAGGGCTATATAACGGCTGAAAACACAGCCTCCTGCCAACTGGCCTATAGCCACCTGTACCTGTAAAACAGCTAACCAGAAACATACTACTGTAAGGGAACCTATGCGGGCCGGCAAGGCCACCATGCTGTCTAGTTCTCTGTATCTTAACTTTAGTATGCTAGATAATTACATGACCGACAAGGTCACCACTACTGACTGGTTATGGCCACACACGACCAACAGGAACTGAAATACTAACCAACTACAACAAATTGCACGGCCTCACACGACCGGCTCAACTGACCACAGGGAAATATATATAGACTGCAAGCCTCTAGGAATAATAATAGAAATAATCGGGACAGGGCCCCGACCTACCCGTACTGTACAACAAAAGAAAATGAAATACACCTCTGAATATCAAACTCCGGATGACAGGAGTTGATAACTCTGCGCTGGCTAGGATCACGAGGGATCGGCTCCTCGTCTGTAAGTACCTGCAGGCAAGTAACGCAGTGCCCCACGGGCGTCAGTACCACAGGTACTGAGCATGTAAAGCAACTGAAATACACAACTGAAATGAATAACAACAGTAACATGACATATGAGCAGAAAGAAGCTAAGTCTATCTAGCTGAGGATAACTGGGGAGAGTTTAATTATTCTATATCTAAACTGAGCGTACCTGATGCCGTGCCATCTTACTGTCTATCAGTATCTAATAGCACATATAGGTATACATATAAGTACACACAATACCTGACCGACCCCCATAAGCCGGAAGGTGCCAACCAACATACAATCTATTTACCCCTACCCGGGTCTAAACCAACCAAAAATAAGTCACTCCACTCATCTGATAACTGTGAGCTCCTCCTACCGGTCCCCTTGGGTACGTAGCTCAGGCCTTGGCCTCTGACAATAAACTGTGTCTGAGTCCGAATACTCCTACCTCTGGGCGCAAGTGCACACGGGGTTTGTAATTAAAACTGCCCCTGGGTGCAAGCATGCAACAGGGTAATTTTATAAAAATCTATATCTAAAACTGCCCCCAGCCACAAGCGCACGCAGAGTAATCTGCCCCTGTAAACAGGGTAATCTGGCTCTGCGCAGAGTAAACTGAACTACCACTGCAAGCAGGGTGGTCTGGACCGTATTATCATGGTGGTCGGCCATCATCGTCCTCTAGGCGGACAACATCGCCCAGCTGGTGGCGGTATCTGAATCTGGTATCGACACAGCTATAACCTAGGGGCGGTGGGGATGCTAAAGGGACACCCACATGCCATAGCAAGTCTCAACAAACAAATAGCACATATAAATAGCAAGCATATATAACTGAAAAGACTGTCTAAAATCTAACTTCTTATTCTGATCTGACTCTACACTGAACTGATTCTTACTAATTATACTGATTCTGTAATCTCTGTTTAACTGTACAGCTAATCTGTAGCCATGATACTATCTGTCTGAATAGCTAATCTGTAGCCATAACTGTCTGTCTATCTGATCTTTCTTTACTAACTTTTATTATGAAAAATCTATTTCTTTTATTCTACTACATGCTTGCTAATCACGTAAAAGGCTATACTGAATCTGAAATACTAACTTTCCCTCGGGCGCATGGTCTTCTAACTTTCAGACTGAATACGATATAACAACGCAAACTAGGTTTACTGAACTTTGCACAATACTTAACATTCAACTCCGAGATTTCTACTACGGAGTTTATAGTACTATACAAGGCTAAGACTACTAACTTGCCGAAGGAACTAGCTTTACATACCTTAACCTCAAGTTATCCGTCTGTCGGACGAGGTTCGGTCAATACTCCAGCTATTTCTCCCAACTGCATTCATGTATACACTAATTAATACTAAATATAGCTTTATTCTAAAGAACGATGTCACTTTTGATATAATTATAGCCTAAACTTAGGCTTATCGAAAGACGGTCGAAAACTCGCTATTTATCGGAAGTCCAGAAGGGAGAAGTATTCACTTCACAGCTAGGAGCACATAGACACTAGTTTGGAGCAATTCTACTTACCTTAGCTCGGTAGCCAACGATTCGTCGGCCGTATTTCACGAAACTAAATCCGTAGGAATGCTCTCTGCTGCTAAATACCTCGGTATCTGAGGTTAATTTAGGTTTGGACTGCGTTTGGCAGCATAATCGGACGAAATTATATTACCCTCTTCGTTCTTTTCCTTTCTCTGGTTTTTCCTCTCTATTTTCTAGAAATTTTTATGATTTAAAACCAAAATAAACCGAAGTGGGGCTTTATATACTTGAGCTTGGACAAGGCCAACGTGTCACGGAGCCAACGTGGAGGCTTCACCTCCGTGACACGCTGCCATCGCGGAGGGGCTCTGCCTCGGCTCCTCCCGCGATGGTTCGACAGGTTACTCGTCCGGTCTTTTCCCGGGTCTTTCTCTAGCACGTATGACTTCCAAATATGCTTGACCAACGCACGAATAGGCCATCTTGGTGCCGGAAATCCTACGGGGTATAACACCCACGTTCTTGCTCAACTAAGTCAGAATAATTAAAATTAAACCTAAGTGTGCTATTTATACTAGTGGGAATTTTTCCCCTAATAACAAGCAACGTGTCACGGAGTACATCGCGGAGCACTGCCTCCGTGACACGGTGAAAATGCGGACCCTCACTGGAATTTTATGTTCTAGGTAAATATAGGCAACGTGCCACGACATGTAACACGGGGCTTGGCCAACGTGCCACGGCGCCGTTGCGAACCTTCACTGGAAATTTGCCAAAATAAATCATCCGAGGCAGATTGCCTCCGCGATGGCAGCGTGACACGGCTCCATCACGGAGCCCCTATATTTACTGCCTTTCCTTGACCATTTCCACTGCTCGCTTTCGAGTACTTCCCGATTTTCACCAACATGCAACTTAGCTTCCTAAAATTACATTTTTCCTACAAAACAACACTAATCATGTTGGTTAGTATAAATTCACATTTTAACTACAAATCACATGAGAATGTACAAATAACGATAGATAAACAAGAAGAAATAGAGCATTTAAGCATCACTTGGGCATATAATTCTGCCCAAAATCACTTACCCCACACTTAAAACCTTGTTCATCCTCGAACAATACTCTCACATCTCATGCAATTGACACCCACGTATAGCTACTTTGGCTCGACAATTAAAGCTACGATTATACTGATTATTTAATATAGCAAATCATCAAGAAAACATGCATAGTCCCATGAATACGATGGCATTCACCACATTAAGACCTCCTAGACTCAAGAATCGACTCTCGATCTCGGCAAACTCATGAAAATCAACTGATCAAGACATCCGACACGAAATTCAATCTCTCGTCAAGTATGTGCCCTTACAACACAAGAGAATTTCCCCTTTTTCAATCATATGATTTCCACGGCATTACATGTAGGGGTATATGAACACGATTTCTCTCTCTCTCCCAAGGAATTCACATGCATCATGTCATGAACCATAGGCTTTCCTCTAGTGTATTACTCCACTAATATAAGGAAGCGTGATGTAAGATCACGTAGGACTTAACGGGTTGTAATGTAAGCTAAGGAACTAGTAAATACTGGGATAACCAATAATATCATCTAGCCTCCTTAAGCGCTTTTCAATACATCCCACCATAATTATGGGCATTGTTTCTTCCTTCATCCTCCCATTCTTGAAGTCTTTCTTTATTTTTTTTCTTCTCATTTCTTTAAGCACACTCGACTTAATAACAAAGATTAGTTATACATCTTCATTTTATTTATACTCGGCAAGTGCACCTTTGACCTTATCTTTACTTTCACCACTTCCACTTTTCCTTTCTTTTCACACTTTTCACTCCTTGAAACTGTGGGAAAATTATTTTTCTTGAGCGCTTAAGAGTCTTGGATCAAATTCACGGCTAATGAAAAGAAGGGATTAAGCTCGGTTTCTACCTCATCAACAAAAGAAAAAAAATGGGCTAAAGGCTCAATGGGGCTAACTAGGATGTACATTCAAGGTAGGTATGATAATGGAAAAACTTTCGGTTAAATCAAAGAAATGCCTACATCCTTTCCTACACTACACATCCTTCATTTCGTTTCGTACACACACCAGGCAAGTTCTAGTCACTTCACAATAGCATGGAAGAATCGAAACCTCACCTCACACTCATTGCACATGCTCAACTCAAGACATATTCACAGACTCTTCAATCAGCTAATTACAAGAATTCAATATTAAGCCTCAACCACACCGAATCGAACTCTATGGCCTAGGTATCTCAACGTGTTTCACATTTGCATGCTTTCATACGAATCATCTTTGCATCTCAATATCATGTACAACACGCAACAAAAATTCCAAACAATGAAGTAGCGACAAGTTTGGGAACCAAACAAAAGAAAGAATATAAAAGAAAAGGAAAAAAAACTACTCCTATCGACTACATTTCCCTTAAGATGGTCGTCATCCATCCATCATAGATAACAGTCACTGTTTACGACTTCGGTTCAATGGGACTATTCTCGGTAAAAGCACCAAAAACAAACGCCGAGAAACCCAATCATAAAAAATTCAACAAAAAATTTTAAAAATATCGATAATTTCGATAGAAAACCAAAAAAATATTTACACAACCAGCTAACAACAACTCAACATAGCACACAACAACTTAACATTCAGTACAACACCAAATTACAATACAAAACATACGCACAAAATCACAAGGTCACAATTTTTTTCACAGGCACAACAACATGACATGAACATAAACAACAACAAAACAACTGGCATCTAACTACTCCCACCCCACACTTAAACCAAACACTGTCCCCAGTGTTCACAAAATTCAACATAGCACAAAAGTAGGTGGTGACTCTCCCTGATCAATCGAAGTATTCAACTTCTTCGTCAGGTGTCGTTGCCTCATCTCCCATATCCGAATCTTCCCCGCTGTCCTCATCTGACTCAACATCTGAGTCATCGCAGCGTGTCTCCTCATTAGTGGGGACATCATCATCAACAGGCTCCATAAAAGCTGGCCCCACTCGGCATAGAGCCCGGGCATTTTTGCTAAAGGGGTAATCTAGCTCGAGCTGCCATAGCTCATCTTCTATTGCTGGCCTCCCGCCTATGCGCAACTGCAGCATCTATATCCTATACATGCTGGCCATATATTGATCATCCCGAGCATGTCGCTCGACTAGTGTGAGAACTGGACCGTGAGTGGTGTTGGGTGCCTTGGTTTTGGTGACGTCCAAGGCACGCCTATCCATTTGCGGGATGTAGTCTAGGGCCTCCTCCTCGATGTCAAGGCCCCTCAGAAACGTGGTCAGCAAACCACCAAACCCGTACCTGTGCCCTTGATGCAAATGGGCTCTCTTCATGGCGGAGATGATCACTGCCCCAACATTAATCTCCAGCCCTTTCATCAAGGCATAAACCAAGCACACACGATCCCGGGTGACATCTGTCATGTGCACCCTCGGGATCAGGCAGGAACACACAATTTAAAGCCAAATCCTGGCTTTCCTGTTCATTTGAGAGTAAGGCAGTGTCTGATGGTAGCCCCTCTTCTTGTGCCTGCTCCACTGTACTGTCAAACGGGCTCCACACAGAGTGCGTCTGATATCCGCATAGGGTGGAGTTATGTTCAGCTACTGGAGTACATGGGCATCTGTGTCCCGCGCCCCCAATATGGCATTCAGGTGATGGGGCTCAAAGGTGACAACCTGCCCCCTTATCTTGACGGTGTGACTGCGGAGTGTCGAGTTCCAGTTTGCGTAGAACTCTCGAATAAATGGAGATTGCACTCCTTGGGCTCTTCGAAGATGAAGTTCATCCCAGCAGCATCAATCTGGTGTATGATTCTGGGGAATTCCTGTGCAAGTGGCTCCCTTGCAATGTGCTCCTCAAGAAAGTGTTTGGTCTCCTTGTGCTTTGCATACCATTTCTTCCCTTCGTCAGTCACCCATCGGGTTCCGTATCGACGGCGTTGGCTGCGCGGAATCGCTGGTGCTGCTGGAACTGCTGTTCCCAGTATAATCCTTTTTCTCCCAGCGCCTGATGTAGATGCGCCCTTTCCTTTGTCTTGCCTGCTTGACATCATTCCTGTCAAATCAAACAGACAGTCCCAATGTTATTCAAGTCAAAAATTAACTTTGACTAAGGTTGGGTTGAGTTAGGCCACCCCACACTTAGTCTTCAGCCACAATGAAAACAATTCGGCAAGACAATCATTCTTTTCCAATTTTTATCAATCAACATGCCTAGTGCATTTAGATAAGTCGATGGAATAATGACTAAGTACTACTCAGACTTCGTACAACTAATCACAATTTCACCATCGATTCCATTACATCACATAACACTTAGCCAAAATTTTTCTCAACAACAACAACCTATGCAATTCACCAATTTCATTTTCCCGAAAATTCCCTTGTTTATTTAGCGTATTCATCCATATTCACAACATCATTTACATCACCCAACATGAACAACCCAATTATTTTCACATTTTTGACCAAATTTAGGTTATTCCTATTCAAATTCCAACCCTAGCTACCAATTTCGCAAAAATTCAATCAAACATGTATTTATCGAGTTCATATAATCATAATGATTCTACGAAAATCAATCAACAATAACTTAAATGAATTCAAGCTCAATTACACTTAGGGCAAAATTTAGTCACCTCACATGCTCAAAAATCAAAAATTTCGGCAAAAATTGAGGTTAAGTTCAAGAACATACCTTTAATTCGATGAACTTGAAGAAAAGTTGAAGAAAATTCGATCGTAGGTCCGTGTCACGTTGGGGGAGGGGTGATTTTAGGGAGTTTATCGCGGAGGGGAGTGAGAAATGGGAAAAATGAGGGGTTTTTGGGGTTAAAAGAGGTTTTTTCGAGCGGGTCACCCGGCGACCTGGTGTGACCCGTCATGAATAACACCTCAACGTGTCAGAGAGGGTAACGCGGAGCACCCCCTCCGTGACACGGAGCCATCGCATAGGTGTTCTGGAATTTGTGAAAATTCCAAAATACCTTCAACGTGTCATGGAGGGTAACGCGGAGGCCCTCCTCCGTGACACGGAGCCATCGCGCAGGCTCACTGTCTTGCCACTTTTTAATTTTTTCTCACCTCGATTTTTTCCTTTGCGATCCTTTGCATTTTTGCCCTCCGTTCCACCTGAAAATCATCTCACAACAAGAAATTGGTTAGAATATATAGGTTTCAAACACGAACACAATTTTTTGGTTTTATTTTTATTTTTTCCCTTTTTTTCTTTTTCTTTTTAACTAATGCTACTCATCTATTACAACAATTTCACGGGTTGCCTCCCGTGCAGTGCCTGGTTTACCATCGCGACTCGACATCATTAAAGCTCAATCATCCTCTAGAGTGACAGACATTTTCTCTCGAATAACGTCCTCACCCCAGTAATGCTTACACCGCTGCCCATTAACCAAGAACGTGGCACTTCGATCTTCTTGCCACAACTCCAATTTTGGGGTGTCCTCAATCGGTGGTTTTCCC
Organism: Datura wrightii; assembly: GCA_035772735.1. NCBI lineage: Eukaryota > Viridiplantae > Streptophyta > Magnoliopsida > Solanales > Solanaceae > Datura > Datura wrightii. The sequence continues at coordinate 8,352,447 of JASDFA010000008.1, read as the reverse complement.
ACTGGATCTCGAGAATCAACAATATGAACAATATCTGCTTGATTTAGCACATTAATTGCTGAAAGATCCTCATATACAACCGGAAGCTTTGTGGCCTTGTACACGTCAAATACCTCCACCTTTTCATGCGCCTGCATGGTTAGCTGCCCTGCAGCTACATCAATCAATGCTTTCCCGATTTCCAAGAAAAGACGTCCCAAAATAAATGGGACTTTCGCATCCGTCTCAAAATCCAGAACAACAAAATCTACTAGGAAGATAAGGGAGCCCACTTGCACCAGCACGTCCTCCACTATGCCATCTGGTCTGGCCAAAGAACGATCTGCTAATTGCAAGATCACTGTAGTTGGTCTAGGACTGCCCAGCCCCAACTTCTTGAACAAAGATGTCGGCATCAAGTTAATACTCGCTCCCAAATCGCATAGTCCACGAGCTCGGATACTTTGCCCAATTGTGATTTGAATTGTAAAGCTCCCGGGGTCCTTGAGCTTTGTTGGCAACCTATTCTGTATCTGAGAAGTGCACTCCTTAGTAAGCGCCACCGTAGCATACTCCGTCAATCTGCTTTTGTTCGCCACGATGTCCTTGATATATTTTGCATACTTCGGCACTCCCTGCAAAACATCAACAAGAGGTAAATTAATGTGTACCTGTTTAAGCACCTCCATGAACTTTTTGAAACACGCTTCCTCCTTGTGTTTCTTTAATCTTTGAGGAAACGGGGGTGATGGTCTTTCTGCTTCAGCTGCCTTCTCCTTCCCCCTCTCATCATTTTGTTCCCTTTCTTTCTCCACTACTCCTAACCACTGAGGTGGTCTTTCTGGTTCCACCTCCTTGAGTTGTAAACCACTGCTTGTGGTCACTGCATTTACTTGCTTGGGATTCAGGTCAGTGTCACTCGGTAGTCCTCCTCTTGGCCTGGTGTTTTGAGCTCCAGCTAGTTGCCCAAATTGGTACTCCAACGTCTTTGTAGCTAACTGATTGTTCTTTACATCTGCCGCCAATTTCACATAGTCAGCCTGCAATTGAGCTTGGTTAGATATCATTGTTTTAAACATTTCCTCAATGCTGGGTGGTAGTGGAGGAGGAGGGGCATTATTGCTTCTGTATTGAGTCTGGTAGTTCTGCTGCCCTCCATGATTTCTCTGCGCACCGTGATTCGAACTCTGCCCTTGATGGCTGTTACTACCTCAAGAGAAATTCGGATGATTCCTCCAATTAGAGTTGTAGTTATTGCCATACTATTGGTGATTATTTCTCTGTACATTACCAACAAAGTTCACTGAATCTGGATTTGCACCACAACATTCAGCTGAGTGTTCATTACTACCGCATATTTCACACCAAATCTGCTGCACTACATTAACTGGGGCTTGAGGTTGATTCAGGCTCATGTTGCTGAAGTGGGTGTTGAGTTGATTCTGTAACGCAGCTATCTGTGTAGCGATAGCTGTAAAACCATCCACTTCCAAGACTCCTGCCGCTTTCCTTGTTCCTCCTATAGAAGAGTCCGCATTCCACTCTGGATTTCCATGCGAAATACTATTTAACAAAGTATACAGCTCCTCATAAGTCTTTTCTAATGCTTGTCCCCCAGTTGTTGAGTCTAGCAAAATTTTTGTGTGGGGTTCCAAACCCTCTATGAAAGTATGCACCAGCACATCATTGGACCGGTGATGGTGAGGACAATCCCGTAACATGGATTTGAATCTTTCCCAAGCTTCATACAGATTCTCCCCCTCTCTTTGTTTAAAACTTAGAATCTAACTTCTAAGTCTTGTTTTTTTCCCGGATGGAAAGAACCGTATCAAAAATTTCCTTGCAAGATCATCCCAAGTGGTGATGGAATTAGGTGGCTCAGCTTTCAACCACCTCTTTGCTTCTCCCAATAGTGAAAATGGGAACAATGTAAGCCTTACGTAATCAGATGATACTCCAGCGGGGATGTAAGTGTCACTTATCTCCAAAAAGTTTTGGAGATGTTGTTGTGGATCCTTGTGAGGGAGACCTGTGAATTGCCCGCTGGTGTGCAACAATTGCACCATATTCTATTTCAGCTCAAACCTCCCTCCTGGCTCGGGTTTGCAAATGCTTGATCTAACATTGTTAGCATGTGGGATAGCCACTTCGTGAACCTGCCTAGCTGCCATTTCCTCGGGCACTAACACTAATAAGAAATTGTAGACTAACACTTAAGAAAACAATTTTACCAATTGCCAGTCCCTGGCAACGACGCCAAAAACTTGTTCAGTGCGTTTCGCAACTACACGCAAGTGCACGTGATCGAACAAGTAGTAAAATGGCTAAAGTAAGCCAAGTATCGATCCCACAGGGACTGAACCAAGGTAATAGTCGAATTAAGTATTAATGAACTCTAACTCTAGCAATGCAGACAACAATTTTAAAGAGGATTTTGAGAGTTTGTTTCCTACGTTATACTAATCTAAGACAAAATGATAAAATGAGTCTGAACTATAGTCATGAGCAAGCTGAGGCCAAACGAACATGAAGGGAAGTAATTTATCGATACAATTCGGTTAATCTTTCCTTCGGTTGCTAGTCAAGAATTATTGCCTATGGAGAGAAACTTTCGTATTCTACCCAACTTAAGAATCATGAACCTTCAACCTACATTTCTGTGATAAAAGAATTTCATGTTCTAGCCATACGAAACGCATTCCTTAATTGACTAATACGGCTTTTAGATATATTTCTATATTGAAGGTAAATCAATTCTCAATTTTCCCAAACGAAGAAGAGATCATATCCTACCAATTCACAACTTTCCAATTTCTTTCCTTTTAAATATAAAATTGGATTTTTTAGATATACATTAACATTGGCCATACATTAATGCAGTAAGAACAAGAATTGATAGAACAACCATGGAAGAAAAGATGAAAAACCAAAATGATCAACAATTACATTCCACTACAAATGTTCTTAACCTCAGCAAGAAGTGAATTTAGCCACTTATTTGTGGATTAAACATCATCAAATGAGTATAAATCATACAAACAATTGAAATAAAGGAGAAAGAGTTAGAGTAGAACCCTAAGAATTTCGTCTCCTCAACTGCCTGTAACCCACGTTCTTGCTCAACTAAGTCAGAATAATTAAAAATAAACCTAAGTGTGCTATTTATACTAGTGGGAATTTTTCCCAGAATAACAAGCAACGTGTCACGGAGTGCATCACGGAGCACTGCCTCTATGACACGGTGCAAATGTGGACCCTCACTGGAATTTTATGTTCCAGGTAAATATAGGCAACGTTCCACGGCATGTAACGCGGGGCTTGGCCAACGTGCCATGGAGCCGTCGCGAACCTTCACTAGAAATTTGCCAAAATAAATCATCCGAGGCAGACTGCCTCAGCGATGGTAGCGTGACACGGCTCCATCACGGAGCCCCTATATTTACTGCCTTTCCTTGACCTTTTCCACTGCTCGCTTCTGAGTCCATTCCCGATTTTCACCAACATGCAACTTAGCTTCCTAAAATTACATTTTTCCTGCAAAACAACACTAATCATGTTGGTTAGTATAAATTCCCATTTTAACTACAAATCACATGAGAATATACAAATAACGATAGATAAAAAAGACGAAATAGAGCATTTGAGCATCAGTTGGGCATATAATTCTGCCCAAGATCATCCTACACCCAAGATTGATGATTTATTTGACCAGCTTCTGGGTGCCAAGTATTTTTCGAAGATAGATCTCAGATCCGGGTACCATCAGCTTAGAGTCCGGGAGAGAGACATCCCAAAGACAGACTTCAGGACGCAATATGTGTCACGCCCCACCTTGGGAGGCATGACTGGAACTTGGTGCCCTACTAGGATCTGGACTGCTGGACTAACTAAGCCTAAGCACTTCTGTTGCCAGGCTGGCTCTAACTCTGGATTCAAGAAAACGACGGGCTATATAACGGCTGTAAACACAGCCTCCGGCCGACAAGGCCTATAGCCACCTGTAAGGATATAAACAACTAACCAGAACAACCAACTACAAGGGATCCTATGCGGGCCGACAAGGCCACCATGCTGTCTAGTTATATTTGAAAAACTAAAATCTGGCGCTAACTGATCTGTGACCGACAAGGTCACCAACTAACATCTGAACAAGGCCCCACACGGCCGATACATCTAACCACAGGAAATATAATACAATCTGCAAGCCTCTATGAATAATAAGATGGTCGGGACAGGGCCCCGGCCTACCCATACTGCACAATCAAAAGGAGAGTAAACCTCTGTCTTTCAAGCTACGGATGAAAGGAGCTGAAGGCTCTGTATCGCTGATTGGAACTATGAGGGATCTGCTCCTCGTCTATGTGTACCTGCAGGCAAGTAATGCAGCGCCCCAAAACGGGCGTCAGTACCACTGGTACTGAGTATGCAAAGCAACAACTGAAAGTAAATAGTGAAACAGATAGTAACTGGAGCAATAAGAAAGACAGACTGAAACTGACTGGAATAGTGGGTTCAGGACTAACCTTAACTATTCTGAAAAGAGTAGGAGTCATACCTGGTAATGTGGTGTCCTACTGTCTATCTAACCATAACTAAAATAACATGACATCACATAATACAACATAAACCTTACCTGCCCCCCATAAGCTGGAAGGTACAATCATCACAATCTATTTACCCCTACCCAGGTCATACCATATCACCTAGTAACTATAAGCAACCTGCCGATCCCCTGGGTATGCAGCTTGGGCCCGCTGGGCCCCTAACTATAACAGTACCTGAGTCCGGAGGACTCCTGAAATCAACAGCCCGGGCGCAAGCGCTCGACGAGGGTGTATAAAAGTCGACCAAGGCAAAATATGGGGAAACTGGCATCCCATCTTCGTCCCTAGCGGACGACATGCCACTTTGTAGAGCGACGTATCCTCACCTTCTGGTGGATGAGTTGATACAGATATTAACCCTGGGGCGGTCACGGAAGCTAGGTAATCCAGCCCAAAACAATACAATTAAGTCTTAGCTGATAGCAATGACTGCATATAATACATACAGAATCTGATAATAATAATATAATCTCTGACATGCTGTACTGAATCTCATACTAAAGCATGATATAAAATTTCTGAAATAATCTGCTGGGACTTATGTTGATTTACTTAGTTTCATGCTAAACACGATATAATATTTCTGAGGTGCTTTACTAAATTTCATACTGAGTATGCCATATTGTTTATGAAATACTCTACTGGAATATATACTGTTTTACTATACTGGGACAACTAACTTACCGAAAGAAACTGGCTTTACATACCTCGACTGCCGGCTTTCTGATTAACTAGCGTAGCTTGGCTAATATTCAGCTATTCTCCCCAAGTGTAATCATATTCACGAAGGAATAGAATTAACTTCATTATTATACTGGAGAAAAACAATACTATATATATAACTTACTTAGTATTCTTTGACTTATCGAAGAACGGTCGAAAACTCATAATTTCTCGAAAGTCTAGAAGGGAAAAATACTCACTTTAAGCCTGGGAGTGTATTAACACTAGTTTGGAGCAATTCCAATCACTTTGACTCAGCGGGTCGATGCTTCACCGGGTGAATTTCACGAAACTAACTCCGTAGGAATGCTCCCTGTAGCTTTATACTTCGGTACCCGAAGTTAATTTGTGTTTGGACTGCGTTTGACGATGTAATCGGACTAATATTTATGTTGAACCCTCGTTCTCCTCTATTTTCTGGTTGTTTTGGTGGAAATAAAATGAAAAGTGACTTAAAAACAAAGTGGAAGGCCTTTATATACTTGAAGCCAGTTTCATAGCAACGTGGCATGTTGGCCATCGTGCCAATTTGGCTCCGTGCCACGCTAGCCATCGCGGAGGAGGTGCCTTCGTGCCATGTTGCCCCTCTGGGCAGCATAGTTTGGCCTCCTCTTGCGAAAATCTAACTTGGCACCTATTTGGCCTTTCCCCGGGCCCTTTCCTCGCACGTATGGCATTCTAAAACTCCCAACTAACATGCGAATAAGCCAACTAAGTGCTAGAAACCTACGGGGTGTAACAATATGGTCATTATGAGTTTGTAGTTATGTCTTTTGGACTAACAAATGCTCCTGCAACTTTTATGGACTTGATGAACAGGGTGTTCAAGCCAAACCTGGATATGTTCGTAATTGTGTTTATTGATGACATCCTGATATACTCTCAGAGCAAGGAGGAGCATGCCGATCATTTGAGGGTGGTGCTATAGACTCTCAAGGATCACCAACTATATGCTAAATTCAGCAAGTGTGAGTTTTGGTTGAACTCAGTGGCGTTTTTGGGCCGTGTGGTATTAGTGAAGGTATAAAGGTGGACTCTCAAAAAATAGAAGCGGTAAAGAATTGGCCTAGACTGGTGAATGCTTCAGATATCCAGAGCTTCTTGGGCTTAGCTGGCTACTATTAGAGATTTGTTAAGGGCTTTTCATCTATGCAGCGCCATTGATGAAATTGACCCAAAAGAAAGTGAAATTCCAATGGTCGGAGGCTTGTGAGAGAAGCTTTCAGGAGTTGAAGACTCGACTTACCTCATCACCGATGTTAACTCTACCAGAGGGTACTGATGGGTTTGTGGTGTATTGTGATGCTTCAAGGATCGGCCTTGAGTGTGTATTGATGCAGCACGAAAGGGTTATATCATATGCCTCCAGGCAATTGAAAGTTCATAAGAAGAATTACCCGACCCATGATCTTGAATTGGCCGCGGTGGTATTTTCATTAATGATATGGAGACATTATTTGTATGGGGTCCATGTGGATGTTTTTACAGATCATAAGAGTCTACAATATGTGTTTACCCAGAAGGATCTCAATCTTCGGCAGAGGAGGTGGTTAGAGCTACTTAAGGACTATGATATGAGTTTCCTTTACCATCCGGGCAAGGCTAATAAAGTGGCAGATGCACTTAGTAGACTCTTTGTGGAGAGTCTGTCCCACATGGACGAGGTAAGGAAGGAGCTGGTGAAGGATATGCATAGACTTGTATGGATAGGAGTTCAGTTGGTTGACTCAACCGATGGCAGTGTTATTGTTCAGAATGGATCAAAATCGTCCTTGTTTACCGATGTAAAAGATAGACAAGACGAGGAAACCATTTTGGTAAAGTTAAAGGAAGCCATTCAAAATCAGAAGGTAGAGGTCTTCTCCAAATAGGGAGATGGTGTGCTTCGATACTAGGGTCACTTATATGTTCCGTATGTTGATGGTTTGAGAAATCGAATGTTACACAGGCTCATGGATTTAGGTATTCAATCCATTTAGGTGCCACCAAGATGTACTGTGACTTACGAGAAGTCTATTGGTGGAACATCATGCAAAAGGACATCGCAAAATTCGTAGCTAAGTGCCCAAACTGTCAGAAAGCAAAGATCGAGCACCAGCGACCGGGAGGTGTGCTTTAGGATATCAATATTCCTACTTGGAAGTGAGAAAAATCATTATGGACTTTATCATAGGGTTGCCATGCACCGTCGATAATATGACTCCATTTGTGTTGTGGTAGACAGGTTGACCAAGGCCGCCTATTTTCTACTTGTCAAACCATGGATTCGATGGAGGATTATGCCAGTTTGATTGCATGGAGTGGCCTTATCCATCATTTCAGACAGGGGTTCCCAATTTACCTCACAGTTTTGGAGGTCATTTCAAAAAGGACTTAGTATTCAAATTAAGCTCAGCACAACATTCCACCCTCAAATGGATGGCCAAGCGGACCGAACAATTCAGACTCTCGAAGGCATGTTGAGAGCATGTGTGATTAACTTCAAAGGTAGTTGGATGATCATTTGCCTCTTATCGAGTTTGCATACAATAACAACTATTGTTCCAGTATCCAGATGACACCATTCAAGGCTCTCTATGGGAGGAGATGTAGATCGCCTATTGGTTGGTTCGAAGTTGGTGAAGCTGCGATGACAGGACTAGATTCAGTCCATGAGTCTATGGAGAAGGTTCAGCTCATATATGATAGGTTGAAAACGGCTCAATGTCACCGAAAGTCCCATGCCGATGTCAGAAGGAGAGAACTCGAGTTCGAAGTGGATGATTGGGTGTTCCCGAAGGTGTCTCCGATGAAGGGAGTGATGCAGTTTGGGAATAAAGAAAAACTTAGCCCTCATTATGTTGGCCCTACTGGGTTGTGAAACGGGTTGGCAAGGTGTCATATGAATTGGAGTTTCGCTCAGAATTAGCTTCCATGCATCCTATTTTCTATGTATCGCTCTTAAAGAAGTGTTTGGGTGATCTAGCTCTAGTTGTTCCGATGGACAGTGTTGGTGTGAAAAACAGCCTTAGTTATGAGGAGGTTCTGGTGGAAATACTGGATCGTTAGGTTTGAAGGCTAAGGAAAAAGGAAGTAGCTTCATCCAAAGTATTATGGAGGAATCAGTATGTTGAGGGAGCTACATGGAAAGCCGAAGCAGACATGATGGCTAGGTACCCATATTTATTCTCTACCAGCTTAGTTCCAGCTTGAGGTATCAGTTTTTGCTCTAGTACTCTATTTAGTTTTCATGTTTAGTTCATGTGCCCCAACTTCTTTCATGTATGTGGATGTGAATATGATTCATGAATTAAGTTCATCCATGTAGTGTAAATTAGAGTTGGTCATTTAGTTAGTTTTTAGCTGAAATGATCAGTATTTGAGTATGATGATTGCATTTCTCTATTTTTTGTATGTTTTCCCACATTCGAGGATGAATTTTCCCAAGGGAGAGATATTGTAATACCCTAGAAGTGCCTAAGACTAGACCCGAGATTTAAAAATGGAAGTTGGTAGAAAGCTGGGGAATTGTCACAAAACGGGTCAAGGAACGACTGTGGTCTGATGCCACAAGTCGTTGTTTGAGATCGTGGTGAGGCTGGTCCTTAGGCTAGGAGGAAGTAATGGGTCGTAGGATAACTTGTTATGAGTAACGAAGGATCATTGTAAGTAATCATGGGAAGGAGTAGGAAAACCTCCATTTGAGGTGACGAATGCAAACCATGGCTCGTTGGATGTAGGCATGAGTCGTGGTGTGGTTCGTGGGAAAAGTCCAGGTATAGGTCATCGGGGGAAATAACAGAAGGATTCAATGGACTGTACCTTGTTGTAATGATCCGTCCTGTCCGGTCGTGTTGAGGGATCAGAGACCTGAACTCAGGGTCAAGCAACGAGTGGTGACGACAGACCGTAGGAGCTAATGATGGATCGTTCTGTCGTCCGTTGTCACCAGTAGTTCAGAATTTTCAGGAAATTCGTTAAGGGCATTTTCATCATTCCTAAGTCCTAGGGTCATAAACTACGTCATTTAAGGCTTGAAATGCAGTGTTTTATGAGGGAAAAATCTATCCTAAGCTTATTCACATCCATGCATGCATATTGAAGGGGTTTAGGAGGTGATTAAGTTAGAGTTCTTCAAGTTTTCCTTCAATCTTTCATTGGGCTTTCAAGGGTTGGTAAAATTAGATCTTCCCCAGGTATGTAGGGTTATGAATGGGTGAATCCGCCCACACCCATGCCCAATCTCTCTTTAAATCATAGCAATTCCTATGTTGATTCTATGAGATTTTAACCCAATGCATGAAATTTCTAATTCTCTATGTGGGTATGACTTAAATGAGTTTTTACCATTGAATTATGAATCATGGGCAAGTTTTATGTTGGTTTCCATTAAAATTATGTTTCACGCTTTATAAATTAAAATGCCCAATTATGAGAAGTTTATGAAAGTTGAGATTTATGGTAAATATTCATGTGTAATGAGATATTATTGATGAAAAGCATGTTTTCAAGTTACCCATGTTTATAATCATGTTTTCAAGTGAATTGAGTGTTTTCAAGCGTGTTAAAGTATTGGAAAATGTCCACATGTTCAAATATGATTTATGACTTAAGATATGGATTTCATGATTTGCAATTTATGACGTTGGCCGATTAATGGGCCCTTGATTCCTAGCTAAACTTGTATGTAAATGGGGATCAACGATGTTAATGTTTATTTGGCCATGAATTTCATGAATAATGTTTATGATCTCCATACGAGCCTAATGTGCATGTATTTGGGAGTAGTGTCTAGCACCAAGTAGTCCGACGTTCAAAGGACTTCTCCGGTGTCTCATAACTACGTGCCACCATAGGTTCATATTGATACGTTACAATGTTAATGGATCCCCTCTTTCATGATATCACATACTACACGTCTCTTTTTTGGCAAGTCGGGACGACTCTGCCCACTTGAGTGAGATAGTTGGGGCATCATGTAAGGCTCTACCATGATGGTCTCGGTTATGACGAGTCCTCCCATTGTTCCACATATTTTTATGCATTGTTATGTTCATGTTACTTTGGCTCAAGTTATGGTTTATAAAGTTTCTCTTATGACTATGATAATGAATGGATTACAAATGTTTTGAAAACCTTGAGCGTTATGTTACATTATGATATTTATGTTATGAGCATGTTGTCCTACTCTTATGATCTCTTATGAGATTTTATGTAGTTTAAATGTCTGTTTTACTTACCTTACATACTCGGTGCATTCCATGTACTGACCATACTCTTTGCTTTATCATTTTATGATACAAACTTCGATCTTCAAACTCAGCACCCTCATTAGCTCATTCCGGGAGTTAGCATCCAGTTCATTGGCGATTCCTAATCCCTCGAGGACCAGTTGATATCATTATCTCTTTGTGGTCAATTTTCTAGATTTTGTCGGGTTAGTTGGGGGTGTTGTCCCATCAGCCCATCAGATATGTTAGAGGCATTTAGACTATGTGTTGTATTCAACTATCATGTATGAAGTGCGTTTCACTTTCCATGTTATGTTATGATTATGCTTCCGCTATGTTATCATATTGAGTATTCCACATTACTGGATTGAGATAGATGTATGTTCATGCCATGGGTCGACTTGGAGTCTCTCGGGGTTCCTTGTCCGGTGTCTTGATTCGAGCCTATGGTCGTATCGTGACAAGCAACAATAGAGGACTCCAACACCCACATCAGTCAGTGCCCCTTCTTTTCGATCCCGCAAGGATCGAAAGGGTGGATTATCTGGCTCTCAGTCCCAGAGTTACAGTTTTAGCAACCGTTACCCAGCTTTTCCTAAGTGTGGCAGGAACTATCTAGGTGAACCGCATAGGCAAAGAGGGTTGCTTTGGATGTGGGCTGTCGGGTCACAGGTGAAAAGAGTGTCCATCAGCAGGACGGGGGAAAACTCAGTCTACTTCAGTAGCCCCAGCAGGTCATCCAGCTAAGTAGGGGACTACTTCAGGTATGGATGATGGTCAGCGCCAAATCTGTTTTTATGCTTTGTCCTCTCGTCAGTATTAGAAGAGGTCACCTAACATGGTCACAAGTATATTATGTCTTTTCTATCTAGATGTATATGCCATACTAGATCCAAGAGCCATATTATTATTCGTGACTCCTTATGTAGCTGTTCAGTTTGAAATCAGTCGAGAAGTCCTCTCAGAACCATTCTTTAGTCTCTACCCTAGTTGGTGAGTCAGTTAGAGCCAACCGGTTATATAGAAACTGCCCAGTCTTAATATTGAGTGAAGTTATTCCAGATGATCTAGTAGAGCTAGACATGGTCGATTTTGACCTCATTCTTGGCATGGATTGGTTACATTCCAGTTATGCCTCAGTCGACCGCATAACTAGAGTCATCAGGTTTCAGTTTCCTTATGAGCCAGTCATAGAATGGATGGGTAGTGTTTCAGCCTTAAGGGTCGGTTTATTTCCTACCTTAAGGAAAGGAAGCTCATTTCAAAAGGGTGCATCTATCACCTAGTTTGGGTCAAATATTCTAGTTCTGAGACCTTAACGACTCAGTTAGTTCCAATTATTAGAAAATTCCCAGACGTGTTTCCAGAAGATCTTCCCTGAGTCCCTCTCGAGCGGGAAATAGACTTTGGCAGAGACCTTCTTTCAGACACCCAACCCATCTCTATTCCTCCTTATAGAATGGATCCAGCTAAGCTTAAGGAGATGAAGGAACAACTAAAGGACCTTCTAGATAAGGTTTTTATCAAGCCCATTATTTCTCCATGGGGTGCTCCAGTGTTGTTCGTGCGAAATAAAGATGGTACTCTCAGAATGTGTACCGACTACCATTAATTGAACAAAGTTACAGTTAAGAACAGGTATCCCCTACCCAGGATTGATGACTTGTTCGATCAGCTTCAAGGAGCTAGTTGTTTTTCTAATGACTTGTTCGATCAGCTTCAAGGAGCTAGTTATTTTTCCAAGGTAGATCTCAGGTCGGGATATCATTAGCTTAGGGTCAGTAAATATGACATACCAAAAACAGCCTTCAGAACTCGGTATGGTCACTATTAATTTTTGGTTATGTTGTTTCGACTAACCAATGCCCCTGCAGTTTTTATGGACCTGATGAGTAGGGTATTCAAATAGTATCTGGACATGTTCATCATTGTGTTCATAGGAAATAACTTGGTATACTCCAGAAAAGAGGAGGATCATGCTAACCATCGGAGGATAGTGTTGCAAACTCTCAAAGATCGCCAGTTGTTTGCTAAATTTAGGAAATGTAAATTTTGGCTGAAGTCCGTGGCCTTCCTTGGTCATGTGGTCTCAGGTGAGGGTATTCAGGTAGATCCTCAAAAGATAACAGCGGTAAAAGACTGGCCAAGACCCACTTCTCCAACAGATATTAGAAGTTTCTTGGGTTTAGTCGGCTATTATCGACAGTTTGTAGAAGGGTTTTCTTTTATCGCGTCTCCTCTTGCTAAACTAACTCAGAAAAAGGTGAAATTTCAGTGGTTAGATGCATGTGAGAAGAGTTTCCAAGAGTTGAAGACTCGACTCATTACGGCTCCAGTTTTGACTTTACTAGAAGGAACAGATGGGTTCGTAGTCTATTGTGATGCTTCCCGAGTTGGCCTTGATTGCATTCTAATACAACGGGGTAAGGTGATAGCTTATGCCTCTAGACAACTCAAAGTTCATGAGAAGATCTATCTGACTCATGATCTTGAATTGGCGGCAGTGGTGTTTGCTTTGAAAATATGGAGGCATTACCTTTATAGGGTTCACGTGGATGATTTCACTGACCACAAGAGCCTTCAATATGTGTTCAGTTGAAGGATTTGAACCTTCATCAGAGAAGGTGGTTGAAGTTATTGAAGGATAACGACATGAGTGTGTTGTACCACTGGGCAAGGCAAATGTGGTGGAAAATGCCTTAAACAGTATTTCCATGGGGAGCATTGCTCATGTTGAAGAGGGCAGAAAAGAGCTAGCAAAGGATATTCACAGGTTAGCTCGATTGGGAGTGCAGTTGGTGGATTCAGTTGAGGGAGGAGTAGTATTGAAGAGTGGGTTAGAATCCTCGTTAGTTGTTGAGGTTAAGTCAAAGCAGGATGAAGATCCCATACTGCTTTAGCTGAAAGAAGTAGTTCTAAGAAAGGAAGTGGAGGCTTTCTCCAAAGGGGGAGATGGTGTGCTTTGTTACCAGGGCTGACTATGTGTCCGGACGTATATGACTTGAGACAGCGATACTAGCAGAAGCAAACAACTCTAGATATTCTATCCACCCAGGTGCCACAAAGATGTAGCATGACCTATGAGAAATCTGCTTGTGGAACAACATGAAGAGGGACATTGCAGAATTTGTGGCTAAGTGCCCGAACTGCCAGCAGGTTAAAGTTGAACATCAGAGACCTAGGGGTATGAATCAAGATGTCAGCATGCTCACGTGGAAGTGGGAAGAAGTGAATATGGACTTCATTATAGTTCTACCTTGTACTCATCGACAACATGATTTAATTTGGGTGATAGTAGATCATATGACCAAGTCAATACATTTACTCCTAGTTAAAACTACAGACTCAACCGAGGATTATTCTAGGCTGTACATCTGGAGTTAGTCAGACTGCATAGGTTCCCTTGTCCATTATTTCAGATAGAGGTACCCAATTCACCTCGCATTTATGGAAGTCATTTCAGAAAGGACTTGGTACTCAGGTCAAACTCAGCACAACTTTTCACCCTCAGATAGATGGACAAGCTAAGTGGACTATTCAAACCTTAGAAGACATGCTGAAAGATTGTGTGATCAACTCCAAGGGCAGTTGGGATGATCACCTACCTCTCATCGAGTTTGCATAGAACAACAACTACCACTCCAGTATTTAGATGGCCCTGTTTGAGGCATTATATGGTAGGAGGTGTAGGTCTCCTATAGGGTGGTTTGAGGCTGGTGAAGCCACTTTAATAGGACTAGATTCAGTTCATGAGGCTATACAGAAAGTGCAACTTATTAGAGAAAGGTTGAGGGAAGCTCAGAGTCGCCAGAAATCATATGCAGATGTGAGGAGAAGAGAACTAGAATTTGCTATAGATGATTGGGTATATCTGAAAATTTCACCTATGAAAGGGGTGATGAGGTTTGGAAAGAAAGGGAAACTCAGTCCGAGGTATGTAGGACCTTACAAGATTCTGGGCAAATTGACAATATGGCCTATGAGTTAGAATTACCTTCAGAGTTAGCATATATGCACCCATCTTCCATGTGTCACTATTGAAGAAGTGCATCGGTGATCCAACCTCAGCTGTGCCACTAAGCAGTGTGGGAGTGAAGGATAGTCTCTCTTATGAAGAGGTCCCAATTCAGATCCTAGACCGTTAGGTTCTTAAGCTGAGAAACAAGGAGGTCGCTTCAGTAAAAGTCTTGTGGAGGAACCAACTAGTTGAGGGGGCCACATGGGAATCAGAAGCAGACATGATGGCTAAATATCCTCATTTATTCCCTTCTAGTTCGATTTCAGCATCAGGTATTAAATACCTCCTCAGTACTCTATTCAGTTTCATAACTCATCAGCTCCATTCATGTTTTTAGTGTGCATTCTAGTTGTGTCAACTTAGTTAGTATTCCTGTATCAGTTTGGAGTCAATCACTCCTTCAAAAATTAGTTTATAGTTTTCAGCTGGGAATTACAGCTCTTTTCCCAGTCTTTTATCTTTCTTAGCCTTCATTGGAGGACGAATGTTCCCAAGGGAGAGATACTGTAACACACCACAAAAGTTCCTAAGATCAGGCCGGGGGTTGAAAAAGAGAAAGCAGGAAAAGGTGCACCAGTTCACAGGACGACTCATCCAATGACCTATGACATACATCACGAGTAATGGAATGACTTGTGAACTAGAGCCTGCGTGGAGAGGATCATTGTCTAGGGGTGAAGATGGGCAGCCACCACGAGTCGTGAAGTCACCTAACGACTTGTAAGGTCTATCGTGGTCCAACCTAGTGAAATCAAAGAGAGAGTACCAGTGTTGATCAAGGGAGGTGAAAATGAGTCGTTGAGTGGTGTAACGGCTGGTGGTGTCCATCATTGTGACTGATAGGATATGTTTTCAGCTCAGGTCCCGACTGGCAGCCACGATCATGGTGCCACTTAACGACTCGTGGAGTGTCCCGTGGCCTGGCCTAGAGAAATTTCCAGTGTTGGCAATGATTGGGACCCCACGACTCGTCCAGTACCTCAGGAGTCGTGATGTCCCTCGTGAGGACTGGCAGGGTCCAATTTCTGCATTTTTAGTAGGGGTATTTCCATAATTCCTAAGCTCCTAGGCCCTAAACTACGTCGTTTTGGGCACGTTTAGGAGGGATTTAAGGGGGGATCGACTTAATCCCTCTCAACATAGGATTTTCAGAACATAGAAGTTCCAGACAGTCAGTGCAGAGCTAAGCTAGGGCTTCCAGTGTTCTTCAAGATTCTCTGGATTTCTTCTCTCAAGGATTCTACTCTAGGTATGTGAGAATTCAACAAAGGAATTTCTCTTCCGTTGTGCCCCAAAACCCTTCTATAATTCCTTATCAGTCTTAGCCCTGAATGTTAGTAATAGGGTTAACTTTTGTTAGATTATGAATATTCTTGTGGATTGTAATACTTATGGATTCTTGCAAAGTTCTCATCATTTAGCAAGCATGTTGTTTTTTTCTTCATGAAATATTACTTAGCCCTAGTTCTATGAAAGTAGTAATCTGGGTCTTGCATAATTGTCTAGATACAAACTCTATTAGTTCTTGAATTTTCCCATGTATTATCATGATGTGAGTATTCACAACCAGTTTGAATGCTAGTTCAATCACAGTTAACAATTAGCCCTTTATAGTATCTTTTATTAAGTCAGCTGATCAGTTTGATGATAGTTAGTTTTTTTTGAGGAGTTCAGTTCAATAATACTCCCTAGCTTCAGTTATCAGTTAGTTCTCTAGACGGTTACGACGCTTCTAGATAAGCCTCTCTAGCCAGTCTTAGAACACTAGTTTCAGTTATCCGGTCCTACAGACTCTCAGGTTACTTCCAGATAAGTATTTCTGACTTAGTCCAGGACCCCAACTTCAAGCTATTAGTTTAGTAGTCAAGTTAGGACTATCTAGTGGGAGTAGTACTTAGCACCGAGCTGATCGAGGTTCCAATGCACCCAGGTTTCCCAGAACTACGTTGCCACTATATGTTATTGGCCCAAATGGGCCCCCAATTATGATCACCCAGCCCAGCCACTAAACCCTGGCAAGGTATTGTGGTTTTTTTCCGATTGGGTGTATACATTGGACTCCACGTCTAGCTCATGTGATTATATGTCGGTTACAGACTCTCCCATTTGTCAGTATAGTTCAGCTCCGCTCAGTCTCAGTTTAGCTCAGTTCTGTCACTCATTTCTAGGACATGTTTATGACCGTCAGTTAGGGTCTATATCGACCTTATTACAGTTATAGCTCAGCTTCTAGCAGTACTCAGTATTAGTTGGTCATTTCATGTTATTTCAGTACAGTTGCTTATTTTCATGTCTTATGTATTTCTCACTTACTCAGTACATTCAAAGTACTGACGCATACTTTCTATGCTGTATCGTACTATGATACAGGTGCAGGTTCTCAGTCTCAGCATTGTTAGTAGTTTCTCCCGACGATTCCAGAACCAGTCCTATTGGTGAGTCCTCATCTTCCGAGGACGATGTTTTATTTTTAGTTAGTTTAGTACTTAGTCAGATTTTAGAGTTATCTAAGGGCTTGTCTCAGCCACTCATCAGTTAGTAGTTGTCTTTTAGACACAGATGTTCAGTATTCAGTATAGTTATGTTTGTTCTTTCGAAATAGTATTAATTACATAATGATTTTTGCATAGCTTTCACTTATGTTTAGTTAGTTTATCAGTGTGATGTTAGACCATGGTTTATATTTGGGTCACTTGTGGCACCAAGTACCGTATCTTTTCCAGGGTGTAGACTCAGGTTGTAACATAACCTCTATAGCAGTTTCACGACAGTGGCAAACCCCTCGCTGCAGTGATGCCCTATTTAGGCAGTATCCCTATTTCACCGATCTTTTCCTTTTTCAACACTCCATTTAAACAATATTAACGCACCTATTTCATTTATACCTAAATTATTACTAACTAAGTCCATTCCCATCACTAAGGCCTATTTATCGATTCAACATGATTAAATAACCCTCTTTGATTCCGTTTCTACTCTTTTATCCGCTCCCTAATATTATAGATAAATCAGATATCTCCTAGTAAATCACCACCCTCGTTAAATTAGTCATGTTACCTTCTATAACCCACAGTGACCACATTGAACAAACATTCAATTGCAACATTAAATAAATAACTCAAGTACACAACAAGGAAAACATCACACCATACCACTGGAGTTAAATCCTCCAAATTTAAGGTTCATGCACATACCTACCTCTCCCTAATTTCTCACTGTACATCTCTACTCCATAATCATGTCATGTAGTATCATACCTAAACATCTCTGTCTCACAATCATACAATTGATGATATGCCGAGCACACACCTCCGCCACATCACTATATACACATGTCAAAGGATCTTATGTTTGCTCTTCCAGTCATGACCTACACGGGACTTTATATATTCATATACTATATACCCAACCATACGAACCTCTCATCATACCTGTCTGTGTACTCATATCCGTACACCCATATATGAACATTTAGTTGTACCTATCTGTATACCTATTCATACTTCTCGCTTGGATGCTCACCTCGAGCACAAGCCACTCGCATCCAAGTATTCACTCACAGGCTTGATCATACTAACCTGCTCGACCGAATACTCACCTCGGACAAGAGCCTCTAATTCTCAACATATAGATGACTCCCTTTCCCATTTCAGATGCCACCTCATTCCCTCACTTGGTTATCATGCATTCCACCCATCATTTCAGGAACAATATATCACAATTTAGTTTATTAATAAAATCACATATAGAATAAAAATTATGCATTACAAGCTATAACACAATCATGGCCAAGGACCATTTCATAATTAGTTATTCATTACATCACCACATGCTTAAAATTCAATGAGATGTGGTAAAAACTGGCCCACTCGTGAGATTGGGCTTCACTACAATTGCAACACTGCCACCACAATGGTCTCACTATAGCGGTTATGGGGCTGCTGCAGTGTACTGCTCAGGTAGTACCCTGACCCAGCTTTGCACTTAGGTTCCTCTTGTAATGGTTTCTTTACAATCAGCTTACCTACTACATATATACTTATTAATCAATCCCCATTGTCAATTTTCCCTTCTTCCTCAAGTAACGATAATCAATTCGACATGAACCATAACAATCATAACACATAAACATATCAAAAGTAAACTTATTGGTCCATTAACTCCTGCGAGCACATGCACTGCCCGACATCCATATCCATGACCATCCTCTGGTCCCTTATTCGGGGCATATCTTATGAGTTACCTTTCATGAATTCCCACCTAACAGAAATCCAACACTCTAGACTCAAAACTCTTCAAAGCCATGAAATCACATATTATAGTAATTTCATCACCTCTTTCCTATTTCCTCCCAATTACTTTCGTCTCATAGATACTTACGGATTATAATCTAGATAATGGAGATTAATATGGAAATTCTTCCTACTCATCAATGGAACATCACTCATACTCACATATACGATTTGCTAATCAAAGTATAACACATAGGTAAGCTATAGCCTACCTAGGTGCCAAGCTATCGTCAAGAAGTCCTTATCTGCGTGCTTGCCTTATGTTCTGAGTTCTTGTGGAGAATTGTCGTGGCGAAGGGTGAAGTTTTGCCTTCTCTAATCTCCTTAATTCTCTCTCGTTGTTAGAAATCCTTACTTTTATCTCTGGGCATTTTTATTCACCAACCCTTATGAAAATAGATTTTCAAATCCCAACCTAGATAGAATTACAAAGTTATATTCCGTGTCGCCCACTGCAGCGGTCCCGTTACAGTGAAAATGATCCATCACGATGGACCTACACCTGGGCCTACCTGATTTTAACTTAGTCCATTCAAAAATTATTTTCCCCTAATCCTTTAAATCTGGGGGCATAATTCAGACTCACAAAAATTTTAAATTACCCACGATTAGGGCGTCCGGGTGTCTTAACAATTGAATGAGTCATTACATATCAACCCAAACAAAGTATAACATTATAATGCTAAATATATAGGTTTGAAGTCATGGAAGACCCACATTGTCAAATTGCTAAATTTGCCCAAAAATGGTGGACATAGGTCTAGTTAGGGAAGAAGAGGGTATGGGTGAGCATGCTTTCAAGGAAAGTAAAACTAAAGGAAAGAAGAAATTTACTTACTTGAAGTGGAGAACCTTTCTTCACCATGCTTTGGAGAATAAAATAATGGGGGAATTGGGGAGTGGGAGTTATGGCTTCTAGAAAGAGGAGAGAGCCATGTTTTTTTGCTTCTTGTTAGAGAGAGAGAGAGAGAGAGAGAGAGAGAGAGAGAGAGAGAGAGAGTCAGTGAGTGGGAAATAACAATAATGAGCGGGGGATAGGGTTTTAAATTAATTTAGGGTCTTGGGTCGATTTGACCCTTAACCCAAAATTTTTTTGATCAATCCCCTCTTGGTGTGGTGCGCCAACCATTGCACCCAACAATTAGAAATTTTTTTTCTAGAATTTCAAGACCTGGTGTGATGCTCCAGTCACTTTACCATGTTTTCCAAAAAATTTTCAATCTTCTGAAGTTTGGCACCTGGCGCGACGCACCAGGCAATACACCAACCTGAATTTTTTTCTCTGATGTCATCGACCTTGCGCGGCACAATAGGCAATATGCCTCACACTTCCAATTTTTTTTAGCTTTCTTTTGCCACATTCATCCTCCTCAAGTTCATTTTCATCTCTACAAAAAACAAAAATGCATCAAAAAGATGGGTTGCCTCGCACCAAGAACTTTATTTATAATCGTGGCACAACATTCATGGGTTGCCTCCCCTGCATCGCCTAATTTAACATCGCGGCACGATGCAAGACTTTTTATTCCCCTTTCAAGAAATTGAAGTCTCTATCAAACTTTTCTCCATAGTAATGCTTTACCCTTTGGCCATTCACCAGGAAGGTCCTGTCTGATCCCAAGGGATTCAACTGTACTCCACCATGTCAGTCACATTCACAATCTCAAAGGGGCCAGGCCACTTCGATCTCAGTTTACCCCCACAAAACTTCAACCTCAAGTTGTACAACAACACCATCTGCCCCGACCTAAACTCACGCGTTTGGATATGTTTATCATGTAATCTCTTTGTCTGCTCTTTGTACAACTTGGCATTTTCATATGCATTGAAGAGGAACTCATCAAGCTCATGGACCTGCGATAACCTTTTCTCTCCCGCAACCCTTATATCCATGTTCAATCTTTTGATAGCCTAGTACGCACAGTGTTCTAGCTCAACCGACAGATGGCATGTTTTCCCAAATATGAACTTGTATGGCGAGGTACCGATAGGAGTTTTGAAAGCAGTCCTGTATGCCCAAAGAGAGTCATTCAGTTTGCTGGACTAATCCTTTCTATTAGTTCTCATTGTCTTATCGAGAATTCTTTTGATTTTTTGATTAGAAACATCCACCTGTCAACTGGTCTATGGATGATAAGCTATGGCTACTTTTTGCTTCACATTATACCTAGCCAATAAGTTATTGAAAATTTGGTTATAAAAATGCGTACCTTCATCACTAATGATAGCTCGAGATGTACCAAAAAGGGTAATATTCTTTTTTAGAAACCTGATTACCACCTGAGCATCATTTGTAGGCAAAGACACTGCTTCCACCCATTTTGACATGTAGTCTATGGCTAAAAGAATATACTTGTTACCGTTCGATGAGATGAATGTCCCCGTGAAGTCAATTTACCAGCAATCAAACACTTCTATCTCCATAATGCTCTTTTGAGGGCATCTCATGCCTTCTTAATATGTTCCCTGTTCTATGATAGCTATCACAAGATTTAGCAAATGCATACGCATCCTTGAACAGGGTAGGCCAATAAAATCCAGACTGAAGGAACTTTACAGTGGTCTTATCTTCACTATGATTTCCCTATGGGGGGAGGAATGAAAACTCTCCAAAATCTGTTGTATTTCACCTTCCGGCACTGTATTGGCCCAAAAATCATAAGACCAGACCCGGAAGTTAAAACAGAGAAAACATGAATTTCTACAGCAGGTCACAGGACGAGTCGTTAGGTGACTCATGGTAAGGTGCTTGAATTAAGTTGGAAATTCTAGTTTTTGGGACACCTCGGACATGACCATGAGTCGTGGTCAGCACCACGACTCGTTGAGTCAGTTGTGGTCAAGGATGAGCTGAAGAAAGATGGGAATGGGCAGTGTTGGTGACGGGTCATCACCACGACTCTTTGGGAGAACCACGAGTTGTGGTGTCCCCCGTGATGAGCCCCTGGTAAAATTGTGGCAGTGTACTCAAAGACAGGTGGCCACGAGTCGTAGCCTTGGACAACGACTTGTCCAGTCCCTCATTGGGACTGGCAATCTATTTTTTTCTGCGAGTTTATTAAGGGCTTTTCCATAATTTCTATGTTCCTAATGCCGAAACTACGTCATTTTAAGGTCATAATAGAGTTTATTAAGATGGGTTAAGTCATTATAGCCTATTCAAAACTCATGCATGCAAGTTTGAGGGTTTAGAGAGTGATCAAGCATAGTTCATCAAGCTTCTTCTTCAATTCTTCTTCAATTTCCATTGGGTGATGAAGGAAGTGAGTAGAATCAACTTACCCAGATATGTAAGGCTATGAATGAGAGTTTATTTCACTCTTGTGCCCTAAACACTTCTTAAATTTCATGAATTCCAATTCTAAAAGTCAAGTTTCATGATCAATGAAGTTTATGTCAATTCTTGTGAAATTCAATATGATCTATCAATGGGTCAATCTCTCTCATGTATTAAATCCTATTTTATGATCTATTGGCAGATTTTATAACTATGTTAAAGTTAAATTGATAGATTTGAGTTAAATTCAATTATGCCCAATATCCATGTTTTTATGAAAAGTTAAGTTATGATTTTGCTATGATCTTGATCTAGATTAGCCCAACTAAGATTTATGCTTTATGATATGATTTATCTCAAATACTTATCATGGATTATGAGATATCAAGTATATACATGTTTTGCAAGTGTGCATGAATTTCATGATTTATTAATTTATGATTTTGGTTGACTCACAGGCCTTATTTCATGATTAGTTCACGTATTTCAAGTATGCTTACGATTATCATGATTTTTACTAGCTCATGAATCTCATGTATATTATCCTATAAGCACTATATATGTTTTAGAAGTAGTATTTAACACCGAGTAGACCCGGGTCTAAGCATATCCCGAGTGTCAGAACTACGCGCCAACGTAGCCATGATCGGACCTCCTTTGCGACTGTCCCTTTGCCCGAATGGGACTTTCATGAGTGATATCACGCCTATTTTCATGGTTCTACCCTTTTCAAGGTAAGAACACCCTCCCGACTACGGGTTTACAGGTAGGGCTCCATGTGTGCTCATATGGGGTATGTCGGTTATAAGAATCTCCCACTATTCCTCATGATTTATGCATGATTATGATTATATACTTTGAATCAAGTCATGTTCAATAAGCTTTTCTCTTATGCTTACGATTATGATTGATTTACGAATGCTTTGAAAACATTGAGCCTTATGTTTGCATTATGATATTTACGTTATGATCATGTTGTCCTACTCTTATGAACTCTTATGTATTTTAACTGTCCATTTTTACTTACCTTGCATACTCAATACATTTCAAGTACTGACCGCATATTCTATGCTGTATCGTTTCATGATACAGGCCCCGATCTTCAAACTCAGCTCCGTCACTAGCCAATTCCAGAGTTAGCATCCAGTCTCTATTGGAGAGTCCTCATCTGTTGAGGGCCCTTTTCTATTTAGTTATGTTTACGTATTTTCAGTTTCAGACTTAGAGAGTTAGTTGGGGTCTTGGCCCATCAACTCATCAATATTAGAGGTTCTTCATATAGTGTATAATCAGCTTCAAACTTGTGTATGTATTCCGATGTTATGTTATGTTACACTTCTTCTTGGTTTATTATGACTAATCTTCCATTTCTATGGTTCAGTTAGATGTTATGTTCATACCATGGGTCTACTTGGAGTCCCTCTCGATCCGGACGTATGTTCGGGTTGTGACAAACTTGGTATCCAGATGGGAGTTCGTTTGGTTGACTCATCCTATAGTGGAGTTATTGTTCAGAACGGATCAGAATCACCTTGGTGACTTATGTGAAAGCTAGACAAGACGAGGACCCTATTTTGGTAAAGTTGAAGGAGGCAGTCCAAAATCAGAAGGTAGAAGTCTTCTCTAAAGGGGAGATGGTATGCTTTGATATCAGGGTTTCTTGTGTGTTCTGGACGTTGATGATTTGAGAAATCGGATGTTACATGAGGCTCATTGTTCCAGATGTTCGATACATCCAGGTGCCACTAAGATGTATAGTGACAAGTCTATTAATGGAATGGAATGAAGAAGGACATAACAAAATTTGTGGCTAAGTTTCTAAACTGTCAACAGGTGAAAGTGGAGCATCAAACACCGGGAGGTGTGCTTCAAGATATCAATATTCCTACTTGGAAGTGGGATGAGGTTAATATGGACTTCATCATAGGTTTGTCTCGCACTCGTCGAAAGTATGACTCCATTTATATGGTTGCGAATAGGTTGACTAAAGCACCTCATTTCCTACTAGTCAAAACTACCGATTCAGTGGAGGATTAGGCCAAATTGCATATTCGGGAGTTAGTTCAATTGCATGGAGTGACCTTGTCCATCAAATCAGATAGAGGTACCCAGTTTACCTCTCAGTTTTGGATATCATTTCAAAAGGGACTTGGTACTCAGGTCAAGCTTAGCACAACATTTCACCCGCAAACAGATGGTAAGGCGGAACGGACTATTCAGACTCTCGAGGACATGTTGAGAGCATGTGTAATTGACTTCAAGGCTAGTTGGGATGATCATTTGCCTCTCATTGAGTTTGCATATAACAACTACCATTCCAACATTCAGATGGCTCCGTTTGAGGCTCTTTATCGGCGAAGATGTAAATAGCCTATTGGTTGTTTTTGAAGTCGGTGAAGCTGTGATGATCAGACCAAATTCAATCCATAAGGATGTGGAGAAAGTTTAGCTCATACGGGACAGGTTGAAAACAACTCATAGTCTCCAAAAGTCCTATGTGGATGTGAGGAGGAGAGAGATCGAGTTCGAAGTTGATGATTGAGTGTTTCTAAAGGTGTCTCCCATGAAGGGAGTGATGAGGTTCAGAAAGAAAGGGAAACTCAATCCCCGTTATGTTGGCCCATACTGGATTATGAAACGGGTTGGAAAGGTAGTATATGAGTTGGAGTTACCCTCAGATTTAGCTTTCGTTCATCCCGTTTTTCATGTATCACTCTTAAAGAAGTGTTCGGGTGATCCAACTCTAGTTGTTCTGGTGGACAATGTTGGTGTGAAAGACAACCTTAATTATAAAGAGCTTCCGGTGGAAATACTGGATCTTTAGGTTCGAAAGCTAAGAAATAAGGAAGTAGCTTCAGTCAAGGTGTTATGGAGGAATCACCATGTTGAGGGAGCTACGTGGGAAGCCGAAGCAGATATGATGGATAAATACCCACATCTATTCCCTTTTGGCTTAGTTTCAGCTTGAGGTATCAGTTTTCCCTAAAAACTCTATTCAGTTTCATGTTCAGTTCATGTGTCCCAGTTTTCTTCATGTCAAAGCATGTATGTATGATGCATGAATTCAGTTAAGTCATGTAGTCCAGTTCGAAGGCAGTTGTTCCGTCCGTTTTCAGCTTATATGATCAGTATTTCAATGTGATGATTGCATTTGTCTTCTTCACTGTATGTTATCCAACATTCAAGGATGAAGGTTCCTAAGGGGGAGATATTGTAATGCCCCAAAAACCCTAAGATCAGACTCGGTAGTTGAAACGGAGAAAATAGAAATTTCTACACCAAATCACAAGACGAGTCATCCAGTGACCCGTCAGGATGACCATGATTCTTTAGGTGACTCATGGTGAGGTGCTTGACTTAAGTTGGAAATTCGATTTTTTGGGTCACCACGGACATGAGTACGAGTCGTGTCAGCACCATGACTCGTTGAGTCAGTCGTGGTCAAGGATGAGGTGGAGAAAGATGACAATGGACAGTGTTGGTGATGGATCATCACCATGACTTTTTGGGAGCACCACGAGTCATGGTTTCCCTTGCAATGAGCCCCTAGTAAAATTGGGTAAGTGTAATCAATGACTAGTGGCCACGAGTCGTGGCCTTGGACTACGACTCATCTAGTCCCTCGTTGGGACTAGCAGTCTATTTTTCTCTGCGAGTTTATTAAGGACTTTTCCATAATTCATATGTTCCTAATGCCTAAACTACATCATTTTAAGGTCAAAATAGAGCATATTAAGATGGCTAAGTCATTCTAGCCTATTCAAAACTCATACATGCAAGTTTGAGGGTTTAGAGAGTGATCAAGCATAGTTCATCAAGGTTCTTCCTTAATTCTGCTTCAATTTCTTTTGGGTGATCAAGGAAGTGAGTATAAAAAACTTACCCAGGTATGTGGGGCTATGAATGAGAGTTCCTTTCACTCTCACGCCCTAAACTCTTCTTAAATTTCATGAATTCCAATTCTAAAAGTCAAGTTTCATGATCAATGAAGTTTATGTCAATTCTTGTGAAATTCGATATGATTTATCGATCAGTCAATCTCTCTCATGTATTAAATCATATTTTATGATCTATGAGCAGATTTTATAACTATTTTAAAGTTAAATTGACAGATTTGAGTTAAATCCAATTATGCTCAATTATGCATGTTCTTATGAAAAGTTAAGTTATGATTTCGCTATGATCTTGATCCAGATTAGCCCAACTATGATTTGTGCTTTACAATATGATTTATCTCAAATACTTATCATGGATTTATGCGATATCAAGTATATACATGTTTTACAAGTGTGCATGAATTTCATGATTTATGAATTTATGATTTTGACCGACTCATGGGCCTTATTTCATGACTAGTTCAGGTACATGCTTACAATTATCATGATTTTTACTAGCCCATGAATCTCATGTATATTATCCTATGAGAACTATATATGTTTTGGAGTAGTATTTAGTAGACCCGGGGTCCAAGCATATCCCGAGTCTCAGAACTACGGGCCAACGTAGCCATGATGGGACATCCTTTATGACTGTCCCTTTGCCCAAATGGGCCTTTCATGAGTGATATCATTCCTATTTTCATGGTTCTACTCTTAGAAAGGTATGAAAACCCTCCCTACTAGGGGTTTACAGGTTGGGCTCCATGTGTGCTCATATGAGGTATGCCGGTTATAAGAATCTCCAACTATTCCTCATGATTTATGCATGATTATGATTATGTACTTTGGCTTAAGTCTTGTTCAATAAGCTTTTCTCTTATGCTTAAAATTATGATTGATTTACGAATGTTTTGAAAACATTGAACCTTATGTTTGCATTATGATATTTACATTATGATCATGTTGTCCTACTCTTATGAAATCTTATGTCTTTTAACTGTCCATTTTTACTTACCTTGCATACTCGGTACATTCCAAGTTCTGACTGCATATTTTATGTTGTATCGTTTCATGATACAGGCCCCGATCTTCAGACTCAGCCCCGTCACTAGCCAGTTCCGGAGTTAGCATCCAGTCTCTATTGGTGAGTCCTCATCTATCGAGGCCCCTTTCTATTCAGTTATGTTTACGTATTTTCAGTTTCAAACTTAGAGAGTTAGTTGGGGTCTTGTCCCATCAACTCATCAGTATTAAAGGCTTTTCAGACATATGGTATAATCAACTTCAGACTTGTGTATGTATTCTGATGTTATGTTATGTTAGAATTCTGCTTGGTTTATTATGATTAGTCTTCCATTTCTATGGTTCAGTTAGATGTTATGTTCATACCATGGGTCGACTTGGAGTCCCTCGAGGTTCCTTGTCCTGTGTCTCAATTCGAGCCTATGTTTGGGTCGTGATAGGCACACATCTTCTAACCAACTGGTCTGGCCCCAATTTGTACAAGAATGGCTCATCCCATATGTAGAACCGACTACCATGAAGGAGCTTACTCTTCCTTTCTGGAGTTGCAGCCAGTGATAATACTCAAACTCACACTTCCTAACAAAGCATGAAGCGAACGTTGTCAATAAAGAACCCAACAAAGGTTGGGGTCGATCCCACAGGGAATATGGAAAGATATAGAAGAATGCTAGTATTTATGATTTTGAGTCAATTATTTCCTAAAGGGGGGAATTTGGAAAAGTAACTAGTAATATTGTTGAGAAATTGAATGTTGATTCCAAATTAATACAACTAACTAGGGTAAGTGTTTTCCATGGGTTCATAACTACTTCGGGTTTTACACTTGTGATCTACCCCAATACTTTTACTTGTAGGACTGATAACTAGGGTTCTTCCAAACGTCTGATTTGTCCCTATTGGATGACAATACTCAATCACCGGGTTAGGACTCATGAGCGATTTTAATTTAGCTGTTATCAATTTGTCTCAAATTTAATTATCCTATGACCACAACTCAAGTTAATACAATGATCATAAAAATCAAGGCTTTATTGTACTTTTCTTTTCCTAATTTCTACCTCTCTAGGCTCAAGCAAGTAAAGAATTCAGGCAAGTCCTAACATAACACACCGTTAAGAAATGTTTAAAGATGAATAGAATACAATACAATCATTTAATATTGGTTTAGAATCACATCGTGCAAACCCTAGTTCGTTAATTCACCATGGCTCCCACAACCCTAGTTGTGGAGGTTTTAGCTTCTCATAATTATAAGTAAAAATTAATAACATTCATAGACAAACACATAAATTAATACTTACAAGGATTATAGGAAGAAACTCACTTGATCATTGCAAAAATAAGGAAGGACAATTCAACAACAATTGTCTCTAACTTGTCTAAACTTGGCTCAAAAATTCTCTTCTAAGTGTATTAAGACTTTTTTCCTTATATAAAAATAAAGGGTATTTATAATAGTAGATTTATGCCTTCTTTTTTTCCTCCATGGATTTAATTTGGGATTTCTAGCTCCTTTTCCTAGTTGAAGTAGGAAACACTGACTGGCCGCTGGACATGCTTGGCGCGCTGCGCATGGCATCGCGAAGGCAAGGGTGCCGCGTCGCATGGATGGTTGCATAACATAGCCTGCGTCTTGCACATGTGTTGCTGTGCGCTATGCTTCTGGTTGCGCGGGCATGACAGTGTAGTGCTCAATGCTATGGCTTTGACCTGTTCATTCCAGCTTCTTCACCTTCATTCCAATAGCCTCAAATATACCTAAATCCATCACTTTTAGCCCTGAAAGAATCTAATCATGTGCATCAGCTCTTTTCACAAATATATATCATAAAACACATGCAAACAGACATAATTTGTTCTCGTAACATAGTAAATTATGGGCAAAATATGGCTAAGAAGTGCGTAAATATGCCCTTCATGACCACCCCACACTTAAACTATTGTTCATCCTCGAACAATCTACTACTTCCCTTCTCAAATTTAGGCACTAAATTCATCCTATGTATAGGGCTACTTGCACTTAGGATCATGAGACAAATCAATAAAGCTCCAATAATTCACTCACATGCATATAGGATCAACATTAAAATGTCAAGTTTGAAATCACTTAACTTTTAAAAACTAACTCATCAAGAAATATTTTGGGCCAACATGAAGCATATGTAATTTAGCAATCAAGATATATCAAAGTCTTACCATTTTGCCCCTCTCAATTTTAGGGACATGCCCTTTCTTACACAAGCTATAAATCAACATGAACATAGGCATAAATAAATAATTTCCGCTCACTCTCCCAAAGAACTCAACATACATGCAAAAGACGACCCATAGGCTTGCCCTTAGTGTATTACTACACTAATATAGAATTATGAATCAAGGATCAATTAGGACTTAAATTTGCTTGTAATGTTGGCTAAGGGACGGGTAGGGACTATTTGGACAAGTTAGTGACTAAGCTCCCTAAGCACTTTAATACTTCACAACACTTTGATTTTTAGCATATTCTTCAATCTCCTATTTTTCTCCTTATACCTCCTTTTATTTTTCAAATTTTCAACCTAGGTGACTAGTGGGGATATTTTTTCAACATTGAGCTCATTTACACATTTTTTAAATCATTATATTTCTTCTTTTTTTCTCGAAGCTCCTTCTTCTTTTTGTTTTTCCACTAACGTCACCCTCCTTGTTTCACAAATTTCACCTTTTTCTTTTCTTCTAATTTACCACACTTTTTAGCTTTTTCCTACACTTCTCCAATTATTCTCCTTTCATACAAAAATTTTCAATTAAAGTGCTCTAGGAGTCATCTGGATCAAATAAAAGTCAATAGAACAAAAAGGGATTAAGCTTGTAATATGGTTATCAAAAGAATAGACTAAGGTTCAAAATGACTAACTAGGACAATTACATTAAGGTAGGAAAAAATCGAGATACAAGTAGGTTACTAAATAAAAACCTATATCACTTCCTAAATCCATCATTCTCATTTCGTTTTGCACATACGCCGAGCAAGTTCTAGACATCAATTTACAAGCATGGAGTATACAAAAATTCCTCACACATTGGCACAAATGGTTTAACAATGGAAATCAAGATCACATAAACACATATATTCATATTGCATGCATAACATAATTAAGCCCAATTTTTTCAAGTACAAGAGTCAAGTTCCAAAAGACTAAGTGTTTCTACCTTTTTCATGCATTTTTGAGTAAATTTCATAAAGTGTCAATGATACCTAAAGTGAAGCACCAACTTTCATAATGTCCAAGTTCTTGTTCTTCCTAATAACTAATTTACCCTTAAGACGGCCGTCATCTATCCATCATCGGAAAAAGTCATGACTCAGTGACTAAAAATAAAAAAAATAAAAAAAATCTAGACTCTCTAGTCAGTTCTAAGGGACTATCCACCGGAAAAGTATCGAAAACAAAATATGAAGGAGCCCAAAATAAAATAAAACCAGAAAAAAAATACTTCAAACCAACTAACCTGCAAGATAAGTCATAAATCCCAAAAAAAACTAGGCCTACTATGTGCAAATTTAGCAATTAAGGCATGCATTGTAATATGAACTTCACTTCTCCTACCCCACACTTAATTAGTAACACTGTCCTAGTGATAAAATAATAAAGAATAAAGTAAAAGAGTGAAAGAAGAACTCCCCGGGCCTCTACTCCTCATCGTTTATGGGGGCAAGAGCAACTTTCCCCATCTCAGAATCCTTCTCATTATCATCACTAGACTCAATGTCCACGTCCACTCTTGCCATGTCATCCTCTGTGGCTACATCATCATCAGGGGGCTCCTCAAATCCAAGCCCAACTCTGCAAAGGTCTCACGATTGTTCGCTTAGAGGGTAGTCCATGTTAAGCTACTGTAGCTGCTCCTCAGTCACGCCATTCATCCTCAGCTGGAGCATTTGCATACAATACAAGTGGCTCAACATGTTATAAATTCACGCATTATGCTCATTGATAGAAAGGACTGGGCCATTTATACCCTCGGGTTCCTTAGTTTTAGTCATATCAGCCCCCCTAGGATCATAAGCAGGTCTATAGTCTGCCTCCTCCTCCTCAATATCATGCCCACGTAGAAATCGGGTCAGGAGACCCCCAAATATAAGGTTTTGTCCCTTTTTCACCCTTGCTCTCTTCAACACATTTTTAATGGTCACTCCTACGTTAATTGGCATCCTAGTCATTAGCACATAGACAAGACACACTCTTTCCCTAGTCACATGGGTTACATGCTGTCGCGACCCAAATTTGCACCCGGGTCAAAACACGGTACTTGGTACCATAAGTGACCCCAAGCTAACCCATGATCTATCATTACATTGGTAAACTAAGTAAACATAAGCGGAAACTTTATAAAAATAATTATGTAATCAATACTACAGAAAGTGTAACCATATTAGAAAACAATACTAAATAACTGTGTCTGAAAGCCAACTACTAACTGATGAGTTGCTGGGAAAATCCCCCATCTAATTCTAAAATATGACTTAAAAGAAACCAACTGAAAAGAAAATATTGTCCTTGAAAGATGAGGACTTACCAACAGATGAAGCCACTAATATCATCGGAGGAAAACTACTGACGATGCTGAGACTGAGAATATGCCCCTATATGATAATACGATACAACATAGAAAGTATGCATCAGTACTTTGAATGTACTGAGTAAGTGAGACATACAATATGCATGGAAAACAAACAATTGAACTGAAATAACATGAAATGACCAACTGATACTGAATACTAATAAAAACTGAGCTATAACTGATATGGTCAATAATGACCCTAATTGATGGTCGTAAACATGTCCTGGAACTAAGGGACTGAACTGAGCTAAACTGAAATGAACTGAACTGAATTGAACTAAAACTGTGCTAACAAGTGGGAGAGTCTATAACCGACATATACCACCTGAGGTAAATGTGGAGTTTGATGTATACACCCCATCGGAGAAAGCCCACTGTACCTTGCCAGGGTATAGTGGCTGGCTGGGTGATCATAAGGCTGGGGCCCGTTGGGCCAATAACCTACAGTGGCAACGTAGTTCTAGGAACCTAGGTGCACTGGATTCATATTCTTCTCAGTGCTAAGTACTACTCCCACTAGATAGTCCTAACTTGACTATAAAGCTGATAGCTCGAAGCTGGAGTCCTGGACTAAGTCAGGAATATTGATATGGAATTACCTTGAGAGTCTAACAGACTGAATAACTGTAAACTGGTATTCTAAGACTGGCTAGAGCTGTTTATCTGGAAGCGTCATAACTGTTTGAAGAACAAACTGATAACCAAAAGTGCTAGTTCTAAGATTGGTTAGAGCTACTTATCTGGAAGCGTCGTAAGCATCTAAAGAACAACAAATAATTGATAACTGAAACTGGGATGGGAGGTATTACTGACACCTCGAGACTGACTATAGTCAAACTGAGCAGCTGACATTTCTTTAAGATACGTAAATTTATGAAGTACTGACTAAGATTGAACAATCAATGATTCTACTTTTGATCATACAACTGTACTATCCTGGTAATTTCAAGAACAATCAAAATCAAGCAATACTTGTATTAAGAACATACTGAAAAATACTCAATTCACTGTATTCAATGAAACTAGGGCTAAAATCATATAATTTTATTGAAAGAGGTAATGACCAGAAGTATAGCTAACAACAACCCTTAATACTCATGAAAATTATAATAGGAAGAAGTCCATAATTTACTGACAAATGAACCCTAACTGTGAACTTTATGGCTAGAACTGATAAGCATTTTAGAAGTGTTTTAGGGCACAAGGGAAGAACAATTCCCTTGTTGAATTCCCACATACTTGGAGTCGAATTTCCTGAAAAGGATCTGGAGATTCTGAGGAGAAAACTTGAAAGCCCTAGCTTACTCTAAGAGAACTGTCAGGAACTTCTTTACTCTAGAGATCGAGAGTTAAGTAAAATGAGGGGGATTTAGTCGATTACCACTTTAATTCTCTCCAAAACGTGCCCAAAACAATGTAGTTTAGGAACTAAAATATCTAGAAGTTATGAAAATGCCCCTGAAAGAAAAGTTGGAAAACTGCACGAGAGGGACCAACGGGTCACATAACAAGTCGTTGGTTGATACCACGACTCGTTGGGACCAGTCGTTGGTCCCGGGCTTGGAATCAGGGCTCACTCAAATTTGGCAACAGAAAGGGACCATGACTCATTGGACGAACCAATGGATCATTGGTACCTCTCATTGTCACTGGTAGGATTTTTAAATAAAACTTGGGAACCCGGCTTACGGATGACACAACGACTCGTTCGTAGAACCAATGGGTCATTGTGTCTGCTCATGGTCAACACTGCCAGGACCTGAAATCTAGTGACGAGTGGAAATGACGACTCGTTAGAGGTTACAACGAGTAATTGGTTCCACTTGTTTCTTCTGGGAGATGTATGGAAGATTTTTGTACTAGGAAAGAACGACTCATTACTCTTCATAACGGGTCGTTGCATGACTCATTGGTTCCCGGATGAAAAGCTTGCCTCTCAAACAATGACTCATACAATGGTCCATTGGTGATGACAACGACTCATTCTCTGAGTCATCCTAAGACTAAAACTATAAACTGATTTATGAAAAAATGACTAACTTCGAAATGATTTAACCATACTAACTGAGTTGACACAACAAGGATGCATATTAGAAACATGAATAGAGATGATGAGTATGAAATTGAATAGAGTATCGAGAATGAATTTAATACCTGATGCTGAAATTGAACTAGAAGGGAATATATGAGGGTATTTAACCACCATGTATGCCTTTGCCTCCCATACAGCTCCCTAAACTAGCTGGTTCGTCCACAATACTTTCACTGAAGGGACCTCTCAGCTTATGAACCTGACGGTCTAGGATCTGAACTGGAACCTCTTCGTAAGAAAGACTATCCTTTACTCCCACACTGTCAAGTGGCACAACTAAAGTAGGATCACCAATGCACTTCTTCAACAGTGACACATGGAAGACTGGGTGCACATATGCTAACTCCGAAGGTAATTCTAACTCGTAGGCCATATTGCCAATTTTCGTAGAATCTTGTAGGGTCCTACTTACCTCACACTGAGTTTCCTTTTCTTTCCAAACCTCATCACCCCTTTCATGGGTGAAATTTTCAAATAAACCCAATCATCCACAACAAATTCTAACTCTCTCCTCCTCACATCCATATATGATTTCTATCTGCTCTAAGCTGTTTTCAATCTTTCTCTGATCAGTTGCACTTTTTGCATAGCTTCTTGAATTGAGTCTGGTCCTATCAAGGTCGCTTTGCCAACTTCAAATCACCCTATAGGAGACCTACATATTCTACCATATAATGCCTCAAATGGGGCCATCTGAATACTGGAGTGGTAACTGTTATTGTATGCAAATTTGATGAGAGATAGGTGATCATCCCAACTGCTCTTGAAGTCAATCACACAAGCTCTCATCATATCTTCTAGGTTCTAAATAGTCCGCTCAACTTGTCCATCTAAGGGTGAAAGCTGTGCTAAGCTTGACCTAAGTCCTTTCTGAAATGACTTTCAAAAATGAGATGTGAAGTGGGTACCTCTATCTGAGATAATGGATAAGGGAAATCCACGTAGTCTGACAAACTCTCGGATGTATAGTTTAGCATAATCCTCAGCTGAATCTGTAGTTTTAACTGGGAGGAAGTGTGCTGACTTTTTCATCAGATCTACTATTACCCAAATTGAATCATGTTGCTAGAGAGTACGAAATAAAAATGTAATGAAGTCCATATTCACTTCTTCCCACTTCTACGTGGGTATGCTGATATCTTGAGTCATACCCCCAGGTCTTTGATGTTCAACTTTAACCTACTGGTAGTTCGGGCACTTAGCCACAAATTCTATAGGATCCCTTTTCATGTCGTTCCACCAGTAGATTTCCCGTAGATCACGGTACATCTTAGTGTCACCTGGGTGGATAGAATATCTGGAGCTGTGTGCTTCTACCAGTATTTGCTGTCTCAAGTCATCTATGTCAAGAACGCATAGTCTGCCCTGGTAACGAAGCACACCATCTCCCCCTTTGGAGAAAGCCTCCACTTCTTTTCTTAAAATTGCTTCATTCTGCTTAAGCAGTATGGGATCTTCATCCTTCTTTGACTTAACCTCAACAACTAATGAGGATTCTGAACCACTATGTAGTACTACTCCGCCCTTAGCTGAATCCATCAACTACACTCCCGAAGGGGGCTAACCTGTGAATTCTTTCGCTAACTCTTTTCTGCCCTCTTCAACATAAGCAACACTCCCCATAGACATTCTACTCAAGGCATCTGCCACCATATTTGTCTTTCACGGGTGGTACAACACACTCATGTCATAATCCTTTAATAACTCCAACCACTTTCCTTGGAGAAGATTTAGATATTTCTAACTGAACACATATTGAAGGCTCTTGTGTCGGTGAAAACATCCACGTGAACCCCATAAAGGTAATGCCTCCATATTTTTAGAGCAAACACCACTGCCGCCAATTCAAGATCATGAGTCGGATATTGTTCTCATGAACTTTGAGTTGTCTGGAGGCATAAGCTATCTCCTTACCCCCCATGCATCAGAACACAATCGAGGCCAACTCTGGAAGCGTCACAATAGACTACGAATCCATCTGTTCCTTCTAGTAAGGTCAGGACTAGAGCTATAGTAAGTTGAGTCTTCAGCTCTTGGAAACTCTTCTCACATGCATCTGACCATTGAAACTTTACCTTTTTCTGAGTTAGCTTAGTTAGAGGAGACGCAATAGAATAAAATCCCTCTACAAACAGTTGGTAATAACCGGCTAGAACCAGGAAACTTCTGATATCTATCTATTGGGGAAGTAGGTCTTGGCCAGTCTTTCACCGCAGCTATCTTTTGAGGATCTACCTGAATACCCTCACCTGAGACCACATGACTGAGGAAAGCCAAAGACATCAACCATAATTCACATTTGCTAATTTAGTGAATGACTGGCGATCTTTGAGAGTTTGCAACACTATCCTCAGACGGTAAGCATGCATCTCTTTATTTCTAGAGTACACTAAAATGTCGCCTATGAACACGATAACAAACATGTCCAGATACTCTTTAAATACCCTGCTTATCAGGTCTATGAAAGTTGTAGGGGCATTAATTAGTCCAAAGGACATAACCACAAATTCATAGTGACCATAATGAGTTCTGAAGGCTATTTTTGGTATGTCACATTCCCTGACCCTAAGCTAATAATACCTCCACTTGAGATCTACCTTGGAAAAACAACTGGCTTCTTGAAGCTGATCAAAAAAGTCGTCAATCCTGGGTAGGGGATATCTGTTCTTAACCGTAACTTTGTTCAATTGATGGTAGTCAATACACATTTTGAGGGTACCGTCTTTCTTTCGCACAAATAACACCAGAGCACTCTATGGAGAGATACTAGGCCTGATGAAACCCTTATCTAGAAGGTCTTTTAGCTATTCCTTCAACCCCTTAAGCTCAGCTGGAGCCATTCTATAAGGAGGAATAGAGATGGGATGAGTATCTGGAATAAGGTCTATGCCGAAGTCTATTTCCTGCTCAGGAGGGACTCTAGGAAGATCTTCGGGAAACATGTCAGGAAATTCGCTGATAACTGGAATTGATTGAATAGTTGGGGTCTCGAAGCTAGAATCTTTAAACCAAACTAGGTGATAGATGCATCCTTTCGAAATGAGCTTCCTTGCCTTAAGGTAGGAAATAAACCGACCCTTAGGTGCTGAAACACTACCCATCCATTCTATTACTGGCTCATTGGAAAACTAAAACTAGACGACTCTAGTTCTGCAGTTGACTGAGGAATAACCAAAATATAACCAATCCATTCTAAGAATGAGGTCGAAATCGACCATGTCTAGCTCTACTAGATCAATTGGAATGACTTTATTCAACACAGAGATTGGGCAGTTTCTTCATACCTTCTAACTAATTCACCAACTGGGTAAGAGACTAAGAATGGTTTCGAGAGGACTTCTTGACTGATTTCAAACTGAACAGCTACATAAGGAGTCACGAATAATAGTGTGGCTCCTGGATCTAGTAGCGCATACACATCTAGATGAAAAAGGCGTAACATACCCGTGACCACTTCAAATGAGCTTCTCTAATCCTGAAGAGAGGAAATAGCATAAAAGTAGTTTTGGCGCTGACTGCCATCCGTATCTGAAGTATTACACTGCTGAGCTGGATGGCCTACTAGGCCGGCTGAAGTAGACTAAGCTCTCCCCCATCCTGCTGAAGGACACTCTTTTAACCTGTGACCCAACTGCCCACTTCTGAAGCATCTATCTTTGCCCATGCGGCATTCACTTGGATGGTTCTTGCCACATTTGGGACAAGCTGGGTAACGGTTGCTGGCACTGTAACTTTGGGACTGAGAGCTAGATGCTCCACCCTTCCGATCCTTGCAGGACTTGAAAGTAGGGGCACTAGCTTATGTGGGTGCTGGAGTACCCTATTGCTGCTGCTATGGGAGACTACTGCCGCCAGACCTCTAGTGGCCATAATCTGACAGACCTGTTCTAGCCCGCTTGTTCTCCCTCTCAATATCCTTCAACTTCTCTTCCTCAATCTGCTAGGTGTTCGGTCATTTGTTGGGTATAAAGTTACACGCAAGTGCACGTGGTCGAACAAGTAGTAAAGTGGCTTAAGTAAGCCATGTATCGATCCCACAGGGACTGGGATGAAGTGCAATCTGCTCAAGTGTACTATATTTCAATTCTAAAAATGCAGACAACAGTGTAACCAAGAAGTTGATATTTTTGATTTCTAATAATTATGCTAAGTCTAAAACAATTATCTAACATGAATCTGAACTATGAATATGAGCATGCTGAGGTTAAACGAACATGTAATGAAATTAATTGTCAATATAATTTGGTTAGCCTTTTCCTCCGGTTGCTAGTCAAGAATTATTGCCAAGGGATTAAAACTCTCGTATTTAACCCCACTTAAGAATCATGAATCATCCACCTACATTTCTGTGATTAAATGCAATTCATGTTCTAGCCATACAAAACCGATTCCTAAATTGACTAATACGACTTTCAGGTATATTTCTATCCTGAAGGTAAATCAATTCTCAATTTTCCCAAACTAAGAAAGGATCATATCCTATTAATTCACAACTTTCCAATTTCTTGCTCTCTCGAGTGAAACCAGACTTTTTAAATGTACATTAACGTAGGCCACACATTAATGCAGTAAGAACAAGAATCAATAGAACAACCATGGAAGAAAAGATGAAAAACCAAAGAATCAATAATCACATTTCATTACAATTGTTCTTAACCTCAGCAAAAAGATGAATTAGCCACTCATTTGTGGATTAAACATCGTTAAATGAGTGTTAAACATACAAGCAATTGAATACAAGAAGAAGGAAAGAGAGAAAAACCCTGATAATTTCGTCCCCTCAACTGCCTGTAACCCACGTTCTTGCTCCACCAAGTCAGAATATTGAAAAATGAACCTAAGTGTTCTATTTATACTAGTGGGAATTTTTTCCGGAATAACAAGCAACGTATCGCGGAGTGCATCGCGGAGCACTGCCTCCGTGACACGCTACCGACGCGGACCCTCACTGGAAATTGGGGGTCCAGGAAATAAGGCCCAACGTGGCAGGCGTGCTACGCGGAGCCAGGCCACCGTGCCACGGCCCCATCGCGAACCCTCTCTGGAAATTGGGCGAAAATTCCCTATCCAGGCAGAAGGCCTCCATGATGGCAGCGTGACAAGACTCCATCGCGGAGCCCCTTTATTTTGTGCTTTCCAATGCCTTGTCCCTTGCTCACATCCGAGTCAAACCCCGATATCTTCCAACATGCATTTTAGCTTCCCGAAATTACATTTTTCCTGCAAAACAATACTGATCATGTTGGTTAGTATAAATTCACATTTTATTACCAATTACATGAGAATGTATAAACATTGATAGATAAACAAGGCTAAAATGACACCTTTGAGTATCACTTGGGCATATAAATTTGCCCAAGATCACTTACCCCACACTTAAATCCTTGTTCGTCCTCGAACAACAATCTTACACCTCATGCAATTTACATCCCAACCTCGCTACTTTGGTTCGACAATTTAGGTTACGGTCATACCGATTATTCAATACAGCAAATCATCAAGAAAACATGCATGGTCCTATCAATTCAATGACCTTCAATACATCAAGACCTCCTAGACTTAAGAATCGACTCTTGATATTGGCAAACTCCTGCAAATCAGCTGATCAAGACATCCGACACGAAGATTAATCTCTCATCAAGCATGTGCCCTCACAATACAAGATAATTTCCCCTTTTTAATCATATGAACTCACAAAATTTCAAGCAGGGGCATATAAACACAATTTCGCTCTCTCTCCCAAAAGTATTCACATGCATCATGTCATGACCCATAAGCTTGCCTGTAGTGTACTACTTCACTAATATAAAGAAATGTGATGTAAGATCACATAGGACTTTAACGGGTTGTAATGGAAGCTACGGAACTAGTAAATATTGGGCTAGCCAATAATACCCACTAGCATCCTTAAGCGCTTTTTCAACACATCCCATCAAACTCATGGACATTGTTTCTTTCTTCATCCTCCCATTTTTGAAGTTGTTCTTTAGTTTGGACCATCTTATTAAGCACACTTTTCAATATAACAAAGATTATTCATGCACCTTCATTATAGTTTATTTATAACAATTGCACCTTCAACCTTTTCTTTCCTTCCATCTCTCTGCTTTGCTTTTCTTTTCACCATTCTCACTCTTTTGACACTTTGGGAAAATTATTTTCTCTTCTTAAGTGCTTAAGAGTTTTGGATCGGCTTTACGGCTAATGAAAAGAAGGGATTAAGCTCGGTTTACACTTTTTGACAAAAGAAAACAAATTAATAGGCTAAAGGCTCAACGGGCTGACTAGGGTACACAATCAAGGTGGGTATGATCATGAAAAATAGAAACTTTCGGTTAAAAACAAAGAAATGCCTACATCCTTTCCTACAACACACCTCCTTCATTTCGTTTTGTACACACACCAGGCAAGTTCTAGACACTTCAAAATAGCATGGAATAACAAAACCTCACTTCACACTTATTGCACATGCTCAATTCAAGATGTATTCACAGACTCTTCACTCAGCTAATTATAGGAATTCAACCATTAAGCCTCAATCACGCTGAATCGAACTCTATGGCCCAGGTATCTCAACACATTTACAAAGTTGCATGCTTTCATACGAATCACATTTGCATTTTAAAAATCATGTACAACACGCAACCATAATTCCGCAACCATAAAGTAACTACAAGTTTTGGGATGCAACCCACAAAAGAAAAACAACTGAAAAATAATTGAAAAATCTACTCCTAATGACTACATTTCCCTTAAGATGGTCGTCATCCATCCATCATAGGGAACGGTCACTAACTAGGACTTCAGTTCAATGGGACTCTTCTCGGTAAAAGAACCGAAAACAAACGCCGAGAAACCCAAGAATTGAAAAAAAAAGAAAAATTTTAAAAATATCGATCATTTCGATAAACAAAAATATGGAAAAACTCAGCTAGTAACATTCAGCAACACACAACAGTTTCACATATATTTACAATACAGAACAATAACTTACAATCACAAATCACAGGTCAGAAGATTTTGTTCACAGCACAACAACAGATTAGGACATATCAAACAACATAACCAGCACCTAACTACTCCCACCCCACACTTATCTCGAACACTATCCCCAGTGTTCACAAAAAAAAATTAAAATAGCACAAAAATCGGGTGGTGGAACTCCCTGATCAATCAAAGTACTCCACTTCTTCATCAGGTGCTGCTGCTTCATCTCC
The DNA here is from genome assembly GCA_035772735.1 of Datura wrightii. Classification (NCBI taxonomy): domain Eukaryota; kingdom Viridiplantae; phylum Streptophyta; class Magnoliopsida; order Solanales; family Solanaceae; genus Datura; species Datura wrightii. Next base: position 8,311,526 of record JASDFA010000008.1, on the reverse strand, counting down.
CATGTCTGAATCACCCCCATCGTCATCCTCGGACTCCACATCGGAGTCCTCCCGACGTGTCTCCTCGTCCGTGGGGACATCATCATCCGTGGGCTCTACAAATGCTGGCCCCACTCGGCATAGGGCCCTGGCGTTTTCGCCGAAAGGGTAGTCTAGCTCGAGCTGCCATAACTCCTCCTCTGTTGCTGGCCTCCTGCCTATCCTCAGTTGGAGCATCTGCATCCCATACATGCGAGCCATGTACTGATCATCACGAGCATGTCACTTGCCTAGTGTAAGCGCTGGCCCGTGGGTGGTGTCGGGAGCCTTAGTTTTAGTGACATCTAAGGCCCGCCGCTCCATCTGCGGGATATAATCAAGGGCCTCTTCCTCGACATCCAGGCCCCTCAGGAAGGTGGTGAGTAGCCCACCAAATCCGTATCTGTGCCCCTGATGCAACCGGGCTCTCTTCATGGCGGAGATAATCACCGCCCCCACGTTGATCTCCAGCCCTTTCATCAGGGCATACACCAGGCATACACGATCCCAGGTTACATCTGTCATATGTACCCCCGGGATTAGGCAAGAATAGATGATCTTTAGCCATATTCTGGCTTCCCTGTTCATCTGTGAATAGGGCAAAGTCTGATGGTAGCCCCTCTCTTTGTGTCTGCTCCATCTAGCTGTCGATCGGGTTCCACACAAAGTGCATCTGATGTCCGCATATGGTGGAGTGATGTTCAGCTGTCGAAGCACGTGGGCGTCTGTGTCCCGCACCCCTAGGATAGCATTGAGGTGGTGGGGCTCGAAGGTGACTATTTGCCCTCTGATTTTGATGGTGTGACTTCTGAGAGTCGGGTCCCAATTGGCATAGAATTCCCAAATCAGGTGCAAGTTGCATTCCTTGGGCTCTTCAAAAATGAATTTGAGCCCAGCTGTCTCGATCCGGTGTACAATCCTAGGGAACTCTTGTGCCAACGGTTCCCGTGCTATGTGTTCCTCGGGGAAGTACTTACTCTCCTTGTGCTTGGCATACCACTTCTTCCCCTCTTCTGTCACCCACCTGGTTCCGTATTGGCGGCGTTGGCCACGTGGAACCGCTGGTGCTGCTGGGACTGCTGTGCCTAGTCTGATTCGCTTTCTTCCGGCGCTCGATGTTGATGCGCCTTTCCCTTTTTCTTGCCTGCTTGCCATTTTACCTGTCAATCCAAGTAGACAAGATCAATGTTAAGCCAATGAATATTTACTCCGACTAAGGTCGGGTTAAGCTAGGCTACCCCACACTTAGTCCTTACCAAAAATTACAACATTCAGGCAAGATCATGCTTATTTACACAAACCAACAACCAACTATACAACCATGCTTAGTGCCTTCGAAGAATTCGATGGTATATATTCTATGTACTACTCAGACTTCGTACAACTAACAACAATCATTACCCTCAATAACATTTTATTCCATCGCACTTAGCACGGAAAAACAAAGAAACGAAACAACAAGAATTTATCTACACGAACCTATACAACTCACCCAATTCTTGCAAATTTCACTATTCCCCTAACCCGAGAATTCGTCGGTTTTTGTTTTGTTTTTTACATCATAACAATTAGCACATCGACTAATATCACTCAACATGTACAACCCGGCATGAATTTCACAAGTTCACTACATTTTCCACTTCCACTTCAAAAACAAGCCCTAAATATGATTGTATCAACAAAATTCGATTAAATTATGTAATTAATGAGTTCAAGCAATCACAATGATACTCCGAACATTCATCAACACTAATTCAATTGAATTCATGCTTAATTTCTTCTTAAGGCGAACTTAGCTCACATCACATGCTCAATATCAAAGAAAATTGATAAGGAATGAGATGGAATCGAAGAACATACCTTGAGATTGAAGAATTGAAGGAAACTTGTTGAATTTCTTTGCCTATTCCGTGTCACGTTGAAAGGGGAGGGGTTTTGGTCGCGGAGTATGTGAGGAATAAAGAAAAGTTGAGGGGGATTCGGGGTTTAAAAGTGGAATAATCACGCGGGTCGCCCGGCAACCCGGTGTGACCCGTCGCGATATACACAGCAATGTGTCACGGAGTGCATCGCGGAGCACTGCCTCCGTGACACGGAGCTGTCGCGAGGGTACTCTGGAATTTGTTTTAAAATTCTGGATTTATACCTCAACGTGTCACAGAGGGTAACGCAGAGGTCCTCCTCCGTGACATGGAGGTATCGCCCTAGCTCACTGTTTTGCCACTTTTTCTTAATTTTCATACCATGAATTTTCCTTTGCAATTCCTTGTATATTTTCCTCCCCCGTTCGACCTGAAATTCATTCTACTACAAAAAATTGGTTAGAATTATAGGTTTCACTCTAAATAAAAATAAAAACAAAAATTAAAACTAAACATTTTGTTGTTAATTAAGAAAAAGAAAAAGAAAAATCTATTCACAATTTACAAAGAAAATTTTTTTCACGGGTTGCCTCCCGTGCAGTGCTTGGTTTACCGTCGCGGCTCGACGTCGTTCAGCTCAGTTGTCCCCTAGGGTGATGGACATTTTCTCTCAAAAACCGTCCTCCCCCCAATAGTGCTTACACCATTCCGGTGGTTTTCCCAATAACTCTCGTGAATCCTTAATCTGCTCATCATCGACTTGATCAATCACATTGATCACTGAGAGTTCTTTGTACACAGTCAGGAGCTTGGGTGCCTTGTATACATCAAACACTTCCACCCTGTCGTGTGCTCGCATTGTTAGCTGCCCCGCAGCTACATCAATCAGCGCTTTCCCGGTCGCCAAGAAAGGACGTCCCAAAATAAATGGGACTTTCGCGTTTGGTTCAAAATCCAGCACGACGAAATCTACTGGGAAGATCAGGGAGCCCACTTGCACCAGAACGTCCTCCACAATGCCATCAGGTCTGGCTAAGGACCGATCTGCCAATTGCAAGATCACGGTTGTAGGTCTAGGACTCCCTAGACCCAGCTTTTTGAGTACCGATGACGGCATCAATTTAATGCTTGCTCCCAAATCACATAATCCACGAGCTCGGATACTCTGCCCAATAGTAATCTGTATAGTAAAGCTCACAGGGTCTTTGAGCTTTGTGGGCAGCCAATTTTGTATCCGGGAAGTGCACTCCTCCGTGAGAGCCACCGTAGCATACTCAGTCAACCGACTTTTGTTTGCCACGATGTCCTTTGTATACTTAGCATATTTCGGCACTCCCTGCAAAACATCAACAAGAGGTAAGTTAATATGTACCTATTTTAGCACCTCCATGAATTTCTTAAAACACGCCTCCTCCTTGTGTTTCTTTAATCGTTGAGGGAACAGGAGTGGTGGTCTTTCTGATTCTGCTTCCTTAGTCTTCCCCCTCTCATCACTTTGCTCCCTCTCGACTTCTATTGCTCCCGATTGTTGAGGTGGTCTTTCTGGTTCCACCTCTTTCAGCTGCAAACCACTCCTTGTGGTCACCGCATTTACCTGCTTGGGGTTGGGATTTATGTCGCTCGGAAGTCCTCCTCTAGGTCTGGTGTTTTCGACTCCATCAAATTGCCCAAATTGATATTCAAGTACCTTGGTAGGTAACTGGTTGTTTTTCACCTCGGCTGCCAATTTCACATAGTCAGCCTGCAATTGAGCTTGATTAGCTATCATAGTCTTGAACATCTCCTTAATGCTGGGTGATGGTGGTGGAGGAGGTGCATTGTTGTTTCTGAATTGTGCTTGATAATTCTGCTGCCCTCCTTGGTTCCTTTGCCCACCCTGACTCGAACTCTGCCCCTGATGGTTGTTGCTACCCCAGGAGAAATTCGGGTGATTCCTCCAATTGGAATTGTAGCTGTGGTCATACTGTTGGTGGTTGTTCCTTTGTATATTTCCCACAAAGTTCACGGAGTCAGGATTTTCTCCACAACACTCAGCTGAGTGCTCACTGCTTCCGCACACTTCAAACCAAATCTGCTGCATAGCATTCACTGGGGCTTGAGGCTGGTTCATTGTCATGTTACTAAAGTGGGTGTTGAGTTGATTCTGCAAAGCAGCTATTTGTGCAGCAATAGCTGTAAACCCATCCACTTCTAGAACTCCTGCTGCTTTCCTTGTCCCGCCTCTTGACGAATCAGCATTCCATTCCGGATTGCCCTGCGAAAGATGGTTCAACAAGGTATACAGCTCCTCATAAGTTTTCTCCAGCGCTTGTCCCCCAGCTGCTGATTCTAACAATATTTTTGTATGGGGTTCCAAACCCTCTATAAAAGTGTGCACCAACACATCATTGGATTGATGATGATGAGGACAATCCCGCAACATGGACTTGAATCTCTCCCAAGCCTGATATAGATTCTCTCCGTTTCTCTGTTTGAAACTTAGAATTTGACTTCTAAATCTTGCTGTTTTACCAGAGGGGAAAAATCGTATCAAGAACTTCCTTGCAAGATCATCCCACGTAGAAATAGAATTAGGTGGCTCAGCTTTCAACCACCTCTTGGCTTCTCCCAATAGTGAAAATGGGAACAATGTAAGCCGGACGTAATCTGATGACACTCCAGCGGGGATATCAGTGTCACTTATCTCCAAAAAATTTTGGAGATGCTGCTGCGGATCTTCATGAGGGAGACCTGTAAACTGCCCGCTAGTGTGCAACAATTGCACCATATTCTGCTTAAGTTCGAACCTCCCTCTCGGCTCAAGTTTGCGGATGTTAGATGTGACATTTATAGCATGTGGATTGCCACATCGTGAACTGGCTGAGCTGCTACTTCTTCGGGCACTAACATTGCCCGTACTACCGGTGGATTCTGTTGTTGCTCCATGATTGTCTGTCTGAGCAACCGCAGCTTTCTTTCTAGAGCTTCTCTCTGCTGACGATGAAATAATCTTTCTGGCTCCAAATACGAGTCCACCAGCTCCTTGTCTCTTGCCAGTGTTCAACAGAGATTAAATCTGCAAAATACAGGCTAAGACCAAGTTGTCAACACTAAGAAAATAAAAATATAGTAAATTAACACTTAAAACAAATTCACCAATTGCCAAGTCCCCGGCAACCGCGCCAAAAACTTGTTCGGTCGTTTGTTGGGTATAAAACTACACGTAAGTGCACGTGGTCGAACAAGTAGTAAAGTGGCTTAAGTAAGCCAAGTATCGATCCCACAGGGACTGGGGTGAAGTGCAATCTGCTCAAGTGTACTATATTTCAATTCTAAAAATGCAGACAACAGTGTAACCAAGAAGTTGATATTTTTTATTTCTAATAATTATGCTAAGTCTAAAACAATTATCTAACGTGAATCTGAACTATGAATATGAGCATGCTGAGGTTAAACAAACATGTAATGAAATTAATTGTCAATATAATTTGGTTAGCCTTTTCCTCTGGTTGCTAGTCAAGAATTATTGCCAAGGGATTAAAACTCTCGTATTTAACCCCACTTAAGAATCATGAATCATCCACCTACATTTCTGTGATTAAATGCAATTCATGTTCTAGCCATACAAAACCGATTCCTAAATTGACTAATACGACTTTCAGGTATATTTCTATCCTGAAGGTAAATCAATTCTCAATTTTCCCAAACTAAGAAAGGATCATATCCTATTAATTCACAACTTTCCAATTTCTTGCTCTCTCGAGTGAAACCGGACTTTTTAAATGTACATTAACGTAGGCCACACATTAATGCAGTAAGAACAAGAATCAATAGAACAACCATGGAAGAAAAGATGAAAAACCAAAGAATCAATAATCACATTTCATTACAATTGTTCTTAACCTCAGCAAAAAGATGAATTAGCCACTCATTTGTGGATTAAACATCGTTAAATGAGTGTTAAACATACAAGCAATTGAATACAAGAAGAAGGAAAGAGAGAAAAATCCTGATAATTTCGTCCCCTCAACTGCCTGTAACCCACGTTCTTGCTCCACCAAGTCAAAATATTGAAAAATGAACCTAAGTGTTCTATTTATACTAGTGGGAATTTTTCCCGGAATAACAAGCAACGTATCGCGGAGTGCATCGCGGAGCACTGCCTCCGTGACACGCTACCGACGCGGACCCTCACTAGAAATTGGGGGTCCAGGAAATAAGGCCCAACGTGGCACGGCGTGCAACGCGGAGCCAGGCCACCGTGCCACGGCCCCATCGCGAACCCTCTCTTGAAATTGGGCAAAAATTCCCTATCCAGGCAGAAGGCCTCCCCGATGGCAGCGTGACACGGTTCCATTGCGGAGCCCCTTTATTTTGTGCTTTACAATGCCTTGTCCCTTGCTCACTTCCGAGTCCAACCCCGATAACTTCCAACATGCATTTTAGCTTCCCGAAATTACATTTTTCCTGCAAAACAAGGCTAATCATGTTGGTTAGTATAAATTCACATTTTATTACCAATTACATGAGAATGTATAAACATTGATAGATAAACAAGGCTAAAATGACACCTTTGAGTATCACTTGGGCATATAAATTTGCCCCAAGATCACTAGGCATGAATAATAAGCCTTGAGAGGTCAATGTCCTTGATGAGAATCGCGGTTCTGCACTCCTTAAGTACCAGGTCTGACACTCCATTGAAGAATTTGAGAATGTGAGCCCTTGGCTCGGCTATCATCTCTAGAGCATACTGGCGTTCCCTTATTCGCGTATCCGCAAGTGTATGGGTCGTGCAAGTAATATAGTGGCTCTTTTAGAGAACCGGAATGTCAAACCACAGGGATTGGACCCATTCCTCTAAATATCCATTTCAAGTGTGATCTTAACTTTCACAAGTGTTGGTTATAGAAGTTTTCGAGGAAGATTTAATTAAGTCTAGTTTTGGTCAACAAAATATCCTGAATTTACTCTACGAAAAACATACAATTAAAACCAGATAATCATGCGATACTACGAATTGCAATGGGTTAAGCATGACACTATCGATTGTTGTTTCACATAATTAGAATTGCATGTTCATGGTCTTTCGAGCCTCTAAACACGGCAAACTAGCCTCACTGCATCATTGCTAGTGAGGATACTAATTTCTAGTTCGCGGGCAATTAATTATGTTGTGGTTTACGGGGAAACGATTAGGGACGTTCATGCGTCTAACCATTTAACTCAACATACCGTCACAACTACTTCATTGAGTGGTGATATGATAATCCTAAATTGGTCTCTTAATAACCCCCGCTTTATCAACCAAGCAAGGTGTTAGGTATATTTCTATCCTAACACGAAATTATATCTTGAGATACAAACATGCTCCTTACATTCTCATGTCTTGATCTAGGTAATTCTTTCTCAAGCAATTGCCCAAGCTAACGTATATGTTTTCATGGTGATCAATCATAAAAACAACCAACAATCCAGAGTGCGAGACGACAACAACAATCAATACCTTAATTCCAAAACAAATTCATAAAATCACAATCATAATTCATGGCTTCAACCCTAGAGGAAGAGTTCTTGCCATTCATGCTCGTAAAACTACAATTAACTACTACTAAACTAACATACTTACTTGAATTTGGTAGATGAGATGGGAATTTACCAAACCCTAGATGAGTTCTCCCACTTCTCCCTTCACTCCTAGGTAGTTTTCCAAAATAAAATCGTGACCAAGTGGTTTTAGGAGCTAAGGGACCTATTTATAATAAATGAGAAACGTGCACACTTTAGCCTGTCTTGGAATGGCTCCGTGTCACGGAGTGTATGGCGGAGCATTGCCTCCGTGACACGAAGGTAACGCGGAGGCTCTCTGGAAATTGCCTCCGGATGCCAAAACTGCCGAGTGTCACCGCGCTGCCAACGTGACACGCTGCTCATGCAGCGCGTTGGCCTTGCTCTGTCGCGCAGCTGGCACAGCGTGGCACGTTGCTGGCGCGCTGGTGCTGCCTGCCAGCTGCATCTGCTCCCAACTCCATTCCGCTACTTCACCAACTTATAAATTAGTTCCTCAAAATCATTGAAACCTACAAAACAAGGACTAATCATGTTGGTTAGCACATATATTAACATTTATATAAATTCACATGAAAATGTATACAATTATTTAGCTAAACAAGACTAAATTAAGTTATCAAGCGTCACTCGGGCATACTATTTTGCCCGAGATCACAACCCCACACTTAAAGTCTTGTTCGTCCTCGAACAACCTTTTACATCTCATGCATATGGAGACTCACCCATAACTCATTTAGCAAGATTATTCAAGCTACGGCTATAATGATTACATAAGATAACAAGCTAAAAATAGAGCATGCATGACTTGATCATCGAAATGAAGTACAACTATGTTAAGACTTCTTAACCTCAAGAATCGACTCTCAATCTTAGCAAACTCATGCAAATCAACTGATTAAGAAATCCCACATGAATTATATCCTTCATTCAACATGTGCCCTCACTTAAAGAGAGTTACCCAAATTCACACGCAAACACAATTTTTAAATCACAACATGTGTGGGTACATGAATAGAATTACGCTCACTCTCACAAAGAATTCACATGCATCAAGTAATGACCCATAAGCTTGCCCTTAGTGTTTTATTCCACTAATTTAAGGATGTATGAATGTAAGATCAAGTAGGACTTTTTAGGTTGTAATGTAACTCAGGTGCGGGTAGGTACTATTATGGCCAGTAATAGTGACTATCTTTCCTAAGCGCTTTTAATACATCACGCCCTCATTACGAACTTCCCTTCCCTTACTTCACCTTTTTCTCCTTTCATCTTTCTTTTTCCTCTTATGTTCCCCTTTTCTTTAGGCACTTTTAGCTTATTAGTAAGGGGTTCTATAAATAATTTTTCATTAATTTGTTTTCTTGCTCCTTACTAATGATCAACCATTTTCACACAAGTGCACCTTTGTCCTTCTCTCACTTCTACAACTTGCTACTTTTCCTTTCTTTTCATTCTTCTCACTCCTTTACTCCTTTGAATTTTTTCACTCAAGCGCTTAGGAGTTTTGGATCAAACACAAGACTAATGAAAGAAAAAGGATTAAGCTTATGTTGCAGCTGTCAAAGAATAGGCTCAAGGCTCAATGGGGTTAACTAGGATTAATTTTTCAAGGTAGGTAAAATGAGGGATAAAAATTTGGTTCATTCAAAGAAATGCCTAAATCATCTCCAATAATTTACATCCTTCATTTCGTTTTATAAACACACCAGGCAAGTTCTAGACAATCCACAATAGCACAGAATACTCAAAAACCTTACACTCATGGCACATGCTCAAATCAAGACACATTCAGCAGACCCTTAACTCAGCTAATCACAAGAATTCAGATTAAGCTTCCATCATATTGAGTCAAATTCAAGAGCCTAAGTGTCTCAAACAAAGTTATACACTTGCATGCTTCACCCTGAACATACTTGCATCTTACAATCATGTATAGCACATAACAAGAACATCAAGCACCAATTAGCTACGGGTTCAAAAACCAAAACTTAATGACTAATTTTCCTCAAGACGGTCGTCATCCATCCATCGTCGAAAACAGTCCCTAACTAGGACTAAAAACATTATATACAGACAAAGAAAAAAAAATTATTCTTCGGTTCAAAGACCCCCTATCGGAAAAGAACCGAAAAGAAAAACCAACGAGTGATGAATTCATGCTTGACTCATAAAAATTTTTCAAATTTTTCAAATTTCTCCCAAATTTCACACAAGCATTCCATTCACCAAAAACTTGTTAAGCCAAAAAATTTGAAAATTTTCTCACCCCACACATAAATCATGCTATGTCCTCATAGCATTAAGTTAACATTTAAAGGATGAGAAATACTCCCTGAGCCTCTATGCCAAGCTAAAAGCATGTTTTCCTTTCAAGTTTCAGAGATGGGTGTTCGACCCCACACTTCTTCTATTCCATGCTCTTTAGCTTCCACCTTCTCGGTACTCAGACTTCCCTTCCATTTGTGCTTAACTTTCCACCAAAAACACAAAAAAAAATGAAAATAACAAAACCAACACAAAATGAAAATTACAAATTGTACCTGAGGTACCCTTGGGTTGCCTCCCAAGCAGCGCCTTATTTTACATCGTGGCCTGACGTGGACTGTCCTTTTCAGGACATCCTCATACCTAGGTTCTCTTTCGAGGACCATCTCCTTTTCTTTTGCTGTTTAGAGGAAACAGCCTCCACTCTGTTCCTCTCTTTCTCCAACTTCTTCTCAATTTGAAGCCCTCTATCAGACTTGGGCTGAAGACCTGACATTGCCTTTAGCCGTGCACCTGTGGAATCCTCCACCCCACACTCATCCTCTGCCAACACACTAACATGACAAAGGTTTCTGTAGTGTGCAGATGGGTTCATTTCTTGGTAAACGCGGAAGATTTCTTCTTTATCCTCAACCCTCATTTTCAGGGTCCCTACTTTAAAGTCAATCAACGCTCCTCCGGTGGCCAAGAATGGCCGTCCCAAGATCAGGGGTACCTGGTCATCAACCTGAAAATCTAAGACAATAAAATCAACAGGTATAATAAACTTACCTACTTTGATGAGAAGGTCCTCTATTATTCCATCAGGTGTCACTCGCGACTTGTCAGCCAGCTGCAGCATCAACCTTGTCAGCCTTGGTTTTACCAACCCCAGGGTGTTGAATAAGGATAGGGGCATTAGATTAACCACTGCCCCTAAGTCACACAAGGCTCGTAGCACCTCAGCTTTACCAATTTGTATGGGGAGGGTAAAACTCCCTGGGTCTTTGAGCTTCTTTGGCATTTTGCTCAATACCCTGTGACTGCACTCCTCAGTCAGTGCTACAATCTGGACGTCCACCAATCTAACTTTGTTCGCCATCACGTCCTTCAAGTATTTAGCATACTTGGGCATTCCCTACAAGACATCAATAAGAGGCAAATTTATGTGAAGTTCTTTAAAGCTCTCAAAGAACTTTTTGAAGCATTCCTCCTCCTTGCTCTTTCTGACTTTCTGAGGGAATGGTGGTGGTGGTCTTTATGCTGGCTGCAATGCAGGTTGTGCATTTTGTTGCCCAGCACTCTGATTCTCTCCAGTTTCGGTGGATGGTCCTGGTTTAACCAACTCCGGCTGCACCTCCTTTCTCAACTCTTTAGGCACTGCATCAGCTAATTGCTTTTCGCTTCTAAGACTGATGGCATTGATTTGCCGGGGGTTAGGATCTGCATCGCTTGGTAATCCCCCCTGCGACCTCATGTTCTGAGTAGCTGCTATCTGACCCACTTGTTTTTCAAGATTGCGGGTGGCTACTTGCTGATTCATTAAGTCCGTTGCCATCCTCGCCTGATTTTTCGCTAACTGATTCTGGGTCTCCATAATTTTCTGCAGTGTTTCCTCAATGCTGCTACTCAATTGCCCATCATTCTACCTACTCTGCTGATACTGCTGTTGTTGAGGTTGCCTATAATTCTGCTTTTGGTTTCCACCCCAAGAAAAATTCGGGTGGCCCAGCCAATTTCTGTTGGAGTTGTTCCCAAAATTCTGATTCCTATGCACATTACCAACAAAATTGCCTGATTTCGGATTGGCTCCATAAGATTCTACATTGTGCCCCTTATTACCACAAATTTCACACCAACTCGGAGCTTGCTGAACTGCCTTAACCTGGCCTTGGTGTTGGTTCATACTTAGTTTATTAAACTGAATCATCATCTGATGTTGGAACGAAGCTAACTGTGCTTCCAAGGCATTCATTCCATCAACCTCTATCAACCCCGATCTCTTTCCTTCCCCTCTCGATGACTCACTGTGCCACACTGGATTTCCCTGTGCAATTTTGTTCAACAAAGTGTACAACTCATCGTATGTCTTCTCCAAGGCTTGCCCACCCGATGCAGAGTCTAGTAATATTTTTGTGTGTAGGTCTAGACTTTCTACAAAGGTATGGGCCAGCACTTGATTTGATTGCTGGTGATGGGGACAGTCTCTCAATAATGACTTGAATCTTTCCCAAGCCAAATATAAGTTCTCATCAGGCTTCTGCTTGAAACTAAGTATTTCACTTCGCAGCTTTGCAGTCTTGCCTGAAGGAAAGAATCTGATAAGGAACTTCTTAGCCAAGTCATTCCATGAAGTTATGGAGTTTGGTGGCTCAGCCTTCAACCACTTTTTCGCCTCTCCCAACAATGAAAATAGGAAAAAGGTCAACCGGACATAATCTGTGGACACGCCGGTGGGGACAAATGTGTCACTAATCTCTAAAAAGCTCTGTAAGTGCTGCTGCGGGTCCTCATGTGCCATCCCAGTGAATTGACCACTAGAATGTAACAGCTGCACCATGTTCTGTTTAAGCTCAAAGTGCCCTCCAGGCTCCGATTTTCGGATGTTAGAGGTCACATTCGTTGCTAGTGGGATTGCCACTTCGCGAACTGGTCTTGCTGTCATTGCTTCTGATGACAATTGTGCTTGTCCCGCGGGTGGTTGTTTTTGTACCTTTTCTTGAAGTCTCTTCAACTTTTGCTCTATAGCTACTCTCCTATGCAAATGGATTGGACGTTCAGGTTCAAGCAACGGTTCCACAAGCTCTCTATTTTTAGCCAGCTCGGCAGGACAACCTGTCACCTGCAAATAATCAGACTAAGACCAAGTTTCTCAACACTTAAGGAAATTTAAAAATCACACAAAAATAGATAAATTATCAAAACTTCGCCGAGTCCCCGGGAACGGCGCCAAAAACTTGACGTTCCCTTATTTTCGCGTCCGCAAGTGTACGGGTCGTACAAGTAATATAGTGGCTCTTTTAGAGAACCGAAATGTCGAACCCACAGGGACTGGACCCATTCCTCTAACTATCCATTTCAAGTGTGATCTTAACTTTCGCAAGTGTTGGTTATAGAAGTTTTTGAGGAAGATTTAATTAAGTCTAGTTTTGGTCAACGAAATATCCTGAATATACTCTAGGAGCAACATAGAGTTAAAACCAGATAATCATGCAATACTATGAATTGCAATGGGTTAAGCAAGACACTATCGATTGTTGTTTCACATAATTAGAATTTCATGTTCATGGTCTTTCGAGTCTCTAAACACGGCAAACTAGCCTCACTGCATCATTGCGAGTGAGGATGCTAATTTGTAGTTCGCGGGCAATTAATTATGTTGTGGTTTATGGGGAAACGATTAAGGACTTTCGTGCGTCTAACCATTTAACTCAACTTTCCCTCACAACTACTTCTTCGAGTGGTGATGTGATAATCCTAAGTTGGTCTCTTAATAACCCTTGTTTTATCAACCAAGCAAGGTGTTAGGTATATTTCTATCCTAACACGAAATTATATCTTGAGATACAAACATGCTCCTTACATTCTCATGTCCTGACCTAGGTAATTCTTTCTCAAGCAATTGCCCAAGATAACGTATATGTTTTCATGGTGATCAATCATAAAAACAACCAACAATCTAGAGTGCAAGACGACAACATCAATCAATAACTTAATTCCAAAACAATTTCATAAAATCACAATCATAATTCATGGCTTCAACCCTAGAGGAAGGGTTCTTGCCATTCATGTTCGTAAAACTACAATTAGCTACTACTAAACTAACATACTTACATGATTTTGGTAGATCAGAAGGGAATTTTCCAAACCCTAGATGAGTTCTCCCACTTCTCCCTTCACTCCTAGGTAGTTTTCCAAAATAAAATTGTGACAAAGTGGTTTTAGGAGCTAAGGGACCTATTTATAATAAATGAGAAACGTGCACACTTTATCCTGTCGTGGAATGGCTCCGTGTCACGGAGTGTATCGCGGAGCATTGCCTCCGTGACACGGAGGTAACGCGGAGGCTCTCCGGAAATTGCCTCCGGATGCCAAAATTGTCGAGTGTCACCGCGCTGCCAACATGACACGCTGCTTATGCAGTGCGTTGGCCTTGCACTGTCGCGCAGCTGGCACAGCGTGGCACGTTGCTGGCGCGCTGGTGCTGCCTGCTTGCCGCATCTGCTCTCGACTCCATTCCGCTACTTCACCAACTTATAAATTAGTTCCTCAAAATCATTGAAACCTACAAAACAAGGACTAATCATGTTGGTTAGCACATATATTCACATTTATATAAAATAACATGAAAATGTATACAATTACTTAGCTAAACAAGACTAAATTAAGTTATCAAGTGTCACTCGGGCATACTATTTTGCCCGAGATCACATACCTCGACATCCGAGTGAACTCCAACGCATACTCCTCCATGGTTCTGTTACCCTGTTTTAAATTCATGAACTCCGCGACCTTGGCCTCCCTCAATTACCGAGGAAAGAATCTATCTAGAAATGCAATTGTGAACTCTTCCCACTCTACTGGCCCTGCTGCTGCTGGCCTCCCTTCCTTCCATTGGTTGTACCAAATCTGAGCCACCCCTTTCAACTGGTAGGCAGCTAGATCAGCACTCTCCATAGAATTAACACCCATAATCCGAGTGATCTTCCTCACCTCATCCACAAACTCTTGCGGGTCCTCTCCCACCTTGGATCCATGGAAAGCTGGAGGGTTTATTCGGGTGAAGTCCCGAATCCTAGCAGCTGCTGCCGACCCATTTGATTCACTTGGTTGGTCATCGTCTGAGCCAATAGTTGAATCGCACCCGAAATTCTACTAAGGACACTTGGGTGTACTGAGGGGCTACTGGAGCTGGTGGGGCAGGTTTGTTTGCATTGCCAGCCCCTCTTTCTTTTCCTTGTTTTGAAAGCATAGTTTTAATATAATGAATAGAGCATGAGTTAGGAGATCATTTCTAGGATTAAAATTCAACACATGATAAGGAGTATGAACAAAAAGGAGTTTTCCTAATAAAATCTTGTAGCCTCCCCATCATATGTGTGGCGCGCTTCAAACTCATGAAAAGGACTCTACTTGATGCGGCTTTCAGACATCCTAGGATACTCTAAACCTAGTGCTCTAATACAAAGTTTGTCACAACTCGAGTCTGTACCCTAGCTGAGACATGGTACTTGGTGCCACAAGTGACCCCAAGCAAACTCATGGCCTATCATTACATTGGTAAATTGAGTAAATATAAGCGGAAGCTTTATAATAAATAATTATGTAATCAATAGTGCTGAAAGTGTAACCATATTGGAAAACAATACTAAACAATTGTGTCTAAAAGCCAACTACTAACTGATGAGTTGCTGGACAAGGCCCCAGCTAACTCTAAAATATGACTGAAAAAAAAGTAACTGAAAAGCAAATATCATCCTCAGAAGATGAGGACTCACCAACAGACGTTGTTACTGATATCGTTGGAGGGAAACTACTGACGATGCTGAGACTGAGAATCTGCGTGTGTATTATAATACAATACAATATAGAAAGTATACTTGAATGTACTTAGTAAGTGAGATATACAATAAGCATGATAAACAAACAACTTAACTTAAATAACATGAAATAACCAACTAATACTGAATACTGATAAAAACTGAGCTATAACTAATATAGTCAATAATGACCATGACTGATGGTCATAAACATGTCCTAGAACTGAGTGACTGAATTGAGCTAAAATGAACTGAACTGAACTGAAGCTACACTGAAAAGTGGGAGAGTCTATAACCGACATACAACCACATGAGATAAACGTGGAGTCCGATGTATACACCCCATCGAAGAAAACCTATTGTACCTTGCTAGGGTATAGTGGCTGGCGGGGTGATCATAAGGCTGGGGCATTGGACCAATAACCTATGGTGGAAACATAGTTCTGGAAAACTGGGTGAGCTGAAACCCTGATTTTCTTGATGCTAAGTACTACTCCCACTGGATAGTCCTAACATAACTATTAAGCTGATAACTCAAAGCTGGGGTGCTGAACTAAGTCAGGAATACTTATCTGAAAGTACCTTAAGAGTCTATCAGACTGAATAACTGTAAACTGGTATTCTAAGACTGAAAAGAGCTACTTTTCTAGAAGCATCGTTATCATCTGAAGAACAAACTAATAACTGAAAGTTCTAGTTCTTGATACTGGTCAGAGCTACTTATCTAGAAGCATCATAAATGTCTAAAGAACAAATGATAACTGATAACTGAAATGGGAGGTATTACTGACACCTCAAGAGACTGACTATAGTCAAACTGATCAACTGACATTTCTGTAAGATATGAAAATTTACTAAGTACTAAGTGAGACTAAACAATCAATAATTCTACTCTTGATCATACAACTGTACTATCCTGGAGATTTCAAGAACTATCAGAATCAAGCAACACTTGTATTTAGAACATGCTGAAATACTCAATTCACTGTATTCAAAGAAATGAGGTCTAAAATCATATAATTTCATGAAAATAGGACCAAAAGTATAGCTAACAACAACCCTCAATACTCATGAAAATTATAATAAGAAGAAGTCCATAATTTACAGACAAATGAATCCTAACTGTGAACTCAGGACGAGAACTAATAAGCATTTCAGAAGAGTTTTGGGGCACAAGGGAAGAACAATTCCCTTGTTGAATTCCCATATACTTGGATTTAAATTTCCTGAAAAGGATCTAGAGAATCTGAGGAGAAAACTTGAAAGCCCTAGCTTGCTCTTAGAGAATTGCCAGTAACTTCTTTGTTCTGGAGATCGAGAATTGAGTGAAATGAGAGGCATTTAGTCGATTACCCCTTCAATTCTCTCCAAATAGTTCCTAAAATGACATAGTTTAGGAACTAAAATAGCTGGAAGTTGTGAAAATGCCCCTAAAAGAAAATATGGAAAACTGCCCGATAGGGACCAATGGGTCACACAATGAGTCATTGCTTGATACCAGGACACTTTGGGACTAGTCGTTGGTCCTGGGCTTGGAATTAGGGCTCACTGGAATTCAGAAAAGGAAGGGACCACGACTCGTTGGATGAACCAAGGGTCGTTGGTACCTCTCATTATCATTGGTAGGATTTTTAAACAAAGCTTGGGAACCCCACTAATGGGCGACATAATGACTCATCGGTAGAACCCATGGGTCATTGTTTCTGCTCGTGGTCAACACTTCCAAGACCTGAAATCTAGCGACGAGTGGAAACGACGACTCATTAGAGGTGACAATGAGTCGTTAGTTCCATTTGTTGCTTCTGGTAGATGTCTAGCAGATTTCTATACTGGGAAACAATGACTCCATAGAATGACTCATTACTCTTTGTAACGGGTCATTGCATGACTCATTGGTTCCCAGATGAAATGCTTGTAGCTCAAACAATGACTCATAAAACTGTCTGTTGGTGTTGACAATGACTAGTTGTCTGAGTCGTCCTCAGATAAAATTTTCCTAGTTCCTTCTATTTTTTCATGCAATGTATGAGTTTGATCTAGGAATGTTTTGGGGTGTTACACATGCTTTCTGGGCACAAACAATTTTTAACCAGACACATGCCTCTCTACTCAGGTGAGCATACGGGTGCGAAACATGATACCCACATTATTGGTGATGAGTCCACCTTGCAATAGAGTTAGGGCCTCACAAAGTATGTCTAATGTCTCTATAGGGGGTTTCTTCACAGTGTTAATAAAAGGTTGTGGGTCAACATGAGGTGTTCCAAGTAATCATTTCAAAGTAATAGGCGCAAAATCAATATTTGACCCCTAATTTTAACTTGGTTTGACCTCTCCTTTGGCATCCAATTTCCAAGGAATTCCGTCACCATATTTAAATTACAAGCACCCGGAGCATCAAATATAAAACCAAGACCAAGGGTGTGTAATCTATCTACCATATGAGGAAATACATAAGCTAAACTTTTCTATCAATGAACATGTCATGTGAGTACTTGGATTCTTTATTCTCTTTAAACCATTTTTTACCTTCTTGCTCCGTGACCCAATGGAGCCCATATCGCCTCAATGATTGTGGTGCCATCTCATATCCTTATGCTCCTCTTCACTAGTTCTCCTTTCTCTTTTTGACCCATGGCTTGAAGAAGCCACATCTTTCCCTTTGTTTACTTTTGGTACCATTTATGGAGGTTTTATAATAAAAATGGTATACTTTGTGATTTTGGTGAAAAAGGTTGGAGGAATTTGAAGAAGAGCTTAAGTTTTAAGAGAGTTTTCTTGTGATTCTTGGGGTGTGCGGCACAACTATCATGAAAATGAGCTGAAAAAATTAGGTCTAGGCCTTTTAAATTACTCCCATGGGCTAGAATTTACGTTTTTAGCCTTAAATGTTTCTGCCTAAACACCCTCTCCGCGACACGGCTCTTACTGCGCCTTCACTTCTGCGCATCGCAGAGCTCAGTTCTTTGCCTCGCATGCGCATTGCGCCTCTTGATGCGGTGTATCTCCTGCGCGTCACACCAGGCCGTGTGGCGCTTCTGCCTGAGCCTCATGCCAGGCCTTGAGCTGCTTGGCCTATGCGATGCCCTATGCGCTCGTTCAACTGTTTTGCTCACTTTTTTCAATGTTTATGCTCCAATTTATGGAAAATTATGACCTATCACCTGGACACATGAACAAACACATAAAAACAAAAAATTTATCTGGGGTTGCCTCCCAAGTAGCGCCTGATTTAACTTAGCGGTACGACGCAGGTATCTTGATTACTCAGACTTCATCAAGATACCTGTTGGAACCGTGGTCACATTTTTGCCAATAGGTTTACCACGCTAACCTGTGACACGTCAGTAAAAGAATACAAAAAAAATGTAAAATAGGAAATAAAGACTAAAAGTTAAACACAAGCAATTAACATAATCCTAAGTCGTATTTCCCGACAATGGCGCCACTTTTTGATAATGCTCAAATTTACACTTCCTAACAAAGTATGAAGTGGACATTATCAATAAAAAATACAACATAGGTTGCGATCAATCTCATAGGGAATATGGAAGGATATAGAAGAACGCTAGTATTTATGATTTTGCGTCAATTATCTCTTAAAGGGGGGAATTTGTAAAAGTAACAAGTAATATTTTTGAGAAATTGAATGTTGATTCCAGATTAATGCAACTAACTAGGGTAAGTGTTCCTAATGGGTTCATAATTACTTCAAGTTTTAAACTTATGATATATCCCAATACATTTACTTGTAGGACTGATAACTACAGTTCATCCAAACGAATGGTTCGTCCCTATTGGATGACTATACTCAATCACCGAGTTAGGTCTCATGAGCGATTTTAATTAACCGTGATCAATTTGTCCTAAATTTAACTATCTTGCGACCACAACTAAAGTTAATACAATGATCATAAAAATCAAGGCTTTGTTGTACTTCTCTTTTCCTAATATCTACATCTCTAGGCTCAAGCAAGTAAAGTATTCAGGTAATTCCTAACGTGCGCACCGTTAGAAACATTTAAAGTTGAAGAGAATACAATACACGCGTTTAGTATTGGTTTAGAATCACTTCGTGCAAATCCTAGTTCGTTAATTTACCATGGTTCCCACAACCCTAGTTGTGTAGGTTTCAACCTCTCATAATTATAATTAAATTAATAGCATTCATAGACAAACACATAAATTAATACTTACAAAGATGATAGGAAGAAACTTACTTGATTATTGCAAAAATAAGGAAGAACAGTTCAACAACAATTGTGTCTAACTTGTCTAAACTTGGCTCAAATATTCTCTTCTAAGTGTGTTAAGAATTTTTTCTTTACATAAAAATAAAGGGTATTTATAATAGTAGATTTATGCCTTCTTTGTTCCTTTAGAGATTTGATTTGGGATCTGTAGCTCCTTTTTCCAGTTGAAGTAGAAATCACTGACTGGCTGTTGGACATGCTTGGCACACCGCGCATGGCATCACGGAGACAAGGGTGCCACATCACGTGGCTGGTTGCAAAACATAGCCTGCGCCTCGCGCCTCTGGTCGCGCATGTGTTGTTGTACGCTGTGTTGTTGGTCGCGCGGGCATGGCAATGCAGTGCTCAATGCTATGTCTTTGACTTGTTCATTCCAACTTCTTCACCTTCATTCCAATAGCCTCAAATACACCTAAATCCATTACTTTCATCCTTGAAAGCATATAATCATGTGCGTCAGCTCTTTTCACAAGTATATATCATAAAACACATGCAAATACACATAATTTGTTCTCATAACATAGTAAAATATGGCCAAAATATGGCTAAGAAGTGCGTAAATACGCCCTTCATCATCTTGCAGGTATAATACACTTACCAAAAAATGCAGTATGTTGGCATACTATGGTAGCTTAGGTAAATCGACAACAAACAACTGTTCATCAGGAAATGTCTCCATGATTCCCACTTCACAATTAATATGCTTCCTATCCTTAAGTTGACAAAGATGATCTACTACCTAATTTTCTGTGCCTTGTCAATCTTTCTTCTCTATATCAAACTCCTGTAGTAACAATATCCACCGGACAAGCCTTGGCTAGCATCTTTCTTAGCAAACAAATATCAAATCGCAGCATGGTCAGTGTACACTACCACCTTTGTCCCCACTAAATATGTCCTGAATTTGTCGAAGGAAAACACCACTAACAAAAACTCCTTCTTAGTCACTGTGTAGATTTTCTAAGCTGCATCTAGTGATTTGCTTGCATAATAGATGGGCTGAAATCTCTTCCCTCTATTCTACCCTAAAACAACTCCAATGACAAAATTACTGGCATCACACATTATAATGAATGGTAATGACCAGTCTGGAGCAATGATAATTGGGGCTATAATCAACTTTTCCTTCAAAGCATTGAAGGTCTACAAACACACTTCATCAAATGAGACTTGGCATCTTTTTCCAACAACCTGCATATGCTAGCTATCTTTGAGAAGTCCTAAATGAACCTCCTTTAGAAACCTACATATCCCAAGAAACCACACACCCCCTTCATATACACATGAGGTGGAATCTTTTTAATGGCTTTAATCTTAGCTCGATCAACCTCGATACCTACCTTCAAGATCATGTAACCCAGAATTATTCCTTCACACACCATAAAATAATACTTTTCCCAATTTAGAACAAGATTTGTCTCCTCATTCTGAGCTAACACAGCCTCCAAATGTTTCAAACAATCATCAAAATCGTCCCATAGGCTGAAAGGTCATCCAATAACCCACCGGATGACTAAGTCAGCACACTTCCTCCCAGTTAAAACTACAGACTCAACTGAGGATTATTCCAGGCTTTATATTCGAGAGTTGGTCAGACTTCATGGGGTGATATTGTCCATTATTTCATATAGAGATACCCATTTCACCTCTCATTTCTGAAAGTCTTTTCAGATGTGACTCAGTACCCAGGTCAAGCTCAGCACAGCTATTCACCCACAGACAGATGGAAAAACTGAGCGGACTATATAAACTTTAGAAGATATGTTGAGAGCGTGTGTGATCGATTTCAAGGGCAGTTGTGATGATCACCTACCTCTCATCGAGTTTGCGTACAACAACAGCTACCACTCCAGTATCCAGATGGCCCCCTTTGAAGCATTATATGGTAGGAGGTGTAAATCTCCTATAGGGTGGTTTGAGGTTGGTGAAGCTACTCTGATAGGGCCAGACTCAGTTCACGAGGCAATACAGAAGGTGCAACTTATCAGGAAGAGGTTAAAAATAGCGCAAAGCCTTCAGAAATCTTATGTTGATGTGAGGAGAAGAGAATTAGAGTTTGCAGTAGATGACTGGGTTTATCTAAAAATTTCACCCATGAAAGGGGTCATGAGATGTGGGAAGAAAGGAAAACTTGGTCTGAGATATGTAGGACCCTACAGAATTTTGAAACGAATTGGCAGTGTGGCATAGGAGTTAGAACTACCTTCAAAGTTAGCATCGGTGCACCCAGTATCCCATGTGTCACTATTGATGAAGTGCATCGGTGATCCAACTTCAGTTATGCCACCATACAGCGTGGAAATAAAAGACACTCTCTTTTATGAAAAGGTCCCAGTTTAGATCCTTGACCGTCAGGTTTGTAAGTTAAGAAACAAGGAAGTCACTTCAGTGAAAGTTTTATGGAGGAACCAGCTAGTTGAGGGAACCACATGGGAAGCAGAAGCAGACATGATGGCCAGATACCCTCACTTATTCCCTTCCAGTTTAGTTCTGGTGTTAGTTACTAAATTCCTCCTTAGTACTCTATTCACTTCTATGCTCATCAGCTCTATTTAGATTTTCTATGTGCATTCTAGTTGCATCAGCTTTGTTAGTATGGTTAAGTCAGTTCGGAGTCAGTTACTCCTTTAGAAACCTGCTCATGGTCAGTCTAGGAATTTCAACTCTTTTCCTAGTTTTTTATCATCTTTAGTCTTTATTTGAGGACGAATGGGGAGATATTGTAACAACCCAAAACTTTCTTGGACCAGAATCAGACCTTGCAAGAAAAAAAAATCTATAAGAAAACTAGAAAAATGCGTCAGAACGACTGAGACAATGAGTCGTGGTCAGCTCCAACAACTCGTTGTGACAGTTACGGTCAGCAGGGTTTGGTCTCTTGTGAAGCCACATTGTGAGAAATAATGATTCATCCTGTCAGTCGTGGTTTCCCCAACACAGAAACCCTTTCCAGGACCCCACGACTCAACCAATGAGTCGTTGTCAGAAACAACGACCCGTTGTGAGAGTCGTTGGGTGAAAACCCAAAAATCCCCTTCCAGTGAAGATGAATGGAAACAACGACCCTTTTTTTCCCACAACGAGTCATTTTCATCACTCATCGTGCCAACTTAGAGCATTTTCATAAATGACATTGACTCGTTGGTTGAGTCGTGAGGTGAAAACCCAGAAATCCCCTTCTAGTGACGACGTGTGGAAACAATGACCCGTTGTTTCCCACAAAGAGTCATTGTCATCACTCATTGTGTCAACTTAGAAAATTTTCAAAAATCTTTCCAGTAAACCTAAGGACTGGACACAATGACCATTGTGTCCACCAACGAGTCGTTGTGTCACCCGTCGTCAGACCCTCCAGGTTTCCTCTTACAGTGGCCACGGGAGGAACCAACGACCTGTTGGTTCATCCAATGAGTCATGGTGACCCCCATTGCCAGATCCAGTGTTTTCTGGTCCCAAGCAGTGGGACCAAGAGTCGTGGTCACAACCAACGACTCATTGAGTGACCCGTTGGGACCCTGTTGGCCAGTTTTTAGATTTTATTTCTAGGGTTATTTTTGTAAGTTTCCACCTATTTAGTCCCTAAAATACATTGTTTTAAGCACTATTTTAGATATATTAGGGGGATTGAACGGTTTCCCCCTCATTCCCCAGATTAACTCTCAGAAGGAACGATCGTACTTCTTCTCTCAAGCAAGAATTAGGTTTCCTCATCAGTGCAGAATTTCAAGATTTCCTCTTCGGGTATTTCTAAGCCAGGTATGTGGGAATTCAACAAGGGAATAGTCCTTCCCTTATGTCTCCAAGATCTTCGCTATTTTCCTCTTTCAGTTTAGCCCTGTGGATTTGAAATGTAGAAGATTGTCAGACTTATATCTTTAAGATTTCGAGTAGTATCTTTCTCATGATTTTAGGTGCTTATTATTCCCTATTTGTAGAAATTTATGAGAATCGTATCTTGTGGAACAATTTAGCCCTAAGTCTCAGTTCAGTAGAATTTAGGATCTTGCATGTTGGACTAGTTTCCCTATAATTCTAACAGATTGAAATCCCCATATCATTAGTGTTTGTGGAAAGTTTAGTCGCATAATTACATGTCCAGTCTCAGTCATATTATTAGGCTCAGTATTGCTCAGAAAATGTCAACTGATCAGTTTGACTACAGTTAATTCTTGAGTTGTCCATCATTCCTCTCAGTTATTAGTATTAGACCCAGTATCAGATTTTAGTGGTTCTTTAGGCAGTCATGACACTTTCAAATGAGCAGCTCTGACCAGCCTTGGGACCCCAGCTTCAGATTACAGTTCATTCTTTAGATGGTTACGACGCTTCCAGATAAGCAGCTCTGGCCAGTCTTAGAACACCAGTTACAGAATTCAATCCGATAAGACTCTCAGGGTACTTCTAGATAGGTATTCCCGAATTAATCTTGGGCCCCAGTTTCAAGCTATCATCTTAGTAGTCAGTCTAGGACTATCCAGTAGGAGTAGTACTTAGTACCGAGCGGACCGGGGTTCCAGCGCACCCAGGTTCCCAAAACTACACGGCCACCGTAGGTTATATTTTGTTGGCCGTATGGCCCCAGACCTGTGATCACTTAGTTCATTCCTTGATGTCCTGACAAGGTATATTTGGTCCTACCGATTGGGTATATAAATTGGACTCCACATCTAGCTCATGTGGTTATATGTCGGTTATAGATTCTCCCACTAGTCAGTTCAGTTCAGTATCAGATTAGCTCAATTTGAACAGTTCCAGACTATTTAGTTCAGTACAGTATTTCAGATTAGTATCTCAGATTTAGGACATGTCTTTGACCATTAGACAAGGTCATTTTGACCATCTTAGTAAATCACAGTTTATTAAGTTTTAGCATTTCAGTTGGTCATTGCATGTCTTCCTAGCTCACTTATTTATTTCTTCATGTTATGGTTTCTCCTAATTACTCAGTACATTCAAAGTACTTACGCATAACTTTTATGTTGTATCGTTTTATGATACAGCTGCAGGTTCTCAGACTCAGCACCATTAGCAGATCTCGCTCAGAAGTTTTCAGTTGTATCATTGGTGAGTCCTCATCTTTCAAAGAAGAGGATTATTTCTTTCCAATTATATTTCTTTCAGTTAGACTTAGAGTTAGCTGGGGGCTTGTCCCAGCAACTCATTAGATAGATGGCTTTCAGATACAGACATAGCTTCAGATTTTCCAGCTTTATTTCAGTTGTTTTAAACATTATGATTTAGTTCATCTTCATAAATGTATTATTTTATTATTTTAAAGCTTCCTCTATGCTTTTACTCAAAATGTCAGTGTTATGATAGACCATGGGTTGACTTGGAGTTATTTGTGACTCCAAGTACCGTGTCTCGTCCAGTGTATAGATTTGGATCATGACGATTGGTAGTGTGATATATATGTGGTGATTTAATTATTGTTTTTCTAAATAAAAATTATGTGGTATGTTAATACACTACTATACAGTGCCGTGATCATACTCGCAAAATGTTTCCTTACATTTGTTTGATAAAATTCCTTACAAAATCTTAAACACTATAATCTTCTCCAGTGTTTTTATATTTAAATAAGAACTAAATTATCTCCTGGGGTTGTTGATGCTTGAAATATCAATGAGATAACTAATAATAATATAGTAGATTGAATTTAAGTATTCACTTATCAAAAGGTAGAATTTGTTTATTTTTTCTTTAATTGCTTATTGGCTAAAGGATTCAATGAATCTGACAGTTTGGTGTTTTTCTTTGATTTTACCGTGATAATTAAGGCATTAAGTTATTTAGCAAGATTCAAAGTGTTTAAATTGATTTTACAAAGTACTTTACGCTAGGAAGATTGCCATAATTAAAATTGATATGAGACCTGTACAGATGTTGCCAGGGCTTGTGTTCTCAGATTTGAAACATATTTATTATTTTGCATCCTCATTGATGTGGAGTGAGTTTAAAACACTTTTGATGCTTAAAACTGAGAAAATAACATGGAATTAGGTGTGTTTATATAGATATAAGGCACTTTTACTTTGACTTCCATGGAAAATAAGTTTTGGAGGAAAGATGTGCAAAAGAAGCCTGAAAATGCAAAAAATCAACCAAAGTATCAATCTCAGTACGAGCCGTACCTTGATTATACGAGTAGTACTGAGAACCGTGATAAAGTTCAGAAGGCTGAATAGAAAAGAAGGTAACATACGACTCTCAGTACGAGCCGTAACTAAAGCTGTGGAAAATTTCAAAGAATTTGCGCAAGGCATCCTCTTGGTATGGGTGGAACCCGCGAATCGTAGCACTCACATACGACCCGTACCATGAGCCGTGATGAGCTCCAGTGACTTTTCAAGACTTGGTGGAATTTCAGACACTACAGAAAGTATGAGTGATGGCAAGAAGGTACGAGTCGTACCACAACACTCGTGAAACATTCCAAAAGATGTCAGAGTTCTCAAGACCAAACCACAGATGGATTGTATGACTCGTAGGAAGAAGGTACGAGTCGTCGTAGCTCCCAACACTTAGCCAAAGTTTCATCAAGCCAAAGACGTAGGAGAGGTAGTTACGACCCGTACAATCCTGCTACGGGTCATATGACAAGTCATAGCACAAGCGGCGCCACTAATGGAAAATCTCCCTATTAGCTTAGGAAAAGGTTTCTAATGTCTGTATAAATACCTTTTATGTTTTGTTTTTATTACGAATCAACAGAGAGTCAAGAGAGAACCTAGAGTTGAGTAGTTTTCGTGTGATTAACACTTCTTGGGAGCAATTCTTGATTTCTGTATCAATTGTTCTTGAGATTATTCTTGCATATTAAAAGAAGTTTTTCTCTCAACTATTGCTGTAAGTATTTAATTATGTGTTTGTCTATGAATGCACGTTATAATCTTACAACCATGAGAGGCTAAAAACCTCCACGACTAGGAGTTGTGGGAAGCATGGCGGATTAACAAACTAGGGTTGCACAAAAGTGATTCAAAACCAATGCGAAAAGCTTGTATTGTATTCTCTTCATGCTTAAATGTTTCTTAACAATGTACGTTGTTAGAACTTGCTTGAACCTATAGAGGTAGAGATTAGGAAAAGAGAATCACAACAAAGCCTTGATCTTGATGATCATTGTATTAACTTGAGCTATGGTCGTAGGAGAGTTAAATTGGGGATATTCATAACGGTCAGTTTGAATTGCTCATGAGACCTAACCTAGAGATTGAGTATAGTAATCCAATAGGGACGAACCAGTTGTTTGGATGAACCCTAGTTATCAGTTCTACAAGTAAGCATTGGGATTGATCACATGTATATACCCGAAGTAGTTATGAACCCATGGGGAACACATACCCTAGTTATTTGCAAATATTGACTTAATTCACAGTTACAATATTGTTTTATTATTATTTTATGCAAAACCCCCTAATTTGGAGATAACTTACCAACAAGTTCACTTACCAGCATTAGTCTAGATCTTCCATATTCCCTATGGGTTCGATCCCAACCTCTTAGTTGGGTTCTCTATTGAGAACGTTCGTTTCATACTTTGGCAGGAGGTGTGAGTTTGAGCGTTATCATAAAGTGGCATCGTTACTGGGGAATACTGGTAAGACTAGACTAATTGCTTGTAATTGAATTTTTGTTTTTATTTCCTGAATTATGTTTTTTTTGTCGTGATATCCACAGGTTGTTGCTCGGTGAATGCCCAACACTCAGAATAGTTGGAATCCCCTGATTCCTTTGAATCCCGAACTTGAATGAACACTGCTTAGAATGGAGAACCTGGAGCAGAAAGATGCCCATATAGCTAAAGAATCTACGCAAGTCGAGCTAGCTTAGCAAGCTGCACTTCAGGATGCGTAGGATGCTAGAGATGAGGTTGTTAAGGCTGGTCGACATGGGAGGGGCAACAGAGGTCATAGATTTGCCCCTCAGTTCTTGAATGATGAGGACCCAGATATCGACGAAGTCAGGTTGTCACGAGACGAGACATGGTGCTTGGAGTTACAAGTAACCCCAAGCCAACCCATGGTCTATCATAACACTAGTAATCTGAGTAAACATAAGCAGAAACTTAAATAATAAAATCATTTAAGTAAGCCAATTTGATAAAAGTTCATACATATGAAAAACAATACTAAATGTATGAGTCTATGTTTGAAAGACATCTACTAATGATGAGTTGCTAGGACAAGCCCCCAGCTAACTCTAAAGTCTAACTGAAAGAAATAACTGAAAAATAAATATCATCCTGAAAAGATGAGGACTCACCAACTGCTGTTGCTGATATCACCTAAACGAAATGACTACTGATGCTAAGGTTGAGAACCTGCACCTGTATCATGATACGATACATCATAGAAGGTATATGCCAGTACTTTAAATATACTTGAGTAAGTGACAGATAATATAAATATGAAGAAACAAATAACTGAACTGAAATGACATGAAATGACCAACTGAAATACTGGAAACTGAACAACTGGATATATAACTGATATGGTCAACAATGACCCTGACTGATGGTCATAGACATCTCTTGAATCTGACATACTGAGCTGGGCTAAAATGAACTGAACTGAGCTGAGCTAAGCTGAAACTGTACTGAATAGTGGGAAAGTCTATAACCGACATATAACCACGTGAGCTAGACATGGAGTTTGATGTTATACACCCTATCGATACGACCTAATATACCTTGCCAGGGTATAAAGGCATGAACTGGATGATCACAAATTCGGGGTCATAGGTCTAATAAAATAACCTACAGTGGCAACGTAGTTCTGTGAACCTGTGTGCGCTAGAACCCTGGTCGTTGGTTGAGACCACGACTCATTGGGACCAATCATTGGTCCTGGGCCTGAATTTTTGGCTCACTGGAATTGGAAAGGAGGGTGACCACCACTCGTTGGATGAACCAACGAGTCGTAGGTGCTTCCCATTGTCACTAGCAGGAAAAACTTAGGAGCCCCAACAATGAGTGACACAACAACTCATTGGTAGAACCAACGGATTGTTGTATCGACTCGTCGTCTCTATTGGAAAAGTTTGAGGATTTCTGGACTGGTCACCACAGGTGGACACAACCACTCGTTTTGTGATACAACGGGTCCTTGTTGCCACTTAAGGAAAATTTTCAACATTCTCTGGGCTTCAACCAATGAATCACTTGTTACACCCCACAAGATGTTAGTGGATAGTGTGCATACGCATGGGCTTGTGGTGAGAAATTTGAGATTGAAGTGCGCGGGAAGAGCCTCATAGGTAGGACAAGCGAGGACATCGTCAAGTGGTTCAGCAGGGTCGGGCTAGGATAGGCCGTGAGGGCCTGCGCGACACGCCAGCCCTGCCTGCGGATGGTCAACGTGGTGCGGTAGCCCCCTGGCGCGATGGCAGTGCGAGGCGCCCCCTTTTCCACCGCCATACTCCTATATAAGGCCCTCTATGTTGATTTAAATCTTTTTAAAATAGATCCTCAATCGAGAATAGAGAGAAAACGTATATTTCATCAAATTTTCATCAAATCATGCCATCAAACTCCATCCAAACGCAAATTCACCTTGGGTAACAAGTTCTAGGCCTATGAAAAGCATCTCTACGGAGTTATTGCTTGAAAATTCGCTTGGTATACCAGAACCCCACCAAGTAAAGGTTGTCGAAATTACTCCAAATTGAGTCCTAAACAACCACAGGAAATAGGTAAAAATTTCTTCCTTCTAAACTCTTGATAAATTGTGAATTTTCGACCAAGTTAAATAGAGTTGAATTAATAGTTAATATTATTATAAAAATATATAATTGTTTGCCCAATTTAGTATTGAAAATAGCCCTATTTTCTCAGTGTAAGGGTTGTAGTTGAGTGGAACCACCGGTTAAATATTGAAACTAATCAGATAAACGAGAATTGGCATTCGAGGTATGTTAAGGATTATCCCTTCGACAAGTTATTCTCATCGTATAATGATATGACCTATGTTCTTGAACGGAGAAAATGATCCTATATGTTATAATTAGCTGCTGCTAGTAGATAAGAGTCATGTGTGTTATGATTAGCTGTTGTTAGTAGATTATGACTATATATGTTGTGTTTAGCTTCTAGAAAACGTATTGTGAATATATTGCAGTATCCCTCACTGGGGAAGAGTATGTTAAGTGTGACTCATGCTAGAAGCATCATAGAAACTCCTCTATTCTTCTGTTCACTGTATTAGTAGAATTCTGATGTTCTATTGTCATGCCAAGGCACCTTAGGAGTTTATGGTTAGCTGTTGGGCCTGATTTGCTAAGTTGGATAATATTGGGCACGACCGGGTGATATAACCTTCAGTTTGATGCTTGTATTGTCAGTGAAGTTTGCCCACAGGCTTGTTGGTGCCCCTTAATGCCTCCATGGCCAGAAATTTGGATAGGATGGTCATACCTTAGAGTCAGCGGTACTAGGGTCGCCTAGTGAACTCAGTGACAGCCTGCCATCTAGTTAGCTACTACAAGTGGCTGTTAGTTTCATTCGACTTAGTGCTTGTCATACAGGTCGCTCCGGAAGTCATCCCAATTGTACAAGTCAGATTGACCCATGAGTACCCTAAGGAGGGAACCTTATCAGTAGTTGAATGGGGGGCCAACACCCCATCCTGCTCTTATAATATATTTAGGTATAGGTTGCCATGAGTGGCTAAATCCAGATAGACTTACCTATGAGGTTAATAATCATCCAGCAAAGACATATGAAATCTGAACATACCAAGTTAAGGTCTAAAGGACTAGAACCATGTTAGTGCAGTATTACCTTTAGGCTAAAAATTATAGTAAACTGCATGTGGAAGATTAGGGGTTGACTGTTCAGGAGCATATCCTATCAGTAGCAGCCCTACAGTTGTCCAAAGCAAAGGAACTAAGTAGTTGGTCTTCTGTGACCTTACAGTTCGCTTATGAGCTATCATTGTCTAAGCATGACAGTCATAATTTCATTTAGGACATTCCAAATCTCGCCCTATACGATCTAGACCATTTGATATTTTGATCACTATCAGGATCCTCTAATCAGATGTAGGCACACGGGGTGTGCTTGTTGGCAGCTATGCGAACTACCCTAGGGGCAAGTAGCGGTGGCGTTAGGCCTTAGAAGCCATATATGCTTTTTGAGTAGTTAGAGTGAGACTTAATTGTAGTACATCGGTTGGGATTGAACCAACCTAGGATAGCCTTCCGTTAACCAACTTCGGGGTTGCTAATTGTGTCATCACCTATAGGGCCATATGATGTTGCTTAGAGGTGCTATATGATGTTTCTCCAAGGAGCTATGTGATGTCCCAAGGTACTATATTCAGTCCCAAGGTCCATATTACAGTCCATCCATGAATGGACTTCTACATTTATGTCGTATCGGCATCACTGATCCTCCATCGACCTTGTGTGCCCAGGTGCAGTTACAGGAGCCCATCAGACACAGTTACAAGAGTCTAGCGGGCTCAGATGCGGACCTAGAATCCAGGTAGGTTGGCTATAGTACTAGTAGAATCATAAGAACCTGGAGCGGGGTATATAGATTGATTTGTACTTTCCAGGGCTTATGGGGGCCCCAGTAGGTTGTTTCTGTGTTGCTTGCACCTTCTAGGCTTATGGGGGCCAGGTTAAGTTCTTGTTTGTATACTTGTTTGCTAGCTATAACCTATGAATGTATAGTCGTACATGTCAGCTCATATACGTGTAGTGATTTACTAGATACAGGTTATGGATACAAAAGCTTACAGGTTAACTTTTGCCCCTTCTTCCTATTCACTTTCAGTTCTTTATCAGTTTCTATTCAGTCTTATTTATTGCCTTACATATTTGGTACATATTGTACTGACACCCAACTATGGGGCACTACATACTTGCCTGCAGGTTTAGACAGACAGATCGCGGGGTCTCCTCGCGGCTATTCAGAGATAGCAGATTAGTCAGTTCCTTTCATTCAGATTTGCCAGGTTGTAGAGGTATATTTGTCTTTAATTTGTGTAGAAATTGGTTAGGCTGGGGCCCTGTCCCAACAAATATTTTTACTCTTAGAGGCTTGCAGACTACAGTCTTTAGTTAGTGGTTCGTGTTGGCCGTGTGGGGCCTATATTGGTAATGTTTTGTATGTTGGCTATGTGGGGCCTAGTATAGTTGCATGTTTTCATTCCTATTATAACTATAAAGCATGGTGGTCTTGTCAGCTCGCATAAGATCCCTTATTAATATGTTGGTTGGGTTACCTGTCTTCCTTTACAAGTGTTGCATGGCCTTGTTAGCCTGAGGCTGTGTTTACAGTTGAGATATAACAGTTTGTTTTCTTGGTTTTGAGTCGCTAGTAGGCACCAGAGGTGTATATGCCCAGTCAGGTAAGCCCAGATCCTAGTGTGGCATTAGGTGCCAGTCATGCCTCCTAAGATGAGGTGTAAAAAACTTGGTATCAGAGCAGGTCGTATCCTAGGGAATCTGCAACCTGTGTCTAGTAGAGTCTTGTTTATAAATGTGTTGTGCACCACATTTTATAAGCAGGAGGCTACGAGGCATGATAGTATGGTTACCCCTCCTTCTTCTCAGATCGTGCTATAGAGTCGCATTGTATAGGAATGAGTCCCTAATCTTTCATTGTTATATCAGTTTAGTGTTTTATATGGGACAGACTCCAATCAGCCATAATTCAGCTACAACAGAAGGAGGGGGTACCAGTGAGGTGCCACAGTTGGGGGATAGCCAGCCTAAGGGCGGAAGCAGACGTCTTTTAATCTCTCCATCATCCTCTCGGGGCACCAGGAACCTTATAAGGTGATAGATATGCTAGCACCGTCCCCAATTCTTTCTATAGCCTCAGAGTAGGAGGTTAAGAATATAGTATATATATGAGTTGGCTTACCTACTAGATATTTAGAATTAGACAGAAGCGACAGTTAAGGTTGGATTACCTGAAAGGTACGAGAGAGGGGAAGTTGCGAGATTCTTACCTCCAACCCTTCGAATGTTGTAAAGTTCTATACCTCAGTCCTACCATAGTAAGATATAGCTATTTTACTCCTCC
This sequence comes from Datura wrightii, assembly GCA_035772735.1. NCBI lineage: Eukaryota > Viridiplantae > Streptophyta > Magnoliopsida > Solanales > Solanaceae > Datura > Datura wrightii. The sequence continues at coordinate 8,279,020 of JASDFA010000008.1, read as the reverse complement.
TAGCTTTGTTCTCAGTATAACAAAGAACATAAATATTGAGGCGATGTTGCCTAGAATAAATAGTAAAGGAGAGCTAGATCTGTTGACTCCTGGAAAGTGTTAGAAAGTGGTTGATACCCCTAGTGTTTAAATAACTCATCTAGACCTTTATGATAGTAAATTAGGGGGAAAGATAAGATTTCCAGTAGTACCCAAGTACGTGTGGAGGTCCATAAGTAATAAACCCCCAGAAACTGTAAAGCTCAAATTAGAAATAGACTAATCCCACCGCACTGTGTGAATAGCGGTAGGAGATACCTGGAGAACAGAGCCTATAACCCCCAGCTTACCATGTTAAGGGATAGAGAGACTATGTGATGGGAATCGGCCCGAGTACGGGTCAGGATGATATAGGTTGGTAGACTTAGCTAGTAGTATCCTTGCCAGTATGATGCGTGGGGCACGAACCCCGATTTTCATCTAATAGAAGTAAGAGCCAAACATGAGCATCGAGCTTGGGAGGAGAATAGAAGCATCTCCATATTGTAGCGGGCTAATAGAGCTTGGAATCCCCATTGAATGTCGAGGAATGAGCATCAGCATGAGATCTAAAGGGTAGTGAGATTATGACCTAGAATGTTGTGGTACCACCTTTAGTTGTGGAGGTAAAGGAGTGACGATACAGAGACCCTACTCTGGTGCAGCCCGGAGACGAGGCCCAGCAGGGAATCTTCGGCTTGTGAGATAGTAAGGGACAGAGTCTTGAGACCTAAAGGTCGACTCTGCATCCTAAATGTGGCTAGGCTTTGTCAGTATACTGTAGCTAGGTATACCATATTCATTATTCCCTCCGCCCGGTTTGAAAAAAACGCATCAGGTTATGAAGGAAATCTACTGATGGTATTAGGAAGGAGAAAGAAATTGTTGAGTTGTAGCAGTGAACTCCAATGGCCAGTAGGGAAAGGCAAGACCTCAGAAACCGGGTGAGCTTATTTAGGAAACAACCATGTCTGCGTGAAAATGGAAAGAAGACAAAATGAAACTATAGGGTTACCTTGTACCAGGCATAAATATGACCCCGTTTAGGTCATTATTGAAAGGCTAAGGAGATAAACATACCTCTTGTTGGTCGAAAGTATGCTTCAAAGGATTACACTAAATTAAATACTAAAGAAATATTCCAGCTATGTGGTGTCTCAATGTCTATTAACTTCTAACAAAGGGGCACAACTCACAGCTAGGTTTTGGAAAGGCTTTTAGGACAGATTGGGATGCATGTTAATTTGAGTACGACTTCTCATCCCCAAACAAATGGCCAAGAAGAGCACACAACTCAAATGCCCGGAGATATGTTACAGGTGGAAGTGCATGCCCTCATATGATGGTTTGAAGTAGGTAAGTTAGGGATAACTGAACTGAGCATACTACATCAGTCAGGGGAAAAAAGTTAAAATCACTAGAAGATATGTGTTGGCTGCCTAGGGTTGTCAGAAGCCTTATTCTAACGTATGGAGTGGACAGTTAGGAATGGAAGCGACGACTGGGTAGTCCTCAAAGTCTCTCCTATGAAGGGCGTTATGAGAGCTAACAAGAAGGGCATGTCTAGCCCCTAGATTCACTAAGCTATACCGGATCCTCCGAAAGATCGGCCAAGTGGCCTATGAGATAAAGTTGCCTTCGGGACTAGGATCTGTTCATCAATGTTTTGCAAGTGCGTAAGAGACCTTTATCGGGTTATCCTAGTCGAGGATTATCGGGTCACAGAAGAACTGTCCCACGAGGAGACTCCAATACTTATACTAGATTGGTAGATCTATGGGGGCTATCTTGAGAACCAAAGTTGTATCCTAGTAGAATCGTATGGAGGAACAAAAAGGTAGAAGAGATGACCTGGGAAGTTGAGGACGACATAAGGTCTAGATATCCTCACTTATTCCAGACCTAACCTATATTAAGTAGTTGAGGTGAGATTGTTGTTCAGCTATTGTGTGTGTAAAATCAGTATTGTTTAGTTATTCACCTTTATTGTTGTATCATTGCTTGTAGCGTCCTCTGATACACCTATGTTGGACTTTTCTGTGTTTCAGGTTTTTGCATAGTCCATAATACAAAGGAGACTTTATCAAAATTTTTCTGGAATTAGTTAAAAGAGTTGAATCTTTTAAGCCTAAAGATTACATTTGAGGAAAAATGTTCCTAAGGGGGGGAGAGATGATGTTACACCCAGCAAGATGTTAGCGTCTAGTGTGCTTGCGCGTGGGGTTATGGTGAGAAATGAGAGCTTGACACGTGTGGGAAGAGCCTCAGAGGCAAGACGAGCGAGGACATCATCAAGTTTTTTAGCAAGGTTGGGAGAGCCTAGGCCGCGAGGGCCTGCGCGACACGCCAGCCCTGCCTACGCGATGGGCAGCACGAGGCACCAGCCCTGCCTGCAGGATGGGCAGCGCGATGTGCAAGCCCTGCCTACAGGATGGGCAGCGCGATGTGCAAGCCCTACCTGCGAGATGGGCAGTACGATGCGGCAGCCCCCTGGCGCGATGGCTAGCACGAGGTGTCCCCCTTTCACCGCCCTACTCCTATATAAGGCCCTCTATGTTGATTTAAATCATTTTAAAATAGATCTCGACCAAGAATAGAGAGAAAACGTATATTTCATTGTATTTTCATCAAATTATGCCATCAAACTCTGTCCAAACGCAAATTCACCTTGGAAACAAGTTCTAGGCCTATGGGAAGCATCTCTGCAAAGTTATTTCTTGAAAATTTGCTTGGTATACTGGAACCCCATCGAGTAAAGGTTGTCGGAATTATTCCACATTGAGTCCTAAACGGCACAGGCAATAGGTAAGCATTTCCGCCTTCTAAACTCTCAAGAAATTGTGAATTTTCAGCCGAGTTAAACAGAGTTAAATTATAGTTAATATTAATATCGAAAGATACCGTTGTTTTCCAAATTTAGAATTGAAAAGAGCCCTATTTTGTCAGTGTAAGGGCTGCAGTTTTGTTGAACCACCAGTTATAGGTTGAAACTAATCAGTTAAACGTGAATTGACATTCAAGGTATGTTAAGGCTTATCCCATCTTTAGAGCTTTTTGACTGAACACATACTGAAGGCTTTTATAATCAGTGAAAACATCCATGTGAGCCCCTGATGAAGGGCATATTTACACACTTCTTAGCCATATTTTTTTACATACTTTACTATTTTTTAGAACAAATTGTGTTTGTTTGCATGTGTTTATGTTATATATTTGTGAAAATGACTAACACACATGATTAGATGCTTTCAAGGCTAAAAATGATGGATTTGGATGTATTTGAGGCTTTTGGAACACATGTGAAGAATATGGAATAAACAAATAAAGAACAAGGCTAAAAATCAGTGCGCTGCCTTCGCACACTGCCAGTTGCGCGATGTGGCACTAGGTTGGCACATTGACATACGTGATGCGGCAGCAGAGTTGGCATACTGCCAGGCGCGAGGCATAGCCCTCCCAGTGCTATAGCAGGTGCGAGACACCCTACCTACCTAGGTGATCGCATGGGCGACGCAGCAAGAGGATTCAAACGGCCAAAAATGTTATCCTACTTCAACTAGGAAAAGGAGCCTCAAATCCCAAATTAAATCCGCAAAGGGAACAAAGAAGGCATAAGTCTACTACTATAAATACCCTTTTATTTTTATGTAATACCCAAGTTTTAGAGATGTTTTAAGACAAGTCATATAGTGCTAGATACCACAAGTCTAAGAATTATAAGTTTTAGTTCACGACATACTTTGAGACAATTGTTGAATTGTTCTTCCTTAATTTTTTGCAATAATCAAGTGAGTTTCTTCCTATCATCGTTGTAAGTATTAATTTTTGCTTTTGTCTATGAATGCTATTAATTTACTTATTATTATGAGAGGCTAAAACCTCCACAACTGGGATTGTGGGAACCATGGTGAATTAACAAACTGGGGTTTGCAAGAAGTGATTCTAAATCAGTATTAAACGCTTATATTATATTCTCTTCATTCTTAAACATTTCTTAACAGTGTGCAACATTAGGACTTTTCCGAATTCTCTACTTGCTTGAGCCTAGAGAGGTAGAGATTAGGAAAAGAGAATTACAAGAAAGCCTTGGTCTTTATGATCATTGTATTAACTTGAGCTATGGTCGCAGGATAGTTAAATTTGGAACAAATTGATAACGGTTAAATTGAAATCACTAATGAGACCTGACCCGATGATTGACCATAGTTATCCAATAGGAACGAACCAGTCGTTTGGATGAATCTTAATTATCAGTTCTACAAGTAAAGAATTGGGATAGATCACTAGTGTAATACCCAAAGTAGTTAAGGATCTATGGGGAACACTTACCCTAGTTAATTGCATTAATTTGGAATCAACATTAAAATTCTCAACATTTTTACTTGTTACTTTTATAATTTCCCCCCTTTAGGAGATAATTGACTTAAAAACTTAGACACTAGCGTTCTTATATATCCTTTCATATATCCTGTGGGATCGACCCCAACCTCTAGTTGGGTTCTTTGTTGACAACATCCACTTCATACTTTAGTAGGAGGTGTGAGTTTGAGCGTTATCAGTCCCATAAAGGTAGTGCCTCCATATTTTCAATGCAAACGCCACCACTGCCAACTCCAAGTCATGAGTCAGATAGTTCTTCTCATGACCCTTGAGTTGTCTGGAGGCATAAGCTATCACCTTACCCCGCTGCATCAAAATGCAACCGAGTCCATCTCTAGAAGCGTCGCAATACACTACAAACCCATCTGTTCCTTCGGATAAGGTGAACACCGGAATCAAGTCTTTAACCCCTAGAAACTCTTCTCATACGCATGTGACCACTGAAATTTCACCTTTTTCTGAGTCAACCTAGTCAAAGGAGATGCAATAAAGGAGAAACCTTCCACAAAGCGTTGGTAATCATCGGCTAGACCCAAGAAACTTCTGAGTTTGGTTGGGGAAGTAGGTCTTGGCCAGTCTTTCACCACTGCTATCTTTTGAGGATCTACCTAAATACCCTCACCCGAGATCACATGATGAAGAAATGTCACTGACTTTGACCAGAATTTGCATTTACTAAATTTTGCAAACAACTGGTGGTCTTTGAGCGTCTCAAGCACTATCCTAGGGTGATTAGCATGTTCTTCCTCATTTCTAGAGTATACCAAAGTGTCGCCGATAAATATGATGAAGAACATATCTGGATACTACTTGAAGACTCTATTTATTAGGTCTATGAAAGTTGTGGGGGCATTAGTCAGTCCGAAGGATATAATGTCACACCCCACCTTGGAGGGTATGAAGGGCACCTGGTGCCTGCTAGACTCTGGACTGCTAGATGGTCCAGCCTAAGCACGTCCGGTGCTTTTGGATGGCCCTGGCTCTATTCCAAGAAACCAACCGGCTATATAACGGCTGTAAACACAGCCTCCGGCCAACTGGCCTATAGCTACCTGTACCTGCACTATCAGCTAACCAGAACACATTCAATGTAGGGAAACCTATGCGGGGCGACGAGGCCACCATGCTGTCTAGTTATCTGTAATTCAACAACGGAGTATTGGAAAGCTACGTGACCGGCAAGGTCACCACTACTGTCAAGCTATGGCCCCACACGACCAACATAAAAGAAATAAAAGTACTAACAGCTATACAACTACACGGCCTCACACGACCGGCTCAACTGACCACAGGGAAATATATACAGACTGCAAGCCTCTAGGAATAACAATAGAAATGATCGGGATAGGGCCCCAACCTACCCGTACTGTACAACAAAAGAAAAGGGATAAACCTCTAGCTATCTAACTCCGGATGACTAGAGCTGATGACCTTGTGCGCTGACTGGAATCATGAGGTATCGACCCCTCGTCTATGAGTACCTGCAGGCAAGTAATGCAGCGCCCCACCGGGCGTCAGTACCGCTGGTACTGAGTATGTAAAGCAATAATTGAAAGAAATATCTGAAAACAACAATACAACTGATGAAATTGAGATAGGAAGAAATAGATTAACAGTCTGATAATGTAAAACTATGCCTACTCTTAACTATACTGGAAGGAGTAGGAGTCGTACCTGGAGATGTATCGTTCTACTGTCAATCTACTCGTATCTAATGTAACATGGCATAACATAACACAACATAACATAGCACACACAAACCTTACCCGGCCCCCATAAGCCGGGAGGTACAACCAACACAAAATCTATACCCCTACCCCAGTCATCCCATCTCCTATAATAGCTATAAGCGTCCTGCCGGTCCCCTGGGTATGCACTTGGGCTCGCTGAGCCCCTTACTATAACTGTACCTGAGTCTGAAGGACTCCTGAATCAACACCCGGGCGTATCCGCTCGACAGGGGTGTGTAAGGGCCGACCAAGGCACAATATGGGGAAAACTGGCATCCCATCTTCGTCCCATATGGGACGGCGTGCCACTCCGTAGAGCGACGTATCCTCGTCCTCTGGCGGACAAGTCGATACAGCTATTAACCCTGAGGCGGTCATGGATGCTAGGTAATCCAACCCCAAAACAATACAACGGTCTCAACTGGTAATACTATCTGCATATCCCACATACTGAAGCTAATAGTAGTAAAGTATCCGTACATACTGTGTACTGAACTAGTAATAGTAATGTAGACATACTTAATACATGCTGAGACTGATAATAGTATATATGTATAGATATAATCTTCTGCCATACTGTGCTGTATACTGAGTTTCTGTAATAACATGATTTACTATTTCTGACATGCTTTCTAAACTTCATTTTAACCTATCATTGTACTTCTGAGATGCCTTACAGATATTACATTGTTTTACTGGGTTTCAACTGAATATGATAATGTCCTAACATTCTGCATTACATCACATACTGAGCATGCTGTGCAGTTCCTAACACTTATATTAGAAACTATATCGTGCTAGAAAGTTTCGCGCTAATCATAACATGATGCTTCTAATATCGTACCAACATTCGTAATAAACATAACTAATGACTTCTGAATATTCTACTGGCTTTTAAATTACTTTATTATACCGAGATTTACTAACTTGCCAAGGAAACTAGCTTTACATACCTTATCCTCGAACTATCCATCTGTCGGACGAGTCTCGGCCAACACTTCAACTATTTCTCCCAACTGCATTTATAAATATATCAATTAATACCAAATATAGCTTTATTTTAAAGAACAACGTCACTTTCGATATAATTTATAGCCTAAGCTTAGGCTTATCGAAAGACGGTCGAAAACTTGCTATTTTTCAGAGGTTTAGAAGGGAGAAATATTCACTTCACAGCTAGGAACACATAGACACTAGTTTGGAGCAATTCTACTTACCTTAGCTCGGTAGCTCGACGATTCGTCGGCCGTATTTCACGAAACTAAATCTGTAGGAATGCTCTCTGCTGCTAAATACCTCAGTATCTGAGGTTAATTTGAGTTTGGACAACGTTTGGTAGCGTAATAGGATGAAATTATATTACCCCCTTCGTTCTTTCCTCTCCTCTGATTTTTCCTCTCTATTTCACTGGAAATTTTTTAAGTTTAAATGAATTAAAACCGAAGTGGGGCTTTATATACTTGTGTCTGGACAATGCCAACGTGTCACGGAGCCAACGCAGAGGCTTCACCTCCGTGACACGCTGCCATCGTGGAGGGGCTCTGCCTCGGCTCCTTCCGTGATGGTTTGACAGGTTTCTCGTTCGATCTTTTTCCCGGGCCTTCCTTTAGCACGTATGGCCTTCAAATAAGCTTAACCAACGTGCGAATAGATCATCTAGGTGCTAGAAATCCTAAGGGGTATAACATTCTCCCCCCCTTAAGAACATTCGTCCTCGAATGTAAACTTTTATTTAGAGGGCTTCTCAACTTACTATCTAGAAAAATTTCGGCAGAGTTTTCCCTGTAATATGGACTATAGCAAAAACCTAAAATGCAAAAAAGTCCAACACAGGTACTGCACGCAATATTTTAGGATTCACTGGATAGCTAAGTATCAATCTTTCTCATTTATACAAATACAACCATAAGGTACTACATAAGTAATAATACGGACATACCTGTCGCCTAACTAGGCGTGGAATAGGTGAGGATATCTAGATTTCATATCTTCTTCAGCTTCCCACGTCATCTCCTCACGGTTCCTGTTACGCCACAATACTTTGACAGACGCAATATCTTTAGTCCTCAACCTTCGAATCTGTTTGTCTAAGATAGCTACTGGAACCTCTTCATATGCTAACTCTTCTGTGACCTGGATATCCTGAACTGGAACAACCGTGGAAGGGTCTCCTACGAATTTCCTCAACATAGATACATGGAATACTGGATGAACCGATGCTAACTCCGGAGGCAAGTTCAATTCATATGCAACTCGGCCTATTCTTCGCCAAATCTGATATGGCCCAATGAATCTCGGGCTAAGCTTGCCTTTCTTGCCAAATCTCATCACCCCTTTCATCGGAGACACTTTCAGATATACCCAGTCATTTACCGCAAATTCTAGATTTCTGCATCGCATATCTGCATAAGACTTCTGGCGGCTCTGAGCAGTCAGCAGGCGTTCTCTGATAAGCTTTACCTTCTTCTCTGACTGTTGAATGATGTCTGGCCCAATCAACACTAATTCCCCCACTTCAAACCAGCCCACCGGCGATCTACATTTTCGCCCATATAATGTTTCAAAAGTTGCCATCTGAATAGCCAAGTGATAGCTATTATTATAAGCAAATTCTATCAGCGACAAATGCTCGTCCCAGCTACCACCAAAGTCTAGCACACACGCTCGCAGCATATCCTCGAGCGTCTGAATAGTGCGCTCAGCCTGTCCGTTCCCTTTTCATACCTGGCCATCAGTAGTTCTCTTTGCTGTCATGGTACATTTTTTGTCGCGCCAGGGTGGAGAAAATAGTTGCTGGCACATTGCACCTCGTTCATGATCTGACGGCGGAGGCCTGAAACATCTGGAACACATAGACGGTCTTTACAACGCAGCACTCCATCCTCTGTTATTTGTGAATCTGGCGCTTCCCTTGTAGTATTCTGTCCTTAAGCTAGACTAGGTCAGGATCTGCATATTGCCGTTCTCTTACCTCCACAACTAAGGACGACATGGCGGTGTTCTGGATTACCGCTCTGTTGTCCTTCATTTCTATCACACGAACGGCTAAATTGACCAATTGATGTATCTCCCTGACCAACTCCCGTTGCTCGGGTTGCACATACGCCACACTCCTAATAGATCTATAGCTAAGAGCGTTTGCTGCTCCATTACCTCTTCTTGACTGATATAACATTTTCATACTTAGAGAGCTCGGCATATAATTGACGGTCATACTGGCTTGTCTTGCCGAAGAGATCGACAGGTAGTTTACAAGCGTAGCTAGAGCTTACCTGGCCTTTTGGCCACATGCTAAGGCTACTTGTTGCTGGGATAACCTGAACGATTGTCTGCGCACCTTGTGCCTTTATCTGATCAGAGGATCCTGATATTGATCATGACCTCTAATGATCTGGCTGCATAACCTTAAATAACTTAATAGTCGGGTTGAATGACCCGAATGTGGCAGTAGTCTAACAATGCTCTAACTGTTCTACTTGAGTACTTATAGTTCATGCATAACTGCAGACTTGTGGGCATCTAATTGCTTTGTTATTTTGCTTGAACCACTGTAAGGCTGGGCTTAATCAAACTTACTCCCAGGCGATCAATCTCTGGATCTTCACGGGGAGTCTACTGATCTCCTGGTCTTAATAAACACTGTGCTAGCAGGATACTATCAATTTCTTACACCTTGTGTGTATCCACTTGGATTTATACTGCTATTCTGGGGAATTCTCGGTCTTATGAGCTATTCTGTAAATACTGGCCTTCTGCTAGGGCTTTGTATCTAAATACCTTACAAGAACCAGCTGAAGTACTAGTTTGCCACTGACTACTGATGTGGACCCCTTTCTTGGGATGCCCACGGGCTTGTCTGACTTGCGGGGTATTCCTTGTAATAACTTCTAGGTTGACCAAGGTCGACTCTCACCTACAAGGCTGGGAAAATGATGTACGACCACTTAACATACTGGAAAAATTCTGGTTCTGGCACATGCGATAATGCTATTGATTTTTAGGGATGCTTCCCTGCTAATACAAGTGCCAGCTAGTCGTTAGACCGTCTAACTGTGCTCTTATCATCTAGCCATCTGATTCAGGCCATTAACTCTGGTAAGCTTCTAGAGCCTAGATCTGACAACAACACATAAGTCTATTAACTTAATAACTGAGAACTGAGATAGTTTCTATGACTTCATACGTAATTCACACTTAACCTGCCCTTTCTCTTCTCCTTTCCCTTTCTCCTTTCTTCTCTTCTTTTCTTTCTTTCTTTTTTTTTTGGCAAGGGGGTCCTGCAATGCAATTTGTACATGCTTTCTAGTACTAATCAACACCTGTAATTGTAACCCCTATAGGCAGCTACTCACAGCATATCTATTATCTGTATATATATATATATATATCAGTAGCTACGTACAATACGTACTGAATTCTGTGGTGATACATAATCTCTGACATGCTCTGCTGAGTCTCATACCGTACATGATACACCACTTCTATGGCCTAATAATATCTCCTGCCCTGACTTATCATTTCCTTAGACTTTCATCCCATTCTAGATGTAACAACATATGAGCTTGATCATGGCCTGCTATTGGCATTCCGCCACTTTTACAATGTGGGTCCACACCCGAGCCTTGTGGCCTTACTTGGCATTATATTGAGAGCCCATGAATGTCTGCTGGGCCTTATCTCTAGGCCATACTAGATTAGAATTGCTATATCGGTAGTTTCTTAACTTCTCCATAAGCGGACATACTGCGGTATTCTGAACCGCAATCTTACTGTCAGCCCGAGGCTTAATCCTTAATACGATATTCTATCAATCCGGGGGTAATCCTAATTTCCCCACAAAATCTGACATTCCTGCTTCTTCCCCTCATCTTGCTTAAGCTGAACTTTGGGGTTCAAGGTACCTGCTTTTCATTGTTAATAAGATTACTGGTCAAGTATCAGTTCATACTTCCCCTGACTTGCAGTCAGACCTATCTGATTCACATGACCTCTCACCCTTTCGATATCACAACTGAATCATATCTATAATCTTGTAGGTATATCTTACTGTCTATTTGCGTATATGGTGGACTTAGCCCTTTTTCTGAATCAAATTTGACTATTACTAGGCATTCATTACTGACAGGTCTTTTACCCCTGCTTCGGGTAAGCTAACAGTCTTACTTTCTCTACTGGCTTATTATCATAAGGGTCTGCACTACTCACATAATCATAGGGGCTCTTTATACTTTCTAACACTTACTGCTTGATTTGGCAACCTCGCCTCAAGTCTTATGCCCCTTACGGAATATAGTCTTTAAGCTGAATCAGGTCAAGATGTGGGAATACCCTTTTCTTATTGCTATAATACGAAGACATGGTACTGTACTACATCTGAAAAGACGGATATGGGAACCCTACATTTTCCTCTCTTTCTTTGTTTTTCTTTTTTTTTTCACTTATCTGATAGTCTGATATTGTCTGATATCTTAACCAGATCTTATATATCTAATAAATAAGTCAACTCGTATGTACATTATACTTCTGACTTCCTATTCTGACGTTATCAACGTATACTGGGAATAGTACCGATAAAGGTATCACGCTGGGAGGTCTCTGGTACCTCCTCCTGCTGCTGTAGTTATCATGTAACTGGTTGATGCCCTCTTCTGTTGGTATATCTGATCTTCTGCTTGTGATAGGGTAATGCTGATCTCCTTTGTATCTGTAATCAAAGAATACGGTAAGCTCTTTAGGGACTCAACCCTATACTGTACCGCTCTAAAGCACAACTGACTGAGAAGGAAAGGTAACCATCCTATCATGCCTCGCAGCCTCCTGCCTATAGTATATGGTGCACAACACATCCATAGACAAGACTCTACTTAGCATGGCTTGCAGACTCCCTGGGATACGACCTGCTCTGATACCAAGTTTGTCACACCCCACCTTGGAGGGTATGACGGGCACCTGGTGCCTGCTAGACTCTGGACTGCTAGATGGTCCAGCCTAAGCACGTCCGGTGCTTTTGGCTGGCCCTGGCTCTATTCCAAGAAACCAACCGGCTATAAAACGGCTGTAAACACAGCCTCCGGCCAACTGGCCTATAGCTACCTGTACCTGCACTATCAGCTAACCAGAACACATTCAATGTAGGGAAACCTATGCGGGCCGATGAGGCCACCATGCTGTCTAGTTATCTGTAATTCAACAACGGAGTATTGGAAAGCTACGTGACCGGCAAGGTCACCACTACTGTCAAGCTATGGCCCCACACGGCCAACATAAAAGAAATAAAAGTACTAACAGCTGTACAACTGCACGACCTCACACGACCGGCTCAACAGACCACAGGGAAATATATACAGACTGCAAGCCTCTAGGAATAATAGTAGAAATGATCGGGACAGGGCCCCGACCTACCCGTACAGTACAACAAAAGAAAAGGGATAAACCTCTAGCTATCTAACTCCGGATGACTGGAGCTGATGACCCTGTGCGCTGACTGGAATCACGAAGTATCGGCCCCTCATCTATGAGTACCTGCAGGCAAGTAATGCAGCGCCCCACCGGGCGTCAGTACCGCTGGTACTGAGTATGTAAAGCAATAACTAAAAGAAATATCTGAAAACAACAATACAACTGATGAAATTGAGATAGGAAGAAATAGATTAACTGTCTGATAATGTAAAACTATGCCTACTCTTAACTATACTGGAAGGAGTAGGAGTCGTACCTGGAGATGTATCATTCTACTGTCGATCTACTCGTATCTAATGTAACATGGCATAACATAACACAACATAACATAGCACACACAAACCTTACCCGGCCCCCATAAGCCGGGAGGTACAACCAGCACAAAATCTATACCCCTACCCCGGTCATCCCATCTCCTATAATAGCTATAAGCGTCCTGCCGGTCCCCTGGGTATGCACTTGGGCTCACTGAGCCCCTGACTATAATTGTACCTGAGTCCGAAGGACTCCTGAATCAACACCCGGGCGTATCCGCTCGACAGGGGTGTGTAAGGGCCGACCAAGGCACAATATGGGGAAAATTGGCATCCCATCTTCGTCCCCTGTGGGATGGCATGCAACTCCGTAGAGCGACGTATCCTTGTCCTCTGGCGGACGAGTCGATACAGCTATTAACCCTGGGGCGGTCATGGATGCTAGGTAATCCAACCCCAAAACAATACAACGGTCTCAACTGGTAATACTATCTGCATATCCCACATACTGAAGCTAATAGTAGTAAAGTATCCGTACATACTGTGTACTGAACTAGTAATAGTAATGTATACGTACTTAATACATGCTGAGAATGATAATAGTATATATGTATAGATATAATCTTCTGCCTTACTGTGTTGTATACTGAGTTTCTGTAATAACATAATTTACTATTTCTGACATGCTTTCTAAACTTCATTTTAACCTATCATTCTACTTCTCAGATGCCTTACAGATATTACATTGTTTTACTGGGTTTCAACTGAATATGATAATGTCCTAACATTCTGCATTAAATCACATACTGAGCATGCTGTACAGTTCCTAACACTTATATTAGAAACTATATCGTGCTAGCAAGTTTCGCGCTAATCATAACGTGATGCTTCTAATATCATACCAACATTCGTAATAAACATAACTAATGACTTCTGAATATTCTACTGGCCTTTAAATTACTTTACTATACCGAGATTTACTAACTTGCCAAGGAAACTAGCTTTACATACCTTATCCTCGAACTATCCGTCTGTCGGATGAGTCTCGGCCAACACTTCAACTATTTCTCCCAACTGCATTTATAAGTATATCAATTAATACCAAATATAGCTTTATTTTAAAGAACAACGTCACTTTCGATATAATTTATATCCTAAGCTTAGGCTTATCGAAAGACGGTCGAAAACTCACTATTTTTCAGAGATTCAGAAGGGAGAAATATTCACTTCACAGCTAGGAACACATAGACACTAGTTTGGAGCAATTCTACTTACCTTAGCTCGGTAGCTTGACGATTCGTCGGCCGTATTTCACGAAAATAAATCTGTAGGAATGCTCTCTGCTGCTAAATACCTCAGTATCTGAGGTTAATTTGAGTTTGGACAACGTTTGGTAGCGTAATCGGATGAAATTATACTACCCCCTTCGTTCTTTCCTCTCCTCTGATTTTTCCTCTCTGTTTCACTGGAAATTTTATAAGTTTAAATGAATTAAAACCGAAGTGGGGCTTTATATACTTGGGCCTGGACAAGGCCAACGTGTCACAGAGCCAACGCGGAGGCTTCACCTCTGTGACACGCTGCCATCGCGGAGGGGCTCTACCTCGGCTGCTTCCGCGATGGTTCGACAGAATTCTCGTTCGATCTTTTTCCCGGGCCTTCCTTTAGCACGTGTGGCCTTCAAATACGCTTAACCAATGTGCGAATAGATCATCTAGGTGCTGGAAATCCTACGGGGTATAACATATAACCACAAATTCATAGTGACCATACTGAGTTTTGAAAGTTGTTTTCGGTATGTCAAATTCTCTAACTCTTAGTTGATGATACCTGACCTGAGATCTATCTTGGAGAAACAACTGGTTCACTGAAGCTGATCGAACAAGTTGTCAACCCTGAGTAGGGAATACCTATTATTGACTGTGACCTTGTTCAACTAACAGTATCGACGCATATTCTGAGGGTACTATCTTTCTTTTGCATGAAAGTACTGGAGAACCCCAGGGAGAGATGCTGGGTCTGATAAAACCTTTATCATGAAGGTCCTTTAGCTGCTCCTTCAACTCCTTAGGCTCAGCTAGAGCCATTCTGTAAGGAGGGATGTAGATGGGTTGAGTGTTTGGAAGAAGGTCTATGCCGAAGTCTATTTTCTGCTCAGGAGGGACTCCGAGAAGATCTTCGGGAAACACGTTAGGGAACTCACTGACAACTGGAACTACCTGAATAGTCGGGGTCTCAGAGATGGAATCTTTGACTCGAACTAGATGATAAATACACCCTTTGGAAATAATCTTTCTAGCCTTAAGGTAGGAAATAAACTAATCCTTAGGTACTGAACTACTGCCCGTCCACTCTAAAGTTGGCTCATTTGGGAACTGAAACCTAACGACCCTAGTTTTGCAGTCGACTGAGGCATAACCATAGTGTAACCAATCCATTCCAAGAATGAGGTCAAAGTCAACCATGTATAACTCTACAAGATCCTCTAGAATGACCTTATTAAAGATTGAAACTGGGCAGTTTCTATACACCCTATTGGCTTTAACTGACTCCCCAACTGGGGTGGAGACTAAGAATGGTTCTGAGAGGACTTCTGGAATGATATTGAACTGGAAAGCTACGTAGGGAGTCATGAATGGTAGTGTGGCTCCTGGATCTAATAGGGCATACACATCTAGATGAAAAAGGCATATCATACCTGTGACCGTGTCAAGTGGGCTCTTCTGATCCTAATGAGAAGACAAAGCATAAAAATCGTTTTGGTGTTGGCCGCCTCCGTACCTAAAGTGGTGGCCTACTGAGCTAGTCGGCCTGCTGGAGCTGCTAAATTGGTGGATTTTGATCTCCCCCATCCTGCTGACGGACATTTTTTGAGTTCATGACCAAGCTGTACACACCCAAAACAACCCTCTCGGCCTTGAAGGCATTATCCTGGATGATTCTTGCCATACTTAGAGAAAGTTGGGTAGCTATAGCAGTTGCTGGTGTTATGAATCTGGGACTGTGAGCTAGATGCTCCATCCCTCCGATCCTTGCGGGACTGAAAGGTAGGGGCACTGGCTAAAGTGGTTTCTGGAGCCCTCTGTTGTTGTTGTTGCTATTGCTGCTGCTGTGGGCGGCTACTATCACCAGGTCTCTGGTGGACATAATCTGACTGGCGGTCCTTGCCCTCTTGTTCTCCCGCTCCAAGTCTTTTAATTTTTTCGCCTCAATCTATTGGGCATAAACTATGAGGCTGGAGAGATCAATATCCTTAATAAGCATGGCAGTCCTGCACTCCTTGAGAACCAAGTTCAATACTCCATTAACGAACTTTAGCATGCGAGCCCTTGGCTCAGCTACCATCTCTTGAGTATATTTAGACAACCTTGTAAACTCCAGTGCATACTCTTCCACCGTCTGATTTCCCTATTTCAGATTCATAAATTTAGCCACTTTAGCCTCCCCGAGCTTCTGGGGGAAGAATCTATCTAAGAAGGATGTAGTGAAATCCTCCCATTCCACTGATTCGTCTCCCGCTGGGCTCCCCTCCTTCAACTGTTCATACCAGATTTGGGCTACCCTTTTAGCTGGTAGGCAGCTAGGTCAGGACTCTCAGAGGAGCTAACACCCATAATTTGATTTATCTTTCTAATCTCATCCACAAAATCCTGTGGGTGCTCTCCTACCTTCAATCTATGGAAAACTGGAGGGTTCATCTGGGTGAAGTCCCGAACTCGGGTAGCTGCTGCGGACCCATTATTATTGACTGGAACAATATGATGTTTCACTTGATTAGTGAATGTCTGCGCGAGCAGCTGGATAGCCGCTTTGAACTCTGTGAAGGACACTGAGTCGTCCTAAGGGGCTGCTGGAGATGGTGTTATACCTCGGAAGTCTAAAGATCAGACCCAGAAGTTGAAACAGAGAAAAATTTAAAAACTGGCACCAGGCATAGAACAGGTCGTTAGGTTACCCGTTGGTGCATCCCACGAGTCGTGATGTGACTCATGGGAAGGCCAGGTGAGGAGTTTGGGAATTTGGAGAAATGGGATCCCACTGACATGACCACAACTCGTGGTCAGACCCCACGAGTCGTTAGGTCAGTCCTGGGATGGGTAAGTAAGAAAAGAGAAGGAAGGAAAGCAGTATACTTGATGGGAGGACCCCACAAGTCATGGTCAATCCCCATGATTCGTGGGGTGCGACGTGAACAAGCAGGGAGTAAAAGTTGTTTAGGTTGAGGCAGTGTACTTGACGGATGACTCCACGAGTTGTGGCCCAGGGTAACGAGTCGTTAGGTCTCTCGTTGGGACCATCTGGCAGTTATTTTCTACGAATTTAGTAATGTCTTTTCTGTAATTCCTAAGTTTCTAGGGCCTAAACTACATCATTTTGAGTTATGAATAGTGACTTTTAAAAGGGGTAAGTTCATTTTAGGCCATTTTCATATTCATGCATGCAAGAGTGATAGGCTAAAGAAGTGATAAAGGCAATACATAAAGGTTTTCTTCAATTCCTTCTTGGGAATTCAAGGTAGGGTAAGAATGAACCAGTTACAATTATGTAGGGTTATGAATGGGTGTTTTCCTTCACACCCATGCCCAATCTCTCCTAATTCATGAAGTTTAATCAAAAATCTTATGGGGTTTTAACTTAAATCTTGTGGAATTCTAATGATCTATCAATGTTTTATTATTTTTAATGATTTATATCATATTTTATGAAGTAAAATCAGATTCTACACTATTTTGATTATAAATTTACTGATTTCAATTTTTACTAAATTATGGCTAATAATACATGTTCTATGATAAATCGAGTTATGATCTTTACCTTAATTATTGATATTTATAAACCCATCATGATTTATGAGTTATAATATGGATTTATTCAAATACCTATTATGAATTTATGATTTACAAAGTCTATACATGATTTACAAGTACGCATGAATCCCATGATTTACTAATTATGTTTTTGGCCAACTCACGGGCCTTACCGTCATGACTTGTTCATGTATTTACAAGGAAGTTTATGATTATCATGATTTAACTAGCCCATGAATTTCATGTATATTATCTAATAAGCATTATATATATTTTTGGGGTAGTATTTAACACTGAGTAGGTTCGGGGCCCAAGTTTTGCCCTGAGTCTCAGAACTATGCCCCACCGTAGGTCATGATGGGACCTCTCTTGAGACTGTCCCCTTTTTCATGTGTGATATCACGCCCTTCATGGTTCTACCCTTGTCAAGGTAGGAACACCCACCCGACTAGGGATTTACAGGTCGGGCTCCATATGTGCTCATATGAGGTATGTCGGTTATAAGAATCTCCCACCCTTCCTCATGATTTATGCATATTTATGATTATGCACTTTGGCAAAAGTCATGTTCAAGAAAACGTTTCTCTTATAATTATGATTATGACTGATTTACGAACGTTTTGAAAATCTTGTGTCTTATGTTAAATTATGCTACTTATGTTATGAGCATGTTGTCCCACTCTTATGATCATTTATGAGCTTTTATGTATTTGTAAATGTCCATTTTACTTACCCTGCATACTCGATACATTCCATGTACTGACCGCATACTTTCTATGTTGTATTGTTTCATGATACAGGACCCGGCTCTCAGGCTCAGCCCCGTTAGTAGTCCATTTTAGAGTTGAGCATCCAGCATTTTGGTGAGTCCTCATTCTATGAGGACCATATGTTTCAGATATTGATGTCCCTTTTTGCTTTCAGTTTTTCTGGGTTAGTTAGGGATGTTGTCCTATCAACCCATCTAATACGTTAGAGGGTTTCAGACTAATTGTAGTACTCGACTGTTATGTAATGGTGTACGTTCCGCTTATCATGCTATGTTATGTTATGTTTATGTTTTAGCTATATTATAATGTTAAGTATTCCACTTACTGATATGAAGTTAGATTAATGTTCACGCCATAGGTCGATTTGGAGTCTCTCGGGGCTCCTTGTCCCGTGTTACAATCCGAGTCTACATTTGGGTGTGACAAACTTGGTATCAGAGCAATAGGTTTGAAGTGTCCTAGGGTGTTTGAAATCCGCATTAAGTAGAGTTTTTTTCATGGGTGTGAAGCACGCCACACTTATGATAAAGAGGCTAAGAGACGTTTAGGAAATGTTCCCTTCTTTCATGATCTATGTCGCGCGATGAAATGTCTTCCTATCCATCTAATTCGTGATATTAGTGATTGAGGAATCATGGCTCCCTGAAGAATGAATGCTAGGAGGAATGGAAACGGAGAGGCCATGAGGATGGCAACGGGAATGGGCACTAGCAGGCCCCACTAGTTTAGGAGCACCAGGCACCGAAGCCAGTTTCCAATTATGAGTTTCGAGCTGCTATTCAAATGTCGCGCAGGCCTTGACTGCTTAGGTCAATCAGCAGGCGGTTGTGCATGTTCGCAAAATGTCAATGCAGCAGCGGCTCGAGTCAGGGATTTCTTGAGGATGAACCCGCCAGAGTTCCTTGGGTCAAAGGTAGATGAGGACCCGCATGAATTCATCGATGGGATTCTAAAAATCACCCAGGTCATGGGGGTAACAAATGGAGAGTGCATTGGTTCAGCCTCTTATCAGCTGAAAGGTGTGGCGCATATTTGGTTTAGGAAATGGAGAGACAGTAGGGTGGTTGGGGCAGGCCCTATATGTTGGGAAGAGTTTCATACAGCCTTTCTGGATCGGTTCTTCCTTCGCGAGATGAGGGAACTAAAGGAGGCCGAGTTTGTAATCTGAAGCAGGGTGATATGTTGGTTCAGGAGTACACTCTTTATTTGCCCATTTATCCAAGTAACTACCAGAGTTAGTGGAAGACAGAGGGCTCGGGTGAGCCGATTTGTGTATGGAGTGGCGGACTACTTGGATCAAGACTATAGGATCGCCATGCTGCATCGAGATATAGATTTTCCCCACATAGTGCTTCATGTGTAACAGATGGAGTCAGTGTATCAAAGGCAGAGAGAGGCCAAGAGGGCTAGGATAGACAATTATGGGATTTTCTCAGCCTAGATCAGGGGGTGGACAGCGCCAGCAGTCTCAGCACAGATCTTTTGCTCCAACACCATCATCAACTAGTACACCATCTAGATCACGAGGGGATCAGCAGAGTAGGACTTCAGATTCAAGAGGCCAGGGTAGCATGCAGATAGAGTGACTTTCCTGGCTTGTGCAAAGTGTGGCAAGAATAACCAAGGGAGATACCTACTTTTCTCAGATGCTTGTTTTGGGTGTGGGAAACCCGAACACAGACTCAGGGATTTCCCTTCGTCCAAATTAGGGGGCGGCAGAGCCCGTATGCTAGCCGCTAGTTCAGCCGCTCCAGCAGCATGTCCCTCTCAGCAGGGTGCCTCGACTAGTTCGGCCAGCATTAGCGCTAGAACAGGTTCTATGCCCTTGTGACATATTAAGAGCAAGAGACTTCACCGGATGTGGTTACTAGTATGTTATGAATGTTTCAACTTGATGCCTATGCTTTGTTAGATCCAGGGGCTACCTTATCGTTTATAACACCTTATATTTCTAGTAGCTTTGGAGTCAGTCCCGAGACTCTGCCAGAACCATTTTCAGTTTCTACTCCTATTGGTGATTTAGTTGTAGCTAGGCGGGTGTATAGAAGATTTCTGGTCACTATATTGCATAAAGTCACCTCCGCAAACATTGTAGAGTTAGTCATGACTGACTTTGATATTATTCTTGGCATGGATTGGTTGTATGCGTGTTATTCCTCTGTTAATTGTAGAACCCGTACAATGGAGTTCTACTTTCCGAGAGAGTCAGTCTTGGAGTGGGAGGGTAGTTTGGCCATGCCTGTAGGTCATTTTATTTCCTACCTTAAGGCTAGAAAGATGATTTCTAAAGGTTGAGTTAGGGTTAAGGATGTTGAGTCTGATACTCCAACCATCCAGTCAGATCCGTAGTGCATGAGCACCCAGAAGTATTCCCTGATGATTTACCGGGTATTCCTCCCGAGAGGGAAATTGACTTTGGTATTGACCTTCTTCCCGACACGCAGACTATATCTATTCCTCCTTACAGAATGGCTCCAACCGAGCTAAAGGATTTGAAGGACCTATTAGATAAGGGTTTCATTAGATCGAGCAAGTCTCCATAGGGTGGCTAGTTCTCTTTCTCTGAAAAAAGATGGTTCTTTTCGCATGTGCATTATTTATCGGCAATTGAACAAAGTCACCATAAAGAACAGGTATCCTTTACCCATAATTGATTATTCATTTGACCAACTTCAGGGTGCCAAGTGCTTCTTGAAGATAGACTTTTATTCCGGGTACCATCAGCTTAGTGTTTAGGAAAGCGATATCCCGAAGACAGCCTTCAGGATGCAGTATGATCATTACGAGTTTGTAGTTATGTCTTTTGGACTAACGGATGCTCCTGCAGCATTTATGGACTTGATGAATAAAGTGTTCAAGACATACCTGGACATGTTCGTGATTGTGTTTATTGATGACATCTTGATATACTCTCGGAGTGAGGAGGAACATGCCTCTCATTTGAGAATAGTGCTTCAGACACTAAAGAATATGCCAAATTCAGCAAGTGTGAGTTTAGGTTGAACTCCGTAGCATTTTTGGTCCATGTGATATCAAGTGAGAGCATAAAGGTGGATTCTCAGAAAATAGAGGCGGTGAAGAATTGGCCTAGACCATTGAATCCTTCAGATATTCAGAGTTTCTTAGGTTTAGCTGGCTATTATCGGAGATTTGGGTTTCTCATCTTGCAGCACCTTTGATGAAATTGACTCAGAAGAAGGTGAAATTCCAATGGTCAGAGGCTTGTAAGAAGAGCTTCCAAGAGTTGAAGACTCGACTTACTTCAGCACCGGTGTTAACTTTACTGGAGGGTACTGATAGGTTTGTGGTTTATTGTGATGCTTCAAGGATCTTTCATGACCCAAGCATAGACCCAGATCGTAGACATGGGGCAAGGGACCCCAAGAGACCCCAAGTCGACCTATGGCATAAGCATACAACTAACTCATTCGATAAACATGAAGAAAGCATAATTATAAACTCAGCAGAAGTATAATTTAACATAACATCAGAGTAACATCCGAAGCTAACGCATAAATAAGTCTCAAAAGCCTTCATTCTAGATGAGTTGATGGAACAAAACCCCCAACTAACTCAACAATACGGAAACTGAAATATGACATGAAGCTGGAAATCTAGTCCTCAAAATATGAGGATTCACCAATCACGCAGGTGCTAACTCTGATAAGCGACTACGAGCGGGGCTGAACTTGAGAACTGGATCCTGTATCATGAAACGATGCAGCATAGAAAGTATGCAGCCAGTACATTGAATGTATCGAGTATGCAAGGTAAGTAAAACTTCCCTAGCAAAGTAAATCATTTAAAACATTTCATACCATATCATAAACTTTCAAGTATAGGTAGAAGGGCTACATGCATTCATTCTGATATCGAAATATTATCATGACATGACCATGCTTAGATTTACAAATCATGACTGACTCGAATGACTCAAAGCTGAACATAACATTTATATAAAAAATTGAACATTGAGTCAAACCTTACATTTAGAATATGCATGCATAAGGTAATCATCATGAATAATGAATATGCAAATCTGAATGATATAGATAGTGGGAGAGCCGTCACTTAACCGATATACCACGATAGAGCTTACGTGTTCCCAACAATCACAGTCAAGATGGTAGAGCCATCCATAACCTTTTCAGGGCGATGGACGATACCATGATATTGATATCAAGCTTAAGGGAAAATCGGGCTGGAGATAGCTCAAAAGGGAGGTCCCAATAATATTGTAATACCCCAGAAGTGCTTAGGAGAAGACCCGGGGAGTTAAAATGCAAAACTGCTAGAAATTGGGAAAAAGGATTCAGGACGACAGGTACCACGACCCGTGGTAAGTAACCACGGGCCGTCTTTGGGGGTCGTGGGTTCAGGTGGTTAGGTATTAGAGGGAAACAATAGTTGATTCAACGACCCGTGGTAAGTAACCACGAATTGTCATTTTTTGTCGTGGTAGGAAGTGGACTTGGTAGTAGGAAGGTTCGTTGAGTCATGCAACGACCCGTTATGGCTTGCAACGACCCGTTATGGAAAGTCGTGGTAAGGAAGACTAGATCTCAGTGAGAAAGGATGTACAATAACCACGACCCACTGAAGCGTACAATGAGCTGTGGTGAGGCTCGTTAGATAGAATTTCAGATGGTTCGGGGGAGAAATCAACGACCGAAGGAATGACCCATTGGATCATAGTACGACCCGTCCTGTCTGTCCATTAGTTAAGTTCTGAAGAGAAGGCATTCAGCAATTCATTCAACGAGAAGACAGACTGGTACGTGGGTTGTTTCCACCACCCGTTGGTGCCACCCGTGGTTTCATCTGGCCAGTTTTCAGGGCAGGTTCATTAAGGGCATTTTCGACTTTTCCATGCTTTAAAACCCTAAACTACATTGTTTTGGATATTTTTCTAAATGTGATAAGATAAGTTAAGTCCTTTATGCATGCCCATTCTTATGCAAAAACTTAGAGAGATTGTTTTGGGAGATTCAAGGTCTTCTTCCCCAAGTTTCTATCAATTTCTTTGTGGGTGTTCAAAGAACTTCAAAATCAGTCTATCCCCAAGTATGTACGGTTTTAGAATGGGTGAAATTCTTCCTCACCCATGCCCAAATTTCAACTTGAATCATGAATCCTCCTATTCAAGTCTATGGGGTTTTACTCAAATGCATGAAATTGTGATTTTTCTTTATGGGTATGATTTAATTGAGTTTTAATGATTAAATTATGAATGATGCACATGTTTTATTATTATTTTCTTTAAATCATGTTTCAAGATTTTAAAATCTAAAATTCCCATTAGATAAAGGTTCATGGAAATTATGATTTACGATGAATATGCACTATTTTGATTATTGATGACGGAATTAAAGTATTGGTCCATGCCCACATGTTGAAGAATGATTTACGATTTATGAAATGAATTACATGATTTATTGATTTATGATGCTGGTCGATCAAAAGGGCCTTGATTCTTGGATAAGCATGTTTTAAAGGGGATCAATGATGATTAATGTTATATCTTAGCCAATGAATTTTTTATACATGATGTTATTGATTTATGTAGGAGCATATATACATGTTTTTGGGAGCTGTTTCTAGCAACGAGTAGCCCAGCGTTCAAAGGACTACGCCGGTGTCTCATAACCATGTGCCATCGTGGGTTCTAATGTTATGTATTGTATTGATACTGATCCCCTCAAATGTGATATCACATCTAATGCATGACCCTCGCTTGGCAAGCCAGGGTCGGCTTTGCCCACTTGAGTGAGATAGTTGGGGAATCATGAAAGGCTCTACCATGATGGTGTCGGTTATGATGAGTCCTTCCATTGTTCCGCCTGTCTTATGCATTCTCATATTTATGTTATTGGCTCGAGTTATGTTTTGACAAAGTTTACTTACAATTATGATTATGAACGTTTTATGAATGATTCGAAAGCCTTGAGCCTTATGTTTTCTTATGAAGTTTATGATATATGCATGATGTTCTTCTCCTACGTTACTTATGAGTTTTGTTTTACTTTTAAATGTCCGTTTTACTTACCTTGCATACTCGGTACATTCCACATACTGACCGCATACTTTCTATGTTGTATCGTTTCATGATACAGGGTCCAGATCTCAAGATCGTCCTTATCCTTAGTCCATCTCAGCTTACGCTTTCAGCTAATTGGTGAGTCCTCATGTTCTAAGGGTTGTCTTCCAGGTGGTCTTAACGGATGACCTTACGGATCGTCATTGGCCCAAATGACTCGTTATGTTGCTCGCCGGGTGCACTGGTCAACTGATCCTTTAAGGCTCGCAATGGGTGATTTAACGACCCATTGCCACTGGTCATGAATCGTTTCCACCTCCCGTCATGTGCACTGCCTTAGCATCAAATGGAACTCTCCTTGCTTAATTTGGACTCACCTCACGAGTCATTCAGATAGACCACGACTCGTGGGGTCCTTTCCGTTAGGTACACTGGTTCCTTCTTTTTCTCTTCCTTCTACCTCACCCCACAGCTGACCTAATGTCTCCTGGGTTCTGACCACAAGTCGTTCCCACGCCCGTGGGGACCCTATCCTCTAGGCTTCCCAACTCTGTCGTAAACTTCCCCATGAGTCACCTGACGACTCATGGGTTGTCCTCACAAGTCGTCCCACGACGCGTTCAGGCCGACAACATCAATTTCACAATTTTCCCATTTCAACTCCCAGGTCTATCTTTGAGCTTCCGGGGTATAACATCATCGAACTTGGGTGTGTATTGATACAGCATGGGAAGGTGATAGCATATGCCTCTAGACAACTAAAAGTCCACAAGAAGAATTACGTGACCCATGACCTTGAATTGGTCGTGGTGGTATTCACCTTGAAGATATGGTGACATTACTTGTACGAGGTCCATGTGGATGTGTTCACGGACCATAAGAGTTTGTAATATGTTTTTACCCGAAAGGACCTCAATCTTCGGCAAATGAGGTGGTTGGAGTTACTCAAAGACTATGATATGTGTGTGTTGTACCATCTAGGTAACGCTAACATAGTATCGGATGCACTTAGTAGACTCTCTATGGAGAGTGTGTCTCATGTGGATAAGGGTAAGAAGGATCTGGTGAAAGATGTGCATTGACTTGCAAGGTTGGGAGTTAGGTTGGTTGACTCGATCGATGGTGGTGTTGTGGTTCAAAACAGATCGGAATCGTCCTTCGTGACTGATGTGAAATCTAAACAAGATGAGGACCCAATTTTGGTAAAACTAAAAGAAGCCGTTCAGAATCAGATGGTGGAGGTTTTCTCCTAAGGGGGATATGGTGTGCTCCGGTAATGATTTGAGGAGACAGATGTTGCATAAGGCTCATGGATCCAGGTATTCTATCCATCTAGGTGCCACAAAGATGTACCGTGACTTACGGGAAGTCTATTGGTGGAATGGCATGAAGAAGGATATCACAAGTTCGTAGCAAAATGTCTGAACTATCACTAAGTAAAGGTCGAGCATCTGAGAATGGGAGGAGTGCTTCAGGATATCAGTATTCCTACTTGGAAGTGGGAAGCAATCAATATGGACTTCATCACAGGTTTACCTCATACTCGTTGACAATATGACTTCATTTTGGTTGTGGTAGATAGGTTGACCAAGGCCGCTCATTTTCTATCGGTCAAAACCACAGATTCGGTGGAGGATTATGCCAAACTATATATACAGGAACTAGTCTGATTGCATGGAGTGCCCTTTTCCATCATTTCAGATAGAGGTACTCAATTTACCTCTCAATTTTGGAGGTCGTTTCAAAAAGGGCTTGGTACACAAGTTAAGCTCAACACAACATTTCACCCGCAAATGGATGGCCAAGTGGAGCGGACAATCCAGACACTCGAGGACATACTGAGAGCATGCGTGATTAACTTCAAAGGTAGCTGGGATGAGCATTTGCCTCTTAGAGAATTTGCATACAACAACAACTATCATTTCAGTACCCAGATGGCACCGTTTGAGGCTCTCTATGGGCGGAGGTGTAGGCCGCCCATTGTATGGTTTGAGGTTGGCGAAGCGGCGATGATATGACCAGATTTGGTTCATGAGGCGATGGAGAAGGTTCAGGTGATAAGGGACACGTTTAAAACTGCCTAGAGTAGCCAAAAGTCCTATGCTGATGTGAGAATAAGAGAATTAGAATTTGAAGTCGACGATTGGGTATTTCTGAAGGTGCCTCCCATGAAGGGAGTGATGAGGTTCGGAAAGAAGGGGAAACTTAGTCCCCGCTATGTCGGCCCGTACAAGATTGTGAGACGTGTTGGCAAGGTGGCCTATGAGTTGGAGTTACCCTGAGAATTAGCTTCTGTGCATCCTATTTTTCATGTATCGCTCTTGAAGAAGTGCCTGGGTGATCCAACTCTAGTTGTTCCAGTAGAGAGTGTTGGTGTAAAAGGCTGTTATAAGGAGGTTCTAGTAGAAATACTGGATCGTCAAGTTTAAAAGCTAAGGAACAAAGAAGTAGCTTTAGTTAAAGTGTTATGGAGGAATCAGCATGTTGAGAGAGCTACATGGGATGCCAAAGCGGATATGATGGCTAGATACCCACATTTGTTCTTTACTGGCTAAGTTCCAACTTGAGGTATCAGTTTTGACATAAAACCCTATCTAATTTTCACGTTCAGTTCATGTGCCCAAGTGTCTTTTATGTATGTGATGAGTTGGTAATTTACCAACTCATTAGACTCTAAAACTTGAGTTTTTGTCTAGTTCCTGAGTTGATTATGTGGATTTTATGCCATTTTTGCTTTCGTTGTGTGCAGATTCCTAAGTTTGAATTAAAGAGAAAAAATGGAGTAAAAAGGGGAAATGAGTATAAGTGGCGAATCGTAGGTGTTGACCGAGGAACGCCAGTTAAAAGCTTAAGGTCATTGCCTCAAGGGAGGACTATTACCGGCGGTTCACGAGTCACCATTGGTGAGACGCCGGTGCAATCACCGAATGACACTTAGAAAACTCTAGAATTGGCATTAAAGATCCGTCGGTTCACGGATTGGCATCAGCGAAACACCGGGTGACCCGCCAAAGTTCACTGGAAATGAATGCAGAAGAAGAGCAAGTATCCGGCAGTTCACGAATTTCATCGGTGAACCGCCGGTACCTTCGCTGGTTTCAGAGCGATGCTTTTAAGGGTATAACTGTCCATTGCTGAAAAAGAAAGAAAAAGTATCCTACTTTACAGGGTATAAATAGAAAGAGAAGTACTCTGTAAAAGAGAGGACATAAAGAATAAGGAAGAAGATATAGAGTTAGAGAGATTGAGAGAAAAGCCAAGTATACATCACATCATTATTTCCTCTTTTAACTGAAGACAATCGCTTAGCTGATAAACGGATTATGATTCAAATTTGTAGAAGATATTCTGCTCTATTTTCTTCTTTGATATTATTAAGTTTCAGCTGTAGTGAAGGATAATTGTGTTTTAGATTTATCTACTCTTCTTATTAAATTCACTGATGCTATTGATGATTGTGTTTTTGAATTTTTTAACTATGAGTTGCTAAAATCATTAACTAGAAGTGTGTGATGCTGAATACTTAATTGGATTAAGGTGTTGCCAGAGTCAACTTCATGATGTTCAATTAAGTGTAAATCTATTGGATTCCCTTCAATCTATTAATGAAGATCCATTGATGATGATATGGGTCTATCTATACTTTCTTGAATGTTGCTCGGGAGAGAATAATTAAGTATTGGAAGGGAATCTAGTAGTGGGTATGGATAAGAGATTGTAAAATTAAGCTAATACTAGCTGAAATTACTTTCTCCTTTTCAATTAGCAACTAATAGCTAGGAATAGTGAAGTTGTTGATCCATATCAATTCGGGTGAGCTAAATCACAGCTAGAGTTTGATAAAACTCTAGCTGGGGGTAGTTAATAGGCTGGAAAGCCGAGGCTACCTATTTTCCGAGATTATTTACACTTGTTGAACTTATGAAATGACCTGGCCTATCCTGATCTTCTTAGTATTTCATCTACACCGCACCTCTAGTATTTCGCACTATTGTCAACAACTTAGCTGATCCTTTTACTTTTAGTTCACTAAAGTAACTTGTGTAATTCTCTGTAAAGTTTATCCCCCCCCCCCCTTTTTCCTTGTTTTTATGTTAAATCTATATGGTGCAAGCTAATATCAATTTCTCAATCGATACTTGAATTCATCAATCCCTACTCCTCATGGGATTCGACCTCGAAACTCTTCGGGTTACTTATTTTGATACAACAACCGTGTATACTCTTTGACTTAAGAATATATTTTGGACGTTATCAAAAATGGCGCCATTGCCGGGGGCTGGCGTTTGATGATCTTGTGATTTATTGATAAGTTGAATTGGTCGCTGACAATTATTGGTATGTAGGTGATGCTAAGTGTCGGAGAATGGTCACATTACCCAAAGTGGTTACCTTGTGTGGAGACAATGTGGCATAGGGAGGAGAAGGACGCAATGCTTCTAGTAATGATGAAGCAAATGGAGCTGTTGAGGAGTTATGTGAAGGGTTTCCATGCTAAAAATAGTCATGCCATTCAGGGTTACGATGACGGCTATTATGGGAACCAAGGTTGGAACGATGTCCAGTTTGTCGATACCAGCAGTCAAGGGAGCACTGAGGTACTTCCACCTCACATGAAGGGTACTCTCGAAGTAGTGCTTTAAAAGGTGCTGGCAACTGAAGAAGGGGTTCAAGATCTATGGAGTAAACTTTGGATTTAACCACCACAGTAAAGAGTCATGAGGTTATTATTCAACAATTGGAGGAACGAATGAACGAGTTAGCATCCCAAATGGCGACTCCAATAGTAGCAAACAACACAGCCCCAATGAAGGACATTATGGACGATGATGTTTTAGAGTGGGAAATGGAGGAAGAGGCTATTGAAGAACTGATTGTTGATGTTTTTTTGAAAGGTGAGGAACTAGAGTAGATCCATCATGTGCATAAGGAAGTAAGAAATTACTCATTCCTACTAAGAAAGGTGGACCTTGATATGAAGAATCATACAACTCCTCCATCACAGCCTTCTATTGTGTCACCACCAATGTTGGAGCTCAAACCCTTGCCCATTCACCTCAAATATGCATACCTGGGGGAGAATGAGAGAATGAGACACTCCCGCTTATCATCTCAACAAAACTTATGCTGCTGCAAGTAGAAAAACTTATTGATGTGTTGAAAAGGCATATTCGAGCCATCAGATAGTCAATAGCTGATATCATTGGTATCCCTCCGGGGATTTGCACCCACAAGATCAACCTCCAAAAAAATTGCAGCCCGTCAGTTGAACATCAAAGAAGGTTGAATGCACTTATGCAAGAGGTGGTCAAGAAAGAGATTATTAAATGGTTGGATGCGGGGGTAGTGTATCCCATTATGGATAGTAGTTGGGTTAGCCCGGTGTAGTGTGTTCCCAAAAAAGGGGGAATTACGGTTGTTCCAAATGAAAAGAATGAGTTGATAACTACTCGTCCGATCACGAGGTGGAGAGTTTGTATGGATTATCGTAAATTAATCTCTTGGAAAAAGAAGGATCATTTTTTGGTGCCATTCATCAACCAAATGTTGGATCGTCTAGCTTGCAAAGAGTACTATTGTTTCTTGGACAGATACTTGGGATACAACCAAATCTCGATTGCACCAGAGGATCAAGAGAAAACCACTTTTACATGCCCTTATGGTACGTTTGCATTTAAATGAATGCCTTTTGGTCTTTGCAATGCTCCGACCACATCTCAGAGATGCATGATGTCCATATTTTCTGACATGGTGGAAGATATGATGGAAGTCTTTATGGATGATTTTTCAATAGTGGGGAACTCATTTGATGACTACTAAAGAGATGTTGATAACTCTCAAACCACCCATTTTACTGAAGTATGAAGCGGACATTGTCAATAAAGAACCCAACTAGAGGTTGAGGTCGAACCACAGGGAATATGGGAGAACTGGATTACAGACGGTAAGTGAACTTGTGAGGTAGTTACTTCAAAATTGGGGGGCTCTAAAGAAAAGAAATATTAAAAACAATTATCAAAAGTTCAGTTTGAAGCAATATTAAAGGATAACTACGATTTATGTTCCCCATGGGTTCATAACTGCTTTGGGTATACACTCGTGATTATCACCAATACTTACATATAGAACTGATAACTTAGGTTCATTCGAACGACCGATCGTTCCCTATTGAATGACTATACTTAATCACTCGACCAAGTCTCATGAGCGGTTTCAAACTATCCGTTATCACTATGTTCTAGATTTAACTATCCTGCAACCACAACTCAAGTTAATATAATGATTATCAAAATCAAGGCTCTGTTGTAATTCTCTTTTCCTAATCTTTACCTCTTAGTCCTAAGCAAGTAAAGAATTCGGGCATGTCCT
Organism: Datura wrightii; assembly: GCA_035772735.1. NCBI lineage: Eukaryota > Viridiplantae > Streptophyta > Magnoliopsida > Solanales > Solanaceae > Datura > Datura wrightii. The sequence continues at coordinate 8,248,195 of JASDFA010000008.1, read as the reverse complement.
AACGTTGCGCACTGTTAAGAAATGTTTAAGTATGAAGAGAATACAATATAAGCATTTGTATTGGTTTTAAAATCACTTTATGCAACCCTAGCTTGTTAATCCACAATGGTTCCCACAACCCTAGCTATGAAGGTTTTAGTCTCTCATAGTTGTAAGGTTGTGAATTGCATTCATGATTTAAAACATAAATCAATACTTACAAGAATGATTGAGAAAAACACTTCCTTTAATTACTCAGCAAAATCTCCAAGAACAAATAGCAAGAACAAGAAGAATTCAAGAAAAGGTTGATCACAAGTCAAATCAACTCACGTCTCTCTTTCTCTAATGTCTTTTCTCGCCCAAATCTGATCTCTACCGACCTCTCTCTACTTCTCTACTCCTATCCTAAAGAATAAAATCTAAAAAGTGTTTATACAGACACAAGAATCCTTTTCCTAAGCTAACAGAGTGAATTTCCATATCTGATTCCGCCTTCGTCACGAGTCAACCTATGACCCATAGTACCATCCTACGGCCCGTACCATCCTTTCGTACCTTGCATGACTGGCTGGATTTTGGCTAAGTGTTGGATCTTGGTATGACTCGTACCTCCATCCTATGATCCGTACTGAACTCCCGTGGCTTGACTCTGAAACTTTGAAATTTTTCTGAAGTTTATCACGACTGCCATGGTACGAGTCGTACCTTCATTCCACTGTTCGTACTTACTTTCCATAGCAGGCATCAGCCTCTTATGCAAATATTCTGAATCTTTTAGCGACTTCATCATCAAGATTTGTACAAGCTTGGTACAACTCGTATGAGACTCATACATTGCATTTCTTCAACACTAGCCTAATGCAACTTTTCACAACCATCAGTACGACTCATAGGACCTTCTGACGGCTTGTACTGTGGACTGCACTTTGAGCCTATTTTACATACTTCAAGCTTTTTTTGCATTTTTTTAACTCCAACACCAATTTGTCCTACAACCAAAGGAAAAGTGCCTCATATCCACATAAACACACCTAAGTCCATGCTATTTTCTTAGTTTTAAGCGTCAAAGTGTTGTAAATCCACAGCATATCAATACCCTCAACTTAAGAATTTTGCATGTCCTCAGGCAAAGAAAAGAAAAACTAAACATGACGCTCAACTAGAAAATAGACTTAAGATACTACATCCAACATCCAAACAAAACTTGCACTTTCTATACAAACTCTATTGACCCTTTCTCTTAGAACAACATCAGCTAATGCATTACAAGCAACCTCCAAACATCATAAATAGGGATCAAAACATATCATCCAGCTATCAACAAGAAATCAAGTCATACCAATGTTTTTCACACAGACCAATGGTAAAAGCAAACATAATCCATGTATCCTCACACAAATGAAGTCCCCACTCAGATATGAAATGTCAAACATAGCATGGGACTAAACAAGTAAGGCTCTCACTCTCACAAAGAAGTTACAAGTATTATGTTTCAGATACCATGGGCTTGCCCTTATTTTCTCTGCTTTGGTTTATCAGATGATCAATGTTAGGATCACTATAGGACTTTGGTATGGCTTGTAATGTAGGCTTAGGGCTGGACATGATAAAGATGGAACATTTTATAAGTGATTATCCCTTCCTTGGCACTACATACATTGGCTACACCATTCTCCTATTTCACCCTTTACTCTTTCATTCCCTTTTCTTCCCTTTTCACCCCTATTTTCATGGGTGTGGTGAGTTTTCAACATTTTTAGCATTTTCATTTTCCTTTGAGTTTTCTTTTTCAAGATTTTCAGCATTTTTCATCTTTTTTTTCTTTTCACCACACCTCATTTTTCACTATTTCTTTTCTCTATTATTTTCTTTTCTTCTATTCCCACCATTTACGCACCCCTATTCTAGCCACCTTCAACTTAAGAATTTTTCTTATGTTGAGGTTCACAATATCCAAGGAAGGACCAGGGCCAAAACAGGTTCATTGTAAGAAAAAGGTACGATTAATCGGTAAATGAAAGAAACATGGTCTATTAAGGCTCAAACATGGGATCAAAGGATTCATGCACTTTGGTAGGGTAATATAGCCTAAAAGTGATCTAAGCAAAAATGGCCTATGATCATATCCTAACCAACCATCCTTAGCCTATGCAAAGACCAACCAGGCAAGTTCTAGATCTTCAACACAATACCGAACTGAATACTACACCTCACTCACACATGGTACATGAATAATTTTCAACTCATCTGTCTGGTTTATACATTGCTTAACAAGACTACTCATGGTGACTAACTAAATGACATCAAAAGATCCACAATAACCATGCATTTTGTCACAAATACATAGCTAATGCATCAAAAAAAAATTTTAAATAGGGTCAATTTTTTTCAAAAACCAAAACTAGTGCATTTTTATTAGCTGAGTATTCCTAATCTACTTTTTAATTAAACAAAAATCACAAACTAAAAAAATAAAAATCCTACACATGTCAGTTCTACTAGATAGAATGCCTGAGGGAAAAAACATGGCAAGAAAAACCCTCAGACGAATCAAAAATCCCAAAAATCACAAGTATACCCCCTCCCCTTTTTGAAAAGTAATCTTCGTCCCCGAAGCATCAACTATAAGAACATAGGGAAGAGAATATACCTGTGGCTACTCAGACTTCACCTTCCATGGGTTTCCTCCCATGCAGCGCCTGATTTAACATCGCGGCACGATGTGACTTTTGTGACTCCTCAAGCATCATCAAGGTATACTTCCTCAATTCTTTTTAATTCTTCCTCATATCCCAGATACACTTTTATTCTTTGCCCATTTACTTTAAATCTTTTTCCTTCTTTGTTCTCAAGTTTCACTGCACCATACAGAGACACTTGCACTACTTTGTAAGGTCCCACCCATCTAGATTTCAACTTCCCAGGATGCAACCGGGGTAATTGAGTTAAACAGTAGGACCAAATCACTTAGGCTAAACTCCCTCCTTGCAATCTTTTTGTCATGGTAGATCTTCATTCTTTCTTTATAGATGATTGCATTCTCATAAGCCTTAAGTCGGAATTCATCCGACTCATTAAGCTGTTTAAGCCTTAGCTTGGTAGCTTTGTTCCAATTCATGTTCAGCCTTTTCAGAGACCATAATGCCTTATGCTCTAGTTCAACTAGTAAGTGGCATGCTTTGCCATAAACCTGTTGGTACGGAGATGAACCAATGGGAGTCTTATTTGTTCTGTAAGACCATAGTACGTCATCGAGCTTCCTTGACCAATCCGTCCGGCTAGTATTCACTGTCTTGGCCAGTATGGTCTTGATTTCCGTGTTTGAAACTTCCACTTGTCCACTCGACTGAGGGTGGTTGGGTGTGGCCACCTTATGCTTGACACCACATTTTTTCAAAAAGGTTTTGAATAGGTGATTACAAAAGTGAGATCCACCATCACTGATAATAGCTCGAGGTGTGCCAAACCTAGCGAAGATATGTTTCAAAGGAATGCTGTCACACTCTTTCCTTCATTGTTTGGCAGGGAAATTTCCTCCACCCATTTGGAGAAATAATCCACAGCCACCAGAATATACTTCATTCCATATGAGCTGATGAAAGGGCCCATCAAATCAATCCCCCACACATTAAACAATTCTACTTCCAAGATGGGGGTTAGTGGCAACTCATGTCTACAGGTGATATTGCCCTACCTTTGGCATTGATCACAAGACTTAACGAAGTCATATGCATCTTTGTGAATAGATGGCTAGAAATATCCGCATTGTAAAATCTTATGTGTCGTTCTGATACCACTGTGATGACCCCTAACAGGAGATGAGTGACATGCCTCTAGAATGCTCAACATCTCTACTTTTGGGACACACCTATGAATGATACTGTCTACACAAATGCATAATAAATATGGCTCATCCCAGTAATATCTGCGGGCATCAAATAAGAACTTCTTCTTCTGTTGAGGAGTTAGGTTTGCTGGCATCACATCGCTAACCAAGTAATTTGCAAAATCAGCAAACTAAGGAATCAAATCCTGTGATGTAGCTAGTACCTATTCGTCTGTGAAGGCAACATTGATCTCAAACTCCATCCTCTGCTTCGCTTCAAACTCAAGCCAGGATAGATGATCTGCCACTTGATTTTTTGTTCCCTTTCGATCCTTCACCTCAAACTTAAATTCTTGAAGAAAGAGCACCTACGGAATCAATTTGGGCTTGGCATCCTTCGTGGATATCAGGTACCTCAACGCAGCATGATCTGTATGAATAATCACCCTAGTTCCAAGCAAATATGCTCGAAAATATTCAAATGCAAAGACCACTGCCAGTAGTTCTTGCTCTGTGACTGTATAATTCTTCTGGGCTGTATTGAGTGTTCTGCTGGCATAATAAATTGGATGAAAAATTTTTGCTCTCCTTTGGCCTACACCGCTAGCGTCACACATTACCTCAAAGGGAAGAGACCAATCTGGAGCTATGATGATGGGAGCAGTGGTGAGCTTTTCCTTTAGACACTCAAAGGCCTTTAGACATGCCTCATCAAACACAAACTTTACCTCTTTCTCCAGTAATTTGCACAATGGCTGTACAATTTTTGAAAAATCCTTGATAAAACGTCGGTAGAATCCTGCATGCCCTAAAAAGCTTTTGACCCCTTTTACAGAAATAGGAGGTGGCAATCCTGCTATAACCTCGATTTTTTCCTTGACCACCTCGATCCCCTTTCTTGAGATTTTATGGCCCAACACTATTCCCTCTTTAACCATGAAATGACATTTTTCCTAGTTTAGGACTAGATTAGTTTCTTCAATTTCATTACTCTACGCAGATGATTAAGGCATTATTCAAATGAATCGCTACAACAGAAAAATCATCCATAAATGCTTCAATGGTGTCTCCACCATGTCTAAGAATATGGACATCATACTACGCTGGAAGGTGGCTGGTGCATTACACAACATAAATGGCATCCTTATGAAGGCAAAAGTTCCATACGGACAGGTGAAGGTTGTCTTTTCCTGATCTTCTAGAGTAATAGTGATCTGATTATACCCGAAATATCCATCAAGGAAACAATCCATTCTCTACCTGTGAGTCTATCAAGCATCTGGTCCAAAAATGACATTGGATAATGGTCTTTCTGGGTACAACGGTTGAGTTTCCTGTAATCCATGTATATACGCCATCCTGTTACTGGTCGTGTTGGTATCAACTCATTCTTCTAATTGGGCACCACTATAATCCCTCCTTTCTTTGGCACACAAATAGGACTTAGCCACTGACTATCTGCTATATGATATATCACCCCAACATCCATCCACTTGATAATCTCCTTTTTGACTTCTTGCATTGGAGGTTCAGGCGGTGTTGATGCTCTATGCTCGTCTTACAATCTGGTTCAAGTTGGATATTATGAGTGCATATGCCTGGTGGAATTCCAATGATATCAACTATGATCTAGCCAATTTCCTTCTTGTATCTTTTCAAGATGTTAACCAAAGCTTCCACCTGCTCATCTAACAGGTTTGCTGCAATTATGACCGGCAAAGTGTTTTCCTTCCCAATGAATACATGCTTGAGATGAGGAGGTAATGCTTTCAGCTCAAGGTAATGCTTTCAGCTCAAGGATAGGTGGTACCTCCACGGATGGCTTAGCCGGCGGTGTTGAACGGTTCTTTAAATCCAGGTATAACTTCTTTGGACTGAAGTTATATGACATTGTCCTGTTTAGAGAATTAACCATTTTTTTGTATTCTGGGTTCCCATCTTCTTCATAATTCATTATCACAGCTGCCAATGCATCACCAGTCATAATTTCTTCCACAGGTGTTGGTAGCTTATTATGTTCCATTTGAATGTTCAAGAGAAATCTTGTTCCTTTGATGTAGCCTGAGAGTCACTAAGGAAAAACAAAGAAAAAATACAAAGAAAAAGCATAAAAAGTAACGTAACAACCAACAGGTCAAATACAAGCTAATAATTGAGTCTCAGTCGTACTCCCCGGCATCGACGCCACTTATTGATAATGCTCCAACCATACCTCTTACTGAAGTATGAAGCAGACGTTGTCAATAAAGAACCCAACTAGAGGTTAGGGTCGAACCCACAGGGAATATGGGAGAACTAGATTACAGCCGATAAGTGAACTTGTGAAGTAGTTACTTCAAAATTGGGGGGTTCTAAAGAAAAGAAATAATAAAAACAATTATCAAAAGTTTGTTTTTGAAGCAATATTAAAGGATAACTAGGGTTTATGTTCCCCATGGGTTCATAACTGCTTTGGGTATACACTCGTGATTATCACCAATACTTACTTATAGAACTGATAATTTAGGTTCATTCAAACGTTCGACTAGTCCAATTGAATGACTATACTTAATCACTCAACCAAGTCTCATTAGCAAATTCAACCTATCCATTATCACTATGTTGCAGATTTAACTATCCTGCGACCACAGCTCAAGTTAATACAATGATTATCAAAAATCAAGGCTCTATTGTAATTCTCTTTTCCTAATCTCTACCTCTTAGTCTTAAGTAAGAAAAGAATTCAGGCATGTCCTAATATTGCATACCGTTAAAAACATTTAAGTATGAAGAGAATACAATATAAGTATTTGTATTGGTTTTTAAATCACTTTATGCAACCCTATCTTGTTAATCTACCATGGTTCCCACAACCCTAGCTATGGAGGTTTTAGCCTATCATAGTTGTAAGGTTGTGAATTGCATTCATGACTAAAGACATAAATCAATACTTACAAGAATGATTGAGAAAAACACTTCCTTTAATTACTTAGCAAAATCTTCAAGAACAAATAGCAAGAACAAGAAGAATTTAAGAAAAGGTTGATCACAAGTCAAATCAACTCAAGCCTCTCTTTCGCTTATGTCTTTTCTCGCCCAAATCATATCTCTACCAACCTCTCTCTACTTCACTACTCCTCCTCTAAAAAATAAAACATAAAAAGTGTTTATACAGACACAAGAATCCTTTTCCTAGGCTAACATGGTGAATTTCCATATCTGGTTCCGCCTTTGTCATGAGTCAACCTATGACCCGTAGTACCATTCTACAGCCCATACCATACTTTCGTACCTTGCATGACTGCTGGATTTTGGCTAAGTGTTGGATCCTGGTACAACTTGTACCTCCATCCTACGATCCGTACTGAGCTCCCGTGGCTTGACTCTGAAACTTTGAAATTTTTCTGAAGTTTATCATGACCGCCATGGTACGACTCGTACCTTTATTCTACGGTTCGTACTTACTTTCCATAGCAGGAGTCTGACTCTTATGCAAATCTTCTGAATCTTTTCATAACTTCATCATCACGACTCGTACAAGCTTGGTACGACTCGTACTAAGACTCGTACATTGCATATCTTCAACACTAGTCTTCTGCAAATTTTCACGACTATTAGTACGACTCGTAGGACTTTCCTACGGCTCGTACTGTGGACTGCACATTGAGCTTATTTTGCATACTTTAGGCTTTCTTTTGCATTTTTTTTACTCCAACACCAATTTGTCCTGGAACCAAAGGAAGAGTGCCTTATATCCACGTAAACACACCTAAGTCCATGCTATTTTCTTAGTTTTGAGCATCAAAAGTATCATAAATCCACAGCACATCAGATGTACGAAGACGAATTTGGTCCTAAATTGGAAAAAGTGTCACTTTATGGTCAAAGAAGGGATTGTATTGGGACACAAAATTTCTGAAAAGGAGATTGAAGTAGATTAAGCCAAAGTGGATGCCATTTCTCAGCTATCCCCACCATGTACTGTAAAGCGTGTGAGGAGTTTCCTCGGGCATGCGCAATTTTACCGCCGTTTTATTAACGATTTATGTAAAATAGCTCATCCCCTATTTAGAAAATTGGAAAAATAGGCAAAATTTAATTTTGATGAGGAGTGTTTGAAGGCCTTTATGGAGTTGAAGGCGAGATTAATTTCTTCACCAATCATTGTAGCACCTGATTGGTCAAAGCCCTTTGAACTTATGTGTGATGCAAGTGTGGTCGCATTAGGAACAGTCCTTGGTCAATGAAGAGATAAGATCTTCCACCCAATCTACTATGCTAGTAAAGCTCTGAGTAATGCACAAACAAACTACACAGTGATAGAACACGAGCTCTTAGCTATTATGTTTGCATTTGAAATATTTCAAGTGTACTTGCTTGGAACCAAAGTGGTGGTGCACACGGACCATGCTGCACTCAGGTACTTAATGGCCAAGAAATATGCTAAACCGAGATTGATCAGGTGGGTTTTGTTGTTGCAGGAATTTGATTTTGAAGTGAAAGACCGTAAGGGCTGTGAGAATCAAGTGGCCGATCACTTGTCGTGCCTAGAAACAAATGGGCAACCAAGAGAGCAAGAGGAGATCAATGACACCTTTTCGGATGGGCAAATATTAGCTGTAACCCATGACCTGACCCCATGGTTTGCGGATTTTGCTAATTACTTGACCAGCAACATTGTGCCAAAAGATTTGGATTATCAGCAAAGAAAGAAATTCATGCATGATGTTCGACAATCCTTTTGGGATAAACCTTACCTTTTTCAAAGTTGTGTTGACGGGTTAATACGAAGGTGTGTTCCAGAAGTGGAGATAATTCCAATTTTAGAGGCATGTCACTCTTCCTCTGTGGGAGGTTATTATGGAAGTGTGCAAATTGCGGCCAAGGTGTTGCAATGTGGATTCTATTGTCCCACCTTACATCAGGATGCACATGACTTTGTGAAGCAATGCAGTCGATGCCAAAGGAAAGGGAGTATTTCACGGCGGCATGAACTTCCACTAACACCAATCCTAGAGGTTGAATTGTTTGACGTGTGGGGGATCGACTTCATGGGTCCTTTTGTAAGTTCTTATAGGAACAAATACATCTTGGTGGTGGTGGATTATGTTTCCAAGTGGGTGGAAGCTATAGAATTACCAAACAATGAAGCAAGGAGTGTCAAAGCTTTCCTTAAGAAACATATCTTCTCACGGTTCGGTACCCCTAGAGTTGTCATTAGCGATGGAGGGTCTTATTTTTGCAATCGGGTGTTCAACACACTACTAGCTAAATATGACATAGAGCACAAAGTGGCCACTCCATATCACCCACAAACCAGCGGACATGTGGAAGTTTCAAACCGGGAAATAAAGTCCATCTTGACTAAAACAGTCAATCTGAACAGAATCGATTGGGCACAAAAATTAGATGATACATTGTGGGCCTATAGGACTGCATTTAAAACATCAATTGGGATGTCCCCTTATTAGCTAGTGTACGGTAAGGCATGTCACCTCCCGGTGGAGCTACAACACAAAACCTTGTGGGAATTGAAAAGTTTGAACCTGAAATAAGGAAAAGCTATCCAAGGTCGAGTCTACAATTTACATGAGATGGAAGAGTTCAGAATGAAGGCATATGAAAATGCAGCAATTTACAAAGCCAGAATGAAGCATTATCATGACAAAAAAATGTTGCAGGGAAGTGGGTACTATTATTCAATTCTTGACTAAAGCTATTCCCTGGGAAGTTAAGGTATAACAGGTCAGGCCCTTCAAGGTATCTCAGGTGTATGAAAATGGCACCATTGAACTTCACAATAAAAACGGGAGAATGTTAAAAAGTAAATGTCCAATAGGTCAAAAGATATCTGTGAGTGTTAGAAGGAGTGGGGCGAATAGAGGTGGTGCATCTGGAAGAACCATAGACCTGGAATCTCATCGTGCCACAATATTAAATAAGGCGCTTCTTGGGAGGCAACCTAAGCATTTGTTATTCTTATGTATTTTTTTGTTTTTTATTTTCTTTGTAGGTGAAGAAGGGTGAGAAATAGATAGAAGACCAAATCGGCGAACCATCGCTCAGAAATCGTGAAGCACAGTTCAAGCGTCGGTAGAACCAGTGCACTGAAGCATTCAAGGTAAAGATGCGAACCAACCAGCGGATCTCCAATGATAATTCGAAGCGCCACTAGGGAACTGATCCCATCCAGTGCACTGAATGTTTCAAGAAGAATCGACGAAACAACTAGTGAAGCGCCATGCAAATCCACGACGAGATCCGTGAAGCACCAATCACCCGCCGATCTTGTAGGTAGAATTGTGTTTCAGGTAATACAAGTGGTGGCCACAGCAGCGACCCACCGTCCTAATTCGGTGATTGCCGATGCAACTCCCAATACATAATTCCAGATGGCAGAATTCCACAAAAGGCTGCAGATTCCCAAAATTCTTTCCTGTTTTTCCCCAAACTAACCCATTATTCCTCACCTAACACCTCTTAATATTTCTCATCCCAAGCACCCATTCACCTTACTCAAGTGTTTGTATCTTGTGCATCCTTCACAAATCTTCACAAGCACATTTGATTGAAGGTAAGCATCTTCTCACTAATTCTAAAAAGGTCATAATCCCATTGGTAAAGTGTTGTTCTACCCATGTTTCTCAAGTTTGGTTTTGTTTTCTTGTTTATGTGTATGAATGTTGCTTTGCTTTGTTCCCTCATATCTGGGTATATTCTACATACCCGAGTGGGTTGCCCAATGACGGATTGATTGACACCTCTCTTAAGGGTACCCTTGTCTTTTATCACTAAAGTATGAGTATGATCGGTTAGTTGTGATATAGAACTGATTTGGAGGGTGATCAGATGCAGTTTTGCGGGTAGCGAATCACCAGTGGTGGTTCACCGGTGAAACGCTGTTGTGCCCAGTTTTTAATCCTTCTCTGAGTCAAACAGCGATTCATCGATGACTCACAAGATGCAACTGCTGCTCGCCGACGAGTCACCGATGACACTTGAGCATTTACTAAGTTCCCTCTGCTACTTTAGTTTTGAGCTACATATTATGTTCCAACACTAACTTACTCTTGTAGCATTATGTCTACCGACAAGTATTTTCATACAGGCCAAGCATTTGTGCCTGCAAATACCCCTCAAGAGAGATTTGGGTTGAAAGGAATGGAGGATTTGTACATAACTTTCAAGGAAAAATGCATCATCCATGCAGAAGCCCAATTTGATGTAGAATCATTCAAAACTACATGCCTAGATATATACCACAAGATTGGGATGCATGATTGAGGCCCGTTTACCGTACAAGTTGACCCATACTTCCCGAAGATAGTGTGGAAATTTTATGCATCATATAAAGTGAGGCAAAAACTGATGAAGCTGGAGGATCGCACTAAAGCGTTCCCACACCTAACATCAGTTTGGGTGCAAGGGCAAGAGGTTCAAGTAATGCCTGAAGCAATCAACTCATTGTATTCAGACGAATCAATCCCACCATACCCAGTTCTCCATCAGAAGGTAGAAGACAAGGAAAACCAATTCCAATGGGTAGCTCGCGTGATTGCACAAGGCCAACCATAATGGGCTGTGTCCAAAGGCCTAATTCATCGGCGTGATTTAAAATTTGACTCCTGCATGTGGTTAGATTTGGTCTTTTAAAGGTTGATGCCCTCTCGGTATACATCAGAGGTGCCTATTGAAGTGGCGATTCTTCTTGCATGCATAATGAAGCATGTCCACATTAATGTGGGAGAGATTATTATTGATCAGTTCAGCCAAAAAGCTAAACAACAAGCCACAGCATTGCCCTTCCCTACCTTGGTAAGTATGTTATGCATAAGGACTGAGTGTCCTTTGTTGAGCTCATTGGATAAGACTATACAAGTCCACAGAGTGATTACTTTGGACACCAAGACAGACAAAGAGGCCCTAATGATAAAGCGGGCAAGGTATACAAGGAACATGACCCCACCATCACCCTTGCCATCTTCTCACATAGGTACTGCCCCAGCCAATGCAGATGAGTCCCAAACTTCTCCACCCCTGGATTTACTCAATATTGCATAAAGGGAAAAGATGCATGAGAATCAGCTTGTATGACTAGTCAAGGCTATCCCGTCCATGATCCAAAGTGACTTTAAGTAAGCCTTGCAGCCTGCTAAAGACAAGTTGACACACCTATGCTCGAAAGTGGATGTTCTTGAAAGTGAAATGACTACATTGCAGTAGGAGGTGGCCATACTTACTGCACCCACCAACCAACCGATGCCTTGTGGCCCTGAGGTAGTGCGAGCATAAGTTGAAGCACCCAGAACTCCCCTAGATGATTGGTTGGTGGGCTACCACAGTGATGCAGATATTATGTATGATGAGGAGGACCACCACAGCTGACCTCCTCTGCCTCAAATGCGTTTGGTGTATGAGGTTAATCCTTCGTGGGCTCCAGCAGGAGTGGCAATAGCATCTTATCACGAGCTTCAAACCCTTCCAGATAGATGGGTTGCACCAGGCCCTAGTCTACCTGTCACACTCCCACCAGATCCCATGCAACCCATAGTAGAAGAACAACTTCTTGGCTTTTTGATACTGTCACTTATACGTGGAAATCAAGACCAAATCACTAATATGATTATGAAATCTCTTTTACCTTCTTATCTTTCTTGTGGTTTCCATTAGGGGAAATGTCTGATTTAAATTTGGGGGAGGGATTGATTATTGTCCTTGGGGAATTAAATATTTATTCTGACTTGATAATTTTTGAATTGTGTTTCTTTGTTTTTTTTGCCATTGTAAATAGTAAGTTAGAAATTAAAGCTCCTAGGGTTTTCTTTTGACCACGGTTCTTTCCTAAGAAGCAGTTTTTTAATTTAATTTTAGTTATTTTTGGTGTCAAACCGGGTTGTCTCTTCCTGATGATGGATTGAGTGGTGACATTCTTAAGGGAAATGCCATATCACTTTGAGTTTGTTGTGAAGTTGTTTTAAGAGGCACCAACTAAAATTTTTATTGTGTGTTGAAATGAAAATGTGAAAATAAGGGCATGAAGATGAAGATAATGAGCAAATGTGGACACCGTGGCATAGTAATCTTGGTTGTACATTGTAAATTCCCTGCTTGAATTATGATGTTTGCTTTCTTGATGTCATAATGTGATGTTTTGTTTGGGAAAATGACTTTTGTAGACCCTTTAAGGGTGATGCCTTTAGTGGCTAGGATATTTTTGTGAATCTCATGCATTAAATCTTGTCTAGAACTTTTCCTAAATGTGATTCAAGGCAAAATCCTAGATGTAGTTGCAACAAGAAAATGAGTTTAGGCCCTCAGTTGTCTAGACACTTCAACTATATCCCTCCATGATCATTAACCCTTGTTAGCCAATTTTGAGCCTTAAAACATTTCCTTGGCAACCACATTGCAAGTCTTAAGATCATTATTAATACCTCTTTTGGCCCCCATTCTCCCTAAATGCTAATTACAAGATAAGTGTTGAAGTAAGGCTCAAGGCCTAAGAAGAAAGGAGTGAGAAAAACAAGTGTGGAAAATGAGGCAAGAGGCTAAGTTTGGGGGTATACAAAGCAAGGGGAGAAAAACAAGTATCATCGTCTGAAGGGAACATCACCTTTTGTCAAAGTCTGCAAAAAGATGAATCAAAAAAAGAAAAAACTATTTGTGTGAATTGGAGTTCCCTCTTGAGGTAATAAGACTAGTTGTGGAAGAAAAAGAGGGGTTATAAGGGAGAGTATTAAAGAAATGAAAGGCAACAATAAGAAGAGAAATGAAAAGAAGGTTGAGGGAGCAAAATTGTTGTAAGGCATGTCACAAAAAGCATTAGGGAGAATCTAGTCACTATAGCCAAATGTTCATCCTACCCTGACCTTAAGCCTACATCACAGCCTTCAAGTCCTAAATGACTCTAGGTGCAGCTACTCTACATTAGTGGCGAACTACATGAAGGGCAAGCCTATGGGTCAAGTGTATGCATGTAGATATCTTTTGGGAGAGTGAGTATGATTATCTCTTCCAATTAATCCCTCGTATGCATTCAAATGATCAAATAACTAAGAGAAGAGGGATCCTTATATTGGGTGAGTGGCATCATTCCTTTTAGGCATATAAGAGCATTTAGAGTTTATATGGACATAGAACAAGGAGTGCAAACTCTAATGAAATCTTTGAATTTTCAGTGATTATAACTTGAGATTCTATGTGTGTTACTTGGTTGAGAAATGCCCTTGTGTGATTAATGATTCCTTGCGGCTTTACTAGATAAAAAGTTGTTGCCTGCCTGAAACATTTTCATTGGTTTGGTCTTTTGGGGTATTTCCTTCTCTTTTATGTGAGTATGGTGAGTATTTTTGGGTTGTCATAGTCCAGGTGATCGGTGTTCGCGTGATTTGTGGGGTATAAAACGACACGCAAGTGCACGTGGTCGAACAAGTAGTAAGTGGCTTTAGTAAGCCAAGTATCGATCCCACAGAGACTTGGATGAAGTGCAATTTGCTCAAGTGTACTATATTTTACTTCTAAAAATGCAGACAACAGTGTAACCAAAAGTTTGATAGTTTGTTTTATAATTTTTATACTAAAGCTAAGAACAATTATCTACTTTGAATCTGAACTATGAATGAGAGCATGTTGAGGTTAAACGAACATGTAATGAAATTAATTATCATCATAATTTGGTTAATCTTTTCCTCCAATTGCTAGCCAAGAACATTTGCCAAGAGATTAAAACTCTCGTATTTAACCTCACTTAAGAATCATGAACCATCCGTCTACATTTCTGTGATCAAATGCAATTCATGTCCTAGCCATACAATTCCGGTTCCTAAATTGACTAATACGACTTTCAGGTATATTTCTATCCTGAAAGCAAATCAAGACTCAATTTTCCCAAACCAAGTAAAGAACATATCCTATTAATTCACAACTTTCCCATTTCTTGCTCTCTCGAGTGACACCGGACTTTTTAGATGTACATTAACGTAGGCCACACATTAATGCAGTAAGAACAAGAATTAATAGAACAACATGGAAGAAAAGATGAAAAAAAAAGAATCAATGATCAAATTTCATCACAATTGTTCATAACCTCAGCAAAGAGAGGAATTAGCCACTCATTTGTGGATTAAACATCTTAAAATGAGTGTTAATAATACAAGCAATTGAATTAAAGAAGAAAGAAAGAGAGAAAAAACCCTGATATTTTCGTCCCTCAACTGCCTGTAACCCACGTCCTTGCTCCACCAAGTCAGAATATAGAAAAATGAACCTAAGTGTTCTATTTATACTGCTGGAAATTTTTTCCGGAATAACGAGCAACGTGTCACGGAGTGCATCGCGGAGCACTGCCTCCGTGACACGCTACGGACGCGGACCCTCACTGGAATTGGGGGTCCAGGAATTAAGGCTCAACGTGGCACGACGTGCAATGCGGAGCCAGGCCACCGTGCCACGGAGCAAACACGGACCCTCTCTGGAATTTGGGCGAATTTTCCATATCCAGGCAGAATGCCTCCGCGATGGCAGCGTGACACGGCTCCATCGCGGAGCCCCTTTATTTCATGCTATCCAATGTCTTTTCCCTTGCTCGCATCCAAGTCCAACTACGATATCATCCAACATGCATTTAAGCTTCCCGAAATCACATTTTACCTGCAAAACAATGCTAATCATGTTGGTTAGTATAAATTAACATTTTATTACCAATTACATGAGAATGTATACACATTGATAGATAAACAAGGCGAAAATGGTACTTTTGAGTATCACTTGGGCATATAAATTTGCCCAAGATCACTTACCCCACACTTAAATCCTTGTTCGTCCTCGAACAACAAACATACAATTCATGCAATTTACATCCCAACCTTGCAACTTTGGTTCGACAATTTAAGCTACGGTCATACCGATTATTCAATACAGCAAATCATCAAGAAAACATGCATGGTCTTATCAATGCAATGACCTTCAATATATTAAGACCTCCTAGACTTTAAGAATCAACTCTCGATATCAGCAAACTCATGCAAATCAGCTGATCAAGATATCCGACACGAAAATCAATCTTTCATCAAGCATGTGCCCTCACAACACAAGAGAATCTTCCCCTTTTTGCTCATATGTCTCACAAGAATTCAAGCAAGGGCATGTAACAACAATTTCGCTCTCTCTCCCAAAAGAATTCACATGCATCATGTCATGACCCATAAGCTTGCCCTTACTGTATTACTCCACTAATATAAAGAAGTGCGATGTAAGATCACGTAGGACTTGAACGGGTTGTAATGGAAGCTACGGAACTAGTAAATATTGGGTTAGCCAATAACAACCACTAGCATCCTTAAGAGCCTTTTCAACACATCCCATCAACTCATGGACATTGTTTCTTTTTTTTTTTCATCATCCCATTCTTGATGATTTTCTTTAGTATGGCCCATTTCATTAAGCACACTTGACACAACAACAAAGATTATTCATGCACCTTCATTATCGTTTATTTATAGCAAGTGCACCTTCAACCTTTTCTTTTCTTCCCTCGCTCTGCTTTTCTTTTTCTTTTCACCATTCTCACTCTTTGACACTTTGGGAAAATGATTTTCTCTTCTTAAGCGCTTAAGAGTTTTGTATAGACTTTACGGCTAATGAAAAGAAGGAATTAAGCTCGGTTTACACTTTTTGGACACAAGAAAAAAATAAGAGGCTAAAGGCTCAACAGGCTGACTAGGGTGTACAATAAAAAAAAAAGGGGGTATGACAAGGAAAAAAAATTAGAAACTCTCGGTTAAACAAAGAAATGCCTACATCCTTTCCTACAATACACCTCCTTCATTTCGTTTTTTACACACACCAGGCAAGTTCTAGACACTTCACAATAGCATGGAATATCAACACCTCACTTCACACTTTTTGCACATGCTCGATTCAAGATGTATTCACAGACTCTTCAATCAGCTAATTATAGGAATTCAAACATTAAGCCTCAATCACACTGAATCAAACTCTACAGCCTAGGTATCTCAACATATTTACAAAGTTGCATGCTTTCATACGAATCACCTTTGCATTTTAAGTATCATGTACAACACGCAACTAGAATTTCGAAACCAGAGAGTAACTACAAGTTCCGGGATGCAATCCACCAAAGAAAAAAACCGAAAAATAATTGAAAAAACTACTCCTAACGACTACATTTCCCTTAAGACGATCGTCATCCATCCATCATAGGGAACGGTCACTAACTAAGACTTCGGTTCAATGGGACTAATCTCGGTAAAAGAACCGAAAACAAACGCCGAGAAACCCAAGAAGTAAAAAAAATATTGAAAATATCGATCATTTCGATAACAAAAATATGTACAGAATATTTTAAAATTTTAAAAATATCGATCATTTCGATAACAAAAATATGTACAGAATCAGAATCAACTAGCAACATTCAGTAACACACATCAATTTAACAAACATTTACAAATACAGAACAACTTAACAATTCACATTCATAGGGACAAACAACATACACGACAACAAAAGAGAGCATACATACAAAATAGCCCAGCCCAGCACCTAACTACTCCCACCCCACACTTAGCTCGAACTCTGTCCCCAGTGTTCACAAAAATTAAAATAGCACAAAATCGGATGGTGGAACTCCCTGATCAGTCAAAGTATTCCACTTCTTCGTCGGGTGCTGCTGCTTCATCTCCCATGTCTGAGTCGCCTTCGTCGTCATCATCGGACTCCACATCGGAGTCCTCCCGACGTGTCTACTCATCTGTGGGGACATCATCATCTGTGGGCTCTACAAATGCTGGCCCCACTCGGCATAGAGCCCTGGCGTTTTCGCCGAAGGGGTAGTCTAGCTCGAGTTGCCATAGCTCCTCCTCTGTCGCCGGCCTCCCACCTATCCTCAGCTGGAGCATCTGCATCCCATACATCCAAGCCATATACTGGTCATCACGAGCATGTTGCTTGGCAAGTGTAAGCACCGGCCCATGGGTGGTGTCGGGAGCCTTAGTTTTAGTAACGTCTAAGGCCCGCCGCTCTAACTGCGGGATATAGTCAAGGGCCTCCTCCTCAACATCGAGGCCCCTGAGGAAGGTGGTCAGTAGTGCACCAAAGCCATACATGTGCCCCTGGTGCAACCGGGCTCTCTTCATGGTAAAGATAATTACCGCCCCAACGTTGATCTCCAGCCCTTTCATCAGGGCGTACACCAGGCATACACGATCCCGGGTTACATATGTCATATGTACCCCCGGATTAGGCATGAGCAGACTATCTTCAGCCAGATTCGGGCTTCCCTGTGCATCTGCGAATATGGCAAAGTCTGGTGGTAGCCCCTCTCTTTGTGTCTGCTCCATCTAGCTGTCGATCAGGTCCCACACAATGTGCGTCTGATGTTCGCATACGGTGGGGTAATGTTCAGCTGTCGGAGTACGTGGGCGTCTGTGTCCTGCGCTCCTATGATGGAATTGAGGTGGTGGGCTCCAGAGTGACTATTTGCCTCTGATCTTGATGGTGTGACTTCTGATCGTCGGGTTCCAATTGGCATAGAACTCCCGAACTAAGTGCAGATTGCATTCCTTGGGCTCTTCAAAGATGAACTTGAGCCCAGCTGCCTCGATCCGGTGGGCCATCCTGGGGAACTCCTGTGCCAATGGTTCCCGTGCTATGTTCTCCTCGGGGAAATATTTATTTTCTTTGTGTTTTGCGTACCACTTTTTCCCCTCATCAGTCACCCATCTCGTTCCGTATTGGCGGCGTTAGCCGCGTGGAACTGCTGGTGCATCTGGGACTGCTGTGCCCAGTTTGATTCGCTTCCTTCCGGCGCCTGAAGTTGATGCGCCTTTTCCTTTATCTTGCCGGCTTGCCATTTTACCTGTCAACCCAAGTAAACAAGACCAATGTTAAGCTCACGGATATTAACTTCGGCTAAGGTTGGGTTACGCTAGGTTACCCCACACTTAGTTCTTAGCTACAGTTACAACACTACGGCAAGATTATCTTTATTTACACACAATAAACAACTATACAATCATGCTTAGTGCGTTTGAAAAATTCGACGGTATAACTTCTGCGTACTACTCAGACTTCGTACAGCTAATCACAATCACTACCATCACTAACATTTTACCCATCACACTTAGCAACGAAAAACAAAGAAACAAAAACAACAACCAAAATTTATCTACATGAACCTATACAACTAACCAAATTCTTACAAATTTCAACATTCCCTTAACCCGAGATCAGTCGTTCTATTAACATCCTAACAATTTGTACATCGAATCATCTTATTCAACACATCCATCCCGGCATAAAATTCACAATTTCAATACATTTTCAACTTCAAATTCCACATACAAGCCCTAGAATTGAGATTATCAACCAAATTCGATTAAGTTATGCAATCGACAAGTTCAAGTAATCATAACGACACTCCGAACCTTCATCAACAACAATTAACTCGAATTCATGATTAATTACTACGTAGGGCAATTTAGCTCACCTCCCATGCTCAATATCGAAGAAAATCGACAAGAATTTGAGAGGAAATCGGAAAACATACCTTGTCTTTGAAGAATTGAAGAAAAATCATTGAATTTCTTGCTTTACTCCGTGTCACGTTGATAGGGGATGGGTTTGGGGGGGTTTGGTCGCGGAGGGATTAAAAAATGAGGGAAAAGGGAGGGTTTTCGGGGTTAAAAAGTAAGGAAATCGCGCGGGTCACCCGGCGACCCGGTGTGACCCGTCGCGATATACAAGGCAACGTGTCACGGAGGTAACGCGGAGGTCCACCTCCGTGACACGGAGCTGTCGCCTCAGCTCACTGTCTGCCACTTTTTATTAATTTTTCATACCTCGACTTTTCCTTCGCGATTCCGTGCATATTTTTCTCCGTTTGACCTGAAATTCATCTCACTATACAAAATTGGTTAGAATTATAGGTTTCACTCTAAATACAAATAAACAAAAACTAAAACCAAAAATTTTGTTGTAAATCAAGAAAAAGAAAAAGAAAAGAAAAATCTATTTACACTTTACAAAATGAAAGAAAAATTTTTCACGGGTTGCCTCCCGTGCAGCGCCTGGTTTACCATCGCGGCTCGACGTCGTTAAGCTTAATTGTCCTCTAGGGTGATGGACGATTTCTCTCGATCACCGTCCTCCCCCGAGTAGTGCTTACACCTTTCCGGTGGTTTTCCCATTAACTCTCGTGAATCCTTCATCAGCTTATTATCACCTTGATCAATCACATTGATCACCGAGAGGTCTTCATGAACCGTCGGGAGCTTGGGTGCCTTGTACACATCGAACACCTCCACCTTGTCATGTGCTCGCATTGTCAGCTGCCCCACAGCTACATCATCTAGTGTTTTCCCGGTTGCCAAGAAAGGACGTCCCAAAATAAATGAAACTTCCGCGTCTGGTTCAAAATCCAGCACGACAAAATCTACCGGGAAAAGTAGGGAGCCAACTTGCACCAGAACGTCCTCTACAATGCCATCAGGTCTGGCTAAGGATCGATCCGCCAACTGCAAGATTACCGTTGTGGGTCTAGGACTCCCTAGACCCAACTTTCTGAATACCGAAGAAGGCATCAAATTTATGCTCTCTCCCAAATCACACAATCCACGAGCTCAGATGCTCTGCCTAATAGTAATCTGGATAGTAAAACTCCCAGGGTCTTCTAGCTTTGTGGGCAGTCTATTTTGAATCCTGGAAGTGCACTCCTCCGTTAGAGCCACCGTAGCATACTCAATCAACCGACTTTTGTTTTCCACGATGTCCTTTATATACTTAGCATATTTCGGCACTCCCTGCAAGACATCAACAAGAGGTAAGTTAATATGTACCTGTTTCAGCACCTCCATGAATTTCTTGAAACATGCCTCCTCCTTGTGTTTTTTTAGTCGTTGAGGGAACGGGGGTGGAAGTCTTTCTGATTCAGCTTCCTTAGTCTTCCCCCTTTCAGTACTGTGCTCCCTCTCAACTTCAGCTGCTCCCAACTATTGAGGTGGTCTTTCTGGTTCCACCTCTTTCAGCTGCAAACCACTCCTTGTGGTCACTGCATTTACCTGCTTGGGATTGGGATCCGTGTCGCTCGGCAGTCCTCCTCTAGGCCTTGTGTTTTGGGCACTAGCAAATTGCCCAAATTGATATTCAAGCGCCTTGGTAGCTAACTGGTTGTTTTTCACTTCGGCTGCCAATTTCACATAGTCAGCCTGCAATTAAGCTTGGTTAGCTATCATGGTCTTGAACATTTCCTCAATGCTGGGTGATGGTGGTGGAGGAGGTGCATTGTTGTTTCTGAATTGAGCTTGATAATTGTGCTGCCCTCCTTGGTTCCTTTGCACACCCTGACCCGAACTTTGGCCCTGATGGTTGTTGCTACCCCATGAGAAATTAGGGTGATTCCTCCAATTGGAGTTGTAGCTACTACCATATTGTTGGTGGTTCCTTTGCGCATTACCCACAAAGTTTACCGAGTCTGGATTGGCTCCACAACACTCAGCTGAGTGCTTACTGCTTCCACACACTTCACACCACATCTGCTGTACTGCATTAACTGGGGCTTGAGGCTGGTTCAATGTCATGTTGCTGAAGTGGGCGTTAAATTGATTTTGCAATGCAGCTATCTGTGCAGCGATAGTTGTAAACCCATCCACTTCTAGCACTCCTGCTGCTTTCCTTGTCCCGCCTCTTGATGAATCAGCATTCCATTCTGGATTGCCCTGTGAAATACGGTTCAACAAGGTGTACAGCTCCTCATATGTTTTCTCCAGCGCTTGCCCTCCAGCTGCTGAGTCTAGCAATATTTTGGTGTGGGGTTTGGGTTTCAAACCCTCTATAAATGTGTGCACCAGCACATCATTGGACTGATGATGATGAGGACAATCCCGCAACATAGATTTAAATCTCTCTCAGGCCTGATATAAATTTTCTCCCTCTCTCTGTTTGAAACTTAGAATCTGACTTCTAAGTCTTGTTGTTTTACCAGAGGGAAAAAACCGTATCAAAAACTTCCGTGCAAGATCATCCCACGTAGAAATAGAATTTGGTGGCTCAGCTTTCAACCACCTCTTGGCTTCTCCCAATAATGAGAATGGGAACAATGTAAGCCGGACATAGTCTGATGACACTCCAGCGGGGATGTAAGTGTCACTTATCTCCAAAAAATTTTGGAGATGCTGCTGTGGATCTTCATGAGGGAGACCGGTAAATTGCCCGCTAGTGTGCAGCAACTGCACCATATTCTGTTTAAGTTCAAATCTCCCTCCCGGCTCAGGTTTGCGGATACTAGATGTAACATTATTGGCATGTGGGATTGCCACCTTGCGAACCGGCCGAGCTGCTGCTTCTTCGGGCACTAACACTGCCCGTACTACCGGTGGATTCTGTCTGAGCAACTGCAGCTTTCTTTCTAGAACTTCTCTCCGCTGTCGATGAAATAATCTTTCTGGCTCTATATACGAGTCCACCAGCTCCTTGTCTCTTGCCAGTGTTCAACAGAGATTAAATCTGCAAAATACAGGCTATGACCAAGTTGTCAACACTAAGAAAATAAAAATATAGTAAATTAACACTTACAAAAAATTCACCAATTGCCAGTCCCCGGCAACGGCGCCAAAAACTTGTTCGCGTGATTTGTGGGGTATAAAACGACACGCAAGTGCACGTGGTCGAACAAGTAGTAAGTGGCTTTAGTAAGCCAAGTATCGATCCCACAAAGACTTGGATGAAGTGCAATTTGCTCAAGTGTACTATATTTTGCTTCTAACAATGCAGACAACAGTGTAACCAAAAGTTTGATAGTTTGTTTTATAATTTTTATACTAAAGCTAAGAACAATTATCTACTTTGAATCTGAACTATGAATGAGAGCATGCTGAGGTTAAACGAACATGTAATGAAATTAATTGTCATCATAATTTGGTTAATCTTTTCCTCCAGTTGCTAGCCAAGAACATTTGCCAAGAGATTAAAACTCTCGTATTTAACCTCACTTAAGAATCATGAACCATCGGTCTACATTTCTGTGATCAAATGCAATTCATGTCCTAGCCATACAATTTCGGTTCCTAAATTTACTAATACGACTTTCAGGTATATTTCTATCCTAAAAGCAAATCAAGACTCAATTTTTCCAAACCAAGTAAAGAACATATCCTATTAATTCACAACTTTCCCATTTCTTGCTCTCTCGAGTGAAACCGGACTTTTTAGATGTACATTAATGTAGTCCACACATTAATGCAGTAAGAACAAGAATTAATAGAACAACATGGAAGAAAAGATGAAAAACCAAAGAATCAATGATCAAATTTCATCACAATTGTTCATAACCTCAGCAAGGAGAGGAATTAGCCACTCATTTGTGGATTAAACATCTTAAAATGAGTGTTAATAATACAAGCAATTGAATTAAAGAAGAAAGAAAGAGAGAAAAAACCCTGATATTTTCGTCCCTCAACTGCCTGTAACCCACGTCCTTTCTCCACCAAGTCAGAATATTGAAAAATGCACCTAAGTGTTCTATTTATACTGCTGGAAATTTTCCCGGAATAACGAGCAACGTGTCACGGAGTGCATCGCGGAGCACTGCCTCCGTGACACGCTACGGACGCGGACCCTCACTGGAATTGGGGGTCCAGGGATTAAGGCTCAACGTGGCATGGAGTGCAACACGGAGCCAGGCCACCGTGCCACGGAGCAAACGCGGACCCTCTCTGGAATTTGGGCGAATTTTTCCTATCCAGGTATAATGCCTCCGCGATGGCAGCGTGACACGGCTCCATCGCGGAGCCCCTTTATTTCATGTTTTCCAATGCCTTTTCCCTTGCTCGCATCCAAGTCCAACTCCGATATCATCCAACATGCATTTAAGCTTCCCGAAATCACATTTTACCTGCAAAACAATGCTAATCATGTTGGTTAGTATAAATTCATATTTTATTACCAATTACATGAGAATGTATACACATTGATAGATAAACAAGGCGAAAATGGTACTTTTGAGTATCACTTGGGCATATAAATTTTCCCAAGATCAATCGGCAGTCTAATTGTGAAGAAATGTGACATTTTCCTCAATAGTTGAAATATTGCATTACTTGAGAACAAGCAATGATTCAAGTTTTGGGGTTTGATGAGTTGGTAATTTACCAACTCATTAGACTCTAAAACTTGCGTTTTTATCTAGTTATCTAGTTGATTATGTGGATTTTATGTCATTTTTGTTTTTTTTTGTGTGCAGATGCCTAAGTTTGAAGAAAAGATCAAAAACGGAGTAAAAAGGAGGAAATGAGTATAAGCGGCGAATCACAGGAGTTAATCGGCGAAACGCCGGTTAAAAGCTGAAGGTCACTGCTTCAAGGGAGGACTGTTACCAGTAGTTAACGAGTCACCAGTGATGAGACGCTGATGCAATCGCCAAATGACACTCAGAAAACTCTAGAATTGGCATTGAAGATCCAGTGGTTCACGGATTGGCATCGGCGAAACGCCGGGTGAACCGCCGAATTTCACTGGAAATGTAATGCAGAAGAAGAGCAAGTATACAGTAGTTCACGAATTTCATCGGCAAACTGTCGGTGCCTTCGCCGAGTTCAGAATGATGCTTTTAAGGGTATAACTGTCCATTGCTGAAAAAGGAAGGAAAAGTACCCTACTTTTCAGGGTATAAATAAAAAGAGAAGTACTCTAACAAATAGAGGAGAAAAAGAGAGAGGAAGAAGATATAAAGTTAGAGAGATTGAGAGAAAAGCCAAGTACACATCACATCATTATTTTCTATTTTAGCTGAAGACAATCTCTTAGATGATAAAGGGATTTTGATTGAAATTTGTAGAAGATATTCTACTCTATTTTCTTCTTTGATATAATTAAGTTTCAGCTGTAGTGAAGGATAATTGTATTTTTGATTTATCTACTCTTTTTATTGAATTCACTAATGCTATTGATGATTGTGTTTTTGAATTTCTTAACTATAAGTAACTAAAATCATTAACTAGAGGTGGGTTATGATGAATACTTAATTGGATTAGGGTATTGCTAGAGTCGACTTCGTGATGTTCAATTAAGTGTAAATCTATTGGATTCCCTTTAATCTACTAATGAAGATCCATTGATGATGATATGGTGTATCTATACTTGCTTGATTGTTGCTCGGGAGAGAATAATTAAGTATTGGAAGGGAATCTAGTAGTGGGTATGGATAAGAGATTGTAAAATTAAGCTAGTAATAGCTGAAATTACTTTCTCCTTCCTAATTAACAGCTAATACCTAGGAATAGTGAAGTTGTTGATCCAAATCAATTCGGGTGAGCTAAATCGCAGGTAGAGTTTGAGAAAACTCTTGCTAGGGGTAGTCAATAGGTTGGGAAGCTAAGGCTACCTATTTTTCAAGATTATTTACACTTGTTGAACTTATGAGATGACCTGGCCTATCCCGATCTAGTTAGTATTTCATCTACACCGCACCTCTAGTATTTCGCACTATTGTCAACAACTTAGCTGATCCTTTTACTTTTAGTTCACTAAAGTAACTTGTGTAATTCTCTGCAAAGTTTATTCCCCCCATTTTCCTTTTTTTAATGTTAAATCTATATGGTGCAAGCTAATATCAATTTCTCAATCGACGCTTGAATTCATCACTCCCTAGCCCTCGTGGGATTCGACCCTAGCACTCGTCGGGTTACTTGTTTTGATACAACGACCGTGTACATTCTTTGACTTAAGAATATACTTTGGACGTTATCAGTATGTAGATGTATGTATGATTCATGAATTAAGTTGAGCTATGTAGTTTGAATCGGAAGTAGTCATTCTTTCAATTTCGGTTTAAATGATTAATATTTGAATATAATAATTGCATCTCTCTGCTTTTCTGTGTAATTTCCAAGATTCGAGGATGAATGTTCCCCGGGGGAGATATTGTTATACCCCGAAAGCCCAAAGATCAGACCTGAGAGTTGAAATAAAGAAAAATTTAAAAATAGGCACCAGGAGCAGAACGGCTCGTGAGGTGACCCGTTGGTGCAGCCTACGAGTCGTGATGTGACTCATGGGGAGGCTAGGTGAGGAGTTTGAGAAATTGGAGAAATGGGATCCCGAGGATGTGACCACGACTTGTGGTCAAACCCCACGAGTCATTAGGTCAGTCGTGGGGTGGGTGAGTAAGAAGAGAGAAGGGAGGCAGGCAGTATACTTGACGGGAGGACCCCACAAGTCGTGGTCAGTCCCCACGATTCATGGGATGAGTCATGACCATGAAGGGAGTAAAAGTTGTTGAGGCTGAGGCAGTGTACTTGACGGACGACTCCGGGAATCGTGGCCCAGGCTAACGAGTCATTAGGTCCCTCGTTGGGACCATCTGACAGTTATTTTTTGCGAATTTAGTAAGGACTTTTCCATAATTCCTAAGTTTCTAGGGCCTAAACTACGTCGTTTTGAGTTATGAATAGTGACTCTTAAGGGGGGTTAAGTTCATTTTAGGTCATTTTCATATTCATGCATGCAAGAGTGATAGGCTAAAGAAGTGATCAAGGCAATACTTCAAGGTTTTCTTCAATTTCTTCTTGGGAATTCAAGGGAGGGTAAGAATAAGCCATTTATAGGTATATAGGGTTATGAATGGCTATTTTTGTTCACACCCATGCTCAATCTCTCCTAATTCATGAAGTTTGATCAAAAATCTTATGAGGTTTTAACTTAAATCTTGTGGAATTCTAATGATCTATCAATGGATTATTATTTTTTGTGATTTATATCATATTTTATGAATTACGATCAAATTCTACAATTATTTGATTATAAATTTATTGTTTTTGATTTCTACTAAATTATACCTAATTATGCATGTTCTATGATGAATCGAGTTATGATTTTACCTTAATTATTGATATTCATAAATCCATCATGATTTATGAGTTATAATATGGATTTATTCAAATACCCATTATGAATTTATGATTTACAAAGTCTATACATGATCTACAAATATGCATGAATCCCATGAATTACTAATTATGTTTTTGGCCGACTCACGGACCTTACCCTCATGGATAGTTCACGTATTTACAATCACGTTTATGATTATTATGATTTAACTAGCCCATAAATTTCATGTATATTATCCTATGAGCACTATATATGTTTTGGGAGTAGTATACAACACCGAAGTAGGTTCAGGGCCTAGGTTTTTCCCCGAGTCTTAGAATTACGTGCCATCGTAGGTCACGATAGGACCTCCCTTGAGACTGTCCCCTTTGCCCAAATAGGTCTTTCATGTGTGATATCACACCCTTCATGGTTTTACCCTTGGCAAGGTACGAACACCCTCTCGACTAGGGATTTACAGGTCAGGCTCCATGTGTGCTCATATGAGGTATGTCGGTTATAAGAATCTTCCGATGTTACTCATGATTTATGCATGTTTATGATTATGCACTTTGGCTCAAGTCATTTTCAAGAAAACTTTTCTCTCGTGATTATGATTACACTGATTTATGAACGTTTTGAAAACCTTGAGCCTTATATTATCATATGCTACTTATGTTACGAGGATGTTGTCCCGCTCTTATGATTCAAGAGTAGCATGATGATTCAAGTCATGGTCAGAGATCTGAAAAACTAAGAAATTGGTTTTAATTCCTAGTACTCTAGATGATTGTTTAATTTTGGATCTAGCAGTTTAATATTTAAGATGAAATTAAAATAGAAAACTATAGAATACTTTCATTATGTAATTCAACATCAGATGCTCCAACATATAAATCAACTTCATAACTCCATTGATCAACAACTTAACTTGAGCCAAATTATGTAAAACTTGCAGTGTTAGAACAGTAGAAGCAAAGTCATGGCCATTTGATCCACTAATACTAAAAGTGAATACTTTAGATTTATAGGACGTTGTCAATTTTTCTATCAGTAGAGAATGATGGCCAACACGTGAATTTTGGTGATTGAGAATCAATTAAAATGGTAAAACCTGTGTGAAAACTGATATCCTAATTTCAACCCATAAGCTAAGAGCAGCAGAAGCCTTCATCTGAGTTCACTTTAAGGCAGGCCACCACACACAAACATCTCTACATTTGTATGCATAGCACAATGTGTAGAGACATAAACAACAACAAACAATTTGTAGACTTATCTAGGTTATGTACTCAAACGATAAGTAACCTTTGTCACTAGAAAAGATGCTTGACTAACATTTAAAGAAAGAACACGATCTTAAACAAATCAACTTTAAACATATTTGATAACATAAAATGCTTCAAAGTGATGATGGTTAAAACAAGATGAACGACAACAACCACACTTTAGACTTCAACAAATTTATAAAGTATCTATAAAGATGAGTTTTAAAAAATATATATCTTGATTCACAAACTTAGCTATGGTTCACCCTATGGCCACACTTTTAGTTGAAACTTCAACATTCACTCAAAAACCTAGATATATGCATATCATAATGTGAGTTCTACACTATATTATTTGAAACTTCCACTCAAATATTCTAAAAGACAATAAAATATCATGTTTAAAAATGCAACCGATTTCCTTTGAACATCATATAGTAGAAAAACTATTTTCAAGTGCTCTGCTGAGTAGAGGATGGTAAAAATAATTAAGCATGTGCAAATATATAAACTTGCACTTGTAGATTTTGACTTAACACTTTTGCATGTAAAGATAGAACTTTATGGTTTGCTTTTTTACAAGGTTAACGTTTCAAACTCCAAAAATATTCTCTATATATGCTACTACAAAAAGCTACCGTAAGAATGGGGTATCTCTATTTTCAAATTTAACAAAACTAAATCAACCACGATGTAGTGAAGTTTCATTTAATATTTAGTAATTTAACAAAAGTAGTCTCTTAAATTGAATAAATTCTCATTCTCTTATAGAGAGATGTCCATACCGTTCACTTGTATATAAAAAAAAGTAAGTACAAGGGACCTAACTCCATTGGACTAAATGATAGAGCAATAGAAATTGTCTCCCCATAGACCAATCCATTTAACGCTTATTTACAGTCTTCTTTTATCTTTTTCTGACTCTTTTGTCCTAATATAAGTGACATGGAATTGTATACGATACGAGAAGGTGACTTAAAAAAGTAAACTATATCTTGATACTTGATAGAACAAAAGAATATCAATTAATAGAACATATAAGATTACAAGAATCCAGCTTACCATCAACGTCTCAATAGTCTTTCATGTCCAAGCCTTTGGAAGACGTGGAGAACATTCGAGCATTGTGTGACTACTGACTATCAAGAAAATAGTGCATAAAGTAACCAAAATCAAGATTTCAGTTGAGCAACATAAATTTAAACCAGTAAGACATCTTTACCATGATAACCAAGAATAATTCAAAGCTTCAGTCCAGCTAGACCAAGTTCAGCTCTTGGATTGCAATTTAAGCACTACACCCTAGAATAAAGAAGCAAAGTTAAATAGTATAATTTGCGAAAATAACAAACCATTTACAAATCAAAACCTTCACCAAGGGAAAATTCTTGATAGTAGCCGCAGTATGCTTCTTTCCCTCAAGAATAACCAACATCAAAAAATAATTTATGGAGAATTTATCTAAGTCAGTATGAAAACACTAAGGAACATCTCTATTCACTAACCAAGAATGGAAAGATCCGCCTGCTTCTCACCTCTCTAGTGTTCTTTCTTTCTTAAGGGAAAACAAATGTGTAGTGCTGTGTGTTTTCACTGTGTGCAACTTGGCACATGAATTACAAGTCTTACTCTTAAAGCTGTTGATCTACTTCTCTCAATTCGTTTGTTAACCCTCTTCACATGGTTTTCTTAAGTTCCTTCATCTGCTTTGTTTTCACTTGTAAATACAGCTATGTACACATAATTTAAAAAAAAAAAAACAATAGCAAAATTTCATTAAAATACACTACTTGGATGGACAATGTGCTGATAGCTATTTTTGATTAATTACCCTCGTTTAGGGGTGTTCATGGGTCGGTTTAGTTCGGTTATTGGTCAAAACTAAAAGATCAAACCAAATTAATCAATTTTAAGTTTATTAAAACCAAACCAAACCAACTAAAACATATATTTATCGATTTAGTTTTTATTAGTTTTGGTTCAGTTATTCATTTATTCGTCATACATGAAAATAAAAGAAACAAATAATAAGACTACATGATCAATGAAGAAACTACATTACTACAATGAATAGACGAAAGAGTAACCATAATTTGGTATGTACCGAACCAAATATTACTTGTACATTGTATGAAGACCAGCAAACAACACCAACATTAGGCATAGCACAATACTTCTTGTTGTTGGTTGTTTTAACATTTTCATCACAGAAGTCAACAAACCCAAAATTTTATGCATCTAACACAATTTTAAAGTATTAAATTAAGTAAATAGTTTTTTAAAATAGTAATCTTGAATGCAATATATTGATTTGTTTTGTTTCCTACTTTCTCAACTCAACTTTCCAACACATAATAAATAAAATCCATGAAGGCAAAAATAATCATCTTCCTCAATCGAACTTCTCGTCAGAGAAACATCGTCAAACCTTTGCATCGTCGTGAATCAAAGACCAAATGACATGTTATGCTATTTTTTATATTTTGGTCAGGAAAAGTGAAGTATCTCAACAATTACCTTAGTGCCAAAACCTTATTTGTTATTTTGTTGGACTTGGACCCAATATGGGCCTTCTTATTTCTTTTTTGGTTGTACACTTCTAGTCTTTTATTTATTAAATAAAGATGAATACAACTAGTGATTAAAAATATTATATTATGTATACATGATTATAAAAATTATAGATACATATAATTTATCGATTCGGTTTGGTTATTTTTCGGTTATTTTAAACTAAATCAAATATTATCTGTTTTTAAAAAGATAAAATCAAACCAAACCAAACCAAATAATAATTAGTTTATTTAATTAGTTTGGTTTGATTTTTCAGTTTGGTTCAGTTTTTACCCAAACCATGAACACTCCTACCCTTGGTGAATGTATTCTAGAGTTCAAAGAAGTACATACTCAAGATTATTGTAACTTGTAACACCTCGAAAGTTTTTAAGATTAGACTCCAGACTTAAAGAAAGAATTCATAAGGGAAGTGGAAATTTCACCTCAAAACGAGTCATGGTACGACTCGTTAGGTGACCCAACGGGTCATGGTCAGACCATAGCAGTCAAGAGGTGCAGCAAGGTCCAATGACCAAGGATGACCTGACGAGTTGTCTTGTCAAGTAACGACCCGTCAGGGTAGTCATGGGAAGGATGAGCAGGAATTTTGGGCTTCAGTGGCAACAGAAGGAATCGCGAGTCGTTGAGATGGACAACGACTCGTGAAGTCATTCATTGGCATATCTGAGAAGAATTTTCAAAATTCATCCATTGCACTCCACGATTGGGCACCATGAGTCGTTGCCAACCCTACCACTCGTGGAGTGCCTCGTGGGGACTGGCAGGGTGGACTTTTCCTGTGAATTTTCAAGGGTGCTTTCGTAAAATCCTATGCTTCCAACTCCTAAACTACGTCATTTTGAGTATTATATAGGACCGTTTTAAGGGATTCTTCTAGCCTAATCCCTTATTCCTTCAAAATACACTCTCAAACTCTTCTTCCTCCTCGCTCTCAAGACTCAAGGATTCAACCAGAGTTCTTCAAAGGTTTCAAGGGTTGAGTTCAAGTGTTGATTTCTCCTATTCAACTATGTGGGTTTTCCAACAAGGACATCCTCTCATACTTGTGCCCCAAACTTTTTATTAAAAACCCAAATCACTTGTTCTAGAAAAGTATGGTTTAGGGTTTCAATTTATGGATGACTTCTTCTACGCCTTCTATGAATTTCTAAAACTCATTATGATTAACAATCATGTATGCTTATGGGATTACCTTCAATATCTTGAATTATGTACTTGATATGAGAAATGCTTGATTATAGAATTTTCACCATGAAATAGCCTAGAATTTCGAATGGGATTTCATAATTATTCACATGCTCTTATCAAGAACTTATATCCATGTCTAAAGTATATGAAGATCATATGTATTCTCTTAAACCTAGAATATATGATTTAATAGATATGTTGAGATACAATTAGAACTTATGGCTTTGATCAATGTGAAGTATGTATATATTTTCACTATGACTTCGATGTAAATGTTTTGGATATGAGTTGAACCTATGGTAATGGAACGATTATTGAATCTTCATCATGAATTAGAGTAAATATCGAAATGGGGTTCATGAAATATTCACATGCTTTCACCATGATCTCATCGTACATGTTCAAGGTATGCGTTGATTATATGGGTTTTTCATTAATCTAGAATATATGACTTAAGGTATATATGTTAAAATATGATTTGGATATATGGATCTTACATGAATATAAGATATACGTCATATGCTATGTAATGTGAATTCGAGATTCAAATGTGGTGGACATGTTTAAAGTATGATCTGATTCTATCAATGCTTAATGAAAGTAGAATGTATGATTTAAACAATGATTCAGGACTATGATGTTATGAATTATGATGATAAAGCATGAGAATGATCCTTCAAACCTTGGGCTTGTTGTTAGTAGAAAGTAGCCTCAATCAATTATAAATGATTCAGTATGATGTAAACAATTGAATACTCATGTCTCTGATTAGCTGAAGTGACTTAGACTAAACGAATGACGTCAGACCAGTGACCTCCATGTTCTAGTTTACAGGGACTTAGACTAAAAGAATGACGTCAGACCAGTGACCTCTATGTTCTAGTTTACCGGGACTCTCCAAAACCGAGAATATTTCCCTTAGTCAGTCAGGGACTCTCCATAGCCGAGAATATTTCCCTTAGTCAGCCAGAGATTCTCCATAGCCGAGAATGTTTCCCTTAATCTATCAGGGACTCTGCATAGTAGAGAATGTTTTCCTTAGTTAGTCAGGGACTCTCCATAATGGAGAATGTTTCCCTTTGTCAGTCAGAGACTCTCCATAGCAGAGAATGTTTCCCTTAGTCAGCCAGGGACTCTCCATAGCAGAGGATGTCTCCCTTAGTCTACGGTATTAGTTCATCTCAGCTCCGTACAATTTCATATTTCAATTAAAGATCAGTTTAGCAGGATATAGACTCCATTGTCAGAAGATAGTCTGTACAGTATATTATATCAGTTACAACTTCAGTTCTCAATATATGTATAGCACATGACCCTTATGCATCAGTTTGATTATACCTTGGTAAATGTTTTCAAATAAAATCTTAATGACAATACATATGTATCTCAGACAGGGTTGTTGTATTCCAGCTCCGTTATATGTCGTTGTATTCAGTTTACTTCCTTCTTGTATACTTGCATATTTAGTTTACTTGCGCTTCCCTCATAGTCAATATATTCTAAGTACTGACCACATACTTTATGTGCTATATCGTTTCGTGACATAGATTCAGGTTTCCAGACTCAACCACGTGGGTAGATACGCTCCATTCCTATCTCATCTACTTTTGGTGAGTCCTCATCTCTTGATACGTGATCTATGTTTTCTGTTTCAGTTTTTCAAACTTTAGGAGTTAGCTGGGGGCTTGTCCCTGTCGCGCCCCATTTTTCTCGTGAAAAGCGGGTCAAGACATGTGACAACTCTTTATGAATTAATTAAATCGAAGAGTCGTGTCACAACCTGAACGTACACCCGGATCGTAGACACGGGACAAGGGACCCCGAGAGACCCCAAGTCAACCCATGGCACGTGCATACAACCAATCTCATTTAATAAGCATAATACTTAGCATAAAACATAGCGATAACGTAACCGTAGTGTAACATCTGAAAGTACTAGACATACACATAAGCTGAGTACTACATACTGTGTGAAAGCCTCTACTACATATGATGGGTTGATGGGACAACATCCCCAACTAACCCGACCAATACTAAAACACAAGATAACATAAAAGTTTGTCAAACGGCCGTCGAAACATGAGGACTCACCAATAATCTGAGAGAAAGAGATGAGATGGACCAAGGATGAGGATGAGCCTAAGATTCGGACCCTGTATCATGAAATGATACAACACAGAAAGTATGCGGTTAGTACGTGGAATATATCGAGTATGCAAGATAAGTAAAACAGACATTAAAAGTAAAATACACTTAAATAAACATAGGAGAAGGACATCATTCTTGTATCATAAACTTCGTAACAAAACATAAGGCTCAAGGCTTTCAAGTCATTCATAAAGCGTTCATGATCATAATCGTAAGTAAACTTTATGAAAACATAACTTGAGCCAATAACATAAACATAACAATGCATAAGACATGTGGAACAATGGGAGGACTCGTCATAACCGACACCATCATGATAGAGTCTTTCATGATGCCCCAGCTATCTCGCTCAAGTGGGTAGAGCCGACCCTGACTTGCCAGGCGAGGATCGTACATTAAGCGTGATATCACATTTGAGGGGATCATTTTCAATACAATATCATTACAAACCCATGGTGGCACGTGGTTATGAGACACCAGCGTAATCCTTTGAATGCCGGGCTGCTCGGTTCTTATACCCCGGGGACTCAAAGATCGGACCCGGGAGTTGAAAGGGGAAAATTGTGGAATTGATGTTTCAGGCACAGGGTGAGTCATGGAATGAATCGTTAGGAGACCCCATGAGTCGTCAAGTGACTTGTGAGCAGGCCTGGAATAGATGAAGGTTTGGGGTTCCCACGGGGGAGAGAACGACTCATGGTCAGACACCACGGGTCGTCATGTCACTCGTGGGGGTGATATTGGAATTATGTGAGAAGCAAAAACCAGTGTACCTAACGGATTGGACCCCACGGGCCGTGGCCAGTCCCAACGACTCGTGAGATGAGTCGTGACCAAGCAGGTTGAATGTTAGGGCAGTGTACCAAACAAAAGGTAGCCACGAGTCGTGGCCACGGGGACGAGTTGTTAAGTCATCCGTTACAAGCCCCAGGTCATCCAGTGTACTTGACGAGCAACCTAACGGATCATTGGCCCTAGTAACGAGTCGTCAGGTACCCATTAGGGTAACTATTTTCTGCGAATTAGTAAGGGCTTTCTCGTAATTTTTTAAGTTCCTAAGACCAATACTACGTTGTTTAACGCTCATTTTAGTGGGTTTTAAGCAAGGTAAAACCTATCCTAAGCCATTATTCTCATGCATGCAAGTTTGAAGGATTGAAGAGGAGATTCAAGGCAAAATCTCAAGGTTTCCATTGGAATCTCAGCTTGGGCTATTAGAGGGTGTTAGAATTAACCATTCGCAGGTATGTAAGGCTATGAATGGGTGTTTTCTTCCAAACCCATGCCCAATCCCTATCAAAATGTGATAGATTATCTATGATCAAGTATGGGGTTTTTCCCAATTGCATGATTCTTCAATTTCTACACATGGGTATGATTAGATTATAGTTATATTGATGATTTATGAAGCTTGGGCAGATTCTAAGTTGTTTTCCCTTATAAACATTGTTTTCTAAAATTTGAATCTAAAACGCTCATGGGTGAAGAGTTCATAAAAGAGGTGATTTATAGTAAATGTGTGGTGATGATGAAGTAGATGATGAAAAGCATATTTCTAAAACTACCCATGATTTTGATGTTGTTTCCTAAATGAATCGATTGGATTCTAGAATGATAGAGCTTTGATTAATGCCCACGTGTTGATTAAAGCGATGATTTTCCTAACATAAGCTTACCACATAGTTTAAAGTGAAATTTCCCAATTTTTTTTTATGAATTCTAGCTTGTGGTAGGTTGAATAAATATTTCTACATGTTGCTTACCACATGATTTGTAGTAGATGATTCCACCTATGATTGAGCTTGTGGTACGTTTTGAAATAAAGCTTCTCATATGCATGAATTTATAATTGAGACGTATGGCATTATTGAGCTTGTCGAAGGACAATGTTGAGCTTTATTTTCATATGATGTTGAGTCTATGCATGATTTCATTAATGAGCTTTGTCAATAGACAATGTTGAGCTTCATTTCATAATATGTTGAGTCATGCATGATTTCACATTGAGCTTCGCCAATAGATGATGTTGAGCTTCGTTATATACGATGTAGAGCATTGAATGTTTTTGGGAGAAGAGTATAGCATCGAGCAGGTTAAGGGTAAATTACCCTATGCCTCAAAACTATGCGTCAACATAGGTTGATACTATTATATTATCGGGACCTCCCTTGTGAGCTATCCCCGACTCGATTGGCCCTTAAGGTTAACATCGATATCATGGTATCGTCCATCTCCTTGGCAAGGTTATGGATGGCTCTACCCACTTGAGTGTGAAAGTTGGGACCACGTAAGCTCTATCGTGGTATGTCAGTTAAGTGACGAGTCTCCCACTGTCTATATCATTTAGATTTTCATATTCATCACTCATGATGATTACTTATGCATGCATGTTCACAAAGCAAGGTTTGACTCATTGTTTAGCTTTTGATATAACTGTTATGTTTCAATTTTGAGCCATTCGAGTCAATCATGATGTTCTAAAATTATGCATGGTCATGTTATGATAAGAGTACGATTTCAGAATAAATGCATGTAGCCTTCTACTTTCACTTAAAGGCTTATGATATATTATGAAATGTTTTAAATAATTTACTTTGTTAGAGTTGTTTTACTTACCTTGCATACTCGGTACATTCTACGTACTAACCGCATACTTTCTATGTTGTATCGTTCATGATGCAGGATCCGGTTCTCAGGTTCAGCCCCATTTGTAGTCGCTAATCAGAGCTAGCACCTGCCTATTTGGTGAGTTCTCCTATTTCGAGGACTAGACCTTTATTTGTTTTAGATGTCCTTTCAGTTTTAGTATTGTTGAGCGAGTTGGGGGTGTTGTCCCATCAACTGATCCAGATTAGAAGCTTATTAGACTTAGATGTGTATTTAGCTTCAGATATTTATTCTGTTGTTATATTAAGTTTGACTTCCACTGAGTTTATAATTATGTTTTATTCATGTTTACTGAATGAGTTATTTGAATGGTTATGCCATGGTTCGACTTGGGGTATCTCAGGGTCCCTTGTCTCGTGTCACGATCGGGTCTGGATCCTGACATCGGTGCTAGACACGACTCCCAAAAACATGCATATAGGCTCATACGTGAATCAATAACATCATGCATTAAGATTCATTGGCTAAAATATAACATTTATCATCATTGATCCCCTTTAAAACAAGATTAGAAAAGAATCAAAGACCCGTTTCATTAGCCGACATCACAAATTGATAAATCATGTAATTCGTTTCATAAATCGTAAATCATTTTAAAACATGTGGGTATTTCCCAATACTTTAACATACTCAATTCTTTCAAAATATACTCATAAACATGGGTAACTTCAAATCATGCTTTTCCATCATCAATAACCTCAAAATATTAAATATTCATCATAAATCATAACTTTCATGAACTTTCATCAATGAGAATTTTAGATTTAAAAAGCTTGAAACATGATTTTAAAGAAAATAATATAAAACCTACCCATCATTCATAATTCAATAATTAAAACTGACTTAAGTCATATCCATAAATAGAAATCACATTTTCATGCATTTGGATAAAATCCCATAGAACTTAAATAGGAGAATTCATGATTTAATATAAATATGGGCATGGGTGTGAAAAGATTCAGCCATTCTAAACCCTACATACCTGGGAATGGATTGACTTCAATGTTCCTTGAATACCCACAATGACATTGATGGAATTTTGGAGAAGAAGACCTTGAATCTCCCTAAAACCTCTCTAAAAGCTCTTGAATGGGAAGAGGTATGCATTAGGGACTTAATCCATCTTGTCACACTCAGAAAATACACAAAACGATGTAGTTTAGGGTCTCAAAGCATGGGAAAGTCGAAATTGCCCTTAATGAAATTTTCCTGAAAAACAGTTCTGCCCCTGACCACGACTCATACCACGAGTCGTACCATGAAGTAACGACTCATGGTCACCTCTCGTATCCACTACTTCTCAATCCTCTGAATCTGACCACGACTCACACACCATAACTCGTAGTACTCTTCTATGGGTCGTACTGACAGTCGTGGTATCATCCACCCTTACTAATTACAACTTAACTATAAATCCTCATCATGACTCGTTGCTACAACCTACGAGTCGTACCAGGATCTGTGGCGAATCACTTTGGCACCACTGAGAAAAATCACCATGAATTCTAGCCAGGAGTCTTACCTACACGTCACAATTCGTAGGACTACTCGTGGTATTACCCGAAGCTCCCGAAATCCATCATGACTGGAGTCACTATTTGTAGGACCTCACCACAAGTCGTTCTGGTGCAAAATTCCATGTTTTTATGTAATTTTCAACTTTTCACTTCCGGGCCTACTTCTACGCACTTCCAGGTTATCACAATATCTCCCCCTTGGGAACATTCGTCGTTGAAGTTTAGGAACAAGAAGAAATCAGATACATACAATTATCATACTCAAATACTGATCATTTTAATCGAAGTTTTCATGGAATGACTACCTCCACATAGATCCACATAGCTAAGCTGATCTCATACTTCACATACACATTCATACACATAAAAGAAACTTGCACACATGAACTGTACATGAAAACTAAATAGAATCATAGAGTAAAACTGATACCTCAAGTTGGAACTGAGCCGACAGAGAATAAATGTGGGTATTTAGCCATCATATCTACTTCGGCTTCCCACGTAGCTCCCTTAACATGCTGGTTTCTCCATAAAACCTTGACTAAGGCTACTTCATTGTTCCTTAGCTTACATACTTGGCAATCTAATATTTCCACCGGAACTTCTTTGTAGCTGAGGCTGTCTTTTACACCAATACTTTCTACCGAAACCACTAAATCTGGATCACTCAAGCACTTCTTCAAGAGGGACACATGAAACACCGGATGTGCTGAAGATAACTCGGAGGGAAAATCCAACTCATATGCCACCTTACCAACTCTTCTCACCAGTATGTAGGGGCCAACATATAGGGGACTGAGTTTCCCTTTCTTTCCAAATCGCATGACTCCCTTCATGGGAGATACTTTGAGAAATACCTAGTCGTCCACATCAAACACCAAATCGCTTCTCCTCACATCAGCATACGATTTCTGACGACTCTGAGTGATTTTCAATCGGTCCCTTATCAACTGGACCTTTACCATGGCCTCATGAACCAAATCAGGTCCTATCATGGCTACCTCACCAACCTCAAACCATCCGATGGGCGATCTTACACCTTCGCCCGTAAAGAGCCTCGAACGGTGCCATCTGGATATTGGAGTGATAGTTGTTATTATAAGCAAACACAATCAAGGGCAAATGATCATCCCAACTACCTTTGAAATCCATAACACATGCCCTCAATATATCCTCGAGGGTCTGAATTGTTCATTCAGCTTGGCCATCCGTTTGTGGATGAAAGGATGTGATGAGCTTGACTTGAGTCCCAAGTCCCTTCTGGAATGACCGCCAGAACTGGGAGGTAAACTAAGTACCTTGGTATGAAATAATATACAAGGGCACTCCGTGAAGTTGAACCAACCCCGAATATATAATTTGGCATAATCATCCGCTGAATCCGTGGTCTTGATCGGTTGGAAGTATGCAACCTTGGTTAACCTGTCAACCACCACCTAAATGGAGTCGTATTGCAGACGAGTACGAGGTAGACCTGTAATGAAATCCATATTAATCTCTTCCCACCTCGAAGTGGGGATGCTGATATCCTGGAGTGCGCCTCCTGGCTTTTGATGCTCGACCTTCACTTGCTGACAGTTGGAACATCTGGCTACGAATTCTACAATATCCTTTTTCATACCATCCCACCAATAGATTTCTCGCAAGTCTCGATACATCTTCATGGATCCCGGATGGATAGAATATCAGGTTCCTTGTGCCTCATGCAATATCTGAACTCTCAAATCATCAACATCTGGGACACATAGATGACCCTGGTGTCGTAGCACACCATCTCCCCCTTGGGAGAAAACCTCCACCTTTTGACTCACACCGCCTCCTTTAGCTTCCTCAAAATTGGATCCTCATCTTGCTTGGATTTAACATCAACCACCAAGGACTCTTCTGACCCATTCCGCATAACAACACCGCCATCGGTCGAGTCAATCAATATAACTTCCAACATTGCAAGTCGGTGGACATCCTTCACCAACTCCTTCTTTCCCCCATCCACGTGGGACACACTCTCCATAGAGAGCCTACTAAGTGCATCTGCAACCACATTAGCCTTGCCCGGGTCGTAAAGAACACTCATATCATAGTCCTTTAGCAACTCCAACCACCTTCTTTGCTAAAGATTGAGATCCTTTTTAGTGAACATATATTGCAAGCTCTTGTGATCCGTGAACACATCCATGTGGATCCCATACAAGTATTGCCGCCATATCTTCAATGCAAACACCACCGCGGCCAACTTAAGATCATGGGTCAGCTAATTTTTTTCATGAACTTTGAGTTGTCTTGAGGCATATGCTATTACCTTCCCACGCTGCATAAACACACATCCCAGTTCGACTCTCGAAGCATCACAATACACTTCAAAGCCACAGTACCCTCGGGTAAAGTCAACACTGGTGCTGAAGTGAGTCGGGTCTTTAACTCTTCGAAGCTTTTCTCACAAGCATCCGACCATTGGAACTTCACCTTTTTCTGAGTCAACCTAGTCAAAGGTGCCGCAATAGATGAGAAACCATCAACAAAACTCCAGTAGCAGCCAGCTAAACCCAAGAAACTCCGAATTTCCGAACGGTTCACCAGTCTGGGCCAATTCTTCATCGCTTCAATTTTCTGTGAATCCACCTTTATGCCTTGGCTTGACACCACATGACTCAAAAATGCCATAGAGTCCAACCAAAATTCATACTTACTGAATTTTGCATATAGCTGACAATCTTTGAGGGTCTGAACTACTACTCTCAGGTGAGCGGCATGCTCCTTCTTGCTCCGTGAGTATATCAAGATGTCATCGATGAACACGATCACGAACATATCCAAATATGGCTTGAACACCCTATTCATCAAGTCCATAAAAGTTGTAGGAGCATTTGTTAGTCCAAAAGACATAACCACAAACTCATAATGCCATACCGTGTCCAGAAAGCTGTCTTCAGGAGATCACTCTCCCGAACTCGTAGCTGATGGTACCCAGACCTGAGGTTTATCTTTGAAAAATATTTGGCACCCTAAAGCTGGTCAAACAAATCATCAATCTTGGGTAAGGGGTACCTGGTCTTGACAGTGACCTTGTTCAATTGTCGATAGTCAATGCACATACGAAGGGAACCATCCTTCTTCCGAACAAATAGAACTGGTTCACCCCATGGAGACTGTCTCGGTCTAATGAAGCCCTTATCCAACAGATCCTTTAACTGATCCTTCAAATTCCTTTAGCTCGGTTGGAGCCATCCTGTAGGGAGGAATAAAGATAGGCTGCGTATTGGGTAAGAGATCAATACCGAAGTCGATTTCCCTCTTGGGAGGAACACCTTGCAAATCATCGAGAAAAACATCCGGATACTCACACACCACCGGAACTGATTGGATAGTCGGGGTCTGGGACTCAACATCCTTATCCCTAACTAGATGATATATGCAGC
Organism: Datura wrightii; assembly: GCA_035772735.1. NCBI lineage: Eukaryota > Viridiplantae > Streptophyta > Magnoliopsida > Solanales > Solanaceae > Datura > Datura wrightii. The sequence continues at coordinate 8,206,749 of JASDFA010000008.1, read as the reverse complement.
CCTTAGAAATCATTTTCTTGGCTTTCAGATATGAAATAAACCGACCGTCTGGTACAACTAAGTTACCCTTCCACTCAAAAATTGACTCACCCGAAAATTTAAATTCCACCGCACGGGGCCTATAATTAATCAAAGCATAACATGCAAACGACCAATCTATTCCATGAATAACGTCAAAGTCAGTCATGGCTTACTCTACAAGGTCTACGGAGGTAACCTTAAGCAACATAGTGATCGGGTATTCTTTATATACTCGTCTAGCTACGACTGAATCACCAAGAAGGGTTGAAACTAAAAATGGTTCTAACAAGGTCTCGGGACTAACTCCAAGGCTACTACAAATGTAAGGAGTCACGAAAGATAAGGTAGCTCCTGGATCTAGCAAGGCATAAACATCAATATAAAAGACACGGAACATACCAGTGACCACGTCTGGCGAAGTCTCCTTCTCCTAGCGTGATGCAAGGGCATAGAATCGGTTTTGGTGCTGCCCGCCACCCCCACTAGTTGATGCTCCCTGCAGAGTGGAATGAGCTGGAGCTGTTGCTGTCCTGGTGGTCTATGCATGACCCCTATCATCACCCTGTCTAGCATATGGGCACGCTCGGCGCATGTACCCAGATCTACCACACCCATAGCAAACATCTAAACCGAGCAGGCACTCCCCAGCATGACTCTCTCCGCACTCCCTGCAGGCCGAAGAGGTATGCTCTAACTGGGTGCCCCTTTGTTCCCTCGACCCTGAAGCCCTGCTCCTCTGATCACCACTCAGTTTGGATGGAGCACTAGCAGATGATGGTGTTGGGGCTAGTGATCTCTGCTGAAACTGTGGATGGTAGCCACCGTCGGACCTTTGATACGAAAACCCACCACTATCCGTCCGAGCCCTCTTTTCCTCCCTCTCTCTAGCATGAGCCGCCTCTATCTGTTGGGCGTACAACACTATGCGAGGAAAGTCCATATCCTAGTGAAGCATGGCAATCCAGCAATCCTTGTCTAAATAATCAGCCACACCATGAACGAATCGGCTCAGTCGCGCCCTCTGATCTATCACTAACTCTGGGGCGTACTTTGACAAACGAGTGAACTCAAGTGAATATTCCAGCACTGTCATCTTTCCCTGCTTGAGGTTCACAAACTCAGCTGCTTTCAACTCCTTCATCTCTCGAGGGAAGAACCTTTCGAGAAAGGCCATGTGGAACTCATCCCAGCTGATAGGGCCCACTTCCTCTAGCCTGTTGTCCTTCCATTGCTTGTACCAAGCATGAGCAACCTCAATTAGCTGATAATAGGCCAAGTCAACACACTCCCCATTTTTCACCCCCATAACCTGAGTGACCTTCAAGATCCCTTCAATGAACTCGTGTGGATCCTCGTCCACCTTTGATCTCGTGAACATAGGATGGTTCATCCTCAAGAAGTCTCTAATCCGAGCCGCTGCTGCATTGCCATTCTATGCGACATATGCAATAGCCTGCTGGTTGACCTGAGCATTCAAGGCCTGCCCCAACATCTGAATAGCTGCCCAAAACTCAGCTTAGGAAGCTGGCTCTAGTACCTGGGGCTCCCGAACAAGTGGGGCTTGCTGATGCCCATGGTCATTGTCACCTCTATGGCCTCCATCATTTCCATTCCTTCTTCCGTTCATTCTTATATGAGCCATAATTCTGCAATCGCGAATAGCATGAATTAGAAGTATGGATAGACTTTTCATCTCACGACATGGAACATTAAAGAAGGGAACCATTCCTAAACGTCTAGTAGCCTCTTCGTCATAAGTGTGGCGCGCTTTACACCCATGAAAAAGACTCTACTTAACGCGGCTTTCAGAAACCCTAGGACACTTCATACCTATTTCTCTGATACTAAGTTTATCACGACCTGAACGTACACCCAGATCGTAGACACGGGACAAGGGACCCGAAGAGACCCCAAGTCAACCCATGGCATGTGCATATAGCCAGTCTAATTTAATAAGCAGAATACTTAGCATAAAACATAGAGATAACGTAACCATAGCGTAACATCTGAAAGTACTAGACATACACATAAGCTGAGTACTACATACTATCTGAAAGCCTCTACTACATATGATGGGTTGATGGGACAACATTCCAAACTAACCCGACCAATACTGAAACACACGAAAACATAAGAGTCTGTCAAATAGCCCTTGGAACATTGACGACTCACCAATAATCTGAGAGCGAGAGCTGAGATGGACTAAGGATGAGTATGAGCCTGAGATCCAGACCCTGTATCATGAAATGATACAACACAAAAGTATGTGATCAGTACATGGAATGTACCGAGTATGCAAGGTGAGTAATACAGATATTAAAAGTAAATAAACTCATAAATAAACATAGGAGAAGGACATGATGCTTGTATCATAAACTTCATAAGAAAACATAAGGCTCAAGGCTTTCAAGCCATTCATAAAGCGTTCATGATCATAATCGTAAGTAAATTTTATCAAAACATAACTTGAGAAAATAACATAAAAATAACAATGCATAAGACATGTGGAACAATGGGAGGACTCTTCATAACCGACACCATCATGATAGAGCCTTTCATAATGCCCCAATTATCTCTCTCAAGTGGGCAGAGCCGACCCTGGCTTTCCAGGCGAGGGTCGTCCATTAGGCGTGATATCACATTTGAGGGGATCATTATCATTACAATATATCATTAGAAATCCACGGTGGCACATGTTTATGCGACACCAGCGTAGTCCTTTGAACGTCGGGCTGCTCGGTGCTAGACACAGCTCCCAAAAGTATGCAGATAGGCTCATATGCGAATTAATAACATCATGCATTAAGATTCATTCGCTAAAATATAATATTTATCATCATTGATCCCCTTTAAAACATTCTTATCTAAGAACCAAATGCCCTTTTCATCGGCAGACATCACAAGTAGATAAATCATGTAATTGGTTTCATAAATCGTAAATCATTCTTCAACATATGGGGCATTGCCCAATACTTTAACATACTCAATTATTTCAAAATATACTCATAAACATGGGTAACTTGAAATCATGTTTTTCCATCATCAATAACCTCAAAAATATTGAATATTCATCATAAATCATAACTTTCATGAACTTTCATCAATGGGCATTTTAGATTTAAAAAGCTTCAAACATGATTTTAAAGAAAATAATATAAAACTGGCCCATCATTCATAATTCAATAATTAAAACTTAGTTAAATCATATCCATAAAGACAAATCACATTTTCATGCATTTGGGTAAAACCCCCACATAACTTGAATAGGAAAATTCATGATTTAATCGAAATTTGAGCATGGGTGTGAAAGGATTCACCCATTCTAAACCCTACATACCTGGGAATGGACTAATTTCAAAGTTACATCAATACCCACAAAATAATTGATGGAAATTTGGAGAAGAAGACCTTGAATCTCCCTAAAACCTCTCTCAAAGATCTTGCATGGGAATGGGTATGCATTAGTGATTTAACCCATCTTGTCACACTCAGAAAATACACAAAACGACATAGTTTAGGGTCTCAAAGCATGGGAAAGTCAAAATTTCCCTTAATGAAATTTCGTTGAAAGATAGCTCTGCCCCCGACCACGACTCATACCACGAGTCGTACCACGAAGTAATGACTCGTGGTTACCTCTCGTAGCCACCACTTCTCAATCCTCTGAATCTGGCCACGACTCATCTACCACGACTCGTAGTACTCTTCTATGGGTCGTACTGACAGACGTGGTATCATCCACCCTTACTAATTACGACTTAACCCCAACTCCTCATCATGACTCGTTTCTACAACCTACGAGTCGTACCATGACCCATGGCGACTCACTCTAGCACCACTGAGAAAATTCACCATGACTTCTAGCCACGAGTCATACCTACATGTTACGATTCATAGGACTACTCGTGGTATGACCCAGGCTCCCGAAATCCATCACGACTAGAGTCACGATTCGTAGGACCTCACCACGATTCGTACCACGAGTCATTCTGGTGCAAAATTTCAAGTTTTTCTGCAGTTTTCAACTTTTCAATTCCGGGCCTACTCCTACACACTTCCGGGGTATTACAAGTCGCCACCTAACGAATTATGGTGCATCAGGGCACCATTCTAAAATAATTAGAGATAGTTCTATTAACTAGCCTAGGTTGCCAGAGTTGAGTATGAGTTCTAATTACCTCGAAAGGAATGTATTAGGCACCTTTCGAGGTCCACAACTATGGATCCCTTCCGGATTCATTAATTATGTGGGATAACTAAGTGGGTAAAGAAAGTCAATTATTTTTTTAAGAAGCTAATTTAACTTTATAATTAGACAGAAAACAAAAAAATTAAAATATAAATTAAATCATTAATGTGAGACTAGCTGATACAATATTAACTAGGTTTCCTAACAATTAAACATATAAGATTTATTTCAGGAGATATAATGGCTCAAACATTACTTTAAATTAATTCATAAACTTATGTGATAAGATAATTCAAACTTTATCAAAAACATAAAATATGATTTTCCAAAATATTACTGCCCAAGATAATTAAATCAACAATTTTATTACAACTTAAATAAATTAAGTCATTTATCGAATTAATGCGAAAACTATGTGATAAAATAATAATTAAGCTATTTCCTAATTGGACATATAAATTTTAGTTTAAGACAAACAAGTATCTCCATATAAATTAATACCCTTATTAATATAAAACTTAAAAGAAAAAACAACTTTAACATGCAAATTTATTTATGAAACACAAAAAATATATTTTATTATTATTATTTTTTTCAAAATGAGGAAGTAAGTTGTACATTTTAAACTATTTTTTAAGTAATACTAGGTGATTAAGGCAATATAAACTTACTTATTAAATAAGCGGATAATTTAAAGGACAAGAAATTTAAAGAGTCAAGATATTCAAACAAACAAAATAAAAGAACTTTGAGAAGATAAAAGAAATATTCTAACGATATATATTTGCTAACTTACAATATATAACTCTTAATTTCCCCAAACAAAAATAAAAGGACAAGAAAAAATATAATTTATAAACACTTTATAACAATTTAAATGCTTTTCAAATATAAGACAAGCTTAAGAAGAGTTAAATTTTAAAAATGTTTGTTGCTTTATTGGGATGACAACATGATATTATGAATCGTGATCCTCAACCTTAGCAACAAATTAATTGGAGGTCAATTTTAAATTGAAAAATATAATAATAATAATAATAATAATAATAATAATAATAGAAACATATTTTTTCTAAGCAAAGATTTATACTTTATATATAAGCACATAAGATATTTACATATAACTACACAAATTCTTTAAAAATTTTGGGTTGATATTATTTTCGAGGAATGGGTAGGCTTAATTGAAAAGTTTGCGAATTAGACCTCGTAATTTCTTTACATTCCCAATAACTATAGGTTAAGAGACAATATTTATATAATTAACGTAAATAAAAAAATAGCCAGTTTCAATAGAGGAGGAAAAATATGGACAATGATTTTGATAAAACGCAAGTTTTAACAAAATAAAATAAAATAAAATAAAATGATTAAACAATTAACACATAATTCCCAGCTCCCTTTGACATTCTCCTTTTTTACTATTATCATAGTTTATTATAATATTATAAATCAATAAAATAGAAAAATAAATAAAATACATGAAAAATACATAACGTTAAATTAACTAATTTCAAAGCCCTCTCTTGTCCTAGCGACTCTCCAATAGATCCCAAAATAAATTTAAAGATACCTATTCAAAAAAGAACTAAACAAATACAAGCAACATGTAGATATATGTGCGGATAGCAATTTAACTAAACAGTAATATTATAGTCTTTCAAAGATTGGCAAACAATAATTCAAAATAATCACAAGCATTGCACAAGGATTACAAATAATTGAATAAATTGAAACTTCATAGTTGGTGATTAACCAGTTAAGAATTGTTTATGACTTAATACCAAAAATTGACTTTGTAAAGTGAAGAGGACTTAATTTCATCCCGTATGACAAGAGAGGAAGGTAATATTTTATTACTACAGAGAGAGAGCAAGAATGTTTTGATGTATAGAGAAGGAGTAGAGAAGTAATCGTGTTCCCCCCCCCCCTCCCCCCCCTTCAAAAGAAAGGTGAATGTCCCATTATATAGTTGATGAATAAAGGGCCAAAGGGGGAAAGAAATACTCCAAAATCAATTAATGCAAAAACTTTTCCTAATCGACATGGTCAGAATCAATTAAAGGTAAAATAATTCAAAGTTTACCAAAAAATAAATAAATACTAAATTGTTAACTGTCACACCCCACCTTGGGGGGTATGACTGGCACCTGGTGCCCTACTAGGACCTGACCTGCTGGACTGTTAAGCCTGGGCACATCTGGTGCCTGGCTGGCTCTAACTCATATTTCTGGAAACAAAGGGCTATTTAACGGCTGTAAATACAGCCCCCGGCCTGTTGGCCTATAGCCTTCTGTATCTGTACCAGCAGCTGACCAGAAACATATTATCTCAGGGAAACCTATGCGGGCCGACAAGGCCACCATTCTGTCTAGTTATCTGCAACTCAATCATAAAGCACAAACGAAAACTACGTGACCGGCAAGGTCACCACTACTGGCAAGCTATGGCCCCACACGACCAAAGTAAAAGAAAGCAAGAATACTGACAACCAAACAACTGCACGGCCTCACACGACCGGCTCATCTGACCACAGGGAATATATAGACTGCAAGCCTCTAAGAATAGCAATAGAACTGGTCGGGACAGGGCCTCGACCTACCCGTACTATAAAACAAAAGAACTGAAGTACACCACTGGAATTCAGTCTCCGGATGACAGGAGCTGAATACTCGATCGCTGACAGGAATCACGTGGTGTCACCTGCTCGTCTATAAGTACCTGCAGGCAAGTAATGCAGCGCCCCACCGGGCGTCAGTACCGCTGGTACTGAGTATGTAAAGCAATAACTGAAAGCAAAATCTGAATAGAATAATATAACTGAAGAAACTGAAGTAGAGAGAATAGACTAACTGTCTGATAATGTAAATCATACCTTCTCTCAATCTTTACTGGGAAGGGTAAGAGTCATACCTAGAAACGAATCGTGCTACTGCTGATCTACTTGTATCTAACATAACATGGCATAACATGAAATAACATAACATAGCACACACAAACCTTACCCGGCCCCCACAAGCCGGGAGGTACAGCCAGCACAGAATCTATACCCCTACCCTGGTCATCCCATCTCCTATAGTGGCTGTAAGCATCCTGCCGGTCCCAGGGTATGCACTTGGGCTCGCTGAGCCCCTGACTATAACCGTATCTAAGTCCGAAGGACTCCTGAATCTGCACCCGGGCGTATCCGCTCGACTGGGGTGTGTAAGGGCCGATCAAGGCACAAATATGGGGAAAAACTGACATCCCATCTTCGTCCCCTGGCGGGACGGCATGCCACTCCGTAGAGTGATGTATCCTCGTCCTCTGGCGGACGAGTCGACACAGCTATTAACCCTGGGCGGTCATGGATGCTAGGTAATCCAACCCCAAACAACACAACGGTCTCAACTGGTAATACTGTCTGGGTATCTCACATACTGAGGCTAATAGGGGTGAAGTATCATATATATTACATGCTGAGCTAATGATAGTAATCTGTACGTATTTAATACGTGCTAAGGCAGGTAAAGACGTATAAATATGAGTATAGTCTCCTGCCGGGCTGTACTGGAGCAAATGCTATATAAGACAATGTTTCTCCTGAAAACTCTGCTGTTTACTAAGTTTCTGTATACACTATATGCTGGACTAGTAATAGAAATGTGTACATACTTAATACATGCTGAGGCTGGAAGTAGTATATATGTATGTACGAATATAGTCTTCTGCCAGACTATACTGAGGCTAATGCTGAACATGATATAGACTTCCTGCTGAAACTATGTTGTATACTGATTTTCTATAGTAACATGAGTTACTATTCCTGACATACTTTCTAAACTTTATTTTAGTCTACTATTCTATGTCGGAAATGCTTTACGGATACTATACTACGCCGCAGGGTTTCAGCTGAACACAACAATATCTTAACGTAGCATATTACATCACATACTGATAGGTCTCGTACACGTTACAGCCCAATGCTTCTCATGTTGTACCAATGTTCATAATAGCGCAATACTGAACTATACTGTATCTGAGATATTATCTGACTATCTGATGTTGCTTTAATAACTTTGATTCTGAGTATATGTATATCATAATATCATAAAAACATGCTTACTAAATTCAAACTGGACTTAGTGCTTGACTTATAAGTTCTTTCTTCTGTACATCACGCTATCTATCGTACTGGATTACTAACTTGCCGAAGGAATTAGCTTTACATACCTTATCCTTGACTTATTCGTCTGTCGGACGAGGCTCGGCCGGTACTTCAACTGTTTTCTCCCAACTGCATTCATAAACATATCAATTAACACCAAATACAACTTTATTTCAAAAGGCAACGTCACTTTCGATATAGTTTATAACCTAAACTTAGGCTTATCGAAAGACGGCCAGAAACTCGCTATTTTTCAGTGGCCCGGAAGGGAGAAATATTCACTTCCCAGCTAGGAACACATAGACACTAATTTAGAGCAATTCCACTTACCTTGGCTCGGTGGCTCGACGATTCGTCGGCCGTATTTTACGAAACTGAATCCGTAGGAATGCTCTCTGCTGCTAAATACTTCGGTATCTGGGATTAATTTGAGTTTGGGCAGCGTTTGGCAGCGTAATCGGACGAAAATATATAATTTCCTTCGTTCCTTTCCTTTCCTCTACGTTGCCCTCTGTTTCTCTGGAAATTTTTAAGGATATAATCATTTAAAACCGAAGTGGGGCTTTATATACTTGGGCCTGGACAAGGCCAACGTGTCACGGAGCCAACGCGGAGGCTCCTCCTCCGTGACACGCCGCCATCGCGGAGGGGCTCTGCCTCGGCTCCTTCCGCGATGGTTCGACAGGCTTCTCGTCCGATCTTTTCCCGGGCCTTTCTCCAACACGTATGGCCTTCAAATATGCTTAACCAACGTGGAAATAGGTCATCTAAGTGCCGGGAATTCTACGGGGTGTAACATTCTCCCCCCCTTAAGAACATTCGTCCTCGAATGTGTACTGCCATGTAGAGGATTACTTAACTTATTTGTTTAGAAGAATTCTGGCAGAGTTTCCCCTGTAATATGGACTATACCAAGAACCTGAAATGCAGAAAAGTCCAATACAGGCACTGCACGATCCACTGGATAGTTAAATATCAATCTGTCTCACTTATACATACAGGACCATAAGATACTATATAGCAATAATATGGACATACCTGTCGCCTAAATGGATGAGGATATCTGGTCCTCATATCTGCGAATCTGTTTGTCTAGGCTAGCTACTGGAATCTCTTTGTAGGCCAGCTTTTTCGTAACCTAGATATTCTGGACTGGGACTATTCTGGACGGGTCTCCTATGCATTTCCTCAGCATAGTTACATAACAGACCGGATAAATGGGTTCTAATTCTGGAGGCAAATTCAATTAATGGTAAATGCTCATTTTGGCTATTACCGAAATCTAGCACATGTCTTCGAGCGTCTGAATTGGGCGCTCAGCCTGCTCATCTGTCTGAGAATAGAATGCTGTACTTAAATTAATCTGCGTGCCCAAACCTTTCTGAAATGATTGACAGAATCTAGCTGTAAATTGTGCTCCTTCGTCTGAAATAATGGATACTGGTATTCCATGTAATCTGACTACCTTTCTGATATACAACTCAGCATAATCTTCGGCCGAGAAAGTAGCTCTTACTGGCAAGAACTGAGCTGATTTTTGTCAATCTGTCACTTATCACTCATATAGAGTCATGTCTGTGTTTAATACGGGGTAATCTTGCTATAAAATTCATATTCATCGCTTCTCATTTCCAAAGAGGCACAGCTATGTTCTAAACTAACCTGCCTGGTTTCTGATATTCTGCCTTCAACTGTTGGAAGTTAGGACACTGGGCTACCAGTAGTTCTTTTTAATGTCATGGTACCTCTTTGTCGTATCGGGATGAAGGGAATAGCGGGCGTAATGTACCTCGCTCATAAACTGCTGGCGATGCCCCAAAATATCTGGAGTACAAATGCGGCCTTTATATCGCCACACTTCATCCCCGGGTATCTGAAAATATGTCATCTCTCCTTACTGAATCTTGTGTTCAAGTTAAACCTGGCTAGGGTTTCTATACTGTCGTTCCTTTACTTCCACCTCTAACCGCAATACTGCGATATTCTGTACTATCGTTCTGTTATCCTTTATTTCTGCTATACGAACGGCTAGACTGGCTAACTAGTAAAATTCTCGGGTCTACTCCCGCTGTTCAGACGGCAAGTATGCCAACTCCTCATAGATCTACGGCTAAGGGCATCTACTACCGTATCAGCCCTTCCCGGGTGATACCAAATTCTCGCTTTTTAAGGCATAAACTACTGCAACTACCTCCAGGTCATGGGTAAGATAATTCTTTTCACGTCCCTTCAATTGCCTGAAAGCATAAACTGTTACTTTACCATGCTGCACCAACCCTCTGTACCTTCTGGCGATACTAACACTGGAGTTGATGTTAAACTGGCTTTTGACTCTTGGAAGTTCTGCTCACACGCCTCAGTCTACTGGAACTTTGCGGTCTTCTGTGTCAACTTAGTGAGAGGTGTTGTTTAAGGTGGAAAATCCTTCCACAGACCCTCTGTGGTATTCGGCTAACCGCAGGGACTGCGTACTTCGGTCGGAGTGGTAGGTCTGGCTATGTCTTCACTATTTCGATTTTCTGTGTATCTGTCTGTACACCAACCTTCGACACAATATGACCAAAAAAACTACTAAACTCAATCAAAATTTACATTTACAAAATTTGACATATAACTGACGGTCATACTGGTTTATTATACCGGAGAATCTGACAAGTAGTCTACTGGTATAGTTAGAGCTTATCTGGCCTTCTGGCCGCATGCTAAGGCTACTTGTTGCTGGGATAACCTGAATGACTGTCTGCGCACCTTGTGCCTTTATCTGATCAGAGGGTCCTAATACTGACCATGATCTCTAATGATCTGGCTACATAACCTTAAATGACTGAATAGTCGGGTTGAATGACTCGAATGTGACAGTAGTCTAGTAATGCTCTAACTGTACTACTTGAGTACTTATAGTTCATGCATCAGTGCCAACTCGTGGGCATCTAATTGCTCTGTTATTTTGCTTAAACCACTGTAAGGCTGGACTTAATCAACTTACTCTCAGGCGATCAGTCTCTGGATCTCCACGGGGAGTCTACTGATCCCCTGGTCTTAATAAACACTATGCTAGCAGGGTACCGTTAATTTCTTACGCCTCGTGTGTATTCACTTGGATTTATACTGCTATTCTGGGGAATTCTCGGTCTTATGAGCTATTCTGTAAATACTGGCCCTCTGCTAGGGCTCTGTATCTAAATACCTTACGAAAACTAGCTGAAATACTAGTCTATCGCTGACTGCTGATGTGGACCCTTCCTTGGGGTACCCACGGGTATTCTGACTGGGATGGGCCGGCTGACTTATGAGGTGTTCTACATAACAACTGCTAGGTTGGCTAAGGCCGACTGTCGCCCACGAGGCTGGGAAAACGACGTATGACCACTTAGCATGCTAGAACAATTCTGGTATTGCTAATCTCTGAAATTTGCCTATTCGGTCTCTAATCCTGGTTCCGGCAAATGCACTACTGTTACCGATCTTTAGGGATGCCTCCCTGCTGATGCAGGCGACAGCTGGTCAGTAGACTGTCTAACTGCGCCCTTATCATCTAGCCATCTATCTTAGGTCAATAACTATGGTAAGCTCCTAGAGCCTAAATCTGACAACAGCACATGAATCTATCAACTTAATAACTGAGAACTGAGATAGTTTCTATGACTTCATACATAACTCACACTTAATCCGCCCTTTCTCTTCTTCTTTTCTTTCTTCTCTTTTTTTTTTTGGCGGGGGGGGGGGGGGGTGGGGGTGTCCTGTAATGCAATCTGTATAGGCTTTCTATTATTAATCAGCATCTGTGATTGTGGCCCTTATAGGCAGCCACTCACAACATATCTATGATCTGTATACATATATATCACTAGCTACGTACAATATGTACTGATTTCTGCGATAGTTCATAATCTCTGACAGGTTCTGCTGAGTCTCACATCGTACATGATACATTGCTTCTACGGCCTAATACCATCTCTTGCCCCGACTTATCATTTCATTGCATTGTTACCCCATTCTGAAAGTAACATCATAAACATTCTAGTTATTGTCTGCTGTTTGAAATTCCGCCACTCTTGCGATGTGGGGGTCAACGTTCGAATCCTGTAGCCTTACTAGGCATATATTGAGAGCCCATGTCTATCTGCTGGGCCTTATCTCTAGGCCACACTAGATTAGAATTGCTGTATCGGTAACTTCTTAACTTTTCCATAGCGGACATACTGCGGTATTCTGAACCGCGATCTTACTGTCAGCGCGAAGCTTAATCCTTAATACAATACTTTATCAATCTGGGGTAGTTCTAATTTTCCCACAAGATCTGACATTCCTGCTTCTTCCTCTCATCTTGCTTAAACTGAACTCTAGGGTTCAAGGTACCTGCCTTTCATTGCTAATGAGATTACTGATCCAGCCTTGGCCTATACTCCTTCTGGCATATATTCAAGCCCATCTGATTCACCTGACCTCTATATCTTTCGAGGTCACAACTAGATCATAACTATAATCTTACAGGTATGTCTTACTATCTGTTAGCGTACATGGCAGACTTGGCCTTTTTCTGACTCAAACCTGACTATTATTAGACATTCATCCCTAGCAGGTCTGTTACCCCTACTTCGGGTAAGCTAACAGTCTTACTTTCTTTACTGGCTTGTTATCATAAGGGTCTGCACAGCTTACGTAATCATAAGGGCTCTCTATATTTTCTACTACTTACTAGGATCAATCAACCCTTTTCGTATTGCCACAATAAAAGCATTCAACTGTACCACACCCAAAAAGATGTATTTGGGATTCCTGCATTTTTTTCTCTTTCTTATACTTACCTGGTGGTCTGACCTTATCTGTAATCATAATCAGATCTTATATAACTAATAAGTAAATCAACTCATATGTATATTATACTTCTGACTACCTATTCTGACGTTATCAACGTATACTAGGAATAATGCTAATAAAGGTATCACGCTGGGAGGTCTCTGATACCTCCTCCTGTTGCTGTAGTTATCATGTTACTGACTGATGCTCTCTTCCGTTGCTATTTCTGATCTTCTGCCTGTGATAGGATAATGTTGATCTGCCTTTGTATCTGAAATCAAGAATACGGTGAGTTCTCAGGTACTCAACCCTATACTGTACCGCTCTAAAGCACGACTGACTGTGAAAGAAGGGTAACCATCATATCATGCCTCGCAGCCTCCTGCCTATAGTATGTGGTGCACAACACATCCATAGACAAGACTCTACTTAGCACGGCTTGCAGACTCCCTGGGATACGACCTGCTCTGATACCAAGTTTGTCACACCCCGCCTTGGGGGGTATGACTGGCACCTGGTGCCCTACTAGGACCTGACCTGCTGGACTGTTAAGCCTGGGCACATCTGGTGCCTGGCTGGCTCTAACTCATATTTATGGAAACAAAGGGCTATATAACGGCTGTAAATACAGCCCCCGGCCTGTTCGCCTATAGCCTTCTGTATCTGTACTAGCAGATGACCAGAAACATATTATCTCAGGGAAACCTATGCGGGCCGACAAGGCCACCATGCTGTCTAGTTATCTGCAACTCAATCATAAAGCACAAAAGGAAACTACGTGACCGGCAAGGTCACCACTACTGGCAAGCTATGGCCCCACACGACCAAAGTAAAAGAAAGCAAGAATACTGACAACCAAACAACTGCACGGCCTTACACGACCGGCTCATCTGACCATAGGGAATATATAGACTGCAAGCCTCTAAGAATAGCAATAGAACTTGTCGGGACAGGCCCCGACCTACCCGTACTATAAAACAAAAGAACTGAAGTACACCACTGAAATTTAGTCTCCGGATGACAGGAACTGAATACTCGATCGCTGACAGGAATCACGTGGTGTCACCTGCTCGTCTATAAGTACCTGCAGGCAAGTAATGCAGTGCCCCACTGGGCGTCAGTACCGCTGGTACTGAGTATGTAAAGCAATAACTGAAAGCAAAATCTGAATATAATAATATAACTGAAGAAACTGAAGTAGAGAGAATAGACTAACTGTCTGATAATGTAAATCATACCTTCTCTCAATCTTTACTGGGAAGGGTAAGAGTCATACCTGGAAACGTATCGTGCTACTGCTGATCTACTTGTATCTAACATAACATGGCATAACATGAAATAACATAACATAGCACACATAAACCTACCCGGCCCCCATAAGCCGGGAGGTACAACCAGCACAGAATCTATACCCCTACCCTGGTCATCCCATCTCCTATAGTGGCTGTAAGCATCCTGCCGGTCCTAGGGTATGCACTTGGGCTCGCTGAGCCCCTGACTATAACCGTATCTGAGTCCGAAGGACTCCTGAATCTGCACCCGGGCGTATCCGCTCGACTGGGGTGTGTAAGGGCCGATCAAGGCACAAATATGGGGAAAAACTGACATCCCATCTTCATCCCCTGGCGGGACGGCATGTCACTCCGTAGAGTGACGTATCCTCGTCCTCTGGCGGACGAGTCGACACAGCTATTAACCCTGGGCGGTCATGGATGCTAGGTAATCCAACCCCAAACAACACAATGGTCTCAACTGGTAATACTGTCTGGGTATCTCACATACTGAGGCTAATAGGGGTGAAGTATCATATATATTACATGCTGAGCTAATGATAGTAATCTGTACGTATTTAATACGTGCTAAGGCAGGTAAAGACGTATAAATATGAGTATAGTCTCCTGCCGGGCTGTACTGGAGCAAATGCTATATAAGACAATGTTTCTGCTGAAGACTCTGCTGTTTACTAAGTTTCTGTATACACTATATGCTGGACTAGTAATAGAAATGTGTACATACTTAATACATGCTGAGGCTGGAAGTAATATATATGTATGTACGAATATAGTCTTCTGCCAGACTATACTGAGGCTAATGCTGAACATGATATAGACTTCCTGCTGAAACTATGTTGTATACTGATTTTCTATAGTAACATGAGTTACTATTCCTGACATACTTTCTAAACTTTATTTTAGTCTACTATTCTATGTCGGAAATGCTTTACGGATACTATACTACGCCGCGGGATTTCAGCTGAACACAATAATATCTTAACGTAGCATATTACATCACATACTGATAGGTCTCGTACACGTTACAGCCCAATGCTTCTCATGTTGTACCAATGTTCATAATAACGCAATACTGAACTATACTGTATCTGAGATATTATCTGACTATCTGATGTTGCTTTACTAACTTTGATTATGAGTATATGTATATCATAATATCATAAAAACATGCTTACTAAATTCAAACTGGACTTAGTGCTTGACTTATAAGTTCTTTCTTCTGTACATCACGCTATCTATCGTACTGGATTACTAACTTGCCGAAGGAATTAGCTTTAAATACCTTATCCTTGACTTATTCGTCTGTCGGACGAGGCTCGGCCGGTACTTCAACTGTTTTCTCCCAACTGCATTCATAAACATATCAATTAACACCAAATACAACTTTATTTCAAAAGGCAACGTCACTTTCGATATAGTTTATAGCCTAAACTTAGGCTTATCGAAAGACTGCCAGAAACTCGCTATTTTTCAGCGGCCCGGAAGGGAGAAATATTCACTTCCCAGCTAGGAACACATAGACACTAATTTAGAGCAATTCCACTTACCTTGGCTCGGTGGCTCGACGATTCGTCGGCCGTATTTTATGAAACTGAATCCGTAGGAATGCTCTCTGCTGCTAAATACTTCGGTATCTGGGATTAATTTGAGTTTGGGCAGCGTTTGGCAGCGTAATCGGACGAAAATATATAATTTCCTTCGTTCCTTTCCTTTCCTCTACGTTGCCCTCTATTTCTCTGGAAATTTTTAAGGATATAATCATTTAAAACCGAAGTGGGGCTTTATATACTTGGGCCTGGACAAGGCCAACGTGTCACGGAGCCAACGCGGAGGCTCCTCCTCCGTGACACACCGCCATCGCGGAGGGGCTCTGCCTCGGCTCCTTCCGCGATGGTTCGACAGGCTTCTCGTCCGATCTTTTCCCGGGCCTTTCTCCAACACGTATGGCCTTCAAATATGCTTAACCAACGTGGAAATAGGTCATCTAAGTGCCGGGAATTCTACGGGGTGTAACATTAACAGTTCAGATTATCATAAAATGGTCAGCATATCCAGAGTAACCATATATTTAAAGGACCGAAAAGGAAAGGGAACCAACTAAATTGAATATCACAATTTTATCATGTATACTTGAATAATAAACTTATCTATAATTAGCTAAAAAATGTCTAGCTTCCTTAACAGAATAAGTGAAATCAATTAGGGGCTAAATCATATCAATCACCAAAATATTCAAATATTAAAATTGTCATGCCAAAAAGGAAACAAACAAAGTAGAAAAATATTCTACCAGATCAATTAAGGGAAATTTTTACCTTAATTAGGATGTATGAAATCAGTTAGGGAACAGAGAAATGAAAAATATGGAAAAATCAATCAAGAAACCCTTTTCCTTTAGCAGCATAATGAATATTACTACAATTTACCTTAAACAAACAATCTTTCTTTATAATGGAAGTTAAAAGAATAAATTAGCATGAACAACCATACCCCTCACGTGAATGAAAGGATGCAAAGAATCAATCACATGAATTCTCTTCCTTAAATTAAAAATAAACACAATCAATCATATATATAAAAAAATGGCAAAAAGATTAACTATGTACTAAAGTTATCTCTAATAAAATAAGGGAAGAGAGATATTTAAAAATATCAATCACAAACATCTCCTAGATTAGCGACGTGATTAGAAGGCAAACTTAACCAAAAATATTACAAGTCAACATATACTATAATTGTTCCTAATCAGTTAGGGAAAAGAAATCCAATAGACTATTAACTTTTCACATAGACAACTATTGATACTTTAAATTAAATAGAGCTTGCCATGAATAAACAGCTACTAAGAATATTTAAAGAACATTGCTTAAGGATGCAACAGTGAATGTTAATAGCACACGTTGGGTTTGATAAAGAAAAGAAGAAGTTTGAATGCTACAACTATATTATTCAAAGTGATTCAATCAATCAGATCGATAAAGTAGGTACAGACATTATGGATCATTAGAATACTAAATCGAGAATATGAATTTGAAGCTTGCAAAGATCAAAGCTACTATTATTAGATAGCAAAGATAAATAATTATAGAGTCTAGAATATATTGAACTAGGAATATGCCAATAATCATAATCAAGTAAAGATACATAATAGACCAAACATGCTGAAAATAAATTAAGTCAAGATACCTATCACAGAGAGGAGAAGATCTAGAAATCCATTTGAATATCTCAGGGCTCTAGGCAGAATATAAAATTTAAATTCATCATGTGTTAACACATAGAATATCAAGGAAATAATAGTCACACTTAGATTTGTAACCCAACTTGATGTTATTGCTCGGGTCGGCGGTGTGTGTTCCATCGACGAAAAGATAAGAAAAAGAGAAACAGGGAGATAGAGTGGTTTTCTCCTATTGATGGGAGTAGTCCAACAGCGATGTGGCTCACTGGTCTGTTGGCTACTGTGTTGTAGTGGTTCGGCGAGACTTTGCCGGAGAATTGGTGATGATAAGGAGAGAGACAGAGATAGGCAAAAGTGAAGGTGGCGGAGCTTTGGAGGTTCTCCGATCAACCATGGCCAGAGAGCACAGTGATGCTGCGTGATTATTCGTCACGGAGGGGAATACGGAGGGGGAAGAGAGAGGGTGCAGCGGTGCGATTGGACGACATTGGTGGGGTTTGGAGGTTCTACCTCGCGAGGGTTCTCCAACCGATGATGGACAGAGAGAATGGAGGAGTATTGGGGTGAGGGTGGTTTGGCTGTTTGGGGACGGTTTCATCGGCGTCAATGGTGAATTCTGGTGGTTGGAGACGAGAGGGAAGGTGTGGCGGCGTAGTTTCTAGTGGTTTCGGCTTTGGCCGATTGTTCGTTGGAAAATAGAGAGGAAGAGTGTCACGACCCGAACATAGACCCGGATCGTAACACGGGACAAGGAACCCTAAGAGACCCCAAGTCGATCCATGGCATAAGCATACGTCTAACATCATTCACTTTAAGTGGAAGGCTGAACATAAGGCATAGAAGAAACATAAACATAGCATAACATATCATAACAAAAGAAATATTTAGACATACACGCCAGCTGAGTACTACATACTGTCTTAAAGCCTCTACTGCATAAGATGGGTTGATGGGACAACATTCCCAACTAACCCAGCCAAGTATTGAAACATAAAATAACGTAAGGTCTAGTCAAACGTTCCTCAGAACATGAGGACTCACCAACAAGTTGAAGGTGAACTCTGAGACGATCTAAAGATGAGGATGAGCCTCTACAAGGTAAGTAAAACGAATATTTAAAACATGTAAAAACTCATAAAACATCATGAGAGTAGGATATCATGCTCATATCGTAAATATCATAACATAACATAATATAAGGCCCAATGTTTTCAAAACATTCATAATACATTCGAAATTATAATCATGAGAGGAAAGCTGTATTGAACATAACTTGAGCCAATATCTATAATCATAATCATGAATAAATCATGAGGAACAGTGGAAAATTCTCTTAATCGACATATCCTATATAAGCACACATGGAGCCCGACTTATAAACCTAGTCGGGAAGCCATTGTACCTTGCCAAGGGTAGAACCATGAAAGTGTGATATCACCATGAAAAGGCCAATTGGGCCGGTGACAGTCACAAAGGAGGTCCCAACATACCTACAGTGGCATGTAGTTCATTAGATCCGGGGCAGAACCTAGGCCCTGAAACCTACTCGGTGTTCGATACTACTCTCAAAACATATATAGTGCTCATGGTATAACATGCGTGAATTCATGGCCTAGTTAAATTATGATAATCATAAACATATTTGTACATACGTGAACTAGCCATGACATAAGGCCCGTGGGTCGGCCAAAAACATAATTCATGAATCATAGGTTTCAGCATACTCGTAGGTCATACATATAACTTGAAAATCATCAAATCATGATGGGTAATTGAATAAATCTATATTTCAAATCATAAATCATGTTGGATTTGTAAATATCAACAATTGAGATGTAGACCATAAATCGATTCATCATAGATCATGCATAATTAGGCTTAATTTGGTAGGAATCGAAATTGATAATTTTATAAGTAAAATAACTGTAAAATCTGATCAAAATCCATAAAATATGTTTTAAATCACAATTTAAGACAACCCATTGGTAAATCATTAAAATTCCATAAGATTTGAATTAAAACCCCATGAGATTTTTGATAGATTTTCATGAATTAATAGAGAACGGGAATGGGTGTGAACGAAAACACCCATTCATAACCCTACGTATCTGGGTAAGATTATATTTCCAAGTTCTTGAATGTCCAAAGGAGAATTGATAGGGAAAAGCTTGAATTTATGTTTAATCTCTCTAGAATTCTCTTAGTTTGCATGCATGGGAATGACTTAAGAAAAAAGGGACTCAACCTTTCTTATTATGTCCAGAAAAATACATGAAACGACGTAGTTTAGGACTTTAGAGCATAGGAATGATGAGAATATCCTTAATAATTTCGCAGGAATTAACTGCTCGTCAGCCCCCACGAGGGACCTAATGAGTCGTTGCCACCACACACGAGTCATCACCTCCGTCATTAGGTACACTATCTATCAGATCACCTGGGCTCAACACGAGGGACTTCACGAGTCATCATGGGTGACCACGACTTGTGGTCACCACTCGTCATCCTGACTATCCTGATTTCAAATAATCCCTATCCTGTTGACCATGACCCTCTCCATGAGTCGTGGTGTCAGACCACGATTCGTGTGGTCTATCCGTTAGGTGCACTGCCTTACAGTTTTCCCCTTCTTAATTCTCTTGGCCACGGCTGACCTGACGAGTCGTGGGTACAGACCATGACTCGTGGTCATGTCCGTGAGGACCCCCTTCCACGACCTCCTTTAACTCAACCTAGTCCTTCACCACGAATCACCTCACAACTCGCGGTCCTCCCCCACGGGTCACAGAACGAGTGGTTCAAAATTTTAGTTTTCTTAGTTTAAACTCCTGGGTCTGATCTTCGGGCTTCCGGGGTATAACAATATCTCCCCCTTGGGAACATTCGTCCTCAAATGGTGAAAATCATATACAAACACAGAGAAATGCAATTATTACACTCAAATACTCATCATTTAAGCCCAAAACTAACGTAATGACTATCTCCAATTAAAAATACATGGCTGAACTGAATTCACGAATCATATACCCATCCACATACATAAAAGAAACTTAAACACATGATCTGAACATGATAACTAAATAGAGTCATAGGTCAAAACTGATACCTTAAGTCGAAAATGAGCCGGTAGGGAATAAATGTGGGTATCTAGCCATCATATCTACTTCGGCTTTCCACATAGCTCCTTCAACATGCTGATTCCTCCATAATACTTTTATTGAAGCTACTTCCTTGTTCCTTAGCCTCCGAACTTGACGATCTAATATTTCCACTGAAATCTCCTCATAGCTAAGGCTATCTTTTACACCAATGTTGTCCACCTGGACTACTAGAGCTGGATCTCCCAAACATTTCTTCAAAAGAAATACATGAAACATGGGATGTACGAAAGATAACTCTGAGGGCAACTCCAACTCATACGTCACCTTGCCAACTCTTCTCACAATTCGGTAAGCACCAACATAGCGGGGATTGAGTTTTCCTTTCTTCCCAAACAGCATTACTCCCTTTATAGGAGATACCTTCAGAAATACCCAATCGTCCACCTCAAACTCTAACTCTCTCCTCCTCACATTAGCATATGACTTTTGACCTCTTTGAGTGGTTTTTAGCCTGTCCCTTATCAATTGAACCTTAACCACTGCCTCATGAATCGAATCCTATCATAGCTGCCTCACCAACCTCAAACCACCTAATATGCAATCTACATCTCAGCCCATAAAGAGCCTCGAACAGTGCCATCTGAATGCAGGAGTGATAGCTGTTATTGTAAGCGAACTTGATCAGTGACAAGTGATCATACCAACTACCTTTGAAGTCTAGCACACATGCTCTCAACATGTCCTCGAGATTTTAGATTTCCGTTCCACTTGACCATTAGTCTACGGATAAAATGTTGTGTTGAGCTTAACCTGAGTCCCAAGCCCTTTCTGGAAAGACCGCCAAAATTGAGTACCTCAGTCTGAAATAATGGATAAGGGAACTCCATGCAATCGAACCAACTCCCGAATATATAGCTCGGCATAATCCTCCGCTGAGTCCGTGGTTTTTACTGGTATAAAATGTGCAGCCTTGGTCAACCTGTCCACCATCGCCCAAATGGAATCATATTGTCGGCGAGTACGAGGTAGTCCTGTGATGAACTCCATATTAATCTCTTCCCACGTCCAAGTAGAGATGCTGATATCCTGAAGTACTCCTCCCAACCTTTGATGCTCAACCTTTACTTGTTGACAGTTTGGGCACTTGGCTACAAATTCTGCAATATCCTTCTTCATGCCATCCCACCAATAGATTTCTCGTAAATCACAATACATCTTAGTGGCACCCAGATGGATGGAATACCTGGATCCATGGGCCTCATGCAATATCTGGCTCCTCAAATCATCAACATCTAGAACACATAGGTGACCCTGGTATCGAAGCACACCATCTCTCCCTCGGGAGAAAACCTCTACCTTCTGACTTCGAATGGCTTCTTTCAACTTTATCAAAATGAGGTCCTCATGTTTTCTACACTTCACATCAGTCACTAAGGATGATTCAGATCCGCTTTACATAACAACACCGCCATCGGTAGAGTTAACCAACCTAACTTCTAACCTTAAGAGATGATGCACATCTTTCTCTAGCTCTTTCTTTCCCTCCTCTACACGGTATGCATTTTCCATCGAGAGCCTACTAAGTGTGTCTGCTACCACATTAGCCTTACCCGGATAATAAAGGACACTCATATCATAGTCTTTGAGTTGCTCTAACCTCCTCCTTTTTTATAGATTGAGGTCCATATGTGTGCCACATATTGCAAGCTCTTGTGGTCCGTAAACACATCCACATGGATCCCATAAAAGTAATGTCGCCATATCTTCAGGGCAAATACCACCGCGGCCAATTAAAGATCATGGGTCGAGTAATTATTCTCATGAACTTTCAACTATATAGAGGAATATGCTATCACTTTTCCTTGCTGCATTAATACACACCCGAGTCCGATCCTTGAAGCGTCACAATACACCATAAAACCATCGGTACCCTCGGGTAGGGTCAACACCGGTGTGGTAGTGAGTTAAGTCTTCGATTCTTGGAAGCTTTTCTCACAGCCTTCGACCATTGAAACTTCACCTTCTTCTGAGTCAACTTGGTCAAAGGTGTTGCAATTGATGAAAAACCTTCAAAAAATCTCCAGTAGTAGCCAGCTAGACCCAAGAAACTCCGAATATCTGAAGGATTCACCGGTCTAGGCCAATTCTTTACCACCTTGATTTTCTGAGAATCTACTTTTATGCATTCGCTTGATACCACATGGCCAAAAAATGCTATCGAGCTCAACCAAACTCGCACTTGCTGAACTTCGCGTACAACTGGCGATCCTTGAGAGTTTAAAGAACTGCTCCCAAATGAGCGGCATGCTCCTCCTCGCTCCAAGAGTATATAAGGATGTCATAAATGAACACAATCATGAACATGTCCAGGTACGGCTTGAAAACCCTGTTCATCAAGTCCATAAAAGCTGCAAGAGCATTTGTTAGTCCAAAAGACATAACTACAAACTCATAATGACTATACCGCATCCTGAAGGCTGTCTTTGAAATATCACACTCTCGAACCCTAAGCTGATGATACCCGGACCAGAGATCTATCTTTGAGAAACACTTGGCACCTTGAAGTTTTTCAAACAAGTCATCGATCCTAGGAAGAGGGTACCTATTCTTAATAGTGACTTTGTTCAATTGTCTATAGTCAATGCACATCCGAAGTGAACCATCCTTCTTCCGAACAAACAAAACTTGTGCACCCCATAGGGAATTGCTCGGTTTGATGAAACCCTTATCTAACAGGTCCTTCAACTCCTTTAGCTCGACTGGAGCCATCCAATAAGGAGGAATAGAGATAGGCTGCATTTCAGGTAGAAGATCAATACCAAAATCGATTTCCCTCTCAAGAGGAACACCTGGTAAATCATTCAAAAATACTTCTGGGTACTCACACACCATTAGAACTGACTGGATAGTCGGGGTCTCGGACTCAACATCCTTAACCCTAACTAAATGATACATGAAACCCTTAGTAATCATCTTCATGTCCTTAAGATATGAAATAAATTGATCTGTTGGTACAGCCGAATTACCCTTCTACTCCAAGACTGATTCGCCCGGAAAGCGGAATTCCACCGCACGGGTTCTAATTTATAGAAGCATAACACGCATACAACCAATCCATTCCAAGAATAATATCAAAATCGTTCATGGCTAATTCGACAAGGTCTGCGGAGGTGACTTTATGCAATATAGTGACCGGCCATCCTCTATACACTCGCCTAGCTACAACTGAATTACCAATAGGAGTAGAAACTGAAAATGGTTCTGATAGAATCTCAAGACTAACTACAAATCTACTAGCAATGTAAGGAGTCACAAAAGACAAGGTATCCCCTGGATCTAGCAAGCATAAACATCAATATGAAAAACACGCAACATACGAGTGACCACATCCGGGGAGACCTTCTGCTCCTGGTGGGGTGCTAAAGCGTAAAACTTTTGTTGATGCTGACCTCCGACTGAACTGGTCGAGGCACCCTGCTGAGGGGGAGGTGCTGCTGGAGCGATTGAACTGGTTGCTGGCACATGGGCTCCACCACTCCCTGATCTGGCTTAAGGGCAATCCCTAAGTTTGTGTTTGGATTTGCCACACCTGAAACAAGAATCCTACCCGATTAATCACCTCTTGGGATGATTCTTGCCGCATCCAGCACAAACTGGGAAAGTGCTCTCCATTTGCATACTACTCTGGCCTCTCGAATCGGAAGCTTTGGTCCTCCGATCCCTTCAGAATCTCAACGGCGTACTGGCCGATGATGGTGCTGGAGCAATTGACCTGTGCTGGGACTACTGACGTTTTTCATCCCCTGATCTGACTTGAGAAGTCTTGTAACTATCGATCCTATACGTCTTGGCCTCTCTCTACCTCTGATATATTGACTCCATCTGCTAAGCATGCAACAAAATGCAGGGAAAGTCTATATCCCGATGCAACATGGCAATCTTGCAGTCATTATCCAGATAGTCCGCCACTCCATGTACAAAATGGCTTACCCGAGCTCTCTGGTCCGCCACAAACTCTGGTGCATACTTGTATAGACGGGTGAACTCCAATGCTTTCTCCTGAATGGACATGTCACCTTGCTTCAAGGTAACAAACTCAGCCGCCTTAAGCTCCCTCATCTCTCGAGTGAAAAACCGATCCAAGAATGTCGCGTGGAACTCTTCCCAACCTATAGGGCCTGCACCTACTGCCCTAGCATCTCTCCACTACTTGAATCATATGTGAGCCACCCTCTTTAGCTGATAGGAATCCAAATCAATAGAATCTCCATTGGCGACCCCTATAACCTTGGGTGATCTTTAGAATCTCCTCGATGAAATCTTGCGGATCCTCATCCACCTTAGACCGAAGGAACTCCGAAGGGTTCATCCTCAAGAAATCTCTAACCCGGTTTGCTGCTGCATTGCCATTCTGGGGAATATGCGCAACAGCCTGCTGGTTGACCTGAATGTCAAGGCCTATGCCAACATCTGGATGCCACCCGAAACTCCGTGTGGGCAACTGGCTCTAGTGCTTGAGGCTCCTGAACAGGTGGGGCCTACTAATTCCCATGATCATGGCCATCTCTGTGGCCTTCACTGTTCCCATTTCTTCTCCCGTTCGTTCTTTTGGGAACCATGATTCTACAATCGTGAATAGCACTAATTAGAAGGATTGATAGACTCTTCATCGCACGACATAGATCATGAAAGAAGGGAACATTTCCTAAACGTCTCGTAGCCTATTTTTCATAAGTGTGGCGCGCTTCACACCCATGAAAAAGACTCTACTTAACGCGTCTTTAAGAAACCCTAGGAAACTTCAAAACCTATGGATCTAATACCAACTTTGTCACAACTTGAACGTAGACCCGGATCGTAACAAGGGACAAGGAACCCAAGAGGCCCCAAGTCGGCCCATGGCATAAGCGTACATCTTAATTCATTCACTTTAAGATGAAGGCTGAACATAAGGCACAGTGAAATGTAAACATAGCATAACATATCATAACGTAATAAATCTCTAGTCATACATGCAAGCTGAGTACTACATACTGTCTGAAAGCCTCTACTGCATAAGATGGGTTTATGGGACAATACCCCCAACTAACCCGACTAAGTATTAAAACATAAAATAACTTAAGGTCTAGTCAAACGGCCCTTGGAACATGAGGACTCACCAACAAGCTGAAGGTGAACTTTGAGACGATCTAAAGATGAGGATGAGCCTGAGAGACGGGTCCTGTATCATGAAATGATACAACATAGAAAGTATGCTTTCAGTACGTGGAATATATCAAGTATGCAAGGTAAGTAAAACAGACATTTAAAACATTTAAAAACTCATAAAACATCATAAGAGTAGGACATCATGCTCATATCGTAAATATCGTTACATAACATAACATAAGGCTCAAGGTTTTCAAAACATTCATAATATATTCGAAATCATAATCATGAGAGGAAATCCATATTGATCATAATTTGTGCCAATATACATAATCATAATCATGCATAAATCATGAGGAACAGTGGGAGATTCTCTTAACCGACATACCCCATATGAGCACATATGGAGCCCGACTTGTAAACCTAGTCAGGAGGTCGTTCGTGCCTTGCCAAGGGTAGAACCATGAAAGTTTGATATCACCATGAAAAGGACAATTGGGCCAGGGACAGTCACAAAGGAGGTCCCAACATACCTACGGTGGCACATAGTTTTTGAGATTTGGGGCAAAACCTAGGCCCCGAACCTACTCGATGTTCGATACTACTCCCAAAATATATATATTGCTCATGGTATAACATGCATGAATTCATGGGCTAGTTAAATCATGATAATCATAAACCTATTTGTACATACGTGAACTAGCCATGACATAAGGCCCGTGGATCGGCCAAAAACATAACTCATGAATCATAGGTTTCATGCATACTCGTAGGTCATACATATAACTTGAAAATCATCAAATCATGATAGGTGATTAAATAAATCTGTATTTCAAATCATAAATCATGCTAGGTTTGTAAATATCAACAATTAAGATGTACATTATAAATCGATTCATCATAGATCATGCATAATCAAGCTTAATTTGGTAGGAACCGAAATCAATAATCTTATATGTAAAATAATTGTAAAATCTGATTAAAATCCATAAAGTATGATTTAAATCACAATTTAAGACAACCCATTGGTAAATCATTAAAACTCCACAAGATTTGAATTAAAACCCCATGAGATTTTTGATAGATTTTCATGAATTAATAAAGAACGGGCATGGGTGTGAATGGAAACACCCATTCGTAACCCTACATACCTGGGTAAGATCATATTTCCAAGTTCTTGAATGACCAATGGAGAACTGATAGGGAAAAGCTTGAATCTATGCTTAATCTCTCTAGAATTCTCTTAGTTTGCATGCATGGGAATGGCTTAAGAAAAAGGTACTCAACCTTTCTTATTATGCCCAGAAAAATACATGAAATGACGTAGTTTAAGACGTTAGAGCATAGGAATGACGAGAATACCCTTAATAATTTCACAGGAATTAACTGCTCGTCAGCCCCCACAAGGGACCTAATGAGTCGTTGCCACCGCCCACGAGTCGTCACCTGAGTCGTTAGGTACACTGTCTATCAGATCACCTGGGCTCGTCACGGGGACTTCACAAGTCATTGCAGGTGACCACGACTCGTGGTCACCACTCGTCATCCTCACTGTCCTGATTTCAAATAAACCCTATCCTGTTTACCACGAGCCTCCCCGCGAGTTGTGTGTCTAACCACAATTCATGGGGTCTATCCGTTAGGTGCACTGCCATAAATTTTTCCCCTTCTTAATTCTCTTGGCCACGGCTGACATGACGAGTCGTGGGTCTTGACCACGACTCATGGTCATGCTCGCGAGGACCCCCTTCCACTACCTCCTTTAATTCAACCCAGTCCTTCACCACTAGTCACCTAATGACTCGTGGTCCTCCCGCACGATTCACAGAACGAGGTGCAAAAATTTCAGTTTTCTCCGTTTAAATTCCCAGGTCTGATGTTCGGGCTTCCGGGGTATAACAAAGAGAAGAGAGTCGAAAAGGAGAAGTATATGGGGTATGCATTGTTGTTAGGGAGAATGTGAGGGTTCCTTAGGGTTTTGCGAGGGTCTTTTGAGTAATAAATGAAATAAAATATGGATCATTTGATCAAAGTGATAGACGACTAGGATTAAATCTTAGTGATTTGGGTCGGGTCGTGGGTTGTTGTTACACCCTGTAAGTTTCTAGCACTTAGTTGGCCTATTCGAATGTTGGTTTGGACTTTTAGAATGCCATACGTGTGAGGAAAGGGCCCGGGGAAAGGACGAACGGGTGCCAAGTTAGATTTTCGCAAGAGGAGGTCGAACCGTGCTGCCCAGAGGGGCAACATGGCACGAAGGAACCTCCTCCGCGATGGCCAGCGTGGCACAGAGCTGGATTGGTGCGATGGCCAGCGTGCCACGTTGCCATGATTCAGGATCCAAGTATATAAAGGCCTCACTCTTCATTTTCATGATATTTCACAAGTTAAACGACTAGAAAACAGAGAGGACGAAGGGTTAACATAAATTTCCTTTTGATTATGCTGTCAAACACTGCCCAAAGTTAAATTAACTTCAGGTACCGAAGTATAAAGCTGCAGGGAGTATTTCTACGGAGTTAGTTTTGCGAAAATCGCCCGGCGAAGCGTTGACCCACTGAGTCAAAGTGATTGGAATTGCTCCAAACTAGTATTAATACACTCCCAGGCTTAAAGTGAGTATTTCTCCCTTCTAGACTTCCGAGAAATTTTGAGTTTTCGGTCATTCTTCGATAACTCGAAGAATAGTCAGTAAGTTATATATATATAGTATTGTTTTTCTCAAGTATAATAATGAAGTTAATTCTATTCCTTCGTGAATATGATTACAGTTTTGGGAGTATAGCTGAATGCTAGCCGAACATCCCCAGTTAATCAGTAAACCAGCAGTCGAGGTATGTAAAGGTAGTTTCTTTCGGCAAGTTAGCTGTCCCAGTATAGTAAAACAGTATATATTCCAGTAGAGTAATTCAGAAATAGTATAGCATACTCAGTATGAAATTTAGTAAAGCACGTCAAAAATATTATATCGTGTATAGAATGAAACTTAGTAAAACAGCATAAGTCCCAGCAGATTATTTCAGAAATGTTATATCATGCTTTAGTATGAGATTCAGTACAACATGTCAGAGATTATATTATTATTATCAGATTTAGTATGTATTATATGCAGTCATTGCTATTAGTTGAGACTTGATTGTATTATTTTGGGCTGGATTACCTAGCTTCCGTGACCGCCCCAGGGTTAATAGCTGTATCGACTCTTCCGCCAGAGGGCGAGGATACGTCTCTCTACGGAGTGGCATGCCGTCCGCTAGGGACGAAGATGGGATGCCAGTTTCCCCATATTTTGCCGTGGTGGCCTTTATACACCCCGGTCGAGCACTTGCGCCCGGGGTGTTGATTTCAAGAGTCCTCCGAACTTAGGTATAGTTATAGTCAGGGGACCAGCGGGCCCAAGTTGCATACCCAGGGGATCGGCAGGTATAGTTATAGTCAGGGGCCCAGTGGGCCCAAGTTGCATACCCAGGGGATCGGCAGGTTGCTTATAGTTACTAGGTGAGGTGGTATGACCTAGGTAGAGTTAAATAGATTGTGATGATTGTACCTTCCAGTTTATAGGGGCCAAGTAAGGTTTATGTTGTGTTATGTTATGTCATGTTATTTTAGTTATGGTTAGATAGACAGTAGGACGCCACGTTACCAGGTACGACTCCTACTTTTTTCAGAATAGTTAAGGTTAGTCCAGAACCCACTATTCCAGTTAGTTTTAGTCTGTCTTTCTTATTGCTCTAGTTACTATCAGTTTCATTATTTACTTTCAGTTATTTTCTGTAGTTGCTTTGCATACTCAGTACCAGTGGTACTGACTCCCATTTTGGGGCGCTGCATTACTTTCCTGCAGGTACACATAGACGAGGAGCATATCCCTTGTAGTTCCAGTTAGCGATACAGAGCCTTCAGCTCCTTTCATCTGGAGCTTGGAAGATAGAGGTTTATTCTTCTTGTCAGTATAGTATGGGTAGGCCGGGGCCCCGTCCCGACCATCTTATTATTCTTAGAGGCTTGCAGATTGTATATTTTCCCTGTGGTTAGTTGTATTGGCCGTGTGGGGTCTTACTCAGTTGTTAGTTGGTGGCCTTGTCAGTCACAGATCAGTTTAGTGCTCGATTTCATTTCTCAGATATAACTAGACAGCATGGTGGCCTTGTCGGCCCGCATAGGACTCCTTATATTTAGTTGTTTCTGGTTAGCTGTTTGCTTTTAATAGGTGTCTATGGGCCTTGTTGGCCAGGGTCTGTATTTACAGCCGCTATATAGCCCGTCGTTTCCTTAATTCCAGAGTTAGAGCTAGCCTTGCACCAGAAGTATGCTCAGGCTCAGTTAGTTCAGCAGTCCAGGTCCTAGTAGGGCACCAGGTGTTAGTCATGCCTCCCAAGGCGGGGCGTGACAAATTTGATATCAGAGAAGGTCGTATCCCAGGGAGTCTTCAAGCCATGCAAAGTAGAGTCTTGTCTATGGATGTGTTGTGCACCACATACTATAGACAGGAGTCTGCAAGGCATGATAGGATAGTTACTCTTTCTTCTTATTCAGTCGTGCTATAGAGCGGTATAGTATAGGGTTGAGTCCATGAGCTTATCATACTCTTTGTTTTCCAATAAAATGTCAGACCAACGACATCCTATGATAGGAAGGAGGTTGGATATAGCAGCAGGAGAGGGAACCAGCAGAATGCCTCAGCCTTGATTAGAATCAGCCCGATGTGAGGGCGGTATGGGGGCATCGTCTCGACCTTCCCAGCAGTCACCATTACATCAGGAGCCGCTTGAAACAACACCACCTCCGATAGTTCCTATAGCTATACCATCTGACCAGGAGGTCAGGAGTGCGGTGGTTATGTTAGCGCAGATAATGGTTGCTTAGTGCCAGTCAATACCACCTACCGCTGCAGAATCATCAGGAGGGCCTGGTAGTTCGAGGGTCCGGGAATTCCTGGCATTAAGTCCCCCGCAGTTTACAGGGACGGATCGGACAGAGGATCCCCAGGAATTCCTAGATCAGATGCAGAGGATTTTCAGGGTAATTCATGCTACACCCATAGAGTCAGTTGAATTGGCGGTATTCCAGCTACGGGACATCGCTGTACTGTGGTATGAGAGTTGGGAGAGGTCCCGAGGGAGAGATGTTTCCCCTCCGACCTGGTCCAGCTTCTCAGAGGCTTTTCTGGATCATTATCTACCATATGTTGTGACAGGTATGCTGACTATTTGCTCTTACCTTGCTTATGTGTTGATAGATCCGGGATCCACCTTATCCTATGTTACACTATTAGTGGCTCGGAAGTTTAGTATTGTGCCAGAATTGCTTTGGTGACCTTTTTCAGTATCCACACCCGTTGGTGACTCTATTATAGCCAGAAGGGTCTATCGGGGGTGTACTGTAGAGGTTGCCAGCCGTCAGACTACAACAGATTTGGTAGAGCTAGAGATGGTTGATTTTGATGCGATCATGGGTATGGATTGATTAGCTCCATGCTATTCCAATGTTGAGTGCTAGACCAAGACTGTCCGATTCCACTTTCCAGGGGAGGCAGTACGGGAGTGGAAAGGTAGTATAGTTACGCCAAGAGGTAGTTTATTTCCTATCTTCGGGCGAGAAAGTTGATAGCAAAGGGGTGTATTTACCACATTGTCAGAGTTCAGGATGTTCGGGCAGAGCCTCCGACCCTTCAGTCTGTTCCAGTGGTTAATGAGCTCCCCGATGTATTTCCAGATGTGCTTCCTTGTATTCCCCCAGAAAGGGAAATTGATTTTGCAATCGATCTATTACCAGGCACTC
The DNA here is from genome assembly GCA_035772735.1 of Datura wrightii. Lineage (NCBI taxonomy): Eukaryota > Viridiplantae > Streptophyta > Magnoliopsida > Solanales > Solanaceae > Datura > Datura wrightii. The sequence goes on along the minus strand of JASDFA010000008.1, from coordinate 8,175,089 downwards.
ACCCATATTTATTCCCCCTTATCGGATGGATCCTGCTGAACTCAGAGAATTAAAGGAGCAATTGAAACATTTGCTAGATAAGGGCTTTATCAGGCTGAGTACCTGACCTTGGGGTGCGCCAGTTTTGTTTGTGAGAAAGAAGGACAGCTCCCTCCGTATGTGTATAGACTATCGGCAACTGAACAAAGTCACGGTCAAGAATAAGTACCCGCTTCCCAGAATAGATGATTTATTTGATCAGTTACAAGGAGCAAGGTATTTCTCCAAGATTGACTTAATGTCCGGATATCATCAGGTTCGGGTTCGTGAAAGAGATATTCCAAAGACTGCCTTCAGGACTAGATACGACCACTTTGAATTCTTAGTCATGTCCTTTGGGCTGATGAATGCTCCAGCAGTGTTTATGGATCTGATGAACAATATTTTCAGGCCATACCTAGACTTGTTCGTGATAGTGCTTATTCATGATATTCTAGTGTATTCTCGCTCAGAGGCAGACCACCAGGATCATCTGCGGACAGTGTTCCAGATTCTCAGAGAACGCCAGCTATATGCCAAGTTTCCTGAATGTGAGTTTTGATTGAATTCAGTAGCCTTTTGGGTCATATCGTGTCGGACGCTGGTATACAGGTAGATACACAGAAGATAGAAGAAGTAAAAACATGGCCCAGATGATCTTGGGCAAATTTATATGCCCAAGTGATACTCAAATGTGGAATTTTAGCCTTGTTTATCTATCAATGTGTATACATTCTCATGTAATTGGTAATAAAATGTGAATTTATACTAACCAACATGATTAGCATTGTTTTGCAAGTAAAATGTAATTTCGGGAAGCTAAAATGCATGTTGGAGGATATCGGGGTTGGACTCGGATGCGATCAAGGGACAAGGCATTGGAAAGCATAAAATAAAGGGGCTCCGAGATGGAGCCGTGTCACGCTACCATCGCGGAGGCCTTCTGTCTGGATAGGGAATTTTCGCCCAATTTCCAGAGAGGGTACGCGATAGGTCCGTGGCACGGTGGCCTGGCTCCGCGTTGCACGCCGTGCCACATTGGGCCTTATTCCCTGGACCCCCAGTTTCTAGTGAAGGTCCACATCGGTAGCGTGTCACGGAGGCAGTGCTCCGCGATGCACTCCGTGACACGTTGCTTGTTATTCCGGGAAAAATTCCCACTAGTATAAATAGAACACTTAGGTTCATTTTCCAATATTCTGACTTGGTGGAGCAAGAACGTGGGTTACAGGCAGTTGAGGGGACGAAATTATCAGGGTTTTTCTCTCTTTCCTTCTCCTTGTATTCAATTGCTTGTATGTTTAACACTCATTTAACGATGTTTAATCCACAAATGAGTGGCTAATTCATCTTCTTGTTTAGGTTATGAACACTTGTAATGAAATGTGATCATTGATTCTTTGGTTTTTCATCTTTTCTTCTATGGTTGTTCTATTAATTCTTGTTCTTACTGCATTAATGTGTGGCCTACGTTAATGTACATCTAAAAAGTCCGGTTTCACTCGAGAGAGCAAGAAATTGGAAAGTTGTGAATTAATAGGATATGATCTTTTCTTAGTTTGGGAAAATTGAGAATTGATTTACCTTCAGGATAGAAATATACCTAAAAGTTGTATTAGTCAATTTAGGAACCGGGTTTGTATGGCTAGAACATGAATTGCATTTAATCACAGAAATGTAGGTGGATGGTTCATGATTCTTAAGTGGGGTTAAATACGAGAGTTTTAATCTCTTGGCAATAGTTCTTGACTAGCAACCGGAGGAAAAGACTAACCAAATTATGTCGATAATTAATTTCATTACATGTTCGTTTAACCTCAGCATGCTCTCATTCATAGTTCAGACTCACATTAGATAGTTGTTTTAGATTTAGCATAAAAATTATAAATCAAAATATCCAACTTTTGGTTACGCTGTTGTCTGCATTTTTAGAATTAGAATATAGTACACTTGAGCAGATTGCACTTCATCCCAGTCCCTGTGGGATCGATACTTGGCTTACTTAAGCCACTTTACTACTTGTTCGACCACGTGCACTTGCGTGTAGTTATATACCCAACAAACGACCGAACAAGTTTTTGGCGCCGTTGCCGGGGACTGGCAATTGGTGAATTTTTTTTAAGTGTTAATTTACTATATTTTATTTTCTTAGTGTTGACAACTTGGTCATAGCCTGTATTTTGCAGATTTAATCTCTGTTGAACACTGGCAAGAGACAAGGAGCTGGTGGACTCTATATAGAGCCAGAAAGATTATTTCATCGACAGCGGAGAGAAGCTCTAGAAAGAAAGCTGCAGTTGCTCAGACAGACAATCATGGAGCAACAATAGAATCCACCGGTAGTACGGGCAGTGTTAGTGCCCGAAGAAGTAGCAGCTCGGCCGGTTCGCGAGGTGGCAATCCCACATGCTAATAATGTCATATCTAGCATCCGCAAACCTGAGCCAGGAGGGAGGTTTGAACTTAAGCAGAATATGGTGCAATTGTTGCACAATAGCGGGCAGTTTACAGGTCCCCCTCATGAAGATCCACAGCAGCATCTCCAAAATTTTTTGGAGATAAGTGACACTTACATCCCCGTTGGAGTGTCATCAGATTATGTCCGGCTTACATTGTTCCCATTTTCACTATTGGGAGAAGCCAAGAGGTGGTTGAAAGCTGAGCCACCGAATTCTATTTGTATGTGGGATGATCTTGCGAGGAAATTCTTGATACGGTTTTTTCCCTCTGGTAAAACAGCAAGACTTAGAAGTCAAATTCTAAGTTTCAAATAGAGGGAGGGAGAGAATTTATATCAGGCTTGGGAGAGATTCAAGTCCATGTTGTGGGATTGTCCTCATCATCATCAGTCCAATGATGTGCTGGTGCATACTTTTATAGAGGGTTTGGAACCCCATACAAAAATATTGCTAGACTCAGCAGCTGGAGGACAAGCGCTGGAGAAAACTTATGAGGAGTTGTATACCTTGTTGAACCGTATTTCGCAGGGCAATCCGGAATGGAATGCTGATTCGTCAAGAGGCGGGACAAGGAAAGCAGCAGGAGTGCTAGAAGTGGATGGGTTTACAGCTATTGCTGCACAGATAGCTGCATTACAAAATCAACTTAACACCCACTTCAGCAACATGATAATGAACCAGCCCCAAGCCCTAGTGAATGCAGTGCAGCAGATGTGGTGTGAAGTGTGCGGAAGCAGTGAGCACTCAGCTGAGTGTTGTGGAGAAAATCCTGACTCGGTAAACTTTATGGGAAATGTGCAAAGGAACAACCACCAACAGTATGGTAATAGCTACAATTCCAATTAGAGGAATCACCCGAATTTCTCCTGGGGTAGCAACAACCATCAGGGGCAGAGTTCAAGTCAGGGTGTGCAAAGGAACCAAGGAGGGCAACAGAATTATCAAGCACAATTCAGAAACAACAATGCACCTCCTCCACCACCATCACCCAGCATTGAGGAGATGTTTAAGACCATGATAGCTAACCAAGCTCAATTGCAGGCTGACTATGTGAAATTGGCAGCCGAAGTGAAAAACAACCAAGTAGCTACCAAGGCACTTGAATATCAATTTGGGCAATTTGCTGGAGCCCAAAACACCAGGCCTAGAGGAGGACTTCCGAGCGACACAGATCCCAATCCCAAGCAGGTGAATGCAGTGACCACAAGGAGTGGTTTGCAGCTAAAAGAGGTGGAACCAAAAAGACCACCTCAACAATCGGGAGCAGCAGAAGTCGAGAGGGAGTAAAGTACTGAGAGGGGGAAGACTAAGGAAGCTGAATCAGAAAGACCACCACCCCCGTTCCCTCAACGATTAAAGAAACACAAGGAGGAGGCGTGTTTCAAGAAATTCATGGAGGTGCTGAAACAGGTACATATTAACTTACCTCTTGTTGATGTTTTGCAAGGAGTGCCGAAATATGCCAAGTATATAAAGGACATCGTGGCAAACAAAAGTCGGTTGACTGAGTATGCTACGGTGGCTCTAACGGAGGAGTGCACTTCCCGGATTCAAAACCGACTGTCCACAAAGCTCAAAGACCCTGGGAGCTTTACTATACAGATTACTATTGGGCAGAGTATCCGAGCTCGTGGATTGTGTGATTTGGGAGCGAGCATAAATTTGATGTCGTCATCGGTATTTAAAAAGCTGGGTCTAGGGAGTCCTAGACCCACAACAGTGATCTTGCAATTGGCGGATCGGTCCTTAGCCAGACCTGATGGCATTGTGGAGGACGTTCTGGTGCAAGTTGGCTCCCTGATCTTCCCGGTAGATTTTGTCGTGCTGGATTTTGAACCAGACCGGAAGTCCCATTTATTTTGGGATGTCCCTTCTTGGCAACCGGGAAAGCACTGATTGACGTAGCTATGGGGCAGCTAACAATGCGAGCACATAACAAGGTGGAGGTGTTCGATGTGTACAAGGCACCCAAGCTCCCAATGGTGCACGAAGAACTCTCGGTGATCAATGTGATTGATCAAGGCGATGATGAGCAGAGGAAGGATTCACGAGAGTTATTGGGAAAACCACCGGAATGGTGTAAGCACTACTGGGGGGAGGACGATGATCGAGAGAAATCGTCCATCACCCTAGAGGACAACTGAGCTTAACGACGTCGAACCGCGACGGTAAACCAGGCGCTGCACGGGAGGCAACCCGTGAAAAAAAAAAATTCTCTTTGTAAAGTGTGAATAGATTTTTCTTTTTCTTTTTCTTGATTAACAACAAAATTTTTAGTTTTTGTTTTTGTTTTTATTTTTATTTAGAGTGAAACCTATAAGTCTAACCAATTTCTTTGAGTGAGATGAATTTCAGATCAAACGGAGGAAAATATGCACGGAATCGCAAAGGAAAATTTGAGGTATGAAAATTAATAAAAAGTGGCAAAACAGTGAGCTAGGGCGATAGCTCCGTGTCACGGAGGAGGACCTACGCGTTACCCTCCGTGACACATTGAGGTATAAATTCAGAATTGTAAAAAATTCCAGAGTACCCTCGCGACAGCTCCGTGTCACGGAGGCAGTGCACCGCGATGCCCTCCGTGATACGTTTCCGTGTATATCGCGATGGGTCACACCGGGTTGCCAGGTGACCCGTGCGATTTTCCCACTTTTAAACCCCGAAACCCCCTCACTTTTCCTTATTTTTCACTCACTCCGCGACCAAACTCCCTAAAACCCATCCCCCTTCAACGTGACACGGAATAGGCTAAGAAAATCATTGAGTTTTCTTCAATTCTTCAACTTCAAGGTATGTTCTTCGATTCCATCTCATTTCTTGTCGATTTTCTTCGATATTGAGCATGTGAGGTGAGCTAAGTTTGCCCTAAGTAGAAATTAATCATGAATTCAATTGAATTGTTGTTGATGAATGTTCGGCATATCATTATGATTGCTTGAACTCGTTAATTACATAATTTAATTGAATTTTGTTGATACAATTATATTTAGGGCTTGTTTTTGAATTTGAAGTGGAAAAAGGTAGTGAACTTGTGAAACTCATGCCGGGTTGTACATGTTGAGTGAGATGAGTCGATGTGCTAGTTGTTATGATGTTAAAAGACCGACGGATTCTCGGGTTAGGGGAATATTGAAATTTGCAAGAATTGGGTTGGTTGTACAGGTTCGTGTAGATAAATTCTTGTTGTTTGCGTTTCTTTGTTTTTTTCCTTGCTAAGTGCGATGGATTAAAAGATTGTCGATGGTAATGATTGTGGTTAGCTGTACGAAGTCTGAGTAGTACATAGAATATATACCGTCGAATTCTTCGTATGCACTAAGCATGTTTGTATAGTTGGTTGTTTATGTGTGTAAATGAAGATGATCTTGCCGGAATATTGTAAATTTGGCTAAGGACTAAGTGTGGGGTAGCCTAGCTTAACCCGACCTTAGTCGAAGTTAATATTCATTGGCTTAACATTGATCTTGTCTACTTGGGTTGACAGGTAAAATGGCAAGCAGGCAAGAAAAAGGGAAAGGCGCATCAACATCTGGCGCCGGAAGAAAGCGAATCAGACTGGGCACAGTAGTCCCAGCAGCACCAGCGGTTCCACGCGGCCAACGCCGCCAATATGGAACCAGGTGGGTGAAGGATGAGGGGAAGAAGTGGTATGCCAAGCACAAGGAAAACAAATACTTCCCCGAGGAACATATAGCACGGGAACCATTGGCATAGGAGTTCCCTAGGATTGTCCACCGGATCGAGGCAGCTGGGCTCAACTTCATCTTTGAAGAGCCCAAGGAATGCAACCTGCACCTGATTCGGGAATTCTATGCCAACTGGAACCCAACACTCAGAAGTCACACCATAAAAATTAGAGGGCAAATAGTCACATTTGAGCCCCACCACCTCAATGCTATCATAGGGGCGCGGGACACAGACGCCCACGTGCTTTGACAGTTGAACATCACTCCACCGTATGTGGACATCAGACGCACATTATGTGGGACCCGATCGACAGCTAGATGGAGCAGACACAAAGAGAGGGGCTACCATCAGACTTTGCCCTATTCACAAATGAACAGGGAAGCCAGAATATGGCTAAAGATCGTCTGTTCTTGCGTAATCCCAGGGGTAAATATGACAGATGTAACCCAGGATCGTGTATGCCTGGTGTACGCCCTGATGAAAGGGCTGGAGATCAACGTGGGGACGGTGATTATCTCCGCCATGAAGAGAGCCCGGTTGCATCAGGGGCACAGGTACGGCTTTGGTGGACTACTCACCACCTTCCTGAGGGGCCTAGATGTTGAGGAAGAGGCCCTTGACTATATCCCACAGATGGAGCGGCGGGCCTTAGATGTAACTAAAATTAAGGCACCCGACACCACCCACGAGCCAGTGCTTACACTTGGCGAGCGACATGCTCGTGATGATCAGTATATGGCTCGCATGTATGGGATGCAAATGCTCCAGCTGAGGATAGGCGGGAGGCCGTTGACAGAGGAGGAGTTATGGCAGCTCGAGCTAGACTACCCTTTCGGCGAGAATGCCAGGGCTCTATGCCGAGTGGGGCCAGTATTTGTAGAGCCCACGGATGATGATGTCCCCACAGACAAGGAGACACGTCGGGAGGACTCCGATGTGGAGTCCGATGATGACGACGGGGGTGATTCAGACATGGGAGATGAAGCAGCAGCACCTAATGAAGAAGTGGAGTACTTTGATTGATCAGGGAGTTCCACCACCCGATTTTTGTGCTATTTTAATTTTTGTGAACACTGGGGACAGTGTTCGAGCTAAGTGTGGGGTGGGAGTAGTTAGGTGCTGGGTGTGCTGTTATGTATATATTCTAATCTGTTGTCGTGCCTGTGAAATTTTGTTATTCCCTGTGATTTGTGAATTGTTAAGTTGTTGTTCTGTATTGTGTTATATGTGGACCTGTTGTGTGTTGCTGAATGTTGCTAGCTGATTTTGTACATATTTTTGTTATCGAATTGATTGATATTTTTGTTAATCGAAATGATCGATATTTTTAAAAAAAATTTCAATTCGGGGGTTTCTCGGCATTTATTTTTGGTTCTTTTACCGAGGATGGTCCCATTGAACCGAAGTCATAGTTAGTGACCGTTCCCTATGATGGATGGATGATGAACGTCTTAAGGGAAATGTAGTCGTTAGGAGTAGGTTTTTCAATTATTTTTCAGTTGTTTTTCTTTGTGGGTTGCATCCCAAAACCTGTAGTTACTTTATGGTTGCGAAATTCTGGTTGCATGTTGTACATGATATTTGAAATGCAAAGGTCATTCGTATGAAAGCATGCAACTTTGTAAATATGTTGAGATACCTAGGCCATAGAGTTCGATTCAGTGTGATTGAGGCTTAATGTTTGAATTCCTGTAATTAGCTGATTGAAGAGTCTGTGAATACATCTTGAATTGAGCATGTGCAATAAGTGTGAAGTGAGGTTTTGTTATTCCATGCTATTGTGAAGTGTCTAGAACTTGCCTGGTGTTTATACAAAATGAAATGAAGGAGGTGTATTGTAGGAGAGGATGTAGGCATTTCTTTGTTTTAACCGAAAGTTTCTATTTTTCATTGTCGTACCCACCTTGATTGTATACCCTAGTCAGCCCGTTGAGCTTTTAGCCTATTATTTTTTTCTTTTGTCAAAAAGTGTAAATCGAGCTTAATACTTTTTTTTCATTAGCCGTAAAGTCTCTACAAAACTCTTAAGCGCTTAAGAAGAGAAAATCATTTTCCCAAAGTGTCAAAAGAGTGAGAATGGTGAAAAGAAAAGAAAAGCTGAGTGATGGAGGAAAAGAAAAGGTTGAAGGTGCACTTGTTATAAATAAACTATAATGAAGGTGCATGAATAATCTTTGTTGTTGTGTCAAGTGTGCTTAATAAGATGGGCCAAACTAAAGAAAAACGTCAAGAATGGGAGGATGAAAAAGAAAAAAAGAAACAATGTCCGTGAGTTGATGGGATGTGTTGAAAAGGCGCTTAAGGATGCTAGTGGCTATTATTGGCTAACCCAATATTTACTAGTTCCGTAGCTTCCATTACAACCAGTTAAAGTCCTACGAGATCTTACATCGCACTTCTTTATATTAGTGGAGTAATACACTAAGGGCAAGCTTATGGGTCATGACATGATGCATCTGAAGTCTTTTGGGAGAGAGAGCGAAATTGTGTTTACATGCCCCTGCTTGAAATTTTGTGAGTTCATATGAGCAAAAAGGGGAAGACTCTCTTGTGTTGTGAGGGCACATGCTTGATGAGAGATTAATTTTCGTGTCGGATATCTTGATCAGCTGATTTGCATGAGTTTGCCAATATCGAGAGTCGATTCTTAGCTCTAGGAGGTCTTGACGTATTGAAGGTCATTGAATTGATAGGACCATGCATGTTTTCTTGATGATTTGCTGTATTGAATAATCGGTATGACCGTAGCCTAAATTGTCGAACCAAAGTAGCAAGGTTGGGATGTAAATTGCATGAGGTGTAGGATTGTTGTTCGAGGACGAACAAGGATTTAAGTGTGGGGTAAGTGATCTTGGGCAAATTTATATGCCCAAGTGATACTCAAATGTGGAATTTTAGCCTTGTTTATCTATCAATGTGTATACATTCTCATGTAATTGGTAATAAAATGTGAATTTATACTAACCAACATGATTAGCATTGTTTTGCAGGTAAAATGTAATTTCGGGAAGCTAAAATGCATGTTGGAGGATATCGGGGTTGGACTCGGATGCAAGCAAGGGACAAGGCATTGGAAAGCATAAAATAAAGGGGCTCCGCGATGGGGCCGTGTCACGCTGCCATTGTGGAGGCCTTCTGCCTGGATAGCGAATTTTCACCCAATTTCCAGAGAGGGTACGTGATAGGTCCATGGCACGGTGGCCTGGCTCCGCGTTGCACGCCGTGCCACGTTGGGCCTTATTCCCTGGACCCCCAGTTTCCAGTGAAGGTCCGCATCGGTAGCATGTCACGGAGGCAGTGCTCCGCGATGTACTCCGTGACACGTTGCTTGTTATTCCGGGAAAAATTCCCACTAGTATAAATAGAACACTTAGGTTCATTTTTCAATATTCTGACTTGGTGGAGCAAGAACGTGGGTTACAGGCAGTTGAGGGGACGAAATTATCAGCGTTTTTCTCTCTTTCCTTCTCCTTGTATTCAATTGCTTGTATGTTTAACACTCATTTAACGATGTTTAATCCACAAATGAGTGGCTAATTCATCTTCTTGCTGAGGTTATGAACACTTGTAATGAAATGTGATCATTGATTCTTTGGTTTTTCATCTTTTCTTCCATGGTTGTTCTATTAATTCTTGTTCTTACTGCATTAATGTGTGGCCTACGTTAATGTACATCTAAAAAAGTCCGGTTTCACTCGAGAGAGCAAGAAATTGGAAAGTTGTGAATTAATAGGATATGATCTTTTCTTAGTTTGGGAAAATTGAGAATTGATTTACCTTCAGGATAGAAATATACCTGAAAGTCGTATTAGTCAATTTAGGAACCGGGTTAGTATGGCTAGAACATGAATTGCATTTAATCACAGAAATGTAGGTGGATGGTTCATGATTCTTAAGTGGGGTTAAATACGAGAGTTTTAATCTCTTGGCAATAGTTCTTGACTAGCAACCGGAGGAAAAGACTAACCAAATTATGTCGATAATTAATTTCATTACATGTTCGTTTAACCTCAGCATGCTCTCATTCATAGTTCAGACTCACATTAGATAGTTGTTTTAGATTTAGCATAAAAATTATAAATCAAAATATCCAACTTTTGGTTACGCTGTTGTCTGCATTTTTAGAATTAGAATATAGTACACTTGAGCAGATTGCACTTCATCCCAGTCCCTGTGGGATCGATACTTGGCTTACTTAAGCCACTTTACTACTTGTTCGACCACGTGCACTTACGTGTAGTTATATACCCAACAAACGACCGAACACCAGACCTACCACTCCGATCGAGGTACGCAGTTTCCTGGGACTAGCTGGGTACTACAGAAGGTTTGTGGAAGAATTTTCCAGTTTAACAGCACCTCTGACCAAACTGATGCAGAAGGCAGCAAAATTCCAGTGGACTGAGGCTTGTGAGCAGAGCTTCCAGGAATTGAAAGATAGATTGATGTCAGCACCAGTATTAGCATTACCAAAAGGAATAGAGGATTATGCAATTTATTGTGTCACTTCGGGTATTGGGTTAGGATGTGTGTTGTTGCTGCATGGTAAAGTGATTGCTTATGCTTCCAGGCAGCTGAGGAAGCATTAAAAGAACTATCCTACCCATGACCTGGAATTAGCTACGGTAATTCATGCCTTGAAGATATGGAGAAACTACTTGTATGGCGTCCACGTGGATATTTTCACTGATCAATAAAGCCTACAATATATATTCACCCAGAAAGAATTGAATTTGCGACAGCGTCGCTGGTTAGAGCTGTTGAAAGATTATGACGTGAATATTTTATATCACCCAAGAAGGGCCAATGTGGTAGCAGATGCCCTTAGCCGTAAATCTATGCAAAGTTTGGCATACTTACAGCCTGAGCAGCGGTAGTTGGCCCAAGAATTGCATCAGTTGGCCAATTTAGCCGTTTGTATAGCAGAAACAGGAGATAATAGAGCAGTAATCCAGAACACCGTAGTGTCGTCTTTGGTTGTGGAAGCGAAGGAACGGCAGTATGAAGATCCTAGCCTAGTTCAGCTCAGAAACAGGGTTCAGCGAGGGGAAGTGATAGATTTTCAGGTAACCGAGGATGGAGTGTTGAGATATAAAGATCGCCTTTGTATTCCAAACGTTGCAGGGCTTTGCCAGCAGATTATGGGTGAGGTACACTATGCCCGTTATTCTCTCCATCCAGGTTCAACAAAGATGTACCATGATGTGAAAGAGATCTACTGGTGGCCAGGAATGAAAAAGGGGATAGCCGCATTTGTAGCTCATTGTCCCAATTGCCAACAGGTAAAAGCTGAACATCAGAAACCAGGCGGACTGACTAAGGATATAGCCATGCCTCTATGGAAATGGGAAGCAGTTAACATGGACTTTGTAGCAGGATTACCTCGCACCAGACGTAGATATGATTCGATCTGGGTAACTGTTGACAGGTTGACAAAATCAGCTCATTTTCTGCTAGTAAGGGCTACCTTTTCAGCTGAAGATTATTCCGAGCTGTATATTAAAGAAATAGTCAGGCTGCATGGTGTTCCATTGTCAATTATTTCCGACAGAGGGGCGCAGTTTACAGCTAGGTTTTGACAATCGTTTCAGAGAGGCTTGGGGACGCAGGTTAACTTGAGCACAACTTTTCATCCTCAGACAGATGGGTAGGCAGAACGTACCATCCAGACGCTCGAGGAAATGTTACGAGCATGTGTTTTAGATTTTGGAGGTAGCTGGGATGAACATCTACCGCTTATTGAATTTGCCTATAATAACAGTTATCATTCAGCAATTCAGATGGCGCCTTATGAAGCGTTATATGGGTGGAAGTGCAGATCTCCAACTGGTTGGTTTGAGTTAGGTGAATCATCATTAATTGGGACAGATATCATTCATCAGTCAGAGGAAAAAGTAAAGCTTATCAGGGAACGTTTACTGACTTCTCAGAGCCTCCAGAAATCGTATGCTGACGTGCGGCGCAGAAACTTGGAATTTAATGTGAATGACTGGGTATTCTTGAAAGTTTCACCTATGAAGGGTGTAATGAGGTTTGGTAAGAGAAGCAAGCTTAGCCCGAGGTTTATTGGGCCTTATAAGATTCGCCGAAGAATAGGCCAGGTGGCATATGAATTAGATCTACCTCCAGAATTAGAATTTGTTCACCCAGTTTTTCATGTATCAATGCTGAGGAAGTGCATAGGAGATCCATCCCGAATTGTCCCAGTCCAGGATGTTCAGGTCACAGAAGAGTTAGCTTATGAGGAAGTTCTAGTAGCCATACTAGACCGGCATATTGTAGGTTAAGAACTAAAGATGTTGCTTCTGTCAAAGTATTATGGCATAACAGGAACCGAGAGGAGATAACTTGGGAAGAAGAAGAAGATATGAAATGCAGATATCCTCAGTTATTCCAGACTTAGTCAGATTATGCAGCCAGAGGTATGTTGTTATTATTGTTTCATAAGTTGCGGTATATACATATGTATGTGGAGTAGTTGACTCCAATTTATTGTGAAATGGATACTATAGTACCGTGTGGAGTACCTGTTTTGGACTTTTCTATGTTTTAGGATTTTCGGATAGTCCATATTACAGGGGAGACTCTGCCGAAATTTTTCCAGAATAAGTAATTGCAAGTTAAGATTCTTGCACATAGAAGTTAACATTCGAGGACGAATGTTCTTAAGGGGGGGAGGATGTTACACCTGTAAGTTTCTAGAACTTAGTTGGCATATTTGCATGTTGGTTGGGAGTTTTATAATGCCATACATGCGAGGAAAGGGCTTGGGGAAAGGCCGAACGGGTGCCAAGTTAGATTTTCGCAAGATGAGGCCGAACCGTGTTGCCTAGAGGGGAAACGTGGCACGGAGGCACCTCCTCCGCGATGGCCAGCGTGGCACGGAGCTAGATTGGCACGATGGCCAGCGTGCCACATTGCCATGATTTAGGCTCCAAGTATATAAAGGACTCACTCTTTATTTTCATGATATTTCACAAGTTAAACGACCAGAAAACAGAGAGGACGAAGGGTTAACATAAATTTCCGTTTGATTACGCCGTCAAACGCTGCCCAAAGTTAAATTAACTTCGGGTACCGAAGTATAAAGCTGCAGGGAGCATTTCTACGGAGTTAGTTTTGCGCAAATCACCCGGCGAAGCGTCGACCTGCCGAGTCAAAGTGATTGGAATTTCTCCAAACTAGTATTAATACACTCCCAGGCTTAAAATGAGTATTTCTCCCTTCTAGACTTCCGAGAAATTTTGAGTTTTTGGTCGTTCTTCGATAAGTCGAAGAATAGTCAGTAAGTTATATATGTATAGTATTGTTTTTCTCCAGTATAATAATGAAGTTGATTCTATTCCTTCATGAATATGATTATAGTTGGGGAGAATAGCTGAATATTAGCCGAACCTCGCCAGTTAATCAGTAAACCAGCAGTCGAGGTATGTAAAGCCAGTTTTTTTGGGCAAATTAGTTGTCCTTGTATAGAAAAACAATATATATTCCACTAGAGTAATTCAGAAACAGTATAGAGTACTCAGTATGAAATTTAGTAAAGCACGTCAGAAATATTATATCGTGTATAGCATGAAACTTAGTAAAACAGCATAAGTCCCAGCAGATTATTTCAGAAATGTTATATCATGCTTTAGTATGAGATTCAGTATAGCATGTTAGAGATTATATTATTATTATCAGATTCAGTATGTATTATATGTAGTCATTGCTATCAGTTGAGACTTGATTATATTGTTTTAGGCTGGATTACCTAGCTTCCGTGACCGCCCCAGGGTTAATAGTTGTATCGACTCGTCCGCCAGAGGGCGAGGATACGTCGCTCTACGGAGTGGCATGCCATCCGCTAGGGACAAAGATGGGATGCTAGTTTCCCCATAATTTCCCGTGGTTGGCCTTTATACACCCCCATCGAGCGCTTGCGCCCGGGGTGTTGATTTCAGGAGTCCTTCGGACTCAGGTACAGTTATAGTCAGGGGCCAACGGGCCCAAGTTGCATACCCAGGGGATCGGCAGGTTGCTTATAGTTACTAGGTGAGGTGGTATGACCTGGGTAGGGGTAAATAGATTGTGCTGATTGTACCTTTCGGCTTATGGGGGCCAGGTAAGGTTTATGTTGTGTTATGTTGTGTCATGTTATTTAGTTATGGTTAGATAGACAGTAGGATGCCACGTTACCAAGTACGACTCCTACTCTTTTCAGAATAGTTAAGGTTAGTCCTGAACCCACTATTCCAGTCAGTTTCAGTCTGTCTTTCTTATTGCTCCAGTTACTATCAGTTTCCTTATTTACTTTCAGTTATTTTTAGTTGTTGCTTTGCATACTCAGTACCAGTGGTACTGACGCCCATTCTGGGGCGTTGCATTACTTGCCTGTAGGTACACGTAGATGAGGAGCAGATCCCTCATAGTTCCAGTCAGCGATACAGAGCCTTCAGCTCCTTTCATCCAGAGCTTGGAAGACAGAGGTTTACTTTCTTTTTGTCTGTATAGTATAGGTAGGTCGGGGCCCTGTCCTGACCATCTTATTATTCTTAGAGGCTTGTAGATTGTATATTTTCCCTGTGGTTAGCTGTATTGGACGTGTGGGGCCTTATTCAGTTGTTAGTTGGTGTCCTTGTCGGTCACAAATCAGTTTAGTGCTCGATTTCATTTCTCAGATATAACTAGACAACATGGTGGCCTTGTCGGCCCGCATAAGACTCCTTATATTTAGTTGCTGGTTAGCTGTTTGCTTTTAATAGGTGGCTATGGGCCTTGTCGGCCAGGGGCTGTATTTACAGCCGCTATATAGCCCGTCGTTTCTTTGATTCCAGAGTTAGAGCCAGCCTTGCACCAGAAGTGCTCAGGCTCAGTTAGTTCAGCAGTTCAGGTCCTAGTAGGGCACCAGGTGTCAGTCATGCCTCCCAAGGCGGGGCGTGACAGTTGTGAAGCGGGTCACGGATGGGTTAAGGGTGGAATTAAGTTTGAATTGAGGTTTTAAATGATAGCCAGAATTGACCAAAATTGGCTAAAATTGTCAGAAATTAGATAGAAAGTGGCCAGATTTTAAATTGAATTTTGCTGCTACTAAATTAATAAAAATACTACACTTTTAAATGGTTTAGTAAATAAGTAAGATAATAATTTAATTTATGATAAAATTATATAAATATTATTATTACAAAACTAATCATAAATATTTTATGAAATTAAGTAAGTTATATTTTGTAAATAAGAGCTTATTTAATTGAAAGTATGTATGTATGTATATTATTATGCAATATAATTGATATGAAGTAGTTACATATAACATGGGAGAGTTTAAAACTTCAAATTAATGTAAATAAAATGTTTTAGAAGTATAATTTAAAATAATTATTCAAAATTTCAATATGTATGCTAGTTAATGTTAGAATATTACGAATGCGGATTTAAATAATTTTGTTAAAAAGGTAATTTTGAAATATGCATATATATATATATATATATATATATATATATATATATATATATATATATATATATTAATACGCAGGTTAGATGGGTGTAGAGAGGTTAAAATTGGGTGTCAACAACTGCCCCTTCTTTGCTCAGGATTGAAGAATGAATTGGTGAGAAAAGAACGTTGACCTAGTGGTCAATTTTGTCCGACTGAAGAACGATCTCGGTGGGATCGGATAAGAAAAAAAAATTGTGAAGATGTTGTGGCCGAGAATTTGGTATAAGGTCACCTATATATCTCGGGTATACGAGAATTAGGCCATGTGTAGTTCTAGATTTAGGAACGAACAAAATTCCTAAATAAGTTCATAATATGGGATTTGAATAAGGAATGAAAGTAGTATGAAATGATGATAAAAGAGAGATGAAAGAGATAGATGAAATTGTTATTTCTGTATTAAAATGCGGTAACATCAGAATGAGGGTTAATCTGAAAGATAAAAGATTGAAAGATCAGATGAAGACGACAACTGCTTCTAAGCGCGGTGAGAAGTGGCAGAGCTTGAAAATAGATAGCTAAATAGATGATGGTGAGAAGAGACCATAAAGTATAATTTTGCGAATATAAAGGCATATCTTGGATAACTTTTGAGAGGGTAATGCTTAACTCGAACAATGTCAAAAACAATAAGACTAAACTTTAACCCTTAAAATTTGGAGGGTAGCGCTTAACCCATCCAGAAATCAAAAGAATGGTAAAAGTAGCCCAATAATAGTAGCTCAAATATAGTAAAATAGTGGATTGAAGAAACACGATAATAGCTCGAAAGTAGCCTGCAAGTTTGAGAGTAGCATGATAGTAGTTTGATTCAAAATCACGAGAGTAACTTGAAATAACACAATAATAGTCTGCAAACTTTAAAATACTGGATAACAATGATTAGTCAATAATCATAAGATAATATCTTGCAAAATTAACGATTAGCTCTAATAAATTTGAAAAGACAGTGTTTAACCCGATCAAAACTTAGAAGACAGTGCTTAGCCTTTAAAAATTGGAGGGGTAGTGCTTAATCCATCGGACAATGTTTAGCCTTTAAAAATTGAAGGGTAGTGCTTAACTCATAGGACAATGCTTAGCCCTTGGAAAATTGAGGGTAGTGCTTAACCCATAGGACAATGCTTACCCCTTAAAATTGAGGGTAGTGCTTAACACGCAGGGTAGTGCTTAGCTCTTAAAAATTTTCGGGTAGTGCTTAACCCATAGGATGATGCTTAGCCCTTAAAACTTAAGGGTAGTGCTTAACTCTTAAGAATTTAGGATAGTACTTAACCCATAGGACAATGTTTAGCCCTTAAAAATTAGAGGTCAGTGCTTAACCCATCGGATAGTGCTTAGCACTTTAAAAATTTAGGGTAGTGCTTGACCCATAAGGCAGTGCTTAGTCCTTAAAATTTAGGTTAGTGCTTAACCCATAGAACAATGCTTAGCCCTTTAAAAATTGGAAGGTAGTGCTTAACCTATAAGAAAGCAATAGGGAAATGCTTAGCCCTTTAAAAATTGGAGGGATGCTGTCGCGCCCTATTTTTCTCACGAAAAGCGAGTCAAGACATGTGACAACTCTTTAAAGATTAATTAAATCTAAGATTCACCACCTAACTAATTATGGTGCGTTAGGGAACCATTCTAAACTAATTAGAGATAGTTCTATTAACTAGCCTAGGTTTCCAGAGTCGAGTAATGTTTCTGATTACCTTGAAAGGAAGGTATTAGACACCTTTCGAGGTCCACAACTGTGGGCCCCTTCCGGTTTCATTAATTATGTGGGATAACTAGTTGGCAAAGAGTGGTTGATTTAATGAAGTTGTTAAAATTAAAAATAAAAAATAACTTTAGATAGGTGATTTAAACAAACATAATTTGACAACATATTCCAAGATTTATACTTTGCTAATAATTAAAAAATAAAATATAAAGAAATTTCTGACAAGTGAGAAAAAGAAATGTTGAACTAGTACAGGCATAACATTTTTATAAATCTAGCAATTTACAAATAATAATTGACAAATAAAGGCAATTAATAAAATAGAAACTAAATAATGAAATGTGAAGAATACAATAGCCAACAAACCAAATGAAATTTTAAGAATTGGACAGAACCTCAAAGAGGCGCCTACGTATCCCTAAAGTGAATCAGGTCAAACGTAGTTCTGCATTTAAAAGAAGGAAATTTTAGCCTAACGGATCACCCCGTGCAACTAAAATAATAGTTCACAACCGTTTAGATTTCTCATATTATTCAGCAAGCACAGACTATCATATCCCAACTACCCACCTAATTGATTCAGTTATTAATCCTAAAGCATTCTAAAAAGAGAGCACTAATGTCCTAGAAAGTGCCTACCTGTCCCATACTTGATGTCCAAGTGACGTTGACAAACTATTCTGGAGTTTGGGGTCTAAAATCTTAAGGCTATTAAAGATGATGAATGTCAAGCAAAACAAATAATTAATTTAAAAGCAGTTAGCACAAAAGGTTTCATGTAGTCTCAAATTCTATGAACGTGAGTCCTAATGCAAAAAATTATTTGAATAGACAAAATGAATGTGACTTTCAGACAAGGTGTATGATTTAAATAAGTTCATAATTGATCCTATAGGCATGATTTCTAAGAATACACAAGCAAGACCATTATATTACAAATCCTATGGGATTGATTCTATGGTTTTGAAAACGAAATACTTCAACTTATTTAGGTTCCTATAGGCATGATTTCTAAAATGAATAATTTATGTACGTATTAGTACTACAGGCATGATTTCTATATGAGATTGCATAATTAGATATCAAGAAGCAAAAATAATAAAGAACATACAAACCCCGCCACCATAGACCCCTTTCCACTATTATCAGCATTATTATAATCATTACAACCTGGTAAAATAATTAAATAAATAAATACAACATGTGAAAGAAAATATAACAATAAACTAATTTCTATAACCTTCTCTTATCCCGGTGACTCTCCGATGGATCCCGAAAATAATATGAAACCTTCTTAAAGACTAGAACAAACAATATGCAAGCATAGATACTAAAGAGCAGTGTATGTATATGCAAACAATGATGTCGCGGCATTAGTAAATTCAAAGATTAATATTTTTCCCAAAAACTAACAGATGATAAATAAAACAACGTTATACATATTATACATAGTTCATGAAAAGTCCAAGTGATAAACAAAACTTGCATAGTTATATTGACTAACTAGTTAAGAAGCTTAAATTAATAGGAAAATAGCGAGCCAGTAGCGTTGCCCAGACTTCAACATATAAAAATCACAAGAATCTCGTGGATTTCGAGCAGTGCTTGTGTTGAAGAGATACAGAAGATTAAAGAGTTATTGAAGAGAGAGGATCATGCAGGAAGGTGTTTGATAGTAAAATTAATGTAGCAATGAAGGAAAAACAATTGTCAATGATTTTATTTAGTGAATGAAATCATATTCGGATGCTATTTTGCCAAAGTATTCAAGGCAATTGTTTGAATGATCAGACCTAAAACAATAGGAGAGGGTCCCCCTTTTATATAGCTAAATAGTCAAGGTTTAAAGGAGCAGAGGATATTGAAATCCATTCCCAAATCATTACCTACCTATCACGACCCGAACGGAGGCTCGGATCGCAACACAGAACAAGGAGCCCCGAGAGACCCCAAGTCGACCCATGGCATGAGCATACATCTAACTCAATCAATGAAACTGTTCTAAACTTAAATATAACATCAAAATTCACAATCCAAAGCTAATTATTTACATGTTTCTGAAAAGCCTCTAAACATGATGAGTTGTAGGGACAAGAACCCCAACTAACTCAACAAGCTGAAACTAAAAATACATAAGGAAATCTGGGTAGTAAAGTCCTTGGGAGATGAGGACTCACCAACACGAAGATGCTAACTCAAGAGTTGAACTATGAGGGGGGCTGAACCTGAGAGCCAGGTCCTATATTATGAAATGATACAACATATAATATGCGGTCAGTATGTGGAATGTACCGAGTATGCAAGGTAAGTAAAACTGCTTAAGTAATTAAAATCATTTAAAGACATGTATACTATAAAACATAAACATTAAGAATCTAAGAGTAGGCTTGGCATGCATTCTTTTTGAAATAATCATCTCATCATAACATATCATTATGACATATCATAACATAATCGATTGACCAAAGCTGAAATCTGATATTTATAAGAAAAACGGAAAATTGAGTCAAACCTGCTCTAGAACGTGCTTACACATGTAAATATCATGAGCAATGGACATGCATAACTGAAATCATGAGGAACAATGGGATATTCTTCTTTTAACCGACATACCACGATAGAGCTTATGTGGTCCCAACTATCACACTCAAGTGGGTAGAGCCGTCCAAAGCCTTGCTAGGGCTAGGGACGATACCATGATATTGATATCAAGCTCAGCTCATAAGGGAGGTCCCAAAATAATAATGTGTAAACCAATGTTGGTGTGTGGTTCTGAGGCATAGGGTGATCGATCCTTAGCCTTCTCGGTGCTAGACACTACTACCAAAAACATGCATATGCTCTATATCGTTATTCAACGAAGCTCAACATCGTCTAATAACGAAGCTCATAAATCAAATACATCTCAAAGCGAAAATCATGCATAAGAGAAGCTTTAACTCAAACCATACCACAAGCTGAAAGAAAATTAGGAGTCTTCACTCCAAACCATGTGGTAAGCTATGCATATGAAAAACTTTAACTCAAACATACCACAAGCTGAAAATATAAGTGGGAGCCTTCGCTCCAAAACTATGTGGTAAGCTATGCATATAAAAAATTTTTAACTCAAACCTACCACAAGCTGAAAATATAAGTGGGAGCCTTCGCTCTAAAACCATGTGGTAAGTTTAATTCGGAAAATCATCAATCATACTTTGAACATGTGAGAATTTCCCAAAGCTTTGTCATTCTTGAAAATACTCCATTCATATCGAAAATGTGATTTTAAACATGGGTAGCTTGAAAACATACTTTTCATCATAATATCTCATCATCATCATTACACATTCATCACAAATCTCATCTTTCATGATCTCCTCATCAATGGGCTTTTTCATTCATAAAACTAGAAACATGATTTTTAATTGAAAACATTATAAAACTCGCCCATACTTCACAATTCAATAGTAGAAACGTATTTAAATCATACCCATGTAAAGAATTAGAAAATCCATGCATTTGGGTTAAAACCCATAGATTAGTCACATATCATTCATGATTTAGAGAGGGATTGGGCATGGGTGTGAAAAAAATCACCCATTCATAACCCTACATACCTGCTGGTAGCTGATTCTTACACTTCTTTGAATGCACAATAGGAAATTGAAGAGAAATTGAAGAACACTAGCTTGATCACCCTCTCTAACCTTTCTACGTTGCATGCATGGATGAATGAGGCCTAAAATGAACTTAACCCCTTTAAAAGCCACTATTCATAACTCAAAACGGCGTAGTTTAGGCCTTAGGAATTTAGGAATTACAGAAAAACCCTTACTAAATTCGCAGAAAATAACTGCCAGGTGGTCCCAAAGAGGGACCTAACGACTCGTTACCCTGGGCCACGACTCGTGGAGTCGTCCGTCAGGTACACTGCTCATCTGGTCATCTGGGCTCGTCATAGGCAACCTCACGACTCATTGCTGGTGACCACGACTTGTGGTCACCACCCATTATGTACATTGCCTCCATGCCAATTACTTTCTCACTAGCTAACGACGACACTCCCCATAAATCATGGGGACTGACCACGACTTGTGGGGTCCTTCAGTCGAGTACACTACCTCTCCTCTTCTATTTAACTTCTCATTCACCCCATGACTGACCTAACGACTCGTGTGGTCTGACCACGAGTCATGGTCATGCCCATGGGGTCTCATTTCTCAAGTTTCACATTAAATTCCTGGGCCTACCCTCGAGTCACATCACGGCTCGTGGGCCACTGTAATACACCGTAAGTGCTTAAGATTAGACCCGGGAGTTTAAAAATTAAAACTGCTACAACTGGGGAAATTGTTGTAGAATGAGAGGTTCCACGGATCATGGGATCAACCAACGACCCATGGGAGTGAGTCGTGAAAGGTTTCTGCTTGTGGGTTAGTGGAGACAACGACAGGTCCAATGACTCATTGTAAGGTACAACAAGTCATCTTATGGAACTGTGGTGAGAGTTGGACTTGATGTTCAGGGATGCCACGGGTCTCCCAACGACCCATCATGAGGTACCACAGATCGGGGTGAGCAGCCGTTGTTAGCTTAGTGAGGTGGTCAGTGTATGTGACGGAATAAGACCATGACTCGTGGGTTCTAGTAACGAGTCGTAGTACGGCTCGTCGTTTGAGAAAGTGCCTAGGTTGATGAAGGAAACAATGGGTTATTGGACAACCCATTGTAGGATTGAACGACCCATTGTTTAGGTCGTTGTCTTAGCCGAGGCCTATCTTGGATAGTGCAAAGCACGAGTAGACACCACAGGTCGTGGTATCCTCCAACGACCCGTAGGGTCGTCCATTGTTTGGTCTAGTGAGCAGTTTTTCTGCTATTTAAGGAAGGGTATTTCCATCATTCCTAAGTTCTAGGGGCCTATACTACGTCGTTTAAGGCTCATTTCAGTGGGTTTAAGGAGGGGAAAGCCTATTCTAAGTTACTTCTTTCTATGCATGCAAACTTGAGAGGTTTAAAGGTTTCCATCCAATTTCCTCTTGGGCAACTAAAGAAGTGGTGGAATCTACCCCTTCCGGGTATGTAGGTTTATGAGTGGTTGTTTCCTTCCTCACCCATGCCCAAATCTCTAGCTAAGTGTGAGAAATTCCTATGATCAAGTTACGGAGTTTTTACCTAATTGTACAATTCTTCAATTTCTATACATGGGTACGATTAGATTATGGTTTCTATTTATGAATTGTGAAGCTTGGACGGATTTTAAATTATTTTTAATAGAAAATTTTGTTTTCTAAATTATGAGATTTAATGATGAGAAGTTCTTGAAAGAAGATAATAATGATGAATGTATGATGATGATGAGATTTGATGATGAAAAACATGTTTCTAAAGCTACCCATGATTATGATATTGTTTTCAAAATGAATTGAGTAGATCCAAGCATTAATGTTTTGGGAAAGGCCCTTATATCAAGTATGATGATGTAGTATCTCTAAAGTAAGCTTACCATATGATTTTAGAGTAGATGCTTCCACTTATATTTGAGATTGTGGTATGTTTGAAATAAAACTTCTCATATGCATGAATTCATAATTGAGATGTATGTATTATTGAGCTTCGTTTTCATACGATGTTGGTTCTATGCATGATTTCATTATTGAGCTTTGTCAAATGATAATGTTGAGTTTCGTTTCATACAATGTTGAGTTTATGCATGATTCCATTCTTGATCTTCATCAATAGATGATATTGAACTTCGTTATATATGATGTAGAGCATTGCATGTTTTGGGAGAAGAGTCTAGTACCGAGCGGGCTAACGGTCAATCACCCTATGCCCTAGAACTACGCGCCAATGTAGGTTGATACTATTATTTAATTAGGACCTCCCTTGTGAGCTATCCCCGGCACTAATGGCCCATGAGCTTGATATCAATATAATCGTAGAGTCCTTAGACCTGACAAGGTTTTCGACGGCTCTACCCACTTGAGTGTGATAGTCAAGACCACGTAAGCTCGATCGTGGTATGTTGGTTAAATGACGAGTCTCCCGATGTCTATATGATTCCAATTTTCATATTCATTACTCATGGTTATTGTTTTACACATGCATGTTCTAAAAGCAAGGTCTGACTCGTTGTTCAGCTTTTCTATAATTGTCATATTTCAACTTTTAGTCATTCGAGTTAGTTATGATGTTATAAAGCTATGCATGGTCATATTATGAAAAGATTACGATTTCATAATGAATGCATGAAGTCTTTCCTCTCAGATTTGAAAGTTTATGATATGATATGAATTGTTTTAAATGATTTACCTTCAATTAAGAGGTTTTACTTGCCTTGCATACTCGGTACATTCCACCTACTGACCGCATACTTTCTATAATGTATCGTTTCATGACATAGGACCCAGCTCCTAGGCTCAACCCTGCTCGTAGTCGGTTGTTAGAGTTAGCATAATTGGTTTGTGAGTCCACATCCTTTGAGGGCTAGACTTTCAGTTTCCTTGTGTATTTTCAGTTTCGATATTATTGAGTTAGTTGGGGTCTTGTCCCATCAACTCATCTAAATTAGAGGCTTGTTCGGTGCTGTAGTGACTACACGCAAGTGCACATGGTCGAACAAGTAGTAAAGTGGCTTAATTAAAGCCAAGTATCGATCCCACAGGGACTGAACTACGGTATTAATTAACTTAAGCGTCAGTGAACTCTATCTTTATGAATGCAGACACCAAATAAATAATGTTTTGAGAGTTTAAGTTTACTACGTGATAAAAGTCTAAGTTAAGATTATAATTTGAGTCTGAACAATAGCAATGAGCAAGCTGAGGTTAAAACAAACATGCAGGGAAGTAATTTATCAATTTAATTCAGCTAATCTTTTCTTCGGTTGCTAGTCAAGAATTATTGCCTATGGATTGGATCTTTCGACTCCTATCCAATTTAAGAATCATGAACCTTAATCTACATTTTTGTGATAAAAGAATTTCATGCTCTAGCCATACATAACCGATTCCTTAATTGACTAATAAGACTTTCAGATATATTTCTATTCTGAATGTAAATCAATTCTCAATTTTCTAAACTAAGAAAAGATCATATCCTACCAATTCACATCAGTCCAATTTCTTTCCTTTTTAAAATTGAAATTAGATTTCTAGATATACATTAACATTGGCCAAATATTAATGCAGTAAAACAAGAATTGATAGAACAACCATTGAAGAAAAGATGAAAACTGAAATGATCAACAATTACATTCCTCTACAATTGTTCTTAACCTCAGCAAGAAGTGAATTAGCCAATCATTTGTGGATTTAACATCATCAAATAAGTAGAATTCATACAAACAATTGAGATTAAAGAGAAAGAGAAAGAGAAGAACCCTAGAATTTTCGTCCTCTCAACTTCCTGTAACCCACGTTCTTGCTCAACCAAGTCAGAATGTTTAAAATAAAACCTAAGTGTGCTATTTATACTCTTGAGAATTTTTCCTGGAATAACAAGCAACGTGGCACGGAGTGTATCACGGAGCACTCCCTCCGTGCCACGGGGGTATTGCGGACCTTCACTGGAAGTCGGCTCCCCAGCAATTGCACCTCAACGTGGCACGGCTTGCATCGCGGAGCCTTGCCTCCGAGCCACAGTGCTATCGCGCACCTTCACTGGAACTTGAGATTCCAGATAATTGTACTCAATGTGACACGGAGTGCATCGTGGAGCACAGCCTCCGTGTCACGGAGGTAACGCGAGCCTCCACTAGAAATTGACAAAATTAATTCCTCCAAGGCAGAACACCTCCGCGATAGCAGCGTGACACGGCTCTATTGCAGAGCCCCTATTTTTGCTGCTCTCCCTTGTCATTTTCCACTCCTTGTTTCCAAGTTCATTCTCGATCTTCACCAACATGTATATTAGCTTCCACAATTTCCTTTTACCTGCAAAACAACACTAATCATGTTGGTTAGTATAAATTCACATTTAACTGAAAATCACATGAGAATGTACACCTAACGATAGATAAACAAGTCGAAATGAAACATTTGAGTATCACTTGGGCATGCAATTCTGCCCAAGATCACTTACCCCACACTTAAAATCTTGTTCGTCCTCGAACAATACTCTCACATCTCATGCAATTGACATCCACACATAGCTAATTTGGCTCGACAATTCAAGCTACGGCTATACCAATTATTTAATATAGCAAATCATCAAGAAAACATGCATGGTCTCATCAATACAATGAAGTACATCACATTAAGATCTCCTAAGCTCAAGAATCAATTCTCGATCTTGGCAAACTCGTGCAAATCAACTGATCAAGACATCCGACAAGAAATTTATTCTCTCGTCAAGCATGTGCCCTCACAACACAAGAGAATTACCCCATTTGCCATCATATGATTTCCAAATCACTACATGTAGGGGTTTATGAATACGATTTCGCTCTCTCTCCCAAAGAATTAACATGCATCATGTCATGAACCATAGGCTTGCCTCTAGTGTATTACTCCACTAATATAAGGACGTGTGATGTAAGATCACGTAGGACTTAACGGATTATAATGTAAGCTAAGGAACTAGTAAATACTAGGCTAACCAATAATAGCAACTAGCTTCCTTAAGCGCTTTTCAATACATCCCACCATCATTACGGGCATTGTTTCTTCCTTCATCCTCTCATTGTTGAAATTTTTTCTTTGTTTTGTTCCCATTTATTTAAGCACACTCGACTTACTAGAAAAGATTAGTTATACATCTTTATTTTATTTAATGTCAGCAAGTGCACCTTTGACCTTTCTTTAACTTTCACAACTTCCGCTTTTCCTTCCGTTTCACAATTCTCACTCCTTTACACTGTGGGAAAATTGTTTTTCTTGAGCGCTTAAGAGTTTTGGATCAAATTCATGACTAATGAAAAGAAGGGATTTAAGCTCGGGTTGTACCTCTTCAAAGAAAGAAAAAAATAGGCTAAAGGCTCAATGGGGCTAACTAGGATGCACATTCAAGGTAGGTATGATAATGGAGAAACTTTCGGTTTATTCAAAGAAATGCCTACATCCTTTCATACAATACACATCATTCATTTCATTTAGTACACACACCAGGAAAGTTCTAGACACTTCAAAATAGCATGGAACAATCGAAACCTCGCCTCACACTCATTGCACATGCTCAACTCAAGACATATTCACAGACTCTTCAATCAGCTAATTACGAGAATTCACTATTAAGCCTCGATCACACCGAATCGAACTCTATGGCCTAGGTATCTCAACATGTTTACACATTTTTATTCTTTCATACGAATCACCTTTGCATCTTAATATCATGTACCACACGTAACAAGAATTTCAAACCATGAAGTAGCTACACGTTTGGGAAACACACAAAAGAAAGAAAAGAGAGAAAAAAGCTACTCCTATCGACTACATTTCCCTTAAGACGATCGTCATCCATCCATCATAGGCAACAGTCGCTATCTACGACTTCAGTTCAATGGGACTATTCTCGGTAAAAGCACCGAAAAAAAGGCCGAGAAACCCAGCATCAAAAAAAATTTCGAAAAAATTCGATAGAAAAAGATAAAAATTTTAATTTGAACAATATTTACACAACACAACCAACAGTAGCTCAACACAACACACAACAGCTCAACATTCATTTCAACACCAAATTAATTACAAAACACACAACACAGAGTCACAAGGTCACATTTTGCACAGGCACAACAACAACAAAAAAACAAAACATAAACAAAGCAGCTGGCACCTAACTACTCCCACCCCACACTTAAACCGAACACTGTCCCCAATGTTCACATAATTTCAACATAGCACAAAGGTTGGGTGGTGAAACTCCCTGATCAATCGAAGTATTCAACTTCTTTATCAGGTGTCGTTGCTTCGTCTCCCATATCCGAATCGCTCCCGCCGTCTTCGTCTGACTCAACATCTGAGTCCTCCCAGTGTGTCTCCTCATCGGTGGGGACATCATCATCTACGGGCTCCACAAATGCGGGCCCCACTCTGCATAGATCCCGGGCATTCTCGCCGAATGGGTAATCCAACTCAAGCTGCCAAAGCTCATCCTCTGTTGCTGGCCTCCCGCCTATGCGCAGCTGCAACATCTGCATCCCATACATGCGGGCCATATACTGGTCATCCCGAGCATGTCGCTCGGCTAGTGTGAGCACCGGCGTTTATGTAGTGTCAGGTGCCTTGGTTTTGGTGACATCCAAGGCACGCCTGTCGATCTATGGGATATAATCTAGGGCCTCCTCCTCAACTTCATGGCCCCTCAGGAACGTGGTAAGCAAACCACCGAACCCGTATCTATGCCCCTGATGTAGTCGGGCCCTCTTCATGGTGGAGATGATCACCGCCCCAACATTGATTTCCAGCCCCTTCATTAGGGCATACACTAAGCACACTCTATCCCGGGTGACATCTGTCATGTGCACCCATGGGATCAGGCAGGAACACACAATCTTCAACCAAATCCAGGCTTCCCGATTCATCTGAGAGTAGGGCAATGTCTGATGGTAGCCCCTTTCCTTGTGCCTACCCCACCTTGTTGTCGATCGGGCTCCACATAAGGTGCGTCTGATGTCCTCATAGGGTGGAGTGATGTTTAGCTGACGGAGTACATGAGCGTTTGTGTCCCGCGCCCCTAAGATTGCATTCAAGTGATGAGGCTCAAAAGTGACAACATGCCCCCTAATTTTGACGGTGTGACTGCGTAAGGTCGGGTTCCAGTTGGCATAGAACTCCCGGATAAGATGGAGATTGCACTCCCTGGGCTCTTCGAAGATGAAGTTAAGCCTAGTAGTGTCAATCCTATGTACAATCCGCGGGAATTCTTGTGCCAGCGGCTCCCGTGCTATCTGGTCCTCTGGGAAGTATTTGGTTTCTTTATGTTTCGCATACCACTTCTTCTCCTCATCAGTCACCCATCGGGTTCCGTATTGTCGACGTTGGCTTTGCGGAACCGCTGGTGCTGCTGGAACTGCTGTTCCCAATCTGACCCTTTTTCTGCTAGCGCCCGATGTGGATGCGCCCTTGCCCTTGTCTTGTCTGCCTGACATTATTCCTGTACAATCAAACATATAGTCCCAATGTTATGCAAGTCATAGTTAGCTACAACTAAGGTTGGGTTTGATTGGATCACCCCACACTTTAAGCCACAATCCAAACAATTCTACAAGACGTTCATGATTTTGCTATTCTTAGCATTCAACCGGCTTAGTGCATTCATATAAATTGATGGAACAATTACTATGTACTACTCAGACTTCGTACAATGAATACAAATTTCTCCATCGATTCAATTACAACATCATACCACTTAGCAATTTTTCAATAACCTATGTAATTCTCCAATTGCATTTCCCCGAAAATCCTTCTTCTAACTTAACATATTCAACATCAATCACAATATATTTCACTTCACCCAACATGCACAACCCAATTTTCTCAACATTTAAAAGAATTTAGTCGTCTTCCTATTCCATCTTCAACCCTAGCTACCAATTTAGCAAGAATTCAATAAAACATGCAATCATTAAGTTCATATACTCACAACGATACTATGAACATCAATCCATCATAACTCAAGTGAATTCAAGCATAATTATCACTTAGGGCAAGGTTTAATCACCACACATGTTCAAGAATCAAAAACTTAAGCAAAAACAAGGAAGAATTCAAGAACATACCTTTGATTGGATGAAATTGAAGAAAACTTGAAGAAAATTGATGCCTAGGTCCGTGTCACGTTGGGGGAGAAGGGAATTTTTGGTGTGGGTCACGGAGGGAATGAAGAAATAGGAAGAAAATTAGAGAATTTGGGGTTTTAAAAGTGTTTTTCACGCGGGTTACCTGGTGACCCGGTGTGACCCGACGCGAAATAACACTCAACGTGTCACGGGGTGCAAGACGGAGCACTGCCTCCGTGACACGGAGCCATCGCACCAGTATTCTGGATTTTTTTAAAAATCCAGAATAAGCTTCAACGTGTCACGGAGGGTAACGCGGAGCACCTCCTCCGTGACATAGATCCATCGCGCAGGCTCACTGTAATGTGCCAATTTTTATTTTCTCACCTCAATTTTTTTCCTTTGCGTTTCTTTGCATTTTTGCCCTCCGTTCCACCTGAAAATCATTTCACCACAAGAAATTGGTTAGAATTCATAGGTTTCAACGCAATTTTTTTTTTAATTTTTTTCTTTGTTTTTCTCTTTTATATATATATTTTTTTTCTTTTTTTTTTCGAATAGTTCTACTCGTTTATTACAACACATTCACGAGTTGCCTCCCGTGCAGCGCCTGATTTACCGTCGCGGCTCGACGTCATTCATGCCCAATCATCCTCTAGAGTGATGGACATCTTCTCTTGAATGACGTACTCACCCCAATAATGCTTACATCGTTGCCCATTTACTAAAAACGTGGCACTTCTATCTTCTTGCCACAACTCCACTGCCCTGTGTGGGGTCATTCTCATCACTTCAAACGGCCCTGACCATTTGGACCGCAATTTTCCTGGAAAAAGCTTTAGTCTAGAATTAAATAGCAACACCTTCTGCCCCAGCTCAAAGATCCGATGCACCATATGTCTATCGTGCCACTTCTTTGTTTTCTCCTTGTAGCATTTGGCACTTTCATAAGCATGCCATCGAAACTCATCAAGTTCGTTGAGTTGTATCAGCCTCTTCTTCCCTGCTAGCTCTGGGTCCATATTCAACTTTCTCATGACCCAAAAAGCTCGATGTTCTAGCTCCACAGGCAGATGACACGCCTTCCCATAGACCAATCTGTATGGAGAAGTTCCAATGGTTGTCTTGTACGGAGTTCTATAAGCCCACAACGCATCGTCGAGTTTGCTTGACCAATCAATTCATTGTGCATTCATTGTCTTTTGTAGAATATGCTTTATCTCTCTGTTCGACACCTCCACTTGCCCACTAGTTTGGGGATGATACGTTGTTGCTACCTTGTGGCGCACCCCATACTTAGCTAGCAAATTCTTGAAACTTGCATTTACAAAATGAGCCCCTCCATCACTGATAATGGCTCGGGGTGTCTCGAACCTGGTGAAAATATGCTTTTTCACAAATTTTTTTACCACCTTGTTGTCATTTCTGGGACAAGCTATTGCTTCGACCTACTTGGATACATAATCAACGGCTACCAAGATGTAACGATTACCAAATGACGGTGGGAACGGGCCCATGAAATCTATTCCCCATACATCAAAGATCTCCACTTCTAATATCTGCTGCAGTGGCATTTCCTGCCTTCTACCAATTGTGCCTTTTCTTTGACATCTATCGCACATTTTTACATATACCATAGAGTCTTTGAATAGTGTAGGCCAAAAGAAACCTGACTGTAGCACCTTGTGCGCTGTCCGTTCGCCTCCGTGGTGTCCTACATACAATGATAAGTGACAACTCCTCAATACTTCTACAATCTGGCTCTCTGGAACGCATCTTCTCATCACCTGATCCGGTCCCTGCTTAAACAAGTACGTCTCATCCCAAATGTAATACCTGCAATCATGTCTCAACTTCTTTCTTTGCTGAGTCGTAGCCTCCGATGGATAGACTCCACTTACCAGCAAATTCACAATGTCTGCATACCAAGGGATTTCAGCTTCCCTTATTGCCAAGAGCTGCTCATCCGGGAACTCTTCCTTGATGATGTCACCTTCCTTCATATGCAACCGGCTTTCCAATCGTGATAGATGATCTGCCACCCGATTCTCGCTCCCCTTTCTGTTTCGAATCTCTAGGTTAAACTCTTGTAACAACAAGATCCATCTAATCAGCTTAGGCTTTGCATCCTTCTTGTTAAACAGATACCGAATCGCTGCATGATCGGTATACACCACTACTTTAGAACCCACCAAGTAGGACCTGAGTTTATCAAATGCGAACACCACTGCTAGCATCTCCTTTTCAGTGACTGTATAATTGACTTGGGCTGCGTCAAGTGTTTTGCTTGCATAATGAATGGAATGAAAAATTCTATTCCTCCGCTGCTCCAATATAGCTCCTACAGCCACATCGCTTGCATCACACATTAATTCAAATGGTTGCTCCCAATCCGGAGAAATGAGAATAGGTGCTTCTATCAACTTCTATTTCAACTCCTCGAATGCTTTAACACAATACTCATCAAACTCGAACTTCACCTCTTTTTCTAGCAACCTGCATATTGGTCTAGAAATTTCCGAGAAATTCTTGATGAACCGTCTATAGAACCCTGCATGTCCGAGAAAACTGCGAACACCCTTCACTGACACAGGTGGTTGTAGCTTTTCAATCACTTCGATCTTTGCCCGATTGAATTCCAACCCCTTGCAAGACACCTTATGGCCAAGGATGATACCCTCCTTGATTAAAAAATGACATTTCTCCCAGTTGAGTACAAGGTTGGAGTCTTTACATCGAGCTAGCACCCTGTCAAGATTCTGCAAACATGTAGCAAACGAATTACCAAAAATAGAAAAATCATCCATAAATACCTCAACGAAATGTTCCACCATATCGTGAAAGATCACTATCATGCATCTCTGGAATGTGGCGGGTGCATTGCATAGATCAAATGGCATCCGCCTGAAAGCATATGTCCCATAAGGACATGTGAAAGTGGTCTTCTCCTGGTCCTCCAGTGCTATGGCTATTTGGTTATAGCCAGAATATCCATCAAGGAAACAATAATATTCTTGACCTGCCAACCTATCCAATATCTGATCAATAAATGGGATAGGATAATGATCTTTCCTCGTGGCCTGATTGAGCTTTCTGTAGTCCATGCAAATTCGCCAGCCTGTGACTCTGTGTGTAGAAATCATCTCATTCTCTCATTGGTGACCACAATCATTCCTTCTTTCTTTGGGACACACTGAACGAGACTGACCCATTCACTGTCTGAAATGGGATAGACCACACCTGCATCAAGACACTTGATCACTTCCTTCCTAACCACATCCTTCATCACCGAATTCAACCTCCGCTGATGTTGTACAGTTGGCTTTTCTCCTTCCTCCATAAAAATTCTGTGTGTGCAAAAGGCTGGGTTGATTCCCCTAATGTCTGACATTTGCCAGCCCATTGCTTTCTTACGCCTCTTGAGAACCACCAATGCATCCTTTAACTGTGCCTCTGTCAATTTTGCGGAGATGATGACTGGCAAGGTGTCATCTTCCCCCCAAAATACATATTTCAAATATGGAGGCAATGTCTTCAACTCCAGTTTTGGTGCTTCCTCAATAGATGGTTTTGGCAACGGTTCCAAGGACCTCATTAATGGCTGAAAGTCTTGCTTCTTAGAAAACCATTTTGGTTCGTTCAACATCTGCACCATATCATAAGTATCCCTATCTCTGAAATGATCAGAGCTCATTAAATCTCTCTCCAATGGATCTTGAGAATCAACAATCTGAAGAATTGCTTATTGGTTTAGCACATTGATTGCTGATAGCTCCTCATAGATGGCCGGAAGCTTCATGGACTTATACACATCAAACACCTCCACTTTATCATGTGCTCACATGGTTAGCTGCCCCACAACTACATCAATCAATGCTCGCCCGGTTTCCAAGAAAGGACGTCCTAAAATAAATGGGACTTCCGTATCCGGCTCAAAATCCAATATAATAAAATCTACCGGAAAAATGAGGGAGCCCACTTGCACTAGAACATCCTTCACAATACCATCTGGTCTGGCCAAAGAGTGGTCTGCTAGCTGCAAGATCATTGTAGTTGGTCTAGGACTGCCCAGCCCCAACTTCTTGAACACCGATGTCAGCATCAGGTTTATGCTCGCTCCCAAATCACATAGTCTGTGAGCTCGGATACTCTGTCGGATTATGATCTGAATGGTAAAGCTCCCAGGGTCCTTGAGCTTTGTTGGCAACCAGTTCTGTATCCGGGAAGTGCATTCCTTAGTAAGCGCCATCGTAGCATACTCCGTCAATCTACTTTTGTTTGCTACGATGTCCTTGATATACTTTGCATATTTCGACACTCCCTGTAAAATATCAACCAAAGGTAAATTAATGTGTACCTGTTTTAGCACCTCCATGAACTTTTTAAAGCAAGCTTCTTCCTTGTGCTTCTTTAATCTTTGAGGGAACGGGGGTGGTGGTCTTTCTGCCTCAGCTGCCTTCTCCTTCCCCCTCTCATCATCATGTTTCCCATCTTTTTCCACTGCTCCTGATTGCTGAGGTGGTCTTTCTGGTTCCATCTCCTTGAGTTGTAATCCATTCCTTGTGGTCACTGCATTAACCTGCTTGGGATTTGGGTCAGTGTCACTTGGTAGTCCTCCTCTGGGGTGAGTACTGTTGAGTGCGCAGAGTTGGCCTCCCACCAATTGAAGGGAGTTGTCCATATCTGGTTTTGCCAATGGAAGGATAGAAGGGTCGCAGGAGCATGTCCAATCAAGTGGGAGGAGTTTCAGGTTGCATTCCTATATTGGTTCTTCCCTCGGGAGATGATGGAGCTGAAGGCAGCTGAGTTTGTAAACTTGAAGTAGGGAAGGATGATAGTGCAAGGGTATTCCTTTGAGTTCACTCGCCTATCGAAATATGCCCCGGAGTTAGTGACTGACCAGACGACGCGGGTGAGAAGATTTGTGCATGGTATAACAGGGTATTTGGACAAGGAGTGCCAAATTGCTATGCTTCACCAGGATATGGACTTCCCTAGCATAGTGTTGTATGCCCAGTAGATGGAGGTGGCACATTCGAGGGAGAGGGAGGCCAAGAGGGCCAGGACCGAGGATCACAAATTCTCTCAGTAGATGTCTGGTGGTGGACACCGACAGCAGACTCACCAGAGATCATCAGCCCTGGCATATTCGGCATTGAGTGTGCCATCAAGGCCCAGACATGATCAGAGAGGGCGAGCATCAGGCTCGAGGGGTCAGAGAAACAGACCCGTAGAGTCTAGCATCCCAGCTTATCGCAGATGTGGTTGGGGGCACACATGCCAGTCCTTGGCAGGTTCAAGTGCTTCTTTCAGGTGTGGGCAGCCTAGACACATGTTTCGAGATTGTCCAGATGTGAGGCAGGATTAGATTCGGGGCCGAGGCCTAGCTTCTATTTCAGCAGCCCCTCCCGCATGCTCAGCACATCAGGGGGCATCTACTAGCACAGTTGGCGGTCAGGGCCAGAAAAGCTTCTGTGCTTTAGCTTCCCATTAGGAGCAGGAGGTCTCCCCAGATGTGGTTACTGGTACGTTGCTAGTTTTCCATATGGATTTTTATGCTTTGCTAGATCCGGGGTCTACCTTGTCTTTTGTGACACCATATGTGGCCAGTAGCTTCGGAGTCAGTCACGATGTCTTGTTAGAACCCTTCTCAGTTTCCACTCTACTACGTGACTCAGTTTTAGCTAGATAGGTTTATAGAGGTTGCCCAGTCTTAGTCCTTCATAAGTTCACCTCAGCAGACTTGATAGAGTTAGCCATGACCAATTTCGATTTTATTCTTGGCATGGGTTGGCTATTTGTATGCTATGCTTCAATTAATTGTAGAACCTGGGTCGTAGAGTTTAGATTTCCGGGTGAGCCAGTCTTAGAATGGAAGGGTAGTTCAGTTGTTCATGTAGGTCGATTCATTTCTTACCTTAAGGCAAGGAAGATGATTTCTAATGGTTGCATGTACCATCTAGTTAGGTTTAAGGATGTCGAGATTGAAACCCCGACTATCCAGTCAGCCCCAGTAGTACATGATTATCTAGATGTCTTTCCTAATGGTTTGACAGGTGTCCCTCCAGAGCGGGAGATTGATTTCAGCATAGATCTTCTTCCCGACACACAGCCTATCTATATTCCTCCCTACAAAATGGCTCCAGTCGAGCTAAAAGAGTTGAAGGATCAGTTGAAGGACCTATTAGATAAGGGCTTTATTAGGCCGAGTAAGTCTCCATGGGGTGCACCAGTCCTATTCGTTCGGAAGAAAGATGGTTACCTTAGGATGTGTATTGATAATAGGCAATTGAGCAAGGTCATTGTTAAGAACAGGTATCTGTTAGCCAGGATCGATGATTTATTTGACCAGCTTCAGGGTTCCAAGTGTTTCTCTAAGATTGATCTCATATCCGGGTATCACCAGTTCAGGGTTTGGGAGAGTGACATCCCGAAAACCGCATTCAATACTCGGTATGGTCACTAAAAATTTGTTGTTATGTCTTTTGGACTAACCAATGCCCCTGCAGCTTTTATGGATCTAATGAACAGGGTGTTCAAGGCATATTTGGACATGTTCGTGATTGTGTTCATTGATGACATCCTCATATACTCTCGGAGCGAGGAGGAGTATGCCGTTCACTTGAGAGTAGTGCTTAAGACCCTTAAGGATCGTTAGTTGTATGCAAAGTTCAACAAATGTGAGTTTTGGTTGGACTCTGTGGCATTTTTGGGCCATATGGTATCAAGTGAGGGCATAAAGGTAGATTCTCAAAAGATCTAGGCGGTGAAGAATTGGCCCAAACCGGTGAACCCATCAGATATTAGGAGTTTTTGGGCTTAGCGGGTTACTATCGGAGATTTGTCGAGGGCTTTTCATCTATTGCAGTACCTTTGACTAAGTTTACTCAGAAGAAGGTAAAGCTCCAATGGTCGGAGGCTTGTGAGAAAAGCTTCCAAGAATGTGTTCCAATGGGGTGTTGCGATACTAGGGTTGTCTATGTGTTTCAGATATTGATAATTTGAGGGACCAGATAATTCATGAGGCACATGGATCTAGGTATTCTATCCATCTGGGTGACACCAGGATATATCATGATTTGTGGAAAATATATTGGTGGAACGACATGAAGAAGGATATTGCAGAATTCATAGCTAAGTGCCCGAACTGTCAGCAAGTGAAAGTCAAGCATCAAAGGCCAGGAGGTGTACTTCAGGATATTAGCATTCCCACTTGGAAGTGGGAAGAGATTAATATGGATTTCATTACAAGCCTACCTCATAGACGTCGACACTATGATTCTATTTGGGTGGTGGTAGACAGGTCGACGAAAGCCACACATTTCCTACTGCTGAAT
Source organism: Datura wrightii (assembly GCA_035772735.1). NCBI lineage: Eukaryota > Viridiplantae > Streptophyta > Magnoliopsida > Solanales > Solanaceae > Datura > Datura wrightii. The sequence continues at coordinate 8,138,698 of JASDFA010000008.1, read as the reverse complement.
ACCACAGATCCAGTGGATGATTATACCAAATTGAATATTCAGGAGTTGGTTCAACTTCATGGGGTGCCCTTGTCTATCATTTCAGACCGAGGTGTTCAGTTTACCTCCCAGTTCTGGCGGTCTTTTCAGAAGGGGCTGGGACTCAAGTTAAGCTCAGTACAGCCTTTCATCTGCAAACGGATGGCCACGCAAAACAAACAATCCAGACTCTTGAGGACATGTTGAGAGCATATGTGATGGACTTTAAAGGTAGTTTGGATGATCACTTGCCCTCGATCGAGTTTTCTTATAATAACAACTACCACTCTAGCATCCAAATGGCACCACTCGATGCTCTTTATAGGCGGAGGTGTAGGTCTCCCATCTGGTGGTTTGAGGTTGGCGAGGCAGCTATGATAGGGATTGATTCGGTTCATGAGAATATGAGGAAAGTTCATTTGATAAGGGACAGGCTGAAAACTGCTCAGAGTTGTCAGAAGTGATATACTAATGTGAGGAGGAGAGATTTGGAGTTCGAGGTAGACGAGTGGGTATTTCTGAAGGTATCTCCCATTAAGGGAGTCATGCAGTTTGGGAAGAAAGGAAAACTCAGTCCGTGCTATATTGGTCCCTATTAGATTATGAGAAGAGTTGGTAAGGTAGTGTATGAGTTGGACCTATCCTCAGAGTTATCTTCTGTACATCCCGTGTTTCATGTGTCACTCTTGAAGAAGTGCTTAGGTGAGCTAGCTTTAGTTTTCTCGGTGGAAAGTGTTGGTGTGAGAGATAGCCTCGGTTATGAGGAAATTCCAGTTGCAATCCTGGATCGTCAGGTTCGGAGGCTGAGGAATAAGGAAGTAGCTTCCGTAAAGGTGTTATGGAGAAATCAGCATGTTGAGGGAGCTACGTGGGAAGCCGAAGCGAATATGATGGCTAAATACCCTTACCTATTCCCTACCGACTCAGTTTCAGTTTGAGGTATCATTTTTTTCCCTAATTCTCTAATCAGTTTCCATGTTTAGTTCATGTGCGCAAGTTTCTTTTATGAATATAGGTGTGTATGTGATTTGTGAATTCAATTCAGCGATGTAATTCTTTCGGAGATAGTCATTCCATTAGTTTTCGATTTAAAATATCAGTATTTGAATATGATAATTGCATGCTTTTGCTTTATGCTTGTTTCCTACATTCGAGGATGAATGTTCCTAAGGGGAGATATTGTAATACCCCGAAAGTGCATAAGATTAGACCTGGGATTTTAAAAATTCAAACTGCTGAAACTGGGGAAAATTGTTGCAAAACAAGAGGTTCCACGGACGTGGGATCAACCAACGACCCATGGGAGTGAGTCGTGAAAGGTGTCTGGTTGTGGGTCAATGGAGACAACGACCGGTCCAACGACTCATTATAGGGTACAATGAGTCTTCATATGGAACCATGGTGAGAGTTGTACTTGAGGTTAAGGGATGCCACGGGCCACCCAACGACCCCTTTTGAGGTACCACAGATCGTGGTGAGCATGCGTTGTTAGCTTATTGAGGTGGTCATAGTATGTGACGGAATAAGACCACGACTCATGCGTTCTAGTAGCGAGTCGTGCTAAGGCTCGTCATTTGAGAAAGTTCCTAGGTTGATGAAGGAAACAACGGGTGATTGGACGAACCGTTGTAGGATTGAATGACCCGTTGTTTAGGTCGTTATGTGAGCCGAGGCCTAGCCTAGATAGTGCAAAGCACGAGTAGACACTACGGGTCGTGGTATCCTCCAACAACCCCTAGGGTCATCCGTTGTTTGGTCCAGTGAGCAATTTTTCTACGATTTCACTAAGGGTATTTCCATCATTCCTAATTTCTAGGGGCCTATACTACGTCATTTAACGCTCGTTTCAGTGGCTTTAAGGAGGGAAAAACCTATTCTAAGTTACTTCTTTCCATGCATGCAAACTTAAGGGGTTGAAGAAGTAATTCAAGGCTTGATTTCAAGGTTCCCATCCAATTTCCTCTTGGGCAATCAGAGAAATGGTGGAATCTACCCCTTCCAGGTATGTAAGGTTATGAGTGGGTGTTTCCTTCCTCACCCATGCCCAAATCTCTAGATAAGTGTGAGAAATTCCTATGATCAAGTTATGGGGTTTTCACCCAATTGCATAATTCTTCAATTTCTATACATAGGTACGATTAGATTATGTTTCTATTGATGAATTGTGAATCCTGGGAAAATTTTAAATTGTTTTCAATAGAAAATTGTGTTTTTTCTAAATTATGAGATGTAATGCCCATGGATGAGAAGTTCTTGAAAGAAGAGAATGATGATGAATGTATGATGATGATGAGATTTTTATGATGAAAAGCATGTTTCTAAATCTACCCATGATTATGATATTATTTTCAAAATGAATTGAGTAGATCCAAGCATGATACAGTTTTGGACAAGGCCCTTATATCAAGTATGATGATGTAGTATCTCTAAAGTAAGCTTACCACATGATTTTGGAGTAGATGCTTCCACTTATATTTGAGCATGTGGTATGTTTCCAAATAAAGCTTCTCATATGCATGAATTCATAATTGAGATGTATGTATTATTGTGTTTCGTTTTCATACGATGTCGGTTCTATGCATGATTTCATTATTGAGCTTTGTAAAATGACAATGTTGAGCTTCGTTTCATGTTGTGTTTATGCATGATTCCATTGTTGAGCTTCGTCAATAGACGATGTTGAGCTTCATTATATACGATGTAGAGCATTGCATGTTTTGGGAGAAGAGTCTAGCACTAAGCAGGCTAAGGGTCGATCACCTTATGCTCCAGAACTACGCGCCACTTTAGGTTGATACTATTATGTTATTGGGACCTCCCTTGTAAGCTATCCTCGGCCCTAATGGCCCATGAGCTTGATATCGATATCATGCTAGCGTCCTTACCCCTGATAAGGTTTTGGATGGCTCTGCCCACTTGAGCGTGATAGTCAGGACCACGTAAGCTCCATCGTGGTATGTCAGTTAAATGATGAGTCTCCCATTATCAATATGATTCCAATTTTGATATTCACTACTCATGGTTATTGTCTTATACATGCATTGTGTAAAAGCAAGGTTTGACTCATTGTTCAGCTTTTCTATGATTTTAATATTTTAGCTTTGAGTCATTCGAGTCAGTTACGATATTATAAAGCTATGCATGGTCATATTATGAAATGATTACGATTTCAGAATGAATGCATGCAGTCTTTCCTCTCAGATTTGAAAGCTTAAGATATGATATGAATTGTTTTAAATGATTTACCTTCAATTAAGCAGTTTTACTTACATTGCATACTCGGTACATTCCATGTACTGACCGCATACTTTCTATGTTGTATCATTTCATGATACAGGACCCAACTCCCAGTCTTAGCCCCGCTCATAGTCGATTGTCAGAGTTAGCCCCTACTTCACTGGTGAGTCCTCATCCTTCGAGGGATAGACTTTCAGTTTCCTTGTGTATTTTTAGTTTCAGTATTGTTGGTTAGTTGGAGTCTTGTCCCATCAACTCGTCTAAGTTCGAGGCTTTTCAGACTCATGTATGTATTCAGCATCGAATGAGTCAATTTGGTCAAAGGTGCTGCAACAAATGAGAAACCCTCAACAAATCTCGAGAATAGCTGGCTAAACCCAAGAAACTCCGAATATCTAAAGGATTAACCAGGCTAGGACAATTCTTCACCACCTCGATTTTCTGAGAATCCACCTTTATACCCTCACTTGATACCACATGGCCCAAAAATGCTACGAACTTCAACCAAAACTCACACTTGCTGAATTTTGCATTTAATTGGCGACCCTTGAGAGTCTGAAGCACTACCCTCAAATAAGCAGCATGCTCCTCCTTGCTCCGAAAGTATATCAAGATGTCATCAATGAACACAATCACGGACATATCCAAATATGTCTTGATCACCCTCTTCATCAGGTCCATAAAAGCTTCAGGGTAATTCGTTAGTCCAAAAGACATAACTACAAACTCATAATGACCATACCGCGTCCTAAAGGCTGTCTTTGGGATGTCACACTCTCGAACTCTGAGCTGATGGTACCCGGAACAGAGATTTATCTTTGAGAAACACTTAGCACCCTGAAGCTGATCAAATAAGTCATCAATCCTAGGTAGAGGATACATGTTCTTTATGGTGACTTTGTTCAATTGCCGATAATCAATGCACATTCGAAGAGAACCATCTTCCTTTCGGACAAAAAGAACTGGTGCACCCCATGGGGACTTGCTCAGTCTAATGAAACCCTTATCTAACAAGTCCTTCAACTTCTCTTTCAACTCTTTTATCTTAGCTAGAGCCATTCTGTAGGGAGGAGTAGAGATAGGTTGCGTGTCGGGAAGAGGGTCAATGCCAAAATCGATCTCCCTCTTGGGAGGGATTCCTGGTAAATCATCTAGAAAGACCTCTGGATACTCACACACTACTGGAACTGACTGAATAGTTGAGGTCTCGGATTCAACATCCTTAACCCTAACTAGATGGTACACACAACCCTTAGAAATCATCTTTCTGGCCTTAAGGTAGGAAAAGAAACGACCTACAGCAACAACTGAACTACCCTTTCATTCTAAGACTGGATCACCCGAAAATCTAAACTCTACCGCGCGGGTTCTACAAAATTAACTGAAGCATAACATGCAAATAGCCAATCTATGCCGAGAATAACATCAAAATTAGTCATGTCTAACTCTATCAAATCTACTGAGGTGACCTTCTAAAGGAGTGAGACTGGGAAACTTTTATACACCCTTCTAACTATAACTAAGTCACCTACTGTAGTAGAAACTAAGAAGGGTTCTGACAAGACTTCGGGACTGACTCGGAAGCTATTGACCACATAAGGTGGCACAAAAGACAAGGTGGCCCCTGGATCTAACAAAGCATAAATATCAAAATGGAAAACTCGCAACAAACTAGTGACTACATTTGGGGAGACCTCCTGCTCCTTGCGGGATGCTAAAGCATAGACTCTATTTTGGCACTTACCGGCACCTGTGCTAGTAGATGCTCCCTGATCTGCTAAGCGTGCAGGTGGTGCTGTTGAACTAGAAGCTGGGCCTCGACCCCTATCATGATCCTGCCTCACTGTTGGGAAATATTTGAGCATGTTTCTGGGCTTCCCACACCTGAAACAAGCACCTATACCTGCTAGACAGTGGCCCGTGTGACCCCAGCCAAACCTGCGGCAAATTGGAACACTAGAATCTGCGAGTCTGCTGCTCTAACCCCTAGAGCCTGATGCTCGCCTCCTCTGATTGTTCCTCAGTCTGGATGGAACACTCAATGCTGAAGATGTTGGGGTTGATGATATCTGTGGGTCTGTTATCGATGCCCACCTCCTGACATCTCTTATGAGAACCTGTCATCATCGGTACTGGCCCTCTTAGCCTCCCTCTCTCTTAGATGTGCCGCCTCTATCTGCTGGGCTTAGAAAAATATCTGAGGGAAGTCCATGTCCTGGTGAAGCATAGCGGTCCTACAATCCTTATCCAAATAACCCTGTACACCGTGAATGAATCTACTCACCTGCGCCCTCTGATCAACCACTAACTTTGGGGCATAATTTGACAAGCGAGTGAACTCGAGAGCATACTCCTGCACCGTCATTCTCCCTTGTTTCATATTTATGAACTCAGCTGCCTTCAGCTCCATCATCTCAAGAGGGAAAAACTGATCCAAGAATGCAACATGAAACTCTTTCCAAGTGACAAGGCCCACTACGGAAACCCTATTATCTTTCCCTAGTGAAACCAGATATGCATGACCCCTTTCAACTGGTACGAGCCCAACTCCCTGTAATTAAATCCATTAACCCCCATGACATGGGTGATCTTCATTATCTCATCCATGAACTCATGCGGGTCCTCATCCACTTTTGACCTGAGGAACTCTGGCGGGTTCATTCTCAAGAATTCTGCAACTCGAGCCACCGCTACATTGCCATTTTGCGGAACAAGCGCAATAGCCTACTGATTGACCTGAGCGGTTAAGGCTTACGCAAGCATCTGAATAGCGACCCAGAACTCAGCATGAGCAACTGGCTTCGGTGCTTGGGGCTCAAGGACTGGTGGGACCTGCTGGTGCCCATTTCCATTACCATCCTCGTTGCCTTCACCATTCCCATTTCTTCTACACTTCATTCTTCGGGGAGCCATGATTCTGTAACTGCAAATAGCACGAATTAGAAGGATAAAAAGGCATTTCATCACACGACATAGATCATGACAGAAGGCAACGTTTCCTAAATATCTCGTAGCCTCTTCATCATAAGTGTGCCACGCTTTAAACCTATGAAAAAGACTCTACTTACCGCAGCTTTCAAAAACCCTAGGACACTTCAAACCTATTGCTGTGATACCAAGTTTGTCACGACCCGAACGGAGGCCCGGATCGCAACACGGGACAAGGAGCTCCAAGAGACCCCAAGTCGACCCATGGCATAAGCATACATCTAATTCAATCAATGAAACTGAATAATCAACAAAAATAATCATAGCGGAAGTCTAAACTTAAACATAACATCAGAATTCACAATCTGAAGCTAATTATATACATATGTCTGAAAAGCCTCTAAACATGACGAGTTGTTGGGACAAGACCCCCTACTAAATCAACAAGCTGAAACTGAAAATACATAAGGAAATCTGGGTAGTCTAGTCCTCGGGAGATGAGGACTCACCAACACAAAGATGCTAACTCTAGAGTCGAATATGAGTAGGGCTGAACATGAGAGTCGGGTGCTGTATCATGAAATGATACAACATAGAGTATACGGTCAGTATGTGGAATGTACCAAGTATCCAAGGTAAGTAAAACCTCTTAAGTAATTAAAATCATTTAAAGAACATAAACATTAAGAATCTGAGAGTAGGGTTGGCATGCATTCTTTCTGAAATCATGATCTCATCATAATATATTATCATGAAATATCATAACATAATCGATTGACTCAAAGCTGAAATGTGATATTTATAAGAAAAGTTGAACATTGAGTCAAACCTACTTTAGAACATGCTTACACATGTAAATCTCATGAGTAATGGACATGCATAACTGGAATCATGAGAAACATTAGGAGATTCATCTTTTAACCGACATACCACGATAGAGCTTATGTGATCCCAACTATCACACTCAAGTGGGTAGAGCCTTCCAAAGCCTTTCCAGCATTAGAGACGATACCATGATATCGATATCAAGCTCATGGACCAATATGGAAGGGGATAGTTCACAAGGGAGGTCCAACAATCATAATGTATAAACCTATGTTGGCGCGTAGTTCTAAGGCATAGGGTGATCAACCCTTAGCCTTATCGGTGCTAGAATACTCCCAAAAACATGCATATGCTCTATATCATTATTCAACGAAGCTCAATATCGCCTATTAATGAAGTTCATAAATCAGATACATCTCAAAGCAGAAATCATGCATAAGAGAAGCTTTAACACAAACCATACCACAATATGAAAGATAATTTGGAGTCTTCGCTCCAAAATCATGTGGTAAGCTATGCATATGAAAAGCTTTAACTCAAACACACCACAAGTTGAAAATAGAAGTGGGAGCCTTCAGTCTAAAACCATGTGGTAAGATATGCATATGAAAAACTTTAACTCAAACATACCACAAGCTAAAAATATAAGTGGGAGCCTTTGCTCTAAAACCATGTGGTAAGCTTAATTCGAGAAATCTTCAAACATACTTTGAACATGTGGGCATTACCTAAAGCTTTGTCATTCTTGAAAATACTCAATTCATATCGAAAACATTATTTTGAACATGGGTAGCTTGAAAACATACTTTTCATCATAATATCTCATCATCATCATACATTCATCACAAATCTCATCTTTCATGAACTCCTCATCAATGGGCTTTTTCATTCATAAAACTATAAACATGATTTTTGATTGAAAACATTATAAAACTCGCCCATGCTTCACAATTCAATAGTAGAAATGTATTTAAATCATACCCATGTAAAGAATTAGGAAATCCATAAATTTGGGTTAAAACCCCATAGATTAGTCATCGATCATCCATGATTTAGAGAGGGATTGGGCATGGGTGTGAAAATAATCACCCATTCATAACCCTACGTACCTGCTGATAACTGATTTTTACACTTCTTTGAATGCCCAATAGGAAATTGAAGAGAAATTGAAGAACACTAGCTTGATCACACTCTCTATCCTTTCTACCTTGCATGTAGGGATGAATGAGGCCTAAAATGAACTTAGCCCCTTTAAAAGCCACTATTCATAACTCAAAATGATGTAGTTTAGGCCTTAGGAACTTAGGAATTATGGAAAAACCCTTACTAAATTCGCAGAAAATAACTTTCAGGTGGTCTTAATGAGGGACATAATGACTCGTTACCCTGGGCCACGACTCGTGGAGTCATCCATCAAGTACACTGCTCATCTGGGCTCGTCACGGGAAACCTCACGACTCGTTGCTGGTGACCACGACTCATGGTCACCACCCGTTATGTACACTGCCTCCATGCCAATTATTTCCTCACTAGCTGACCACGACCCACCCTACGAATCATGGGGACTGAGCACGACTAGTGGGTTCCTTCCGTTGAGTACACTGTCTCTCCTCTTCTCTTTTACTTCTCACTCACCCCACGACTGACCTAACAACTCGTGGGGTCTGACCACGAGCCATGGTCATACCCGTGGGGTCTCATTTCTCAAGTTTCACATTAAATTCCTGGGCCTCCCCACGAGTTACATCACGACTCATGGCTGCTCTCACGAGTCTCCTCATGACTCGTTCTGTGCCTGGTGCCAGATTTTAGGTTTTTCTCCATTTCAACCCCCGGGTCTGATCTTTGGGTTTCTGGGGCATAACACTACCATATGCAGATAAATTAATTGATTTAATGGAAGATAATTAGGGGAGGAAAAATCTCTTTACTATAATTAACATATATTTGAAAGAGAGGGAAGAAATAGTCTAATGAAAATTTTACTTTATTAAGACAAATTAAATAGAATGAGAACAAGCTATCATTTCATATTTTAAAAGCAAATATTAAATTACCATGATTGTACAGTGCATTAATATTGACCAGGCAAGAATAATACACGATTATTAAAATAATCAATGAGTCTCGAAATAATAGGGCCAATTTATTTAAGAGTAGACAAGCAAATCCAAGGTAATTCATTTTGAATTAATGTATTGATTAAATTCAAATATGGTAGAAATATATTGATGCAATCACATAGCGAAATTTTCATAAGGGATTTCACCAAACATAGAGTCTCAGATTGTCTATTAAATGCAAACCAACCCTTAGTCATGAATTAAAAAAATTAAAAAAAATCAAATAAGGCATAGGGAAAACCAACAAAATGTGTTTCATGAATGTTGAATCTATTGAAATAGGGGGTTCACACAATAGCACATATAATATTAGGATTTTGCACAGTGGATAGGAGAGAACTTCGAAACTGTGAGTTTATATATGCACACATATGCGTGATTCTACAATACCAAAATACAGTGATAACAAAACACCGAGCCAAAAAAATGGTGATATTCAAGAAATAATTAACAACTTAATATAGGTAATACATCAACATATGATTTAGCTTAACTTGTGATCTCATACATAAGTAATAACTTAGCACATGTTTTAGGGTCAGGTGGAGACAAAAATCATATGAACAATTTCGGGGCTTTCATATTATTTTAACAGAAAGCACAAATAACAATCGAGACAATTTCAAATAAATAAATTACCAGTGAATCATAATTAAACAATAGGTAGAGAGAATTAGATCTAGTTAGCAACGGAAGAAAGGCAATTCAAAAGCAACAAATCGACCACGATCTGCCTAGAATTGAGAAAGGGTAAAATGATATTGAAAACATAATTGCAATGTAGGAGAGAGGGATTTTATCAAAAAAATCAAATCACAGGAAGATTCTTACGAATCTGTCCCAAACCTTTGCAGTTCAGATCTAAAACTCGTCGGGTTATTTGGTGAGGCTTTGGCCTGAGGTGCGCGGAGAGAGGAGATAGGGTTTCACAGAGGTTCGAAGCTGCGTGGAGGTCTTCATCGGAATTAAGGGTGCCATAGGTTTGGTTTTAATGGGTTTGTGGAGAAGAAAGGGGAAAGCAGAGGGAGATCGGGTGGTTGTGGTTCGTTATCTCCGATGCATGGAAAAGGAGAGGTGGGAGATCTGGTCCGGCGTGGGGCTAGTAGGTTTCTCTTTGTTTAGTGGTAATGTGGTAGTGAGAGGATTGAGGTTGGGGTAGTAGTGGTGAGGTCTGTTTCCCCGGTGTCCTCTCACCATTGCGGTGGCAGTGGTGCGCTGGACGAAAGAGGATAGAAATGAAGGGAGGTGGCGGCTGTGGTTTCGTCAGAGAAAAAGACGAAGAGGAAGAAGGGAGGCAACTGGGTGGTGTGCGACACAATGGTGGAGAGGAGGATGAGGTGAGGGTGTCGACTTGTAAGAGAAGGAGACAAAGGAGAAGAGGGGATGAGGTGCGGCGGGTCTGATGAGGATGAGTGAAAATGAGATTAGGTTTTTAGGGTTTGGGGGGGTATAAAGATAAATATTGAAATAATGCAAGTTTTAATCACAACCTTAGGATTAAATTAAACAAATGGCTAAGATTTAATTTAGGATGGATGGGTCGGGTTGAGGGTAGGTGCGCTGTTTTTGGATAGGTTAATTCGGTAAATGGGTAGGATTTAATCAAAAATTGAATTGGATTTGAATGTGGCTAGAACAAACCAAAAAATGGATAAAATTGATACAATTTAGGTAGAAAATGGCCAGATTTTAAATAAATTAGATAAAATTAAACTTAGCTGCTATTAAATTAATAAAAATACTATACTTATAAATAATTTAATAAATAGATAATATAATAGTATAGTTTACGATAAAATTATGTATATGTCATTATCAATATAAACAAATTATAAAAATTAATTAGAATTATATAAATATTATTATATAAATAATTTAAAGTAAAATTATATAAAAATAAAAGCTCTTCAATTGAAACTATATATGCATGCATATTAATACGCAGTATACACAATTACATAACATTAGAAAATTAATAAATTGCAACTAAATGTGAACAACATTTTAAAAATTATAATAGAATAATTATGCAAATTCTAAGAATTATGATAATTAATCTATGAATGCGGACTAAACAAGTACATTAAAAATGACAATTTTTAAAATACACCCACGCACACACACACACACACACACACACACAGATATATATATATATATATATATATATATATATATATATATATATTAATAAGTAGCTTAGACGGGGCACATGAAGGAAACAATTGGATGTCAATAGTCCCATCAACTCATCAGTTTAGTAGAGGCTTTTCGACTTGTATAAACAGAATCGGCTTTGTATCAGAGTTCTTTAAGATTTGTTATTTTTTGGGGATTTTAAATTAGGCTCTTTCAGTTAGCTTCCGCTCAGTTATGTTATATTAGATGTTTCTATTATTAAGTGATATGCTATGATTATGCCTTGGGTCGACTTGGAGCCTCTCGGGGTTTCTTGTCCCGTGTTACGGCTAGGGTGTAAACTTGGGTCGTGACAAACTTGGTATCAAAGCAAAGGTTTAGAGTGTCCTAGGTTGTCTGAAAGTTGTGTTAAGTAGAGTCTTTTTCATTGGTGTGAAGCGCGCCACACTTATGACGAAGAGGCTATGAGACATTTTAGGGATGTTCCCTTTTCTTCATTATTCATATGAAACTCTAATAGTTTCTCTCCTGACTCGTGCTTTACGCTCTCGCAGATAATGTCTACCAGATAAGCGAATGGAAGAAAAAATGGTAATGGATGCCAGCAAGCACCACCAGCCCCGGCGAACCCGATGGACGACCATGTTACTCATGCCGAGTTCAGGGCAGCCTTTCATATGTTAGCGCAGGCCATGACTGCCCAGATTAATCAGCAAGTGATGGAACGTGTTCCCCATAATGGGAACGTAGTGGCAGCGAGAGTGAGAGACTTCTTCCAAATGAATCCACCTGAATTCTTAGGGTCAAAGGTGGATGAGGACCCGTACGAGTTCTTGGAAGAGATCTAGAAGATCACCCAAATCATGGGGGTGACGGGAACTAAAAGCGCAGAATTAGCCTCCTACCAGCTGAAAGGAGTCACTTATATTAGGTTTTCCCAGTACAGGGACAGTCGGGAAGTTGGAGCATCCCTTGTAAGTTGGGATGAGTTTATGACTGCGTTCCTGGACAGGTTTTTCCCTAGGGAGTTGAGGGAGGCAAAGGCGACAGAGATCATTAATTTGAGACAAAACGACATACCTATCCAGGAGTATGCATTGGAGTTTACCTGGTTGTCCAAGTATGTACTGGAGATGGTAGCCGACCAGAGGGCTCGTGTGAGAAGATTCGTGAACAGAGTGTCAGACTCCTAGTCAAAGAGTGCAGGACTGCCATGTTGCACAAGGATATAGACTTTCCACACTTGGTGATATTATCCTAACAAATGGAAGCGAAATAGGTGAAGGAAAAAGAGAGAGAGGACAAGAGGGCCATGGTAGGAGATTTAGACTTTTCCCCACTAAGGACGAGTGATGGACACTGCTCATGCTCTCAGCAGAAATCATCAGCCCCAGCACTTTTGACAGTCAGTTCTCCGTAGAAACCCAGGGTAAGGGAGATTACGTATCCGTTGTGTATAAGTTTTAGGAAACACCATTTGGGAGAATGCATGGCCGGCTCAAACGCTTGTTTTTGGTGCGGTAAGTTGGGTCATAAGCATCGGGATTGCACAACAGCTAAATGAGGTGAGAGTAGAGCCTCAGCCACCTCTTCAGTAGCTCCAATAGCCCATCCATTTCAGCAGGGTACATCATCTAGCGTTGGTGGCGGACATCATTAAAACCGCTCCTATGCCTTAGCAGCACACCAGGATAAGGGCAAGTCGCCAGTAGTAGTCACAGGTATGTTATGTATCTCTCGTGTTACTCTTTTCTTAATGTTAGCCCCAGAACCCCAATATTGATTGAGGAGCTCTGGTGATGTTGTTGAGAAGAGATTTTTGAAGTATGATTTGAATAGCTGTGAGTATTAATTTTATATTAGAGGTGGAAGAGAAGCTATGAGTTAGTGATTTAACCCCGACCTTAAGAAAGATTCAGGAGCCTTAAAATGATGACTTTACGCTAAAGGGGAGATGGTAAGTATGTGAGACAAGCTGGATCTTGAATATGCTAGCAGGGGAGTTCCAGCCCTATCAGTTGCGGTATGTCAATCCCTTCAAGTTTAGATAGCCTCTCTTGTATTTCAGTCGAAGCTATGCTCTACCCTTTTTTATGTTCAAACTTCCAAGATTCCTAGATGGCCGCTTCAGACGGCATCCGGCGATGCCAGTCTTACTCTATAAATCCTAAAGTCTCATCTTCATGTTATGAACCAACTTGTGTGCTAACTCATGTCTTGAAGTATGTTCAGCTTGAACTCAGTCTTTAGAAGTTGCCTTAGTAGCTCAGTAAATAAGGTTAACTCATGTATGTGCTCAGTTACAGATGTCATGAAGAGTTCGTTCTCATGATTCCCTTACTCTCAGTTAGACCAGATATCATGATCCTAGTTCGGTGTTAGAAAGAGATTTGAGAATGAAGGCTCAGTCCGTATCAGCTTAGTGCCAGTTAGAGGAAAAGAATCCTTCTTAGTGTTTTATCTTGTTCCATGTCAGTTTCATGTCTTACAGTCCCTCTCATGTCTCAGCATGCATGTATGATTGAGATGCTCAGTTCAGATATGTTAGATCAACTCAAAGTTAGATACTCCATTGGTTTTTGCTTTAATTGATTGATTTTTGGATTTCAGTTCCATCCCTATCCTTTCAGTATTTTTAGCCAACATTCGAGGATGAATGTTCCCAAGTGGGAGATATTGTAACAGCCCGAAAGTTTCTAAGATCAGACTCTAGACTTAAAGAAAGAATTCAGAAGGGAAGTGGAAATTTCACCTCGGACGAGTCGTGGTCAGACCCGTGAGGAGCAGTCAAGAGGTGCAGCAAGGTCCAGTGGCCATGGATGACCTGACGAGTCATCGTGTCAAGTAACGACCCATCAAGGCAGTTGTGGGAAGGAGGAGCAGGAATTGTTGGCTTCAGTGACAACGGGAGCAATCATGAGTCATTAATATGGACAATGACTCGTGAAGTCAGTCGTAGGTAGATCTGAGAAGAATTTTGAGAAATTGTCCAGTGCACTCCATGACTGGGCACCACAAGTTGTTTCCAACCCCACGACTCGTGGAGTGCCTCGTGGGGACTCGTAGGGTGGACTTTTCTTGTGAATTTCCATGAGTGTTTTCGTAAAATCCTATACTTATAACTCCTAAACTACATAGTTTTGAGTATTATATGGGACATTTTTAAGGGGTTCTTCTAGCCTAATCCCTTATTCCTTCAAAATACACTCTCAAACTCTTCTTCCTCCTCTCTCTCAAGACTCAAGGATTCAACTAGGTTTCTTTAAAGGCTTCAAAAGTTGAGTTCAAGTGGGGATTTCTCCTATTCAGGTATGTGGGTTTTCAGTAAGGACATCCTTCCGTCCTTATGCCCCAAACTTTTTATTAAAAACCCAAATATCTTGTTCTAGAAAAGCATGGTTTAGGGTATCCATTTATGGATGACTTCTTCTACACCTTCTATGGATTTCTAAAACCCATTATGATTAACAATCATGTATGCTTATGGCATTACTTTCAATATCTCGAATTATGTATTTGATATGAGAAATGCTTGACTATAGAATTTTCTCCATGAACTAGCCTAGAATTTCAAATGGGATTTCGTAATTATTCACATGCTCTTATCATGAACTTGTATCCATGTCTAAAGTATATGAAGATCGTATGAATTCTTAAACCTAGAATATATGATTTAATAGATATGTTGAGATATGATCAGAACTTATGGCTTTGATCAATATGAAGTATGTATATGTTTTCATTATGACCTCGATGTAAATGTTTTGGGTATGAGTTGAACCTATGGTAATGGCATGAGTAATCGAATCTTCATCATGAATTAGAGTAAATTTCGAAATAGGGTTCATGAAATTTCACATGCGTTCACCATGATCTCATTGTACATGTTCAAGGTATGGGTTGATATATGGGTTTTTCGTGAATATAGAATATATGACTTAAGGTATATATGTTTAAGTATGATTTGGATCTATGGATCTTACATGAATCTAATATATACGTCATATGCTATGTAATGTGAATTTGAGATTCAAATGTGGTGCACATGTTTAAGTATGATCTGATCCAATCAATGCTTAATGAAAGCAGAATGTATGATTTAAATAATGATTTGGGACTATGATGATATGAATTATGATGATAAAGCATGAGAATGATCCTTCAGACCTTAGGCTTGTTGTTAGTATAAAGTAGCCTTAATCAATTCTAAATGATTCAGTATGATGTAAACAGTTGAATTCTCATGTCTCTGATTAGCTGAAGTGACTTAGACTAAACAAATGACGTCAGACCAGTGACCTCCATGTTCTAGTTTACGGGGACTCTCCATAGCCGAGACTACTTCCCTTAGTCAGTCAGGGACTCTTCATAGCCAAGAATGTTTCCCTCTATTAGTTAGAGATTCTCCATAGCCGAGAATGTTTCCCTTAGTCAATCAGGGACTGTCCATAGCAGAGAATATTTCCCTTAGTCAGTTAGGGACTCTCCATAGCAGAGAATGTTTCCCTTAGTCAGTCAGGGACTCTCAATAGCAGAGAATGTTTCCCTTAGTCAGCCAAGGACGCTCCATAACAGAGAATGTCTCCCTTAGTCCACGATATTAGTTCAGCTCAGCTTCGTATAATTTCATATATCAGTTGAAAATTAGTTTAGCAGGATACAGACTCCATTATCAGCAGATAGTCTGTATAGTGTATAATATCAGTTACAACTGAGAATATATGATATCAGTTACAACTTCAATTCTCAGTATATGTATAGCACATGACCCTTACACATCAGTTTGATTATACCTTAGTAAATATTTTTAAATAAAAGCTTAGTGTCAATATATATGTATCTCAGATAGGGTTGTTGTATTCCAGCTTAGTTATATGTCGTTGTATTCAGTTTACTTCCTCCTTGTACACTTGCATGTTTAGTTTACTTACGCTTCCCTCATACTTAGTACATTCCAAGTATTGACTGCATACTTTATGTTCTATATCGTTTCATGATATAGATTCAGGTTTTCAGACTCAGCCACGTGCTTAGATACGATCCATTCCTATCTCAGCTGCTTGTGGTGAGTCCTCATCTCTCGAGGACGTGATTTATGTTTTCTATTTCAGTTATGTTTCAGTTTTTTAGACTTTAGGAGTTAGTTGGGGGCTTGTCCCAGCAACTCATCAGTTTAGTAGAGGCTTTCGGACTTGTATAGATGGATTCGGCTTTGTATCAAAGTTCTTATGAGATTTGTCATTTTTTGGGATTTTAAATTAGACTCTTTCAGTTAGCTTCCGCTCTGTTATGTTCTGTTAGCTGTTTCTAATATTAAGTGATATGCTATAATTATACCATGGGTCTACTTGGAGCCTCTCGGGGTTCCTTGTCTCGCGTTACGACTAGGGTGTAAACTCGGGTCATGACATAACTGAATTTTCACCAATAATTAAATCTGTTTGAATGTCACCCAACACTGATAGAGCGAGCGATAAGAAAAAACACAAACCTTTGCCTTCATATTAATGGCTATCTAGAACAATGCTCTAGGTTTCAGGATTGCAAAATTGAATTATTTCTTCTCAATAACCAAATTCAGCATTTTCTAAATTAGTAAACATTATGCATGAAAGACTTCAAGATGAAAATAAATTAGAAATCTACTTAAAGAGCGTAATGCCTACTGTAACAAAATGATAAAGAGAGCAGCAGAAAAATATTGGGAAAATTAGTGAGCTTACCACTGCGAGCCTTAAGATTTGTTGAAGTAAAAGAAAAAACTTAGTGAAGATAGATAATAAACTAGAAGAGGAAGAAAGAGGGTGCACACAATCGAAGTGGTAAAAGAGGGTATTGAAGATTTATTGCAAGTGTTAACAATTAGTGAATGAATTCCATTGATGACTGCTCTATAATGAGTTCGTGGATATTAGGTTGTACATAGAGATACTATGAAGGTGTGCTAAAAGAATCAAAATGCTAGTTCAAAACCTTGATCAAAGTTTTCAATGAATCAAAACCCTAAACTAAAAAAAATTGAAACTAGGGGAAGAAGCTAACCATTTCAAGACTTAATTGAAACATTCAAGTGGAAGCAGCGGTAAAAAGTAGCAGAGGTGGTGGAACAGGCGTAAGAGCATGACTGCGAGATGGTGGAAGATGCAGGTCGATGGAGCAGTGAATAAACGATGAGGAAATACTTCCATTTTACTTTTCTAAGGGGGTGGATATTTCATTAATGGTGGGCAACTCTTTATTGTTTGAAGTATTGAATATTACCGACGAGTTTAGAGTTCTGATTGAGAGCATGAATAAGTCAGAGGAGAGCAATTCTGATTGAGAGTAATTCTTTAGAGTTTTGGTTTACCTATGAGTTTAGAGTTGTAATTGTTTCTTATTTTTTGTTATTTTTTGGCTAATAAAAATTGGAGGGAGAGTTAAATATTTAGTGTTAAATTGGAGGGAATATAATATTTTAGTATTAAGTACATTGGAGGGAATATAATATTTTAGTGAAAATTTTAGGAAAATATAAGGTAACACTTGTAAAGTGTTATTTTTAGAATTATAAAAAATCACACTTTAAAAGTGTAGTCTATATGTATAAATAAGTGTTTCCAATTATATTATAATGTAGCAACGCTTAAAAAATGTAGCCTACACCACTAACGAGCACGCTTTATAAATGTTGCCAATATTATCGTGGCTAAAAGCTAAAAACTACGGCTACTCTTTAAAAATGTACCCAAAAATATTTTACGCAATACTTTACAAGCGTTGTCTAGATTTAGTAGGGCCTTAGAGATAAAATGTTGTAGTGTGTGAATCACTTGACTCACCAACCTCCTGCTTTGATTCTGCAGTCTTTTCTGCCTCCTTTTCTATCTCAGTTTTTGTTTTTGAGTATCCTTCACCTAACTCCTTCCCACTGTGAAAAGAAATTGTGCTCACATTCTCCTTGAGATTCTTCTCTGTATTTCTTGGAAGTTCTCTTGAGGTCTAGTTGTCTACTGAATTGCCAGTTGGCCCATTTGTCTCTCTAGTTCATGAGTAGACTTTTGCATCTCATTGACAATCATGGTCTGCTGACCCATTTATTGCTTCATTGTTTCCATTAATGAGTTGCTAGGCTGCTGGGTGTGGTTTCTCTAAAAATTATTGTGGGGCTTCTCAAAGTTCTGATTTTTCTCCATGGAGGATTTGCTACATTCTTATACCCCTAGTTATAGTTGTTCCCTTGGAATCCTTAACTGTGACCCTGTTAACCCACATAATAAATAAATTCTACATTTAACGGACAACCTGAATAGACATGACTTTCTCCAAATGCCTCACATGGTGGAGGTAGAGTCTACACTTGAACCTGATTAACCACTGGTATAGTCACTAACTTTCTAATCACATTCACTAACTGACTGATATCTTATAGAATCGTAGCCACACCATTAACCTCAAGTTTCCCTGGAACCATGGTTGTTGCAAACCCTCTACCTGAATCCTAGTAATCCTAGAATTTAGCTGACATGAGGTTCTTCAGAGCTTCTATCTCATCATAACTTTTCGACAGTATATGTCCCTGTGCAGTAACATCAAGTAAAATCCTTGACTTTTGCTTCAGTCCCTCTATGAAATTATGCCCAATGATCACTGCATATGATAAGGGCAATCTCGTAGATAACCCTTGTATCTCTCACATGCCTAAGCTAAGGTTTCACCATCCTTCTAAATCAACCCTAAGATCTTTCCTCTTAACTCTTTCATTCTCCTCGAAGAGAAAAACCTATTTATGAACATACTAGAAAGAGCTTCCCAAGTGGTAATGGACCCTGCAGATTCATTTTGTAGCCATTCCTTTGCCTCTCCAATCAATGAGAATGGAAACAGAGTGAGCTTAACATACTAGTCAGAGATATTCTGGTAGTGAAATTTCTCACTCAATTCCACAAATGTCATCAAATGCCTATGGTAATCCTCATGCGGCTTGCCCTGATACTGTTAAGTGTTTTGAACCAACTGCATAGTTCCCTCCATCAATTTAATGTTTTCAGTGATAGCCAACTTGATGATTGCTTTAGAATCATTCTCCAAGTTTGGCTTAGCATAATTCAACACCTGATTCCATTCTTGGTTGGTGGCCCGATTCTGCCCATTACTGTATACCTTTACTACCAATCGATGGAATGTTCTTTCTATTTTAGGATCAAATAAGGCCAAGGGTTATTCTTGACTTCGTGTAAATGGAATATACTGAAGGAACAATACCTGAGATGGGCAACAACCAACAACAAAGTAAAATCCTGAATATTGAAATAAAAATTGCAACAAAAAATAACTAACCAATACTCAAGTCCCTGACAATGGCGCCAAAGACTTGATGCATCCAAGCTCATACACAAGTGTACATGGTCGTCAAGTAAGATAGGAAAGAAGTCCAGATATCGTCCCACAGAACCTTTACGATAGGATTCGCGGTTAGGATAGTAATTATACCTAATTTCCCTTGTTCGGTTAATTAAACAGGATGATTGCTAGACACCAACTTAGAATTGTCACATCACGCTCATAGAAGCAGTTGTGAAGCTAAGTTAGGTTAAATTATAAGAGGTACGAAAGTTCATAATCAAGGGAATAAACCTCGTAAACCACATCCACATTGTTAATTGCTCACGAGTTAGGACGTCACATCCCCGCTCAACGATGTAGGTGTGAGACTAGTTTGTTGTGTTTACAGGCTCGAAAGACCATGAACACTTCATGTTAACTTTGTCAAAGAATAGCTGAATTTCATATACTTAAACCTCTGTGAATTGTAGCATTGCATGACAGTCAGGCTTCAACTCTCGATACTTCTTATTATTGTTTCCCGATTATTTTGTGATCACCCCTAGATTTATTTTAAACAACTGAAATCTCTTAAATCAACACTTGGGAAGGTTAAATTGGGAAGGTTAAATTAACACTAGAACTTAAAAATTTGCTAAAATAGTCCAGTCCCTGCAGTTTCGACATTCAGCTCTTAAAAGAGCCACTACATTACTTGTATGACTGCGTTCGTGCAACAAGTTTTTGGCGCCGTTGCCGGGGACTGGCAGCATTTGGTGAATTTTTAGTTTTTGTGTGATTTTTATTTTCTTAAGTGTTGAAAAACTTGGTCTTAGTCTATTCTATTATAGGTGACAGGTTGTCCTTACAGAACTGGCAAGGAATAGAGAGTTGGTGGAACCTTTGTTGGAGCCAGAACACTGATTACATTTGCTCCGGAGAGAAGCTCTAGAGAGAAAGCTAAAAAGTTACAGGAGAGTTACAATAGCATCCACCAACGGGGCAAGAAAATTTGTTGCCTGAACCAATGGCAGCCCGCCCAGTTCTTGAAGTGGAAATCCCACTAGCGACAGAACATGGTGCAGCTGTTACATTCCAATGGCCAGTTCATTAGAATGACAAATAAAGACCCATAGCAGCACTTATAGAACTCTTTGGATATCAGTGACACTTTTGTCCCCACCGGAGTGTTAACTGACTATGTCCGACTCACCCTCTTCCTATTCTCACTATTGGGAGAGGCGAAGAGGTAGTTGAAGGCTGAGCTACCGAATTCCATTACTTCTTGGGATGGCCTAGCAAGGAAGTTCCTCATCAGATTCTTTCCTTTTGGCAAGACTGCCAAACTCAGAAGTGAAATTTTAAGTTTCAAGTTAAGGCCGGAGGAGAACCTATATTTGGCTTGGGAGAGATTCAAGTCACTGTTGAGAGACTGCCCCATCATCAACAATCCAATGAGGTGTTATCCCATACCTTTGTGGAAAGTCTAGACCCAAATACAAAAATTTATTAGACTCTACATAGGGTGGGCAAGCACTGGAGAAGACATATGATGAGTTGTACACTCTCTTAAACAGAATTGCACAAGGAAACCCAAAGTGGAACAGTGAATCATCAAGAGGGGTAGGAAAAGAGAGTAACAACGCTGATAGAAGTGGACAGTGTCAATGCCTTGGCAGCACGACTAGCGTCATTGCAGCACCAAATGATGACTTAGTTCAGCAAAATTAGTATGAACCAACCACATGGACGGGTGAATGCAATTCAGCAGGCTCCTAGTTGTTGCGAAATTTGTGTTAATAATAGGCACAATGCAGACTCTTGCAGGGCCAATCCTGAATCAGTCAACTTTGTAGGAAATGTTCAAAGAAACAATCAAACTTATGGGAACACCTGTAATAAGAATTGGTAGAGTCACCCAAATTTCTCTTGGGGTGGGAATTAGAGTTAGAGATACCAGCAGCAGCAGAACAGATAGAATAGTGGTCAGTCAAGCAGTAGCAACATTGAGGAGATTTTGCAGAAAATCATGGCTACTTAGACCCAACTGGCAGAAAATCAGGCAAGGATGGCTCAAATTTTAAAAAATCAGCAGATGGCCACCCGTAATCTAGAGAAGTAGATGGGTCAATTAGCAGTTGTTCAACACATCAGACCTTAGGAAGGGTTACCCAGTGATACAGAGACAAACCCCCGACAGGTCAATGCCATCAGTCTGAGGAGTGGCAGGCAGTTGGCTGATGCACCACTTAAAGAAAAGAAAAATGAGGTGCAGCCGGAGCTAGTCAGACAGGGTCAATCAACTGATAGAGGAGATATTCAGAGTGCTGTAAAAAAATGCACAACCATCATTCACAGAGACCACCACCACCATTTGGACAAAGGCTCAAGTAGATCAAGGATGAAGAAGTTTTCAAAAAGTTCTTTGATATTTTCAAAGAACTTCACATCAATTTGCCTTTACTTGATGTCTTGCAGGGAATGCCAAAGTATGCTAAGTACTTAAAAGACGCGGTGGCCAACAAAGTAAGGTTGGTGGATGTCCAAATGGTGGCACTGACTGAGGAGTGCAGCTACAGGGTGATGAGCAAGATTGCGAAAAAGCTCAAGGATCCAAGGAGTTTCACCCTCCCCGTACAAATTGGTGAAGCTGACATTATAAGGGCTCTGTGTGATTTAGGGACAGCATTGAATTTAATGCCCTTATCTTTATTTAACACCCTACGATTGGGTAACCCGAGGCCCACAAGAGTAATGTTGCAGCTAGCAGACAAGTCCATAGTGGCACCTGAGGGAATCATAGAGGACCTTCTCATCAAAGTAGGTAAATTTATTATACCTGCTAACTTTATAATTCTTGACTTTAAAGTTGATGATAAGGTACCCCTGATCTTGGAACAACCATTCTTGTCAATTGGAGGAGCTATCATAAATGTAAGAGGAGGTACCCCCAATAACCTTAGTCCAAACCTACTTAAACAACCTAAAGGCTTAGCCAGGTCTGAAAGTAGACCTTGTAGAAAAGCGGATTGGAAAGGTAGCCTTAAAATACAGGCCAATGATGAAGAAGAGCTCTTCAGAGTCTACCAAGAGATCAACCCACCCACACATTACAAAGATCTTTGTAAGATCAGTGTGTTGTCAGATGCTAAGCGTGGGGTGTTAGATTTCGTGGGTCTGTTGTTGCAAGATATGTTGACACTTCAGCCCGAGTTGGATGGAGAGCGAAAATTAAAAAAGAAGATATAAGAAGAGAGGGGTAGAGTGGAGGTTGTTCCCTTTAAGAACAAGAAGAAGAGAAGATGGTTCTCAAAAGGGAACACATGTTTGAGGATATCCTATGAAGGATAGTCCACGTTGTGCCGCGATGTAGAATCAAGCGCTACTTGGGAGGCAACCCAAGAGTACCACAGGTACACTTTCTTTTTAGTTTATATGTAATTTTTGTTACTTTTCACTTGTTGTTGTTTGTTTTGTCGGATAAGCACAGATTCAAGGGAAGTCTGAGTACCCAGGGAAGAAAAAGCTAAGGAGCATGAGAGAATATGAGTGGGGTCGATGACCCACATGTTCAACAATGAAGAAAAGCATGCTTCTAGCTAGGCCTAGAGGCCTCAGGAAGTATTTCTCACCCTTGTATTGATTTTATTTGATGCATTGGGGGCATATCATAATTCAAGTATGGGGTGAGGGAAATTTCAAACTTTTGAATTTTGTGCTTGATGAATTTGGGTGAATGTGGTGTTGGGTATGATGTTTTATTGAAAAAGGTGTTAGTGAGCACAATTCACCCACTCTTTGATTTTTCTTTTCGGTTCTTTTTCGAAGGGGGGCATTCTAAATCGAGAATAAAATTTTGCTTTGTCTGTTCATAATGTTGTTAGTCATAGTTAGGGAATTTCCCCGACGATGGATGCATGATGACTGCTTTGAGGGAAAATTATTCAATAGGTTTTTGTTTTTGAACCCCTAGCTAATTGATAGCTCCATATTCTTGTTATGTGTTGTACATGATTGTGAGATACAAGTTTAAATTTGATGCATGTTTAACAATTGGATAACTCTATTTGAGACACCTAGGCTCTTGAATGTGACTCTATGTGTTAAAAGTTTAATTGTGAATTCTTGTGATTAGATGAGTAAGAGTCTACTGAATTTGTCTTGAATTGAGCATGTGTTGTGAGCATGAGGATAATTCTATATTCCATGCTATTGTGTAGTGTCTAGAACTTTCCTGGTGTGTATACAAAATGAAATAAGGGATGTTAATTGTAGGAGATGATTGGGGCATTTCTTTGAATGAGCCAAATTCTTATCCCTTGCTTTACCTACCCTTATATATGATTCTAGTTAACCCCATTGAGCCTTTAGCCTATTATTTGCTAGCCAAAAAATAAGCTTAATACTTTCTTTTCAATAGCCTTGAATTTGATCCAAAAATCCTAAGCGCTTAAGTGAAAATGCAAAATAAGTTAAGGAGTGACAAGTTGGAAGAAGAAGGAAAATAGTAGTTGTGGGAGTTGAAGGAAAGACTAGAGGTGCACTTGTTTAAAAATGCATAAGTGTTGGTAGGGAATAAAAGAAGAAAAAAGTGAAAAAATTGCTTAAGTACTCCTTATTAATAGCCTAAGTGTGCCTAAGGAAATGGGGAAACAATGAGGACAATGGGAGTTGAAAAGTATAAAGGTGAAGTAAGAGGATAGATATCCGTAATGAAAGTGTGAGGTATTAAAAAGCGCTTAGGGAAGATAGTCACTATTACTGGCCAGAATAGTACCTGCCCGTCCCTTAGCCTATATTACAACCCACTAAGTCCTACTTCATCTTACTTTCAAACATTCCTAAATTAGTGGAGTAAAACACTAAAGGAAAGCTTATGGGTCAATATATGTTGCATGTGAATTCTTCGTGAGAGTAAGCTTATTTCTTATTCATATACCCATGCATGTTATAATTTGAAAACTTGTGAGTGAAAAAATGAGTAACTCTCTTGTTGTGAGGGCACATGTTTGATGAAGGATAAAAATTCATGTTGGATGTCTTAATTGGTTGATTTGCATGAATTTGCTGAGTTTAAGAGTTGATTCTTGCGACTAGGAAGTTTTAACTTAGTTATATGGGGTTTTAAAGGTGAGATATTGCATGCTATATTTTAAACTTGCTATCTAAAACAATCATTGTAGCCATAGCTTGAATCGTCTTGCTTCAGTTAATTATGTGTGAATCCTTCGTGTGCATGAGATATAATATAGTGGTTTGAGGATGAAAAGACTTTAAGTGTGGGGTAGTGTCTTGGGCATAATTACATGCCCAATTACTATTTTATATCTTAATTAGTCATGTTTGTTAACGTATGTGATTATATTATCATGTATTTATGTTTAATTGTGTGCCAAAACTAACCAACATGATTAGTATTTGTTTTGTAGGTGTAATATGCTTAGGAGGGACTGAATATGATGGTTAAAGCTTGAGAATGAAGCTCGGAACAAATTGCAAAAGAGTCGCACGATGTCGCATGAGAAGCGGGTTGTAGCGCACACCAACATGCCACACTGGACAGGCAGTGTGCCACACTAGGCATGCAGTGCACCCAACAGCGTGCCACCCCTGGTAGATGGCATGTCAAGGGGGCGTATCCTGTGCCATAGCACCGTGACACGATAGGAGGAAGCTGCGTTCAGCAGCTTGCCACGGTAGGCAACACACGACTACCCATGCCAAGACATGCCAATATGCCCAAACCAGTGAGCATCAGCGATGCTTCCGTGCCACGGAGGCTGAGCTGCGCGATAGGCAGCATGGCATAGAGCTGGTTCTCACACGGCCAAATTTTTCAAATTCCCACTTAGTATAAATTGGATACTTGGTTATTTTTATTAGATATCACGAAATATTTTGGGAAAAACGGAAAGGAGCGAAGGAAGAATGAAAGAAACTCTACCTAGGTTTCATAGTCTTCCATTCGCTTTTACCATTCTTGTAAGTACTTTACTTAAAACATGTTTTTGATTAATTGTATGAGCATGAGTGGCTAAACCCTTCTTCTAGGGTTGAGGCCACATGATATGAATGTATATGCATGGATTCATATTTGGTTTAGGTTTTTGTTGTTGTTTTGTGTTGCATTCTTAATTATTGTTATTTTTATGCTTGATCACCATGGAAACAAACTTGTTAAGATTAGGAAAAAACTCTAAAGAGTAACCCTATGTTAGAACGAAAGAATGCAGGGAGCTAGTTCTTGTCTTTACAATAGTATTCGCGGTTAGGATAGTAATTATACCTAATTTGCCTTGTTCGGTTAATTAAATGGGATGATAGCTAGATACCGACATAGAATTGTCACATCACCGCTCATAGAAGTAGTTGTGAAGCTAAGTTAGGTTAAATGATTAGAGGTACGACAGTCCATAATCAAGGGCATAAACCCCGTAAACCACATCCACATTGTTAATTGCTCACGAATTAGGACGTCACATCCCCGCTCAACGATGTAGGTTTGAGACTAGTTTCTTGTGTTTAGAGGCTTGAAAGACCGGAACACTGCATGTTAACTCTGTGAGACAACAGTTGAATTTCATATACTTGAACCACTTTGAATTGTAGCATTGCATGACTGTCAGGCTTTAACTCTAGATGCCTTTTATTATTGTTTACTGATTATTTTGTGATCACTCCTAGATTTATTTTAAACTACCAAAATCTCCTAAATCAACACTTGCGAAGGTTAAATTAACACTTGAACTTAAAAATTCGCTGAAATAGTCCAGTTCCTGTGGGTCTGACATCCGGCTCTTAAAAGAGCCACTGTCTTACTTGAATGACAGCGTGCGCTTGCGCGTGCATTGGGGCCCAACACAAGACCAGTCATAGGATGGCATGTATGCATGCATTACATGAAGCTCAACCACTGGACCTAGAAGGACCACTTTCCAATGCAATTCATGGATTAGATGCTTGACAAATTGGTAGGTAGAGGCTGGTATTATTTTCTGGATGGATACTCAGGGTACAATCAGATCACTATAGCCTTGGATGATCAAGAAAAACTACCTTTACCTGTTCGTGTGGAAGATTTTCTTTTAGGAGAATTCCTTTTGGATTGTGCAATGCACCTGCTACATTCTAGCACTGCATGATATCAATATTCTAAGATATGGTGGAGGACACCATCGAGGTATTCATGGATGACTTCTCAGTTGTGGGTGACTCATTTGAATTTTGCCTTGAACACTTGAGCAAAGTGTTGAACAGATGCAAAGAAACTAATCTGGTCCTAAATTAGGAAAAATGTCATTTTATGGTCAAGGAAGGAATAGTGTTGGGTCGCAAAATCTCTGGAAAGGGGATTGAGGTGGACACGGCGAAAATTAAAGTTATAGAAGAATTGCCACCACCCATTTCCATAAAAAGGGTCAGAAGCTTTTTAGGGCATGCAGGATTCTATAGGAGGTTCATCAAGGAATTTTCAAAGATTGCAAAACCATTGTGCAAATGGCTTGAGAAAGAGGTGAAGTTCATATTTGATGAGGCATGTCTAAAGGCCTTTTAGTTCTTGAAAGAGAAACTCATCACTGCGCCTATTATCATAGCTCCAGATTGGTCTCTTCCATTTGAAGTAATGTGTGATGCTAGTTGGGTTGCTCTTTGTGCTGTCTTGGGCCAACGAAGAGCAAAGATTTTCCATCCTATCTATTATGCTAGTAAGACACTCAACACAGCCCAAAAGAACTACACTATCATGAAACAAGAGCTGCAAGTAGTGGTCTTTGCATTCGAGAAGTTTCGAGCATACTTGCTTGGAACTAAGGTGATCTTCCATACAGACTATGCCACATTAAGATACCTGATATCTAAAAAGGGTGCTAAACCCAGGTTGATTAGGTGGGTGATGTTGCTTCAAGAATTCGAGTTTGAGGTGAAAGACAGGAAAGGAACTGGAAATCAGGTAGCTGATCACTTATCTAGATAGAGTTTGAGGCTAGGGAAAGAGATTATATTGATATCGATGATGCTTTCCCAGACGAGCAGGTCCTAGCTATATCCCAGGACTTGATTCCGTGGTTTGCTGACTTTGCATATTATTTAGACAGCGACATGATCCCAGCAGACATGACTCCCCAGCAAAAGAAGAAGTTTTTATTTGATGCCCGAAGATACTACTGGGATGAACCATACTTATTTTGCATTTGTGCAAATGGGATCATTCGTAGGTGTGTCCCATAGGTGGAAATGTTGAGCATTCTGGAGGCCTTTCACTCATCTCCAGTTGGGGGTCATCATACTGGTATCCGAATTGCACATAAAATCCTGCAATGCGTGTATCACTAGCCCTCTATTCACCAAGATGCCTATGATTATGCCAAGGCATGCGATCAATGTCAAAGATAGGGTGGCATTACTCGCAAGCATGAGTTAACATTAACCCCTATTCTGAAGTTGAGTTATTTGATGTATGGGGTATAGACTTTATGGGCCCATTTTTCAGCTCATATGGGATGAAATACATCTTGGTGGCAGTGGATTATGTCTCCAAATGGGTGGAGGCTATTGCATTACCTAACAATGAAGGCAAAAGTGTCACAACATTCCTACATAAACACATATTTCTAGAGAGGGTACGCAATAGGTCCGTGGCAGGGTGGCCTGGCTCCGCGTTTCACGTCGTGCCACGTTGGGCCTTATTCCCTGGACCCCCAGTTTCCAGTGAAGGTTCGCGTCGGTAGCATGTCACAGAGGCAGTGCTTCGCGATGCACTCCATGACACGTTGCTTGTTATTCCGGGAAAAATTCCCACTAGTATAAATAGAAAACTTAGGTTCATTTTTCAATATTCTGACTTGGTGGTGCAAGAACGTGGGTTACAGGCAGTTGAGGGGACGAAATTATCAGGGTTTTTCTCTCTTTCCTTCTCCTTGTATTCAATTGCTTGTATGTTTAACACTCATTTAACGATGTTTAATCCACAAATGGGTGGCTAATTCATCTTCTTGCTGAGGTTATGAACACTTGTAATGAAATGTGATCATTGATTCTTTGGTTTTTCATCTTTTCTTCCATGGTTGTTCTATTAATTCTTGTTCTTACTGCATTAATGTGTGGCCTATGTTAATGTACATCTAAAAAGTCCGGTTTCACTCAAGAGAGCAAGAAATTGGAAAGTTGTGAATTAATAGGATATGATCTTTTCTTAGTTTGGGAAAATTGAGAATTGATTTACCTTCAGGATAGAAATATACCTGAAAGTCGTATTAGTCAATTTAGGAACCGGGTTTGTATGGCTAGAACATGAATTGCATTTAATCACAGAAATGTAGGTGGATGGTTCATGATTATTAAGTGGGGTTAAATACGAGAGTTTTAATCTCTTGGCAAGTTCTTGAATAGAAACCGGAGGAAAAAACTAACCAAATTATGTCGATAATTAATTTCATTACATGTTCGTTTAACCTCAGAATGCTCTCATTCATAGTTCAGACTCACATTAGATAGTTGTTTTAGATTTAGCATAAAAATTATAAATCAAAATATCCAACTTTTGGTTACGTTGTTGTCTGCAATTTTAGAATTAGAATATAGTACACTTGAGCAGATTGCACTTCATCCCAGTCCCTGTGGGATCGATACTTGTCTTACTTAAGCCACTTTACTACTTGTTCGACCACGTGCACTTGCATGTAGTTATATACCCAACAAACGACCGAACAAGTTTTTGGCGCCGTTTCCGGGGACTGGTAAATTGGTGAATTTATTTTAAGTGTTAATTTACTATATTTTTATTTTTTTAGTGTTGACAACTTGGTCTTAGCCTGTATTTTGCAGAATTAATCTCTGTTGAACACTGGCAAGAGACAAGGAACTGGTGGACTCGTATATAGAGCCAGAAAGATTATTTCATCGACAGCGGAGAGAAGCTCTAGAAAGAAAGTTGCAGTTGCTCAGACAGACAATCATGGAGCAACAACAGAATCCACCGGTAGTACGGGCAGTGTTAGTGCCCGAAGAAGTAGCAGCTCGGCCGGTTCGCGAGGTGGCAGTCCCACATGCTGATAATGTCACATCTAGCATCCGCAAACCTGAGCCAGGAGGGAGGTTCGAACTTAAGCAGAATATGGTGCAATTGTTGCACACTAGCAGGCAGTTTACAGGTCTCCCTCATGAAGATCCACAACAGCATCTCCAAAATTTTTTGGAGATAAGTGACACTTACATCCCCGCTGGAGTGTCATCAGATTATGTCCGGCTTACATTGTTCCCATTTTCACTATTGGGAGAAGCCAAGAGGTGGTTGAAAGCTGAGCCAAAGAATTCTATTTGTATGTGGGATGATCTTGCGAGGAAATTCTTGATACGGTTTTTTCCCTCCGATAAAACAGCAAGACTTAGAAGTCAAATTCTAAGTTTCAAACAGAGGGAGGGAGAGAATTTATATCAGGCTTGGGAGAGATTCAAGTCCATGTTGCGGGATTGTCCTCATCATCATCAGTCCAATGATGTGCTGGTGCATACTTTTATAGAGGGTTTGGAACCCCATACAAAAATATTGCTAGACTCAGCAGCTGGAGGACAGGTGCTGGAGAAAACTTATGAGGAGCTGTATACCGTGTTGAACCGTATTTCGCAGGGCAATCCGGAATGGAATGCTGATTCGTCAAGAGACGGGACAAGGAAAGCAGCAGGAGTGCTAGAACTGGATGGGTTTACAGCTATTGCTACACAGATAGCTGCATTACAAAATCAACTTAACACCCACTTCAGCAACATGACAATGAACCAGCCCCAAGCCCCAGTGAATGCAGTGCAGCAGATGTGGTGTGAAGTGTGCGGAAGTAGTGAGCACTCAACTGAGTGTTGTGGAGCAAATCCTGACTCGGTAAACTTTGTGGGAAATATGCAAAGGAACAACCACCAACAGTATGGTAATAGCGACAATTCCAATTGGAGGAATCACCCGAATTTCTCCTGGGGTAGCAACAACCATCAGGGGCAGAGTTCAAGTCAGGGTGTGCAAAGGAACCAAGGGGGGCAGCAGAATTATCAAGCACAATTCAGAAACAACAATGCACCTCCTCCACCACCATCACCCAGCATTGAGGAGATGTTCAAGACCATGATAGCTACCCAAGCTCAATTGCAGGCTGACTATGTGAAATTGGCAGCCGAAGTGAAAAACAACCAGTTAGCTACCAAGGCACTTGAATATCAATTTGGGCAATTTGCTGGAGCCCAAAACACCAGGCCTAGAGGAGGACTTCCGAGCGACACAGATCCCAATCCCAAGCAGGTGAATGCAGTGACCACAAGGAGTGGTTTGTAGCTGAAAGAGGTGGAACCAGAAAGACCACCTCAACAATCGGGAGCAACAGAAGTCGAGAGGGAGCAAAGTACTGAGAGGGGGAAGACTAAGGAAGCTGAATCTGAAAGACCACCACCCCCGTTCCCTCAATGATTAAAGAAACACAAGGAGGAGGCGTGTTTCAAGAAATTCATGGAGGTGCTGAAATAGGTACATATTAACTTACCTCTTGTTGATGTTTTGCAGGGAGTGCCGAAATATGCCAAGTATATAAAGGACATCATGGAAAATAAAAGTCGGTTGATTGAGTATGCTACGGTGGCTCTAACGGAGGAGTGCACTTCCCGGATTCAAAACCAACTGCCCACAAAGCTCAAAGACCCTGGGAGCTTTACTATAAAGATTACTATTGGGCAAAGTATCCAAGCTCGTGGATTGTGTGATTTGGGAGCGAGCATAAATTTGATGCCGCCATCGGTATTCAAAAAGCTGGGTCTAGGGAGTCCTAGACCCACAACAGTGATCTTGCAATTGGTGGATCGGTCCTTAGCCAGACCTGATGGCATTGTGGAGGACATTCTGGTGCAAGTTGGCTCCCTGATCTTCCCGGTAGATTTTATCGTGCTGGATTTTGAACCAGACGCGGAAGTCCCATTTATTTTGGGACGTCCCTTCTTGGCGACCGGGAAAGCGCTGATTGATGTAGCTGCGGGGCAGCTAATAATGCAAGCACATGACAAGGTGGAAGTGTTCGATGTGTACAAGGCACCCAAGCTCCCGATGGTGCACAAAGAACTCTCGGTGATCAATGTGATTGATCAAGGCGAGGATGAGCAGAGGAAGGATTCACGAGAGTTATTGGGAAAACCACTAGAATGGTGTGAGCACTACTGGGGGGAGGACGGTGATCGAGAGAAATCGTCCATCACCCTAGAGGACAACTGAGCTTAACGACGTCGAGCCGCGACGGTAAACCAGGCGCTACACGGGAGGCAACCCGTGAAAAAAGAAAATTTTCTCTTTGTAAAGTGTGAATAGATTTTTCTTATTCTTTTTCTTGATTAACAACTAAATTTTTAGTTTTTGTTTTTGTTTTTATTTTTATTTCGAGTGAAACCTATAAGTCTAACCAATTTCTTTGAGTGAGATGAATTTTAGGTCAAACGGAGGAAAATATGCACGGAATCGCAAAGGAAAATTCGAGGTATGAAAATCAATAAAAAGTGGCAAAACAGTGAACTAGGGCGATAGCTCCGTGTCACGGAGGAGGACCTCCGCGTTACCCTCCGTGACACATTGAGGTATAAATCCGGAATTGTAAAAAATTCCAGAGTACCCTCGCGACAGCTCCGTGTCACGGAGGCAGTGCACCGCGATGCACTCCATGACACGTTGCCGTGTATATCACGACGGGTCACACCGGATCGCCGGGTGACCCGCGCGATTTTCCCACTTTTAAACCCCGAAACCCCCTCACTTTTCCTTATTTTTCACTCACTCCGCGACCAAACTCCCTAAAACCCATCCCCCTTCAACGTGACACGGGATAGGCCCAGAAAATCATTGAGTTTTCTTCAACTCTTCAACTTCAAGGTATGTTCTTCGATTCCATCTCATTTCTTGTCGATTTTCTTCGATATTGAGCATTTTAGGTGAGCTAAGTTTGCCCTAAGTAGAAGTTAATCATGAATTCAATTGAATTGTTGTTGATGAATGTTCGGAATATCATTATGATTGCTTGAACTCGTTAATTGCATAATTTAATCGAATTTTGTTGATACAATCATATTTAGGGCTTGTTTTTGAATTTGAAGTGGAAAAAGGTAGTGAACTTGTGAAATTCATGCCGGGTTGTACATGTTGAGTGAGATGAGTCGATGTGCTAGTTGTTATGATGTTAAAAGACCGACGTATTCTCGGGTTAGGGGAATATTGAAATTTGCAAGAATTGGGTTGGTTGTATAGGTTCGTGTAGATAAATTCTTGTTGTTTTCGTTTCTTTGGTTTTTTTTGTTGCTAAGTGCGATGGATTAAAAGGTTGTCGATGGTAATGATTGTGGTTAGCTGTACGAAGTCTGAGTAGTACATAGAATATATACTGTCGAATTCTTCGTATGCACTAAGCATGTTTGTATAGTTGGTTGTTTATGTGTGTAAATAAAGATGATCTTGCCGGAATGTTGTAAATTTGGCTAAGGACTAAGTGTGGGGTAGCCTAGCTTAACCCGACCTTAGTCGAAGTTAATATTCATTGGCTTAACATTGATCTTGTCTACTTGGGTTGACAGGTAAAATGGCAAGCAGGCAAGAAAAAGGGAAAGACGCATCAACATCTGGCGCCGGAAGAAAGTGAATCAGACTGGGCATAGCAGTCCCAGCAGCACCAGCGGTTCAACACGGCCAACGCCGCCAATACGGAACCAGGTGGGTGACGGATGAGGGGAAGAAGTGGTATGCCAAGCACAAGGAAAACAAATACTTCCCCGAGGAACATATAGCACGGGAACCATTGGCACAGGAGTTCCCTAGGATTGTCCACTGGATCGAGGCAGCTGGGCTCAACTTCATCTTTGAAGAGCCCAAGGAATGCAACCTGCACCTGATTCGAGAATTCTACGCCAACTGGAACCCGACACTCAGAAGTCACACCATAAAAATCATAGGGCAAATAGTCACATTTGAGCCCCACCACCTCAATGCTATCATAGGGGCGCAGGACACAGACGCCCTCATGCTTCGACAGTTGAACATCACTCCACTGTATGCGGACATCAGAAGCACATTGTGTCGGACCCGATCGACAGCTAGATGGAGCAGACACAAAGAGAGGGGCTACCATCAGACTTTTCCCTATTCACAGATGAACAGGGAAGCCAGAATATGGCTAAAAATTGTCTGTTCCTGCCTAATCCTGGGGGTACATATGACAGATGTAACCCGGGATCATGTATGCCTGGTGTACGCACTGATGAAAGGGCTGGAGATCAACGTGGGGGCGGTGATTATCTCCGCCATGAAGATAGCCTTATTGCATCAGGGGTACAGGTACGGCTTTGGTGGACTACTCACCACCTTCCTGAGGGCCTAGATGTTGAGGAAGAGGCCCTTGACTATATCCCGCAGATGGAGCGACGGGCCTTAGATGTAACTAAAACTAAGGCACCCGACACCACCCACGGGATAGTGCTTACACTTTGCGAGCGACATGCTCGTGATGATCAGTATATGGCTCGCATGTATGGGATGCAAATGCTCCAGCTAAGGATAGGCGGGAGGCCGGCGACAGAGGAGGAGTTATGGCAGCTCGCGCTAGACTACCCTTTCGGTGAGAATGCCAGGGCTCTATGCCAAGTGGGGCCAGCATTTGTAGAGCCGACGGATGATGATGTCCCCACAGACGAGGAGACACGTCGGGAGGACTCCGATGTAGAGTCCAATGATGACGACGGGGGTGATTCAGA
This sequence comes from Datura wrightii, assembly GCA_035772735.1. NCBI lineage: Eukaryota > Viridiplantae > Streptophyta > Magnoliopsida > Solanales > Solanaceae > Datura > Datura wrightii. The sequence goes on along the minus strand of JASDFA010000008.1, from coordinate 8,104,364 downwards.
CATGGGAGATGAAGCAGCAACACCTGCTGAAGAAGTGGAGTACTTTGATTGATCAGGGAGTTCCACCACCTGATTTTTGTGCTATTTTAACTTTTGTGAACATTGGGGACAGTGTTCGAGCTAAGTGTGGGGTAGGAGTAGTTAGGTGCTGGGTGTGCTGTTATGTATATATTCTAATCTGTTGCCGTGCCTGTGAAATTTTGTTGTTCCCTGTGATTTGTGAATTGTTAAGTTGTTGTTCTGTATTGTGATATATGTGGACCTGTTGTGTGTTGCTGAATGTTGCTAGCTGATTTTGTACATATTTTTGTTATCGAATTGATCGATATTTTTGTTAATCGAAATGATCGATATTTTTAAAAAAAAAATTCAATTCGGGGGTTTCTCGGCGTTTGTTTTCGGTTCTTTTATCGAGGATGGTCCTATTGAACCGAAGTCATAGTTAGTGACCGTTCCCTATGATGGATGGATGACGACCGTCTTAAGGGAAATTTAGTCGTTAGGAGTAGGTTTTTCAATTATTTTTCAGTTGTTTTTCTTTTGTGGGTTGCATCCCAAAACCTGTAGTTACTTTATGGTTGCGAAATTCTGGTTGCGTGTTGTACATGATATTTGTAATGCAAAGGTGATTCGTATGAAAGCATGCAACTTTGTAAATATGTTGAGATACCTAGGCCATAGAGTTCGATTCAGTGTGATTGAGGCTTAATGTTTGAATTCCTGTAATTAGCTGATTGAAGAGTCTGTGAATACATCTTGAATTGAGCATGTGCAATAATTGTGAAGTAAGGTTTTGTTATTCCATGCTATTGTGAAGTGTCTAGAACTTGATTGGTGTGTGTACAAAATGAAATGAAAGAGGTGTATTGTAGGAGAGGATATAGGCATTTCTTTGTTTTAACCGAAAGTTTCTATTTTTCATTGTCGTACCCACCTTGATTGTATACCCTAGTCAGCCCGTTGAGCCTTTAGCCTATTATTTTTTCTTTTGTCAAAAAGTGTAAACCGAGCTTAATCTTTTTTTTCATTAGCTGTAAAGTCTATACAAAACTCTTAAGTGCTTAAGAAGAGAAAATCATTTTCCCAAAGTGTCAAAAGAGTGAGAAGGGTGAAAAGAAAAGAAAAGCCGAGTGATGGAAGAAAAGAAAAGGTTGAAGGTGCACTTGTTATGAATAGACTATAATGAAGGTGCATGAATAATCTTTGTTGTTGTGTCAAGTGTGCTTAATAAGATGGGCCAAACTAAAGAAAAACATCAAGAATGGGAGGATGAAAAAGAAAAAAAAGAAACAATGTCCATGAGTTGATGGGATGTGTTGAAAAGGCGCTTAAGGATGCTAGTGGCTATTATTGGCTAACCCAATATTTACTAGTTCCGCAGCTTCCATTACAACCAGTTAAATTCCTACGTGATCTTACATCGCACTTCTTTATATTAGTGGAGTAATACACTAAGGGCAAGCTTATGGGTCATGACATGATGCATGTGAATTCTTTTGGGAGAGAGATCGAAATTGTGTTTACATGCCCCTGCTTGAAATTTTGTGAGTTCATATGAGCAAAAAGGGGAAGACTCTCTTGTGTTGTGAGGGCACATGCTTGATGAGAGATTAATTTTCATCGGATATCTTGATCAGCTGATTTGCATGAGTTTGCCAATATCGAGAGTCGATTCTTAGGTCTAGGAGGTCTTGATGTATTGAAGGTCATTGCATTGATAGGACCATGCATGTTTTCTTGATGATTTGCTGTATTGAATAATCGGTATGACCGTAGCCTAAATTGTCGAACCAAAGTAGCGAGGTTGGGATGTAAATTGCATGAGGTTAGGATTGTTGTTCGAGGACGAACAAGGATTTAAGTGTGGGGTAAGTGATCTTGGGCAAATTTATATGCCCAAGTGATACTCAAATGTGGAATTTTAGCCTTGTTTATCTATCAATATGTATACATTCTCATGTAATTGGTAATAAAATGTGAATTTATACTAACCAACATGATTAGCATTGTTTTGCAGGTAAAATGTAATTTTGGGAAGCTAAAATGCATGTTGGAGGATATCGGGGTTGGACTCGGATGAGAGCAAGGGACAAGGCATTGGAAAGCATAAAATAAAGGGGCTCCGCGATGGAGCCGTGTCACGCTGCCATCGCGGAGGCCTTCTGCCTGGATAGGGAATTTTCACCCAATTTCCAGAGAGGGTACGCGATAGGTCCGTGGCAGGGTGGCCTGGCTCCGCGTTGCACGTCGTGTCACGTTGGGACTTATTCCCTGGGCCCCCAGTTTCCAGTGAAGGTCCGCGTCGGTAGCATGTCACGGAGGCAGTGCTCCGCGATGCACTCCGTGACACGTTGCTTGTTATTCCGGGAAAAATTCCCACTAGTATAAATAGAACACTTAGGTTCATTTTTTAATATTCTGACTTGGTGGTGCAAGAACGTGGGTTACAGACAGTTGAGGGGACGAAATTATCAGGGTTTTTCTCTCTTTCCTTCTCCTTGTATTCAATTTCTTGTATGTTTAACACTCATTTAACGATGTTTAATCCATAAATGAGTGGCTAATTCATCTTCTTGCTGAGGTTATGAACACTTGTAATGAAATGTGATCATTGATTCTTTGGTTTTTCATCTTTTCTTCCATGGTTGTTCTATTAATTTTTGTTCTTACTGCATTAATGTGTGGCCTACATTAATGTACATCTAAAAAGTCCGGTTTCACTCGAGAGAGCAAGAAATTGGAAAGTTGTGAATTAATAGGATATGATCTTTTCTTAGTTTGGTAAAATTGAGAATTGATTTACCTTCAGGATAGAAATATACCTGAAAGTCGTATTAGTCAATTTAGGAACCGGGTTTGTATGGCTAGAACATGAATTGCATTTAATCACAGAAATGTAGGTGGATGGTTCATGATTCTTAAGTGGGGTTAAATACGAGAGTTTTAATCTCTTGGCAATAGTTCTTGACTAGCAACCGGAGGAAAAGACTAACCAAATTATGTCGATAATTAATTTCATTACATGTTCGTTTAACCTCAGCATGCTCTCATTCATAGTTCAGACTCACATTAGATAGTTGTTTTAGATTTAGCATAAAAATTATAAATCAAAATATCCAACTTTTAGTTACGCTGTTTTCTGCATTTTTAGAATTAGAATATAGTACACTTGAGTAGATTGCACTTCATCCCAGTCCCTGTGGGATCGATACTTGGCTTACTTAAGCCACTTTACTACTTGTTCGACCACGTGCACTTGCGTATAGTTATATACCCAACAAACGACCGAACAATTAGCATCTCCTAGTCAGAGTTGGTGAGTCCTCATCGTTTGAGGGCCCTTCTTATCAGTTATATTCAGTGTTTTCAGTTTTAGACTTGAGTGAGTTAGTTTGGGTCTTGCCCCATCAACTCGTCAGTAGTCAAGGATTATGAGACATAATATGTATTCAGCTTTAGACTAGTGTTATGTATTCATATGTTCAGATGTTATGAGATTTTCAAACTTCCACTATGCTATATGTTAGATTTCTACATTTAAAAATGTTGAGCTTAGATGTTAAGTTCATGCCATGGGTCGACTTGGAGCCTCTTGGGGTTCTTTGTCCCGTGTCTCGATCCGGGCCTATGTTCGGGTCGTGAAAAACTTGGTATCAGAGCATTAGGTTCTTAAGTATCCTAGGGTGTCTGAAAGCCGCGATAAGTAGAGTTTTTTTCATGGGTGTGAAGCCTACCACACTTATGACGAAAAGGCTACGAAACGTTCCCATTCTTTCATGATCTATGTCGTGCGATGAAATGTCTCTCTATCCTTGTAACTCGTGTTATACACATTTGCATAATCATGCTTCCTCACCAAGTTAATAGAAGAAGAAACGAAAATGGAAATGTCCATGAGAATGGCAATGGAGATGGGCACCAGCAGGCCCTACCAGCCCCTGAGGATTCCGTGCCCGAGCAGGTTGCCCATGCAGAGTTTAGTGCTGCCATTTAGATGTTAGATCATGCTTTGACCACCCAAGTCAACCAACAGGTTGTAGTGCATGTCCCTTAGAATGGGAATGCGGCGGCAACGATAGTTAGAGATTTTCTGAGGATGAACTCTCTGGAGTTCCTTGGATCAAAGGTGGATGAGGATCCACATTAGTTTATTGATGCAGTTCTAAAGATGACCTAGATCATGGGGGTGACCGGGGAGGAGTGCACAGATTTAGCCTCATATCAGTTGAAAGGGGTAGGGCACATCTAGCTTAGGCAATGGAAGGATAGCATGGCGGTTGGAGTAGGCCGCATTGGTTGGGATGAGTTCCATACCACATTTCTGGATCAACTCTTCCCACGAGAGATGAGGGAGATTAAAGCAGCTGAGTTTCTGAACCTAAGGTAGGGTAACATGGCGGTTCAGGAGTATGCTTTGGAGTTCACTCGCTTGTCCAAGTATTCACCTGAGATGGTGACAAATCAGAGAGCCTGAGTGAGTCAGTTCATGCATGGGATAGAAGACTATTTGGTCAAAGATTGCTGGAACGCGATGCTTCATCAAGACATTGATTTCTCAAAGATAGTTCGATACGCCTAGTAGATGTAGGCAATGCAGGTGATTGAGTGGGAGAGAGAGTCCAAGAGGGCCAGGACTGATAGCTTTGGATTCTCCTAGCAGAGACCTGGTGGTGGACACCGTCATCAGTCCCACCAGAGATCATCATCCCCGCACCATTAGAAACAAGTGTGCCACCCAGATCTAGGCGCGACGAGAGGGTACGAGCATCAAGCTCTCGAGGTTAGGGGAGCATATCTATGGTGACCAGTATTCCATCTTGTGATAGGTGTGGCCGGAGGCACATGGGTAGGTGCTTAGCAGGTTCAGGTGCTTGTTTAGGGTGTGGAATGCCCGAACATATGCTCAGAGATTTTCTAGTAGATAGACAGGGCCATGGTAGAGTCCGAAACCCAGCCACTAGTTCAGCAGCCCAACCAGCACGCTTAGTTCAGTAGGGAGCCTCCACTAGTGCAGGTGGTGGTCAACATTAGAATAGATTCTATGCCCTAGCATCTCGTCAGGAGCAGGAGGTCTCCCCAAATGTAGTCACTGGTATGTTACGAGTATTCCACCTTGATTGGCTACTTTATCTTTTGTGACGCCCTATGTTTCTAGTAGTTTCGGAGTCAGTCCTGAAATCCTATCAAAACCCTTCCCAGTCTCTACTTCAGTCAGTGATTCAGTTATAACTCGATGGGTATGTAGAAACTGCCCTGTCATAGTCCTTCAGAAAATCTCCCCAGCAGATTTAGTAGAGCTATCAATGACAGATTTTGATGTTATCTTTGGAATAGATAGGTCGCATGCATGTTATGCCTCAATAAATTGTAGAACCCTTGCGGTAGAGTTTCGATTTCCGGGTGAGCCAGTCCTAAAGTGGAAGGGTAGTGCAGCTGTGCCTATAGGTCATTTCATTTCCTATCTTAAGGCTAGAAAGATGATTTCTAAAAGTTGTGTGTACCATCTAGTTAGGGTTAAGGATGCTACATCCGAAACCCCGACTATCCAATTAGTTCCTATAGAGTGCGAATATCTAGAAGTATTTCTAGATGATTTACTGGGAGTTTCTCCCGAGCAGGAGATTGATTTTGGTATTGACCTTCTTCCCAATACATAATGACTCTAGCTGAGCTAAAGGAGATGAAGGAGCAATTGAAGGACCTCTTACACATGGGTTTCATCAGACCTGGCAAATCCTCATGGGGTACACCAGTGCTCTTTGTCCAAAAAAAGGATGGTTCCCTTCATATGTGCATTGATTATCGGCAATTGAACAAGGAAATAGGCATCCCCTTCCCTAGATTGATGATTTGTTTGACCAGCTTTAGGGTTCTAAGTGTTTCTCAAAGATAGACCTCAGATCCGGATACCATCAGCTCATGGTTCAGGAGAGTGACATCCGAAGACAGCCTTCGAGACTGGTATGGTCACTATGAGTTTGTAATTATGTCTTTTGGACTAACAAATGCTCCTGCAGGTTTTATGGATTTGATGGACAGGGTGTTCAAGCCATATTTGGACATGTTCGTGATTGTGTTCATAGATGACATTCTCATATACTCTTAGAGCAAGAAGGAGCATGCCGCTCATTTGAGGGTGGTACTACAGACTCTTAAGGATCACCAATTATATGCTAAGTTCAAAAAGTGGGAGTTTTGGCTAGACTCAATAGCATATTTAGGTCATGTGGTGTCAAGTGAGGGTGTACAGGTGGACTCTCAAAAGATAGAAGCGGTGAAGAATTGGCCTAGACCAGTTAGTCCTTTAGATATCATGAGTTTCTTAGGTTTATATGGTTACTACTAGAGGTTTGTTGAAGGGTTTTCATCCATTGCGGCACCGTTAACTAAGTTTACCTAGAAGAAGGTAAAGTTCTAACGGTCGGAGGCCTGTGAGAAGAGCTTCCATGAGTTGAATACTCGACTGACCTCAACACTAGTGTTGACCCTACCTGAGGGTACCGATGGGTTTGTGGTATATTGTGATGCCTCAAGGATCGGCCTTGGTTCTGTATTAATGCAGCATGGTAAAGTTATAGTATATGCTTCCAGGAAGCTGAAAGTCCATGCAAGAAACTATCCAACCCATGACCTCGAGTTGGCGGTGGTAGTATTTACCTTGAAGATTTGGAGACAGTGTCTATACGGGGTCCATGTAGATGTGCTTACGGACCATAAAAGCCTACAGTATGTTTTTACCCAAAAGGTTCTAAATCTGCATCAAAGAAGATTGTGGGAGCTCCTTAAAGACTATGACATGAGTGTCCTTTATCATCCGGGCACGACAAATATGGTGGCAGACGCTCTTGGTGGACTTTCTATGGAATGTGTGACCCACGTAGATGAGGAGAGGAAAGAGTTAGTGAAGGATGTGCATCGGCTTTCACGATTAAGAGTTCTTCTTATTGACTCGACGGATGGTGGTGTCATTGTCCAGAATGGATTAGAATCTTCCTTGGTGACCGAGGTCAAAGCTAGACAAGACGAGGATCCTATTTTGGTCAAGTTGAAGGAAGCCGTTCAGAATCAAAAGGTGGAGGTCTTCTCCCTAGGGGGAAATGGTGTGCTAAGATATCAGAGTCGTCTGCGTGTACAGGGAGTTGGCGACTTTAGGGAGCAGATGTTGCATGAGGCTCATGGTTCTAGATATTCTATTCATCCAGACCACCAAGATGTACCGTGACCGATGGGAAGTGTATTGGTAGAATTGCATGAAGAAGGACATAGTAAAGTTTGTGGCTAAGTGTCTGAATTGTCAATAGGTGAAGATTGAGCATCAAAGACCTGGAGGTGGCTCCAAGATATTAGTATCCCTACTTGGAAGTGGGAGGAAATCAATATGGACTTCATTACAGGGTTGCCTCATACTCGCCAATTGTATGTCTCTATTTTGGTGGTCGTAGACAGGTTGACTAAAGTAGCTCATTTCCTACCAGTCAAAATTATCGATTCAACGGAAAATTATGCCAAATTGTACATTCGGGAGTTAGTTCAGTTGCATGGAGTGCCCTTGTACATTATATCATATAGAGGTACTTAGTTTACATCCCAGTTTTGGAAATCGTTTCAGAAGGGACTTGGTAGATAGGTCAAGCTTAGCACAGCATTTCACCCGCAAATAGATGGTCAGGCTGAATGGACCATTTAGGCTCTTGAAGATATGTTCAGGGCATGTATGATTGATTTCAAGGGTAGTTAGGATCATCATTTACCTCTCATTGAGTTTGCATATAATAATAGTTATCATTCCTACATTCACATGGCTCTGTTTGAGGCTCTCTATGGGCATAGATGTAGATCGTCTATTAGTTGGTTCAAAATTGGTGAAGCTGCACTGTTAGGACCAGATTCAGTTCATGAGGCTTTGGAGAAGGTTCATATTATAAGGGAAATATTGAAAACAACCCAAAGTCATTAAAAGTCCTAGGCGGATGTGAGGAGGAGAGAACTTGAGTTTGAAGTTGATGATTTGGTGTTTCTGAAGGTATCTCCCATCAAGGGAGTGATGAGGTTTGGAAAGAAGGGGAAACTTAGTCCCCGCTATGTTTGTCCGTATCGGATTGCGAGACGTATTGGCAATGTGGCCTATGAGTTGGAGTTACCCTTAGAATTATCTTCAGTTCATCCAGTTTTCCATGTAACGCTCTTAAAGAAGTGTTTGGGTGATCTAGCTCTGGTCATTCCGGTGGAGAGTGTAGGCGTGAAGAATAGCCTTAGCTATGAGGAGGCTTTGATGGAAATACTTGATCGTCAGGCTTGAGAGTTAAGAAACAAAGAAATAGCCTCAGTCAAGGTTTTGTGGAGGAACCAACATGTTGAGGGAGCTACGTGGGAAGCCGAAGCAGATATGATCGCTAAATACCTGCATCTATTCCCTCCAGGATCAGTTATAGCTTGATGTATCAGTTTCCTCTCTAGGATTCTATTTAGTTTTATGTTTAGATCATTTGTTCCAGTCTCTTTCACGTCAATGCAAATATATATGATTCATGAATTCAGTTCAGTCATGAAATTCAGTCCGGAGACAGTCAATCCATCAGTTTCCAGCATTAAATGTTCAGATTTGGTGTGATGGTTGCATTTTCAAATTTTCAATATGTTTGCCGACATTCAAGGACGAGTATTTCCAAGGGGGAGATATTGTAATACTCCAAAATACCTAAGATCAGATCCGAGGTTTGAAATGGAGAAAATAGGATTTTCTGCACCGGGTGACAGGACGAGTCATCCAGAGACTCGTCAGGTGTACCACGAGTCATTAGGTGACTAATGTAGTGGAGGGTGGACTTTGTTGGATTTTTGGGTTGGGGGCTGACCACGAGTGAAGCCACTAGTCTTGGTCAGCACCACGAGTTGTTAAGTTGGTCCTGGTCAAGAGTTTGACTTGGATGTTGAAGGTTTAGCAGTGCTCCCAATAGCTAGTCACCACGAGTCATCGGGTACACCACAAGTCATCAGGTACACCTCGATTCGTGGTGTGCCTCATGGTGACCAGTGATGATAAGCTTCCAGTGCTGGCAATGAGAATAGACCACAAGTCGTGGCCCTTGACAACGAGTCGTCTAGTCCCTCATTGGGACTGGCACTGTGTATTTTCCTGCGAATTTATTTAGGGCTTTTCTGTAATTTCTAAGTTGCTAAGACCTAAACTATGTCATTTAAAGCTCAGATAGGTATGTTTTAAGAGGGGTTAACTCATTCTAAACCTATTCCTCTCCATGCATGCAAGCTTAGTAGTTTCTAAGGTTGATCCCCTTTTTTCATGATCTATGTCATGCAATGAAATGTCTCTCTATCCTTCTAACTCATGCTATACGCGTTTGCAGAATCATGTATCCTCGCCGAGTTAACGAAAGAAGAAACGAAAATGGAAATGGCCATGACAAAAGGCTCCACCTGCCCCCAAGGATCATGTGCCCAAGCAGGTTGCCCAAGCAAAGTTCAGGGCTTCCATTTGGATGTTAGCTCAGGCTTTGGCAGCCCAAGTCAACCAACAGGCGGTACCGCATGTCCCTCAAAATGGAAATGCGGTGGCGGTAAGAGTTGGAGATTTTCTGAGGATGAACCCTCTGGAGTTCCTTGGATCAAAGGTGGACGAGGATCCACATGAGTTTATTGATGAAGTTTTGAAGATCACCCAGATCATGGGGGTGACCGAGAAGGAGTACACAGATTTAGCTTCGTATCAGTTGAAAGGGGTTGTGTACATCTGGTTCAGGCAATGAAAGGATAGCAGGGCAGTGGAGTAGGCCCTATTAGATCGAATGAGTTTCATACCGCATTTCTGGATCGATTCTTCCTTCGGGAAATGAAGGAGATTAAAGCATCTAAGTTTGTGAACCTAAGGCAGGGTAACATGACGGTTCAGGAGTATTCTTTGGAGTCCACTCGCTTGTCCAAGTATGCACCTGAGATGGTGATAGATTAGAGAGCCCGAGTGAGTTGGTTCGTACATAGGATAGCAAACTATTTGGTCAAAGATTGTTAGACCGTAATGCTTTATCAGGACATTGATTTCTCATGGATAGTTCTGTATGCCCGGTAGATGGAGGCGTTACAGGTGAGTGAGCGAGAGAGAGAGGACAGGAGGGACAAGACTGATAGCTTTGGGTTCTCCCAGCAGAGAGCTAGGGGCGGGCACCGTTAGCAGTCCCACCAGAGATCATCAGCCACAGCGCCATCAGCAGCAAATGTGTCATCCAGATCTAGGCAAGACCATAGGGGACGAGCATCAGGCTATCGAGTTCACTGGAGCAGATTTATGGATCCCAGTATTCCAGCTTGTGATAGGTGTGGCTGAAGGCACACGGGTCGGTGCTTAGCAGGTTTAGGTGCTTTTCTTGGGTGTGTAAAGCCCGGACATATGCTCAGAGATTGTCCAGCATCTTGGCAGGGCCATGGTAGAGGCTGAGACCCAGCCACTAATTCAGAAGCCCAACAAACACAGTTCAATAGGGAGCCTCCACTAGTGCGGGTGGTGGTCAACATTATAATAGATCCTGTGCCCTAGCATCTCATCAGGAGCAGGAGGTCTCCACAGATGTATTCACTGGTATGTTACGAGTATTCCACCTTGATGTGTATGCATTATTAGATCCATGGGATACTTTATCTTTTATGAAGCCCTATGTTGCTAGGAGTCTTGGAGTCAGTCCCAAAATCCTATGAGAACCCTTCTTAGTCTATACTCCAATCAGTGACTCAGTTATAGCTCAACGGGTATATAGAATTTTCCCTTTCACAATCTTCAGAAAGTCTCCCCAGCAGATTTAGTAGAGCTAGCCATGATAGCTTTTGATGTTATCTTAGGCATGGATTGGCTGCATGCATGTTATGCCTCAGTAAATTGTAGAACCCGTGCGGTAGAGTTTTGATTTCCAGGTGAGCATGTCCTATAGTGGAAGGGTAGTTTAGTTGTGCCTGTAGGTTGTTTCACTTCCTACCTTAAGGCTAGAAAGATGATTTCTGAGGGTTACTTGTACCATCTAGTTAGGGTTAAGGATGCTACATCCGAAACCCCAACTATCCTTCAGTTCCTGTACTATGCAAATATCCAGAAGTGTTTTCAGATGATTTACTGGGAGTTTCTCCCAAGCGGGAGATAGATTTTGGTATTGACCTTCTTCCCGATACGCAGCCTATAACTATTCCTCCTTATACAATGGCTCCAACTAAGCTAAAGGAGTTGAAGGACCCCTTATACAAGGGTTTCATCAAACCTAGCAAATCCCCGTGGGGTGCACCAGTGCTCTTTGCCCGAAAAAGGGATGGTTCCCTTCGGATGTGCATTGATTATAAGCAATTCGACAAGGTTACAATCAAGAACAGTCCCCTCCCCAAGATTGATGATTTTTTTGACCATCTTAAGGGTGCTAAGTGTTTCTCAGAGGTAGACCTCAGATCCGGATACCATCAGCTTAGTGTTTGGGAGAGCGACATTCAGAAGACAACCTTCAGGACCCGGTATGGTCACTATGAGTTTGTAGTTATGTCTTTTGGACTAACGTATGCTCTTGTAGCTTTTGTAGGTTTGATGAACAGGGTGTTAAAGCCATATTTGGACATGTTCATGATTGTGTTCATAGATGACATTCTAATATACTCTAGGAGAAAGGAGGATCATGTCGCTCATTTGAGGGCGGACTACAGACTCTTAAGGATCGCCAATTATATGCTAAGTCAGCAAGTGCGAGTTTTGTCTAGACTCAGTAGCATTTTTGGGTCATGTGGTGTCAAGTTAGGGTGTACAGATGGACTCTCAGAAGATAGAAGCGGTGAAGAATTGTCCTAGACTAGTTAGTCCTTTGGATATTAGGAGTTTCTTGGGTTTAGCTGGTTACTAGTTTCTTGAAGCGTTTTCATCCATTACGGCACCACTGACTAAGTTGACCCAGAAGAAAGTGAAGTTTAATGGTTTAAGTCTTGTGAGAAGAGCTTCAAAGAGTTAAAGACTTGACTTACCTCAGCACCAGTGTTAACCCTACCTGAAGGTACCGATGGATTTGTGGTATATTGTGATGCCTCTAGGATTGTCCTTGGTTATGTGTTAATGCAGCACGGTAAAGTTATTATCTATGCTTCTAGGTAGCTAAAAGTCCATGAAAAGAACTATCTGACTCATGACCTCGAGTTGGCGGCGGTAGTATTTGCCTTGAAGATTTGGAGATACTATATGTACAGGGTCCATGTAGATGTGTTTACAGAACACGAAATCCTACAGTACATGTTTACCCAGAAGGATCTAAATATGCATCAAAGAAGGTGGTTGGAGCTCCTTAAAGACTATGACATGAGCGTCCTTTATCATCCGGGCAAGGCAAATGTGGTGCTAGACACTCTTAGCAGGCTTTCTATGGAGAGTGTGACCCACGTAGATGAGGAGAGGAAAGAGTTAGTGAAGGATGTGCATCATCTTGCATGACCTGGAGTTCGCCTTGTTGACTAGATGGATGGTTGTGTCATTGTGCAGAATGGATTAGAATCTTCCTTGGTGACCGAGGTCAAAGCTAGACACGACGAGGATCCTATTTTGGTCATGTTGAAGGAAGCCATTCAGGATCAGAAGGTGGAGGTCTTCTCCCTAGGGCATGCCTAAGATATCTGATATGCAGTATTTGGAACTTGTTTGTGAAAGTAAGAGTCTTACTTGTTCAGTCTCATGTTTCATATTTTACTATATCTGTGAGTGGGGGACTTCATTTTCTGTGAGGGTACATGGTTTATGTTTGATTCTACCAGTTGTCTGTGTAAAAAGCATTGGTGATGACTTCACTATTTGTTAATAGCTAGATGACTTCATCCCTGTTAACATGTTTTGTGGTTTCTTGATATGCATATGTTGATTTGGTTCACGGGAAAAAGGGTCAAAAGTTGTTTGAGTTTATAGTGCAAATTTTGGTTGATGTTGGTTGTAGTATCCTAGGTTTATTTTCTAGTTAAGTGTCATGTTTAGTTTTTGTTCTCTTTGCCTGAGGACATGCAAAAGTCATAAGTTGATGGTATTGATGTGCTGTGAGTTTACAGCACTTTTGACGCTTAAAAATGAGGAAATAGCATGGACTTAGGTATGTTTATATGGATAAGAGGCACCTTTACTTTGATTTCATGGAAAATATTGTCATGCTCCAGCTAGGGAGGCATGACTGGCACCTAGTGCCACACTGAAATATGACTGATCTGGCTAGGCTTATGCATGTCCGCAACCTAATTCAAAAAAACAACGAGTTATATCTCGCTTGTAGATACAGCCTCCGGCTGACAAGGCCATATAGCCACATGAAAGTAAAAACAGCTAACCAACAACAAGCAATAGTAGGATATCCTATGCGAGCTGACAAGACCACCATGCTGATCTTGGGCATAATTGTGTGCCCAAGTGCTATTTTATAACTTAGTTTAGTCATGTTTGTCATGTTTGTCTAATTATACACTTACATTCTCACATGAATTTATGTAAATTTGAGTATGCACTAACTAACATGATTAGTCCTTGTTTTGTAGGTGAAAAAGTCATATGATGGACTAAATAATGATGGGTGAAGTGAAGAAATGGAGTTGGAAGCGAATTGCAAAAGTTGGCAAGAAAGCATGCCATGGCAAGGCTGGCCGCGCCAGGCAGCGTGCCACACTGTGCCTGTGCCGCACCCAGCGTCGTTCCATGCCAAGGCCATGTGCGCGAGAGAAGGAAGCAAACCAGGGCGCCTGCGCGCCAGTGCCGTGCCACGCTAGGCACTGCTGCGTGCCACAGGCCGTGTCACGCAGGCCATCGCGCAGCCCCAGCGCCATGCCACATTGGCCATCGTGCCATGCCTCGGCCAAGCATGTTTCTAGGAAACTTTCCAGTAAGCCTCCGCATTACATCCGTGGCACGGAGGCCGGCCAAATTTTGTAAATTCCCCATTTACTATAAATTGAACCCTTAGCTTCTAAAATCATTTGTCACGAAATATTTTCTGAAAACCGTAGAGGAGCGAAGGGAGAAGTGAAGAACTCACCTAGGGTTCACTAATTTTACATTCTCTTTTACCTATTCTTGTAAGTACACTACTCTAAATGTGTTTTTGAGTTATTGTACGAACATGAGTGGCTAAAACCCTTCCTCTAGGGTTGAGGCCACGTGAGATGATTGTAATTGCATGAATTTGTTTTGGTTTGAGATGTTAATTGTTGTTTTGTCTTACATTCTTCATTATTGTTGTTTTCATGCTTGATCACCATGAAAACAAATGCGTTAAGCTTAGGTAAAAGCTTCAAAGAGTAACCCTAGGCAAGAACAATAGGAATGTAGGGAGCAAGTTCTTATCTTTTGATATGATTCACAATTGGGATAAATAATATACTAAATTGCTTGCTTGGTTAATAAAACGGGATGATAGCAAGACACCGGCTTAGAATTATCACTCCACCACTCGTAGAAGTAGTTGTGAAGCTAAGTTGGATTAAATGATTAGAGGTACGAAAGTCCCTAATCAAGAGCATAAACCCCGTAAACCACATCCATGTAGTTGAATTGCCCACGAACTAGGATGTCACATTCCCGCTCAACGATGTAGTTGTGAGGCTAGTTTTTCGTGTTTATAGGCTCGAAAGACCATGAACATCGCATTTCCAACTATGTGAGACAACAATTGATAATTTCATATGTGAATCATTACAAAGTATAGCATTGCATGATTATCCGGTCTTAGCTCTAGTTGCTTATTATATCGTTTTTAGATTGTTTTTTGACCACCCCAAAACTTAATTATAATTTACGGAAAACTTCTATAATCAACACTTGTGAAGGTTAATCTTACACTTGAACTTGATAATTTGCTGAATTGTTCCAGTCCCTATGGGTTTGACATCCGGCTCTTAAAAAGGGTCACTGTATTACTTGTACGACCGCATACACTTGCGTGTGCGTTGGAGCGCAACAAGTTTTTGGCGCCGTTGCCGGGTACTTGGCGAAGTTTAGTAAATTTTTATATCTTTTGTGTGATTTTTAATTTCTTTTAAGTGTTGAGAAACTTGGTCTTAGTCTGATATATTGAAGGTGATAGGTTGTCCTTGTAGAGCTGGCAAGGAATAGAGAGCTAGTAGAACCGTTGCTGGAGCCTGAACGTCAAATTCATTTACGCAGGAGGGAAGCCCTAAAGCAAAAGCTAAAGAGACTTTAGGAGAGGTTACAACAACACCCACCGACAGGACAAGCAAAGTTGTTACCTAAAATCATGGCAGCCCGACCAGTTCGCGAAGTGGCTATCCCACTAGCAACAAATGTGACCTCTAGTATCCGCAAATCGGAACCTGGAGGGAACTTTGAACTGAAAAAGAATATGGTGCAGCTGTTACATTCTAGTGTCCAGTTCACTGGGATGAGTCATGAGGACCCACAGCAGCACTTACAGAACTTTCTTGAGATCAGTGACACGTTCGTCCCCACCGGAGTGTCCACAGATTATGTCCGGCTTACCATCTTCCCATTCTCATTGTTGGGAGAGGAAAAGAGGTGGTTGAAATCTGAGCCGACGAATTCCATAACTTCTTGGGATGATTTGGCGAAGAAGTTCCTCATCAGATTCTTTCCTTCAGGCAAGACTGCCAAACTCAGGAGTGAAATATTAAGCTTCAAACAGAGGCCGGAGGAGAACCTGTATTTGGCTTGGGAGAGATTAAAGTCATTATTGAGAGACTGTCCCCATCATTAGCAGTCCAATGAAGTGCTAGCCCATACATTTGTAGAAAGTCTAGACCCACACACAAAAATTTTGCTAGACTCTGCATCGGGTGGGCAAGCCTTAGAGAAGACTTATGATGAGCTGTACACTTTGTTGAACAAGATTGTTCAGGGAAATATAGAGTGGCATAGCGAGTCATCGAGAGGGGCAGGAAAGAGAATAGCATGGCTGGTAGAGATAGATGGTGTAAATGCCTTGTAGGCACAGCTAGCATCATTTCAGCATCAGATGATGACTCAGTTCAATAAACTAAGTATGAACAAATAGCAAGGACAAGTAAATGCAGTTCAGCAAGCTCCGAGTTGGTGTGAAATCTGCGGCAATAATGGGCACAATGCAGAATCCTGTGAGGCTAATCCTGAATCGGACAATTTTGTTGGGAATGTTCAGAGAAATAATCAGAATTTTGGGAACAATTACAACAAGAATTAGCAGAGACACCCGAAGTTTTCTTAGGGGGGAAATCAAAGTCAAAGCTACCAGCAACCTTAGTAGCAGCAGTATCAGCAGCAGAACAGGCAGAATGGTGGCCAGTTGAGCAGCAACATTGAGGAGACGTTGCAGAAGATTATGGAGACACAAACCCAATTAGCAGAGAATCAGGCGAGGATGGCATCGGATTTGAAAACAGCAGTTGGCCACCCGCAATCTAGAGAAGTAGATGGGTCAACTAGCAGTGGCTCACCACACTAGACTGCAGGGAGGATTACCCAGTGACACAGACACAAACCCCCGATAGGTCATTGCCATCAGTCTGAGGAGTGGCAAGCAATTGGTTGAGGCAACACCGAAAGAGAGGAGAAATGACGTGCAGCCAGAGTTGGTTAGAAATGGACCATCCACTGAAGAAGGAGAGAATAGGAGTGTTGTGCAACAACATGCAAAATCATCAATGCAGCCAGCACAGAGACTACCACCACCATTTCTGCAAAGATTCAGAAAGAGCAAAGAGGAGAAATGCTTTAGAAGGTCCTTTGATATTTTCAAAGAACTTCACATAAATTTGCCTTTGCTTGATATTTTGCAGGGAATGCCCAAGTATGCTAAATACTTGAAAGATGTGGTGGCCAACAAAGTCAAATTGGTGGATGTTCAAGCAGTAGCACTGACTGAGGAGTGCAGCCACAGGGTAATGAGCAAGATACCTAAAAAGCTCAAAGACCCAGGGAGTTTTACCCTCCTCATACAAATTGGTTTAGCTAAGGTGATAAGAGCTTTGTGTGATTTAGGGGAAGCAGTTAATCTAATGCCCCTATCCTTGTTTGACACCTTGGGGTTGGGTCAACCGAGACCAACACGGTTGATGCTGCAGCTGGCAGACAAGTCGCAAGTGGCACCCGATGGAATAATCGAGGACCTTCTCATAAAAGTGGGTAAGTTCATTATACCCATTGATTTCATTATATTAGATTTTGAAGTTGATGACAAGGTACCCCTAATCTTGGGACGGTCATTTTTGGCCACTGGGGGAGCAATTATTAATGTAAGAGCAGGGACCCTGAAAATGAGGGTCGATGATGAAGAAGAACTCTTCCGGGTCTACCAAGAGATTAAACCACCCACACATTACAGATACCTTTGTAAGGTCAGTGTGTTATCAAAGGCTAAGAGTGGGGTGGCAGAATCCACAGGTCCACAGCCACAGGAGATGATTACTTTTCAGCCCGAATCTGATGGAGGGCTTCTACTAGAAGAGAAGTTGGAGGAAGAGAGGGATAGAGTGGCGGTTGTTACTTCTAAAAATAAGGAAAAAAAATATGGTTCTCGAAAGGGAACACGGGTATGAGGATGTCCTGAAAAGGATATTCCACATCGTGCCGCGACGTAAAATTAGGCGCTGCTTGGGAGGCAACCCAAGGGTACCACAGGTACAATGTTAATTTCTTTTAGTTGTGTTGATTTTGTTTATGTTCATCTTGTTGTTGTTTTTGGTGGAGATTTAATCACAGATAGAGGGGAAGTCTGAGTGCCCTTGAAGGAGGAAGCTAAGAAGCATGAAAGAGGAAAAGTGTGGGGTCGAATATCCACTTGTTCAAATGAAGAAAAACATGTTGTTAGCTAGGCCTAGAGGCCCCAGGGAGCATTTCTCACCCTTTTTAAATCTTAACTAGATGCTTTGGGGACATAGCATGATTCAAGTGTGGGGTGAGGGAAATTTCAAAATTTTGTGCTTAATTAATGTGGGTGCATGTAGTGCTTGATAGGTATTTGTTGAGGAAAAATTTTTGAGTTAAGCATGATTCACTCACCCGTTGGTTTTTCTTTTCGGTTCTTTTCCAATGGGAGGCACTTTGAACCGAAGAATAAAATTTTTTTCTTTGTCTATACATAGTTGTTTTTAGTCATAGTTAGGGACTATTCCCGACGATGGATGGATGACGATCGTCTTGAGGAAAAATTACTCAATAGGTTTTGGTTTGTGAACCCGTAACTAATGGATGGCTTGATGTTCTTGTTATGTGCTATACATGATTGTGAGATGCAAGTGTGGATTGTGTTGAAGCATGTAAGAAGTTGTATAACTCTGTTTGAGACACCTAGGCTCTTGAATGTGACTCTATGTGCTTAAATCTTAATTTTGAATTCTTGTGATTAGCTGAGTAAGAGTCTGCTGAATTTGTCTTGAATTGAGCATGTGCAATGAGTGTAAGGTTTTTGAATATTCCATGCTATTGTGTAATGTCTAGAACTTGCCTGGTGTGTATACAAAACGAAATGAGGGATGTCGATTGTAGGAGATGATGTAGGCATTTCTTTGAATAAGCCTAATTTTTTATCCCTCGCTTCACCTACCTTGAATGTCTGATCCTAGTTAGCCCCATTGAGCCTTAAGCCTATTCTATGATGGATACAACATAAGCTTAATCCTTTTCTTTCATTAGCCTTAAATTTGATCCAAAACTCCTAAGCGCATAAGTGAAATAAAATCCAAAAGAATAAGGGAGCAAGAATTGCGAAAAAGAAGGAAAAATACTGGTTGTGGGATTTGAGGAAAGGATTAGAGGTGCACGTGTTTGAAACTGCTTGAATATTAGTAGGGAGTAAGAGAACAAATAAATAAAAAAGTTGTTTAAGTACTCCTTACTAATAAGCTAAGTGTTCTTAAAGAAATGGGAAACAGAAGAGGGATTTTAAGATTGAAAAGAAGGAGGGAGAAGTAAGAGAAGAGATTCCCGTAATAAATGTATGATGTATTAAAAGCGCTTAGGGAAGATAGTCACTATTATTAGACATAACAGTACCTACCTGCCCTTAGCTTACATTACGACCCGATAAGTCCTATTTGATCTTATGGTCAAACATTCTTAAATTAGTGGAGTAATACACTAAGCGCAAGCTTATGGGTCAATACGCGTGGCATGTGAATTTTTGTGAGAGTGAGCACAATTCTTATTTATATACCCATACACGGTTTGATTTGAAAATTTGTGAGTAAAAATGGGTAATTCTCTTGTTGTGAGGGAACATGTTTAATGAAGGATAAAATTCATGTTGGATTTCTTGATCAGTTGATTTGCATGAGTTTGTTGAGATTCAGAGTCGATTCTAGAGGTGAGGAAGTCTTGACATAGTATATTTGCTTTTGATGGTTACACCATGCATGCAATATTTTTAACTTGCTATCTAAAAACAATTGTTGTAGTTGTAGCTTGAATTGTCTTGCTCAATTAGCTATGTGTGAGTATTCATGTGCATGAGATGTAAAAGGGTTGTTCGAGGACAAACAAAGCTTTAAGTGTGGAGTAGTGATCTTGGGCATAATTGTGTGCCCAAGTGCTATTTCATAACTTAGTTTAGTCATGTTTGTCATGTTTGTCTAATTATACACTTACATTCTCATGTGAATTTATGTAAATTTGGGTATGCACTAACCAACATGATAAGTCCTTGTTTTTTAGGTGAAAAATACATATGACAGACTAAATAATGATGGGTGAAGTGAAGAAATGGAGTTGGAAGCGAATTGCAAAAGTTGGCAAGAAAGCATGCCATGGCAAGGCTGGCCACGCCAGGCAGCGTGCCACGCTGTGCGTGTGCCGCGCCCAGCGCCGTGCCATGCCAAGGCCATGTGCGCGAGAGAAGGCAGCAAACAAGGCCACCTGCGTGCCAGCACCGTGCCATGCTAGGCACTACTGCGCGCCACAGGCTATGTCATGCAGGCTATCGCGCAGCCCCAGCGCCGTGCCACGTTGGCCATCACGCCATGCCTCTGCCAAGCATGTTTCCAGGGCACTTTCCAGTAAGCCTCCCCATTACTTCCATGGCACGGAGGCAAATTAGTGCGTTCAGCTCCGTGCCACGGAGCCATTCCATGACCGGCCAAAATTTGTAAATTCCCTATTTACTATAAATTGAACCCTTAGCTTCTAAAATCATTTGTCACGAAATATTTTCTGAAAACCATAGAGGAGCGAAGGGAGAAGTGAAGAACTCACCTAGGGTTCACCAATTTTACATTCTCTTTTACCTATTCTTGTATGTACACTACTCTAAACGTGTTTTTGAGTTATTGTACGAACATGAGTGGCTAAAACCCTTCCTCTAGGGTTGAGGCCACGTGAGATGATTGTAATTGCATGAATTTGTTATTGTTTGAGTCGTTAATTGTTGTTTTATCTTACATTCTTGTGTTGTTTTAATGCTTGATCACCATGAAAACAAATGCGTTAAGCTTAGGTAAAAGCTTCAAAGAGTAACCCTAGGCAAGAAAAATAGGAATGTAGGGAGCAAGTTCTTATCTTTCGATATGATTCGCAACTAGGATAAATAATATACCTAAATTGCCTTTCTTGGTTAATAAAACGAGATGATAGCAAGACACCAGCTTAGAATTATCACTCCACCACTCGTAGAAGTAGTTGTGAAGCTAAGTTGGATTAAATGATTAGAGGTACGAAAGTCCCTAATCAAGAGCATAAACCCCGTAAACCACATCCATGTAGTTGAATTGCCCACGAACTAGGATGTCACATCCCCGCTCAATGATGTAGTTGTAAGGCTAGTTTGTCATGTTTAGAGGCTCAAGAGACCATGAACATCACATTTCCAACTAGGTGAGACAACAATTGATAATTTCATATGTGAACCTTTACAAATTGTAGCATTGCATGATTATCCGGCCTTATCTCTAGTTGCTTATTATATTGTTTTTTGATTATTTTGTGGCCACCCCAAAACTTAATTATAATTTACCGAAAACTTCTATAATCAACACTTGTGAAGGTTAATCTTACACTTGAACTTGATAATTTGCTTAATTGGTCCAGTCCAAGTGTGTTCGACATCCGACTCTTAAAAAGGGCATTTGTATTACTTGTACGACCGCGTACGCTTGCGTGTGCGTTAGAGCGCAACACATGCGATCTTGTTATAACTGGAATGAAAATCAGGAAACTATAACTATTCTATAGCCGACAAGGCCACTATCTAACAGTAAACAAGGCCCCACAAGGCCATCACATGAAATAAAACATATATAGGCCGCATGCGACCAACAACAAACTAACCACAGGGAATCTGTAAATCTGCAAGCCTCTAGGAGTGGAATAATGGTCGAGACAGGGCCCCGACCTACCCGTATTGTACAATCAAAAGAGCAGACCTTCTGACTAATCAACTCTAGAGGAGGGGAGCTAACTGTACTGCTGACTCAGGCTAAAAGCTAAGAAGGTCATGATCCGTGTCTCTCTGCACCTACAGACAAGTAACGTAGTGCCCGAAGATGGGCATTAGTACAATATGTACCGAATATGTAAGACAGTAATTGAAAATAACTGAATAAAACTTAAGATGAAACTAAAAGTAACTGAGTGGAAGGGATAGGGATATAACATGATTAACTTAACTTCTTGTTGTCTAATCTATCAGTAAATAGTGCAAACAAGAACCTTACCTGGTCCCACAAGTCGGAAGGTACAACCAGCACAGAACAACCCACTCGAGGCCCACATAAGCCCTAGAAAGTACACTTCAATCTATATACCCCTACAAGGTCAAAACGAGTCAACTAATAACTATAGCCAACCTACCAATCCCCTAGGCCTACAACTGAGCCCGCTCGACACTTAAATTATAACTGTGTCTAAGTCCGGTGGACTCCTGATAACTGCACCCCTGGCACCAGGCTCGATGGGGGTGTACTACCGATATGACATAGAAATAATAGTCCAGCCATGGAATGGACTGTATGATACCCTTGGGCCTCATCATCGTCCCTTGGGATGACACATCGCTCCTCGAGGCGATGTCATTTGGCCCCTGGTGGGCAATGACACAGCTAGTAACCCTGGGGTTGGTCATGAAAGGCTATTGTTCGGGGTGTTATATGGGTATATAACTACACGCAAGTGCACGTAGTCGAACAAGTAGTAAAGTGGCTTAAGTAAGCCAAGTATCGATCCCACAGGGACTGGGATGAAGTGCAATCTGCTCAAGTGTACTATATTTCGATTCTAAAAAATGCAGACAACAGTGTAACCAAAAGTTTGATATTTTGTTTTATAATTTTTATACTAAATCTAAAATAACTATCTAATTTGAATCTGAACTATGAATGAGAGCATGCTGAGGTTAAACGAACATGTAATGAAATTAATTATCGATGTAATTTGGTTAGTCTTTTCCTCTGATTGCTAGCCAAGAACATTTGCCAAGAGATTAAAACTCTCGTATTTAACCTCACTTAAGAATCATGAACCATCCACCTACATTTCTGTGATTAAATGCAATTCATGTTCTAGCCATACAAACCCGGTTCCTAAATTGACTAATACGACTTTTAGGTATATTTCTATCCTGAAAGTAAATCAATTCCCAATTTTCCCAAACCAAGAAAAGATCATATCCTATTAATTCACAACTTTCCAATTTCTTGCTCTCTCGAGTGAAACCGGACTTTTTAGATATACATTAACGTAGGCCACACATTAATGCAGTAAGAACAAAAATTAATAGAACAACCATGGAAGAAAAGATGAAAAACCAAAGAATCAATGATCACATTTCATTACAATTGTTCATAACCTCAGCAAGAAGATGAATTAGCCACTCATTTGTGGATTAAACATCATTAAATGAATGTTAAACATACAAGCAATTGAATACAAGGAGAAGGAAAGAGAGAAAAACCCTGATAATTTCGTCCCCTCAACTGCCTGTAACCCACGTTCTTGCTCCACCAAGTCAGAATATTGAAAAATGAACCTAAGTGTTCTATTTATACTAGTGAGAATTTTTCCCGGAATAACAAGCAACGTGTCACGGAGTGCATCGCGGAGCACTGCCTCTGTGACACGCTACGGACGCGGACCTTCACTGGAATTGAGGGTCCAGTAAATAAAGCTCAACGTGGCACGGCGTGCAATGCGGAGCCAAGCCACCATGCCACGGACCCATCGCGAACCCACACTGGAATTTGGCTGAAAATTCCCATCCAGGCAGAAGGCCTCCGCGATGGCAGCGTTACATGGCTCCATCGCGGAGCCCCTTTATTTTGTGCTTTCCCATGCCTTGTCCCGTGCTCACTTCCGAGTTCAACCCCGATCTCTTCCAACATGCATTTAAGCTTTCCAAAATTACATTTTACCTGTAAAACAACGCTAATCATGTTGGTTAGTATAAATTCGCATTTTATTACCAATTACATGAGAATGTATACACATTGATAGATAAACAAGGCTAAAATGACACTTTTGAGTATCACTTGGGCATATAAATTTGCCCAAGATCAGCTATGAAGGGCAAAGTCAATCACAAACTAAGCATAGAGTACTGGTCTCAGCTAACAACAATAGCTATTCGCAACAACAATATTTCTGGCTCTCTTACTAGGATTCAAACTGTAGTACAATACTATAGAAACTAACTTGCCAAAGGAATTCTGTCACGCCCCACCTTGGGAGGCATGACTGGCACCTGGTGCCCTACTAGGACCTGAACAGCTCAGCTGACTGAGCCCAAACACCTCTGGTGCAGGACTGACTTTAACTCTAGAATCAAGAAAACGATGGGCTATATAGCGGCTGTAAATACAACCCCTGGCCAACAAGGCCTATAGCCACCTGTGAAAGTAAACAGCTAACCAGAGACAAACAATAATAGGGAGTCCTATACGGGCCGACAAGGCCACCATGATATCTAGTTATAACTAGAAAGTAAAAGTCGATGCTAAACTGAGCTATGATCGATAAGGCCACCAATCAACAACTAAACAGGGCCTCACACGGCCAACACACATAGTATAAAACATATATGGGCCCCACATGGCCGATATCATCCAACCATAGGGAAATAATGCAATCTGCAAGCCTTTAGGAGTAATAAGATGGTCCGGACAAGGACCCGACCTACCCATACTATACAACAAAAGAAATAAACCTCTATCACACAAGCTCCGGAAGAAAGGAGTTGATGGCTCTATACGGCTGACTGGAACTACGGGGGACCTGCTCCTCGTCTATGTGTACCTGCAAGCAAGTAATAAAGTGCCCCAGAAGAGGGAGTCAGTACCACAGGTACTGAGTATGTAAAGTAGTAACTTTAAATAACTGAAAGTAAGAAATAGAACTAATAGTGACTAAAGTAAAGAAAACGGACTGAAGATGACTGAGGTAGTGAAATCATGACTAAACATAACTGTAATAAGGAGGGTAGGGGTCATACCTGACAAATGAGGCGTCCTACTGTCTAACTATCAGTAACTAAAGCAAGCATAAACCTTACCTGGCTCCCATAAGCCGGAAGGTACAATCAGCACAGAATAACCCACCTGGACCCCCATTAGCCCTAGTGAGTACACCTCAACCTATATACCCCTATCCAAGTCATATTGATTCAGCTACCAGCTATAAGCGTCCTGCTAGTCCCCTGGATCTGTAGTTGGGCCCGCTCGGCCCCTGACTATAGCTGTGTCTGAGTCTGGAGGACTCCTGATATCTACACCCCTGGCGTAAATGCTCGGCGGGGGTGTGTATAAAGCCAACCACGGAAATATGAGGATATGGATCCCCATCTTCGTACCTTGCAGACGACATGCCGCTCCGTAGAGCAATGTATCCTCGCCCCTGGCGGGCAGCGACATAGCTATTAACCCTGAGGTGGTCACGGAAGCTATACAGGTATAATCCAACCCAAAACAATACAATTTATGAGTTTCAACTGACAATAAAAACTAGATATGATAACATATTCCTAACATGCTTTACTGGGATTCATACTGGATTACTATGCTGAAGAAACTAACTTGCCGAAATAAAATGCCTTAATATACCTCGATTGTCGGTTTCTTATTAACTGATAGGTTCCGATTAGTATTCAATAGCTCTTCGCAACTAAAATCGTGTTACTGGAAAGATAGGACTAGTTTTAACACTAAATTCGGTAAAAAGGAAAACTTTGTATATAAATATTAACTATATTCCCAACTTTACGGAACACGGTTGAAACTTCGTTATTTCTCGAAAGTCTAGAAGGGAGAAATGCTTACTTTTAGCCTGGGATCATATTGACACTATTTTGGAGCAATTCCAACAATTTTGGCTTGGCGGGACGATGATTTGCCGAGCAAATTTCACGAAACTAACTCCGTAGAAATGCTCCCTGCAGCCTTATACTTCGATACCTGAAGTTAATTCGGATTTGGATGGCGTTTAGCGGCGTAATTGGATGAAAATTATAATTCCCCTTTGTCCTCCTTCTGTTCTGGTTGAGTTTATTTAAGATAATAATATGAATTCTAAGGGTGAGCCTATATATACTTGAGGCAGCAGACAAGGCAACGCAGCACGCTGCTCATCGCGCTAATTCTACTCCGTGCCACGTTGGCTAACGCGGAGGACCTGCTCCGTGCCACTTTGCCCCTCTAGGCAGCTTGGTTCGGCCTCCTCCCGCGAAATCCCAACTTTGCACTCGTTCAGCCTTTCCCCGGGCCCTTTCCTCGTACATGTGACACTCTAAAACTCTCAGCCAACATACGAATAGGACGATTAAATGTTAAAAACTTACGGG
Source organism: Datura wrightii (assembly GCA_035772735.1). NCBI lineage: Eukaryota > Viridiplantae > Streptophyta > Magnoliopsida > Solanales > Solanaceae > Datura > Datura wrightii. The sequence goes on along the minus strand of JASDFA010000008.1, from coordinate 8,078,601 downwards.
GTGTAACATCCTCCCCCCTTAAGAACATTCGTCCTCGAATGTTAACTTCTACTTGCAAGAACCTTAATGTTGCAATTACTTATTGTAGAAAAATCTCGGCAGAGTCTCCCCTGTAATATGGACTATCCAAAACCCTGAAACGCAGAAAAATCCAATACAGGTACTCCACACAATACTATGGAATTCATTTCATAATAGACTGAAATCAACTACTCCACATATACATGTATATAATGCAACTTATGAAACAATAGCAACAACATACCTCTAGCTGCACAATCTGACTAAGTCTGAAATAATTGAGGATATCTGGCTTTCATATCAACTTCTGCCTCCCAGGTCATCTCCTCTCAGTTCTTATTTCGCCATAACACCTTAATAGAAGCAACATCTTTAGTTCTTAGTCTGCGGATCTGTCGATCTAGTATGGCTACTGGAGCTTCTTCATAGGCTAACTCCTCGATGATTTGGACATCTTTGACTGGGACAATCCGGGAGGGATCTCCTATACACTTCCTCAGCATTGATACGTGAAAAACTGGGTGAGCGGATTCCAATTCTAGAGGTAAATCCAATTCATAAGCCACCTGGCCTATCCTTCGGCGAATCTAATAAGGCCCAATAAACCTCGGGCTGAGCTTGCCTTTTTTACCAAATATCATCACACCCTTCATCGGTGAAACCTTCAAGAATACCCACTCACCCACATTAAATTCTAGGTTTCTTCGCCGTACATCAGCATAAGATTTATGGCGGGTCTGAGCTGTCAGTAGATGTTCCCTAATAATCTTTACTTTCTCTTCTGACTGATGAATAATATCTGGCCCAATCAATGCTGATTCTCCTACCTCAAACCAACCAGCTGGCGATCTGCACTTCCGCCCATATAACGCTTCATAAGGCGCCATCTGAATTGCTGAATAATAACTGTTATTATAGGCAAATTTAATAAGTGGTAGATGTTCATCCCAGTTGCCTCCAAAATCTAACACACATGCCCGTAACATATCCTCGAGTGTCTGGATTGTACGTTCTACCTGCCCGTTAGTCTGAGGATGGAAAGTTGTGCTCAGGTTAACCTGCGTCCTTAGGCCCCTCTGAAAAGATTGCCAAAACTTAGCTGTAAACTGTGCCCTCTGTCAGAGATAATTGACAGCGGAACACCATTCAATCGGAATATTTCTCTAATATACAGCTCAGCATAATCTTCGGCTGAAAAGGTAGCCCTTACTAGCAGAAAGTGAGCTGATTTTTTCAACCTGTCAACAATTACCCAGATAGAATCATATTTACACCTGCTACGAGGTAACCCTACTACAAAATCTATATTAACTGCCTCTCATTTCCATAAAGGCACGGCTATATCCTGTATCAGTCCTCCAGGTTTTTGATGTTCACCTTTTACCTGTTGGCAATTGGGACATTGAGCTACGAATTCTGCTATCTCCTTTTTCATTCCCGGCCACTAGTAAATCTCTTTTACATCATGGTACATCTTTGTCGAACCTGGATGGAGAGAGTAACGGGCATAGTGTACCTCACCCATAATTTGCTAGCGAAGCCCTGCCACGTCTGGAACACAGAGGCGATCCCTATATCTTAAAACTCCATCCTCGGTATCTGTCACTTCCCCTCGCTGGACCCTATTTCTGAGCAGAACCAGGCTAGGATCTTCATACTTTCGTTCCTTCACTTCCACAACCAATGATGATACTGCGGTATTCTGGATTACTACTCCATTGTCTCCTGATTCTACTATACGAACGGCTAAATTGGCTAGCTGATGCAATTCTCGAGCCAATTCCTGCTGCTCGGGGTGTAAATATGCTAGGCTTCCCATGGATTTGCGGCTAAGGGCATCTGCTACAACATTGGCCCTTCCTGGGTGATATAAAATATTCATATCATAATCCTTTAACAGCTCCAACCAGCGACGCTGCCGCAAATTCAACTCTTTCTAGGTGAAAATATACTACAAGCTTTTGTGATCAGTGAAAATATCTATGTGGACGCCATACAGGTAATGTCTCCATATTTTCAAGGCATGAATTACCGCGGCTAACTCTAGGTTATGGGTAGGGTAGTTCTTCTCATGCTTCCTCAGCTGCCTGGAAGCATAGAAAATCACCTTACCATGCTGCATCAAAACACTGGAAGCATAGAAAATCACCTTACCATGCTGCATCAAAACACATCGTAACCCAACACCCGAAGAGTCGCAATAGACTACATAACCCTCTGTTCCTTCTGGCAAACTAGCACCGGTGCCGATGTCAATCTGTCTTTCAGTTCCTGAAAGCCCTACTCACATGCCTCAGTCCAATGGAATTTTGCTGCCTTCCATGTCATTTTGGTTAAAGGTGCTGCTAAAGTGGAAATCCTTCCACGAACCTTCTGTAATACCCGGCTAACCCCAGGAAAATGTACCTCGGTCGGAGTGGTAGGTCTAGGACATGTTTTCACTACCTCTATCTTCTGCGTATCTACTTATATACCAGCATCTGATACAATATGGCCCAAGAAGGCTACTAAATTCATCCAAAATTCACACTTAGAAAATTTTTCATATAGATGGCGATCTTTGAGAATTTGGAGCACTGTCCATAGATGATCCTAGTGATCTTTCTCTGAGCGGGAATACACCAGAATATCATCGATAAATACTATCACGAACAAGTCCAGGTATGCTCTGAAAATGTTGTTCATCAGGTCCATGAGCACTGCTGGGGCATTTGTCAGTCCGAAGGACATGACTAGAAATTCAAAGTGGCCATATCTGGTCATGAAGGCAGTCTTTGGAATATCTCTTTCACGAACCCGGACCTGATGATATCCTGACCTTAAATCAATCTTAGAAAAATACCTCGCTCCCTATAGTTGATCAAATAGGTCGTCTATTCTGGGAAGCGGGTACTTATTCTTGATAGTGACTTTATTCAGTTGCCGATAATCTACACACATACGAAGTGAGCCATCCTTCTTCCTCACGAACAGAACTGGCGCACCCCATGGTGAGGTACTCGGCCTGATAAAGCCCTTGTCTAGCAAATCCTTCAATTGTTCCTTTAGTTCTCTGAGTTCAATAGGAGCCATCCGATATGGAGGAATAGATATAGGTTGAGTGCCTGGTAATAGATCGATTGCAAAATCAATTTCCCTTTTTGGGGGAATACCAGGAAGCTCATCTGGAAATACGTCGGGAAATTCATTAACCACTGGGATAGACTGAAGGGTCGGAGGCTCTGCTCGAACATCCTGGACTCTGACAATATGATAAATGCACCCTTTTGCTATTAATTTTCTCGCCCGAAGATAGGAAATAAACCTACCCTTTGGTGTGGTTGTACTACCTTTCCACTCCCGCACTGCCTCCCCTAGAAAGTGGAATCGGATAATCTTGTTCCAACATTCGACATTGGCATATCATGGAGCTAGCCAATCCATACCCATAATGGCATCAAAATCAACCATTTCTAGTTCTATCAAATCTGTCGTAGTCTGACGACTGGCAACCTCTACTATACACCCCCGATAGACCCTTCTGGCTATAATAGAGTCACCAACGGGTGTAGACACTGAGAAAGGTCACCGAAGTAATTCCGTCATAATACTAAACTTTCGAGCCACTAACGGTGTAACATAGGACAAGGTGGATCCTGGATCTATCAACACATAGGAAGGATGAGAGCAAATGTTCAGCATACCTGTCACAACATCTAGTGACGACTCTGATTCCTTTCACCCCAGTAATGCACAAGTATAGTCTAGGCCGGCACCTGAACTGGAGGCCCCTAATCTGCCTCGACTTCTGCCCACTGAAATTGAGGGCCTATGCCCTACCGGGGATACTAGAGCTCGTGATCCTGCCAAAGAACTATCCTGTCGATCCCTATCACCCTGACCCCTAGTTGGACAATTCCTCATCTGATGACCTTCCGATCCACAAATATAGCATTCTGTGGAACCACACCTGCATGCTCCAGAGTGGCGTCGACTGCAAATAGGGCAAAGTGGTATTGCAAACCCACTCAGCTCCACTCTCCTCTACTGCTGTGAACCTACTGGTCGCGAATCTTTGCCCGGCTCTGGCTTCCCTTGGCAACTAGATCGGCTCCTCTGCTGTTGTGGTGGAGGTTGGGGTCTAGGTGGCCTATCTGATAATCATGGCCTAGGTCCTCCCCAAGACTCCTCCTGGAATTCATTCGGTCTATCCCTACGGCGCTGCTCCTGACTTGTCCTCCTAATCTCCCATTGTCGTTGTCTGATACCCTCAATATTTTGCGAAAAAGCCTGCATTCGGTTGATATCCATATCATCAAGTAGTATGACTGTGATGCAGGTCTCAACATATTTCGGGTTTAACCCTATAATAAAGCAGTGTACCCTGGTTGGCATTGTGTCCACAAAAGATGGCTTATATCGAGCCAAGGAATCAAACCGTATGGCATATTCTCGAACACTCATTGATCCCTGCTCCAAGTGTAGGAACTGATCAACCGGGGCCTATCGAATCTCCCACAGTAGGTAATGATCCAATAAAGCCTCTGAGAAGCTAGGCCAGGTCAGAGGGGAAACATCTCTCCCTCGGGACCGCTCCCAACTCTCATACCACAATACAGCGATGTCCCGTAGCCAGAATACCGCCAATTCAACTGACTCTGTGGGTGTAGCATGCATCACCTTGAAAATCCTCTGCATCTATTCTAAGAAGTCCTGAGGGTCCTCGGTTCGATCTGTCCCTGTGAATTGTGGGGGACTTAGTGCTAGGAACTATCGGACCCTCGAACTACTAGGCCCTCCTAAAGATTCTAGCGCTGAGCAGCCATCATCTGTGCTAGCATAACCAACACGCTCCTGACCTCCTGGTCGAATGGTACGGGTATAGAAACTGTCGAAGGCAGTGTCGTCACACGGGTCGTCCCAAGCGGCTCCTGACATGGTGGAGATTATTGGGGAGGTCGAGATGATACCTTCATATCGTCCTCAGATCGGGCCAATTCTAACCGAGGCTGAGGCACCCTGCAGGTGCCCTCTCCTGCTGCTACATCTAAACTCCTTCCTGTCGTAGGGTGTCGCTGGTCCTACATTTCTCTGTAAACAAAAGAGTATAATGAGATTAGGGACTCAACCCTATATTGTACCGCTCTATAGCACGACTGAATAAGAAGAAAGAGTAACCATCCTATCATGCCTTGCAGCCTACTGCCTATAGTATGTGGTACACAAGACATCCATAGACAAGACTCTACATAGCACGGCTTGCAGACTCCCTGGATAGGACCTGCTCTGATACCAAGTTTGTCACGCCCCACCTTGGGAGGCATGATTGGCACCTGGTGTTATACCCCGTAGAATTCCCGGCACTTAGATGACCTATTCCCACATTGGTTAAGAATATTTGAAGGCCATACGTGTTGGAGAAAGGCCCGGAAAAAGATCGGACGAGAAACCCGTCGAACCATCGCGGGAGGAGCCGAGGCAGAGCCCCTCCACGATGGCAGCGTGTCACGGAGGAGAGGCCTCCGCGATGGCTCTGTGGCATGTTGCCCAAGTTCAGGCCCAAGTATATAAAGCCCCCACTTCGGTTTAAAATCACTTATCACCTTATAAATTTCCAGAATACGCAGTAAGCAGAGGAAGACGAAGGAAAATTATATATTTCCGTCTGATTACGCTACTAAATGCTGCCCAAACTCAAATTAATCCCAGATACCGAAGTATTGAGCAGCAGAGAGCATTCCTACGGATTCAGTTTCGTAAAATACGGCCGACGAATCGTCGAGCCACTGAGCTAAGGTAAGTGGAATTGCTCTAAATTAGTGTCTATGTGTTCCTAGCTGAGAAGTGAATATTTCTCCCTTCTGGGCCGCTGAAAAATAGCGAGTTTCTGGTCGTCTTTCGATAAGCCTAAGTTTAGGCTATAAACTATATCGAAAGTGACGTTGCCTTTTGAAATAAAGTTGTATTTAGTGTTAATTGATATGTTTATGAATGCAGTTGGGAGAAAACAGTTGGAGTACCGGCTGAGCCTCGTCCGACAGACGAATAGTTCAAGATAAGGTATGTAAAGTTAGTTTCCTTCGGCAAGTTAAGTAATATCAGCGTAGTGTAATAAATTACGGACCAGTAGAATGTTCAGGAGTCAAATATTGCGTTATTATGAATGTTGGTGCGATGTGAGAAATATTGGGTTGTAATGTATACGAAACCTATCAGTATGATACAGATTCTAACGCAAGTATTAGAGATTGCCCAGTATACTCAGTATGTAATGTGATATGCCATGTCAGGATATGGTTGTATTCAGTTGAAACCCCGTATAGTAATGCAATACCCGTAAAGCACTTCAGGAATAGAATAGTAGGCTAAAATGAAGTTCAGAAAGCATGTCAGGATTAGTAAATCATGTTACTATAGAAAATCAGTATACAACGTAGTTCAGTAGAAAGATTATATTCGTACATACATATATAGTACTTCCAGCTTCAGCATGTATTAAGTATGTACTTATTTCTATCACTAGTCCAGCATATAGTGTATGCAGAAACTTAGTAACAGCAGAGTTTTCAGTAGAAACATTATCTTATGTAGCATTTGCCCAGTACAGCCCGGTAGGAGACTATATTCATATTTATACATCTTTACCTGCCTCAGCACGTATTAAATACATACAGATTACTATCATTAGCCCAGCATGTAATATATATGATACTTTACCCCTATTAGCCTCAATATGTGAGATACACAGACAGTATTACCAGTCGAGACCGTTGTATTGTTTGGGGTTGGATTACCTAGCATCCATGACCGCCCCAGGGTTAATAGCCTGTATCGACTCGTCCACCAGAGGACGAGGATACGTCACTCTACGGAGTGGCATGCCGTCCTGCCAGGGGACGAAGATGGGATGCCAGTTTTTCCCCATATTTGTTCCTTGATCGGCCCTTACACACCCCAGTCGAGCGGATACGCTCGGGTGCAGATTCAGGAGTCCTCCGGACTCAGATGCAGTTATAGTCAGGGGCTCAGCGAGCCCAAGTGCATACCCAGGGGACCGGCGGGATGCTTGCATCCATTATAGGAGATGGGATGACCAGGGTAGGGGTATAGATTCTGTGCTGGTTGTACCTCCCGGTTTATGGGGGCCGGGTAAGGTTTGTGTGTGCTGTGTTATGTTATTTCATGTTATGCCATGCTATGTTAGATACGAGTAGATCAGCAGTAGAGGGATATATCTCCAGGTATGACTTCTATTTCTTCCCAGTGTAAACGAGAAGGTATGACTTACATTATCAGACAGTTAAGCTATTCTTTCTATTTCAGTTTCCTCAGTTCTATTATTGTGTTCAGATGTTTCTTTCAGTTATTGCTTTACATACTCAGTACCAGCGGTACTGACGCCCGGTGGGGCGCTGCATTACTTGCCTGCAGGTACTCATAGACGAGCAGGTGACACCACGTGATTCCTGTCAGCGTTGAGCATTCAGCTCCTGTCATCCGGAGGCTGAATTCCAGAGGTGTACTTCAGTTTCTGTTGTTATATAGTACGGGTAGGTCGGGGCCCTATCCCGATCATTTCTATTGCCATTCCTAGAGGCTTGCAGTCTGTATATTCCCCTGTGGTCAGTTGAGCCGGTCGTGTGAGGCCGTGCAGTTGTTAGCTGTTAGTGCTTTTGCTTTCTTTTATGATGGCCGTGTGGGGCCATAGTTTAGCAGTAGTGGTGACCTTGCCGGTCACATAGCTTTTCAGTACATTGTGATTGAGTTATAGACAGCTAGACAGCATGGTGGCCTTGTCGGCCCATATAAGTTCCCTATAGTTGCATGTTCTGGTCAGCTGTTGTTGCAGGTATAGGAGGCTATAGGCCAATGTGTTTACAGCTGTTATATACCCTTTGTTTCCAGAAATGTGGGTTCGAGCTAACCAGGCACCAGATGTGCCTAGGCTTACCAGTCTAGCAGTTCAGTTCCTCGTAGGGCACCAGGTGCCAATCATACCCCCCAAGGCGGGGTGTGACACCTGGTGCCCTACTAGGACCTGAACTGCTCAGCTGACTGAGCCAAAACACCTCTGGTGCAGGACTGACTTTAACTCTAGAATCAAGAAAACAACGGGCTATATAGCGGCTGTAAATACAACCCCCGGCCAACAAGGCCTATAGCCACCTGTGAAAGTAAACAGCTAACCAGAGACAAACAATTATAGGGAGTCCTATGCGGGCCGACAAGGCCAACATGATATCTAGTTATAACTAGAAAGTAAAAGTTGATGCTAAACTGAGCTATGACCGACAAGGCCACCAATCAACAACTAAACAGGGCCTCACACGGCCAACACACATAGTCTAAAACACATATGGGCCCCACATGGCCAATATCATCCAACCATAGGGAAATAATGCAATCTGCAAGCCTTTAGGAGTAATAAGATGGTCCGAACAAGGACCCGACCTACCCATACTATACAACAAAAGAAATAAACCTCTATCACACAAGCTCCGGAAGAAAGGAGTTGATGGCTCTTTACGGCTGACTGGAACTACGAGGGACCTGCTCCTCGTCTATGTGTACCTGCAAGCAAGTAATAAAGTGCCCCAGAAGAGGGCGTCAGTACCACAGGTACTGAGTATGTAAAGTAGTAACTTTAAATAACCGAAAGTAAGAAATAGAACTAATAGTGACTAAAGTAAAGAAAACGGACTGAAGATGACTGAGGTAGTGAAATCATGACTAAACATAACTGTAATAAGGAGGGTAGGGGTCATACCTGACAAATGAGGCGTCCTACTGTCTAACTATCAGTAACTAAAGCAAGCATAAACCTTACCTGGCTCCCATAAGCCGGAAGGTACAATCAGCACAAAATAACCCACCTGGACCCCCATTAGCCCTAGTGAGTACACCTCAATCTATATACCCCTATCAAGGTCATATTGATTCAACTACCAGCTATAAGCATCCTGCCAGTCCCCTGGGTCTGCAGCTGGGCGCGCTCGGCCCCTGACTATAGCTTTGTCTTAGTTCGGAGGACTCCTGATATCTACACCCCGGGCGTAAATGCTCGGCGGGGGTGTGTATAAGGCCAACCACGACAATATGAGGATCTGGATCCCCATCTTCATCCCTTGCGGATGGCATGCCGCTCCGTAGAGCAACGTATCTTTGCCCCTGGCAGGCGGCGACATAGCTATTAACCCTGGGGTGGTCACGGAAGCTATACAGGTATAATCTAGCCCAAAACAATATAATTTATGAGTCTCGACTGACAATAACAACTAGACATGATAACATACTCCTAACATGCTATACTGGGATTCATACTAGATTACTATGCTGAAGAAACTAACTTGCCGAAAGAAAATGCATTAACATACCTCGATTGCCGGTTTCTTATTAATTGATAGGTTCCAATTAGTATTCAATAGCTCTTGCCAACTTAAATCGTGTTACTGGAAAGATAGGACTAGTTTTAACACTAAATTCGGCAAAAAGGAAAACTTTGTACATAAATATTAGCTATATTCCCAACTTTATGGAACACGGTTGACACCTCGTTATTTCTCGAAAGTCTAGAAGGGATAAATGCATACTTTAAGCTTGGGATCATATTGACACTATTTTGGAGCAATTCCAACAACTTTGGCTCGGCGGGACGACGATTCGCCGGGCGAATTTCATGAAACTAACTAAGTAGAAATTCTCCCTGCAGCCTTATACTTCAATACCCAAAGTTAATTCGTATTTGGACAGCGTTTAGCAGCGTAATCGAATGAAAATTATTATTCCCCTTCGTCCTCCTTCTATTCTGGTCGAGTTTATTTAACATAATAATATGAAATCTAAGGGTGAGGCCTATATATACTTGAGGCAGCAGACAAGTCAACGTGGCACACTGCCCATCACGCTGATTCTACTCCGTGCCACGTTGGCTAACATGGAGGAGCAGCTTCGTGCCACTTTTCCCCTCTGGGCAGCTTGGTTCAGCCTCCTCCCGCGAAATCCCGACTTTGCACTCGTTCGGCCTTTCCCCGGGCCCTTTCCTCGTACATATGACACTCTAAAACTCTCAACCAACATACGAATAGGCCGGTTAAACGTTAAAAACTTAGGGGTTGTAACAAACTCACCTTAACATACCTCGATTGTCATTTCCTGAATAACCGATGAGTTTCAACTTGTATTCGTCAGCTCTTTTCAACTATAACCATAATACTGGGAGAAAGAGACTAATTTCAATACCAAATTAAGCTTAAAATGATAACTTTTAATACTAATAGAAACATTAATTCAACTACGTAAAATACGGATGAAAACCTATAACTTTCTGAGGGTTCAGAAGGGAGAAATGCTTACTTGATGCCTGTGATCGTTTAGGAATCAGTTAGAAGCAATTCTAACAACTTCTACGCTGCGGGGTTCCATTTTTTCAGGCGTATTTTGAGAAAATAACTCCGTACTAATTCTCCCCATAGGGTTAGACCTCAATACCTAAAGTTAATTTGAATTTGGACCGCGTTTAATAGCATAAACGGACGAAAATCAATTGAAATCGTTGAGTTTCACTCTCTCTGGACGAATGGGAAATGTTGGCAATGAATTGGAATGAAAATGAGGGGCTTTATATAAGTGAGATCGGTTGGCAAAAGGCGTGCCCCGTGCTGTCCATAGCGCCAGTAGGCCCCCACGTCGCGCCTCCCCTTGCGCCAATGTGTTGCGCGCCACGCTAGCCAGTGGCCTGCCGGCTGGCGCATTGCGCTGGTCCTTCACGGCCTAGCCTCGCCCGATCCTGCTTCCAAGGCTTTTCTACATGCGTCGTACTCTCTTTATTCATCCCAAATCCATGTGTACGCTTGCTAATCATTAACTTTTATAGGGTGTAACATCCTCCCCCATTAGGAACATTCGTCCTCAAATGTCATTCTTAAACTTAAAGGAGTTAGCTCTCTTAACCAAGATTTAGAAAAAAAAATTGGCAGAGTTTTCTCTGTAATATGGACTATCCGAAAACCTGAAATGCAGAAAAGTCCAACATAGGTGCCTCGCAGGATGCTCTAACAACCATTACATGATAATAGGGGATAGCTAAATAGCAGTACTGATAGAATAAGCAGTAAAATAACAACTAAATAACAACCTCACCTTAACTGCATAATCTGGATCAATCCTGGAATAGGTGAGGATATCTAGATTTCATATCATCCTCGGCTTCCCAGGTCATCTCTTCTTTATTCCTTTTCCTCCATAATACATTAACAGAGGCATCTTTTGTCCTCAACCTACGAACCTGCCGATCTAATATGGCCACTGGAACCTCTTCGTAGGCTAATTCCTCAGTAACCTGGACATCCTCGATTGGCATGACTCGGGACGGGTCCCCTATACACTTCTGCAGCATTGACACATGAAAGACTGGGTGAATAGATTCTAACTATGGGGGTAAGTCTAACTCATAATCCACTTGGCCTATACTCTAGAGGATCTGATATGGGCTAATAAACCTAGGGCTAAGCTTGCCCTTTTTAGCAAACCTCATTATTCCCTTCATTGGAGAAACTTTCAAAAACACCCAATCACCAACATTGAATTATAGGTCCCTACGTTGCACATCAAAGTAGCATTTCTGGCAGCTCTGTGCTGTCAGCAAGCGCTCTCTTATAATCTTTACTTTATCCTCTGACTGGTGGATTATGTATGGTCCAATTAACTCTGATTCTCCAACCTCAAACTAACCAACTGGGGACCTGCATTTCCACCCATATAAGCCCTCATATGGCGCCATCTGGATTGTCAAATGATAACTGTTATTATAAGCAAATTCAATAAGGGGTAAATGTTCATCCCAACTGTCTCCAAAGTCTAACACGCGATCCTCGAGCATCTAAATTGTACATTCTGCCTGCCCGTCTGTTTGAGGATGAAAGGACGTACTCAAATTAACCTGTGTTCCCACGCATTTCTGAAATGACTGCCAAAATCTGGCTGTGAATTTTGCCCCTATGTCAGAAATGATAGAAGTCAGGACAACATGTAATCGAACTATTTCTCTGATATACAATTCAGCATAGCCCTCGGCTGAGAAGGTGGTCCATACGGGCAGGAAATGAGCTAATTTTGTTAATCTATCAACAATCACCCAGATAGAATAAAATCTATTCCTTGTACGGGTTAACCCTGTCACAAAATCCATATTGATTGCTTCCCATTTCCATATAAGAACCGCTATCTCCTGTGTCAATCCGTCGGGTTTTTTATGTTCTTCTTTTACTTGCTAGGAATTAGGGCATTGTGCTAAAAATTCTGCTACACCTTTTTTCATAACCGGCCACCAGTAAATCTCTTTTATGTCCTGATACATCTTTGTTGAACCTAGGTGAAGAGAATAACAGGAATAATGTACCTCTGCCATGATTTACTGGCGATCTCCTGCAATATCTGGAACATAGAGGTGACCCCTCAGTCTGAAGACCCCATCTTCGGTTACATCAAAAGCTAATACTTCAGCTCGCTGAACTTTATCTCTGAGCGGTACCAGGTTAGAATCTTCATACTGTCGCTCTTTTACTTCTACAACCAGGGATGATACTATGATATTCTAAATCAGTGCTCCTCTTTCTCCCGAGTCTATTATTCGGATGGCTAAATTGGCTAACTAGTGAAATTCTCAAGCCAGCTCCCTCGAGCCTCAAGTGCGCTAAACTCCCCATTGATCTACAACTAAGGGCATCTGCTACGATATTAGACTTCCCTAAATGATATAAAATATTCACGTCGTAGTCCTTCAATAATTCTAACCAGTGACGCTGCCGCAGATTCAACTCTTTCTGTGTAAAGATACACTGGAGGCTCTTATGATCAGTAATAATGTCCACGTGCACCCCATACAGGTAATGTCTCCAGATTTTTAAGGCGTGGACTACTGCCACCAACGCCAGTTCGTGAGTGGGATAGTTCTTCTCATGCTTCCTCAACTACCTTGAAGCATAAGCAATTACTTTACCATGTTGCATCAAGACAAACCCTATCCCAACGCCCGAAGCATCGCAGTACACTGCATAACCCTCTGAACCTTCCGGAAAAGCTAGTAGGGGCGCTGATGTCAATCTATTTTTCAACTCCTAGAAACTTTTTTCACACGCTTCAGTCCAATGAAATTTAGTTGCTTTCTGAGTTAACTTGGTCAAAGGTGTTGATAAAGTAGAAAATCCCTCTACAAATCTCCTGTAATACCCGGCTAACCCAATAAAACTACGTACCTTGGTTGGAGTTGTAGGTATAGTCCATGTCTTTACTTCCTCAATCTTCTGTGTATTTACCTGAATACCAGCATCCGACACAATATGACTCGAAAAGGCAACCGAATTCAGGCAGAACTCACATTTAAAAATTTTGGCATACAACTGGAGATCCTTGAGAATCTGAAGCACTGTTCGCAAATGACCTTGGTTTTCTACTTCTGAGCGGGAATACACCAAAATGTCATCAATAAATATTATCACAAATAAATCCAGATACGGCCTGAAGATGCTTTTCGTCAGATCCATAAACACTACAGGAGCGTTCCTCAACCCGAAGGACATGACTAGGATTTTAAAATGGCCATACCTGGTCCTGAAAGCTGTTTTCGGGATGTCTCTCTCCCGAACTCAAACCTGGTGATACCCAAACCTTAAGTCGATCTTAGAGAAATACTTCGCCCTTTGTAGCTGATCAAACAAGTCATCTATCCTAGGAAGTGGGTATTTATTCTTGATGGTAACTTTATTAAGCTGTCAATAATCTATACACATGCGGAGGGAGCCATATTTCTTTCTTACAAATAGAACTGGCGCACCCCACGGTAAAGTACTCGGCCTAATAAAGCCCTTATCTAACAGATCTTTCAGTTGTTCTTTCAACTCTCTGAGCTCAGCAGGATCCATTCGGTACGGGGGGATGGATATAGACTGAGTACCTGGTAATAGGCCGATAGAAAAATCAATCTCCCGTTCTGGAGGAATACCAGGAAGTTGATCTGGGAACACATCTGGAAATTCATTAACAACTGGAATGGACTGAAGAGTTGGGGATTCTGCTCGGACATCCTGAACCCTGACAATATGATAGATGCAACCCTTTTCTATTAACTTTCTCGCCCGAATATAGGATATAAACCTACCTTTTGGCGTGGCTACATTTCCTTTCCACTCTCGTATCACCTCCCCTGGAAAGTGGAATCGAACAGTCTTGGTCCAGCATTCTATATTGGCATAACATGGAGCTAGACAATTCATACCTATAATTGCATCAAAATCAATCATATCTAGTTCCACTAGGTCTGCCAAAGTTTGGTGACCAACAACCTCTACCGTACAATCCCGGTAGATCCTTTTAGCTATAACAGAATCACCGACGGGCGTCGACACTGAAAAGGGTTGCTAAAGCAATTCTGGAATTATACCAAACTTTCGGGCCACTAATGGTGTAACATAAGACAAAGTAGAACCTGGGTCTATCAAAACGTAAACTAACTAAAAACAGATGTCCAGCATACCTGTCACAAACATTTGGAGACGACTCTGAATCCTGTCGCCCCGGTAAAGCATAAGTGTGATCCGGACCGGTGCCTGAACTCGATTCTCCTGACCTGCCTCGGCCTCTATTGATTGGAACTGAGGGCCTACATGTTGCTGGAGATGCTGGGGAACGTGACCCTACTGAATATCCATCCTGTTGGTCCCAATCACTCTAACCCCTGCTCCAGATGCAAAAATTAATCTACCCAGGTCTGTCGGATTTCTCACGGCAAATAGTGGTCCAAGAAGGCTTCGAAAAAGATGGACCAAGTCGTAGGGGGAACATCTCTACATCGAGACCTCTCCCAACTCTCGTACCATAACACTGCTATGTCCCGCAATCAAAATACCGCTAACTCAACCGACTCCGCAGGTGTGCCATGCATTACTCTAAAGATCCGCTGCAACTGCTCCAAAAAGTCCTGAGGGTCCTCATCTCGATCCGTCCCTGTGAAATGCGGGGGACTCAGAGCGAGGAAATCTCAAACCCTCGAACTACCTGGTCCTCCCAAAGATTCAGCAACCACGGGTGCCACTAGTTGGCACAGCGCAGCCATCATCTGAGCTAGCATGAAGACAACGCTCCTGACTTTCTGGTCTGATGGTATTGGTATAGGAGATGCTATAGGTGGTGCCAACATATTTGCCGCTCCAAACAGCTCCTGGCGTGGCAGAGAGTGCTGGGGAGACCGAAATGATGTCTCCATGTTGCCCTCAAATCGGGCTGACTCTGACTGGGGCACACTGCTAGTGCCTTCTGCTGTTGCGACATCTAACTTCCTGCCAGTCGTGGTCAGTCATGTGTATGACATTTCTCTATAGACAAGAAAATTATAGTAAACTTAGGAACTCAACCCTATATAGCATAGCTCTATAGCATGCCTGAAAGAGAAAGAAGAGTGACCACCTTAACATGCCTCACAACCTTCTGTCTATAGAATGTGGTGCACAACACATTCATAGGCAAGACATTACTTGGCACAGCTTGCAGACTCCCTGGGATATGACCTGCTTTGCTACGAAGTTTGTCACACCCCACCTTGGGAGGCATGACTGGCACCTAGTGCCACACTGGAATTTGACTGACCTGGCTAGGCTTATGCAGGTCTGGTGCATGTTCGTAACCTGATTCAAAAAAACAGCGAGCTATATCTCGGCTGTAGATACAACCTTCGGCAGACAAGGCCATATAGCCACTTGTAAGCAAAAACTTGTAACTAACAGCGAGCAAAAATAGGGGATCCTATGCGGGCCGACAAGACCACCATGCTATCTAGTTATAACTGACATGAAAATCAGGCAACTATAACTATGTTATAGCCAACAAGGCCACTATCTAACAGCTAAACAAGGCCCCACACGGCCATCACACGAAATAAAACATATATAGGCCCCATGTAGCGAACAACAAACTAACCACAAGGAATCTATAAATCTGCAAGCCTATAGGAGTGGAGTAATGGTCAAGACAGGGCCCCGAGCAACCCGTACTGTACAATCGAAAGAGCAAACTTCTAACTAATAAGCTCCGGACAAGGGGAGCTAACTGTACTGCTGACTTAGTCTGAAGACTAAGAAGGTCCTAATCCGTGTCTATCCACACCTACAGTCAAGTAATGCAGTGCCCCAAGATGGGCGTCAGTACAATATGTACCGAATATGTAAGGCAGTAATTGAAAATAACTGAATAAAACTTAAGATGAAACTACAAGTAACTGAGTGGAAGGGATAAGGATATAACCTGATTAACATAACTTCCTGTTGTCTAATCTATCAGTAAATAGTGCAAACAAGAACCTTACTTGGCCCCCATAAGCCGGAAGGTACAATCAGCACAGAATAACCCACCCGGGGCCCCCAATAAGCCCTGGCGAGTACACTTCAATCTACCCCTACTAGGTCAAAACAAGTCAACTAATAACTATATCCAACCTATCAGTCCCCTGGGTCTGCAACTGAGCCCGCTTGGCCCCTGAACTGTAGTTGTGTCTAAGTCTGGTGGACTCCTGATAACTGCTCCCCAAGCACCAGGCTCGATGGGGGTGTACTGCCAATACGACATAGAAATAATATTCCATCCATGGAATGGACTGTATGAGACCCTTGGGCCTCATCATTGTCCCTTGGGATGGCATATCTCTCCTCGGGACGACGTCATATAGCCCCTGGTGGGAAAAGACACAGCTAGTAACCCTGGGGTTGGTCATGGAAGGGTATACAGGGAAAAGTCAATCCCAAACTAAGCATAGAGTACTGGTCTCAACTAACAACAACAACTATTTGCAACAACAATATTTCTGGCTCTCTTACTAGGATTCAAACTATAGTACAATGCTATAGAAACTAACTTGCTGAAGGAATTCACCTTAACATACCTCGATTGTCGTCTCTTGAATAACAGACAAGTTTCAACTTGTATTCATCAGCTCTTTTCAACTATAACCGTAATACTGGGAGAAAAAGACTACTTTAAATGATAATTTTTAATACTAATAGCAACTATAATTCAACTACGTAAAATATGGCCGAAAACCTATAATTTCCCAAGGGTTCAGAAGGGAGAAATGCTTACTTGATGCCTATGATTGTTTAGAAATCAGTTAGGAGCAATTCTGACAAATTCTATCGCAGCAGGGTTCCGTTTTTCGGACGCATTTTGAGAAAATAACTCTATAGTAATACTCCTCGTAGGCTTAGAACTCGATATCTGAAGTTAATTTGAATTTGGACCACGTTTACTAGCGTAATCGGATGAAAATCAATTGAAATCTTCGAGTTTCGCTCTCTCTGGCCGAATGGGAAATGTTGGAAATGAATTGGAATTAAAAGGAGGGGATTTATATAAGTGAGGTCGGTTGGCAGGGGGCGCGCCCCGCGCGGCCCATAGAGCCAGCAGGCCCTCACATCATGCCTCTCTTTGCGCCAATATGCTGGAGCACCGCACTGGCCGGTGCCCTAAAGGCTGGCGCATTGCACTGGCCCTTCGCGGCCTAGCCTGGCCCGATCCTGCTTTTGAGGGTTTTCTACACACATTGTACTCTCTTTATTCATCCCAAATCCACGCATACGCTTACTAATCATTAAATTTATGAGGTGTAACAAATATGTGTTGGAGCAAAAATATGCAAAAGAGGCCTAAAAATGTAGAAAAACAACCAAGTACAAGTTTCAATATGAGTCGTACCTTGATTGTATGAGCCATACTGAGAACCGTAGTGAAAGTAAAAAGGCTGGATTAAGAGGAAGGCAACATACGACTCTCAGTATGAGCTGTACCAAGATGGTACGAGCTGTAACTGGAGTTGTGGAATTGTTCAGAGAACTTTGCACAAAGGCAGTCTGTTGGTACGGATGGACTCATGGATCGTAGACCAACATACAGCCCGTACCATGAGCCATGGTGAACTTTAGGAGATTCTTCAAGACTTGGTAGAACTTCAGACACAACAAGTAGTACGAGCCGTAGGAGTAAGGTACGAGGCGTACCACAATACTTGTGGAAAACTTCAGGAGATGTCAAAGTTCTCAGGGCCAAACCACGGATGCATTGTACGACTCGTAGGACTGTGGTATGAGTCGTACCAACCTACAAACACTTAGATAAATCTGCAGCAGCCAGGGACTTAGGAGAAGTTGATACGACCCATACAATCCTGCTACGGGTCGTAGGTCCAGTTGTGACACAGTCGGTGCCAGATATGGAAAATTCCTTGTTAGCTTAGGAAAAGGTTTCTAATGTCTTATAAACAGCTTTTATTTTTTATTTTAGTCACAGAACATAGAAACAAAGTAGTAGAGATGTTTGAAGAATATTATTTGTGAATTTTTATCAAGTTTTGGGGAGCAATCCTTAGGATCAAATTCTTGATTTCATACATTGTTCTGTTACACCCCATAAGTTTCTAACGTTTAGTCGGCCTATTCGTATGTTGGTTGAGAGTTTTAGAGTGCCATATGTACGAGAAAAGGGCCCGGGCAAAGATCTAACGAGTGCCAACTCGGGATTTCGCGGGAGGATGCCAAACCAAGCTGCCCGGAGGGGCAAAGTGGCACGGAGCAGCTCCTCCTCACTAGCCGACGTGGCACGGAGCAGAATTAGCGCGATGGGCAGAGTGCCACGTTGTCTTGTTTGCCACCTCGAGTATATAAAGGCCTCACACTTAGAAGTTAGATTATTTTTCATATAACTTCGGCCAGAACATAGGGAAACCGAGAAAAACATTTAATAATCGTCCGATTAAGACGCTAAATGTCGTCCAAATCCAAATTAACTTCGTGTATGAAGTATAAAGCTATAGGGAGCATCGCAACGGAGTTATTTTTGTGAAATATGCCTGGAAAATCATTGTCCCGCCGAGCTTAAGTTGATAGAATTGTTCCAAACTAGTGTCAATACGATCAAGTGCCTAAAGTAAGTATTTCTCCCTTCTAGATTCCCGAGAAATTACGAGTTTTTGATCGTCTTTTGATAAGTTGAAGTATAGTCAGTATATATATATAAGTTATTGTTTTCTTCGAATATAGTAATAAAGCAGCCCTATTCTTCCGTTAAATATGATTACAGTTGAGAAGGGCTGTTGAACACGAGCCAAAACTCGCCAGTTAATCGGTAAACAGCGAACGAGGTATGTAAGGCTTAACTCTCGGCAAGTATCCTTGTCATACAGTGTTACGACTTATGTTCTCAAATAGAAATAACGATCTCAGATGCTATAGACGGTTGCTACCATTAGATTGTAATTCAATATGTTGTAATTACCTGTTATTGATTTACATATATAAATATCAGATATGTTGCGAGTAGCTGCTACTAGGGATTACAGTTACATAAATTCTGGTTAGCTGCTAGAAAATATATACAGATCATACTGCAGGACCCCTCGCTAAAAGGGAGCAGGTTAAATGTGATTTGCGTTATGAACGCTATAGAAACTCTTTTAGTTCTCAGTTTATTGTGATGGTAGACTTATATGTTTGTTGCCAGGCCTAGACTTCAGAAGCTCGTAAGAGCTATTGGCCTGAATCAATTGGTTAAACAGTATGGGCGCAGTTAGGCGGTCTGACGACCAGTTGGCGCCTGTATTGGTAGGAAAGCATCCCTAGAGGTCATTGACGTTATCACACATTCCAGAACCAGAAATAGAGACGGAATGGGTATATTCTAGAATTAGCGACCCCAGGGTTCTCTAGTGTATTAAGTGATCGTCCGCCATCCCTTTAGCCTTATCAGTGATTGTCAATCTTAGTCGACTTAACAGTTATCATGTAGGATGCCCACCAAGCCAGCCCAATCATCCGAGTCAGATAAACCCGTGGGTACCCCAAGGAGGGGTCCACATCAATAGTTAGTGGCGGGCCAGCACCCTAGCCGGTTCTTTTAAGGTATTCAGGTACAGAGTGTCAGGAGAGGCCCAGTCTATATAGAATTGCCTATAAGATTGAGAATTGCCCAGAACAGTAATATAGATCCGAATGGATTCAGACAAGGCTTAAGGAGTCAGTAGTACTCTGCTAGTACAGTGTTAACCACAAGTTAAGGAGATCGGTAAGCTCCCTATGAAGGACTAGGGTGCCGATCGCGTAGAAGCAAGTTTGACCAAGCCCAACCCTATAGTTTTTTAATTAGAAGAATAAAGTAGTTAGCTATTCACAACCCCACAGTTTCATGAGTTATAGATGTCCGAGTAGGACATTCGGAGTATTGTTAGGCCACTTCAGACCTCGCTCTATTCATCCCAGACTATTAGAGATCATGATCACTATCAGGATCCTCTGATCAAATACGAGCACATGGCGTGCCCGCAGACAACCATACAGATTATCCCAGAAGCGAGTAGCATTAGCATGAGGCCCAGAAAGCTAGATACGCTCTCTTTATATAGATAGATTGATGTGTCAGTATAGCACCTGGGTTGGGGTTTCCCTCAGTTAGAAGCCTTCCATGACCGCCCCAGGGTTAATAGCTATGTTGCTCGCCCGCCAGGGGCGAGGATACGTCGCTCTACGGAGCAGCATGCCGTCCGCAAGGGACGAAGATGGGGATCCAGATCCTCATGCCGTGGTTGGCCTTATACACACCCCCGCCGAGCGTTTACGCCCAAGGTGTAGATATCAAGAGTCCTCCAGACTCAGACACAGCTACAGTTCTGGGGCCAAGCGAGCCCAGTTGTAGACCCAGGGGATCGGTAGGTTGGCTACAGTACCAGTAGAGTTGTAGACACCTGAGTAGGGGTATATAGATTGAGATGTGCTCTGCCAAGACTTATGGGGGCCTTAACGAGTTATTCCGTGTTGATTGTACCTCCCGACTTATGAGGGTCAGGTGGGTTTCTTGTATGAATTCTTGTCTACTAGCTGTAGTGTATAAATGTGTATGTATGCAGTCTTAGCTTATGTACATGTAGTGTTAGTTAGATGCATATTACGAATCAACAGGCGTATAAGTTAATCTTTCGGCTCTTCTTTTTATTTACTTCTAGTCCTATTTAGCTTATCTATTGCCATACATATTCGGTACATATTGTACTGATGCCCTCCCTGGGGTGCTGCATTGCTTGCCTGCAGGTACAAATAGACGAGGAGCAGGTCCCTCATAGTTCCAGCCAGTCGTACAGAGCCGTCAGCTCCTTTTTTATGGGGCTTGTGTGATAGAGGTTTATCCTTTTATTTGTACAATATGGGTAGGTCGGGGCCCTATCCCGACCATCTTATTACTCTTAGAGGCTTGCAGATTGTGTTACTTCCCTGTGGTTAGATGATATCGGTCATGTGGGGCCCGTATGTGTTTTAGATTATGTGTATTGGCCATGTGGGGCCCTATTTAGCTGTTGATTGGAGTCCTTGTCGGCCTGCATAGAACTCCCTATGATTGTTTGTCATTAGTTAGCTGTTTACTTTCACAGGGGCTATAGACCTTGTCGGTCGGGGGTTCTATTTATAACCGCAATATAGCTCATTGTTTTCTTGATTCCAAAGTTAGAGTCAGCCTTGCACTAGAGGTGCTTAGGCTCAGTCATCTCAGTATTTCAGGTCCTAGTAGGGCACCAAGTGCCAGTCATGCCTCCCAAGGTGGGGTGTGGCATGTTCTTGAGATTGTTCTTTGATATTCAAATCTAGTTTTCTTCTAATTGTTGTTGTAAGTATTTATTTATGTGTTTATCTATGAATACAAATTATAATCTTACAATCATGAGAGGGTAAAACCTCCACAACTAGGGGTTGTGGGAACCATGGTGGATTAATAAAATAGGGTTACACAAAAGTGATTCAAAACCAATGCTAAACACTTGTATTATATTCTCTTAACCTTTAAATGTTCTTAATAGTGTACAACGTTAGGACTTGCCCGAATTCCTTACTTGCTTGAACCTAGAGAAGTAGAGATTAATAAAAGAGAATTACAACAAAGCCTTGGTCTTTATGATCATTGTATTAACTTAAGTTGTGGTTGCAGGATAGTTAAATTTGGAACATATTGATAACGGTTAGTTAGAAATTGCTCATGAGACCTAACCTGGTGATTGAGTAAAGTCATCCAATAGAGACGAACTAGTCGTTTGGATTAACCCTAGTTATCAGTTCTACAAGTAATCATTGGGATTGATCAAGTGTGTATACCAGAAGTAGTTATGAACCCATGGGGAATACTTACCCTAGTTATTTTCAAGTCTTGATATAAATCACAACTATAATCTTGTTTTAATATTGTTTTCTTTGAAACCCCCAATTTGGATCACCACTAAGTTCAATTACCAGCATTAGTCTAGATCTTACCTTATTTCCTGTGGATTCGACCCCAACCTCTTTATTGGATTCTTTATTGACAACTTTCGCTTCATACTTCGCCAGGAAGTTTGAGTTTGATCATTATCAGAGAAACTATCTGTATGAGGTCCATGTGGATGTATTTATGAACCATAAAAGCCTACACTATTTGTATGAGGTCCATGTGGATGTATTTATGAACCATAAAAGCCTATAGTACGTGTTTACCTAGAAGGATCTAAATCTCAGTCAAAGAAGGTGGTTGGAGCTTCTTAAGGATTACAATATGAGTGTCCTTTATCATCTGGGAAAGGCCAATGTGGTGGCAGACGCTCTTAGCAGGATTTCTACAGAGAGTGCATCCCATGTAGATGAGGAAAGGAAATAGTTAGTGAATAATGTGCATCGTCTTGCACAACTAGGAGTTCATCTTGTTGACTCGACGGATGGTGGTATCATTATATAGAATAGATCAAAATATTCCTTGGTGATTGAAGTCAAGGTTAGGCAAGATGAGAATCCCATTTTGGTAAAGCTAAAGGAGGCAGTTCAGAATCAGAAGGTGGAGGTTTTCTCCCAATGGGGAGATGGTGTACTAT
Organism: Datura wrightii; assembly: GCA_035772735.1. Classification (NCBI taxonomy): domain Eukaryota; kingdom Viridiplantae; phylum Streptophyta; class Magnoliopsida; order Solanales; family Solanaceae; genus Datura; species Datura wrightii. The sequence continues at coordinate 8,055,686 of JASDFA010000008.1, read as the reverse complement.
GATATCAGGGTCGTTTGTGTGTTCTTGGTGTTGATGAATTAAGGGAGCAGATGTTGCATGAGGCTCATAGTTCTAGATATCCCATACATCTAGGTGCCGCCAAGATATACTGTGACCTACGGGAAGTTTATTAGTGGAATGGCATAAAGAAGGACATGGTAGAGTTTGTGGCAAAGTGTCCCGAATTGTCAACAAGTGAAAGTTGAGCATCAAAGACTTGGAGGTGTGCTTCAATACATTCGTATCTCTACTTGGAAGTGGGAGGAAATCAATATGGACTTCATTACAGGATCTTCTCATACTCGTCGATAGTATGACTCCATATTGGTGATTATGCATAGGTTGACTAAGGCAGATCATTTTCTACCGGTCAAGACTACCGACTTAGTGGAGGATTATGCTAAATTCTATATTCGAGAGTTAGTTTGGTTGCGTGGAGTGCCCTTGTCCATCATATCAGATAGAGGTACTCAGTTTACCTCCCAATTTTATAGATTGTTTCAGAAGGGCATTGGTACTCAGGTCAAGCTTAGTACAGCATTTTCACCCGCAAACAGACAGTCAGGCTAAATGGACCATTCAGACTCTTGAGGATATGTTGAGAGCGTGTGTGATTTACTATAAGGGTAGTTGGGATGATCATTTATCTCTCATTGAATTAGAATATAACAACATTTACCTTTCCAGTATTCAAATGGCTCCATTTGAGGCTCTTTATGGGTGTAAGTGTAGATCACCCATTGGTTGGTTTGAAGTCGGTTAAGCTACTTTGATAGGACCAAATTCAGTTTATGAGACTATGGAGAAAGTTCAGCTTATAAGGGAAAGGTTAAGAACAGCTCAGAGTCGCCAAAAGTCCTATGCCGATGTAAGGAGGCGAGAGCTTGAGTTCGACATTGATGATTGGGTGTTATTGAAGGTGTCTCCCATGAAGGGAATAATGAGGTTCAGAAATAAGGGGAAACTTAGTCCGCGGTATGTTGGCTCATACAGGATTGTGAGATGTGTTGGCAAGGTGGCCTCTGAGTTGGAGTTGCCCTCAGAATTGGCTTTAGTACATCCTGTTTTCCATGTTTCACTTTTAAAGAAGTGCATGGGTGACCCAACTTTGGTTATTCAGGTGGAGAGCATAGGTGTGAAGGATAGCCTTAGCTACAAAGAGATTTCGGTCAAAATACTTAATCGTCAGGTTTGGAAGTTATGAAATAAAGAAGTAGCCTCAGTAAAGGTTTTGTAGAGAAATCAGCATGTTGAGGGAGCTACGAGGAAAGCCAAAGCGGATATAATGGCTAAATAACAACATTTATTCCATTCCAGTTCAGTTCCAGCTTGAGGTATCAGTTTCCTCCTTAGTACTCTCTTTAGTTTCATGTTCAGTTTGTGTGTCCCAGTTTCTTTCATGTCAATGTAAGTATGTGTGATTCATGAATTCAGTTCAGTTATGTATTTCAGTCCAGAGTCTTAGTTTTCAGCTTTAGATGTTCAGTATTTGGGATGACAGTCTATTTCTCCCCAGATTTCAGTATGTTTACCCTACATTAGAGGACGAATGTTTCCAAGGGGAAGATATTGTAATACCCCGGAAGTGCTTAAGACTAGACTCGTGATTTGAAATGGGAACAATAGAAAAATTTGAGATTTTGACTCAGAATGACTCATGGTACGAGTCTTGGCAAGGAAGGATGAGCCATAGGAGGATTCGTGAAGAAGACCTGAAGTGTAGAGTCCAAACCACGAGTCACACCACGAGTCATGGTATGTGGGTACGACTCGTGGTCAGGGTCGTTCGGAGGATGTGGAAACGGCTGATTTTGAAAGACATAAGTCTTGGAATGACTCATTGTTAGAGATGACAAATCGTGAGAAGGGTTATAAGTTGGGGAAAATTTTGTACAAGAAGGAGAATTCACGAGTGATGTTACGAGCCGTGGTAGGAAATCACAAGTCGTGGGTTGTAACCGTAAGTGGGATGAGGCAGTGTTGGTGATGGATGGTTCCAACGACTCGTGGGATTATGGCACGAGTCATTGTGTGACCCGTGGGGAAATTTCAAGTAAGATTGGAGAGCAAGGCAGTGGAGATGGCAGATCTCACCATAAGTTGTGGGATCATGGAACGACTCATGAGATGAGTCGTGACTCCTGGTAGTTCTACTTTTCCTGTGAAGTTAGTAAGGGTAAATCCATAATTGCTAAGGCCCTATTCTAACCCATTCCCTCCCCGTGCGTGCAAACTAAGAGGATTTCTAAGGGAAGATCAAGCCTAGTATTCCCCAATTTCTTCTCCAATTCCTTTGGGCTTTCAAGGGAGAGTGTAAGATCAAATCACCCAAGTATGTAGGGTTGTAATGAGATTTCCTCATCACTCTCATTCCTCAATTCCCCTCTACATTTATGAATCCAAGTAATAAAGTAATTTGATGATCTTATGGGTTTTTAAGCCCAAATTTATGGAATTCTCTATGATTTCATTATGAGTCAATTTCTTTCATGTTCCAAATATTGTTTTAAGATATATGGGAATATTTTATATTTAAATTGATTATAATTTTTATGGTTTCAAATCTCAATCAATCTATGCCCAATTATGCAAGGTTTCATGAAAAGTCAAGTTATGATTCTACTATGATTTTGATCTAACTAAGCCTAAATTATGATTTATGATTCATGTTATGATTTCTCTTCAAGTACTCTTCATGAATTTATGAATATCAAGTATATGAATTTTCACAAGTATGCATGGTCTCCGTGATTTATGAATTTATGACTTTTGACCAACTCACGACCCCTATTCATGGCTAATCATGTGTTTCAAGTATTTTCAAGTATGTTATGATTTTTGGCCATGAACTTCATGAATGATTTCACAATTACGATATGAGCCTCATATGAAAGTTTTTGGGAGCAGTGCCTAGCATCGAGTAGACCCGGTATTCAGGTAAACTCCGTGATCTCAAAAATACATATATTATTAGATCCCCTATGATATCACATCATGCATGTCCCTTGCCTAGCAAGCCTGGGACGGCTCTACCTACTTGAGCGAAAAGTTGGGGCATCATGTAAGCTCTATCATGATGGTGTCGGTTATGACGACCTCCTATTGTTCCTCATGATTTATGCATGGTTGTGTTTATGTTACTTTGGCTCAATTTATGTTTTATAAGGTTTCTATTATGACTATGATTATGATTAGATTATAAATGGTTTGAAAACCCTGAGCCCTCATGTTAATATTATAATATTTACGTCATGTTCATGCTATCCTACTCTTACGAACTCTTATGTATTTTTAACTCTCCGTTTTTACTTACCTTGCATACTCAGTGCATTCCAAGTACTGACCGCATACTCTATGCTATATCATTTCATGATACAGGTCCGAGGGATCAAATCTCAGCCACATCATTAGTCCTGATTTCCCCTCATGCCTGTTTTAGCTAGTGTTGGTGAGTCCTCATCCTTCAACGACATTCAGTTATCCATTAATATGTTATTTCAGTTACAGACTTTGTCGAGCTAGTTGGGGATGTTGTCCTATCAGCTCATCAGTATGTCAGAGTCTTTTTAGAAAATATGTGGAAATTCAGCTTGTCAATGTTGATTCTGCTTTAGATTGATATGTATGAAGACTTCCTCTTAAGCATGTTTTATTATTTCAGTTTCCGCTTGTTGTATGTTCTTAGCTACTATATTCATGTCATGGGTCAACTTGGAGCCTCTTGGGGTTCCTTGTCCGGTGTCTCTATCCAGGCCTATGTTCGGGTCATGACAGTTTTGATTGCCTGTCTGTCTGAGGATGGAAGGTTGTGCTCAAGTCCAACCTCGTACCCAACTCAGCCTGCAAGGTCCTCCAGAAATGGAAAATGAACTGAGTGCCCCTATCTGATACAATTGAAACAGGCACCCCATGTAACCGAATGACCTCCTTCACGTATAGCTTAGCTAGTTTCTCTATTGTAAGTCACCTGGACCGGTAAGAAATAAGTAGACTTGGTCAATGTTCAGTGGTTTAGAATGCCTACACGCAAGTGCACGTGGTCGAACAAGTAGTAAAATGGCTAGAGTAGCCAAGTATCGATCCCACAGGGACTGGACCAAGGTAATAGTCTAATTAAGTGTTAATAAACTCTAACTCTAATAATGCAGACAACAATTTCAAGAAGATTTTGGGAGTTTGTTTCCTAATTTATACTAATCTAAAACAAATGTACAATTTGAGTCTGAACTATAGTAATGAGCTTGCTGAGGCTAAAACGAACATGCAGGGAAGCAATTTATTAATACAAATTGGTTAATCTTTCCTTCGGTTGCTAGTCAAGAATTATTGCCTATGGATTAAAACTCTCATATTTAACCCAACTTAATAATCATGAACCTTCCACCTACATTTCTGTGATAAGAAGAAATTCATGTTCTAGCCATATGAAACTGATTCCTTAATTGACTAATATGACTTTCAGATATATTTCTATTCTGAAGGTAAATCAATTCTCAATTTTCCCAAACCAAGAAGAGATCATATCCTATTAATGCACAACTTTCCAATTTCTTTCTCTTTCGAGCGCAAATTGGATTTTTTAGATATACATTAATATTGGCCACACATTAATGCAGTAAGAACAAGAATTAATAGAACAACCAGGGAAGAAAAGATGAAAAACCAAGATGATCAATAATCACATTCCACTACAAATGTTCTTAACCTCAGCAAGAAGTGAATTTAGCCACTCATTTGTGGATTAAACATCGTTAAATGAGTGTAAATCATACAAATAATTGAAATAAGGAAGAAAGAGATAGAGAAGAACCCTAAGAATTTCATCCTCTCAACTGCCTGTAACCCACGTTCTTGCTCAACCAAGTCAGAATTATTAAAAACAAACCTAAGTGTGCTATTTATACTAGTGGGAATTTTTCCCGGAATAACAAGCAACGTGTCACAGAGTGCATCGCGGAGCACTGCCTCCGTGACACGCCACAAACGCGGACCCTCACTGGAATCCGGTCCTCCGGGTAATTATGCCCAACGTGCCACGGCGTGCAACGCGGGGCATGGCCAACGTGTCACGGCCCCGACGCGGACCTTCATTGGAACTTGGCCTATTTTTAAGATCCGAGGCAGAATGCATCCGCGATGGCAGCGTGACACGGCTCCATCGCGGAGCCCCTTAATTTGCTGCATAACCTGGGCCTTTTCCACTGCTCGCTTCCGAGTCTATTCTCGATTTCTCCCAACATGCTTCTTAGCTTCCTAAAATTACATTTTTCCTGCAAAACAACACTAATCATGTTGGTTAGTATAAATTCACATTTTAACTACAAATCACATGAGAATGTACAATTATCAATGGATAAACAAGACTAAATGAAGCATTTGAGTATCACTTGGGCATATAATTCTGCCCAAGATCACTTACCCCACACTTAAAACTTTGTTCGTCCTCGAACAATAATCTCACATCTCATGCAATTGACACCCAATCATAGCTACTTTGGCTCGACTATTCAAGCTACGGTTATACCGATTATTTACATAGAAAATCATCAAGAAAACATGCATAGTCTCATCAATACAATGACATTCAACACATTAAGACCTCCTAGACTCACGAGTCGACTCTCGATCTCAGCAAACTCATGCAAATCAGCTGATCAAGACATCGGACACGAAATTAAATCTCTCGTCAAGCATGTGCCCTCACAACACAAGAGAATTTCCCCCTTTACAATCATATGATCTCAAAAACATTATATGCAGGGGCATATGAACACAATTTTGCTCTCTCTCCCAAAGAATTCACATGCGTCATGTCATGACCCATAAGCTTGCCTCTAGTGTACTACTCCACTAATATAAGGACGAGTGATGTAAGATCACATAGGACTTAACGGGTTGTAATGTAAGCTAAGGAACTAGTACATACTGGGCTAACCAATAATAGAAACTAGCACCCTTAAGCGCTTTTCAATACATCCCACCACATTATGGGCATTGTTTCTTCCTTCATCCTCCCCTTTCTTAAAGCCTTTCTTTATTTTTACTCCCATTTTTTTAAGCACACTCGACTTCATAACAAAGATTAGTTATACATCTTCATTTTGTTAAATTCGGCAAGTGCACCTTTGACCTTTTCTTTACTTTCACCGCTTCCGCTTTTCCTTTCTTTTCCCAATTACCACTCCTTGACACTGTGGGAAAAATTCTTTTCTTGAGCGCTTAAGAGTTTTGGATCAAATTCACGGATAATGAAAAGAAGGGGTTAAGCTCGGTTTGTACCTTTTCGACAAAAGAAAAAAATAGGCTAAAGGCTCAATGGGCTAACTAGGATGTACATTCAAGGTAGGTACGATAATGAAAAAAAAACTTTCAGTTAAATCAAAGAAATGCCTACATCCTTTCCTACCATACTCATCCTTCATTTCATTTCGTACACACACCAGGCAAGTTCTAGACACTTCAAAATAGCATGGAAGAATCGAAACCTCACCACACTCTCATTGCACATGCTCAACTCAAGACATATTCACAGACTCTTCAATCAGCTAATTACAAGAATTCAAACATTAAGCCTCAAGCACACCGAATCGAACTCTACGGTCTAGGTATCTCAACATGTTCACAAAGTTGCATGCTTTCATATGAATCACCTTTGCATTCTAAATATCATGTACAACACCCAACCTAAATTTCGGACCATAAAGTAACGACACGTTTGGGATACAAACAAACAAAGGAAAAAAATTAAAAAGAACAAAAGAAATCTACTCCTATCGACTACATTTCCCTTAAGACGGTCGTCATCCATCCATCATAGGGAACGGTCACTATTTACGACTTCGGTTCAATGGGACTATTCTCGGTAAAAGCACCAAAAACAAACGCCGAGAAACTCAATCAAAAAAATAATTTCACGAAAAATTTTTAAAATATCGATAATTTCGATAAAACAAAAATATTTACACAACCAGCTAACAACAACTCCATACAGCACACAACAGCTTCACATTAATTACAATACAAAACATAAAAATCAAAATCACAGGGTCACAATTTTTCACAAGCACAACAACAAAACAGAAACATAAAAAACAACAAAATAACCAGCACCTAACTACTCCCACCCCACACTTAAATCGAACACTATCCCCAGTGTTCACAAAATTCAACATAGCACAAGAGTAGGTGGTGAAACTCCCTGATCAATTGAAGTATTCCACTTCTTCATCAGGTGCGGTTGCCTCGTCCCCCATATCCGAATCACCCCCGCTGTCCTTATCTGACCCAACATCTGAGTCATCGTGGTGTGTCTCCTCGTATGTGGGGACATCATCATCAACGGGCTCTACAAAAGCTGGCCCCACTCGGTATAGAGCCCTGGCATTTTCGCCGAAGGGGTAGTCCAACTCTAGCTGCCACAGCTCATCTTCTGTTGCTGGCCTCCCGCCTATGCGCAACTATAGCATCTGCATCCCGAACATGCGGGCCATATACTGATCATCCCGAGCATGTCGCTCGGCTAATGTGAAAACTGGCCCGTGAGTGGTGTCGGGTGCCTTAGTTTTGGTGACGTCCAAGGCATGCCTCTCCATCTGCGGGATGTAGTCAAGGGCCTCTTCCTCAACATCTAGGACCCTCAGGTAAGTGGTTAGCAAGCCGCCAAACCCGTACCTGTGCCCTTGATGCAAACAGGCTCTCTTCATGGCGGAGATGATCACCGCCCCAACATTAATCTCCAGCCCTTTCATCAGGGCATATACCAAGCACACATGATCTCGGGTGACATCTGTCATGTGCACCCCCAGGATCTGGTAGGAACACACGATCTTAAGCCAAATTCTGGCTTCCCTGTTCATTTGAGAGTAGGGCAGCGTCTGATGGTAGCCCCTCTCCTTATGCCTGCTCCACCGTGCTGTAGAACGGGCTCCACACAGAGTGCGTCTGATGTCCGCATATGGTGGAGTGATGTTCAGCTGCTGGAGTACATGGGCGTCTGTGTCCCCGCCCCCAAAATGGCATTAAGGTGATGGGGCTCAAAAGTGACTACCTGCCCCCTTATTTTGACAGTGTGACTTCGGAGTGTCGGGTTCCAGTTGGCGTAGAATTCCCGAATCAGGTGGAGATTGCACTCCTTAGGATCTTCAAAAATGAAGTTCAGCCCAGCAGTGTCAATCCGGTGTACAATTCTGGGGAACTCCTGTGCCAACGGCTCCCATGCAATATGCTCCTCGGGGAAGTATTTGCTCTCCTTATGCTTTGTGTACCATTTCTTCCCTTCCTCTGTCACCCATCAGGTTCCGTATTGATGGAGTTGGCCGTGCGGAACCGCTGGTGCTGCTGGGACTGCTGTTCCCAGTCTAATCCTTTTCCTTCCGGCGCCCGATGTAGATACGCCTTTTCCTTTGTCTTGTCTGCTTGCCATTGTTCCTGTCAAATCAAACAAACAGTCCCAATGTTATTCAAATTAAAATTAGCTTCGACTAAGGTTGGGTTAAGCTAGGCCACCCCACACTTAGTCTTTAGCCACAATTACGACATTACGGCAAGACAACTCTCACTTTCCAATTTACAAGAAAAAAATAACAACATGCCTCATGCATTCAGAGAATTCGATGGAATAAATTCTACATACTACTCAGACTTCGAACATCTAATCCAAATATCACCATCGATACCATTTCATCACATAGCACTTAGCAAAAACAAAAAAACTTCTCTTAATACAACCTATGCAATTCACCAAGTTCTATGCAATTCAACAATTTCATTCTCCTGAAAATCCATCGTTTACTTAGCATATTTACAACAAGAACAACACAATTCACCTTACCCAACATGCCCAACCCATAATTTCCACATTTTCAATCACATTTAGTTTCTTCGCACTCAAATTCTAACCCTAGCTACATATTTCACCAAAATTCGATCAAGCATGTATTTATCGAGTTCATACAATCAAAATGATACTACAAACTTTAATCAACACTAACTTAAATGAATTCAAGATCAATTTACAATTAGGGCAAGTTTTACTCACTTTACATGCTCAAACTCGACAAATTTGACAAGAATTGAGAAGAAAGTAGAGACCATACCTTTAGTTCGATGAAATCGAAGAAAAGTCGAAGAAAACTTGTGCCTAAGTCCGTGTCACGTTGGGGAAGGGGGAGTTTTTGGGTTTTTGTCGCGGAGGGGGTGAGAAATGAGGGAAAATTGAGGGAATTCAGGGTTAAAAAGGCTTAATTTCGCGCGGGTCACCCGGCGACCCGGTGTGACCCATCGTGAATAACACTTCAACGTGTCACGGAGGGTAACGCGGAGCACCCCCTCCGTGACACGGAGCCAACGCGAAGGTATTCTGGAATTTAAAAAAATTCCAGAATTAAACCTCAACGTGTCACGGAGGGTAACGCGGGGGCCCTCCTCCATGACACGGAGCCATCGCGCAGACTCACTGTTTTGCCACTTTTTATTATTTTTCTCACCTCAATTTTTCCTTTGCGATCCTTTGCATTTTTTCCCTCCGTTCAACCTGAAATTTATCTCACAACAAGAAATTGGTTAGAATTCATAGGTTTCACATAAAATACAATTTTTGTTTTTAATTTTTTTTATTTTTCTATTTTTTCTTCTTCTTTCTTTTTTTTCTTTCTTCTACAAAATCTACTCAAGTATTACAACAATTTCACGGGTTGCCTCCCGTGCAGCGCCTGGTTTACCGTCGCGGCTCGACGTCATTGAAGCTTAGTCATCCTCTAGGGTAACAGATGTCTTCTCTCGACTACCGTCCTCACCCCAGTAGTGCTTACATCGCTGCCCATTGACTAAGAACGTGGCACTTCGATCTTGTTGCCACAATTCTACTTTGGGGGGGTCCTTCACCGGTGGTTTTCCCACTGGCTCTCGTGAATCAACACTGTGAGCAATATTCGCTCGATTAAGCACGTTGATCACTAAGAGTTCCTCATACACGGCCGGAAACTTCGTGGCCTTGTACACATCAAATACCTCCACCTTTTCGTGTGCCCGCATGGTTAGCTGCCCTGTAGCTACATCAATCAGTGCTTTCCCGATCTCCAAGAAAGGACGTCCCAAAATAAATGGGACTTCTGCATCCGGCTCAAAATCCAGCATAATGAAGTCAACCGGGAATATTAGGGAGCCCACTTTCACCATCACGTCCTCCACAATGCCATCTGGTCTGGCCAAAGAATGATCCGCTAGTTGCAAGATCACTGTTATCGGTCTAGGACTGCCTAGCCCCAATTTCTTGAATACTGATGTCGACATCAAGTTAATGCTCGCTCCTAAATCACATGATCCATGAGCTCGGATACTCTGCCCGATTGTAAGTTGAATTGTAAAGCTCCCAGGATCTTTGAGCTTTGTGGGAAACCTATTTTGTATCCAGGAAGTTCACTCCTCCGTAAGCGCCACCGTAGCGCACTCCGTCAACCTGCTTTTGTTCGCCACGATGTCCTTGATATATTTTGCGTACTTTGGAACTCCCTACAAAACATCAACAAGAGGTAAATTAATGTGTACCTGTTTAAGCACCTCCATCAACTTTTTGAAACACGCTTCCTCCTTGTGTTTCTTTAATCTTTGAGGGAACGGGGGTGGTGGTCTTTCTGGTTCATCTTCCTTCTCCTTCCCCCTATCATCATTGTGTTCCCTCTCCTACTCCAATGCTCCCGACTGCTGTGGTGGTCTTTCTGGTTCCACCTCCTTGAGTTGCAAACCACTCCTTGTAGTCACTGCATTCACTTGCTTGGGATTGGAGTCAGTGTCAGTTTGGCCTGGTGTTCTGAGCTCCAGCTAGTTGCCCAAACTGGTACTCCAATGCCTTTGTAGCTAACTGATTGTTCTTTACATCGGCTACCAATTTCACATAGTCAGCCTGCAATTGAGCTTGGTTAGCTATCATCGTTTTGAACATTTCCTCGATACTGGGTGATGGTGGTGAAGGAGGTGCATTGTTGCTTCTGTATTGTGACTGATAGTGCCGCTGCCCTCCTTGATTTCTCTATGCTCCCTGACTCGAACTCTGCCCTTGATGGCTGTTACTACCCCAAGAGAAATTCGGATGACTTCTCCAATTAGAGTTGTAGTTGTTTCCATACTGTTGGTGATTATTTCTCTGTACATTACCAACAAAGTTTACTGAATCAGGATTCGCACAACACTCAGCTGAGTGTTCATTACTGCCGCACACTTCACACCAAATCTGCTGCACTACATTCACTGGGGCTTGAGGATGATTCATGCTCATACTGTTGAAGTGGGTATTGAGTTGATTCTGTAACGCAACTATCTTTGCAGCGATAGCTGTAAAACCATCCACTTCCAAGACTCCTGCTTCTTTCCTTGTTCCTCCTCTAGAAGAGTCCGCATTCCACTCTGGATTTCCCTACGAAATACGGTTCAACAAAGTATACAGCTCCTCATAAGTTTTTTCTAATGCTTTTCCCCAAGCTGTTGAGAGCTAGCAAGATTTTTGTGTGGGGTTCCAAACCCTCTATGAAAGTATGCACCAGCACATCATTGGATTGGTGATGATGAGGGCAATCCCGCAACATAGATTTGAATCTTTCCCAAGCTTGATACAGATTCTCTCCCTCTCTCTGTTTAGAACTTAGTACTTGACTTCTAAGTCTTGCTGTTTTACCGGATGGAAAGAACCGTATCAAGAATTTCTTTGCAAGATCATCCCAAGTAGTGATGGAATTAGGTGGCTCAGCTTTCAGCCATCTCTTTGCTTCTCCCAAAAGCGAAAATGGGAACAATGTAAGCCTAACATAATCGGGTGACACTCCAACGGGGATGTAAGTGTCACTTATCTCCAAAACGTTTTGGAGATGTTGTTGTGGATCCTCGTGAGGGAGACCTGTGAATTGCCCGCTGGTGTGCAGCAATTGCACCATATTCTGTTTAAGCTCGAACCTCCCTCCTGGCTCAGGTTTGCGAATGCTAGATGTAACGTTGTTAGCATGTGGGATTGCCACTTCGCGAACCGGCCTAGCTGCCATTTCTTCGGGCACTAACACTGCCCTTACAATAGGTGGATTCTGTTGTTGCTCCAGGATTGTCTCTCTGAGCAACTGTAGCTTTCTGTCTAGAGCTTCTCTCCTCTGACGATGGAATTGTCTTTCCGGCTCTAAGTGTGAATCCACCAACTCCTTGTCCCTTGCCAGTGTTCAACAGAATTCAATATTTGCAAAAGACAAGCTATGACCAACTTGTCAACACTAATAAGAAATCGTAAACTAACACTTAAGACAACAATTTTACCAATTGCCAGTCCCCGGCAACGGCGCCAAAAACTTGTTCGGTGGTTTAGAATGCCGACACGCAAGTGCACGTGGTCGAACAAGTAGTAAAATGGCTAGAGTAGCCAAGTATTGATCCCACAGGGACTGGACCAAGGTAATAATCTAATTAAGTGTTAATAAACTCTAACTCTAATAATGTAGACAACAATTTCAAGAAGATTTTAGGAGTTTGTTTCCTAATTTATACTAATCTAAAACAAATGTACAATTTGAGTCTGAACTATAGTAATGAGCATGCTGAGGCTAAAACGAACATGTAGGGAAGCAATTTATTGATACAAATTAGTTAATCTTTCCTTCGGTTGCTAGTCAAGAATTATTGCCTATGGATTAAAACTCTCATATTTAACCCAACTTAAGAATCATGAACCTTCCACCTACATTTCTGTGATAAGAAGAAATTCATGTTCTAGCCATACGAAACTGATTCCTTAATTGACTAATACGACTTTTAGATGTATTTCTATTCTGAAGGTAAATCAATTCTCAATTTTCCCAAACCAAGAAGAGATCATATCCTATTAATTCACAACTTTCCAATTTCTTTCTCTTTCGAGCGCAAATCGGATTTTTAGATATACATTAATATTGGCCACACATTAATGAAGTAAGAACAAGAATTAATAGAACAACCATGGAAGAAAATATGAAAAACCAAGATGATCAATAATCACATTCCACTACAAATGTTCTTAACCTCAGCAAGAAGTGAATTTGGCCACTCATTTGTGGATTAAACATCGTTAAATGAGTGTAAATCATACAAATAATTGAAATAAGGAAAAAAGCGATAGAAAAGAACCCTAAGAATTTCGTCCTCTCAACTGCCTGTAACCCACGTTCTTGCTCAACCAAGTCAGAATTATTAAAAATAAACCTAAGTGTGCTATTTATACTAGTGGGAATTTTTCCCGAAATAACAAGCAACGTGTCACGGAGTGCATCGCGGAGCACTGCCTCCGTCACACGCCACAAACGCGGACCCTCAATGGAATCCGGTCTTCTAGGTAATTATGTCCGACGTGCCTCAGCGTGCAACGCGGGGCATGGCCAACGTGCCACGGCCCCGACGCGGACCTTCACTGGAACTTGGCCTATTTTTATCATCCAAGGCTGAATACATTCGCGATGGCATCGTGACACGGCTCCATGGCGGAGCCCCTTAATTTGCTGCCTAACCTAGGTCTTTTCCACTGCTCGCTTCCGAGTCTATTCCCGATTTCTCCCACATCTTAGCTTCCTAAAGTTACATTTTTCCTGCAAAACAACACTAATCATGTTGGTTAGTATAAATTCACATTTTAACTACAAATCACATGAGAATGTACAATTATCAATGGATAAACAAGATGAAATGAAGCATTTGAGTATCACTTGGGCATATAATTCTGCCGAAGATCAGTCAACCTGTCCACTATGACCCAAATTGAGTCAAATTTTCTAAAAGTCTTGGGACGACCAACCACAAAGTCCATAGCTATCCTCTCCCATTTCCACTCGGGGATAGGCATTCGCTGAAGTACTTCTCCAGGCTTTTGGTGCTCATACTTCACCTGTAGATAATTTAAACACTGAGCAACATAGTCCACATTGTCTCTCTTCATCCTACTCCACCAGTAATGTTGTTTTAGATCATGGTACATCTTGGTGACTCCGCGGTGAATGGAGTATCTCAAGTTGTAAGCTTCTGCCAAAAGAGTTTTAATTAGCTCACCAACTCGGGGAACACACACCCGCCCCTTTATTCTCAAGACCCCTTCATCATCCAACACTACTTCCTTAGCCTCTCCCTCTAGAAATTTATCCTTGATCTTACCCAGCTTCTCATCTTCAAATTTTATGGTTTTGATTTCCTCTAGGATTGAAGATTTAGCCTCTAGGGTTGGCTAGTATCCCACCAATTTTGGTCAATGAAAATCTCACTAAGTTGTTTGCCAAGGTCTAGACCTTCTTAGCCATCGGCCGCTGAGTAGCTTCCAAGCAAGACAAACTGCCCATGCTCAGCGTCTTCCTACTCAATGCATTTGCCACCACATTAGCCTTTCCTGGGTGGTACGAGCTGGTGATGTCATAATCTTTGAGCAGCTCCATCCATCTCCTCTACCTCAAATTGAGATCTTTCTGGGAGAATACATATTGTAAGGTGCGATGATCCTTGAACACCTCACATAAAGCTCCATACAGATAGTGCCTCCAAATTTTTAATTGAAAACACCACCACTGCTAACTCCAGATCGTGCAAGAGATAATTCTTTTTATGCACCTTCAATTGTCTCGAGGAATACACAATCACCTATCCTTCCTGCCTTAACACATCACCCAACTCAGACGCTGAGGCATTATAATAAACAACAAAATCTTTACCTTCCACGGGTAACACCAGAATAGGTGTTGTGGTTAGCAGAGTCTTGAATTTTTGAAAGTTCGCTTCACATTCCTCTAACCACTGAAAAGGCACATCCTTTTGTGTCAACTAGGTCAATGCCAGAGCGATAGTAGCGAATCCCTTCACGAACCGGTGGTAGTAACTGGCCAGCCCCAAAAAACTCTAGATTTCCATCAAATTAGTTGGCCTCGCCCAGTTTCTGACTGCCTCCATCTTTTGTGTATCAACTCGGATTCCCTCCTTGGAAATCACATGCCCCCAGAAAGGACACTGATTCCAGCCAAAACTCGCACTTGGTGAACTTAGCATACAACTGTTTCTCCTTCGTAATCCCAACATAATCCTTAAATGATTTTCATGCTCCTGCTTGGTCTTTGAATACACCAAGATATCATCAATAAACACAATAACAAAGGAATCCAGGTAAGATTTGAAAATACCGTTCATCAGGCTCATAAATCTAGCTGGGGCATTAGTGAGACCAGAAATTCATAATGCCCGTGCCTGGTCCAAAAGGTTGTCTTGGGAATGTCTTCAGCCTAGGTTTTCAACTAGTGATAACCGGACCTTAAATCAATCTTTGAAAATATAGTCGTTCCCTGTAACTGGTTAAATAGATCATCTATTTGAGGAAGAGGGTGCTTATTCCGAATAGTTACCTTGTTCAACTGGCGGTAGTCGATGCACATCCGCATACTACCATCCTTCTTATTTACAAACAAAATTGAGGCACCCCACAGTAACACACTTGATCTAATGAATTATTTACTGAGCAACTCCCGTAACTGCTCCTTGAGTTCTCTCAACTCAATAGGTGTCATTCGGTATGGAGGGATAGAAATAGGTCGGGTTCCTGGTTCAAGCCTACACAGAAATCTATGTCACAGTCTGGCGGTATGCGGGGCAAATCTGCAGGGAACACCTCTAAGAACTCACAAAAAACCGAGACCGACTCTATGGAAGGACCCTCTGAACTAGTGCCCGAAATATGCGGCCAAATACACTGAACAACCCCGCTCTATCACCTTACGAGCACGAATATAAGAAATAAGTTTCTTAGGAGCAGGGCCACAATTCCCCTTCAACCCAACCTATATGACTCTGGACCCAATATAGTGATGGTCTTAACATAGAAATCTAGAATGGCATGGTAAGGGGACAACCAGCTCATTCCCAAAATTATATCAAAATCAACCATGTCTAAGATCAGTAAGTCTGCCAGAGTGTCAAATCCCATGAATTCAATAATGCAATCATGAATAACCCTATCCACTAACACAGAATCCACTACAGGAGTATACACAGGGATAGAAGTATTAAGAACATCATACATAAGATCTAGACCTAAAGCAAAATAAGCAGACACATAAGAAAATGTAGATCCGAGCCAAACAATGCAATAGCCATTTTATCGGCCACGAAAATCATACCTGTGATAATGGTATTTGAAGCCTCTGCCTCTAGTCTATCAGGAAAAGCATAGAAATGGGCCTGATTACCCACCTGAGAACTGCCCTGTTTGGGTTGTTCCACCCCTACTCACCTGAGTATGTCCTCTACCCTATTGAACACCACCTCTAATAGTTGGTGGACCACTCCGTCCCAATTGTGGATGATCCTGACTGAAAGCACTACCTCCTCTTTCGGTAGGGGCCGGAGCTCGAGGAGCTGGATGAGGAACAATCTGTCTGCTCTGTCCAAACCTGGGGCACCATCTGCGGATGTGTCCATACTTACCACATTCATGGCATACCTTCTCAATAATTGGTCTCTGAGTTGGAATAGAAGAGATAGGACGAGCAAAATCAAAATGAACCATCTGAGTACCCCCAACTGCACCTGACGGTCGCGGAACTGCCCTTGGCGGACCTCTGGCTGACACCTGCATGACAGACTGAATAGGGCACCCAGATAAAGCCTATGGTGTTGGATCCTTCACATAAGAACCACTGAAAGAACCCACTCTTCGAGCCTTCTTCTCGATATTCCTCACATGACCCTCCTACCTCACCCCTTCAATCGACTTCACGTACTCTACCACCTCCTGAAAGGTCTTACACGAAGAGACTATCTGCAAAGCTGATACCTAGAGGCCTACATTAAAGCCTTTAACAAACCGCTTGATCCTCTCATCCTCGGTGGGCAGTAAGGGTAGAGCATACATGGACAAGGAGTGAAATCTAGCCTTATATGCAGCAATAGATAAGCTCCCTTACTCAATGGTGGTAAACTCATCCCGTCTCCTATCCCTCAGAGTACGGGGAACATATTTCTCCAGGAATGTGGAGTAGAATTAGGTGCACGAAAATGGTGATGACCCTGCTGGCCTGCACTCCACGAAAGCCCTCCACTAGAGCTTTACATCACCCATTAGCTGGAAGGTGACGAACTCCACACCGTACTTCTCCACTGCCCCCATCTTATGGAGCCTCTCATGATAATCTATGATGAATTCCTAGGATACCTTTGCCTCGGTGCCATAGAAGGTGGGAGGCTTCATCTTGGTGAACCTCCAAAACAAGTCATGCTCTTCCCCTGTCATCACCGATCCTGCCACCGACCTCGAAAACAAAATAGCCTCTGACATGTCATCAGTTCATGGAGCCATAGCAGCTGCATGTTGTATCCTCGACTACTTCCCCATTGGAGTTGTTGCTTCTGCCCCAATGCCTACAAGGCTGCTTAGAAGGATGAGGACCTGAACTAAGACCTCCGAAGATGCTGGAGCGGTAGGAGCTTCACCCTCTGTCGAGACCTCGACCTTAACAGCCATCCGCTCCTGCACTGTTGGTGGCACAGGAGATGCAGACCTCTCCCTGACTGGAGCAGGAGCACGGGCCCCTTCTCTAGCCATAGCGGGTCTCCGTCCACGACCATTTCCCCTTCCTCTACTGCAAATTGGGGCCGCCACTATTGGCTCGAGTGTTGTGTCTCTTTTACCGTTTGCACGTGTTCTCACCATTTGAGAAGGAAAGAAAAAAAGTTGTCAGATACCAATTTGGATCACCATATCAATTGGAATCAAGTAATCGCACGAAAGCAAAGAAGGAGGGAGTTTTCCTAAATTCCTGCAGCCTCTCGAAGATAAGTTACGGACATCTCCGCACCGATCCATGAGACTCTACTAAACCCGTTTTAGTGCAATGAGATCAACGAACCTAGGGCTCTGATACCAACTTTGTCACAACACAGATGGCCTTGATTAGCACCCACACTAACCCTTCCCCAATAAGCGAACCAGCAAAACCCGAAGAAAATTCCCAAGTGACCCTAAAATCAAGCCCTTCATAAACAAAATCAACTTTTATGCTCTAAAAACAATCTCGGATCAAAAAACTAAGCATACCAAAACAAGTAAAACCATTACCAGAACCTGATAATCATTGCACCAAACGTCTATTTTACAAGCTAAGAAGCTAAAAACTAGAAATGAAGTAAAGTTTCCAAATGTCTGAAAGAAAGACATCTGCAACAAAGGAGTGAATTGCATCCTCATCTACTCACCTTCTCAATCTCCAAAAATTGTTGGCTTACAGGTGAGGGCGTGAAGAACTGCTAGGCTCGAACTCTACACTCAGAAAAGAATATAGGGGTAGGGTCAGTACATGACACAGTACTGGTAGGCATCATCGGTCGGCCTTACATAATAACAGACAATTAAGTAAAAATGATATAAAAAGAGTCCACAACATCATACAGAAGTACAAAGCCTTTTTATGAACACTAGCTTTACTCAGGTAACAACCAGCCTACTCACTAGATTAGGCCTCTCGATGCAACAGTCACTTGACCGCTATAGCATTCTCACCACAGCAGAAAACGTTCCACTACAGCAGCACTACCTTAGACAGTAGCTTGACTTAGATTCTCCTTCAACAGTTCATCGATTCATCAACTCAACCGTCGCATAGTTTCTTCAATTCACCATCCCTTTGCATTAAATTCAGACATCACACAAGTCTAAATCAAAATTGATATAACTCATATTCTCAAGACGGATTCAACAGTTAATCCCAAGAAGAGTAACTCTACACTTACGACCATATAACTGGAATACACCTAGCAACCAGATTCATATCTTTTTTTAAAATTTTTCATAACATAGTCCGCATTATCCAACAATCACTTAGCATGTTCTACATTCATTCATACACATAATCATAGTGCGATAAGAACTAAGTAAAACATATGGTGACATGTGGGGCACATGCCTCCGACATGTCCCCATTATCACTCAATTCACAACTCAGTGCATACACATGCCAGAGGATATTATTTTTCCCTTCCATTCATGACCTGCAGGAGACTCTAGAAATCTATGTATTGTATTGGTGTGGCACCCGCTCCCATTCATATGCTGGTCTAGATGTTCCCTCGGACATGAGCTACTCAATAATAATATTCGCTCGCCCGAATTCTCCCCTCAGGCACGAGCCTCTCACCTTAGGATGTTAATTCTATCATTCATCATTCTCATAAAAAGAACACATCAAGGTGCATTATTTCAACATACAAGAGGTTATAATATACTCCTAAAGTAAGTCATTATTAATTAACAACCCTCTAATTAACAGAGTATAACCACCTTACTAAACACTCAGCACAGTTAGATCATCATATCCACAATCTTTTTAAACAAGTAATCATAGTTCGATATCACATCATAACCACATTCTTGCAATAAGTTATCGATAATAGACTCACATAGCACGTAAATGTCTGAAGACCAATTTTATGTCAAGATTGCACAAATATATATGCCATTATATAGATTTTATCACTATAAACCATAACCAACCTTGATTTGGAAAATAACAATTCAACTACTCCGCGGGAGCCTTTTATTTCCTCAAAGCTTCGAAATGCATGAAATCTAAACAACAAGGGTAATTCGTTAATTACTCTTCAATTTTAGGGTCTAACATATCAAACCCTCCCCTTCGGGGTATTTTTGAAAGTAAAAACCTCAATTCTTCTAGGTTCTAGGCCTATATTTCCCACGTAGCCCTCGTTCCTGACATGTAATTCAGGAGAATGATCAACACTTTTCAACATCACCCAAATCACCCCACAATTCCAGAACTACTTTAATATCCTAGGGTTCTTCCTCTACAAACCTTCCACCATTAGAGGTCTACCAATATTCTAGGATCAAAACTACTCATCTTAGAGATAGAGAATCGAAAATCTTACCTTGGGTGAAGAGGTTACTGCTCTAGAGAGTTTTCCCATTCCTTAGACCTCTGGGTCATGATTTTGAGAATAATGGGGTAAAATCCCATAATTCCCACTTAAAACCCACTTTCTAATTCCTATCGTCTACTGTAGTGGATCCACTACAGCGGTCATAGGGTCACTGCGGTGGTCCCAACAGTTACTCCCTAATTTTGCCATGGAGGGACTTCGACTGCTACCACAGTCACTGCTGTAGTGGGAGTCCCACCGCTACAGTGGTCTTCCAGACCAGTGGCTACCCAAATATGCCCAATTCCCTACTTAGTTTATTTCACAACCTCCTATATCTCCCTTATCCTATTTTCCGTGTTCCAGGCCTTTAACCATCCTGTAATGACGTCCGGATCATCATAAATAACTATAAAGTTTAGCACAATTATTGAATTTGATACTTTAATATATTTAACAACTACAAGATGTTAAAAAATGAAATGAAAAGAAACTAAAATAAGTTGTTGGACTTTTAAAGAAAATATAGAGAATCATATTTAATTAGTTTGTAAGGATGGTCATTAGGAATCAATTAACACTCAAATTATTTAACCTAAAATTATTCAGACAATATCTAATAGATATATGACACACAACCAAATAAAAAGCTAAATGTCTATAACTGCATTGCGCAAAATTCTGAACTAACAAATTGGTGAATTTTTCAATAAGAACTATAAACTAAAATAAAGCAACAAAATAGTTATAAATTTCACTACATTTTTGAGGGTGTCATTTACATTCTTAGGAATCACCATTGCACGTCAAAAAAAGTTTAAAATCAGATGCAGTAATGAGCATCTATATGACAATGCAAAAACTTATATTTACAGTTCTCATCATATCTTTAACTAACATAATATTTATTACAATATTAAAGTCACTTTTCTGTAAGTTGTCACAATTGATTTGTCCATCATCTATCGAATTTATTCTCACATAGTTAGCAATTCAAGATTTCTCAAGTTTTGCAAGAATGTGAAACCTATGAAATACATTAAGATAAAAAAATATAAGGGAATAATAATAGATAATAATTAATGATAAATTTATTTAATAACATATCAAATTAGATTACAAAAAACTTTGATGAACACTACATTTCTAGCTTCATTTGTTATTTGTCCATCATCATCATAATCTAAAATTTTCTTGAAACATGCGGATAACATACCATGAGTTTTATCTCTGAACGTGCAGATAACATACCTACCCACATTTGCGTAGATACGATCTCCCTATAAAAAATTCAAAAATCTATATTATATCCATAAGAAGGTAGTCAACATATGCCTTTATAATGATAATAAAATGATAAAAATACCCTTCTATCCTACAGTAACATCTCTATTAAAATAGGATTGTCTATCTTTTTGATATCAAGAACCATCCATAATCGCACGACACGAACTTTCAAACACTATTGCATCTTTTTTCCGCATATCTCACTGATAAAGTCAATTTTAGTACATATTTCTTGTTGAAGATTTTTTTTTTGAATATTTGTAATGACTTCAAGGTAGTTTTTTTCCTATATTCTATACTTTGAATGATTAGTATTATGTTGAATGAATCCCTCTGAAATATATATAATATTTCATAGAAATTTTTTCTATTATAATGACTATAATTATGACATAATTTTTTTCATATAAATCGTATAATTGCTAATCAAATAATGATTTGTTGCTATGTCTCTTATTCAAATTCAAGTTATAATAGTATCTGATTTAAATTGAAATAAATCACGTAATAACCAGTTCTATGCCATAATAAATTTTCACAATCTTTCCTTGATAATATACTGATTAAATAATCTAAATTATAAATATATAAAATATGTCATAAAAATATTTTCTATCAGAATAACTCTAATTATGACGTGATTTTTCCATCTATATTATGTAATTGGCAATCAAATAATTATATACTGCTACATCTCTAATTATAAAAAATAATCTAATCAATATTATTTCTTACAACTTTTAATTTAAATACAAATATATCATGCTAGAATTAATTTTAAACAATAAACTTTTGCAATCTTTAATTGTAAATAATTTAAGTTTGTAATGACTCGGACTTTGTTAGGGGATGGTTAAGGGCCTAGAACACTCTAGCTAGGGAATGAATAGAAAGGGCTGTGAAATTTTTTCTAATTGTGAAACTGGTGAATTTTTGGGTTGTTATTGATTCAAGGGACCGCTGTAGTGGAGGGAATTTCGCTGAAGCGAGACTGTGGTCACAGTTGGTGTTCCACCGTGGCGAACTTGGGATGTAATCGCTAGAACCGCTGCAGCGACACTATGGCCGCTGCAGCAGAAATATGAACACTACAGTAGACAACGGGAATCATAAAGTGGGTTTTAAGTGGAAATTACGGGGTTTTACCCCATTGTTCTCAAAATCATGATCGAGAGGTCTAAAGAACGGGAAAACCCTCCAGAGTAGTGAAACTCTTCACCAAGGTAAGATTTTCCGATTTTTTATCTCTACATGAGTAATGTTGATTCTAGAATACTTATAGACCTTATATGGTGGAATTTTGGGAGGTAGAAGACCCTATATAGTTAGACTAGGGCTGAAATATGGGAAGACTATGGTGTGTCTAGACTTGATAATTAGCAGTATTGATCATTCTCCTAAGATTTTTGTTGAGAACAAGGATTATACGAGAATTGGGACCTAGAACTTAGTAGAATTATTGTTCACTTTTGAAAGTACCCTGAAGAGGAGGATTTGATCTTCTAAAACCCTTATTTTGAAGAGGGAGTAATTAATTACTCTTTGTATGTTGTAGATTACAAGCACTCTAAGGCTGTGAGAAAGGGCAAGGCTCTGGTGGAGTAATTGATTCGTTGTATTCGAAATCAAGGTAGGTTATAGTTATAAGGTTAGACCCTATGTAATGGCTTGTATGATTATGTAATGACTATATTTGATTGGTCTTCGAAAATTCCTTGTTAGCATTTTCATGTGAATAAATGGAAATTATCATGTTGATATGAGGTAAATATAATCTGTTGTTGAGATCATGTGAAAGTGTGTAATGAAACTCGTGTTATGAATCTATCATGTGAATTTAGTGTTGTATTTGAGCAAGTGAGAGAATGGAGCATAGACTCTAATGAATTAATATGTATATATATATGTGGTGTCGATATGTAATGCACTTTGTTCCGATTAAAGGATGAGAACGGCTTAAATATTAACTGTTTTTTGAACTGAGAGGCTCAAGCCCGAGAGGAGTATTTGGGCGAGAAAATATTATTATTGAGTGGCTCATGTAAGAGGGGAGCATCTGGATGAGCATATGAGTGAAAGTGGGAACTATGTCAGTACGGTACATAGATTTCTAGTGTCCCCTGTAGGTCATGACTGGAAAAGCATAAATAAGACCCTCTGGCATGTGTGTACACTAATTGTATGGTTGAGTGTTTATAGTGAGCTAGCGGAGATGTGTGTCTGTCATGTCATCTTTGGTTTTCGTGTTATGCACATTACTTATGTGGTGTTGTCCTTATATGCAAATGAATTGTATGAAAAATATGCTAAGAGGTTGTGTCAATTACGGTTATGTTGTGTGATTTTGATATTTAAGGACATGTCTTTAGTTCCACGCGTGACTTGTCACAGTGTCGGAACTTGACGAGTGGATTTTTCTATATTTCCTATTGAACTTGTGAGTGATACTTGATGATGTTAATTGTTGTTCTTGAGTGTGCTTATTTGAGAGATATTGGTGGAATATATGAATGATGAACCTGATGAGATGAAGAACTGGGAAAGTGCAATATAGTCGAGCTACTGTCTAAGGCAATACCACTGTAGCAGAACCCTTTTCTTTTGTGGCGAGACCGCTATAGCAGTCAAGTGACCGCTGCAGCGAATGGCCTAATCTAGTGAGCAGGCCGGTTGTTCCTTGAGTAGAGCTAGTGTGTCTGAAATCATTCGGTATGTTCTTTTTATGTTGAAGATTGGTCTTGTATTTTTATTGTTGTTTATATATGTCACGACCCAAACATAGGCTCAGATCGAGACATGGGACAAGAAGCCCCGAGAGACTCCAAGTCGACCCATGGCATGAACATACATCTAACTCAATCAAATAAAGCAGAAGACTTAACATAATAAACATAGGGATTGCATGCTATTATCTAAAAAAATGACTTAAACATACTGAATTGAATGACCCAAAGAGGAAAACTATTAATCATAAGTAAAACTGAACATTGGGTCAAACCTATTGAAAACATAATAACATGACTGATGAACATGCATAACTAAAATCATGAGGAACAATGGTATGATTGAGCTTGTGGTATGTTTCGAAATATAGCTTCTCATATGAATGATTTCATAATTAAGATGTTGTTCATTATTGAGCTTTGTCAATAGACAATGTTGAGCTTCATATCCAAATGATGTCTAGTCTATGCATGATTTCATTATGAGCTTTGTCAATAGACAATGTTGAGCTTCGTCTCATACGATGTTGAATTAGGCATGATTTCATGATGAGCTTCGTCAATAAGACGATGTTGAGCTTTGTTATATATGATGTAGAGCATTGCATGTTTTGGGAGAAGAGTCTAGCACCGAGCAGGTTAAGGGTCGATTACCCTATGCCCCAGAACTACGCACCAACGTAGGTTGATTCTATTATATTATCGGGACCTCCCTTGTGAGCTATCCCCAGCCCGATTGGCCCTTCAGCTTGATATCGATATCATTGTATCGTCCATCACCCTAGAAAGGTTATGGACGGCTCTACCCACTTGAGTGTAATAGTTGGGACCATGTAAGCTCTATCGTGGTACGTCGGTTAAGTGACGAGTCTCCCAATGTCTATATCATTCAAATATGCATATTCATTACTCATGATAATTATCTTATGCATGCATGTTAAAAAAGCAAGGTTTGACTCATCGTTCTGCTTTTGATATAAATGTTATGTTTCAGCTTTGAGTTATTCGAGTCAGTTATGATGTTCTAAAGCTATGCATTATCATGTTATGATGAGAGTATGATTTCAGAGTGTATGCATGTGGACTTCTACTTATACTCAATAGCTTATGATGTGTATGAATTGCTTTGAAATGATATATTTTACTTAAGCGGTTTTACTTACCTTGCATACTCAGTACATTCCACGTACTGACTGCATACTTTCTATGATGCATTGTTTCATGATGCAGGATCCTATTCTCAAGTCCAGCCCAGTTCCTAGTCGCTTATCAGAGTCAGTACCTGCTTGGTTGGTGAGTACTCATCTTTCGAGGACTAGACTTTCAGTTATCTTGGTTGTATTTTCAGTTTCAGTATTATTGAGATAATTGGGGGGGCGTTGTCCCATCAGCTAGTCTAAATTAGGGGCTTATCAGACTTAGACATGTATTCAGCTTCAGATGTTCATTCTGTTATTATGTTAAATAGACTTTCGCTGAGATTTTTAACTATGTTTCTTCATGTTTATTGAATGAGTGAGTGAATGCTTATGCCATGGGTTGACTTGGGGTCTCTCGGGGTCCCTTGTCCCATGTCTACGATCCGAGCCTCTACTTGGGTCGTGACAAACTTGATATCAGAGCCATAGGTTTGATGTGTCCTAGGGAGTTTGAAAGCCGCGTTAGGTAGAGTCTTTTTCATGGATGTGAAGTGTGCCACACTTATGAAGAAGAGGCTACTAGACGTTTTAGGAAATGTTCCCTTTCTTTCATGATCTATGTCATGTGATGAAAAGCCTTTCTATCATTCTAATTCATGTTATTCGCGATTGAAGAATCATGGCTCCTCGAAGGAGGAATGGAGGTGGTGAGGGCCACGAGGATGGAAACAGACATGAGCATTAGCCAGCCCCACCAGTTCAGGAGCCTCAGGCACCGAAGTCGGCCACTCACGCTGAGTTCCGAGCTTCCATTCAGATGCTTGCGCAGGCCGTGAATGCTCAGGTCAATCAGCAGGTTGTTGCGCATGTTCTGCAAAATGGAAATGCGGCAATGGCTCGATTCAGGGACTTCTTGAGGATGAACAAGCTGGAGTTTCTAGGGTCCAAGGTAGGTGAGGACCCGCACGATTTCATTGATGAGATTGTCAAGATCACCCAAGTTATGAGGGTGAGCAGTTTTGAGTGTGCAGAGTTAGAATCCTACCAGTTGAAAGGGGTTGCGCATATTTGGTTCCGCCAGTGGAAGGGCAGCACGGTTGCTGGAGCAGGTCCGATCACGTGGGAGGAGTTTCAGGTTGCATTCCTTGATCGGTTCTTCCCTTGAGAAATGAGGGAGTTAAAAGCAGTAGAGTTTGTGAATCTGAAGCAAGGCAGAAAGACAGTACTAGAGTATTCCCTTGAGTTCACCCGCCTATCGAAGTATGCTCCTAAGTTAGTGGCTGACCAGAGGGCGCAGGTGAGAAGATTTGTGCATGGTATAGCACGTTATTTGGACAAGGACTACAGGACAACTATGCTCCATCAGGACATGGACTTTCCTCGCATAGTGTTGTATGCTCAACAGATGAAGGCGGCACATTCGAGGGAGAGGGAGGCCAAGAGGGCCAGGACCGAGGGCCATAGGTTCTCACAGTAGAGGTCCGGTTGTTGGCATCAACAGCAGACCCACCAGACCTCATCAGCCCTAGCATCTTCAGCACTAAGTGTGCCATCTAGGCCTAGACATAATAAGAGAAGGTGAGCGTCAGACTCTAGGGGTCAGAGCAGTAGGCTCATAGATTCTAGCATTCCATCTTATTGCAGGTCTGGCCGAGGGCACACAGGCCAGTGCTTGGCAGAGTCAGAAGATTGTTTTGGGCAGCCTGGAGATATTCTCAGAGATTGTCCCGCTGCGATACAGGATCTGGTTGGGGGCCAAGGACCAGCTTCTAGTTTAGCATCCCCTCCCCCAAGCATAGCACATTAGGGGGCATCTACTAGCACAGCTGGCGGGAAGTGCCAGAATAGATTCTATGCCTTAGCCACTCGTCAGGAGTAGGAGGCCTCACCAGATGTGGTCACCGGTATGTTGAGAGTCTTTCATGTTGATGTATATGCATTGCTAGATCTGGGGGCTACCCTATCTTTTGTGACACCATATATAGCCAGTAGCTTCAGAGTCAGACCCGATGTCTTATCGAGGCCCTTCTCAGTTTCTACTCCAGTAGGTGACTCAGTTATAGCTAGACGGGTGTATAGAGATTGCCCGATATCAATTCTTTAAGGTCACCTCAGCAGACTTGATAGAGTTATCCATGACCAATTTTGATGATATTCTCGGCATGGATTGGCTATTTGCATTCTATGATTCATTTAATTGTAGGACCCGGTCGATAGAGATCAGATTTCTGGGTGAGCCTGTTAGAATGGGAGGGTAGTTCAACTGTTCCTGTAGGTCGATTTATTTCCTACCTTAAGGCTAGGAAGATGATTTCTAAGGGTTGTTTATACCATCTAGTTAGGGTTAAGGACGTGGAGTCTGAAACCTCGACTATCCAGTTCGTACCAGTAGTATGTGAGTATCCAGAGGTCTTCCTTGATTATTTGCCAGGTATTCCCCCCGAGTGGAAGATTAAGTTCGGTATTGACCTCCTTCCCGATATGCGCTATATCTATTCCACCCTACAGGATGGCTCCAGCCGAGCTAAAAGAGTTGAAGGATCAATTAAATGATTTACTAGATAAGGGTTTCATTAGACCGAGCCAGTCTCCATGGGGCGCACCAGTATTATTTGTTCGAAAGAAAGATGGTTCCTTTTGCATGTGCATTGATTATCGATAGTTGGACAAAGTCACTATCAAGAATAGGTATCCCTTACCCAGGATCAATGATTTTTTAA
Organism: Datura wrightii; assembly: GCA_035772735.1. Lineage (NCBI taxonomy): Eukaryota > Viridiplantae > Streptophyta > Magnoliopsida > Solanales > Solanaceae > Datura > Datura wrightii. Next base: position 8,027,915 of record JASDFA010000008.1, on the reverse strand, counting down.
TCAACTTCAGGGTGCTAAGTGTTTCTCGAAGATAGATCTCAGATCTGGGTATCATCAGCTCAGAGTCCGGGAGAGTGATATCCCCAAGACGGCAATCAGAACACGGTATGGTCATTATGAGTTTGTAGTTATGTCTTTTGGACTAACAAATGATCCTGCATCTTTTATGGACCTGATGAACAGGGTGTTCACGCCATATTTGGACACGTTCGTGATCGTGTTCATTTATGACATCTTGATATACTCTCGGAGAGAGGAGGAGCATGCCGCTCACTTGAGAGTAGTGCTTCAGACCCTCAAGAACTGCCAATTGTATGCAAAATTTAGCAAGTGTGAGTTTTGGTTGGACTCCGTGGCATTCTTGGGTCATGTGATGTCTAGCAAAGGCATAAAAGTGGACTCGCAGAAAATTGAGGCGGTGAAGAATTGGCCCAAACCGGTGAATCCTCTGGATATTCGGAGTTTCTTGGGCTTAGCTGGCTACTATCAGAGGTTTGTTGAGGGTTTCTCATCCATTGCAGTGCCTTTCACTAAGTTGACTCAGAAGAAGGTGAAGTTTCAATGGTCGGAGGCTTGTGAGAAAAGCTTCAAAGAGTTGAAGGCTCGACTTACTTCAGCAGCGGTGTTGACCTTACCCAAGTGTAATGATGGTTTCGTGGTGTATTGTGATGCTTCCTGATCTTGGGCAGAATTATATGCCCAAGTGATACTCAAATGCTTCATTTCATCTTGTTTATCCATCGATATTTGTACATTCTCATGTGATTTGTAGTTAAAAGGTGAATTTATACTAACCAACATGATTAGTGTTGTTTTGTAGGAAAAATGTAATTTTAGGAAGCTAAGATGCATGTTGGGAGAAACCGGGAATGGACTCGGAAGCGAGCAGTGGAAAAGGCCAAGGAAATGCAGCAAATTAAGGGGCTTCGCGATGGAGCCGTGTCACGCTGCCATCGCGGAGGCATTAGCCTGTCTTTTGCAGATATTGAATTCTGTTGAACACTGGCAAGAGACAAGTAGCTGGTGGATTCACACTTAGAGCTGGAAAGACAATTCCATCGTCAAAGGAGAGAAGCTCTAGAGAGAAAGATGCAGTTGCTCAGACAAACAATCCTAGAGCAACAACAGAATCCACCAATTGTAAGGGCAATGTTAGTGCCCTAGGAAATGGCAGCTAGGCCGGTTCACGAAGTGGCAATCCCACATGCTAACAACGTTACATTTAGCATTTGCAAACCTGAGCTAGGAGGGAGGTTCGAGCTGAAACAGAATATGGTGCAATTGTTGCACACCAGTGGGCAATTCACAGGTCTCCCTCACGAGGATCCACAACAACATCTCCAAACTTTTTGGAGATAAGTGACACTTACATTCCCGCTGGAGTGTCATCCGATTACGTCAGGCTTACATTGTTCCCATTTTCACTTTAGGGAGAAGCAAAGAGGTGGTTGAAAGCTGAGCCACCTAATTCCATCACCACTTGGGATGATCTTGCAAAGAAATTCTTGATACGGTTCTTTCCATCCAGTAAAACAGCAAGACTTAGAAGTCAAATTCTATGTTTTAAACAAAGAGAGGGGGAGAATCTATATCAAGCTTGGGAAAGATTCAAATCTATGTTGCGGGATTGTCCTCATCATCACCAATCCAATGATGTGCTGGTGCATACTTTTATAGAGGGTTTGGAACCCCACACGAAAATTTTGCTAGACTCAGCAGCTGGGGGACAAGCACTAGAAAAAACTTATGAGGAGCTGTATACTTTGTTAAACCGTATTTCGTAGGGAAATCCAAAGTGGAATGCGGACTCTTCTAGAGGAGGAACAAGGAAAGCGACAGGAGTCTTGGAAGTGGATGGTTTTACATCTATCGCTGCACAGATAGTTGCATTATAGAATCAACTCAACACCCACTTCAGTAATATAAGCACGAATCAGTCTCAAGCCCCAATGAATGTAGTGCAGCAGATTTGGTGTGAAGTGTGCGGCAGTAATGAACACTCAGCTGAGTGTTGTGGTGCGAATCCTGATTCAGTTAACTTTGTTGGTAATGTACAGAGAAATAATCACCAACAGTATGGCAACAACTACAACTCTAATTGGAGGAGTCACCCGAATTTCTCTTGGGGTAGTAACAGCCATCAAGGGCAGAGTTCGAGTCAGGGGGCGCAGAGAAATCAAGGAGGGCAGCAGAACTATCAGTCGCAATACAGAAGCAACAATGCACCTCCTCCACCACCATCACCCAGCATTGAGAAAATGTTCAAAGCGGTGATAGCTAACCAAGCTCAATTGCAGGCTGACTATGTGAAATAGGCAGCCGATGTGAAGAACAATCAGTTAGCTACAAAGGCGTTGGAGTATCAGTTTGGGAAATTAGCTGGAGCTCAGAACACCAGGCCGAGAGGAGGACTTCCGAGTGACACTGACCCCAACCCCAAGCAAGTGAATGCAGTGACCTCAAGGAGTGGTTTACAACACAAGGAGGTGGAACCAGAAAGACGACCGTAGCAGTCGGGAGCAGTGGAGAATGAGAAGGAACATAATGATGATAGGGGGAAGGAGAAGGAAGTTGAACCAGAAAGACCACCAACCCCGTTCCCTCAAATATTAAAAAAACACAAGGAAAGCGTGTTTCAAAAAGTTCATGGAGGTTCTTAAACAGGTACACATTAATTTACCTCTTGTTGATGTTTTGCAGGGAGTGCCGAAGTACGCAAAATATATCAAGGACATCGTGGCAAACAAAAGCAGGTTGACGGAGTACGCTACGGTCGCGCTTACGGAGGAGTGCACTTCCCGGATACAAAATAGGTTGCCCACAAAGATCAAGGACCTTGGGAGCTTTACAATTCAACTTACAATCGCGCAGAGTATCCGAGCTCACGGATTATGCGATTTGGGAGCAAGCATTAACTTGATGCCGACATCGGTATTCAAGAAATTGGGGCTAGGCAGTCCTAGACCAACGATAGTGATCTTGAACCTAGCGGATCGTTCTTTTGCCAGACCAGATGGCATTGTGGAGGACATGTTGGTGCAAGTGGGCTCCCTTATCTTCCTGGTAGACTTCGTTGTGCTGGATTTTGAGCCGGATGTGGAAGTCCCATTTATTTTGGGACGTCCTTTCTTGGCGACAGGGAAAGTGCTGATTGATGTAGCTGCAGGGCAGCTAACCATGCGGGCACACGACAAGGTGGAGGTATTTGATGTGTACAAGGCCACGAAGTTTCCGGCCGTGTATGAGGAACTCTCAGTGATCAACGTGCTTGATCGAGCAAATATTGCTCAAAGTGTTGATTCGCGAGAGCCAGTGGGAAAACCACCGGTGAAGGACCCCCCCAAAACTGGAATCGTGGCAAGAAGATCGAAATGCCACGGTCGCAGTTAATGGGCATCGGTGTAAGCAGGATAGGGGTGAGGACGGTAATCGAGAGAAGACGTCTGTCACCCTAGAGGATGACTAAGCTTCAATGACGTCGAGCCGCGACGGTAAACCAGGCACTGCACGGGAGGCAACCCATGAAATTGTTGTAATACTTGAGTAGAATTAGTAGAAAAGAAAGAAAAAAAGAGAAAAATAGAAAAATAAAAATAAAAACAAAATATTGTGTTTTATGTTGAAACCTATGAATTCTAACCAATTTCTTGCTGTGAGATAAATTTCAGGTTGAACGGAGGGTAAAAATGCAAAGGATCGCAAAGGAAAAATCGAGGTGAAAATAATAAAAAGTGGCAAAATAGTGAGCCTGCACGATGGCTCCGTGTCACGGAGGGGGTGCTCCGCTTTACCCTCCATGACACATTGAGGTGTTAATCGCGACGGGTCACACCGGGTCGCCGGGTGAACCGCGCGAAAAACCTCCTTTTTAACCCCGATTCCCTCATTTTTTCCCCATTTCTCATCCTCTCCATGACAAACACCCAAAAATCCCCCCTTCCCCTACGTGACACGGACGTAGGCACAAGTTTTCTTCAACTTTTCTTTGATTTCATCGAATTAATGGTATGTTCTTTAACTTTGTCTCAATTCTTCACTAATTTTTCGATTTTTAGCATGTGAGATGAGTAAACCTTGCCCTAATTGTAAATTGAGCTTGAATTCATTTAAGTTATTGTTGATTGATGTTCGTAGTATCATTTTGATTATATGAACTCGATAAATACATGCTTGATCGAATTTTGGTGAAATATGTAGCTAGGGTTAGAATTTGATTCGAAGAAACTAAATGTGATTGAAAATGTGAATATTATGGGTTGGGCATGTTGGGAAAGGTGAATTGTGTTGTGCTTGATGTGAATATGCTAAATAAATGATGGATTCTCGGGAGAATGAAATTGTTGAATTGCATAGAAATTGGTGAATTGCATAGGTTGTGTTGAGAGAAGTTTTTGCTAAGTGCTATGTGATGAAATGGTATCGATGGTGATATTTTGATTAGCTGTACGAAGTCTGAGTAGTACGTAGAATTTATTCCATCGAATTCTCTGAATGCACGAGGCATGTTATTGTTTTTTTGTAAATTGGAAAGTGAGAATTGTCTTGCCGTAATGTCGTAATTGTGGCTAAGGACTAAGTGTGGGGTGGCCTAGCTTAACCCAACCTTAGTCGAAGCTAATTTTGATTTGAATAACATTGGGACTGTCTGTTTGATTTGACAGGAACAATGGCAAGCAGGCAAGAGAAAGGAAAGGGCGCATCTACATCGGGCGCCGGGAGGAAAAGAATTCGACCGGGAACAGCAGTCCCAACAGCACCAGCGGTTCCGCATGGCCAACTCCATCAATATGGAACCCGATGGGTGACAGACGAAGGGAAGAAGTGGTACGCAAAGCACAAGGAAAACAAATACTTCCCCGAGGCGCACATTGCAAGAGAGCCGTTGGCACAGGAATTCCCCAGAATTGTACATAGGATTGATGTTGCCGGGATGATCTTCATCTTTGAAGAGCCCAAGGAGTGCAATCTCCACCTGATTCGGGAGTTCTACGCCAACTGGAACTCGACACTCCGTAGTCACACCGTCAAGATAAGAGGGCAGGTAGTCACCTTTGAGCCCCATCACCTTAATGCCATTTTGGGGGCGCGGGACACAAACGCCCATGTACTCCGGCAGCTGAACATCAGTCCACCATATGTGGATATCAAACGCACTCTGTGTGTAGCCCGTTCTACAGCACGGTGGAGCAGGCATAAGGAGAGGGGCTACCATCAGACACTTCCCTACTCTCAAATGAACAGGGAAGCTAGAATTTGGCTTAAGATCGTGTGTTCCTGCCTGATCCCGGGGGTGCACATGACAGATGTCACCCGGGATCATGTGTGCTTGGTCTACGCCCTGATAAAAGGGCTGGAAATTAATGTTGGGGCGGTGATTATCTCCGCCATGAAGAGAGCCCGGTTGCCTCAAGGGCACAGGTACGGGTTTGGTGGCTTGCTGACCACGTTCCTGAGAGGCCTGGATATTGAGGAGGAGGCCCTAGACTACATCCCGCTGATGGAGAGGCGTGCCTTGGACGTCACCAAAACTAAGGCACCCGACACCACTCACAGGCCAGTTCTCACATTAGCCGAGCGACATGCTCGGGATGATCAATATATGGCCCGCATGTTCGGGATGCAGATGTTGCAGTTGAGAATAGGCAGGAGGCTAGCAACAGAAGATGAGTTGTGGCAGCTCGAGCTAGATTACCCTTTTGGCAAAAATGTCAGGGCTCTATGCCGAGTGGGGCCAGCTTTTGTGGAGCTCATTGATAATGATGTCCCCACAGATGAGGAGACACGCCGGGATGACTCAGATGTTGAGTCAGATGAGGATAGCGGGGGCAATTCAGATATGGGAGATGAGGCAACAACACCTGACGAAGAAGTTGAATACTTCGATTGATCAGGGAGTTTCACCACCTACTCTTGTGCTATGCTGAATTTTGTGAACACTGGGGACAGTGTTAGATTTAAGTGTGGGGTGGGAGTAGTTAGGTGCTGGTTGTTTTGTTGTTGTTTATGTTCATGTTTTGTTGTGGTGCCTGTGAAAAAATTGTGACCCTGTGATTTTGGTGTTTATGTTTTGTATGGTAATTCGGTGTTGTAATTGATGTGAAGTTGTTGTGTGCTATGTCGAATTGTTGTTAGCTGGTTGTGTAAATATTTTTGTTTTATCGAAATTATCGATATTTTAAAATTTTTTTGTTGAAATATTCTTATGATTGGGTTTCGTAGCGTTTGTTTTCGGTGCTTTTACCGAGAATAGTCCCATTGAAACGAAGTCATGAATAGTGACCGTTCCCTATGATGGATGGATGAAGACCATCTTAAGGGAAATATAGTCGATAGGAGTAGTTTTTTTTCGTTCTTTTAATTTTTTTCTTTTGTTTGTTTGTATCCCAAACGTGTCGTTACTTTATGGTTCGGAATTCTTGTTGCGTGTTGTACATGATATTTAGAATGCAAAGGTGATTTGTATGAAAGCATGCAACTTTGTAAACGTGTTGAGGTACCTAGACCATAGAGTTCGATTCGGTGTGATTGAGGCTTAATGTTTGAATTCTTGTGATTAGATGATTGAAGAGTCTTTGAATATGTCTTGAGTTGAGCATGTGCAATGAGTGTGTGGTGAGGTTTCGATTATTCCATGCTACTGTGAAGTGTCTAGAACTTTCCTGGTGTGTGTACGAAACGAAATGAAGGATGTGTAGTGTAGGAAAGGATGTAGGCATTTCTTTGATTTAACCGAAAGTTTTTCCATTATCATACCTACCTTGAATGTACATCCTAGTTAGCCCCATTGAGCCATTAGCCTATTTTTTTTCTTTCGTCGAAAAGGTACAAACCGAGCTTAAGCCCTTCTTTTCATTATCCATGAATTTGATCCAAAACTCTTAAGCGCTAAAGAAAAATAATTTTCCCACAGTGTTAAGGAGTGAAAAGTGTGAAAAAGAAAGGAAAAGCGAAGTGGTGAAAGTAAAGAAAAAGTCAAGGGTGCACTTGTCGAATTTAATAAAATGAAGATGTATAACTAATCTTTGTTATTAAGTCGAGTGTGCTTAAAGAAATGGCAACAAAAATAAAGAAAGACTTCAAGAAGGGGAGGATGAAGGAAGAAACAATGCCCATAATGTGGTGGGATGTATTGAAAAGCGCTTAAGGATGCTAGTTGCTATTATTGGTTAGCCCAGTATTTACTAGTTCCTTAGCTTACATTACAACCCGTTAAGTGCTATGTGATCTTACATCACTCGTCCTTATATTAGTGGAGTAATACACTAGAGGCAAGCTTATGGGTCATGACATGATGCATGTGAATTCTTTGGGAGAGAGAGCAAAATCGTGTTCATATGCCCCTACATGTAATGTTTTTGAGATCATATGATTGAAAAGGGGGAAATTCTCTTGTGTTGTGAGGGCACATGCTTGACGAGAGACTGAATTTCGTGTCGGATATCTTGATCAGCTGATTTTCATGAGTTTGTCGAGATCGAGAGTCGACTCTTGAGTCTAGGAGGTCTTAATGTGTTGAATGTCAGTGTATTGATGAGACTATGCATGTTTTCTTGATGATTTGCTATGTTAAATAATCGGTATAACCGTAGCTTGAATTGTCGAGCCAAAGTATCTATGCTTGGGTGTAAATTGCATGAGATGTGAGATTATTGTTCGAGGACGAACAAGGTTTTAAGTGTGGGGTAAGTGATCTTGGGCAGAATTATATGCCCAAGTGATACTCAAATGCTTCATTTCATCTTGTTTATCCATCGATATTTGTACATTCTCATGTGATTTGTAGTTAAAAGGTGAATTTATACTAACCAACATGATTAGTGTTGTTTTGCAGGAAAAATGTAATTTTAGGAAGCTAAGATGCATGTTGGGAGAAATCGGGAATGGACTCGGAAGCAAGCAGTGGAAAAGGCCAAGGAAATGCAGCAAATTAAGGGGCTCCGCGATGGAGCCGTGTCACGCTGCCATCGCGGAGGCATTCTGCCCCGGATGATTAAAATTAGCCAAGTTCCAGTGGAGGTTCGCGTTGGTGTCGTGGCACATTGGCCACGCCCCGCGTTGCACGTCGTGGCACGTTGGGCATACTTACCTGGAGGACCAGATTCTAGTGAGGGTCCGCGTTTGTGGCGTGTCACGGAGGCAGTGCTCCGCGATGCACTCCGTGACATGTTGCTTGTTATTCCAGGAAAAATTCCCACTAGTATAAATAGCACACTTAGGTTTATTTTTAATAATTCTGACTTGGTTGAGCAAGAACATGGGTTACAGGCAGTTGAGGAGACGAAAATCTTAGGGTTGTTCTCTAACTCTTTCTCCTTTATTTCAATTGTTTGTATGATTTACACTCATTTGATGATGTTTAATCCACAAATGAGTGGCTAAATTCACTTCTTGCTTAGGTTAAGAACATTTGTAGTGGAATGTAACTATTGATCATCTTGGTTTTTCATCTTTTCTTCTATGGTTGTTCTATTAATTCTTGTTCTTACCGCATTAATGTTTGGCCAATATTAATGTATATCTAAAAAATCCGGTTTGCGCTCGAAAGAGAAAGAAATTGAAAAGTTGTGAATTGGTTGGATATGATCTCTTCTTGGTTTGGGAAAATTGAGAATTGATTTACCTTCAGAATAGAAATATATCTGAAAGTCGTATTAGTTAATTAAGGAATTAGTTTCGTATGGCTAGAACATGAATTTCTTCTTATAACAGAAATGTAGGTGGAAGGTTCATGATTCTTAAGTTGGGTGAAATACGAGAGTTTTAATCCATAGGCAATAATTCTTGACTAGCAACCGAAGGAAAGATTAACCAATTTGTATCAATAAATTGCTTCCCTCCATGTTCGTTTTAGCCTCAGCATTCTCATTACTATAGTTCAGACTCAATTTGTACATTTGTTTTAGATTAGTATAAATTAGGAAACAAACTCCCAAAATCTTCTTGAAACTGTTGTCTGCATTATTAGAGTTAGAGTTTATTAACGCTTGATTCGATTATTACCTTGGTCCAGTCCCTGTGGGATCGATACTTGGCTTACTTTAGCCATTTTTCTACTTGTTCGACCACGTGCACTTGCATGTAGGCATTTGAAAACACCGAACACTTCCAGAGTTAGACTTGGGTGTGTGTTGATGCAGCGTGGGAGGGTGATAGCTTATGCCTCCCGACAGCTGAAGGTGCATGAGAAGAATTACCCGACCCATGATCTTGAATTAGCTGCGGTGGTGTTCGCGTTGAAGATATGGAGACATTACTTGTACCGGGTCCACGTGGATGTATTTATGGATCACAAGAGTTTTCAATATGTGTTCACACAGAAAGACCTAAACCTTCTGCAAAGAAGGTGGTTGGAGTTACTTAAGGATTATGCATGAGTGTCCTTTTCCACCTGGGCAAGGATAATATGTCGCTGATGCGCTTAGTAGGCTCTCAATGGAAAGTGTGTCCCATGTGGATGAGGGGAAAAAGGAATTGATGAAGAATGTTCACCGGCTTGCAAGGCTGGGAGTTAGATTGATCGATGCAACCGATGGCGGTGTTGTTTTGCATAAGGGGTCAGAATCGTCCTTGGTGGTTGATGTTAAATCCAGGAAATATGAGGATCCAAATTGAGGAAGCTGAAGGAGGCGGTGTAGAGTCAGAAGGTGGAGGTTTTATCCCAAGGGGGAGATGGTGTGCTACAATACCAGGGTCAACTATGTGTTCCGGATGTCGACAATTTGATAGTTTGGATATTACATGAGGCACATGGTACTAGATATTCTATTCATCTAGGATCCACGAAAATGTATTGGGACTTGCGAGAAATTTATTGGTGGGATGGTATGAAGAAGGATATTGTGGAATTCGTAGCAAAATGTCCAAATTCCAACAAGTGAAAGTCGAGCATCAAAGGCCGGGAGGTGTACTTCAGGATATCAGCATCCCCACTTGGAAGTAGGAAGAAATCAATATGGACTTCATTACAGGTCTACCTCGTACTTTCTGGCAATACGACTCCATTTGGGTGGTGGTAGATAGGTTGACCAAGGCTGCACACTTCCTACCGGTTAAGACCACGGATTCAGTGGATGATTATGCTAAGTTGTACATTTGGGAGTTGTTTTGGATTCATGGAGTGCTCTTGTCTATTATTTTGGACCGAGGTACTTAGTTTACTTCTCAATTCTGACATTCGTTTCAAAAGGGGCTTGGGACTCAGGTTAAGCTAAGCATAGCTTTTTATCCTCAAACAGACGGCCAAGTAGAACGAACCATTAAGACCCTTGAGGACATGTTGAGGGCATGTGTTATGGATTTCAAAGGTAGTTGGGATGATCACCTACCCTTGATTGAGTTTTCCTTTAATAACAGTTATCACTCAAGCATCCAGATGGCACCGTTCGAGGCTCTGTATGGGCAAAGGTGTAGATAGCCAATTGGTTGGTTTGAGGTTGTGAGGTGGCCATGATAGGACCTGATTCATTTCATGAGTCGATGGTGAGGGTTCAGCTGATAAGGGACCGATTGAAAACAGCTCAGATTCGTCAGAAATCATATACTAATGTGAGGAGAAGAGATTTGGAGTTCGATGTGGACGATTGGGTGTTTCTATAGGTATCTCCCATGAAGGGGGTCATGCGGTTCAGAAAGAAGGGTAAACTCAGTCCTCGCTATGTTGGCCCCTATCGGGTTGTGAGAAGAGTTGGTAAGGTGTCATATGAGTTGGACTTGCCTTCAGAATTGGTTTCAATTCATCTCGTGCTCCATGTATCAGTTTTGAAGAAGTGCTTGGGTGATCCAGCCTTGGTGGTTCCGGTAGACAGCGTTGGTGTGAAAGATAGCCTAGTTATGAAGAAATTCTGGTTGAAATTTTGGATCGACAAGTTCATAGGTTGAGGAACAAAAGAGGTAGCTTTAGTTAAAGTTTTATGGAGGAATCAGCAGGTCGAGGGAGCTACGTGGGAGGCTGAAGCGGACATGATGGCTAGATACCCATATTTGTTCTCTACCGGCTCAGTTCCGACTTGAAGGTTTGAAGAGGAGATTCAAGATGAATTCTCAAGGTTTTCAAGGGGAAATCTCAATTGGGAAATTACGAAGGGTTAGAATTCTTCAATCCTAGGTATGTGAGGCTATGAGTGGTTGTTTTCTTCCACACCCATGCCCATACCCTATCAAAATGTGGATTAATTGCCTATGAATAAGTATGGGGTTTTGCCCAATTACATGATTATTCAATCTCTATACATGGGTATGATTAGATTGTATTTATATTGATGATTTATGAAGCTTGGGCGGATTCTAATTCGTTTTCCCTTATAAAATTGTTTTCTAAAATTTGAATCTAAAACGCCCATGGGTGAAGAGTTCATAAAGGAGGAGATGCTCGATAAATGTGTGATGATGATGAAGTTGATGATAAAAAGCATGTTTCTAAAACTACCCATGACTAAGTTGATGTTTTCAAAATTAATTGATTAGGTTTAAGTATGATAAAGCTTTGGGTGATGCCCATACATTGATTTAAAGTGATGATTTTCCCGACATAAGCGTACCACATGGTTTGAAGTGAAACTTCCAATCATGACCTGCAGGAGACTCTAGAAATCTATGTATTGTGTTGGTGTGGCACCCGCTCCCATTCATATGCTGGTCTAGATGCTCCCTAGGACATGAGCCACTCAATAATAATATTCGCTCGCTCGAATTCTCCCCTCAGGCACGAGCCTCTCATCTTAGGATGTTAATTCTATCATTCATCATTCTCATAAAAAGAACACATCAAGGTGCATTATTTCAACATACAAGAGGTTATAATCTACTCCTGAAGTAAGTCATTATTAATTAACAACCCTCTAATTAACAGAGTATAACCACCTTACTAAACACTCAGCACAGTTAGATCATCATATCCACAATCTTTTTAAACAAGTAATCATAGTTCGATATCACATCATAACTACATTCTTGCAATAAGTTATCGATAATAGACTCACATAGCACGTAAATGTCTGAAGACCAATTTTATGTCAAGATTGCACAAATATATATGCCATTATATAGATTTTATCCCTATAAACCATAACCAACCTTGATTTGGAAAATAACAATTCAACTACTCCGCGGGAGCCTTTTATTTCCTCAAAGCTTCGAAATGCATGAAATCTAAACAACAAGGATAATTCGTTAATTACTCTTCAATTTTAGGGTCTAACATATCAAACCCTCCCCTTCGGGGTATTTTTGAAAGTAAAAACCTCAATTCTTCTAGGTTCTAGGTCTATATTTCCTATGTAGCCCTCGTTCCTGACATGTAATTTAGGAGAATGATCAACACTTTTCAACATCACCCAAATCACCCCACAATTCCAGACCTACTTTAATAGCCTAGGGTTCTTCCTCTACAAACCTTCCACCATTAGAGGTCTACCAATATTCTAGGATCAAAACTACTCATCTTAGAGATAGAGAATCGAAAATCTTACCTTGGGTGAAGAGGTTACTGCTCTAGAGAGTTTTCCCATTCCTTAGACCTCTGGGTCATGATTTTGAGAATAATGGGGTAAAATCCCATAATTCCCACTTAAAACCCACTTTCTAATTCCTATCGTCTACTGTAGTGGATCCACTACAGCGGTCATAGGGTCACTGCGGTGGTCCCAACAGTTACTCCCTAATTTTGCCATGGAGGGACTTCGACTGCTACCATAGTCACTGCTGTAGTGGGAGTCCCACCGCTACAGTGGTCTTCCAGACCAGTAGCTACCCAAAAATGCCCAATTCCCTACTTAGTTTATTTCACAACCTCCTATATCTCCCTTATCCTATTTTCCGTGTTCCAGGCCTTTAACCATCCAGTAATGACGTCCGGATCATCATAAATAACTATAAAGTTTAGCACAATTATTGAATTTGATACTTTAATATATTTAACAACTACAAGATGTTAAAAAATGAAATGAAAAGAAACTAAAATAAGTTATTGGACTTTTAAAGAAAATATAGAGAATCATATTTAATTAGTTTGTAAGGATGGTCATTAGGAATCAATTAACACTCAAATTATTTAACCTAAAATTATTCAAACAATATCTAATAGATATATGACACACAACCAAATAAAAAGCTAAATGTCTATAACTGCATTGTGCAAAATTCTGAACTAACAAATTGGTGAATTTTTCAATAAGAACTATAAACTAAAATAAAGCAACAAAATAGTTATAAATTTCACTACACTTTTGAGGGTGTCATTTACATTCTTAGGAATCACCATTGCACGTCAAAAAAAGTTTAAAATCAGATGCAGTAATGAGCATCTATATGACAATGCAAAAACTTATACCTACAGTTCTCATCATATCTTTAACTAACATAATATTTATTACAATATTAAAGTCACTTTTCTGTAATTTGTCACAATTGATTTGTCCATCATCTATCTAATTTATTCTCACATAGTTAGCAATTCAAGATTTCTCAAGTTTTGCAAGAACGTGAAACCTATGAAATACATTAAGATAAAACAAATATAAGGGAATAATAATAGATAATAATTAATGATAAATTTATTTAATAACATATCAAATTAGATTACAAAAAACTTTGATGAACACTACATTTCTAGCTTCATTTGTTATTTGTCCATCATCATCATAATCTAAAATTTTCTTGAAACATGCGGATAACATACCATGAGTTTTATCTCTGAACGTGCAGATAACATACCTACCCACATTTGCGTAGATACGATCTCCCTATAAAAAATTCAAAAATCTATATTATATCCATAAGAAGGTAGTCAACATATGCCTTTATAATGATAATAAAATGATAAAAATACCCTTCTATCCTACAGTAACATCTCTATTAAAATAGGATTGTCTGTCTTTTTGATATCAAGAACCATCCATAATCGCACGACACGAACTTTCAAACACTATTGCATCTTTTTTCCGCATATCTCACTGATAAAGTCAATTTTAGTACATATTTCTTGTTGAAGATTTTTTTTTTGAATATTTGTAATGACTTCAAGGTAGTTTTTTTCCTATATTCTATACTTTGAATGATTAGTATTATGTTGAATGAATCCCTCTGAAATATATATAATATTTCATAGAAATTTTTTCTATTATAATGACTATAATTATGACATAATTTTTTTCATATAAATCGTATAATTGCTAATCAAATAATGATTTGTTGCTATGTCTCTTATTCAAATTCAAGTTATAATAGTATCTGATTTAAATTGAAATAAATCACGTAATTACCAGTTCTACGCCATAATAAATTTTCACAATCTTTCCTTGATAATATACTGATTAAATAATCTAAATTATAAATATATAAAATATGTCATAGAAATATTTTCTATCAGAATAACTCTAATTATGACGTGATTTTTCCATCTATATTATGTAATTGGCAATCAAATAATTATATACTGCTACATCTCTAATTATAAAAAATAATCTAATCAATATTATTTCTTACAACTTTTAATTTAAATACAAATATATCATGCTAGAATTAATTTTAAACAATAAACTTTTGCAATCTTTAATTGTAAATAATTTAAGTTTGTAATGACTCGGACTTTGTTAGGGGATGGTTAAGGGCCTAGAACACTCTAGCTAGGAAATGAATAGAAAGGGCTGTGAAATTTTTTCTAATTGTGAAACTGGTGAATTTTTGGGTTGTTATTGATTCAAGGGACCGCTGTAGTGGAGGGAATTTCGCTGAAGCGAGACTGTGGTCACAGTTGTTGTTCCACCGTGGCGAACTTGGGATGTAATCACTAGAACCGCTGCAGCGACACTATGGCCGCTGCAGCAAAAATATGACCACTACAGTAGACAACGGGAATCATAAAGTGGGTTTTAAGTGGAAATTACGGGATTTTACCCCATTGTTCTCAAAATCATGATCGAGAGGTCTAAAGAACGGGAAAACCCTCCAGAGCAGTGAAACTTTTCACCAAGGTAAGATTTTCCGGTTGTTTATCTCTACATGAGTAATGTTGATTCTAGAATACTTATAGACCTTATATGGTGGAATTTTGGGAGGTAGAAGACCCTATATAGTTAGACTAGGGCTGAAATATGGGAAGACTATGGTGTGTCTAGACTTGATAATTAGCAGTATTGATCACTCTCCTAAGATTTTTGTTGAGAACAAGGATTATACGAGAATTGGGACCTAGAACTTAGTAGAATTATTGTTCACTTTTGAAAGTACCCTGAAGAGGAGGATTTGATCTTCTAAAACCCTTATTTCGAAGAGGGAGTAATTAATTACTCTTTGTTTGTTGTAGATTACAAGCACTCTAAGGCTGTGAGAAAGGGCAAGGCTCTGGTGGAGTAATTAATTCGTCGTATTCGAAATCAAGGTAGGTTATAGTTATAAGGTTAGACCCTGTGTAATGGCTTGTATGCTTATGTAATGACTATATTTGATTGGTCTTCGAAAATTCCTTGTTAGCATTTTCATGTGAATAATGGAAATTATCATGTTGATATGAGGTAAATATAATCTGTTGTTGAGATCATGTGAAAGTGTGTAATGAAACTCGTGTTATGAATCTATCATGTGAATTTAGTGTTGTATTTGAGCAAGTGAGAGAATGGAGCATAGACTCTAATGAATTAATATGTATATATATATGTGGTGTCGATATGTAATGCACTTTGTTCCGATTAAAGGATGAGAACGGCTTAAATATTAACTGTTTTTTTGAACTGAGAGGCTCAAGCCCGAGAGGAGTATTTGGGCGAGAAAATATTATTATTGAGTGGCTCATGTACGAGGGGAGCATCTGGATGAGCATATGAGTGGAAGTGGGCACTACGTTAGTACGGTACATAGATTTCTAGAGTCCCCTGTAGGTCATGACTGGAAAAGCATAAATAAGACCCTCTGGCATGTGTGTACACTAATTGTATGGTTGAGTGTTTATAGTGAGCTGGCGGAGATGTGTGTCTGTCATGTCATCTTTGGTTTTCGTGTTATGCACATTACTTATGTGGTGTTGTCCTTATATGCAAATGAATTGTATGAAAAATGTGCTAAGAGGTTGTGTCAATTACGGTTATGTTGTGTGATTTTGATATTTAAGGATATGCCTTTAGTTCCACGCGTGACTTGTCACAGTGTCGGAACTTGACGAGTGGATTTTTCTGTATTTCCTATTGAACTTGTGAGTGATACTTCATGATGTTAATTGTTGTTCTTGAGTGTGCTTATTTGAGAGATATTGGTGGAATATATGAATGATGAACCTGATGAGATGAAGAACTGGGAAAGTGCAATATAGTCGAGCTACTGTCTAAGGCAATACCACTGTAGCAGAACCCTTTTCTTTTGTGGCGAGACCGCTATAGCAGTCAAGTGACCGCTGCAGCGAATGGCCTAATCTAGTGAGCAGGCCGGCTGTTCCTTGAGTAGAGCTAGTGTGTCTGAAATCATTCGGTATGTTCTTTTTATGTTGAAGATTGGTCTTGTATTTTTATTGTTGTTTATATGTGTCACGACCCGAACATAGGCTCAGATCGAGACATGGGACAAGAAGCCCCGAGAGACTCCAAGTCGACCCATGGCATGAACATACATCTAACTCAATCAAATAAAGCAGAAGACTTAACATAATAAACATAGTGGAAGTCTAATCATAACATAACATCGGAACCAGAATTCACTTCATGCATGGCAAGCTAATTACTACATACAGTCTGAAAGCCTCTAACATATCTAATGGGTTGATGGGACAACGCCCCCAACTAACCCGACAAGTCTGAAATTGAAAATACAAGATAACTAATAATAAGTAGTCCTCGAGAGATGAAGGACTCACCACTGAAGCTGAATGCTAACTCCAGAGAACTGGCTAGTGACGGGGCTGAGTCTTAAGATTAGAGCCTGTATCATGAAACGATACAGCATAGAGTATGCAGTCAATACGTGGAATGTACCGAGTATGCAAGGTAAGTAAAACAACTAAGTAAGTAAAAGCCAAGATCATGCATATCATAAACATTTAATCATAAGAGTCTGAGAATAGGGATTGCATGCTATTATCTAAAAAAATGACTTAAACATACTGAATTGAATGACCCAAAGCGGAAAACTATTAATCATAAGTAAAACTGAACATTGGGTCAAACCTATTGAAAACATAATAACATGACTGATGAACATGCATAACTAAAATCATGAGGAACAATGGTATGATTGAGCTTGTGGTATGTTTCGAAATATAGCTTCTCATATGAATGATTTCATAATTAAGATGTAGGTCATTATTGAGCTTTGTCAATAGACAATGTTGAGCTTCATATCCAAATGATGTCTAGTCTATGCATGATTTCATTATGAGCTTTGTCAATAGACAATGTTGAGCTTCGTCTCATACGATGTTGAATTAGGCATGATTTCATGATGAGCTTCGTCAATAAGACGATGTTGAGCTTTGTTATATATGATATAGAGCATTGCATGTTTTGGGAGAAGAGTCTAGCACCGAGTAGGTTAAGGGTCGATTACCCTATGCCCCAGAACTACGCACCAACGTAGGTTGATTCTATTATATTATCGGGACCTCCCTTGTGAGCTATCCCCGGCCCGATTGGCCCTTTAGCTTGATATCGATATCATTGTATCGTCCATCACCCTAGAAAGGTTATGGATGGCTCTACCCACTTGAGTGTAATAGTTGGGACCACGTAAGCTCTATCGTGGTATGTCGGTTAAGTGACGAGTCTCCCGATGTCTATATCATTAAAATTTGCATATTCATTACTCATGATAATTATCTTATGCATGCATGTTCAAAAAGCAAGGTTTGACTCATCATTCCACTTTTGATATAAATGTTATGTTTCAGCTTTGAGTCATTCTAGTCAGTTATGATGTTCTAAAGCTATGCATGATCATGTTATGATGAGAGTACGATTTCAGAGTGTATGCAAGTAGCCTTCTACTTATACTCAATAGATTATGATGTGTATGAATTGCTTTAAAATGATTTATTTTACTTAAGCGGTTTTACTTACCTCGCATACTTAGTACATTTCACGTACTAACCACATACTTTCTATGATGCACTGTTTCATGATGCAGGATCCGATTCTCAGGTCCAGCCCCGTTCATAGTCGCTTATCAGAGTCAGTACCTGCTTGGTTGGTGAGTCTTCATCTTTCGAGGACTAGACTTTCAGTTATTTTGGTAGTATTTTCAGTTTCAGTATTATTGAGCTAGTGTGGGGAGGGGGGCGTTGTCCCATCAACTCATCCAGATTAGAGGCTTATCAGACTTAGACATGTATTCAGCTTTAGATGTTCATTTTGTTGTTATGTTAAGATAGACTTCCACTGAAATTTTTAACTATGTTTCTTCATGTTTACTGAATGAGTTAGTTAATGCTTATGCCATGGGTTGGCTTGGGGTCTCTCGGGGTCCCTTGTCCCGTGTCTATGATCCGGGCCTCTACTCAGGTCGTGACAACACTGGGTCAAACTTGCTTTAGAACATATATATATATATCATGAATGATAATCATGCAAACTGAAATCATGAGGAACAATGGGAGACTCGTCATATAACCGACATTACCACGATACAGCTTACGTAGTGGGCAGAGCCGTCCAAAGCCTTGCCAGGGCTAAGGACGCTACCATGATATTGATATAAAGCTGAAGGCCCCTTGGGGCAGGGGAAAGCTCACAAAGGAGGTCCTAATCTGATCATACCTACATTGGCGCGTAGTTCTAAGGCATAGGGTTGACTGACCCTTAGACTACTCGATGCTAGACGCTACTCCCAAAAACATGCATATGTTCTCCATCGTTTTTCAATGAAGCTGACCGTCATCTAGGATGAATTTGAGTAATCATGTACATATAAAATTTGAAATCATACATGAGGAGCCTTAGCTCAAACCATACCACAAGCTTAACATAATTGGGAGTCTTGACTCCAAAACAATGTGGTAAGCTAATTAACATGAAATCATACATCATAGATATGGGCTTGCCTAATACTTAAACATGGTTGGAAATACTTGATTCACTTGAAAACATGATCGTAGATATGGGTAACTTGAAAATATGCTTTTCATCATAAATATCTTATCATACTTGAACATACATCATAAATCTCAACTTTCATGAACTTCTCATGGATGGGCATTATAATTTATAAAACTTGAAAACACGATTTATAATTGAAAACATTGTAAAACTTTCCCATGAATCATAATTCAATAATAGAAACATTCTTAGATCATACCCACGTAGAAAATAAGGAAATTCATGCATTGGGTTAAAACCCCATAGGATCAACATATAGATTTTCATGAATTAAAGAGGGATTGGTAATGAGTGTGAACAAATTCACCCATTCATAACTTTACATACCTGAGAGAATCAGATTCTACAACTTCTCTAATTGACCAAGGAAGAATTGAGAAGAACTTGGAGGAAATTGAGCTTAATCATCTTTCTAGACCTTTACTCTTGCATGGATGAATAAGAATAGCCTAGAATGACCTTAATCCTCTTAAAACTCATTATTCATAGCTTAAAACGATATATTTTAGGCCTTAGGATCATAGAAATTATGGATAAGCCATTATTAAATTCTCAGGGAAAACCTGCCTGCCAGTCCCAAAGAGTGACTGGACGAGTCGTTACCATAGGGCATGAGTCATCATCTATTGTCGTTAAGTGCACTGCCACTTTTCCTCAAAGGGTCCCCACGAGAGACCTAATGGCTCGTCGCTGGTGACCACGACTCATGATCACCTTCTGTTACCTCCACTGCCCAAAACCTTAAGTCTCTGATCAACTGATGACCATGACTAACCTAACGAATTATGGCATCTGACCATAACTTGTGGTGTCCATTCATGGGGTACACTGCTAGTTCATCCATCATCCTTTAACTGTCCTTGACCACAGATGACCTGACGACTCGTGGGGTTGACCACAACTCATGGTCACATCCGTGGTCACCCCAAATTTGAAATTTCCAGGAAAGTCATCACTCCTCACCACGAGTCACTTAACGACTGGTGATCAACCTGACGGGTCACATGACGACTCGTTCTGTGACCTGGTGCAGAAAATTTTGTTTTCTCCATTTCAACTCCCGAGTCTGATCTTTGGGCATTCGGGGTATAACAATATCTCTCCCTTGGGAAAATTCATCATCGAATGTTGAAAATCATACACAAAAGTAGAGAAACGCAATTATCATACTCAAATACTGATCATATAAGCTTGAAAAGTGATGGAATAACTGACTCCGATTTGAACTACATGACAAAATTGAATTCATGAATCATACATACATCTATTTACATGAAAGAAAACTGGGGCACATGAACTAAACATGGAACTTAATAGAGTTTTTGGGCAAAAACTGATACCTCAAGCTAGAACTAAGCCGATAGGGAATAAATGTGGGATCTAGCCATCATATTTGCTTCTGCTTCCCACATAGCTCCCTCAACATGCTGATTCCTCCATAAAACTTAAACAGAAGCTACTTATTTATTCCTTAGCCTTCAAACGTGATGATCCAGTATTTCCACCGAAACCTCTTCATAACTAAGGTTGTCTTTCACACCGACATTGTCCACCGAAACAACTAAAGCTGGATCACCCAAACACTTCTTTAGGAGCGATATATGGAAAACTGGATGGACTAAAGTTGATTCTGAGGGCAACTCCAATTCATATGCTACCTTGCCAACCCGTTCCATAATCTGGTATGGGCCAACATAATAGGAACTGAGTTTCCCTTTCTTTCCGAACCTCATCACTCTCTTCATGGGAGACGCCTTCAGAAACACCCAATCATCAACTTCGAACTCAAGTTCTCTTCTCCTCACAACCATATAGGACTTTTGACAACTTTGAGTTATTTTCAAGCAGTCCTATATGAGCTGAACTTTCTCCATAGTCTCATGGACTAAATCTGGCGCTATCATCGCATATTCACTGACTTCAAACAACCAATAGGCGATCTATATCTCCGCGCATAGAGAGCCTCAAACGGAGCCACCTGAATGATGGAATGGTAGCTGTTATTGTATGCAAACTCAATAAGAGGCAAATGATCATCCCAACTACCCTTGAAGTCAATCACACATGCTCTCAACATGTCCTCGAGAGTCTGAATAGTCTGCTCCGCCTGACCATCGGTTTACGGATGAAATGTTGTACTGAGCTTGACCTGAGTATCAAGTCCTTTTTGAAATGATCTCCAAAACTGAGAGGTAAACTAAGTACCTCTATCTGATATTATGGACAAGGGCACTCCATGCAACCGAACTAGATCTCGGATGTATAGTTTGGCATAATCCTCTGTCGAATCAGTGGTTTTGACCGGTAGAAAATGAGCTGCTTTAGTCAATCTATCTACAACAACCCAAATGGAGTCATATTGCCGACAAGTGCGAGGCAACCCTATGATGAAGTCCATATTGATCTCCTCCCACTTCTAAGTAGGGATACTAATGCCCTGAAGCACACCCCCACCCCCCGGTCTCTGATGTTCAACCTTCACTTGCTCACAATTTGGACACTTAGCTACAAATTCTGTGATGTCCTTCTTCATGCCATTCCACCAATAGATTTCTCGTAGGTCATAGGACATCTTTGTCGCACCTGGATGTATTGAATATTTGGAACCGTGAGCCTCATGCAACATTCGATTTCTCAAATCGCCAACGTCCACAACACACAAGTGACCCTGATATCGAAGCACACGATCTCCCCCTTTGGAGAAGACCTCTACCTTCTAATTCTGAATGGCCTCCTTTAACTTTACCAAAATAGGGTCCTCGTCTTGTCTAGCTTGCACATTAGCCACCAAGGATGATTCTGACCCGTTCTAAACTATAACACCACCATCAATTGAGTCAACCAAATGAACTCCCAACCATGCAAGTCGATGCACATCCTTCACCGGCTCCTTCTTTCCCTCATCTACACGGGACACACTCTCCATAGAAATTTTATTAAGTGAGTCTGCCACCACATTGGCCTTACCCGGACGGTAAAGGACACTCATATCATAATCCTTGAGTAGCTCCAACCACCTCATTTCGCGTAGATTTAGATCCTTCTTTGTAAACACATATTGTAGGCTCTTTTGATTCATAAACACATCTACATGGACCCCATACAAGTAGTGTTTCCAAATCTTCAATGCAAATACCATCGGCGCTAATTCAAGATCATGGTTGGGTAATTCCTTTCATGAACCTTCAGCTGCCAGGAAGCACATGCTATAAATTTACCATGCTGCATCAATACACAACCAAGACCGGTTCTAGAAGCATCGCAATACACCATAAATCTATGAGTACCCTCAGGTAAGATTAACACCGGTGCTGAGGTAAGTCGAGTCTTCGACTCCTGAAAGCTCCTCTCACATGCCTCCAACCATTGGAACTTCACTTTCTTTTGGGTCAATTTGGTCAATGGAACTGCAATAGATGAAAATCCCTCAACAAATCTCAGATAGTAGCCAGCTAAGCCCAAGAAGCTCATGATATCTAAAGGATTCACCAGTCTAGGCCAATTCTTCATCGCTTGTATTTTCTGAGAGTCCACCTTTATACCCTTGCTTGACACCACATGGCCCAAAAATGCCACTAAATTCAACCAGAACTCACACTTGCTTAATTTAGGATATAATTGGCGATCCTTGAGAGTCTATAGTACCACCCTTAAATGAGCGGCATGCTCCTCCTCGCTCCGAGAGTATATCAGGATGTCATCGACAAACACGATCATGAGCATATCCAAGTATGGCTTGAACACCCTGTTCATCAAGTCCATAAAGGTTGCAGGAGCATTCATTAGTCCAAAAAGACATAACTACAAACTCATAATGACCATATCGAGTCCTGAAGGCTACGTTCGAGATGTCACTCTTCCAAACCCTGAGCTGATGGTATCCGATGCTGAGATCTATCTTCGAAAAGCACTTGGAACCCTGAAGTTGGTCAAACAAATCATCAATCCTTGGAAGAGGATACCTTTTCTTGATGGTGACCTTGTTTAATTGTGGATAATCAATACACATATGAAGAGAACCATCTTTCTTTTGGACAAAGAGAAATGGTGCACCCCATGGGAATTTGTTTGGTCTGATCAATCCCTTATCTAAAAGTTCTTTCAATTGCTCATTTAACTCCTTTAGTTCGGTTGGAGCCATTCTATAAGGAGAAATAGATATAGGTTGCATATCGGGAAGAAGATCAATACCAAAGTCAAACTTCCGCTCGAGAGGGATTCCCGATAGATCCTATAGAAGACATCTAGATACTGGCACATTACTGAGGCTGACAGGATAGTCGGGGTCTCAAATGTGGCATCCTTAACCCTAACTAAATGGTACACGCAACCCTTGGAGATCATCTTTCTGGCCTTAAGATAGGAAATGAAACGGCCTACAGGTACAGCTGAACTACCCTTCCATTTTATGACTGGCTCACCCTAAAATCTGAACTCTACTGCCCAGGTTCTACAATTAACTGAGGCATTACATGAAAATAGCCAATCCATGTTGAGGATAACATCAAAGTTGGTCATGGCTTACTCTACTAAATTTGTTGAGGTGACTTTGTAAAGGACTATGACCGAGCAACTTCTATACGCCCGTCTAGCTACAGCTGAATCACCTATAGGAGTAGAGATTGAGAAGGGTTCCCACAAGATTTTAGGATTGACTCCAAAACTACTAGCCACATAAGGCGTCACAAAAGACAAGGTAGCCCTTGGATATAACAAAGCATATACATCAAGGTGGAAAACTCGTAACATACCAGTGACTACATCCAGGGAGACCGCCTACTCTTGGCGGGATGCTATGGCGTAGAATCTATTTTGGCGTTGACCGCCACCTGTGCTAGTAGATGCCCCCTTCTAGGCTGGGCATACTGGTGGAGCTGCTTAACTAGAAGCTGGGCCTCGGCCCCTTTCATGGACCTATCTAGCTACTGGGCAATCTCTGAGCATATGTCGGGCTTCCCACACCCGAAGCAAGCACATGTACCTGCCAAACACTAAGTTGTGTGTCTCCTGCCACACCTGTTGCAAATTGGGATACTGGAGGCTACGGGCCTGTTGCTCTAACCCCTAGAGCCTGATGCTCATCCCCTATGGTCGTGCCTAGCTCAGGATGGCACACTCATCACTAAATATACTATGGCTGAAGATCTCTGGTGGGACTGCTGTCGATGCCCACCACCTTGTCTCGGCTGAGAGAACCTATATTTGTCTGTCCTGACCCTCTTGGCCTCTTTCTCCTTCAACTGCGCTGCCTCCATCTATTGAGCATACAAGAATATCCGAGAAAAATCCATATCCTGATAAAGCATGGTCGTTCTGCAATCATTGTCTAGATAGTCCGCCACCCCATGAACAAACCTGCTCACTCGAGCCCTTTGGTCAACCGCTAACTCTAGGGCGTACTTTGATAGACGAGTGGACTATAGGGCATATTCCTGCACTGTCATCTTTCATTGTTTTAGATTCATGTACTCGGTCATCTTCAGCTCCCTCATCTCGTGAGGGAATAACCGATCTAGAAAAGTGATGTGAAACTCATCCCAACTGATAGGGCCAGCTTCGGCTGCCTTACTATCCTTCCACTGTCTAAACCAAATGTGTGCGACCCCCTTCAACATGTATGAGGAAAAATCAGCACACTTTTGTCCATTCACCCCCATGACCTGGGTGATCTTTAGAATCTCATCAATAAACCCATGTGGATCCTTGTCCACCCTTGCCCCAAGAAACTCTGGTGGGTTCATCCTTAGGAAATCTCTGACTCGTGTTGCCATCATTTTCCCGTTCTACGAGACATGCGCTACTATTTTTTGGTTGCCCTGGGCGATCAAGGCCTATGCTAGCATCTGAATGGCTTCCCTGAATTCAACGTGGGCAACCAGCTTCGGTGCATGGTGCTCATGGGCTGGTGGGGCTTGTTAGTGCCCTTTCTCATTGCCATCCTCATGGCCATTTCCATTTCCACATCTTCTGCCATTGACTCTACGGGGAGCCATGATTCTGCAATCGCGAATAGCACGAGTTAGAAGGCTAGAGAGATATTTCACCGCACTACATAGATCATGAAAAAAGGGAATATTTCATAAACGTCTTGAACCCTCTTCGTTATAAGTATGGCATGCTTCACATCCATGAAAAAGACTCTACTTAAAGTGACATTCAAACACCCTAGGACACTTAAAATTCTATTTCTCTGATATCTAGTTTGTCCAACTCAAACATAGGCCTGGATCAAAACACACGGGACAAGGAGCCCCAAGAAAATCCAAGTCAACCCACGGCATGAACATACATGTAACTCAATCAAATAAAGCGGAAGACTTAACATAATAAACATAGCGAAAGTCTAATCATAAAATAACATCGGAACCAGAAGTCACTTCATACCTGATAATCTGATTACTACATATAGTCTGAAGGCCTCTAACATATCTGATGGGTTGATAGGACAACGCCCCCAACTAACCCAACAACTCTGAAACTGAAAATACAAGATAACTAATAATGAGTAGTCCTCGAGAGATGAGGACTCACCACTGAAGTTGAATGCTAACTCTGAAGAACTTGCTAGTGACGGGCCTGAGCTTGAAGATCGGAGCCTGTACCATGAAACGATACAGCATAGAGTATATGGTCAGTACGTGGAATGTACCGAGTATGCAAGGTAAGTAAAACCTCTTAATTAAGTAAAATAATTTAAAACATGCATAATGTAAAACATAATCAAGTTAAGAATTTGAGAGTAGGCTAACAATGGGAGACTCATCATATAACCGACATTACCACGATAGAGCTTACGTGGTCCTGGCTATCACACTCAAGTGGACAGAGCCATCCAAAGTCTTTCCAGGGCTAAGGATGCTACCATGATATCGAAAAGAAGCTAAAGGCCCCTTGGGGAAGGTGAAAGCTCACAAAGCAGATCCCAAATAATCTGATCATACCAACATTGGCGCGTAATTCTAAGGCATAGGGTTGACTAACCCTTAGCCTACTCGGTACTAGACACTACTCCCAAAAACATACATATGCTCTCCATCATTTTTCAACAAGCTGACCATCTTCTAGTGACGAAGCTGAGTAATCATGTACATATAAAATATGAAATCATATATGAGGAGCCTTGGCTCAAACCATACCACAAGCTGAACATAATTTGGAGTGTTGACTCCAAAACTATGTGGTAAACTAATTAACACTAAATCATACATCATACTTGAAGATATGGGCTTGCCCAATACTTAATCATGCTTGAAAATACTTGATTCACTTAAAACATGATCATAGACATGGGTAACTTGAAAACATGCTTTTCATCATAAATATCTTATCATACTTGAATATACATCATAAATCTCAACTTTCATGAACTTCTCGTGAATGGGCATTATAATTTATAAAACTTGAAAACACGATTTACAATTGAAAACATTGTAAAACTTTCCTATGAATCATAATTCAATAATAGAAACATTCTTAGATCATACCCATGTAGAAACATAGGAAATTCATGCATTGGGTTAAACCCCCATAGGATCAACATATATATTTTCGTGAATTACAGAGGGATTGGGCATGGGTGTGAACAAATTCACCCATTCATAACCTTACATACCTAAGAGAATCAGATTCTACGACTTCTCTAATTGTCCAAGGAAGAATTGAGAAGAACTTGGCGGAAATTGAGCTTGATCACCTCTCTAGACCTTTACTCTTGCATGCATGAATAAGAATAGCCTAGAATAAACTTACCCCTCTTAAAACTCATTATTCATAGCTTAAAATGATGTAGTTTAGGCCTTAGGATCATAGGAATTACATATAAGACCTTATTAAATTCGCAGGGAAAAACTGACTGCCAGTCCCAATGAGGTACTAGACGAGTTATTACCACAGGGAATGAGTCGTCGTCTATTGTCATTAAGTGCACTGCCACTTTTCCTCAAAGGGTCCCCACGATGGACCTAACGGCTCATCACTGGTGACCACAACTCGTGGTCACCTTCTGTTACCTCTACTGCCCAAAACCTTAAGTCCCTGATCAACTGATGACCACGACTAACCTAAAAAATCATGGCATCTGACCACAACTTGTGGTGTTCATTCGTGGGGTACACTACTAGTTCATCCATCATCCTTCAACTGTTGTTGACCACGGATGACCTAACGACTGGGGTTGACCATGACTCATGGTCACATCCGTGGTCACCCAAAATTTGAAATTACCAGGCAAGTCATCACTCCTCACCATGAGTCACTTAAAGACTCGTGGTCAACCTAACAGGTCATATGACGACTCATTCTGTGACCTGGTGCAGAAAATTCTATGTTCTCCATTTCAACTCCTAGGTCTGATCTTTAGGCTTTTGGGATATAACAATATATGTTATGATTTGGGGTTGGCCAATGATGCCTACCAGTACTATATTTTGTAGTGACCCTACGCCTGCACTTCTTTTTTGAGTGCAAAACTAGATATAGGAAGTTCCTCACGTCCTCACCTATAAGCAGCAGCGAAGTTTGAGAGGGGTGAGCTATCCAAGGAGGAAATACCACTATCCCATCGAGGATGACTTTCTTTTGGACATTTGATATTTTTCACTTTTCTTTATGCTTTATACTTAGCATTTCATAAAGTTGTAAGAAGACGTCTGGTGTAATGACAATCAGTTCTTGGGATTCATAGTGAATTTTGTTTTGAAATCGATTTCTCTGGATAATTAATTTAGTTTGTTTATTTTGGTAAAGGTTTTCTTATGAATAATGTATTTCGGGTAATGTTGGGAATTATTGATTCTCCCACTAGGGGGGATTAGCATGGGTGCAAATCATGATCAACTGGGTCGTGAAAAAATTGGTATCAGAGCTCTAGGTTTGTTGATCTCATTACACTAAGACGGTTCTAGTAGAGTCTCACGGATCGGTGCGGGGACGTCCGTAACTTATCTTCGAGAGGCTGCAAGACTTTAGGAAAACTCCTTTCTTCTTTACCCTCACGCAATTAGTTGATTCCAATTGGTATCTGGTAATCCAAATTGGTATCTAAAAACTTTCTCTTCTTTTTTTCTGAGATGGTGAGAACACGCGCCAACGGCAACAAAGACGCAACACCCGAGCCAGCAGTTTCAACCGCAGTTCGCAGCGTAGGAATGGGCAAAGGTCGTGGATTGAGACCCGCTACTTCTAGAGGAAGGGCTCGTGCTCTTGCTCTAGTCAGGGAGAGGTCTGTATCTCCTGTGCCACCAGCAGTGGAGGAGCGGGTGGCTATTAAGGTCAAGGTCTAATGCAGGGAGAAGCTCCTGTCGCGCTAGCATCCTCTAAGGTTCTATCTCAGGTCCTCAACCTTCTGAGCGGCCTTATGGGAACTAGTGAAGCACTAGCAACTCCTGCTAGGCAGCAGTCGAGGATACACCATGCAGCTGTTGTGGCTCGTGGATTGATGACATGTTTGAGGTTGTTAGGTTTCTGAGGCTGATAACATGACCAGTAATGATAGGTGATGAGCATGACTTGTTTTGGAGGTTCACCAGGATGAAGCCTCCCACTTTCTACAGCATAGAGTCAGAGGGCGCCAATGAGTTTATCATTGACTGCCATGAATGGCTCCACAAGATGGGGGTGGTGGAGAGATACGGAGTAGAGTTCGTTAACTTTTATTTGATAGGGGATGCCAAGCTCTAGTGGAGAGCTTTTGTGGAATGCAGACCAGCGGGGTCAGCCCCATTGACTTGGACCCAATTCTACTCCATGTTTTTGGAGAAATATGTTCCCCGCATTCTGAGGTACAAGAGACGGGATGAATTCACCACCATTGAGTAGGGGATATCATTTGTTGCTGCATACGAGGCTTATTTTCATTCACTATCCAGGTATGCCCTACCCTTATTGCCCACGGAGGAGGAGAGTATTAGGCGGTTCATTAAGGGACTGTATGTGTCTCCAGGTATCAACGTTGCAAATGGTCTCCTTTGGTAAGACCTTCTAGTAGGTGGTAGAGTATGTGAAGTCAGTTGAAGGGGTGAGACAAGAGGGTTATACAAGGAATTCCGAGAAGAAGGCTCAGAGAGTGGGTTATTTCAGTGGTTCGTATGCTAAGGTTCCGGCACTGAAAAACGCTCAAAATACACCTCTCATTTAGAGAAAGCGTAAGCAATCATCTTATCAAAATAAATATTCCCGACGGATATTGGAGTCGAATCCCACAGAGAATTAAGTCGATAATTCAAGAGTTATAAACTAATTCAAACTAGAATCCATAGTTGTTCAACATTTGAAAAGTAAATTATGGAAAATTTTAGGGAAAACACTATCTAATTCTAAATTAAGACTAATTGGGGGGAATTCCATTTTTTGCAATCACAAGTGATATGGCTAGGGGCATTCTATAGATGAGATCACAACTAAATCGGAATTTTCTTTAGTGCCTTAGACTCAAAATTTGTAATACCCCGGAAGTCCCTAAAAACATACCAGAGGGTTCAAGAGAAAAAGTAGGAAAATGTTGCTAGGGCCACAGGACGAGTCTTCTAGTGACCCGGGGGGAGACTTCACGAGTCGTTAGGTGACTCGTGAAGTGAGAGAAAGATGGCAAAGGTTCATGGGCAAGGTGTGACCACAGGAGGAAGCCATGAGTCATGAAGTGACTCCACGACTCGTGGAGTTGGTCGTGGTCTAGAGCAGAGTCAAAAATGTAGGGTTGGCCAGTAGATTTCACGGGGTTGGTCACCACGAGTCGTCAGGTTCACCACGACTCATGGTGTCCCTCGGTGGTGACTGGCAGTATGAATTTTCCCTACATTTTAGTAAGGGTGTTTTCATAATTCCTAAGTTATAAACTACGTCATTTTAAGCTTAGTTAGAAGGGTTTTAAGAGTACTTAACCTATCATAAGCCTTTCCATTTCATGAATGCAAGATTAAAGTGAACCATTTGAGATCAAGCTTGAGAATTCCCTAAGTTCTTCCCCAAACCTCTTGGGCAATGAAGGAAGGGTGTGAAATCAGATTTATCCAGGTAAGTGGGGTTATGAATGAGAGTATTCCTTCACTTTCATGCCCAAATCCTCTTCTATATTCATGTAATTCAAGGTTGATGAGTCTATGGGGTTTTAACCCAATCTGTGAAATTCTCTAAGTATCTATCATGGGTAAAAATCTATTCATGTTTCTAATGTTGTTTTAAGATTCATGGGCATGTTTTACAATGACTTTAATTACAAATTTATGATTTCAAAGTCTTATAATTATGATGCCCAATTATGAAAGTTCATAAAAGGTTGAGATTATGATCTAAGTTTTCAAGTATGATGAGATGTCTATGATGAAAGCATTATTTCAAATTAGCCATGTTTATATCCATGATTTTGACTATATCCAAGCATGTATAAGTTTGGGCAAGCCC
Organism: Datura wrightii; assembly: GCA_035772735.1. NCBI lineage: Eukaryota > Viridiplantae > Streptophyta > Magnoliopsida > Solanales > Solanaceae > Datura > Datura wrightii. The sequence continues at coordinate 7,997,448 of JASDFA010000008.1, read as the reverse complement.
ATATCATCAAGTATGTTTCATGATTTACTTCAATTTCATGTTATTAGCTTACCGCATGGTTTTGGAATCTAAACTCCCACTTTTCAGCTTGTGGTATGGTTGAGTCGAGGCTCCTCATGATATGTTTTCAGATTATGCATGTACTATTATGATTCATCTTCATCTCAAGATGATGGTTTAGCTTCATTGAAAAATAATGGAGAGCATATGCATATTTTTGAGAGTAGTGTCTAGCACCAAGTAGGCTAAGGGTTCAGTCAACCCTGTGCCTCAGAACTATGTGCCAACATAGGTATGTTCAGATTATTTGGGACCTCCTTGTAAGTTTTCCCTTCCCCCGAGGGGACTTCAGCTTGATATTGATATCACGATAGCGCTTTTAGCCCTAGAAAGGCTTTGGACGGCTCTGCCCACTTGAGTGTAATAGTCGGGACCACGTAAGCTCTATCTTGGTAATGTCAGTTATATGATGAGTCTCCCATTGTTCCTCATAATTTGAGGTTATGCATGTTCATCAGTTATGATATTATGTTTTCAACAGGTTTGACCCAATGTTCAGTTTCATTTATGATTATCAGTTTTAGCTTTGGGTTATTCAAATCAATTATGATATTCAGTGATGTTTAAATCATATTTTCAGATAATAGCATGCAAGCCCTACTCTCAGAATCTTATTTTTAATTGTTTTATGACATACATGATTTCAGTTTACTTACTTTGCGGTTTTACTTACCTTGTATACTCAGTACATTTCAAGTACCGCATACTCTATGCTGTATCATTTCATGATATAGGCACAGACGTTCAGGATTAGTCCCGCCTCTAGCCAGATCCTCATAGTTAGTATTTCCCAACTTGTTGGTGAGTCCTCATCCTTCGAGGACCTTCTTACCAGTTATTTTCAATTTTAGTTTATTAGTGAGTTAGCTAGGGTCTTGTCCCATCAACTCGTCAGATTCTAGAGGCTTATCAGACATAGTATGTATTCAGCTTCGAATTAGTGTTTTTTATTCTATTGTACAGATTGTTATTGAATTTTCAAACTTCCATTATTTAAAATGTTATATTTCCACATTTATTATGTTGAGCTTTAGTTGTCATGTTCATGACATGGGTCGACTTGGAGCCATTTATGATTCTAGGTTTCGTGTCTAGATTCAGACCTATGTTCAGGTCATGACAAATCTGGTATCTGAGCATTCAGTTTTAAAGTGTCCTAGGGTGTCCGAAAGCCGCGTTAAGTAGAGTTTTTTTCATGGGTGTGAAGCGCACCACACTTATGATGAAGAGGCTATGAAATATTTTAGGAAATTTCCCTTCTTTCATGATCTATGTTGTGCGATGAAATGTCTCTCTATCATTCTAACTCGTGCTATACTCGTTTGAAGAATCATGCCTCCTTGCCAAGATAATGGAAGAAGGAACGAGAACAGAAATGTCCATGAGAATGGTTATGAGAATGGCAATGAAAGTGGGAACCAGCAGGCCTCACCAGCCCCCGAGGATCATGTGCCCGAGCTTGTTGCCCATGTTAAGTTTAGGCAGTCATCTAGATGTTAGCATAGGCATTGACCTCCCAAGTCAACCAGAAGGCGGTAGCGCATGTTCCCCAGAATGGGAATGCGGCAGCGGCAAGAGTCAGGGACTTTCTTAGGATGAACCCTCTGAAGTTCCTCGGATCGAAGGTGAACAAGGATCCACACGAGTTTATTGATGAAATCCAGAAGATCACCAAGATTATAGGGGTGACAAGTGAGGAGTGCGCAGACCTAGCCTCTTATCAGTTGAAAGGGGTTGCCCATATCTGGTTCAGACAGTGGAAGGATAGCAGGGCAGTTGGAGCAGGTCCCATTGGTTGGGATGAGTTCCATATCGTGTTCTTGGATCGGTCTTTTCCCCGAGAGATGAGAGAGATCAAAGCAAATGAATTTTCGAACTTGAGACAGAACAACAAGACGATCCAGGAGTATGCTCTAGAGTTCACCCGCCTGTCCAAATATGCACCAGAGATGGTGGTTGATCAGAGGGCTCGAGTGTGCAGGTTCGTACATGGGATAGCAGGCTATTTGGTCAAGGATTGCAGGACCACTATGCTTCATCAGGATATGGACTTCTCGCTCTTGATTTTGCATGTCCAGTAGATAGTAGCAGTGTAGGTGAGTGAGCAGGAGAGAGAGGCCAAAAGGGCCAAGACCGATAGTTTTGGGTTCTCCCAGTAGAGTCCTGGTGGTGGGCATCATCAACAGTCCCATCGGAGATCATCAGCCCCAACGCCATCAGTAGCAAGTGTGCCATCAAGATCTAGGCACGACCAGAGAGGACGAGCATCAGGCTCTCGAGGTTAAGGGAGCAGATCCTTAGAGACTAATATTCCAGGTTGTTATAGGTGTGGCTGAAGGCACATTGGTCAGTGCCTAGCAGGTACAGGTGCTTGTTTCAAGTGTGGGAAGCCCGAACATATGCTCAGAGATTGTCCAGCAACTAGACAGGGCCATGGTAAGGGCTGAGACCCAGCCACTAGTTCAACAGCCCCACTAGCACGCTCAGCTAAGAAGGGTTCCTTCACTAGTGCAGGTGGTGGTCAGCGTTAGAATAGATTCTATGCCCTCGCATTGCGTCAGGAGCAAGAGGTTTCTCCAGATGTAGTTATTGGTATGTTACGAGTATTTTACCTTGATGTATATGCATTTTTAGACCCAAGGGCTACTTTATCTTTTGTGACGCCCTATGTTGCTAGTAGTTTCGGAGCCTGTCCCAAAATCCAATCAGAACCCTTCGCAGTCTTTACTCTAGTCGGTGATTTAATTATAGCTTGATGGGTGTACAGTCACCTTAGTAGATTTAGTAGATCTAGCCATGACAGATTTTGATGTTATCTTTGGCATGGGTTGACCACATGCATTTTATGCCTCAGTAAATTGTAGAACTCGTGCGGTAGAGTTCCAATTTTTGAGTGAGCCAGTCCTAGAGTGGAAGGGTAGTTCAGTTGTGCCTATAGGTCACTTCATTTCCTACCTTAAGGCCAGAACGATGATCTCTAAGTGTTGTGTGTACCATCTAGTTAGGGTTAAGCATGCTACATCTGGAACCCTAACTATACAATCAGTTTCTGTAGTGTACGAATAACCAGAAGTGTTTCCATATGATCTACCGGGAATTCCTCCTTAGCGGGAGATCTATTTTGGTATTGAACTTCTTCCGATACGCTACCTATATCTATTCCTCCTTACAGGCTCCAACTGAGCTAAAGGAGTTGAAGGAGCAGTTGAAGGATCTTTTAGACAAGGGCTTCATCAGACCTAGCAAATCCCCGTAGGGTGCGCCAGTATTCTTTGTCTGAAAGAAGGATGGTTCCCTCCGGATGTGCATTGACTATCGGCAGTTGAACAAGGTCAAAGTCAAGAACAGTTATCCCCTCCCCAGAATTGATGACTTGTTTGACCAGCTTTAGGGTTCCAAGTGTTTTTCAAAGATAGACCTCAAATCCGGATATCATCAGCTCAGGGTTAGAGAGAGTGACATCTCGAAGACAGCCTTCAGGACTCAGTATGGTCACTATGAGTTTGTAGTTATGTCGTTTGGACTAACAAATGCTCTTGCAACTTTTATGGATTTGATAAACAAGGTGTTCGTACCATATTTGAACATTTTCATGATTGTGTTCATAGATGACATTCTCATATACTCTCGGGGCAAAGAGGAGCATGTCGCTCATTTGAGGGTGGTGCTACAAACTCTTAAGGATCGCAGTTGCTTGCTAAATTCAGCAAGTGTGAGTTTTGGTTAAACTCAATAGCACTTTTGGGTCATGTGGTGTCAAGTGAGGTTGTACAGGCGGACTCTCAAAATATAGAAGCTGGAAGAATTGGCCTAGACCAGTGATTCCTTCAGATATGAGGAGTTTCTTGGGCTTAGCTGGTTACTACAGGTGGTTTGTGGAAGGATTTTCATCCATTACAGCACCATTGACTAAGCTGACCAAGAAAAAAGTAAAGTTTCAATAGTCAGAGGCCTATGAGAAAAGCTTCCAAGAGTTGAAGACTCAACTCACCTCATCACCAACAGTGACCCTACCTAAGGGTATCGATGGGTTTGTGGTATATTTTGATGCCTCAAGGATCAGCCTTGCTTGTGTATTAATGCAGCATGGTAAAGTTATAGCCCATGCTTCCAGGCAGCTGAAAGTCCATTGAAAAGAACTATCCGACTCATGACCTCGAGTTGGCAGCGGTAGTATTCTCTTTGAAGATTTGGAGACACTATCTGTATGGGGTTGTAATGCCTCGGAAACTCAAGTACTATACCTGGGACATAAATCAGAGAAAACTGGGAATTCTGCTTCAGGTCACAGAACGAGTCATTCTGTGACCCATGGAGAGTGACCACGAGTTGTTAAGTGACTCATGGTGAGACCTGGGGGCTTATTTTGAAATTTTGGGTGGTTGAGGTGACCACGAGTCGTGGTCCACCCCACGAGTCATGAGATGACTCGTGGTCAAGGCTAATGTGAAGACCAAGAGAATATGGGTAGTGAACTTCACGATTAGTCACCACGAGTTATGATCCAGGCATGATTCATTAGGTGACCAGTGGTTCAAAATAGATGGGAGAGTATGGGTGTTGGTAGCGTAGTTGACAAGTGGATCACCATGAGTCTTAGCGTACACCATGAGTCGTGGTGACCAATAGGGGATTCTGAGTAGTGGACCCAATGACCGTGACCACGAGTCGTGGTCACTGGGCACGAGTCGTAGGGTCCCCAATGGGGACTAGCAGTCAGTTTTCCCTGTGAATTTTCTAGGGTCTTTCCGTAATTTCCTACCCTCCTAAACTTTAAACTGTGTCATTTTAGACATAATTTCAGACCTATTAGTGGGGTTAAACGGTTTTCCCCCTCATTCGCACCCATCTTCAGAAAAAAATACCATAACCTTTCATCTTCAGAAGCTCTCAAGAAAGACTAGGATTTCCTCCATTGCAATAGTACAAGCTTCCATCTTTGGGGAAATTCATTATCAGGAATGTGGAAATTCAACAAAGGGATAGTTCTTCCCTTGTGACCCCCGAAACTCTCCTCAAATTTCTTTATGAATCTAAGCCCTGAGCTTTCGAATGCGAAGAGATTATATGTAAATTATCTTTGAATTCGCATAGAATGATATCCACAATCATTTGTAGACATGATTTCCATCAGTTCATGAGTAAATTGATATTATTTCCACAAAAGTGAATCTTAGCCCTGCAGATTCTCGAATGTTGAGAAATCCTTGATAATGTCTTGTTTAATCCATGTAGAATCATCTTGTATTTTAATTATAGGTATTTTCCCACCAACTAATGGTAGTATTGATGCTTATCTATGTGCATCAACTTCAGCCCTGTTTCTTGAGGGTAGAACAGACTAGAAATTCATTATTTGAAATGATAAACCTTGGAATTTCCTTGACTATACTAGTGAAGTGAACTCTCTCACTACTTTACATGCTAAATTCTCAGTCAGCTACATGATTGTCTAGCCTTAGTCAAAATATGAAATTTCTCAGTGTCAGTCAGAAATGTCAGCTGACCAGTTTGACTACGAAACTTCCTGAGGTGTCAGTATCACCTCCTAGTTATCAGAATCAGATTCAGAATCCAATTTATTAGTCCACTAGGCGGTCATGACACTTTAGACATATAGTTCTGACTAGCCTTAGGACTCCAGTTCAAATTTCATTTTGTTCTCAAACGGTTACGACGCTTCTAGATAAGCAGCTTTGACAAGTCTAGAACCCAGTTCAGATTTTAGTTTGTTCTCAGACGGTTATGACGCTTCTAGATAAGCAGCTCTGACAAGTCTAGAACCCAGTTTCAGAATCTAGTCCGTTAAGACTCTCGGGGTACTTTCAGACACATATCCCTGACTAGTCTTGGGCCCCAGCTTCGAGCTATCAGCCTAGTATTTAGTTTAGGTTTATCCAATAGGAGTAGAACTTAGCACCGAGCGGACCAAGGTTCCAGCACACCTAGGTTCCCAGAACTACATTACAGTGTAGGTTTCAATAATTATTGGCCTAATTGGCCCCAGACTTTTGTGATCACCTAGTTCATGCCTTTATACCCTGGCAAGATATATTGGGTCCTATCGGTGGGGTGTATACCTCGGACTCCACGTCTAGATCATGTGGTTACATGTCAGTTATAGACTCTCCCACTAGTCAGTTTAGGCTAGTCTCCTTCTAGTTCAGTTTAGATCAGTAATCTAGACTTAGAAAATGCTTTGACCATCAGATAGGGTCTTCTAGAGCACCTCAATATTGTAGTTGTTCAATCCAGTAGCTTTAGTTGGTCATTTCATGTCTTCCAGTTCGGCTTTTTTTATTATTTATTCTATCGTATTATGTTCCTCGCACTTACTCAGTACATTCAAGGTACTAATACATACTTTTATGTTGTATCGTTTTATGATACAGCTACAGGATCACAGTCCCAGCCCTGTTAGCAGACCACATATCGAAGAACTCAACTATCCAGTTGGTGAGTCCTCATCCTTCGAGGACGAAGATTACTTGCTTTAGTTATGATTTCTTTTCTGTTATTTTGATTTGGATTTAGTTGGGGGTTTGTCCCAGCAGCTCATCAGACCTAGTGGCTTTCAGATGTAGAGCTGTTTTCAAACTAAGAGTGATTTTATTAAATATGTAATCTTGTTCAAGTGTTATTCAGTTGCACATAATTTTTTTTTATGTTACTCAAAAAGCCAGTGTATTATACACCAGGGAATGACTTGGGGTCACTTATGGCTACAAGTGACGTGTTCCGTCCAGGGTGTAGACATGGGGCGTGACAAACTTGGTGTTAGAGCACTATGTTCGGAGTATCCTCGAATGTCTAAAAGCCGCATTGAGTAGAGTTCTCTTCATGGGTGTGAAGCGCGCCACACTTAGGACGGGGAGGCTATGAGATGTCATTAGGAAACTTCCCTTCATTTCATACTCCTTATCATGCGTTGAAATTCAATTCCAAAAATCATTCTCCTAACTTGTGCTCTACTTCATCTCAGTGATTTATGGCTCCACGATGCAGCAATGGAAGGAGGGATAGAAATGCCCAACAGACAGCTCCACCAGCCCCATAGGACGACTCGGTATCAACTGAAGAATTCAGGGCGGCCATTCAGCTACTCGCCCAAACTGTGACCAACCAGGTGAACCAGCATGTGGTTCCAGTTAATAACAATGGGTCTACGGCAGCTTCTAGGGTGCAGGACTTCACCCGAATGAACCCTCCATCATTTCAGGGATCCAAGGTGGGGGAGGACCCCCAAGAGTTCGTAGATAAGATTAGAAAGATTACCCGTATAATGGGTGTTAGCTCCTCCGAGAGTGCTAACCTGGCTGCCTAACAGCTAAAAGGGGTAGCCCCATGTCTGGTATGAATAGTGGAAGGAGGGGCGACTAGCGGGAGCAGGACTGATGGAGTGGGAGGAGTTCAACACCACCTTTCTGGATAGATTTTTACCTAGAGAGCTCAGGGAGGCCAAGGTAGCGGAGTTCATAAACCTGAGACAGGGAAACAGAACCGTGGAAGAGTATGCTCTAGAGTTTACCAGGTTTTCCAAATATGCTCCAGAGATGGTGGCTGAGCCAAGGGCTCGCATGCTGAAATTTATGAATGGGGTGTCAAACATGGTTCTCAAAGAGTGCAGGACCGTGATGCTGATCAAGGATATCGACCTCTCAAGTCTGATTGTTTATGCCCAGAAGATCGAGACTGAAAAATTGAGGGATGTGGAAAAAAAGAATAAGTAGGAAAGGACAGGCCAGTCAGATCATGGACACTAGAGGTCAGGCGGTAGCAACCGCCCATAGCAGCAGCAGAGGGCTCCAACACCCAGCTCAGCTAGCGCCCCTACCTTTCGGTCCTGCCAGGACTGAAGGGGTGGAGCATCTGGCTCTCAATCTCAGAGCTACAGTACTAGGAATAGATATCCAGTCTGCCCCAAGTTCGGCAAGAACCACCCGGGAGAGTGCCTTCAGGGTCGAGAGGACTGTTTTGGTTGTGGACAGCTTGAGCATCAGCTCAAGGAAGGCCCGTCAGCAGGACAAGGGAGATCGTAGACCACCACCTCAGCAACTCCAACAGGCCGACCAGCTCAACAGGCTAACACATCACGTACGGAAGGCGGCCAACGCCAAAATCACTTTTATGCATTATCATCTCGTCAGGATCAGGAGAATTCACCAGATGTAGTCACGGGTATGTTATGTCTTTTCCACTTAGATGTATATGCCCTGCTTGATTTGGGGGCCACACTATCGTTCATTACTCCCTACGTAGCAGTTCAGTTCAATATCAGTCCAGAAGCACTATCAGAACGTTTCTCGGTCTCCACCACAGTTGGTTAGTCAGTTAGAGCTAGCGGGGTATATAGAAATTGTCCAATATTAGCATGCAATAAAGTCATTCCAGCTGACCTTGTAGATTTAGACATGTTGATTTTCACCTCATTCTTGGCATGGATTGGCTACACTCCGTGTATGCCTTAGTTAGAACTAGGGTCGTCAAGTTTCAATTCCCTAATGAACCAGCTTTAGAATGGTCGGGTAGTAGTTCAGCGCCGAAGGGTAGATTTATTTCCTACCTTAAGACCAAGAAGCTTATTTCTTAGGTATATATTTATCATCTAGTTCGGGTCAAGGATTTCGATTTTGAGACCCCAACTATCCAGTGAGTCCCTGTTGTTAGAGAGTTTCCAGATGTGTTCCTTGAAGATCTTCCCGGAGTCCCTCCTAAATGGGAAATTGACTTCAGCATAGACCTAATTCCAGATACTCATCCCATCTCCATCCTCCTTATATAATGGCTCCGGCTGAACTTAAGGAGTTGAAGGAGAAGCTAGAAGATCTTCTTGATAAGGGTTTTATCAGACTTATCATCTCTCCCTGGGGTGCTCCAATGATATTCGTGTGAAAGAAAGACGGTTCCCTCAGAATGTGCATCGATTACCGTCAGTAGAACAAGGTCATAGTCAAGAACAGGTATCCCCTACCCAGAATTGATGACCTGTTCTACCAACTTTAGGGAGCCAGCTGTTTCTCCAAAATAGATCTCAAGTCGGGGTATCATCAGCTAAGATTCAGAGAGTATGACATATCAAAAATAGCTTTTAGGACTCGGTATGGTCACTTCAAGTTCGTGGTTATGTCCTTCGGACTAACAAATATCCCTACAGCCTTTATGGACCTGATGAATAGTCTTCAAGCAGTATTTGGATATGTTCATCATCGTATTCATCAACGACATTCTAGTATACTCTAGAAATGAGGAAGAGCGTGCTAACCACCTGAGGATAGTGCTTCAGACACTCAGAGACCGCCAGCTGTTCACCAAGTTCAGCAAGTGTGAATTCTGGTTGAGGTCTGTGACTTTCCTGGGTCACGTGGTCTCGGGTGAAGACATTCAAGTTGATCCTTAAAAGATAGCAGTAGTGAAAGACTAGCCCAAACCAACCTCCCCAACCGAAATTAGAAGCTTCTTGGGTTTGGCCGGTTACTACCAACACTTTGTAAAGGGCTTTTCTTCCATAGCATCTGTACTGACTAGGCTAACTCAGGAAAAGGTGAAGTTCCAGTGATCAGATGCATGTAAGAAGAGTTTCCAGGAGTTAAGAATTCACCTCACTACTGCTCCTGTATTGACTCTACCAGAAGGATCGGATGGATTTGTAGTTTATTATGACGCTTCCAGAGTTGGACTCGGTTGCATTCTGATGCAGCGGGGCAAAGTGATAGCCTACGCCTCCAGACATCTCAAGGTTCATGAAAAGAATTATCCAACTCATGACTTGGAGTTGGCAACAGTAGTGTTTGCATTGAAAATATGGAGACATTACCTATAAGGGGCTCATGTTGATGTTTTCACCCATCACAATAGCCTTCAATACGTATTCAGTTAGAAGGACCTGAATCTCTATCAAAGAAGGTGGTTGGAACTCCTAAAGGATTATGACATGAGCGTGCTATATCACCCAGGAAAAGCCAATGTGGTGGCTAATGCACTAAGCGGAGTATCTATGGGAAGTGTGGATCATATTGAGGAAGGCACAAAGGAGTTGGCGAAGGATATTCACAGGCTAGCTTGGTTAGGGGTACAGTTGGTTGACTCAGCTGAGGGCGGAGTGGTGATGCAGAGCGGGTCAGAATCCTCTTTGGTTGTTGAAGTTAAGTCCAAATAGGATGAAGATCCCATCCTTCTTAAACTCAAGGAAGTGGTTCTCAGAAAGGAGGTTGAGTCTTTCTCCAAAAGGGGAGATGGTGTGCTTCGCTATCAGGGCAGATTGTGCGTATCGAACGTCGGTGACCTGAGATAGTAGATATTGGCTGAAGCACACAACTCGAGATACTCCATCCACCCTAGTTCTACTAAAATGTACCGTGATTTGCAGGATATTTACTAGTGGAACAGCATGAAGAGAGACATCGCCGAATTCATAGCCAAGTGTTTGAACTGCCAGCAAGAAAAGGTATAGCATCAGAGACCGGGATGTATGAATCAAGATATCAACATACCCACGTGGAAGTGGGAACAAATAAATATGGACTTTATTATGGGCCTACCTCAAGCTCATCGGCTACATGATTCCATCTAGGCAGTCGTAGATCGGATGATTAAGTCAGCACATTTCCTCCCAGTTAAAACTACATATTCAGCTGAGGACTATGCTAGACTTTACATCCGGGAGTTGGACCGGCTTCATGGGGTGCCATTATCCATCATCTCAAACAGAGGTACCCAGTTCACCTCACATTTATGGAAGTCTTTTTAAAAGGGACTTGGTACCCAGGTCAAGCTCAGCATAGTTTTTCACCCGCAGATAGATGGGCAAGCTGAGCAGACTATTTAGACCCTAGAAGATATGTTGATAGCATGCACGATCAATTTCAAGGGTAGTTGGTATGACCACTTGCCTCTTATCGAGTTTGCGTACAACAATAGTTATCACTCCATCATATAGATGGCCCCGTTTGAGGCATTGTATGGTAGACAGTGCAGGTCTCCTATTGGATGGTTTGAGGTTGGTGAAGTTGCAATAATCGGGCCAGACTCTGTTCATGAAGTTATGCAGAAGGTATAGCTCATCCGAAAAGGATTGAAAACAACTCAAAGCCATCAGAAATCTTATGCTGATGTGAGGAGAAGAGAATTGGAGTTTGCTTTGAATGACTGGGTCTATCTGAAAATTTCACCCATGAAAGGGGTGATGAGGTTTGGAAAGAAGGGAAAGCTCAGTCCGAGATATATGGGACCCTACAGAATTCTGAGGCAAATTGGCAAGGTAGCCTATGAGCTGGAATTACCTTCCGAGTTGGCTTCTGTGCACCCAGTATTCCATGTGTCATTATTGAAGAAATGCATTGGTGATCCAACTTCAATTGTGTCATTGGAAAGTGCAGAAATAAAGGATAGTCTCTCATATAAGGAGGTCCCAGTCCAGATCCTTGATTGTCAGGTTCGTAAGCTGAGGAACAAGGAAGTAGCTTCAGTCAAAGTCTTATGGAGAAATCAATAGGTGGAGGGAGCTATGTGGGAGGCCAAAGCAAATATGATGGCCAGATACCCACACTTATTCGCTATCGCCTCAGTCACAGCTTGAGATGTCAGTCCCGCCTTAGAACTCAATTTAGTTTTCATGTTCAATTCATGTGTTTAAGTTTCTTTTGTTTCTTGGATGTATGTAAGAAAAGTGAATTCAGTTCAATTATGTAGTTTGAATCGGAGGTATTTATTTCGTCAGTTTTTGGTTTAATGATCAGTATTTGAATATTATCATTGCATCTCTCTACTTTTCTATGTCTTTTCTAACATTCGAGGATGAATGTTCCTAAGAGAGAGATATTGTAATACCCCAGAAACTCAAGGACTAGACTGGGACTTAAATTAGAGAAAACTGAGAAATCTGCTTTAGGTCACAGAATGAGTCATTCTATGACCCGTGTGGAGTGACCACGAGTCATTAAGTGACTCGTGGTGAGTCCTAGGGCTTATTTTGAAATTTTGGGTGGTTGAGGTGACCACGAGTTTGACCACGAGTCGTGGTCCACCCCATGAGTTGTAAGATGACCCATGGTCAAGGATAATGTGAAGACCAAGAGAATATGGGCAGTGAACTTCACCATTAGTCACCATGAGTCGTGATCCAGGCCACGATTCATTAGGTGACCCATGGTTCAAAATAGATGGGAGAGTATGGGTATTGGCAGTATGGTTGATGAGTGGGTTCACCACGAGTTGTAGGGTACACCACGAGTCATGGTGTCCCTCGTGGTGACCAATAGGGGATTCAAGGCAGTGGACCCAACGACCGTGACCACGAGTCGTAGGGTCCCCCGTGGGGACTAGTAGTCAGTTTTCCCTGCGAATTTCCTAGGGTCATTCAGTAATTTCCTACCCTCATAAACTTTAAACTACGTTGTTTTAGACATAATTTCAGACCTATTAGTGGGGTTAAATGGTTTTCCCCCCTCATTCCCACCCATCTTCAGAAAAAAAAAATACAGTAACCTTTCTTCTTCAGAAGCTCTCAAGAAAGACTAGGGTTTCCTCCATTGCAGTAGTACAAGCTTCCTTCTTGCGGGAAATTCTTTATCAGGTATGTGGGAATTCAACAAGGGGATAGTTCTTCCCTTGTGACCCCCGAATAGAAATTGGTGCTTATCTCTGTGCATCAACTTCAGCCTTGTTTCTTGAAGGTGGAACAGACTAGAAATTCATGATTTGAAAGGATAAACCTTGGAATATCCTTGACTATACTAGTGAAGTGAACTCCCTTACTACTTTACATGCTAAATTCTCAGTCAACTACATGATTGCCTAGCCTTATTCAAAATATGAAATTTCCCAGTGTCAGTCAGAAACGTCAGCTGATGAGTTTGACTACAAAACTTCCTGAGGTATTAGTATCACCTCCCAGTTATCACAATCAGATTCAGAATCCAATTTTATTGGTCCACTATGCTGTCATGACACTTTAGACATATAGTTCTGACTAGCCTTAGGACCCCAGTTCAAATTTTAGTTTGTTCTCAGACGGTTACGACGATTCTAGATAAGAAGCTCTGACCAGTCTACAACCCAGTTCATATTTCAGTTTGTTCTCAAATAGTTACGATGCTTCTAACTAAGCAGCTTTGGCCAGTCTAGAACCCAGTTGCAGAATCTAGTCCATTAAGATTCTCGGGGTACTTTCAAACATGTATCCCCGACTAGTCTTGGGCCCCAGCTTTGAGCTATTAGACTAATATTCCGTTCAAGTTTATCTAGTAGTAGTAGGACTTAGCATCGAGAGGACCGGGGTTCCAGCGCACCTAGGTTCCCAAAACTACATTGCCAATGTAGATTTCAATAATTATTGGCCTAAATGGGCCTAGACTTTTGTGATCACCCAGTTCATTCCTTTATACCCTGGCAAGGTATATTGGGACCTACCAGTGGGGTGTATACATCAGACTCCACATCTAGATCACGTGGTTACGTGTCGGTTATAGACTCTCCCGCTAGTCAGTTCAGTCTAGTCTTAGTCCAGTTCAGTTCAGATCAGTAATCCAGACTTAGGACGTGCTTTGACCATCAGACAGGGTCTTCTAGAACACCTCAGTATTGTAGTTGTTCAGTCTAGTAGCCTTAATTGGTCATTGCATGTCTTCCAGTTCGGCATTTCTTGTATTATTAATTCTATCGTATTATGTTCCTCTCACTTACTCAGTACATTCAAGGTACTGATGCATACTTTTATGCTATATTATTTTATGATATAGCTGCAGGATCACAATCCCAGCCCCGTTAGCAGACCGTATACCAAAGAACTCAGCTATCCAGTTGGTGAGTCCTCATCCTTCGAGGATGAAGATTACTTGCTTTAGTTATGATTTCTTTTCTTTTATTTTGATTTAGAGTTAGCTAGGGGTTTGTCCCAGCAGCTCATCATACCTAGTGTCTTTCAGACGTAGAGCTGTTTTTAGACTAAGATTGATTTTATTAAATATGTAATCTTGTTCAAGTGTTATTATTTTTCTTTAAATTTCCGTTGCATATAATTTTTTTATGTTACTCAAAATGCCAGTGTATTATAGACCAGGGATTGACTTGGGGTCACTTGTGGCTTCAAGTACCGTGTTCCGTCCAGGGTGTAAACTCGGGGCATGACAACGGTCTATGTAGATATGTTTACTGACCACAAAAGCATACAATATGTGATTACCCAGAAGGATATAAATCTACGTCAAAGAAGGTGGTTAGAGCTTCTTAAGGATTACGATATGAGTGTCCTTTATCATCTGATAAAGGCTAATGTAGTGGCAGACACTCTTTGCAGGCATTATATGGAGAGTGTCCCATGTAGATGAGGAGAGGAAAGAGTTAGTGAAGGATGTGCATCGGCTTGTACGACTAGGAGTTCGTCTTGTTGACTCGGCAGATGGTGGTGTCATTTTTCAGAATGGATAAGAATCTTCTCTGTTGACTGAAGTCAAGGCTAGGCAAGACGAAGATCCTATTTTGGAAAAGCTAAAGGAGGCGGTTCCGAATCAGAAGGTAGAGGTTTTCTCCCAAGAGTGAGATGGTGTACTACGATATCAGGGTCATTTGTGTGTTGGTTTGGATGTTATATGAAGCTCATGGTTTTATATATTCTTTACATCCAGGTGCCACCAAGATGTATCGTGACCTACAAGAAGTCTATTGTGGAATGGCATGAAGGACATAACATAGTTTTTTGGCAAGGTGTCCGAATTATCAACAGGTGAAAGTTGAGCATCAAAGACCTGGAGGTATGCTTCAGGACATGAGTATCCCTACTTGGAAGAGGGAGTAAATCTATATATACTTCATTATAGGTTTGCCTCGTACTCGTCGATAGTATGATTCTATTTTGGTTGTTGTAGATAGGTTGACTAGAGCAGCTTATTTTCTATCGATCAAGACTACCGACTCAGTGGAGAATTTTGCTAAATTATATATTCGAGAGTTAGTTCGGTTTCATGGAGTTCCCTTGTCCATTATATCAGATAGAGGTACTTAGTTTACCTTCTAGTTTTGGTGATCGTTTCAGAAGGGACTCGGTACTCAGGTCAAGCTTAGTACAGCTTTCACCCACAAACAGATGATCAGGCTAAACGAACCATTCAAACTCTTGAGAATATGTTGAGATCATGTGTGATTGATTTCAAGGATAGTTGGGATGATCATTTACCTCTCATTGAATTGGCATATAATAACAGTTACCATTCCAGCATTCAGATGGCTCCATTTGAGGCTCTTTATGGGTGGAGGTGTAGATCGCCTATTGGTTGGTTTGAAGTCGGTGAAGCTACTTTGATAGGACCAGATTCAGTTAATGAGGCTATGGAGAAAGTTCGTCTTATAAGGGAAAGTTTGAGAACAGTTCAGAGTCGCCAAAAGTCCTCTGCGGATGTGAGGAGGAGAGAACTTGAGTTCGTGGTTGATGATTGGGTGTTTTTTAAGGTGTCTCCCATGAAGGGAGTGATGAGGTTCAGAAAGAAGGGGAAACTTAGTCCCTATTATGTTTGTACCGGATTGTGAGACGTGTTGGCAAGGTGGACTATGAGTTAGAGTTGCCCTCAGAGTTGGCTTCAGTATATCCAGTTTTCCATGTGTCACTTTAAAGAAATGCATGGCTGATTCGACTTTGGTTGTTCCGGTGGAGAGAGTAGGTGTGAAGGATAGCCTTATCTACGAAAAGGTTCTAGTTGAAAAACTTTATTGTCAAGTTTGAAAGCCAAGAAACAAAGAAGTGGTTAAGTAAAGGTTTTGTGGAAGAATTAGCATGTTGAGGGAGCTACGTAGGAAGCCAAAGCAGATATGATGGCTAAAATACCTGCATCTATTCCCTTCTGATTCAATTCTAGCTTGAGGTATCAGATTCCTCCTTAGTACTCTATTTAGTTTCATGTTCACTTCATGTGTTCCAGTTTATTTCATGTCATTGTATGTATATGTGATTCATGCAGTTCAGTCATGTAATTCAGTTCGGAGTCAGTCACTCCTTCAGTTCAGCTTTAGATGTTTAGTATTTGGGATGACAATTCTTTTCCCCAACCTTTTAGTATGTTCTTTCACATTCGAGGACAAATGTTCCCAAGGAGAAGATACTATATTACTCCAAAAGTCTGTAAGATTAGACCCGATTGTTCAAACAAAGAAAGCAGGAAAATGTTTCCTGGACCACAGGATAAGTCGTCCAATGACCCGTCAGGAGACTTCATGAGTCGTTAGGTGACTCGTGAAGTGGGAGGAGGATGGCAAAGGTTCGTGGGCGAGGTGTGACCATGGGAGGAAGCCACGAGTCATGAAGTGACTCCACGACCCGTGGAGTTGGCCGTGGTCTGGAGCAGAGTCAAAAATGTAGGGTTGGCCAGTAGACTTTATGGGTTGGTCACCATGAGTCATCAGGTTCACCACGAGTCATGGTGTCCCTTATGGTCAATGGTAGTGTGAATTTTTCATGCGTTTTAGTAAGGGTGTTATCGTAATTCCTACGCTCCTAAGTCCTAAACTACGTCGTTTTAAGTGTACTTAACCTATCATAAGTCTTTCCTTTCCATGCATGCAAGATTAGAGTGAACCATTGGAGATCAAGCTTAAGAATTCCCTAGGTTCTTCCCCAAATATCTTGGGCAATTAAGGAAGGGTGTGAAATCAGATATATCCAGGTATGTAGGGTTATGAATGGTAGTATTCCTTCACTTTTATGCCAAATCCTCTTCTAAATTCATGTAATTCAAGGTTGATGAGTCTATGGGGTTTTAACCCAATTTGTGAAATTCTCTGAGCATCTATCATAGGTGAAAATCTATTCATGTTTCTAATGTTGTTTTAAGATTCGTGGGCATTTTTTATAATTAATTTAATTACAAATTTATGATTTCAAAGTCTTATAATTATGATGCCCAATTATGAAAGTTCATGAAAGGTTGAGATTATGACCTAAGTTTTCAAGTATGATGAGATGTCTATGATGAAACCACTATTTAAAATTACCCATGTTTATATCCATGATTTTGACTATCTCCAAACATGTATAAGTTTGGGCAAGCCCGTATGATCAAGTATGTTTCATGATTTACTTCAATTTCATGTTATTAGCTTACCACATAGTTTGGATTCTAAAATCCCATTTTTCAACTTGTGGTATGGTTGAGTCGAGGCTTCTCATGATATGTTTTCAGATTATGCATGTACTATTATGATTCAGCTTCGTCGCAAGATGATAGTTTAGCTTCGTTGAAAAACGATGGAGAGCATATGCATGTTTTTGGGAGTAGTGTCTAGCACCGAGTAGGCTTAGGGTTCAGTCAACCCTGTTCCTCAAAACTATGTGCCAATGTAGGTATGTTCATATTATTTGTGACCTCCCTTGTGAGCTTTCCCTACCCCCAAGGGGCCTTCAGCTTGATATCGATATAATGGTAGTGCATTTAGCCCTAGCAAGACTTTGGACGACTTTGCCTACTTGACCATAATAGTCGAGACCACGTAAGCTCTATCGTGGTAATGTCGGTTATATGACGAGTCTCCCATTGTTCCTCATGATTTTCAGTTATGCATGTGCATCAGTTATGATATTATATTTTCAGCAGGTTTGACCCAATGTTTAGTTTTACTTATGATTATCAGTTTCAACTTTGGGTCATTTGAATCAACTATGATACTTAGTCATGTTTAAATCATGTTTTCATAGAACAACATGCGAGCCCTACCCTTAGAATCTTATCTTGAATATGTTTTATGATATGCATCATTTCAGTTTTACTTACATTGTCGTTTTACTTACCTTGCATACTCAATACATTTCAAGTACTGACTGCATACTCTATGATGTATCATTTCATGATACAGGCACGGACGTTCAGGTTCAGTCCCGCCGCTAGCCAAATCCTCTGTGTTAGCATTTCCCAGCTTGTTGGTGAGTCCTCATCCTTCGAGGACCTTTTTACTAGTTATTTTCAGTTTCAATTTATTAGTGAGTCAGTTGGGGTCTTGTCCCATCAACTTGTCAGATTCTAGAGGCTTATCATACATAGTATGTATTCAGCTTAGGATCTGTGTTATGTATTCTTGTGCAAATTGTTATTGAATTTTCAGACTTCTGTTAATTAAAATGTTACATTTCCGCATTTATCTGTCACGACCCGAGAGTACACTCAGATCATAGACACGGGACAAGGAACCCCGAAAGGCTCCAAGTCGACCCATGGCATAATCATCACAACCACTTAACATAAGAAACATCTAACATCATGAACAAATGGAAGAAAATAACAAGAATCTAATATGATCTGTAAAGACAATTTAATAACACTTAGATACATAGCTGAAACTATCTAGACAAGTCCGAAAACCTTCTACTAAATTGATGAGTTGCTGGGACAAGCCCCCAGCTAACTCCCAAAGTCTGAAAACTGAAACATAATAAAACAAGAACATAAACCACGTCCTCGGAAGATGAGGACTCACCACTAACAACTGGGAGAGGAAGGAGCTTATCTAGCCACGCGGCTGAACCTGGAGACCTGAATCTATATAATGAAATGATATAGCATAAAAAGCGTGCGGTCAGTAATTGGAATGTACTGAGTATGCAGGAAGCGTAAATAAATTAACTCTAAATATATACCAGAAGCAAGTAATGTAAAACATATTAATAGCAATGTAATTAAAATGAGATACGACAATCGTATACGAGATTAACATATTCAATTTACCTAACCACATTATAAAGACATGCATTATTATAGTAATTGCTAATGTGCAAAAGTAACAATCGGGAACAATACAAGGTATGATGCCGGGACTGATATCAAGAGGGTCCCTGACGTCTAAGGGGGGAGTCCCTGACGGTCGAAGGGAGAGAGAAAGCTCTGATATAGAGAGTCACTGGCTGAAGAAAGTCTAGAACAACACAGAGAAAATAAAATACTCAGCTGACTAGGGATGTAAGTCTCGACCAACTACAAGAAGACATTCTCCACTAATGCATAGATGAGACATTCTCCACTAACGTCTAGATGAGACATTCTCCACTAACATCTAGATAAGACATTCTCCACTAACGTCTAGACAAGACATTCTCTACTAACGTCTAGATGAGACATTCTCCATTAACGTCTAGATAAGACTTTCTCCACTAACGTCTAGATGATAATATAAATTTACAACAGCTAGTTAGAGACATGAACATCCACCACTCTCATCATGCAGTACTCATATTAGAAGGGATTAGAGCTATCCTTTAATAGGCACAGGCTCAACAAGTTGACATATTAGTTACAGGCTTTGTCATCATGATTCACATTATCGCAGAACCAATTTCCTCATTAGCTTTAACATCATAACCCAACGAGCATGCTATAAATTCGTACTAGCATTATTCTGTAATGGCATCTTGATTCCTACTCACCTCATTCAATAGGTAATATAAGAACAAACATGATTTATAGAATTCAACTCATAATCTATCAAGGATGCATAGCTTCATCTAATTAGGTCACAACCATTTCACACACTTGTCACAATCACTCTATTTATAAACTCTTTAGCCATGGGAGTTTTAGAATCTAAGGTTTTATAAAAATGATTTTTATTAAGGAAAACAATATAGAATCCGCCCAAGCTTCATAGTTCAACAATGGTGATGCGATCATGTCATGCCTAATCAATTAAATGTAAAACATGGTGAGGGCACATAATTTACTTCAATTACTCAAGCCCACAACTCCTACTCAACCCAACATGGTCATCAATGTCATAATCAAGTCATTAGGGTTAATTGTACAATATTTCCATGATTCTATCATGTTCATGAATTAGTACGACAATCAAGGGAGAAATGAACAAATCCCATTCAATACTCAAATTGATTTATGAAGAACATATTACACTCATACATTCTCAACCTATATTTCATAATTCAAGATAACCCATCAATAAGTAATCCAATTAAATTCATAATCGCAGTAGATATTAGCATTTAAGAAAAATAACAAAGAATTTACCCTTTTTACAAACCCTATATCATACTTTTCTCAAATTATCGAAATTGGTGTTTAATGAAAATATTGTTGGGGCACAAGGATGGAAGAGTATCCTTGTTGAAAAACCCGCATACTTGATAGATGAAAATCCCACTTGATTTGCACCTTGAAGCCTTGAAAAAATCCCTTGAATATTGAAAGGAGGTAGAAGGGCTTGGGAGAGTGTTTTTTTGAGAATGAAAGATTACGCCTAGAAAAGCCCTTCAAAACGTCCCCAAACTTTCCTAAAATGACATCACTTAAGAACTGAGAGCATAGGATTTTACACAAACACCCCTGAGAAAACTTAAAAATCTGACTGAACTGGAACCCGCGACTCACCTGACGAGTCGTTGTTACACCAAATGACTCGTTAGGTGCACTCGTCAAGTACACTGGAAATTCCTTTAAAACCAAAGCTTATCCCTCCTAACGACTAACTTGATGAGTCGTTACCATCCTAAACGACTCTTCACATCCATCCATCATGAACACTGCCTAAGGCTTCCCTGGCTCCACCCAACGACCGACCTGATGAGTTGTTGCCAAGACAGATGACTCGTCAGGTCGTCCGTTGCCCCTTCCTTCTTGACTCCCATACCACGACAGCACACGACGACTTGCGGTATCCTACTATGAGCCATTAAGTCCCCCGTTCTGAGATATTCTTGCCAGTTTTCTGCGCTTTTCCAATTAAACTCCCATGTCTTATTAGTAGGCCCTTTTTTCAGGGTATTACATTATTATGTTGAGCTTTAGTTGTCAAGTTCATGTCATGGGTCGACTAGGAGCCATTTATGGTTCTAGGTTTCGTGTCTAGATCCGAACTTATGGTCAGGCCGTGACAAAATTAGTATAGATAGGGGTGGATAATTCACATTATCTTGTTTTTCAACCATGAGAATGTTTATGCCTTGGGTTCTCTCAAATCCCAAAGCCAATTCAAGTTATCAACTACAAAAGCTTGAGGAAGGGCTAGTATCTCTAGCCTTGACCTTTAATGGAGTGAAAATGTGGGCATTGACTATCTCTAGATCAATCCCACACACCAACACTCCAATTCCTTACTATTATCTTCTCACCCAATTCTCACTTTTCTCTCTCAAGCAAAAGCAAAAAAAGTAAAGCGCAATTCATCTTTGCAAACCATCAATTTTAGCAATTAAAACTTGGGAGAAGACAATAGATTTATAGTTTCAATAAGAATCCAAGAGCAATTTATCAAAACCCAATCAAATTAACAAACCCACCATGAATATACCTCTAGTAGCAAATTAGTTAAGCATATTTAAAGATAGAGAGATGATACCAAGAGGATTCCCCTCACATTCATCACATTAGCTTCACCAATTTGCTTCACAAACTCTTACAACAATGGTGGAATTCCCCCAAATTGGGTTAAATAAAAAGAATAAAAAAAGTTCTACCTAACTCTATACTTCTATGGTTAAAGGATTCTACCAAAAATTCAATGAAAAAGATGAAGTCTAGATGAATGAATAAGTGGTGTACAATGGAAGTTATGTAAATATCTGTACTTTCTTGTGTACAACTTTTCCCAAATGCCCTTGAAGCTTTTAGATACTTTGGAGACCTTTATGGACCTTTTTACCCTTCATTGGACGGCCTCACTTGCAAAGCACTAGCGTTTAGCCGGTGCAAATCCGCAAAGCACCAGCTATTCGCCGTAATTAAATAGTTAACTGGCATTGACCACCGGCGGCTGAACCGGCGATTCGCTGCAGCCCAACTGCTAACTGCCAATGAGTCGCCAGTCTGGGCAGTAGTTTTGGCATTTTGCCCGCGTTTTTACCTTTCGGATCCGCAGTTAGCCGATTCAAAGCATGTCCTTACACCTTTTTTTGAGCTCAACTCTTCCATTGTCTTTGGCTCCTCTCCTTCATATGCTAACTCATCAAATTTTATCTCAAACTGCATGTATTTTGCTCGATTTCATGCTTTCTCTAGTCACATAAAGTGCCTACAAAGAATCAAAGAGAAAGAGCATAAAATCCACATAAACGACTCGAAAACTAGGCAAAAACTCATGCTTAGGAACCTAATGAGTTGGTAAATTTCCAACTCATCAAACCCCTAAACTTGAAGCATTGCTTGTCTTCAAGTAATGCAATTCTTTACAGTTGAGAAAATGGACAACATGCTATATATGAGTTTCTCCACAAAGGACCAATAAAGATGTTCTTTCACAAGAGGACAGTGCTAAAGCTTAGAGCATTACGGTAGTTGCACACAAAATCAGCAAGCCTCAAGAGAACCCAAACATTATACACCAACTCAAGGAAAAGAAAAGACTCAAAACCATGTTGCACAATCTTCAATAGATGACCATAATCATTAAGCATATCTTACATGCATTCATTTCATTCAAACAAGGGGCAAAGTTCATCAAAACAAGTTCAAAGAGTATCTCAAGTCATTGACAATTCACATTCAAAGCTTGCCTTAAAGTTCGCTACACGCTTGCCTCATTCATACCTCTCTTTTGAAAACAATTTTAAGAAAGTACCCAAAGGAAGTGATGCCACTCACAAAAAGAGAGAATCCCAAACATTTTTTAGCATTTCACACATAGGTATTATATGATAAGACAAAGGCACTCACTCTCACAAAGAAATTCAAGTGCATACAAATTGACCCATAGGCTTGCCCTTCGTGTATATCGCCACTAATGTAGTGTTACTACACTCAAAATCAATTAGGACTTGTGGGTCATAATGAAAGTTGGGGGTAAGGGTAGGATAAATGTTTGGCTTTAGTGACTAAAGCCTCCCTAATGCCTTTACAAACGCTTGTAACATACCATCCTCTTATTGCGATCATTCTACCTTATTTCTCCTTGTTCATCATCTTCATCTTTTGTGTAACACAAGCCACCCTTATAACACCTATGAATTTCACATTTAGCCTTATATTTGTAAGAGATAGCACCTTTTTACTATTCTTTCTCTTTTGATGATTCGAGGTCTTTCAACCCATCGGTTCATTCATCTCATCACAATATTGGTGCTACCTTACATTGAAGCTCTCATTTTTCCCCCTACTCTTGCAAACCCCAAAACTTAGGCTTTTTCCTTATTTCACATTTATTTCCTTATCGCTCCCTATTTCATGGTCTTCAATCCCCATTTTTCATTGTTTCATTACTAGCAATTAGGGAGGATGGGTACCAAAGGAAGGATTAAAAATGGTCATTAGACTTGTAATGTGGTTTCCAAGAAAGGGCAAGGCTCAAATGTTGGCTATCAAGGATTAATGTTCAAGGAGGTCATTTTGGGTGAAGTGACTAACAATAGAGGACCTAAGATCATGTTATAAGTGCAGCCCATCTATCATTTCACCTTGAATCACATTTAGGGAAAGTTCTAGACAATCATGCATACACAAGAATTAAGCAAAAAGCCTTACCACACAAGGCATCACAATCCAAGGAGTTCACACACTTCCTTCATCACATTGAGAGAATGAATTTTGACAAGCTAGTTATGAATCAAAAAGCCAAGCAAGGAATATAATTCATGACAAGAGAGTGCTCATTTTCACCTTTAAATGCCCTCCTTTTCTTTTCAAAACTCACGCATAATTCCAAGCAAGAAATGTCTGTGGTACCTCATCAAACAAGTGCACAAAAGACTCAACAAGACTCTACACTTGACATTTTCCCTTAAGAATATCGCCTCTCAATCTATCATCGGAAAGTGCCAACCCGGTTCGACAACAAAAAGAAAAGACAAAGAAATCGCTCCTTGGTAAAGAACCGTAGTATAAAGAAACTATTGGAGTTTATTCAAAGACTACTATCTAAAAAATCGATACTAGTAGCAAGTAATGGTGATTTTCCCTTAAGAATGATGCCACCCAATCTATCATAGGGCCCTATCGTGCATCACTTAATAAGTGGGTTACTCAGACTTTACCTCTAACATAAATAAATCATTATCCTCAATGCACATGGCAAAACAAAGTATGGAAGGAATAGGTAAAATAACTCCCTAGTACAATAGAAGCATCTACATTGGAACTATGTGCATTGTAGAACCATTTCTTCATAACCTCCTCTTTCCAGGCCTTCTGCTCATAACTAGCGTTTGATCAGCATTTCGCGCCTTTGAACCTGCATTTTGCTGGTCTAATGCAGATGTGCCACTGCTTAAGCAATTTTCTTCCACGCATTATATTTGACATCTTTCGCGCATTTGAACTTGCGCTTCGACGGTTTAGCATCGGTTGCTCAATTTGAATTTGGCTTCTCTCACCTTTATCACATTTCATACATGTTCCATCCCTGCACAATCAAAGACAACACAAGCGTAAGGTAAAAGAAAACAAAAGGAAAAAATAAAAACAAAAAGTAAAAGCACAAACCGACACAAGTGAACAAGTATAGTATACTAGGGCGCTTGAGAGAACCATGTCGAAGGAACTCGGCAAAATGACCCCGTAACTTCGGGAGAAGGGGTGCTCTCCTATCTTTTGATTAGGAAAGCGACACATACCAGAGGGCTCTTTAGCACGAGATTTTGAGTCTCGCGTGTCTACCATTTCACCACCAAGGCATCTTGCAGCATGCGTTACGTGATTCTACTGTGTTTTTTGCACTTGAATGGGTGGAGAGTTGGCTAGAAGATAACTTCGATTCGCCCACCTGCTACAAAAAGTAAAAGAACTTGGGTTGTCTCCCAAGAAGTGCCTTAGTTAACATCGTGGCTCGACAACTTCAACTTTCACCACTTTTCTCTCCATTTTGAGCTTTTGATTCACACCCCTAGGTTTTTGCCCATTCTTCCACTCAGCTTGAGGGGTGGTGGGGTAAGCATCAAGGGACCAAGCAATGGATGTGGCATCTTTTATTTCTTGGCCCTTAAAGGAGGGATGTGCCTTGTCCTTGTTGGTGTGGCATACTAATGAAGTCACCTTGATCTTCCTCCTCAATTTCCTTTATCAACTTGGTCTCCTCAGTCTCCATGTTGTCAACAAGTTCAACGTCGAAAAATGGTAAGAGGGCGATTTAAGTCACTCCCCTTTCAAGCATGCTTCTTTCTTGACATCCTCCTTTTCATTTGCACTAGAGTCCTTGAGCATGATTTGTTTGATGTCACTTGGAGACTCTAGTGTCACTTATTCAACCTTGGCATCTTGCGTTATTGTAATGTTGGTTGGTTGGCACACCTCTATGACTTCTTAAACATTCACCTTGACGCCTTAATCATCATCATTTTGAGCTTCCTCCCATGAGTCAAGTTGAGCTATGCCCATTGTTCACTCCTTCTTGTTATACTCCTCAATGTCTCCTTCGCTTCTTCTTTTAGAGAATTACCACTTTCTTCGTGAGTAGTTGATGATTCCATGGGCATTGAGGGGTTGAAATTCTTTTCCGCATTAGATTCCCACTCCAAGAAGGCTTGGAGCATGGTTTCCATGTGCCCACATGTATTTCTCCTTCCCTCATTTTCCATGGCTTCATTCCTATAAAACTTGGAAGAATAACTTCTGTCATAGCCGTTATAGCGAGAAGTGAACCCATATGGGCATCCATCCCAATGTCTCCCATGACCACACATAATGTGCATTTATACCCATCATAGGAGGGAGAAGGTGCACTCATCTCTCTTTTAGGGGCATATTTGCACTCTTTCCAATAGTGTGGCCCTCCACAATAGGGACATGGGTCATTATGATAAGCGTTGAAACCAAAAAACCTCCTTTCATTCCACGATGCCATCATACAACTACAAACAAATAAAAACAAAAACAAAAATAAAAACAAAACAAGAGGTAAAACAAAAATGCAAAACTAGTTCGAATAAAAAAAATAACTAATGTCTTATCACAACACAATTCCCTGGCAACGGCGCCATTTTTGATAAATGCTCAAAATAACCTCTCATTTGGAGAAAGCATAAGCAATCGTTGTATCAAAATAAATATTCCCGACGGATGTCAAAGTCAAATCCCACAAAGAATTGAGTCGATAATTCAAGAGTTATAAACTAATTCAAACTAGAACGCATAGTTGTTCAATATTTGAAAAGTAAATTGGGGGGAAATTTGGGGAAAACACTATCTAATTCTAAATTAAGACTAATTGGGTGGAATTTCAATTGTTTCAATCACAAGTGATATGGTTAGGGGCATTCTATAAATGAGATCACAACTAAATCAGGATTTTCTTCAATGCCTTAGACTCAAAATTAGTATAGAAAGCAGTGGATAATTCAAATTCTCTTATTTTTCAACCATGAGAATGTTTATGCCTTGGGTTCTCTCAAATCCCAAAGCCAATTCAAGTTATCAACCACAAAAGCTTGAGGAAGGACTAGTTATTTCTAGTTTTGACCTTTAATGGAGTGAAAATGTGGGCATTGACTATCTCTAGATCAATCCCATAGACCAGCACTCCAATTCCCCACTATTATCTTCTCACTCAATTCTCACCTTTCTCTCTCAAGCAAAAGCAAGAAAAGTAAAGCATAATTCATGTTTTCAAATCATCAATTTTAGCAATTAAAACTTGGGAGAGGACAATATATCTATAATTTCAATAAGAATCCAATATCAATTTATCAAAATTCAAATCAAATTAACAAACCCACCATGAATATACCTCTAGCTAGCAAATTAGTTAAGTATATTTAAAGAAAGAGAGATGATACCAAGAGGATTCCCTCATATTCATCACATTAGCTTCACCAATTTGCTTCACAAGCTCTTACAACAATAGTGGAATTCCCCCAAAATGGGTTAAAGAAAAATAAGAAGAAAAGTTATATTTAACTCTACAATTCCATGGTGAAAGGATTCTACAAAAATTCAATGAAAAAAATAAAGTCTAGATGAATGAATAAGTGGTGTACAATGAAATTTATGTAAATATTTGTACTTTCTTGTGCACAACTTTCCCAAAATTCCCTTGAGGCTTTTAGATTCTTTGGAGACCTTTATGGACCTTTTTACCCTTTATTGGATAGCCTCACTTGCGAAGCACCGGCATTTAGCCCGTGCAAATTTGTGGAGCACCGGCTGTCCGCCACAATAAAACAGTTAACTGGCAGTGACCACCGATGGCTGAACTGGCGATTCGTTGCTGCCCAACCGCTAACCGCCGGTGAGTCACCGATCTAGGCAGTAGCTTCGGCATTTTGCCCGCATTTTTCCCTTCTGAATTCGCGTTAGCTAATTCAAAGCATGTCCTTATACCTCTTTTTGAGCTCAACTCTTCCATTATCTTTGGCTCCTCTCCTTCATATGCTATCTCATCAAATTCTATCTCAAACTTCATGTGTTTTGCTTGATTTTATACTTTCTCTACTCACGTGAAGTACCTACAAAGAATCAAAAAGAAATAGCATAAAATCCACATAAACAACTCAAAAAATAGGCAAAAACTCATACTTAGGAACCTAATGAGTTGGTAAATTTCCAACTCAGCACCGCAGGGTTTCTCTAGATGCCCTATTCAATCCGCTATGCAGGTATCAGCCGGAGATCCGCCAGGGACGGCTTTGCGACCGTCAGGTGCAGTTGGGGGTACACAGATGGCTCGTTCTGATTTTGGGGCTCATCCTATTTCTTCTGTTCTAGCTTAGAACCACTTATTGAGAAGGTCTATATGAGTGTGGTGAGTATGGCCACATTCGCAGATGGTGCCCTAGGTTCGGACAGGGCAGGCAAATTGTTCCTTACCCAATTTCTCGAGCTCCGGCCCCAACTGGGAGGGGAGGTAGCACATTCAGTCCAAATCATCCACAGCTGGAGAGGGTTGTTCGTGATTGCGTTGTGGATTTTATAAGATTTGACACTCTGGCAGACTTAGTGATTTTAGAGATGGTTGATTTTGAAATAATTTTGGGAATGAGCTGGTTGTCCCCTTACCATGCCATTCTCTGTCACTATATCGGGTCCAGAGTTGTCTAGGTTAGAGTTGAAAGGGAATTGTAGCTCTGCTCCTAAGAAACTGAATTCATATATTCGTTCCTATAAGTTGATCGAGCGGGGATATTCAGCGTATCTGGTGCATGTTCGATACACTAGTTCAGAGGGTCCTTCCATAGGTTCAGTCCCAGTTGTTTGTGAGTTCCTAGAGGTATTTCCTGCAAATTTTCTAAGCATGCTGCCAGACCCAGACATAGATTTCTGTATAGATCTGGAACTAGGTACCAGACCCATTTCTATTCCTCCATACTGAATGGCACCTGGGAGTTGAGAGAACTCAAGGAGAAGTTGCAAGAGTTGCTTAGTAAAGGATTCATTAGACTGCGTGTGTCAACGTGGGGTGCCTCGATTTTGTTTGTAAAGAGAAGGAGGGTAGTATGCGGATGTGCATCGACTACCGCTAGTTGAGCAAGGCAACTATTCGGAACAAGTACTCTCTTCCTAGAATAGATGATCTGTTTGACCAGTTACAGGGGGCGGCTGTGTTTTCAAAGATTGATTTGAGGTCCGGTTATCACCAGTTGAATTCCCGGCACTTAGATGACCTGTTCGCACATTGGTTAAGCGTATTTGAAAGCCTTACGTGCTAGGGAAAGGCCCGGGAAAAGATCGGACGAGAAACCTGTCGAACCATCGCGGGAGGAGCCGAGGCAGAGCCCCTCCGCGATGGCTGCGTGCCACGGAGGTGAGGCCTCCGCGATGGCTCCGTGACACGTTGCCCGTGTCCAGGCCCAAGTATATAAGCCCCACTTCGATTTAAAATTCATTTCATCACTAATAAATTTCCAGAAACGTAGTGAACAGAGGGAAAACGAAGGGAGATTATAAATTATCATCCGATTACGCTGCCAAACGCTGCCCAAACCCAAATTAATCCTAGATACCAAGGTATTTAGCAGCAGAGAGCATTTCTACGGAGTTAGTTTCGCGAAATACGGCCGATGAATCGGCGAGCCACCGAACTAAAGTAAGTAGAATTGCTCTAAATTTATGTCAATGTGTTCCTAGCTGAGAAGTGAATATTTCTCCCTTCTGGGCCGCTGAAAAATAGCGAGTTTTCGACCGTCTTTCGATAAGCCTAAGTTTAGGCTATAAACTATATCAAAAGTAATGTTGCTCTTTACAATAAAGTTGTATTTAATATTGATTGACGTATTTATGAATGCAGTTGGGAGAAAATAGTTGAAGTACCGGCCGAGCCTCGTCCGACGGATGAATAGTCGAAGATAAGGTATGTAAAGTTAGTTTCCTTTGGCAAGTTAAGTAATATCAGTATAGCGTAATAAATTACAGACCAGTAGAATGTTCAGAAGTCGAGTATTGCGTTATTATGAATGTTGGTGCGATGTGAGAAATATTGGGTTGTAATGTGTATGAAACCTATCAGTATGATATAGATTCTAACGCAAGCATTAGAGATTGCCCAGTATATTCAGTGTGTGATGTAATATGCCATGTTAAGATATTGTTGTGTTCAGCTGAAACCCCGCGGAGTAGTACAGTATCCGTAAAGCACTTCAGAAATAGAATAGCAGGCTAAAATGAAGTTCAGAAAGCATGTCAGGAATAGTAAATCAGGTTACTATAGAAAATTAGTATATAGCATAGTTCAGCAGAAAGACTATATTCGTACATGTATATATAGTATTTCCAGCCTCAGCATGTATCAAGTGTGTACATATTTCTATCACTAGTCCAGCATATAGGGTATACAGAAACTTAGCAAACAGTAGAGTTTTCAGCAGAAACATTATCTTATATAGCATTTGCTCAGTACAGCCCGGCAGGAGACTATATTCATATTTATATATCTTTACCTGCCTCAGCACGTATTAAATACGTACAGATTACTATCATTAGCCCAGCATGTATATATATGATACTTTACCCCTAGTAGCCTCAGCATGTGAGATACACAGATAGTATTACCAGTTGAGACCGTTGTATTGTTTGGGGTTGGATTACCTAGCATCCATGACTGCCCAGGGTTAATAGCTGTATCGACTCATCCGCCAGAGGACGAGGATACGTCACTCTACGGAGTGGCATGCCGTCCCACCAGGGGACGAAGATGGGATGCCAGTTTTTCCCCATATTTGTGCCTTGATCGGCCTTACACACCCCAGTCGAGCGGATACGCCCGGGTGCAGATTCAGGAGTCCTCCGGACTCAGATACAGTTATAGTCAGGGGCTCAGCGAGCCCAAGTGCATACCCAGGGGACCGGCAGGATGCTTACAGCCAGTATAGGAGATGGGTTGACCAGGGTAGGGGTATAGATTCTGTGTTGATTGTACCTCCCGGCTTATGGGGGCCGGGTAAGGTTGTGTATGCCATGTTATGTTATGTATGTTATGCTATATTACAGTAGATACGAGCAGATTAGTAGTAGAATGATACGTCTCCAGGTATGATTCCTACTCCCTTCAGTATGATTAAGAACAGGTACGATCTACACCATCAGACAGTTATCTACTCCTTCTTATTTCAGTTTTGACAGTTATGTTATTGATTTCAGATATCCCTTCAGTTCTTGCAGATTCAGTTAGCTCCTACTATTCAGAAATTTTAGTTATATTACTTGTATTTAGCTGTATTCAGTTTGCTTTACATACTCAGTACCAGCGGTACTGACGCCCAGTGGGGCGCTGCATTACTTGCCTGCAGGTACCCATAGACGCGCAGGCGATACCACGTGATCCCCATCAGCGGTAGAATATTCAGCTCCTGTCATCCGGAGACTGAATTTCTAGAGGTGTAGTTCAGTTCCTTTTGTTGTACAGTACGGGTAGGTCGGGGCCCTGTCCCGATCATTTCTATTATCCTTCTTAGAGGCTTGCAGTCTGTATATATTCCCTGTGGTCAGATGAGCCGGTCGTGTGGGGCCGTGCAGTTGTATAGTTGCCCTTAGTCTTTTTTTTTCCTTTTGTAATGGCCGTGTGGGGCCATAGTTTGCCAGTAGTGGTGACCTTGCCGGTCACGTAGCTTTTCAGTATGTTATGCTTGAGTTACAGATAACTAGACAGCATGGTGGCCTTGTCAGCCCGCATAGGTTCCCCTGAATTACCTTGTTTCTGGTCAGCTGTAATACAGGTACAGAAGGCTATAGGCCAATGGGCCGGGGGCTGTATTTACAGCCGTTATCTAGTCCTTTGTTTTCAGAAATTTGAGTTAGAGCCAGCCAGGCGCCAGATGCGCCCAGGCTTAATAGTTCAGCAGGTCCGGTCTTAGTAGGGCACCAGGTGCCAGTCATACCCCCCAAGGTGGGGCGTGACAAACTTGGTATCAGAGCAGGTCATATCCCAGGGAGTCTGCAAGCCGTGCTAAGTAGAGTCCTGTCCATGGGTGTGTTGTGCACCACATACTATGGGTAGGAGGCTGCAAGGCATGATAGGATGGTTGTCTTTTATTCTGATTCAGTCGTGCTATAGAGCGGTACAGTATAGGGTTGAGTCCCAAAAAATCTTACCATACTCTTTGGTTACAGATAATGTCAGACCAGCGCCATCCTATCACAGGTCGGAACTTAGATGTTGCAGCAGGGGAAGGCACCAGCAGGATGCCTCACCCTCCTTTGGAGACAGCCCGACCAGAGGGCACTACAGAGGCATCATCTCAGCCTCCTCAGCAGTCTCCACCACGTTAGGAGTCACCACCGCTGGTTAGAGTTGTTGAAAGACTATGATGTGAATATTCTATACCACCCCGGAAAAGCTAATGTTGTAGCAGATGCCCTGAGCCGTAAGTCAATGGGGAGTTTGGCGTATTTGCGACCTGAGAAACAGAAATTAGCTAAAGAAATTCATCAGTTAGCTGGACTAGCCGTTTGAGTAATAGAAACAGAAAATAATGGACCGGTAATTCAGAATTCTGTAGTGTCATCGTTAGTTACAGAGGTAAAAGAACGGCAGTATGAGGATCCCGATTTAGTCCAGCTCAGAGATAGAGTTCAGAAAGGTAAGGAGCCAGATTTTCAGATAACCGAGAATGGTGTGCTACATTGTAAGGGCCGCCTTTGTGTCCCGAATGTTGCAGGACTTCGTGGGCAGATCATGCATGAGGTACACTACGCTCACTATTCCCTTCACCCAGGGGCGACGAAAATGTACCACGACATCAGAGACATCTACTGGTGGCCAGGTATGAAAACTGAGATAGCTGAATTTGTATCTAGGTGTGCTAATTGTCAGCAGGTGAAAGCAGAGCACCAGAAACCGGGCGGTTTGACTCAGGAAATAATAATACCTATGTGGAAATGGGAAGTAATAAACATGGATTTTGTAACAGGGTTACCCCGTTCTAGACGCAGAAATGATTCCATTTGGGTAATAGTTGACAGGCTGACAAAATCAGCTCATTTCCTGCCAGTAAGGGCTACCTTCTTAGCTGAGGATTATGCCGAATTGTATATCAGAGAAATAGTTAGATTGCATGGAGTGCCAATATCTATCATTTCAGATAGGGGAGCACAGTTTACAGCTAGATTCTGGCAATCGTTTCAGAAAGGTTTGGGAACGCAGATTAATTTGAGCACAGCATTCCATCCTCAAACAGATGGGCAGGCCGAACGTACAATTCAGACGCTCGAAGATATGTTACGAGCGTGTGTGTAAGATTTTGGGGGTAGCTGGGATGAACATCTTTCGTTAATTGAATTTGCTTATAATAACAGCTACCACTCAGCTATTCAGATGGCGCCTTTCGAGGCATTATACGGGCGAAAATGTAGATCGCCGGTGGGCTGGTTTGAGATAGGATAATCAGCATTAGTTGGCCCAGACATTGTTCGGCAGTCCGAAGAAAAGATAAAGCTTATCCGGGAACGTTTACTGACCGCTCAAAGCCGCCAGAAGTCATACGCAGATAGACGGCGCAGAAATCTAGAATTTTCGGTAAACGACTGGGAATATCTAAAAGTGTCCCCGATGAAAGGGGTAATGAGGTTTGGCAAGAAAGGCAAGCTTAGCCCCAGATTTATTGGGCCATATTAGATTCGTCGAAGAATAGGCCGCGTGGCATACGAGTTGAACTTGCCTCCAGAGTTAGCGTCGGTTCACCCAGTATTCCACGTTTCCATGTTAAGAAAGTTCGTAGGGGACCCTTCTACAGTAGTTCCAGTCCAGGATGTTCAGGTCACAGAGGAGTTAGCCTACGAAGAGGTTCCCGTAGCTATCTTAGACAGACAGATTCGCAGGCTGAGAACTAAAGATGTTGCATCTGTCAAGGTATTGTGGCGTAACAGAAATCGGGAAGAAATGACATGGGAGGCTGAAGAAGATATGAAAACCAGATATCCTCACTTATTTCGGGCCTAGCCAGACGACAGGTATGTCCGTATCATTATTTACACAGTACTTTTTAGTATATATGTTGTAAATGATAAAGAAAGAAGCGATATTTAGTTGTCCAGTGGATTGTAGAATATTGTGTGCAGTGCCTGTATTGGACTTTTTCTGCGTTTCAGGTCATTGCGATAGTCCATATTACAGGGGAAACTCTGCCAAAATTTTCCCAGAAACTAGAGTGAACAGGTCTCTAGACAGCAGTATACATTCGGGGACGAATGTTCCTAAGGGGGGGAGAATGTTATACCCCGTAGAATTCCCGGCACTTAGATGACCTGTTCGCACGTTGGTTAAGCGTATTTGAAAGCCATACGTGCTAGGGAAAGGCCCGGGAAAATATCGGACGAGAAACCTGTCGAACCATCGCGGGAGGAGCCGAGGCAGAGCCCCTCCGCGTTGGCAGCGTGTCACGGAGGTGAGGCCTCCGCGATGGCTCCGTGACACGTTGCCCGTGTCCAGGCCCAAGTATATAAGCCCCACTTCGGTTTAAAATTCATTTCATCACTAGTAAATTTCCAGAAACGTAGTGAACAGAGGGAAAACGAAGGGAGATTATAAATTATCATCCGATTACGCTGCCAAACGCTGCCCAAACCCAAATTAATCCTAGATACCAAGGTATTTAGCAGCAGAGAGCATTTCTACGGAGTTAGTTTCGGGAAATACGGCCGACGAATCGGCGAGCCACCGAACTAAAGTAAGTAGAATTGCTCTAAATTTATGTCTATGTGTTCCTAGCTGAGAAGTGAATATTTCTCCCTTCTGGGCCGCTGAAAAATAGCGAGTTTTCGACCGTCTTTCGATAAGCCTAAGTTTAGGCTATAAACTATATCGAAAGTAACGTTGCTCTTTACAATAAAGTTGTATTTAGTATTGATTGACGTATTTATGAATGCAGTTGGGAGAAAATAGTTGAAGTACCGGCCGAGCCTCGTCCGACGGACGAATAGTCGAAGATAAGGTATGTAAAGTTAGTTTCCTTCGGCAAGTTAAGTAATATCAGTATAGCGTAATAAATTACGGACCAGTAGAATGTTCAGAAGTCGAGTATTGCGTTATTATGAATGTTGGTGCGATGTGAGAAATATTGGGTTGTAATGTGTATGAAACCTATCAGTATGATATAGATTCTAATGCAAGCATTAGAGATTGCCCAGTATATTCAATGTGTGATGTAATATGCCATGTTAAGATATTGTTGTGTTCAGCTGAAACCCCGCGGAGTAGTACAGTATCCGTAAAGCACTTCAGAAATAGAATAGCAGGCTAAAATGAAGTTCAGAAAGCATGTCAGGAATAGTAAATCAGGTTACTATAGAAAATTAGTATATAGCATAGTTCAGCAGAAAGACTATATTCGTACATGTATATATAGTATTTCCAGCCTCAGCATGTATCAAGTGTGTACATATTTCTATCACTAGTCCAGCATATAGGGTATACAGAAACTTAGCAAACGGTAGAGTTTTCAGCAGAAACATTATCTTATATAGCATTTGCTCAGTACAGCCCGACAGGAGACTATATTCATATTTATATATCTTTACCTACCTCAGCACATATTAAATACGTACAGATTACTATCATTACCCCAGCATGTATATATATGATACTTTACCCCTAGTAGCCTCAGCATGTGAGATACACAGATAGTATTACCAGTTGAGACCGTTGTATTGTTTGGGGTTGGATTACCTAGCATCCATGACCGCCCAGGGTTAATAGCTGTATCGACTCATCCGCCAGAGGACGAGGATACGTCACTCTACGGAGTGGCATGCCGTCCCGCCAGGGGACGAAGATGGGATGCCAGTTTTTCCCCATATTTGTGCCTTGATCGGCCTTACACACCCCAGTCGAGCGAATACGCCCGGGTGCAGATTCAGGAGTCCTTCGGACTCAGATACAGTTATAGTCAGGGGCTCAGCGAGCCCAAGTGCATACCCAGGGGACCGGCAGGATGCTTACAGCCAGTATAGGAGATGGGTTGACCGGGGTAGGGGTATAGATTCTGTGTTGATTGTACCTCCCGGCTTATGGGGGCCGGGTAAGGTTGTGTATGCCATGTTATGTTATGTATGTTATGCTATATTACAGTAGATACGAGCAGATTAGTAGTAGAATGATACGTCTCCAGGTATGATTCCTACTCCCTTCAGTATGATTAAGAACAGGTACGATCTACACCATCAGACAGTTATCTACTCCTTCCTATTTCAGTTTTGACAGTTATGTTATTGATTTCAGATATCCCTTCAGTTCTTGCAGATTCAGTTAGCTCCTACTATTCAGAATTTTTAGTTATATTACTTGTATTCAGCTGTATTCAGTTTGCTTTACATACTCAGTACCAGCGGTACTAACGCCCAGTGGGGCGCTGCATTACTTGCCTGCAGGTACCCATAGACGCGCAGGCGATACCACGTGATCCCCATCAGCGGTCGATTATTCAGCTCCTGTCATCCGGAGACTGAATTTCTAGAGGTGTAGTTCAGTTCCTTTTGTTGTACAGTACGGGTAGGTCGGGGCCTTGTCCCGATCATTTCTATTATCCTTCTTAGAGGCTTGCAGTCTGTATATATTCCCTGTGGTCAGATGAGCCGGTCGTGTGGGGCCGTGCAGTTGTATAGTTGCTCTTACTCTTTTTTTTTCCTTTTGTAATGGCTGTGTGGGGCCATAATTTACCAGTAGTGGTGACCTTGCCGGTCACGTAGCTTTTTAGTATGTTATGGTTGAGTTACAGATAACTAGACAGCATGGTGGCCTTGTCGGCCCGCATAGGTTCCCCTAAATTACCTTGTTTCTGGTCAGCTGTAATACAGGTACAGAAGGCTATAGGCCAATGGGCCGGGGGCTGTATTTACAGCCGTTATATAGCTCTTTGTTTCCAGAAATTTGAGTTAGAGCCAGCCAGGCGCCAGATGCGCCCAGGCTTAACAGTTCAGCAGGTCCGGTCTTAGTAGGGCACCAGGTGCCAGTCATACCCCCCAAGGTGGGGCGTGACATTACCCGTGGAAGGTAAAGACTTTGTTTTTTATTGTGATACCTCATGGTCTGGATTGGGTGTTGTATTAATGCATGAAGGATAGGTTATTGCTTATTCCTTTAGACAGTTGAAGGTGCGTGAAAAGAATTACCCCTCACATGATCTGGAGTTAGCAGCGGTGGTGTTTGCCCTGAAAATTTGGAGGCACTATCTGTATGGAGCTCGATGTGAGGTGTTCACGGATCATTGCAGCTTATAGTATGTGTTCTCCCAAAAAGATCTCAATTTGAGGCACGG
Organism: Datura wrightii; assembly: GCA_035772735.1. Lineage (NCBI taxonomy): Eukaryota > Viridiplantae > Streptophyta > Magnoliopsida > Solanales > Solanaceae > Datura > Datura wrightii. The sequence goes on along the minus strand of JASDFA010000008.1, from coordinate 7,960,802 downwards.
GAGATGGATGGAGCTGCTTAAGGATTATGATATCACCATCTTGTACCACCCAGGAAAGGCCAATGATGTGGCAGATGCATTGAGTAGGAAGACGGTGAGTATGGACAGTTTAGCTTGCTTGGAAGCTACTTAGCGGTCGATGGACAGAGAAGTCCAGACTTTGGAAAACAGCTTGGTGAGGTTGTCGCTCCGAAACAGGTGGAATACTAGCCAACCTGGAGGCTAAATCCTCACTGCTAGAGGAAATCAAAACTAGATAGTTTGAAGATGAAAAGCTGGTTAAGATCAGGGATAAAGTTATGTGGAGAGAAGCAAAGAAAGAAGTGTTAGATGATGAAGGGGTCTTGAGAATAAAGGGGCAGGTGTGTGTTCCCCGAATTGGTGAGCTAATCAAAACTCTCTTGGCAGAAGCTCACAACTCGATGTACTTTATCCACCCCGGAGTCACCAAGATGTACCACGATCTAAAACGGCACTATTGGTGGGGCAGGATGAAGAGGGACATTGTGGATTACGTTGCTTAGTGTTTGAATTGTCAGCAGGTGAAGTACGAGCACCAAAAGCCTAGAGGGTTACTTCAGCGAATGCCTATCCCCGAGTGGAAATGGAAGAGGATATCTATTGACTTCGTGGTTAGTCTCCCCAAGACTTTAGGAAAGTTTGACTCAATTTGGGTTATAGTGGACAGATTGAGAAAGTCTGCTCATTTCTTGGCGGTCCAGGTGACGTACAACTCTGAGAGACTAGCCAAGCTATATATGAAGGAGGTAATTCGGTTGCATGGGGTGCCTGTTTCAATTGTATCAGATAGGGGCACTCAGTTCACTTCCCATTTCTGGAGGACCTTGCAGGCCAAGTTGGGTACGAGGTTAGACTTGAGTATAGCCTTTCATCCTCAGACAAACGAACAGTGGAACAGACTATCCAGGTATTGAGGACATGCTCCGCGCGTGTGTGATAGACTTCGGGGGCCATTGGGACAAATTCTTGCCCTTGGAAGAGTTTGCCTATAACAATAGCTACCTCTTGAGCATTAGCATGGCGCCATTTTAAGCTTTGTACAGGAGAAAGTGTAGGTCTCCAATTGGGTGTTTGATGCATTTGAGGTGGGGCCTTGGGGGACGGATTTGTTAAAGGAGTCCTTAGAAATGGTTTGAATGATTTAGGATATCCTGGTAGCTGCTCAAAGTAGGCAGAAGCAATACGCAGACAAGAAAGTAAGGGACATGGAGTTCATGAAGGGGAGCAAGTACTGCTCAAGGTGTCCCCTGTGAAGGGGGTGACGAGGTTCAGAGAGCGGGGCAAGCTCCACCTGAGGTATATTGGGTCATTTCAAATACTTCGGCATGTAGGGGGAAGTGGCTTATGAGCTGGCATTGCCGCCAGGATTATTTGGAGTGCATCCGACATTTCAGGTATGTATGCTGAAAAAGTACCATGGGGATGGAACGTATATTATCAAGTGGGACTCTGTGTTACTGGATGAGAATCTGTCCTTTGAAGAGGAGCCTGTAGTGATATTGGCCAGAGAGGTTCGAAAGCTGAGGTCCAAGGAGATTTCGACAGTAAAGGTCTGTGGAAGAATCATCTGGTTGAAGAAGCCACTTTGGAGACCGATGCTAATATGCGGGTCAAGTTTCCCTAGTTGTTCGTGGAATCTGGTAAGTACTTTTCCCTTTTCTTTGTATAGACCGTTCAGGGATGAATGGTGTTTTAATTGGTATCTGATGTAACGACCCGGACGTTGTTATAGGATGGTTAAGAGCCTAGAATACTGGAACTATCTAGGGAAGGATTAGAAAGGGCTGTGAAATTTTTTTCCAAGTGTTAAACTAGTGAATTTTGGGTAGTTACTGGTTTAGTGAACTATTGCAGCCGAGGAATTTCCGCTGCAGCGAGACAGTGGTGACGGTTTTCCACCGTGGTGAACTTGGGATGTAACTGCTGAAACGCTCTAGCACACTATAGCCGCTGCAGCGGATGACAAAAATTAGAAAGTGGGTTTTAAGTGGGAATTATGGGTTTTTACCCCATTATTCTCAAAATCACGATCGAAAGGTTTAAAGAATGGGAAAACCCTCCAGAGAAGTGGACCTCTTCATCAAGGTAAGATTTTTCAATTGTTTATCTCTACATGAGTAATGTTGATTCTAGAATCCTTAAAGACCTTTAATGGTGGAATTTTAGGAGGGAGAAGACCCTAGATAGTTATACTAGGGCTGAAATATAGGAAGACTATGGTGTGTTTAGACTTGATAATTAGGAGTATTGATCACTCTCCAAAGATTTTTGTTGAGAATAAGGATTATGCGAGAATTGGGACCTAGAACTTAGTAGAATTGGGGTTCACTTTTAAAAGTGACCTGAAGGGGAGGGTTTGATCTTCTAAAGCCCTTATTTTGAAGAGGGAGTAATGAATTATTCTTTGTTTGTTGTAGATTATGAGCACCCCGAGGTTGTGAGAAAGAGCAAAGCTCCGGTGGACTAATTGACTCTTCGTGTCCGAAATCGAGGTAGGCTATGGTTATAGGGTTAGACCCTACATAATGACTTGTATGCTTATGTAATGACTATATTTGATTGGTCTTCGAACATTCCTTGTTATTAGTGTTTTTATGTGAATAAATGGAAATTATCATATTGATATGAGGTAAATATAATCTGTTGTTGAGATTATGTGGAAATGTGTAATGAAACTTATGTTATGAATCTATCATGTGAACTTAGTGTTCTATTTGAGCAAGTGAGGTAATGGAGCGTAGACTCCGATAAATTGATAGGTATATATATATATATATATATATATATATGGTTTCTATTATGTAATGCACCTTGTTATGATTAAAGGATGAGAATGGCTTAAATATTAACTGTTTCCTGAAATGAGAGGCTCGAGCCAGAGGGGAGTATCTGGGCAAGCGAATATTATTATTGAGTGGCTCGTGTCTGAGGGGAGCATCCGAAGCATATGAGTGGGAGCGGGTACCATGCCGGTACGGTACATGAATTTCTAGAGTCCCCTGCGGGTCATGACTGGAAGGGCAAAAATAAGACCCTTTGGCATGTGTGTACACTGATTGTGGTTGAGTGTTTATGGTGAGATGACGGAGGCGTGTACCCGTCATGTCATCTTTGGTTTTCATGTTATGCACCTTACTTATGTGGTGTTGTCCTTATATGCAAACGAAGTGTATGAAAAATGTGCTAAGAGATTGTGCCAATTACGGTTATGTTATGTGATTTGGATATTGAAGAACATGTCTTTAGTTCTAAGTGTGACTTGTCACAATGTCGAAACTTGACGAGTGGATTTTGCTGTATTTCCTATTGAACTCGTGAGTGATACTTGATGATGTTAATTATTGTTCTTGAGTGTGCTTATTTGAGAGATATTGGTTCGTGAGTGATACTTGATGATGTTAATTATTGTTCTTGAGTGTGCTTATTTGAGAGATATTGGTGGAATATATGAATGATGAACCTGATGAGCTGAAGAACTGGGAAAGTGCAGCATAGTCGAGCTACTGCCTAAGGCAGTACTGTTGCAGCTTGAACCCTTTTCCGCTGTGGCAAGATCGCTGCAATGGTCACTTGACCGTTACAGCGAACGGCCTAATCCTGTGAGCAGGCCGGCTATTTCCTGAGTAGAGCTAGTGTGTCTAAAATCATTTGGTATGTTCTTTTTATGTTGAAGATTGGTCTTGTGTTGTTATTGATGTGTATATGTGTTATTATTTGGGGTCGGCCGATGATGCCTACCAGTACCGTATTTTGTACTGACCCTACGCTTGCACTTCTTTTCTGAGTGCAGAACTTAATGTAGGAAGTTCCTCACGTCCTCACATATAAAGAAGCAGCGGAGTTTGAGCGGTGAGCTGACCAAGGAGGAAATACCACTCTCCTGTCGAGGATGTCTTTCTTTTTCCAAACATTTGATTTTTTTCCTCTTTTCTTTATGCTTTAGACTTAGCATTTCGTAAAGTTGTAAGAAGACATCTAGTGCAATGACAATCAGGTCTTGGGATTCGTAGTGAAGTTTGTTTTGAAATCGATTGCTCTTGATAATTAATTTAGTTCGTTTATTTTGGTAAAAGTTTTCTTATAAACAATCTATTTCGGGTAATGTTGGGAACCGTTGGTTCTCCCACCAGAGGGGTATTAGTGTGGGTGTCAATCACGACCAATTGGATCATGACAAAGTTATAAATATATAGAATATGACATAGGAATATTTTCTATTAGAATGACTCTAACTATGGTGCAATTCTTTTTCATATATAGCATATAATTGCTAATCAAATAATTATATATTGCTACATCTCTGATTTAAATTTAAATTATAGCAGTATCTGATTTAAATTTAATAAATCACGCCATAATTAGCTCTATACATTATATTTTCACAATATTTTCTTGTACAGTAATACTAATTAAATAATTTAAATTATAAATATATATAATATGCCATAGAAATATTTTCTATTAAAATGACTCTAATTATTGCGTGATTTTCTTTCATATATATCATATAATTGCCAATCAAATAATTATATACTGTTATATCTCTAATTATAGAAAATAATCTTATCAATATTATTTCTGCAATATTTGATTTAAACATAAATATATCACACCATAATTAGTTCTAAGAAATAAACTTTGGCAATCTTTTATTATATAATTTAAGTTATAAATATATAGAATATATTGTAGTAATCTTTTCTATAAGAATGACTCTAACTATGGCGTGAATTTTTTCATATATATATAATTATCAATCAAATAATTATATACTACTATGGATGTATTATAGCAAATATTCTAATCTATATATTATATTAATTTTTCATAATAGTATCTGATTTAGATTCAAATATATCACTACCATAATTAGTGACTTTGCAATAATTTTTCACAATCTTTCCTGGTCTAACAATACTAATTTAATTGATTATAATTAATTAGATATGAATATATGTCTATAATTTTTGTGTAATTTTAGGACTATAATTACAAATTTGTATATAAAGAATTTAAAAGATTTGTATTATATTTGAACGAATCTATATACATAAAATATTTCGTAGAAATTTTTTATATTAGAATGACTATAATTGTGGCGTGATTTTTTTCCATATAAATCATATAATTGTTAATCGAATAATGATTTAGAATTATATGATGTCTCTAATTATACGAAATATTTTTATCTTCTATATTTTTAAGTAACTTAAATATATCACGCCATAATTATTGATTTTGTAATAAATGTTCACTGTCTTTACAATATTAGTAATGTTCATTTTATATAAATTTAATAATCTAAAATATTTTTTGTTGTAAAAGTGCCAAGCGGCGAGTTTTCAATATGCCATTTGGCTTAACATCATGCTTCACTACCCTCCTTTTAATAATATATATAATATATAAATATCATATAATTGTCAATCAAATAATTATATACTGATATGTCTCTAATTATAGGATATAACCAATCAATATTATTTCTGCAGTATTTAATTTAAATACAAGTATATCACACCAGAATTAGTTCTAAGTAATAAATTTTCACAATCTTTAATTACATAATTTAAGTTATAAATATATAGAAAATGTCGTAGTAATCTTTTTTATTAGAATGATCTAGCTATGGCGTGAAGTTTATATATACATATAAAATTAATTATTAATCAAATAATTATATATTCTTATGGATGTATTATAGGAAATATTCTAATCTATATATTATATTAATTTTTTCATAGTAGTATCTGATTTAAATTCAAATATATCACTACCATAATAAGTGACTTTGTAATAATTTTTCACAATCTTTCCTTGTTTAACAATACTAATTAATTAATTGTAATTTATTAAACATGAATATATGTCTTTAATTTTTGTGTAATTTTAGGATTATAGTTACGGATTTGTATTTAAAGGACTTAAAAGATTCGTATTATATTTGAACGCTTCTATATATATATATATATATATAATATTTTGTAGAAATTTTTCTATTAGAATGACTATAATTATGGCGTGATTTTTTCCATATAGATCATATAATTGCTAATCAAATAATGATTTGGAATCATATGATGTCTCTAATAAATACTAAATATATTTTAATCTTTTATATTTTAAATAATTAAAATATATCATGCCATAATTAGTGACTTTGTAATAAAGGTTCACAGTCTTTTCATTATTAGTAATATTCATTTTAAATAAATTTAATAATCTAAAATTTTTTTGTTGTAACAGTGCCAAGTGGCGAGTTCTTTATACGCTACTTAGCTTAACCTCATGCTTCATTATCTTTCTTTTAATAATATAAGCTATCATATAATTGTCAATTAAATAATTATATACTGCTATGACTCTAATTATAGAAAATAATCAAATCAATATTATTTCTGCAGTATTTGATTTAAATAAAATATATTATACCAGAATTAGTTCTAAGCAATAAATTTTCACAATCTTTAATTGTATAATTTAACTTATAAATATATAGAATATATGGTAGTAATCTTTTCTATTAGAATGACTCTAACTATGGCCTGAATTATATATATATATATATATATATATATAACGAATCTATATATATATAATATTTTATAGAAATCTTTTATATTAGAATGATTATAATCATGGCGTGATTTTTTTCCATATAGATCATATAATAGCTAATCAAATAATGATTTAGAATTATATCATGTCTCTAATTATACAAAATATTTTAATCTTCTATGATAATTCAAATATATCACGCCATAATTAGTAACTTTGTAATAAATGTTCACAATCTTTTCATTATTAGCAATACTCATTTTAAATAAATTTAATAATCTAAAATATTTTTGTTGTGAAAGTGTCAAGTGGCGAGTTCTCAATACGCCACTTGGATTAACCTCATGCTTCACTACCCTCCTAGGCGGTGGGTGATCTTGGGCAAATTTATATGCCCAAGTGATACTCAAATGTGTCATTTTAGCCTTGTTTATCTATCGATGTGTATACATTCTCATGTGATTTGTAATAAAATGTAAATTTATACTAACCAACATGATTAGCGTTGTTTTACAGGTGAAATATAATTTTGGGAAGCTAAAATGCATGTTGGGAGAAATCGGGGTTGGACTCGGACGCTAGCAAGGGAAAAAACACTTGAAGGCACGAATTAAAGGGGCTCCGCGATGGAGCCGTGTCACGCTGCCATCGCGGATGCCTTCTGCCTAGATATGAAATTTTTGCCAAATTCCAGTGAAGGTGCGCGTTGGGGCCGTGGCACGTTGGCCTAGCCCCGCGTTGCACGTCGTGCCACGTTGGGCCTTAATACCTGGACGATCAAATTCCAGTAAGGGTCCGCGTCAGTGGCGTGTCATGGAGGCAGTGCTCCGCGATGCACTCCGTGACACGTTGCTTGTTATTCCGGGAAAAATTTCCCCTAGTATAAATAGAACACTTAGGTTCATTTTTAATTATTCTGACTTGGTGGAGCAAGAACGTGGGTTACAGGCAGTTGAGGGGACGAAAATATCAGGGTTTTTCTCTATCTCCTTCTTCTTGATTTGAATTGCTTGTATGATTTACACTCATTTAACGATGTTTAATCCACAAATGAGTGGCTAAATCCTCTTCTTGCTGAGGTTAAGAACAATTGTATTGAAATGTGATTATTGATAAATTGGTTTTTTCATCTTTTCTTTCATGGTTGTTTTATTGATTCTTGTTCTTACTGCATTAATGCGTGGCCAATGTTAATGTATTGTCATGCCCCGCCTTGGGGGGTATGACTGGCACCTGGTGCCCTAGTAGGACCTAGACTGCTATCTCGTGAGCCTAAGCACATCTGGTGCCTGGCTGGCTCTAACTCACATTTCTGGAAACAAAGGACTATATAACGGCTGTAAACACAGCCCCCGGCCCATTGGCCTATAGCCACCTGTACCTGTAATGACAGCTAACCAGAAACATACTACTATAGGAAAACCTATGCGGGCCGACAAGGCCACCATGCTGTCTAGCTATCTGCAACTCAACAATGAAATACTAGAAGGCTACGTGACCGGCAAGGTCACCACTACTGTCAAGCTATGGCCCCACACGGCCAACATAAAAGAAGTAAAAGTACTAACAGCTATACAACTGCACGGCCTCATATGACCGGCTCAACTGACCACAGGGAAATATATACAGACTGCAAGCCTTTAGGAATAACAATAGAAATGATCGGGACAGGGCCCCGACCTACCCGTACTGTACAACAAAAGAAAACGAAATACACCTCTGGAATTCAGTCTCCGGATGACAGGAGCTGAATACTCGATCGCTGACAGGAATCACGAGGGATCGCCTCCTCGTCTATGGGTACCTGTAGGCAAGTAATGCAGCGCCCCACCGGGCGTCAGTACCGCTGGTACTGAGTATGTAAAGCAATAACTGAAAGGAATATCTGAAAACAACAATACAACTGATGAAACTGAAATAGGAAGGAAAAGATTAACTGTCTGATAATGTAAAACTATGCCTACTCTTAACTATACTGGAAGGAGTAGGATTCATACCTGGAGATGTATCGTTCTACTTTCGATCTACTCGTATCTAATGTGACATGGCATAACATAACATAACATAACATAGCACACATAAACCTTACCCGGCCCCCATAAGCCGGGAGGTACAACCAGCACAAAATCTATACCCCTACCCCGGTCATCCCATCTCCTATAATAGCTATAAGCATCCTGCCGGTCCCCTGGGTATGCACTTGGGCTCGCTGAGCCCCTGACTATAACTGTACCTGAGTCCGGAGGACTCCTGAATCAACACCCGGGCGTATCCGCTCGACAGGGGTGTGTAAGGGCCTACCAAGGCACAATATGGGGAAAACTAGCATCCCATCTTCGTCCCCTGTGGGACGGCATGCCACTCTGTAGAGCGACGTATCCTCGTCCTCTGGCGGACGAGTCGATACAGTTATCAACCCTAGGGCGGTCATGGATGCTAGGTAATCCAACCCCAAAACAATACAACGGTCTCAACTAGTAATACTATTTGCATATCCCACATACTGAAGCTAATAGTAGTAAAGTATCCGTACATACTGTGTACTGAACTAGTAATGGTAATGTATACGTACTTAATACATGCTGAGACTGATAATAGTATATATGTATAAATATAATCTTCTGCCATACTGTGTTGTATACTGAGTTCCTGTAATAACATGATTTACTATTTCTGACATGCTTTCTAAACTTCATTTTAACCTATCATTCTACTTCTGAGATGCCTTACAGATATTACATTGTTTTACTGGGTTTCAACTGAATACGATAATATCCTAACATTCTGTATTACATCACATACTGAGCATGTTATGCAGTTCCTAACACTTATATTAGAATCTATATCGTGCTAGCAAGTCTCGCGCTAATCATAACATGATGCTTCTAATATCGTACCAACATTCGTAATAAACATAACACATGACTTCTGAATATTCTACTAGCCTTTAAATTACTTTGCTATACCGAGCTTACTAACTTGCCGAGGAAACTAACTTTACATACCTTCGCTTCTGATTTCCCGACTAACTGGCGTAGCTTGGTCAGTATTTCAGCTATTCCTCCCAACTGCATTCATATATATATCAATCAGTACTAAATACAACTTTATTCTGAGGAACGACATTACTTTCGATATAATTATAGCCTAGACTTAGGCCTATCGAAAGACGGTCGAAAACTCGCTATTTTGCAGAAGTCCAGAAGGGAGAAATACTCACTTCACAGCTAGAAACACATAGACATTAGTTTGGAGCAATTCTACTGACCTTAGCTCGGTAGCTCGATGATTCGTTGGCCGTATTTCACGAAACTAAATCCGTAGGAATGCTCTCTGATGCTAAATACCTCGGTATCTGAGGTTTATTTGAGTTTGGACAACGTTTGGCAGCGTAATCGGACGAAATTATATTACCCCCTTCGTTCTTTTCTCTCCTCTGGTTTTTCCTCTCTGTTTCACTGGAAATTTATAAGTTTAAATGAATTGAAACCGAAGTGGGGCTTTATTTACTTGGGCCTGGACAAGGCCAACGTGTCACGGAGCCAACGCGGAGGCTCCACCTCCGTGACACATTGCCATCGCGGAGGGGCTCTGCCTCGGCTCCTTCCGCGATGGTTCGACAGGTTTCTCATCCGATCTTTTTCCCGGGCCTTTCTTTAGCACGTATGGCCTTCAAATACGCTTAACCAATGTGCGAATAGGTCATCTAGGTGCTGGAAATCCTACGGGGTATAACATGTAAATCTAAAAAGTCCGATTTCACTCGAGAGAGCAAGAAATTGGAAAGTTGTGAATTGATAGGATATGATATTTTCTTAGTTTGGGAAAATTGAGAATTGATTTACCTTCAGGATAGAAATATACCTGAAAGTCGTATTAGTCAATTAAGGAATTGGTTTTATATGGCTAGAACATGAATTTTGTTTTATCACAGAAATGTAGGTGGAAGGTTCAAGATTCTTAAGTTGGGTTAAATACGAGAGTTTTAATCCATAGGCAATAATTCTTGACTAGCAACCGGAAGAAAGATTAATCAAATTGTATCGATAATTTATTTCTCTACATGTTCGTTTAACCTCAGCATGCTCATACTTATAGTTCAGACTCAAATTGTATATTCGTTTTATAATTAATATAAAATTAGAAACCAAAATATCAAACTTTTCTTAACACTGTTATCTGCATTTTTAGAGTTAAGGTTTATTGACACTTGAGTAGATTGTTACCCTAGCCCAGTCCCTGTGGGATCGATACTTGGCTTACTTGAGCCACTTTATTACTTGTTCGACCACGTGCACTTGCGTGTTGTTGTGAAAACACCGAACAAGTTTTTGGCGTCGTTGCCGGGGACTGGCAATCGGTAAATTTTTCTTAAGTGTTAGTTTGTTATTTCTTCTTAGTGTTGACAACTTGGTCTTAGCCTGTATTTTGCAGATACTAATTTCTGTTGAACACTGGCAAGAGACAAGGAGCTAGTGGACTCATATTTAGAGCCGGAAAGACAATTTCATCGTCAAAAGAGGGAAGCTCTAGAGAAAAAGTTGCAGTTGCTCAGACAAATAATTATGGAGCAACAACAGAATCCACCAGTTATACGGGCAATGTTAGTGCCCGATGACATGGCAGCTAGGCCAGTTCGCGAGGTGGCAATCCCACATGCTAATAATGTCACATCTAGCATCCGCAAACCTGAGCCAGGAGGGAGGTTCGAGCTTAAGCAGAACATGGTGCAATTGCTGCACACCAGCGAACAGTTCACAGGTCTCCCTCATGAGGATCCACAGCAACATCTCCAAAATTTCTTGGAGATAAGTGACACTTACATCCCCGCGGGAGTGTCATCTGATTATGTCAGGCTTACATTGTTCCCATTTTCACTTTTGGGAGAAGCCAAGAGGTGGTTGAAAGATGAGCCACCTAATTCTATTACTACGTGGGATGATCTTGCAAGGAAATTCTTGATACGTTTTTTTCCATCCGGTAAAACAGCAAGACTTAGAAGTCAAATTCTAAGTTTTAAACAGAGAGAGGGAGAGAATCTGTATCAAGCATGGGAGAGATTCAAATCTATGTTACAGGATTGTCCTCATCATCACCAATCCAATGAAGTGCTAGTGCATACTTTCATAGAGGGTTTGGAACCCCACACAAAAATCTTGCTAGACTCAACAGTTGGGGGGCAAGCATTGGAGAAAACTTATGAGGAGCTGTATACCTTGTTGAATCATATTTCACAGGGAAATCCGGAGTGGAATGCGGACTCGTTAAGAGGAGGAACGAGTAAAGCAGCGGGAGTGTTAGAAGTGGATGGTTTCACAGCTATTGCTGCACAGATAGCTACTTTACAGAATCAACTCAACACCCACTTCAGTAACATGAGCATGAACCAATCTCAAGCCCTAGTGAATGTAGTGCAGCATATTTGGTGTGAAGTATGCGGGAGTAGTGAACACTCAGCTGAGTGTTGTGGAGCAAATCCTGATTCAATGAACTTTGTGGGAAATGTACAGAGAAACAACCATCTACAGTATGGCAACAACTACAATTCCAACTGGAGAAATCAGCCGAATTTCTCTTGGGGTAGCAATAACCATCAAGGGTAAAGTTCGAGTCAGGGGGCGCAGAGGAATCAAGGAGGACAGCAGAACTATCAGGCACAATATAGAAGCAACAATGCAACTCCTCCACCACCATCACCCAGCATTGAGGAGATGTTCAAGACAATGATAGCTAACCAAGCTCAATTGCAGGCTGACTATGTGAAATCGGCAGCCGAGGTAAAGAACAACCAGTTAGCTACCAAGGCACTGGAGTATCAATTTGGGCAATTTGCTGGAGCCCAAAACACCAAGCCTAGAGGAGGACTCCCGAGCGACACGGATCCCAACCCCAAGCAGGTGAATGTAGTGACCACAAGGAGTGGCTTGCAGCTTAAAGAGGTGGAACCAGAAAGACCACCTCAACAGTCGGGAGCAGCAGAAAGTGAGAGGGAGCAAAGTGAAGAGAGGGGGAAGAAAAAGGAGGCTGAACTAGAGAGACCACCACCCCCGTTCCCTCAAAGATTAAAGAAACACAAGGAGGAGGCGTGTTTCAAGAAATTCATGGAGGTGCTGAAACAGGTACATATTAACTTACCTCTTATTGATGTTTTGCAGGGAGTGTCGAAGTACGCAAAGTATATTAAGGACTTCGTGGCGAACAAAAGTCGGTTGACTGAGTATGCTACGGTGGCTCTTACGGAGGAATGCACTTCCCGGATACAAAGCAGGTTGCCCACAAAGATCAAGGACCCTGGGAGCTTTACAAGACAAATTACAATTGGGCAGAGTATCCAAGCTCGCGGATTATGTGATTTGGAAGCGAGCATTAACTTGATGCCGACATCGGTATTCAAGAAGTTGGGTCTAGGGAGTCCTAGACCAACAACAGTGATATTGCAACTAGCGGATCGTTCCTTAGCCAGACCTGATGGCATTGTGGAGGATGTGTTGGTGCAAGTGGGCTCCCTTATCTAACCGGTAGATTTCGTCGTGCTAGATTTTGAGCCAGACGCTGAAGTCCCATTTATTTTGGGACGTGCTTTCTTAGCAACTGGGAAAGCGCTCATTGATGTAGCTGCAGGGTAGCTAACCATGCGGGCACAGGACAAAGTTGAGGTATTTGATGAGTTTAAGGCCATGAGGCTGCCGGCCATACATGAGGAGCTTTCAGCAATCAGTGTGGTTGATCAAGAAGAAATTCATCAGATTGTTGAATCTCAAGACCCATTGAAAAGAGTGTTAATGAACTCCAATCATTTTGGAGATAGAGATGCTTATGAGGTGGCACAAATGCTGAATGAGTCACAAAGGAATCCAAGGAAATAGGAATTTCAATCTCTAATGAGGTCTCTGGAACCATTACCGAAATCATCCGTTGAGGAAGCACCAAAGCTGGAATTGAAAGAATTGCCCCCATTTAAAATATATCTTTTTGGGAGAATATGAGACTTTTCCAGTTATCATCTCCGCAGAATTGACGGAGGCACGGGAGAAGAAAGCATTGGGTGTCCTCAAAAAAAGGAAGAAAGCAATGGGTTGGCAAATGTTAGATATTTAGGGTATCAATCCAGCTTTTTTCACACACAGGATTTTCATGGAGACAGGAGCAAAACCAACCGTTCAGCCTTAGCGAAGGCTAAATCCGGCAATGAAGGATGTGGTCAGGAAAGAAATAATTAAGTGGCTTGATGCAGGTGTGGTCTACCCGATTTCAGACAGTGACTGGGTCAGCCCCGTTCAGTGCGTTCCAAAGAAAGGAGGGATGACCATGGTCACCAATGAGAAAAATGAGTTGATTCCTACACGAACCGTCACAGGCTAGCGGATTTGCATGGACTATAGAAAGCTTAATGAAGCCACAAGGAAAGATCATTATCCTATCCCATTCATTGATCAGATATTAGATAGGTTGGCTGGACAGGAATATTATTGTTTCCTTGATGGGTACTCTGGTTATAACCAAATAGCCATAGCTCCGGAGGACCAAGAGAAGACTACTTTTACCTGTCCTTATGGGACATATGCTTTTAGACGAATGCCATTTGGGTTATGCAATGCACCCGCCACATTCCAAAGATGCATGATGGCTATTTTCCACGACATGGTGGTGGATTTTGTTGAGGTATTTATGGATGATTTTTCTGTTTTCGGTAACTCGTTTGCTACCTGTTTGCAGAATCTTGACAGGGTGCTGGCTCGCTGCGAAGAATCCAACCTTGTACTAAATTGGGAGAAATGCCATTTCTTAGTTAAGGAAGGCATTGTCCTTGGCCACAAAGTGTCTCGCAGGGGGTTGGAGGTCGATCATGCAAAGATCGAGGTTATTGAGAAGTTACCACCACCTGTGTCGGTGAAAGGTGTTCGCAGTTTTCTTGGGCATGTAGGCTTCTACAGACGGTTCATCAGAAACTTCTCCAAAATTTCTAGACCATTATGCAGAGTTAGAAAAAGAGGTGAAGTTTGAGTTGGATGATGAGTGTGTTAAAGCATTCGAGGTACACATTAATTTACCTCTTGTTGATGTTTTGCAGGGAGTGCCGAAGTACGCAAAATATATCAAGGACATCGTGGCAAACAAAAGCAGGTTGACGGAGTACGCTACGGTCGCGCTTACGGAGGAGTGCACTTCCCGGATACAAAATAGGTTGCCCACAAAGATCAAGGACCTTGGGAGCTTTACAATTCAACTTACAATCGCGCAAAGTATCCGAGCTCGCGGATTATGCGATTTGGGAGCAAGCATTAACTTGATGCCGACATCGGTATTCAAGAAATTGGGGCTAGGCAGTCCTAGACCAACGACAGTGATCTTGAACCTAGCGGATCGTTCTTTTGCCAGACCAGATGGCATTGTGGAGGACATGTTGGTGCAAGTGAGCTCCCTTATCTTCCTGGTAGACTTCGTTGTGCTGGATTTTGAGCCGGATGTGGAAGTCCCATTTATTTTGGGACGTCCTTTCTTGGCGACAGGGAAAGCGCTGATTGATGTAGCTGCAGGGCAGCTAACCATGCGGGCACACGACAAGGTGGAGGTATTTGATGTGTACAAGGCCACGAAGTTTCCGGCCGTGTATGAGGAACTCTCAGTGATCAACGTGCTTGATCGAGCAAATATTGCTCAAAGTGTTGATTCGCGAGAGCCAGTGGGAAAACCACCGGTGAAGGACCCCCCCAAAACTGGAATCGTGGCAAGAAGATCGAAATGCCACGGTCGCAGTTAATGGGCATCGGTGTAAGCAGGATAGGGGTGAGGACGGTAATCGAGAGAAGACGTCTGTCACCCTAGAGGATGACTAAGCTTCAATGACGTCGAGCCGCGACGGTAAACCAGGCACTGCACGGGAGGCAACCCATGAAATTGTTGTAATACTTGAGTAGAATTAGTAGAAAAGAAAGAAAAAAAGAGAAAAATAGAAAAATAAAAATAAAAACAAAATATTGTGTTTTATGTTGAAACCTATGAATTCTAACCAATTTCTTGCTGTGAGATAAATTTCAGGTTGAACGGAGGGTAAAAATGCAAAGGATCGCAAAGGAAAAATCGAGGTGAAAATAATAAAAAGTGGCAAAATAGTGAGCCTGCACGATGGCTCCGTGTCACGGAGGGGGTGCTCCGCTTTACCCTTCATGACACATTGAGGTGTTAATCGCGACGGGTCACACCGGGTCGCCGGGTGAACCGCGCGAAAAACCTCCTTTTTAACCCCGATTCCCTCATTTTTTCCCCATTTCTCATCCTCTCCATGACAAACACCCAAAAATCCCCCCTTCCCCTACGTGACACGGACGTAGGCACAAGTTTTCTTCAACTTTTCTTTGATTTCATCGAATTAATGGTATGTTCTTTAACTTTGTCTCAATTCTTCACTAATTTTTCGATTTTTAGCATGTGAGATGAGTAAACCTTGCCCTAATTGTAAATTGAGCTTGAATTCATTTAAGTTATTGTTGATTGATGTTCGTAGTATCATTTTGATTATATGAACTCGATAAATACATGCTTGATCGAATTTTGGTGAAATATGTAGCTAGGGTTAGAATTTGATTCGAAGAAACTAAATGTGATTGAAAATGTGAATATTATGGGTTGGGCATGTTGCGAAAGGTGAATTGTGTTGTGCTTGATGTGAATATGCTAAATAAATGATGGATTCTCGGGAGAATGAAATTGTTGAATTGCATAAAAATTGGTGAATTGCATAGGTTGTGTTGAGAGAAGTTTTTGCTAAGTGCTATGTGATGAAATGGTATCGATGGTGATATTTTGATTAGCTGTACGAAGTCTGAGTAGTACGTAGAATTTATTCCATCGAATTCTCTGAATGCACGAGGCATGTTGTTGTTATTTTGTAAATTGGAAAGTGAGAATTGTCTTGCCGTAATGTCGTAATTGTGGCTAAGGACTAAGTGTGGGGTGGCCTAGCTTAACCCAACCTTAGTCGAAGCTAATTTTGATTTGAATAACATTGGGACTGTCTGTTTGATTTGACAGGAACAATGGCAAGCAGGCAAGAGAAAGGAAAGGGCGCATCTACATCGGGCGCCGGGAGGAAAAGAATTCGACCGGGAACAGCAGTCCCAACAACACCAGCGGTTCCGCATGGCCAACGCCATCAATATGGAACCCGATGGGTGACAGACGAAGGGAAGAAGTGGTACGCAAAGCACAAGGAAAACAAATACTTCCCCGAGGCGCACATTGCAAGAGAGCCGTTGGCACAGGAATTCCCCAGAATTGTACATAGGATTGATGTTGCCGGGATGATCTTCATCTTTGAAGAGCCCAAGGAGTGCAATCTCCACCTGATTCGGGAGTTCTACGCCAACTGGAACTCGACACTCCGTAGTCACACCGTCAAGATAAGAGGGCAGGTAGTCACCTTTGAGCCCCATCACCTTAATGCCATTTTGGGGGCGCGGGACACAAACGCCCATGTACTCCGGCAGCTGAACATCAGTCCACCATATGTGGATATCAAACGCACTCTGTGTGTAGCCCGTTCTACAGCACGGTGGAGCAGGCATAAGGAGAGGGGCTACCATCAGACACTTCCCTACTCTCAAATGAACAGGGAAGCTAGAATTTGGCTTAAGATCGTGTGTTCCTGCCTGATCCCGAGGGTGCACATGACAGATGTCACCCGGGATCATGTGTGCTTGGTCTACGCCCTGATAAAAGGGCTGGAAATTAATGTTGGGGCGGTGATTATCTCCGCCATGAAGAGAGCCCGGTTGCCTCAAGGGCACAGGTACGGGTTTGGTGGCTTGCTGACCACGTTCCTGAGAGGCCTGGATATTGAGGAGGAGGCCCTAGACTACATCCCGCTGATGGAGAGGCGTGCCTTGGACGTCACCAAAACTAAGGCACCCGACACCACTCACAGGCCAGTTCTCATATTAGCCGAGCGACATGCTCGGGATGATCAATATATGGCCCGCATGTTCGGGATGCAGATGTTGCAGTTGAGAATAGGCAGGAGGCTAGCAACAGAAGATGAGTTGTGGCAGCTCGAGCTAGATTACCCCTTTGGCAAAAATGTCAGGGCTCTATGCCGAGTGGGGCCAGCTTTTGTGGAGCTCATTGATAATGATGTCCCCACAGATGAGGAGACACGCCGGGATGACTCAGATGTTGAGTCAGATGAGGATAGCGGGGGCAATTCAGATATGGGAGATGAGGCAACAACACCTGACGAAGAAGTTGAATACTTCGATTGATCAGGGAGTTTCACCACCTACTCTTGTGCTATGCTGAATTTTGTGAACACTGGGGACAGTGTTAGATTTAAGTGTGGGGTGGGAGTAGTTAGGTGCTGGTTGTTTTGTTGTTGTTTATGTTCATGTTTTGTTGTGGTGCCTGTGAAAAAATTGTGACCCTGTGATTTTGGTGTTTATGTTTTGTATGGTAATTCGGTGTTGTAATTGATGTGAAGTTGTTGTGTGCTATGTGGAATTGTTGTTAGCTGGTTGTGTAAATATTTTTGTTTTATCAAAATTATCGATATTTTAAAATTTTTTTGTTGAAATATTCTTATGATTGGGTTTCGTAGCGTTTGTTTTCGGTGCTTTTACCGAGAATAGTCCCATTGAAACGAAGTCATGAATAGTGACCGTTCCCTATGATGGATGGATGAAGACCATCTTAAGGGAAATATAGTCGATAGGAGTAGTTTTTTTTCGTTCTTTTAATTTTTTTCTTTTGTTTGTTTGTATCCCAAACGTGTTGTTACTTTATGGTTCGGAATTCTTGTTGCGTGTTGTACATGATATTTAGAATGCAAAGGTGATTTGTATGAAAGCATGCAACTTTGTAAACGTGTTGAGGTACCTAGACCATAGAGTTCGATTCGGTGTGATTGAGGCTTAATGTTTGAATTCTTGTGATTAGATGATTGAAGAGTCTTTGAATATGTCTTGAGTTGAGCATGTGCAATGAGTGTGTGGTGAGGTTTCGATTATTCCATGCTACTGTGAAGTGTCTAGAACTTTCCTGGTGTGTGTACGAAACGAAATGAAGGATGTGTAGTGTAGGAAAGGATGTAGGCATTTCTTTGATTTAACCGAAAGTTTTTCCATTATCATACCTACCTTGAATGTACATCCTAGTTAGCCCCATTGAGCCATTAGCCTATTTTTTTTCTTTCGTCGAAAAGGTACAAACCGAGCTTAAGCCCTTCTTTTCATTATCCATGAATTTGATCCAAAACTCTTAAGCGCTAAAGAAAAATAATTTTCCCACAGTGTTAAGGAGTGAAAAGTGTGAAAAAGAAAGGAAACGCGAAGTGGTGAAAGTAAAGAAAAATTCAAGGGTGCACTTGTCGAATTTAATAAAATGAAGATGTATAACTAATCTTTGTTATTAAGTCGAGTGTGCTTAAAGAAATGGCAACAAAAATAAAGAAAGACTTCAAGAAGGGGAGGATGAAGGAAGAAACAATGCCCATAATGTGGTGGGATGTATTGAAAAGCGCTTAAGGATGCTAGTTGCTATTATTGGTTAGCCCAGTATTTACTAGTTCCTTAGCTTACATTACAACCCGTTAAGTGCTATGTGATCTTACATCACTCTTCCTTATATTAGTGGAGTAATACACTAGAGGCAAGCTTATGGGTCATGACATGATGCATGTGAATTCTTTGGGAGAGAGAGCAAAATCGTGTTCATATGCCCCTACATGTAATGTTTTTGAGATCATATGATTGAAAAGGGGGAAATTCTCTTGTGTTGTGAGGGCACATGCTTGATGAGAGACTGAATTTCGTGTCGGATATCTTGATCAGCTGATTTTCATGAGTTTGTCGAGATCGAGAGTCGACTCTTGAGTCTAGGAGGTCTTAATGTGTTGAATGTCAGTGTATTGATGAGACTATGCATGTTTTCTTGATGATTTGCTATGTTAAATAATCGGTATAACCGTAGCTTGAATTGTCGAGCCAAAGTATCTATGCTTGGGTGTCAATTGCATGAGATGTGAGATTATTGTTCGAGGACGAACAAGGTTTTAAGTGTGGGGTAAGTGATCTTGGGCAGAATTATATGCCCAAGTGATACTCAAATGCTTCATTTCATCTTGTTTATCCATCGATATTTGTACATTCTCATGTGATTTGTAGTTAAAAGGTGAATTTATACTAACCAACATGATTAGTGTTGTTTTGCAGGAAAAATGTAATTTTAGGAAGCTAAGATGCATGTTGGGAGAAATCGGGAATGGACTCGGAAGCAAGCAGTGGAAAAGGCCAAGGAAATGCAGCAAATTAAGGGGCTCCGCGATGGAGCCGTGTCACGCTGCCATCGCGGAGGCATTCTGCCCCGGATGATTAAAATTAGCCAAGTTCCAGTGGAGGTTCGCGTTGGTGTCGTGGCACGTTGGCCACGCCCCGCGTTGCACGTCGTGGCACGTTGGGCATACTTACCTGGAGGACCGGATTCCAGTGAGGGTCCGCGTTTGTGGCGTGTCACGGAGGCAGTGCTCCGCGATGCACTCCGTGACATGTTGCTTGTTATTCCAGGAAAAATTCCCACTAGTATAAATAGCACACTTAGGTTTATTTTTAATAATTCTGACTTGGTTGAGCAAGAACATGGGTTACAGGCAGTTGAGGAGACGAAAATCTTAGGGTTGTTCTCTAACTCTTTCTCCTTTATTTCAATTGTTTGTATGATTTACACTCATTTGATGATGTTTAATCCACAAATGAGTGGCTAAATTCACTTCTTGCTTAGGTTAAGAACATTTGTAGTGGAATGTAACTATTGATCATCTTGGTTTTTCATCTTTTCTTCTATGGTTGTTCTATTAATTCTTGTTCTTACCGCATTAATGTTTGGCCAATATTAATGTATATCTAAAAAATCCGGTTTGCGCTCGAAAGAGAAAGAAATTGAAAAGTTGTGAATTGGTTGGATATGATCTCTTCTTGGTTTGGGAAAATTGAGAATTGATTTACCTTCAGAATAGAAATATATCTGAAAGTCGTATTAGTTAATTAAGGAATTAGTTTCGTATGGCTAGAACATGAATTTCTTCTTATCACAGAAATGTAGGTGGAAGGTTCATGATTCTTAAGTTGGGTGAAATACGAGAGTTTTAATCCATAGGCAATAATTCTTGACTAGCAACCGAAGGAAAGATTAACCAATTTGTATCAATAAATTGCTTCCCTCCATGTTCGTTTTAGCCTCAGCATTCTCATTACTATAGTTCAGACTCAATTTGTACATTTGTTTTAGATTAGTATAAATTAGGAAACAAACTCCCAAAATCTTCTTGAAACTGTTGTCTGCATTATTAGAGTTAGAGTTTATTAACGCTTGATTCGATTATTACCTTGGTCCAGTCCCTGTGGGATCGATACTTGGCTTACTTTAGCCATTTTTCTACTTGTTCGACCACGTGCACTTGCATGTAGGCATTTGAAAACACCGAACACTTCCAGAGTTAGACTTGGGTGTGTGTTGATGCAGCGTGGGAGGGTGATAGCTTATGCCTCCCGACAGCTGAAGGTGCATGAGAAGAATTACCCGACCCATGATCTTGAATTAGCTGCGGTGGTGTTCGCGTTGAAGATATGGAGACATTACTTGTACCGGGTCCACGTGGATGTATTTATGGATCACAAGAGTTTTCAATATGTGTTCACACAGAAAGACCTAAACCTTCTGCAAAGAAGGTGGTTGGAGTTACTTAAGGATTATGCATGAGTGTCCTTTTCCACCTGGGCAAGGCTAATATGTCGCTGATGCGCTTAGTAGGCTCTCAATGGAAAGTGTGTCCCATGTGGATGAGGGGAAAAAGGAATTGATGAAGAATGTTCACCGGCTTGCAAGGCTGGGAGTTAGATTGATCGATGCAACCGATGGCGGTGTTGTTTTGCATAAGGGGTCAGAATCGTCCTTGGTGGTTGATGTTAAATCCAGGAAATATGAGGATCCAAATTGAGGAAGCTGAAGGAGGCGGTGTAGAGTCAGAAGGTGGAGGTTTTATCCCAAGGGGGAGATGGTGTGCTACAATACCAGGGTCAACTATGTGTTCCGGATGTCGACAATTTGATAGTTTGGATATTACATGAGGCACATGGTACTAGATATTCTATTCATCTAGGATCCACGAAAATGTATTGGGACTTGCGAGAAATTTATTGGTGGGATGGTATGAAGAAGGATATTGTGGAATTCGTAGCAAAATGTCCAAATTCCAACAAGTGAAAGTCGAGCATCAAAGGCCGGGAGGTGTACTTCAGGATATCAGCATCCCCACTTGGAAGTAGGAAGAAATCAATATGGACTTCATTACAGGTCTACCTCGTACTTTCTGGCAATACGACTCCATTTGGGTGGTGGTAGATAGGTTGACCAAGGCTGCACACTTCCTACCGGTTAAGACCACGGATTCAGTGGATGATTATGCTAAGTTGTACATTTGGGAGTTGTTTTGGATTCATGGAGTGCTCTTGTCTATTATTTTGGACCGAGGTACTTAGTTTACTTCTCAATTCTGACATTCGTTTCAAAAGGGGCTTGGGACTCAGGTTAAGCTAAGCATAGCTTTTTATCCTCAAACAGACGGCCAAGTAGAACGAACCATTAAGACCCTTGAGGACATGTTGAGGGCATGTGTTATGGATTTCAAAGGTAGTTGGGATGATCACCTACCCTTGATTGAGTTTTCCTTTAATAACAGTTATCACTCAAGCATCCAGATGGCACCGTTCGAGGCTCTGTATGGGCAAAGGTGTAGATAGCCAATTGGTTGGTTTGAGGTTGTGAGGTGGCCATGATAGGACCTGATTCATTTCATGAGTCGATGGTGAGGGTTCAGCTGATAAGGGACCGATTGAAAACAGCTCAGATTCGTCAGAAATCATATACTAATGTGAGGAGAAGAGATTTGGAGTTCGATGTGGACGATTGGGTGTTTCTATAGGTATCTCCCATGAAGGGGGTCATGCGGTTCAGAAAGAAGGGTAAACTCAGTCCTCGCTATGTTGGCCCCTATCGGGTTGTGAGAAGAGTTGGTAAGGTGTCATATGAGTTGGACTTGCCTTCAGAATTGGTTTCAATTCATCTCGTGCTCCATGTATCAGTTTTGAAGAAGTGCTTGGGTGATCCAGCCTTGGTGGTTCCGGTAGACAGCGTTGGTGTGAAAGATAGCCTAGTTATGAAGAAATTCTGGTTGAAATTTTGGATCGACAAGTTCATAGGTTGAGGAACAAAAGAGGTAGCTTTAGTTAAAGTTTTATGGAGGAATCAGCAGGTCGAGGGAGCTACGTGGGAGGCTGAAGCGGACATGATGGCTAGATACCCATATTTGTTCTCTACCGGCTCAGTTCCGACTTGAAGGTTTGAAGAGGAGATTCAAGATGAATTCTCAAGGTTTTCAAGGGGAAATCTCAATTGGGAAATTACGAAGGGTTAGAATTCTTCAATCCTAGGTATGTGAGGCTATGAGTGGTTGTTTTCTTCCACACCCATGCCCATACCCTATCAAAATGTGGATTAATTGCCTATGAATAAGTATGGGGTTTTGCCCAATTACATGATTATTCAATCTCTATACATGGGTATGATTAGATTGTATTTATATTGATGATTTATGAAGCTTGGGCGGATTCTAATTCGTTTTCCCTTATAAAATTGTTTTCTAAAATTTGAATCTAAAACGCCCATGGGTGAAGAGTTCATAAAGGAGGAGATGCTCGATAAATGTGTGATGATGATGAAGTTGATGATAAAAAGCATGTTTCTAAAACTACCCATGACTAAGTTGATGTTTTCAAAATTAATTGATTAGGTTTAAGTATGATAAAGCTTTGGGTGATGCCCATACATTGATTTAAAGTGATGATTTTCCCGACATAAGCGTACCACATGGTTTGAAGTGAAACTTCCAATCATGACCTGCAGGAGACTCTAGAAATCTATGTATTGTGTTGGTGTGGCACCCACTCCCATTCATATGCTGGTCTAGATGCTCCCTAGGACATGAGCCACTCAATAATAATATTCGCTCGCTCGAATTCTCCCCTCAGGCACGAGCCTCTCATCTTAGGATGTTAATTCTATCATTCATCATTCTCATAAAAAGAACACATCAAGGTGCATTATTTCAACATACAAGAGGTTATAATCTACTCCTGAAGTAAGTCATTATTAATTAACAACCCTCTAATTAACAGAGTATAACCACCTTACTAAACACTCAGCACAGTTAGATCATCATATCCACAATCTTTTTAAACAAGTAATCATAGTTCGATATCACATCATAACTACATTCTTGCAATAAGTTATCGATAATAGACTCACATAGCACGTAAATGTCTGAAGACCAATTTTATGTCAAGATTGCACAAATATATATGCCATTATATAGATTTTATCCCTATAAACCATAACCAACCTTGATTTGGAAAATAACAATTCAACTACTCCGCGGGAGCCTTTTATTTCCTCAAAGCTTCGAAATGCATGAAATCTAAACAACAAGGATAATTCGTTAATTACTCTTCAATTTTAGGGTCTAACATATCAAACCCTCCCCTTCGGGGTATTTTTGAAAGTAAAAACCTCAATTCTTCTAGGTTCTAGGTCTATATTTCCTATGTAGCCCTCGTTCCTGACATGTAATTCAGGAGAATGATCAACACTTTTCAACATCACCCAAATCACCCCACAATTCCAGACCTACTTTAATAGCCTAGGGTTCTTCCTCTACAAACCTTCCACCATTAGAGGTCTACCAATATTCTAGGATCAAAACTACTCATCTTAGAGATAGAGAATCGAAAATCTTACCTTGGGTGAAGAGGTTACTGCTCTAGAGAGTTTTCCCATTCCTTAGACCTCTGGGTCATGATTTTGAGAATAATGGGGTAAAATCCCATAATTCCCACTTAAAACCCACTTTCTAATTCCTATCGTCTACTGTAGTGGATCCACTACAGCGGTCATAGGGTCACTGCGGTGGTCCCAACAGTTACTCCCTAATTTTGCCATGGAGGGACTTCGACTGCTACCACAGTCACTGCTGTAGTGGGAGTCCCACCGCTACAGTGGTCTTCCAGACCAGTAGCTACCCAAAAATGCCCAATTCCCTACTTAGTTTATTTCACAACCTCCTATATCTCCCTTATCCTATTTTCCGTGTTCCAGGCCTTTAACCATCCCGTAATGACGTCCGGATCATCATAAATAACTATAAAGTTTAGCACAATTATTGAATTTGATACTTTAATATATTTAACAACTACAAGATGTTAAAAAATGAAATGAAAAGAAACTAAAATAAGTTATTGGACTTTTAAAGAAAATATAGAGAATCATATTTAATTAGTTTGTAAGGATGGTCATTAGGAATCAATTAACACTCAAATTATTTAACCTAAAATTATTCAGACAATATCTAATAGATATATGACACACAACCAAATAAAAAGCTAAATGTCTATAACTGCATTGTGCAAAATTCTGAACTAACAAATTGGTGAATTTTTCAATAAGAACTATAAACTAAAATAAAGCAACAAAATAGTTATAAATTTCACTACACTTTTGAGGGTGTCATTTACATTCTTAGGAATCACCATTGCACGTCAAAAAAAGTTTAAAATCAGATGCAGTAATGAGCATCTATATGACAATGCAAAAACTTATACCTACAGTTCTCATCATATCTTTAACTAACATAATATTTAATACAATATTAAAGTCACTTTTCTGTAATTTGTCACAATTGATTTGTCCATCATCTATCTAATTTATTCTCACATAGTTAGCAATTCAAGATTTCTCAAGTTTTGCAAGAACGTGAAACCTATGAAATACATTAAGATAAAACAAATATAAGGGAATAATAATAGATAATAATTAATGATAAATTTATTTAATGACATATCAAATTAGATTACAAAAAACTTTGATGAACACTACATTTCTAGCTTCATTTGTTATTTGTCCATCATCATCATAATCTAAAATTTTCTTGAAACATGCGGATAACATACCATGAGTTTTATCTCTGAACGTGCAGATAACATACCTACCCACATTTGCGTAGATACGATCTCCCTATAAAAAATTCAAAAATCTATATTATATCCATAAGAAGGTAGTCAACATATGCCTTTATAATGATAATAAAATGATAAAAATACCCTTCTATCCTACAGTAACATCTCTATTAAAATAGGATTGTCTGTCTTTTTGATATCAAGAACCATCCATAATCGCACGACACGAACTTTCAAACACTATTGCATCTTTTTTCCGCATATCTCACTGATAAAGTCAATTTTAGTACATATTTCTTGTTGAAGATTTTTTTTTTGAATATTTGTAATGACTTCAAGGTAGTTTTTTTCCTATATTCTATACTTTGAATGATTAGTATTATGTTGAATGAATCCCTCTGAAATATATATAATATTTCATAGAAATTTTTTCTATTATAATGACTATAATTATGACATAATTTTTTTCATATAAATCGTATAATTGCTAATCAAATAATGATTTGTTGCTATGTCTCTTATTCAAATTCAAGTTATAATAGTATCTGATTTAAATTGAAATAAATCACGTAATTACCAGTTCTACGCCATAATAAATTTTCACAATCTTTCCTTGATAATATACTGATTAAATAATCTAAATTATAAATATATAAAATATGTCATAGAAATATTTTCTATCAGAATAACTCTAATTATGACGTGATTTTTCCATCTATATTATGTAATTGGCAATCAAATAATTATATACTGCTACATCTCTAATTATAAAAAATAATCTAATCAATATTATTTCTTACAACTTTTAATTTAAATACAAATATATCATGCTAGAATTAATTTTAAACAATAAACTTTTGCAATCTTTAATTGTAAATAATTTAAGTTTGTAATGACTCGGACTTTGTTAGAGGATGGTTAAGGGCCTAGAACACTCTAGCTAGGAAATGAATAGAAAGGGCTGTGAAATTTTTTCTAATTGTGAAACTGGTGAATTTTTGGGTTGTTATTGATTCAAGGGACCGCTGTAGTGGAGGGAATTTCGCTGAAGCGAGACTGTGGTCACAGTTGTTGTTCCACCGTGGCGAACTTGGGATGTAATCGCTAGAACCGCTGCAGCGACACTATGGCCGCTGCAGCAAAAATATGACCACTACAGTAGACAACGGGAATCATAAAGTGGGTTTTAAGTGGAAATTACGGGATTTTACCCCATTGTTCTCAAAATCATGATCGAGAGGTCTAAAGAACGGGAAAACCCTCCAGAGCAGTGAAACTTTTCACCAAGGTAAGATTTTCCGGTTGTTTATCTCTACATGAGTAATGTTGATTCTAGAATACTTATAGACCTTATATGGTGGAATTTTGGGAGGTAGAAGACCCTATATAGTTAGACTAGGTCTGAAATATGGGAAGACTATGGTGTGTCTAGACTTGATAATTAGCAGTATTGATCACTCTCCTAAGATTTTTGTTGAGAACAAGGATTATACGAGAATTGGGACCTAGAACTTAGTAGAATTATTGTTCACTTTTGAAAGTACCCTGAAGAGGAGGATTTGATCTTCTAAAACCCTTATTTCGAAGAGGGAGTAATTAATTACTCTTTGTTTGTTGTAGATTACAAGCACTCTAAGGCTGTGAGAAAGGGCAAGGCTCTGGTGGAGTAATTAATTCGTCGTATTCGAAATCAAGGTAGGTTATAGTTATAAGGTTAGACCCTGTGTAATGGCTTGTATGCTTATGTAATGACTATATTTGATTGGTCTTCGAAAATTCCTTGTTAGCATTTTCATGTGAATAATGGAAATTATCATGTTGATATGAGGTAAATATAATCTGTTGTTGAGATCATGTGAAAGTGTGTAATGAAACTCGTGTTATGAATCTATCATGTGAATTTAGTGTTGTATTTGAGCAAGTGAGAGAATGGAGCATAGACTCTAATGAATTAATATGTATATATATATGTGGTGTCGATATGTAATGCACTTTGTTCCGATTAAAGGATGAGAACGGCTTAAATATTAACTATTTTTTGAACTGAGAGGCTCAAGCCCGAGAGGAGTATTTGGGCGAGAAAATATTATTATTGAGTGGCTCATGTACGAGGGGAGCATCTGGATGAGCATATGAGTGGAAGTGGGCACTACGTTAGTACGGTACATAGATTTCTAGAGTCCCCTGTAGGTCATGACTGGAAAAGCATAAATAAGACCCTCTGGCATGTGTGTACACTAATTGTATGGTTGAGTGTTTATAGTGAGCTGGCGGAGATGTGTGTCTGTCATGTCATCTTTGGTTTTCGTGTTATGCACATTACTTATGTGGTGTTGTCCTTATATGCAAATGAATTGTATGAAAAATGTGCTAAGAGGTTGTGTCAATTACGGTTATGTTGTGTGATTTTGATATTTAAGGATATGCCTTTAGTTCCACGCGTGACTTGTCACAGTGTCGGAACTTGACGAGTGGATTTTTCTGTATTTCCTATTGAACTTGTGAGTGATACTTCATGATGTTAATTGTTGTTCTTGAGTGTGCTTATTTGAGAGATATTGGTGGAATATATGAATGATGAACCTGATGAGATGAAGAACTGGGAAAGTGCAATATAGTCGAGCTACTGTCTAAGGCAATACCACTGTAGCAGAACCCTTTTCTTTTGTGGCGAGACCGCTATAGCAGTCAAGTGACCGCTGCAGCGAATGGCCTAATCTAGTGAGCAGGCCGGCTGTTCCTTGAGTAGAGCTAGTGTGTCTGAAATCATTCGGTATGTTCTTTTTATGTTGAAGATTGGTCTTGTATTTTTATTGTTGTTTATATGTGTCACGACCCGAACATAGGCTCAGATCGAGACATGGGACAAGAAGCCCCGAGAGACTCCAAGTCGACCCATGGCATGAACATACATCTAACTCAATCAAATAAAGCAGAAGACTTAACATAATAAACATAGTGGAAGTCTAATCATAACATAACATCGGAACCAGAATTCACTTCATGCATGGCAAGCTAATTACTACATACAGTCTGAAAGCCTCTAACATATCTAATGGGTTGATGGGACAACGCCCCCAACTAACCCGACAAGTCTGAAATTGAAAATACAAGATAACTAATAATAAGTAGTCCTCGAGAGATGAAGGACTCACCACTGAAGCTGAATGCTAACTCCAGAGAACTGGCTAGTGACGGGGCTGAGTCTTAAGATTAGAGCCTGTATCATGAAACGATACAGCATAGAGTATGCAGTCAATACGTGGAATGTACCGAGTATGCAAGGTAAGTAAAACAACTAAGTAAGTAAAAGCCAAGATCATGCATATCATAAACATTTAATCATAAGAGTCTGAGAATAGGGATTGCATGCTATTATCTAAAAAAATGACTTAAACATACTGAATTGAATGACCCAAAGCGGAAAACTATTAATCATAAGTAAAACTGAACATTGGGTCAAACCTATTGAAAACATAATAACATGACTGATGAACATGCATAACTAAAATCATGAGGAACAATGGTATGATTGAGCTTGTGGTATGTTTCGAAATATAGCTTCTCATATGAATGAATTCATAATTAAGATGTAGGTCATTATTGAGCTTTGTCAATAGACAATGTTGAGCTTCATATCCAAATGATGTCTAGTCTATGCATGATTTCATTATGAGCTTTGTCAATAGACAATGTTGAGCTTCGTCTCATACGATGTTGAATTAGGCATGATTTCATGATGAGCTTCGTCAATAAGACGATGTTGAGCTTTGTTATATATGATGTAGAGCATTGCATGTTTTGGGAGAAGAGTCTAGCACCGAGCAGGTTAAGGGTCGATTACCCTATGCCCCAGAACTACGCACCAACGTAGGTTGATTCTATTATATTATCGGGACCTCCCTTGTGAGCTATCCCCGGCCCGATTGGCCCTTCAGCTTGATATCGATATCATTGTATCGTCCATCACCCTAGAAAGGTTATGGATGGCTCTACCCACTTGAGTGTAATAGTTGGGACCACGTAAGCTCTATCGTGGTATGTCGGTTAAGTGACGAGTCTCCCGATGTCTATATCATTAAAATTTGCATATTCATTACTCATGATAATTATCTTATGCATGCATGTTCAAAAAGCAAGGTTTGACTCATCATTCCACTTTTGATATAAATGTTATGTTTCAGCTTTGAGTCATTCTAGTCAGTTATGATGTTCTAAAGCTATGCATGATCATGTTATGATGAGAGTACGATTTCAGAGTGTATGCAAGTAGCCTTCTACTTATACTCAATAGATTATGATGTGTATGAATTGCTTTAAAATGATTTATTTTACTTAAGCGGTTTTACTTACCTCGCATACTTAGTACATTTCACGTACTGACCACATACTTTCTATGATGCACTGTTTCATGATGCAGGATCCGATTCTCAGGTCCAGCCCCGTTCATAGTCGCTTATCAGAGTCAGTACCTGCTTGGTTGGTGAGTCTTCATCTTTCGAGGACTAGACTTTCAGTTATTTTGGTAGTATTTTCAGTTTCAGTATTATTGAGCTAGTGTGGGGAGGGGGGCGTTGTCCCATCAACTCATCCAGATTAGAGGCTTATCAGACTTAGACATGTATTCAGCTTTAGATGTTCATTTTGTTGTTATGTTAAGATAGACTTCCACTGAAATTTTTAACTATGTTTCTTCATGTTTACTGAATGAGTTAGTTAATGCTTATGCCATGGGTTGACTTGGGGTCTCTCGGGGTCCCTTGTCCCGTGTCTATGATCCGGGCCTCTACTCAGGTCGTGACAACACTGGGTCAAACTTGCTTTAGAACATATATATATATATCGTGAATGATAATCATGCAAACTGAAATCATGAGGAACAATGGGAGACTCGTCATATAACCGACATTACCACGATACAGCTTACGTAGTGGGCAGAGCCGTCCAAAGCCTTGCCAGGGCTAAGGACGCTACCATGATATTGATATAAAGCTGAAGGCCCCTTGGGGCAGGGGAAAGCTCACAAAGGAGGTCCTAATCTGATCATACCTACATTGGCGCGTAGTTCTAAGGCATAGGGTTGACTGACCCTTAGACTACTCGATGCTAGACGCTACTCCCAAAAACATGCATATGTTCTCCATCGTTTTTCAATGAAGCTGACCGTCATCTAGGATGAATTTGAGTAATCATGTACATATAAAATTTGAAATCATACATGAGGAGCCTTAGCTCAAACCATACCACAAGCTTAACATAATTGGGAGTCTTGACTCCAAAACAATGTGGTAAGCTAATTAACATGAAATCATACATCATAGATATGGGCTTGCCCAATACTTAAACATGGTTGGAAATACTTGATTCACTTGAAAACATGATCGTAGATATGGGTAACTTGAAAATATGCTTTTCATCATAAATATCTTATCATACTTGAACATACATCATAAATCTCAACTTTCATGAACTTCTCATGGATGGGCATTATAATTTATAAAACTTGAAAACACGATTTATAATTGAAAACATTGTAAAACTTTCCCATGAATCATAATTCAATAATAGAAACATTCTTAGATCATACCCACGTAGAAAATAAGGAAATTCATGCATTGGGTTAAAACCCCATAGGATCAACATATAGATTTTCATGAATTAAAGAGGGATTGGTAATGAGTGTGAACAAATTCACCCATTCATAACTTTACATACCTGAGAGAATCAGATTCTACAACTTCTCTAATTGACCAAGGAAGAATTGAGAAGAACTTGGAGGAAATTGAGCTTAATCATCTTTCTAGACCTTTACTCTTGCATGCATGAATAAGAATAGCCTAGAATGACCTTAATCCTCTTAAAACTCATTATTCATAGCTTAAAACGATATATTTTAGGCCTTAGGATCATAGAAATTATGGATAAGCCATTATTAAATTCTCAGGGAAAACCTGCCTGCCAGTCCCAACGAGTGACTGGACGAGTCGTTACCATAGGGCATGAGTCATCATCTATTGTCGTTAAGTGCACTGCCACTTTTCCTCAAAGGGTCCCCACGAGAGACCTAATGGCTCGTCGCTGGTGACCACGACTAATGATCACCTTCTGTTACCTCCACTGCCCAAAACCTTAAGTCTCTGATCAACTGATGACCATGACTAACCTAACGAATTATGGCATCTGACCATAACTTGTGGTGTCCATTCATGGGGTACACTGCTAGTTCATCCATCATCCTTTAACTGTCCTTGACCACAGATGACCTGACGACTCGTGGGGTTGACCACAACTCATGGTCACATCCGTGGTCACCCCAAATTTGAAATTTCCAGGAAAGTCATCACTCCTCACCACGAGTCACTTAACGACTGGTGATCAACCTGACGGGTCACATGACGACTCGTTCTGTGACCTGGTGCAGAAAATTTTGTTTTCTCCATTTCAACTCCCGAGTCTAATCTTTGGGCATTCGGGGTATAACAATATCTCTCCCTTGGGAAAATTCATCATCGAATGTTGACAATCATACACAAAAGTAGAGAAACGCAATTATCATACTCAAATACTGATCATATAAGCTTGAAAAGTGATGGAATAACTGACTCCGATTTGAACTACATGACAAAATTGAATTCATGAATCATACATACATCTATTTACATGAAAGAAAACTGGGGCACATGAACTAAACATGGAACTTAATAGAGTTTTTGGGCAAAAACTGATACCTCAAGCTAGAACTAAGCCGATAGGGAATAAATGTGGGATCTAGCCATCATATTTGCTTCTGCTTCCCACATAGCTCCCTCAACATGATGATTCCTCCATAAAACTTAAACAGAAGCTACTTCTTTATTCCTTAGCCTTCAAACGTGATGATCCAGTATTTCCACCGAAACCTCTTCATAACTAAGGTTGTCTTTCACACCGACATTGTCCACCGAAACAACTAAAGCTGGATCACCCAAACACTTCTTTAGGAGCGATATATGGAAAACTGGATGGACTAAAGTTGATTCTGAGGGCAACTCCAATTCATATGCTACCTTGCCAACCCGTGCCATAATCTGGTATGGGCCAACATAATAGGAACTGAGTTTCCCTTTCTTTCCGAACCTCATCACTCTCTTCATGGGAGACGCCTTCAGAAACACCCAATCATCAACTTCGAACTCAAGTTCTCTTCTCCTCACAACCATATAGGACTTTTGACAACTTTGAGTTATTTTCAAGCAGTCCTATATGAGCTGAACTTTCTCCATAGTCTCATGGACTAAATCTGGCGCTATCATCGCATATTCACTGACTTCAAACAACCAATAGGCGATCTATATCTCCGCGCATAGAGAGCCTCAAACGGAGCCACCTGAATGATGGAATGGTAGCTGTTATTGTATGCAAACTCAATAAGAGGCAAATGATCATCCCAACTACCCTTGAAGTCAATCACACATGCTCTCAACATGTCCTCGAGAGTCTGAATAGTCTGCTCCGCCTGACCATCGATTTACGGATGAAATGTTGTACTGAGCTTGACCTGAGTATCAAGTCCTTTTTGAAATGATCTCCAAAACTGAGAGGTAAACTAAGTACCTCTATCTGATATTATGGACAAGGGCACTCCATGCAACCGAACTAGATCTCGGATGTATAGTTTGGCATAATCCTCTGTCGAATCAGTGGTTTTGATCGGTAGAAAATGAGCCGCTTTAGTCAATCTATCTACAACAACCCAAATGGAGTCATATTGCCGACAAGTGCGAGGCAACCCTATGATGAAGTCCATATTGATCTCCTCCCACTTCTAAGTAGGGATACTAATGCCCTGAAGCACACCCCCACCCCCCGGTCTCTGATGTTCAACCTTCACTTGCTCACAATTTGGACACTTAGCTACAAATTCTGTGATGTCCTTCTTCATGCCATTCCACCAATAGATTTCTCGTAGGTCATGGGACATCTTTGTCGCACCTGGATGTATTGAATATTTGGAACCGTGAGCCTCATGCAACATTCGATTTCTCAAATCGCCAACGTCCACAACACACAAGTGACCCTGATATCGAAGCACACGATCTCCCCCTTTGGAGAAGACCTCTACCTTCTAATTCTGAATGGCCTCCTTTAACTTTACCAAAATAGGGTCCTCGTCTTGTCTAGCTTGCACATTAGCCACCAAGGATAATTCTGACCCGTTCTAAACTATAACACCACCATCAATCGAGTCAACCAAATAAACTCCCAACCATGCAAGTCGATGCACATCCTTCACCGGCTCCTTCTTTCCCTCATCTACACGGGACACACTCTCCATAGAAATTTTATTAAGTGTGTCTGCCACCACATTGGCCTTACCCGGACGGTAAAGGACACTCATATCATAATCCTTGAGTAGCTCCAACCACCTCATTTCGCGTAGATTTAGATCCTTCTTTGTAAACACATATTGTAGGCTCTTTTGATTCATAAACACATCTACATGGACCCCATACAAGTAGTGTTTCCAAATCTTCAATGCAAATACCATCGGCGCTAATTCAAGATCATGGTTGGGTAATTCCTTTCATGAACCTTCAGCTGCCAGGAAGCACATGCTATAAATTTACCATGCTGCATCAATACACAACCAAGACCGGTTCTAGAAGCATCGCAATACACCATAAATCTATGAGTACCCTCAGGTAAGATTAACACCGGTGCTGAGGTAAGTCGAGTCTTCGACTCCTGAAAGCTCCTCTCACATGCCTCCAACCATTGGAACTTCACTTTCTTTTGGGTCAATTTGGTCAATGGAACTGCAATAGATGAAAATCCCTCAACAAATCTCAGATAGTAGCCAGCTAAGCCCAAGAAGCTCATGATATCTAAAGGATTCACCAGTCTAGGCCAATTCTTCATCGCTTCTATTTTCTGAGAGTCCACCTTTATACCCTTGCTTGACACCACATGACCCAAAAATGCCACTAAATTCAACCAGAACTCACACTTGCTTAATTTAGCATATAATTGGCGATCCTTGAGAGTCTATAGTACCACCCTTAAATGAGCGGCATGCTCCTCCTCGCTCCGAGAGTATAACAGGATGTCATCGACAAACACGATCATGAGCATATCCAAGTATGGCTTGAACACCCTGTTCATCAAGTACATAAAGGTTGTAGGAGCATTCATTAGTCCAAAAAGACCTAACTACAAACTCATAATGACCATATCGAGTCCTGAAGGCTACGTTCGAGATGTCACTCTTCCAAACCCTGAGCTGATGGTATCCGATGCTGAGATCTATCTTCGAAAAGCACTTGGAACCCTGAAGTTGGTCAAACAAATCATCAATCCTTGGAAGAGGATACCTTTTCTTGATGGTGACCTTGTTTAATTGTGGATAATCAATACACATATGAAGAGAACCATCTTTCTTTTGGACAAAGAGAAATGGTGCACCCCATGGGAATTTGTTTGGTCTGATCAATCCCTTATCTAAAAGTTCTTTCAATTGCTCATTTAACTCCTTTAGTTCGGTTGGAGCCATTCTATAAGGAGAAATAGATATAGGTTGCATATCGGGAAGAAGATCAATACCAAAGTCAAACTTCCGCTCGAGAGGGATTCCCGATAGATCCTATAGAAGACATCTAGATACTGGCACATTACTGAGGCTGACAGGATAGTCGGGGTCTCAAATGTGGCATCCTTAACCCTAACTAAATGGTACACGCAACCCTTGGAGATCATCTTTCTGGCCTTAAGATAGGAAATGAAACGGCCTACAGGTACAGCTGAACTACCCTTCCATTTTATGACTGGCTCACCCTAAAATCTGAACTCTACTGCCCAGGTTCTACAATTAACTGAGGCATTACATGAAAATAGCCAATCCATTTGTTGAGGTGACTTTCTAAAGGACTATGACCGAGCAACTTCTATACGCCCGTCTAGCTACAGCTGAATCACCTATAGGAGTAGAGATTGAGAAGGGTTCCCACAAGATTTTAGGATTGACTCCAAAACTACTAGCCACATAAGGCGTCACAAAAGACAAGGTAGCCCTTGGATATAACAAAGCATATACATCAAGGTGGAAAACTCGTAACATACCAGTGACTACATCCAGGGAGACCGCCTACTCTTGGCGGGATGCTATGGCGTAGAATCTATTTTGGCGTTGACCGCCACCTGTGCTAGTAGATGCCCCCTTCTAGGCTGGGCATACTGGTGGAGCTGCTTAACTAGAAGCTGGGCCTCGGCCCCTTTCATGGACCTATCTAGCTACTGGGCAATCTCTGAGCATATGTCGGGCTTCCCACACCCGAAGCAAGCACATGTACCTGCCAAACACTAAGTTGTGTGTCTCCTGCCACACCTGTTGCAAATTGGGATACTGGAGGCTACGGGCCTGTTGCTCTAACCCCTAGAGCCTGATGCTCATCCCCTATGGTCGTGCCTAGCTCAGGATGGCACACTCATCACTAAATATACTATGGCTGAAGATCTCTGGTGGGACTGCTGTCGATGCCCACCACCTTGTCTCGGCTGAGAGAACCTATATTTGTCTGTCCTGACCCTCTTGGCCTCTTTCTCCTTCAACTGCACTGCCTCCATCTATTGTGCATACAAGAATATCCGAGAAAAATCCATATCCTGATAAAGCATGGCCGTTCTGCAATCCTTGTCTAGATAGTCCGCCACCCCATGAACAAACCTGCTCACTCGAGCCCTTTGGTCAACCGCTAACTCTAGGGCGTACTTTGATAGACGAGTGGACTATAGGGCATATTCCTGCACTGTCATCTTTCATTGTTTTAGATTCATGTACTCGGTCATCTTCAGCTCCCTCATCTCGTGAGGGAATAACCGATCTAGAAAAGTGATGTGAAACTCATCCCAACTGATAGGGCCAGCTTCGGCTGCCTTACTATCCTTCCACTGTCTAAACCAAATGTGTGCGACCCCCTTCAACATGTATGAGGACAAATCAGCACACTTTTGTCCATTCACCCCCATGACCTGGGTGATCTTTAGAATCTCATCAATAAACCCATGTGGATCCTTGTCCACCCTTGCCCCAAGAAACTCTGGTGGGTTCATCCTTAGGAAATCTCTGACTCGTGTTGCCATCATTTTCCCGTTCTACGAGACATGCGCTACTATTTTTTGGTTGCCCTGGGCGATCAAGGCCTATGCTAGCATCTGAATGGCTTCCCTGAATTCAACGTGGGCAACCAGCTTCGGTGCATGGTGCTCATGGGCTGGTGGGGCTTGTTAGTGCCCTTTCTCATTGCCATCCTCATGGCCATTTCCATTTCCACATCTTCTGCCATTGACTCTACGGGGAGCCATGATTCTGCAATCGCGAATAGCACGAGTTAGAAGGCTAGAGAGATATTTCACCGCACTATATAGATCATGAAAAAAGGGAATATTTCATAAACGTCTTGAACCCTCTTCGTTATAAGTATGGCATGCTTCACATCCATGAAAAAGACTCTACTTAAAGTGACATTCAAACACCCTAGGACACTTAAAATTCTATTGCTCTGATATCTAGTTTGTCCAACTCAAACATAGGCCTGGATCAAAACACACGGGACAAGGAGCCCCAAGAAAATCCAAGTCAACCCACGGCATGAACATACATGTAACTCAATCAAATAAAGCGGAAGACTTAACATAATAAACATAGCGAAAGTCTAATCATAAAATAACATCGGAACCAGAAGTCACTTCATACATGATAATCTGATTACTACATATAGTCTGAAGGCCTCTAACATATCTGATGGGTTGATAGGACAACGCCCCCAACTAACCCAACAACTCTGAAACTGAAAATACAAGATAACTAATAATGAGTAGTCCTCGAGAGATGAGGACTCACCACTGAAGTTGAATGCTAACTCTGAAGAACTTGCTAGTGACGGGCCTGAGCTTGAAGATCGGAGCCTGTACCATGAAACGATACAGCATAGAGTATATGGTCAGTACGTGGAATGTACCGAGTATGCAAGGTAAGTAAAACCTCTTAATTAAGTAAAATAATTTAAAACATGCATAATGTAAAACATAATCAAGTTAAGAATTTGAGAGTAGGGCTTGCATGCTATTTTTTGAAATCATGATCTGAACATAACTAAACTTCATAACTGAATCGACTGACCCAAAGCTGAAATCTGATAATCATAAGTAAAACTGTACGTTGAGTCACACCTACTTTAGAACATATATATATATATATGTATATATATATATATATATCATGAATGATAATCGTGCATAACTAAAATTATGAGGAATAATGGGAGACTCATCATATAACCGACATTACCACGATAGAGCTTACGTGGTCCTGGCTATCACACTCAAGTGGACAGAGCCATCCAAAGTCTTTCCAGGGCTAAGGATGCTACCATGATATCGAAAAGAAGCTGAAGGCCCCTTGGGGAAGGTGAAAGCTCACAAAGCAGATCCCAAATAATCTGATCATACCAACATTGGCGCGTAATTCTAAGGCATAGGGTTGACTAACCCTTAGCCTACTCGGTACTAGACACTACTCCCAAAAACATACATATGCTCTCCATCATTTTTCAACAAGCTGACCATCTTCTAGTGACGAAGCTGAGTAATCATGTACATATAAAATATGAAATCATATATGAGGAGCCTTGGCTCAAACCATACCACAAGCTGAACATAATTTGGAGTGTTGACTCCAAAACTATGTGGTAAACTAATTAACACTAAATCATACATCATACTTGAAGATATGGGCTTGCCCAATACTTAATCATGCTTGAAAATACTTGATTCACTTAAAACATGATCATAGACATGGGTAACTTGAAAACATGCTTTTCATCATAAATATCTTATCATACTTGAATATACATCATAAATCTCAACTTTCATGAACTTCTCGTGAATGGGCATTATAATTTATAAAACTTGAAAACACGATTTACAATTGAAAACATTGTAAAACTTTCCTATGAATCATAATTCAATAATAGAAACATTCTTAGATCATACCCATGTAGAAACATAGGAAATTCATGCATTGGGTTAAACCCCCATAGGATCAACATATATATTTTCATGAATTACAGAGGGATTGGGCATGGGTGTGAACAAATTCACCCATTCATAACCTTACATACCTAAGAGAATCAGATTCTACGACTTCTCTAATTGTCCAAGGAAGAATTGAGAAGAACTTGGCGGAAATTGAGCTTGATCACCTCTCTAGACCTTTACTCTTGCATGCATGAATAAGAATAGCCTAGAATAAACTTACCCCTCTTAAAACTCATTATTCATAGCTTAAAATGATGTAGTTTAGGCCTTAGGATCATAGGAATTACATATAAGACCTTATTAAATTCGCAGGGAAAAACTGACTGCCAGTCCCAATGAGGTACTAGACGAGTTATTACCACAGGGAATGAGTCGTCGTCTATTGTCATTAAGTGCACTGCCACTTTTCCTCAAAGGGTCCCCACGATGGACCTAACGGCTCATCACTGGTGACCACAACTCGTGGTCACCTTCTGTTACCTCTACTGCCCAAAACCTTAAGTCCCTGATCAACTGATGACCACGACTAACCTAAAAAATCATGGCATCTGACCACAACTTGTGGTGTTCATTCATGGGGTACACTACTAGTTCATCCATCATCCTTCAACTGTTGTTGACCACGGATGACCTAACGACTGGGGTTGACCATGACTCATGGTCACATCCGTGGTCACCCAAAATTTGAAATTACCAGGCAAGTCATCACTCCTCACCATGAGTCACTTAAAGACTCGTGGTCAACCTAACAGGTCATATGACGACTCATTCTGTGACCTGGTGCAGAAAATTCTATGTTCTCCATTTCAACTCCTAGGTCTGATCTTTAGGCTTTTGGGATATAACAATATATGTTATGATTTGGGGTTGGCCAATGATGCCTACCAGTACTATATTTTGTAGTGACCCTACGCCTGCACTTCTTTTTTGAGTGCAAAACTAGATATAGGAAGTTCCTCACGTCCTCACCTATAAGCAGCAGCGAAGTTTGAGAGGGGTGAGCTATCCAAGGAGGAAATACCACTATCCCATCGAGGATGACTTTCTTTTGGACATTTGATTTTTTTCACTTTTCTTTATGCTTTATACTTAGCATTTCATAAAGTTGTAAGAAGACGTCTGGTGTAATGACAATCAGTTCTTGGGATTCATAGTGAATTTTGTTTTGAAATCGATTTCTCTGGATAATTAATTTAGTTTGTTTATTTTGGTAAAGGTTTTCTTATGAATAATGTATTTCGGGTAATGTTGGGAATTATTGATTCTCCCACTAGGGGGGATTAGCATGGGTGCCAATCATGATCAACTGGGTCGTGAAAAAATTGGTATCAGAGCTCTAGGTTTGTTGATCTCATTACACTAAGACGGTTCTAGTAGAGTCTCACGGATCGGTGCGGGGACGTCCGTAACTTATCTTCGAGAGGCTGCAGGACTTTAGGAAAACTCCTTTCTTCTTTACCCTCACGCAATTAGTTGATTCCAATTGGTATCTGGTAATCCAAATTGGTATCTAAAAACTTTCTCTTCTTTTTTTCTGAGATGGTGAGAACACGCGCCAACGGCAACAAAGACGCAACACCCGAGCCATCAGTTTCAACCGCAGTTCGCAGCATAGGAATGGGCAAAGGTCGTGGATTGAGACCCGCTACTTCTAGAGGAAGGGCTCGTGCTCTTGCTCCAGTCAGGGAGAGGTCTGTATCTCCTGTGCCACCAGCAGTGGAGGAGCGGGTGGCTATTAAGGTCAAGGTCTAATGCAGGGAGAAGCTCCTGTCGCGCTAGCATCCTCTAAGGTTCTATCTCAGGTCCTCAACCTTCTGAGCGGCCTTATGTGAACTAGTGAAGCACTAGCAACTCCTGCTAGGCAGCAGTCGAGGATACACCATGCAGCTGTTGTGGCTCGTGGATTGATGACATGTTTGAGGTTGTTAGGTTTCTGAGGCTGATAACATGACCAGTAATGATAGGTGATGAGCATGACTTGTTTTGGAGGTTCACCAGGATGAAGCCTCCCACTTTCTACAGCATAGAGTCAGAGGGCGCCAATGAGTTTATCATTGACTGCCATGAATGGCTCCACAAGATGGGGGTGGTGGAGAGATACGGAGTAGAGTTCGTTAACTTTTATTTGATAGGGGATGCCAAGCTCTAGTGGAGAGCTTTTGTGGAATGCAGACCAGCGGGGTCAGCCCCATTGACTTGGACCCAATTCTACTCCATGTTTTTGGAGAAATATGTTCCCCGCATTCTGAGGTACAAGAGACGGGATGAATTCACCACCATTGAGTAGGGGATATCATTTGTTGCTGCATACGAGGCT
Organism: Datura wrightii; assembly: GCA_035772735.1. NCBI lineage: Eukaryota > Viridiplantae > Streptophyta > Magnoliopsida > Solanales > Solanaceae > Datura > Datura wrightii. The sequence continues at coordinate 7,919,783 of JASDFA010000008.1, read as the reverse complement.
TATTTTCATTCACTATCCAGGTATGCCCTACCCTTATTGCCCACGGAGGAGGAGAGTATTAGGCGGTTCATTAAGGGACTGTATGTGTCTCCAGGTATCAATGTTGCAAATGGTCTCCTTTGGTAAGACCTTCTAGTAGGTGGTAGAGTATGTGAAGTCAGTTGAAGGGGTGAGACAAGAGGGTTATACAAGGAATTCCGAGAAGAAGGCTTAGAGAGTGGGTTATTTCAGTGGTTCGTATGCTAAGGTTCCGGCACTGAAAAACGCTCAAAATACACCTCTCATTTAGAGAAAGCGTAAGCAATCATCTTATCAAAATAAATATTCCCGACGGATATTGGAGTCGAATCCCACAGAGAATTAAGTCGATAATTCAAGAGTTGTAAACTAATTCAAACTAGAATCCATAGTTGTTCAACATTTGAAAAGTAAATTATGGAAAATTTTAGGGAAAACACTATCTAATTCTAAATTAAGACTAATTGGGGGGAATTCCATTTTTTGCAATCACAAGTGATATGGCTAGGGGCATTCTATAGATGAGATCACAACTAAATCGGGATTTTCTTTAGTGCCTTAGACTCAAAATTTGTAATACCCCGGAAGTCCCTAAAAACATACCAGAGGGTTCAAGATAAAAAGTAGGAAAATGTTGCTAGGGCCACAGGACGAGTCTTCTAGTGACCCGGGGGGAGACTTCACGAGTCGTTAGGTGACTCGTGAAGTGAGAGAAAGATGGCAAAGGTTCATGGGCAAGGTGTGACCACAGGAGGAAGCCATGAGTCATGAAGTGACTCCACGACTCGTGGAGTTGGTCGTGGTCTAGAGCAGAGTCAAAAATGTAGGGTTGGCCAGTAGATTTCACGGGGTTGGTCACCACGAGTCGTCAGGTTCACCACGACTCATGGTGTCCCTCGGTGGTGACTGGCAGTATGAATTTTCCCTACATTTTAGTAAGGGTGTTTTCATAATTCCTAAGTTATAAACTACGTCATTTTAAGCTTAGTTAGAAGGGTTTTAAGAGTACTTAACCTATCATAAGCCTTTCCATTTCATGAATGCAAGATTAAAGTGAACCATTTGAGATCAAGCTTGAGAATTCCCTAAGTTCTTCCCCAAACCTCTTGGGCAATGAAGGAAGGGTGTGAAATCAGATTTATCCAGGTAAGTGGGGTTATGAATGAGAGTATTCCTTCACTTTCATGCCCAAATCCTCTTCTATATTCATGTAATTCAAGGTTGATGAGTCTATGGGGTTTTAACCCAATCTGTGAAATTCTCTAAGTATCTATCATGGGTAAAAATCTATTCATGTTTCTAATGTTGTTTTAAGATTCATGGGCATGTTTTACAATGACTTTAATTACAAATTTATGATTTCAAAGTCTTATAATTATGATGCCCAATTATGAAAGTTCATAAAAGGCTGAGATTATGATCTAAGTTTTCAAGTATGATGAGATGTCTATGATGAAAGCATTATTTCAAATTAGCCATGTTTATATCCATGATTTTGACTATATCCAAGCATGTATAAGTTTGGGCAAGCCCATATGATCAAGTATGTTTCATGATTTACTTCAATTTCATGTTATTAGCTTACCGCATGGTTTTGGAATCTAAACTCCCACTTTTCAGCTTGTGGTATGGTTGAGTCGAGGCTCCTCATGATATGTTTTCAGATTATGCATGTACTATTATGATTCATCTTCATCTCAAGATGATGGTTTAGCTTCATTGAAAAATAATGGAGAGCATATGCATATTTTTGAGAGTAGTGTCTAGCACCAAGTAGGCTAAGGGTTCAGTCAACCCTGTGCGTCAGAACTATGTGCCAACATAGGTATGTTCAGATTATTTGGGACCTCCTTGTAAGTTTTCCCCTCCCCCGAGGGGACTTCAGCTTGATATTGATATCACGATAGCGCTTTTAGCCCTAGAAAGGCTTTGGACGGCTCTGCCCACTTGAGTGTAATAGTCGGGACCACGTAAGCTCTATCTTGGTAATGTCAGTTATATGATGAGTCTCCCATTGTTCCTCATAATTTGAGGTTATGCATGTTCATCAGTTATGATATTATGTTTTCAACAGGTTTGACCCAATGTTCAGTTTCATTTATGATTATCAGTTTTAGCTTTGGGTTATTCAAATCAATTATGATATTCAGTGATGTTTAAATCATATTTTCAGATAATAGCATGCAAGCCCTACTCTCAGAATCTTATCTTTAATTGTTTTATGACATACATGATTTCAGTTTACTTACTTTGCGGTTTTACTTACCTTGTATACTCAGTACATTTCAAGTACCGCATACTCTATGCTGTATCATTTCATGATATAGGCACAGACGTTCAGGATTAGTCCCGCCTCTAGCCAGATCCTCATAGTTAGTATTTCCCAACTTGTTGGTGAGTCCTCATCCTTCGAGGACCTTCTTACCAGTTATTTTCAATTTTAGTTTATTAGTGAGTTAGCTAGGGTCTTGTCCCATCAACTCGTCAGATTCTAGAGGCTTATCAGACATAGTATGTATTCAGCTTCGAATTAGTGTTTTTTATTCTATTGTACAGATTGTTATTGAATTTTCAAACTTCCATTATTTAAAATGTTATATTTCCACATTTATTATGTTGAGCTTTAGTTGTCATGTTCATGACATGGGTCAACTTGGAGCCATTTATGATTCTAGGTTTCGTGTCTAGATTCAGACCTATGTTCAGGTCATGACAAATCTGGTATCTGAGCATTCAGTTTTAAAGTGTCCTAGGGTGTCCGAAAGCCGCGTTAAGTAGAGTTTTTTTCATGGGTGTGAAGCGCACCACACTTATGATGAAGAGGCTATGAAATATTTTAGGAAATTTCCCTTCTTTCATGATCTATGTTGTGCGATGAAATGTCTCTCTATCATTCTAACTCGTGCTATACTCGTTTGAAGAATCATGCCTCCTTGCCAAGATAATGGAAGAAGGAACGAGAACAGAAATGTCCATGAGAATGGTTATGAGAATGGCAATGAAAGTGGGAACCAGCAGGCCTCACCAGCCCCCGAGGATCATGTGCCCGAGCTTGTTGCCCATGTTAAGTTTAGGCAGTCATCTAGATGTTAGCATAGGCATTGACCTCCCAAGTCAACCAGAAGGCGGTAGCGCATGTTCCCCAGAATGGGAATGCGGCAGCGGCAAGAGTCAGGGACTTTCTTAGGATGAACCCTCTGAAGTTCCTCGGATCGAAGGTGAACAAGGATCCACACGAGTTTATTGATGAAATCCAGAAGATCACCAAGATTATAGGGGTGACAAGTGAGGAGTGCGCAGACCTAGCCTCTTATCAGTTGAAAGGGGTTGCCCATATCTGGTTCAGACAGTGGAAGGATAGCAGGGCAGTTGGAGCAGGTCCCATTGGTTGGGATGAGTTCCATATCGTGTTCTTGGATCGGTCCTTTCCCCGAGAGATGAGAGAGATCAAAGCAAATGAATTTTCGAACTTGAGACAGAACAACAAGACGATCCAGGAGTATGCTCTAGAGTTCACCCGCCTGTCCAAATATGCACCAGAGATGGTGGTTGATCAGAGGGCTCGAGTGTGCAGGTTCGTACATGGGATAGCAGGCTATTTGGTCAAGGATTGCAGGACCACTATGCTTCATCAGGATATGGACTTCTCGCTCTTGATTTTGCATGTCCAGTAGATAGTGGCAGTGTAGGTGAGTGAGCAGGAGAGAGAGGCCAAAAGGGCCAAGACCGATAGTTTTGGGTTCTCCCAGTAGAGTTCTGGTGGTGGGCATCATCAACAGTCCCATCGGAGATCATCAGCCCCAACGCCATCAGTAGCAAGTGTGCCATCAAGATCTAGGCACGACCAGAGAGGACGAGCATCAGGCTCTCGAGGTTAAGGGAGCAGATCCTTAGAGCCTAATATTCCAGGTTGTTATAGGTGTGGCTGAAGGCACATTGGTCAGTGCCTAGCAGGTACAGGTGCTTGTTTCAAGTGTGGGAAGCCCGAACATATGCTCAGAGATTGTCCAGCAACTAGACAGGGCCATGGTAAGGGCTGAGACCCAGCCACTAGTTCAACAGCCCCACTAGCACACTCAGCTAAGCAGGGTTCCTTCACTAGTGCAGGTGGTGGTCAGCGTTAGAATAGATTCTATGCCCTCGCATTGCGTCAGGAGCAAGAGGTTTCTCCAGATGTAGTTATTGGTATGTTACGAGTATTTTACCTTGATGTATATGCATTTTTAGACCCAAGGGCTACTTTATCTTTTGTGACGCCCTATGTTGCTAGTAGTTTCGGAGCCTGTCCCAAAATCCAATCAGAACCCTTCGCAGTCTTTACTCTAGTCGGTGATTTAATTATAGCTTGATGGGTGTACAGTCACCTTAGTAGATTTAGTAGATCTAGCCATGACAGATTTTGATGTTATCTTTGGCATGGGTTGACCACATGCATTTTATGCCTCAGTAAATTGTAGAACTCGTGCGGTAGAGTTCCAATTTTTGAGTGAGCCAGTCCTAGAGTGGAAGGGTAGTTCAGTTGTGCCTATAGGTCACTTCATTTCCTACTTTAAGGCCAGAACGATGATCTCTAAGTGTTGTGTGTACCATCTAGTTAGGGTTAAGCATGCTACATCTGGAACCCTAACTATACAATCAGTTTCTGTAGTGTACGAATAACCAGAAGTGTTTCCATATGATCTACCGGGAATTCCTCCTTAGCGGGAGATCTATTTTGGTATTGAACTTCTTCCGATACGCTACCTATATCTATTCCTCCTTACAGGCTCCAACTGAGCTAAAGGAGTTGAAGGAGCAGTTGAAGGATCTTTTAGACAAGGGCTTCATCAGACCTAGCAAATCCCCGTAGGGTGCGCCAGTATTCTTTGTCTGAAAGAAGGATGGTTCCCTCCGGATGTGCATTGACTATCGGCAGTTGAACAAGGTCAAAGTCAAGAACAGTTATCCCCTCCCCAGAATTGATGACTTGTTTGACCAGCTTTAGGGTTCCAAGTGTTTTTCAAAGATAGACCTCAAATCCGGATATCATCAGCTCAGGGTTAGAGAGAGTGACATCTCGAAGACAGCCTTCAGGACTCAGTATGGTCACTATGAGTTTGTAGTTATGTCGTTTGGACTAACAAATGCTCTTGCAACTTTTATGGATTTGATAAACAAGGTGTTCGTACCATATTTGAACATGTTCATGATTGTGTTCATAGATGACATTCTCATATACTCTCGGGGCAAAGAGGAGCATGTCGCTCATTTGAGGGTGGTGCTACAAACTCTTAAGGATCGCAGTTGCTTGCTAAATTCAGCAAGTGTGAGTTTTGGTTAAACTCAATAGCACTTTTGGGTCATGTGGTGTCAAGTGAGGTTGTACAGGCGGACTCTCAAAATATAGAAGCTGGAAGAATTGGCCTAGACCAGTGATTCCTTCAGATATGAGGAGTTTCTTGGGCTTAGCTGGTTACTACAGGAGGTTTGTGGAAGGATTTTCATCCATTACAGCACCATTGACTAAGCTGACCAAGAAAAAAGTAAAGTTTCAATAGTCAGAGGCCTATGAGAAAAGCTTCCAAGAGTTGAAGACTCAACTCACCTCATCACCAACAGTGACCCTACCTAAGGGTATCGATGGGTTTGTGGTATATTTTGATGCCTCAAGGATCAGCCTTGGTTGTGTATTAATGCAGCATGGTAAAGTTATAGCCCATGCTTCCAGGCAGCTGAAAGTCCATTGAAAAGAACTATTCCACTCATGACCTCGAGTTGGCAGCGGTAGTATTCTCTTTGAAGATTTGGAGACACTATCTGTATGGGGTTGTAATGCCTCGGAAACTCAAGTACTATACCTGGGACATAAATTAGAGAAAACTGGGAATTCTGCTTCAGGTCACAGAACGAGTCATTCTGTGACCCATGGAGAGTGACCACGAGTTGTTAAGTGACTCGTGGTGAGACCTGGGGGCTTATTTTGAAATTTTGGGTGGTTGAGGTGACCACGAGTCGTGGTCCACCCCACGAGTCATGAGATGACTCGTGGTCAAGGCTAATGTGAAGACCAAGAGAATATGGGTAGTGAACTTCACGATTAGTCACCACGAGTTATGATCCAGGCATGATTCATTAGGTGACCAGTGGTTCAAAATAGATGGGAGAGTATGGGTGTTGGTAGCGTAGTTGACAAGTGGATCACCATGAGTCTTAGCGTACACCATGAGTCGTGGTGACCAATAGGGGATTCTGAGTAGTGGACCCAATGACCGTGACCACGAGTCGTGGTCACTGGGCACGAGTCGTAGGGTCCCCAATGGGGACTAGCAGTCAGTTTTCCCTGCGAATTTTCTAGGGTCTTTCAGTAATTTCCTACCCTCCTAAACTTTAAACTGTGTCATTTTAGACATAATTTCAGACCTATTAGTGGGGTTAAACGGTTTTCCCCCTCATTCGCACCCATCTTCAGAAAAAAATACCATAACCTTTCATCTTCAGAAGCTCTCAAGAAAGACTAGGATTTCCTCCATTGCAATAGTACAAGCTTCCATCTTTGGGGAAATTCATTATCAGGAATGTGGAAATTCAACAAAGGGATAGTTCTTCCCTTGTGACCCCCGAAACTCTCCTCAAATTTCTTTATGAATCTAAGCCCTGAGCTTTCGAATGCGAAGAGATTATATGTAAATTATCTTTGAATTCGCATAGAATGATATCCACAATCATTTGTAGACATGATTTCCATCAGTTCATGAGTAAATTGATATTATTTCCACAAAAGTGAATCTTAGCCCTGCAGATTCTCGAATGTTGAGAAATCCTTGATAATGTCTTGTTTAATCCATGTAGAATCATCTTGTATTTTAATTATAGGTATTTTCCCACCAACTAATGGTAGTATTGATGCTTATCTATGTGCATCAACTTCAGCCCTGTTTCTTGAGGGTAGAACAGACTAGAAATTCATTATTTGAAATGATAAACCTTGGAATTTCCTTGACTATACTAGTGAAGTGAACTCTCTCACTACTTTACATGCTAAATTCTCAGTCAGCTACATGATTGTCTAGCCTTAGTCAAAATATGAAATTTCTCAGTGTCAGTCAGAAATGTCAGCTGACCAGTTTGACTACGAAACTTCCTGAGGTGTCAGTATCACCTCCTAGTTATCAGAATCAGATTCAGAATCCAATTTATTAGTCCACTAGGCGGTCATGACACTTTAGACATATAGTTCTGACTAGCCTTAGGACTCCAGTTCAAATTTCATTTTGTTCTCAAACGGTTACGACGCTTCTAGATAAGCAGCTTTGACAAGTCTAGAACCCAGTTCAGATTTTAGTTTGTTCTCAGACGGTTATGACGCTTCTAGATAAGCAGCTCTGACAAGTCTAGAACCCAGTTTCAGAATCTAGTCCGTTAAGACTCTCGGGGTACTTTCAGACACATATCCCTGACTAGTCTTGGGCCCCAGCTTCGAGCTATCAGCCTAGTATTTAGTTTAGGTTTATCCAATAGGAGTAGGACTTAGCACCGAGCGGACCAAGGTTCCAGCACACCTAGGTTCCCAGAACTACATTACAGTGTAGGTTTCAATAATTATTGGCCTAATTGGCCCCAGACTTTTGTGATCACCTAGTTCATGCCTTTATACCCTGGCAAGATATATTGGGTCCTATCGGTGGGGTGTATACCTCGGACTCCACGTCTAGATCATGTGGTTACATGTCAGTTATAGACTCTCCCACTAGTCAGTTTAGGCTAGTCTCCTTCTAGTTCAGTTCAGATCAGTAATCTAGACTTTGAAAATGCTTTGACCATCAGATAGGGTCTTCTAGAGCACCTCAATATTGTAGTTGTTCAATCCAGTAGCTTTAGTTGGTCATTTCATGTCTTCCAGTTCGGCTTTTTTTATTATTTATTCTATCGTATTATGTTCCTCGCACTTACTCAGTACATTCAAGGTACTAATACATACTTTTATGTTGTATCGTTTTATGATACAGCTACAGGATCACAGTCCCAGCCCTGTTAGCAGACCACATATCGAAGAACTCAACTATCCAGTTGGTGAGTCCTCATCCTTCGAGGACGAAGATTACTTGCTTTAGTTATGATTTCTTTTCTGTTATTTTGATTTGGATTTAGTTGGGGGTTTGTCCCAGCAGCTCATCAGACCTAGTGGCTTTCAGATGTAGAGCTGTTTTCAAACTAAGAGTGATTTTATTAAATATGTAATCTTGTTCAAGTGTTATTCAGTTGCACATAATTTTTTTTTATGTTACTCAAAAAGCCAGTGTATTATACACCAGGGAATGACTTGGGGTCACTTATGGCTACAAGTGACGTGTTCCGTCCAGGGTGTAGACATGGGGCGTGACAAACTTGGTGTTAGAGCACTATGTTCGGAGTATCCTCCAATGTCTAAAAGCCGCATTGAGTAGAGTTCTCTTCATGGGTGTGAAGCACGCCACACTTAGGACGGGGAGGCTATGAGATGTCATTAGGAAACTTCCCTTCATTTCATACTCCTTATCATGCGTTGAAATTCAATTCCAAAAATCATTCTCCTAACTTGTGCTCTACTTCATCTCAGTGATTTATGGCTCCACGATGCAGCAATGGAAGGAGGGATAGAAATGCCCAACAGACAACTCCACCAGCCCCATAGGACGACTCGGTATCAACTGAAGAATTCAGGGCGGCCATTCAGCTACTCGCCCAAACTGTGACCAACCAGGTGAACCAGCATGTGGTTCCAGTTAATAACAATGGGTCTACGGCAGCTTCTAGGGTGCAGGACTTCACCTGAATGAACCCTCCATCATTTCAGGGATCCAAGGTGGGGGAGGACCCCCAAGAGTTCGTAGATAAGATTAGAAAGAATACCCGTATAATGGGTGTTAGCTCCTCCGAGAGTGCTAACCTGGCTGCCTAACAGCTAAAAGGGGTAGCCCCATGTCTGGTATGAATAGTGGAAGGAGGGGCGACTAGCGGGAGCAGGACCGATGGAGTGGGAGGAGTTCAACACCACCTTTCTGGATAGATTTTTACCTAGAGAGCTCAGGGAGGCCAAGGTAGCGGAGTTCATAAACCTGAGACAGGGAAACAGAACCGTGGAAGAGTATGCTCTAGAGTTTACCAGGTTTTCCAAATATGCTCCAGAGATGGTGGCTGAGCCAAGGGCTCGCATGCTGAAATTTATGAATGGGGTGTCAAACATGGTTCTCAAAGAGTGCAGGACCGTGATGCTGATCAAGGATATCGACCTCTCAAGTATGATTGTTTATGCCCAGAAGATCGAGACTGAAAAATTGAGGGATGTGGAAAAAAAGAATAAGTAGGAAAGGACAGGCCAGTCAGATCATGGACACTAGAGGTCAGGCGGTAGCAACCGCCCATAGCAGCAGCAGAGGGCTCCAACACCCAGCTCAGCTAGCGCCCCTACCTTTCGGTCCTGCCAGGACTAAAGGGGTGGAGCATCTGGCTCTCAATCTCAGAGCTACAGTACTAGGAATAGATATCCAGTCTGCCCCAAGTTCGGCAAGAACCACCCGGGAGAGTGCCTTCAGGGTCGAGAGGACTGTTTTGGTTGTGGACAGCTTGAGCATCAGCTCAAGGAAGGCCCGTCAGCAGGACAAGGGAGATCGTAGTCCACCACCTCAGCAACTCCAACAGGCCGACCAGCTCAACAGGCTAACACATCAAGTACGGAAGGAGGCCAACGCCAAAATCACTTTTATGCATTATCATCTCGTCAGGATCAGGAGAATTCACCAGATGTAGTCACGGGTATGTTATGTCTTTTCCACTTAGATGTATATGCCCTGCTTGATTTGGGGGCCACACTATCGTTCATTACTCCCTACGTAGCAGTTCAGTTCAATATCAGTCCAGAAGCACTATCAGAACGTTTCTCGGTCTCCACCACAGTTGGTTAGTCAGTTAGAGCTAGCGGGGTATATAGAAACTGTCCAATATTAGCATGCAATAAAGTCATTCCAGCTGACCTTGTAGATTTAGACATGTTGATTTTCACCTCATTCTTGGCATGGATTGGCTACACTCCGTGTATGCCTTAGTTAGAACTAGGGTCGTCAAGTTTCAATTCCCTAATGAACTAGCTTTAGAATGATCGGGTAGTAGTTCAGCGCCGAAGGGTAGATTTATTTCCTACCTTAAGACCAAGAAGCTTATTTCTTAGGTATATATTTATCATCTAGTTCGGGTCAAGGATTTCGATTTTGAGACCCCAACTATCCAGTGAGTCCCTGTTGTTAGAGAGTTTCCAGATGTGTTCCTTGAAGATCTTCCCGGAGTCCCTCCTAAATGGGAAATTGACTTCAGCATAGACCTAATTCCAGATACTCATCCCATCTCCATCCTCCTTATATAATGGCTCCGGCTGAACTTAAGGAGTTGAAGGAGAAGCTAGAAGATCTTCTTGATAAGGGTTTTATCAGACTTATCATCTCTCCCTGGGGTGCTCCAATGATATTCGTGTGAAAGAAAGACGGTTCCCTCAGAATGTGCATCGATTACCGTCAGTAGAACAAGGTCATAGTCAAGAACAGGTATCCCCTACCCAGAATTGATGACCTGTTCTACCAACTTTAGGGAGCCAGCTGTTTCTCCAAAATAGATCTCAAGTCGGGGTATCATCAGCTAAGATTCAGAGAGTATGACATATCAAAAATAGCTTTTAGGACTCGGTATGGTCACTTCAAGTTCGTGGTTATGTCCTTCGGACTAACAAATATCCCTACAGCCTTTATGGACCTGATGAATAGTCTTCAAGCAGTATTTGGATATGTTCATCATCGTATTCATCAACGACATTCTAGTATACTCTAGAAATGAGGAAGAGCGTGCTAACCACCTGAGGATAGTGCTTCAGACACTCAAAGACCGCCAGCTGTTCGCCAAGTTCAGCAAGTGTGAATTCTGGTTGAGGTCTGTGACTTTCCTGGGTCACGTGGTCTCGGGTGAAGACATTCAAGTTGATCCTTAAAAGATAGCAGTAGTGAAAGACTAGCCCAAACCAACCTCCCCAACCGAAATTAGAAGCTTCTTGGGTTTGGTCGGTTACTACCAACACTTTGTAAAGGGCTTTTCTTCCATAGCATCTGTACTGACTAGGCTAACTCAGGAAAAGGTGAAGTTCCAGTGATCAGATGCATGTAAGAAGAGTTTCCAGGAGTTAAGAATTCACCTCACTACTGCTCCTGTATTGACTCTACCAAAAGGATCGGATGGATTTGTAGTTTATTATGACGCTTCCAGAGTTGGACTCGGTTGCATTCTGATGCAGCAGGGCAAAGTGATAGCCTACGCCTCCAGACATCTCAAGGTTCATGAAAAGAATTATCCAACTCATGACTTGGAGTTGGCAACAGTAGTGTTTGCATTGAAAATATGGAGACATTACCTATAAGGGGCTCATGTTGATGTTTTCACCCATCACAATAGCCTTCAATACGTATTCAGTTAGAAGGACCTGAATCTCTATCAAAGAAGGTGGTTGGAACTCCTAAAGGATTATGACATGAGCGTGCTATATCACCAAGGAAAAGCCAATGTGGTGGCTAATGCACTAAGCGGAGTATCTATGGGAAGTGTGGATCATATTGAGGAAGGCACAAAGGAGTTGGCGAAGGATATTCACAGGCTAGCTTGGTTAGGGGTACAGTTGGTTGACTCAGCTGAGGGTGGAGTGGTGATGCAGAGCGGGTCAGAATCCTCTTTGGTTGTTGAAGTTAAGTCCAAATAGGATGAAGATCCCATCCTTCTTAAACTCAAGGAAGTGGTTCTCAGAAAGGAGGTTGAGTCTTTCTCCAAAAGGGGAGATGGTGTGCTTCGCTATCAGGGCAGATTGTGCGTATCGAACGTCGGTGACCTGAGATAGTAGATATTGGCTGAAGCACACAACTCGAGATACTCCATCCACCCTAGTTCTACTAAAATGTACCGTGATTTGCAGGATATTTACTAGTGGAACAACATGAAGAGAGACATCGCCGAATTCATAGCCAAGTGTTTGAACTGCCAGCAAGAAAAGGTATAGCATCAGAGACCGGGATGTATGAATCAAGATATCAACATACCCACGTGGAAGTGGGAACAAATAAATATGGACTTTATTATGGGCCTACCTCAAGCTCATCGGCTACATGATTCCATCTAGGCAGTCGTAGATCGGATGATTAAGTCAGCACATTTCCTCCCAGTTAAAACTACATATTCAGCTGAGGACTATGCTAGACTTTACATCCGGGAGTTGGACCGGCTTCATGGGGTGCCATTATCCATCATCTCAAACAGAGGTACCCAGTTCACCTCACATTTATGGAAGTCTTTTTAAAAGGGACTTGGTACCCAGGTCAAGCTCAGCATAGTTTTTCACCCGCAGACAGATGGGCAAGCTGAGCAGACTATTTAGACCCTAGAAGATATGTTGATAGCATGCACGATCAATTTCAAGGGTAGTTGGTATGACCACTTGCCTCTTATCGAGTTTGCGTACAACAATAGTTATCACTCCATCATCTAGATGGCCCCGTTTGAGGCATTGTATGGTAGACAGTGCAGGTCTCCTATTGGATGGTTTGAGGTTGGTGAAGTTGCAATAATCGGGCCAGACTCTGTTCATGAAGTTATGCAGAAGGTATAGCTCATCCGAAAAGGATTGAAAACAACTCAAAGCCATCAGAAATCTTATGCTGATGTGAGGAGAAGAGAATTGGAGTTTGCTTTGAATGACTGGGTCTATCTGAAAATTTCACCCATGAAAGGGGTGATGAGGTTTGGAAAGAAGGGAAAGCTCAGTCCGAGATATATGGGACCCTACAGAATTCTGAGGCAAATTGGCAAGGTAGCCTATGAGCTGGAATTACCTTCCGAGTTGGCTTCTGTGCACCCAGTATTCCATGTGTCATTATTGAAGAAATGCATTGGTGATCCAACTTCAATTGTGTCATTGGAAAGTGCAGAAATAAAGGATAGTCTCTCATATAAGGAGGTCCCAGTCCAGATCCTTGATTGTCAGGTTCGTAAGCTGAGGAACAAAGAAGTAGCTTCAGTCAAAGTCTTATGGAGAAATCAATAGGTGGAGGGAGCTATGTGGGAGGCCAAAGCAAATATGATGGCCAGATACCCACACTTATTCGCTATCGCCTCAGTCACAGCTTGAGATGTCAGTCCCGCCTTAGAACTCAATTTAGTTTTCATGTTCAATTCATGTGTTTAAGTTTCTTTTGTTTCTTGGATGTATGTAAGAAAAGTGAATTCAGTTCAATTATGTAGTTTGAATCGGAGGTATTTATTTCGTCAGTTTTTGGTTTAATGATCAGTATTTGAATATTATCATTGCATCTCTCTACTTTTCTATGTCTTTTCTAACATTCGAGGATGAATGTTCCTAAGAGAGAGATATTGTAATACCCCAGAAACTCAAGGACTAGACTGGGACTTAAATTAGAGAAAACTGAGAAATCTGCTTTAGGTCACAGAATGAGTCATTCTATGACCCGTGTGGAGTGACCACGAGTCATTAAGTGACTCGTGGTGAGTCCTAGGGCTTATTTTGAAATTTTGGGTGGTTGAGGTGACCACGAGTTTGACCACGAGTCGTGGTCCACCCCATGAGTTGTAAGATGACCCATGGTCAAGGATAATGTGAAGACCAAGAGAATATGGGCAGTGAACTTCACCATTAGTCACCACGAGTCGTGATCCAGGCCACGATTCATTAGGTGACCCATGGTTCAAAATAGATGGGAGAGTATGGGTATTGGCAGTATGGTTGATGAGTGGGTTCACCACGAGTTGTAGGGTACACCACGAGTCATGGTGTCCCTCGTGGTGACCAATAGGGGATTCAAGGCAGTGGACCCAACGACCGTGACCACGAGTCGTAGGGTCCCCCGTGGGGACTAGTAGTCAGTTTTCCCTGCGAATTTCCTAGGGTCATTCAGTAATTTCCTACCCTCATAAACTTTAAACTACGTTGTTTTAGACATAATTTCAGACCTATTAGTGGGGTTAAATGGTTTTCCCCCCTCATTCCCACCCATCTTCAGAAAAAAAAATACAGTAACCTTTCTTCTTCAGAAGCTCTCAAGAAAGACTAGGGTTTCCTCCATTGCAGTAGTACAAGCTTCCTTCTTGCGGGAAATTCTTTATCAGGTATGTGGGAATTCAACAAGGGGATAGTTCTTCCCTTGTGACCCCCGAATAGAAATTGGTGCTTATCTCTGTGCATCAACTTCAGCCTTGTTTCTTGAAGGTGGAACAGACTAGAAATTCATGATTTGAAAGGATAAACCTTGGAATATCCTTGACTATACTAGTGAAGTGAACTCCCTTACTACTTTACATGCTAAATTCTCAGTCAACTACATGATTGTCTAGCCTTATTCAAAATATGAAATTTCCCAGTGTCAGTCAGAAACGTCAGCTGATGAGTTTGACTACAAAACTTCCTGAGGTATTAGTATCACCTCCCAGTTATCACAATCAGATTCAGAATCCAATTTTATTGGTCCACTATGCTGTCATGACACTTTAGACATATAGTTCTGACTAGCCTTAGGACCCCAGTTCAAATTTTAGTTTGTTCTCAGACGGTTACGACGATTCTAGATAAGAAGCTCTGACCAGTCTACAACCCAGTTCATATTTCAGTTTGTTCTCAAATAGTTACGATGCTTCTAACTAAGCAGCTTTGGCCAGTCTAGAACCCAGTTGCAGAATCTAGTCCATTAAGATTCTCGGGGTACTTTCAAACATGTATCCCCGACTAGTCTTGGGCCCCAGCTTTGAGCTATTAGGCTAATATTCCATTCAAGTTTATCTAGTAGTAGTAGGACTTAGCATCGAGAGGACCGGGGTTCCAGCGCACCTAGGTTCCCAAAACTACATTGCCAATGTAGATTTCAATAATTATTGGCCTAAATGGGCCTAGACTTTTGTGATCACCCAGTTCATTCCTTTATACCCTGGCAAGGTATATTGGGACCTACCAGTGGGGTGTATACATCAGACTCCACATCTAGATCACGTGGTTACGTGTCGGTTATAGACTCTCCCGCTAGTCAGTTCAGTCTAGTCTTAGTCCAGTTCAGTTCAGATCAGTAATCCAGACTTAGGACGTGCTTTGACCATCAGACAGGGTCTTCTAGAACACCTCAGTATTGTAGTTGTTCAGTCTAGTAGCCTTAATTGGTCATTGCATGTCTTCCAGTTCGGCATTTCTTGTATTATTAATTCTATCGTATTATGTTCCTCTCACTTACTCAGTACATTCAAGGTACTGATGCATACTTTTATGCTATATTATTTTATGATATAGCTGTAGGATCACAATCCCAGCCCCGTTAGCAGACCGTATACCAAAGAACTCAGCTATCCAGTTGGTGAGTCCTCATCCTTCGAGGATGAAGATTACTTGCTTTAGTTATGATTTCTTTTCTTTTATTTTGATTTAGAGTTAGCTAGGGGTTTGTCCCAGCAGCTCATCAGACCTAGTGTCTTTCAGACGTAGAGCTGTTTTTAGACTAAGATTGATTTTATTAAATATGTAATCTTGTTCAAGTGTTATTATTTTTCTTTAAATTTCCGTTGCATATAATTTTTTTATGTTACTCAAAATGCCAGTGTATTATAGACCAGGGATTGACTTGGGGTCACTTGTGGCTTCAAGTACTGTGTTCCGTCCAGGGTGTAAACTCGGGGCATGACAACGGTCTATGTAGATATGTTTACTGACCACAAAAGCATACAATATGTGATTACCCAGAAGGATATAAATCTACGTCAAAGAAGGTGGTTAGAGCTTCTTAAGGATTACGATATGAGTGTCCTTTATCATCTGATAAAGGCTAATGTAGTGGCAGACACTCTTTGCAGGCATTATATGGAGAGTGTCCCATGTAGATGAGGAGAGGAAAGAGTTAGTGAAGGATGTGCATCGGCTTGTACGACTAGGAGTTCGTCTTGTTGACTCGGCAGATGGTGGTGTCATTTTTCAGAATGGATAAGAATCTTCTCTGTTGACTGAAGTCAAGGCTAGGCAAGACGAAGATCCTATTTTGGAAAAGCTAAAGGAGGCGGTTCCGAATCAGAAGGTAGAGGTTTTCTCCCAAGAGTGAGATGGTGTACTACGATATCAGGGTCATTTGTGTGTTGGTTTGGATGTTATATGAAGCTCATGGTTTTATATATTCTTTACATCCAGGTGCCACCAAGATGTATCGTGACCTACAAGAAGTCTATTGTGGAATGGCATGAAGGACATAACATAGTTTTTTGGCAAGGTGTCCGAATTATCAACAGGTGAAAGTTGAGCATCAAAGACCTGGAGGTATGCTTCAGGACATGAGTATCCCTACTTGGAAGAGGGAGTAAATCTATATATACTTCATTATAGGTTTGCCTCGTACTCGTCGATAGTATGATTCTATTTTGGTTGTTGTAGACAGGTTGACTAGAGCAGCTTATTTTCTATCGATCAAGACTACCGACTCAGTGGAGAATTTTGCTAAATTATATATTCGAGAGTTAGTTCGGTTGCATGGAGTTCCCTTGTCCATTATATCAGATAGAGGTACTTAGTTTACCTTCTAGTTTTGGTGATCGTTTCAGAAGGGACTCGGTACTCAGGTCAAGCTTAGTACAGCTTTCACCCACAAACAGATGATCAGGCTAAACGAACCATTCAAACTCTTGAGAATATGTTGAGATCATGTGTGATTGATTTCAAGGATAGTTGGGATGATCATTTACCTCTCATTGAATTTGCATATAATAACAGTTACCATTCCAGCATTCAGATGGCTCCATTTGAGGCTCTTTATGGGTGGAGGTGTAGATCGCCTATTGGTTGGTTTGAAGTCGGTGAAGCTACTTTGATAGGACCAGATTCAGTTAATGAGGCTATGGAGAAAGTTCGTCTTATAAGGGAAAGTTTGAGAACAGTTCAGAGTCGCCAAAAGTCCTCTGCGGATGTGAGGAGGAGAGAACTTGAGTTCGTGGTTGATGATTGGGTGTTTTTGAAGGTGTCTCCCATGAAGGGAGTGATGAGGTTCAGAAAGAAGGGGAAACTTAGTCCCTATTATGTTTGTACCGGATTGTGAGACGTGTTGGCAAGGTGGACTATGAGTTAGAGTTGCCCTCAGAGTTGGCTTCAGTATATCCAGTTTTCCATGTGTCACTTTAAAGAAATGCATGGCTGATTCGACTTTGGTTGTTCCGGTGGAGAGCGTAGGTGTGAAGGATAGCCTTATCTACGAAAAGGTTCTAGTTGAAAAACTTTATTGTCAAGTTTGAAAGCCAAGAAACAAAGAAGTGGTTAAGTAAAGGTTTTGTGGAAGAATTAGCATGTTGAGGGAGCTACGTAGGAAGCCAAAGCAGATATGATGGCTAAAATACCTGCATCTATTCCCTTCTGATTCAATTCTAGCTTGAGGTATCAGATTCCTCCTTAGTACTCTATTTAGTTTCATGTTCACTTCATGTGTTCCAGTTTATTTCATGTCATTGTATGTATATGTGATTCATGCAGTTCAGTCATGTAATTCAGTTCGGAGTCAGTCACTCCGTCAGTTCAGCTTTAGATGTTTAGTATTTGGGATGACAATTCTTTTCCCCAACCTTTTAGTATGTTCTTTCACATTCGAGGACAAATGTTCCCAAGGAGAAGATACTATATTACTCCAAAAGTCTGTAAGATTAGACCCGATTGTTCAAACAAAGAAAGCAGGAAAATGTTTCCTGGACCACAGGATAAGTCGTCCAATGACCCGTCAGGAGACTTCATGAGTCGTTAGGTGACTCGTGAAGTGGGAGGAGGATGGCAAAGGTTCGTGGGGGAGGTGTGACCATGGGAGGAAGCCACGAGTCATGAAGTGACTCCACGACCCGTGGAGTTGGCCGTGGTCTGGAGCAGAGTCAAAAATGTAGGGTTGGCCAGTAGACTTTATGGGTTGGTCACCATGAGTCATCAGGTTCACCACGAGTCATGGTGTCCCTTATGGTCAATGGTAGTGTGAATTTTTCATGCGTTTTAGTAAGGGTGTTATCGTAATTCCTACGCTCCTAAGTCCTAAACTACGTCGTTTTAAGTGTACTTAACCTATCATAAGTCTTTCCTTTCCATGCATGCAAGATTAGAGTGAACCATTGGAGATCAAGCTTAAGAATTCCCTAGGTTCTTCCCCAAATATCTTGGGCAATTAAGGAAGGGTGTGAAATCAGATATATCCAGGTATGTAGGGTTATGAATGGTAGTATTCCTTCACTTTTATGCCAAATCCTCTTCTAAATTCATGTAATTCAAGGTTGATGAGTCTATGGGGTTTTAACCCAATTTGTGAAATTCTCTGAGCATCTATCATAGGTGAAAATCTATTCATGTTTCTAATGTTGTTTTAAGATTCGTGGGCATTTTTTATAATTAATTTAATTACAAATTTATGATTTCAAAGTCTTATAATTATGATGCCCAATTATGAAAGTTCATGAAAGGTTGAGATTATGACCTAAGTTTTCAAGTATGATGAGATGTCTATGATGAAACCACTATTTAAAATTACCCATGTTTATATCCATGATTTTGACTATCTCCAAACATGTATAAGTTTGGGCAAGCCCGTATGATCAAGTATGTTTCATGATTTACTTCAATTTCATGTTATTAGCTTACCACATAGTTTGGATTCTAAAATCCCATTTTTCAACTTGTGGTATGGTTGAGTCGAGGCTTCTCATGATATGTTTTCAGATTATGCATGTACTATTATGATTCAGCTTCGTCGCAAGATGATAGTTTAGCTTCGTTGAAAAACGATGGAGAGCATATGCATGTTTTTGGGAGTAGTGTCTAGCACCGAGTAGGCTTAGGGTTCAGTCAACCCTGTTCCTCAAAACTATGTGCCAATGTAGGTATGTTCATATTATTTGTGACCTCCCTTGTGAGCTTTCCCTACCCCCAAGGGGCCTTCAGCTTGATATCGATATAATGGTAGTGCATTTAGCCCTAGCAAGACTTTGGACGACTTTGCCTACTTGACCATAATAGTCGAGACCACGTAAGCTCTATCGTGGTAATGTCGGTTATATGACGAGTCTCCCATTGTTCCTCATGATTTTCAGTTATGCATGTGCATCAGTTATGATATTATATTTTCAGCAGGTTTGACCCAATGTTTAGTTTTACTTATGATTATCAGTTTCAACTTTGGGTCATTTGAATCAACTATGATACTTAGTCATGTTTAAATCATGTTTTCATAGAACAACATGCAAGCCCTACCCTTAGAATCTTATCTTGAATATGTTTTATGATATGCATCATTTCAGTTTTACTTACATTGTCGTTTTACTTACCTTGCATACTCAATACATTTCAAGTACTGACTGCATACTCTATGATGTATCATTTCATGATACAGGCACGGACGTTCAGGTTCAGTCCCGCCGCTAGCCAAATCCTCTGTGTTAGCATTTCCCAGCTTGTTGGTGAGTCCTCATCCTTCGAGGACCTTTTTACTAGTTATTTTCAGTTTCAATTTATTAGTGAGTCAGTTGGGGTCTTGTCCCATCAACTTGTCAGATTCTAGAGGCTTATCATACATAGTATGTATTCAGCTTAGGATCTGTGTTATGTATTCTTGTGCAAATTGTTATTGAATTTTCAGACTTCTGTTAATTAAAATGTTACATTTCCGCATTTATCTGTCACGACCCGAGAGTACACTCAGATCATAGACACGGGACAAGGAACCCCGAAAGGCTCCAAGTCGACCCATGGCATAATCATCACAACCACTTAACATAAGAAACATCTAACATCATGAACAAATGGAAGAAAATAACAAGAATCTAATATGATCTGTAAAGACAATTTAATAACACTTAGATACATAGCTGAAACTATCTAGACAAGTCCGAAAACCTTCTACTAAATTGATGAGTTGCTGGGACAAGCCCCCAGCTAACTCCTAAAGTCTGAAAACTAAAACATAATAAAACAAGAACATAAACCACGTCCTCGGAAGATGAGGACTCACCACTAACAACTGGGAGAGGAAGGAGCGTATCTAGCCACGCGGCTGAACCTGGAGACCTGAATCTATATAATGAAATGATATAGCATAAAAAGCGTGCGGTCAGTACTTGGAATGTACTGAGTATGCAGGAAGCGTAAATAAATTAACTCTAAATATATACCAGAAGGAAGTAATGTAAAACATATTAATAGCAATGTAATTAAAATGAGATACGACAATCGTATACGAGATTAACATATTCAATTTACCTAACCACATTATAAAGACATGCATTATTATAGTAATTGCTAATGTGCAAAAGTAACAATCGGGAACAATACAAGGTATGATGCCGGGACTGATATCAAGAGGGTCCCTGACGTCTAAGGGGGGAGTCCCTGACGGTCGAAGGGAGAGAGAAAGCTCTGATATAGAGAGTCACTGGCTGAAGAAAGTCTAGAACAACACAGAGAAAATAAAATACTCAGCTGACTAGGGATGTAAGTCTCGACCAACTACAAGAAGACATTCTCCACTAATGCATAGATGAGACATTCTCCACTAACGTCTAGATGAGACATTCTCCACTAACATCTAGATAAGACATTCTCCACTAACGTCTAGACAAGACATTCTCTACTAACGTCTAGATGAGACATTCTCCATTAACGTCTAGATAAGACTTTCTCCACTAACGTCTAGATGATAATATAAATTTACAACAGCTAGTTAGAGACATGAACATCCACCACTCTCATCATGCAGTACTCATATTAGAAGGGATTAGAGCTATCCTTTAATAGGCACAGGCTCAACAAGTTGACATATTAGTTACAGGCTTTGTCATCATGATTCACATTATCGCAGAACCAATTTCCTCATTAGCTTTAACATCATAACCCAACGAGCATGCTATAAATTCGTACTAGCATTATTCTGTAATGGCATCTTGATTCCTACTCACCTCATTCAATAGGTAATATAAGAACAAACATGATTTATAGAATTCAACTCATAATCTATCAAGGATGCATAGCTTCATCTAATTAGGTCACAACCATTTCACACACTTGTCACAATCACTCTATTTATAAACTCTTTAGCCATGGGAGTTTTAGAATCTAAGGTTTTATAAAAATGATTTTTATTAAGGAAAACAATATAGAATCCGCCCAAGCTTCATAGTTCAACAATGGTGATGCGATCATGTCATGCCTAATCAATTAAATGTAAAACATGGTGAGGGCACATAATTTACTTCAATTACTCAAGCCCACAACTCCTACTCAACCCAACATGGTCATCAATGTCATAATCAAGTCATTAGGGTTAATTGTACAATATTTCCATGATTCTATCATGTTCATGAATTAGTACGACAATCAAGGGAGAAATGAACAAATCCCATTCAATACTCAAATTGATTTATGAAGAACATATTACACTCATACATTCTCAACCTATATTTCATAATTCAAGATAACCCATCAATAAGTAATCCAATTAAATTCATAATCGCAGTAGATATTAGCATTTAAGAAAAATAACGAAGAATTTACCCTTTTTACAAACCCTATATCATACTTTTCTCGAATTATCGAAATTGGTGTTTAATGAAAATATTGTTGGGGCACAAGGATGGAAGAGTATCCTTGTTGAAAAACCCGCATACTTGATAGATGAAAATCCCACTTGATTTGCACCTTGAAGCCTTGAAAAAATCCCTTGAATATTGAAAGGAGGTAGAAGGGCTTGGGAGAGTGTTTTTTTGAGAATGAAAGATTACGCCTAGAAAAGCCCTTCAAAACGTCCCCAAACTTTCCTAAAATGACATCACTTAAGAACTGAGAGCATAGGATTTTACACAAACACCCCTGAGAAAACTTAAAAATCTGACTGAACTGGAACCCGCGACTCACCTGACGAGTCGTTGTTACACCAAATGACTCGTTAGGTGCACTCGTCAAGTACACTGGAAATTCCTTTAAAACCAAAGCTTATCCCTCCTAACGACTAACTTGATGAGTCGTTACCATCCTAAACGACTCTTCACATCCATCCATCATGAACACTGCCTAAGGCTTCCCTGGCTCCACCCAACGACCGACCTGATGAGTTGTTGCCAAGACAGATGACTTGTCAGGTCGTCCGTTGCCCCTTCCTTCTTGACTCCCATACCACGACAGCACACGACGACTTGCGGTATCCTACTATGAGCCATTAAGTCCCCCGTTCTGAGATATTCTTGCCAGTTTTCTGCGCTTTTCCAATTAAACTCCCATGTCTTATTGGTAGGCCCTTTTTTCAGGGTATTACATTATTATGTTGAGCTTTAGTTGTCAAGTTCATGTCATGGGTCGACTAGGAGCCATTTATGGTTCTAGGTTTCGTGTCTAGATCCGAACTTATGGTCAGGCCGTGACAAAATTAGTATAGATAGGGGTGGATAATTCACATTATCTTGTTTTTCAACCATGAGAATGTTTATGCCTTGGGTTCTCTCAAATCCCAAAGCCAATTCAAGTTATCAACTACAAAAGCTTGAGGAAGGGCTAGTATCTCTAGCCTTGACCTTTAATGGAGTGAAAATGTGGGCATTGACTATCTCTAGATCAATCCCACACACCAACACTCCAATTCCTTACTATTATCTTCTCACCCAATTCTCACTTTTCTCTCTCAAGCAAAAGCAAAAAAAGTAAAGCGCAATTCATCTTTGCAAACCATCAATTTTAGCAATTAAAACTTGGGAGAAGACAATAGATTTATAGTTTCAATAAGAATCCAAGAGCAATTTATCAAAACCCAATCAAATTAACAAACCCACCATGAATATACCTCTAGTAGCAAATTAGTTAAGCATATTTAAAGATAGAGAGATGATACCAAGAGGATTCCCCTCACATTCATCACATTAGCTTCACCAATTTGCTTCACAAACTCTTACAACAATGGTGGAATTCCCCCAAATTGGGTTAAATAAAAAGAATAAAAAAAGTTCTACCTAACTCTATACTTCTATGGTTAAAGGATTCTACCAAAAATTCAATGAAAAAGATGAAGTCTAGATGAATGAATAAGTGGTGTACAATGGAAGTTATGTAAATATCTGTACTTTCTTGTGTACAACTTTTCCCAAATGCCCTTGAAGCTTTTAGATACTTTGGAGACCTTTATGGACCTTTTTACCCTTCATTGGACGGCCTCACTTGCAAAGCACTAGCGTTTAGCCGGTGCAAATCCGCAAAGCACCAGCTATTCGCCGTAATTAAATAGTTAACTGGCATTGACCACCGGCGGCTGAACCGGCGATTCGCTGCAGCCCAACTGCTAACTGCCAATGAGTCGCCAGTCTGGGCAGTAGTTTTGGCATTTTGCCCGCGTTTTTACCTTTCGGATCCGCAGTTAGCCGATTCAAAGCATGTCCTTACACCTTTTTTTGAGCTCAACTCTTCCATTGTCTTTGGCTCCTCTCCTTCATATGCTAACTCATCAAATTTTATCTCAAACTGCATGTATTTTGCTCGATTTCATGCTTTCTCTAGTCACATAAAGTGCCTACAAAGAATCAAAGAGAAAGAGCATAAAATCCACATAAACGACTCGAAAACTAGGCAAAAACTCATGCTTAGGAACCTAATGAGTTGGTAAATTTCCAACTCATCAAACCCCTAAACTTGAAGCATTGCTTGTCTTCAAGTAATGAAATTCTTTACATTTGAGAAAATGGACAACATGCTATATATGAGTTTCTCCACAAAGGACCAATAAAGATGTTCTTTCACAAGAGGACAGTGCTAAAGCTTAGAGCATTACGGTAGTTGCACACAAAATCAGCAAGCCTCAAGAGAACCCAAACATTATACACCAACTCAAGGAAAAGAAAAGACTCAAAACCATGTTGCACAATCTTCAATAGATGACCATAATCATTAAGCATATCTTACATGCATTCATTTCATTCAAACAAGGGGCAAAGTTCATCAAAACAAGTTCAAAGAGTATCTCAAGTCATTGACAATTCACATTCAAAGCTTGCCTTAAAGTTCGCTACACGCTTGCCTCATTCATACCTCTCTTTTGAAAACAATTTTAAGAAAGTACCCAAAGGAAGTGATGCCACTCACAAAAAGAGAGAATCCCAAACATTTTTTAGCATTTCACACATAGGTATTATATGATAAGACAAAGGCACTCACTCTCACAAAGAAATTCAAGTGCATACAAATTGACCCATAGGCTTGCCCTTCGTGTATATCGCCACTAATGTAGTGTTACTACACTCAAAATCAATTAGGACTTGTGGGTCATAATGAAAGTTGGGGGTAAGGGTAGGATAAATGTTTGGCTTTAGTGACTAAAGCCTCCCTAATGCCTTTACAAACGCTTGTAACATACCATCCTCTTATTGCGATCATTCTACCTTATTTCTCCTTGTTCATCATCTTCATCTTTTGTGTAACACAAGCCACCCTTATAACACCTATGAATTTCACATTTAGCCTTATATTTGTAAGAGATAGCACCTTTTTACTATTCTTTCTCTTTTGATGATTCGAGGTCTTTCAACCCATCGGTTCATTCATCTCATCACAATATTGGTGCTACCTTACATTGAAGCTCTCATTTTTCCCCCTACTCTTGCAAACCCCAAAACTTAGGCTTTTTCCTTATTTCACATTTATTTCCTTATCGCTCCCTATTTCATGGTCTTCAATCCCCATTTTTCATTGTTTCATTACTAGCAATTAGGGAGGATGGGTACCAAAGGAAGGATTAAAAATGGTCATTAGACTTGTAATGTGGTTTCCAAGAAAGGGCAAGGCTCAAATGTTGGCTATCAAGGATTAATGTTCAAGGAGGTCATTTTGGGTGAAGTGACTAACAATAGAGGACCTAAGATCATGTTATAAGTGCAGCCCATCTATCATTTCACCTTGAATCACATTTAGGGAAAGTTCTAGACAATCATGCATACACAAGAATTAAGCAAAAAGCCTTACCACACAAGGCATCACAATCCAAGGAGTTCACACACTTCCTTCATCACATTGAGAGAATGAATTTTGACAAGCTAGTTATGAATCAAAAAGCCAAGCAAGGAATATAATTCATGACAAGAGAGTGCTCATTTTCACCTTTGAATGCCCTCCTTTTCTTTTCAAAACTCACGCATAATTCCAAGCAAGAAATGTCTGTGGTACCTCATCAAACAAGTGCACAAAAGACTCAACAAGACTCTACACTTGACATTTTCCCTTAAGAATATCGCCTCTCAATCTATCATCGGAAAGTGCCAACCCGGTTCGACAACAAAAAGAAAAGACAAAGAAATCGCTCCTTGGTAAAGAACCGTAGTATAAAGAAACTATTGGAGTTTATTCAAAGACTACTATCTAAAAAATCGATACTAGTAGCAAGTAATGGTGATTTTCCCTTAAGAATGATGCCACCCAATCTATCATAGGGCCCTATCGTGCATCACTTAATAAGTGGGTTACTCAGACTTTACCTCTAACATAAATAAATCATTATCCTCAATGCACATGGCAAAACAAAGTATGGAAGGAATAGGTAAAATAACTCCCTAGTACAATAGAAGCATCTACATTGGAACTATGTGCATTGTAGAACCATTTCTTCATAACCTCCTCTTTCCAGGCCTTCTGCTCATAACTAGCCTTTGATCAGCATTTCGCGCCTTTGAACCTGCATTTTGCTGGTCTAATGCAGATGTGCCACTGCTTAAGCAATTTTCTTCCACGCATTATATTTGACATCTTTCGCGCATTTGAACTTGCGCTTCGACGGTTTAGCATCGGTTGCTCAATTTGAATTTGGCTTCTCTCACCTTTATCACATTTCATACATGTTCCATCCCTGCACAATCAAAGACAACACAAGCGTAAGGTAAAAGAAAACAAAAGGAAAAAATAAAAACAAAAAGTAAAAGCACAAACCGACACAAGTGAACAAGTATAGTATACTAGGGCGCTTGAGAGAACCATGTCGAAGGAACTCGGCAAAATGACCCCGTAACTTCGGGAGAAGGGGTGCTCTCCTATCTTTTGATTAGGAAAGCGACACATACCAGAGGGCTCTTTAGCACGAGATTTTGAGTCTCGCGTGTCTACCATTTCACCACCAAGGCATCTTGCAGCATGCGTTACGTGATTCTACTGTGTTTTTTGCACTTGAATGGGTGGAGAGTTGGCTAGAAGATAACTTCGATTCGCCCACCTGCTACAAAAAGTAAAAGAACTTGGGTTGTCTCCCAAGAAGTGCCTTAGTTAACATCGTGGCTCGACAACTTCAACTTTCACCACTTTTCTCTCCATTTTGAGCTTTTGATTCACACCCCTAGGTTTTTGCCCATTCTTCCACTCAGCTTGAGGGGTGGTGGGGTAAGCATCAAGGGACCAAGCAATGGATGTGGCATCTTTTATTTCTTGGACCTTAAAGGAGGGATGTGCCTTGTCCTTATTGGTGTGGCATACTAATGAAGTCACCTTGATCTTCCTCCTCAATTTCCTTTATCAACTTGGTCTCCTCAGTCTCCATGTTGTCAACAAGTTCAACGTCGAAAAATGGTAAGAGGGCGATTTAAGTCACTCCCCTTTCAAGCATGCTTCTTTCTTGACATCCTCCTTTTCATTTGCACTAGAGTCCTTGAGCATGATTTGTTTGATGTCACTTGGAGACTCTAGTGTCACTTATTCAACCTTGGCATCTTGCGTTATTGTAATGTTGGTTGGTTGGCACACCTCTATGACTTCTTAAACATTCACCTTGACGCCTTAATCATCATCATTTTGAGCTTCCTCCCATGAGTCAAGTTGAGCTATGCCCATTGTTCACTCCTTCTTGTTATACTCCTCAATGTCTCCTTCGCTTCTTCTTTTAGAGAATTACCACTTTCTTCGTGAGTAGTTGATGATTCCATGGGCATTGAGGGGTTGAAATTCTTTTCCGCATTAGATTCCCACTCCAAGAAGGCTTGGAGCATGGTTTCCATGTGCCCACATGTATTTCTCCTTCCCTCATTTTCCATGGCTTCATTCCTATAAAACTTGGAAGAATAACTTCTGTCATAGCCGTTATAGCGAGAAGTGAACCCATATGGGCATCCATCCCAATGTCTCCCATGACCACACATAATGTGCATTTATACCCATCATAGGAGGGAGAAGGTGCACTCATCTCTCTTTTAGGGGCATATTTGCACTCTTTCCAATAGTGTGGCCCTCCACAATAGGGACATGGGTCATTATGATAAGCGTTGAAACCAAAAAACCTCCTTTCATTCCACGATGCCATCATACAACTACAAACAAATAAAAACAAAAACAAAAATAAAAACAAAACAAGAGGTAAAACAAAAATGCAAAACTAGTTCGAATAAAAAAAATAACTAATGTCTTATCACAACACAATTCCCTGGCAACGGCGCCATTTTTGATAAATGCTCAAAATAACCTCTCATTTGGAGAAAGCATAAGCAATCGTTGTATCAAAATAAATATTCCCGACGGATGTCAAAGTCAAATCCCACAAAGAATTGAGTCGATAATTCAAGAGTTATAAACTAATTCAAACTAGAACGCATAGTTGTTCAATATTTGAAAAGTAAATTGGGGGGAAATTTGGGGAAAACACTATCTAATTCTAAATTAAGACTAATTGGGTGGAATTTCAATTGTTTCAATCACAAGTGATATGGTTAGGGGCATTCTATAAATGAGATCACAACTAAATCAGGATTTTCTTCAATGCCTTAGACTCAAAATTAGTATAGAAAGCAGTGGATAATTCAAATTCTCTTATTTTTCAACCATGAGAATGTTTATGCCTTGGGTTCTCTCAAATCCCAAAGCCAATTCAAGTTATCAACCACAAA
The DNA here is from genome assembly GCA_035772735.1 of Datura wrightii. NCBI lineage: Eukaryota > Viridiplantae > Streptophyta > Magnoliopsida > Solanales > Solanaceae > Datura > Datura wrightii. The sequence goes on along the minus strand of JASDFA010000008.1, from coordinate 7,891,844 downwards.
AGCTTGAGGAAGGACTAGTTATTTCTAGTTTTGACCTTTAATGGAGTGAAAATGTGGGCATTGACTATCTCTAGATCAATCCCATAGACCAGCACTCCAATTCCCCACTATTATCTTCTCACTCAATTCTCACCTTTCTCTCTCAAGCAAAAGCAAGAAAAGTAAAGCATAATTCATGTTTTCAAATCATCAATTTTAGCAATTAAAACTTGGGAGAGGACAATATATCTATAATTTCAATAAGAATCCAATATCAATTTATCAAAATTCAAATCAAATTAACAAACCCACCATGAATATACCTCTAGCTAGCAAATTAGTTAAGTATATTTAAAGAAAGAGAGATGATACCAAGAGGATTCCCTCATATTCATCACATTAGCTTCACCAATTTGCTTCACAAGCTCTTACAACAATAGTGGAATTCCCCCAAAATGGGTTAAAGAAAAATAAGAAGAAAAGTTATATTTAACTCTACAATTCCATGGTGAAAGGATTCTACAAAAATTCAATGAAAAAAATAAAGTCTAGATGAATGAATAAGTGGTGTACAATGAAATTTATGTAAATATTTGTACTTTCTTGTGCACAACTTTCCCAAAATTCCCTTGAGGCTTTTAGATTCTTTGGAGACCTTTATGGACCTTTTTACCCTTTATTGGATAGCCTCACTTGCGAAGCACCGGCATTTAGCCCGTGCAAATTTGTGGAGCACCGGCTGTCCGCCACAATAAAACAGTTAACTGGCAGTGACCACCGATGGCTGAACTGGCGATTCGTTGCTGCCCAACCGCTAACCGCCGGTGAGTCACCGATCTAGGCAGTAGCTTCGGCATTTTGCCCGCATTTTTCCCTTCTGAATTCGCGTTAGCTAATTCAAAGCATGTCCTTATACCTCTTTTTGAGCTCAACTCTTCCATTATCTTTGGCTCCTCTCCTTCATATGCTATCTCATCAAATTCTATCTCAAACTTCATGTGTTTTGCTTGATTTTATACTTTCTCTACTCACGTGAAGTACCTACAAAGAATCAAAAAGAAATAGCATAAAATCCACATAAACAACTCAAAAAATAGGCAAAAACTCATACTTAGGAACCTAATGAGTTGGTAAATTTCCAACTCAGCACCGCAGGGTTTCTCTAGATGCCCTATTCAATCCGCTATGCAGGTATCAGCCAGAGATCCGCCAGGGACGGCTTTGCGACCGTCAGGTGCAGTTGGGGGTACACAGATGGCTCGTTCTGATTTTGGGGCTCATCCTATTTCTTCTGTTCTAGCTTAGAACCACTTATTGAGAAGGTCTATATGAGTGTGGTGAGTATGGCCACATTCGCAGATGGTGCCCTAGGTTCGGACAGGGCAGGCAAATTGTTCCTTACCCAATTTCTCGAGCTCCGGCCCCAACTGGGAGGGGAGGTAGCACATTCAGTCCAAATCATCCACAGCTGGAGAGGGTTGTTCGTGATTGCGTTGTGGATTTTATAAGATTTGACACTCTGGCAGACTTAGTGATTTTAGAGATGGTTGATTTTGAAATAATTTTGGGAATGAGCTGGTTGTCCCCTTACCATGCCATTCTCTGTCACTATATCGGGTCCAGAGTTGTCTAGGTTAGAGTTGAAAGGGAATTGTAGCTCTGCTCCTAAGAAACTGAATTCATATATTCGTTCCTATAAGTTGATCGAGCGGGGATATTCAGCGTATCTGGTGCATGTTCGATACACTAGTTCAGAGGGTCCTTCCATAGGTTCAGTCCCAGTTGTTTGTGAGTTCCTAGAGGTATTTCCTGCAAATTTTCTAAGCATGCTGCCAGACCCAGACATAGATTTCTGTATAGATCTGGAACTAGGTACCAGACCCATTTCTATTCCTCCATACTGAATGGCACCTGGGAGTTGAGAGAACTCAAGGAGAAGTTGCAAGAGTTGCTTAGTAAAGGATTCATTAGACTGCGTGTGTCAACGTGGGGTGCCTCGATTTTGTTTGTAAAGAGAAGGAGGGTAGTATGCGGATGTGCATCGACTACCGCTAGTTGAGCAAGGCAACTATTCGGAACAAGTACTCTCTTCCTAGAATAGATGATCTGTTTGACCAGTTACAGGGGGCGGCTGTGTTTTCAAAGATTGATTTGAGGTCCGGTTATCACCAGTTGAATTCCCGGCACTTAGATGACCTGTTCGCACATTGGTTAAGCGTATTTGAAAGCCATACGTGCTAGGGAAAGGCCCGGGAAAAGATCGGACGAGAAACCTGTCGAACCATCGCGGGAGGAGCCGAGGCAGAGCCCCTCCGCGATGGCTGCGTGCCACGGAGGTGAGGCCTCCGCGATGGCTCCGTGACACGTTGCCCGTGTCCAGGCCCAAGTATATAAGCCCCACTTCGATTTAAAATTCATTTCATCACTAATAAATTTCCAGAAACGTAGTGAACAGAGGGAAAACGAAGGGAGATTATAAATTATCATCCGATTACGCTGCCAAACGCTGCCCAAACCCAAATTAATCCTAGATACCAAGGTATTTAGCAGCAGAGAGCATTTCTACGGAGTTAGTTTCGCGAAATACGGCCGATGAATCGGCGAGCCACCGAACTAAAGTAAGTAGAATTGCTCTAAATTTATGTCAATGTGTTCCTAGCTGAGAAGTGAATATTTCTCCCTTCTGGGCCGCTGAAAAATAGCGAGTTTTCGACCGTCTTTCGATAAGCCTAAGTTTAGGCTATAAACTATATCAAAAGTAATGTTGCTCTTTACAATAAAGTTGTATTTAATATTGATTGACGTATTTATGAATGCAGTTGGGAGAAAATAGTTGAAGTACCGGCCGAGCCTCGTCCGACGGATGAATAGTCGAAGATAAGGTATGTAAAGTTAGTTTCCTTTGGCAAGTTAAGTAATATCAGTATAGCGTAATAAATTACAGACCAGTAGAATGTTCAGAAGTCGAGTATTGCGTTATTATGAATGTTGGTGCGATGTGAGAAATATTGGGTTGTAATGTGTATGAAACCTATCAGTATGATATAGATTCTAACGCAAGCATTAGAGATTGCCCAGTATATTCAGTGTGTGATGTAATATGCCATGTTAAGATATTGTTGTGTTCAGCTGAAACCCCGCGGAGTAGTACAGTATCCGTAAAGCACTTCAGAAATAGAATAGCAGGCTAAAATGAAGTTCAGAAAGCATGTCAGGAATAGTAAATCAGGTTACTATAGAAAATTAGTATATAGCATAGTTCAGCAGAAAGACTATATTCGTACATGTATATATAGTATTTCCAGCCTCAGCATGTATCAAGTGTGTACATATTTCTATCACTAGTCCAGCATATAGGGTATACAGAAACTTAGCAAACAGTAGAGTTTTCAGCAGAAACATTATCTTATATAGCATTTGCTCAGTACAGCCCGGCAGGAGACTATATTCATATTTATATATCTTTACCTGCCTCAGCACGTATTAAATACGTACAGATTACTATCATTAGCCCAGCATGTATATATATGATACTTTACCCCTAGTAGCCTCAGCATGTGAGATACACATATAGTATTACCAGTTGAGACCGTTGTATTGTTTGGGGTTGGATTACCTAGCATCCATGACTGCCCAGGGTTAATAGCTGTATCGACTCATCCGCCAGAGGACGAGGATACGTCACTCTACGGAGTGGCATGCCATCCCACCAGGGGACGAAGATGGGATGCCAGTTTTTCCCCATATTTGTGCCTTGATCGGCCTTACACACCCCAGTCGAGCGGATACGCCCGGGTGCAGATTCAGGAGTCCTCCGGACTCAGATACAGTTATAGTCAGGGGCTCAGCGAGCCCAAGTGCATACCCAGGGGACCGGCAGGATGCTTACAGCCAGTATAGGAGATGGGTTGACCAGGGTTGGGGTATAGATTCTGTGTTGATTGTACCTCCCGGCTTATGGGGGCCGGGTAAGGTTGTGTATGCCATGTTATGTTATGTATGTTATGCTATATTACAGTAGATACGAGCAGATTAGTAGTAGAATGATACGTCTCCAGGTATGATTCCTACTCCCTTCAGTATGATTAAGAACAGGTACGATCTACACCATCAGACAGTTATCTACTCCTTCTCATTTCAGTTTTGACAGTTATGTTATTGATTTCAGATATCCCTTCAGTTCTTGCAGATTCAGTTAGCTCCTACTATTCAGAAATTTTAGTTATATTACTTGTATTTAGCTGTATTCAGTTTGCTTTACATACTCAGTACCAGCGGTACTGACGCCCAGTGGGGCGCTGCATTACTTGCCTGCAGGTACCCATAGACGCGCAGGCGATACCACGTGATCCCCATCAGCGGTCGAATATTCAGCTCCTGTCATCCGGAGACTGAATTTCTAGAGGTGTAGTTCAGTTCCTTTTGTTGTACAGTACGGGTAGGTCGGGGCCCTGTCCCGATCATTTCTATTATCCTTCTTAGAGGCTTGCAGTCTGTATATATTCCCTGTGGTCAGATGAGCCGGTCGTGTGGGGCCGTGCAGTTGTATAGTTGCCCTTAGTCTTTTTTTTTCCTTTTGTAATGGCCGTGTGGGGCCATAGTTTGCCAGTAGTGGTGACCTTGCCGGTCACGTAGCTTTTCAGTATGTTATGCTTGAGTTACAGATAACTAGACAGCATGGTGGCCTTGTCAGCCCGCATAGGTTCCCCTGAATTACCTTGTTTCTGGTCAGCTGTAATACAGGTACAGAAGGCTATAGGCCAATGGGCCGGGGGCTGTATTTACAGCCGTTATCTAGTCCTTTGTTTTCAGAAATTTGAGTTAGAGCCAGCCAGGCGCCAGATGCGCCCAGGCTTAATAGTTCAGCAGGTCCGGTCTTAGTAGGGCACCAGGTGCCAGTCATACCCCCCAAGGTGGGGCGTGACAAACTTGGTATCAGAGCAGGTCATATCCCAGGGAGTCTGCAAGCCGTGCTAAGTAGAGTCCTGTCCATGGGTGTGTTGTGCACCACATACTATGGGTAGGAGGCTGCAAGGCATGATAGGATGGTTGTCTTTTATTCTGATTCAGTCGTGCTATAGAGCGGTACAGTATAGGGTTGAGTCCCTAAAAATCTTACCATACTCTTTGGTTACAGATAATGTCAGACCAGCGCCATCCTATCACAGGTCGGAACTTAGATGTTGCAGCAGGGGAAGGCACCAGCAGGATGCCTCACCCTCCTTTGGAGACAGCCCGACCAGAGGGCACTACAGAGGCATCATCTCAGCCTCCTCAGCAGTCTCCACCACGTTAGGAGTCACCACCGCTGGTTAGAGTTGTTGAAAGACTATGATGTGAATATTCTATACCACCCCGGAAAAGCTAATGTTGTAGCAGATGCCCTGAGCCGTAAGTCAATGGGGAGTTTGGCGTATTTGCGACCTGAGAAATAGAAATTAGCTAAAGAAATTCATCAGTTAGCTGGACTAGCCGTTTGAGTAATAGAAACAGAAAATAATGGACCGGTAATTCAGAATTCTGCAGTGTCATCGTTAGTTACAGAGGTAAAAGAACGGCAGTATGAGGATCCCGATTTAGTCCAGCTCAGAGATAGAGTTCAGAAAGGTAAGGAGCCAGATTTTCAGATAACCGAGAATGGTGTGCTACATTGTAAGGGCTGCCTTTGTGTCCCGAATGTTGCAGGACTTCGTGGGCAGATCATGCATGAGGTACACTACGCTCACTATTCCCTTCACCCAGGGGCGACGAAAATGTACCACGACATCAGAGACATCTACTGGTGGCCAGGTATGAAAACTGAGATAGCTGAATTTGTATCTAGGTGTGCTAATTGTCAGCAGGTGAAAGCAGAGCACCAGAAACCGGGCGGTTTGACTCAGGAAATAATAATACCTATGTGGAAATGGGAAGTAATAAACATGGATTTTGTAACAGGGTTACCCCGTTCTAGACGCAGAAATGATTCCATTTGGGTAATAGTTGACAGGCTGACAAAATCAGCTCATTTCCTGCCAGTAAGGGCTACCTTCTTAGCTGAGGATTATGCCGAATTGTATATCAGAGAAATAGTTAGATTGCATGGAGTGCCAATATCTATCATTTCAGATAGGGGAGCACAGTTTACAGCTAGATTCTGGCAATCGTTTCAGAAAGGTTTGGGAACGCAGATTAATTTGAGCACAGCATTCCATCCTCAAACAGATGGGCAGGCCGAACGTACAATTCAGACGCTCGAAGATATGTTACGAGCGTGTGTGTAAGATTTTGGGGGTAGCTGGGATGAACATCTTTCGTTAATTGAATTTGCTTATAATAACAGCTACCACTCAGCTATTCAGATGGCGCCTTTCGAGGCATTATACGGGCGAAAATGTAGATCGCCGGTGGGCTGGTTTGAGATAGGAGAATCAGCATTAGTTGGCCCAGACATTGTTCGGAAGTCCGAAGAAAAGATAAAGCTTATCCGGGAACGTTTACTGACCGCTCAAAGCCGCCAGAAGTCATACGCAGATAGACGGCGCAGAAATCTAGAATTTTCGGTAAACGACTGGGAATATCTAAAAGTGTCCCCGATGAAAGGGGTAATGAGGTTTGGCAAGAAAGGCAAGCTTAGCCCCAGATTTATTGGGCCATATTAGATTCGTCGAAGAATAGGCCGCGTGGCATACGAGTTGAACTTGCCTCCAGAGTTAGCGTCGGTTCACCCAGTATTCCACGTTTCCATGTTAAGAAAGTTCGTAGGGGACCCTTCTACAGTAGTTCCAGTCCAGGATGTTCAGGTCACAGAGGAGTTAGCCTACGAAGAGGTTCCCGTAGCTATCTTAGACAGACAGATTCGCAGGCTGAGAACTAAAGATGTTGCATCTGTCAAGGTATTGTGGCGTAACAGAAATCGGGAAGAAATGACATGGGAGGCTGAAGAAGATATGAAAATCAGATATCCTCACTTATTTCGGGCCTAGCCAGACGACAGGTATGTCCGTATCATTATTTACACAGTACTTTTTAGTATATATGTTGTAAATGATAAAGAAAGAAGCGATATTTAGTTGTCCAGTGGATTGTAGAATATTGTGTGCAGTGCCTGTATTGGACTTTTTCTGCGTTTCAGGTCATTGCGATAGTCCATATTACAGGGGAAACTCTGCCAAAATTTTCCCAGAAACTAGAGTGAACAGCTCTCTAGACAGCAGTATACATTCGGGGACGAATGTTCCTAAGGGGGGGAGAATGTTATACCCCGTAGAATTCCCGGCACTTAGATGACCTGTTCGCACGTTGGTTAAGCGTATTTGAAAGCCATACGTGCTAGGGAAAGGCCCGGGAAAATATCGGACGAGAAACCTGTCGAACCATCGCGGGAGGAGCCGAGGCAGAGCCCCTCCGCGTTGGCAGCGTGTCACGGAGGTGAGGCCTCCGCGATGGCTCCGTGACACGTTGCCCGTGTCCAGGCCCAAGTATATAAGCCCCACTTCGGTTTAAAATTCATTTCATCACTAGTAAATTTCCAGAAACGTAGTGAACAGAGGGAAAACGAAGGGAGATTATAAATTATCATCCGATTACGCTGCCAAACGCTGCCCAAACCCAAATTAATCCTAGATACCAAGGTATTTAGCAGCAGAGAGCATTTCTACGGAGTTAGTTTCGGGAAATACGGCCGACGAATCGGCGAGCCACCGAACTAAAGTAAGTAGAATTGCTCTAAATTTATGTCTATGTGTTCCTAGCTGAGAAGTGAATATTTCTCCCTTCTGGGCCGCTGAAAAATAGCGAGTTTTCGACCGTCTTTCGATAAGCCTAAGTTTAGGCTATAAACTATATCGAAAGTAACGTTGCTCTTTACAATAAAGTTGTATTTAGTATTGATTGACGTATTTATGAATGCAGTTGGGAGAAAATAGTTGAAGTACCGGCCGAGCCTCGTCCGACGGACGAATAGTCGAAGATAAGGTATGTAAAGTTAGTTTCCTTCGGCAAGTTAAGTAATATCAGTATAGCGTAATAAATTACGGACCAGTAGAATGTTCAGAAGTCGAGTATTGCGTTATTATGAATGTTGGTGCGATGTGAGAAATATTGGGTTGTAATGTGTATGAAACCTATCAGTATGATATAGATTCTAATGCAAGCATTAGAGATTGCCCAGTATATTCAATGTGTGATGTAATATGCCATGTTAAGATATTGTTGTGTTCAGCTGAAACCCCGCGGAGTAGTACAGTATCCGTAAAGCACTTCAGAAATAGAATAGCAGGCTAAAATGAAGTTCAGAAAGCATGTCAGGAATAGTAAATCAGGTTACTATAGAAAATTAGTATATAGCATAGTTCAGCAGAAAGACTATATTCGTACATGTATATATAGTATTTCCAGCCTCAGCATGTATCAAGTGTGTACATATTTCTATCACTAGTCCAGCATATAGGGTATACAGAAACTTAGCAAATGGTAGAGTTTTCAGCAGAAACATTATCTTATATAGCATTTGCTCAGTACAGCCCGACAGGAGACTATATTCATATTTATATATCTTTACCTACCTCAGCACATATTAAATACGTACAGATTACTATCATTACCCCAGCATGTATATATATGATACTTTACCCCTAGTAGCCTCAGCATGTGAGATACACAGATAGTATTACCAGTTGAGACCGTTGTATTGTTTGGGGTTGGATTACCTAGCATCCATGACCGCCCAGGGTTAATAGCTGTATCGACTCATCCGCCAGAGGACGAGGATACGTCACTCTACGGAGTGGCATGCCGTCCCGCCAGGGGACGAAGATGGGATGCCAGTTTTTCCCCATATTTGTGCCTTGATCGGCCTTACACACCCCAGTCGAGCGAATACGCCCGGGTGCAGATTCAGGAGTCCTTCGGACTCAGATACAGTTATAGTCAGGGGCTCAGCGAGCCCAAGTGCATACCCAGGGGACCGGCAGGATGCTTACAGCCAGTATAGGAGATGGGTTGACCGGGGTAGGGGTATAGATTCTGTGTTGATTGTACCTCCCGGCTTATGGGGGCCGGGTAAGGTTGTGTATGCCATGTTATGTTGTGTATGTTATGCTATATTACAGTAGATACGAGCAGATTAGTAGTAGAATGATACGTCTCCAGGTATGATTCCTACTCCCTTCAGTATGATTAAGAACAGGTACGATCTACACCATCAGACAGTTATCTACTCCTTCTTATTTCAGTTTTGACAGTTATGTTATTGATTTCAGATATCCCTTCAGTTCTTGCAGATTCAGTTAGCTCCTACTATTCAGAATTTTTAGTTATATTACTTGTATTCAGCTGTATTCAGTTTGCTTTACATACTCAGTACCAGCGGTACTAACGCCCAGTGGGGCGCTGCATTACTTGCCTGCAGGTACCCATAGACGCGCAGGCGATACCACGTGATCCCCATCAGCGGTCGATTATTCAGCTCCTGTCATCCGGAGACTGAATTTCTAGAGGTGTAGTTCAGTTCCTTTTGTTGTACAGTACGGGTAGGTCGGGGCCTTGTCCCGATCATTTCTATTATCCTTCTTAGAGGCTTGCAGTCTGTATATATTCCCTGTGGTCAGATGAGCCGGTCGTGTGGGGCCGTGCAGTTGTATAGTTGCTCTTACTCTTTTTTTTCCTTTTGTAATGGCTGTGTGGGGCCATAATTTACCAGTAGTGGTGACCTTGCCGGTCACGTAGCTTTTTAGTATGTTATGGTTGAGTTACAGATAACTAGACAGCATGGTGGCCTTGTCGGCCCGCATAGGTTCCCCTAAATTACCTTGTTTCTGGTCAGCTGTAATACAGGTACAGAAGGCTATAGGCCAATGGGCCGGGGGCTGTATTTACAGCCGTTATATAGCCCTTTGTTTCCAGAAATTTGAGTTAGAGCCAGCCAGGCGCCAGATGCGCCCAGGCTTAACAGTTCAGCAGGTCCGGTCTTAGTAGGGCACCAGGTGCCAGTCATACCCCCCAAGGTGGGGCGTGACATTACCCGTGGAAGGTAAAGACTTTGTTTTTTATTGTGATACCTCATGGTCTGGATTGGGTGTTGTATTAATGCATGAAGGATAGGTTATTGCTTATTCCTTTAGACAGTTGAAGGTGCGTGAAAAGAATTACCCCTCACATGATCTGGAGTTAGCAGCGGTGGTGTTTGCCCTGAAAATTTGGAGGCACTATCTGTATGGAGCTCGATGTGAGGTGTTCACGGATCATTGCAGCTTATAGTATGTGTTCTCCCAAAAAGATCTCAATTTGAGGCACGGGAGATGGATGGAGCTGCTTAAGGATTATGATATCACCATCTTGTACCACCCAGGAAAGGCCAATGATGTGGCAGATGCATTGAGTAGGAAGACGGTGAGTATGGACAGTTTAGCTTGCTTGGAAGCTACTTAGCGGTCGATGGACAGAGAAGTCCAGACTTTGGAAAACAGCTTGGTGAGGTTGTCGCTCCGAAACAGGTGGAATACTAGCCAACCTGGAGGCTAAATCCTCACTGCTAGAGGAAATCAAAACTAGATAGTTTGAAGATGAAAAGCTGGTTAAGATCAGGGATAAAGTTATGTAGAGAGAAGCAAAGAAAGAAGTGTTAGATGATGAAGGGGTCTTGAGAATAAAGGGGCAGGTGTGTGTTCCCCGAATTGGTGAGCTAATCAAAACTCTCTTGGCAGAAGCTCACAACTCGATGTACTTTATCCACCCCGGAGTCACCAAGATGTACCACGATCTAAAATGGCACTATTGGTGGGGCAGGATGAAGAGGGACATTGTGGATTACGTTGCTTAGTGTTTGAATTGTCAGCAGGTGAAGTACGAGCACCAAAAGCCTAGAGGGTTACTTCAGCGAATGCCTATCCCCGAGTGGAAATGGAAGAGGATATCTATTGACTTCGTGGTTAGTCTCCCCAAGACTTTAGGAAAGTTTGACTCAATTTGGGTTATAGTGGACAGATTGAGAAAGTCTGCTCATTTCTTGGCGGTCCAGGTGACGTACAACTCTGAGAGACTAGCCAAGCTATATATGAAGGAGGTAATTCGGTTGCATGGGGTGCCTGTTTCAATTGTATCAGATAGGGGCACTCAGTTCACTTCCCATTTCTGGAGGACCTTGCAGGCCAAGTTGGGTACGAGGTTAGACTTGAGTATAGCCTTTCATCCTCAGACAAACGAACAGTGGAACAGACTATCCAGGTATTGAGGACATGCTCCGCGCGTGTGTGATAGACTTCGGGGGCCATTGGGACAAATTCTTGCCCTTGGAAGAGTTTGCCTATAACAATAGCTACCTCTTGAGCATTAGCATGGCGCCATTTTAAGCTTTGTACAGGAGAAAGTGTAGGTCTCCAATTGGGTGTTTGATGCATTTGAGGTGGGGCCTTGGGGGACGGATTTGTTAAAGGAGTCCTTAGAAATGGTTTGAATGATTTAGGATATCCTGGTAGCTGCTCAAAGTAGGCAGAAGCAATACGCAGACAAGAAAGTAAGGGACATGGAGTTCATGAAGGGGAGCAAGTACTGCTCAAGGTGTCCCCTGTGAAGGGGGTGACGAGGTTCAGAGAGCGGGGCAAGCTCCACCTGAGGTATATTGGGCCATTTCAAATACTTCGGCGTGTAGGGGGAAGTGGCTTATGAGCTGGCATTGCCGCCAGGATTATTTGGAGTGCATCCGACATTTCAGGTATGTATGCTGAAAAAGTACCATGGGGATGGAACGTATATTATCAAGTGGGACTCTGTGTTACTGGATGAGAATCTGTCCTTTGAAGAGGAGCCTGTAGTGATATTGGCCAGAGAGGTTCGAAAGCTGAGGTCCAAGGAGATTTCGACAGTAAAGGTCTGTGGAAGAATCATCTGGTTGAAGAAGCCACTTTGGAGACCGATGCTAATATGCGGGTCAAGTTTCCCTAGTTGTTCGTGGAATCTGGTAAGTACTTTTCCCTTTTCTTTGTATAGACCGTTCAGGGATGAATGGTGTTTTAATTGATATCTGATGTAACGACCCGGACGTTGTTATAGGATGGTTAAGAGCCTAGAATACTGGAACTATCTAGGGAAGTATTAGAAAGGGCTGTGAAATTTTTTTCCAAGTGTGAAACTAGTGAATTTTGGGTAGTTACTGGTTTAGTGAACTATTGCAGCCGAGGAATTTCCGCTGCAGCGAGACAGTGGTGACGGTTTTCCACCGTGGTGAACTTGGGATGTAACTGCTGAAACGCTCTAGCACACTATAGCCGCTGCAGTGGATGACAAAAATTAGAAAGTGGGTTTTAAGTGGGAATTATGGGTTTTTACCCCATTATTCTCAAAATCACGATCGAAAGGTTTAAAGAATGGGAAAACCCTCCAGAGAAGTGAACCTCTTCATCAAGGTAAGATTTTTCAATTGTTTATCTCTACATGAGTAATGTTGATTCTAGAATCCTTAAAGACCTTTAATGGTGGAATTTTAGGAGGGAGAAGACCCTAGATAGTTATACTAGGGCTGAAATATAGGAAGACTATGGTGTGTTTAGACTTGATAATTAGGAGTATTGATCACTCTCCAAAGATTTTTGTTGAGAATAAGGATTATGCGAGAATTGGGACCTAGAACTTAGTAGAATTGGGGTTCACTTTTAAAAGTGACCTGAAGGGGAGGGTTTGATCTTCTAAAGCCCTTATTTTGAAGAGGGAGTAATGAATTATTCTTTGTTTGTTGTAGATTATGAGCACCCCGAGGTTGTGAGAAAGAGCAAAGCTCCGGTGGACTAATTGACTCTTCGTGTCCGAAATCGAGGTAGGCTATGGTTATAGGGTTAGACCCTACATAATGACTTGTATGCTTATGTAATGACTATATTTGATTGGTCTTCGAACATTCCTTGTTATTAGTGTTTTTATGTGAATAAATGGAAATTATCATATTGATATGAGGTAAATATAATCTGTTGTTGAGATTATGTGGAAATGTGTAATGAAACTTATGTTATGAATCTATCATGTGAACTTAGTGTTCTATTTGAGCAAGTGAGGTAATGGAGCGTAGACTCCGATAAATTGATAGGTATATATATATATATATATATATATATATATGGTTTCTATTATGTAATGCACCTTGTTATGATTAAAGGATGAGAATGGCTTAAATATTAACTGTTTCCTGAAATGAGAGGCTCGAGCCAGAGGGGAGTATCTGGGCAAGCGAATATTATTATTGAGTGGCTCGTGTCTGAGGGGAGCATCCGAAGCATATGAGTGGGAGCGGGTACCATGCCGGTACGGTACATGAATTTCTAGAGTCCCCTGCGGGTCATGACTGGAAGGGCAAAAATAAGACCCTTTGGCATGTGTGTACACTGATTGTGGTTGAGTGTTTATGGTGAGATGACGGAGGCGTGTACCCGTCATGTCATCTTTGGTTTTCATGTTATGCACCTTACTTATGTGGTGTTGTCCTTATATGCAAACGAAGTGTATGAAAAATGTGCTAAGAGATTGTGCCAATTACGGTTATGTTATGTGATTTGGATATTGAAGAACATGTCTTTAGTTCTAAGTGTGACTTGTCACAATGTCGAAACTTGACGAGTGGATTTTGCTGTATTTCCTATTGAACTCGTGAGTGATACTTGATGATGTTAATTATTGTTCTTGAGTGTGCTTATTTGAGAGATATTGGTTCGTGAGTGATACTTGATGATGTTAATTATTGTTCTTGAGTGTGCTTATTTGAGAGATATTGGTGGAATATATGAATGATGAACCTGATGAGCTGAAGAACTGGGAAAGTGCAGCATAGTCGAGCTACTGCCTAAGGCAGTACTGTTGCAGCTTGAACCCTTTTCCGCTGTGGCAAGATCGCTGCAATGGTCACTTGACCGTTACAGCGAACGGCCTAATCCTGTGAGCAGGCCGGCTATTTCCTGAGTAGAGCTAGTGTGTCTAAAATCATTTGGTATGTTCTTTTTATGTTGAAGATTGGTCTTGTGTTGTTATTGATGTGTATATGTGTTATTATTTGGGGTCGGCCGATGATGCCTACCAGTACCGTATTTTGTACTGACCCTACGCTTGCACTTCTTTTCTGAGTGCAGAACTTAATGTAGGAAGTTCCTCACGTCCTCACATATAAAGAAGCAGCGGAGTTTGAGCGGTGAGCTGACCAAGGAGGAAATACCACTCTCCTGTCGAGGATGTCTTTCTTTTTCCAAACATTTGATTTTTTTCCTCTTTTCTTTATGCTTTAGACTTAGCATTTCGTAAAGTTGTAAGAAGACATCTAGTGCAATGACAATCAGGTCTTGGGATTCGTAGTGAAGTTTGTTTTGAAATCGATTGCTCTTGATAATTAATTTAGTTCGTTTATTTTGGTAAAAGTTTTCTTATAAACAATCTATTTCGGGTAATGTTGGGAACCGTTGGTTCTCCCACCAGAGGGGTATTAGTGTGGGTGTCAATCACGACCAATTGGATCATGACAAAGTTATAAATATATAGAATATGACATAGGAATATTTTCTATTAGAATGACTCTAACTATGGTGCAATTCTTTTTCATATATAGCATATAATTGCTAATCAAATAATTATATATTGCTACATCTCTGATTTAAATTTAAATTATAGCAGTATCTGATTTAAATTTAATAAATCACGCCATAATTAGCTCTATACATTATATTTTCACAATATTTTCTTGTACAGTAATACTAATTAAATAATTTAAATTATAAATATATATAATATGCCATAGAAATATTTTCTATTAAAATGACTCTAATTATTGCGTGATTTTCTTTCATATATATCATATAATTGCCAATCAAATAATTATATACTGTTATATCTCTAATTATAGAAAATAATCTTATCAATATTATTTCTGCAATATTTGATTTAAACATAAATATATCACACCATAATTAGTTCTAAGAAATAAACTTTGGCAATCTTTTATTATATAATTTAAGTTATAAATATATAGAATATATTGTAGTAATCTTTTCTATAAGAATGACTCTAACTATGGCGTGAATTTTTTTCATATATATATAATTATCAATCAAATAATTATATACTACTATGGATGTATTATAGCAAATATTCTAATCTATATATTATATTAATTTTTCATAATAGTATCTGATTTAGATTCAAATATATCACTACCATAATTAGTGACTTTGCAATAATTTTTCACAATCTTTCCTGGTCTAACAATACTAATTTAATTGATTATAATTAATTAGATATGAATATATGTCTATAATTTTTGTGTAATTTTAGGACTATAATTACAAATTTGTATATAAAGAATTTAAAAGATTTGTATTATATTTGAACGAATCTATATACATAAAATATTTCGTAGAAATTTTTTATATTAGAATGACTATAATTGTGGCGTGATTTTTTTCCATATAAATCATATAATTGTTAATCGAATAATGATTTAGAATTATATGATGTCTCTAATTATACGAAATATTTTTATCTTCTATATTTTTAAGTAACTTAAATATATCACGCCATAATTATTGATTTTGTAATAAATGTTCACTGTCTTTACAATATTAGTAATGTTCATTTTATATAAATTTAATAATCTAAAATATTTTTTGTTGTAAAAGTGCCAAGCGGCGAGTTTTCAATATGCCATTTGGCTTAACATCATGCTTCACTACCCTCCTTTTAATAATATATATAATATATAAACATCATATAATTGTCAATCAAATAATTATATACTGATATGTCTCTAATTATAGGATATAACCAATCAATATTATTTCTGCAGTATTTAATTTAAATACAAGTATATCACACCAGAATTAGTTCTAAGTAATAAATTTTCACAATCTTTAATTACATAATTTAAGTTATAAATATATAGAAAATGTCGTAGTAATCTTTTTTATTAGAATGATCTAGCTATGGCGTGAAGTTTATATATACATATAAAATTAATTATTAATCAAATAATTATATATTCTTATGGATGTATTATAGGAAATATTCTAATCTATATATTATATTAATTTTTTCATAGTAGTATCTGATTTAAATTCAAATATATCACTACCATAATAAGTGACTTTGTAATAATTTTTCACAATCTTTCCTTGTTTAACAATACTAATTAATTAATTGTAATTTATTAAACATGAATATATGTCTTTAATTTTTGTGTAATTTTAGGATTATAGTTACGGATTTGTATTTAAAGGACTTAAAAGATTCGTATTATATTTGAACGCTTCTATATATATATATATATATATATATAATATTTTGTAGAAATTTTTCTATTAGAATGACTATAATTATGGCGTGATTTTTTCCATATAGATCATATAATTGCTAATCAAATAATGATTTGGAATCATATGATGTCTCTAATAAATACTAAATATATTTTAATCTTTTATATTTTAAATAATTAAAATATATCATGCCATAATTAGTGACTTTGTAATAAAGGTTCACAGTCTTTTCATTAAGAGTAATATTCATTTTAAATAAATTTAATAATCTAAAATTTTTTTGTTGTAACAGTACCAAGTGGCGAGTTCTTTATACGCTACTTAGCTTAACCTCATGCTTCATTATCTTTCTTTTAATAATATAAGCTATCATATAATTGTCAATTAAATAATTATATACTGCTATGACTCTAATTATAGAAAATAATCAAATCAATATTATTTCTGCAGTATTTGATTTAAATAAAATATATTATACCAGAATTAGTTCTAAGCAATAAATTTTCACAATCTTTAATTGTATAATTTAACTTATAAATATATAGAATATATGGTAGTAATCTTTTCTATTAGAATGACTCTAACTATGGCCTGAATTATATATATATATATATATATAACGAATCTATATATATATAATATTTTATAGAAATCTTTTATATTAGAATGATTATAATCATGGCGTGATTTTTTTCCATATAGATCATATAATAGCTAATCAAATAATGATTTAGAATTATATCATGTCTCTAATTATACAAAATATTTTAATCTTCTATGATAATTCAAATATATCACGCCATAATTAGTAACTTTGTAATAAATGTTCACAATCTTTTCATTATTAGCAATACTCATTTTAAATAAATTTAATAATCTAAAATATTTTTGTTGTGAAAGTGTCAAGTGGCGAGTTCTCAATACGCCACTTGGATTAACCTCATGCTTCACTACCCTCCTAGGCGGTGGGTGATCTTGGGCAAATTTATATGCCCAAGTGATACTCAAATGTGTCATTTTAGCCTTGTTTATCTATCGATGTGTATACATTCTCATGTGATTTGTAATAAAATGTAAATTTATACTAACCAACATGATTAGCGTTGTTTTACAGGTGAAATATAATTTTGGGAAGCTAAAATGCATGTTGGGAGAAATCGGGGTTGGACTCGGACGCTAGCAAGGGAAAAAACACTTGAAGGCACGAATTAAAGGGGCTCCGCGATGGAGCCGTGTCACGCTGCCATCGCGGATGCCTTCTGCCTAGATATGAAATTTTTGCCAAATTCCAGTGAAGGTGCGCGTTGGGGCCGTGGCACGTTGGCCTAGCCCCGCGTTGCACGTCGTGCCACGTTGGGCCTTAATACCTGGACGATCAAATTCCAGTAAGGGTCCGCGTCAGTGGCGTGTCATGGAGGCAGTGCTCCGCGATGCACTCCGTGACACGTTGCTTGTTATTCCGGGAAAAATTTCCCCTAGTATAAATAGAACACTTAGGTTCATTTTTAATTATTCTGACTTGGTGGAGCAAGAACGTGGGTTACAGGCAGTTGAGGGGACGAAAATATCAGGGTTTTTCTCTATCTCCTTCTTCTTGATTTGAATTGCTTGTATGATTTACACTCATTTAACGATGTTTAATCCACAAATGAGTGGCTAAATCCTCTTCTTGCTGAGGTTAAGAACAATTGTATTGAAATGTGATTATTGATAAATTGGTTTTTTCATCTTTTCTTTCATGGTTGTTTTATTGATTCTTGTTCTTACTGCATTAATGCGTGGCCAATGTTAATGTATTGTCATGCCCCGCCTTGGGGGGTATGACTGGCACCTGGTGCCCTAGTAGGACCTAGACTGCTATCTCGTGAGCCTAAGCACATCTGGTGCCTGGCTGGCTCTAACTCACATTTCTGGAAACAAAGGACTATATAACGGCTGTAAACACAGCCCCCGGCCCATTGGCCTATAGCCACCTGTACCTGTAATGACAGCTAACCAGAAACATACTACTATAGGAAAACCTATGCGGGCCGACAAGGCCACCATGCTGTCTAGCTATCTGCAACTCAACAATGAAATACTAGAAGGCTACGTGACCGGCAAGGTCACCACTACTGTCAAGCTATGGCCCCACACGGCCAACATAAAAGAAGTAAAAGTACTAACAGCTATACAACTGCACGGCCTCACACGACCAGCTCAACTGACCACAGGGAAATATATACAGACTGCAAGCCTTTAGGAATAACAATAGAAATGATCGGGACAGGGCCCCGACCTACCCATACTGTACAACAAAAGAAAACGAAATACACCTCTGGAATTCAGTCTCCGGATGACAGGAGCTGAATACTCGATCGCTGACAGGAATCACGAGGGATCGCCTCCTCGTCTATGGGTACCTGTAGGCAAGTAATGCAGCGCCCCACCGGGCGTCAGTACCGCTGGTACTGAGTATGTAAAGCAATAACTGAAAGGAATATCTGAAAACAACAATACAACTGATGAAACTGAAATAGGAAGGAAAAGATTAACTGTCTGATAATGTAAAACTATGCCTACTCTTAACTATACTGGAAGGAGTAGGATTCATACCTGGAGATGTATCGTTCTACTTTCGATCTACTCGTATCTAATGTGACATGGCATAACATAACATAACATAACATAGCACACATAAACCTTACCCGGCCCCCATAAGCCGGGAGGTACAACCAGCACAAAATCTATACCCCTACCCCGGTCATCCCATCTCCTATAATAGCTATAAGCATCCTGCCGGTCCCCTGGGTATGCACTTGGGCTCGCTGAGCCCCTGACTATAACTGTACCTGAGTCCGGAGGACTCCTGAATCAACACCCGGGCGTATCCGCTCGACAGGGGTGTGTAAGGGCCTACCAAGGCACAATATGGGGAAAACTAGCATCCCATCTTCGTCCCCTGTGGGACGGCATGCCACTCTGTAGAGCGACGTATCCTCGTCCTCTGGCGGACGAGTCGATACAGTTATCAACCCTAGGGCGGTCATGGATGCTAGGTAATCCAACCCCAAAACAATACAACGGTCTCAACTAGTAATACTATTTGCATATCCCACATACTGAAGCTAATAGTAGTAAAGTATCCGTACATACTGTGTACTGAACTAGTAATGGTAATGTATACGTACTTAATACATGCTGAGACTGATAATAGTATATATGTATAAATATAATCTTCTGCCATACTGTGTTGTATACTGAGTTCCTGTAATAACATGATTTACTATTTCTGACATGCTTTCTAAACTTCATTTTAACCTATCATTCTACTTCTGAGATGCCTTACAGATATTACATTGTTTTACTGGGTTTCAACTGAATACGATAATATCCTAACATTCTGTATTACATCACATACTGAGCATGTTATGCAGTTCCTAACACTTATATTAGAATCTATATCGTGCTAGCAAGTCTCGCGCTAATCATAACATGATGCTTCTAATATCGTACCAACATTCGTAATAAACATAACACATGACTTCTGAATATTCTACTAGCCTTTAAATTACTTTGCTATACCGAGCTTACTAACTTGCCGAGGAAACTAACTTTACATACCTTCGCTTCTGATTTCCCGACTAACTGGCGTAGCTTGGTCAGTATTTCAGCTATTCCTCCCAACTGCATTCATATATATATCAATCAGTACTAAATACAACTTTATTCTGAGGAACGACATTACTTTCGATATAATTATAGCCTAGACTTAGGCCTATCGAAAGACGGTCGAAAACTCGCTATTTTGCAGAAGTCCAGAAGGGAGAAATACTCACTTCACAGCTAGAAACACATAGACATTAGTTTGGAGCAATTCTACTGACCTTAGCTAGGTAGCTCGATGATTCGTTGGCCGTATTTCACGAAACTAAATCCGTAGGAATGCTCTCTGCTGCTAAATACCTCGGTATCTGAGGTTTATTTGAGTTTGGACAACGTTTGGCAGCGTAATCGGACGAAATTATATTACCCCCTTCGTTCTTTTCTCTCCTCTGGTTTTTCCTCTCTGTTTCACTGGAAATTTATAAGTTTAAATGAATTGAAACCGAAGTGGGGCTTTATTTACTTGGGCCTGGACAAGGCCAACGTGTCACGGAGCCAACGCGGAGGCTCCACCTCCGTGACACATTGCCATCGCGGAGGGGCTCTGCCTCGGCTCCTTCCGCGATGGTTCGACAGGTTTCTCGTCCGATCTTTTTCCCGGGCCTTTCTTTAGCACGTATGGCCTTCAAATACGCTTAACCAATGTGCGAATAGGTCATCTAGGTGCTGGAAATCCTACGGGGTATAACATGTAAATCTAAAAAGTCTGATTTCACTCGAGAGAGCAAGAAATTGGAAAGTTGTGAATTGATAGGATATGATATTTTCTTAGTTTGGGAAAATTGAGAATTGATTTACCTTCAGGATAGAAATATACCTGAAAGTCGTATTAGTCAATTAAGGAATCGGTTTTATATGGCTAGAACATGAATTTTGTTTTATCACAGAAATGTAGGTGGAAGGTTCAAGATTCTTAAGTTGGGTTAAATACGAGAGTTTTAATCCATAGGCAATAATTCTTGACTAGCAACCGGAAGAAAGATTAATCAAATTGTATCGATAATTTATTTCTCTACATGTTCGTTTAACCTCAGCATGCTCATACTTATAGTTCAGACTCAAATTGTATATTCGTTTTATAATTAATATAAAATTAGAAACCAAAATATCAAACTTTTCTTAACACTGTTATCTGCATTTTTAGAGTTAAGGTTTATTGACACTTGAGTAGATTGTTACCCTAGCCCAGTCCCTGTGGGATCGATACTTGGCTTACTTGAGCCACTTTATTACTTGTTCGACCACGTGCACTTGCGTGTTGTTGTGAAAACACCGAACAAGTTTTTGGCGTCGTTGCCGGGGACTGGCAATCGGTAAATTTTTCTTAAGTGTTAGTTTGTTATTTCTTCTTAGTGTTGACAACTTGGTCTTAGCCTGTATTTTGCAGATACTAATTTCTGTTGAACACTGGCAAGAGACAAGGAGCTAGTGGACTCATATTTAGAGCCGGAAAGACAATTTCATCGTCAAAAGAGGGAAGCTCTAGAGAAAAAGTTGCAGTTGCTCAGACAAATAATTATGGAGCAACAACAGAATCCACCAGTTATACGGGCAATGTTAGTGCCCGATGACATGGCAGCTAGGCCAGTTCGCGAGGTGGCAATCCCACATGCTAATAATGTCACATCTAGCATCCGCAAACCTGAGCCAGGAGGGAGGTTCGAGCTTAAGCAGAACATGGTGCAATTGCTGCACACCAGCGAACAGTTCACAGGTCTCCCTCATGAGGATCCACAGCAACATCTCCAAAATTTCTTGGAGATAAGTGACACTTACATCCCCGCGGGAGTGTCATCTGATTATGTCAGGCTTACATTGTTCCCATTTTCACTTTTGGGAGAAGCCAAGAGGTGGTTGAAAGCTGAGCCACCTAATTCTATTACTACGTGGGATGATCTTGCAAGGAAATTCTTGATACGTTTTTTTCCATCCGGTAAAACAGCAAGACTTAGAAGTCAAATTCTAAGTTTTAAACAGAGAGAGGGAGAGAATCTGTATCAAGCATGGGAGAGATTCAAATCTATGTTACAGGATTGTCCTCATCATCACCAATCCAATGAAGTGCTAGTGCATACTTTCATAGAGGGTTTGGAACCCCACACAAAAATCTTGCTAGACTCAACAGTTGGGGGGCAAGCATTGGAGAAAACTTATGAGGAGCTGTATACCTTGTTGAATCATATTTCACAGGGAAATCCGGAGTGGAATGCGGACTCGTTAAGAGGAGGAACGAGTAAAGCAGCGGGAGTGTTAGAAGTGGATGGTTTCACAGCTATTGCTACACAGATAGCTACTTTACAGAATCAACTCAACACCCACTTCAGTAACATGAGCATGAACCAATCTCAAGCCCTAGTGAATGTAGTGCAGCATATTTGGTGTGAAGTATGCGGGAGTAGTGAACACTCAGCTGAGTGTTGTGGAGCAAATCCTGATTCAATGAACTTTGTGGGAAATGTACAGAGAAACAACCATCTACAGTATGGCAACAACTACAATTCCAACTGGAGAAATCAGCCGAATTTCTCTTGGGGTAGCAATAACCATCAAGGGTAAAGTTCGAGTCAGGGGGCGCAGAGGAATCAAGGAGGACAGCAGAACTATCAGGCACAATATAGAAGCAACAATGCAACTCCTCCACCACCATCACCCAGCATTGAGGAGATGTTCAAGACAATGATAGCTAACCAAGCTCAATTGCAGGCTGACTATGTGAAATCGGCAGCCGAGGTAAAGAACAACCAGTTAGCTACCAAGGCACTGGAGTATCAATTTGGGCAATTTGCTGGAGCCCAAAACACCAAGCCTAGAGGAGGACTCCCGAGCGACACGGATCCCAACCCCAAGCAGGTGAATGTAGTGACCACAAGGAGTGGCTTGCAGCTTAAAGAGGTGGAACCAGAAAGACCACCTCAACAGTCGGGAGCAGCAGAAAGTGAGAGGGAGCAAAGTGAAGAGAGGGGGAAGAAAAAGGAGGCTGAACTAGAGAGACCACCACCCCCGTTCCCTCAAAGATTAAAGAAACACAAGGAGGAGGCGTGTTTCAAGAAATTCATGGAGGTGCTGAAACAGGTACATATTAACTTACCTCTTATTGATGTTTTGCAGGGAGTGTCGAAGTACGCAAAGTATATTAAGGACTTCGTGGCGAACAAAAGTCGGTTGACTGAGTATGCTACGGTGGCTCTTACGGAGGAATGCACTTCCCGGATACAAAGCAGGTTGCCCACAAAGATCAAGGACCCTGGGAGCTTTACAAGACAAATTACAATTGGGCAGAGTATCCAAGCTCGCGGATTATGTGATTTGGAAGCGAGCATTAACTTGATGCCGACATCGGTATTCAAGAAGTTGGGTCTAGGGAGTCCTAGACCAACAACAGTGATATTGCAACTAGCGGATCGTTCCTTAGCCAGACCTGATGGCATTGTGGAGGATGTGTTGGTGCAAGTGGGCTCCCTTATCTTTCCGGTAGATTTCGTCGTGCTAGATTTTGAGCCAGACGCTGAAGTCCCATTTATTTTGGGACGTGCTTTCTTAGCAACTGGGAAAGCGCTCATTGATGTAGCTGCAGGGTAGCTAACCATGCGGGCACAGGACAAAGTTGAGGTATTTGATGAGTTTAAGGCCATGAGGCTGCCGGCCATACATGAGGAGCTTTCAGCAATCAGTGTGGTTGATCAAGAAGAAATTCATCAGATTGTTGAATCTCAAGACCCATTGAAAAGAGTGTTAATGAACTCCAATCATTTTGGAGATAGAGATGCTTATGAGGTGGCACAAATGCTGAATGAGTCACAAAGGAATCCAAGGAAATAGGAATTTCAATCTCTAATGAGGTCTCTGGAACCATTACCGAAATCATCCGTTGAGGAAGCACCAAAGCTGGAATTGAAAGAATTGCCCCCATTTAAAATATATCTTTTTGGGAGAATATGAGACTTTTCCAGTTATCATCTCCGCAGAATTGACGGAGGCACGGGAGAAGAAAGCATTGGGTGTCCTCAAAAAAAGGAAGAAAGCAATGGGTTGGCAAATGTTAGATATTTAGGGTATCAATCCAGCTTTTTTCACACACAGGATTTTCATGGAGACAGGAGCAAAACCAACCGTTCAGCCTTAGCGAAGGCTAAATCCGGCAATGAAGGATGTGGTCAGGAAAGAAATAATTAAGTGGCTTGATGCAGGTGTGGTCTACCCGATTTCAGACAGTGACTGGGTCAGCCCCGTTCAGTGCGTTCCAAAGAAAGGAGGGATGACCATGGTCACCAATGAGAAAAATGAATTGATTCCTACACGAACCGTCACAGGCTAGCGGATTTGCATGGACTATAGAAAGCTTAATGAAGCCACAAGGAAAGATCATTATCCTATCCCATTCATTGATCAGATATTAGATAGGTTGGCTGGACAGGAATATTATTGTTTCCTTGATGGGTACTCTGGTTATAACCAAATAGCCATAGCTCCGGAGGACCAAGAGAAGACTACTTTTACCTGTCCTTATGGGACATATGCTTTTAGACGAATGCCATTTGGGTTATGCAATGCACCCGCCACATTCCAAAGATGCATGATGGCTATTTTCCACGACATGGTGGTGGATTTTGTTGAGGTATTTATGGATGATTTTTCTGTTTTCGGTAACTCGTTTGCTACCTGTTTGCAGAATCTTGACAGGGTGCTGGCTCGCTGCGAAGAATCCAACCTTGTACTAAATTGGGAGAAATGCCATTTCTTAGTTAAGGAAGGCATTGTCCTTGGCCACAAAGTGTCTCGCAGGGGGTTGGAGGTCGATCATGCAAAGATCGAGGTTATTGAGAAGTTACCACCACCTGTGTCGGTGAAAGGTGTTCGCAGTTTTCTTGGGCATGTAGGCTTCTACAGACGGTTCATCAGAAACTTCTCCAAAATTTCTAGACCATTATGCAGAGTTAGAAAAAGAGGTGAAGTTTGAGTTGGATGATGAGTGTGTTAAAGCATTCGAGGTACACATTAATTTACCTCTTGTTGATGTTTTGCAGGGAGTGCCGAAGTACGCAAAATATATCAAGGACATCGTGGCAAACAAAAGCAGGTTGACGGAGTACGCTACGGTCGCGCTTACGGAGGAGTGCACTTCCCGGATACAAAATAGGTTGCCCACAAAGATCAAGGACCTTGGGAGCTTTACAATTCAACTTACAATCGCGCAAAGTATCCGAGCTCGCGGATTATGCGATTTGGGAGCAAGCATTAACTTGATGCCGACATCGGTATTCAAGAAATTGGGGCTAGGCAGTCCTAGACCAACGACAGTGATCTTGAACCTAGCGGATCGTTCTTTTGCCAGACCAGATGGCATTGTGGAGGACATGTTGGTGCAAGTGAGCTCCCTTATCTTCCTGGTAGACTTCGTTGTGCTGGATTTTGAGCCGGATGTGGAAGTCCCATTTATTTTGGGACGTCCTTTCTTGGCGACAGGGAAAGCGCTGATTGATGTAGCTGCAGGGCAGCTAACCATGCGGGCACACGACAAGGTGGAGGTATTTGATGTGTACAAGGCCACGAAGTTTCCGGCCGTGTATGAGGAACTCTCAGTGATCAACGTGCTTGATCGAGCAAATATTGCTCAAAGTGTTGATTCGCGAGAGCCAGTGGGAAAACCACCGGTGAAGGACCCCCCCAAAACTGGAATCGTGGCAAGAAGATCGAAATGCCACGGTCGCAGTTAATGGGCATCGGTGTAAGCAGGATAGGGGTGAGGACGGTAATCGAGAGAAGACGTCTGTCACCCTAGAGGATGACTAAGCTTCAATGACGTCGAGCCGCGACGGTAAACCAGGCACTGCACGGGAGGCAACCCATGAAATTGTTGTAATACTTGAGTAGAATTAGTAGAAAAGAAAGAAAAAAAGAGAAAAATAGAAAAATAAAAATAAAAACAAAATATTGTGTTTTATGTTGAAACCTATGAATTCTAACCAATTTCTTGCTGTGAGATAAATTTCAGGTTGAACGGAGGGTAAAAATGCAAAGGATCGCAAAGGAAAAATCGAGGTGAAAATAATAAAAAGTGGCAAAATAGTGAGCCTGCACGATGGCTCCGTGTCACGGAGGGGGTGCTCCGCTTTACCCTTCATGACACATTGAGGTGTTAATCGCGACGGGTCACACCGGGTCGCCGGGTGAACCGCGCGAAAAACCTCCTTTTTAACCCCGATTCCCTCATTTTTTCCCCATTTCTCATCCTCTCCATGACAAACACCCAAAAATCCCCCCTTCCCCTACGTGACACGGACGTAGGCACAAGTTTTCTTCAACTTTTCTTTGATTTCATCGAATTAATGGTATGTTCTTTAACTTTGTCTCAATTCTTCACTAATTTTTCGATTTTTAGCATGTGAGATGAGTAAACCTTGCCCTAATTGTAAATTGAGCTTGAATTCATTTAAGTTATTGTTGATTGATGTTCGTAGTATCATTTTGATTATATGAACTCGATAAATACATGCTTGATCGAATTTTGGTGAAATATGTAGCTAGGGTTAGAATTTGATTCGAAGAAACTAAATGTGATTGAAAATGTGAATATTATGGGTTGGGCATGTTGCGAAAGGTGAATTGTGTTGTGCTTGATGTGAATATGCTAAATAAATGATGGATTCTCGGGAGAATGAAATTGTTGAATTGCATAGAAATTGGTGAATTGCATAGGTTGTGTTGAGAGAAGTTTTTGCTAAGTGCTATGTGATGAAATGGTATCGATGGTGATATTTTGATTAGCTGTACGAAGTCTGAGTAGTACGTAGAATTTATTCCATCGAATTCTCTGAATGCACGAGGCATGTTGTTGTTATTTTGTAAATTGGAAAGTGAGAATTGTCTTGCCGTAATGTCGTAATTGTGGCTAAGGACTAAGTGTGGGGTGGCATAGCTTAACCCAACCTTAGTCGAAGCTAATTTTGATTTGAATAACATTGGGACTGTCTGTTTGATTTGACAGGAACAATGGCAAGCAGGCAAGAGAAAGGAAAGGGCGCATCTACATCGGGCGCCGGGAGGAAAAGAATTCGACCGGGAACAGCAGTCCCAACAGCACCAGCGGTTCCGCATGGCCAACGCCATCAATATGGAACCCGATGGGTGACAGACGAAGGGAAGAAGTGGTACGCAAAGCACAAGGAAAACAAATACTTCCCCGAGGCGCACATTGCAAGAGAGCCGTTGGCACAGGAATTCCCCAGAATTGTACATAGGATTGATGTTGCCGGGATGATCTTCATCTTTGAAGAGCCCAAGGAGTGCAATCTCCACCTGATTCGGGAGTTCTACGCCAACTGGAACTCGACACTCCGTAGTCACACCGTCAAGATAAGAGGGCAGGTAGTCACCTTTGAGCCCCATCACCTTAATGCCATTTTGGGGGCGCGGGACACAAACGCCCATGTACTCCGGCAGCTGAACATCAGTCCACCATATGTGGATATCAAACGCACTCTGTGTGTAGCCCGTTCTACAGCACGGTGGAGCAGGCATAAGGAGAGGGGCTACCATCAGACACTTCCCTACTCTCAAATGAACAGGGAAGCTAGAATTTGGCTTAAGATCGTGTGTTCCTGCCTGATCCCGAGGGTGCACATGACAGATGTCACCCGGGATCATGTGTGCTTGGTCTACGCCCTGATAAAAGGGCTGGAAATTAATGTTGGGGCGGTGATTATCTCCGCCATGAAGAGAGCCCGGTTGCCTCAAGGGCACAGGTACGGGTTTGGTGGCTTGCTGACCACGTTCCTGAGAGGCCTGGATATTGAGGAGGAGGCCCTAGACTACATCCCGCTGATGGAGAGGCGTGCCTTGGACGTCACCAAAACTAAGGCACCCGACACCACTCACAGGCCAGTTCTCATATTAGCCGAGCGACATGCTCGGGATGATCAATATATGGCCCGCATGTTCGGGATGCAGATGTTGCAGTTGAGAATAGGCAGGAGGCTAGCAACAGAAGATGAGTTGTGGCAGCTCGAGCTAGATTACCCCTTTGGCAAAAATGTCAGGGCTCTATGCCGAGTGGGGCCAGCTTTTGTGGAGCTCATTGATAATGATGTCCCCACAGATGAGGAGACACGCCGGGATGACTCAGATGTTGAGTCAGATGAGGATAGCGGGGGCAATTCAGATATGGGAGATGAGGCAACAACACCTGACGAAGAAGTTGAATACTTCGATTGATCAGGGAGTTTCACCACCTACTCTTGTGCTATGCTGAATTTTGTGAACACTGGGGACAGTGTTAGATTTAAGTGTGGGGTGGGAGTAGTTAGGTGCTGGTTGTTTTGTTGTTGTTTATGTTCATGTTTTGTTGTGGTGCCTGTGAAAAAATTGTGACCCTGTGATTTTGGTGTTTATGTTTTGTATGGTAATTCGGTGTTGTAATTGATGTGAAGTTGTTGTGTGCTATGTGGAATTGTTGTTAGCTGGTTGTGTAAATATTTTTGTTTTATCGAAATTATCGATATTTTAAAATTTTTTTGTTGAAATATTCTTATGATTGGGTTTCGTAGCGTTTGTTTTCGGTGCTTTTACCGAGAATAGTCCCATTGAAACGAAGTCATGAATAGTGACCGTTCCCTATGATGGATGGATGAAGACCATCTTAAGGGAAATATAGTCGATAGGAGTAGTTTTTTTTCGTTCTTTTAATTTTTTTCTTTTGTTTGTTTGTATCCCAAACGTGTTGTTACTTTATGGTTCGGAATTCTTGTTGCGTGTTGTACATGATATTTAGAATGCAAAGGTGATTTGTATGAAAGCATGCAACTTTGTAAACGTGTTGAGGTACCTAGACCATAGAGTTCGATTCGGTGTGATTGAGGCTTAATGTTTGAATTCTTGTGATTAGATGATTGAAGAGTCTTTGAATATGTCTTGAGTTGAGCATGTGCAATGAGTGTGTGGTGAGGTTTCGATTATTCCATGCTACTGTGAAGTGTCTAGAACTTTCCTGGTGTGTGTACGAAACGAAATGAAGGATGTGTAGTGTAGGAAAGGATGTAGGCATTTCTTTGATTTAACCGAAAGTTTTTCCATTATCATACCTACCTTGAATGTACATCCTAGTTAGCCCCATTGAGCCATTAGCCTATTTTTTTTCTTTCGTCGAAAAGGTACAAACCGAGCTTAAGCCCTTCTTTTCATTATCCATGAATTTGATCCAAAACTCTTAAGCGCTAAAGAAAAATAATTTTCCCACAGTGTTAAGGAGTGAAAAGTGTGAAAAAGAAAGGAAACGCGAAGTGGTGAAAGTAAAGAAAAATTCAAGGGTGCACTTGTCGAATTTAATAAAATGAAGATGTATAACTAATCTTTGTTATTAAGTCGAGTGTGCTTAAAGAAATGGCAACAAAAATAAAGAAAGACTTCAAGAAGGGGAGGATGAAGGAAGAAACAATGCCCATAATGTGGTGGGATGTATTGAAAAGCGCTTAAGGATGCTAGTTGCTATTATTGGTTAGCCCAGTATTTACTAGTTCCTTAGCTTACATTACAACCCGTTAAGTGCTATGTGATCTTACATCACTCGTCCTTATATTAGTGGAGTAATACACTAGAGGCAAGCTTATGGGTCATGACATGATGCATGTGAATTCTTTGGGAGAGAGAGCAAAATCGTGTTCATATGCCCCTACATGTAATGTTTTTGAGATCATATGATTGAAAAGGGGGAAATTCTCTTGTGTTGTGAGGGCACATGCTTGATGAGAGACTGAATTTCGTGTCGGATATCTTGATCAGCTGATTTTCATGAGTTTGTCGAGATCGAGAGTCGACTCTTGAGTCTAGGAGGTCTTAATGTGTTGAATGTCAGTGTATTGATGAGACTATGCATGTTTTCTTGATGATTTGCTATGTTAAATAATCGGTATAACCGTAGCTTGAATTGTCGAGCCAAAGTATCTATGCTTGGGTGTCAATTGCATGAGATGTGAGATTATTGTTCGAGGACGAACAAGGTTTTAAGTGTGGGGTAAGTGATCTTGGGCAGAATTATATGCCCAAGTGATACTCAAATGCTTCATTTCATCTTGTTTATCCATCGATATTTGTACATTCTCATGTGATTTGTAGTTAAAAGGTGAATTTATACTAACCAACATGATTAGTGTTGTTTTGCAGGAAAAATGTAATTTTAGGAAGCTAAGATGCATGTTGGGAGAAATCGGGAATGGACTCGGAAGCAAGCAGTGGAAAAGGCCAAGGAAATGCAGCAAATTAAGGGGCTCCGCGATGGAGCCGTGTCACGCTGCCATCGCGGAGGCATTCTGCCCCGGATGATTAAAATTAGCCAAGTTCCAGTGGAGGTTCGCGTTGGTGTCGTGGCACGTTGGCCACGCCCCGCGTTGCACGTCGTGGCACGTTGGGCATACTTACCTGGAGGACCGGATTCCAGTGAGGGTCCGCGTTTGTGGCGTGTCACGGAGGCAGTGCTCCGCGATGCACTCCGTGACATGTTGCTTGTTATTCCAGGAAAAATTCCCACTAGTATAAATAGCACACTTAGGTTTATTTTTAATAATTCTGACTTGGTTGAGCAAGAACATGGGTTACAGGCAGTTGAGGAGACGAAAATCTTAGGGTTGTTCTCTAACTCTTTCTCCTTTATTTCAATTGTTTGTATGATTTACACTCATTTGATGATGTTTAATCCACAAATGAGTGGCTAAATTCACTTCTTGCTTAGGTTAAGAACATTTGTAGTGGAATGTAACTATTGATCATCTTGGTTTTTCATCTTTTCTTCTATGGTTGTTCTATTAATTCTTGTTCTTACCGCATTAATGTTTGGCCAATATTAATGTATATCTAAAAAATCCGGTTTGCGCTCGAAAGAGAAAGAAATTGAAAAGTTGTGAATTGGTTGGATATGATCTCTTCTTGGTTTGGGAAAATTGAGAATTGATTTACCTTCAGAATAGAAATATATCTGAAAGTCGTATTAGTTAATTAAGGAATTAGTTTCGTATGGCTAGAACATGAATTTCTTCTTATCACAGAAATGTAGGTGGAAGGTTCATGATTCTTAAGTTGGGTGAAATACGAGAGTTTTAATCCATAGGCAATAATTCTTGACTAGCAACCGAAGGAAAGATTAACCAATTTGTATCAATAAATTGCTTCCCTCCATGTTCGTTTTAGCCTCAGCATTCTCATTACTATAGTTCAGACTCAATTTGTACATTTGTTTTAGATTAGTATAAATTAGGAAACAAACTCCCAAAATCTTCTTGAAACTGTTGTCTGCATTATTAGAGTTAGAGTTTATTAACGCTTGATTCGATTATTACCTTGGTCCAGTCCCTGTGGGATCGATACTTGGCTTACTTTAGCCATTTTTCTACTTGTTCGACCACGTGCACTTGCATGTAGGCATTTGAAAACACCGAACACTTCCAGAGTTAGACTTGGGTGTGTGTTGATGCAGCGTGGGAGGGTG
The DNA here is from genome assembly GCA_035772735.1 of Datura wrightii. Classification (NCBI taxonomy): domain Eukaryota; kingdom Viridiplantae; phylum Streptophyta; class Magnoliopsida; order Solanales; family Solanaceae; genus Datura; species Datura wrightii. Next base: position 7,860,488 of record JASDFA010000008.1, on the reverse strand, counting down.
ATAGCTTATGCCTCCCGACAGCTGAAGGTGCATGAGAAGAATTACCCGACCCATGATCTTGAATTAGCTGCGGTGGTGTTCGCGTTGAAGATATGGAGACATTACTTGTACCGGGTCCATGTGGATGTATTTATGGATCACAAGAGTTTTCAATATGTGTTCACACAGAAAGACCTAAACCTTCTGCAAAGAAGGTGGTTGGAGTTACTTAAGGATTATGCATGAGTGTCCTTTTCCACCTGGGCAAGGCTAATATGTCGCTGATGCGCTTAGTAGGCTCTCAATGGAAAGTGTGTCCCATGTGGATGAGGGGAAAAAGGAATTGATGAAGAATGTTCACCGGCTTGCAAGGCTGGGAGTTAGATTGATCGATGCAACCGATGGCGGTGTTGTTTTGCATAAGGGGTCAGAATCGTCCTTGGTGGTTGATGTTAAATCCAGGAAATATGAGGATCCAAATTGAGGAAGCTGAAGGAGGCGGTGTAGAGTCAGAAGGTGGAGGTTTTATCCCAAGGGGGAGATGGTGTGCTACAATACCAGGGTCAACTATGTGTTCCGGATGTCGACAATTTGATAGTTTGGATATTACATGAGGCACATGGTACTAGATATTCTATTCATCTAGGATCCACGAAAATGTATTGGGACTTGCGAGAAATTTATTGGTGGGATGGTATGAAGAAGGATATTGTGGAATTCGTAGCAAAATGTCCAAATTCCAACAAGTGAAAGTCGAGCATCAAAGGCCGGGAGGTGTACTTCAGGATATCAGCATCCCCACTTGGAAGTAGGAAGAAATCAATATGGACTTCATTACAGGTCTACCTCGTACTTTCTGGCAATACGACTCCATTTGGGTGGTGGTAGATAGGTTGACCAAGGCTGCACACTTCCTACCGGTTAAGACCACGGATTCAGTGGATGATTATGCTAAGTTGTACATTTGGGAGTTGTTTTGGATTCATGGAGTGCTCTTGTCTATTATTTTGGACCGAGGTACTTAGTTTACTTCTCAATTCTGACATTCGTTTCAAAAGGGGCTTGGGACTCAGGTTAAGCTAAGCATAGCTTTTTATCCTCAAACAGACGGCCAAGTAGAACGAACCATTAAGACCCTTGAGGACATGTTGAGGGCATGTGTTATGGATTTCAAAGGTAGTTGGGATGATCACCTACCCTTGATTGAGTTTTCCTTTAATAACAGTTATCACTCAAGCATCCAGATGGCACCGTTCGAGGCTCTGTATGGGCAAAGGTGTAGATAGCCAATTGGTTGGTTTGAGGTTGTGAGGTGGCCATGATAGGACCTGATTCATTTCATGAGTCGATGGTGAGGGTTCAGCTGATAAGGGACCGATTGAAAACAGCTCAGATTCGTCAGAAATCATATACTAATGTGAGGAGAAGAGATTTGGAGTTCGATGTGGACGATTGGGTGTTTCTATAGGTATCTCCCATGAAGGGGGTCATGCGGTTCAGAAAGAAGGGTAAACTCAGTCCTCGCTATGTTGGCCCCTATCGGGTTGTGAGAAGAGTTGGTAAGGTGTCATATGAGTTGGACTTGCCTTCAGAATTGGTTTCAATTCATCTCGTGCTCCATGTATCAGTTTTGAAGAAGTGCTTGGGTGATCCAGCCTTGGTGGTTCCGGTAGACAGCGTTGGTGTGAAAGATAGCCTAGTTATGAAGAAATTCTGGTTGAAATTTTGGATCGACAAGTTCATAGGTTGAGGAACAAAAGAGGTAGCTTTAGTTAAAGTTTTATGGAGGAATCAGCAGGTCGAGGGAGCTACGTGGGAGGCTGAAGCAGACATGATGGCTAGATACCCATATTTGTTCTCTACCGGCTCAGTTCCGACTTGAAGGTTTGAAGAGGAGATTCAAGATGAATTCTCAAGGTTTTCAAGGGGAAATCTCAATTGGGAAATTACGAAGGGTTAGAATTCTTCAATCCTAGGTATGTGAGGCTATGAGTGGTTGTTTTCTTCCACACCCATGCCCATACCCTATCAAAATGTGGATTAATTGCCTATGAATAAGTATGGGGTTTTGCCCAATTACATGATTATTCAATCTCTATACATGGGTATGATTAGATTGTATTTATATTGATGATTTATGAAGCTTGGGCGGATTCTAATTCGTTTTCCCTTATAAAATTGTTTTCTAAAATTTGAATCTAAAACGCCCATGGGTGAAGAGTTCATAAAGGAGGAGATGCTCGATAAATGTGTGATGATGATGAAGTTGATGATAAAAAAGCATGTTTCTAAAACTACCCATGACTAAGTTGATGTTTTCAAAATTAATTGATTAGGTTTAAGTATGATAAAGCTTTGGGTGATGCCCATACATTGATTTAAAGTGATGATTTTCCCGACATAAGCGTACCACATGGTTTGAAGTGAAACTTCCAATCATGACCTGCAGGAGACTCTAGAAATCTATGTATTGTGTTGGTGTGGCACCCGCTCCCATTCATATGCTGGTCTAGATGCTCCCTAGGACATGAGCCACTCAATAATAATATTCGCTCGCTCGAATTCTCCCCTCAGGCACGAGCCTCTCATCTTAGGATGTTAATTCTATCATTCATCATTCTCATAAAAAGAACACATCAAGGTGCATTATTTCAACATACAAGAGGTTATAATCTACTCCTGAAGTAAGTCATTATTAATTAACAACCCTCTAATTAACAGAGTATAACCACCTTACTAAACACTCAGCACAGTTAGATCATCATATCCACAATCTTTTTAAACAAGTAATCATAGTTCGATATCACATCATAACTACATTCTTGCAATAAGTTATCGATAATAGACTCACATAGCACGTAAATGTCTGAAGACCAATTTTATGTCAAGATTGCACAAATATATATGCCATTATATAGATTTTATCCCTATAAACCATAACCAACCTTGATTTGGAAAATAACAATTCAACTACTCCGCGGGAGCCTTTTATTTCCTCAAAGCTTCGAAATGCATGAAATCTAAACAACAAGGATAATTCGTTAATTACTCTTCAATTTTAGGGTCTAACATATCAAACCCTCCCCTTCGGGGTATTTTTGAAAGTAAAAACCTCAATTCTTCTAGGTTCTAGGTCTATATTTCCTATGTAGCCCTCGTTCCTGACATGTAATTCAGGAGAATGATCAACACTTTTCAACATCACCCAAATCACCCCACAATTCCAGACCTACTTTAATAGCCTAGGGTTCTTCCTCTACAAACCTTCCACCATTAGAGGTCTACCAATATTCTAGGATCAAAACTACTCATCTTAGAGATAGAGAATCGAAAATCTTACCTTGGGTGAAGAGGTTACTGCTCTAGAGAGTTTTCCCATTCCTTAGACCTCTGGGTCATGATTTTGAGAATAATGGGGTAAAATCCCATAATTCCCACTTAAAACCCACTTTCTAATTCCTATCGTCTACTGTAGTGGATCCACTACAGCGGTCATAGGGTCACTGCGGTGGTCCCAACAGTTACTCCCTAATTTTGCCATGGAGGGACTTCGACTGCTACCACAGTCACTGCTGTAGTGGGAGTCCCACCGCTACAGTGGTCTTCCAGACCAGTAGCTACCCAAAAATGCCCAATTCCCTACTTAGTTTATTTCACAACCTCCTATATCTCCCTTATCCTATTTTCCGTGTTCCAGGCCTTTAACCATCCCGTAATGACGTCCGGATCATCATAAATAACTATAAAGTTTAGCACAATTATTGAATTTGATACTTTAATATATTTAACAACTACAAGATGTTAAAAAATGAAATGAAAAGAAACTAAAATAAGTTATTGGACTTTTAAAGAAAATATAGAGAATCATATTTAATTAGTTTGTAAGGATGGTCATTAGGAATCAATTAACACTCAAATTATTTAACCTAAAATTATTCAGACAATATCTAATAGATATATGACACACAACCAAATAAAAAGCTAAATGTCTATAACTGCATTGTGCAAAATTCTGAACTAACAAATTGGTGAATTTTTCAATAAGAACTATAAACTAAAATAAAGCAACAAAATAGTTATAAATTTCACTACACTTTTGAGGGTGTCATTTACATTCTTAGGAATCACCATTGCACGTCAAAAAAAGTTTAAAATCAGATGCAGTAATGAGCATCTATATGACAATGCAAAAACTTATACCTACAGTTCTCATCATATCTTTAACTAACATAATATTTATTACAATATTAAAGTCACTTTTCTGTAATTTGTCACAATTGATTTGTCCATCATCTATCTAATTTATTCTCACATAGTTAGCAATTCAAGATTTCTCAAGTTTTGCAAGAACGTGAAACCTATGAAATACATTAAGATAAAACAAATATAAGGGAATAATAATAGATAATAATTAATGATAAATTTATTTAATGACATATCAAATTAGATTACAAAAAACTTTGATGAACACTACATTTCTAGCTTCATTTGTTATTTGTCCATCATCATCATAATCTAAAATTTTCTTGAAACATGCGGATAACATACCATGAGTTTTATCTCTGAACGTGCAGATAACATACCTACCCACATTTGCGTAGATACGATCTCCCTATAAAAAATTCAAAAATCTATATTATATCCATAAGAAGGTAGTCAACATATGCCTTTATAATGATAATAAAATGATAAAAATACCCTTCTATCCTACAGTAACATCTCTATTAAAATAGGATTGTCTGTCTTTTTGATATCAAGAACCATCCATAATCGCACGACACGAACTTTCAAACACTATTGCATCTTTTTTCCGCATATCTCACTGATAAAGTCAATTTTAGTACATATTTCTTGTTGAAGATTTTTTTTTTGAATATTTGTAATGACTTCAAGGTAGTTTTTTTCCTATATTCTATACTTTGAATGATTAGTATTATGTTGAATGAATCCCTCTGAAATATATATAATATTTCATAGAAATTTTTTCTATTATAATGACTATAATTATGACATAATTTTTTTCATATAAATCGTATAATTGCTAATCAAATAATGATTTGTTGCTATGTCTCTTATTCAAATTCAAGTTATAATAGTATCTGATTTAAATTGAAATAAATCACGTAATTACCAGTTCTACGCCATAATAAATTTTCACAATCTTTCCTTGATAATATACTGATTAAATAATCTAAATTATAAATATATAAAATATGTCATAGAAATATTTTCTATCAGAATAACTCTAATTATGACGTGATTTTTCCATCTATATTATGTAATTGGCAATCAAATAATTATATACTGCTACATCTCTAATTATAAAAAATAATCTAATCAATATTATTTCTTACAACTTTTAATTTAAATACAAATATATCATGCTAGAATTAATTTTAAACAATAAACTTTTGCAATCTTTAATTGTAAATAATTTAAGTTTGTAATGACTCGGACTTTGTTAGAGGATGGTTAAGGGCCTAGAACACTCTAGCTAGGAAATGAATAGAAAGGGCTGTGAAATTTTTTCTAATTGTGAAACTGGTGAATTTTTGGGTTGTTATTGATTCAAGGGACCGCTGTAGTGGAGGGAATTTCGCTGAAGCGAGACTGTGGTCACAGTTGTTGTTCCACCGTGGCGAACTTGGGATGTAATCGCTAGAACCGCTGCAGCGACACTATGGCCGCTGCAGCAAAAATATGACCACTACAGTAGACAACGGGAATCATAAAGTGGGTTTTAAGTGGAAATTACGGGATTTTACCCCATTGTTCTCAAAATCATGATCGAGAGGTCTAAAGAACGGGAAAACCCTCCAGAGCAGTGAAACTTTTCACCAAGGTAAGATTTTCCGGTTGTTTATCTCTACATGAGTAATGTTGATTCTAGAATACTTATAGACCTTATATGGTGGAATTTTGGGAGGTAGAAGACCCTATATAGTTAGACTAGGGCTGAAATATGGGAAGACTATGGTGTGTCTAGACTTGATAATTAGCAGTATTGATCACTCTCCTAAGATTTTTGTTGAGAACAAGGATTATACGAGAATTGGGACCTAGAACTTAGTAGAATTATTGTTCACTTTTGAAAGTACCCTGAAGAGGAGGATTTGATCTTCTAAAACCCTTATTTCGAAGAGGGAGTAATTAATTACTCTTTGTTTGTTGTAGATTACAAGCACTCTAAGGCTGTGAGAAAGGGCAAGGCTCTGGTGGAGTAATTAATTCGTCGTATTCGAAATCAAGGTAGGTTATAGTTATAAGGTTAGACCCTGTGTAATGGCTTGTATGCTTATGTAATGACTATATTTGATTGGTCTTCGAAAATTCCTTGTTAGCATTTTCATGTGAATAATGGAAATTATCATGTTGATATGAGGTAAATATAATCTGTTGTTGAGATCATGTGAAAGTGTGTAATGAAACTCGTGTTATGAATCTATCATGTGAATTTAGTGTTGTATTTGAGCAAGTGAGAGAATGGAGCATAGACTCTAATGAATTAATATGTATATATATATGTGGTGTCGATATGTAATGCACTTTGTTCCGATTAAAGGATGAGAACGGCTTAAATATTAACTGTTTTTTGAACTGAGAGGCTCAAGCCCGAGAGGAGTATTTGGGCGAGAAAATATTATTATTGAGTGGCTCATGTACGAGGGGAGCATCTGGATGAGCATATGAGTGGAAGTGGGCACTACGTTAGTACGGTACATAGATTTCTAGAGTCCCCTGTAGGTCATGACTGGAAAAGCATAAATAAGACCCTCTGGCATGTGTGTACACTAATTGTATGGTTGAGTGTTTATAGTGAGCTGGCGGAGATGTGTGTCTGTCATGTCATCTTTGGTTTTCGTGTTATGCACATTACTTATGTGGTGTTGTCCTTATATGCAAATGAATTGTATGAAAAATGTGCTAAGAGGTTGTGTCAATTACGGTTATGTTGTGTGATTTTGATATTTAAGGATATGCCTTTAGTTCCACGCGTGACTTGTCACAGTGTCGGAACTTGACGAGTGGATTTTTCTGTATTTCCTATTGAACTTGTGAGTGATACTTCATGATGTTAATTGTTGTTCTTGAGTGTGCTTATTTGAGAGATATTGGTGGAATATATGAATGATGAACCTGATGAGATGAAGAACTGGGAAAGTGCAATATAGTCGAGCTACTGTCTAAGGCAATACCACTGTAGCAGAACCCTTTTCTTTTGTGGCGAGACCGCTATAGCAGTCAAGTGACCGCTGCAGCGAATGGCCTAATCTAGTGAGCAGGCCGGCTGTTCCTTGAGTAGAGCTAGTGTGTCTGAAATCATTCGGTATGTTCTTTTTATGTTGAAGATTGGTCTTGTATTTTTATTGTTGTTTATATGTGTCACGACCCGAACATAGGCTCAGATCGAGACATGGGACAAGAAGCCCCGAGAGACTCCAAGTCGACCCATGGCATGAACATACATCTAACTCAATCAAATAAAGCAGAAGACTTAACATAATAAACATAGTGGAAGTCTAATCATAACATAACATCGGAACCAGAATTCACTTCATGCATGGCAAGCTAATTACTACATACAGTCTGAAAGCCTCTAACATATCTAATGGGTTGATGGGACAACGCCCCCAACTAACCCGACAAGTCTGAAATTGAAAATACAAGATAACTAATAATAAGTAGTCCTCGAGAGATGAAGGACTCACCACTGAAGCTGAATGCTAACTCCAGAGAACTGGCTAGTGACGGGGCTGAGTCTTAAGATTAGAGCCTGTATCATGAAACGATACAGCATAGAGTATGCAGTCAATACGTGGAATGTACCGAGTATGCAAGGTAAGTAAAACAACTAAGTAAGTAAAAGCCAAGATCATGCATATCATAAACATTTAATCATAAGAGTCTGAGAATAGGGATTGCATGCTATTATCTAAAAAAATGACTTAAACATACTGAATTGAATGACCCAAAGCGGAAAACTATTAATCATAAGTAAAACTGAACATTGGGTCAAACCTATTGAAAACATAATAACATGACTGATGAACATGCATAACTAAAATCATGAGGAACAATGGTATGATTGAGCTTGTGGTATGTTTCGAAATATAGCTTCTCATATGAATGATTTCATAATTAAGATGTAGGTCATTATTGAGCTTTGTCAATAGACAATGTTGAGCTTCATATCCAAATGATGTCTAGTCTATGCATGATTTCATTATGAGCTTTGTCAATAGACAATGTTGAGCTTCGTCTCATACGATGTTGAATTAGGCATGATTTCATGATGAGCTTCGTCAATAAGACGATGTTGAGCTTTGTTATATATGATGTAGAGCATTGCATGTTTTGGGAGAAGAGTCTAGCACCGAGCAGGTTAAGGGTCGATTACCCTATGCCCCAGAACTACGCACCAACGTAGGTTGATTCTATTATATTATCGGGACCTCCCTTGTGAGCTATCCCCGGCCCGATTGGCCCTTCAGCTTGATATCGATATCATTGTATCGTCCATCACCCTAGAAAGGTTATGGATGGCTCTACCCACTTGAGTGTAATAGTTGGGACCACGTAAGCTCTATCGTGGTATGTCGGTTAAGTGACGAGTCTCCCGATGTCTATATCATTAAAATTTGCATATTCATTACTCATGATAATTATCTTATGCATGCATGTTCAAAAAGCAAGGTTTGACTCATCATTCCACTTTTGATATAAATGTTATGTTTCAGCTTTGAGTCATTCTAGTCAGTTATGATGTTCTAAAGCTATGCATGATCATGTTATGATGAGAGTACGATTTCAGAGTGTATGCAAGTAGCCTTCTACTTATACTCAATAGATTATGATGTGTATGAATTGCTTTAAAATGATTTATTTTACTTAAGCGGTTTTACTTACCTCGCATACTTAGTACATTTCACGTACTGACCACATACTTTCTATGATGCACTGTTTCATGATGCAGGATCCGATTCTCAGGTCCAGCCCCGTTCATAGTCGCTTATCAGAGTCAGTACCTGCTTGGTTGGTGAGTCTTCATCTTTCGAGGACTAGACTTTCAGTTATTTTGGTAGTATTTTCAGTTTCAGTATTATTGAGCTAGTGTGGGGAGGGGGGCGTTGTCCCATCAACTCATCCAGATTAGAGGCTTATCAGACTTAGACATGTATTCAGCTTTAGATGTTCATTTTGTTGTTATGTTAAGATAGACTTCCACTGAAATTTTTAACTATGTTTCTTCATGTTTACTGAATGAGTTAGTTAATGCTTATGCCATGGGTTGACTTGGGGTCTCTCGGGGTCCCTTGTCCCGTGTCTATGATCCGGGCCTCTACTCAGGTCGTGACAACACTGGGTCAAACTTGCTTTAGAACATATATATATATATCATGAATGATAATCATGCAAACTGAAATCATGAGGAACAATGGGAGACTCGTCATATAACCGACATTACCACGATACAGCTTACGTAGTGGGCAGAGCCGTCCAAAGCCTTGCCAGGGCTAAGGACGCTACCATGATATTGATATAAAGCTGAAGGCCCCTTGGGGCAGGGGAAAGCTCACAAAGGAGGTCCTAATCTGATCATACCTACATTGGCGCGTAGTTCTAAGGCATAGGGTTGACTGACCCTTAGACTACTCGATGCTAGACGCTACTCCCAAAAACATGCATATGTTCTCCATCGTTTTTCAATGAAGCTGACCGTCATCTAGGATGAATTTGAGTAATCATGTACATATAAAATTTGAAATCATACATGAGGAGCCTTAGCTCAAACCATACCACAAGCTTAACATAATTGGGAGTCTTGACTCCAAAACAATGTGGTAAGCTAATTAACATGAAATCATACATCATAGATATGGGCTTGCCCAATACTTAAACATGGTTGGAAATACTTGATTCACTTGAAAACATGATCGTAGATATGGGTAACTTGAAAATATGCTTTTCATCATAAATATCTTATCATACTTGAACATACATCATAAATCTCAACTTTCATGAACTTCTCATGGATGGGCATTATAATTTATAAAACTTGAAAACACGATTTATAATTGAAAACATTGTAAAACTTTCCCATGAATCATAATTCAATAATAGAAACATTCTTAGATCATACCCACGTAGAAAATAAGGAAATTCATGCATTGGGTTAAAACCCCATAGGATCAACATATAGATTTTCATGAATTAAAGAGGGATTGGTAATGAGTGTGAACAAATTCACCCATTCATAACTTTACATACCTGAGAGAATCAGATTCTACAACTTCTCTAATTGACCAAGGAAGAATTGAGAAGAACTTGGAGGAAATTGAGCTTAATCATCTTTCTAGACCTTTACTCTTGCATGCATGAATAAGAATAGCCTAGAATGACCTTAATCCTCTTAAAACTCATTATTCATAGCTTAAAACGATATATTTTAGGCCTTAGGATCATAGAAATTATGGATAAGCCATTATTAAATTCTCAGGGAAAACCTGCCTGCCAGTCCCAACGAGTGACTGGACGAGTCGTTACCATAGGGCATGAGTCATCATCTATTGTCATTAAGTGCACTGCCACTTTTCCTCAAAGGGTCCCCACGAGAGACCTAATGGCTCGTCGCTGGTGACCACGACTCATGATCACCTTCTGTTACCTCCACTGCCCAAAACCTTAAGTCTCTGATCAACTGATGACCATGACTAACCTAACGAATTATGGCATCTGACCATAACTTGTGGTGTCCATTCATGGGGTACACTGCTAGTTCATCCATCATCCTTTAACTGTCCTTGACCACAGATGACCTGACGACTCGTGGGGTTGACCACAACTCATGGTCACATCCGTGGTCACCCCAAATTTGAAATTTCCAGGAAAGTCATCACTCCTCACCACGAGTCACTTAACGACTGGTGATCAACCTGACGGGTCACATGACGACTCGTTCTGTGACCTGGTGCAGAAAATTTTGTTTTCTCCATTTCAACTCCCGAGTCTGATCTTTGGGCATTCGGGGTATAACAATATCTCTCCCTTGGGAAAATTCATCATCGAATGTTGAAAATCATACACAAAAGTAGAGAAACGCAATTATCATACTCAAATACTGATCATATAAGCTTGAAAAGTGATGGAATAACTGACTCCGATTTGAACTACATGACAAAATTGAATTCATGAATCATACATACATCTATTTACATGAAAGAAAACTGGGGCACATGAACTAAACATGGAACTTAATAGAGTTTTTGGGCAAAAACTGATACCTCAAGCTAGAACTAAGCCGATAGGGAATAAATGTGGGATCTAGCCATCATATTTGCTTCTGCTTCCCACATAGCTCCCTCAACATGATGATTCCTCCATAAAACTTAAACAGAAGCTACTTCTTTATTCCTTAGCCTTCAAACGTGATGATCCAGTATTTCCACCGAAACCTCTTCATAACTAAGGTTGTCTTTCACACCGACATTGTCCACCGAAACAACTAAAGCTGGATCACCCAAACACTTCTTTAGGAGCGATATATGGAAAACTGGATGGACTAAAGTTGATTCTGAGGGCAACTCCAATTCATATGCTACCTTGCCAACCCGTGCCATAATCTGGTATGGGCCAACATAATAGGAACTGAGTTTCCCTTTCTTTCCGAACCTCATCACTCTCTTCATGGGAGACGCCTTCAGAAACACCCAATCATCAACTTCGAACTCAAGTTCTCTTCTCCTCACAACCATATAGGACTTTTGACAACTTTGAGTTATTTTCAAGCAGTCCTATATGAGCTGAACTTTCTCCATAGTCTCATGGACTAAATCTGGCGCTATCATCGCATATTCACTGACTTCAAACAACCAATAGGCGATCTATATCTCCGCGCATAGAGAGCCTCAAACGGAGCCACCTGAATGATGGAATGGTAGCTGTTATTGTATGCAAACTCAATAAGAGGCAAATGATCATCCCAACTACCCTTGAAGTCAATCACACATGCTCTCAACATGTCCTCGAGAGTCTGAATAGTCTGCTCCGCCTGACCATCGATTTACGGATGAAATGTTGTACTGAGCTTGACCTGAGTATCAAGTCCTTTTTGAAATGATCTCCAAAACTGAGAGGTAAACTAAGTACCTCTATCTGATATTATGGACAAGGGCACTCCATGCAACCGAACTAGATCTCGGATGTATAGTTTGGCATAATCCTCTGTCGAATCAGTGGTTTTGATCGGTAGAAAATGAGCCGCTTTAGTCAATCTATCTACAACAACCCAAATGGAGTCATATTGCCGACAAGTGCGAGGCAACCCTATGATGAAGTCCATATTGATCTCCTCCCACTTCTAAGTAGGGATACTAATGCCCTGAAGCACACCCCCACCCCCCGGTCTCTGATGTTCAACCTTCACTTGCTCACAATTTGGACACTTAGCTACAAATTCTGTGATGTCCTTCTTCATGCCATTCCACCAATAGATTTCTCGTAGGTCATGGGACATCTTTGTCGCACCTGGATGTATTGAATATTTGGAACCGTGAGCCTCATGCAACATTCGATTTCTCAAATCGCCAACGTCCACAACACACAAGTGACCCTGATATCGAAGCACACGATCTCCCCCTTTGGAGAAGACCTCTACCTTCTAATTCTGAATGGCCTCCTTTAACTTTACCAAAATAGGGTCCTCGTCTTGTCTAGCTTGCACATTAGCCACCAAGGATAATTCTGACCCGTTCTAAACTATAACACCACCATCAATCGAGTCAACCAAATGAACTCCCAACCATGCAAGTCGATGCACATCCTTCACCGGCTCCTTCTTTCCCTCATCTACACGGGACACACTCTCCATAGAAATTTTATTAAGTGTGTCTGCCACCACATTGGCCTTACCCGGACGGTAAAGGACACTCATATCATAATCCTTGAGTAGCTCCAACCACCTCATTTCGCGTAGATTTAGATCCTTCTTTGTAAACACATATTGTAGGCTCTTTTGATTCATAAACACATCTACATGGACCCCATACAAGTAGTGTTTCCAAATCTTCAATGCAAATACCATCGGCGCTAATTCAAGATCATGGTTGGGTAATTCCTTTCATGAACCTTCAGCTGCCAGGAAGCACATGCTATAAATTTACCATGCTGCATCAATACACAACCAAGACCGGTTCTAGAAGCATCGCAATACACCATAAATCTATGAGTACCCTCAGGTAAGATTAACACCGGTGCTGAGGTAAGTCGAGTCTTCGACTCCTGAAAGCTCCTCTCACATGCCTCCAACCATTGGAACTTCACTTTCTTTTGGGTCAATTTGGTCAATGGAACTGCAATAGATGAAAATCCCTCAACAAATCTCAGATAGTAGCCAGCTAAGCCCAAGAAGCTCATGATATCTAAAGGATTCACCAGTCTAGGCCAATTCTTCATCGCTTCTATTTTCTGAGAGTCCACCTTTATACCCTTGCTTGACACCACATGGCCCAAAAATGCCACTAAATTCAACCAGAACTCACACTTGCTTAATTTAGCATATAATTGGCGATCCTTGAGAGTCTATAGTACCACCCTTAAATGAGCGGCATGCTCCTCCTCGCTCCGAGAGTATAACAGGATGTCATCGACAAACACGATCATGAGCATATCCAAGTATGGCTTGAACACCCTGTTCATCAAGTCCATAAAGGTTGCAGGAGCATTCATTAGTCCAAAAAGACATAACTACAAACTCATAATGACCATATCGAGTCCTGAAGGCTACGTTCGAGATGTCACTCTTCCAAACCCTGAGCTGATGGTATCCGATGCTGAGATCTATCTTCGAAAAGCACTTGGAACCCTAAAGTTGGTCAAACAAATCATCAATCCTTGGAAGAGGATACCTTTTCTTGATGGTGACCTTGTTTAATTGTGGATAATCAATACACATATGAAGAGAACCATCTTTCTTTTGGACAAAGAGAAATGGTGCACCCCATGGGAATTTGTTTGGTCTGATCAATCCCTTATCTAAAAGTTCTTTCAATTGCTCATTTAACTCCTTTAGTTCGGTTGGAGCCATTCTATAAGGAGAAATAGATATAGGTTGCATATCGGGAAGAAGATCAATACCAAAGTCAAACTTCCGCTCGAGAGGGATTCCCGATAGATCCTATAGAAGACATCTAGATACTGGCACATTACTGAGGCTGACAGGATAGTCGGGGTCTCAAATGTGGCATCCTTAACCCTAACTAAATGGTACACGCAACCCTTGGAGATCATCTTTCTGGCCTTAAGATAGGAAATGAAACGGCCTACAGGTACAGCTGAACTACCCTTCCATTTTATGACTGGCTCACCCTAAAATCTGAACTCTACTGCCCAGGTTCTACAATTAACTGAGGCATTACATGAAAATAGCCAATCCATTTGTTGAGGTGACTTTCTAAAGGACTATGACCGAGCAACTTCTATACGCCCGTCTAGCTACAGCTGAATCACCTATAGGAGTAGAGATTGAGAAGGGTTCCCACAAGATTTTAGGATTGACTCCAAAACTACTAGCCACATAAGGCGTCACAAAAGACAAGGTAGCCCTTGGATATAACAAAGCATATACATCAAGGTGGAAAACTCGTAACATACCAGTGACTACATCCAGGGAGACCGCCTACTCTTGGCGGGATGCTATGGCGTAGAATCTATTTTGGCGTTGACCGCCACCTGTGCTAGTAGATGCCCCCTTCTAGGCTGGGCATACTGGTGGAGCTGCTTAACTAGAAGCTGGGCCTCGGCCCCTTTCATGGACCTATCTAGCTACTGGGCAATCTCTGAGCATATGTCGGGCTTCCCACACCCGAAGCAAGCACATGTACCTGCCAAACACTAAGTTGTGTGTCTCCTGCCACACCTGTTGCAAATTGGGATACTGGAGGCTACGGGCCTGTTGCTCTAACCCCTAGAGCCTGATGCTCATCCCCTATGGTCGTGCCTAGCTCAGGATGGCACACTCATCACTAAATATACTATGGCTGAAGATCTCTGGTGGGACTGCTGTCGATGCCCACCACCTTGTCTCGGCTGAGAGAACCTATATTTGTCTGTCCTGACCCTCTTGGCCTCTTTCTCCTTCAACTGCGCTGCCTCCATCTATTGTGCATACAAGAATATCCGAGAAAAATCCATATCCTGATAAAGCATGGCCGTTCTGCAATCCTTGTCTAGATAGTCCGCCACCCCATGAACAAACCTGCTCACTCGAGCCCTTTGGTCAACCGCTAACTCTAGGGCGTACTTTGATAGACGAGTGGACTATAGGGCATATTCCTGCACTGTCATCTTTCATTGTTTTAGATTCATGTACTCGGTCATCTTCAGCTCCCTCATCTCGTGAGGGAATAACCGATCTAGAAAAGTGATGTGAAACTCATCCCAACTGATAGGGCCAGCTTCGGCTGCCTTACTATCCTTCCACTGTCTAAACCAAATGTGTGCGACCCCCTTCAACATGTATGAGGACAAATCAGCACACTTTTGTCCATTCACCCCCATGACCTGGGTGATCTTTAGAATCTCATCAATAAACCCATGTGGATCCTTGTCCACCCTTGCCCCAAGAAACTCTGGTGGGTTCATCCTTAGGAAATCTCTGACTCGTGTTGCCATCATTTTCCCGTTCTACGAGACATGCGCTACTATTTTTTGGTTGCCCTGGGCGATCAAGGCCTATGCTAGCATCTGAATGGCTTCCCTGAATTCAACGTGGGCAACCAGCTTCGGTGCATGGTGCTCATGGGCTGGTGGGGCTTGTTAGTGCCCTTTCTCATTGCCATCCTCATGGCCATTTCCATTTCCACATCTTCTGCCATTGACTCTACGGGGAGCCATGATTCTGCAATCGCGAATAGCACGAGTTAGAAGGCTAGAGAGATATTTCACCGCACTATATAGATCATGAAAAAAGGGAATATTTCATAAACGTCTTGAACCCTCTTCGTTATAAGTATGGCATGCTTCACATCCATGAAAAAGACTCTACTTAAAGTGACATTCAAACACCCTAGGACACTTAAAATTCTATTGCTCTGATATCTAGTTTGTCCAACTCAAACATAGGCCTGGATCAAAACACACGGGACAAGGAGCCCCAAGAAAATCCAAGTCAACCCACGGCATGAACATACATGTAACTCAATCAAATAAAGCGGAAGACTTAACATAATAAACATAGCGAAAGTCTAATCATAAAATAACATCGGAACCAGAAGTCACTTCATACATGATAATCTGATTACTACATATAGTCTGAAGGCCTCTAACATATCTGATGGGTTGATAGGACAACGCCCCCAACTAACCCAACAACTCTGAAACTGAAAATACAAGATAACTAATAATGAGTAGTCCTCGAGAGATGAGGACTCACCACTGAAGTTGAATGCTAACTCTGAAGAACTTGCTAGTGACGGGCCTGAGCTTGAAGATCGGAGCCTGTACCATGAAACGATACAGCATAGAGTATATGGTCAGTACGTGGAATGTACCGAGTATGCAAGGTAAGTAAAACCTCTTAATTAAGTAAAATAATTTAAAACATGCATAATGTAAAACATAATCAAGTTAAGAATTTGAGAGTAGGGCTTGCATGCTATTTTTTGAAATCATGATCTGAACATAACTAAACTTCATAACTGAATCGACTGACCCAAAGCTGAAATCTGATAATCATAAGTAAAACTGTACGTTGAGTCACACCTACTTTAGAACATATATATATATATGTATATATATATATATATGTATATATATATATATGTATATATATATATATATATCATGAATGATAATCGTGCATAACTAAAATTATGAGGAACAATGGGAGACTCATCATATAACCGACATTACCACGATAGAGCTTACGTGGTCCTGGCTATCACACTCAAGTGGACAGAGCCATCCAAAGTCTTTCCAGGGCTAAGGATGCTACCATGATATCGAAAAGAAGCTGAAGGCCCCTTGGGGAAGGTGAAAGCTCACAAAGCAGATCCCAAATAATCTGATCATACCAACATTGGCGCGTAATTCTAAGGCATAGGGTTGACTAACCCTTAGCCTACTCGGTACTAGACACTACTCCCAAAAACATACATATGCTCTCCATCATTTTTCAACAAGCTGACCATCTTCTAGTGACGAAGCTGAGTAATCATGTACATATAAAATATGAAATCATATATGAGGAGCCTTGGCTCAAACCATACCACAAGCTGAACATAATTTGGAGTGTTGACTCCAAAACTATGTGGTAAACTAATTAACACTAAATCATACATCATACTTGAAGATATGGGCTTGCCCAATACTTAATCATGCTTGAAAATACTTGATTCACTTAAAACATGATCATAGACATGGGTAACTTGAAAACATGCTTTTCATCATAAATATCTTATCATACTTGAATATACATCATAAATCTCAACTTTCATGAACTTCTCGTGAATGGGCATTATAATTTATAAAACTTGAAAACACGATTTACAATTGAAAACATTGTAAAACTTTCCTATGAATCATAATTCAATAATAGAAACATTCTTAGATCATACCCATGTAGAAACATAGGAAATTCATGCATTGGGTTAAACCCCCATAGGATCAACATATATATTTTCATGAATTACAGAGGGATTGGGCATGGGTGTGAACAAATTCACCCATTCATAACCTTACATACCTAAGAGAATCAGATTCTACGACTTCTCTAATTGTCCAAGGAAGAATTGAGAAGAACTTGGCGGAAATTGAGCTTGATCACCTCTCTAGACCTTTACTCTTGCATGCATGAATAAGAATAGCCTAGAATAAACTTACCCCTCTTAAAACTCATTATTCATAGCTTAAAATGATGTAGTTTAGGCCTTAGGATCATAGGAATTACATATAAGACCTTATTAAATTCGCAGGGAAAAACTGACTGCCAGTCCCAATGAGGTACTAGACGAGTTATTACCACAGGGAATGAGTCGTCGTCTATTGTCATTAAGTGCACTGCCACTTTTCCTCAAAGGGTCCCCACGATGGACCTAACGGCTCATCACTGGTGACCACAACTCGTGGTCACCTTCTGTTACCTCTACTGCCCAAAACCTTAAGTCCCTGATCAACTGATGACCACGACTAACCTAAAAAATCATGGCATCTGACCACAACTTGTGGTGTTCATTCATGGGGTACACTACTAGTTCATCCATCATCCTTCAACTGTTGTTGACCACGGATGACCTAACGACTGGGGTTGACCATGACTCATGGTCACATCCGTGGTCACCCAAAATTTGAAATTACCAGGCAAGTCATCACTCCTCACCATGAGTCACTTAAAGACTCGTGGTCAACCTAACAGGTCATATGACGACTCATTCTGTGACCTGGTGCAGAAAATTCTATGTTCTCCATTTCAACTCCTAGGTCTGATCTTTAGGCTTTTGGGATATAACAATATATGTTATGATTTGGGGTTGGCCAATGATGCCTACCAGTACTATATTTTGTAGTGACCCTACGCCTGCACTTCTTTTTTGAGTGCAAAACTAGATATAGGAAGTTCCTCACGTCCTCACCTATAAGCAGCAGCGAAGTTTGAGAGGGGTGAGCTATCCAAGGAGGAAATACCACTATCCCATCGAGGATGACTTTCTTTTGGACATTTGATTTTTTTCACTTTTCTTTATGCTTTATACTTAGCATTTCATAAAGTTGTAAGAAGACGTCTGGTGTAATGACAATCAGTTCTTGGGATTCATAGTGAATTTTGTTTTGAAATCGATTTCTCTGGATAATTAATTTAGTTTGTTTATTTTGGTAAAGGTTTTCTTATGAATAATGTATTTCGGGTAATGTTGGGAATTATTGATTCTCCCACTAGGGGGGATTAGCATGGGTGCCAATCATGATCAACTGGGTCGTGAAAAAATTGGTATCAGAGCTCTAGGTTTGTTGATCTCATTACACTAAGACGGTTCTAGTAGAGTCTCACGGATCGGTGCGGGGACGTCCGTAACTTATCTTCGAGAGGCTGCAGGACTTTAGGAAAACTCCTTTCTTCTTTACCCTCACGCAATTAGTTGATTCCAATTGGTATCTGGTAATCCAAATTGGTATCTAAAAACTTTCTCTTCTTTTTTTCTGAGATGGTGAGAACACGCGCCAACGGCAACAAAGACGCAACACCCGAGCCATCAGTTTC
This sequence comes from Datura wrightii, assembly GCA_035772735.1. NCBI lineage: Eukaryota > Viridiplantae > Streptophyta > Magnoliopsida > Solanales > Solanaceae > Datura > Datura wrightii. The sequence goes on along the minus strand of JASDFA010000008.1, from coordinate 7,841,257 downwards.
AACCGCAGTTCGCAGCATAGGAATGGGCAAAGGTCGTGGATTGAGACCCGCTACTTCTAGAGGAAGGGCTCGTGCTCTTGCTCCAGTCAGGGAGAGGTCTGTATCTCCTGTGCCACCAGCAGTGGAGGAGCGGGTGGCTATTAAGGTCAAGGTCTAATGCAGGGAGAAGCTCCTGTCGCGCTAGCATCCTCTAAGGTTCTATCTCAGGTCCTCAACCTTCTGAGCGGCCTTATGTGAACTAGTGAAGCACTAGCAACTCCTGCTAGGCAGCAGTCGAGGATACACCATGCAGCTGTTGTGGCTCGTGGATTGATGACATGTTTGAGGTTGTTAGGTTTCTGAGGCTGATAACATGACCAGTAATGATAGGTGATGAGCATGACTTGTTTTGGAGGTTCACCAGGATGAAGCCTCCCACTTTCTACAGCATAGAGTCAGAGGGCGCCAATGAGTTTATCATTGACTGCCATGAATGGCTCCACAAGATGGGGGTGGTGGAGAGATACGGAGTAGAGTTCGTTAACTTTTATTTGATAGGGGATGCCAAGCTCTAGTGGAGAGCTTTTGTGGAATGCAGACCAGCGGGGTCAGCCCCATTGACTTGGACCCAATTCTACTCCATGTTTTTGGAGAAATATGTTCCCCGCATTCTGAGGTACAAGAGACGGGATGAATTCACCACCATTGAGTAGGGGATATCATTTGTTGCTGCATACGAGGCTTATTTTCATTCACTATCCAGGTATTCCCTACCCTTATTGCCCACGGAGGAGGAGAGTATTAGGCGGTTCATTAAGGGACTGTATGTGTCTCCAGGTATCAACGTTGCAAATGGTCTCCTTTGGTAAGACCTTCTAGTAGGTGGTAGAGTATGTGAAGTCAGTTGAAGGGGTGAGACAAGAGGGTTATACAAGGAATTCCGAGAAGAAGGCTTAGAGAGTGGGTTATTTCAGTGGTTCGTATGCTAAGGTTCCGGCACTGAAAAACGCTCAAAATACACCTCTCATTTAGAGAAAGTGTAAGCAATCATCTTATCAAAATAAATATTCCCGACGGATATTGGAGTCGAATCCCACAGAGAATTAAGTCGATAATTCAAGAGTTGTAAACTAATTCAAACTAGAATCCATAGTTGTTCAACATTTGAAAAGTAAATTATGGAAAATTTTAGGGAAAACACTATCTAATTCTAAATTAAGACTAATTGGGGGGAATTCCATTTTTTGCAATCACAAGTGATATGGCTAGGGGCATTCTATAGATGAGATCACAACTAAATCGGGATTTTCTTTAGTGCCTTAGACTCAAAATTTGTAATACCCCGGAAGTCCCTAAAAACATACCAGAGGGTTCAAGATAAAAAGTAGGAAAATGTTGCTAGGGCCACAGGACGAGTCTTCTAGTGACCCGGGGGGAGACTTCACGAGTCGTTAGGTGACTCGTGAAGTGAGAGAAAGATGGCAAAGGTTCATGGGCAAGGTGTGACCACAGGAGGAAGCCATGAGTCATGAAGTGACTCCACGACTCGTGGAGTTGGTCGTGGTCTAGATCAGAGTCAAAAATGTAGGGTTGGCCAGTAGATTTCACGGGGTTGGTCACCACGAGTCGTCAGGTTCACCACGACTCATGGTGTCCCTCGGTGGTGACTGGCAGTATGAATTTTCCCTACATTTTAGTAAGGGTGTTTTCATAATTCCTAAGTTATAAACTACGTCATTTTAAGCTTAGTTAGAAGGGTTTTAAGAGTACTTAACCTATCATAAGCCTTTCCATTTCATGAATGCAAGATTAAAGTGAACCATTTGAGATCAAGCTTGAGAATTCCCTAAGTTCTTCCCCAAACCTCTTGGGCAATGAAGGAAGGGTGTGAAATCAGATTTATCCAGGTAAGTGGGGTTATGAATGAGAGTATTCCTTCACTTTCATGCCCAAATCCTCTTCTATATTCATGTAATTCAAGGTTGATGAGTCTATGGGGTTTTAACCCAATCTGTGAAATTCTCTAAGTATCTATCATGGGTAAAAATCTATTCATGTTTCTAATGTTGTTTTAAGATTCATGGGCATGTTTTACAATGACTTTAATTACAAATTTATGATTTCAAAGTCTTATAATTATGATGCCCAATTATGAAAGTTCATAAAAGGCTGAGATTATGATCTAAGTTTTCAAGTATGATGAGATGTCTATGATGAAAGCATTATTTCAAATTAGCCATGTTTATATCCATGATTTTGACTATATCCAAGCATGTATAAGTTTGGGCAAGCCCATATGATCAAGTATGTTTCATGATTTACTTCAATTTCATGTTATTAGCTTACCGCATGGTTTTGGAATCTAAACTCCCACTTTTCAGCTTGTGGTATGGTTGAGTCGAGGCTCCTCATGATATGTTTTCAGATTATGCATGTACTATTATGATTCATCTTCATCTCAAGATGATGGTTTAGCTTCATTGAAAAATAATGGAGAGCATATGCATATTTTTGAGAGTAGTGTCTAGCACCAAGTAGGCTAAGGGTTCAGTCAACCCTGTGCCTCAGAACTATGTGCCAACATAGGTATGTTCAGATTATTTGGGACCTCCTTGTAAGTTTTCCCTTCCCCCGAGGGGACTTCAGCTTGATATTGATATCACGATAGCGCTTTTAGCCCTAGAAAGGCTTTGGACGGCTCTGCCCACTTGAGTGTAATAGTCGGGACCACGTAAGCTCTATCTTGGTAATGTCAGTTATATGATGAGTCTCCCATTGTTCCTCATAATTTGAGGTTATGCATGTTCATCAGTTATGATATTATGTTTTCAACAGGTTTGACCCAATGTTCAGTTTCATTTATGATTATCAGTTTTAGCTTTGGGTTATTCAAATCAATTATGATATTCAGTGATGTTTAAATCATATTTTCAGATAATAGCATGCAAGCCCTACTCTCAGAATCTTATCTTTAATTGTTTTATGACATACATGATTTCAGTTTACTTACTTTGCGGTTTTACTTACCTTGTATACTCAGTACATTTCAAGTACCGCATACTCTATGCTGTATCATTTCATGATATAGGCACAGACGTTCAGGATTAGTCCCGCCTCTAGCCAGATCCTCATAGTTAGTATTTCCCAACTTGTTGGTGAGTCCTCATCCTTCGAGGACCTTCTTACCAGTTATTTTCAATTTTAGTTTATTAGTGAGTTAGCTAGGGTCTTGTCCCATCAACTCGTCAGATTCTAGAGGCTTATCAGACATAGTATGTATTCAGCTTCGAATTAGTGTTTTTTATTCTATTGTACAGATTGTTATTGAATTTTCAAACTTCCATTATTTAAAATGTTATATTTCCACATTTATTATGTTGAGCTTTAGTTGTCATGTTCATGACATGGGTCAACTTGGAGCCATTTATGATTCTAGGTTTCGTGTCTAGATTCAGACCTATGTTCAGGTCATGACAAATCTGGTATCTGAGCATTCAGTTTTAAAGTGTCCTAGGGTGTCCGAAAGCCGCGTTAAGTAGAGTTTTTTTCATGGGTGTGAAGCGCACCACACTTATGATGAAGAGGCTATGAAATATTTTAGGAAATTTCCCTTCTTTCATGATCTATGTTGTGCGATGAAATGTCTCTCTATCATTCTAACTCGTGCTATACTCGTTTGAAGAATCATGCCTCCTTGCCAAGATAATGGAAGAAGGAACGAGAACAGAAATGTCCATGAGAATGGTTATGAGAATGGCAATGAAAGTGGGAACCAGCAGGCCTCACCAGCCCCCGAGGATCATGTGCCCGAGCTTGTTGCCCATGTTAAGTTTAGGCAGTCATCTAGATGTTAGCATAGGCATTGACCTCCCAAGTCAACCAGAAGGCGGTAGCGCATGTTCCCCAGAATGGGAATGCGGCAGCGGCAAGAGTCAGGGACTTTCTTAGGATGAACCCTCTGAAGTTCCTCGGATCGAAGGTGAACAAGAATCCACACGAGTTTATTGATGAAATCCAGAAGATCACCAAGATTATAGGGGTGACAAGTGAGGAGTGCGCAGACCTAGCCTCTTATCAGTTGAAAGGGGTTGCCCATATCTGGTTCAGACAGTGGAAGGATAGCAGGGCAGTTGGAGCAGGTCCCATTGGTTGGGATGAGTTCCATATCGTGTTCTTGGATCGGTCCTTTCCCCGAGAGATGAGAGAGATCAAAGCAAATGAATTTTTGAACTTGAGACAGAACAACAAGACGATCCAGGAGTATGCTCTAGAGTTCACCCGCCTGTCCAAATATGCACCAGAGATGGTGGTTGATCAGAGGGCTCGAGTGTGCAGGTTCGTACATGGGATAGCAGGCTATTTGGTCAAGGATTGCAGGACCACTATGCTTCATCAGGATATGGACTTCTCGCTCTTGATTTTGCATGTCCAGTAGATAGTGGCAGTGTAGGTGAGTGAGCAGGAGAGAGAGGCTAAAAGGGCCAAGACCGATAGTTTTGGGTTCTCCCAGTAGAGTTCTGGTGGTGGGCATCATCAACAGTCCCATCGGAGATCATCAGCCCCAACGCCATCAGTAGCAAGTGTGCCATCAAGATCTAGGCACGACCAGAGAGGACGAGCATCAGGCTCTCGAGGTTAAGGGAGCAGATCCTTAGAGCCTAATATTCCAGGTTGTTATAGGTGTGGCTGAAGGCACATTGGTCAGTGCCTAGCAGGTACAGGTGCTTGTTTCAAGTGTGGGAAGCCCGAACATATGCTCAGAGATTGTCCAGCAACTAGACAGGGCCATGGTAAGGGCTGAGACCCAGCCACTAGTTCAACAGCCCCACTAGCACACTCAGCTAAGCAGGGTTCCTTCACTAGTGCAGGTGGTGGTCAGTGTTAGAATAGATTCTATGCCCTCGCATTGCGTCAGGAGCAAGAGGTTTCTCCAGATGTAGTTATTGGTATGTTACGAGTATTTTACCTTGATGTATATGCATTTTTAGACCCAAGGGCTACTTTATCTTTTGTGACGCCCTATGTTGCTAGTAGTTTCGGAGCCTGTCCCAAAATCCAATCAGAACCCTTCGCAGTCTTTACTCTAGTCGGTGATTTAATTATAGCTTGATGGGTGTACAGTCACCTTAGTAGATTTAGTAGATCTAGCCATGACAGATTTTGATGTTATCTTTGGCATGGGTTGACCACATGCATTTTATGCCTCAGTAAATTGTAGAACTCGTGCGGTAGAGTTCCAATTTTTGAGTGAGCCAGTCCTAGAGTGGAAGGGTAGTTCAGTTGTGCCTATAGGTCACTTCATTTCCTACTTTAAGGCCAGAACGATGATCTCTAAGTGTTGTGTGTACCATCTAGTTAGGGTTAAGCATGCTACATCTGGAACCCTAACTATACAATCAGTTTCTGTAGTGTACGAATAACCAGAAGTGTTTCCATATGATCTACCGGGAATTCCTCCTTAGCGGGAGATCTATTTTGGTATTGAACTTCTTCCGATACGCTACCTATATCTATTCCTCCTTACAGGCTCCAACTGAGCTAAAGGAGTTGAAGGAGCAGTTGAAGGATCTTTTAGACAAGGGCTTCATCAGACCTAGCAAATCCCCGTAGGGTGCGCCAGTATTCTTTGTCTGAAAGAAGGATGGTTCCCTCCGGATGTGCATTGACTATCGGCAGTTGAACAAGGTCAAAGTCAAGAACAGTTATCCCCTCCCCAGAATTGATGACTTGTTTGACCAGCTTTAGGGTTCCAAGTGTTTTTCAAAGATAGACCTCAAATCCGGATATCATCAGCTCAGGGTTAGAGAGAGTGACATCTCGAAGACAGCCTTCAGGACTCAGTATGGTCACTATGAGTTTGTAGTTATGTCGTTTGGACTAACAAATGCTCTTGCAACTTTTATGGATTTGATAAACAAGGTGTTCGTACCATATTTGAACATGTTCATGATTGTGTTCATAGATGACATTCTCATATACTCTCGGGGCAAAGAGGAGCATGTCGCTCATTTGAGGGTGGTGCTACAAACTCTTAAGGATCGCAGTTGCTTGCTAAATTCAGCAAGTGTGAGTTTTGGTTAAACTCAATAGCACTTTTGGGTCATGTGGTGTCAAGTGAGGTTGTACAGGCGGACTCTCAAAATATAGAAGCTGGAAGAATTGGCCTAGACCAGTGATTCCTTCAGATATGAGGAGTTTCTTGGGCTTAGCTGGTTACTACAGGAGGTTTGTGGAAGGATTTTCATCCATTACAGCACCATTGACTAAGCTGACCAAGAAAAAAGTAAAGTTTCAATAGTCAGAGGCCTATGAGAAAAGCTTCCAAGAGTTGAAGACTCAACTCACCTCATCACCAACAGTGACCCTACCTAAGGGTATCGATGGGTTTGTGGTATATTTTGATGCCTCAAGGATCAGCCTTGGTTGTGTATTAATGCAGCATGGTAAAGTTATAGCCCATGCTTCCAGGCAGCTGAAAGTCCATTGAAAAGAACTATTCCACTCATGACCTCGAGTTGGCAGCGGTAGTATTCTCTTTGAAGATTTGGAGACACTATCTGTATGGGGTTGTAATGCCTCGGAAACTCAAGTACTATACCTGGGACATAAATTAGAGAAAACTGGGAATTCTGCTTCAGGTCACAGAACGAGTCATTCTGTGACCCATGGAGAGTGACCACGAGTTGTTAAGTGACTCGTGGTGAGACCTGGGGGCTTATTTTGAAATTTTGGGTGGTTGAGGTGACCACGAGTCGTGGTCCACCCCACGAGTCATGAGATGACTCGTGGTCAAGGCTAATGTGAAGACCAAGAGAATATGGGTAGTGAACTTCACGATTAGTCACCACGAGTTATGATCCAGGCATGATTCATTAGGTGACCAGTGGTTCAAAATAGATGGGAGAGTATGGGTGTTGGTAGCGTAGTTGACAAGTGGATCACCATGAGTCTTAGCGTACACCATGAGTCGTGGTGACCAATAGGGGATTCTGAGTAGTGGACCCAATGACCGTGACCACGAGTCGTGGTCACTGGGCACGAGTCGTAGGGTCCCCAATGGGGACTAGCAGTCAGTTTTCCCTGCGAATTTTCTAGGGTCTTTCAGTAATTTCCTACCCTCCTAAACTTTAAACTGTGTCATTTTAGACATAATTTCAGACCTATTAGTGGGGTTAAACGGTTTTCCCCCTCATTCGCACCCATCTTCAGAAAAAAATACCATAACCTTTCATCTTCAGAAGCTCTCAAGAAAGACTAGGATTTCCTCCATTGCAATAGTACAAGCTTCCATCTTTGGGGAAATTCATTATCAGGAATGTGGAAATTCAACAAAGGGATAGTTCTTCCCTTGTGACCCCCGAAACTCTCCTCAAATTTCTTTATGAATCTAAGCCCTGAGCTTTCGAATGCGAAGAGATTATATGTAAATTATCTTTGAATTCGCATAGAATGATATCCACAATCATTTGTAGACATGATTTCCATCAGTTCATGAGTAAATTGATATTATTTCCACAAAAGTGAATCTTAGCCCTGCAGATTCTCGAATGTTGAGAAATCCTTGATAATGTCTTGTTTAATCCATGTAGAATCATCTTGTATTTTAATTATAGGTATTTTCCCACCAACTAATGGTAGTATTGATGCTTATCTATGTGCATCAACTTCAGCCCTGTTTCTTGAGGGTAGAACAGACTAGAAATTCATTATTTGAAATGATAAACCTTGGAATTTCCTTGACTATACTAGTGAAGTGAACTCTCTCACTACTTTACATGCTAAATTCTCAGTCAGCTACATGATTGTCTAGCCTTAGTCAAAATATGAAATTTCTCAGTGTCAGTCAGAAATGTCAGCTGACCAGTTTGACTACGAAACTTCCTGAGGTGTCAGTATCACCTCCTAGTTATCAGAATCAGATTCAGAATCCAATTTATTAGTCCACTAGGCGGTCATGACACTTTAGACATATAGTTCTGACTAGCCTTAGGACTCCAGTTCAAATTTCATTTTATTCTCAAACGGTTACGACGCTTCTAGATAAGCAGCTTTGACAAGTCTAGAACCCAGTTCAGATTTTAGTTTGTTCTCAGACGGTTATGACGCTTCTAGATAAGCAGCTCTGACAAGTCTAGAACCCAGTTTCAGAATCTAGTCCGTTAAGACTCTCGGGGTACTTTCAGACACATATCCCTGACTAGTCTTGGGCCCCAGCTTCGAGCTATCAGCCTAGTATTTAGTTTAGGTTTATCCAATAGGAGTAGGACTTAGCACCGAGCGGACCAAGGTTCCAGCACACCTAGGTTCCCAGAACTACATTACAGTGTAGGTTTCAATAATTATTGGCCTAATTGGCCCCAGACTTTTGTGATCACCTAGTTCATGCCTTTATACCCTGGCAAGATATATTGGGTCCTATCGGTGGGGTGTATACCTCGGACTCCACGTCTAGATCATGTGGTTACATGTCAGTTATAGACTCTCCCACTAGTCAGTTTAGGCTAGTCTCCTTCTAGTTCAGTTCAGATCAGTAATCTAGACTTTGAAAATGCTTTGACCATCAGATAGGGTCTTCTAGAGCACCTCAATATTGTAGTTGTTCAATCCAGTAGCTTTAGTTGGTCATTTCATGTCTTCCAGTTCGGCTTTTTTTATTATTTATTCTATCGTATTATGTTCCTCGCACTTACTCAGTACATTCAAGGTACTAATACATACTTTTATGTTGTATCGTTTTATGATACAGCTACAGGATCACAGTCCCAGCCCTGTTAGCAGACCACATATCGAAGAACTCAACTATCCAGTTGGTGAGTCCTCATCCTTCGAGGACGAAGATTACTTGCTTTAGTTATGATTTCTTTTCTGTTATTTTGATTTGGATTTAGTTGGGGGTTTGTCCCAGCAGCTCATCAGACCTAGTGGCTTTCAGATGTAGAGCTGTTTTCAAACTAAGAGTGATTTTATTAAATATGTAATCTTGTTCAAGTGTTATTCAGTTGCACATAATTTTTTTTTATGTTACTCAAAAAGCCAGTGTATTATACACCAGGGAATGACTTGGGGTCACTTATGGCTACAAGTGACTTGTTCCGTCCAGGGTGTAGACATGGGGCGTGACAAACTTGGTGTTAGAGCACTATGTTCGGAGTATCCTCGAATGTCTAAAAGCCGCATTGAGTAGAGTTCTCTTCATGGGTGTGAAGCACGCCACACTTAGGACGGGGAGGCTATGAGATGTCATTAGGAAACTTCCCTTCATTTCATACTCCTTATCATGCGTTGAAATTCAATTCCAAAAATCATTCTCCTAACTTGTGCTCTACTTCATCTCAGTGATTTATGGCTCCACGATGCAGCAATGGAAGGAGGGATAGAAATGCCCAACAGACAGCTCCACCAGCCCCATAGGACGACTCGGTATCAACTGAAGAATTCAGGGCGGCCATTCAGCTACTCGCCCAAACTGTGACCAACCAGGTGAACCAGCATGTGGTTCCAGTTAATAACAATGGGTCTACGGCAGCTTCTAGGGTGCAGGACTTCACCTGAATGAACCCTCCATCATTTCAGGGATCCAAGGTGGGGGAGGACCCCCAAGAGTTCGTAGATAAGATTAGAAAGAATACCCGTATAATGGGTGTTAGCTCCTCCGAGAGTGCTAACCTGGCTGCCTAACAGCTAAAAGGGGTAGCCCCATGTCTGGTATGAATAGTGGAAGGAGGGGCGACTAGCGGGAGCAGGACCGATGGAGTGGGAGGAGTTCAACACCACCTTTCTGGATAGATTTTTACCTAGAGAGCTCAGGGAGGCCAAGGTAGCGGAGTTCATAAACCTGAGACAGGGAAACAGAACCGTGGAAGAGTATGCTCTAGAGTTTACCAGGTTTTCCAAATATGCTCCAGAGATGGTGGCTGAGCCAAGGGCTCGCATGCTGAAATTTATGAATGGGGTGTCAAACATGGTTCTCAAAGAGTGCAGGACCGTGATGCTGATCAAGGATATCGACCTCTCAAGTATGATTGTTTATGCCCAGAAGATCGAGACTGAAAAATTGAGGGATGTGGAAAAAAAGAATAAGTAGGAAAGGACAGGCCAGTCAGATCATGGACACTAGAGGTCAGGCGGTAGCAACCGCCCATAGCAGCAGCAGAGGGCTCCAACACCCAGCTCAGCTAGCGCCCCTACCTTTCGGTCCTGCCAGGACTAAAGGGGTGGAGCATCTGGCTCTCAATCTCAGAGCTACAGTACTAGGAATAGATATCCAGTCTGCCCCAAGTTCGGCAAGAACCACCCGGGAGAGTGCCTTCAGGGTCGAGAGGACTGTTTTGGTTGTGGACAGCTTGAGCATCAGCTCAAGGAAGGCCCGTCAGCAGGACAAGGGAGATCGTAGTCCACCACCTCAGCAACTCCAACAGGCCGACCAGCTCAACAGGCTAACACATCAAGTACGGAAGGCGGCCAACGCCAAAATCACTTTTATGCATTATCATCTCGTCAGGATCAGGAGAATTCACCAGATGTAGTCACGGGTATGTTATGTCTTTTCCACTTAGATGTATATGCCCTGCTTGATTTGGGGGCCACACTATCGTTCATTACTCCCTACGTAGCAGTTCAGTTCAATATCAGTCCAGAAGCACTATCAGAACGTTTCTCGGTCTCCACCACAGTTGGTTAGTCAGTTAGAGCTAGCGGGGTATATAGAAACTGTCCAATATTAGCATGCAATAAAGTCATTCCAGCTGACCTTGTAGATTTAGACATGTTGATTTTCACCTCATTCTTGGCATGGATTGGCTACACTCCGTGTATGCCTTAGTTAGAACTAGGGTCGTCAAGTTTCAATTCCCTAATGAACCAGCTTTAGAATGATCGGGTAGTAGTTCAGCGCCGAAGGGTAGATTTATTTCCTACCTTAAGACCAAGAAGCTTATTTCTTAGGTATATATTTATCATCTAGTTCGGGTCAAGGATTTCGATTTTGAGACCCCAACTATCCAGTGAGTCCCTGTTGTTAGAGAGTTTCCAGATGTGTTCCTTGAAGATCTTCCCGGAGTCCCTCCTAAATGGGAAATTGACTTCAGCATAGACCTAATTCCAGATACTCATCCCATCTCCATCCTCCTTATATAATGGCTCCGGCTGAACTTAAGGAGTTGAAGGAGAAGCTAGAAGATCTTCTTGATAAGGGTTTTATCAGACTTATCATCTCTCCCTGGGGTGCTCCAATGATATTCGTGTGAAAGAAAGACGGTTCCCTCAGAATGTGCATCGATTACCGTCAGTAGAACAAGGTCATAGTCAAGAACAGGTATCCCCTACCCAGAATTGATGACCTGTTCTACCAACTTTAGGGAGCCAGCTGTTTCTCCAAAATAGATCTCAAGTCGGGGTATCATCAGCTAAGATTCAGAGAGTATGACATATCAAAAATAGCTTTTAGGACTCGGTATGGTCACTTCAAGTTCGTGGTTATGTCCTTCGGACTAACAAATATCCCTACAGCCTTTATGGACCTGATGAATAGTCTTCAAGCAGTATTTGGATATGTTCATCATCGTATTCATCAACGACATTCTAGTATACTCTAGAAATGAGGAAGAGCGTGCTAACCACCTGAGGATAGTGCTTCAGACACTCAAAGACCGCCAGCTGTTCGCCAAGTTCAGCAAGTGTGAATTCTGGTTGAGGTCTGTGACTTTCCTGGGTCACGTGGTCTCGGGTGAAGACATTCAAGTTGATCCTTAAAAGATAGCAGTAGTGAAAGACTAGCCCAAACCAACCTCCCCAACCGAAATTAGAAGCTTCTTGGGTTTGGTCGGTTACTACCAACACTTTGTAAAGGGCTTTTCTTCCATAGCATCTGTACTGACTAGGCTAACTCAGGAAAAGGTGAAGTTCCAGTGATCAGATGCATGTAAGAAGAGTTTCCAGGAGTTAAGAATTCACCTCACTACTGCTCCTGTATTGACTCTACCAGAAGGATCGGATGGATTTGTAGTTTATTATGACGCTTCCAGAGTTGGACTCAGTTGCATTCTGATGCAGCGGGGCAAAGTGATAGCCTACGCCTCCAGACATCTCAAGGTTCATGAAAAGAATTATCCAACTCATGAGTTGGAGTTGGCAACAGTAGTGTTTGCATTGAAAATATGGAGACATTACCTATAAGGGGCTCATGTTGATGTTTTCACCCATCACAATAGCCTTCAATACGTATTCAGTTAGAAGGACCTGAATCTCTATCAAAGAAGGTGGTTGGAACTCCTAAAGGATTATGACATGAGCGTGCTATATCACCCAGGAAAAGCCAATGTGGTGGCTAATGCACTAAGCGGAGTATCTATGGGAAGTGTGGATCATATTGAGGAAGGCACAAAGGAGTTGGCGAAGGATATTCACAGGCTAGCTTGGTTAGGGGTACAGTTGGTTGACTCAGCTGAGGGCGGAGTGGTGATGCAGAGCGGGTCAGAATCCTCTTTGGTTGTTGAAGTTAAGTCCAAATAGGATGAAGATCCCATCCTTCTTAAACTCAAGGAAGTGGTTCTCAGAAAGGAGGTTGAGTCTTTCTCCAAAAGGGGAGATGGTGTGCTTCGCTATCAGGGCAGATTGTGCGTATCGAACGTCGGTGACCTGAGATAGTAGATATTGGCTGAAGCACACAACTCGAGATACTCCATCCACCCTAGTTCTACTAAAATGTACCGTGATTTGCAGGATATTTACTAGTGGAACAGCATGAAGAGAGACATCGCCGAATTCATAGCCAAGTGTTTGAACTGCCAGCAAGAAAAGGTATAGCATCAGAGACCGGGATGTATGAATCAAGATATCAACATACCCACGTGGAAGTGGGAACAAATAAATATGGACTTTATTATGGGCCTACCTCAAGCTCATCGGCTACATGATTCCATCTAGGCAGTCGTAGATCGGATGATTAAGTCAGCACATTTCCTCCCAGTTAAAACTACATATTCAGCTGAGGACTATGCTAGACTTTACATCCGGGAGTTGGACCGGCTTCATGGGGTGCCATTATCCATCATCTCAAACAGAGGTACCCAGTTCACCTCACATTTATGGAAGTCTTTTTAAAAGGGACTTGGTACCCAGGTCAAGCTCAGCATAGTTTTTCACCCGCAGACAGATGGGCAAGCTGAGCAGACTATTTAGACCCTAGAAGATATGTTGATAGCATGCACGATCAATTTCAAGGGTAGTTGGTATGACCACTTGCCTCTTATCGAGTTTGCGTACAACAATAGTTATCACTCCATCATCTAGATGGCCCCGTTTGAGGCATTGTATGGTAGACAGTGCAGGTCTCCTATTGGATGGTTTGAGGTTGGTGAAGTTGCAATAATCGGGCCAGACTCTGTTCATGAAGTTATGCAGAAGGTATAGCTCATCCGAAAAGGATTGAAAACAACTCAAAGCCATCAGAAATCTTATGCTGATGTGAGGAGAAGAGAATTGGAGTTTGCTTTGAATGACTGGGTCTATCTGAAAATTTCACCCATGAAAGGGGTGATGAGGTTTGGAAAGAAGGGAAAGCTCAGTCCGAGATATATGGGACCCTACAGAATTCTGAGGCAAATTGGCAAGGTAGCCTATGAGCTGGAATTACCTTCCGAGTTGGCTTCTGTGCACCCAGTATTCCATGTGTCATTATTGAAGAAATGCATTGGTGATCCAACTTCAATTGTGTCATTGGAAAGTGCAGAAATAAAGGATAGTCTCTCATATAAGGAGGTCCCAGTCCAGATCCTTGATTGTCAGGTTCGTAAGCTGAGGAACAAAGAAGTAGCTTCAGTCAAAGTCTTATGGAGAAATCAATAGGTGGAGGGAGCTATGTGGGAGGCCAAAGCAAATATGATGGCCAGATACCCACACTTATTCGCTATCGCCTCAGTCACAGCTTGAGATGTCAGTCCCGCCTTAGAACTCAATTTAGTTTTCATGTTCAATTCATGTGTTTAAGTTTCTTTTGTTTCTTGGATGTATGTAAGAAAAGTGAATTCAGTTCAATTATGTAGTTTGAATCGGAGGTATTTATTTCGTCAGTTTTTGGTTTAATGATCAGTATTTGAATATTATCATTGCATCTCTCTACTTTTCTATGTCTTTTCTAACATTCGAGGATGAATGTTCCTAAGAGAGAGATATTGTAATACCCCAGAAACTCAAGGACTAGACTGGGACTTAAATTAGAGAAAACTGAGAAATCTGCTTTAGGTCACAGAATGAGTCATTCTATGACCCGTGTGGAGTGACCACGAGTCATTAAGTGACTCGTGGTGAGTCCTAGGGCTTATTTTGAAATTTTGGGTGGTTGAGGTGACCACGAGTTTGACCACGAGTCGTGGTCCACCCCATGAGTTGTAAGATGACCCATGGTCAAGGATAATGTGAAGACCAAGAGAATATGGGCAGTGAACTTCACCATTAGTCACCACGAGTCGTGATCCAGGCCACGATTCATTAGGTGACCCATGGTTCAAAATAGATGGGAGAGTATGGGTATTGGCAGTATGGTTGATGAGTGGGTTCACCACGAGTTGTAGGGTACACCACGAGTCATGGTGTCCCTCGTGGTGACCAATAGGGGATTCAAGGCAGTGGACCCAACGACCGTGACCACGAGTCGTAGGGTCCCCCGTGGGGACTAGTAGTCAGTTTTCCCTGCGAATTTCCTAGGGTCATTCAGTAATTTCCTACCCTCATAAACTTTAAACTACGTTGTTTTAGACATAATTTCAGACCTATTAGTGGGGTTAAATGGTTTTCCCCCCTCATTCCCACCCATCTTCAGAAAAAAAAATACAGTAACCTTTCTTCTTCAGAAGCTCTCAAGAAAGACTAGGGTTTCCTCCATTGCAGTAGTACAAGCTTCCTTCTTGCGGGAAATTCTTTATCAGGTATGTGGGAATTCAACAAGGGGATAGTTCTTCCCTTGTGACCCCCGAATAGAAATTGGTGCTTATCTCTGTGCATCAACTTCAGCCTTGTTTCTTGAAGGTGGAACAGACTAGAAATTCATGATTTGAAAGGATAAACCTTGGAATATCCTTGACTATACTAGTGAAGTGAACTCCCTTACTACTTTACATGCTAAATTCTCAGTCAACTACATGATTGTCTAGCCTTATTCAAAATATGAAATTTCCCAGTGTCAGTCAGAAACGTCAGCTGATGAGTTTGACTACAAAACTTCCTGAGGTATTAGTATCACCTCCCAGTTATCACAATCAGATTCAGAATCCAATTTTATTGGTCCACTATGCTGTCATGACACTTTAGACATATAGTTCTGACTAGCCTTAGGACCCCAGTTCAAATTTTAGTTTGTTCTCAGACGGTTACGACGATTCTAGATAAGAAGCTCTGACCAGTCTACAACCCAGTTCATATTTCAGTTTGTTCTCAAATAGTTACGATGCTTCTAACTAAGCAGCTTTGGCCAGTCTAGAACCCAGTTGCAGAATCTAGTCCATTAAGATTCTCGGGGTACTTTCAAACATGTATCCCCGACTAGTCTTGGGCCCCAGCTTTGAGCTATTAGGCTAATATTCCATTCAAGTTTATCTAGTAGTAGTAGGACTTAGCATCGAGAGGACCGGGGTTCCAGCGCACCTAGGTTCCCAAAACTACATTGCCAATGTAGATTTCAATAATTATTGGCCTAAATGGGCCTAGACTTTTGTGATCACCCAGTTCATTCCTTTATACCCTGGCAAGGTATATTGGGACCTACCAGTGGGGTGTATACATCAGACTCCACATCTAGATCACGTGGTTACGTGTCGGTTATAGACTCTCCCGCTAGTCAGTTCAGTCTAGTCTTAGTCCAGTTCAGTTCAGATCAGTAATCCAGACTTAGGACGTGCTTTGACCATCAGACAGGGTCTTCTAGAACACCTCAGTATTGTAGTTGTTCAGTCTAGTAGCCTTAATTGGTCATTGCATGTCTTCCAGTTCGGCATTTCTTGTATTATTAATTCTATCGTATTATGTTCCTCTCACTTACTCAGTACATTCAAGGTACTGATGCATACTTTTATGCTATATTATTTTATGATATAGCTGCAGGATCACAATCCCAGCCCCGTTAGCAGACCGTATACCAAAGAACTCAGCTATCCAGTTGGTGAGTCCTCATCCTTCGAGGATGAAGATTACTTGCTTTAGTTATGATTTCTTTTCTTTTATTTTGATTTAGAGTTAGCTAGGGGTTTGTCCCAGTAGCTCATCAGACCTAGTGTCTTTCAGACGTAGAGCTGTTTTTAGACTAAGATTGATTTTATTAAATATGTAATCTTGTTCAAGTGTTATTATTTTTCTTTAAATTTCCGTTGCATATAATTTTTTTATGTTACTCAAAATGCCAGTGTATTATAGACCAGGGATTGACTTGGGGTCACTTGTGGCTTCAAGTACTGTGTTCCGTCCAGGGTGTAAACTCGGGGCATGACAACGGTCTATGTAGATATGTTTACTGACCACAAAAGCATACAATATGTGATTACCCAGAAGGATATAAATCTACGTCAAAGAAGGTGGTTAGAGCTTCTTAAGGATTACGATATGAGTGTCCTTTATCATCTGATAAAGGCTAATGTAGTGGCAGACACTCTTTGCAGGCATTATATGGAGAGTGTCCCATGTAGATGAGGAGAGGAAAGAGTTAGTGAAGGATGTGCATCGGCTTGTACGACTAGGAGTTCGTCTTGTTGACTCGGCAGATGGTGGTGTCATTTTTCAGAATGGATAAGAATCTTCTCTGTTGACTGAAGTCAAGGCTAGGCAAGACGAAGATCCTATTTTGGAAAAGCTAAAGGAGGCGGTTCCGAATCAGAAGGTAGAGGTTTTCTCCCAAGAGTGAGATGGTGTACTACGATATCAGGGTCATTTGTGTGTTGGTTTGGATGTTATATGAAGCTCATGGTTTTATATATTCTTTACATCCAGGTGCCACCAAGATGTATCGTGACCTACAAGAAGTCTATTGTGGAATGGCATGAAGGACATAACATAGTTTTTTGGCAAGGTGTCCGAATTATCAACAGGTGAAAGTTGAGCATCAAAGACCTGGAGGTATGCTTCAGGACATGAGTATCCCTACTTGGAAGAGGGAGTAAATCTATATATACTTCATTATAGGTTTGCCTCGTACTCGTCGATAGTATGATTCTATTTTGGTTGTTGTAGACAGGTTGACTAGAGCAGCTTATTTTCTATCGATCAAGACTACCGACTCAGTGGAGAATTTTGCTAAATTATATATTCGAGAGTTAGTTCGGTTGCATGGAGTTCCCTTGTCCATTATATCAGATAGAGGTACTTAGTTTACCTTCTAGTTTTGGTGATCGTTTCAGAAGGGACTCGGTACTCAGGTCAAGCTTAGTACAGCTTTCACCCACAAACAGATGATCAGGCTAAACGAACCATTCAAACTCTTGAGAATATGTTGAGATCATGTGTGATTGATTTCAAGGATAGTTGGGATGATCATTTACCTCTCATTGAATTTGCATATAATAACAGTTACCATTCCAGCATTCAGATGGCTCCATTTGAGGCTCTTTATGGGTGGAGGTGTAGATCGCCTATTGGTTGGTTTGAAGTCGGTGAAGCTACTTTGATAGGACCAGATTCAGTTAATGAGGCTATGGAGAAAGTTCGTCTTATAAGGGAAAGTTTGAGAACAGTTCAGAGTCGCCAAAAGTCCTCTGCGGATGTGAGGAGGAGAGAACTTGAGTTCGTGGTTGATGATTGGGTGTTTTTGAAGGTGTCTCCCATGAAGGGAGTGATGAGGTTCAGAAAGAAGGGGAAACTTAGTCCCTATTATGTTTGTACCGGATTGTGAGACGTGTTGGCAAGGTGGACTATGAGTTAGAGTTGCCCTCAGAGTTGGCTTCAGTATATCCAGTTTTCCATGTGTCACTTTAAAGAAATGCATGGCTGATTCGACTTTGGTTGTTCCGGTGGAGAGCGTAGGTGTGAAGGATAGCCTTATCTACGAAAAGGTTCTAGTTGAAAAACTTTATTGTCAAGTTTGAAAGCCAAGAAACAAAGAAGTGGTTAAGTAAAGGTTTTGTGGAAGAATTAGCATGTTGAGGGAGCTACGTAGGAAGCCAAAGCAGATATGATGGCTAAAATACCTGCATCTATTCCCTTCTGATTCAATTCTAGCTTGAGGTATCAGATTCCTCCTTAGTACTCTATTTAGTTTCATGTTCACTTCATGTGTTCCAGTTTATTTCATGTCATTGTATGTATATGTGATTCATGCAGTTCAGTCATGTAATTCAGTTCGGAGTCAGTCACTCCGTCAGTTCAGCTTTAGATGTTTAGTATTTGGGATGACAATTCTTTTCCCCAACCTTTTAGTATGTTCTTTCACATTCGAGGACAAATGTTCCCAAGGAGAAGATACTATATTACTCCAAAAGTCTGTAAGATTAGACCCGATTGTTCAAACAAAGAAAGCAGGAAAATGTTTCCTGGACCACAGGATAAGTCGTCCAATGACCCGTCAGGAGACTTCATGAGTCGTTAGGTGACTCGTGAAGTGGGAGGAGGATGGCAAAGGTTCGTGGGGGAGGTGTGACCATGGGAGGAAGCCACGAGTCATGAAGTGACTCCACGACCCGTGGAGTTGGCCGTGGTCTGGAGCAGAGTCAAAAATGTAGGGTTGGCCAGTAGACTTTATGGGTTGGTCACCATGAGTCATCAGGTTCACCACGAGTCATGGTGTCCCTTATGGTCAATGGTAGTGTGAATTTTTCATGCGTTTTAGTAAGGGTGTTATCGTAATTCCTACGCTCCTAAGTCCTAAACTACGTCGTTTTAAGTGTACTTAACCTATCATAAGTCTTTCCTTTCCATGCATGCAAGATTAGAGTGAACCATTGGAGATCAAGCTTAAGAATTCCCTAGGTTCTTCCCCAAATATCTTGGGCAATTAAGGAAGGGTGTGAAATCAGATATATCCAGGTATGTAGGGTTATGAATGGTAGTATTCCTTCACTTTTATGCCAAATCCTCTTCTAAATTCATGTAATTCAAGGTTGATGAGTCTATGGGGTTTTAACCCAATTTGTGAAATTCTCTGAGCATCTATCATAGGTGAAAATCTATTCATGTTTCTAATGTTGTTTTAAGATTCGTGGGCATTTTTTATAATTAATTTAATTACAAATTTATGATTTCAAAGTCTTATAATTATGATGCCCAATTATGAAAGTTCATGAAAGGTTGAGATTATGACCTAAGTTTTCAAGTATGATGAGATGTCTATGATGAAACCACTATTTAAAATTACCCATGTTTATATCCATGATTTTGACTATCTCCAAACATGTATAAGTTTGCGCAAGCCCGTATGATCAAGTATGTTTCATGATTTACTTCAATTTCATGTTATTAGCTTACCACATAGTTTGGATTCTAAAATCCCATTTTTCAACTTGTGGTATGGTTGAGTCGAGGCTTCTCATGATATGTTTTCAGATTATGCATGTACTATTATGATTCAGCTTCGTCGCAAGATGATAGTTTAGCTTCGTTGAAAAACGATGGAGAGCATATGCATGTTTTTGGGAGTAGTGTCTAGCACCGAGTAGGCTTAGGGTTCAGTCAACCCTGTTCCTCAAAACTATGTGCCAATGTAGGTATGTTCATATTATTTGTGACCTCCCTTGTGAGCTTTCCCTACCCCAAGGGGCCTTCAGCTTGATATCGATATAATGGTAGTGCATTTAGCCCTAGCAAGACTTTGGACGACTTTGCCTACTTGACCATAATAGTCGAGACCACGTAAGCTCTATCGTGGTAATGTCGGTTATATGACGAGTCTCCCATTGTTCCTCATGATTTTCAGTTATGCATGTGCATCAGTTATGATATTATATTTTCAGCAGGTTTGACCCAATGTTTAGTTTTACTTATGATTATCAGTTTCAACTTTGGGTCATTTGAATCAACTATGATACTTAGTCATGTTTAAATCATGTTTTCATAGAACAACATGCGAGCCCTACCCTTAGAATCTTATCTTGAATATGTTTTATGATATGCATCATTTCAGTTTTACTTACATTGTCGTTTTACTTACCTTGCATACTCAATACATTTCAAGTACTGACTGCATACTCTATGATGTATCATTTCATGATACAGGCACGGACGTTCAGGTTCAGTCCCGCCGCTAGCCAAATCCTCTGTGTTAGCATTTCCCAGCTTGTTGGTGAGTCCTCATCCTTCGAGGACCTTTTTACTAGTTATTTTCAGTTTCAATTTATTAGTGAGTCAGTTGGGGTCTTGTCCCATCAACTTGTCAGATTCTAGAGGCTTATCATACATAGTATGTATTCAGCTTAGGATCTGTGTTATGTATTCTTGTGCAAATTGTTATTGAATTTTCAGACTTCTGTTAATTAAAATGTTACATTTCCGCATTTATCTGTCACGACCCGAGAGTACACTCAGATCATAGACACGGGACAAGGAACCCCGAAAGGCTCCAAGTCGACCCATGGCATAATCATCACAACCACTTAACATAAGAAACATCTAACATCATGAACAAATGGAAGAAAATAACAAGAATCTAATATGATCTGTAAAGACAATTTAATAACACTTAGATACATAGCTGAAACTATCTAGACAAGTCCGAAAACCTTCTACTAAATTGATGAGTTGCTGGGACAAGCCCCCAGCTAACTCCTAAAGTCTGAAAACTAAAACATAATAAAACAAGAACATAAACCACGTCCTCGGAAGATGAGGACTCACCACTAACAACTGGGAGAGGAAGGAGCGTATCTAGCCACGCGGCTGAACCTGGAGACCTGAATCTATATAATGAAATGATATAGCATAAAAAGCGTGCGGTCAGTACTTGGAATGTACTGAGTATGCAGGAAGCGTAAATAAATTAACTCTAAATATATACCAGAAGGAAGTAATGTAAAACATATTAATAGCAATGTAATTAAAATGAGATACGACAATCGTATACGAGATTAACATATTCAATTTACCTAACCACATTATAAAGACATGCATTATTATAGTAATTGCTAATGTGCAAAAGTAACAATCGGGAACAATACAAGGTATGATGCCGGGACTGATATCAAGAGGGTCCCTGACGTCTAAGGGGGGAGTCCCTGACGGTCGAAGGGAGAGAGAAAGCTCTGATATAGAGAGTCACTGGCTGAAGAAAGTCTAGAACAACACAGAGAAAATAAAATACTTAGCTGACTAGGGATGTAAGTCTCGACCAACTACAAGAAGACATTCTCCACTAATGCATAGATGAGACATTCTCCACTAACGTCTAGATGAGACATTCTCCACTAACATCTAGATAAGACATTCTCCACTAACGTCTAGACAAGACATTCTCTACTAACGTCTAGATGAGACATTCTCCATTAACGTCTAGATAAGACTTTCTCCACTAACGTCTAGATGATAATATAAATTTACAACAGCTAGTTAGAGACATGAACATCCACCACTCTCATCATGCAGTACTCATATTAGAAGGGATTAGAGCTATCCTTTAA
The DNA here is from genome assembly GCA_035772735.1 of Datura wrightii. Lineage (NCBI taxonomy): Eukaryota > Viridiplantae > Streptophyta > Magnoliopsida > Solanales > Solanaceae > Datura > Datura wrightii. The sequence continues at coordinate 7,819,694 of JASDFA010000008.1, read as the reverse complement.
TAGGCACAGGCTCAACAAGTTGACATATTAGTTACAGGCTTTGTCATCATGATTCACATTATCGCAGAACCAATTTCCTCATTAGCTTTAACATCATAACCCAACGAGCATGCTATAAATTCATACTAGCATTATTCTGTAATGGCATCTTGATTCCTACTCACCTCATTCAATAGGTAATATAAGAACAAACATGATTTATAGAATTCAACTCATAATCTATCAAGGATGCATAGCTTCATCTAATTAGGTCACAACCATTTCACACACTTGTCACAATCACTCTATTTATAAACTCTTTAGCCATGGGAGTTTTAGAATCTAAGGTTTTATAAAAATGATTTTTATTAAGGAAAACAATATAGAATCCGCCCAAGCTTCATAGTTCAACAATGGTGATGCGATCATGTCATGCCTAATCAATTAAATGTAAAACATGGTGAGGGCACATAATTTACTTCAATTACTCAAGCCCACAACTCCTACTCAACCCAACATGGTCATCAATGTCATAATCAAGTCATTAGGGTTAATTGTACAATATTTCCATGATTCTATCATGTTCATGAATTAGTACGACAATCAAGGGAGAAATGAACAAATCCCATTCAATACTCAAATTGATTTATGAAGAACATATTACACTCATACATTCTCAACCTATATTTCATAATTCAAGATAACCCATCAATAAGTAATCCAATTAAATTCATAATCGCAGTAGATATTAGCATTTAAGAAAAATAACGAAGAATTTACCCTTTTTACAAACCCTATATCATACTTTTCTCGAATTATCGAAATTGGTGTTTAATGAAAATATTGTTGGGGCACAAGGATGGAAGAGTATCCTTGTTGAAAAACCCGCATACTTGATAGATGAAAATCCCACTTGATTTGCACCTTGAAGCCTTGAAAAAATCCCTTGAATATTGAAAGGAGGTAGAAGGGCTTGGGAGAGTGTTTTTTTGAGAATGAAAGATTACGCCTAGAAAAGCCCTTCAAAACGTCCCCAAACTTTCCTAAAATGACATCACTTAAGAACTGAGAGCATAGGATTTTACACAAACACCCCTGAGAAAACTTAAAAATCTGACTGAACTGGAACCCGCGACTCACCTGACGAGTCGTTGTTACACCAAATGACTCGTTAGGTGCACTCGTCAAGTACACTGGAAATTCCTTTAAAACCAAAGCTTATCCCTCCTAACGACTAACTTGATGAGTCGTTACCATCCTAAACGACTCTTCACATCCATCCATCATGAACACTGCCTAAGGCTTCCCTGGCTCCACCCAACGACCGACCTGATGAGTTGTTGCCAAGACAGATGACTTGTCAGGTCGTCCGTTGCCCCTTCCTTCTTGACTCCCATACCACGACAGCACACGACGACTTGCGGTATCCTACTATGAGCCATTAAGTCCCCCGTTCTGAGATATTCTTGCCAGTTTTCTGCGCTTTTCCAATTAAACTCCCATGTCTTATTGGTAGGCCCTTTTTTCAGGGTATTACATTATTATGTTGAGCTTTAGTTGTCAAGTTCATGTCATGGGTCGACTAGGAGCCATTTATGGTTCTAGGTTTCGTGTCTAGATCCGAACTTATGGTCAGGCCGTGACAAAATTAGTATAGATAGGGGTGGATAATTCACATTATCTTGTTTTTCAACCATGAGAATGTTTATGCCTTGGGTTCTCTCAAATCCCAAAGCCAATTCAAGTTATCAACTACAAAAGCTGGAGGAAGGGCTAGTATCTCTAGCCTTGACCTTTAATGGAGTGAAAATGTGGGCATTGACTATCTCTAGATCAATCCCACACACCAACACTCCAATTCCTTACTATTATCTTCTCACCCAATTCTCACTTTTCTCTCTCAAGCAAAAGCAAAAAAAGTAAAGCGCAATTCATCTTTGCAAACCATCAATTTTAGCAATTAAAACTTGGGAGAAGACAATAGATTTATAGTTTCAATAAGAATCCAAGAGCAATTTATCAAAACCCAATCAAATTAACAAACCCACCATGAATATACCTCTAGTAGCAAATTAGTTAAGCATATTTAAAGATAGAGAGATGATACCAAGAGGATTCCCCTCACATTCATCACATTAGCTTCACCAATTTGCTTCACAAACTCTTACAACAATGGTGGAATTCCCCCAAATTGGGTTAAATAAAAAGAATAAAAAAAGTTCTACCTAACTCTATACTTCTATGGTTAAAGGATTCTACCAAAAATTCAATGAAAAAGATGAAGTCTAGATGAATGAATAAGTGGTGTACAATGGAAGTTATGTAAATATCTGTACTTTCTTGTGTACAACTTTTCCCAAATGCCCTTGAAGCTTTTAGATACTTTGGAGACCTTTATGGACCTTTTTACCCTTCATTGGATGGCCTCACTTGCAAAGCACTAGCGTTTAGCCGGTGCAAATCCGCAAAGCACCAGCTATTCGCCGTAATTAAATAGTTAACTGGCATTGACCACCGGCGGCTGAACCGGCGATTCGCTGCAGCCCAACTGCTAACTGCCAATGAGTCGCCAGTCTGGGCAGTAGTTTTGGCATTTTGCCCGCGTTTTTACCTTTCGGATCCGCAGTTAGCCGATTCAAAGCATGTCCTTACACCTTTTTTTGAGCTCAACTCTTCCATTGTCTTTGGCTCCTCTCCTTCATATGCTAACTCATCAAATTTTATCTCAAACTGCATGTATTTTGCTCGATTTCATGCTTTCTCTAGTCACATAAAGTGCCTACAAAGAATCAAAGAGAAAGAGCATAAAATCCACATAAACGACTCGAAAACTAGGCAAAAACTCATGCTTAGGAACCTAATGAGTTGGTAAATTTCCAACTCATCAAACCCCTAAACTTGAAGCATTGCTTGTCTTCAAGTAATGCAATTCTTTACAGTTGAGAAAATGGACAACATGCTATATATGAGTTTCTCCACAAAGGACCAATAAAGATGTTCTTTCACAAGAGGACAGTGCTAAAGCTTAGAGCATTACGGTAGTTGCACACAAAATCAGCAAGCCTCAAGAGAACCCAAACATTATACACCAACTCAAGGAAAAGAAAAGACTCAAAACCATGTTGCACAATCTTCAATAGATGACCATAATCATTAAGCATATCTTACATGCATTCATTTCATTCAAACAAGGGGCAAAGTTCATCAAAACAAGTTCAAAGAGTATCTCAAGTCATTGACAATTCACATTCAAAGCTTGCCTTAAAGTTCGCTACACGCTTGCCTCATTCATACCTCTCTTTTGAAAACAATTTTAAGAAAGTACCCAAAGGAAGTGATGCCACTCACAAAAAGAGAGAATCCCAAACATTTTTTAGCATTTCACACATAGGTATTATATGATAAGACAAAGGCACTCACTCTCACAAAGAAATTCAAGTGCATACAAATTGACCCATAGGCTTGCCCTTCGTGTATATCGCCACTAATGTAGTGTTACTACACTCAAAATCAATTAGGACTTGTGGGTCATAATGAAAGTTGGGGGTAAGGGTAGGATAAATGTTTGGCTTTAGTGACTAAAGCCTCCCTAATGCCTTTACAAACGCTTGTAACATACCATCCTCTTATTGCGATCATTCTACCTTATTTCTCCTTGTTCATCATCTTCATCTTTTTTGTAACACAAGCCACCCTTATAACACCTATGAATTTCACATTTAGCCTTATATTTGTAAGAGATAGCACCTTTTTACTATTCTTTCTCTTTTGATGATTCGAGGTCTTTCAACCCATCGGTTCATTCATCTCATCACAATATTGGTGCTACCTTACATTGAAGCTCTCATTTTTCCCCCTACTCTTGCAAACCCCAAAACTTAGGCTTTTTCCTTATTTCACATTTATTTCCTTATCGCTCCCTATTTCATGGTCTTCAATCCCCATTTTTCATTGTTTCATTACTAGCAATTAGGGAGGATGGGTACCAAAGGAAGGATTAAAAATGGTCATTAGACTTGTAATGTGGTTTCCAAGAAAGGGCAAGGCTCAAATGTTGGCTATCAAGGATTAATGTTCAAGGAGGTCATTTTGGGTGAAGTGACTAACAATAGAGGACCTAAGATCATGTTATAAGTGCAGCCCATCTATCATTTCACCTTGAATCACATTTAGGGAAAGTTCTAGACAATCATGCATACACAAGAATTAAGCAAAAAGCCTTACCACACAAGGCATCACAATCCAAGGAGTTCACACACTTCCTTCATCACATTGAGAGAATGAATTTTGACAAGCTAGTTATGAATCAAAAAGCCAAGCAAGGAATATAATTCATGACAAGAGAGTGCTCATTTTCACCTTTGAATGCCCTCCTTTTCTTTTCAAAACTCACGCATAATTCCAAGCAAGAAATGTCTGTGGTACCTCATCAAACAAGTGCACAAAAGACTCAACAAGACTCTACACTTGACATTTTCCCTTAAGAATATCGCCTCTCAATCTATCATCGGAAAGTGCCAACCCGGTTCGACAACAAAAAGAAAAGACAAAGAAATCGCTCCTTGGTAAAGAACCGTAGTATAAAGAAACTATTGGAGTTTATTCAAAGACTACTATCTAAAAAATCGATACTAGTAGCAAGTAATGGTGATTTTCCCTTAAGAATGATGCCACCCAATCTATCATAGGGCCCTATCGTGCATCACTTAATAAGTGGGTTACTCAGACTTTACCTCTAACATAAATAAATCATTATCCTCAATGCACATGGCAAAACAAAGTATGGAAGGAATAGGTAAAATAACTCCCTAGTACAATAGAAGCATCTACATTGGAACTATGTGCATTGTAGAACCATTTCTTCATAACCTCCTCTTTCCAGGCCTTCTGCTCATAACTAGCGTTTGATCAGCATTTCGCGCCTTTGAACCTGCATTTTGCTGGTCTAATGCAGATGTGCCACTGCTTAAGCAATTTTCTTCCACGCATTATATTTGACATCTTTCGCGCATTTGAACTTGCGCTTCGACGGTTTAGCATCGGTTGCTCAATTTGAATTTGGCTTCTCTCACCTTTATCACATTTCATACATGTTCCATCCCTGCACAATCAAAGACAACACAAGCGTAAGGTAAAAGAAAACAAAAGGAAAAAATAAAAACAAAAAGTAAAAGCACAAACCGACACAAGTGAACAAGTATAGTATACTAGGGCGCTTGAGAGAACCATGTCGAAGGAACTCGGCAAAATGACCCCGTAACTTCGGGAGAAGGGGTGCTCTCCTATCTTTTGATTAGGAAAGCGACACATACCAGAGGGCTCTTTAGCACGAGATTTTGAGTCTCGCGTGTCTACCATTTCACCACCAAGGCATCTTGCAGCATGCGTTACGTGATTCTACTGTGTTTTTTGCACTTGAATGGGTGGAGAGTTGGCTAGAAGATAACTTCGATTCGCCCACCTGCTACAAAAAGTAAAAGCACTTGGGTTGTCTCCCAAGAAGTGCCTTAGTTAACATCGTGGCTCGACAACTTCAACTTTCACCACTTTTCTCTCCATTTTGAGCTTTTGATTCACACCCCTAGGTTTTTGCCCATTCTTCCACTCAGCTTGAGGGGTGGTGGGGTAAGCATCAAGGGACCAAGCAATGGATGTGGCATCTTTTATTTCTTGGCCCTTAAAGGAGGGATGTGCCTTGTCCTTGTTGGTGTGGCATACTAATGAAGTCACCTTGATCTTCCTCCTCAATTTCCTTTATCAACTTGGTCTCCTCAGTCTCCATGTTGTCAACAAGTTCAACGTCGAAAAATGGTAAGAGGGCGATTTAAGTCACTCCCCTTTCAAGCATGCTTCTTTCTTGACATCCTCCTTTTCATTTGCACTAGAGTCCTTGAGCATGATTTGTTTGATGTCACTTGGAGACTCTAGTGTCACTTATTCAACCTTGGCATCTTGCGTTATTGTAATGTTGGTTGGTTGGCACACCTCTATGACTTCTTAAACATTCACCTTGACGCCTTAATCATCATCATTTTGAGCTTCCTCCCATGAGTCAAGTTGAGCTATGCCCATTGTTCACTCCTTCTTGTTATACTCCTCAATGTCTCCTTCGCTTCTTCTTTTAGAGAATTACCACTTTCTTCGTGAGTAGTTGATGATTCCATGGGCATTGAGGGGTTGAAATTCTTTTCCGCATTAGATTCCCACTCCAAGAAGGCTTGGAGCATGGTTTCCATGTGCCCACATGTATTTCTCCTTCCCTCATTTTCCATGGCTTCATTCCTATAAAACTTGGAAGAATAACTTCTGTCATAGCCGTTATAGCGAGAAGTGAACCCATATGGGCATCCATCCCAATGTCTCCCATGACCACACATAATGTGCATTTATACCCATCATAGGAGGGAGAAGGTGCACTCATCTCTCTTTTAGGGGCATATTTGCACTCTTTCCAATAGTGTGGCCCTCCACAATAGGGACATGGGTCATTATGATAAGCGTTGAAACCAAAAAACCTCCTTTCATTCCACGATGCCATCATACAACTACAAACAAATAAACACAAAAACAAAAATAAAAACAAAACAAGAGGTAAAACAAAAATGCAAAACTAGTTCGAATAAAAAAAATAACTAATGTCTTATCACAACACAATTCCCTGGCAACGACGCCATTTTTGATAAATGCTCAAAATAACCTCTCATTTGGAGAAAGCATAAGCAATCGTTGTATCAAAATAAATATTCCCGACGGATGTCAAAGTCAAATCCCACAAAGAATTGAGTCGATAATTCAAGAGTTATAAACTAATTCAAACTAGAACGCATAGTTGTTCAATATTTGAAAAGTAAATTGGGGGGAAATTTGGGGAAAACACTGTCTAATTCTAAATTAAGACTAATTGGGTGGAATTTCAATTGTTTCAATCACAAGTGATATGGTTAGGGGCATTCTATAAATGAGATCACAACTAAATCAGGATTTTCTTCAATGCCTTAGACTCAAAATTAGTATAGAAAGCAGTGGATAATTCAAATTCTCTTATTTTTCAACCATGAGAATGTTTATGCCTTGGGTTCTCTCAAATCCCAAAGCCAATTCAAGTTATCAACCACAAAAGCTTGAGGAAGGACTAGTTATTTCTAGTTTTGACCTTTAATGGAGTGAAAATGTGGGCATTGACTATCTCTAGATCAATCCCATAGACCAGCACTCCGATTCCCCACTATTATCTTCTCACTCAATTCTCACCTTTCTCTCTCAAGCAAAAGCAAGAAAAGTAAAGCATAATTCATTTTTTCAAATCATCAATTTTAGCAATTAAAACTTGGGAGAGGACAATATATCTATAATTTCAATAAGAATCCAATATCAATTTATCAAAATTCAAATCAAATTAACAAACCCACCATGAATATACCTCTAGCTAGCAAATTAGTTAAGTATATTTAAAGAAAGAGAGATGATACCAAGAGGATTCCCTCATATTCATCACATTAGCTTCACCAATTTGCTTCACAAGCTCTTACAACAATAGTGGAATTCCCCCAAAATGGGTTAAAGAAAAATAAGAAGAAAAGTTATATTTAACTCTACAATTCCATGGTGAAAGGATTCTACAAAAATTCAATGAAAAAAATAAAGTCTAGATGAATGAATAAGTGGTGTACAATGAAATTTATGTAAATATTTGTACTTTCTTGTGCACAACTTTCCCAAAATTCCCTTGAGGCTTTTAGATTCTTTGGAGACCTTTATGGACCTTTTTACCCTTTATTGGATAGCCTCACTTGCGAAGCACCGGCATTTAGCCCGTGCAAATTTGTGGAGCACCGGCTGTCCGCCACAATAAAACAGTTAACTGGCAGTGACCACCGACGGCTGAACTGGCGAATCGTTGCTGCCCAACCGCTAACCGCCGGTGAGTCACCGATCTAGGCAGTAGCTTCGGCGTTTTGCCCGCATTTTTCCCTTCTGAATTCACGTTTAGCTAATTCAAAGCATGTCCTTATACCTCTTTTTGAGCTCAACTCTTCCATTATCTTTGGCTCCTCTCCTTCATATGCTATCTCATCAAATTCTATCTCAAACTTCATGTGTTTTGCTTGATTTTATACTTTCTCTACTCACGTGAAGTACCTACAAAGAATCAAAAAGAAATAGCATAAAATCCACATAAACAACTCAAAAAATAGGCAAAAACTCATACTTAGGAACCTAATGAGTTGGTAAATTTCCAACTCAGCACCGTAGGGTTTCTCTAGATGCCCTATTCAATCCGCTATGCAGGTATCAGCCGGAGATCCGCCAGGGACGGCTTTGCGACCGTCAGGTGCAATTGGGGGTACACAGATGGCTCGTTCTGATTTTGGGGCTCATCCTATTTCTTCTGTTCTAGCTTAGAACCACTTATTGAGAAGGTCTATATGAGTGTGGTGAGTATGGCCACATTCGCAGATGGTGCCCTAGGTTCGGACAGGGCAGGCAAATTGTTCCTTACCCAATTTCTCGAGCTCCGGCCCCAACTGGGAGGGGAGGTAGCACATTCAGTCCAAATCATCCACAGCTGGAGAGGGTTGTTCGTGATTGCGTTGTGGATTTTATAAGATTTGACACTCTGGCAGACTTAGTGATTTTAGAGATGGTTGATTTTGAAATAATTTTGGGAATGAGCTGGTTGTCCCCTTACCATGCCATTCTCTGTCACTATATCGGGTCCAGAGTTGTCTAGGTTAGAGTTGAAAGGGAATTGTAGCTCTGCTCCTAAGAAACTGAATTCATATATTCGTTCCTATAAGTTGATCGAGCGGGGATATTCAGCGTATCTGGTGCATGTTCGATACACTAGTTCAGAGGGTCCTTCCATAGGTTCAGTCCCAGTTGTTTGTGAGTTCCTAGAGGTATTTCCTGCAAATTTTCTAAGCATGCTGCCAGACCCAGACATAGATTTCTGTATAGATCTGGAACTAGGTACCAGACCCATTTCTATTCCTCCATACTGAATGGCACCTGGGAGTTGAGAGAACTCAAGGAGAAGTTGCAAGAGTTGCTTAGTAAAGGATTCATTAGACTGCGTGTGTCAACGTGGGGTGCCTCGATTTTGTTTGTAAAGAGAAGGAGGGTAGTATGCGGATGTGCATCGACTACCGCTAGTTGAGCAAGGCAACTATTCGGAACAAGTACTCTCTTTCTAGAATAGATGATCTGTTTGACCAGTTACAGGGGGCGGCTGTGTTTTCAAAGATTGATTTGAGGTCCGGTTATCACCAGTTGAATTCCCGGCACTTAGATGACCTGTTCGCACATTGGTTAAGCGTATTTGAAAGCCGTACGTGCTAGGGAAAGGCCCGGGAAAAGATCGGACGAGAAACCTGTCGAACCATCGCGGGAGGAGCCGAGGCAGAGCCCCTCCGCGATGGCTGCGTGCCACGGAGGTGAGGCCTCCGCGATGGCTCCGTGACACGTTGCCCGTGTCCAGGCCCAAGTATATAAGCCCCACTTCGATTTAAAATTCATTTCATCACTAGTAAATTTCCAGAAACGTAGTGAACAGAGGGAAAACGAAGGGAGATTATAAATTATCATCCGATTACGCTGCCAAACGCTGCCCAAACCCAAATTAATCCTAGATACCAAGGTATTTAGCAGCAGAGAGCATTTCTACGGAGTTAGTTTCGCGAAATACGGCCGATGAATCGGCGAGCCACCGAACTAAAGTAAGTAGAATTGCTCTAAATTTATGTCAATGTGTTCCTAGCTGAGAAGTGAAATTTTCTCCCTTCTGGGCTGCTGAAAAATAGCGAGTTTTCGACCGTCTTTCGATAAGCCTAAGTTTAGGCTATAAACTATATCAAAAGTAACGTTGCTCTTTACAATAAAGTTGTATTTAATATTGATTGACGTATTTATGAATGCAGTTGGGAGAAAATAGTTGAAGTACCTGCCGAGCCTCGTCCGACGGATGAATAGTCGAAGATAAGGTATGTAAAGTTAGTTTCCTTTGGCAAGTTAAGTAATATCAGTATAGCGTAATAAATTACAGACCAGTAGAATGTTCAGAAGTCGAGTATTGCGTTATTATGAATGTTGGTGCGATGTGAGAAATATTGGGTTGTAATGTGTATGAAACCTATCAGTATGATATAGATTCTAACGCAAGCATTAGAGATTGCCCAGTATATTCAGTGTGTGATGTAATATGCCATGTTAAGATATTGTTGTGTTCAGCTGAAACCCCGCGGAGTAGTACAGTATCCGTAAAGCACTTCAGAAATAGAATAGCAGGCTAAAATGAAGTTCAGAAAGCATGTCAGGAATAGTAAATCAGGTTACTATAGAAAATTAGTATATAGCATAGTTCAGCAGAAAGACTATATTCGTACATGTATATATAGTATTTCCAGCCTCAGCATGTATCAAGTGTGTACATATTTCTATCACTAGTCCAGCATATAGGGTATACAGAAACTTAGCAAACAGTAGAGTTTTCAGCAGAAACATTATCTTATATAGCATTTGCTCAGTACAGCCGGGCAGGAGACTATATTCATATTTATATATCTTTACCTGCCTCAGCACGTATTAAATACGTACAGATTACTATCATTAGCCCAGCATGTATATATATGATACTTTACCCCTAGTAGCCTCAGCATGTGAGATACACAGATAGTATTACCAGTTGAGACCGTTGTATTGTTTGGGGTTGGATTACCTAGCATCCATGACCGCCTAGGGTTAATAGCTGTATCGACTCATCCGCCAGAGGACGAGGATACGTCACTCTACGGAGTGGCATGCCGTCCCACCAGGGGACGAAGATGGGATGCCAGTTTTTCCCCATATTTGTGCCTTGATCGGCCTTACACACCCCAGTCGAGCGGATACGCCCGGGTGCAGATTCAGGAGTCCTCCGGACTCAGATACAGTTATAGTCAGGGGCTCAGCGAGCCCAAGTGCATACCCAGGGGACCGGCAGGATGCTTACAGCCAGTATAGGAGATGGGTTGACCAGGGTAGGGGTATAGATTCTGTGTTGATTGTACCTCCCGGCTTATGGGGGCCGGGTAAGGTTGTGTATGCCATGTTATGTTATGTATGTTATGCTATATTACAGTAGATACGAGCAGATTAGTAGTAGAATGATACGTCTCCAGGTATGATTCCTACTCCCTTCAGTATGATTAAGAACAGGTACGATCTACACCATCAGACAGTTATCTACTCCTTCTTATTTCAGTTTTGACAGTTATGTTATTGATTTCAGATATCCCTTCAGTTCTTGCAGATTCAGTTAGCTCCTACTATTCAGAAATTTTAGTTATATTACTTGTATTCAGCTGTATTCAGTTTGCTTTACATACTCAGTACCAGCGGTACTGACGCCCAGTGGGGCGCTGCATTACTTGCCTGCAGGTACCCATAGACGCGCAGGCGATACCACGTGATCCCCATCAGCGGTCGAATATTCAGCTCCTGTCATCCGGAGACTGAATTTCTAGAGGTGTAGTTCAGTTCCTTTTGTTCTACAGTACGGGTAGGTCGGGGCCCTGTCCCGATCATTTCTATTATCCTTCTTAGAGGCTTGCAGTCTGTATATATTCCCTGTGGTCAGATGAGCCGGTCGTGTGGGGCCGTGCAGTTGTATAGTTGCCCTTAGTCTTTTTTTTTCCTTTTGTAATGGCCGTGTGGGGCCATAGTTTGCCAGTAGTGGTGACCTTGCCGGTCACGTAGCTTTTCAGTATGTTATGCTTGAGTTACAGATAACTAGACAGCATGGTGGCCTTGTCAGCCCGCATAGGTTCCCCTGAATTACCTTGTTTCTGGTCAGCTGTAATACAGGTACAGAAGGCTATAGGCCAATGGGCCGGGGGCTGTATTTACAGCCGTTATCTAGCCCTTTGTTTCCAGAAATTTGAGTTAGAGCCAGCCAGGCGCCAGATGCGCCCAGGCTTAACAGTTCAGCAGGTCCGGTCTTAGTAGGGCACCAGGTGCCAGTCATACCCCCCAAGGTGGGGCGTGACAAACTTGGTATCAGAGCAGGTCATATCCCAGGGAGTCTGCAAGCCGTGCTAAGTAGAGTCCTGTCCATGGGTGTGTTGTGCACCACATACTATGGGTAGGAGGCTGCAAGGCATGATAGGATGGTTGTCTTTTATTCTGATTCAGTCGTGCTATAGAGCGGTACAGTATAGGGTTGAGTCCCTAAAAATCTTACCATACTCTTTGGTTACAGATAATGTCAGACCAGCGCCATCCTATCACAGGTCGGAACTTAGATGTTGCAGCAGGGGAAGGCACCAGCAGGATGCCTCACCCTCCTTTGGAGACAGCCCGACCAGAGGGCACTACAGAGGCATCATCTCAGCCTCCTCAGCAGTCTCCACCACGTTAGGAGTCACCACCGCTGGTTAGAGTTGTTGAAAGACTATGATGTGAATATTCTATACCACCCCGGAAAAGCTAATGTTGTAGCAGATGCCCTGAGCCGTAAGTCAATGGGGAGTTTGGCGTATTTGCGACCTGAGAAACAGAAATTAGCTAAAGAAATTCATCAGTTAGCTGGACTAGCCGTTCGAGTAATAGAAACAGAAAATAATGGACCGGTAATTCAGAATTCTGCAGTGTCATCGTTAGTTACAGAGGTAAAAGAACGGCAGTATGAGGATCCCGATTTAGTCCAGCTCAGAGATAGAGTTCAGAAAGGTAAGGAGCCAGATTTTCAGATAACCGAGAATGGTGTGCTACATTGTAAGGGCCGCCTTTGTGTCCCGAATGTTGCAGGACTTCGTGGGCAGATCATGCATGAGGTACACTACGCTCGCTATTCCCTTCACCCAGGGGCGACGAAAATGTACCACGACATCAGAGACATCTACTGGTGGCCAGGTATGAAAACTGAGATAGCTGAATTTGTATCTAGGTGTGCTAATTGTCAGCAGGTGAAAGCAGAGCACCAGAAACCGGGCGGTTTGACTCAGGAAATAATAATACCTATGTGGAAATGGGAAGTAATAAACATGGATTTTGTAACAGGGTTACCCCGTACTAGACGCAGAAATGATTCCATTTGGGTAATAGTTGACAGGCTGACAAAATCAGCTCATTTCCTGCCAGTAAGGGCTACCTTCTTAGCTGAGGATTATGTCGAATTGTATATCAGAGAAATAGTTAGATTGCATGGAGTGCCAATATCTATCATTTCAGATAGGGGAGCACAGTTTACAGCTAGATTCTGGCAATCGTTTCAGAAAGGTTTGGGAACGCAGATTAATTTGAGCACAGCATTCCATCCTCAAACAGATGGGCAGGCCGAACGTACAATTCAGACGCTCGAAGATATGTTACGAGCGTGTGTGTTAGATTTTGGGGGTAGCTGGGATGAACATCTTTCGTTAATTGAATTTGCTTATAATAACAGCTACCACTCAGCTATTCAGATGGCGCCTTTCGAGGCATTATATGGGCGAAAATGTAGATCGCCGGTGGGCTGGTTTGAGATAGGAGAATCAGCATTAGTTGGCCCAGACATTGTTCGGCAGTCCGAAGAAAAGATAAAGCTTATCCGGGAACGTTTACTGACCGCTCAAAGCCGCCAGAAGTCATACGCAGATAGACGGCGCAGAAATCTAGAATTTTCGGTAAACGACTGGGAATATCTAAAAGTGTCCCCGATGAAAGGGGTAATGAGGTTTGGCAAGAAAGGCAAGCTTAGCCCCAGATTTATTGGGCCATATTAGATTCGTCGAAGAATAGGCCGCGTGGCATACGAGTTGAACTTGCCTCCAGAGTTAGCGTCGGTTCACCCAGTATTCCACGTTTCCATGTTAAGAAAGTTCGTAGGGGACCCTTCTACAGTAGTTCCAGTCCAGGATGTTCAGGTCACAGAGGAGTTAGCCTACGAAGAGGTTCCCGTAGCTATCTTAGACAGACAGATTCGCAGGCTGAGAACTAAAGATGTTGCATCTGTCAAGGTATTGTGGCGTAACAGAAATCGGGAAGAAATGACATGGGAGGCTGAAGAAGATATGAAAACCAAATATCCTCACTTATTTCGGGCCTAGCCAGACGACAGGTATGTCCGTATCATTATTTACACAGTACTTTTTAGTATATATGTTGTAAATGATAAAGAAAGAAGCGATATTTAGTTGTCCAGTGGATTGTAGAATATTGTGTGCAGTGCCTGTATTGGACTTTTTCTGCGTTTCAGGTCATTGCGATAGTCCATATTACAGGGGAAACTCTGCCAAAATTTTCCCAGAAACTAGAGTGAACAGCTCTCTAGACAGCAGTATACATTCGGGGACGAATGTTCCTAAGGGGGGGAGAATGTTATACCCCGTAGAATTCCCGGCACTTAGATGACCTGTTCGCACGTTGGTTAAGCGTATTTGAAAGCCATACGTGCTAGGGAAAGGCCCGGGAAAATATCGGACGAGAAACCTGTCGAACCATCGTGGGAGGAGCCGAGGCAGAGCCCCTCCGCGTTGGCAGCGTGTCACGGAGGTGAGGCCTCCGCGATGGCTCCGTGACATGTTGCCCGTGTCCAGGCCCAAGTATATAAGCCCCACTTCGGTTTAAAATTCATTTCATCACTAGTAAATTTCCAGAAACGTAGTGAACAGAGGGAAAACGAAGGGAGATTATAAATTATCATCCGATTACACTGCCAAACGCTGCCCAAACCCAAATTAATCCTAGATACCAAGGTATTTAGCAGCAGAGAGCATTTCTACGGAGTTAGTTTCGCGAAATACGGCCGACGAATCGGCGAGCCACCGAACTAAAGTAAGTAGAATTGCTCTAAATTTATGTCTATGTGTTCCTAGCTGAGAAGTGAATATTTCTCCCTTCTGGGCCGCTGAAAAATAGCGAGTTTTCGACCGTCTTTCGATAAGCCTAAGTTTAGGCTATAAACTATATCGAAAGTAACGTTGCTCTTTACAATAAAGTTGTATTTAGTATTGATTGACGTATTTATGAATGCAGTTAGGAGAAAATAGTTGAAGTACCGGCCGAGCCTCGTCCGACGGACGAATAGTCGAAGATAAGGTATGTAAAGTTAGTTTCCTTCGGCAAGTTAAGTAATATCAGTATAGCGTAATAAATTACGGACCAGTAGAATGTTCAGAAGTCGAGTATTGCGTTATTATGAATGTTGGTGCGATGTGAGAAATATTGGGTTGTAATGTGTATGAAACCTATCAGTATGATATAGATTCTAATGCAAGCATTAGAGATTGCCCAGTATATTCAATGTGTGATGTAATATGCCATGTTAAGATATTGTTGTGTTCAGCTGAAACCCCGCGGAGTAGTACAGTATCCGTAAAGCACTTCAGAAATAGAATAGCAGGCTAAAATGAAGTTCAGAAAGCATGTCAGGAATAGTAAATCAGGTTACTATAGAAAATTAGTATATAGAATAGTTCAGCAGAAAGACTATATTCGTACATGTATATATAGTATTTCCAGCCTCAGCATGTATCAAGTGTGTACATATTTCTATCACTAGTACAGCATATAGGGTATACAGAAACTTAGCAAACGGTAGAGTTTTCAGCAGAAACATTATCTTATATAGCATTTGCTCAGTACAGCCCGACAGGAGACTATATTCATATTTATATATCTTTACCTACCTCAGCACATATTAAATACGTACAGATTACTATCATTAGCCCAGCATGTATATATATGATACTTTACCCCTAGTAGCCTCAGCATGTGAGATACACAGATAGTATTACCAGTTGAGACCGTTGTATTGTTTGGGGTTGGATTACCTAGCATCCATGACCGCCCAGGGTTAATAGCTGTATCGACTCGTCCGCCAGAGGACGAGGATACGTCACTCTACGGAGTGGCATGCCGTCCCGCCAGGGGACGAAGATGGGATGCCAGTTTTTCCCCATATTTGTGCCTTGATCGGCCTTACACACCCCAGTCGAGCGAATACGCCCGGGTGCAGATTCAGGAGTCCTTCGGACTCAGATACAGTTATAGTCAGGGGCTCAGCGAGCCCAAGTGCATACCTAGGGGACCGGCAGGATGCTTACAGCCAGTATAGGAGATGGGTTGACCGGGGTAGGGGTATAGATTCTGTGTTGATTGTACCTCCCGGCTTATGGGGGCCGGGTAAGGTTGTGTATGCCATGTTATGTTATGTATGTTATGCTATATTACAGTAGATACGAGCAGATTAGTAGTAGAATGATACGTCTCCAGGTATGATTCCTACTCCCTTCAGTATGATTAAGAACAGGTACGATCTACACCATCAGACAGTTATCTACTCCTTCTTATTTCAGTTTTGACAGTTATGTTATTGATTTCAGATATCCCTTCAGTTCTTGCAGATTCAGTTAGCTCCTACTATTCAGAATTTTTAGTTATATTACTTGTATTCAGCTGTATTCAGTTTGCTTTACATACTCAGTACCAGCGGTACTAACGCCCAGTGGGGCGCTGCATTACTTGCCTGCAGGTACCCATAGACGCGCAGGCGATACCACGTGATCCCCATCAGCGGTCGATTATTCAGCTCCTGTCATCCGGAGACTGAATTTCTAGAGGTGTAGTTCAGTTCCTTTTGTTGTACAGTACGGGTAGGTCGGGGCCTTGTCCCGATCATTTCTATTATCCTTCTTAGAGGCTTGCAGTCTGTATATATTCCCTGTGGTCAGATGAGCCGGTCGTGTGGGGCCGTGCAGTTGTATAGTTGCTCTTACTCTTTTTTTTTCCTTTTGTAATGGCTGTGTGGGGCCATAATTTGCCAGTAGTGGTGACCTTGCCGGTCACGTAGTTTTTCAGTATGTTATGGTTGAGTTACAGATAACTAGACAGCATGGTGGCCTTGTCGGCCCGCATAGGTTCCCCTAAATTACCTTGTTTCTGGTCAGCTGTAATACAGGTACAGAAGGCTATAGGCCAATGGGCCGAGGGCTGTATTTACAGCCGTTATATAGCCCTTTGTTTCCAGAAATTTGAGTTAGAGCCAGCCAGGCGCCAGATGCGCCCAGGCTTAACAGTTCAGCAGGTCCGGTCTTAGTAGGGCACCAGGTGCCAGTCATACCCCCCAAGGTGGGGCGTGACATTACCCGTGAAAGGTAAAGACTTTGTTTTTTATTGTGATACCTCATGGTCTGGATTGGGTGTTGTATTAATGCATGAAGGATAGGTTATTGCTTATTCCTTTAGACAGTTGAAGGTGCGTGAAAAGAATTACCCCTCACATGATCTGGAGTTAGCAGCGGTGGTGTTTGCCCTGAAAATTTGGAGGCACTATCTGTATGGAGCTCGATGTGAGGTGTTCACGGATCATTGCAGCTTACAGTATGTGTTCTCCCAAAAAGATCTCAATTTGAGGCACGGGAGATGGATGGAGCTGCTTAAGGATTATGATATCACCATCTTGTACCACCCAGGAAAGGCCAATGATGTGGCAGATGCATTGAGTAGGAAGACGGTGAGTATGGACAGTTTAGCTTGCTTGGAAGCTACTTAGCGGTCGATGGACAGAGAAGTCCAGACTTTGGAAAACAGCTTGGTGAGGTTGTCGCTCCGAAACAGGTGGAATACTAGCCAACCTGGAGGCTAAATCCTCACTGCTAGAGGAAATCAAAACTAGATAGTTTGAAGATGAAAAGCTGGTTAAGATCAGGGATAAAGTTATGTAGAGAGAAGCAAAGAAAGAAGTGTTAGATGATGAAGGGGTCTTGAGAATAAAGGGGCAGGTGTGTGTTCCCCGAATTGGTGAGCTAATCAAAACTCTCTTGGCAGAAGCTCACAACTCGATGTACTTTATCCACCCCGGAGTCACCAAGATGTACCACGATCTAAAACGGCACTATTGGTGGGGCAGGATGAAGAGGGACATTGTGGATTACGTTGCTTAGTGTTTGAATTGTCAGCAGGTGAAGTACGAGCACCAAAAGCCTAGAGGGTTACTTCAGCGAATGCCTATCCCCGAGTGGAAATGGAAGAGGATATCTATTGACTTCGTGGTTAGTCTCCCCAAGACTTTAGGAAAGTTTGACTCAATTTGGGTTATAGTGGACAGATTGAGCAAGTCTGCTCATTTCTTGGCGGTCCAGGTGACGTACAACTCTGAGAGACTAGCCAAGCTATATATGAAGGAGGTAATTCGGTTGCATGGGGTGCCTGTTTCAATTGTATCAGATAGGGGCACTCAGTTCACTTCCCATTTCTGGAGGACCTTGCAGGCCAAGTTGGGTACGAGGTTAGACTTGAGTATAGCCTTTCATCCTCAGACAAACGAACAGTGGAACAGACTATCCAGGTATTGAGGACATGCTCCGCGCGTGTGTGATAGACTTCGGGGGCCATTGGGACAAATTCTTGCCCTTGGAAGAGTTTGCCTATAACAATAGCTACCTCTTGAGCATTAGCATGGCGCCATTTTAAGCTTTGTACAGGAGAAAGTGTAGGTCTCCAATTGGGTGTTTGATGCATTTGAGGTGGGGCCTTGGGGGACGGATTTGTTAAAGGAGTCCTTAGAAATGGTTTGAATGATTTAGGATATCCTGGTAGCTGCTCAAAGTAGGCAGAAGCAATACGCAGACAAGAAAGTAAGGGACATGGAGTTCATGAAGGGGAGCAAGTACTGCTCAAGGTGTTCCCTGTGAAGGGGGTGACGAGGTTCAGAGAGCGGGGCAAGCTCCACCTGAGGTATATTGGGCCATTTCAAATACTTCGGCGTGTAGGGGGAAGTGGCTTATGAGCTGGCATTGCCGCCAGGATTATTTGGAGTGCATCCGACATTTCAGGTATGTATGCTAAAAAAGTACCATGGGGATGGAACGTATATTATCAAGTGGGACTCTGTGTTACTGGATGAGAATCTGTCCTTTGAAGAGGAGCCTGTAGTGATATTGGCCAGAGAGGTTCGAAAGCTGAGGTCCAAGGAGATTTCGACAGTAAAGGTCTGTGGAAGAATCATCTGGTTGAAGAAGCCACTTTGGAGACCGATGCTAATATGCGGGTCAAGTTTCCCTAGTTGTTCGTGGAATCTGGTAAGTACTTTTCCCTTTTCTTTGTATAGACCGTTCAGGGATGAATGGTGTTTTAATTGGTATCTGATGTAACGACCCGGACGTTGTTATAGGATGGTTAAGAGCCTAGAATACTGGAACTATCTAGGGAAGGATTAGAAAGGGCTGTGAAATTTTTTTCCAAGTGTGAAACTAGTGAATTTTGGGTAGTTACTGGTTCAGTGAACTATTGCAGCCGAGGAATTTCCGCTGCAGCGAGACAGTGGTGACGGTTTTCCACCGTGGTGAACTTGGGATGTAACTGCTGAAACGCTCTAGCACACTATAGCCGCTGCAGCGGATGACAAAAATTAGAAAGTGGGTTTTAAGTGGGAATTATGGGTTTTTACCCCATTATTCTCAAAATCACGATCGAAAGGTTTAAAGAATGGGAAAACCCTCCAGAGAAGTGAACCTCTTCATCAAGGTAAGATTTTTCAATTGTTTATCTCTACATGAGTAATGTTGATTCTAGAATCCTTAAAGACCTTTAATGGTGGAATTTTAGGAGGGAGAAGACCCTAGATAGTTATACTAGGGCTGAAATATAGGAAGACTATGGTGTGTTTAGACTTGATAATTAGGAGTATTGATCACTCTCCAAAGATTTTTGTTGAGAATAAGGATTATGCGAGAATTGGGACCTAGAACTTAGTAGAATTGGGGTTCACTTTTAAAAGTGACCTGAAGGGGAGGGTTTGATCTTCTAAAGCCCTTATTTTGAAGAGGGAGTAATGAATTATTCTTTGTTTGTTGTAGATTATGAGCACCCCGAGATTGTGAGAAAGAGCAAAGCTCCGGTGGACTAATTGACTCTTCGTGTCCGAAATCGAGGTAGGCTATGGTTATAGGGTTAGACCCTACATAATGACTTGTATGCTTATGTAATGACTATATTTGATTGGTCTTCGAACATTCCTTGTTATTAGTGTTTTTATGTGAATAAATGGAAATTATCATATTGATATGAGGTAAATATAATCTGTTGTTGAGATTATGTGGAAATGTGTAATGAAACTTATGTTATGAATCTATCATGTGAACTTAGTGTTCTATTTGAGCAAGTGAGGTAATGGAGCGTAGACTCCGATAAATTGATAGGTATATATATATATATATATATATATATATATATATATATATATATATATATATATGGTTTCTATTATGTAATGCACCTTGTTATGATTAAAGGATGAGAATGGCTTAAATATTAATTGTTTCCTGAAATGAGAGGCTCGAACTAGAGGGGAGTATCTGGGCAAGCGAATATTATTATTGAGTGGCTCGTGTCTGAGGGGAGCATCCGAAGCATATGAGTGGGAGCGGGTACCATGCCGGTACGGTACATGAATTTCTAGAGTCCCCTGCGGGTCATGACTGGAAGGGCAAAAATAAGACCCTTTGGCATGTGTGTACACTGATTGTGGTTGAGTGTTTATGGTGAGATGACGGAGGCGTGTACCCGTCATGTCATCTTTGGTTTTCATGTTATGCACCTTACTTATGTGGTGTTGTCCTTATATGCAAACGAAGTGTATGAAAAATGTGCTAAGAGATTGTGCCAATTACGGTTATGTTATGTGATTTGGATATTGAAGAACATGTCTTTAGTTCTAAGTGTGACTTGTCACAATGTCGAAACTTGACGAGTGGATTTTGCTGTATTTCCTATTGAACTCGTGAGTGATACTTGATGATGTTAATTATTGTTCTTGAGTGTTCTTATTTGAGAGATATTGGTTCGTGAGTGATACTTGATGATGTTAATTATTGTTCTTGAGTGTGCTTATTTGAGAGATATTGGTGGAATATATGAATGATGAACCTGATGAGCTGAAGAACTGGGAAAGTGCAGCATAGTCGAGCTACTGCCTAAGGCAGTACTGTTGCAGCTTGAACCCTTTTCCGCTGTGGCAAGATCGCTGCAATGGTCACTTGACCGTTACAGCGAACGGCCTAATCCTGTGAGCAGGCCGGCTATTTCCTGAGTAGAGCTAGTGTGTCTAAAATCATTTGGTATGTTCTTTTTATGTTGAAGATTGGTCTTGTGTTGTTATTGATGTGTATATGTGTTATTATTTGGGGTCGGCCGATGATGCCTACCAGTACCGTATTTTGTACTGACCCTACGCTTGCACTTCTTTTCTGAGTGCAGAACTTAATGTAGGAAGTTCCTCACGTCCTCACATATAAAGAAGCAGCGGAGTTTGAGCGGTGAGCTGACCAAGGAGGAAATACCACTCTCCTGTCGAGGATGTCTTTCTTTTTCCAAACATTTGATTTTTTTCCTCTTTTCTTTATGCTTTAGACTTAGCATTTCGTAAAGTTGTAAGAAGACATCTAGTGCAATGACAATCAGGTCTTGGGATTCGTAGAGAAGTTTGTTTTGAAATCGATTGCTCTTGATAATTAATTTAGTTCGTTTATTTTGGTAAAAGTTTTCTTATAAACAATCTATTTCGGGTAATGTTGGGAACCGTTGGTTCTCCCACCAGAGGGGTATTAGTGTGGGTGTCAATCACGACCAATTGGATCATGACAAAGTTATAAATATATAGAATATGACATAGGAATATTTTCTATTAGAATGACTCTAACTATGGTGCAATTCTTTTTCATATATAGCATATAATTGCTAATCAAATAATTATATATTGCTACATCTCTGATTTAAATTTAAATTATAGCAGTATCTGATTTAAATTTAATAAATCACGCCATAATTAGCTCTATACATTATATTTTCACAATATTTTCTTGTACAGTAATACTAATTAAAT
This sequence comes from Datura wrightii, assembly GCA_035772735.1. NCBI lineage: Eukaryota > Viridiplantae > Streptophyta > Magnoliopsida > Solanales > Solanaceae > Datura > Datura wrightii. Next base: position 7,797,877 of record JASDFA010000008.1, on the reverse strand, counting down.
AATTTAAATTATAAATATATATAATATGCCATAGAAATATTTTCTATTAAAATGACTCTAATTATTGCGTGATTTTCTTTCATATATATCATATAATTGCCAATCAAATAATTATATACTGTTATATCTCTAATTATAGAAAATAATCTTATCAATATTATTTCTGCAATATTTGATTTAAACATAAATATATCACACCATAATTAGTTCTAAGAAATAAACTTTGGCAATCTTTTATTATATAATTTAAGTTATAAATATATAGAATATATTGTAGTAATCTTTTCTATAAGAATGACTCTAACTATGGCGTGAATTTTTTTCATATATATATAATTATCAATCAAATAATTATATACTACTATGGATGTATTATAGCAAATATTCTAATCTATATATTATATTAATTTTTCATAATAGTATCTGATTTAGATTCAAATATATCACTACCATAATTAGTGACTTTGCAATAATTTTTCACAATCTTTCCTGGTCTAACAATACTAATTTAATTGATTATAATTAATTAGATATGAATATATGTCTATAATTTTTGTGTAATTTTAGGACTATAATTACAAATTTGTATATAAAGAATTTAAAAGATTTTTATTATATTTGAACGAATCTATATACATAAAATATTTCGTAGAAATTTTTTATATTAGAATGACTATAATTGTGGCGTGATTTTTTTCCATATAAATCATATAATTGTTAATCGAATAATGATTTAGAATTATATGATGTCTCTAATTATACGAAATATTTTTATCTTCTATATTTTTAAGTAACTTAAATATATCACGCCATAATTATTGATTTTGTAATAAATGTTCACTGTCTTTACAATATTAGTAATGTTCATTTTATATAAATTTAATAATCTAAAATATTTTTTATTGTAAAAGTGCCAAGCGGCGAGTTTTCAATATGCCATTTGGCTTAACATCATGCTTCACTACCCTCCTTTTAATAATATATATAATATATAAACATCATATAATTGTCAATCAAATAATTATATACTGATATGTCTCTAATTATAGGATATAACCAATCAATATTATTTCTGCAGTATTTAATTTAAATACAAGTATATCACACCAGAATTAGTTCTAAGTAATAAATTTTCACAATCTTTAATTACATAATTTAAGTTATAAATATATAGAAAATGTCGTAGTAATCTTTTTTATTAGAATGATCTAGCTATGGCGTGAAGTTTATATATACATATAAAATTAATTATTAATCAAATAATTATATATTCTTATGGATGTATTATAGGAAATATTCTAATCTATATATTATATTAATTTTTTCATAGTAGTATCTGATTTAAATTCAAATATATCACTACCATAATAAGTGACTTTGTAATAATTTTTCACAATCTTTCCTTGTTTAACAATACTAATTAATTAATTGTAATTTATTAAACATGAATATATGTCTTTAATTTTTGTGTAATTTTAGGATTATAGTTACGGATTTGTATTTAAAGGACTTAAAAGATTCGTATTATATTTGAACGCTTCTATATATATATATATATAATATTTTGTAGAAATTTTTCTATTAGAATGACTATAATTATGGCGTGATTTTTTCCATATAGATCATATAATTGCTAATCAAATAATGATTTGGAATCATATGATGTCTCTAATAAATACTAAATATATTTTAATCTTTTATATTTTAAATAATTAAAATATATCACGCCATAATTAGTGACTTTGTAATAAAAGTTCACAGTCTTTTCATTATTAGTAATATTCATTTTAAATAAATTTAATAATCTAAAATTTTTTTGTTGTAACAGTGCCAAGTGGCGAGTTCTTTATACGCTACTTAGCTTAACCTCATGCTTCATTATCTTTCTTTTAATAATATAAGCTATCATATAATTGTCAATTAAATAATTATATACTGCTATGACTCTAATTATAGAAAATAATCAAATCAATATTATTTCTGCAGTATTTGATTTAAATAAAATATATTATACCAGAATTAGTTCTAAGCAATAAATTTTCACAATCTTTAATTGTATAATTTAACTTATAAATATATAGAATATATGGTAGTAATCTTTTCTATTAGAATGACTCTAACTATGGCCTGAATTATATATATATATATATATATATATATATAACGAATCTATATATATATAATATTTTATAGAAATCTTTTATATTAGAATGATTATAATCATGGCGTGATTTTTTTCCATATAGATCATATAATAGCTAATCAAATAATGATTTAGAATTATATCATGTCTCTAATTATACAAAATATTTTAATCTTCTATGATAATTCAAATATATCACGCCATAATTAGTAACTTTGTAATAAATGTTCACAATCTTTTCATTATTAGCAATACTCATTTTAAATAAATTTAATAATCTAAAATATTTTTGTTGTGAAAGTGTCAAGTGGCGAGTTCTCAATACGCCACTTGGATTAACCTCATGCTTCACTACCCTCCTAGGCGGTGGGTGATCTTGGGCAAATTTATATGCCCAAGTGATACTCAAATGTGTCATTTTAGCCTTGTTTATCTATCGATGTGTATACATTCTCATGTGATTTGTAATAAAATGTAAATTTATACTAACCAACATGATTAGCGTTGTTTTACAGGTGAAATATAATTTTGGGAAGCTAAAATGCATGTTGGGAGAAATCGGGGTTGGACTCGGACGCTAGCAAGGGAAAAAACACTTGAAGGCACGAATTAAAGGGGCTCCGCGATGGAGCCGTGTCACGCTGCCATCGCGGATGCCTTCTGCCTAGATATGAAATTTTTGCCAAATTCCAGTGAAGGTGCGCGTTGGGGCCGTGGCACGTTGGCCTAGCCCCGCGTTGCACGTCGTGCCACGTTGGGCCTTAATACCTGGACGATCAAATTCCAGTAAGGGTCCGCGTCAGTGGCGTGTCATGGAGGCAGTGCTCCGCGATGCACTCCGTGACACGTTGCTTGTTATTCCGGGAAAAATTTCCCCTAGTATAAATAGAACACTTAGGTTCATTTTTAATTATTCTGACTTGGTGGAGCAAGAACGTGGGTTACAGGCAGTTGAGGGGACGAAAATATCAGGGTTTTTCTCTATCTCCTTCTTCTTGATTTGAATTGCTTGTATGATTTACACTCATTTAACGATGTTTAATCCACAAATGAGTGGCTAAATCCTCTTCTTGCTGAGGTTAAGAACAATTGTATTGAAATGTGATTATTGATAAATTGGTTTTTTCATCTTTTCTTTCATGGTTGTTTTATTGATTCTTGTTCTTACTGCATTAATGCGTGGCCAATGTTAATGTATTGTCATGCCCCGCCTTGGGGGGTATGACTGGCACCTGGTGCCCTAGTAGGACCTAGACTGCTATCTCGTGAGCCTAAGCACATCTGGTGCCTGGCTGGCTCTAACTCACATTTCTGGAAACAAAGGACTATATAATGGCTGTAAACACAGCCCCCGGCCCATTGGCCTATAGCCACCTGTACCTGTAATGACAGCTAACCAGAAACATACTACTATAGGAAAACCTATGCGGGCCGACAAGGCCACCATGCTATCTAGCTATCTGCAACTCAACAATGAAATACTAGAAGGCTACGTGACCGGCAAGGTCACCACTACTGTCAAGCTATGGCCCCACACGGCCAACATAAAAGAAGTAAAAGTACTAACAGCTATACAACTGCACGGCCTCACACGACCGGCTCAACTGACCACAGGGAAATATATACAGACTGCAAGCCTTTAGGAATAACAATAGAAATGATCGGGACAGGGCCCCGACCTACCCGTACTGTACAACAAAAGAAAACGAAATACACCTCTGGAATTCAGTCTCCGGATGACAGGAGCTGAATACTCGATCACTGACAGGAATCACGAGGGATCGCCTCCTCGTCTATGGGTACCTGCAGGCAAGTAATGCAGCGCCCCACCGGGCGTCAGTACCGCTGGTACTGAGTATGTAAAGCAATAACTGAAAGGAATATCTGAAAACAACAATACAACTGATGAAACTGAAATAGGAAGGAAAAGATTAACTGTCTGATAATGTAAAACTATGCCTACTCTTAACTATACTGGAAGGAGTAGGATTCATACCTGGAGATGTATCGTTCTACTGTCGATCTACTCGTATCTAATGTGACATGGCATAACATAACATAACATAACATAGCACACATAAACCTTACCCGGCCCCCATAAGCCAGGAGGTACAACCAGCACAAAATCTATACCCCTACCCCGGTCATCCCATCTCCTATAATAGCTATAAGCATCCTGCCGGTCCCCTGGGTATGCACTTGGGCTCGCTGAGCCCCTGACTATAACTGTACCTGAGTCCGGAGGACTCCTGAATCAACACCCGGGCGTATCCGCTCGACAGGGGTGTGTAAGGGCCTACCAAGGCACAATATGGGGAAAACTAGCATCCCATCTTCGTCCCGTGTGGGACGGCATGCCACTCTGTAGAGCGACGTATCCTCGTCCTCTGGCGGACGAGTCGATACAGTTATCAACCCTAGGGCGGTCATGGATGCTAGGTAATCCAACCCCAAAACAATACAACGGTCTCAACTAGTAATACTATTTGCATATCCCACATACTGAAGCTAATAGTAGTAAAGTATCCGTACATACTGTGTACTGAACTAGTAATGGTAATGTATACGTACTTAATACATGCTGAGACTGATAATAGTATATATGTATAAATATAATCTTCTGCCATACTGTGTTGTATACTGAGTTCCTGTAATAACATGATTTACTATTTCTGACATGCTTTCTAAACTTCATTTTAACCTATCATTCTACTTCTGAGATGCCTTACAGATATTACATTGTTTTACTGGGTTTCAACTGAATACGATAATATCCTAACATTCTGTATTACATCACATACTGAGCATGTTATGCAGTTCCTAACACTTATATTAGAATCTATATCGTGCTAGCAAGTCTCGCGCTAATCATAACATGATGCTTCTAATATCGTACCAACATTCGTAATAAACATAACACATGACTTCTGAATATTCTACTAGCCTTTAAATTACTTTGCTATACCGAGCTTACTAACTTGCCGAGGAAACTAACTTTACATACCTTCGCTTCTGATTTCCCGACTAACTGGCGTAGCTTGGTCAGTATTTCAGCTATTCCTCCCAACTGCATTCATATATATATCAATCAGTACTAAATACAACTTTATTCTGAGGAACGACATTACTTTCGATATAATTATAGCCTAGACTTAGGCCTATCGAAAGACGGTCGAAAACTCGCTATTTTGCAGAAGTCCAGAAGGGAGAAATACTCACTTCACAGCTAGAAACACATAGACATTAGTTTGGAGCAATTCTACTGACCTTAGCTCGGTAGCTCGATGATTCGTTGGCCGTATTTCACGAAACTAAATCCGTAGGAATGCTCTCTGCTGCTAAATACCTCGGTATCTGAGGTTAATTTGAGTTTGGACAACGTTTGGCAGCGTAATCGGACGAAATTATATTACCCCCTTCGTTCTTTTCTCTCCTCTGGTTTTTCCTCTCTGTTTCACTGGAAATTTATAAGTTTAAATGAATTGAAACCGAAGTGGGGCTTTATTTACTTGGGCCTGGACAAGGCCAACGTGTCACGGAGCCAACGCGGAGGCTCCACCTCCGTGACACATTGCCATCGCGGAGGGGCTCTGCCTCGGCTCCTTCCGCGATGGTTCGACAGGTTTCTCGTCCGATCTTTTTCCCGGGCCTTTCTTTAGCACGTATGGCCTTCAAATACGCTTAACCAATGTGCGAATAGGTCATCTAGGTGCTGGAAATCCTACGGGGTATAACATGTAAATCTAAAAAGTCCGATTTCACTCGAGAGAGCAAGAAATTGGAAAGTTGTGAATTGATAGGATATGATATTTTCTTAGTTTGGGAAAATTGAGAATTGATTTACCTTCAGGATAGAAATATACCTGAAAGTCGTATTAGTCAATTAAGGAATCGGTTTTATATGGCTAGAACATGAATTTTGTTTTATCACAGAAATGTAGGTGGAAGGTTCAAGATTCTTAAGTTGGGTTAAATACGAGAGTTTTAATCCATAGGCAATAATTCTTAACTAGCAACCGGAAGAAAGATTAATCAAATTGTATCGATAATTTATTTCTCTACATGTTCGTTTAACCTCAGCATGCTCATACTTATAGTTCAGACTCAAATTGTATATTCGTTTTATAATTAATATAAAATTAGAAACCAAAATATCAAACTTTTCTTAACACTGTTGTCTGCATTTTTAGAGTTAAGGTTTATTGACACTTGAGTAGATTGTTACCCTAGCCCAGTCCCTGTGGGATCGATACTTGGCTTACTTGAGCCACTTTATTACTTGTTCGACCACGTGCACTTGCGTGTTGTTGTGAAAACACCGAACAAGTTTTTGGCGTCGTTGCCGGGGACTGGCAATCGGTAAATTTTTCTTAAGTGTTAGTTTGTTATTTCTTCTTAGTGTTGACAACTTGGTCTTAGCCTGTATTTTGCAGATACTAATTTCTGTTGAACACTGGCAAGAGACAAGGAGCTAGTGGACTCATATTTAGAGCCGGAAAGACAATTTCATCGTCAAAAGAGGGAAGCTCTAGAGAAAAAGTTGCAGTTGCTCAGACAAATAATTATGGAGCAACAACAGAATCCACCAGTTATACGGGCAATGTTAGTGCCCGATGACATGGCAGCTAGGCCAGTTCGCGAGGTGGCAATCCCACATGCTAATAATGTCACATCTAGCATCCGCAAACCTGAGCCAGGAGGGAGGTTCGAGCTTAAGCAGAACATGGTGCAATTGCTGCACACCAGCGAACAGTTCACAGGTCTCCCTCATGAGGATCCACAGCAACATCTCCAAAATTTCTTGGAGATAAGTGACACTTACATCCCCGCGGGAGTGTCATCTGATTATGTCAGGCTTACATTGTTCCCATTTTCACTTTTGGGAGAAGCCAAGAGGTGGTTGAAAGCTGAGCCACCTAATTCTATTACTACGTGGGATGATCTTGCAAGGAAATTCTTGATACGTTTTTTTCCATCCGGTAAAACAGCAAGACTTAGAAGTCAAATTCTAAGTTTTAAACAGAGAGAGGGAGAGAATCTGTATCAAGCATGGGAGAGATTCAAATCTATGTTACAGGATTGTCCTCATCATCACCAATCCAATGAAGTGCTAGTGCATACTTTCATAGAGGGTTTGGAACCCCACACAAAAATCTTGCTAGACTCAACAGTTGGGGGGCAAGCATTGGAGAAAACTTATGAGGAGCTGTATACCTTGTTGAATCATATTTCACAGGGAAATCCGGAGTGGAATGCGGACTCGTTAAGAGGAGGAACGAGTAAAGCAGCGGGAGTGTTAGAAGTGGATGGTTTCACAGCTATTGCTGCACAGATAGCTGCTTTACAGAATCAACTCAACACCCACTTCAGTAACATGAGCATGAACCAATCTCAAGCCCTAGTGAATGTAGTGCAGCATATTTGGTGTGAAGTATGCGGGAGTAGTGAACACTCAGCTGAGTGTTGTGGAGCAAATCCTGATTCAATGAACTTTGTGGGAAATGTACAGAGAAACAACCATCTACAGTATGGCAACAACTACAATTCCAACTGGAGAAATCAGCCGAATTTCTCTTGGGGTAGCAATAACCATCAAGGGTAAAGTTCGAGTCAGGGGGCGCAGAGGAATCAAGGAGGACAGCAGAACTATCAGGCACAATATAGAAGCAACAATGCAACTCCTCCACCACCATCACCCAGCATTGAGGAGATGTTCAAGACAATGATAGCTAACCAAGCTCAATTGCAGGCTGACTATGTGAAATCGGCAGCCGAGGTAAAGAACAACCAGTTAGCTACCAAGGCACTGGAGTATCAATTTGGGCAATTTGCTGGAGCCCAAAACACCAAGCCTAGAGGAGGACTCCCGAGCGACACGGATCCCAACCCCAAGCAGGTGAATGTAGTGACCACAAGGAGTGGCTTGCAGCTTAAAGAGGTGGAACCAGAAAGACCACCTCAACAGTCGGGAGCAGCAGAAAGTGAGAGGGAGCAAAGTGAAGAGAGGGGGAAGAAAAAGGAGGCTGAACTAGAGAGACCACCACCCCCGTTCCCTCAAAGATTAAAGAAACACAAGGAGGAGGCGTGTTTCAAGAAATTCATGGAGGTGCTGAAACAGGTACATATTAACTTACCTCTTATTGATGTTTTGCAGGGAGTGTCGAAGTACGCAAAGTATATTAAGGACTTCGTGGCGAACAAAAGTCGGTTGACTGAGTATGCTACGGTGGCTCTTACGGAGGAATGCACTTCCCGGATACAAAGCAGGTTGCCCACAAAGATCAAGGACCCTGGGAGCTTTACAAGACAAATTACAATTGGGCAGAGTATCCAAGCTCGCGGATTATGTGATTTGGAAGCGAGCATTAACTTGATGCCGACATCGGTATTCAAGAAGTTGGGTCTAGGGAGTCCTAGACCAACAACAGTGATATTGCAACTAGCGGATCGTTCCTTAGCCAGACCTGATGGCATTGTGGAGGATGTGTTGGTGCAAGTGGGCTCCCTTATCTTTCCGGTAGATTTCGTCATGCTAGATTTTGAGCCAGACGCTGAAGTCCCATTTATTTTGGGACGTGCTTTCTTAGCAACTGGGAAAGCGCTCATTGATGTAGCTGCAGGGCAGCTAACCATGCGGGCACAGGACAAAGTTGAGGTATTTGATGAGTTTAAGGCCATGAGGCTGCCGGCCATACATGAGGAGCTTTCAGCAATCAGTGTGGTTGATCAAGAAGAAATTCGTCAGATTGTTGAATCTCAAGACCCATTTAAAAGAGTGTTAATGAACTCCAATCATTTTGGAGATAGAGATGCTTATGAGGTGGCACAAATGCTGAATGAGTCACAAAGGAATCCAAGGAAATAGGAATTTCAATCTCTAATGAGGTCTCTGGAACCATTACCGAAATCATCCGTTGAGGAAGCACCAAAGCTGGAATTGAAAGAATTGCCCCCATTTAAAATATATCTTTTTGGGAGAATATGAGACTTTTCCAGTTATCATCTCCGCAGAATTGACGGAGGCACGGGAGAAGAAAGCATTGGGTGTCCTCAAAAAAAGGAAGAAAGCAATGGGTTGGCAAATGTTAGATATTTAGGGTATCAATCCAGCTTTTTTTACACACGGGATTTTCATGGAGACAGGAGCAAAACCAACCGTTCAGCCTTAGCGAAGGCTAAATCCGGCAATGAAGGATGTGGTCAGGAAAGAAATAATTAAGTGGCTTGATGCAGGTGTGGTCTACCCGATTTCAGACAGTGACTAGGTCAGCCCCGTTCAGTGCGTTCCAAAGAAAGGAGGGATGACCATGGTCACCAATGAGAAAAATGAGTTGATTCCTACACGAATCGTCACAGGCTAGCGGATTTGCATGGACTATAGAAAGCTTAATGAAGCCACAAGGAAAGATCATTATCCTATCCCATTCATTGATCAGATATTAGATAGGTTGGCTGGACAGGAATATTATTGTTTCCTTGATGGGTACTCTGGTTATAACCAAATAGCCATAGCTCCGGAGGACCAAGAGAAGACTACTTTTACCTGTCCTTATGGGACATATGCTTTTAGACGAATGCCATTTGGGTTATGCAATGCACCCGCCACATTCCAAAGATGCATGATGGCTATTTTCCACGACATGGTGGTGGATTTTGTTGAGGTATTTATGGATGATTTTTCTATTTTCGGTAACTCGTTTGCTACCTATTTGCAGAATCTTGACAGGGTGCTGGCTCGCTGCGAAGAATCCAACCTTGTACTAAATTGGGAGAAATGCCATTTCTTAGTTAAGGAAGGCATTGTCCTTGGCCACAAAGTGTCTCGCAGGGGGTTGGAGGTCGATCATGCAAAGATCGAGGTTATTGAGAAGTTACCACCACCTGTGTCGGTGAAAGGTGTTCGCAGTTTTCTTGGGCATGTAGGCTTCTACAGACGGTTCATCAGAAACTTCTCCAAAATTTCTAGACCATTATGCAGAGTTAGAAAAAGAGGTGAAGTTTGAGTTGGATGATGAGTGTGTTAAAGCATTCGAGGAGTTGAAGCAGAAATTGATAGAAGCACCTATTCTTACTTCTCCGAATTGGGGACAACCATTTGAGTTGATGTGTGATACAAGCGATGTGGCTGTGGGAGCTGTATTGGGGAAGAGAAAAAATAGAATCTTTCATTCTATTCATTATGCAAGCAAAACGCTGAATACTGCCCAAAGTAATTATACAGTCACAGAAAAGGAGATGCTAGCATTGGTGTTTGCATTTGACAAATTCAGGTCTTATTTGGTGGGTTCAAGAGTAGTGGTGTACACCGATCATGCAGCGATTCGGTACCTGTTTAACAAGAAGGACGCTAAGCCCAGGCTGATCAGATGGATCCTATTGTTGCAAGAGTTCGACCTCGAAATTAAGGACAGAAAGGGGAGCGAAAATCAGGTGGCAGATCACTTATCGCGATTGGAGAGTTGTTTGCATGTGAAGGAAGGTGATAACATCAATGAGGAGTTCCCGGATGAGCAGCTCTTGGCAGTAGGGGAAGCTGAAGTTCCCTCGTACGCAGACATAGTCAACTTGCTAGTGAGTGGAGTCTACCCACCTGAAGCAACAAACCAGCAGAGAAGAAAGTTGAGGCATGATTGTCGGTACTTTATTTGGGATGAGCCATACTTATTTAAACAGGGACCGGATCAGGTAATGAGAAGATGCATCCCGGAGAGTCAGATTGCAGAGGTGTTGAGGAGTTGTCACTCTTTGTTGTATGGGGGGCACCATGGAGGCGAGCGGACTACACACAAGGTTCTACAGTCAGGGTTCTTTTGGCCTACCCTGTTCAGAGACTTTATGGCATATGTAAAAATGTGTGATAGATGTCACCGTACAGGAACGATTGGTAGGAAATAAGAGATTCCGCTGCAGAATATACTGGAAGTGGAGACCTTTGATGTATGGGGCATTTATTTCATGGGCCTGTTCCCACCATCATTCGGTAATCGTTACATCTTGGTGGCCGTTGATTATGTGTCGAAGTGGGTGGAAGCAATAGCTTGCCCCAGGAATGACAACAAGGTGGTAACAAAATTTGTGAAAAAACACATTCTCACCAGGTTCGGGACACCCCGAGCCATTATTAGTGATGGAGGGGCTCATTTTGTCAATGCAAGTTTCAAGAAGCTACTAGCCAAGTATGGGGTGCGCCACAAGGTGGCAACAACATACCACCCCCAAACTAGTGGGCAAGTAGAGGTGTCAAATAGAGAAGTGAAGCAGATTCTCCAGAAAACAGTAAATACACAACGGAATGATTGGTCGAGCAAACTCGATGATGCATTGTGGGCGTATAAAACTGCTTACAAGACACCGATTGGAACTTCACCATACCGATTGGTCTATGGTAAAGCGTGTCATCTGCTAGTGGAGTTAGAGCACCGAGCCTTCTGGGCCGTGAGGAAATTGAATATGGACTTAGAGCTAGCGGGCAAGAAGAGACTATTGCAACTCAATGAACTTGAAGAGTTCCGCTGGCATGCTTATGAGAGTGCTAAGTACTACAAACAAAAAACGAAGAGGTGGCATGACAAGCATGTGGTGCATCATATTTTTGAGCCGGGGCAGAAAGTATTGCTCTTCAATTCAAGATTGAAGCTGTTTCCAGGAAAGCTGCGGTCCAAATGGTCTGGGCCATTTGAGGTGGTGAGAATGACCCCGCACGGGGCAGTAGAGTTGTGGCAAGAAGATAGGAGTGCCACGTTCTTGGTCAATGGGAAGAGATGTAAGCATTACTGGGGTGAGGAAGGTGGTCGAGAGAAAATGTCTGTCACCCTAGAAGATGACTGAGCTAAATGACGTCGAGCCGCGATGGTAAACCAGGCGCTGCACGGGAGGCAACCCGTGAAATTTTTGTTGTAATATTTTATTAGATTTCGTAAAAATGAAAAACAAAAGAGAAAAAAAAGTAAAAACAAAATTTGTATTTTAATTGAAACCTATAATTCTAACCAATTTCTTGTTGTGAGATGAATTTCAGGTTGAACGGAGGATAAATACGCAAAGGATCGCAAAGGAAAAATCGAGGTATGAAAAATAATAAAAAGTGGCAAAACAGTGAGCCCACGCGATGGCTCCGTGTCATGGAGGAGGGCCTCCGCGTTACCCTCCGTGACACATTGAAGGTGATTCTGGAATTTGAAAAAATTCCAGAACACCTGCGCGATGGCTCCGTGTCACGGAGGGCATGCTCCGCGTTACCCTCCGTGACACGTTGAGGTGTATATCGCGATGGGTCACACCGGGTCGTCGGGTGACCCGCGTGAATTCTTCACTTTTTAACCCCGACTTCCCCTCATTTTTCTTCATTTTTCATTCCCTCGGCGATAAACCTCCCAAAAACCCCTTCTCCCTCAACGTGACACGGACCTAGGCACACATTTTCATCAAGTTTTCTTCATTTCATCGAATTCAAGGTATGTTCTTCAACTCTATCTCAATTCTTGTCGAATTTTTCGATGTTGAACATGTGATATGAGCAAAACTTGCCCTAAGTAGAAATTGAGCTTAAATTCAATTGAGTTATTGTTGATTGATGTTCGTAGAATCATTGTGATTGCATGAACTCGATAATTACATAGCTTGATAGAATTTTAGATAAAATCATAGCTAGGGCTTGAATTTGAGTGTGAAAAGGAAAAATTTAGTTGAACTTTGGAATTCGTGCTGGGTTGTTTATGTTGGGTGAGATGAGTCGGTTGTGCTAACTGTTAATATGCTAAAAGACCGATGGATTTTCGGGTCAAGGAAATTGTGGAAATTGCAAGAAATGGGTGAATTATATGGCTTCATGTAGATAACTTTTCTTTGTTTCTCGTTGCTAAGTGCTATGGGATGAAAAGTGATCGATGGTAATGTTGTGGTTAGCTGTACGAAGTCTGAGTAGTACAAAAGAATCTATACTGTCGAATTCTCTGAATGCACTAAGCATACTTGTTATGTTTTGTTGTTTGTTTTTGGAAATGAGTATGATCTTGCCGTAACGTGATAATTGGGGCTAAAGACTAAGGGTGGGGTAGCCTAGCTTAACCCAACCTTATTCGAAGATAATTTCAATTGGAATAACATTGGGACTGTCTTTTGGGTTTGACAGGAACAATGGCAAGCAGGCAAGACAAGGGAAAGGGCGCATCAACATCAGGCGCCGGAAGGAAAAGAATCAGATTGGGAACAGCAGTCCCAGCAGCACCAGCGGTTCCATGCGGCCAACGCCATCAATATGGAACCAGATGGGTGATAGAGGAGGGGAAGAAATGGTACGTGAAGCATAAGGAAAGCAAGTACTTCCCCGAAGAACACATTTCTAGGGAACCGTTGGCACAGGAGTTCCCCAGGATTGTCCACAGAATTGAGGCAGCCGGGCTGAACTTCATCTTTGAAGAGCCCAAGGAGTGCAACCTGCACCTGATTCGGGAATTCTATGGCAACTGGAACCCGACCTCTCAAAAGTCACACCATCAAGATACGGGGGCAAATAGTCACTTTTGAGCCCCATCACCTTAATGCTATCTTAGGGGCGCGGGACACAGACGCCCATGTGCTTCGACAGATGAATATCACTCCACCATACGTGGATGTCCGACGTACTTTGTGTGGAACTCGGTCTACAGCACGTTGGAGCAGGCATAAGGAAAGGGGCTACCATCAGACCTTGCCCTACTCATAGATGAACAGGGAAGCCAGGATATGGCTGAAGATTTTTATGTTCCTGCCTGATCCCGGGGGTGCATATGACAGATGTCACTAGAGATCGTGTATGCTTGGTATACGCCCTGATGAAAGGGCTGGAGATCAACGTGGGGGCGGTGATTATCTCCGCCATGAAGAGAGCCCGTTTGCATAAGGGGCATAGGTATGGGTTTGGTGGATTACTGACCACGTTCCTGAGGGGCCTGGATATTGAGGAGGAGGCCCTTGACTACATCCGGTAGATGGAGCGGCGGGCCTTAGATGTCACCAAAACTAAGGCACCCGACACCACTCACAGGCCAGTTCTTATACTAGCCGAGAGACATGCTCGGGATGATCAGTATATGGCTCGCATGTTTGGGATGTAGATGCTCCAACTGCGCATAGGCGGGAGGCCGGCAACAGAAGAGGAGCTGTGGCAGCTCGAGCTAGACTACCCTTTTGGCGAAAACGCCAGGGCTCTATGCCGAGTGGGGCCAGCTTTTGTGGAGCCCACGGATGATGATGTCCCCACAGATGAGGAGACACGTCGTGACAACTCCGATGTGGAGTCAGATGATAACGATGGGGGCGATTCAGACATGGGAGACGAGGCAGCAGCACCTGGTGAAGAAGTGGAATACTTTGATTGATAAGGGAGTTTCACCACCCAATCTTGTACTATGCTAATTTTTGTGAACACTGGGGACAGTGTTTGATTTAAGTGGGGTGGGAGTAGTTAGGTGTTGGTTGCTGTTGTTTTTAATGTATGTTACTGTTCTGTTGTCGTGCCTGTGGAAAATTGTGACCCTGTGATTGTGATGATTATGTTTTGTATTGTAATTAATATGAAGCTGTTGTGTGTTGTTGAATGTTGTTAGCTGGCTTTGTACATATTTTTGTTTTATCAAAATGATCGATATTTTTTTATAAAAAAAAATTTTATGAATTTTTAAATTTTTGGATTTCTCGGCGTTTGTTTTCGGTTCTTTAACCGAGAATAGTCCCATTGAACCGAAGTCTTAGTTAGTGACCGTTCCCTATGATGGATGGATGACGACCGTCTTAAGGGAAATGTAGTCGTTAGGAGTAGATTATTTCATTTGTTTTTCAGTTTTTCTTTTGTGGGTTGCATTCCAAAACTTGTAGTTACTTTATGGTTGTGGAATTCTAGTTGCGTGTTGTACATGATGTTTGAAATGCAAAGGTGATTCATATGAAATCATGCAACTTTGTAAATAGGTTGAGATACCTAGGCCGTAGAGTTCGACTCAATGTGATTGAGGCTTAATGATTGAATTCTTGTAATTAGCTGATTGAAGAGTCTGTGAATATGTCTTGAGTTGAGCATGTGCAATAAGTGTATGGTGAGGTTTTTTTTATTCCATGCTATTGTGAAATGTCTAGAACTTGCCTGGTGTGTGTACAAACCGAAATGAAGGATATGTATTGTAGGAAAGGATGTAGGCATTTCTTTCCTTTAACCGAACTTTTTCTTCTTTCATTATCATACCCACCTTGAATGTACACCCTAGTTAGCTCATTGAGCCTTTAACCTATTATTTTTTCTTTTTTCAAAAAAGCGTAAACCGAGCTTAACCCCTTCTTTTCATTATCCGTGAATTTGATCCAAAACTCTTAAGCGCTCAATAAAAGAAAAGAATTTTCCCAAAGCGTCAAGGAGTGAGAATGGTGAAAAGAAAAGAAAAAGCAGAGTGATGAAAGGAAAGAAAAGGTCGAAGGTGCACTTGTTATAAACTAAATAGAATGAAGATGTATAAATAATCTTTGTTATTGAGTCAAGTGTGCTTAAAGAGATGGGGTCAAAAATAAAGACAGAATTCAAGAATGGGAAGATGAAGGAAGAAACAATGACCATAAGGTTGATGGGATGTATTGGAAAAGCGCTTAAGGATGCTAGTTGTTATTATTGGTTAGCCCAGTATTCACTAGTTCCATAGCTTACATTACAACTCGTTAAGTCCTACGTGATCTTACATCACACTTCCTTATATTAGTGGAGTAATACACTAAGGGCAACCCTATGGTTCATGACATGATGCATGTGAATTCTTTTGGGAAAGAGAGCGAAATTGTGTTTATATGCCCCTGCATGTAATCTTTTGAGTTCATGTGATTAAAAAGGGGAAAATTCTCTTGTGTTGTGAGGGCACATGCATGACGAGAGATTAAATTTCGTGTCGGATATCTTGATTAGTTGATTTGCATAAGTTTTCCAATATCGAGAGTCGATTCGTCAGTTGAGGAGGTCTTAATGTGTTGAAGGTAATTGTATTGATAAGACCATGCATGTTTTCTTGATGATTTGTTGTATTAAATAATCGGTATAACCGTAGCTTGAATTGTCGAACCAAAGTAGCCAGGTTGGGGTGTCAATTGCATGAGGTGTAAGATTATTGTTCGGGGACGAACAAGGATTTAAGTGTGGGGTAAGTGATCTTGGGCAAATTTATATGCCCAAGTGATACTCAAATGTGTCATTTTAGCCTTGTTTATCTCGATGTGTATACATTCTCATGTGATTTGTAATAAAATGTGAATTTATACTAACCAACATGATTAGCGTTGTTTTGCAGGTGAAATATAATTTTGGGAAGATAAAATGCATGTTGGGAGAAATCGGGGTTTGACTCGGACGCTAGCAAGGGAAAAAGCACTTGAATGCACGAATTAAAGGGGCTCCGCGATGGAGTCGTGTCACGCTGCCATCGCAGATGCCTTCTGCCTAGATATGAAATTTTTGCCTAATTCCAGTGAAGGTGCGCGTTGGGGCTGTGGCACGTTGGCCTAGCCCCGCGTTGCACGTCGTGCCACGTTGGGCCTTAATACCTGGACGATCAAATTCTAGTAAGGGTCCGCGTCAGTGGCGTGTCACGGAGGTAGTGCTCCGCGATGCACTCCGTGACACATTGCTTGTTATTCTGGGAAAAATTCCCCCTAGTATAAATAAAACACTTAGGTTCATTTTTAATTATTTTGACTTGGTGGAGCAAGAACGTGGGTTACAGGCAGTTGAGGGGACGAAAATATCAGGGTTTTTCTTTATCTCCTTCTTGATTTGAATTGCTTGTATGATTTACACTCATTTAACGATGTTTAATCCACAAATGAGTGGCTAAATCCTCTTCTTGCTGAGGTTAAGAACAATTGTATTGAAATGTGATTATTGATAAATTGGTTTTTTCATCTTTTCTTTCATGGTTGTTCTATTGATTCTTGTTCTTACTGCATTAATGTGTGGCCAACGTTAATGTATATCTAAAAAGTCCGGTTTCACTTGAGAGAGCAAGAAATTGGAAAGTTGTGAATTGATAGGATATGATCTTTTCTTAGTTTGGGAAATTTGAGAATTGATTTACCTTCAGGATAGAAATATACCTGAAAGTCGTATTAGTCAATTAAGGAATCGGTTTTGTATGGCTAGAACATGAATTTTGTTTTATCACAGAAATGTAGGTGGAAGGTTCATGATTCTTAAGTTGGGTTAAATACGAGAGTTTTAATCCACAGGCAATAATTCTTGACTAGCAACCGGAAGAAAGATTAACCAAATTGTATCGATAATTTATTTCTCTACATGTTCGTTTAACCTCAACATGCTCATACTTATAGTTCAGACTCAAATTATATATTCGTTTTATAATTAATATAAAATTAGAAGCCAAAATATCAAACTTTTCTTAACACTGTTGTCTGCATTTTTAGAATTAAGGTTTATTGACACTTGAGTAGATTGTTACCCTAGCCCAGTCCCTGTGGGATCAATACTTGGCTTACTTGAGCCACTTTATTACTTGTTCAACCATGTGCACTTGCGTGTTGTTGTGAAAACACCGAACAGTGGGTAGATGCATCTAGGCAGAATGTATGTATCAATATTAATTAAATGGTGTATCGCCACACCCATCTTCCTAATTTCAACACCAGACATACAAAAGCCAACCTTACTACCTCAATCACAAGAAACAAACCTAAAAACCCCTACACAATAGCAACATATCAAACTCACGGCTTCCGATCACTATCCCATGAGTTATTAACAATAATATAAAAAGAATTCTCCATCCAAACTTCCATTAAAAAGGGGTGAAACTAGGCAGTATCTCTTACCTTCTTGGAGGGAGATTCTTACTTCCTTTTTCTTGTAATCTTCGAGAGGTTAAACACCCTCTACATACACACCAAAAAAAGAAGAGAAAACCTCTTAAAAATTAATAAAATTGGGGCGGCAGTTCGGTAGGAGTGGATTTCCATGTCTCTCCACTTCTACCACATGATTTCCTGCTATCTCATGGAATATTTAAGCAAGGATTAAACAACTTTACTTACCTTAAACTTGGAGGAAAGTTGAAGAGCCTCAATAACCTTAAAAAGGAAAGTAGGGCGGCTAATTTGGACCTTAGGAGAGTGAGGAGAGAACTTGTATATTTTCTATTTTTTTACTAAGTGTTTAATGAAGGAAAATTGATAACTTTGAACTCTATAAAAAGGATCCTAGACCTCAACTTTTTTTGTCCAAATGGGTCCGATTTGGCCCAACTCAATTGGGCCAACTTGGATCACATAATTGGGTTACTATTATGTTCTATTTTGGGCCACAAATTGGGTCAACATTGATGTTGATTTGTGCTCCAATTTAGGGCCCAAATTGGTCAAATTTGCTTGCTATTTTTAGGCTCATTTTGGGCCACAAATTAGTCAAGTAGGTAATACACCTATTTAGCTCTTTAAGCGCCTCAAAAATCTAAGTAGGTGATGCACCTACTTGGCCTTACTTTATGTCCGTTTGAGCCTAATTTGTTTGAACTTTTTTGGGGCAGATTTGGGTCATTATGTTGGGCCAATCTTTAAGCTTTATTTGTACCACAATTAGGCCGAACAAGTTAAGTAGGTGATGCACCTAATTATCCGCACCTAATTATCCCTCTTAATTTAGCTCATTTAGCTTAAGTAGGTGATGCACCTATTTATCACCTATTAGCTTAATTAAACCAAGCAAGTACCTCACTTGTTTTATTTCATTTTTCAAACCTTTGTCCTTATACTTTAACTTAACACTTATACACATTTGGCCATTTTAAACTCTAGGCTCAAATATCACCTCTCTATCCTGAGTTTAGGTAATTTCATCGATATTAACTTAGTCGTATGCGCTGTTGACACCCAATTTTGACCGACCTGCGCCTTAATATGCTTCTTATATATGTATATATTGATTTGTTTATTTTATGCAAATATTCGACTTACTTTTATATTTATAAAATAATTATTATCATAATATTGTGAAATTATTTCGAGTTTCATATATATGACTCATATTTAATTTTAATTTTTTGATATTAAATCATTATATCGTATATAATATTTTGTATTAACGTGCGCCCTTATTTTGAAATATATTCTTTACTTAATAAACTATTTACCTAATTTTTACTAAATTTTACAAAATTATTTGACTAACAATGTTACTCGAATTTATAAATTATTTATGTAAATAATATAATTTTTATAATATTTGATAACTTAATTTTATTTTGTAGTCATTAATTTATTCATAAATATAATATTTTAATTATATGATATTTGCATAAGTATGCTAATATTTATGATTTTATTTATTAATGATAATATTTATATGACTTTTCTATAATTTAAATTATTTTTATTATTTATTATTTATTTATCTACAAATTTAGTATATTTATTAATTTAATAGCAGCTAAATTCAATTCATTCAATTTATTTTAATTATAGCCTTTTTTCTATTCAATTTAATACAATTTATTTCAAATCTGGCCACTTTCTATTCAATTTATGCCAATTTTAGCCAATTTATGTCAATTTCGGCCTATTTTATCAGATTTGGCCCATTTTTTTAAATTCAGTCCAAACACAATTACCCGCGATCCGCCTGTGACCCGTGGATATTACCCATAAACCGACCCATTAATTAAATCTTGATCTTAGCCGTTCATTTGATTTGATCCAACGGTCGATATTAAATCCTAAATTATTTTCCTATTTCATCACATTACCCCCCAAACCCTAAACACTTCCCCACTTTTCATTTTTTTCCCTCATCTCCTTCTCCCCTTCAGCCGCCGCCCCCTCTCCTATTTCCCTCTCACTGCCTGCCGGAAAATCACCGAACCACCGCCTCTGTTTCTTCTCCGGTGAAACCGACAGCCCTTCAGGCCGTCGCATCCCTCTCCCTCTCTTCCCTTACCTCGCCTTCCTCCCCATCTCCGGCCACCAACCTCCGTCAAATATCGACCTCGCCAGAAAAACGACACCACCGACGAAACGCTCCACTGCCAACAGCATCCGCCCGTCGCCATCACCAAACCTCCATAATTTCCGGCGAAAGCCTCAGCCTTCACTCTCTCTTCTCCCTACCGCCCTCTGCTACTCTCTCTTCACTCTCCTCCCTCTCGACTGTCCGAACAGCCCGCCCGGCAACCCCAATTTTCCGACGACGCAGTCGCCGGAAACCAACCACCCTCACCTCTAAACTCCCTCGCCTATGGCCGAGCACCACCATAGAAGCCGCCACAAACGACCACCGCCAACACCATCTTTGAAACACCCAAACTCACCATCTTTCTCTTCTCTTCTATTTTATTATACTGATCGACTTTGTCTATATGTATATATGTTTAACTCGAGATTGTTTCTCTTTAGATTTTTGATATTTGGCAAGCTCACTGTCATTATGCCCCTTTAACAGATTGATAGATCTAAAAGTCATACTAAGTCAGATTGTAGATCTAGTTTATGTGTTTGTTATCCACTTGTTTAAATTATTTTAGGTGAAGTTCAAATTCCTTTCGCCCTTACTATGATAATATCTTTGAGATTGAATGTTTATATGCCTATAAACATGCGCTCCACGAGAGCCAAGTAATTTGTGTCTTTTATTAGTCCGTCTTGCGTGTTTCGTGACAGTTCGTATGCCATTTACGATAGCCTTTACCAATTCATTTCCCCTTTTCCTCTTAAATTTTTATTGCGACAGTCCTACATGTTAAATGTTGCAATTTGAAAATTCTGCTATGTGTGAATTGCTCGAAGTTGGGATGATTTGATTTGATTTTTTTTAACATTTTTCTTTCTTTTTTAACCACCCTTTAATTATGGAAATAGTTAAAAACTTATTTATGTATGGTAAATTTCCATCTTTCTTACAATATATTGATTGATTTTCCTCCTCTTTAGTAATATGGATGGCCGGGTGCTTGATTATTTATGTCAGTTAAAAATTATTTTACATTGGTAATCCATATTCCCTTCCCTCTAATTGATTGAGACAACCTATATTTTCTTTTATTTTTGGAAAGTCTGAAACTGGTAATCCCCTTATTTATTTACTATGCCATTTAATGAAAATTTCCCTTGGTTGATCTTCCAAATATTCCCCCCAATTATTTTTTTAATTGAACAAATCTAGTATATGTTTGGATAATTTTGATTTCTAATTAAGGAATATCGTGCCCTTGATTGATCCTTTAGCATCTTTCTCTCCCTTTAGTCCTCTTTTGGTGATATTTTTGGGGATATATAAACAGGACTAATTCTCTAGTAAGGAGGATCGGAACCTAACTTATTTTTGAGAAATACAACTCTGTTTTTTTTGGGTGCGGTTTTACTTTCTAACAAACAATCACCTTGGCTTTATTATTACTCCAGCTACTGCATTAAGGAACCCTCTACTATTTCTGCTCGCATTCCCAAAACTCCTCTATCCCTACTCAACACAAGCACTGCTCGAAATCTTTAAGATTCTTGTGATCTTGATGTGTTGAGGATCGGGTATCAGTCAAGGCGATTTATTACTTTTAATCCGTTAATTTCTGTTCGATTTTGGCATTTTGCTGGTTAGTTTGTTGATCTTTTAATATAGCATTTGCATCGTTGTTCATTCTCTTTGATTGCTCTTTCTCTTATCATGGTTATATGTTTGATATGCTTTGACATAATTTTACTAAATACGTGGTTGATATTATGAGATTATTGTTTCGTATCCATTATTTTACTAATCTTTAAGCAGGTATCATTTTATTTCGGATCCTTCAGAAAGTTTCCATGGCGAGAGGAGACTATGGGAATTAGTCTAACGTTGTTTGTTTATGCGTTGTATTTGTTTTATTTTATTTTATTTCGCTTTAGTTGTAATAAGTGTAATAAACATTCATAATAGTGGAAAGGGGCTTATGGGGGGCGGGGTTTGTATGTTCTTTATTATTATTTTTTTTTCTCGATATCTAATTAGGCAATATCAAATAGAAAGCAAGCCTATAGGACCGATACATAAATAGAAATCATGCCTATAGGAATAATATGAATTTAATTTCTTCTATTAGAAATCATGCCTATAGGATTAACGTTTCTCAAATTTATTCCTAATAGGAACCCAAAAAAATAATACGTCTCTGGATCTTTTATTAGTTGTAAGCTCGCTGCTAGGTTACCCCCCTCTTAAATTTCGCTTTATTTTATTTTTTAAAAACAGTTTGATAATTTAAAATGATATGCATAAGTGTTAAATGTTTTTTTTGATATAAGATGCTTCTAAATATTGGATTATGTTTGAATTGTTTAAATTATATTTCTGTGTATTATATGTTAAATTTTAGCAATAGAAATCATGCCCATAGGAATTCAATGTAATAATATAGCAATTAGATATCATACATATAGGGTTTAATTCATAAGCATGTTTAATTGCCTATTTATTTTAATTAGAGGCATATTTGAGAACATATTTGCTAGTTGTTTTAATTATTATCTGCTTGTTTGGCGTTTAATCATTTTCGATAAAGCCTTAGGAATTTTAGACCAAAAATCCAAATATAGTTGTCCAAAGCCTCGTGGACCTTAAGATTGGTGCGGGTAGGCAAATAGTAGGACGTTAGTTTCATCACCTAGTGCGTTTAAGTTAATTAATCAACTAGGCGGGTAGTCGGGAAATGATAGTTGTGCTCGCTGAATAATACGAGCAATTCAAAAGATTGCAAAGTATTATTTAAGTTGCACAGGTGATCCCATTTGGTCAAACATTTCTAAACGTAGAACTACGTTTGGCCTGATTCCCTTAAGGGATACGTAGGCGCCTCATCAAGGCTCGGCCCCATAATTAAATAAAATATGTATTCGTCGTTTGTTTAATTTTTGTGTGTATTATTTTGCCACAATTTTTGCATATAATAAGTTAAAATTTTCTTGAATTTCATTTTTGCCCGAATTCCTTCTTGTCACTCGTCTAAATAAAAATAATCTTTTATTATTGACTTCTTTTATCAAATAATTTTAGGGTAAATCATATAGGCTCTTAAAACAAACTTTATTTGATCGCTTAGTTAAAATCCCCCATTTAATGAGTACGGGCGGGAACCACATTTGTGGACCTCGAAAGGTGCCTAACACCTTCCTTTCGAGGCAACTAAAGCCCTTACCCGACTCTGGTAACCTAGCAAATAAACCTAGTTTAGAATGGTGCCCTAACGCACCATAATTCGTTAGGTGGCGACTCTTCTCTTTTCAACCCTAAGAGTTGTCAATGTTGGGTCCCGCTTTCCGCGAGGGAAAAATGGGGCGCGACATGCGCATCGATAAATAGAGGACATTACAATAAAATTGCATTTCTCAATTTCTTTAACCTTCAAACCTTGAATATTACCAATTAATGCAAAAATATTAATCCTCAAACCAAGGCATATAAGCAGAGTTGTGTAAGATTATCCATATTGTACATGTCAAACCTTATATAACACCTCATACTTCCGGTCTAAGAGTTGACCATTGAAAATGAGTAATTCGATCCGACCCTAAAGATTAAGTTTGTGTAAGGGATTTAAGGTTTAATTTGGATAGGTCGTGTGGTATTGATAAAAATGTATGGTCGTACTTGATAACGTGTTTGTGTCTATTTTCCAATACTTCAAACTATTTGCCAATCTAAACTTAATACAGAAAGTTACGTAAATTTTACCAAAGTCACAAAAATTATAAGTATTTTGTATGGGGGAATATGGCGCATCACCCAAAGCATCCAAGTTGGACATAGTGGAGTGTTATACCCCAGAAGCCTTAAGATCAGATCCAAGAGTTGGAACGGAGAAAATAGAATTTTCTGCACTAGGTCACAATATAAGTCGTCTTGTGACCCGTCAGGTTGACCATAAGTAGTTAAGTGACTCGTGGTGAGGAGTGTTGACTTTCCTGAAAATTTCAATTGGGGTGACCACGGGTGTGACCACCAGTCGTGGTCATCCCCACGAGCCGTTAGGTCACCTTTGGTCATAGGTAGTTGCTGAATGAAGAATGAGTTGGCAGTGTACCCCACAAATGGACACCACGAGTGGTGGTCAGATGCCACAATTCGTTAAGTGACATGGTTAGCAGTTGATTTGGGACTTGAGGTTTTGGTCAGTGGAGGTAACGGAAGGTGATCACGAGTCGTGGTCACCAGTGACGAGTCGTTAGGTCCCTCATGGGGACTCTTTGAGGAAAACTGGCAACGCACTTGACGATAGGAGACCATGAGTTGCGGTCAGGGGTAACGACTTGTCCAGTCCCTCATAGGGACTGGCAGTTAATTTTTCCCTGCGAGTTTATTAAGGGCTTTTCCGTAATTTCTATGATCGTAAGGCCTAAAATACATCATTTTAAGCTATGAATAATGAGTTTTAAGAGGGGTAAATTTATTCTAAGCTATTCCTACTCATGCATGCAAGAGTAAAGGTCTAGAGAGGTGATCAAGATCAATTTCTTCCAAGTTCTTCTCAACTATGCATTGGGCAATCAAGGGAGTGGTAGAATCAGTTCTTCTCAGGTATGTAGGGTTATGAATAGGTAAAAGTGTTCACACCCATGCCCAATCTCTCTTTAATTTATAAAATTCTATTGATAATTCTATGGGGGTTTTATCCCAATTCTTATGAAATCCTTATGATGTATCTATGGGTTAATCTCTCTCATGTATAAATTCATGTTTATTAAATCATGGGCAGATTTTATGACTATTTCGAATTATAAACTTATGGATTTAAATCTCTATAAACTATGCCCAATTATGCATGTTTTATGGAATTTCAAGTTATGATTCTACTTTGATTTTAATATTCATTAACTCATTATGATTTATGACTTATGATATGATTTCTCTCAAATTCTCATCATGAATTTATGAATATCAAGTATATACATAAATTTGAGAATATTCCACGTACTGACCGCATACTCTATGATTTATCATTTTATGATATAGGCTCCGATCTTCAGCCCCGCCACTAGCTAGTTCTCCGGAGTTAGAACCCAGTATCAATAGTGAGTCCTCATCTCTCGAGGATCATTTCTTACCAGTTATCTTGTATTTTTAGTTTCATACTTATCGAGTTAGTTGGGGGTGTTGTCCCATCAACCTATCAAATGTGATAGAGGCTTTCAGACTATATGTAGGGATCAACTTGTCATGTTTGAAGTGAATTCCGTTTTTGATGTTATATAATGATTAGACTCCCGTTATGTTTATTATGTTAAGTCTTCTACTTTATTTGATTGATTTAGATGTATGTTCGTGCCATGGGTGGACTTGGAGTCTCTCAGGGCTCATTGTCCCGTGTCTCGATCTGGGCCTATGTTCGGGTTGTGACATGGAGCTCATGATGCAACCCTCATTTTGACGCAATGACCATCATGCCCAAGTTGGACATAGTGGAGGTTGAACCGCGACCAAAGAAAAGGAGGAGAAAAAAATTGAACAAGTATTGGACGTGATGGATGACACTGTGCAATGCCCATCATATTTGAAGTCTAAAGAGATGGCACCTATAATGTGATGCCTATTAACGAACGATGGACAATGTAATGCATTAAATATCAGGCTCGATTTTAACCTTATAAATAAGACCCAGTATGAGGTTTTTTGAAATTTTATTTTGCTCTTTATTTTTCTAAGCCCTAAGATGACTATCCTCTCCTATCTGTACCTCTCCACACCAAGGTAAGTCTACTCTAAATATTTCTAAGTTATTCTAACATATGTGAATGAATTCTTAACACAATTCTACTCTATGATTATAGGGTTACCAAGAAAATCCCTCTCAAAGGATAAGTGTAGAGTTTTGGAGTTTCTCATCGGAAGTTTAGTTTTGCCGATTAATTTGGGGAGATTAAGGTATGTATGGCTAACTCTCATCGTGCAAGAAAATTATTATTATTCTTCACATTATATTTCTTCAAACCCTACGTAATTTTCTTCCATGAGACATGGCAGGGTTTAAGACATCTTAGGGTTTAAGAAATAGTCTTTTCTTTTGCCCATCTTGCTTAATGTAAATTCACATGTAGTCGTAATTTCCTATTCAATGTATCTCTAGATGTTGATGTTTTTCAATTCTTACTTAATTTAACCCTATCAGCATACTTTCTTGAAATTCAGCTAGTAGTGACACTTTATTTCAATCATTAGTTTCTTAACCTAAATTAACAGAAGGATGTTTAATTAATTTTTGAGATAGTTAAAAAGATGTTTTTTGTTCATTATTGTAGCTCAAGGTGTACCCTCACTCTCTTTGAATGGTTGTTATATTATTTCATAGTATTTTTATTATTATATAATGTGTTGTATTTTATCATATCATACTATATAATATTTGTATAGATTGTATCATTTTTCGTCATTACATCATGTCACATATCAGCAATTTGAAGGATAAACCTACATGAAAAGTAGGATATATGATAGAACTACTATAAAAAAAGGTCGCACATAAAATAAAATATGATTATTGGATAATAAGTAAATACAAAATGAGAAAAAAAGTAAGATAATGATGTGTCATAGCAAATTCATTATTACATAACATGAGACTTTTTATCGTTACATAATGAATGGATTTAACAATATGGAATGATAAAATATAACTAATAATAAAAGTAAATACTACACTTAAACTAACAACATAATACAGTATAAAGAGGTAACAACCATCCAAACAAGTTGTAAGTTTGGTTTATAATTGGGGATGATTCTAACCAAAAACAACTTCGCATTATGTGTCATTTTAGGCTCTTAACTACATATGTAAAAGTCAAACTTTAGGCATTATTATTATATCCTACACAAAATATAGGGGCAAACTAAAATTAGGCATTTGTCTTATTTCTTATTATTTGATATTTTCTTTTCTATTATGATTTGTGTAGAAGAGCCAAGAGTTAGGATGACCAAAGGGCAATATTGTCAATTATTAAAATATTTAGCTTAAAATAGTTATACATCATGCAAGGAGTATTGAAAAAAAATAGTCAAATTCTAGAAATTTCTAATGTCTTTCATGCTTGGAACAGTAAAAAAAATTATATGTGCATCTAAAAATATGAGCCCCCTTTTTTGTCTTCAAAAGATTATGAGAGAATTTATATTTTTTGAATTATTATTATTTTAAAGTATCATATATACTTTCTTTTCTTTTCTTTTCTTAGTGTAATATGTGATCTAATTGCTCTATTTTGCTATTCCTTTCCTTTAATAACATATTTTCTATTCGTAATGTTTACTAAAATAACTAATTTAATTTTAAAAAACTATTATTTAAAATTTTAAAAATTGTTATGAAACAATAAAGCAAGAGGGAGAATATTGTAGGGAAAGAGAGAATAATTCTTATTTCTCTTGAGAGATAATTTATAATGAAAATAACCCTTGTTTTATAGGGATAATTCCTCCTAACCTTTCTTCAAAAGATAGATATTCACTATAGTACAAATACACACATTCACTACAATACAAATATCTTTATAGACATTCACTATAATACAAATACATTTATGACACCCCCCTTGAATGTCAATTTGATAAATAATGTGCCTCGTTAAAATCTTAAAGAAAAAATCCAGTGGAAAAAAATTCTAGTGAAGAAAAAAGAGTACATATATTTTGTAATACGCATTGGTAGCTTCCTCATTAAAAACTTTACAAGAAAAATTCAGTGGGACAAAACCTTACAAGGGAAAAGAGTATTACGCGTATTAACTTCTCCTGATGAGAATATCAATCCAAAAACTTGAATCTTCGCATCCCAATCTTGTGATCATTTTCTCGAAAGTTGAAGTTGGTAGAGATTTGGTGAATAAATCATCCACATTATCACTTGAACGAATTTGTTGCATGTTGATATCACCATTCTTCTGGAGCTCATGTGTGTAAAAAAAATTTAGAAAAATATGCTTCGTTCTATCTCCTTTTATAAATTTTAGTTTTGCTATGCATGCTGCATTATCTTCATATAAAATTATGGGTGCTTTATCATATTTCAAACCACATTTTTCTCTTATGAGATGTATTATGGACCTCAACCACATACATTCTCTGCTTGTTTTATGAATAAATATAATCTCAGCATAATTTAATGAAGTGGCTACGGGAGACTACTTTGTAGATCTCCAAGATATGGCAGTACCTTCACATATGAATACGTAACCAATTTGAGATCAAGCTTTGTGTAGGTCAGATAAATACCCTGCATTAACATAACCAACAAGATAGGGAATGCAATTGTTAGAATAAAATAAACTCAATTGGTAGTCCCTTTTAGATACCGCATTATGTGCTTGATCCTATTCATTATGTGTTTGATCCATTTCCAATGCCTCTTGGTAGGAGCAGAACTATATCTTTCTAACAAATTAACCGAAAAGACTATATCAGGTCTTGTAGTATTAGCAAGATATATTAATGCATCGATTTCAATAAGATATGGTACTTTAGAATCAAGAATTTTCTCATTCTTTTTTTAAGATCGGAATGGATTCTTATTCACATCAAGTGATTAAACAACCATCGGAATACTTAATGGATGTTCTTCATCCATACAAAATATTTTCAATACTTTTTCTGTATATATAGGCAGAATGATGAACAATGATACCGTTTGTCAAATGCTCAATTTGCAAACCAAGATATAATTTTGTCTTTCCAAGGTCTTTCATCTCAAATTCCATCTTTAAATAATCAATTGCCCTTTGAAGCTCTATTGGAGATCCAATAAGGTTTATGTAATCAACATAAACAACAAGTATAACAAACTTCGATATTGTTTTTTATAATAAAAACACATGGGCAAATTTCATCATTTATATAACCTTCCTTAGATAAATACTCACTAAAATGGTTATACCATATGCGCCCAGATTGCTTCAAACCATACAATGATCTTTGCAATATAATTGAGTACATTTTCTAAGACTTTGAACGATATACTTCAGAAATATTAAATCCTTCGGTAATTTTCATGTATATATAATTATGAAGTGATCCATATAGATAGGTCGTAACTACATCTATCAAATGCATTTCAAGCCTCTCATGGACAGTGAAACTAATAAGATAATGCAACATTATTGCATCCACGGCTGGTGAGTGTGTCTCTTCATAATCGACTCCAGGCCTTTATTAAAATTCTTGTGCAACAAAGCATGTCTCATACCTTTGTATTTCATTTTTCTCATTTCTTTTTAGCATAAAGACCCATTTATAGCCAACAGATTTAATACCATTAGGTGTTTGAGTTATAGGTCCAAAACCTTCATGCTTGACAAGTGAATTCAACTCTGATTGTATTGCTTCTTGCCATTTTATCCAATAATTTCTTTGTCGACATTCTGTGACAGATTTAGATTCAAGATCCTCACTATTTTGCATGATTTTCATTGCAACATTATATGCAAAGACATAATCCACAACTATCTTTGATCGAGTAATTCCAGCATCACTTGAATTTATGGATAGTTCCTTATTTTTTTTAAGTCTTAGGCTTATTGATTCCTTCGTGGATAACCAAATTGCTCAAGTCTTGAACTTTTATATGTGGTTCTTTCATAGTATGATCTTGACCATTTATTTTTCTTTTTCTAAAATTTCGATCCTTAGAATCCAATGATCTACCACGTTAAACGTGCTTTGGACTCATTACCTATGACGCTAGTAGATGATCCTATAAGGACATCAATTCGAATTGAGACATTCTTTGCAGGAATATGTGATTTACTAATCCTTTTCAAATCTGTAAATGTATCTGGCATTTGATTTGCAATTTTTTGCAGGTGAATAATCTTTTATACTTCTTGCTCACAAATAAAAGCACGTGGATCAAGATGAGACGGTGATAGATTTTTTCACAAAATTTCTCTTTTGATTTCACTATTTTTCTTCCCCTAATTTTGAGAAAACCGTATCATCAAACCGATAATCTGCAAATCGAGCAGTGAACATATCTCCAATTAATGATTCAAGGTAGTAAATAATGGAGGGCGATTCAAACTCAACATAAATTCCT
The DNA here is from genome assembly GCA_035772735.1 of Datura wrightii. Taxonomy (NCBI): domain Eukaryota; kingdom Viridiplantae; phylum Streptophyta; class Magnoliopsida; order Solanales; family Solanaceae; genus Datura; species Datura wrightii. Next base: position 7,767,670 of record JASDFA010000008.1, on the reverse strand, counting down.
AACCTTTTTAGAGGACCTATCTTTATACAATGTGGTGGTGCTACAGGCACATATGTAGCACATCCAAAAAATTCTCAAATAATATTTGTTAGGCTCTTGACCAAAAACCAATTGCAACAGAGAAAATTTATGATAATTTATCAGTCTGAAGAGAACGAGTACTGTAGCATGCAGAATCGCATGACCCCAAACGTAGGCAACCTAGTTTTCATAAGCAATGGTCTCTCTATCAACTGCAAACGTTTAATTAATGACTCAGCAAGGTCATTTTGAGTGTGAACATGAGCTACAGGATATTCAACTTTTATCCCAATTAATAAGCAATAATCATTAAATTCTTGGGATTAAAACTCTGCAACATTATCAAGGCGAACAGATTTAATTTGATTATCAGAAAAATTATGTCTGTAATCGTATTATTTGTGCCAATAATTTTGCAAACGCCAAGTTGTGAGATGACAATAGACACACAAGAGACCATCTAGAAGAAGCATCTATTAGGACCATAAAGTATCTAAACGACCCACTAGCTGGGTGGATACGCCCACAAATATCCCCATTTATATGTTTCAAAAATGCAGGGGAATCAATCTCAACCTTTGTTGGTGATGGTCTCACAATTAACTTGCCTTAGTAACAAGCAATACAAGAAAATTCACCATTTGAAAGAACCTTCAAGCTCTTTAATGGATGCCCATTTGAATTTTCTATAATTCATCTCATCATTATAGATCCAGGATGTCCCAGGCGATTATGCCAAAGTATAAAAATATTGGAATTAGTACACTTTTGTTTACTATAGAATGTGTCTCAATTGCACTAATCTTTGTCCAATACAAGCCAGAAGATAAAGCAGGGAATTTTTCTATAACACATGTCTGCCTAGAAACGTTTTTGGTGATACCAAGATATCCAAGATTCATCTCATTCATTATATTGATATGATAACCATTATCACGGATATCTTTAAAACTCAACAAGTTTCTTTGAGACTTAGGAGAAATTATAAGATTATTTATGATGAGTTTATCTCCTTTAGGCAAGATTATAATGGCTTTTCAAAGCCTCCAATTAAATTGGTACTATCATAAATTGTAGTAACATTTATCTTGCCCATGTTTAAATGAAAAAAATATTTCTCATCTTTGAATATCGTATGTGTTGTACCAGAATCAATCAAACAAATGTCTTCATAATTGGACAACTTGCTTTGAGATTTATTCATATATCGGTAGAGTCGTGTGCTAATAACGTGTTAGGAAATAATAAAGCAAGAGAAAGAATATTATAGAGAAAGAGAGAATAATTCTTTTTTCTATTGAGAGATGATTTATAATAGAAAGAACTCCTCTATTTATAGGGATAATTCCTCCTAATTTTTCTCCAAAAGATAGACATTCACTATATACAAATACACACATTCACTATAATAAAAATACCTTTATAGACATTCACTATAATACAAATACATTTATAATAAAAATATAATTAATTAGTTTTTTTACTTTTATTTTTGTTCTAATAAATATAGAAACAAATTAGTGTAATAAGATGAATAGTATATTAAACTAAGAACAAAGAATAAATAAGGGTAATTTAGTTAAATTATTATTTTTAATATTTATTAAAGCATAAAAAATAACATGATAAATAAAATGAACCGGATGGATTATGTCACGCCCCACCTTGGGAGGCATGATTGGCTCCTAGTGCCACACTGAGATTTGACTGGCCTGGCAAGGCTTATGCACGTTTGGTGCATGCCTGCAACCTAATTAAAGAAAAAAACGAGCTATATTTTGACTATAAATACAGCCTCTGGCTGACAGGGCCTTATAGCCACTTGTAAATGAAAATAGCCACCCAACAACAGACAACAGAAGGGAGTCCTATGCAGGCCGACAAGACCATCATGCTGTCTAGTTCCAACTGAAATGAAAATTGAGCAATTATAACTAAACTATAGCCGACAAGGTCACTATCTAACAGCTAAACAAGGCCCAACATAGTCATCACACAAAATAAAACATATACAGGCCTCACACGGCCAACCACAAACTAACCACAGGGAATATGTAAATCTGCAAACCTCTAAGAGTAGAATATTGGTCGAGACAGGGCCCCGACCTACCCATACTGTACAATCAAAAGACAAACTTTCTAACTAATCAGCTCCGGAAGAGAGGAGCCGACGACACTACTAATTCGGATTGAAATCAAGAAAGGTCCTGATCCGTGTCTATCCACACCTGCAGGAAAGTAATGCAGCGCCCCAAGATGGGCGTCAGTACAATATGTACCGAATATGTAAGGCAATAACTGAAAATAACTGAACAAAACTTAAAATGAAACTGAAAGTAACTAAGCCAAAGAGGTAGAGGTATAACTTGAATAACTTAACTTCCTGCTGTCTAATCTAACAGTAAATAGTGCAAACAAGAACCCTACCTGGCCCCCATAAGCCGGAAGGTACAACCAGTATAGAATAACCCACTCGGGGCCCCTATAAGCCCTGGCGAGTACACTTCAATCTATATACCCCTAACAAGGTCAAAACAAGTCAACTAATAACTATAGCCGTCCTATCAGTCCCCTAGGTCTGCAACTAAGCCCGCTCGGCCCCTGAATTATAGCTATGTCTGAGTCTAGTGGAATCCTGATATCTGCATCCCGAACACTAGGCTCGACGGGGGTGTGGCGCCAATATGACATATGAATAGTCCAACCATGCAATGGACTGTATAAGGTCCTTGGACCTCATCTTCGTCCCTCTCGGATGGCACACCGCTCTTTGGAGCAACGTCATCTAGCCCCTGGCGGGCGACTACACGGCTAGTAACCCTGGGTTGGTCATGGAAGGCTATACAACTCAAAGTCAACCCCAAACTAAACATAAATACTGAACTCAGCTAACAACAATAGCTATTCATAACAATGAGACTTCTGGCTTCCTTATTGAGGTTCAAACTATATTAAAATGCTATAGAAACTAACTTGCCGAAGGAATTCACCTTAACATACCTCGATTGTCGTTTCCTAACCACTGACGGGTTTCAACTTATATTCAATAGCTCTTTCCAAATATAACCGTAATACTGGGAGAAAGAGATTAATTTTAATACCAACTTCGGCTTAAAATGATAACTTTTAATACTAATAACAACTATAATTCAAATACGTAAACGGTCAAAAACCTATAATTTCTTGAGGGTTCAGAAGGGAGAAATACTTACTTGATGCCTGTGATTGCTTAGGAATCAGTTTGGAGCAATTCCGACAACTTTTTCTCGGAGGGGTTACGATTTGCCGAACGAATTTCAAGAAAATAACTCTGTAGTAATGCTCCCTCCAGGCTTAGAACTCAATACCTGAAGTTAATGTGAGTTTGGATAGCGTTTAGCAGCGTAATCGGAAGAAAATTACATAAAAGGTGCGTCTTACTCTCTCTGTGGACGAAGATGTATATATAAAATATGATTCAACAAGTGAAGGGGCTATATATATATATACTTGGGCGGTGGACAGGGGGTCCGTGGCATGGACCCCATTGCGCCATATTACGGGCATGTCATGGAGCCCATCGCGGAGGGAGAGGGTCCGTGACATGTTGCCCTTTCGGCAGCTTGTCCGGCCTTCTCCTTACAACCTCCGTTCCGCGCTCATTCGACCTTTCCCTGGGCCCTTTCTTGTACGTGTCGTACTCAAAAACTCTCTTGACTAACGTACGTATATGTCGACTAAATTTTAGGAGCTTACGGGGTGTAACATCCTCCCCCCTTAGGAACATTCGTCCTCGAATGTCAATTTCAACTTACAGGAGTTTAACTCTATCAACTATTATTCTGAAAAAGTTTTGGCAGAGTCTCTCCTGTAATATGGGCTATCTGATAACCCTGAAACGCAGAAAAATCCAATACAGGTACTTCACATGACACTATAACAACTACTTCACAACAGGTAGTCGACTGAACTGTATAAACAACATAAATCATGAACTAACAGTTGAACAACAACCTTACCTTAACTGTATAGTCTGTACTAACCCTGGAACAGATGAGGATATCTGGATCTCATGTCGTCTTCGGCTTCCCATCTCATCTCTTCTCCATTCTTGCTTCTCCACAGTACCTTAACAAAAATGACATCTTTGGTTCTCAACCTATGAACCTGCGATCTAATATGGCCACTGAAACCTCTTCGTAGGCTAACTCCTCAGTAATCTGGACATCCTCAACTGGCTCAACTCAGGATGGATCCCCCATACACTTCCGTAGCATCTATACATAGAAGACCGGGTGAACAGACTCTAACTCTGGAGGCAGAGCTAACTCGTATGCCACCTGGCCTATTCTTCGGAGGATCCGATACGACCCAATAAACCTCGGGCTAAGCTTTCCCTTTTTATCAAACCTCATTATGCTCTTCATTGGCGAAACTTTCAGAAATACCAGTCATCTACATTAAATTCTAGGTTTCTACGTCGCACATCAGAGTAAGATTTCTAGCGGCTCTGAGCTGTTAGCAAGCATTCTCTGATAAGATTTACTTTCTCCTCTGACTGGTGAATTATTTCTAGTCCAAATAACGTTGATTCTCCTACCTCGAACCAACCAATAGGAGACCTGCACTTCTGCCCATATAAGACTTCATAAGGTGCCATCTAGATTGCCGAATGATAACTGTTATTGTAAGAAAATTCAATAAGGGGTAAATGCTCATCCCAAATGCCTCCAAAGTCTAATACACATACTCGCAACATGTCCTCAAGTGTCTAAATTGTACGTTCTGCCTGCCCGTCTGTCTAAGGATGGAATGTTGTACTCTGGTTGACCTGTGTTCCCAAGCCTCTTTGAAATGACTGTCAGAATCTAGTTGTGAATTGTGCTCCTCTCTCAGAAATGATCGATACTGGGACACCATACAATCGAACTATTTCTTTGATATACAATTCAGCATAATCCTCGGCTAAGAAGGTATTCCGACGGGCAGAAAGTGAGTTGACTTCGTCAATCTATAGACAATCACCCAGATGGAATCAAATCTGTTTCTGGTACGGGGTAATCCTGTCACAAAATTCATATTAATTGCCTCCCGTTTCAACCTAGGCACTGCTATTTCCTGTGTCAATCCGTCGGGTTTTTGATGTTCAGCCTTTACCTGCTGGCAGTTAGGGCATCGTGCTACAAATTCTACTATACCCTTTTTCATTCTCGGCCACCAGTAAATTTCTTTTATTTCATGATACATCTTTGTTGAACCTGGGTGAAGAGAATAACGGGAATAATGTACCTCCGTCATGATTTGCTGGAAAAGTCCTGCCACATCTGGAACACAGAGGCGACCTCTACATCTCAAGACCCCATCTTCAATTACTTCAAAAGCTAATACTTCCCCTTGTTGTACCTTATCCCTGAGATATGCTAAATGAGGATCTTCATACTGCCGTTCTTTTACCTCCACTATCAGGGACGATACTATTGTATCCTGAATTATAGCCCCATTGTCTCCCGAGTCCACTATTCGGACAGCTAAGCTGGCTAACTGGTATAATTCTCGGGCCAGTTCCGGTTGTTCAGGTTTCAAATATGCCAGACTCCCCATAGATCTACGACTAAGGGAATTTGCTATAATGTTGGCCTTTCCTGGATGATACAAAATATTCACGTTGTAATCTTTCAACAGTTTTAAACAGCGACGTTGTCGTAGATTCAACTCTTTCTGAGTGAAAATGTACTGGAGGCTCTTATGATCCGTAAAAATGTCCACATGCACCCCTACATGCAATGTCTCCAAATCTTTAAGGCGTGAACAACTGCCGCTAGCTCCAGATCGTGATTGGGATAGTTCTTTTCATGCTTCCTCAGCTACCTCAAAGCATAAGCAATTACCTTACCATGTTACATCAGAACACACCCTAACCCAACACCTGAAGTATCACAATTCACTGCATAACCCTCTGAACATTCTAGAAAATCTAGTATCGGTGTTGATGTCAATTTGTTCTTCAGCTCTTGGAAACTCTGTTCACACGCTTCAGTTCAGTGAAATTTAGCTTCATTATGAGTTAACTTGGTCAACGACGCTGATAAGGTAGAAAACCCCTCTACAAACCTCCTATAATACCCAGCCAACCCCAGGAAACTACGTACCTCAGTAGGAGTCGTGGGTCTGGGCCAGGTCTTTACTGCTTTAATCTTCTGTGAATCTACCTGAATATCAGCATCCGACACAATATGACCCAAAAAGGCTATCGAATTCAGCCAGAATTCACATTTAGAAAATTTTGCATATAACTGGTGATCCCAGAGAATATGGAGCCCTATTCGCAAATGATCTCGATGTTCTGCTTCTGAACGGGAATACACCAGGATGTCATCAATGAATACGATCACAAACAAATTTAATTTGATTATCAGAAAAATTATGTTCGTAATCGTATTGTTTGTGCCAATAATTTTGCAAACGTTAGGTTGCGAGATGACAATAGACACACAAGAGACCATCTAGAAGAAGCATCTATTAGGACCATAAAGTATCTAAACGACCCACTAGGTGGGTGGATATGCCCACAAATATCCCCATGTATATGTTTCAAAAACGCAGGGGAATCAATCTCAACTTTTGTTGGTGATGGTCTCACAATTAACTTGCCTTAATAACAAGCAATACAAGAAAATTCACCATGTGAAAGAACCTTCAAGTTCTTTAATGGATGCCCATTTGAATTTTCTATAATTCATCTCATCATTATAGATCCAGGATGTCCCAGGCGATTATGCCAAAGTATAAAAATATTGAAATTAGTAAACTTCTGTTTACTAGAGAATGTGCCTCAATTGCACTAATCTTTGTCCAATATAAGCCAGAAGATAAAGCAGGAAATTTTTCTATAACACATGTCTGCCTAGAGACATTATTGGTGATACCAAGATATGCAAGATTCATCTCATTCATTGTATTGATATGATAACCATTTTCACGGATATCTTTAAAACTCAACAAGTTTCCTTAAGACTTAGGAGAAAACATATTAGATTATTTATGATGAGTTTAGCTCCTTTAGGCAAGATTATAATGGCTTTTCAAAGCCTCCAATTAAATTGATACTATCATAAATCATAGTAACATTTATCTTGCCCGTGTTTAAATGAAAAAAAATATTTCTCATCTTTGAATATCGTATGTGTTGTACCAAAATCAATCAAACAAATGTCTTCATAATTTGACAAATTGCTTTGTGATTTATTCATATCTCGGTAGAGTCTTATGCTAATAACGTGTTAGGAAATAATAAAGCAAGAGGAAGAATATTATAGAGAAAGAGAGAATAATTCTTTTTTCTCTTGAGAGATGATTTATAATACAAAGAACCCCTCTATTTATAGGGATAATTCCTCCTAACTTTTCTCCAAAAGATAGACATTCGTTATAATACAAATACACACATTTACTACTATAAAAATATCTTTATAGACATTCACTATAATACAAATACATTTATAATAAAATTATAATTAATTATTTTTTTGACTTTTATTTTGTTCTAATAAATATAGAAATAAATTAGTGTAATAAAATGAATAGTATATTAAACTAAGAAAAAAAGAATAAATAAGGATAACATAGTTAAATTATTATTTTTAATATTTATTAAAGCATAAAAAATAACATGATAAATAAAATGAATCGAATGGATTATGTCACACCCCACCTTGGGAGGCATGATTGGCTCCTAGCGCCACACTGAGATTTGACTGGCCTGACTAGGCTTATGCACGTCTGGTGCATGCCTGCAACCTAATTCAAGAAAACAACTAGCTATATCTCAGTTGTAAATACAGCCTCCGGCCGACGGGGCCATATAGCCACCTGTAAATAAAAACAACTACCCAATAACAGGCAACAGAAGGGAGTCCTATGCGGGCCGACAAAACCACCATGCTGTCTAGTTCCAACTGAAATGAAAATCAGGCAACTATAACTAAACTATAGCCGACAAGGCCACTATCTAACAACTAAACAAGGCCCCACACAACCATCACACGAGATAAAACATATATATGCCCCACACGACCAACCACAAACTAACCACAGGGAATCTGTAAGTCTACAAGCCTCTAAGAGTAGAATATTGGTCGAGACAGGGCCCTGACCTACCTATACTGTATAATCAAGAGAACAAACCTTCTAATTAATCAGCTCCGGAGGAGAAGAGCTGACTGCACTGCTAATTCGGGCTAAAATCTAGGGAGGTCCTGATCCGTGTCTATCCACGCCTGCAGGAAAGTAATGCAGCGCCCCAAGATAGGCGTTAATATAATATGTACCGAATATGTAAGGCAATAACTGAAAATAACTGAACAAAACTTAAAATGAAACCGAAAGTAACTGAGTGAAAGAGATAGAGGTATAACCTGAATAACTTAACTTCCTGCTATCTAATCTAACAGTAAATAGTGCAAACAAGAACCTTACCTGGCCCCCATAAGACGGAAGGTACAACCAGTATAAAATAACCCACTCGGGGCTCCTATAAGCCCTGGCGAGTACACTTCAATTTATATACCCCTAACAAGGTCAAAACAAGTCAACTAATAACTATAGCCGTCCTACCAGTCCCCTGGGTCTTCAACTAAGCCCGCTCGGCCCCTGAATTGTAGCTATGTCTGAGTCTAGTGGACTCCTGATATCTGCACCCCGGACACTAGGCTCGACGGGGGTGTGGCGCCAATACGACATATGAATAGTCCAACCATGGAATGGACTGTATAAGGTCCTCGGACCTCATCTTCGTCCCTCGTGGATGGCACACCGCTCCTTGGAGCGACGTCATCTAGCCCCTGGTGGGCAACTACACAACTAGTAACCCTAGGTTGGTCATGAAAGGCTATACAACGCAAAGTCAACCCCAAACTAAACATAAATACTGAACTCAGCTAACAACAATAGCTATTCACAACAATGAGACTTCTGGCTTCCTTACTGAGGTTCAAGCTGTATTATAATGCTATAGAAATTAACTTGCCGAAGGAATTCGCCTTAACATACCTCGATTGTTATTTTCCGACCACTGACAGGTTTCAACTTATATTCAACAGCTCTTTCCAAATATAACCGTAATACTGGGAGAAAGAGATTAATTTTAATACCAACTTCGGCTTAAAACGATAACTTTTAATACTAATAACGACTATAGTTCAACTATGTAAATGGTCGAAAACCTATAATTTCTCGAGGGTTCAGAAGGGAGAAATACTTACTTGATGCCTGTGATTGCGTAGGAATCAGTTTGGAGCAATTCCGACAACTTTTGCTCGGAGGGGTTATGATTTGCCGGACGAATTTCAAGAAACTAACTCCATAGTAATGCTCCCTGCAGGCTTAGAACTCAATACCTGAAGTTAATTTGAGTTTGGATAGCGTTTAGCAACATAATCGGAAGAAAATTACATAAAAGGTGCGTCTTACTCTCTCTCTGGACGAAGATGTATATATATGAAATGATTCAACAAGTGAAGGGGCTTTATATATATATATACTTGGACGGTGTCCATCGCGCCATATTACGGGCATGTCATGGAGCCCATCGCGGAGGGAGAGGGTCCATGACACGTTGCCCTTTTGGCAGCTTGTCCGGCCTTCTCCTTACAACCTCCACTCCGCGCTCGTTCGACCTTTCCCCGAACCCTTTCTTGTACGCGTCGTACTCTAAAACTCTCTTGACTAACGTACGTATACGTCAACTAAATGTTAGGAGCTTACGGGGTGTAGCATATTACTTATAAATCAGAGTAAATTAGAATTTTTTACTACATTTTAAATAATAATTCTTTATTTGAATAGAGGATCGAGTTTGTATTTTATTTTATTTTAAATATTTGAACTAATGTGAGTTTAGTTTACTTTGAAGTTGCTGATTCAAATTTTGATAAAAAGAATAAGTATTTCTTGAGTCCAATTTACGTATATTGAGAATAGAATATCTTTATACTTTTAAATTAAAAATTAATTAATTATAATAAATTACTTATTTTATATTTTAAGTTATCAATTAAAGCTTAATATTGCTATTCCTTTTAAGTAAGTTATCTTTTTTAAAAATATATTAAATATATCTCATAAAAATATTATATTTGAGAAATTTGAGTACAAACTATTACATTGATCATGATTTAAACATATACAACTTATTAGCAATTAGAGAAATAAATAAATTTTGCTTTGGTTTGCTTGTAAATACTTATTTTCTTAGTAAATAAAATTATTTAATTACCAAATTTTTTAAAAACAAATTACTATTTAGAAAATATGAAAAACGTAACAAATGCATAATTATAATATGAAAAATTACATAAACCAATAAATATTGAAAGAACAAACTTTGAAATAAAGGCTCGCGATTGTTATATAATTCTACTAAATTTAACAAATAAATAATCTTTGTATCCCGGTAAACTTATTTCATTATGTGATAGTAAAATGCAAATTATATGTTAAATCCTAACTACAACTTAAAAAACTAAAATTTCATAATTGATACCAATAATTTTTAAAAATATTTTTGAGTTAAATTACAAATTATAGAATTTTATTTATTGATCAAAATACTATTAAAACAAATAAATTATTGATCAAAATATTATATAATATTTTTATGAACAACCTATTATTTTTTAAGAGATGAACAAATAGTAGCAAAAATATAAATTTTGTCTACATAAAATTAATCCCAATTTTATAATCAGTTATATTGGATGGACCTTAAATTGATAATACAAAATGGCTTTCCAAGTCCCAAACGAAGAGCGAGACTGAGAGGTTTGCCCTTGGGTAAAAACAAGAAAATGGCAAAGAAAGCTATATCAAAGTCCCGAAACTCTGTTTCTGCTTCAACTTCAACCTCTAGCAAAAGCTCCATGACAGCAACCAAAAGGTAAGAAGAACAAATACGGAGAAAAAACATTCTCTTTTACGAATTTTAGGTTATTTTTGCTCTTTCTTTTGTTGTCCTCACTCCCCATTTCTTTTTGCAGTCAAATGGTGCTGAGGGTAAAATCACCCGAGAAAGTAAAGGCAGCTGGAGTGAAGCAGAGAAAACCCACATCAGGGAAGAAACACGGGGCCACTTCCAAGAAAAAAATTGCAAAAAAAGATGCCAAGAAGCCTAAGAAGCCCCCCACTGCTTTCTTCTATTTCTTGTATGTACATTTTACTGAAATATCTTTGTTTTTCTTTTTCTATAATCATATTTTATTTTTCTATTTAGGTTACCTTGCATCCTAAGTTATTGGTCACAATTGGTCAGTTCGAGTTGAATTTGGAAAGGTCGAAAATAGGTTGGGCGAACAAGTGAATGGCGGATACACCAATATCGGGAACAACATTTTGGTTCAATCTGCCAGCCAAATTTCCCCCCTTTTTAGTATTCGATTTGAAAGACAAAATTGAGTTGCCTACACTGATTTTCTTGCTGAATAAAAAAATTGAAGTACCAAAGTCAGTAGTTTTTCATTTAGGAATTTTGCTCATGTCAGGATGTGTCCGATCTTTTAGTTGCTTTTTCTTCAGGGAAAATTAGATACTCCTAGAAAATATGAGATTTTTACATGAAGTTGTAACCTATATATATGTGGGTTATTTTGAATTAAAGTTCATTAATAAGAGCTGATAGGCCCAAAGTTCTTGTTCCGTAGCCAGAGCAATGAAAGAAACATTTAGGCACGCACTTCAAATGTGCCTGTATCATGGAAAATTGTGGTGCTACTACCATATCTGCCTTTCTTAAACTCCACTTCTTAGATAATTTGGAGCAATGCCAAATAAAACTACCACAGGCATTACTATCGAAAACATAGTTTCAGTAAAAGCAATTTGGAAAATCAAGTATTGCAATTCAATAGTAAAGGAAACATAAGAGCATTCATAATCTTGAAATACTGTATTGAGAAGCACATGACACGTTTGAGAATATAAATTTTAATGCAAAAATTCAAATCAACATACCCTACGAGTAACCCTACGAATTCCAAATAATTCAAACAAATTTTATCTACATAATATAAATAATTTACATCACAATCAGGTCAGAATTTTAAAGAATTAGATCACTAGAGCAATTCCTGGCCCTTTGTACCCATTATTAAATTTGTACCCTTTGTACCAATTACAGGGCCTTATTAACTTGTAAATTTCCCCTTCTTCAGTGTCCGTTTTGGTCAAGTTGCTCCTCCACAGCATTAGAAAATTCTGTATGCTCCTCCACAGCATTAGAAAATTCTGTATCTTCTGGCTGCAGTGTCTAGAAATTTTTTACTGGATTTGAGCAGTCAATAAACCTCTCTACACCAATTAATTAACTCTGCACTGTTTGCTGTCAACCCAAAAGCTTCCTTCTTTCTGTGATTTTTTTTCACAGTGGCGTCTTCACTCTTAGCTTATATCTTGATCAATCATACAGTTTTGGGTTTACAGTTTTACCAAGTGTCTGAAGAGAAAAATCTTTAGTGAGTTTCCAGGCTATCTTAGGAATATGTTTTAGTCCTATGGCAAACTTCTAAACTGTAATTTTGGATAACACTTTGCATATTTTATATCTATCTGCATGAACAGCATGTTGAAGCAGCTGTAATTAGAACTGATGAAACTCCCTTCTATCTATGGACACTTGTCTTTGACCTTTCCCTTGAACATTTTCTACTTCGGCTTCCTTTATGAAGGAACTGCTCCAGGTATATGGAGAGGGCAGGGGAAAGAAGTAGCTGAAACTACGTGATTTCCTATGGTCAAGTTTTTATTTAGCACTACTATTGGTGTATGGTTATATTCTAAAACTAATGTTCTGGACACTAACTAGACCATTTATCCAACTTAGGTTTGAGGTCAAGCTGTAGGCTCTGAATTGAGTGCATTAGAAGAGGCATCTGTTGAGTGTAAGCTTTTTAAAAAATTATTTTATGCTACAGTTCTTTGGAAAAAGGGGTTGCATGCATGAAGTTAGCTGGCTAAATAACACCTTGGTTAGTTGAAAATTGGTAATGTTTTGATGAAATAGTTTAGAATTGCTATTCTAGAAGCATTACTTAGAATTCCACAGCAATAGCCCTCAAGGTAAGGCTACTCAATGCATAGAGACGTAGCAAAGTTGCTTTGAATCCATACATCTCATTTCATAATTCTTCACTCATTGACTTGCATTTTCTTTAAACCTCAAGCAATCGTAATAAGATTAAGCAAGAAGTAACTGTTTTTGGTCCTCAGACAAGTAAGAGTTTTTAAGAAATGGAAGAGATATAGAAGCCAATTAAGATATATGAAACTTAAAGATAATCGAAGTTAATCTAAATCTTTTAGATTGTTCCAAGTGAATATGAATCTAGAAACACTAATAGTGAAATATATATTCCAATGGCTTATGAAAATAGATCTAAGATATGGGTTAAAAAGGTAAAGACGGCAATAAAGGTGCTTCAAATTACCTGTGAAAGAAAAGGTGCTTCAAAGTGTTGCCAGTAAATTCATGTTCAGGGAAAATAATCTAGGATATAAGTATAAGCCATCATTCTGTTATCCAACATGCTCCTATCTAAGTTATTTTGATGCCTTACTACGACCCTGCACCCTCCTAAAAGATTTATTGAAATGTATGACCATCTCATCTAAAAGCTTAGGCTCTTAAAGGACATGTTTTTAATTTCCTTAATTATGTCTTCAACACGTCCCTTCATGTGCGGGCCTGACTATCTTTTTACATGGACCAGATCTGTGAAGATTCTTTTTGGTATTGGGGGGCGGTGAGACTCAAACCCAAGATCTTTGCCTGCTCTGATACCATATTAAAGTGTGTGATCATCTCATCTAAAAGTTTAAGTTGTTAAAGAGAGCGCCTCTTTTATTTACTTAATTGTGTCTTCATTGAGATTGTCACATGATTCTTTTGTTTCATATCTAGTATTTCTGGGTGTCCCCAACTAGAACGTTGTGGCTTATAAATAGATTCGTTGAAGCTCAAAAAAAGGCCCTGCTTTAATGTATTCTGCTAACTAACTAGTCCCTTATATTTCCAGGGAGGACTTCCGTAAGGAATTCCAGGAGCAAAATCCAGACGTCAGGTCAATGCGAGATGTATGTGTCTTGAATCTAGATTCAGTCTAGTATATTTCCTTGGTTTTAACTAGTTCGGATTATTTATGGCCTTATTCTCTTATTTTTTCAGTGATGTTTTGCATTTCGATTATGCTGCAGATTGGGAAAGCTTGTGGAGAGAAGTGGAAAACAATGACATATGAGGTTGTGCTTCTGAGCTAGCTTTTTCATGCTTGTCTCCTCTAGTTTGCTCTCATTTGTCTATCGGTGCATTCATTTTCAAGGTGAATCTTCCTGATACAGTACATATTAAGCAGGAGGATGGTGCGTTGGTTGTTGTCTATCTTTTATTATTTGCATGATCATGCCTAATGTTGCATTGACGTACATATGTTGAAGGACTGTTATATCGGTACGGCTACTTGGTATAAATCTTCAAATGAACTAAATATTAGTAAAAAACAGCACAATACCATACTGTATACTTGGACACAACTAATATCAGGAAGGTACCCTTAAAAGAGTCAATGTAACATAGGTCAATACTAGTTTAGGCCCATTCGTTAAAATTGGCCTCCATTTGGTGTTTTCTCTTCCAATATTCTGTACATGCGATGAAGTTAATGCAAGCTTTGTCTCATAACTTAGCTGGCCAAACAATTGACTTGTCATTTTAATTTTTCACATAATAAATGAATAAAGCATTTGCTGGTTGTACACTTGTTTTCGTCAACATGAACTTGACCTGGCATAGAGGAAATAGTTTCTCTTCACTTTTATGTAATTGAGGTTCTTTGTTCCAAGTCTAGACTAGTTATTAGTGTTAATAGAAGAAAGTGCATCTCTTTGTTTACCTGAACTTGGTTCTTAGTTGCTCAGGTTGCTCTTATCTTGTGAGTAATATGTTGGAGGGGGAGAAGATCAGAGAAATTAAATTGTTTCAGCATCAAGTTTGAAGCAGCCTTATATTTTGTTTATCTGACCAGATTAATCCAATTAGGTCAAGTTTACTTCTTTGGATGATAAATCAAGTTCATTTCACTAATAATATCCAGTACCGCTGGATAATAGAGGAGTCGTAGCTTTGTCAGAAGAACCTAGTGTGATTCTTACGGATCTCTCGCCAAAAAAATCTGCTGGGCACATGGGGACTTTGACAGCTGGAGCACTTTTAAACAGCAGAGCACGTGGCTGATAGGGAGAACTTAGAGGGTAAGTCTAAAGCTCAATTTATTGATCTGGGCTTTAGTAAGGAAGTGGCTTTACACCCGGACCAACTAAGTTTAGCGGGCTAGATCCTGCAGCACTCCTTATTCATAACAAATTGCTAGGCAGCCACTCAGGAAGCCCATGCCAGACACCGGTAATATATATCCCGGAGAACAGCGATGCTCACCTCCAAATTGAAATACATGCAAACTAACAGAAGGCCACAGAAACAATCTCATATGCTGCTAAAGTCAGGAGCGATAACAAGACATCACGACCGAAATCCACATGTGATGCTTTGGCAATAGAAGTACAAGGGGGAGAAAAGAAGGGTAGTTCAGTCATGACAGTAAGTGCATCGCAGGAGGAAGAGAACTGGGTAGTAGAAGATGTGGAACCTCTTCTCGTGCAGCCACAAAGCTCTTTTCTGGATAAAGAAATGGACGTTACCATATGGGTCCATCAGAATCTATTGAAGCTAAGTAAACAGATAGGGGTCGACTTTCAAGGACACGAAGAGGTGGTGCTGGAACTTTTGAGACAAATTGACAGTAGCAGATAAGCAAGGAAGATGGAGTAGGAATTGAGGAAACTAGATTCAGAGGGGCACAGGAACTAAAAGGCCTGGCATCTTTTGATGTAAAATTTAAAGACAGTGGTAAGAGGAGCAAGGGAAGAGTTCCAACTTTAACTGAGACATGAATTTTAAACTTGTGTCATGGAATATTAGGGTTCTAAATGGAGAGATAAAAGATTGGCGAAGAGTTTGGTCATGGAATGGAAGGCAGACATTATCTGCCTCCAAGAAAGATGGGTGAGGTATGCTTGTTTGGAGGCAAGTGGATCAAGGGGGTATATAGTAGTTTTGTGGGATTGCAGAAAGTGGATAGGGAAAGTGATAGAAATAGGAGCTTATACTATTACTTGTAAATTCGATGCGATTCTATAGGACTACTCATGCCATATTACAGGAGCTTAGGCACCTAATTGTGGCATTGAAAGAAGAATAGTGTGGGATGAAATAGTGTTGTCAGAGGCTTGTTGGAAGGACCATGGGCAGTGTGTGGGAATTTCAATACAACTAGATATCCCTCAGAGAAGAGGAATTGTAACAGGAGATCCAGATACATGGTGGAATTCTTAGATTTTATAGAAGACATGAAGTTGATAGACCTCAACCTGGAAGGGGGAAAATACACATGGTTTAAAGGGGATAACCAGCTAGCAGCCTCCAGGATTGGAATAATCCTAATCTCAGAGGAATGGGATGATAAATTCAAAAATATCAAACAGGTATTTTGCAATGACCGATATCTGACCACAATCCATTAGCCTTGCAATGTGGAGCTTGGACACAACAGAACACATTTTAAAGTTGAAAAGTGATGGTTGTAGATTCAAGGTTTTATAGAGAAAGTTAGGTCTTTGTGGAACTCTTGCCATCCTATAGGTATGCCGGACTATAGACTGGCTTGCAAATTCAAAAATCTAAAAACAAAGCTCAAGGAAACCTCGGGGCTAAAAGAATAGATTAATTGGGAAACTAACAGAGTAGGAAGGTATTCTTGACTACAGACCCCTAAAGGGAGAGGAGAAAGTCAGGAGGATGGCTGCTTACTACATAGAGTATGAGGGAGTCATTAAAAAAGAACAAATTTATTGGCGACAAAGATCAAGGACACAGTGGCTGAAAGGAGATATCAACACAAAGTACTTTCACAAAATGGCTAACGTTCACAGGAGGTATAATGGTATAGACCAACTGCTAATACAATGGGAATCTACTGAGGATCCTGTAGAAATCAGAGAGGAGATATTAAACTTCTATCAAAAGTTGTACACATAAACAGTGAGATGGAGGCCTGTGTATGACTGTATCAACTGCCACATCATCTCAGAACAAGTTAAGGTGTCCCTGCAGTCTAGATTTGAAGAACAGGAAGTACTGAATTGTCTGAAATGGTGTGCCAAAGACAAAGCCCCTGGTCGAGATGGATTCACTATGAATTTCACACTCAAATGCTGGGATATAATGAAACTAGAAGCATTTAGGAATTTCCATGAGCAGGAGATCTTTGAAAAGAGGTTTAATGCAACCTTCATTGCTCTTATACCAAAGAAGGGAGCAAATGAGTTGAGAGATTTCAGACCAATTAGCTTGGTGGGAAGTATTTACAAGTTGTTCTCAAAAGTTCTGATAGAGAGATTAAAGAAGGTGATAGCAAATTTGGTGGATTCCGAGCAAATCACTTTTATCAAGAGGAGGCAAATTATGAATGCAATTCTGGTAGCTAATGAAGCAGTTTATTCTAGAATGAAACAGAACAAGCCAAGCATCCTAACTTGACATAGAAAAGACTTATGATCATGTCAATTGGGGTTTTCTATTTGAGATTTTGAAGTGGATGGGTTGTGGTGATTAATGGATCAGCTGGATCAGGCAGTGTATCGCCACTGTATGTTATTCTGTACTCATCAATGGAACTTCTGCAAGTTTCTTCAAAGCACAAAGAGGGCTTAGACAAGGGGCCCCCCTGTCTCCCTTTCTGTTCATCTTGGATATGGAAGGTCTTAACAGTATGGTTAAAACTGCTAAGAGTATTGGATGGATTAATGGGTTTGACATGGATAGAAGGGATAACAGCAGCATGGAGATAACACACTTGCAGTATGTTGATGATATTCTCATTTTCTGTGATGCTAATGCTGATCAACTGAAGTACCTGAGGGTGATCCTGGTACTGTTTGAATGTGTATCAAGGCTTCGCATCAATTGGAGGAAGAGCTTATTATATCCAATTAATGAAGTCCCGACAGGGTGTCTCTAGCTGCAATCTTGGGAGGTGAAGTAGGCACTCTGCCAACTTTTTACCATGGTTGCCACTAGGGCAGAATCAAAGGCCAAGAAAATCTGGAATGAAGTAATTGAGCAATGTGAGAAGAGACAATCAAGATGGAAATCTCAATACTTGTCACTAGGTGGAAGAATCACTTTAATCAATTCTGTGATAGATGCTCTCCCCTCATACATGATGACTTTGTTTGCAATTCCTGCCAGTATTACCAGTGTTATCAAGAGATTAGACACCATCAAGAGGTCCTTCCTGTGGCAAGGAAATAAGGAGAAGGGTTCCACTTAGTCAAATGGAAGGCACTGTCAGTGAGCAGGAAAAAGGGGGCTTGGGAATCATAGATCTGAAGCTCCATAGTATGGCCCTGAAAATGAAGTGGCTATGAAGATTCACGGGAGGGCCATTAGAGCATAGTATGAAGAAGAGGATAGGTGGATGACAAAGGAAATCAACACTCCTTATAGTACTAGTCTATGGAGGTCCACTAGAGCCCCGTGGCCGTTCTTAAAGAACAAATGCTCCATACAAGTGGCATATTGCAACAAAACTGCCTTCTGGAAAGATGTATGGATAGGGACTGAGAATCTACATGAGATGTACCCCGGCATCTTGAATTTGGTGGTTCATCAAAACAAGACAGTGGCTGAACAGTGGTCTAACAATGGGCGGGACATCACTTTCAGAAGAATGCCAAGTGACTGGGAGCTTAGCAGGGTGGAGTCTTTCTACAGTCTATTGGAATCTTGGGGTGGACTAAAGGAAGGTGTGGATAGCTTATGGTGGAATGGCCACAACAGAGGGGCTTTCAAAGTTAACTTAGCTTACAAAGTCTTAAACCAGTCCACTCATGAGGTTGAAGAGTGGCCATGGAGGCAAATTTGGAAGTCCAAAATACCTTTTAAAGTAAAATGCTTTGGGTGGTTACTGGAAAGATAAGCAGTCCTGACCCTGAATAATCTGTTGAAGAGAAGGATCACATTATGCCCAAGATGTTGCTTATGTGGGGAAACAGCTGAGACTGTAAGATACCTCTTCCTTCATTGCGAAGTAACAGATCAAGTGTGGAGGATGTTTCTGGCCCTCAGTGGAATCACTTGGATTATGCCAGGAAACATAACAGCAACATTAGCAAGCTGGGAAGATGCAGGTGGGAAGCCAGAAATAGAAAGAGTTGGAGAATTATTCCAGCAAGTATATGGTGGACAGTCTGGAAAGAAGGAACTCGAGATGCATCCAGAATAGGAGTAGCTCTGTGCAGAAGATTAAAATAAACTGTGTCTTACTGTTTTGTTTTTGGGTTAGTCAATCCTACTCAGCAGAAACTGTATAAATTCTTGATGTACTAGGCTCAATATAGGAGTTTAGTATAGCTGCAGTTTCTTAAGAGCTTTATGCTATAAATATGGTTATAGTACACCCGAAGTACTATAGTGTTCTTTGGAACAGATTATAGATATATACAAGTTACCATTCTCAAAAAAAGAAGAAGGTATTTACGAAGTGAATGAGTGGCTAAATAACATCTATCAATCAAGTTCTTACTATCTAGGATGAACATACTCATTCTTTACTTAAAAAAAGAATGGAATAAAAAGGATTTTTAGTACATGTGGAATAATTTCCTACTATTCTCATTCCAAATTGTCAAAAGCACACCATTGTGGTCTTCCAAATTGCTCCGTTCTCCTTGTTAAATCTCTGCCATCTCCATTTGGTTATTGTCTCCTTCACCGTTCTTGTAACACCCAAGCCATCTCAAATGAATAGAGATTGAGATTCCAATTTGTTCAAGTTCTTAGACTATAGGAACTGAAATTTTCTTCTGATCAAAGATCTCAAGTGACAATCTATGTTAAGCAAGAGGGACCATTAGTTATGTTGGATGTATATAAAGGAATGCACTGTCCCTTATATTTGGCTTTAGACTCAAAATAATCCTTCTTTTCGGTAGAACACCAATAATCCTCCTTCTTTGCCAAATTGGTGCACTTTCAGTCCACCCCAAACGTCTGTCTCCTGCTTCAATGTGAAGGTTGTACACCTGCAAATCACGCATGGCATCTTTTATCAGTGAATGAAAAAAATGTTTTGCTCTCTCTGTTTCTCCCATCCAGGCATCTGAAGCCTAATTTAGCAAAATCCCCAAACCAAAAGGTGCTTATGTTGAAGAACATAGGAGAAAAGAGCATATGGAGACCGTTGAGAAGCTGAAAGAGAACGAAGAAAGAAAGATGGTGCAAGAGGAAGTTGAGACTGAAAAACATAAAGGAGTAAAAGGAGGATCAAATTGTCTTGCCAGAATTCATTTGGTTACTTATTTTATGCTTGTGTTGTAACAATAAGATGGAATTTGAATGGAGCTGCTAAAAAGTTTTTGCAAGATTGTTTTGAATAATAGAGCTAGTAAAAGGTTCTCGAATGTTGTAATTTCCGAAAAAGCTACTAAAGAGTTTTTGCAATACTTTGATAGAGCCCTTAAAGTAATTACAGTAAATAGGATCTTCAAGTTTTTGCAATTCTTTAATGAAGCTGCTAAAACTTTCTACAATGTTTTAATGGAATTCTTCAAGTAATTACTGTAAATAGGATCCTAAAATTCCCTTTTCTTTATCCCCTTGAAAATTCAATCTTCTCTGGATAAACCAAACTCTATATCCCAAAGCAAATTCCTAAATTAGCTATGTAACAGCCTAAGTTACTGTTCAATCAAGAGAGATATAGTAGCACTGTTGTTAGTTTGGGTGCGACCTAAGCACTCAAAGAATCTAGTTCTTTGAGCAACTATGCAAGAAGGTAGATTGTAGAAAAATAATCAACATAAGTATTTAGCATAGAAAACTCCTTGCTCAAGGAGATAAAAATCGCGATCCACCTTTGTAGGATTTTCCCAAACTCTTCCATTAAACTTGAGCCCGAACTTCTAGGTTTTAACTGCCCTTGCAACACCTAAGGAATTGTTCCCAACAATCCCGGCCTCTACCCTCTCTACTCTTCTTCTTTAATGATTCTACCCTGTCAAGAAGTCCCTTACAGATAACAAACAATACCTACTACAATCAGCTAAGAAAGGTAATCAAGATATTGTTTTGAAACCAATTGGGTATGATTTGGTATTTTGATTTTTAAGTTTCGGCTCCAATTAGGGAGTTGTGATGCTTATTTATAATCAATGAATAGAGAGACAAAGCTACTAGACATTTGGACGGAAAAGAGATTCAGTGTGTGGCAAGCATGTGAAGGTTTCTATTAAAGATAGACAGAAAATGTTGGGTGGACTAAAAGCTTACCAACTTGGCAAAGAAAGAGGACAATTAATACTCCATGTAAAAGGATAAGATTGTTTTGATCCTAGAGCGAAAGATGAGGGACAATTTTGGTCCTTTTCTCGATTGTATAAGTTACCGGATAATGTATCTTTTCGGTGGTTGGTCTATGATGCCATGTTACCAGTAGAGGAAGTTTAAGTTCTTGGTAACCCTACAACAAATTGTTCAAATGGAAATTATTCCTCATTTATGAGTTACTACATAGGAAAAAGACCACAGTTCTATTCTCAATCTGGTACTCCCAGAAGGAAAAAAGATAAGGAAACAGAAGTAGGCTGTGGTGGCGTACCATCAATTCTTTTTCCCAATATATGTTTGCTTATTTTGGATGTCTAGTCTTAAAATATCTAAAGAATTTAGGGGGAAAATCAATATCTGAAGCAACTTACGCATGATGTGTCCAAGGAAAAAGTTGTTTTCCAATGACTTCCCACTTCCTATACTTAGAACATATCACATCATCCCCTAATACCACCTCTTCTTATGATGGGTAATTATCCATATTTACTGACACCTGAATTGCAACCAAACATGTGGAGATAATCAAGAGTTTTATCTCTTTGTAAACTCTGAGCCTTTGCTTCTATTAGGTCCAAGAGTAATGGAGCACTAGGATCTATAGTTATACCGGAACATGAATTGTGAACAAACATGGGTAAACTAAAGGAGTTTGGGTAGGTGTAAGTTTGCGAGTCCTTACTTCTTTTTTGTCTGAAGAGTAAATGGTACTTTTGAATTTGGTCCTAGTAGATCTGCCACATAATTGAAGGGCACTGATAAAAAAGGATGTCTGTTCTGTTTGCTAGTTACTTTTGTTTGTTTTTCTATTGACAAACATTTTGCCTATGCGTTAACTTTTTCCCTCTTTCAGAAGAAATCCCTTTCAACAGAAAGAGAAAAAATTCGCCTGAAAGTGTAGGGACACCCTACTACCAACTTCCAAGCTTTTCTGCATTCATCTTTGTCTTTTATCAGGTCATAGAATCCTTATATTGTTTAATCAGTAGTAGAAAGGTTCTGCTGATTCACTATTCAGTATTCGCCAATACATTGGTGGTAAGTCTGGAGAGGCACAAAATTACTAAGGAGAAGCTCACTTAGGTGTCATGCCCTAGGGAAAGTACCCTTCTAGTTCTAGCTTGTTGAGTTTGCACTATCAGAGAGAATGTATTCAAATCCTTGCCGCCATCTTATATTTCCCTAAATCGTGGTGGCTAGTTCCTTTTTTTTTTCTTTCCAGAAGTGGTCTTCTAAGCATTCGGATCTACATTATTCACTACCTGATCCAATTCTGCGTGACAAGTTTTTCGAAATTCTGAATCCAGCAAGTGCAATTCAGTGTCGTAGGTAGCTTATTTCAGCTCACCTGCTGAAGAATTGAAATGCTGTTGGCTTTAAGCAAGGACTGGATTGATGAGACCCTGCATCGCTTCTAGGCTTCAGCAGTTGATCACCTTCCTAGAGATCAGGCATTTTTTTCATCTTATACCAAAAAAAAGAAAAAGGAAAAAAAAGGGGATCAAGTGTATCTGTACTTTTAACAACTGGTCCTGAATAAGTCTTCAAATTCTTGCCTGATGAGGGGACACTTGCATATTTGGAACATATTATATATTCTCATTCAACATCTGTATCTGTTAAAGAACTTGTTTCCTCTGGAAATAGAATTATGAAGATCCAAGAAGAAACATTTATATTGGTCTTTACTGCTTGTTAGGAAAAAGTGCATTACTATGACATAGCGACAGAGAAACGAAGAGATTTTGATAGAGCCATGGCAGACTTTAACAGGAAAAAGGTAAGCTTCTCCTTTCTAGCTTCATTAATTTCTCAACTAGTGCTATCACAGAAATTGAGGCAGTGTTTCCTGTTATGTGATGGAAACTTCGTGCAGGAAGGTGGAGAGTTTCAAGAGTATGAAGAAGACTGCGATTTTGATGAATAGTATCATTTCATCGTCTGTAATATTCAGTTTTAGATGTTTGGTAGGAGTAGTGTGTATTTTGGCATTATTTCTGTACATCCAACTTATCGATCTGTAGTCTCTCGACTTCATGTCTTAGCACCTTTGGTGACTGAACAAGCCTGCTTTCCCCAACCAAAGCAGAATCCACTTGGTGCTCAATTATGGGTTCTGTATGTACGTTAGCCTTCAAAGGTGTTTTTTTTTGTTTAAATTTTTCAATTTAATGTAACAGCACTTCCCATGCAGTTTTTTGCGTAAATGCTGCACATTTTATTCTAGTGAAGCAATCCTTCTCTTTGAGTGTGTATTTAACTTTTAGACTGCTGCACTATGCATTGTTAAGCATTATTCACAAAAAATTTTGAGTGATACATATTATGCACAGTTGTGAAAGCTTTTCTTGAAACAGAAAAAATATTTCTTTGTAATCAATACCTTCTTTTTGATTATAACTTTTAGCGACTAAACTTGCCTTATAGTGGTTAGTATTTCCCTCGAAATCAATAGGTTAAGATAAGTAGATGTAATTGATTATTGTTCTTGTGGGGGTTCTTTAATTTGCTGAGAGCATTTTGACCACAAAAAGTTCTAAAAAGTGCACCATTTTGCATATCATCATCTTGTGATAAACAAGTCCACATCATCCTGTGATAAACAAGTCCACTTTTTCTCTGGTCCTCTGCTGGCATCAATTTGTCATATTCCTGACTAATTCCCTTGGGGAGCATATCTTCACCGAAAATGAAAAATATGACTAGCTGGAATTTACCACAATTAAAACCATCTCCTTTAGTATAGCACAGTGAAGTCCCGATTATCGATACCTCTTTTGTCAGATTAATTGTTCAAGGCTATTCACTTTATTCGCTATTCTAAGAAACACCAATAAAAATGGGGAATGGTTTGGATTCTTATAATATAAGTATTTAAATTGCTTAATTTTACTTCATCTGTATTTTATATAAGTTTTTGCATGGACTGTCTCAATTTTGGGTGGTTTTCAATTTTGCTCCTCAAATCAGTGACCTTTAATTTTTATTTTTATAGCTCATTTAATACAAAATTTATGTCCAAAATATTCTTTGTTATGATTCAATTTCGTTAGACAAATTTTCTTAGGGAATATCTTTACCCTTATATTTTAAAAAATTCGCTAGGCACATATTATTTCTAGAAGACACAGGTTAATGCTGGTGAACTTATACCCAATACACAAATTCATGCTGCTGAACTTATGTCCCAGAAACAAATTCATAAGGTTGAACTTATGTCATGCTACCAAATTTATGCCTCTGATGCATAAATTATGTGAATTTATGCCATGAGGCATAACTTGTGCCAAAGTATGACTTGCGTTTTTTTTTTAATTGTTAGGGACATCTTTGATCGTTCATTTTTTTTTGTTACTTAAAATGCTGAATTGACAAAATTTAAGAATCATGAATTAAAACCACTTTAAAATAAAGACATCCGTGCGAATGACCCTTTTATATATGCGTTCTGATTGAATTTTTTTTTTGATTTTTAAAACTCTTTGTTCATTATTTTATGTAACTTTTTTTAAGAAAATATTGGGTGATCGATGAATTCTTTGTCAGTTAGTTTCTTATATAACCAATTCAATAATTAAAAAAAGTTTTAAAAAGTAACATTAGTGATTAAATCTAAATATATACCTCAGAAGCATTCGATAAAAATAATGTCCATCCCCTAGAGAAAAAAGAAATTATTTCTTCCGTTTTAAAATAAATGGTGCTTTTAACTTGTGTACATTCCTTAAGAAAAAAATTACTCATTCTTAAAAAGAAAAATGTATATTTACCCACTTACCCTAATAAATATCTTGAGAAAGACCTAACTCTTTAATATTTTCTTGATTATGTAAAACTCTCTCAATTTAAATAAAGGTAAAATTGAAAGAACATCATTAATACTTTCTTGATTATGTAAACCACCACTCATTTTAAAATAAAATCAAGAAGCTAAAACACAACTTATTTTAAAATGAAGTATGAATAACTTCATAAAGAATTCTCACCATTGAATTTCGAGATCTAAATGGTTGGATTATAGTTATTATTAATTTGTCACATATTTATAAAAAAATTTAGTCAAATCGTTTTAATAGACATTCTTGATCATCCTTCAAGAATTGACATGTCATAAATTAGATTGTAAAGAAAAATTGTCTCATCGTATACATTGATTTATTATTGCTTTCATTGCAATTATTCCTCAAAGCGTTTAAATACGAGAAGGTTTGGGTCTTAGCTTTAAAAAATTATATATATATATATATATATATATATATAAAATATTATAGACAGAATTGATTAATTGAGAAAAATTAAAAATTTAAGTTTGTCTTAGTTAAAGTTTCAAGTTAAAAGTTGCAATGAAAAATAGTAAATTGTGTGCAAAGTATATTATTTAAAACGGGTAATTTTATTTCAAACGGGTAATTTGAATGTGGATTTGTTTATGTATTGGTCTTGACATATCAAAAAACTCTTTAGTTATAAACCACCATACTAATACTCAATCCAAGTACATGAGTGTTAGAAATTAATATTTTGTTAAGAATATGCTGAATTGCTTAGATTTCTTTTGAGATTTACATCTTCAATGTGTTAGAACATGCGCAACAGAAGTAAGTAATATGGATCAATCAACTTACATGGATAACTAGATAATAACAATAAGTTAGGTTATGTATTACGACCTTCTTGAAGCTATTGCACAAATCGTCCAACTCGTTCTCCAAGTCTGTCATCTTTTGCTATAGCCTCAAAAATCTCCGAGTGGAGAATACTTGTGTGGAAAAATACTGGTTCTCAGAAAGGTGAATTTTTCATGGAGGAAGAGGGTCCTATTTAGAGCCACATTTTGGGGTGTAAAACCCTAATCCCAAAACGTGTAGGATTCTTTCTCTTCAAGTGATTGTACACGTTTTTGGGCTATCACCAAACCCAAAACTTGTACAACTTTCTTTTTAGAAGTTTACCAAATTCTTATAGGATTTTACTGCTTTTAGAAAACTGATTTCTTCCTTTCTAAGTTCATTAATTAATTAGGCATAACAGAGATTATAAATTTAATTACTGAGCCTTCCAATTATGGTATTAATTTATAAAAGAAATGAATAACCTAATACAATATATTACAGATCATTTCAATAAAAACTTATGATTGCACTCCTTAGTATAATTTTAAAATTTTCATCAAATCATATTTAACTCCTCATGTTAAGATTACAGATAGAATTAATTGTCTGATTATTTAATTCATTGATTAATTTAATTCTTTTATGCTTAATTTATTTCATATGACGGATATAAAATCCACTTGCAGGGTTTTCACATAAAAACTTATAAGCAACTATAAAGGGGTATTCAATCTCAAGGTTGAAAACATGGATTTCATCAACTAATTATTATTTCACAAATATCATTTGTCATCATCCAATCTATTAGAAATATTTTAACTTAAAAAAGAGTTTCACCCTTTTGATAGATCAAGATAACAAAAAAATTACATTGATCATAATAATTATATCAAAATTAAGAGTATAAGTACATTTAATGATCTAGAGAAGATGTTTCATAAAATTCAGAACACAAACAATAATCTCTTTTTGGTCCGTTCAATACACACAAAGTATACTAGCACAAGAAGTTGGAACGCGACCGTTTTCATAATCAAGAATAAATTATATTTAATCTTGTCCTAAAATCATTAAGATGTTTATCCAACCTCATCTTTGAGCGTGAACATAATTTCTTATTTATAAGAATCGACAATTTATTCTTCCGTGCATGAGTCATAAAACTTGATGATGTCCAAATTCACTCCTCATTAGGAGAGAGTGTACGCGATCATCGCAACATAATTTACCCAACTCGTGAGTCGGGGTCGAATCCATAGGGAATGAAGATTAATGGCAACAAAAATTATTTATCAAATTGAACCAAATAGCATCATTATTTTAAAACTAGGAAAGTAAATATTGGGGATTGTAAGATCATGATTTGAAGTCAAACTCAACAACAAACAGGGCAACAAAATTCGGAGTAACAAGAAGAGTGAGCACTAAGGGTGTGCTATTGACGGGCATTGATAGGATTGGGGTTAACTAGAAATTGAAAGCATTACTTATGAATATAAATTGTTGTGGATAAGGTGGCATCCGATGTTTCTCAACCAATTGGGCTCCTTTTGCCTCTGGTTTTCTCAAACCCCAAGGTCCCATACAATTCAATCACTACGACTTGGGTAAGAAGTAAGCTATCTCTAGCCTTAATTCTTCAATAGGTGTATGAAAGTGGGTATTGACTATATCCAGCTCAATCCCACACAATCAAAATTTAAATACCCACCATTGTTTTCTCATCCATATTCTATTCCTCTTTTTCATGGAACAATAGAATAAGTAAACACTATCTATACTTGTGATTATAAATATTTCAATTATAATTTGGAGAGAATAATAGATTTATGCTAAATAAGTAATTCTAAGATTAAAGTAGCAACATACAATCCATTCTAGCCCCTATCATGCACACACCCCTAACAAGAGGTTTAGCTACTCATAGATGAAAAATAAGAGATTAAACCAATAATGGAATCATTGTCATTCATCATTACATAGAAACTTCAAGATCAATTTGTTCTTCAATGGAGGTTTACCTTAGAAAGATGAAGGAAAAATCTCTCACTTCTCTCTATCTTTTTCTCTCTCTAAAATTCAATTCAAAACTAACTATCGAATGGAATGTTCTATTCTTTACAAAAGTTGTACAAAAATAGGGTAAAGCTGCTCCTATTTTCTTGTGAATGTATGCCCATTTTACCCTGAGAAGTATCTAAAATATCCTTGTACCAGAGTTGGACCATTTTACCCTTTTCAGCATGGCCTTACTTGCGCGGCACCTGCTTCTATGAGGCGCAAGTTGTTCACAACTCAGGGCCATAGGATTAGATGGGTTTTTGCATTTGGCACCTATATTTCGCAGGTGCTGACCCGAGTTCCGCATGTGCTCCTTCAGCCTTAATGTAATGTCTTCCTGTGTTTGGCCTACGTTTCGTAGGTTTCATCCTGCAAAGCGTATGTCCTCTTCATTCAGTACCATAATTTTTGTTCAATTCCTTTGCTTTATCTATTTAAATTGAATACCTGCAAAAGTCAAAGAGAAAGGGTATAAAACCTTCCTAAATGACTTGAAAATCAAGCAAAAGCTCACACTTAAAAGCCTAATGAGTTGGTAAACTACCAGCTCATCAAACCCCCAAACTTGAACCATTGCTTGTCCTCAAGCAAGGTATTTCTTCGCAGATGAAAAAAATTAAATTAAGCATGTCACACCACATGAGTTATGTACAAGGACTACCAGGACTAAGACAACGCCAAAATCGCACACCGACTCAAAGAAAAAAAAAGACTCTACAATTTTGCAAATGCTTCAAGAGGTAACCATAAACAATTGACATGATCCACAAGTGTTTCTTTCATTCAAAACAAGAGGGAATGGCTAATCAAAACAAGCGCACGTAGCATCTTAAGTCATTGAAAATTTACGTTCAAGACTTGCCATGAAGTTCACTGCACACTCATCTCAGTCACTTCTTCCACTTTGAACTCATTTAAGTTTGTACCTCAAAGAAGTGATGCCACTCACATAAAGAGAGAATTCCATTTTATTTTTTCATGCGTTTCTCACATAGAGATTATAAGATGGCGCAAATACTCTCACTCTCATAAGGAAATTTAAGTGCATGCAAATTGACCCATAGGCTTGCCCTTCGTGTAACTCGCCACTAATATAGAATTGCTACACTCAAAATTATTTAGGACTTGGGGGTCATAATGAAGGCTAGGGTAAATGTAAGATGACTTTTTTAGTTCTAGTGACTAGAACCTCCTTAATGTCCTTTTGTGAACACTTCTGCATACTTCATTTCATTACTGAGATCACCCCACCTTATTTCTCCTTGATCAACCTCATCACTTTTATATTAAGAACCACCTTTTTAGCACATTGGTTTCCACCATTAGCCTCATATAAGAAGAGGTAGCACCTTTCAACTATTATTTTTCTTCTAATGTTTAGAGGTTTTTCAATCAACCATTTCATTCATTTTATCTCAATTTGGTGCTACCTTACATTGAAGCTCACATATTTCTTTCCCAATTTCTTTTGCAAACCCCTAAATTTAGGCTTTTTCCTCTTTTCTCCCTTAACTATCCCAAAATTTTGGGCTTCAAGCCCCATTTTTTTCATTTCACCACTAACACTTGGGAGGATGGGTGCCAAAAGAGGGATTACAAAAAGGAGAATAGACTTGTAATGTAGTTTCCAAGAAAAGGGTCACAGACTCAAACATGGGCTAGCAAAGAAATACATTCAAGGAGGTCATTTTGGTGAAGTGACTATTCAAGGAAAGCCTAAGATCATGTTCTAAGTGTATCCACAACTAGAATTTTGCCTTGAGTCACACTTAGAGCAAGTTCTAGACAATCGTGCATACAAGAGAATTAAGCTAAAAACCTCACCACACAAGGCATCATACTCCAAGGAGTTCACACAATTTTGACAACCATATCAAGAGCATGACTTTGGATAGGTCAGCATGTGAATCAACAAGCCAAACAAGGAATGTGCAACTCATGACAAAGAGTGCTCAATTTTTGAAGTCAAATGCCCCTTTTTCCTCATAATCCATTTTCAATGCCATTTTAAAATTTTTTTTTTGGTAGCTCTTAAAAGCAACCGCAATAAAAGACTCAAAGACATGACATTTTCCCTTAAAAAAGTTGCCTCTCAATCTATCATGGGAAAATATCACCCAGTTCGACAACAAAAAAAAGAAAAGGAAAGAAAATTGCTCCTTGGGAAAGCATCATGTTATACAAAAACCCTTGGAGTTTATTTGCTAACTGCTATGAAAAAAGATGATTATTAAGACATGGGCCATGGAACATTTGGCAATTTAACATGGACTCAATCAATGGCACTAACAAGTCAAAAAGCAAAAACTACCCGACATAAACCAATCATAAGAGAAAACACCCCTAACTAGAAACTTACATTTTCCCCAATGTACAAGTCAAGAATAGAAAGAGAAAGAAAGCTCCTTGAATCATTTAATGAGGCAAACACGGGATTTATGAGTAGGTGGTCTCGTCAAAAGATCCATGAAGTAGTCTCTGTTGGGGGAGGCATCAATGGATCGGGTGGAAGCTCGAGTGGCTTGCCTGATGCAGGAGCTACCTAACGATCCAGAAGAGTCCTAATCTCATGTAAGAGTATACAAGGGGCTTCCAATATGGGTCACCCGAAGTGGTGACCTTATGAAAAGTCCGCATCCTAGGGTGGTGTGGTTTACTATGGTACATCTCTTCATCAGACCACAACTTAGATGAGCTATCATATCCCACCCACCAATCATCAAGTGGACTCCTTCTGTGTTCTGGTTGTTCATTATCGGCTGTTGGGATGTTCATGTCAACACCTTTAGGTGATAGCAATTCCTTGTGCCTGTTCACTTCTTCTCTCAAGGAAGCCACTTTATTTTCAAGGACATTCACTTTAGCACAGAGGCCTTCTAATTTGTCAACTATCGGCTTCATGGCCTTTCAAATAGCCTGTTTAATCATAGCAGGGATGGGCTTTGTCAATTTCAACAATTGAGCATTGTGAGCATGACCATTTGTGCCATTTGCAGGAGGCTTTTTGCTGGTGGGGGGTTGGCTCTAGTGGCTGGTGATGAAACTGTTGCACTTTTAGAGGACCTTGAAAGTGGAGGACTATCTGGTTCCACAGTTAACTTGGGATGCTTTGAAATTGGGGCATCCTTATCTGTCTTGGTGGCCAAAGTAATCACTCCCTCAGCTCTCACTGTTCTATCTACTAGCCGGAATAGAGGGCAGTTGGCCCGACGACAAAGCAGACTAATGAGAATGGGATAGGGCATAGAGGTTGCTTTTTGCCTTGCCTTCTTTTTGAATTGCTCCGTGATAATATCCTCCACATTGATGTGTCTATGATCAATAATGCATGCTACCAGGATTGCAACCTCAATGGGAACACATGTTGTGTTTTTGCAGGGAAGGATATGGGTGCATACTAGATCAAGCCATATTCGAGCTTCAAAATTGAGATCATGGTGCTGAATTATTCCTTTTGATACTGTTCACTGTGGTTGACTTGCAACAATGTATCAACCACCAATTTAAACTGATTATCTTTTTTTGCCAGCTTTCTTTTGAACTCTAGACTTGGACGCACAAGATCATCCAAATAAATAGAGTTGATTTCCTTTGGGTGATGTGAATTTCTTGGCTCCGTACTAGCACGGACAGTAAGAATGGCATCATATCCACTTGGAACTTTTGCTTTAAGATATCCTACCATGCCCTATAAGAGGCAAAAGTAATCACTCCCTCAGCTCTCACTGTTCTATCTACTAGCCGGAATAGAGGGCAGTTGGCCCGACGGCAAAGCAGACTAATGAGAATGGGATAGGGCATAGAGGTTGCTTTTTGCCTTGCCTTCTTTTTGAATTGCTCCGTGATAATCTCCTCCACATTGATGTGTCTATGATCAATGATGCATGCTACCAGGATTGCAACCTCAATGGGAACATATGTTGTGTTTTTGCAGGGAATGATATGGGTGCATACTAGATCAAGCCATATCCGAGCTTCAAAATTGAGATCATGGTGTTGAATTATTCCTTTTGATACTGTTCACTGTGGTTGACTTGCAACAATGTATCAGCCACCCATTTAAGCTGATTATCTTTTTTTGCCAGCTTTCTTTTGAACTCTAGACTTGGACGCACAAGATCATCCAAATAAATAGAGTTGATTTCCTTTGGGTGATGTGAATTTCTTGGCCCCGTACTAGCACGGACAGTAAGAATGGCATCATATCCACTTGGAACTTGTGCTTTAAGATATCCTGCCGTGCCCTATAAGAGGCATAAAACTCCCCACCAACTCTAGAAAGTAAGGGTCCAAGGGCATCGTGAATGGCTCCCAATCACACATTTGGAATTGGTCATAAATATTTGGGAAGTCATCTTTGAAGGATTCAACCTCAAATCGAGCCTCTGCAGTGATGGACTGTTTCTCCTTTAAGTGGACATAATAATTCTTCATCTTATTAAGCCCAAAACGAATTTGATTTATTTTATTGGCCTCATCATCGTCTTCTCCCTGAGATGTGGCATCAGTCATCAGGGCTTTCCCTTTACCTTGTTATCTAGAGGTGGACATTATTTTGCAAGACAATGTTATCGCCACAAGCAACTATTTTTTTTATTTTCTAATAAATGAAAGTTAAAGGTAACAATTACGCTCAGCTAAGGAAAAGAAATTAAAAGAATGGATGAAAAACAAAATGAAACATCAAAATCAATAACTGGCAGCACTTGCATTCGCAGGTGGCAACCCACGATTCGCAGGTGCATCACCGGTCTGCAAAAGAAACCAAGCCAGTAGCCTTCTAGAGCCTGCATTTCACAGGAGCGGATCATGAACCACAGGATAGAGACAATGACCTGAAAGTCAAAATCTCAACTACGCTTCGTCCTACGTCCCGCAGATTGGTACCTACGATCCGCAAATGGCCAGTAGTGGCCACATCAAATTTTCAAGGTTAAATTTTTCCATCTAACGGGTACTCAGACTTCCCCAAAAGGTCTATCAATTAAATCAACAACCACAAAGACTATTGGGACCACTCAATGCCTTTTGTTAAGAAGGACGTTACCCCATCTATCATCAGGAGATGTCTAGTGCCCAACCCAACAACTTTTAGCTACTCAACTTCAAAACTTACTCAACACATCACATTTTACACACTTCAAGCAACAAAAAAGAGAAGAATGAAGAAAGACGTCAACCCATCTATCGTCGGGAAAATTTTGAACTCCAAGCATCTGGGTTACTCAGATTTCACCCCAACTATTATATCAAAACATAAGGCATACACAAAAGATAGAACATTATTACAAGTAGTTTTACCCACATGTTGCGATTTAGTCTCCCCAACCATACCCACAACAAAGAAGGATATTCCAAAAAAAAAAAATAAGAAGGGCAATGGGGAACATGGGTCAAGAAAATTTGAAATTAACATGCTTCCTTTTGTACTAAAATCCTCAAATAGAAAGAAAATCGAGAATAATAAGCACACCTACCAAGTGAGAAGAGAGAAAAATAAAAAGATTGAGAATTTAAAGTCTTTTTCAACAATGGCCAACACGAATAGCTTGACTTTCTTTTTTATTTAGTGAGAGCGTAGAGAGAGTTAGTGAAGTGAAGAAAATGGTGAAGGGTGGTGGTTTTTATAGATGGAATGGGTGTTGAAGTGATTGGTGGGATTAATGGTGGAAGTAAATGGAGTAATGGGAAAGGCGAATGTGTGGAAAAGTGGTGTCATGGGGAAGATGAAATGGTAATTGATTGACGGGTTATGGGGAAGAGAAAAAGGTGGTTTTTGGAAATTGGGGAAGGATTTCAATCGATTTAGGGAAACCATGGATCGGGTCAGTCAACGGGTAGGTCAACAATTAAATGATTTGACTTACCTGCACTTGCGTTGGACCTGTGGCCGTAGGTGGGTACCTACATTTCGCAGTTCCAAGTGAAGGTTGGCCTAGTGTTGCTCAACTTTCTGGTTGCGATCTGTGCCTGGCTTGCACTTCGCGGATAACCACCTGCATTTCGTAGGTGACTCACATTTCACTTTCTATTTTCTAGATTTTCGTCCAGGTATTCTGGCTCAAGTCTGTGCCAGACCTGTGTTTCATGGGTTGGCACCTGCATTTTGCAGGTGAGGCGCAGAAACCTTCCATTGTTTTTCAACTTTCTGGACCTTTTTTGCGACTGGTTTTCACTTTGCGCATTAGCACCTGCATTTTGTAGGTCTCACGCAGTGCTTGCTCTATTTTTCTTTCACTTGGTTTCTTATCCAATCTTCCTACAAAATAAAAATAACACAAATATCAAAGCATCAAGGTAAAAACACTAGGATTGCCACCCAAGAAGTACCTTATTTATCATCATGGAACAATGGATACCTCCTCAATCATCAATTCTCTGGAGGGTCATCCTCCGTATCAACTTCATCCTCACTTTTTTGTTTTGCTCCTCCTCTTCATCGAGGACCGCTATCACTTTACATTCATCCGGGAGTTTTGTGGGTTGACACATATTGAAGGTGACTTCTTCACTACCCACTCTAAACTTTAGCTCCGCTAGCTCCACATCAACCAACGGTCTCGCTGTGGCTAGAAATAGTCACCCCAAAATGATGGGCACCTGTCACGACCCAAAATGGACGGGTCGTGCAGGCACCTACATTGACTCTACTCGATGGGAGAACTCTTACAAAAAATTATCATTAATATACAAAAAGAAATTTCCTTAATGTGAATAATAAAATGTTTCTGAAAAGCTCCCTATCTTTTAAAAGCTTTGGTGGAACCCATCGACAACCCCTTAACGTTGGCACCAACTTTAACTTAGACACCTCAACTAAAACTTATTCATTTTAAACACCTCATTTAGAGTTTCGTTGTGCTACTTCTTATTAATCAACGAAAATCTCAAGAACAAAATACAAGATTCCCTAAAAAACATGACTCTCCCAAGATCTAGCCTAGACAGGTACAAGAGCTCTAATTGAATATTTGACAAGACAAAAAGTCCCAGCTTTGTTTGAGAAGAAGAACACGGAAGCTAGTGCTGAGTACTCCACACCAATCAAAAAACTTCAAACCTGCCACAACCTACACCAAAAAGGTGCAGAAAGTTCATATTAGTACACCACACGTACTGGGAGGCATCATCGACCGACTAAGTTAAATTAATGCAACAACATAAAAATCACATACAATCAATGTCATTAAATTTAACAATTACTTTACTCCTACAACATCGTACTAAGTGTAACTACCACATTGCTGTTCTTAAGCCTTACCAAGGTTTATGCAATTACTTTAAAAACCTACTCGTTATTAAATCCTTCTATCTGCCTCCCTCCATTTCCGCTACAGCGCAGGCTCCGACCACTATAGTGGTCTTGCTGCTGCGGTGATGTGTCCGCTGCAGCACTATTCTATTCAGTCAGTAGTCAATTTTCCTAGTCTGGTTCTGTTTTATTCTTCCATACAATTTTTGTAACACATTTACCTCCTTTACCACTTCCCTATGGTCGACTAAGTTCGTCCATTATCATTTGTTACTTATTTAATTAGGCACAGAATTTCCAACTCTTCCTAGTGAGGTACATAAGATAAATAATATACTCACTATTCCCAATAACTCACTATATTTGTTTAAACCCGCCATACCATTTCTGTAACCCACCAAACTATTTAAAACAACATACAATTCACAAATACAGATTAGCAGATTCAAGAACACATAAGAAATCATCAACATCTGCCAAGAGAATCAACCTTTCAAATATTAAAGTACATGCACATACCTGTCCTCATACCACAAATGCCATGAAGTATCATACCTTGACCATATAGCCGTATACAATATCCAAACATGTCCCTCGCCTTAGACCCGAATCATGTCGGTATATTCTGTATCACACTTGTATACTTGTACCTTTCTGTATCTGCAATCGTATCTATATCAAACCATACCCGCACAATCTCTATCTCACAATCATATCATCGGTGATATACCGGGCACACGCCTCTGTCATGTCAGTATACGCACATGCTAGAGGGTCTTATGCTTGCCCTTTCAGTCATGACCTGCAGGGAACCCTAGAAATCCATGTACTGTACACCCAGCTGTATGAAACATTCATTATACCTATCTGTGTACTCAACTCGTACACCCAGCCGCATGGTCTTATGGCTGTACGTGTCCGTGTACTCACTCATACCGCTCGCCCGAATGGTCACCTTGGGCACGAGCCACTCATATATCCAATCCTTATTTGGAATCTGATCGTATTAAGCTGTTCATCTAAATTCCTTACCTTTGACCCTGGGCCTCTCATTCACCATCATATCATTGATTTTCCTTTCGTGTTATCCACTATCTCAGTCATACGTTTGTTCGATATCAACTCGCCTCTCAATTTTGGGGTTCACATCATAGCATCATAAATAATAAATCACACTTGATATCAGTTACACATTCATATCAACAAGTAAGATCACTTGTATAATCCGAACCTAAGCTCTTACCCAACAGTAATAATCATAGTTACATTAGCATATAAACGAAATTACAACTTGTCCCGGTTGGTGGTTTGGGCTCCGCTGCAGCGACATCACAGCCGTTACAACGGTCTCGCTGTAGTGGTATAATACCTACTGTGGCAATACTACTGGCAGTACTGTGACCAGTCCTCATTCCAGTTTCTTCCCCGTTTTATTTCTTTCCCATCTAGGGTCTTGTTCTCTATGATACCCACTATCATGAAAATAATATCATACCAAGCTTATTTCCATAATTAACTTGCCATAGTTCCACCATTAATATGAACAACACCATCATCAATCCAGACTATACCACACCAACCACAACATATTCAAGCCATTACACAGGGTATAACTATCCAAATTTACTATTTCAACTTCCACTATGTCATAGTTATAATTTATCAATCATTCATTTAATTGCATCTCCTAAACACGATCTACATGATTATTTGTTCGAGATTTTAAATTTAGAAAGGATGATTCCATAATTTATACACCGGGAGTATTTCTAGTCACCATACTCGAAGGATAATCTACACACCGTTGGTTTGGTTCAACATACGCCCTTAAACATGGACTAATTATTCTGTTGCAATCTCTCCCCTAGGGTTTTCTCATTATGGGATATCACTACCCCTTTTCTAATCCGCTCAGTCTTAGAATCTCATCAATTTTAGTTAACATACAATGATGTAATTAAGTTATAATCCTACTTATCAAAACCATATCAATTATACACACGTATATGTTTAGCTAATCAAAGTCTAACGCAAGAGCGAGTAAGCCACAACCTACCTAGGCGCCAAGCTATCGTCCATACGTTCCGAACTGTAGGACTGCATCATTTTCTTGATTTCTCGCGAGAGTTCCTAGCTATGGAGGTTGAATCTCCTCCTCTTGAACCTTCTTATTTTTCCCTGAAGAATCTATTTTCTATTTTTAGGGATTTTTATTAAGCCCTCCTCAGAGACTAGGTTTTCAAAATCTTAATTGAAATAGGATTGCAGATTTCTGGTCTGCATCATCCGCTGCAGTGGTTCCGCTATGGCGGAAGACGTTTCACTGCGGCGGACACCCACTTGGGTCCACCGATTCGTGACTAAGACCATTCAAATTTACTCTTTTGCACCCTTCATCTCTCGGGAATGTATTTCGAATTCCTAATAATTTAAATTTGCCCATTTTTAGGTGGTTGGAATACCATAACTGCTGGGGGGGTCGTTACATCAGATACTAATTAAAAATTCATT
The DNA here is from genome assembly GCA_035772735.1 of Datura wrightii. Taxonomy (NCBI): domain Eukaryota; kingdom Viridiplantae; phylum Streptophyta; class Magnoliopsida; order Solanales; family Solanaceae; genus Datura; species Datura wrightii. The sequence continues at coordinate 7,729,746 of JASDFA010000008.1, read as the reverse complement.
CATCCCCAAATGACGGTAAGATATTGAAGCGCCCAAGTTGACATTTAACAATGGTCATAAATTCTTCTCACTTCTAGCCAATGTCGGGACTTTTTGGCTTTTGCATCTCGGACTTCGGGCCGAATATTATTGGAACCTCTTTATTCACCTTGCTCTTGATTTTTTCCACGTGTAGCTGATAATTCTAGCGTAGTTATAATTATTCGTCTGGGCTTAACTAAGACTTGAGCATTAAATTATGTCATTACCCTTCCTTTGATGTTACAAATTTTTATCTCTACTCAGATGTCCTAGGTATTACCGATTTTGTTAGACGGCTCAGACCTATCATTTTTGAAATGGCGGGGTCTGCAGTGGAATCCCAACTATCACTGTTTTTAATCATCCGCTGCAGCGGGTGTGTTTCCCGCTATAGCGGTTCCGCTACAGTGAAAACATGGTCTACTGCAGCGGATGATGGGGTCAGTTAAATTTGAAGTTTCATTATTCACCCTTTCCACTTCTATTTTGAGCCAATCCTCTCAACTCTCCCGACGATTTCTCTTGATTTCTCAGGTAATTGCAACCCTCATGGCTTTTTTACTTCATTCGTTAGTGAATGTCTGTCGTATATTGCCTATTTACTTCATTTTTTGGGTAGTTATAGGGAGATAGGGGTAAATTCTCTTATTTTGAGTTCATGACTAGATTATCGTAGCATGCTAGTTGTATTACATTCTCAAGTGTTCCCTACTACTCTCTGCATGATTCTAGGCAGTTACATGAGCTGTGGGGGTCAAAAATAAGGGGGTTTGGGGCGGGTGGTGGTGGTTTGATTTCTTTGTAGATTTCAGGCTCGAATCCATGCTCCATTTGGGTGGAAAATAGTCATTATGGCTTGGGAAAGTTTTCTCCTTTCCCAATCTGTAGTAAATTCGAAGAATACAGAGATTGAAATTTCAACCTCCATTGATGGGGTCCGAAGGTTTGGGGAAGATGATGTCCACTGCAGCGGAATAGTGATCGCTATAGCAGTATCATTATAGTGGACCTTCTTCCACTATGGCAAACTCACTACAATAGACATGAGTCCGCTGCAACGGTTCGCCTGGGCAGTGGCTACCCTGTGAACTCTGACTTCTCTTTTTCTCCCATACTTCATTCCCCTAGTTTTTCAGTTCCCTTTCTAATGCTCATTATTAATACAGGCTTGTTACTATGGCTTCTTCTAGCAGCAGTAACCATACTGAAGACTACATCCATTTCATGAATGACCAGTGTCACTTCTAACACAATGAACATGCCACGAAAGACTTGTTGTATGAGAGGAGTTCTGTCATGTAGGATGTGGAGGAGAAAGCACCGGAGTTTAATGCCCTCCTTCATGAGATTGGCTGGGGCCCATTGGTGGAGGACCCAAGTATGGCTAATAAGGCCTGAGTGAGGGAGTTTTATGCCAACCTCTGCATAATTGGTTGGAGCCGGGATGAACTGGTTGCTTATATCGGGGGCATGCGGATCACCCTGACCCCTGCCGCTATCAACAACGCTCTAGGTCTGCCAAACCCTCCCGAGACTGAAAGGCTCGTGATGTAAGTGGGAATGGGAAGTGGCTAGTGGATACCCTGGTGATGGAGGAGCAGAGGGCTACAACCAATTAGGGTATTACTAGGACGGGTATCCAGAGTACCTGTTTTATTATGGAGGCTAGAAGGTGGCTCAATCTAGTGTCTCGGAGGATCCGCCTGTCCTCCAATGCCACGGACGTGACCTACCCTTAGGCATTGGTGGTGGACACTATTTTGAGTGGGGTAAGGGTGAATGTGGGGGCCCAAATTATTGAGGAGTGGAGGTACTTCCATACAAAGACCATTACTGACCTACCGTTACTTCCATACAAAGACCATTACTGGCCTGCCGTTTCCTTCCCTTATTACCAGACTATGCAAGCGGGTCGGCGTCCATATGGAGTCCCGAGATGTCATTATAGACTGCGACAGGCCTTTTGACCCTCTGAGGGTGAAGGGGACTACAGGAAGGTGCAGGAAGAAGAGGAAGTATGCCTCAGTTGAAGGTGATAGTGAGGACAACTCTTCCAGGCCCGTGGGGCCGTTCGAGAGGATAAAGGCCGAGATGGAGGCCATGCAGGAACTTCTCGGAGGGTTGATCAGACCTCCTTCCCCCAGCAGGCCTTCTTCTAGTCAACCCTCAGGTGCAACAACTGCCAATCCAGGAGAGATGTAGGGCGATTTCCACTCTAGCCCAGACCCATGTTTAGCTTTGGGAGGACTTGGAGCGGGAGAGGAGGAGATGACACTCTCGGGATAAGCTGTTTGTTAGCATGTGGAAAGGGATCAAAAAGATCCTGAATGCCCTAGCTCTCAGGGAAAGGCCACCCAGGTGACTCGACAGGATCTGCCCGAGTTCTCCTTCCTTAGCGGGTTCAAGGAGGGAGCAGATGATGAGGCCGACAGCGGTAGTGATGAGGCCTCCAGCTAGATGAGTCCCAGTGTTTCCCCCCTATTTTGGCTGTTATAACTTCTTTTGGTTAGCTCCCATTTGGGCTTGTAAGACACTCTTATTTCCTTTTCTGGTTTTTGTTACTGAATGATAATACTGGTTCTATCCTAATGTACGAATGCCCATTTTGGCATCCTTAGACATTGGTTGTGTCGGCCCTCTTTATAGTAGCAGTTTACCTATATTCTCATTGCTTATCTGTTATCTCTAGGTTTTATTTGTTTATCAGATGTTCATAACAGGGAATTTTGAAATTCTAAATCCTGGCATTCTGCCTTACCATGTCCGCTATAACGGTCATCTTACTGCGACAACTGTACCTTTTCCGCTATAGAGGGTCTGCTGCAGCGAGACAACCTTCACTGCAACAAAACTCGCTAAGAAGAACAAGTGTTATAACAAGAATTCTTTCGTCTCTTTGGTCAACTCAAGTCAGTCCCACGCACCAGTATTATTGCAGGTTTTCACTAATCACTCCTAGGCAGATACCAATTAGACCTGTCAAGATACCAATTGGAATCTTTCATATACAAATTGGACTCAACTCGAGTAATTGACATAACCGGATAACACAATAGGAAAGAAATAAGTGTAACTTCCTAAATGACTTATAGCTTCACGAGGATTAGATGTGCATGTTTACACACCAATCTGCAGGAGTCTACTCATCATTGCTCTTGTACTTATGGACCGGTAACCTAGACGCTATGATACCAGCTTATCATGATCCAAAATGAACGGGCCGTGAGGGCACGTACATCGACTCTACTCAATAGGAGAACCCTTACAAAACATTATCATTAATATACAAAAAGAAATTTCCGCTACTTCTTATTAATCAATGAAAATCTCAAGAACAAAACACAAGATTCCCCCCCAAAAACATGACTCTCCCAAGATCTAGTCTAGATAGGTACAAAAACTCTAATTGAATACTTGACAAGACAAAAAGGCCCAGCTTTGTCTGAGAAGAAGAACACAGAAACTAGTGCTGAGTACTTCATGCCAATCAATGAACTTCAAACCTACCACAACCTACACCAAAAAGGTGCATCAAGATAGTATCAGTATACAACATGTACCGGTAGGCATCATCGGCCAACTAAGGTTGGTTAACAGTACAACATAAAAATCAACATATAATCAATGTCATTAAATTTAATGATTACTTCACTCCTACAACATCGTACTAAGTATAACTAGAACTTCTTAAGCCTTATCAAAGTTTATGAAATTTCTTTAAAAACCTATTCGTTGTTAAATCCTTCTATTTGCCTCCCTCCATTTCCTCTACAACGCAAGCTCCAACGGCTACAGCAGTCCTGCTGCCGCGGCGATGTGTCTGCTGCAGTGTTATTCTATTAAGTCAGTAGTCAATTTTGCTAGTCTGGTTCTATTCAATTCTTCCATACCTCCTTTACCACTTTTACCACTTCCCTATGATCGACTAAGTCCATCCATTATCATTTGTTACTTAATTAGGCACGAAATTTTTGATTCTTCCTAGTGAGGTACATAAGATAAATAATCTACTCACTATTCCTGATAACTCACTATGTTTATTTAAACCCGTCATACCATCTTTTGTAACCCACTAAACTATTTAAAAGAACATACAATTCACAAATACAAATTAGCATATTAAAGAACACACAAGAAATCATCAACATCTACCAAGAGAATCAACCTTTCAATTATTAAAGTACATGCACATACATGTCCTCATACCACAAATGCCATGAAATATCATACTTGGAACATATAGCCATATACAGTATCCAAACATGTCCCTCACCTCAGACTCGAATCATGTCGGTATATTCACCCTTGTATACTTGTACCTTTCTGTATCTGCAGCCGTATCTATACAAACCATACCTATACAATCTCTGTCTCACAATCATACCATCAGTGATATGCTGGCCACACACCTCCGTCATATTAGTATATGCATATGCCAGAGGGTCTTATGCTTGCCCTTCCAGTCATGACCTGCAAGGGACTCTAGAAATCCATGGACTGTACATCCAGCCATATGAATCATTCATCATACCCGTTTGTGTACTTAAGTCACACACCCAGCTGCATGGTCTTGTGGCTATACCTGTCTTTGTAGTCACTCATACCGCTTGCCCGGACGCTCACATTGGGCATGAGCCGCTCGTGTATCTAATTCTTATTCAGAATCTGATCGTATTAAGCTGTTCATTTGAATTCCTTACCTTTGACCCTGGGCCTCTCTTTCACCATCATATCATTGACTTTCCTTTCATATTATCCACTATCTCAGTAACTCGTTCCTCCTATATTAACTCTCCCCTAAATTTCGGGGCGCACATCATAGCATCACAAATAATAAATCACACATGATAGGAGTTACACATTCATATCAACAAGTAAGTTCACATGCATAATTCTGAACTCAAGCTCTTACCCAACAACAATAATCAGAGTTCTATTTGAACATACACAAAATTACAACTTGGCCCGCTCGCTGGTTTGGGCTCCACTGCATCGATCGTATTAAGCTGTTCATTTGAATTCCTTACCTTTGACCCTGGGCCTCTCTTTCACCATCATATCATTGACTTTCCTTTCATATTATCCACTATCTCAGTAACTCGTTCCTCCTATATTAACTCTCCCCTAAATTTCGGGGCGCACATCATAACATCACAAATAATAAATCACACATGATAAGAGTTACACATTCATATCAACAAGTTCACATGCATAATTCTGAACTCAAGCTCTTACCCAACAGCAATAATCAGAGTTATATTTGAACATACACGAAATTACAACTTGGCCCGCTCGCTGGTTTGGGCTCCACTGCATCGACATTACTGCCGTTATAGTGATCTCGCTGCAGCGGTATAATACCCGCTGCAGCGATACTGCTGGTAGTACTGCGAGCAATCTTCATTCCAGTTTCTTCTCCATTTTGTTTCTTTTCAATATAGGGTCTTGTTCTCTATCATACCCACCATAATGAGAAGAACATCATATCAAGATTATTTTCATAATCAACTTGCCATAGTGCCACCATTAATACGAACAACACTATCATCAATCCAGACAATACCATATCAACCACAACATATTTGTAATACCCCTAAATATCTAAGATTAGACCCGAGGGTTGAAATGGAGAAAAATAGAATTTTCTGCACCAGGTGACAGGTTGAGTCATCTAGTGAACCGTAAGGTACACCACAGGTTGTTAGGTGACTCATGGGAAAGAGGGAAGGTTTGGTTGAATTTTTGGGTCGGGGATTGACCATGGGTGCAGCCACAAGTCATGGTCAGCACACGAGTCGTTAAGTTGGCTGTGGTCAAGAGTTTTACTTGGATGTTGAAGATTTAATAGTGATCCAAACAACTAGTCACCACGAGTCATCAGGTACATCACGAGTCGTGGTGTCCCTCATGGTGACCAATGATGATAAGCTTCCAGTGCTGGCAATAATAGTGGATCACGAGTCCTGGTCCTTGACGATGAGTCCTCTAGTCCCTCATTGGGACGACAATGTATATTTCCCTTCAATTTTATTAAGGCCTTTTCCATAATTCCTATGTTCCTAAGACCAAAACCATGTCGTTTAAGCCCAAATAGGTGTGTTTTAAGAGGGGTTAACTCATTCTAAACCCGCTCCCCTCCATGCATGCAAGCCTAGCAGTTTCTAAGGGTGATCAAGCTTAGGATTCATCAAGTTCTTCCCCAAATTCCTTCGAGCATTCAAGAGGGTTGCATAATCAGGATTTTCCAGGTATGTAGGGATATGAATAGGTGTATCCATACACTCTCATGCCCAATCCTCTTTAATTTCATGTGATTTCTAAGTAGATGAATCTATGGGGTCTTAACCCAACTTGTGAATTCTTTAAGTATCTACCATGGGTATTCTCTATGTTTATTTTTAATATTGGGACCTCCCTTGTGAGCTTCCCCTGCCCCTAAGGGGCCTTCAGCTTGATATCAATATCATGGTAGTGTTCTTAGCCTTGACACTTGAGTGTAATAGTTGGGACCACGTAAACTCTATCGTGGTAATGTCGGTTATATGACGAGTCTCCCATTGTTCCTCATGATTTCTGTTATGCATGTTCATCAGTCATGATAATATGTTTTCAACAAGTTTGACCCTATGTTCAGTTTTACTTATGAATAATCAATTTCAGCTTTGGGTCATTTGATTTAGTTATGATATTCAATTATGTTAAAGTCATATTTTCAGATAATAGCAGGAAACCCCTACTCTCAGACTCTTATGATGAAATGTTTATGATATGCATGATCTCTGATTTTACTTACTTAGCAATTTTTACTTACCTTGCATACTCGATACATTCCACGTACTGACTGCATACTCTACGCTGTCATTTCATGATACAATCTCAGACATCCAGGCTCAGTCCCGCTGCTAGCCAAATCTTCAGTGTTTGCGTCTCCCAGTCAGAGTTGGTGAATCCTCATCTTGCGAGGGCCCTTCTTATCAGTTATATTCAGTATTTTCAGTTTTAGACTTTACTGAGTTAGTTGGGGTCTTGTTCCATCAACTCGTCAGTAGTAGAGGCTTATCATACATAGTATGTATTCAGCTTCAGACTTGTGTTATGTATTCAGTTATTCAATGTTATTAGATTTTTAGATTTCCGCTATGTTATATGTTAGATTTATGCATTTAAAATTTTGAGCTTAGATGTTATGTTCATGGCATGGGTCGACTTGGAGCCTCTCGGGGTTCTTTGTCCCGTGCATCAATTTGGGCCTATGTTCGGGTCGTGACAAACTTAGTATCAAAGCATTACGTTTTACAGTGTCCTAGGGTGTCTGAAAGCTGTGTTAAGTATAGTATTTTTCATGGGTGTGAAGCGCGCCACACTTATGATGGAGAGGCTATGAAATGTTTAGGAAATGTTCCCTTCTTTCATGATCTATGCCATGCGATGAAATGTCTCTCTATCCTACTAACTCGTGCTATACGCGTTTGCAGAATCGTGCCTTCTCACCAAGTTTATAGAAGAAGAAATAGAAACGGAAATGGCCATGAGAATGGCAATGGGGATGGGCACCAGCAGGCCCCAACAACCCTTGAGGATCACATACCCGAGCAAGTTGCCCATGCGGAGTTCAGGGGCGGCCATTCAAATGTTAGCTCAGGATTTGACTGCCCAGGTCAACCAATAGGTGATAATGCATTTATCTCAGAATAGGAATTCGTAAGCGGCGAGAGTCAGAGATATTCTAAGGATGAACCTCCCAGAGTTCCTTGGTCAAAGGTGGACGAGGATGCACGTGAGTTTATTGATGAAGTTCTGAACATCTCCTAGATCATGGGGGTGACCGGGGAGGAGTGCGCAGATTTAGCCTCATATCAGTTGAAAGGGGTTGCGCACATCTGGTTCAGGCAATAGAAGGATAGTAGGACAGTTAGAGTAGGCCCCATCGGTTGGGATGAGTTTCATACCACATTTCTTGATCGGTTCTTCCCTTGTGAGATGAGAGAGATTAAAGCAGCTGCATTTGTGAACCTAAGGAAGGGTAATATGACAGTTAAGGAGTATGCTTTAGAGTTCACTCGCTTGTTCAAGTATGCACCTGAGATGGTGACAAATTAGAGAGCCCGAGTGAGTCAGTTCGTGCATGGGATTACAGACTACTTGGTCAAAGATTACTGGACCGCTCTGGCTCATCAGGACACTGACTTCCACTGGATAGTTCTTTCACGCCTAGCAGATAGAGGCGGTGCAGGTAAGTGAGCAGGAGACAGAGGCCAAGAGGTCTATGACCGATAGTTTTGGATCCACCCAGCAGAGACCTAGTGGTGTGCATCGTTAGCAGTCCCACCAGAGATTATCAGCCACAACACCGTCAACTATGAGTGTGCCATCCAGATCTAGGCATGACCAGAGGGGATGAACATAAGACTCTCGAGGTCAGGGGAGCAAATCTGCAGAGTCCAGCATCCCAGAGTGTGGCAAGTGTGGCCGGAGACACACTGGTCAGTATTTAGCCGATTCAGGTGCTTGTTTTGGGTATGGGATGCTTGGACATATGCTCAGAGATTATCCGACAGCCTGAAAGGGCCATGATAGAGGCCGAGGCCCAGCCACTAGCTTAGTATCCCCACCAGCACGCTCAGCTCAGCAGGGTGCATCCACTAATGCAGGTGGTCGTCAGCGCCAGAATCCCTAGCGTCTCGTCAGGAGCAAGAGGTCTCCCCAGATGTAGTCACTGGTATGTTACTATTATTCCAACTTGATGTATATGCATTGTTAGATCCAGGGGTTGCTTTATATTTTATGATGCCCTATATTGCTATCAGAACCTTTCTCAGTCTCTACTCCAGTCGGTGATTCAGTTATAGCTCGACGGGTATATAGAAATTGCCCTGTCACTGTCCTTTAGAAAGTCACCTCAGCATATTTAGTAGAGCTAGCCATAACAAATTTTGATTTTATCTTTGGCATGGATTGGCCACATGCATGTTATGCCTCAGTAAATTATAGAACCCGTGCAGTAGAGTTCTGATTTCCAGATGAGCCAGTCCCAAAATGAAATGGTGGTTAAGCTGTTCCTGTAGGTCGTTTCATTTCTTACCTTAAGGCCAGAAAGATGATTTCTAAGGGTTGCGTGTATCATCTAGTTAGGGTTAAGAATATTACGTTCGAAACCCCAACTATCTAGTCAGTTCTTGTAGTGTGCGAATATCCAAAAGTGTTTCAAGATGATTTACTGGGAATCCTTCCTGAGTGGGATATCAATTTTGGTATTGACCTTCTTCCCGATACGCAACCTATATCTATTGCTCCTTACATAATGGCTCCAACTGAGCTAAAAGAGTTAAAGGAGCTTGAAAGATCTCTTAGACAAGGGTTTCATCAGACCTTGCAAATCCCTGTAGGATGCACCAATGCTCTTTATCCAAAAGAAGGATGGTTCCCTTCGGATGTGCATTGATTATCGACAATTGAACAAGGTTACAATCAAGAATAGGTGTCCCTTCCCCAGGATTGATGACTTGTTTGACTAGCTTTAGGGTACTAAGTTCTTTTCAAATATAGACCTCAGATCCGGATACCATCAGCTCAGGATTCGGGAGAGTGACATTCCGAAGACAGCCTTCAGGACTCGGTATGGTCACTATGAGTTTATAGTTATGTCTTTTGGACTAATGAATGCTCCTGCAGCTTTTATGGATTTGATGAACAGGGTGTTCAAGCAATATTTGGATATGTTCGTCATTGTGTTCATAGATGACATTCTCATATACTCTCGGAGCGAGGAGGAGCATGCCGCTCATTAAGGGTGGTACTACAGACTCTTAAGTATCTCCGATTATATGCTAAGTTTTGCAAGTGCGAGTTTTGGCTAAACTCAGTATCATTTTTTGGCCATGTGGTGTCAAGTGAGGATGTTCAGGTGGACTCTCAAAAGATAGAAGTTGTCAAAAATTGGCCTATATTAGTTAGTCCTTCGGATATTAGGAGTTTCCTGGGTTTAGCTAGTTACTACCGGAGGTTTGTTAAAGGGTTTTCATCCGTTGCAGCACCGTTGACTAAGTTGACCCATAATAAAGTGAAGTTTCAATGGTGGAGGCCTGTGAGAAGAGCTTCCAGGAGTTGAAGACTCGACTCACCTCAGTAGTAGTGTTGACCCTACCTGAGGGTACCGATGGGTTTGTAGTGTATCGCAACGCCTCGAGGATAGACCTTGAATGTGTATTAATGTAGCATGGTAAGTTATAGCTTATGCTTTTAGGTAGCTGAAAGTCGATGAAATGAACTATTCGACTTATGACCTCAAGATGGCGGCGGTAGTATTTTCCTTGATGATTTGGAGGTACTATCTGTACGGGGTCCATGTGGATGTGTTTACGGACCACAAAAGCCTACAGTACGTGTTTACCCAAAAGAATCTAAATCTACATCAGAGAAGGTGGTTGGAGATTCTTAAGGATTATGATATGAGTGTCCTTTATCATCTGGGCAAGGCTAATGTGGTGGTAGATGCTCTTAGTAGGCTTTCTATGGAGAGCGCGACCCATGTAGATTAGGAGAGAAAAGAGTTAGTGAAGGATGTGCATGGGCTTGCATGACTAGAAGTTCGTCTTGTTGACTCGACGGATGGTGGTGTCATTGTTCAGAATGGATCAGAATCTTCCTTGGTGACCGAGTTTAAAGCTAGACAAGACGAGAATCCTATTTTGGTAAAATTGAAGGAAGCAATTTAGAATCAGAAGGTGGAGGTCTTCTCCCAAGGGGAAGATGGTGTGATTTGATATCAGAGTCGGCTGTATGTTTTAGGTGTTAATGATTTGAGAGATTGGATGTTGCACACGGCTCATGGTTCCAGATATTCTATTCATTCAGATGCCACCAAGATGTACCGTGACCTACGGGAAGTCTATTGGTGGAATGGCATGAAGAAAGACATAGCAGAGTTTGTGGCTAAGTGTCTGAATTGTCAATAGGTGAAGATTGAGCATCAAAGACTTGGAGGTGTGCTTCAAGATATTAATATTTCAATTTGGAAGTGGAAGGAAATCACTATGGACTTCATTACTGTAACACCCCAAAACATCCTAGACCAGACTTAGACATTTCTAGAAAAATGCAGCAGAAAAACCAGAAAAGATTTTCTCAGAACAACTGAGACAACGAGTCGTGGTCAGCTCCAACGACTCGTTGGGTTAGTCGTGGTCACTAGGTCTTTGCCACTTGGGAACCAACGAGACAATGAATGACCCGTTGTGAGAAACAATGAGTCATCCTGTCAGTCGTGGTTTTCCCAGCCCAGAAATACTTCCCAGGACCCCACGACTCAACCAACAAGTCATTTTCAGAAACAACGACCCGTTGTGAGAGTCATCGGGTGAAGTCTTTGAAATTCCCCTTCTAGTGAAGACGAGAGGAAACAACGACTCGTTGTTCCCCCCAATGATTCGTTGTCAGCACCATTGTTTCAACTTAGGCTTTTTCAGAAAACTTTGCCAGTGAACCTAACGACTAGACATGATGACCCATTGGTCCAACCAATGAGTCGTTGTGTCACCCGTTCCTTGGCCTTCCAGTTTTCCTTTCCCAGTGGCCACGGAGGAACCAACGAGTCGTGGTGAGCCCCATTGCCAGGTCAAGTGACTTCTAGTCCCAGGTAGTGGAACCAATGAGAGGTCCCAATGGGTTGTGGTCTCAACCAACGACTCGTTGAGTGACCTGTTGGGACCCTGTCGATCAGGTTTTAGATTTAAATCTAAGGGGTAATTTTGTAATTTTCCACCCACTTAGTTCCTAAACTACGTCATTTTGTGTTTAAGCAGGGGTTTTAGAGGGGGAAACCGACGGTTTTCTCTCATTTTTCCTCATCTCTCATCAGTTAAGCGTAAAGTTTCTCTTAGAAAGGTTCAAAACAGAAGTTAGGGTGATTGATTCTTCTCAAAATTTTCAAGGATTTATCTTTGGGATTTCCATCTCTAGGTATGTGGGAATTTAACAAGGGGATAGTTCTTCCCTTGTGCCCCCCCCAAAATTCCTCCTATTTTTCTTTATCAGTTCTAGACCTGAAATTATTGTATGTTGAGAAATTATTAGTCAAACTTTTTTTAATTCATGTGAAATATTATTTTAGGATAATTGTAAATATTTTCCACCAGTTTGTGATTGTATTGGTGCTTGTCCCTGTAAAGTAAATTCTAGCCCTAGCCCTTGAATGCAGAAAACTAGAATCCTGCAATAGTGCTAAAATATCAAAATTTCGCTTGAATTCATCAGTGCTGGGGACTCCCATGTTGTTAGTTGTATTGAAACTTAGTCAAATTATTGTCAGTTCAGTTTTATCCAAAAAATTTAGAATACTCAGTGTTAGTCAGAAATGTTAGCTGATCAGTTTGACTATAGAAATTCTCGAGGTGTTAGTAGTACCTCCCAGTTATCAAAATTATACTCAGTATCAGGTTTAGTGGTTCACAAGGCAGTCATGAAACTTTCAGATAAGAATCTCTAACCAGCCTTAGGACCCAGTTTCAGATTACAGTTTGTTCTTTAGACGGTCACGACGCTTCTAGATAAGCAGTTTTGACCAGTCTTAGAATCCAGTTACAGAATCTAATCTGGTAAGACTCTCAGGGTGCTTCCAGATAGGTATCACTGACTAGTCTTGGGCCCCAGTTTTGAGCTATCAGCTTAGTATTCAGTCCAGGACTATCCAGTGGGAGTAGGACTTAGCACCAAGTGGACCAGTGTTCCAACACACCCAGGTTCCCAAAACTACATTGTCACCGTAGGTTACAGTTTTATTGGCCTCATGGACGTAGACTCTTATGATCGCCCACTTCATGCCTCTATACCCTGGCAAGGTATATTGGGTCCTACTGATGAGGTGTATAAATCGGACTCCACGTCTACCTCACGTGGTTATATGTCGGTTATAGACTCTCCCACTAGTCAGCTCATTTCAGTTCTAGATTAGTCAGTTCAGATCAGTTCAGTTCAGTATCTCAGATTTAGGGCATGTCCTTCACCATCATCAGGGTCTTTTAGACCATCTCAGTTATTACAGTTATTCAGTTCAGTAGCTCTAGTTGGTCATTGAACGTCTTTTCAGTTCAGTACTTTTATTTCTTATGTATGGTTTCTCTCACTTACTCAGTACATTCAAAGTACTGATGCATAATTTTATGCTGTATCATTTTATAATACAGCTGAAGGATCTCAGTCTCAGCCTTGCTAGCCGATTGCTCTCAGAAGACTTAAGCGGTTCTAAGTGTGAGTCCTCATCTTTCGAGGGCGAAGATTATTTTACTCAGTTTTGCTTTCTTCTATTTAGATTAGGAGTTAGCTGAGGGCTTGTCCCAGCAACTCATCAGTGTAGTGGCTTTCAGACATAGACTTGGTTTTTCAGACATGTAGTTTTGTTCAAATGTTTTCAAACATTATGAATAAACTTCATTCTCATAAATGTTTATATTTTGCTTTAAACTTCCGCTGTATATATTTATATGTTTACTCAGATTGTTAGTGTATGATAGACTAGGGGTTGACTTGGGGCTACTTGTCACTCCAAGTACCGTGTTCTGTCCAGGTGTAAGCTCGGGGCGTGACAAACTTGGTATCAGAGCACTAGGTTTAGAGTATCCTCGGATATCTAAAATCCGCATCGAGTAGAGTCCTTTTCATGGGTGTGAAGCGCGCCACACTTATGATGGGGAGACTACGAGATGTTATTAGGAAAACTCCCTTTTATTAATACTCTTTATCATGCGTTGAAATTCAATTCCAGGATCGTTCTCCTAACACGTGATTTGTTTCATATCAGTGAATTATGCCTCCGCGATGTGGTAACGGAAGAAAGGCCGGTTTCGCCCACTAACCTGTCCCACCAACCCGGCATCCCCTCAGGACGACTCAGTGTCTACCGCAGAGTTCAAGGCGGCCATTCAGCTGCTCGCTCAAACTGTTACCAACCAGGTGAACCAGAAGGTGGTTCCAATAAACAATAATGGGTTTGCAGTAGCTGCCCGGGTACGGGAATTAACTCAGATGAACCCTCTTGATTTTCACGGATCTAAGGTGGGAGAGAACCCACAAGGGTTCATGAATGAGATTAAAAAAATCACCTGAATTATGGGTGTTAGTCCATCAGAGAGTGCTGACTTGGCTGCCTACCAGCTGAAAGGGGTAGCCAGGTATGGTATGAACAGTGGAGGGAGGGGAGGCCAGCAGAAGCAGGACTGGTGGAATGGGAGGAGTTCATTACAGTCTTCCTGGACAGATTCTTCCCTCAGGAGCTTAGGGAGGCAAAAGTAGCGGAGTTCATGAATCTGAGATAAGGAAACCAAATAGTATAAAAATATGTTCTAGAGTTCACCAGGTTGTCCAAATACACTCCAGAGATGGCAGCCGAGCCAAGAGCTCGCATGCTGAAGTTTGTTAATGGGTTGTTGAACCTGGTTCTCAAAGAGTGTAGGATAGCGATGCTGATTAAGGATATTGACCCCTCCAGCCTTATTGTCTATGCCCAGCAGGTTGAGGAAGAAAAACTGAGGGACATGGAGCAAAAGAACAAGTGGGCAAGGACTGGTCAATCAGATTATGGCCACCAGAAGTCTGGCAGTAGAAACCGCCCACAGCAGCAGCAACAACAGCAACAGTAGAGGGCTCCAACACCCAGCTCAGCCAGCGCCCTACCTTTCGGTCCTGCCAAGATCGGAGGGGTGGAGCATCTGCTTCTTAGTCCCAGAGCTACAGTGCTAGCAACAGGTATCTAGCTTTCCCCAAGTGTGGCAAGAACCACCCAGGAGAGTGTCTTTAGGGTCGAGAGGGCTATTTTTGCTATGGAAAGCTTGGTCATCGACTTAAAGAGTGCCTGTCAGAAGGACGGGGAAGGTCACAATCCACCACCTTAGTAGCTCCAGTAGGCCGACCAGCTCAGCAGGCCAATACTTCGAGTACGGATGGCGGTCAGTGCCAAAATCATTTTTATGCATTATCATCTCGTCAGGATCAGGAGAGCTCACTTGATGTGGTCACGGGTATGTTACGTCTTTTCCACCTAGATGTATATGCCCTACTAGATCCAGGGGCCATATTATTGTTAGTGACTCCATACATAGCTGTTCAGTTTAATATCAGTCCAAAGGTGCTCTTAGAACCATTTTCAGTCTCCACCCCAGTTGGCGAGTCAGTTAGAGACAGTCGGGTGTGTAGAAACTGTCTAGTCTTAGTTTTTAATAAGGTCATTCCAGCTGATCTCGTAGAATTAGAAATGTCAATTTTGACCTCATCCTTGGCATGGATTGGTTACACTCCGGTTATGCCTCAGTCGATTGCAGAACTAGAATTGTCAAATTTCAGTTTCCAAATAAGCTAGTGTTAGAGTCGACAGGCAGTAGTTCAGCGCCTAAGGGTCGGTTTATTTGCTACCTTAAGGACCAGAAGCTTATTTCTAAGGGATGTAACTATCATCTAGTTCAGGTCAAAGATTCCGACTCCGAGACCCCAACTATCTAGTTAGTCCCTATTGTCAGTGAATTTCCTGATGTGTTCCCCGAAGATTTTCTTGGAGTTCCTCCTAAGCGGGAAATCGACTTTAGGATAGACCTTCTCCCAAATACTTAGCCTATCTCCATACCTTCTTACAAAATGGCTCTAGCTGAGCTGAAAGAGTTGAAGGAGCAGCTAAAAGACCTTCTTTACAAAGATTTTATCAGACCTAGCATCTCTCCCTAGGGGTGCTCCAGTACTATTCATGCGAAAGAAAGACAGTACCCTCAGAATGTGCATTGATTACCGTCAGTTGAACAAGGTTACAGTCAAGAACAGGTATCCCTTACCCAAAATCGACGACTTGTTCGACCAAATTTAGGGTGTAAGATGTTTCTCCAAAATAGATCTCAGGTCGGGGAATCATCAGATAAGAGTTAGAGAGAAGTGACATATTGAAAATAGCTTTTAAGACTCGGTATGGTCATTACGAGTTTGAGGTTATGTCCTTCGGACTAACAAATGCCCCTACAACCTTTATGGACCTGATGAATAGAGTCTTCAAGTAGTATATGGATATTTATATCATTGTGTTTATCGATGACATTCTGGTATACTCAGAAATGAGGAAGAGCATGCTAATCACCTGAGGTAGTGCTTCAGACACTCAGGGATCGCCGGTTGTTCTCCAAATTCAGCAAATGCAAATTCTGGTTGAAGTCCGCGACTTTTCTAGGTTACGTAGTCTCGGGTGAAGGTATTTAGGTTGATCCTCAAAAGATAACAGTGGTAAAATACTGGCCTAGACCTACCTCCCCAATTGAAATCAGAAGTTTCTTGGGTCTAGTTGGGTATTACTAACGCTTTGTGGAAGGTTTTTCTTCCATAGCATCCACTTTGACTAGGCTGACTCAGAAGAAGGTGAAATTTCAGTGGTCAGATACGTGTGAGAAGAGTTTTCGGGAGTTAAAAAATCGACTCACTACCGCTTCAGTGTTGACACTACTAGAAGGATCAGATGGATTTGTAGTATTTTGCGATGCTTCCAGAGTTGGACTCGGTTGCGTTTTGATGCAGCGGGGCAAGGTGATAACCTATGCCTCTAGACAAATCAAAGTTCATGAAAAGAATTATCTGACTCATGACTTGAAGTTGGCAGTGGTGGTGTTTGCATTGAAAATATAGAGACACTACTATATGGGGCTCACGTGGATGTTTTCACCAATCACAAGAGCCTTCAGTACGTATTCAGTCAGAAAGATCTAAATTTTTGTCAGAGAAGGTCGTTAGAGCTCCTAAAGGACTATGACATGAGCGTGCTATATCACCCAATAAAAGACAATGTGGTGGCGGATGACCTGAGTAGGGTATCTATGGGGGGCGTGGCCCATATTGAAGAACGCAGAAAGGAACTGGCGAAGGATATTCACCGACTAGCTCGTTTAGGGGTGCAGTTGGTTGATTCAGCTGAGGGTGGAGTGGTAATGCAAAGTGGGTCATATTCTTCTTTGGTTGTTGAAGTTAAGTCCAAACAGGATGAATATCCCATCTTACTTAAGCTAAGGAAGCGGTTCTCAGAAAAGAAGTTGAGGCTTTCTCCAAAGGGGGAGATGGTGTGCTCCGTTACCAGGGAAGATTGTGTGTATCAGACGTTGATGAATTTGAGACAACAGATACTGGCTGAAGCACACAGTTTGATATATTCCATCCAGCCTGGTGCTACGAAGATGTACCATGATCTGGGAGATATTTACTGGTGGAACGACATGAAAAGAGACATTGCTAAATTTGTAGCTAAGTGCCTGAACTGCTAGCAAGTCAAAATAGAACACCAGAGACTGGGAGGTATGACTCAGGATATCAGAATACCCATAAGGAAGTGGGAAGAAGTAAATATGGATTTTATTACGGGTCTACCTCGAACTCATCGGTAACATGATTCAATCTGGGTGATAGTAGACAGGATGACTAAGTCAGTAGACTTCCTCCCAGTTAAAACTATAGATTCAGCTGAGGACTATGCTAGGCTTTATATTTGGGAGTTGGTCAGACTTCATGGTGTGCTCTTATCCATTATCTCAGACAGAGGTACCCAGTTCACCTTTGACTTTTGGAAGTCCTTTCAGAAGGGACTTGGTACCCAGGTCAAGCTCAACACAGCTTTTCACCCGCAGATAGATGGACAAGCTGAGTGGACTATTCAGACTCTAGAATATATGTTGAGGGCATGCGTGATTGATTTCAAGAGTAGTTGGGATGATCACTTGCCTCTCATCGAATTTGCATACAACAACAACTACCACTCCAGTATCTAGATGGCTCCATTTGAGGCATTGTATGGTAGGAGGTGCAGGTCTCCCATCAGATGGTTTGAGGTTGGTGAAGCTACTTTAATCGAGCCAGAATCGTTTCATGAAGCTATACAGAAGGTACAACTCATTAGAGAAAGATTGAAAATAGCTCAGAGCCGTCAAAAATCTTATGCTAATGTGAGGAGAAGAGAATTAGAGTTTGCAGTGAATGACTGGGTTTATCTAAAAATTTCACCCATGAAAGGGATGATGAGATTTGGGAAGAAAGGAAGGCTCAGTCTGAGATATGTGGGACCCTATAAAATTCTGAGGTGAATCGACAATGTGGCCTATGATTTGGAACTACCTCCAAAGTTAGCAGCCGTGCACCCAGTCTTCCATGTGTCACTATTAAAGAAGTGCATTGGTGATCCAACTGCAGTGGTTCCACTGGACAGTGTGGAGATAAAAGATAGTCTCTCTTACGAAGAGGTCCTAGTTCAGATCCTTATGAGTAAGGTTCATAAGCTGAGAAACAAGGAAGTCGCTTCGATGAAAGTTTTGTGGAGGAATCAACTAGTTGAGGGAGCCACATGGGAAGCGAAATCAGACATGATGGCCAAATACCCTCACTTTTCCCTTCTAGTTCAGTTCCAGTATCAAGTACTAAATTCCTCGTCAGTACTCTATTCAGTTCCATACTCATCAGCTCTATTTAGATTTTCTATGTGCATTTCAGTTTCATCACTCTATTAGTAAGGTTAAGTCAGTTTGGAGATAGTTACTCCTTTAGAAACCAGCTCATAGTCATAGTCTAGAAATCTCAGCTCTTTTCCTAGTTTTGCTATAGGTTTAGTCTTCATTCGAGGGAGAATGATCCCAAGGGGGAGATATTGTAACATCCCAAAACTTTCCTAGACCAGAATTACACATTTCTAGAAAAATGCGGTAGAAAAACCAAAAAAAATTTTCTCAGAACGACTAAGACAACGAGTCATGGTCATCTCCAACGACTCGTTGTGTCAGTCGTGGTCACCAGGTCTTGGCCACTTGGGAACCAACGAGAAAATGAAAGACCCATTATGAGAAATAAAGAGTCGTCCTGTCAATCATGGTTTCCTCAGCCTAGAAATCCTTCCTAGGGCCCCACGACTTAACCAACGAGTCATTGTCAGAAACAACAACCCATTGGGAGAGTCATCAGTTGAAGTCTTTGAAATTCCCCTTCTAGTGAAGACGAAAGGAAACAATGTGTTATACCCCGTAGGATTCCCGGCACCTAGATGACCTATTCGCACGTTGGTTAAGCATGTTTGAAGGCCATACGTGCTAGGGAAAGGCCCGGGAAAAGACCGGACGGCAACCTGTCGAACCATCGCGGGAGGAGCCGAGGCAGAGCCCCTCCGCGATGGCAGCGTGTCACGGAGGTGAAGCCTCAGTGTTGGCTCCGTGACACGTTGGCCTTGTCCAGACTCAAGTATATAAAGCCCCACTTCGGTTTATTTTGGAATTAAATCATAAAATTTCCAGAAAACAGAGAGGAAAACCAGAGGAAGGAAAAAGAACGAAGAGGGTAATATAATTTCGTCCGATTACGCTGCCAAACGCAGTCCAAACCTAAATTAACCTCAGATACCGAGGTATTTAGCAGCAGAGAGCATTTCTACGGATTTAGTTTCGTGAAATACGGCCGACGAATGATCGAGCTACCAAGCTAAGGTAAGTAGAATTGCTCCAAACTAGTGTCTATGTGTTCCTAGCTGCGAAGTGAGTATTTCTCCCTTCTAGACTTCTGGAAAATAGCGAGTTTTTGACCGTCTTTCGATAAGCCTAAGTTTAGGCTATAATTATATCGAAAGTGACGTTGTTCTTTGGAATAAAGCTATATTTAGTATTAATTGACATATTTATGAATGCAGTTAGGAGAAATAGTTGAAGTATTGGCCGAGCCTCGTCCGACAGACAGATAGTTCGAGGATAAGGTATGTAAAGCTAGTTCCTTCGGCAAGTTAGTAGCTTTAGCCTTGTATAGTGCAATAAACTCCGTAGTAGAATTCCCGGAAGTTGAATGTTAAGTATTGTGCAAAGTTCAGTAAACCTAGTTTGCGTTGTTATATCGTATTCAGTCTGAAAGTTAGAAAAGCATGTGCCCAAGGGCAAGTTAGTAGTTCAGATTCAGTACAGCCTATTATGTGAATAGCAAGCATGTTGTAGAATAAAAAGGAACAGATTTGCATAATAACGGTAAGTAAAGGAAGATCTGATAGACAGATAGTTTTATGGCTATAGACTAGCCATTCAGACAGATGGAATATTGGCTACAGGCTAGCCAACAGTTAAAGAAAGATTTCAGAATTAGTATAATCAGTAAAGAATCAGTTCAGTATAGAAATAGATCAGAATAAGAAGTTAGATTCCAGATTGTCTTTTCAGTTATACATGCTTGCTATTTCTATATGCTATTTGTTTGTTGAGACTTGTTGTGGCATGTGGGCACCCTTTTAGCATCCCCACCGCCCCTGGGTTATAGCTGTGTCGATACCAGATTCAGATACCGCCACCAGCTGGGCGATGCCGTCCGCCTAGAGGACGATGATGGCCGACCACCATGATAATACGATCCAGACCACCCTGCTTGCAGGGGTAGTTCAGTTTACTCTGCGCAGAGCCAGTCCACCCTGTTTACAGGGGCAGAACACTCTGTGTGCGCTTGTGGCTGGGGGCAGTTTCAGATACAGATTTTTTTTTATAAAATCACCTTGTTGCGTGCTTGCACCCAGGGGCAGTTTTTATTACACACCCCGCGTGCACCTGCGCCTAGAGGTAGGAGTCTTCGGACTCAGACACAGTTTACTGTCAGAGGCCAAGGCCTGAGCTACATACCCAAGGGGACCGGTAGGAGGAGCTCACAGTTATCAGATGAGTGGAGTGACTAATTTTTGGTTGGTTTAGACTCGGGTAGGGGTAAATAGATTGTGTGTTGGTTGGCAGCTTCCGGCTTATGGGGGTTGGTCAGGTATTGTATGTATTATTATGTATACCTCTATGTGCTATTAGATACTGATAGACAGTGGGACGACACGGCATCAGGTACGTTCAGTTTAGTTATAGAATAAATAAACTCTCCCCAGTTATTCTCAACCAGTTAGACTCAGCCACCTTCTGCTCATATGTCATGTTACTTTGTTATTCATTTCAGTTGTGTATTTTAGTTGCTTTACATGCTCAGTACCTGTGGTACTGACGCCTAGTGGGGCGCTGCATTACTTGCCTGCAGGTACTCATAGACGAGGAGGCGATTCCTCGTGATTCCAGTCAGCTATTGAGTATTCAGCTCCTGTCATCCGGAGACTGAATTCCAGAGGTGTATTTCTTTTGTTGTACAGTACGGGTAGGTCGGGGCCCTGTCCCGATCATTTCTATTGTTATTCCTAGAGGCTTGCAGTCTGTATATTTTCCCTGTGGTCAGTCGAGCCGGTCGTGTGAGGCCGTGCAGCTTGTTATAGTTATTTGTTATTTCTGTTCCTGTTGGCCGTGTGTGGCTATAACCAGTCAGTAGTGGTGACCTTGCCGGTCACGTAATTATTTAGCATGTTATTGTTGAGTTACAGAGAACTAGACAGCATGGTGGCCTTGTCGGCCCGCATAGGTTCCCCCGTAGTAGTATGTTTCTGGTTAGCTGTTTCCCAGGTGCAGGTGGCTATAGGCCTGTTGGCCGGAGGCTGTGTTTACAGCCATTATATAGCCCTTTGGTTCCAGGAATTCGAGTTAGAGCCAACCAAGCACCAGATGTGCTTCGGCTCACCAGATAGCAGTGTAGGTCCTACTAGGGCACCAGGTGCCAGTCATACCCCCCATGGCGGGGCGTGACACAATGACTCGTTGTTACCCCCAATGAGTCATTGTCAGCACTGTTGTTTCAACTTAGGCTTTTCTAGAAAACTTTTCCAGTGAACCTAACGACTAGAAATGATGACCCGTTGGTCAACCCAATGAGTCGTTGTGTAACCCGTTGCTCGGCCTTCTAGTTTTCCTTGCCTAGTGGACACGGGAGGAACCAACAAACAGTTGGTTCATCCAACGAGTCGTGGTGACCCCGGTTGCCAGGTCCAGTGAATTTTAGTCCCAGGAAGTTGAACCAAAGAGAGGTCCCACTGGGTCATGGTCTAAACCAATGACTCATGGAGTGACCCGTTGGGACCCTGTCGACCAGATTTCAAATTTAAATCCCAGGGGTATTTTTGTAATTTTCCACCCACTTAGTCCCTAAACTACATCATTTTGGGTTTAAGCATGTTATACCCCGTAGAATTCCCGGTACCTAAATGACCTATTCGCACGTTGGTTAAGCATATTTGAAGGCCATACGTGCTGGAGAAAGGCCCGGGAAAAGATCGGACGAGAAACCTGTCGAACCATCGCGGAAGGAGCCGAGGCAGAGCCCCTCCGCGATGGCAGCGTGTCACGGAGGAGGGGCCTCCGCGTTGGCTCCGTGACACGTTGGCCTTGTCCAGGCCCAAGTATATAAAGCCCCACTTCAGTTTTAAATGATAAAAACATTTAAAATTTCCAGAGAACAGAGGGCAAACGCAGAGGGAGAAAGAGGAACGAAGAAATTATATAATTTTCGTCCGATTACGCTGCTAAACGTTGTCCAAACTCAAATTAACTCCAGATACGGAGGTATTTAGCAGCAGAGAGCATTCCTACAGATTCAGTTTCGTAAAATACGGCCGACGAATCGTCGAGCCACCGAGCTAAGGTAAGTGGAATTGCTCTAAATTAGTGTCTATGTGTTCCTAGCTGTGAAGTGAATATTTCTCCCTTCTGGACCGCTGAAAAATAGCGAGTTTTTGACCGTCTTTCGATAAGCCTAAGTTTAGGCTATAAACTATATCGAAAGTGACGTTGCTCTTTACAATAAAGCTGTATTTAGTATTAATTGACATATTTATGAATGCAGTTGGGAGAAAATAGTTGAAGTGCCGGCCGAGTCTCGTCCGACAGACGAATGATTCAAGGATAAGGTATGTAAAGCTAGTTCCCTCGGCAAGTTAAGTAATATCGATGCAGTATAGTAATTTACAGGCCAGTAGAATATTCAGAAGGCAAGTGTTACGTTTGTTGTGAATATTGATACGGTATTAGAAGCATCAGGTTGTAACTTGCGTGAAACTTACTAATACGACATAGCTTCTAACACAAGTATTAGAAACTGCTCAGCATGCTCAGTATGTGATGTGATACGGAATGTTAAGATATTATTGTATTCAGTTGAAACCCCGTAAAGTGATGTAATATCCGTAAGCACCTCAGAAATAGAATGGCAGGTTAAAATAAAGTTTAGAACGCATGTTAGGAATAGTAAATCACGTCAATACAGAAACTCAGTATACAACATAGGTTGCAGCAGAAATACTATATTTCGTATAGCATTTTCCCCAGTACAGTCTGGCAGGAAACTATATTCATATATATATACATATTTACCAGTCTCAGCACGTATTAAATACGTACAGATTACTATCATTAGCTCAGCATGTAATATATACGATACTTTACCCCTATTAGCCTCAGCATGTGAGATATGCAGACAGTATTATTAGTTGAGACCGTTGTATTGTTTGGGGTTGGATTACCTAGCATCCATGACCGCCCCAGGGTTAATAGCTGTATCGAACCGTCCGCCAGAGGACGAGGATACGTCGCTCTACGGAGTGGCATGCCGTCCCCCAGGGGACGAAGATGGGATGCCAGTTTTCCCCATATTGTGCCTTGGTCGGCCCTTATACACCCCCGTCGAGCGGATACGCCCGGGGTGTTGATTCAGGAGTCCTCCAGACTCAGGTACAGTTATAGTCAGGGGCTCAGCGAGCCCAAGTGCATACCCAGGGGACCGGCAGGATGCTTACAGGGGTTATAGGAGATGGGATGACCAGGGTAGGGGTGTAGATTCTGTGCTGGTTGTACCTCCCGGCTTATGGGGGCCGGGTAAGGTTTGTGTATGCTATCTATGTTATGATATGTTATACTGTGTTACAGTAGATACGAGTAGATCGACAGTAGAACGATCAATCCTCAGGTATGACTCCTACTCTTTCCAGTATAATTAAGAGAAGGTATGACTTACAATATCAGACAGTTAATCTATTCCTTTTACTTCAGTTTCATCAGTTATATTATTGTTTTCAGATGTTTCTTTCAGTTATTGCTTTACATACTCAGTACCAGCGGTACTGACGCCCGGTGGGGCGCTGCATTACTTACCTGCAGGTACTCATAGACGAGCAGGCGATACTACGTGATTCCTGTCAGCGATCGAGTATTCAGCTCCTATCATCCGGAGACTGAATTCCAGAGGTGTATTTCAGTTCTTTGTTGTATAGTACGGGTAGGTCGGGGCCCTGTCCCGATCATTTCTATTGCTCTTCCTAGAGGCTTGCAGTTTGTATATATCTCCTTGTGGTCAGATGAGCCAGTCGTGTGAGGCCGTGCAGTTGTATAGCTGTTAGTACTCTTTCTTTCGTTTATGTTGGCCGTGCGGGGCCATAGTTTGCCAGTAGTGGTGACCTTGCCGGTCACGTAGCTTTCTAGTACTTCATGATTGAGTTATAGATAACTAGACAACATGGTGGCCTTGTCGGCCCCCATAGGTTTCCCTGAATTGATATGTTTCTGGTCAGCTGTTAGTACAGGTACAGGAGGCTATAGGCCAATGGGCCGGGGGTTGTGTTTATAGCCGTTATATAGCCCTTTGTTTCCAGAAATATGAGTTAGAGCCAGCCAGGCACCAGATGTGCCCAGGCTTAGCAGTCCAGCAGTTTAGGTCCCAGTAGGGCACCAGGTGCCAGTCATACCCCCCAAGGCGGGGTGTGACAAAGCACGGGTTTTAGAGGGGGAAACCGATGGTTTTCTCTCATTTTTCCTCATCCCTCATCAGTTAAGCGTAAAGTCTCTCTCAGAAAGGTTCTGAGTAGAAGTTAGGCTGATTGATTCTTCTCAGATTTTTCAAGGATTTATCTTTGGATTTCCATCTCCAGGTATGTGGAAATTTAACAAGGGGATAGTTCTTCCCTTGTGTCCTCCAAAATTCCTCTAATTTTTCTTTATTAGCTCCAGCCTTGAAATTATCGTATGTTGAGAAATTATTAGTCAGACTTCATTTAATTCATGTGAAATATTATTTTAGGATAATTGTAAATATTTTCTACTAGTTTGTGACTGTATTGGTGTTTGTCCCTGTAAAGTAAATTCTAGCCCTAGCCCTTGAATGTAGAATACTAGAATTCTGCAATAGTGCTTAAATATCAAAATTTCGCTTGAATTCATCAGTGTTAGGGACACCCATGTTGTTAGTTTTATTGAAACTCAGTTAGATTATTGTCTGTTCAATTTTAGTCAAAAAGTTAGAATACTCAGTGTTGTCAGAAATGTCAGCTGATCAGTTTGATTACAGAAATTATTGAAGTGTCTGTAGTACCTCCCAGTTGTTAGAATTATACTTTGTATTAGTTTTAGTGGTTCGCTAGGCGGTCATGACACTTTCAGGTAAGAAGCTCTGACCAGTCTTAGAACCCTAGTTTCATATTACAGTTTGTTCTTTAGACGGTCACGATGCTTCCAGATAAGCAGTTCTGACCAGTCTTAGAACCCAGTTACAAAATTTGATCCGATAAGACTCCTAGGGTGCTTCCAGATAGGTATCCCTGACTAGTCTTGGGCCCCAGTTTCTAGCTATCAGCTTAGTATTCAGTCTAAGACTATCAAGTGGGAGTAGGACTTAGCACCGAGCGGACCGTGGTTCCAATGCACCCAGGTTCCCAGAACTACATTGCTACCATAGGTTACAGTTTTATTGGCCTCATTGCCCCAGATTCTTGTGATTACCCAGTTCATGCCTCTATACCCTGGCAAGGTATATTGGGTCCTACCGATGGGGTTTCTATATCGGGCTCCACGTCTAGCTCACATGGTTAAATGTCGGTTATAGACTCTCCAACTAGTCAGCTCATTTCCGTTCCAGATTAGTCAGTTCAGATCAATTTAGTTTAGTATCTTAAATTTAGGGCATGTCCTTGACCATCAGACATGGTCTTTTAGACCATCTTAGTTATTACAGTTATTCAATTCAGTAGCTCCAGTTGGCCATTGCATGTCTTTTCAGTTTAGTACTTTTATTTCTTATGTATGGTTTCTCTCACTTACTCAGTATATTCAATGTATTGAGCATACTTTTATGCTATATCATTTTATGATACAATTGCAGGATCTCAGTCTTAGCCTCGCTAGCTGATCGCTCTCATAAGACTTCAGCGGTTCTAAGTGTGAGTCCTCATCTTTCAAGGGAAAAGATTATTTTGCTCAGTTTTGCTTTATTCTATTTAGATTAAGAGTTAGCTGGGGGCTTGTCCCAACAACTCATAGTGTAGTGGCTTTCAGACGCAGACTTGGTTTTTCAGACATGTTGTTTTGTTCAAATGTTTTCAAACATTATGAATTAGCTTCATTCTCATAAATGTTTATATTTTTCTTTAAACTTTTGCTGTATATATTTATATGTTTACTCAGAATGTCAGTGTATGATAGAACAGGGGTTGACTTGGGGTTACTTGTGACTCCAAGTATCGTGTTCTGTCTAGGGTGTAAGCTCGGGGCATGACAATTACAAGTTTGCCTTGCACTCATTGACAATATGACTCTATTTGGGTGGTTGTAGACAGGTTGACTAAGGCAGCTTATTTCCTACCGGTCAAAACTACTAATTCAGCCGAGGATTATGCTAAGTTGTACATTCGGGAGTTAGTTAAGTTACATGGAGTTCCCTTGTCCATTATATCAGATAGAGGTACTCAGTTTACCTCCCAGTTTTGGAGGTCATTTCAGACGAGACTTAGTACTCAAGTCAATCTTAGCACAACATTTCACCCGCAAATAGCTGGTCAGGATGAACGAACCATTTAGACTCTTGAGGATATATTGAGGGTCTGTGTGGTTGATTTCAAAGGTAGTTGGGATGATCATTTACCTCTCATTGAGTTTGCATATAACAACAGTTATCATTCCATCATTCAGATGGCTCCGTTCGAGGCTCTTTATGGAGGGAGATGTAGATCGCCTATTAGTTGGTTTGAAGTCGGTGAAGCTACATTGATAGGACCAAATTCAGTCCATGAGGCTATGGAGAAGGTTCAACTTATAAAGGAAAGGTTGAAAATAGCTCAGAATCGCCAAAAGTACTATGCGGACGTGAAACGTAGAGAGCTTGAGTTTGAAGTTGATGATTGGGTGTTTCTGAAGGTATCTCCCATGAAGGGAGTGATGAGATTCGAAAAGAAAGAAAAAGTCAGTTCCTGTTATGTTGGTCCGTACCGAATAATGAGATAGGTTGGCAAGGTAGCATATGAGTTGGAGTTGCCTGAAAATTGGCTTCAGTACATCCAGTTTTCCATGTGTCACTTTTAAAGAAGTGCACGGGTGATCCAAATTTGATTTTCCCGCCTGAGAGCGTGGGTGTGAAGGATAGTCTTAGCTATGAGGAGATTCCAGTGGAAATACTTGATCGTCAGGTTTGAAAGCTAAAAAACAAAGAAGTAGCTTCAGTAAAGGTTTTGCGGAGGAATCAACATGTTGAAGAAGCTACGTGGGAAGTCGAAGAAAATATGATGGCTAAATATCCACACCTATTCCCTTCCGGCTCAGTTACAACTTGAGGTATCAGTTTCCTCCCTAGTACTCTATTTAGTTTCATGTTTACTTCATGTGCCCCAGTTTCTTTCACGTCAATGTATATATGTATGATTCATGAATTTAGTTTAGTCATGCTCCATCAGTTTCCATCTTTAAATGTTTAGTATTTGGTGTGATGGTTGCATTCTATCTTTTCAGTATGTTTACCCATATTCGAGGATGAATGTTCACAAGGGGAAGATATTGTAATACCTCGAAATTCCTAAGATCAGACCCAAGGGTTGAACCAGACAAAAATAGGATTTTCTGCACCAGGTCATAGGACGAGTCGTCTAGTGATCGGTGAGGTTCACCACGAGTCGTTAGGTGACTCGTGGGGAGGAGTGAAGGTTTGGTTGGATTTTTGGGTTTGGGGTTGACCACGGGTGCAGTCATGAGTTGTGGTCAGCACCACGAGTCGTTATGTTGGCCGTGGTTAAGAGTTTGACTTGGATATTGAAGATTTAGCAGTGCTCCCAATGAATACTCACCAAGAGTCATGGGGTACACTACGAGTCATGGTGTCCCTCATGGTGACCTGTGATGATAAGCTTCTAGTGCTAGCAATGAGAGTAGACCACGAGTTGTCTAGTCCCTCGTTGGGATTGGCAGTGTGTATTTCCCTGCGATTTTATTAAGGGCTTTTCCATAATTTCTAAGTTTCTAAGATCTAAACTATGTCATTTTAAGCCTAGATAGGTTTTTTAAGAGGGGTTAACTCATTCTAAACCCACTCCCCTCCATGCATGCAAGCCTAGTAGTTTCTAAGGGTGATCAAGCTTAGGATTCATCAAGTTCTTCCCCAAATTCCTTTGGGCATTCAAGAGGGTTGTGTAATCAGGATTTCTGAGGTATGTAGGATTATGAATGGGTGTATCCAACCACTCCCATGCTCAATCCCTCTTCAATTTCATGTGATTTCTATGTTGATGAATCTATGAAGTTTTAACCCAACTTGAATTCTTTAAGTATCTATCATGGGTATTCTCTATGCATGTTTCTACTGTTGAATTATGATTCATGGGCATGTTTTATAATGTTTTCAAGTACAAATTATGATTTCAAAGTTTTACAAATAAGATGCCTATCTATGGAAGTTCATGAAAAGATGAGATTATGATCTATGCTTCTAGTTATGATGAGATGTTCATGATGAAAGTATGATTTCGAATTACCCATGTCCATGTTCATGTTTTGAGTAATCAAAGTCTATTTCAAGTATGTTTAAGCTTGGTCAAGCCCATATGATCAAGTATGTTTCATGATTTATCTCGATCTCATGTTATTAGCTTACTACATGATTTTGGAATCTAGACTCCCACTCTTGTTCAGCTTGTGGTATGGTTTGAGCCAAGGCTCTTCATGTTATGTTTTCAGAATATGTATGTCATGTCATGATTTATCTTCGTCACTAGATGATGGTTCAGCTTCATTGAAAAAGATGGAGCATATGCATGTTTTTGGGAGTAGTGTCTAGCACCGAGTAGGCAAAGGGTCAGTCAACCCTGTGCCTCAGAACTACATGCCAACATAGGTATGATCAGATTATTTGGGACCTCCCTTGTGAGCTTCCCCTGCCCCTAAGGGGCCTTCAGCTTGATATCAATATCATTGTAGTGTTCTTAGCCCTGACACTTGAGTGTAATAGTCGGAACTACGTAAACTCTATCGTGGTAATGTCGGTTATATGACGAGTCTCCCATTATTCCTCATGATTTTAGTTATTCATGTTCATCAGTCATAATAATATCTTTTCAACAGGTTTGACCTAATGTTCAATTTTACTTATGAATAATCAGTTTCAGCTTTGGGTCATTCGATTCAGTTATGATATTCAATTATGTTTAAGTCATGTTTTCAGGTAATAGCATGAAAGCTCTACTCTCAGACTCTTATGATGAAATGTTCATGATATGCATGATCTTTGATTTTACTTACTTAGTGATTTTTACTTACCTTACATACTCGGTACATTCCACGTACTGACCGCATACTCTATGCTATATTGTTTTATGATACAGGCTCAGACATCTAGGCTTAGTCCCGCCGCTAGACAGATCTTCAGTGTTAGCGTCTCCCAATCAGAGTTGGTGAGTCCTCATCTTTCGAGGGCCCTTCTTATCAGTTATATTCAGTATTTTTAGTTTTGGACTTTAGTGAGTTAGTTGGGGTCTTGTCCCATCAACTCGTCAGTAGTAGAGGCTTATCATATATAGTATGTATTTTTCTTCAGACTTGTGTTATGTATTCAATTATTCAATTTTATCATATTTTCAGACTTCCGCTATGTTATATGTTAGATTTTTGCATTTAAAATGTCGAGCTTAGATGTGACGTTCAAGCCATGGGTCGACTTGGAGCCTCTTGGGATTCTTTGTCCGTGTCTTGATCTGGTGCTATGTCCGGGTCGTGATAATATTCAAGCCATTAAACAGGGTATAACTATCCAAATTTACGATTTCAACTTTCGTTCTGTCATAGTTATAATTTATCAATCATTCATTTAATTATATCTCCAAAACACTATCTACATGATTAATCGTCTGAGATTTTAAATTCAGAAAGGATGATTCCATAATTTATACATCGGTAGTATTTCTAGTGGCCTCACCCGAAGTTTAATCTACATACCATTGGTTTGGTTCAACATACACCCTTAAACATGGAACAATTATTCTGTTGCAATCTCTCCCCTAGGAGTTTTCTCATTATGGGATATCACTACCCCTATTCTAATCCGCTCAGTCTTAAAATCTCACCAATTTCAGTTAACAGACAATAATGTTATTAATTTACAACCCTACTTATCAAAAGCATATCAACTATACGCACATATATGTTTGGCTTATCAAAGTCTAACGCAAGAGCGAGTAAGCCATAGCCTACCTGGGCGTCGAGCTATCGTTTAGACATTCCCAACTGAGGGGCTGCATCGTTATCTTGATTTCTTGCGAGAGTTCCTAGCTATGGAGGTTGAATCTCCTCCTCTTGGACCTTCTTATTTTTCCCTGAAAAATCTATTTTCTATTTTTGGGAATTTTTATTAAGTGCTGCTTAGAGACTAGGTTTTCAAAATCCTAATCAAAATAGGATTGCGGATTTCTGGTCTGCGTCATCCGCTGTAGTGGACCCCCTTTCTGCTGCAGCAGTTCCGCTATAGCGGAAGACATCCCGCCGTGGCGGACACCCGCTTGAGTCCACTGATTTGTAACTAAGCCCATTCAAATTTACTCATCGTGTGCCCTTCATATCTCGGGGATATATTTTGAATTCCTAATAATTTAAATTCACCCGTTTTGAGGTGGTTGGATTGCCATAATGGCCGGACGGCTCATTACTATACCTTGACATCCTTGTCACAATTTTACACGACAAAGTAGGTTGGAAGGATAAATTTTTCCACTCGAAATAAAACATCTTCTAAAACTCCCATGGGCCTCTTGATAGACTAGTGCCATCAGCAACCTTATTGTAGTAGGCTTGGGATTCCCCAAACCTAACTTTTTGAAAATAACGAGAGGCATCAAATTGATGCAGTACCAAGGTCACATAAAGCCTTGTTGAACATGCATATTCCAATGATCAAGGGATAATAATGGCTTCGTGGTCCTCTCTCTTGGGAGTAAGATTGCTCGCCATCACTGCACTACAGTGGTGCGTCACCTCCCCTGTGGTTGCATCCACAATCTTCTTCTTTTTTAATAATTCCTTTATGAATTTTGCATAGCCTGACATCTGAAGAAATGCATCCACCAACGGTATGTTTATGGACAACTTGCTAAACATCTCAACAAATTTTCGAAACTAGTTGTCCTCTTTCTTATTGACTAACCACTACAGATAAGGAGGTGGAATTCTAGGTTATTGGACTTTTTCATTTGAAGCCTCCTTACTTTCTTTCTCAACAACAACCTTTTCGGGATTAAACAACCGCTTCTCCCTCAGCAATTCTTCTTCTTTATCAACACAATTTGGTTCTCTTAGCACCTCATCACTCACATCATTTCTTGTTTTGGGGTCAGTCACATATTGACACCTAATTTTGACCTCCCTATACCCTGACTAAGCTGCTTATTAATATATGTAATGCATATTTTAAAATTACTTCTTTTATGTAATTATTTAGTTCGCATTCATAATATTTTAATAATTAATTTTTCATGATTATTCCAAATTATAATTTTAAAATATTATATACATTTAGTCTCAATTTATTAATTTTCTAGCATTATTTAACTATGTCATATTAATATAAATGCATACATACTCTCAAATATATGATTTTACTTAAATTTTTAAACTATTTTTAATATTTATATAATTTTACTTAAATTTTATAAATTATATATACTGATAATAAGATTTATATAATTTTATCATAAGTTAAACTATTATGTTGCTTATTTACTATATCATTTACAAATGTAGTATTTTTATTAAGTTAATAGCAGCTAATTCAATTTCCATCCAATTAATTTAAAATCTAGCCATATTTTACCCAGTTAATGCCAAATCCAGCCACTTTGTGTCAAATATGGCCAAATTTTAAATTCAAATCTAGTTCCTAACCCATAGCTCCTCTGCGACCCGTTTAACAACCCATAACCTGACCCATTTAGTTCCGACTTAATCCTAGTCATCCGTCAAATTAGATCTGATGGCTACAATTCAACTTATACTTTCCTTTGTTACCAAAACCCCCAAATCCTAAGGATTCTCTCCTCATTCACCCTCACTAAAAGCAGCCTCACATCTCTCTCCTCTCTCCCTCTCCGCTACCGCACATGCCCAGCTCTTCCTCTTCATCTAACTACCACCACACCCCACCACTGCTACACCTCACCATCTCCTCCTCGTCCTATAGAGTGAAACCAATCACCCGTGCTGCCTCCATAAGTTTCAGCAAGAATCCGCTACTCCAAGCAACCGTCGTTTCCTTCTTTCTCTTCCATACCACCGGTAAAAACCAAAAAAATGCCCGCCATCTCCCTCACTGCTCACCAGTCCTTCCTCTCCATTCCATCATTCTCCAGCGAAACCCAAGCCGCCAGACTGCTTCTACTCATACCCACACCTCTCCCCCTCTCTCCCCTTCTTCCTGCCGGACCACCATGTTGTAATAGCCGCCGAACTATTCTCCATCACCTCTATTAACACCGGCCAACCCTCCTCTCTCTCTGTGCCTTTCCTCTTGTTCCTTGTCTTACTCCTCTCTGGTCGGCAGGACGCCAACCAAACATCACTACTCCATTCAGCATCTGCGAGTTGCATGATGCCAATGCTCCTCTCTCTTTTACCAGCAAACTTCACTACTCCGATGAAGAAAACGATGTAGACTACTATAGCACTAGAACCACCGCCTTTACTGCTTAGCGAACACATCGCCGCCTTACTTCTTTGGTCAGTCTCCGGTCAGCCATCACACATACACAACAAGATTCGAGGATTCAAGCACGGATATTCATGAGGTTTAACAAAGTTCAGACCCACACATGATTAAAGTTTACTTTCATGTATTAGTGGTTTCCACTCATTATTTTGTCTCATATATATATATATATATATATATATATATATATATATATATATGTGTGTGTGTGTGTGTGTGTGTGTGTGTGTGTGTGTGTTTGTTTAATTAAATTTTGAAGTTCCTATATCGTTTGATTTACATCATGTTTGCAAAGGTCACATCTCTTTCCCGTTTCCGTTTTCCTCTTTGTTTATTATTTATCTTTGTTTATGATGTAGCTAGATCCAATATCAATATAATGTTGATGATTTTGTCTAAATGGTCTCAATCATTTGTTTGATGAATAATATATAATTATGTTAGCCCAATCCTCTGTTATGATTCATTTTGGTCATCGATTTTGTGCTCATTTTTCTTCACTTTGTAAAAATTCCTCTACCTTGTTGATTGAATTCCCAAGGTTTTATTTATCTATGGGTAATTCATATTGGTTTCTCTTTAATTTGGTTATGAACAACTTGTTATTGGTTAAGAAATAAACACTGAAGATATGTTAATTCAAAATATTGGCATGACTACTTTGGTGTTTGGATATCTTGAGTTTATTATTTTCCTTCCTTCTAAGTGTTTTGAAAACTCTTGTATTGTATTATTTAGATATCATGCTAAGGATGATTTGATTTGTTCATTGCTTTATTCTCTGTTAATTGATATTCCCTTAATTAGTCATGGACGATTTTGATATTTTAAAGTTTTGATGGCTTTGGTATGGCTGGTTTAGGGTATTTTGAGTAATTTGTTCTGCGTTCTTCCTTTTAAGTTTAGCTCAATGATAGCCTTAAGTACTAAATACGTTAAACTCGTGATTTCATGTTCCTTCATTTGATTCCCAAAATTATGGACACACAGTGATTGATTGAATTTTGAATCATTATGTTAATGGTAAACTCTACGATTGATTGAATAATTATTTCCTTGTTTTCTTCCCAAAGTGTGACTGTGAATATATTTGATTATGGTTCTTATTTTATATAAGATATGACAACCATGAAATCATCTATAATTTGGATCCTTTAAACGACTTTACTATATCAAGTGGATCATTTCGATTAAGAAAAATATCGCATGATTCACTCTTTTCTTTCCTATTTTAGCACTAAACTGTCTGTGGTAAATTACATTAAATGAACCTTCATGATTGTGTATTACAACTTTATTATTTATTCCCTTATATATATTAAAGGTGTTTGGTTACTTTTGATATTCTAATCATTTATGGTAATCCAATCAGCTTAGTATATTTTTATTTGGTAAACTTTGAATTGTTTCACATTAATTGATTCCGGCTATATTAAGTAAGGAAAATGTCCTGTGATTGATTTTCTTGATTAGTTTCCTTTCCGTTATATTTCTAATTGATTTTTATGGCTTACAGGATTTCTTGTTCATATTCATAAATACCTTTTTAGTATATAAGTATGCACTTCCTCCACTTTTAAATCATCCGAACCTCTGCTAGACTGAGGTCTATTATAAATTAAAATAAAAATATTCTTGCTCTTTTTAATACTAAAAGAATTCAAGGCTTATTACTCTGAAAGCTCCACTAAGTTCCTAATCTTCAATCTTAAGTCATATTTTCTTGACTGGTTAGTTCTCCAACTATGTGACTCTTATTGATTTTGCTAGTTCAGCTATCATGTAGTAATTCATGATTAATGTGTGTTTTACTTGATTTGTTGTTCACTAGCCTCTTTTATGTCTCCATAAATGTATTAATATTTGAGTTTTATTCATAATTGTGATATTATTATCTACATATATATACATGTTATCTATATTCTATGCTGGTGTTTGTTTAGTCCAGTTGAAACATGTACCTCTTGACTTTGTTCGAAATGAGACAGAAGAGTTTGTCTAGGTTTGGGCCTAAACGAGTGATGAAAGGGTTTAGATGTGATATTGTTTTTATTTATGTATTTTATGTTTCGTTATTTCATTAATTGTTGTAATGTAATAACCAAATGTATATAGTGAAAACGGATGTTACAGGGGTTGGAAATTATGTGCTAGTTGTTTTAACTTTTATGTTTTTGAGTTTCTTATGAGTATGCATCATTTATTTATTTATTTAAGAAAAAATTATAAAATTTGTTTTCCTCTATTTGAATTGGGCAATGTGTTTATGATTAAATAAATACTATCCCTTAACATATAGTTATTGGGAAAGTAGAAGGAATTACGAGGTCTAATTCCGAACCTTTTAAAATTAAACCGACACGTTCCCTCGGGAATAACATTAAACCAAGATTTTAAAGCATTAATATATATTTATATGTAAAAATCTTATGTACTCATCTTTGCTTGGAAAATATATTATTATTATTATTATTATTATTATTATTATTATTATTATTATTATTATAACTTATGACCGAACTTCAATTAATCTGTTGCTAAGTTTGAAGATCATAATTTACAATATAATGTTCTCATCCCTAAAAGCAACAAACATTTTAAACTTTTAGAATTTCTTTTCATCTTGTTTAAATTTAAACCGTCATAAATTTATCAACAATTTTTATTTATTAACTTTCTTTTCTTTACTCTTTGTGTAGTTAAGATTTATATACGTCTTTAGTTATTATGAGCAAAATTTTTTTTATACTGTTTAATAGCCTAAAATCTAACTTTTAATAGTCAGTGCTTGTGGTAACACATAACAAATAACTTGCAAATCAATTTGTCTTAGCACTTAATTTTGTATTAATTTAATTAATATTGAGACTTATTTATCTTAAAATAAATTTTGTATGCCTAATTAGGAAATAGTTTAATCATTATTTATCACATAGTTTTGAAGGTGACTTAACTTATCTATTTGTTTTTATAAGAATTCATTTGTCTAAACACCTAGTTAGTTTTAATAAGTTAATTGACCTTTTTTTTTGATCATTTAATCATTTCCCCACATAAATAACGAATTCGAAAGGGACCCATATTTGTGGACCTCGAAAGGTACCTAACACCTTCCTTTCGAGGTGACTTGAACCCTCACCCGACTCTGGCGACCTAGGCTAGTAAAAGAGATCTTTAGTTTAGAATGGTGTCCTAACGCACCTTAATTCGTTAGGTGGCGACTCTTCACTTTTAGAATCCTAAAAGAGTTTTCACATGTCCTAACTTTCTTTTCGTGAGAAAAATGGGACGCGACAGCATGGAGACTTCGCTGTGGATATACCTAGGTTCTAACTGCTACGGATTTGTTGTTTATGTGAAATTTTATTATTGCATTTTTTACTTTTCTTTTGTTAGGTTAATTAATTTTTTTAAAAACTCTTTTTCAAATATATATTTTAATTTGGTGTTGTAGTTGAATTATTCAATGACCAATTGCTTTTTTTAATTAGTTTTTTCAAAAAATTTAATTGAAAGAATTAACTTTCATGTCGTGCCCTTTTCTTTTTCCCTTTATTTGTTTTCTTAAATGATTAACTTCCATATATAATTATTTCCTTGATTCTAATCATCTATTTCTCTATATAATTGATTAACTGTCATGTTTATATTTTATTTATTTATGTTAATTTAGTTACCATATTTAGTGCGCTCCCTTCATTTGCTTTCCTATTTGGTTAATTTCTTTTTAAATTTAATCACTTTTTCTTTATTTGCTTCTTTATTTAAAGTGTTTTTCCCCTCCTTCATGCCTAATGTTTTCTAATATCTTTTATTTTATTCCTTATTATATCTTATTTGCCTGCTTATTTATTTTGAATCACTTATCATGTGAATTCCATTCCCCTTATTTGAAACATTTAGTATTTCGGTTATCTGTTTAATATAGATTGTGTATCTGTTAAATGTTATCGTTTTATCTTAAATTTTTATTTCATTTGACACTCACACACTTGATAACAGTTGCGTGGTTTCACGGCTGTTCACTATTAAAGCTCCCCCAAGGAATGCCTCGTGATTTGATCGATCAGTGGTGCGTCGATAGTCATGGGCTTCCTCACTCTCAAGTTGTCCGCTTGAGGGAACCATATTTATTAAACCCCCTTATCATGCCTGTTTGTTTGTCTCTTTATAGATTTTAATTTGATTTCATGTGCATTTTTTTCTCTCTTTATTTGCTAACATACTTAGATTATTTTTCCTTACATGTTAAATCCCTTTCCTTATTCCCTTTATTTGTTGACATATTTAAATTATTTTGCTTGATCCCTTTTCTTGTTGAAATTACTAACGAATTTCTTTGTCTTATTTAATATTTAGTTCTCACAGCCTTATTCACTATTATTTGATATTTTAATTGTGTATCATTTTTCATTGCTTGCTAATTGTTATCATAACTGTCATTCCACTCATATCCTCCTCTATTTGGAACCTTATTTCTTTTTCTTTTGGAATGGTTGCATGGTCATACAGACGTTCATTTGTGAAACACCAGAGTCGGAGAATGTCTTGTGGATTGGTCGATCAGCAGTGCGTCAACAACCATGAGCTTTCCCACTCTCAAGTTGTCCTCTTGAGAGAACTATATCTACACTCACTCCATGCTCTTTAGATCTTGACGGTGTGTCCTTACTAAGGAAT
Source organism: Datura wrightii (assembly GCA_035772735.1). Classification (NCBI taxonomy): domain Eukaryota; kingdom Viridiplantae; phylum Streptophyta; class Magnoliopsida; order Solanales; family Solanaceae; genus Datura; species Datura wrightii. Next base: position 7,692,177 of record JASDFA010000008.1, on the reverse strand, counting down.
ATACATCATGTTACACCTAGGAAGTCGCGACGCCCATGATGCGTCAAGACTGATAGTGGAAGTCTGCCATGAGTCTTAAGGGATTCTCAATCCCGAAAAATACGCCTTCATAATCTATGTGCATTTAAATTATTTCCTTTTCCTTATTTTTTTATTTGTTTCCTATTTAAATTATTATATTCTTCCATGTTTAACCCTTTTTTCTTATTTCCTTTATTTGTTTCTTTGTTTAAATTATTATATTTTTTCATGTTTAACAGTTTTTTCCTTATTCCCTTTATTTGATTAAATAATTATATTCTTCTATGTCTAACCATTTTTCCTCATTCCCTTTATTTGTTTCTTTGTTTAGATTATTATATTCTTTCATGTTTAACCTTTTTCACCTCATTCCCTTTATTTATTTCCTTATTTAAATTATTTATTACATGTTTAATCATTTTTCCTATTTTCCTCATATTTTTCTTGTATAATGTTATTATTTCATGTTTAATTTTTTCCAACTATACATAATAACTTATGACATGTTTATTTATAATCTTATTTATTTATGTTTGTCGCTCTATTAAATATTTATTAATTTTCTTAATTGCTTATGGTGTTACCACTTTCCATTATGTGTTAATAACTTTGTAAATTGTCATTCCGCTCATATGTTCCCCCACTTGGGAACTTCTCACTATCACACTGTACACGCGAGTTGTGCTTTGCACTTCTCCAAAATTCTTTCAAACACTCAGAGAGTTGGCATATACGTGAGATGAATGGATAGTTTTACTACCATATGACCACGTGCCTTCTCACATAAGAAGACCTTTCAGTCCATGTCTACCCAACTCTTAGAAGTCTAGGTCATGTCATGCATGCATTTTTTTCTAGGAGGTCTTGACACCCTTGGTGTATTAAGACCAATAGTTTGACCTTTCCTAATGTCCCAAAGGGATTTACGACACTGACAAGGATACTATCATATTTATTTGCATTTTGAGAGGTTAATATGCCTAAAAATGTAGACTATTCGCTCTTTAGGTGGGAAGGGTAAACTAACGCTTCATGATGCAGGTTATTATGGACAAATCCAACGTGAAGAAGCCAAAAGGAGGAGCATTTCATTTAGACTATAGTTTTATTTATTTATTTAGTAATTTTTTTTATTCATGTAATGTTTCATTTAGTAAAATAAAGTTAAAAAAATAGTGTGGGGCAAATAGGATGACACATTATGACATATTTGTCTTTCACAATTCGCTAGGCCTATCTCTGGGACAAAAGAGTCCACAATACGCTAGGACGTGCAATTTATTTGCTACATGTTATGGATATTGTTGTTTTATTTTGGGTATTTGTTTCTTCTTTGTCCTCCTAATCTTTAGTTATTTATAGAACCACTTCGTGTTTTCACTCTATTATTTTTAAAAAAAAATACACATACCTTATGTTTTTAGGCCCAAACCATATAATCTTGGAGCCTAGTCCACATTATTGTTTCTTTCAGCAAAATTATTTTCTATGTGCCTCCTAAAATGTCATCTTTAGCATCTCGAAATTGTACTTTTTGTGGTTATGAAATTATTTCATAATAATCTTGTTTTTCCCAAACTAGGTCCAATCTCCAGTTTAATTTATCTTCCGGCCTTCAAGATTTCGATACTTGCATTGAAAATTTTCATAACTCCAATTCATTTTAAACAAGCATAACCCTTTTCAATAATTTTTATCATGTTGCATACTTTTATCTACTCCAAAAGTTGACTAAAGTTGAACATCAAGACTGATCAAATGACCAGCCAAAAAGCATTTATCAATCTTGTCGACAACAAAGCTATCACGCCCCACCTTGGGAGGCATGACTGACACCTAATGCCACATTGGGATCTGGGCTGATTTGGCTAGGCGTAAGCACCGCTGGTGCCTACCAGCGACTCATAATCAAGAATACAAACTGCTATATCTCATCTGTAAACACAGCCTCAGATCGACAATGCTACGCAACACTTGTAAAAGAAAATAGCTAACCCAACCAACACAGTACTAAAATGGATCCTATGCGGACCGACAAGACCACTAAGCTGTCTAGTTATAACAGGAATGAAAAACAGGCAGTTATACTAGGCCCCACATGGAAAACATATACAACATTATGAATATAGGCCCCACACATCCAACACGAACCTCTAACTGAAATCTATAGTCTGCAAGCCTCTAAGAATGATAATATTGGTCGGGAAAGGGCCCCCGCCTACCCAAATGCTATAAAAATAAAGACTGTAATCTCAACAACCTGGAAACTCCAAATGAAAGGAGCTGGCCAAAATGCTGACCTTGAACATGTCACGACCCGAGATTACACCCGGATCGTAGACACGAGACAAGGAGCCCCGAAGACTCCAAGTCAATCCATGGCGTGAGCGTATATCTAATTCATTCACATAAGGCGGAAAGCTTAACTTAATAGTCATGAACTAACTGAAAATCGTAACATGAGATATAAGAAACAACAATACAAGATCCAAACATAAATAACTAAATACTACACATAGGTCTGAAAGCCTCTAATCATAATAGACGGGTTAAAGGGACAAGACCCCAACTAATCCCAACATTCTGAAAAAAAAGACAACCATGGTCCGAACATGAAGCCCTCGAATCATGAGGACTCACCACTGAAACTGAGAGCAGAACTGAGAGCAAGCTAGGGACGAGCCTGAACCAGCGAACTGGATCCTGAAAATATGTGGGTTAGTACTTGGAAGGTACTGAGTATGTAAGGTATGCAAAACAATGCTTAAAAATATAAAAGTTATAGGAGTGGGGACATCATGATCATAAAACTAATATCGTAAGTATATCGTAAGGCTCAATACTTCCAAATTATTCGTAAACCTATCATAGTCATAACATGTGAGGAAAATATTTCATAAAACATAACTTGAGCCAAAACAACATAATCATGCATACATTAAAACCATGAGGAACAATGGGAGATTTCTATAACCGATATACCCCATATGAGAAAACATGGAGCCCGACTTGTAAACCTAGTGGGTTGGTCGTCCTTACCTTGCTAAGGGTATGAACCATGAAAGGTATGATATCACTCGTGAAGGCCCTGTAGGGCATAGGGGACAGTCACTGAGGAGGTCCCAGCATAACCTATGGTGGCACATAGTTCTGAGATTTGGGACGTAACCTAGGCCCCGAACCTACTCGGTGATAAGTACTACTCCTAAAACATGTAACGTGCTAATAGAAATTCATACATGACATGCATGGCTAGTTAAATCGTGAGAATCATATCATTCTTGAGAATTTGTAATACTAGCCATGGAATTGGGCCTGTGAATCGGCCAAAAATCATAGTTCATAAATCACAAGCGACATGTGGGCATTGCCCATAATTTCAATCATACTTGAAATGCTTAAATTTATAGGAAACATGATCATAATAATATGAGTAGTTGAAAATTCAAGAGTTCATATCATGCTTGAGAAATCACCATAACCATGAATTTCACAAAAAAAACCATGATTTGGGCACATGTGCTTTTAGGGATTAAATCATAAAATAATGAATAAAATAAGTAAAAACAACCCAACAATTCAGACCCATGATTTTTGACATACTACAACATGCTCATATCGATTTTGAGGAAACATGCATTTGGGTTATGACCCATCAAAAGTAGGTAACTTAAACATAGAATTAGGGAGAAATTGGGTATGGCTAGGGACTAGACTACCCATTCAAAACCCCACATACCTGGAATTACGTGATTCTTAACTCCCTTGAAAAACCCTAGGTGAAAACTTGAAGAATTGGAGAAGAATATTGAATCTTCTCCTACTCCCTTCTCTAGTTCTTGCAAATGCCAAATGAGACAGTATGAGTTTTTCCTCCTTAAAAGACCCTGTCCTGACCTCAAAATGACATGGTTTAGGGTCCAAAAGTGTAGAAAAGTTGAAATTTCCCTTAATGAAATTTTTCTGAAAACAGGTCTGGCCCCGACCACGACTCATACCACGAAGTCACGACTCATGGTCACCTCACCACTTTTCAATCTTCTAAATCTGGCCATGACTCGCATACCACGACTTGTAGTACCATCCTACAGGTCATACTATCAATCATGGTACCATCAACCCATACCAAATACGACTTAACCATAACTCCTCATCACGACTCGTTGCTACATCCTACGAGTCGTACCATGACCTGTGATGACTCACTCTGGCACCACTGAGAAATTCACCACGACTCCTAACCACGAGTCATATCCATATGTCATGACTGGTAGGACTACTCGTGGTATGACCTCAGGCTCCCGAACTCATCACGACTCGAGTCACGAGTCGTAGGTCCTCACCACGATTCGTACCTCGAGTGGTACTGGTGCAAAATTCCAGATTTTCTGCAGTTTTCAAATTCAACTCCCGGGTCTATTCTTAGGCCCTTCAGGGGTATTACAATATCTCCCCCTTGGAAACATTCGACCTCGAATGTAGGAAACAAGCAGCAAACAGAAACATACAATTACCATATGCAAATTCTGATCATTTAAGCCGAAAACTGACGGATTGACTACCCCTGAAAAGAACTACATAGCTGGACTGAATTCAGACATCACATACATATATCATATCATAAAACAAACTTGCACACATGAATGGAACATGAAAAACTGATTAGAGGTTTAGGGAAAAAACTGATACCTCAAACTGAAACTGGGTCGGTAGGGAACAGGTGGGGGTATTTAGCCATCATATTCTCTTTAGCTTCCCATGTAGCTCCCTCAACATGCTGATTTCTCCAGAACACCTTTACTGAAGCTCCTTCCTTGTTCCTCAGCCTTCGAGCCTGACAATCCAAGATTACAACAGGAATTTCTTCATAACTGAGGCTATCCTTCACGCCAACACTTTCCACGGGAACCACCAAGGCTGGATCTCCCATGCACTTTTTCAAGAGCGATACGTTAAATTCGGGAATAACTGAAGCCAACTCTGAAGGTAACTCTAACTCATAAGCTACCTTACCTACTCGTCTCACAATCCGGTAGGGGCCAATATAGCGGGGGCTGAGTTTCCCTTTCTTTCCAAATCTCATCACTCCCTTCATGGGAGATACCTTCAGAAACTCCCAATCGTCGATCTCGAACTCAAGCTCCCTTCTCCCCACATCCGCACAAGGCTTTTGGCTACTTTGAGCCATTTTCAGCCTTTCTCTTATTAACTGAACTTTCTCCATAGCCTCAATGGACTGAATCTGGACCCACAAATGAAGCCTCACCGACTTCAAATCACCCAATGGGCGATCTACACCTTTGCCCATAAAGAGCCTCGAACGGTGCCATTTGAATGATGGAGTGCTAGCTGTTGTTGTAGGCAAACTCAATAAGAGGCAAATGCTCGTTCCAACTACCCTTGAAGTCAACGACACAAGCTCTCAACATGTCCTCAAGAGTCTGGATAGTCCGCTTTGCCTGACCATCTGTTTGCGGATGAAATGCCATGCTAAGCTTGACCTGGGTGCCAAGTCCCTTTTGAAAAGATCTCCAGAACCGGGAGGTGAAATGAGTACCTCTATCCGATATAATCGACAAGGGCACTCTATGCAATCTAACCAACTCTCAGATGTACAACTTTGCATAATCTTCTACTGAATCGGTGGTTTTGACTGGTAGGAAATGAGCAGCCTTGATCAACCTGTCCATCACTACCTAAATGGAGTCATATTGTCTACGTGTGCGGGGAAAACCTGTTACAAAGTCCAGGTTGATCTATTCCCATTTCCAAGTGGGAATACTGATGTATTGAAGTACAGCCGCCAGTCTCTATTGCTCGACTTTCACTTGTTGGCAATTTGGGCATTGCCTACAATTCTGCAATATCCCGCTTTATGCCATTCCACCAGTAGATTTCCTGCTAGGCGTGATACATTTTTGTTGCACCTAGATGGATAGAATATCTAGTTCCGTGAGCATCATGAAACATCCGACTCCTCAAATCCCTCACGTTCGGAACACATAAGCGACCCTGTACCAAAGCACACCATCTCCCCCTTTGGAGAAGACTTCTACCTTCTGACAGTGAAAAACTTCTTTCAACTTTACCAATATTGGATCTTCATCTTGCTTATCCTTCACCACCATTACCAAAGATGACTCTGACTCGTTCTGAACTACCACCCCACCATCGGTCGAACCAACTAACCTAACTCCCAACCGTTCAAGTTGATGTACCTCCTTTACTAGCTCCTTCTTGTCTTCACTCACATGTGACACACTTCCCATAGAAAGTCTACTAAGGGCATATGCTACCACGTTGGCCTTACATGGGTTGTAAAGGAAACTCATGTCGTAATCATTAAGTAGCTCCAACTACCTCCGTTGCCGAAGATTTTGTTCCTTCTGAGTGAACACATATTGTAAGCTCTTGTGGTCCGTGAATACATCTACATGAACCCTATACAAGTAGTGTCGCCATATCTTCAAAGCAAATACCACCGCGGCCAACTCAAGATCATGGGTCGGGTTATTCTTCTCGTGAGTTTTTAACTGTCAAGAAGCATATGCTACGACTTTCACGTTCTGCATCAATACTCATCCCAGTCTGACCCTCGAAGCATCAAAATATACAACAAAGCCATCGGTACCCTCCGGTAAAGTCAACACTGGTGCTGAAGTGAGCCTTGCCTTCAATTCCTGGAAGCTCTTCTCACAAGCCTCCGCCCATTGGAACTTCACCTTTTTCTGAGTCAATCAAGTCAATGGGGCAGCAATGGATGAGAAACCTTCCACGAACCTCTGATAGTAACCCGCTAAGCCCCAAAAGCTTCTAATCTCCGAAGGGTTTACCGGTCTGGGCCAGTTCTTTACTGCATCTATTTTTTGGGAGTCCACCCTTATACCTTCACTTGACACTACATGTTCCAAGAATGCAACTGATTTCAGCCAGAATTCACATTTGCTAAAATTGGCATATAGCTGGTTATCCTGAGGGTCTAAAGTGCTACCCTCAGGTGTGCGACATGCTCCTCCTTTCTCCTGGAGTATATTAATATGTCGTCGATGAACACGATCACGAACATGTCCAGATATGCCTTGAATACCCTATTCATTAGATCCATAAATGCTGCAGGGGAATTGGTTAGTCCAAAAGACATAACAATGAATTCATAATGGCTATAGCGGGTTTTGAAAGCAGTCTTTGGGATATCACTCTCCCGAACCCTGAGTTGGTGATACCCGGACCTGAGATCTATCTTGGAGAAATATTTGGAACCCTGAAGCTGATCGAATAGGTCATTAATCCTGGTTAAAGGGTATCTATTCTTGATGGTGACCTTGTTCAACTGCCTATAGTCAATACACATCCGAAGAGAACTGTCTTTCTTCTGGATGAACAACACCGGGGCACCCCATCGGGACTTACTCGATCTAATGAAACCCTTATCTAGCAAATCCTTTAACTTCTCCTTTAACTCTCTTAACTTGGCTGGGGCCATCCGGTAGGGAGGAATTGATATGGGCTGCGTGTGGGGTAAAAGATCAATCTCAAAATCAATCTCCCTCTCGGGAGGAACACCTAGTAGTTCATCTAAAAATACCTCAGGATATTCACATACCACAGGGACTGACTGAATGGTCGGGGTCTCGGACATGACATCCTTAACCCTAACCAAATGGTAAATACAACCCTTGAAAATCATTTTTCTAGCCTTGAAGTAGGAGATAAAGTGACCTATAGGTACCGCTGAACTACCCCTCCATTCTAAAACTGGTTCACCTAGAAATCGAAACTCCACCGCTCGAGTTCTATAGTTAACAGATGCATAACATGAAAACAACCAATCCATGCCCAAGATGATGTCAAAATCGGTCATAGTCAATTCTACTAAGTCTGCGAAGGTAACCTTATGCAAGACTGTAATGGGGAAACCTCTATATACTTGCCTTGCTACGACTGAATCACCAACTGACTAGATACGGAAAATGGTTCTGACAAAATTTCAGGACCGACTCCAAAGTGATTAGCAATGTAAGGTGTCACAAAAGAAAGTGTGGCTCCTGGATCTAACAAAGCATAAGAATCAATATGAAAGACTCACAACATACCAGTAACCACATCGGGAGAAGTCTCCTGCTCCTGTCGAGAGCCAAGTGCATAAAACCGATTCTGGCACTAGCGGCCAGCTGAACTAGTCGAAGCACCCTGCTGAGTCTGACGTGCCACTGGAACTGCTAAACTAGTTGCTGAAGTACAGGCTCCACCACCCCTGACCTAGCTATGGGGCAATCCATGAGTCTGTGTCATGATTTTCCACACCCGAAACAAGCATCTGAGCCCACCAAACATTTCCCTGGGTGATTTTTGCCACAATTAGCACAAGATAGGAACGTGCGCTCTGTGCGCATGATATTTTGAGTCCTTGAACCCTTGTTCCTCTGACCGTCTTGTGGCCTAGATGGAGTACTGACTGAAGATGGTGTTAGTGTAATGGACCTGTGCTAGACTACTGGTGAGGTCCACCCCCTAGCCTAGGCTAAGAGAACCTGTGGCTATCAGTTCTAACCCTCTTGCCCTCTCTCTACCTCATATGAGCTACCTCCATCTGCTGGGCATAGAGGACTATCCGTGGGTAGTCCATATCCTGATGAAGCATGCTGTTCTGCAGTCCTTATCCAGATACTCGGCTACTCCCTGCATGAATCTGCTCACCAACGCCCTCTGGTCCATCACTAACTCCGGGGCATACTTTGATAGGCGAGTGAACTCAAGTGAATATTCTAGCACCGTTATCTTTCCCTGTTTGAGGTTAAAAAATTCAGCTGCTTTTAATTCCCTCATCTCCCGAGGGAAGAACCTGTTGAGAAAGGCCAAGTGGAACTCATCCCAGTTGATAGGGCCCGCTCTCACTGCCTTACTATCCTTCCATTGCTTGAACAAAATATAAGAGACCTCTTTTAATTGATATGAGGCCAAGTCCACACACTCCTCATTTGTCACCCCCATCACCTGAGTGACCTTCAAAATTCCCTCAATGAACTCGTGTGGATCCTCATCCACCTTTGCCCCTGTGAACTCGGGAGGGTTCATCCTTAGAAAGTCCCTGATCTGAGCTACACTGCATTTCATTCTGAGGAATATGCGCAACAGCTTGTTGGTTGACCTGAGCGGTCAAAGCCTGCGCCAACATTTGAAACGCCTCCCTAAACTTGGCGAGGGCAGCTGGCTCAGGTGCCAGGGGCTCCTGAACAGGTGGGGCTTGCTGACGCCCATTATCATTGCCACCCCCGTGGCCTTCACCATTTCTGTTCCTCCTTCTGTTTATTCTTCTGGGAGCCATAATTTTCTGTAATCGCAAATAGCATGAATTAGAAGGATGAAGAGATTTTGACCGCACGATATAGATAATGAAAGAAGGGAAATTTTTCGTAGCCCCTTTGTCATAAGTGTGACGCACTTCGCACCCATAAAAAAGGCTCTACTTAACGCGGCTTTCAGACACCCAAGGACACTTCAAACCTATTGCTCTGATACCAAGTTTGTCACGACCCGAGAGTTCACCCGGATTGTAGTCACGGACAAGGAGCCCCGAAGACTCCAAGTCAACTCATGGAGTGAGAATATATCTAATTCATTCACATAAGGCAGAAAACTTAAGTTAATAGTCATGAACTAATTGAAAATCGTAACATGATATATAAGAAACAATAATACAAGATCCAAACATAAACGACTAAATACTACACATAGGTCTAAAAGCCTCTAATCATAATAGAAGTGTTGAAGGGACAAGACCCCAACTAACCCCAACATTCTGAAAACAAAAGACAACCATGGTCTGAACATGAAGCCCTCGAATCATGAGGACTCACCACTGAAGCTGAGAGCAAAACTGAGGGCAAGCTAGGGACGATGCAGAACCTGTGAACCGGATCTTAAAAATATGTGGGTCAGTACTTGGAAGGTACTGAGTATGTAAGGTATGCAAAATAATGCTTAAAAACATAAAAGTTATAGGAGAGGGGACATTGTCACACCCCACCTCGGGGGGTATGACGGCATTTGGTGCCTGCTAGACTCTGGACTGCTAACTGGTCCAGCCTGAGCACATCTGGTGCTTTGGATGGCTTTGGCTCTATTTCAAGAAACAAATCGGCTATATAACGGCTGTAACTACAGCCTCTGGCCAACTGGCCTGTAGCCATCTGTAACTGTAACAACAGCTAACCAGAAACAGACTTGTAACAAGGCCACCATGCTGTCTAGTTATCTGTAACTCAACACAAGACTGCTGTAAAACTACGTGACCGGCAAGGTCACCACTACTATCAAACTAAGGCCCCACACGACCAACATAAATTGGAATACAAAATAGCTACAGCAGACTGCACGGCCCCACACGACCGACTCAAATAACCAAAGGGAATATATACAGACTGCAAGCCTCTACGAATACTGTAAGAAACTAATAGAAATGATCGGGATAGGGCCCCGACCTACCCATACTGCACAACACAAGAAAAGGAGCTACACCTCTGGGAATCAGACTCCGGATGACAGGAGTTGATGACTCACTGGCTGGCTGGAATCACGAGGGATCGGCTCCTCATCCGTGAGTACCTGTAGGCAAGCAATACAGCGCCCCGCTGGGCGTCAGTACCACAGGTACTGAGCATGTAAAGCAAACTGAAATATGCAACTGAAACGAATAGCACAATAACATGACATTTAAGCAAGAAGTAGCTGAGTCTATCTAGCTGAGGATAACTGGGGAGAGTTTATACATTCTGTAACTAACTGAGCGTACCTGAAGACGTGTCTTCCTTCTGTCTATCAGTATCTACTAGCACATATCAATATGCATAATAATACACACAATACCTGACCGACCCCCATAAGCCGGAAGGTGCCAACCAAGCAAGCAATCTATTTACCCCTACCCGGGTCTAAACCAACCAAAAACAAGTCACTCCACTCATCTGATAACTGTGAGCTCCTCCTACCGCCCCCTTGGGTACGTAGCTCAGGCCTTGGCCTCTGACAATAAACTGTGTTTGAGTCCGAAGACTCCTGCCTCTGGGCACAGGTGTGCACACAGAGTGGTCTGCCCCTGTAAACAGGGTGTGCTAGCTCTGTGCAGAGTAAACTGAACTACCCCTGCAAGCAGGGTGGTCTGGACCGTATTATCATGGTGGTCGGCCATCATCGTCCTTTAGTCGGACGGCATCCCCCAGCTGGTGGCGGTATCTGAATCTGGTATCGACACAGCTATAACCCAGGGGCGGTGGGGATGCTAAAGGGTGCCCACATGCCACAACAAGTCTCAACATACAAAACACATACACAACAAGCATGCTCAATGCAAAATACTAACCATATTCTCTTCTTGTATCTCAAGGCCAGTTTGTATTAAATAACTGAAACTATATTCTGTTTTACACTATTCCTGATTGCTGGACTAACTGCTACCTGGCCTTTATCTGTCTATCTGATTATATCTGGATATAGCTCAATAACATAAAATGTACCACCTACTACTAGATACAATCTCAACAGATGTAATACGTATTGCCTGATTATCTACTATTCTGATTATCGCATGATACGTAATTAATATACTAGCATGCTTGCTGGAAATTGTACTAAAATCGTTCTTGTACGCTGGGTATCAGTTAATAGCCTTTATTCTATTTACTTTCTAAGCTGTACTTCCTGGCTTGCCGAAAGAATAACTTTACATACCTGGTTTCTGAGTACCCGACTGACCGGTGTGATTTCCGTTGGTACTTCTGCTGTTTCTCCCAACTACATTCATATACACGTCAGTTAGAACTAAATACATTAATATTCGAGAGAAATTGTCACTTTAGATATATATATTTATCCCAACTTTAACCTTTCGAAAAACGGTCGAAAACTCGTTAGTTTTCAGCGGTCCAGAAGGGAGAAATATTCACTTCTCAGCTAGGAACACATAGACATTAATTTAGAGCAATTCTACTTACCTTAGTTCGGCGGCTCGCCGATTCGTCGGTCGTATTTTATGAAACTAAATCCGTAGGAATGCTCTCTGCTGCTAAATACCTCAGTATCTGGGGTTAATTTGAATTTGGGCAGCATTTAGCAGCGTAATCGGACGAAAATTATTTAATTTCCTTCGTTCCTTTTCTCCCTCTGCCGGTTTGCTCTGCTCTCTGGAAATTATAACATGTTTTTACAAATTAAAACCGAAGTGGGGCTTTATATACTTGGGCCTGAACCTGGGCAACGTGTCACGGAGCCATCGCGGAGGCCTCACCTCCGTGACACGCTGCCATCGCGGAGGGGCTCTGCCTCAGGTCCTCCCGCGATGGTTCGACGGGTTTCTCATCCGATCTTTTTCCTGGCCTTTCTCTAGCACGTATGGCCTTCTAATATGCTTAACCAACGTGCGAATAGGTCGTCTAGGTGCCGGGAATTCTACGGGGTATAACATTCTCCCCCCCTTAAGAACATTCGTCCTCGAATGTACACTGTTATCTATAGGACTACTTACTTTATTTTCTAGAAAAATTTTGGCAGAGTTTCCCCTGGAATATGGACTATAACAAAAACCTAAAATGCAGAAACGTCCAACACAGGCACTGCACATAATATTCTAGGATCCACTGGATAACTAAATATCACTCTTTATCATTCACAGACATACAACCATAAGGTACTGCATAAGTAATAATACGGACATATCTGTCGCCTGACTAGGCCTGAAATAGGTGAGGGTATCTGACTTTCATATCTTCTTCTGCTTCCCACGTCATTTCCTCAAGATTCCTGTTATGCCACAATACTTTGACAGATGCAACATCTTTAGTCCTCAACCTGCGAATCTGTCTGTCTAAAATAGCTACAGGAACTTCTTCATATGCTAACTCTTCTGTGACCTGGACATCTTGAACTGGAACTACTGTAGAAGGGTCCCCTACGAACTTTCTTAACATAGAAACATGGAACACTGGGTGAACAGATGCTAACTCTGGAGGCAAGTTCAACTCGTATGCAACTCGGCCTATTCTTCGCCGAATCTGATATGGCCCAATGAATCTTGGGCTAAGCTTGCCTTTCTTGCCAAATCTCATCACCCCTTTCATCGGAGACACCTTCAGGTATACCCAGTCACTTACCGCAAATTCTAGATTTCTACGCCGCATATCTGTATACGACTTCTGGCGGCTCTGAGCAGTCAGTAAACGTTCTCGGATAAGCTTTATCTTTTCCTCGGACTGCCGAACAATGTCTGGGCCAACTAATGCTGATTCTCCTATTTCAAACCAGCCCACCGACGATCTACATTTTCGCCCGTATAATGCCTCGAAAGGCACCATCTGAATAGTTGAATGGTAGCTGTTATTATAAGCAAATTCAATCAGCGACAGATGTTCATCCCAGCTACCCCCAAAATCTAGTACGCACACCCGTAGCATATCTTCGAGCGTTTGGATAGTTCGCTCAGCCTGTCCATCTGTCTGAGGGTGGAATGCTGTGCTCAAATTGATCTGCGTTCCCAGACCCCTCTGGAACAACTGCCAAAATCTAGCTGTGAATTGTGCTCCCCTATCTAAAATAATAGATATCGGCACTCCATGTAGTCTAACTATTTCTCTGATATATAATTCGGCATAATCCTCAGCTGAGAAGGTAGCTTTCACTGGTAGGAAATGAGCTGATTTTGTCAGCCTGTCAACTATTACCCAAATAGAATCATTTCTACGTCTGGTACGGGGTAATCCTGTTACAAAATCCATATTTATCGCTTCCCATTTCCACATAGGCACAGCTATATCCTGCGTCAGACCGCCCGGTTTCTGGTGCTCCGCTTTCATCTGCTGGCAGTTAGGACATCTAGATACAAATTCAGTTATTTCAGATTTCATACCTGGCCACCAGTAGATGTCTCTGATATCGTGGTACATTTTCGTTGCTCCTGGATGGAGGGAATAACGAGCGTAATGTACCTCATGCATGATCTGCTGGCGAAGCCCTGAAACATTCGGGACACATAAACGGCCCCCACAACGTAGTACTTCATTTTCAGTCACTTGGAAATCTGACTCTTTACCTTTCTGAATTCTATCTCTGAGCTGGACTAAGTCAGGGTCCTCGTACTGCCGTTCTTTTACCTCTGTAACTAGTGATGACTCGGCAGAATTCTGAATTACCGCTCTGTTATTTTCTGTCTCCACTACTCGAACGGCTAAACCAGCTAGTTGATGAATTTCCTTGGCTAATTCCTGCTTCTCGGGCCGCAAATACGCCAAACTCCCCATTGACTTACGACTCAGGGCATCTGCTACTACATTAGCTTTTCCTGGGTGATAGAGAATATTTACATCATAGTCTTTCAACAATTCTAACCAGCGACGTTGCCGCAGATTTAACTCCCTCTGTGTGAAAATGTATTGCAGACTTTTATGATCTGTGAAAATGTCTACATGGACGCCATACAGATAATGCCTCCAAATATTCAGAGCGTGGATCACTGCGGCCAGTTCCAGGTCATGGGTCGGATAGTTCTTTTCGTGTTTCCTCAGCTGTCTAGAAGCATAAGCAATCACCTTACCATGCTGCATCAACACACAACCCAGTCCCAAACCTGAAGCGTTGCAATACACCGCATACCCATCTGTTCCCTCTGGCAATGCTAGTACTGGGGTGGAGGTCAATCGGTCTTTCAATTCTTGAAAACTCTGCTCACATGCCTCCGTCCACTGAAATTTTACTGCTTTCTGTGTCAGCTTTGTCAGAGGTGCTGCTATAGTGGAGAATCCTTCAACAAATCTCCGATAATATCCTGCTAAACCCAAGAAACTGCGGACCTCGGTCGGAGTGGTAGGTCTGGGCCATGTCTTGACCGCCTCTATTTTCTGTGTGTCTACCTGTATACCAGCATCCGACACGATGTGCCCTAAAAAGGCAACTGAGTTCAGCCAGAACTCGCACTTAGAAAACTTGGCGTACAACTGACGTTCTCTAAGGATCTGGAGTACTGTTTGTAAATGGTTCTGGTGATCTGTCTCTGAACGAGAATATACCAGAATATCATAGATAAATACTATCACGAACAGATCCAAATACAGTTTGAATATGCTGTTCATCAGGTCCATAAACACTGCGGGAGCATTCGTTAGCCCGAAAGACATAACTAAGAATTCAAAGTGACCATACCTGGTCCTGAAAGCAGTCTTTGGAATGTCTCTCTCACGAACCCAGACCTGGTGGTATCCGGACCTCAGATCTATCTTAGAGAAACATTTGGCCCCCTACAACTGGTCAAACAAATCATCTATTCTCGGGAGCGGGTATTTGTTTTTAACCGTTACCTTATTCAGCTGCCGGTAGTCCACACACATACGGAGTGAGCCATCTTTCTTTCTTACAAACAGAACTGGCGCACCCCACGGGGAAGTACTAGGCCTGATAAAACCTTTGTCAAGCAAATCTTTTAACTGCTCTTTCAACTCTCTAAGCTCAGCTGGTGCCATGCGATACGGGGGAATGGATATAGGTTGAGTCCCTGGCAACAAGTCAATCGCAAAATCTATCTCCCTTTTGGGAGGGATACCAGGCAACTCATCCGGAAATACGTCAGGGAATTCATTGATTATTGGAACAGACTGAAGAGTCGGAGGTTCCACCCGAACGTCCTGGACTCTAACTAGGTGGAAAATACTTCCCTTTGCTATTAATTTTCTTGCCTTAAGGTAGAAAATAAACCTACCTTTCGGCGTAGGTGTACTCCCTTTCCACTCTCGCACTGCTTCCCCCAGAAAGTGGAATCGGACCATCTTGGTCCAGCATTCTAAATCGGCGTAGCATGGCACTAACCAGTCCATACCCATAATGGCATCGAAGTCGACCATCTCAAGTTCTATTAAGTCTACTGTGGTCTGGCGATCAGCAACCTCTACCGTACACCCCCAGTAAACTCTTTTAGCTGTAATCGAGTCACCGACCGGTGTAAGCACTGAAAAGGGCTGCTGAAGCAATTCTGGTTCGACACCCAACTTTCGGGCCACAAATGGTGTGATATATGACAATGTAGACCCTGGATCAATCAATACATAAACAGGATATGAACAGATAATCAATGTACCTGTGACCACGTCGGGAGATGCCTCTGAATCCTGCCTCCCCGGTAATGCATAGGTACGGCTGGGGCCTGCACCTGAGCCAGAGGCTCCTGGTCTACCTCGGCCCCTATTTCCTGAACCTTGGGGTCTGCGCCCTGCTGAGGCTGCTGGAACTCGTGGCCCTGATGACGCTCTATCCAGATCATCCTGACTACCCTGTCCCCTGGCTGGACAATCTCTCATTAAATGCCCTTCCTGTCCACAGTAATAGCACCCTGGAAAGCCTTGCCTGCAGGCTCCAGAATGTAGTCGGTGGCATATAGGACAAGGGGTAGATGCAAATCTACTCTGTTCTACCCTCCGCTGCTGAGGTGAGGCTACTGTCCGTGAACTGCTACCGGACTCTGACTGACTCCGGCGAATAAACCTGCCCCTCTGCTGCGGTACCGGTGGTAAAGATCTGGGTGGCCTATCTGAAAACCGTGGTCTCGGACCCCTAGGAATTTCCCTCTGAACCTCGGTGGGTCTGCTCCTACAACACTGCTCTGAAGTCACCTGTCTGTCACCCCACTGTCGCTGCCTCAGGCCCTCAATTGTCTGTGCGAAGGCCTGTACCCTGGCTATGTCCATGTCCTCTCTCAAAGTAGCTGTCATGCACGTCTCTATGTACTCTGTATTTAGGCCCATAATAAAGCGGTGGACTCTGGACGACATGGTGTCCACAAATGATGGAGCATAGCGGGCTAAGGAGTCGAATTGCAAGGAATATTCATGGACGCTCCTAGCCCCCTGCTCTAAATGTAAGAACTGGTCCACCCGAGCCTGTCTGACCTCCCGGGGTAAGTAGTGGTCCAGGAAGGCCTCTAAAAAGCTGGACCAAGTTGGAGGGGCTGCATCTCTTCCCCGAGACCTCTCCCAACTTTCGTACCACAAAACAACAATATCCCGTAACCGGAACACTGCTAACTCAACTGATTCTGCTGGGGTTACGTGCATGACTCTAAAGATCCTCTGCATCTGGTCCAAAAAGTCCTGAGGGTCCTCCGCTGAATCCGATCCAGTAAATTGAGGGGGTCCCAACGCCAAGAATTCTCTAACCCTGGAACTACCTGGCCCCCCTAGGGATTCTGATGCTGTAGGTGGTGCTGGCTGACGCTGAGCAGCTAGCATCTGAGTCAACATAACCACCGCACTACATAGCTCCTGATCAGATGAAATGGGTGCAGGAGCTGTGGGAGGCGGTGCTGCCTCAAATGGTGTCTGGCGAGGCGGAGACTGCTGGGAGGGCCGAGATGACGCCTCCGTATTGCTCTCAGACCGGGCGGAATCTGGCTGTAACTGAGGCATCCTACTGGTGCCTTCGCCCGCTGCTGTATCCAATCTCCTACCTGTAGCTAGGTGCCACTGGCCTGTCATAATATCTGTGAGCAAAGAGGGTGGTGAGTTTCAAAAGTCAACTCTATACTGTACCGCTCTATAGCACGATTGAATAAGAAAGAAGAGTGACAATCCTAACATGCCCCGTAGCCTCCTGTCTATAGTATGTGGTGCACAACACATCCATAGACAAGACTCTACTTAGCACGGCTTGCAGACTCCCTGGGATACGACCTGCTCTCATACCAAGTTTGTCACACCCCACCTCGGGGGGTATGACGGCATTTTGTGCCTGCTAGACTCTGGACTGCTAACTGGTCCAGCCTGAGCACATCTGGTGCTTTGGCTGGCTTTGGCTCTATTTCAAGAAACAAATCGGCTATATAACGGCTGTAACTACAGCCTCCGGCCAACTGGCCTGTAGCCATCTATACCTGTAACAACAGCTAACCAGAAACAGACTTGTAACAAGGAACCTATGCGGGCCGACAAGGCCACCATGCTGTCTAGTTATCTGTAAACAACACAAGACTGCTGTAAAACTACGTGACCGGCAAGGTCACCACTACTGTCAAACTAAGGCCCCACACGGCCAACATAAACTGGAATACAAAACAGCTACAGCAGACTGCACGGCCCCACACGACTGGCTCAAATAACCACAGGGAATATATACAGACTGCAAGCCTCTACGAATACTGTAAGAAACTAATAGAAATGATCGGGACAGGGCCCCGACCTACCCATACTGCACAACACAAGAAAAGGAGCTACACCTCTGGGAATCAGACTCCGGATGACAGGAGCTGATGACTCACTGGCTGGCTGGAATCACGAGGGATCGGCTCCTCGTCCGTGAGTACCTGTAGGCAAGCAATACAGCGCCCCGCTGGGTGTCAGTACCACAGGTACTGAGCATGTAAAGCAAATTGAAATATGCAACTGAAACGAATAGCACAATAACATGACATTTAAGCAAGAAGTAGCTGAGTCTATCTAGCTGAGCATAACTGGGGAGAGTTTATACATTCTGTAACTAACTGAGCGTACCTGAAGACGTGTCTTCCTTCTGTCTATCAGTATCTACTAGCACATATCAATATGCATAATAATACATACAATACCTGACCGCCCCCATAAGCCGGAAGGTGCCAACCAAGCAAGCAATCTATTTACCCCTACCCGGGTCTAAACCAACCAAAAACAAGTCACTCCACTCATCTGATAACTGTGAGCTCCTCCTACCGGCCCCCTTGGGTACGTAGCTCAGGCCTTGGCCTCTGACAATAAACTGTGTCTGAGTCCGAAGACTCCTGCCTCTGGGCACAGGTGTGCACACAGAGTGGTCTGCCCCTGTAAACAGGGTGTGCTAGCTCTGCGCAGAGTAAACTGAACTACCCCTGCAAGCAGGGTGGTCTGGACCGTATTATCATGGTGGTCGGCCATCATCGTCCTTTAGTCGGACGGCATCGCCCAGCTAGTGGCGGTATCTGAATCTGGTATCGACACAGCTATAACCCAGGGGCGGTGGGGATGCTAAAGGGTGCCCACATGCCACAACAAGTCTCAACATACAAAACACATACACAGCAAGCATGCTCAATGCAAAATACTAACCATATTCTCTTCTTGTATCTCAATGCCAGTTTGTATTAAATAACTGAAACTATATTCTGTTTTACACTATTCCTGATTGCTGGACTAACTGCTACCTGGCCTTTATCTGTCTATCTGATTATATCTGGATATAGCTCAATAACATAAAATGTACCACCTACTACTGGATACAATCTCAATAGATGTAATACGTATTGCCTGATTATCTACTATTCTGATTATCGCATGATACGTAATTAATATACTAGCATGCTTGCTAGAAATTATACTAAAATCGTTCCTGTACTCTGGGTATTGGTTAATAGCCTTTATTCTATTTACTTTCTAAGCTGTACTTCCTGGCTTGCCGAAAGAATAACTTTACATACCTGGTTTCTGAGTACCCGACTGACCGGTGTGATTTCCGTCGGTACTTCTGCTGTTTCTCCCAACTACATTCATATACACGTCAGTTAGAACTAAATACATTAATATTCGGGAGAAATTGTCACTTTAGATATATATATATTTATCCCAACTTTAACCTTTCGAAAAACGGTCGAAAACTCGTTAGTTTGCAGCGGTCCAGAAGGGAGAAATATTCACTTCTCAGCTAGGAACACATAGACATTAATTTAGAGGAATTCTACTTACCTTAGTTCGGCGGCTCGCCGATTCGTCGGCCGTATTTTACGAAACTAAATCCGCAGGAATGCTCTCTGCTGCTAAATACCTCAGTATCCGGGGTTAATTTGAATTTGGGCAGTGTTTAGCAGCGCAATCGGATGAAAATTATTTAATTTCCTTCGTTCCTTTTCTCCCTCTGCCGGTTTGCTCTGCTC
Source organism: Datura wrightii (assembly GCA_035772735.1). NCBI lineage: Eukaryota > Viridiplantae > Streptophyta > Magnoliopsida > Solanales > Solanaceae > Datura > Datura wrightii. The sequence continues at coordinate 7,672,250 of JASDFA010000008.1, read as the reverse complement.
TCTGGAAATTATAACATGTTTTTACCAATTAAAACCGAAGTGGGGCTTTATATACTTGGGCCTGAACCTGGGCAACGTGTCACGGAGCCATCGCGGAGGCCTCACCTCCGTGACACGCTGCCATCGCGGAGGGGCTCTGCCTCAGCTCCTCCCGCGATGGTTCGACGGGTTTCTCGTCCGATCTTTTTCCCGGCCTTTCTCTAGCACGTATGGCCTTCTAATATGCTTAACCAACATGTGAATAGGTCGTCTAGGTGCCGGGAATTCTACGGGGTATAACAGACATCATGATCATAAGACTGAAATCGTAAGTATATCGTAAGGCTCAATACTTCCAAATTATTTGTAAACCTGTCATAGTCATAACATATGAGGAAAACATTTCATAAAAAATAACTTGATCCAAAAGAACACAATCATGCATACATTAAAACCATGAGGAACAATGGGAGATTTCTATAACAGACATACCCCATATGAGCACACATGGAGCCCGACCTGTAAACCTAGTTGCTAGGTCATCCATACCTTGCCAAGGGTATGAACCCTGAAAGGCGTGATATCACTTGTGAAGGCCCCGTAGGGAATAGGGGACGGTCACTGAGGAGGTCCCAGCATAACCTACCGTGGCATGTAGTTTTGAGATTCGGGGCGTAACCTAGGCCCAAAACCTACTCGGTGGTAAGTACTACTCCCAAAACATGCGACGTGCTCATAGAAATTCATACATGACATGAATGACTAGTTAAATCGTGAGTATCATATCATTCTTGAGAATTTGTAATACTAGCCATGGAATTGGGCCCTTGAACAGGCCAAAAATCACAGTTCATAAATCACAAGCGACATGTGGGCATTGCCCATAATTTCAATCATACTTGAAATGCTTAAATTTATAGAAAACATGATCATAATAACATGAGTAGTTGAAAACATGCTTAAATTCAAGAGTTCATATCATGCTTGAGAAATCACCACAACCATGAATTTCACAAAAAACAAACCCATGATTTGGGCACATGTGCTTTTAGGGATTAAATCATAAAATAATGAATAAAATAAGTGAAAACAGCCCAATAATTCAAACCCATGATTTTTGAGATACTACAACATGCTCATATCGATTTTGAGGAAACATGCATTTGGGTTATGACCCATCGAAAGTCGGTAACTTAAACATAGAATTAGGGAGAAATTGGGCATGGGTAGGGACTAAACTACCCATTCAAAACTTCACATACCTGGAATTACGTGATTCTTAACTCACTTGAAAAAACCCTAGGTGAAAACTTGAAGAATTGGAGAAGAACACTTGAATCTCCTCCTACTCCCTTCTCTAGTTCTTGCAAATGCCAAATGAGACTTAGTATGAGTTTTCCTCCTTAAAAGACCTTGTCCCAACCTCAAAACGACGTGGTTTATGGTCCAAAAATGTAGAAAAGTCAAAATTGCCCTTAATGAAATTTCCCTAAAAAATAGGTCTGGCCCCGACCACGACTCGTACCACGAGTCGTACCACAAAGTCACGACTCATGGTCACCTCACCACTTTTCAATTTTCTAAAACTATCCACGTCTTGTAGTACCATCCTATGGGTCGTACTGTCAGTCATGGTACGATCCATCCATACCAAATATGACTTAACCACAACTCCTCATCACGACTCGTTGCTATGTCCTACGAGTCATACCATGACCCATGACGACTCACTCTAGAACCACTGAGAAATTCACCACGACTCCTAACCACGAGTCGTACCCACGCTCCATGACTAATAGGACTACTCATGGTATGACCTCTGGCTCCCGAACTCATCACGACTTGAGTCACGAGTCATAGGTCCTCACCACGATTCATACCTTGAGTTGTACTGGTGCAAAATTTCAGGTTTTCTGTAGTTTTCAACTTCAACTCCCGTGTCTATTCTTAGGCCCTTCCGGGGTATTACAGAACAGTTGCTACTGAAGGTCCTGAACTCTTGTCTGTCTAACCTGCAGGCTAATATGCAACTCCCCATAGTTGGGCATAAGTACAATATGTACCGAATATGTAAGGCAATAACAGAAGCTGATCAAAACTAATAAAGAACTGAAAGTGAAGTGTATTAAGGGCCAGAAGTTAACTTATAAACTTTCTTATCCATAACCTGCATCTAGTAAATCACTACACATATATGAGCTGAAACTGTACAACTATTCATTCATAAGCTATAGCTAGTAGACAAATGCACAGACAAGAACCTAACCAGCCACCATAGGCCGGGAAGGTACAAGCAACACAATAATAACCTACCTGGGCCCCCACAAGCCTCGATAGGTACCAATCAATCTATATACACCTATTGGTACCCGTTAGACTCTGCGAGTAACTATAACAGTATTTGAGCCATCTAAGCTTCTATGACTGGACCCCGAGCCTTGGCTCGTATGAGGATCATGATGTATCTCAATACGGCCGTCATGACCTCAATCTTGTGTATCTCAATACGACCCTCACGACCTCAATATGGTGATCTCAATACGGCCCTCATAACCTCAATCTGGTATATCTCAATACGACTCTCACATCCTCAATCTGGTGTATCTCAATACAACCCTTACGACCTCAATCTAGTATATCTCAATACGGCCCTCACGGCCTCAATCTGGTGAATCTCAATACGACCCTCACAACCTCAATCTGGTCCCAACGAACATCATATTGCTCCTGCGATCATAACTCTATAGGCAACATAATATCCCTCAACCCAAACATCGTGTGCAGAGGCCAAGCTAACTAGGCTTAACTCTGACGAGGGTTAATATGTCATCGCTGTTGTCTCAATTCTATTTGTAACAACTAACCATAATAGGCTTAATCTAGAATACTTGTCCTCTGCGTAGAACAACTATGGGGCTGCTACTAGTCTGACATGCTCCCGAGCAGTCAGCTTCTAACCTTCCATAGGCAGCTTATTATAACTCTTATCCTGGAGGTAATACTGTAATATAGTGCTTCTAGTCCCTTATACATTGACTTGGTCTATTTAGATTTCATATGACTTCTCTTGGCGATTCTTAACCTCGTAGGTAAGTTTTATCTGGGCTTAGCCGGCCCCGACAAACTGTACCTGAGTGTCTTATAAGAGAAGACTGGGACATTGACCCCATATCTAACTATTAATAGAGTTTCACCCCTTAGAGTATGCACTGATCTATTAGACTTGTATCAACTCGAATGGTGTCCTGAACGACCTGTACGACAAGCACTAAGTCGACTGAAACTAATAGTCACTGACAATAGACAACTATATGGTAGACTGACCCTCAATTCACTAGGCAACTCTAGTGCCACTGAGTCTAGGTTAAGACCATCCTATCCAAATTTTGGCCCTGGAGGCGTCAAGGCACGCCAATGGCCTCTGGGCGAGCTTTACTGATAATATAAGTGTTGAACTGATAGTTATATAGCCCGGCTGCGCCTATGCTATTCAATTCACTAACTCAGGCTCAATAACTATCTACGAACATCTAAAGCCTAGGCATGACGGCAAAACATCAATTCTACTAACACAGTGAACATAAGAATAAAGGAGTTTCTATGACGCTTTTAGGGTGAATCACACTTAACATATCCTTTCCTGACAAGGGATACTGCAATGTACTCTTAATACGTTTTCTAGCAGCTAACCACAACATATGTAATCATAATATACTGATAGCAGCTAATCACTACATACATGATCCTTATATACTAGCAGTAGCTAATTACAACATATAGGATCGTTTTCTACGTTCAAAAACATAGGTCGTATCATTATACGATGAGAATAACCTGCCGAAGTAATAAGCTTTAACATACCTCGAATGTCGATTTTTGTTTAACTGATTAGTTTCAACCCGTAGTCAGTGGATCCACTCAATTGCAACCCTTATACTGAGAAATAGAGCTAGTTTTAATACTAAATTTGACAAATAACGATATCATTCAATAATAATAATAACTGTAATTCAACTCTACTTAACTCGACTGGAAACCCAAAATTTCTTGAGAATTTAGGAGGGATAAATGCTTACCTAATCCCTATGGTCGTTTAGGATTCAATTTGGAGTAATTCTGACAACCTTTACTCAGAGGGGTTCTGGTACGCCGAACAAATTTTTGATAAATAACTCCATAGAAATGCTTCTTGTAGGCCTAGGACTTTTTACCTGAATTTAATTTGTAATCAATGACATAATTTGATTAAACTCCGATGAAATTGTTGCCCGCTTTTAACCTCTGTCGAAGAAGATGCTTTAAAATGATTTAATACAACTTGAAGACTTATATATATATATATATATATAGTTGGGAAGTGGAAGGGGGTGTGTGGCACATCCCCCATCGTACCGTATCCTTGGCATGACACGCCGGTGCATGTGCCAAGGATGGCTATGCGATGCGGCACCCAACGCACCCAACCTCCCGGTCTCGGCCTCCGTCCGTTTGATGACGTACTCGTGTGTTCACCTCTCGGGCCTTCTCCCAGATGTGTTATATGCTATAACTCTCAACGTACATGAACACACGACGATCATACTACGAAAATTTACGGGGTGTAACATCCTCTTCCCTTAGGATCATTTGTCCTAGAATGTAATCTTTAGACTTAAAAGACTCAACTCTTTTAGCTAATGTTTAGAAAAATTTCAATAGAGTCTCCTCTGTAATATGGACTATCCAAAAATCTGAAATGAGAAAAGTCCAACACAAGCACCTCACAGGATGCTTTCTACAGCTAAATAACACAATAGTACTACGTGTATGTAACCAACTGATAACAATAGCAACAAAGTAAACTATATAGATATGAAACTGTTATACCTTATCTGAAATCAGCTAAGTCTGTATGCTGTTCGACTCACTAAGTTAGGCTCAACATCTATCCACAAACTTCTAAAGCCTAGGCATGACAGCAAAACATCAATTCTACTAACACATTGATCAGGAGAACTGAGGAGTTTCTATGACTATTCTAGCATGAATCACACTTAACATATCCTTTCCCAACAAGGGATACTGCAATATACTCTTAATATGTTTTCTAGCAGTTAACCACAACATATGTAATCATAATCTACTGATAGCAACTAATCACGACATACATGATCCTTATATACTAGTAGCAGCTAATTACAACATATAGGATCGTTGTCTACATTAAAAAACACAGGTCATATCATTATACGACGAGAATAACTTGCCGAAGGAATAAGCCTTAACATACCTCGAATATCGATTCTCATTTAACTGATTAGTTTCAACTTGTAGCCAGGGATTCCACTCAACTGCAGTCCTTATACTGAGGAAATAGGGCTAGTTGCAATACTAGATTCGGAAAATAATGATATCTTTCGATAATAATAACTGTAATTCAACTCTGCTTAACTTAGCCAAAATCCTATAATTTCTCAAGAATTTAGAAGGGAGAATTGCTTACCTAATGTCTATGGTCGTTTAGGATTCAACTTAGAGTAATTCTGACAACCTTTACTGGGGGGGGGGGGGGCGGGTTCTGGTATGCCGAGCAAAGTTTCATTAAATAACTTCATAGAAATGCTTCTTGTAGGCCTAAAACTTATTACCTGAAGTTAATTTGCATTTGGACAGTGTAATTTGATGAAACTCCGATGAAATTGTCGCCCGCTCTTAACCTTTGTCGAAGAAGATGTTTTAAAATTATTCAATACAACTTGAAGACTTATATATATATTTGGGCGGTTGCAGGGGGTGTGCGACGTGCCCTCCATCATGCCGTATCTTTGGCGCGACGCATCGGTGCATGCGCTAGGGCTGGCTATGCTATGCGGTGCCCAACGCGCCCAACATCACGGTCCTGACCTCTGTCCGCTTGATGATGCGCTCATGTGTTCACCTCCCAAGCCATCTCCCAGATGTGTTATATGCTAGAATTCTCAACGTACATGCGCACATGACAGTCGTACTGCGGAAATTTATGGGGTATAACATCCTCCCTTCCTTAGGAGCATTCGACCTCAAATGTAATCTTTTGGATTAAAAGACTCAACAGTTTTAGCTAATGTTAGAAAAGTTTTGGTAGAGTCTCCTCTGTAATATGGACTATCCGAAAACCTGAAACGCAGAAATTTCCAACACAGGTGCCTCACAGGATGGTATCTACAGCAAAATAACACAATAGTACTACATGTATGTAACCAACTGATAACAATAGCAACAAAGTCAACTATATAGCATCTAAAACTATTATACCTTAATTGAAATTAGCTAAGTCTGTATGTTAACTTCGCAGGGCCTGGAACAACTGAATCTATCCAAACTTCGCATCATTCATAGTTTTTCAGTTAATTTCTGCTATATTTGCGTTCCCTCGCGATACTCTAATAAACTATAACTTTGATTCTCAAATTAGCTCCTACAAATCTGACCATCCAATATAACTATTAGAGTCTTTCCATGGAACGACTCTTTTGTAACATAAGCATCCTCAACTGGGTCAATCTGAGAAAAGGCCTCCTACATGCTTGCGTAGTGTTGATAAACAGATCCATGTCCCGAAGGAAACTTTATCTCATTGGCCATTTGGCCAATCTCCTGGAGAACCCGGTATAGTTTAATTAATCTAGGGCTTGACTTTCCCTGCTTGTCAGATCTCATAACTCCCTTCATTGGTGAAGTTTTTTTGAAACATCCAATCATTGCTTCAATTTCTAACTTCTCCATATGCTAGAGTAAGACTTCCGGCGACCCTGGGCTGCCAGTACATATCTTCGAATTAGTTTAATTATTTCCCTCTGACTGATGCAGTATGCTCGGTTCAATTATCCCTGACTTACCTAGGCCGTCATATAGGGAACCTACACTCCCACCTTTAACATAACTCTGGGTGTCTGAGTCATGTGCTCGGCTTGGCTATTTACTTAGGGACGAGGGGCGGTACTTAAATTAACATGCGTCCCAATCTGTCCTGATAGATCTTCATAAACTTAGCTGTGAGTTGTGCCCCTTTGTCAGAAGTTAATAGACATTGAGATACCATATAACTGGAATGTTTCTTTTGTATTCAATTCAACGTAGTCTTTAACTGAAACGTCACTCTAACCGATAAGAAATAAGTTAATCTCATTAGCTTCTCAACAATGAAACAATATGGTCACGTTTACGCCTGGTACAAGGTAACCTTATAGATATATTCATATTGTCTACTTCCTATTTTCATGCAGGCACGACTATTCTCTGAATTAGCCCGCTCAGTTTTTGATGCCCAGTCTGCTCTTTCTGGCCATTGGAGCTCCGTGTCACAACTCGAGAATATCCTTCTTCTTCCTGTGCCAGCAGTAATTCTCTTTTATAACCTAATGTGCTTTCATCAACTCGATCAGGGCAAATGACGGGCATGATATGCCCTGCTACAATTTACTGATGAAACTCTGCTACATTTAGAACATAGAGTCGACCTCTGGGTCTCAAGACTCTGTCGCTTACTATCTCAAAGGCTGGTAACTCCTTCTGCTGGGCCTTACCTCTGGCTACACTAGGATAGGGTCTCCGTACTTCCACTCCTTCGCCTTCACAACTAGTGGTAATATTGCAGTATTTTAGGTTACAACCCCACTATCCTTTAAATATCACCCTAATGCTTATTTCTCGACATTCAATGGCGATTCCAAGCTCTATCATCCCTCTATCGCTTGGAGGTGATTCTATTCTCCTCCAAAGTTTAATACTCCTTCCTTCCCCTTACTCCTAGGGGCTGAGATCTGGGGTTCATGACTCCTGCATCTTACTGACAAGGATGCTACTGGCCAAGTCTACTGACCTGTACCGTTTTGACCCGCACTCGGGCCAATTTTATTCATATAATCTCTCTGTCCTTCAACGTAGCAAACTAGGGCCATAGCCGTTATTCTACAGGTATGTCTTACTATCATCCACACACCGCAATGGGATTAGTCTATTTCTAACTTAAACTTTATTATTGCCTGGAATTTAGTACTTATAGACTATCACCCATACTTGAATTCTGCTAGCAATCTTACCTACCTTCCTGATTTACTGCTGTGTGGGTATAGGGGACTCACTTAAACACTAGTGGTATTAATTGTTTCGTAACATTTTTTGGGAATCAACGATTATAGCCCTCCTTTACTATTTATGCTGGGCAACGTCGCATTAATACTTACGTTCTTTCTCATACTGAGAAAATACTGGTAGACAAGAAATAATCATATCTTACTATGGTAGGGCTGATGTATGGAACTTAACAACCTCCGAAGAATTGGGGGTAAGAATCCCGCAATTTCCCCCTTCTTTTATACTTTTTAGGTAATCCAACATTAAATGTCGCCCCTGTCTAATTCTAAATATCTACTAAGTAAACCCGCTCATGCATATTCCATATTACTAATCTTTTACCCTAAGGCTATAAAAAGAACTGGGGACGGTGCTTGCATATCTATTACCTTATGAGGTTCCTATTGCCCCAGGAGGATGATAATGAGATTAAAAGACGTCTGCTTTTGCCCTTAGGCTGACTGTCCCCTCCAACTGTGGCTCCTCACTGGTACCATCTCCTGCTGCTGTAGCTGACTTGCGATCGACTGAAGCCTGTCTCATATCAAGCCTGTCTCATATCAAACATTATTTCAATAGACATAATAATGAAAACTTAGGGACTCATCCCTATATTGCTCGGGGCTATAGCATGATCTAGGAAAAAGGAGGGTTAACCATACTATCATGCCTTGTAGCCTCCTACTTATAAAATTTGGTGCATTTCACATTTATAAACAAGTATCTACTAGAAACGACTTGTAGAATCCCTGGGATATGATCGACTCTGATACCAAGTTTGTCACGCCCCATCTTGGGAGGAATGACTAACACCTAATGCCACACTGGGATCTGGGCTGACCTAGCTGGGCGTAAGCACCGCTGGTGCCTACCAGCGACTCATAATCAAGAAATCAAACTACTTTATCTCATCTATAAACACAGCCTTGGAGCGACAAGACCACACAACACCTGTAAAAGAAAATAGCTAACCCAACCAACACAGTACTAAAAGGGATTCTATGCGGGTCGACAAAACCATCATGCTGTCTAGTTATAACAGGAATGAAAAATAGGTAGCTATATTAGGCCCCACACAGCCAACACGAACCACTAACTGAAATTTATATTCTGCAAGCCTCTAAAAATGACAATATTGGTCGAGACAAGGCCCCAACCTACCCAAATGCTATACAAATAAAGACTGTAATCTCTACAACCTGGCAACTCCGACTGAAAGGAGCTGGCCAAACTGCTGACCCTGAACAACTACTAATGGAGGTTCTGAAATCTATCTGTCTAACTACAGGCAACTATGCAGTACCCCATAATTGGGAATCGGTACAATATGTACTGAATATGTGAGGAAATAACAGAAGCTGATTAAAACTAATAAAGAACTGAAAGTGAATAGTAGTAACGGCTAGAAGTTAACCTGTAAGATTTCTTATCCATAACCTGCATCTAGTAAATCACTACACATATATGAGATGAAACTGTATGACTATTCATTCATAAGCTATAGCTGCAGACAAATACACAAACAAGAACCTAACCCGACCCCCATAAGCCGAGAAGGTACAAGAAACATAGTAATAACCTACCTGGGCCCCATAAGCCTCGACAGGTGCCAATTAGTCTATATACCCCTATTGGTACCCCTTAGACTCTACGAGTAACTGTAACTATATTTGAGCTATCTGGGCTTCTGTGACTGAACCCCGAGCCTTGGCTCGTCTGAGGATCGTGATGTATCTCAATACGGCCATCAAGATCTCAATCTGGTGTATCTCAATACGACCCTCACGGCCTCAATCTGGTGTATCTCAATACGGCCCTCACGGCCTCAATCTGGTGTATCTCAATACGACCCTCATGGTGGTGCATCTCAATATAGCCCTCATGGTGGTGTATCTCAATATGGACCTCACGGCCTCAATCGGGTGTATTTCAATATGTCCCTCACGGCCTCAATCTGGTGTATCTCAATATGGCCCTCATGGCCTCAATCTGGCGTATCTCAATATGGCCCTCACGACCTCAATCTGGTCCCTGCGGACATCATATTGCTCCTGCGAGCATAGCCCTATAGGCAACAGAACATTCCTCAAACCAGACATCATGTGCAGAGGCCAAACTAACTAGGGTTAACTCTGACGAGGGTTATTATGTCGTCATTGTTATCTCAATTCTATTTGTAGCAGCTGACCATGATAGGCTTACTCTAGAATAGTTTTCCTCTGCATAGAATAACTGTGGGGCTGCTACTAGTCTGATATGCTCCTGAGCAGTCAACCCTAACCTTCCATAGGCAGCTTATTATAACTCTTAGCCTGGAGGTAATACTGTAATACTATGGTACTAGTCCCTTAGACACTGACTTGGTCTATTTAGATTTCATATGCCTTCTCTAGGTGATTCTTAACCTCGTAAGTAAGTTTTATCTGGGCTTAGCCATTCCCTGAAACCTGTATCTGAGTATCTTATAAGAGCAGACTGGGGCATTGGCCCCATATCTAACTATTAGTAGAGTTTCCCCCCCTTAGTGTATCCACTGATCTATTAGACTTGTATCAACTCTAGTGGTGTCCTGAATGACCTGTACGACAAGAACTAAGTCGACTGAAACTAATAATCACTGACAATAGCAAACTATATGGCAGGCTGACCCTTAATTTACTAGGCAACTCTGGTGCCACTAACACTAGGGTAAGACCATCCTATCCAAATTATGGCCCTGGAGGCATCAAGGTACGCCAACGGCCTCTGGGTGAGCTTTACTAACAATACAGGCGTCGAACTGATAGTTATATCGCCCCACTGTGCCTATGTTGTTCAACTACTAACTCAGGCACAACAATAATCCACGAACTTTTAAAGCCTAGGCAAGACATCAAAACATCAATTCTACCAACACAATGAATAGAAAAACAGAGTTTCTATGACGCTTCTAGCATGAATCACACTTAGCATATCCTTTGTCGACAAGGGATACTGCAATATACTCTTAATACATTTTCTAGCAGCTAACCACAACATATGTAATCATAATCTATTGATAGCATCTAATCATGACATACATGATCCTTATATACTTGCAGCAGCTAATTACAACATATAGGATCGTTGTCTACGTTCAAAAACATAGGTCGTATCATTATATGACGAGAATAACTTGCCGAAGGAATAAGCCTTAATATCCCTCGAATGACGATTCTCATTTAACTGATTAGTTTCAACCTATAGCTAGCGGTTCCACTCAACTGCAGTCCTTATACTAAGGAAATAGGGCTAGTTTTAATACAAAATTCAACAAATAACGATATCTTTCGATAATAATAATAACTGTAATTCAACACTGCTTAACTCGATCAGAAACCCATAATTTTTTGAGAATTTAGAAGGGAGAAATGCTTACCTAATGCCTGTGGTCATTTAGGAATTAACTTGGAGTAATTTGGACAACCTTTACTCAGCGGGGTTCCGTACGCTGAGCTAATTTTCAAGAAATATCTCCGTAGAAATGCTTCTTGTAGGCCTAGGACTTATTGCCTGAAGTTAATTTACGTTTGGACGGTGTTTGATAGTGTAATTTGATGAAGCTCAGATGAAATTGTTTCCCGCTCTTAACCTCTATCGAAGAAGATGTTTTAAAATGATTCAATACAACCCGAAGACTTATATATATATAGTTGGGTGGTGGCTGGGGGATATGCGGCGCACCCCCATTGCATCGTATCCTTGGTGCGATGCGCCGGTTCATGCATCGGGGCTGGCTGTGCGACGCAGAGCCCAACACGCCTAGCCTCCTGGTTCCGACCTCCGTCCATTTGAAGATGCGCTCGTGTGTTCACCTCCCGGTCCTTCTCCCGGATGTGTTATATGCTAGAACTCTCAACGTACATGTGCACACAATGTTCAAACTACAAAAATTTACAGGGTGTAATAGAAGCTGAGCACCAAGATTTTGGGTCACGCCAAGATAAGGTTACTCCATTTGAAGCAAGCATTGAGAGAATGGAAAGGAAGATAGATCGAATAAGAGGATTGGTTGTTGACCTTAGAAACTCATCTGATGTACCACCAAGTTTTCCAGAATCAATGTCTAAGAGTCACTCTGCGGCTCCCATCCACACTGTGTCACCTCTCACATTGTCTACCTCACTCATACAAAATACGCAAGAGGGATCAAGCTTGTATTCACTAGCGCTTCAAAAAGCACTCGATGGTTTGGCAAGAATGGGCAATGAAAAGGAAGGAGGGAATGAGCCCTCAAGCTACATGGTAGGATCTGGCCAACAAATGGAGATGGATAAGTTGGCCAAACTAACGAGGGATAGGAAACGAGACATTGCTTTTCCATTATTTGATGAGTCTGGAAATCCTCATTCTCACTTGAAAGCATACATCAACAAACTAGTGAGTATTGGACAAAGTGAAGATCTCAAGATGAAACTTTTTGTTAGGACACTCACGGGATCAACTTTGATGTGGTACGCGAAGAAATACACAAAAGAATAGATTTCTTGGAACCATTTGGCTAACAACTTTCTAGAACAGTATGACAACAAATTGAAGAGAAAGATCACAGAGTCGGTCATAGAAGAAGTGATGATGCACAACAAGTTTAGTCTAGCCAAACCACAATCCAAGGATTAGGGGAAAATTATGATCAAGCCTCCAAAGTTCAAAACAAGGAAACCCCAAGTTATGACTTAGTTAGCCGAACCACCTGCAATTACTTTTGAGATGTTAAGGTCACAAGGAATCTTACAGCCAAAGAACGATGGCATCCCTAATCCTCTACGCAATGACTTTGACCCAAAAAAGCATTGTGCTTTCCATTTTGGCATGCAAGGTAATGAGAATGAGTGCCACCACTTAAGGAAGAGATACAAAAGTTGATAAGTAGTGGTAGAATATCACAAAGGGCTCGCCCTCAACTTGTATGGTATCAACCACCAGAGATCATTCCAACACCAAGCTATACTCCAACATATCACCCACCCTTCACCATGAGGCCTCCAGTTTAGACTATGTGGTATCCGCCTCCAACCATTGCTCCAACATCACATTATATCCCGACACCTTATCCACAGTTTGCTGCTGCGCCTTACCCCAGCAACCAAGCAACCTTACCAAGAGCCACCATGAAATGAGTGCAACTTTCAACAGATAGAGTTGGCTACATGGCATTTGAAGAAGAGACTTGAATAAGAGATGACATCTCATAGTTTGCAAGGCTACTATTTCCATTTGCATTCCCCTTTTTTTAAGCTTTCCTCATTTTTAATTTCCTTTGTACTTGTGAGCTATGGTTAACCTGATTTCCATTTGGAATATGTAGGCTCTCCTTTAATGGATTCGGTCTCACCATAATAAATTTTTTATTTTTCCCCAAGTTCTTTAGACTCCATAAGCAGACTTCTGAAATTGAAACTCGGTTGAAAAATTGATATGGTAGCAACAATTGAGGGTATACTTCAAGCCAAGAGTATGATGTTCAACATAAGTCGACCTTGTTTATTTTGTTGACTTGCTAAATTCTTTAGCATTGTCACTATCAATCGTTCAAATATTATCTCTATCACTCATCAAGTGTTACATCTTTTGATTCAAATAACGAGTTCTGTACTGTTGTCTTCTTCGTGCTTTCACATGTTTTCATTAATTTAGAGTTTGAATTTAATTATCCGCCTTTAGTCAATTCATCATTTTGATGTTATTATTTTTGTCATTGTCATTTTATTCTTATTTGTGTTGTATGTTAACTGATGTTTGCATTTGATTTGTTTATTTTTCTTAAAGGTTGTTAGTATTTGAACATCAATTTAGTTGAGAATCTGTAACTTGACAAAATGTCCAACATCCCGAACAATCCTAACCCTCTTATTAACACAAACTTTGGTCCTCCTCCAACACAAATTGTACCTCTCCGTCTAGCCCTCACTCATACACTCCCTCAATAGATTCATTCAGCACACACTCATCTTGGCACTTTGTGAAACATGATAACATCCAGAGACGAGCAGACCAAGCTCATGGCACTACAGAAAGAGCTCAATGATTTAGAGAAGATTGTGGAAGAAATTACGCTCTAGAAATATTCCCGATCTAAGGTATAAAAAGTTATGTCCACATCCAAGTATTAAGCTTCCACTGGGATACAAGATCCCAAAATTCAACATCTTTGATGGGAATGGTGACCCAATCGAGCATCTGAAGGACTATTGTGACAAATTAGTCAGAATTGGATACGATGAAGTTCTTTTAATGAGATTATTTATGCAAAGTCTGTTAGGAATAGCATTCACTTGGTATGTCAAGCAATATTTCGACAAATGGCATGCATGGGAGGAAATGGCTCGGGACTTTGTAGCACAATACAAGTTTAACACCAAGGTTGATCTGACATTTCTGGATTTACTCGAAGTAGGAAAAATGACTCACGAGTCTTTTGAGGAATATGTGATATGATGAAGGAAGGAAGCTTCTAAAATACATCATTCACTAACCGAAGAAGAATTAGTTTAATTTTTCATCAAATCACTAAACGGTATATACCATAAATACTTGTATTTCACAATCATTTATAGCTTCACAACTTTGATTCGGATTGAAAAAGAATTGGAATACAACATTCAAAAGGGGAGAATTATCGATATAGCCGCAACACAGACAAATTCTCAAGCACCAGAAGGTCCTCCGAATAAAAGGAAAGAAGGTATCTCAACTAATATACCTGCACCTCAACATCACCAAGATACACAACAAGTACACACCATCTTTGACTCTTGAAATTTGCAGAGTTCTCAATACCAAGTTTATCAGACACCGCTTGATTTTAGCCAACATGATTCTTACTACCTGGCTCATCCTGTACAATCCAGTTTTGGTCAACCAAAAGGAGTGAAGTCTCGCACATTTACCCCTCTAACTGAATCTTTGACAAGAATATTTGAAAGGTTGAGGGACCAAGGAATTTGAAACCAAGAGGAGGATAGATTCCCAAATATCCGTCCCCGAATTTTGATCCGCACAAGAGATGCACATACCATTCAAATATTCAAGGCCATGATACTGAAGAATGTGCAACATTGAGATACAAGATTCAAGATTTGATTGAAAAGAGAAATATAATAGTGCATCAAGGACCATTGGACTACGACTACATAACTCCTGGAGCAATTATAGTTCAAGGAGATCATACAAAGATAGTTCTAAGACATTTGACAAAGAAGCGTAAAAGGAACTTACAAAGACAAGACCATCATAAGCAAAGTGTCTTTATTCTCCACTTTGCCGCTCCATAAGCTTTTCCATATTTATTCATTTCTTTGTACTCATGAACTACGTTTGACCTGATTTTCTTTTGGATAGTAGGAAACCACTATTTGGTTTGGTCTCAATCGAATAAAATTTTCTTTTTTCCCCATAGCCGAATCAAATATCTTGCTCACATCCAAATATGAAATCCCTGACAGTTTGGTCCGACCCTTAAACAACAAATGTGAATTCAAAACTGGATCTTGATGTTCAAATATAAGGTAATCATTTCCTTTTGAACTAACAATCTTCTTTGAGTGAAGCAGGAATACAACAGTCAAACTGGGCAGAATTTTTAAGGTTTCATTAAAAATTCCACAAACAGGAAATAAGGAGATGTGCAAAGTAGTTTTGCATTCTAAACTGGGGCAGATATTTTTAAGGATCCCTCAAAAATTTCACCAAGACGAATTGCAAAGCCCATAAAGGTCGAAACAACAAAATGAAGCAAAGGACAAGCAAAGGTACATATCAATCTTTCCTTTTAAAAAAAACTTACAATTTTTCTGTGAATACAGGAATGATAGACACAAATGCCAAAAATATTCTCGTAATGGAAAATGACCAATGATTTTCTCTCTAAAATTTAGCACATATCACAATATTTTTTTGTCAGACCCTTATCGTGATGCTTTCATATGACTATTCAAGCTATTATTATGCCGCTATTCTCTGCTACTATTGTGTTACCAAGATCATTTAATGTTGATATTCAAGTTATTATTAGGCCATACATATCGCTATTGTGTTACTCCATTAGGGTCGTATTATGCTACCATCAAGCTGTTATCGTATTATTATTAGGACACTATCTTGCTACTATTATTTGATCAGGCCCATATTATGTTACCATCAAGCTGCTATTGTATTCTTATGCCATTGTCTATTACTATTATGTTATTCAATCAGTCCCATATAATGCTACTGTCCAGCTCCTATTATATTATTATTTTGCCACTATCATGCCACTATTCAATCAATCCCGTATTATGCTACCGTCCAGCTCCTATCATATTATTATTTTGCTACTATCATGCCACTATTCAAATCAGGCCCGTATTATGCTACCGTCCAACTCCTATCATGTTATTATTATGCCACTATCATGTCACTATTCAAATTAAGCCCGTATTATGTTACTATAATGTTATTTAATCGGGTTTGTATTATGCTACGTTCAGGTTACTATTTGCTACTATTATGCCACTACTGTTGGGTTTGTCCACCCTACCACTGGACAATTGGATTAGTCTACCCTAAAATAGGATAATTGGGTTAGTCTTCCCTAAAATAAGACAATTGGGTTAGTATACCCTAAATATGAGCAATTGAGCCTTGTGATTTACAATTGAGCCCGTAATTTTATATTTTTTGAGCCTATGATTTATATTTTTGAGCAAGTGATTTATATTTTGAGCCCGTGATTTATATTTGAGCCGTTATTTATATTGATAAATTAGGTTTATCGCCTTAAAATAGGATATGTCAGTTTTAAAATACTTTTATATATGTATCTGAGTACTAACAAACTTACCTAGTTTGCAGGTATCATCCTCAGAAAGTTGAAACTGGAGCAAACTTTTTGATGGTCCCATAAAAATATAGATATTCCCTTTATTTCTTATTTATTCTGGAACTAGTTTCATATTAGACTATATATGATTAACCGCTTTATCCAGTAGTATTAAAATTTGCAGGTACAAAATCAAAGACACCAATAGATCTTCCGTCCGATCGAATCAATTCTGCTTTTCACTCTTCTATCCTAACTCAATTAACTCTCATCCCTATATCACAGCAATTTGATATGAAAGTAATAGTTCATACGCATCTATCATTTCTCCTTTCTTATCACTCGTGTCATTTTCGTCTTTATTCTAGCCCCGCATTATCAATTTATTTTTATGAATCTCATTCGTTAGGTTCCTAATCTAGAACTACACATGACCTGATTCTCGTGAAACCCAAGATATGTAGGCGACTTAAAACTGAAGTCTCGGCTATAATATCTTTCTAATTTCATTTTCTTTCATCTGACTCTGCTTAATTTTTTTTTCGATCGGACAAAAGTGTCTACTAAGTCAACGTTCTTTGCTCGACAATTCATCATTCATTCCCGCGCAAAGAAGGGGCAGTTGTTGGCACCCAATTTTGACCTCCCTATACCCCGTCTAAGATGCTTATTAATATATGTAATGCGTATTTTAAAATTACTTCTTTTACACAATTATTCAGTTTGCATTCTTAATATTCTAATAATAAATTTCCATGATTATTCCAAATTATAATTTTAAAATGTTATTTACATTTAGCCTCAATTTATTAATTTTCTAACATTATGTAACTATTTCATATTAATAGAAATGCATACATACTTTCAAATATATGATTTTACTTAAATTTCTAAACTATTTAAATATTTATATAATTTTACTTAAATTTTATAAATTATTTATATTAATAATAATATTTATGTAATTTTATTGTAAGTTACACTATTATGTTGCTTATTTACTAAATCATTTACAAATGTAGTATTTTTATTAATTTAATAGCAGCAAATTCAATTTCCATCCAATTAATTTAAAATCTAGCCACATTTTACCCAATTAATGCCAAATCCAGCTACTTTATATCAAATCTGGCCAAATTTTAAATTCAAATTCAATTTCAATTTGGTTCCTAACCCATAGCCCGTCTGCGACTCATTTAATGACCCATAATCTGACTCATTTGGTTCCGATTTAATCCTAGTCATTCATCATATTGGATTCAACGGCTATAATTTAACTTGTATTTTCCTTTGTTAACAAGACCCCCAAACCCTAAGGATTCTCTCCTCATTCACCCTTACTAAAATCAGTCGCACATCTCTCTCCTCTCTCCCTCTCCGCCACCACACATGCCCCAGCTCTTCCTCTTCGTCTAACCACCGCCGCACCCCACCACTACTACGCCTCACCATCTCCCCCTCGTCCTCTCCAGTGAAACCAATCACCCGTGTTGCCTCCATAATTTCTGGCAAGCATCCGCCACTGCAATCAATCACCATTTCCTTCTTCCTCTTCCATCTTCTTTGGCTGAACACCGGTGGAAACCAAAAAAAAAGCTCTCCATCTCCCTCACTGCTTACCAGTCCTTCCTCTCCATTCCATCATTCTCTGGAGAAACCCAAGTTGCAGACTGCTTCCACTCAGACCCACACCTCTCCCCCTCTCTCCCCTCCTTCCCGCCGTGCCACCACGCTGTAGCAGCCGCTGAACTATTCTCCGTCACCTCCATTAACGCCAGCCAACCCTCATATCTCTCCTCTCCGGCCGGCAGGATGACAACAAACATCATTGCTCCGTTTAGCATTGGCGAGTTACGTGATGCCGCCTCTCCTCTCTCTTTCACTAGAAAACTTCACTGCTCCAATGAAGACAACGCCGTAGACTATCGTAGCACTAGAACCACCACCTTCACTGCTTAGCGAACACATTGCCGCCCTACTTCTTTGGTCAGTCTCCAGTTATCCATCACACAAACACGACAAGATTCAAGGATTCAAGCATGAATCTTCACGAGGTTTAACAAAGTTCAGACCCACACACGATTAAAGTTTACTTTCATGTATTAGTGGTTTTCACTCATTATTTTATCTCCTTGTTTTTATATATATGTGTGTTTAATTAAATTTTGAAGTGCCTATATCATTTGATTTACATCATATTTGCAAAGTTCACATCTCTTTCCCGTTTCTAATTTCCTCTTTGTTTATTATTTGTCATTGTTTGTGCTGCAGCTAGATCCAATATCAGTATAGTGTTGATGATTTCATCTAAATGGCCTCAATCATTTGTTTGATGAATAATATATAATTATGTTAGCCCAGTTCTCTGTTATGATTCATTTTGGTCATCGATTTTGTGCTCATTTCTCTTCACTTTGTAAAAATTAATCTGCCTTGTCGATTGAATTCCTAAGGTTTTATTTATCTATGGATAATTCTTATTTTTTTCTCTTTAATTTGGTTATGAAAAACTTGTTATTGGTTAATAAAAAAACACTAAAGATATGTCAATTCAAAATATTGGCATGACTACTTTGGTGTTTGTATATCTTGAGTTTATTATTTTCTTTCCTTTCAAGTGTTTTGACAACTCTTGTATTGTATTATTTAGCATACATCATGCTAAGATTGATTTGATTTGTTCCTTGGTTTATTCTCTGTTAGTTGATATTTCCTTAATTAGTCATGGACGATTTTGATATCTTAAAGTTTTGATGGCTTTGGTATGGCTGGTTTAGGGTATTTTGAGTAATTTGTTCTGCTTTCTTCCTTTTAAGTTTAGCTAAATTATAGCCTTAAATGCTAAATAAGTTAAACTCGTGATTTAATGTTCCTTCATTTGATTCCAAAATTGTTGACACACAGTGATTGATTGAATTTTGATTCATTATGTTAATGGTAAACTCTACGTTTGTTTGAGTAATTATTTCCTTGTTTTCTTCCCAAAGTGTGACTGTTAATATATTTGATTATGGTTCTTATTTTATATAATATATGACACCCATGAAATCAGCTATAATTTGGATCCTTTAAATGACTTTACTATATCAAGTGGATCATTTCGATTAAGGAAAATATCCCATGATTCACTCTTTTCTTTTCTTATTTTAGCATTAAACTGTCTGTGGTAAATTCCATTAAATGACTGTTCATGATTATGTGTGACAAGTTTATTATTTATTCTCTTATATATATTAAAGGTGTTTGGTAACTTTTGATATTCTAATCATTTATGGTAATCCAATCAGCTTAGTATTTTTTTTATTTGGTAAACTTTGAATTGTTTCACATTAATTGATTTCAGCTATATTAAGCAAGAAAAATGTCATGTGATTGATTTTCTTGATTACTTTTCATTCCCTTATATTTTTAATTGATTTTTATGACTTAGAGGATTTCTTGTCCATATTCATGAATACCCTTTTAGTATAAGTATGCACTTCCTCCACTTTTAAATAATCCGAACCTCTCCCAGCCTGAGGGCTATCATTCCAATATCACTTTTTTTTAAAATAAAAATAAAAACATTCTTGCTCTTTTTAGTACTAAAAGAATTCAAGGCTTATTACTCTGAAAGCTCCACTAAGTTCCTCGACTTGAATCTTAAGTCATATTTTCTTGACTGGTTAGTTCTCCAACTACGTGACTCTTATTTATTTTGCTAGTTCAACTATCATCTAGTAATTCATGATTAATGTGTTGTTTACTCAATTTGTTGTTCACTAGCCTCTTTTATGTCTCTATAAATATAATAATATTTGAGTTTTATTTTATTATCTACATATATATAAATGTTGTATGTATTTTGTGCTGGTGTTTGTTTAGTCCAGTTGAAACAAGTACCTCTTGGCTTTGTTCGAAATGAGACAGAAGAGTTTGCCTAGGTTTTGGCCTAAATGAAGGATGAAAGGGTTTAGATGTGATACTATTTTTATTTATGTTTTATGTTTCGTTATTTCATTAATTGTTGTAATGTAATAAGAAAATGTATATAGTGAAAAGGGATGTTAAAGGGGTTGGGAATTATATGCTAGTTGTTTTATCTTTTATTTTTTTGAGTTTCATATGAGTATACATCATTTATTTATTTATTTGTTTAAGAAAAAAATAAAATTTGTTTTCCTCTATTTGAATTGGGCAATGTGTGTATGATTAATAAATATTATCCCTTAACATATAGTTGGGAAAGTAGAAGGAATTACGAGGTCTAATTCTGAATCTTTTAAAACTAAGCCGGCCCGTTCCCTTGGGAATAACATCAACCCAAGATTTTGAAGAATTAATATGTATTTATATGTAAATATCTTATGTGCTCATCTTTGCTTAGAAAATATTATTATTATTATTATTATTATTATTATTATTATTATTATTATTATTATTTTAACTTAATGTCAACCTTCAATTAATTTGTTGCTAGATTGAAGATCATGATTTACAATATCATGTTCTCATCCCTAAAAAGCAACAAATATTTTAAATTTTTACAATTTCTTTTCATCTTGTTTAAATTTAAATCGTCATAAATTTATTTACAATTTTTATTTATTAATTTTCTTTTCTTTACTCTTTGGGTGGTTAAGATTTATATATGTCTTTAGTTATTATGAGCAAAACTTTTGTTATATTGTTTAATAGCCTAAAATCTATCTTTTAATGGCCAGCGCCTGTGGTAACACATAATAAATAACTTGCAAATAAATTTGTCTTAGCACTTAATTTTGTATTAATTTAATTAATATTGAGACCTATTTATCTTAAAATAAATTTTGTATGCTTAATTAGGAAATAGTTTAATCATTATTTATCACATAGTTTTGCAAGTGACTTAACTTATTTATTTATTTTATAAGAATTCATTTGTCTAAACACCCAGTTAGTTTTAATAAGTTAATTGACATTTTTTTGATCATTTAATCATTTCCCCACATTAATAACGAATCCGGAAGGAACCCACATTTGTGGACCTCGAAAGGTAACTAACACCTTCCTTTCAAGGTGACTTGAACTCTTACCCCACTCTGGTGACCTAGTCTAGTAAAGTAGATCTTTACTTTAGAATGGTGCCCTAACGCAACTTAATTCATTTGGTGGCGACTCTTCACTTTTAAGATCCTAAAAGAGTTGTCATATGTCCTGACCCGCTTTTCGCGAGAAAAATGGGGTGCAACACCACATTCTTGGCCTTAACGCCCGCATAAGCCAACACTTTCCCACTCCTTGTGACAATGGCCATATAACAATTGTCCTTCTTTGAATTAGGCATTGTGTCACCTGGGAGGATCTCTTTCATTCTGAGGTTCATTTGGGTTGAAAGGTGATTCATTTGAGCTTTCAAATATTTAATAGATGCTGAATGAGAACTTATCGTTTGGGCCAGGTTAGATACCTCTCCTTTTAGCTCCTTGACCTAGTTATCTGTGGACTCAACTTTCTTTAATACTCTTGCTAACATTTTTTCAATCTTTGAATTACCAACATCACTTACCCCAGGCCGCATTTTGGGTGCATCAGCCTTAGACGGAGGCACATATGAGTTTGAATTCCTATGGTATCGCTCCCCTTCATGATTGGCTCCCTATTTCTCCATCTTTCATTCCTATAAACCCAATCGTGGTTATCATAGTTCCTCTAATGTTGATTCTAATCACGTGGATGCCAAGGGTCTTGGTTGGCACCTTGATATCCCAAAGAGAACCCCGCCATTTGACCAGCCATGAGTTGACACTCCTCCTTATCCCTTGGTGGTGACACTTCCCCCTCATACTGCACTAGACCTTGGGTCCCTACTGCATTGACATTCTTGGACCCGGCTTCCATGACATGCTTTGTCATGAGCTTAAGATGGGTCATCATTTTCACCAAGGTCTCATCTCTCTCTTTATCCTTTTTTCTCATCTCGCAGCTCTAAGGTTGGAAGAAACACTACTTGGGGACGCTTCAATGTCCCTAGTGTGCCATTCCCTATTCGTCTTGGTCATTCGATCTAGGAGAGCTTTGGCCAATCCATATGTTTGGTCCATCAAAGATCCACTAGCGAGATTTATGGCCCCAAAATTATTTATTGAGTCAAGTGAGCGATAGAAGCTTTGGAGCAGAACTCTATCAGGAAACCCATGGTTTGGACATATTTCCATTTTGTTTTTGAATCGGAGCCAAATCTCATGCAAAGTTTCACCAGGAAGTTGTCTAATATTGGTGATATCGTCCCTCAATTGGAGCATTCTAGAAGGAGGGAAAAAGATATCCAACAAAGCTTCCATTAGTTTATGTCGTGAGGTGATTGACCCAGGAGGAAGCTCCTCCAACCAAACAGTGGATTCTCCTTTTAGTGAGAATAGGAAAAG
This sequence comes from Datura wrightii, assembly GCA_035772735.1. Taxonomy (NCBI): domain Eukaryota; kingdom Viridiplantae; phylum Streptophyta; class Magnoliopsida; order Solanales; family Solanaceae; genus Datura; species Datura wrightii. The sequence goes on along the minus strand of JASDFA010000008.1, from coordinate 7,648,973 downwards.
TCTTAGCCGAATCGATTCTATGCTGATGTTGGTAATGTTGAAAGGTTGGCATATTTCGAGGAAATTTTGAAGCTGTCAGTTTGCATCCTCACTCGGTTTTCCTCCAAAAAGTCCTTTTATTTGTAGAAAATGTAGCATAGTGCTCTTCACATGAAAGATAGCATTCCCTACCACAGGAGGTAGGCGAATAACACTAGCTATGTGGGTGTCATTAGATCATCTTCCTCATGGTCCATGTGGCCGTCCACAAAAACCTCTTGAGATTGTTGGCTCATATAAGATGACCTAAAGAACACCAAAAACAACCACAATGTAAGCTTAATTAATTCAAATCAACAAACAACTAAGGCTTATCAAATCTCATTCCCCATCAATGGCGCCAAAATTGATGACATCCAAATCCACTCCTCACCAGGAGAGAGTGTACCCGGTCTTCGCAATATAATTTACCTAACTCGTGATTCGGGGTCAAATCCACAGGGAATGAAGATTGATGGCTACAAAAGTCATTTATCAAATTGAACCAAATAACATTATTGTTTCAAAATTAGGAAAGTAAATATTGGGAGATTGTAAGATCAAAATTTGAACTCAAACTCAACAACAAACAGGGGAACAAACATCAGAGTAATAATATGAGAGAAAATTAGAGGTGTGCTATTAATGGGGCATTGATAGGATTGAGATTAACTAGAAATTTAAAGCATTACTTACAAAATAAATAGTCGTGGATAAGGCGACACCCGATGTTTCTCAATTAATTGGGTGCCTTTTGCCTCGGGTTTTCTCAAACCCCAAGGTACCATACACTTCAACCACTATGACTTGGGTAAGAAGTGCGCTATCTCTAGCCTTAATTCTATAATGGGTGTATGAAAGTGGGTATTGGCTATCTCTAGCCAAATCCCACACAATCAAAATCAAAATACCCATTATTGTTTTCTCACCCATATTCTATTCCTCTTTTTCAAGTAATAATAGAATATGCAAACACCATATATACTTGCAATTGTAGATATTTCAACTATAATTTAGAGAAAACAATAGATTTATGCTAAATAAGTAATTCTAAGATTAAACTAGAAACACCCAATCCATTCTAGCCCTTATCATGCACACACCCCTACCAAGAGGTTTAGCTACTCATAGATGAAGAACGAGAGATTAAGCCAATAATTGAATCAAAATCATTCTCATTAAGAAGAAGCTTCAAGATCAATTTGTTCTTAAATGGAGGTTTACCTTAGAAAGATGAAGAAGAAGAAGGGAAAAGCTCTCACTTCTCTCTATCTTTTTCTCTCTCTAAAATTCAATTCAAAACTAACTATCAAATGGAATGTTCTATTCTTTACAAAATGTGTACAAAAATATGGTAAGGATGCTCTTCTTTGCTTGTGCATGTATGCCCATTTTGCCTTGAGAAGCATCCAAAATGTCCTTGTGCCAGAGCTGGACCATTTTACCCTTTTCAGCATGGCCTCACTTGCGCAGTACCTGCATTTTGTAAGTGTCTATCTACGAGATGAAATTCGTTCGCAACTTTGGGCTAGAGGATCATATGGGTTTCTGCGTTTGGCACTTGCGTTTCACAGGTGATGACCCGTGTTTCGCAGGTGCTCCTTCAGCCTTAATGCAGTGCATTCATGTGTTTGGCCTACGTTTTGCAGGTGTCATCCTCTGAAGCGCAGGTCATGTTCTCCAGCACCATGTTTTTTGTTCAATTCCTTTGATTTATCCATTTAAATTGAATACCTACAAAAACCAAAGAGAAAGGGCATAAAACCAACCTAAATGACTTGAAAAGAAGCAAAAGCTAATGCTTAAAAGCCTAATAAGTTGGTAAACTATCAATTCATCAAAAATCCATGCACGAAATTGTCTACTTTATGAGTAAAGGACACACATGCAAATAAAATAATCTACTTCTAATTAATACTTTATTAATACAAATAAATAAAATAAAAGTCTTACATAAAAATGAAACATAGTAAAACATGATACTATACTAAACTGCAGGTTAATAGTATATCCTAACAATCTCCAATCATGCACCTACAACTTTAATGCCAATTCCTTCTTACATGCTTATTAAAAGGCTTTTGTGATAAGCTCTTTGTCAACGGATCCGCCAAATTATTCTCTGATGCAATCTTTAAAGCCTTCATAGCACCCCTCTAAATTATGTCCCAAATTAAGTGATATTTTCTCTCAATGTGTTTGCTTCTTTTATGACTTCATGTTTCCTTTGAGTTTGAAGGAGCACCAATATTATCACAATAAAGTGTAAATGGTAATTGAATCGAAGGAATCACTCCAAGCTCTTTTAGAAAGTTTAAAAGTAAAACAACCTCCTTAGCCGCCTCAGAGGCAGTCACATACTCAGCTTCCACGGTGGAATCAATAACCCATGATTGCTTGATACTTCTCCACCGAGACTATACAACCACCAAACATTGAAAGAGAGATGCACAAACCTTGGTGGATACTTGACACAAAAGGGGAGGTCTCAGTGAGCTCAACCTAGGATTACTTCAGACTCAAGGGGACAGAAAATGGAGACTTATAAGAACATGTGGATTAAAAGGGTCTTACAAAAATCTCTTTCTTCATGTGGAGGTTTTGATAGTAGAAACTAACAGATAATGTACTAACAAGGATGAGATACAACATGTCATTTAGATGTTTGTGTTTCTCAAAACCTAAGGAGGAGAAATTCCAACATCTATTTGTCTCACCTATTTATTATGCTAACAGGACTTGGTCCTACTTTTGTTCTTTTGCAAGTATAAACATAACTGGACTATATGTATAATAGATAATAATGAAATATTGCCAAACCTCAATGGCAAATAAGCTAAAACCAATTTATCAGGTTGTACCTACTATAATCTTATGGAACTATGAAAGAGAAGGAACACTTTAACACGGGAAGAACAGATCAATTGAAAGAGTTATCTATCAAGTATATATAACCATTCAAAGATTAGTCTAATTCAGAAATCTACCCATACAATAGATACCTCATAACTAGAATGACATGATCTAGTTGCTCAAAATGTGCAAACCTAAAGTGAAAGTAACTAAAGTAGTGTGGCAACTCCCCCAGTAGGATAGCTAATCTGTAATACAAATGGAGCCTAAAGGAGAATGCAGGAAGAAGTGTCTATGATTTTTGCATTAGGGATGAGGAAGGGAATCTAGTATATTGATAACGCTCAAACTCACACTTTCTGACAAAGTATCAAGCAGTCGTTGTCAATAAAGAACCCAACTAAGAGGTTGGGGTCGAGCCCACAGGAAATAGGGTAAGATCTAGACTAATGCCAGTAATTGAACTTGTTGGTGAGTTATCTCCAAATTGAGGGATTTAAAGAAAAAAATATTAAACAAGATTATATTCGTGATTTAAATCAAGATTTGCAAACAACTAGGGTAAGTGTTCCCCATGGTTTTATAACTACTTCGGGTATACAAACGTGATCAATCCCAATGCTTATTTGTAGAACTGATAACTAGGGTTCATCCAAACGACTTGTTCGTCCCTATTGGATGACTTTACTTAATCACTGGGTCAGGTCTCATGAGCGATTTCAAACTAACCATTATCAATATGTTCCAAATTTAACTATCCTGCAACCACAACTCAAGTTAATACAACGATCCTAAAGACCAAGGCTTTGTTGTAATTTTATTTTCCTAATCTCCACTTCTCTAGGTTCAAGCAAGTAAAAAAATCAGGAAAGTCCTAATGTTGTACACCTTTAAGAAACGTTTAAAGATAAAGAGAATACAATACAAGCGTTTAGTATTAGTTTTGATTCACTTTTATGTAACCCTATTTTGTTAATCCATCATGGTTCCCACAACCCCTAGTTGTGGAGGTTTTAGCCTCTCATGGTTGTAAGAGTACAATTTGCACTCATAGAAAAACACATAATTAAATACCTACAACAATAATTGGAAGAAAACTAGATTTGAATATTAAAGAACAATCTCAAGAACAATGTAGAAAATCAAGAATTTGATCCCAAAAATTGCTCTATAAAACTTGATAAAAAGTCACAAAAATTATCCTTCACACGTCTACTACTTCGGTTCTATTGTTCTCTCACTAAAATAAAACATAAAATCTATTTATATAGACATTAGAAACCTTTTTCTAAGCTAATAGGGAATTTTCCATATCTGGTGCTGGCTGTGTCACGACTGGACCTACGACCCATAGCAGATTGTACAGGCCGTACCTGCTTCTTGTACGATCTTAGCTTTTGCAGATTTGTCTAAGTGTTGGTAGGCTGGTACTATTCGTACCACAGTCCTACGATTCATACAATACTTCCATGGTTTGGCCCCGAGAACTCTGACATCTTTTGAAATTTTTCACGAGTGTTGTGGTACGACTTGTACCTTCCTCCTATGACTCGTACTGTTTTTTTGTCTAAAGTTCTACCAAGTATTGAATAATCTTCTAAAGTTCACCATGGCTCATGGTACGGGTCATATGTTGGTGTTACGATACGTGAGTCCATCCGTACCAAGAGTCTGGCTTTGTGCAAATTTCTCTGAACAATTCCATAACTTCATTTATGGCTCATACCATCTTAGTATGACTCGTACTGAGAGTCGTATGTTGCCTTACCCTCATTCTAGCCTTCTGATTTTCATCAAGATTCTTAGTACGACTCTTACAATTAAGGTACGACTCGTACTGAGACTTGTACTTTGGCTGATTTTCTGCAATTTCAAGATTCTTTTGCACATTTTTGCTCCAACACTTATTTTCCTTAAAATAAAAGTAAAAGTTTCTCATATCGCTATAAACATGCCTAAGTCCATGCTAATTTCTCAGTTTCAAGCGTGGAAAGTGTTGTAAACTCACAACACATCATATATGTTCAAACTGAGGTGATAAGTCACTAATCTCATATATTAGGACATGAGTTAAAAGAGGATGAAGGTTCAACATGCGACTATTAGAAACATAAAAGAACACAATGAACAAATACAAAATAGATATATATTAGAAGATTTAGGTCACTACGGTCAGCTAAACAAAAGATCTTAGCTCACAGACTAGTACTCACACTACACAACCAAAACAGAAAAAGGGAAGAGACAAGTCATGATATCATCGAGGAAAAAAAAAGTTTTTGATTAAAGATACAGCTATAGGGAAATACACATCTTCACAAAGACACACCTGGAATAATCTAAAATTAGAAACCCAAATGCTCAAAACCATACAACACACCTCAAATGCATCGCAAACAAGGTACACAACTCAGAATGATGAAAAAAAGAAGAAAACAACCTGAGTTTGAACAAAGAAATGAAGGATCTTACTGGAGCACAAGACAAACCACCAGAGACAAAGTGTCTAAGGCGTCTATAGACAGAGAAGAAGCATCAAGAACATAATCGAAACTTGGTAACTAATAGATACAGATATGATATAATATTTATTTTATTTCATTTTCTTTTTGCATTTTGCGCCAGGTTGGGGAAGTCTGTTTTTTGCTTTTGATTTAGAATTTTTTTTAAGTTTTATTTTTATGATATATAAAGAGGCCCAACAATAATATTTCATTTTAAAAAAGGGTGTATAAGAATATTTAATTAATTTAACTTCTGAGTTTTGTGTTTTCTATTTTTAATAACCCCTTCATTATAATTTATATGAAAGTTTTAACTGAAAAATTTAAGAAAAAAAGAAGATTTTCAAAAGTTGTGATCTAAAACAAGCCATAGTTATTTTTTTGTATAAATCATCTCACTAAGAATAAAATTAAAAAATTAAAGTTAATTTATTATAAAAATATAAAGGTGTCATTCTTTTTGGAATAGACCAAAGAAAAGAGTATCATATAAATTGGGGAAAGAGGATGTATAATATAAATGTTAAATTGAGATGATTCTAAGTGGCGAAAAGAATTTATATAACTGATCACAACTTGTTTGGGGTCGAGACATGATTATTTTTGGTTGATCACCCTTAAATATAAATATAGATCAAAGACTACACAAAAGAGTAAATCAAGAAATTCAAATTCAAGGTAGATATCTATTTAGAAGGAAAAAACAAATCCCTCTAAAATATAAAATAGAAAATTTTCTGCACAAGCTAAGCTAGATGCTAAAATCATTTCTCTACTCTAAAAAAAGAGAATAACATGATATTTAAATGTATCATAGAATTGAATTTTCTTGAGTTGATGATTCAAGATTGAGCTCTACGTGCCGATGCACCACTAAAATTGAAGCTGTGGAAGAAAAGTCTGATGTAAGCAACAGATCCCCAATGGAACCTAACTCCGGGCAATCGTTCCACTCATCTAACCCACCCTTAAGAGGCGAAAAGAATCGCAATCCTCTTCCTACCATATACAAATCAAAATCTTGACCTAATGATCTTATTATTTTCACAGTTTCTGCCCCATTACTAGACTTCTCCTCTATATACACAACTGAGACATCATTCTGTACCTTGTGCCTAAACTCATTTACCAAAATGTCATCAGCTTGCTTTTCGGCTTCACCTTGAGCTTCCATTGTGAGAGATATATTTGCATCACCATTTTGTGCTGAATTTTCATCCAAAATAAACCTCAAGACTGTTAGAGCTACCTTTGGATGTCTCGCCATGCGCAAAGCATAGGCCAATGCCTCTCTGTCATCGGGCCCCCCTATAAAGATCATTACAATTCTGTAATGCCAGGTTTTACCATCGTCTATTTTAGTAGGTAACAATGTGCCAAAACCACGATCCACAAGAATACCAACAGTACAAGGAGCAGTTGCTAAAGTATTATTATTTACATCTTTGTAAGCAGGATTCATTTCTTCCATGTTATTGTGGATAGTCTGTCTCTTATGGAATGGGAGAATGATTAGTGTCACTTGTTTTTCCTCAGCAAGACTGCATATATCTTCATGCATTGTGGCATAAGGAGATATAGCAGTCAACAATTGAATAGATAGCATTGGACTTTGATGCTCTAAGTTGTTGAAAGCCGCAATTAATTGATCTATTTGTCCATCTACTCTACTGATGCTTTCTGAGCTAGTCCCTCCAGTGCCATGAACAATGAGCAGAGCAGTAGTATGTTTTTTCAGTTGCATGAGCTGAAGAGCAAAGACACAAATTGGGGATCTTCTGGAGGCATGAGAGATTTCCAATAGTGCAGTAATTCCACTCACAGTTTGAACTTCATGAATACAGGTAAGGATTCGAAGCTCAGCATCTGGTTTTAAGTTCTGTAACACCCTGTGTTGGCTTGGTAAGAACTTCTTAGTACGTCTATAGAGGAAGTTCACAATTGGTGATGTTGCTATAGTCATAAAAAAAACAGTAAACAACATGATGGCAAATCCATCTTCATTCATGACCTAAACAAGCAAAGAGATTGGATTAGATTAAGATTATAATAAACCTATAAGACTATGTTTTCAAAGTAGAAACACAATAAAGAAACATTAACAACCATATATAAGTTCAATTGCATATCTCATGGAACAACTATCACACTTCAATTTCATTACCTTGTTTAATGCGCTACAAACATTATAGTTCTTATAGCACATTTGATTGGGTGTTCATTTTTCCAAATTTTGATGAATTAAATAAAAGAGAGAAAATAAATAAATTTGCATAGCTAAAGTAAGTTCATAACAATACTTTAGAAATATTTATTTGACCTAATATCAATTATAATTGGCAATGTGCACTATAAATTTATCTTTCAACAATAATCATAATTTTGAGCATGTGAAGAACAGAGGGAGAGGACTTACCGTATGGTCACGCCCCAAGCTCACTGCCATGACAGCTATTAGGCCTTTGGTGTTCATCAAGACTCCAAGAGTAAATCCTTCATGCAACGACATTCTATAGAAGTAAGAAATAGCAATAGTGCAAACAATCTTGGGTATAAAAGACAAGAAGCTAACTAGAACCATGATAAGCATGTCCTCTCCATTAAATCCCCCAAGATGAGTCCTCATTCCAAAACTAGCATAATAAAGAGGTAGCAACAAGTCAGATGCGAAGCCTTGTAACATCAACACAAACCTATGCCCTAACAAATCTGGTGGTATGATAAGACCAAATACAAATGCACCAAGCACAGAGCTGAGTCCACATATATCCGTGATCAACCCAAAAGCCAAGACCATTGTGAGTATGGTACAAACTGTTGCTTCACTATAGTCTTCTCCTTCTCGGGTCTTCCTAATAGACCATAAAAGTGCTGGCCGAATTACAAAAAAACTAAAAATGATGAACAGTATAGCACTAAACAATGACAAGTATGTACTTGAGTTGCTACTAGTTATTGCTAATGAGATTATAAGGAGAACCCATGACGAGAAGTCATTAACAAGGGCGGAAGACATCGCTGTTCTTCCAATTTCTGAATGGAGGAGCTTTAATTTTGCAAAGATTTCTGCTATAACAGGAAGGCCAGTGACTGAGAGCGCTACACCCCAGTAAAGGCAACCCCACCTGAAATTCTCTGGATACTCCGTGATAAAAGTGTATAAGGAAGCTCCAAAAAAGAAGGGAAAAAGAGCTCCAGAAATACCTATGCCAAGGGCTTTAGGGCCAACACTTGTTAATGCTTTTAAGTCCATTTCTAACCCAATAAGAAATACATGATAAATTAGTCCAAGGTTTCCCACAGTCTCCATCATCATAATTCGAGAGGCTGCAAATATAGAACCCAATGTTGGAATATGTTTTCGCACAAATTCACTTGCAATTGCAGTTGATCCCACCAGTATACCAGCCTGCCAAAAGCATTTTGTCATGATCTCAAAGAGTCAAAATAAAATTGAAACGAAATGCAAAGTTCACATTATGAATCAAAATTGGCATTATGATTCAAATTTAAAAATTTTGCTTCTTCTCTACAAAAGATTTGCATAAATTACTCTGTGAATTTTATACTTTTCTAACATGCAGCTCCATCTTTGATCTAATAGCGTGACTTCACCTCCAAAACTTATATAGTATTTATTTCCTTGAAATATCCAATAATTGTCCACAAACTAGGAGAGTTTTACATATCAAATGAAGCCAAAGATGACTTAGAACCTATTTGGATTGGCTTATTTTAGGTGCTTTTAAGCCAAATAGCTTTTAAGAACTTTTATAGTATTTGGATAAAATAAAAAATTTCTTTTAAGCTCTTGTGATTAAGACAAAATAGCAAAAATAATTCAAATGTCATAAGTTAGAAATTCTAACTTATGGCTTCTGGTTTATAAGTCGTAAGTCATAAACTCACCCTAATAGGCTCTTAATTTTCATAAGAGCATCTAACCTACAAAAATAACATCAAGCCTCTATTGAGTATCTCCATACCTGACAATTGACATGACAATAATGAAAAACTGTTGGATTATAAATTTTTTAATAGCAAACCAACTGGCGATTGGATCCATGAGTTCAATTAAATTGAATGTGGTATTGTATTTAATAAAAATGGACCAAATAATCTAAAGCAGTTTCAAGTAACAACAATCAAATCCTTGCCAAGCAAAATATGAAAATGTTGTTTAACAAGGAATTAGATATTTACGTGATTTAAATATATATGAGATTTTTGGCCGAGTATGGAGTTTATGATATTCATTTTAGACTTATGTATTATATTAGTGATAGTGAAAAAAGAATAAAGTGATGATTCAAAGATTAGTTTGGTCAAAGTTTTGGGATATTTAATTCAATTAACTTTTCAATTTGAATAATTTAATGAATTTAAAATCATTATGGTTACCAGTAATTCAGCAGCGAAATGAGGTTGGCGGATAGGTTTGAGGAGAAGGAGACAAAGGCGGGTGACAAAAAGAACAATAGCAAGTTGAAAGATAAAAATTGGGAGTTTGGAATCCAAAGGGTTGATTTCTTCCCATATTCCATTGTCTGTAACTGTATCGGTTAGATAACATAATTTTTCAACACCCGCAGCTGGTCGACTCCCTCGAACATTATATGATGCAAGTTCGGGTGTTTTTAAGAAATCCGGATTAACCATCGTGATTTATTATAATTTTTTCTTTAGTGTTTACCTCCCTCGCCTTAGATTCACCTTGTCTTCCTCCTTCGGCCACTACGGTGACAGATGAATCTGCCACCTTTGGCCGTCTTTTTTTTTTTTTTGCTTTTTCCTCGCATAAAACGAAAAGGTAAAATTTGGAATAGCTGAATGGGTTGGGAAATGAGAAAATCTTCTTTGACCATTGGGTTGATTGTATTCAGAGAACATACAAATGGATGGTCCGCCGTTCTGCTTGGGTTTTACTAGTTGCTCTAAAACATAATCACGAAATTAAAAGGAAGAAGAAAACAAAGGAAAAAAGAAAGGGAGGAAATGTAACTGCCCCATTTATTATTTTATGTTTAGATATTATTTAGTTGCTATAAATAAAAGTATATGATAAATTAATTTAATAATTTTATATATATAAAAAAAGAATGTATTTGTTAATTATTTTAACTAAAAAAATAGAAGGTGTATGATTATAAAAATGATAAAATATCAGTAGCTTTATCTCATAAAGTTATTACTGTAACTAGTAGACATTATTTTAACGTATTTTTTTAAAATATATTTATATTTTAAATTTACTATATGCATGACATTAATGATGATTATCATAAATATTTTAATATTTATTATTACATATATTATTGCATAATATTGAGTATGTCTGTTATATAGGGGTAATTTTATAAGGACTGTACTGCTTATGGAACGTCCTTATTATTATAGGTAGAATATTGCTATAGAGAAGTACAATATTACATGAAAAATCGATTCTGGTGAAAATCAGGTCCTTATAATGAAATGTTGTTATAACAAATGACTATTATATAATGAGTTTCACTATATCTATATCTAAACTATTAAGATGGTTTGTTTTACTATAATTAAATGTGATTTATTTATTTATTTTTAAACTAATAAATATATAATTTAAATAAAAAATTATTAAATATTAGAAAAAATATAAATTAATATGATAAAATAATTATTTGATAAACAAATAAAAATATTTATGTTAGCTAGTGATGGTAAAGATGGTTTGTAGTGGTGGTGATGGTGATGATTGGTGCTAGTGACTAACAGTAACGATGGAGATAATTGTGATGATAGAGGTGGTTGGTATTGTAGGGATTGACACAATAGAGAACATTGATAGTGGTGGTGGTGATAGTGATGGCAGTGACTATGGTAGGTGGAAATGTTGGTGATGGTGACTTATGAATAATAAGTGGTAGTAGACGATAGTATTGGTGATAGCTGGTGGTGACGCAAGTTGTGATGGTTGAGTTTGTTGGTAGTAGGGATTGACTGCAGTGGTAGTGGTAACTAATAGAGATGGTGAAGGTGGAGTCGATGACGACGACGATGATGTTGATGATGGAGATGAATATAATTATAATAATGGAGGTGATTGGTGTTGTAGTGATTGATAGTAGTTGTTGACGATGTTGATGGTTTTGATGGTAGAGCTAGTAGTTGGCAATAATTATGGTGGTTGACAATGATGATGGTAGTTGTGATTACAGAGGTGATTAGTAGTGATAAAAATTATCCACAAAAAATAACTCTTAATGATATTAAAACTTTATTCAAGTTCTTAATGATTAAAACCTATTCAGACCAAGTAAGTACTTAATTTTTAAGTTATACAAATGCACTTAATAACATAAGGCTTTAATCATTCAGATTCTGACCTCCATTAAGTGCAAGTAAATAATATATCTTCGATCTGCAAGAACTACACATGGGAAGTGCACCATACTTAAATATCTAACAACTCATTTAAATTTTACTCCTATGGTGCGTTTGGTATTGTGGAAAATATTTTTAAATTTTTGCATAGTTGGTGAGTCGAAATGTTTAAAAATATTATTTCTGAAAAGATAAAGTTCTTTAAAAATAGAAATATCTAAGGAAAGTAGGAAAAAAAAGTTTCATAAGTAGCATTTCATATTGATTATCTTCTTTCCATACTTTAACACACCGCTATCCCCACTACTAATAGCTTCCATCTCAATCATTACCCACACCCTAACCTCCATCTCTACTGTTGTAGTATTTTATCTGAATTATATCTAATATTTTGAGGATAATTTTTTTAATTATTTATCAAATATTAAAAAATAAATAAGAAATTCCACTTATTTTTTTACGAAAATATCTTTCTTAAAAAAATTTTTCGTGAAAAATATTTTTCTTCATATCAAACATACCCCTAATTTATGTAAGCGGAAACATATCCGAAGTGATATTATTAGTTGCTATTTTAGAAAATATTATTAAGTTTTAAAGAGTACTTATTTCATTTTAAGTTATTCTAGAATAAATTTACATGGACAAAATAGATTAATGTAAAGCCATGCAACCCTCGCTAGACTGTGTAGCACTACAGTTTTTTTGATATACTTAGAGTATATGCGTGAATTAATGCTCAACATACCATATTGATGCAATGATGCTTGTGTTCACTTTTAAAACAAAGGTCAATTGATCAAATTCCCTTTCGCAATATTGTTTTTCTATTTTTGTTTGTTTCTCCTATTTTTTGCTTCCAATTTGTTGTCTCTTGTTTGTTTTTCTGTCATTTATGTTCCTTTTGTTTTTTTGCCTTTATTTTCTCCTTCAGATCTCTCTCTTCAAAAAATATTTTTTACGAACAAAATCACCTTTTTTCTTATTCCATTATCATCTCCTTAGTTTTTCTTTAATTGTTCTGTTTGATTATGAAGTGAAATTTCATTAAATAAGAACAGTTTGAAAGGTGAATGAATTTTCAAATATAACAATAGTATTAGTTATAATTTTCTTGTCAAAGTATTATTTTAACAAAATTCTACAAAATCAAATCGAATAGTAATACAATGCACTTTGTCATTCCCCAAAGTCATGGTGGGGAGGATCGGTACCCGGTGCCTTAACTTGCCTGAGCTGACCAGTTCTATGAGGATAATACAACCCAAAATACCATTAGAAGAAAAAAAGACATATGGAACTATGCAACATTAAGAAAATGACTTTCTTAATATAAAATAGAAGATATGAAATCTCAAATTATGATTTAAGTGATAATTCGTCAAAGATAATAGCCCAGATATGGCCACAGGTCTATGAAGCCTCTAAAGATCCTATAATTAGCAGAAAGGTCAGGGAAGAGCCCTGACATACCCAAAAAGTCTATGTACATGCTAATAATCTCTAAGAAAAACCTCTCCTAGAAGAAAATAGGGCTCCACAAAAGTAGTAAAGTTGGAGTATTCGACCTAGCGGAAATGTCTGTCAACATGTGTGTTTATACCTGTAGTGTAAGTACAACATCGAAGGCAAAAGGGACATGAGTTCATATGCAATAGTACTTGTATGATAAGGACGGTAAATTAATATAAAGCAAAATAATACATAATGCAAAGGTATATATTAGGAAACAACATCACAAGGACTAGACGGTACCACTTCTGATTTATTACGCTTGGCTTTGGAGAATCATGTACATTTCTTATTTCTTTGGGAACAACTTTTATTTTCTTCATCATTGATGGATTCTATGGAAATGGTATCCAACCCATCCCAAGGCCTTTGTCATTTAGAAAGTTAAAAAATAAAATGGGTCTTTATCTGCCACACCTGAGGCCTTTGTCTATAGGATGGAAAATGGGTCTTTATTTGCCACGCCAGAGGTCTTCATCCATTGGATGACTAAAATAATTTTATTAGAACTTGTCTTATCATTAGAGATCATTCGTGTGATACATCATTCATTGAGATTCATGATTTCATGGACATTTGGGAGTATCACATATGTTTTTCATCTTATACATTCTTTGTGCATTTTTTTGAGGAGGGGAAGGGTACCAATGAATCATTAGATATACACACGTGAGAGATGTACGCCACAATCAAGAGATATGGATACCTCAATACATTATAACTTAACAACCATACAAATCAAGTGATAAAAAGTACTTCTAAGAGATGGGAAAAATGTTTACATAGAAAGAACAACACTTATGAGATGAAGTAATACTCAAGGAAATAGGAGGACAACACATGCGCTTAGTCAGAGAGTCAAGATACTTCATGGTCTACAATTGATCAACATATAACAATTCAGGAAATGTTCACATTTAGGGGAAATTCATGCTATATGGAAAAATGGAGTTGCCTTACACACCTTCACAATTTACCTCTCAATTTTATCTTGAAGTCAAAATCCCTCTTTAAAGTGAATCTACGTGAACAAAGAGGATACATATCATAATTGATGCCAAGGTTTCAATTTCTAGCTTAAAGAGCCATTTCCTTAAACATTAGGAGGACATAGGTGATCCAAGACTTCTATGTCTGGGTGGCCTAGCACCCACCTCTTCTACAACTCAATTTTCATGAAAACCAACTCGATACAATTTGACAAAACACCCACATCCATCCTTAACTCTAAAACAATCCCCTTACTCCTCGAACCTAGGTTATATCATGGACTCATAACTTTCTATCACTATCCCATTAGTATTAACCTTGGAGTGCCCCCAAAGGATAAGAATTTTACCCATGTAAGGTTTTTACATAGGGTACTGACCTTAAAGGAAGAGGACGTTCCTACGCTTTCAAGCCTTGAACATTAGAGGCCATTATTGACTAAGCTAGAGGAGAAAGAGAAGATTGATGCAAATTCTTGAGTATGTGCCTGTTATACCCCGTAAGATTTCCAGCACCTAGATGGCCTACTCGCGCGTTGGTTAAGCATATTTTAAAGCCATACGTGCTAAAGAAAGTCTCGAAAAAAGATCGGACGAAGTAACCTGTCGAACCATCGCGGAAGGAGCCGGGGCAGAGCCCATCCGCGATGGCAACGTGTCACGGAGGTGGGGCCTCCGCGTTGGCTCCGTGACATGTTAGGCCTATCCAGGACCAAGTATATAAAGCCCCACTTCGGTTTTAATTTAAGTTCATTCATTATAATTTCCAGAAAAACGCAGCAAACAGAGAGAGACGAAGAGGGTGAATATATAATCGTTCGATTACGCTGCCAAACGTAGTATAAACTCAAATTAACCTCAGGTACCGAGGTATTTAGCAGCAGAGAGCATTCCTACGGATTTTATTTCGCGAAATACAGCCGACGAATCGTCGAGCTACCGGACTAAGGTAAGTAGAATTGCTCCAAACTAGTGTCTATGTGTTCCTAGCTGTGAAGTGAATACTTCTCCCTTATGGACTTCTGGAAAATAGCGAGTTTTCAACCGTCTTTCGATAAGCCTAAGTTTAGGCTATAATTATATCGAAAGTGATGTCGTCCTTCAGAATAAAGTTGTATTTAGTATTGATTGACATATATATGAATGCAGTCGGGAGAAATAGCTGGAATAGTGACCAAGCTACGCCAGTTAGTCAGGAAATCAGTAGCGAAGGTATGTAAAGCTAGTTTCCTCAGCAAGTTGGTAGTCTCGGTATAGTAAAGTAGTTTAAAGGCCAGTAGAATATTCAGAAGTCGTGTGTTATGTTTATTATGAATGTTGGTACGATTTTGGAAGCATCATGATATGTATAGCGTGAAACTTGCTAGCACGATATAAATTCTAATACAAGTGTTAGGAATTGTACAACATGCCCAGTATGTGATTTAGTAAAGAATGTTAGGATATTATCGTATTCAGTTGAAACCTAGTAAAGCAATGTAAGTATCTGTAAGGTATCTCAGAAGTAGAATGATAGATTAAAATGAAGTTTAGAAAGCATGTTAGAAATAGTAAATCATGTTACTATAGAAACTCAGTTATACAGCATGGTTTCCAGCAGAAAAACTATATTTTGTTCAACATTAGAATCTGTACAATATGGCAGAAGATTATATTTATATATATATACCATTATCAGTCTCAGTATGTATTAAATACATACATATCACTATCACTAGTTCAGCATACAGTATGTACAGATACATTATCATCATTAGCTTCAGTATGTGGTATATGCAGATAGTATTACTAGTTGAGACCACTGTATTGTCTTGGGATTGGATTACCTAGCATTCATGACCGCCCCAGAGTTAATAACTATATCGACTCGTCCGCCAGTGGGCAAGGATACGTCACTCCATGGAGTGGCATGCCATCCCACAGGGGACGAAGATGGGATGCTTGTTTCCCCATATTGTGCCTTGGTCGGCCCTTATACACCCCCGTCGAGCGGGTACGCCTGGGGTGTTGATTCAGGAGTCCTTCGGACTCAGGTACAGTTATAGTCAGGGGCTCAGCGAGCCCAAGTGCATACCCAGGGGACCGACAGGATGCTTATAGTTATTATAGGAGATGGGACGACCGGGGTAGGGGTATAGATTGTGTGTTGGTTGTACCTCCCGGCTTATGGGGGCCGGGTAAGGTTTGTGTGTGCTATGCTATGTTATGTTATGTTATGCCATGTTACACTAGATACGAGTAGATCGACAGTAGGATGATACATCTCCAGGTATGACTCTTACTCCTTCCAGTATAGTTAAGAGTAGGCATAACTTTACATTTTCAGTCAAGTTTAGTCTATTCCTCTTTATTTCAGTTCCATCAGTTGTATTGTTGTTTTCAGATATCTTTCAGTTGTTGTTTTACATACTCAGTACCAGTGGTACTGACGCCCAGTGGGGCACTGCATTACTTGCCTGCAGGTACTCATAGACGAGGGGCCGATACCTCGTGATTCCAGCCAGCTCACAGGGTCATCAGCTCCAGTCATCCGGAGCTAGATAGCTAGAGGTTTATCCCTTTTCTTTTGTTGTACAGCATGGGTAGGCCGGGGCCCTGTCCTGACCATCTTATCAGTATTCTTAGAGGCTTGCAGTCTGTATATAATTCCCTGTGGCCAGTTGAGCCGACCGTGTGGGGCCGTGTAGTTTGTTATAGCTGCTTAGCATTTCTGTTTATGTTGGCCGTGTGAGGCCTCTGTTGACAGTAGTGGTGACCTCGCCAGTCACGTAGCTTTCTATTACTTCATTGTTGAGTCACAAATAACTAAACAGCATGGTGGCCTTGTCGGCCCGCATAGGCTCCCCTATATTGATATGTTTCTGGTTAGCTGTTAGTACAGGTACAGGTGGCTATAGGCCTAGTCGGCCGGAGGCTGTATTTACAGTCGTTATATAGCCCGTTGATTCCTTGAATCTGAGTTAGAGCTAGCCAGGCACCAGATGTGCTTAGGCTCACCGGTTAGCAGTCTAGGTCCTACTAGGGCACCAGGTGCCAGTCATACCCCCCAAGGCGGGGCGTGACAAACTTGGTATCAGAGCAGGTCGTATCCCAGGGAGTCTGCAAGCCGTGCTAAGTAGAGTCCTGCCTATGGATGTGTTGTGCACCACATACCATGGGTAGGGGGCTGCAAGGCATGATATAATGGTTGTCTTTTATTCTTATTCAGTCATGCTGTAGAGCGGTACATAATATAGGGTTGAGTCCCTAAAGGTTACTGTATTCTTTGGTTACAAATAATGTCAGACCAGCGACATCCTATCACAGGCCGGAGCTTAGATATTTCAGCAGGGGAAGGCACCAGCAGGATGCCTCACCCTCGTTTAGAAACAGCCCGATCAGAGGGCACTACAGAGGCATCGTCCCAGCCTTCTCAGCAGTCTCCACCACATCATGAGCCACTTGGGGCGACACTATCTCCAGCAGTCCCTATACCGATACCTTCCGACCAGGAGGTTAGGAGTGCGGTAGTCATGTTAGCACAGATGATGGCTGCTCAGCGTCAGCCTATGCCGTCTACAGTTGCGGAGTCGTCAGGAGGGCCCGGTAGTTCAAGGGTTTGAGAGTTCTTGGCTCTGAATCCCCCGTAGTTTACAGGTACGGACCAGACAGAGGACCCTCAGGATTTTTTGGATCAAATGTAGAGGATTTTCAGGTTTATGCATGCCACACCTACAGAATCGGTTGAGTTGGCAGCATTCCGGTTACGGGACATCGCCGTATTGTGGTATGAAAGCTGGGAAAGGTCCCGAGGGAGAGATGTTTCCCCTCCGACCTGGTCCAGCTTCTCAGGAGCTTTTCTGGATCACTATTTTCCACGGGAGATTCGACAGGCCCGGGTGGATCAGTTTCTACATTTAGAGCAGGGGGCCATGAGTGTTCGGGAATACGCCTTGCGGTTTGATTCTTTCACCCGGTACGCACCGGCCTTTGTTGATACCATGGCATCCAGAGTACGCCGCTTCATCATGGGGTTGAATCCAGAATATGTTGAGGCTTGTATTACGGCCACACTGCGAGAGGACATAGATATTGCCCGAGTTCAGGCATTTGCCCAAAATATTGAGGGCATCAGGCAGCGGCATCGGGAGATCAGGAGGACTAATCAGGAACAGCGCTGCAGGGACAGACCAGTTGAGTTTTAGAGGGAGGTTCGGGGAGGACCTAGGCTACGATTGTTAGACAGGCCGCCCAGGCCCCCACCTCCACCACAGCCGCAAAGGGGTAGATTTAGCCGTAGGGGGCAGTTAGAGACCGGCAGAGGCTCGCAGATTGCAGATTCACCATTATAGAGGAGGGCGGAGTAGAGTAGGTATACCCTACCACTTTGCCCTATATGCAGCCGACGCCATCCTGGAGCATGCAGGTATGGCTCCACCGGATGTTATATTTGTGCCAAGAGGGCCATTTGATGAAAGATTTCCCAGCCAGAGGTCAGGAGGATTGGGATAGACAGGACAGGGCATCCGCAGGATCACGAGCTACAGCATCCTCGGCAGGGCGCAGGCCCTCAGTTACAGTAGGCAGGGGTCGGGGTAGATCAGAGGCCTCTAGTGTGGGTGCGGGTCCAAGCCGCACCTATGCTTTACCAGGGAGGCAGGATTTAGAAGCGTCACCTGATGTTGTGACAGGTATGAAAACTATCTTCTCACACCCTGCTTATGTATTGATTGATCCAGGATCTACTTTGTCCTACATTACTCCATTTGTGGCACGAAAGTTCAATATTGCACCAGAACTATTGCAACAACCCTTTTTAGTATCCACGCCCGTCGGTGACTCTATTGTAGCTAGCAAAATTTACCGAGGGTGTACAATAGAGGTTGCTGACCGTCAGACCACAGTAGATCTGGTTGAGTTAGAAATGATAGACTTCGATGCCATAATGGGTATGGATTGGCTAGTGTCGTGCTTTGCCAATGTTGAATGTTGGACCAAGACGGTCCGGTTCCATTTTCCAGGAGAAGCAGTGCGGGAGTGGAAGGGCAGCACCGCTACGCCAAAAGGTAGGTTTATTTCCTACCTTCAGGCGAGGAAATTGATATCTAAGGGATGTATTTACCATCTGGTCAGAGTTTAGGATGTTCGGGCAGAATCCCCGACACCCTAGTCTATTCCGGTGGTGAACGAGTTCCCTGATGTGTTTCCGGATGAGTTACCTGGTATTCCCCCAGAAAGGGAAATAGATTTTGCTATTGACTTGTTACCAAGCACTCAGCCGATATCAATTCCTCCCTATCGTATGGCTCCTGCGGAACTTAGAGAATTAAAGGAGCAGCTGAAAGACTTGTTGGATAAAGGTTTCATTAGACCGAGTACTTCACCATGGGGTGCGCCAGTTCTATTTGCGAGAAAGAAAGATGGCTCAGTCCGTATGTGCATAGATTATCGGTAATTGAACAAAGTTACAGTGAAGAACAAGTACCCGCTTCCCAGAATTGATGACTTATTTGATCAGTTGCAGGGAGCCAGATACTTTTCTAAGATTGACTTGCAGTTCGGATATCACCAGGTTTGAGTACGTGAAAGAGATATTCCTAAGACAGTGTTCAGGACAGGATATGGACATTTTGAATTTCTAGTCATGTCCTTCGGGTTAACGAATACCCCGGCAATATTCATGGACCTGATGAACAGTATTTTCAGACCTTTCCTGGATCTGTTCGTAATAGTATTCATTGATGACATTCTGGTGTATTCTCGCTCTGAAGCAGATCATCGAACTCATTTGCGGACAGTGCTCCAGATCCTCAGGGACCGCCAGTTATATGCTAAATTTTCTAAGTGTGAATTCTGGCTTAATTTAGTAGCCTTTTTAGGGCATATTGTGTCGGATGCTGGTATACAAGTTGACAAGTAGAAAATAGAAGCAGTTAAATCATGGCCTAGGCCTACCACTCCGACTGAAGTCCGTAGCTTTCTGGGATTAGCAGGATATTACAGAAGGTTCGTTGAAGGGTTCTCGACTATTGCGGCACCTCTGACTAAACTGACACAGAAAACAGCAAAGTTTCAGTGGACAGAGGCATGCGAGCAGAGCTTCCAGGAACTGAAAGACAGATTAACCTCCGCCCCAGTGTTAGCATTGCCGGAAGGTACAGAAGGTTATTCGGTGTATTGCAATGCATCAGGCGTCGGGTTGGGTTGTGTGTTGATGCAGCATGGTAAAGTGATTGCATATGCTTCCAGACAGTTGAGGAAACACGAAAAGAATTACCCTACCCACGACCTGGAATTAGCCGCAGTGATCCACGCCTTGAAAATATGGAGGCATTACCTGTATGGCGTCCATGTTGATATTTTCACAGATCACAAGAGCCTATAGTATATCTTCACTCAGAGGGAGTTAAACCTGCGGCAACGTCGCTGGTTGGAGCTGTTAAAGGATTATGACGTGAATATTCTGTACCACTCGGGAAAAGCCAATGTTGTAGCAGATAATCTCAGTCGTAAGTCCATGGGGAGTTTGGCGTATTTGCAGCCCGAGCAGCGAGAACTGGTCAGGGAGATACATCAGTTAGCTAGCCTAGCCATTCGTGTAGCAGAAACAGAGGACGGTAGAGCGGTAATTCAGAACACCGCCGTGTCATCATTAGTTGTGGAAGTGAAAGAACGTCAATATGAGGATCCTAACCTGATCTAGCTCAAAGACAGAATCCAGCAGGGTAAAGCGCCAGATTTTCAGGTAACTGAGGAAGAAGTGCTGTTATGTAAAGGTCGCCTATGTGTTCCAGATGTTTCAGGGCTCCGCCAGCAGATTATGAACGAGGTACATTACGCTCGTTATTCTCTTCACCCCGGTGCGATAAAAATGTACCATGATATCAAAGAAAACTACTGGTGGCCAGGTATGAAAAGAGAAATTGCCGAATTTGTAGCCCAGTGTCCTAACTGCCAACAGGTAAAAGCGGAACACCAGAAACCAGGTGGTTTGACTCAGGACATAGCTGTGCCTCTTTGGAAGTGGGAAGCAGTAAACATGGACTTTGTAGTAGGATTACCCCGTACCAGGCATAGACATGATTCAATTTGGGTAATTGTTGACAGACTGACGAAATCAGCCCATTTCCTGCCAGTAAAAACTACCTTCTCGGCCGAAGATTATGTGGAGTTGTATATCCGAGAAATAGTCCGGTTGCATAGAGTACCGGTATCCATTATTTTAGATAAAGGAGCACAGTTTACGGCTAGATTCTGGCAGTCGTTTCAGAGAGGTCTGGGGATGAAGATTAATTTGAGCACAACATTACACCCTCAGACAGATGGACAGGCTGAGCGCACTATTCAGACGCTCGAGGACATGCTACGAGCGTGTGTGCTAGATTTTGGAGGTAGCTGGGACGAGCATTTGCCCCTAATCAAGTTTGCTTATAATAATAGCTATCACTCAGCTATTCAGATGGCGCCCTTCGAGGCGTTATACGGATGGAAATGCAGATCACCGGTTGGCTGGTTTGAAATAGGAGAATCAGCATTGATTGGGCCAGACATCATTCAACAGTCAGAGGAGAAGGTAAAGCTTGTTAGAGAACGCTTACTGACTGCACAGAGCCGCCAGAAATCATATGCAGATGTGCGGCGCAGAGACTTGGAATTTGATGTAAATGACTGGGTATTTCTGAAAGTATCTCCGATGAAAGGGGTGATGAGATTCGGCAAGAAAGGTAAGCTCAGCCCGAGGTTTGTTGGGCCTTATCAGATTCGACGAAGGATAGGCCGGGTAGCATATGAGTTGAACTTGCCTCCAGAGCTAGAATCCGTTCATCCGGTCTTTCATGTGTCTATGCTGAGGAAATGTCTAGGAGACCCATCCAGAGCAGTCCCAGTCCAGGATATCCAGGTTACAGAAAAGCTGGCCTATGAAGAGTTCCAGTAGCTATCCTAGACAGACAGATTCGCAGATTGAGAACTAAAGATATTGCGTCTGTCAAAGTATTGTGGCGTAACAGGAACCGAGAGGAGATGACTTGGGAGGCGGAGGAAGATATGAAGATTAGATACCCCCACTTATTCCAGGCTTAGTGAGGCGACAGGTACGTTCGTATTATTACTTATGCAATACCTTATGATTGTATATGTGTAAATGAGAAAGGTTGATGTTAGCTATCCAGTGAATCTTAAAGTATTGTGTGCAGTACCTGTATTGGACTTTTCTGTGTTTTAGGTTTTCGGGATAGTCCATATTACAGG
Source organism: Datura wrightii (assembly GCA_035772735.1). Taxonomy (NCBI): domain Eukaryota; kingdom Viridiplantae; phylum Streptophyta; class Magnoliopsida; order Solanales; family Solanaceae; genus Datura; species Datura wrightii. The sequence goes on along the minus strand of JASDFA010000008.1, from coordinate 7,626,505 downwards.
GGAAACTCTGCCGAAATTGTCTTAAAACAAGTTGAGTGAGTTGAGAAGACCTCTAGATAGAAGTTGACATTCGAGGACGAATGTTCTTAAGGGGGAAAGAATGTTATACCCCGTAAGATTCCCAACACCTAGATGGCCTACTCGTATGTTGGTTAAGCATACGTACTAAAGAAAGGCCCGGAAAAAGATCGGACGAAGTAACCTGTCGAACCATCGCGGAAGGAGCTGGGGCAGAGCCCCTCCGCGATGGCAACGTGTCACGGAGGTGGGGCCTCCGTGTTGGCTCCGTGACACGTTGGGCCTGTCCAGGCCCAAGTACATAAAGCCCCACTTCGGTTTTAATTTAAGATCATTCATTACAATTTCTAGAAAAACGCAGCAAACAGAGAGAGACGAAGAGGGTGAAGATATAATCGTTTGATTACGCTGCCAAACGTAGTCTAAACTCAAATTAACCTCAGGTACCGAGGTATTTAGCAGCAGAGAGCATTCCTACGGATTTTGTTTCGCGAAATACGGCCGACGAATCGTCGAGCTACCGGACTAAGGTAAGTAGAATTGCTCCAAACTAGTGTCTATGTGTTCCTAGCTGTGAAGTGAATACTTCCCCCTCCTGGACTTCTGGAAATAGCGAGTTTTCGACCGTCTTTCGATAAGCCTAAGTTTAGGCTATAATTATATCGAAAGTGATGTTGTCCTTCAGAATAAAGTTGTATTTAGTATTGATTGACATATATATGAATGCAGTCGGGAGAAATAGCTGGAATAGTGACCAAGCTACGCCAGTTAGTCGGGAAATCAGTGGCGAAGGTATGTAAAGCTAGTTTCCTCGGCAAGTTGGTAGTCTCGGTATAGTAAAGTAGTTTAAACGCTAGTAGAATGTTCAGAAGCCGTGTGTTATGTTTATTATGAATGTTGGTACGATATTGGAAGCATCATGATATGTATAGCGTGAAACTTGCTAGCACGATATAAATTCTAATACAAGTGTTAGGAATTGTACAGCATGCCCAGTATGTGATTTAGTAAAGAATGTTAGGATATTATCGTATTCAGTTGAAACCTAGTAAAGCAATGTAAGTATCTGTAAGGTATCTCAAAAGTAGAATGATAGATTAAAATGAAGTTTAGAAAGCATGTTAGAAATAGTAAATCATGTTACTATAGAAACTCAGTTATACAACATGGTTTCCAGCAGAAAAACTATATCTTGTTCAACATTAGACTTAGTACAGTATGGCAGAAGATTATATTTATATATATATATACCATTATCAGTCTCAGCATGTATTAAATACATACATATCACTATAACTAGTTTAGCATACAGTATGTACAGATACATTATCATCTTTAGCTTCAGTATGTGGTATATGCAGATAGTATTACTAGTTGAGACCACTGTATTGTCTTGGGATTGGATTACCTAGCATTCATGACCGCCCCAGGGTTAATAACTGTATCGACTCGTCCGCCAGTGGGCGAGGATACGTCACTCCATGGAGTGGCATGCCGTCCCACATGGGACGAAGATGGGATGCCAGTTTCACCATATTGTGCCTTGGTCGGCCCTTATACACCCCCGTCGAGCGGGTACGCCCGGGGTGTTGATTCAGGAGTCCTCCGGACTCAGGTACAGTTATAGTCAGGGGCTCAGCGAGCCCAAGTGCATACCCAGGGGACCGGCAGGATGCTTATAGTTATTATAGGAGATGGGACGACCGTGGTAGGGGTATAGATTGCGTGTTGGTTGTACCTCCCGACTTATGGGGGCCGGGTAAGGTTTGTGTGTGCTATGCTATGTTATGTTATGTTATGCCATGTTACACTAGATATGAGTAGATCGACAGTAGGACGATACATCTCCACGTATGACTCCTACTCCTTCCAGTATAGTTAAGAGTAGGCATAACTTTACATTTTCAGTCAAGTTTAGTCTATTCCTCTTTATTTCAGTTCCATCAGTTGTGTTGTTGTTTTCAGATATCTTTCAGTTGTATTTTTACATACTCAGTACCAGTGGTACTGACGCCCAGTGGGGCGCTGCATTACTTGCCTGCAGGTACTCATAGATGAGGGGCCGATACCTCGTGATTCCAGCCAGCTCACACGGTCATCAGCTCCAGTCATCCGGAGCTAGATAGCTAGAGGTTTATCCTTTTTCTTTTGTTGTACAACATGGGTAGGCCAAGGCCCTGTCCCGACCATCTTATCAGTATTCTTAGAGGCTTGCAGTCTGTATATAATTCCCTATGGCCAGTTGAGCCGGCCGTGTGGGGCCGTGCAGTTTGTTATAGCTGCTTAGCATTTCAGTTTATGTTGGCCGTGTGAGGCCTCTGTTGACAGTAGTGGTGACCTCGCTGGTCACGTAACTTTCTAGTACTTCATTGTTGAGTCACGGATAACTAGACAGCGTGGTGGCCTTGTCGGCCCGCATAGGCTCCCCTATATTGATATGTTTCTGGTTAGCTGTTAGTACAGGTATAGGTGGCTATAGGCCTAGTCGGCTGGAGGCTGTATTTACAGCCGTTATATAGCCCGTTGATTCCTTGAATCTGAGTTAGAGCTAGCCAGGCACCAGATGTGCTTAGGCTCACCGGTTAGCAGTCTAGGTCCTACTAGGGCACCAGGTGCCAGTCATACCCCCCAAGACGGGGCGTGACAGTGCCTATACTTCCAAGCCTTAAACCTCATATGCCATTATTGACTAAGCTGGACGAGAAAGAGAAGATTGATGCAAATTACTGAAGTATTTTGTGGAGGATGGTGGAAGATCATGAAAGATATTTTTCCATGCATGAGAGGGGTTTAGAGAGCATTTAAAAGATGTTGGAGTTGAGAAAATGCGGAAAAAGAACCTAAGGTTGTCATGACTTGAGCTAGGACCCGTACCGAGACATGGGACCTAGAACCACAAATGGCTACAAGTCGACCCATGGAATGAACATAACAACTAAAGCGCATACATCAAGGTAGAATCTGATAACTGAAGCATGAATAAGCAAAACTATGAATAACATTACAACATAAATAGAGTCAACACCCGATAAAGCTGAAAATATACATAATGTCTGACGAGCAAATGGGATAGCACCCCCAACTAGCTCACTAAAGTATGAAACTGAATATAAAATAATCAAACACTAAACTAAATATCCTCGGAAGATGAGGATTCACCAATGAAGGGGACTGAACTAAATTGGTTCTTCCCTATTGAATGGCTATACTCAATCACTGGGTCAGGTCTCATGAGCGATTACAAATTAACCGTTATCAATATGTCCTAAATTTAACTATCCTGTGACCATAACTCAAGTTAATACAATGATCATCAAGATCAAGGCTTTTTTGTAATTCTCTTTTCCTAATCTCTACCTCTCTAGGCTCAAGCAAGTAAAGAATTCAGGCAAGTCCTAATGTTGTATACCATTAAGAAATATTTAAGAATGAAGAGAATACAATACAAGTGTTTTGCATTAGTTCTGAATCACTTTTATGCAACACTAGCTTGTTAATCCACCATGATTCCCACAACCCTAGCTATGGAGGTTTTAGCCTCTTATAGCTACAAGATTGTGATTTGCATTCATAATTAAATACATAAATCAATACTTACAGTTATGGATGAATGAAAAACTTCTTTGTATAAATGAGCAAAATCCTCGAGAACAAAATATGAAGATCAAGAGAAAGTCAAGAAAAGGTTGATCACAAGTCGAACAACTCAATTCTATCTTCTAACCCTTAATTCTCATGTCCTCTAATCAATTCTAGTTCGTTCCAACTATTTCTCATGAAAATAAAACATAAAACGTATTTATACAGACATAAAAATCCTTTCCTAGGCTAATAGGGTGAACTTCTATAACTGAAGCCGCCTACGTCATGACCTGTCCTACGACCCGTAGCAGGTATGTACGGGTCGTACCTGCTTCCCGTATGTCATTGGCTGGTGAAATTTGGCTAAGTGTTGGACCTTGGTACGACTCATACATGCTTCCTACGAGTCGTACTATGCTTTCGTGGTTTGATTCTGAGACTTTACAATTTTTATGAAGTTCTTCATGAGTGTTATGGTATGACTCATACCTTGATGCCACGACTTGTATTGTCTATCCGTATTAGGAGTCAGCCTCTTGTGCAATTCTTCTAAATCTTTCCACGACTTCTTCACTATGGCCCGTACAAGCTTTGTACGACTTGTACTGAGATTCATAAGATGCACTCTTCATCCTTAGCCTTCTAAAACTTCTCACGACCTGCAGTACGACTCGTAGCACCATCCTACGACTCGTACTGAGAATTGTGACCTAAGCCTATTTTCTTCACTTTCAGGCTATTGATCTTGGGCAGATTTATATGCCCAAGTGATACTCAAAAGTATCATTTTCGCCTTGTTTATCTATCAATGTGTATACATTCTCATGTAATTGGTAATAAAATGTGATTTTATACTAACCAGCATGATTAGCATTGTTTTGCAGGTAAAATGTGATTTCGGGAAGCTAAAATGCATGTTGGATGACATCGGAGTTGGACTTGGATGCGAGAAGGGGAAAAGGCATTGGACAGCATGAATTAAAGGGGCTCCGCAATGGAGCCGTGTCACGCTGCCATCACGGAGGCATTCTGCCTGGATGGGAAAATTCATCCAAATTCCAGTGGAAGTCCGCGTTTGCTCCATGGCACGGAGCCAGTGCTCCGCGATGCATGCCATGCCACGTTGAGCCTGAATTCCCGGACCCCCAGTTCCAGTGAGGGTCCGCGTTCATGGCGTGTCACGGAGGCAGTGCTCCGCGATGCACTCCGTGACACGTTGCTCATTATTCCGGGAAAAATTCCCAACAGTATAAATAGAACACTTAAGTTCATTTTTCATAATTCTATCTAGGTGGAGCAAGGACGTGGGTTACAGGCAGTTGAGGGACAAAAAGTTCAGGGTTTTTTCTCTCGTTCTTTCTTCTTTAATTCAATTGCTTGTATGATTAACACTCATTTTATGATGATTAATCCACAAATGAGTGGCTAATTCCCCTCCTTGCTGAGGTTATGAACAATTGTGATGAAATTTGATTATTGATTCTATGGTTTTTCATCTTTTCTTCCATGTTGTTCTATTAATTCTTGTTTTTACTGCATTGGTGTTTGGCCTACATTAATGTACATCTAAAAAGTCCGGTTTCACTCGAGAGAACATGAAATTGGAAAGTTGTGAATTAATAGGATATGTTCTTTACTTGGTTTGGGAAAATTGAGTCTTGATTTGCTTTCAGGATAGAAATATACCTGAAAGTCGTATTAGTCAATTTAGGAACCGGAATTTTATGGATAGGACATGAATTGCATTTGATCACAGAAATGTAGACGGATGGTTCATGATTCTTAAGTGAGGTTCAATATGAGAGTTTTAATCTCTTGGCAAATGTTCTTGGCTAGCAACAGGAAGAAAAGATTAACCAATTTATGATGATAATCAATTTCATTACATGTTCGTTTAACCTCAGCATGCTTTCATTCATAGTTCAGATTCAAAGTAGATAATTGTTCTTAGTTTTAGTATAAAATTCATAAAACAAACTATCAACTTTTTGGTTACACTGTTGTCTGCATTTTTAGAAATAAAATATAGTACACTTGAGCAATTTGCACTTCATCCAAGTCTCTGTGGGATCGATACTTGGCTTGCTAAAGCCACTTACTACTTGTTCGACCACGTGCACTTGCGTGTCGGTTTATAACCCCAACAAACACCCGAACAAGTTCTTGGCGCCATTGCCGGGGACTTGGCAATTGGTGAAATTGTTTTAAGTGTTAATTTACTGTATTTTTATTTTCTTAGTGTTGTCAACTTGGTCTTAGCCTGTATTTTGCAGACTTAATTGCTGTTGAACACTCGCAAGAGACAAGGAGCTGGTGGAATCATATATAGAGCCTGAAAGAATATTTCACAGTAAGAGAAGAGAAGCTCTACAAAGAAAGCTGTAGTTGCTCAGACAGACGATCATGGAGCAACAACAGAATCCACCGGTAGTACGGGTAGTGTTAGTGCCCGAAGAAGCAGCAGCACGGCCAGTTCGCGAGGTGGCAATCCCACATGCCAATAATGTTACATCAAGTATCCGCAAACCAGAGCCCGGAGGGAGATTTGAACTTAAACAAAATATGGTGCAGTTGTTGCACACAAGCGGGCAATTTACCGGTCTCCCTCATGAAGATCCACAGCAGCATCTCCAAAACCTTTTGGAGATAAGTGACACTTACATACCCGCGGGAGTGTCACCAGACTATGTCCGGCTTACATTATTTCCATTCTCATTACTAGGAGAAGCCAAGAGGTGGTTGAAAGCTGAGCCACCGAATTCTATTTCTACGTGGGATGATCTTGCACGGAAGTTCTTGATAAGGTTTTTTCCCTCTGGTAAAACAACAAGACTTAGAAGTTAGATTCTAAGTTTCAAACAGAGAGGGGAGAAAATTTATATCAGGCCTGGGAGAGATTTAAATCCATGTTGCGGGACTGTCCTCATCATCATTAGTCCAATGATGTGTTGGTGCACACATTTATTGAGGGTTTGGAACCCCACACTAAAATATTGCTAGACTCAGCAGCTGGAGGGCAAGCGCTGGAGAAGACTTATGAGGAGCTGTATACCTTGTTGAACCGGATTTCACAGGGCAATCCAAAATGGAATGCTGATTCATCACGAGGTGGGACAAGGAAAGCAGCAGGAGTGCTTGAAGTGGATGGGTTTACAGCTATCGCTGCACAGATAGCTGCATTGCAAAATCAATTGAACAATCACTTCAGCAACATGACATTGAACCAGCCTCCAGCCCCAGTTAATGCAGTCCAGCAGATGTGGTGTGAAGTGTGTGGAAGCAGTGAGCACTCAGCTGAGTGTTGTGGAGCCAATCCTGACTCGGTAAACTTTGTGGGTAATGCACAAAGGAACCACCAGCAGTATGGTAGTAGCTACAACTCCAATTGGAGGAATCATCCTAATTTCTCATGGGGTAGCAACAACCATCAGGGCCAAAGTTCGGGTCAGGGTGCAAAGGAACCAAGGAGAGCAATAGAACTACCAAGCTCAATTTAGAAACAACAATGCACCTCCTCCACAACCATCACCCAGCATTGAGGAGATGTTCAAGACCATGATAGCTAACCAAGCTCAATTGCAGGCTGACTATGTGAAATTGGCAGCCGAAGTGAAAAACAACCACTTAGTACCAAGGCATTTGAGTATCAATTTGGGCAATTTGCTAGTGCCCAAAATACAAGCCCTAGAGGAGGACTGCCGAGCGACACAGATCCAAATCCCAAGCAGGTAAATGCAGTGACCACAAGGAGTGGTTTGCAGCTGAAAGAGGTGGAACCAGAAAGACCATCTCAACAGTCGGGAGCAGCAGAAGTTGAGTGAGAGCAAAGTTCTGAAAGGGGGAAGACCAAAGAAGCTGAATCAGAAAGACCTCCACCCCCGTTCCCTCAACGACTAAAGAAACACAAGGAGGAGGCGTGTTTCAAGAAATTCATGGAGGTGCTGAAACAGGTACATGTTAACTTACCTCTTGTTGATGTCTTGCAGGGAGTGCCGAAATATGCGAAGTATATAAAGGACATCGTGGCAAACAAAAGTCGGTTGACTGAGTATGCTACGGTGGCTTTAACAGAGGAGTGCACTTCCCCAATCCAAAATAGACTGCCCACAAAGCTAAAAGACCCTGGGAGTTTTACTATCCAGCTTACTATTGGGCAGAGCATCCGAGCTCGTGGATTGTGTGACTTGGGAGCGAGCATAAATTTGATGCCGTCTTCGGTATTCAGAAAGTTGGGTCTAGGGAGTCCTAGACCCACAACGGTAATCTTGCAGTTGGCGGATCGATCCTTAGCTTGGCCGGATGGCATTGTTGAGGACGTTCTGGTGCAAGTTGGCTCCCTAATTTTCCCGGTAGATTTTGTCGTGCTGGATTTTGAACCAGACGCGGAAGTCCCATTTATTTTGGGATGACCTTTCTTGGCAACCGGGAAAGCACTAATCGACGTAGCTGCAGGGCAGCTAACAATGCGAGCACACGACAAGGTAGAGGTGTTCGATGTGTACAAGGCACCCAAGCTCCCAATGGTTCATGAAGAACTCTCGGTGATCAATGTGATTGATCAAGGTGATGATAAGCAGATGAAGGATTCTCGAGAGTTAATGGGAAAACCACCGGAAAGGTGTAAGCACTACTGGGGGGAAGACGGTGATCGAGAGAAATCGTCCATCACCCTAGCGGACAATTGAGCTTAACAACGTCGAGCCGCGACGGTAAACCAGGCGCTGCACGGGAGGCAACCCATGAAAAAATTTTCTTTCTTTCATTTTGTAAAGTATAAATAGATTTTTCTTTGTCTTTTTCTTGATGTACTACAAAATTTTTCGTTTTAGTTTTTGTTTTATTTGTATTTAATGTGAAACCTATAATTCTAACCAATTTTGTATAGTGAGATGAATTTCAGGTCAAACGGAGAAAATATGCACGGAATCGCGAAGGAAAAGTTGAGGTATGAAAAATTAATAAAAAGTGGAAAATAGTGAGCTGGGGCGACAGCTCCGTGTCACGGAGGAGGACCTCCGCGTTACCCTCCGTGACACGTTGAGGTATAACCCGGAAATTTTAAAAATTTCCAGAACAGCCTCGCGATGGCTCCGTGTCACGAAGGCAGTGCACCGCGATGCACTCCGTGACACGTTGCCTTGTATATCACGACGGGTCACACCGGGTCGCCGGGTGACCCGCGCGATTTTCTTCCTTTTTAACCCCAAAAACCTCCCCTTTTCCCTAATTTTCTAATCCCTCCGTGACCAAACCCCCCAAAACCCATCCCCCATCAATGTGCCACGGCGTAAGGCAAGAAATTCACCAAGTTTTCTTTGATTCTTCAAAAACAAGGTATGTTCTTCGATTCCCTCTCAAATTCTTGTCGATTTTCTTCGATTTTTAGCATGGGAGGTGAGCTAAATTGCCCTAAGTCGAAATTAATCATGAATTTGATTTCATTGTTGATTGATGAATGTTCAGAATGTCGTATGATTGTTTGAACTTGTCGATTTCATAAATTGATCGAATTTGATTGATAAAATCAATTCTAGGGCTTGTTTGTTGGAATTTGAAGTTGAAAATGTATTGAACTTATGAATTTTATGCCGGGATGGATGTGTTGAATGAGATGAGTCGATGTACAAATTGTTAGGATGTTAATAGAACGACGGATTCTCGGGTTGGGGGAAATGTTGAAATTTATAAGAATTGGTTGGTTGGATAGGTTCGTGTGTAGATATATTTTTGTTGTTGTTTTTGTTTCTTTGTTTTTCTTTGCTAACTGCGATGGTTAAAATGTTAGCGATGGTAGTGATTGTGATTAGCTGTACGAAGTCTGAGTAGTACGCAGAAGTTATACCATCGAATTTTCTTTCGAACGCACTAAGAATGATTGTATAGTTGTTTGTTTTGTGTAAATAAAGATATTCTTGCCGTATTGTTGTAATTATAGCTAAGGACTAAGTGTGGGGTAACCTAGCGTAACCCGACCTTAGCCGAAGTTAATATCCGTTAGCTTAACATTGATCTTGTTTACTTGGGTTGACAGGTGAAATGGCTAGCCAGCAAGATAAAGGACAAGGCGCGTCAACTTCAGGCGCCGGAAGGAAACGAATCAGACTGGGCACAGCAGTCCCAGCTGCACCAGCAGTTCCACGCGGCCAGCGTCGCCAATACAGAACAAGATGGGTGACCGATGAGGGGAAAAAGTGGTATGCAAAGCACAAAGAAAATAAATATTTCCCCGAGGAGCATATAGCACGGGAACCATTGGCACAGGAGTTCCCCAGGATGGTTCACCGGATCGAGGCAGCTGGGCTCAGGTTCATCTTTGAAGAGCCCAAAGACTGCAATCTACACTTGGTTCGGGAGTTCTATGCCAATTGGAACCCGACAATCAGGAGTCACACCATCAAGATCAGAGGGCAAATAGTCACTCTGGAGCCCCACCACCTCAATGCCATCATAGGAGCGTGGGACACAGACGCCCACATCCTCCCACAGCTGAATATTACCCCACCGTATGCGGACATCAGACGCATATTGTGTGGGACCCGATCAACAGCTAGATGGAGCAGACACAAAGAGAGGGGCTACCACCAGACGTTGCCCTATTCACAGATGAACAAGGAAGCCCGAATCTGGCTGAAGATAGTCTACTCATGCCTAATCCCAGGGGTACATATGATTGATGTAACCCGGGATCGTGTTTTCCTGGTGTACACCCTGATGAAAGGGCTGTAGATCAATGTAGGGGCGGTTATTATATCCGCCATGAAGAGATATCGGTTGCACCAGGGGCACAGGTATGGTTTTGGTGGACTACTCACCACCTTTCTCAGGGGCCTCGATGTTGAGGAGGAGGCCCTCGATTATATCCCGCAGTTGGAGCGGCGGGCCTTAGACGTTACTAAAACTAAGGCTCCCGACACCACCCACGGGCTAGTACTTACACTTGGCGAGCGACATGCTCATGATGACCAGTACATGGCTCAGATGTATGGGATGCAGATGCTCCAGCTAAGGATAGGTGGGAGGCCGGCGACAGAGGAGGAGCTATGGCAGCTCGAGCTAGACTACCCTTTTGGCGAAAACGCCAGGGCTCTATGCCGAGTGGGGCCAGCATTTGTAGAGCCCACAGATGATGATGTCCCCACGGACGAGGAGACACGTCGGGAGGACTCCGATGTGGAGTCCGATGATGACGACGGAGGCGACTCGGACATGGGAGATGAAGCAGCAACACCTGATGAAGAAGTGGAATACTTTGACTGATCAGGGAGTTCCACCACCCGAATTTGTGCTATTTTGAATTTTTGTGAACACTGGGGACAGTGTTCGGACTAAGTGTGGAGTGGGAGTAGTTAGGTGCTGGGCTGGGCTATTCTGCATGTATGCTCTATTTTGCTGTCGTGTATGTGAAAATGTGTTTGTCCCTGTGAGTTGTAAATTTTCAAGTTATTGTTCTGTATTTGTAAATATTTGTTAAATTGATGTGTGTTGCTGAATGTTGCTAGCTGATTCTGATTCTGTACATATTTTTGTTATTTTGTTATCGAAATGATCGATATTTTTAAAATTTTTAAAAATAGTTTGTAAATTTTAAAATATTTTGTAAATAATTTTTCTATCGAAATGATCGATATTTTCGACATTTTTAATTTTGGTTTTCTCGGCGTTTATTTTCGGTTCTTTTACCGAGAATGGTCCCATTGAACCGACGTCTTAAGTAGTGCCCGTTCCCTATGATGGATGGATGACGACCATCTTAAGGGAAATGTAGTCGTTAGGAGTAGTTTTTTTCTCAATTATTTTTTTAGTTTTTCTTTGGTGGATTGCATCCCGAAACTTGTAGTTACTCTATGGTTGCGAAATTTTGGTTGTGTGTTGTACATGATAATCAAAATGCAAAGGTGATTCGTATGAAAGCATGCAAATTTGTAAATATGTTGAGATACCTAGGTTGTAGAGTTCGATTCAGTGTGATTGAGGCTTAATGTTTGAATTCATGTAATTAGCTGATTGAAGAGTCTGTGAATACATCTTGAATCGAGCATGTGCAGAAAGTGTGAAGTGAGGTGTTGATATTCCATGCTATTGTGAAGTGTCTAGAACTTGCCTGGTGTGTATACAAAACGAAATGAAGGAGGTGTATTGTAGGAAAGGATGTAGGCATTTCTTTGTTTTAACCGAGAGTTTCTATTTTTTTCCGTGTCATACCCCCTTTCTGTGATTGTATACCCTAGTCAGCCCTTTGAGCCTTTAGCCGATTGTTTCTTTCGTTTGTCCAAAAAGTGTAAACCGAGCTTTGTTCCTTCTTTTCATTAGCCGTAAAGTCTATACAAAACTCTTAAGCGCTTAAGAAGAGAAAATCATTCTCCCAAAGTGTCAAAGAGTGAGAATGGTGAAAAGAAAAAGAAAAGAAGAGTGAGGGAAGAAAAGAAAAGGTTGAAGGTGCACTTGTTATAAATAAATGATAACGAAGGTGCATGAATAATCTTTGTTGTTGTGTCAAGTGTGCTTAATGAAATGGGCCATACTAAATAAAATCATCAAGAATGGGATGATGAAAAAAAAAAGAGAAACAATGTCCATGAGTTGATGGGATGTATTGAAAAGGCGCTTAAGGATGCTAGTGGCTATTATTGGCTAATCCAATATTTACTAGTTCCATAGCTTCCATTACAACCCATTAAAGTCCTACGTGATCTTACATCGCATTTCTTTATATTAGTGGAGTAATACACTAAGGGCAAGTTTATGGGTCATGACATGATGCATGTGAATTCTTTTGGGAGAGAGAGTGAAATTGTGTGTACATGCCCCTGTTTGAATGTTTGTGAGTCATATGAGCAAAAAGGGGAAGATTCTCTTGTGTTGTGAGGGCACATGCTTGATGAAAGATTAAATTTCGTGTCGGATATCTTGATCAGCTGATTTGCATGAGTTTGCCGATATCGAGAGTCGATTCTTAAAGTCTAGGAGGTCTTAATGTATTGAAGGTCATTGCATTGATAAGACCATGCATGTTTTCTTGATGATTTGTTGTATTGAATAATCGGTATAATCGTAGCTTAAATTGTCGAACCAAAGTAGCGAGGTTGGGATGTAAATTGCATGAATTGTATGCTTGTTGTTCGAGGACGAACAAGGATTTAAGTGTGGGGTAAGTGATCTTGGGCAGATTTATATGCCCAAGTGATACTCAAAAGTATCATTTTCGCCTTGTTTATCTATCAATGTGTATACATTCTCATGTAATTGGTAATTAAATGTGATTTTATACTAACCAACATGATTAGCATTGTTTTGCAGGTAAAATGTGATTTCGGAAAGCTAAAATGCATGTTGGATGACATCGGAGTTGGACTTGGATGCGAGCAGGGGAAAAGGCATTGGACAACATGAATTAAAGGGGCTCCGCGATGGAGCCGTGTCACGCTGCCATCGCGGAGGCATTCTGCCTGGATGGGGAAAATTCACCCAAATTCTAGTGGAGGTCCGCGTTTGCTCCGTGGCACGGAGCCAGTGCTCCGCGATGCATGCCATGCCACGTTGATCCTGAATTCCCGGACCCCCAGTTCCAGTGAGGGTCCGCGTTCATGGCGTGTCACGGAGGCAGTGCTCCGCGATGCACTCCGTGACACGTTGCTCATTATTCCGGGAAAAATTCCCAGCAGTATAAATAGAACACTTAAGTTCATTTTTCATAATTCTATCTAGGTGGAGCAAGGACGTGGGTTACAAGCAGTTGAGGGATGAAAAGTTCAGGGTTTTTTCTCTCTTTCTTTCTTCTTTAATTCAATTGCTTGTATGATTAACACTCATTTTATGATGATTAATCCACAAATGAGTGGCTAATTCCCCTCCTTGCTGAGGTTATGAACAATTGTGATGAAATTTGATTATTGATTCTATGGTTTTTCATCTTTTCTTCCATGTTGTTCTATTAATTCTTGTTTTTACTGCATTGGTGTGTGGCCTACATTAATGTACATCTAAAAAGTCCGGTTTCACTCAAGAGAGCACGAAATTGGAAAGTTATGAATTAATAGGATATGTTCTTTACTTGGTTTTGGAAAATTGAGTCTTGATTTGCTTTCAGGATAGAAATATACCTGAAAGTCGTATTAGTCAATTTAGGAACCGGAATTGTATGGCTAGGACATGAATTGCATTTGATCATAGAAATGTAGACGGATGGTTCATGATTCTTAAGTGAGGTTAAATACGAGAGTTTTAATCTCTTGGCAAATGTTCTTGGCTAGCAACTGGAAGAAAAGATTAACCAATTTATGATGATAATCAATTTCATTACATGTTCGTTTAACCTCAACATGCTTTCATTCATAGTTCAGATTCAAAGTAGATAATTGTTCTTAGTTTTAGTATAAAATTCATAAAACAAACAATCAACTTTTTGGTTACACTGTTGTCTGCATTTTTAGAAATAAAATATAGTACACTTGAGCAATTTGCACTTCATCCAAGTCTCTGTGGGATCGATACTTGGCTTGCTAAAGCCACTTACTACTTGTTCGACCACGTGCACTTGCGTGTCAGTTTATAACCCCAACAAACACCCGAACAGCTATCTTTTGCACATTCTTGCTCCATCACCTATTTATCGTGTAACCAAAGGAAAAGTGCCTTATATCCATATAAATATACCTAAGTCCATGCTATTTTCTTAGTTTTGAATGCCGAAAGTTTTGTAAACTCACAACACATCAATGTTGCATCCTTAACCCAAACTAGGTTGACCACACATCCTTTAGAAATCATTTTCCTATCCATGAGATAGGGAACAAAACGACCTACAGGCAGAACTGAACTACCTTTCCATTCTAGGACTGGCTCACCCGCAATTGAAACTCTATCGTATGGGCTCTACAATTTATTGAGGCATAACATGCATGCAAGCAATCCATACTAAAGATAACATCAAAATTAGTCATGTCTAACTCTACTAGATCGGCTGAGGTGACTTTTTGAAAGACTGTAACAGGGAAATTTCTGCATACCTGTCGAGCTACAATTGAGTCACTGACTAGAGTAGAGACTGAGAAGGGTTCTGATACAATTTCCGGACTGAGTCCAAAACTAATAGAAACATAATGAGTCATAAAAAATAAGGTAGCCCCTGGATCTAACAATACATACACATCAAGATGGAATACTCATAACATACTAGTGACCATATATGGAGAGACCTCCTCCTCCTAATGATACGAGAGGGCATACAATCTATTCTAACGCTGACCACCACCTGTACTAGTGGATGCACTCTACTAAGCTAAGCATTTTGGTGGAGATGTTGAACTGGTGGCGAGGTCACGGCCTCTACTAGGGCCTTATTTGGCTGAAGCGCAGTCTATGAGCAGATTTCTAGGCTTTCCACACTCGTAACATGCTCCTGAACCTGCTAGGAACTCTATGGTGTGCCTCCTACCACACCTGCCAAAAACTGGAATGCTAGGCTCTCCTGACCTGCCCCCCTGACTTCTGAAGCCTAATGCCCCACCCCTCTGATCCCGCCTTGGTGTAGAAGAAACAGTGGATGATGATGGTGCTGGGGCTGATGACCTCTGGTGGGACTGCTGATGATGCCCTCCACTAGACCTCTGTTGGAACTATCCATAACTTCATGTCCTGGCCCTCTTGGCCTCTCTCCTTCTCCTTCATCTGATCTGCCTCTATTTACTAGCTGTATATGACCAATTGTGAGATGTCTAGATCACTTTTCAACATAGTGGTCCTGCACTCCTTGACCAACGAGTCTAATACCCCATTCACAAACCTACTTATACGAGCTCTCAGATCTGTAACCATCTCCAATGTATACTTGGATAGCTGGGTAAACTCCAAGGCATACTCTTGGACAGTCTTGTGGTGCTGCTTCAAGTTGATGAACTCCGCCGCCTTCGCCTCCCTCAACTCTCTAAGGAAGAACCTATCCAAGAAGATAGTCACGATCACATCCCAACTCACGAGAACTTCTCCCACTACTCTACCATCCTTCTACTTGCGGTACCATATGTAAGCAACCCACTACAGGTGATAGGAGGCTAATTCCACACTCTCCTCTCTAGTCACCCCCATAATATGAGTGATCTTCTGACCCTCTTTAATAAACTCATGCAGTTCGTTATCCATTTTCGACCCCAAGAACTCAGGTGGAATCATCCTGAGAAAGTCCCAAACTCAAGCCGTTGCTGTGTTCCTATTATAAGAAACATGAGTCATCGCCTACTGATTGACTTGAGCTATCATAGCCTGTGCCAACATCTGAAATGCCACTCTAAACTCAGCATGAGTGACCTGCTAGGGCATAGAATCTGCTGGTGTTGCCTGGGCTTGCTGATGCCTATCTCCATTGCCATTGTCATGGACATTTCCATTGCCATTCCTTCTTCCATTCACTCAGCGTGGAGCATATTTCTGTAAATGCGTATAGCACGAGTTAGAAGGATAGAGAGATACTTTATGTCATTTATACTTTCATGAATAAGCGAAAGTCTAAATAACATAATAGCATAAACATAGTCAACATTTGACAAGGCTGAAAATCTACACAATGTCTGATAAGCCTCTAACATGTCTGATGAGTTGATGGGAAAACACCCCCAACTAGCTCGCTAAAGTCTAAAACTAAATATAACATAATCAAACGCTAAATTGAATGTCTTCAAAAGATGAGGACTCACCAACGAAAGAGACTAAACTAAACTGTGGGGAGCTGGACTAATGGCGAAACTGAGTCTAATTGTTCGGACCTATATCATGAAACGATACAACATAGAGTATGCGGTCAGTACTTGAAATGTATTGAGTATGCAAGGTAAGTAAAACATGCTGAGTAAATATTACTATAATCATGCATATGATCATAAATCATAAGATCATGAGAGTAAGAACTGCATGCTGAAATCTGAATCTGAAACATGTATAGTCATAAGCTGAATATCATATCTGAATAGAATGACTCAAAGCTAAAAATAGAAATCATATGATTTTTCATAGCTGAAATCATAAGTAAAAGCTCATAAATTGATCATTGGGTCAAACCTTCTGTAAAACATAATATTATAAGTCGTGAACATAAATAACTAAAATCATGAGGAACAATGGGAGACTCATCATAACCGAAACCATCACGATAGTGCTTACGTTATGCCCCAACTATCACACTCAAGTGGTCAAAGCCATCTAAAACCTTTCCAGGGCTAAGGACACTACTATGATATCAGTATCAAGCTGAAGGTCCCTTGTGGAAGGGAAAAACTCTCTTGAGAGGTCCCAAATATAAATCTACCTATGTTGGCGTGTAGTTTTGAGACCGGGGAACCTTGGAACCCCAAGCCTACATTGTGGTAGACACTACTCCCAAGAACATGCGCAGTGCTCCTATGATTTTTCAACGAAGCTGAAATCATAATCACATGCATAGTTTGAAATCTGAATATGGCGAGTCTTGACTCCAAAACATATCATAAGCTGAAGTGGGAGTCTTTACTCCAAAACATATGATAAGTCGATCTTATTAGCCTTGGCTAAATCATGAAAACATACTTAACTTGTGTGGGCTTTCCTATATCTTAAAATCATGCATACTTGAAATAGACTTCATAAGTCAAAATCATGGATTCATACATGGGTAATTCATAAACAGTCATTCATGCTAGATATCTCATCAAACATGAAATTATGAATCATAAACTTGACTTTTCATAAAACTTACATAATAGGGAATAATTTCTATAACTTGAAATCATGAGTTTATAATCAAATTGTATATAAAATCTGCACATAAATCTTAAAACATGCTTTAGAACATGAGGGGAATTGACCCATAGACATATCATAGGGAATTTCATAAAATTGGGTTAAAACCTATAAGATCATAAACTTGAATTAGAACTTGAATTCATGAACATGAGGAGAAATTTAGGCATGAGACTGAAAAAATCTCATTCATAACCCTACATACCTGGGTAAATCGATTCTCAACTTGTCTTTGAGAGTCCAAGATTGGGGAAGAATTGATAGAATTCCTAGATTGATCTTCCAAGAGGATTCAAAGCTTTGCATGCATGGGAAGACATAATGAATTGATATAGGCTAAACCCTCTTAAAACACTCCTATCAAGTCTTAAAACGACATAGTTTAGAACTTAAGATCTTAGAATTTATGAAAATACCCTTAATGATTTCGCAGAAAAAACTGCACTGCCAGTTTCTATGAATCTCTCATGGTTTGCTCAGTAACTAAACATTCCAATTTTCTCCAACTAAAATATAAAGATTTCCATGATCACATATCACAACCTATAACTACCTACTACAAATCATACAATCACTCGTATAACGAGCACCTAAAAAATCCAATGACCTGCTATGACTCCTGAGCACGAGTCGTACCCACACACCATGACTCGTGGTTAGGAGGATGAACTTCTGGCTCTCCACCATGGGTCATGCTATGACCCGTACTACCTTCTTACGGCTTGCACAATGAGTCGTACTGAGAGAAAACTTCCATATTTCCTGCTGAAACATACTTCAAATCATGAATCTAGTCTTAGGAACTTTTGGGGTATTACAAAGATTCATGTTTATAGGCTTCTAAAAATATTGGTTTATACCACAAAATTGGCCAATTATGGTTCATAGGTTTCATCTGTGGTCCGCCAGTGGATTCCATAAGGTGGCCCTTCCCTAGGACAACCACTGCATAGTGACTTATGGTCACCCCAAATGGCCATCTACGGATTGTAGAATCCAATTACGATCCATATATGTGATTTTAAAGTTGGACCACAAGAGCCCCAATCACTGGTTAGTGACTTACTTTCAATACATTTGTCCATATACGGACCATAGAATCTATTTACTATTTGCAGATAGGCTTCACAAGTAGAGCTCCAAAATCCCTATTCGCTGGTTAGTGACTTACGGCTGTGGAAGATCATTTTAAGATCTTTAGAATCCATTTACAGATCATAGATTGGCTTCCCGAGTTGAGATCCACACCTTAGAGTCCGTTCATGGTTTGCAGATTCCATCTACACACCGTTGATGGGCTCCATAAGTTGAGACCTCACTCCCTCCATACGAAATGCAGACAGTGAAAGAGATGAATTCGTTGTTTGGAATCATTAAATCCTATAAATGATTGTTCAGGCATGTCATGGAATTTTTTTGAAAGACAAGAATCAAATAATTATTGCCTTCTCACATATGGTTCGTATGTGGCTCATGATCTACTCTCAAATCCACTCCCAACATCAGGTAGTGTAAAAAATCAATAAAAATATAGAGCCCAACAAGGAGTTGGGGTCGAATCCCACAAGGACTACTCAAAGCCCAAACTATCTAATGTTAAATAGTAAAGCATTGCAAGATTAGAATATATTCGAATTGAGAGTAATAGAAATTAACTATGACTATAGATTGCACTAAGCTAGGGTTATAAGCAATTAGAGATCATTCTAGGGAAGTGCTCCTAATATTGGGTCGATCCCCCTAAATCACCCAATATGAAAGAATTGAGAGTGGGCTAAGATTGAACATACAAGAAATTTACTTAGGCAACCTATTGATATCTTTCAATAGTACTATAGGTGTCAATCTACTTCAATTTTGTCAAATTGAAGAGAACTCCCTTCAACTCCATTGCTTGTTTGCCAATTTGGAATTCAACCTATGTTTAGAAGAACCCATTAAGTGTTATACCTTGAGTCAATGTTGAATGATGCTAATCCAACCTAAATTTTCTCTTTAAAGCCTCATAAAAGTAATTGGGTAGGATTGGATAACTCTCATCACCAATCACACACTACAAAAAAAAATCAATCAAATGTTCATAAGCCTAAACTCAATTTTAATAAATTGGGATCATTAGGATTCACAATCCTAGATCTGAGTTTAGTTACCCATGGCTAGAAGAAGAAGAAAAGCAAAGTAATAAGAAATTCTTACCAAAAGAAATTAAAATCTTCACTAGATGAATGAGAATCTTCAATTACAAAGCTAGATCTAAAATCTACTTGAAACTAGGGCTAATATTAGCTATGTTCTACTCTCTACACTAAGTATGTACTAAGGAATGTAAAAACTCCTGAAAAATTATAAGAGAAATATATATATACTATGCCCCCAAAAGCCTATTTAATTTGAACATCGGAGTACCATATGTGTAAACATGCACCGTCCTTTTGAAGGACAGACCGTCATTTGAACCATCTTTTACTTTTTTACTTCTACCCCTTGACCTATCATCCTTTAAGAGATGGACCATTCTTTGGAAAGATGAACGATACTTCACTCCATACTTTAAAAATGCCATTCTTCAAAACTTTGGTCAAATCTTTAGTTGACGGACCATCCTTTCAGTCGTACTTTAAGGAGCCATTTTATTGGGTTTCTGGAATCTATAGCTGGGAAGGGATGGATTGAGGGGTGGACCATCCTTTAGATAGACAGTCCATCTGTTACCTCGTCTTTTGAATAGTTTTCTGGCCTAAACTCCTTTCTTCTTTCAATGTCTTTGGATCTTGAAACATAGCATAATAAGTTTAGTTGCTACATAGTTTAACTCCTAAAGGCATGAAAATGCTATAAGAAAATAAATATGCGCCGCTAATCCATGACACATAAGCTCAGTGGGTGGAAACAGTGAGTCCTTATGTCCTAGGCCACTTACATTCCAAAATACGATCTATAGATGAATTCTACATTTCGTATGTTGCACCAATTCTGATGAAAGTCCTGTAGCATAGTCCTTAATCACCTTCAATCCTCCACAACACTTTCCCAAGCCTACCAAGGTCCTTTAACCACTTTAGATCCATACAAAAACTTATGGGTCAGGTCAAGTCTTGTAACTCTCAATGGGTTAACCCTTGGCAACAACTTCATGAGGCATCACATTATCCCCCTTGGAATCATTCATCCTCGAATGAGGTCTACTTCTCCGGGGATTAATTAATTTCCCATATTTAAAAGATTTTGGTAGAGTTCTATTTGTAACTAGAGTAATCCTAAAAACCTTAGATCATAACTAGCTACAAGAAATATGTAAGCTAGCCTCATAGGGCACTACAGTAAAGAAAGGATAAAAAAAACTATTTACTCACAGGGATCCTCTTGGCTCAATAGTTTTAAAGGATGTCGTACCTTTTTACAATCCTCCTGGCATATTCTACTTTCACAATCTTTGTCGTGAGCTCAACACATAGATCTCATTTATGTAAGGAAATTTAGAAGTAGGATTATAAGATCCAGAGATATGAGTGCTTAAGTGTAATTATGAAAACATTTAGGATGACTTCTTAGCTTTAGTGCCCTCCTCCAGAATTTGGAGGAGATGGGGGTATCTAACTTTCATTGCCTTTTTCTGCCTCCCCTGTAGCTCCCTCAATAACTTGATTCCTCCACAACATGTTAACGGAGGCCACTTCTTTGTTCCTCAACTTTCACACTTGGAAGTCAAGGATAACCACGAAGACTTCCTCATAGGTAAAGTCTTCCATTGTTTTTATGCCACCAATAGAAAATATGAGAGAGGGATTACCAAGAATTTCCTCAACATAGGTACATGAAAACCGAATGCGCTGATGATAGTTCATTTGGTAACTTTAATTCGTACACCACCTAGCCAACTCTCTTCAATATCGGGCATGGACCAATGTACTGGGAGCTTAGTTTTCACTTTCTCCCAAATCTCTTCACGCCCTTCATGGGTGATACCTTAAGAAATTCCCATTCAACAATCTCATATTCTAATCTTCAACAGAGGGTATTGAAGTAGGATTTTTGTTGACTTTGGGTCGCTCTTAGACAGTTTTAGATTACCTTGACCTTTTCTACAGCCCGGTGGATCAGAAATGGGCCGAGCAGACTTGCTTCACCCATTTCAAACCACCTGATGGGGATCTCCACCACTGCCCATACAGTGCCTCATACGGTGCCATTTTTATGCTCAAATGGTAGATGTCAGCTTATGCAAATTCGATTTAAAGTCTAAGCATAAGCCCCCAAAATAACTTCGAGCATTTGAACTATGTGCTCGACTTAACCATTAGTTTGGGGACGAAAGGACATACTAAGATTGAACTTGGTACCTAACCCCTTATGGAAAGACCTCTAGAAGCTTATGGTAAGTTGGGAAACCAAATCTAAATCAATAAAAATTGGAGGTCCATGTAATAAAACTATTTCCTTGATGTATAGTTTAGTGTAATTTTCGGCGGAGTTAGTGGTTTTGACTAGTATGGAAGAACTAACAGCGCGAGTCGATCTATCATTACCCAAATTGTCTAGTGTCTCTAAAGTGAGTGGGGAAACCTAGTTATGAGATCTATTATAATCATTTCCCATTTTCATTCTGGGATTCTAATGTTCTAGGCTAATCCTCTAGGCTTCTATTAACAGTTTCGGCCTATTGACAGTTAAGATATTTAGATACAATGTTTGTTATGATTCTCTTAATATTATTCCACCAATATATCTTGTTGAGGTCATTATACATCTTCATGAAACCAAGATGAACTGAATACTATGAGCCATGAGTTTCAGCAAATATCCTCTCGCATAATCTGTTGATATTAGGAACGCATAACCTATAATGGCACCTCAGAGTCCCATCTCCCTCGATTTCAAATTCAAGGTCCTATGGTTGAGAACTCCTTCTGTTAGTTGAAGTAGAGAGCAGGGTGGTCATATTACTTTTCTTTCACCTCTGCCACTAGGGATAATCTAGCACCGTTCTATAGATCTAGACCACCATCCTTAGAGTCAAAAAGATGAAGCCCCATGATTGACATGATCAGGACATCTTTGGCCACATCCCTTTTACTTTTCTTAAGATAGGTCATACTCCTCATAGATCATTGGTTGATGGTGTCAACTACGACATTTACTTACTTAGTTGATAGGGATAATCTAGCACCTCTCTATAGATCTAGACCACCATCCTTAGAGTCAAAAAGACGAAGCGCCATGATTGACATGATCAAGACATCTTTGGCCACACCCCTTTTACTTTTCTTAAGATAGGTCATACTCCTCATAGATCATTGGTTGATGGTCTCAACTACGACATTTACTTACTTAGGTGATAGAGGATGCTCAGGTCATAGTCCTTGGTCAACTCAAGCCACCAATATTGACTCAGATTGAACTCCCTTTAATTGAGAAAGTACTGAAAACTTTTATCGTCAATGAAGATATCTATATGGACTCGATAGAGGAAATGATGCCATATTTTTAGTGCCAACACCACAACAACCAGTTCAAGGTCTAGCATCAGATAATTCTTCTTGCTGTTCTTTAGTTTGCTTGAAGCATAGACCGCCATTTCATTATGTTGCATTAGGCATAGCCCAAACCCAATCCTGGAGGTATCAAAATATACCACAAACCCCTCTAAGCCTTTCCGTAGATCTATACCAGTGCTAAAGTCAACTTGCCTTTTAGCATTTTGGAAACTTTTGTCACAAGCATCTGACCATTGAAACTTGGTCTCCTCTTGTGTCAGTTTGGTCAATGGGGCAGATATGGAAGAGAACCTTTTTAGAAATCTCTGATAGTCATTGGCTAAGCCTGGGAAACTCCAAATTTCTATGGAATTTTTAGGCCTTGCATGGTTCTTTAAAGCCACAATTTTTTGCAATTCAACCTCAATCCCTTTATTAGAAATTAATGGTCCAAGTAGGCCACAAATTTTCAACAAAACTCACAGTTGGAGAATTTGATGTATAATTGATGGTCCTTGAGTGTTTGCAACACAACTTAGATTATTATCATGATTCCTTCATCCTGGGAATATATCAGGATATCAACGATAAATACAATCACAAAGGTGTCAATAAAAGGCTTGAAGACCCTATTCATTAGGTCTATAAAGGAGGTTGGAGCATTGGTTAACTCAAACGACATTAAGAGAAACTCAAAGTAGCCATGATGAGTTTGAAAAGCTATCTTTAGGATATCTGCCTTTTTGACCTTTAGTTGATGGTATCTTGATCTTAAGTCAATTTGGGAGAACATGTTACACCCTAGAGTTGGTCAAACAAGTCATCAATATGGGAAGACGATACTTGTTTTTGATGGTAATCTTATTCAGTTGGCTGTAGTCAATGCACATTCTTAAGGACCCATCCTTTTTGTGGACTAACAAGACCAGTGTGCCATAAAGAGAGACGTTTGGCCTAATGAAGCCTTTCTCAATAAGGTCCTTCAACCACTTCTTTAATTCCCTTAACTCTATTGGGGACATTCGATATAGTGGAATAAATATCAATCGGGTGTTTGGGAGAACATTAATACAAAAAATCTACTTATCGATCTGGGGGAATTTCAGAAAGTTCCTCAAGGAACACATTCATATATTCATTAACAATTAGTGTCGGCTGAAGGATGAGTTATTTCAGTACTCACATTCCTATCCCTAACAAGGTTGTATAAGCACCCTTTGCATATTAGCTTTCTTGGCTTAAGGTAGGAAATAAAATCAACCTTTGGTCATTACAACATTTTTCCTCTCCACTATTGTAGGGGCTCACCGAGAAAGTGGAATCTATCCACCTTATCATGGCAATAATGTGTATCATAGCAAGATGACAACTAATCCATTTCCACGATCACATCAAAATCTGTCATCTCTTATTCTACCAAATCGACTAGGGTTTCTCAATTGGAAATGGTATGGTATAACCCCTATATACTTATCTAGCTACACAGATCCTCCAGCCGGAGTGGACACAAAGAGTGACTCACATAGCTATTCTAGTTCTATGTCAACTTTCTCAATAGGATAAATTGGACCGGAGTATATATAAGGAATAGGAGACAATTAGAATACTTGTGAAAACATTGGCTGATGCCTCATTTTATACATCTAGATGACTCAACCTACGGACTGTAGACTAATTCTATAGTCCATACCTGTGAATAGAAAGTGGGAAGTAAATGTCTGGAGCTGATCTATGACTTGACTTATAGACCACAAATTAATTCTGCAATCCGCAACAGTGTCCAAGTGCCCGTAAGTTGTGATTTTCCTCAGCGCCTATATAAATTTTGATCCAATTTCATACTTATTTTCATCACCTCCAACTTAGAAGAATGAATACTCTCTCTTCTCCATGCTCTCCTACTTTATGATAAGCTCTAACAAGCTCTTTCCATGAAAATTTCTTTCATGCAAGTTTAGATTGGTGATTTTCAAGTTTCTCTCCTCCTAGGGTTTCAAGGAAAACCCACTTCTAGCTCAAGGAAGACCTAGAAACATATTTTCTGAAGCTCTTAATTGTATTCTTCTCTTGCTCTAGAAAAAGTAATGTATGTAAGGAAACTCTAAAAGTGTGGGACATCATGTTTCTTACTACAAATCTATTTCCACTACCCACCTAAAACTTACTATATGTTTGATGATGTTTTGGCTATGAACTTTGAAAATTTCATGTTTTACCTCATGGATTTCATATATCTTTATGACAAACTTAATTTCATCACATGAGCTATTTTTATGAGTTTTCATATTCATCCATGATAATATTATTAAAATTATGATTTTTCCCTTATTTGCTAAAATATGAATTTGATGAAGTATGTTGATATTTCACCAGAGATTTATACCCTTGATTTTGACAAGTGGTCACTCATGATTCTTACTAGAGGTTATGGCATGTTATTTTTTAGCATAATGTTCTATGAACTTGAGTTTTCAATTAAATGAATACACTAGGATATTTGATTTATAAGCTTCCGATAAGGCTAAGTTTTCAGAGTAGACTTTTCAAAAAAGAGTAAGACTATGAGATCGAGGGCTATCTTTTAGTATCATGATTTTGTAGAGGGGAAGTAGTTAACTGAGAAGGCATGAGTCTATTAAGATAAAGTTCCCAAAATCATGTTTGTTGATGTAGGTATGGAGCATGTTGAGTACGAGCCATCCCCAGTTTATTCCCCTACAGTGGATGATTATAGAATCTTGATATCAAGTCAGTTTTAGGCCTCCTACCAGGCAAGGCAGGTGATGGATTAGCTGGTTGGGCCATTGGGTTTGGACTCCATATGTACATGGTGCACTATGTTGGTTATGCTGCAAACTCCCTTAGCATTTTCAGGGAATAGTTAAACTACATATTTTAAGGGAAAATTGCTTGTTTTTTTTCTTCAAAACCCTATAATTCTTACATGATAAATATGATTTTTGTATAGTTTGTTTACTCCTCCATACTTCATGTTTCATTTGATTCCACCTTACATACAGTGCGACTTTATGTACTAACGCCCCTCCTACCAGGGCATTGCATTATTTAATAATGAAGCCTCATGTACATAGATGGTTGTCCGAGTGACACAATAGGATTTTTCCAATTCATCTTTTAGTGAGCCCCTATTTCTTGGGGCGATTATTATCTTTAAGCTATGTTTAGTTTGATTTGAACTATGTCGGGGGCCTTGTACTGGTAGATTAGTTACTCATGTTTTATTTGAGGCTACATTGCAACATCCTAAAAGTCCCTAAGATTAGACCCTAGAATTGGAGTATGAACTAGCAGAAAAGCTGGAATTTCCCCTCAGTACAAGCCATAGTACGTCTTGAGGCATGAAAGTAAGAATGATGTCGCCCAAGTGCATGCAAGCGCACGTGGTCGTCAAGTAATATAGGATGGTGAATTCCCCATTATTGATCCTTCAGAGACTTGTCACATCAACTGTTTTAAGGTTATTACTTTATCTTGCTATTCTAACAAAATTTATAAAATGAATAATTGATTTGGAGAATTAAACTTACTAAAAACTTGAAATGTAAAATTAACTAAAACTACGATTCTTGACAAACTTTTTTCTACTTCAAATGATGATAAAAATCTAGTGAATTCTCACTTTAGTTTCAGGTTGAGTTCTCAAGACATGATTACGCTAGATTGATTCCTCCTAAGGTTGCTAGTTGCAAGTTACTATCCCATTTCTTTCCACTCTCTCGAGCATCCAAGAACTATCTCATAAACCCTAACACCTATATCCCTATGATCACAGGAGAAAAGTGACGGTTATGCCTACTTATATTTCAACTAAACAGGGTTGAAGGGTATATACCTATCCTCAACAACAACTTCTATCCTATCACCAATGGGCCAAAGGATCTTTGAATTCCTATTTTACATTTACTTTTAACCCTTTCGGTTCCCTTTCTTTAGTTCAACCAAAAGCCAATCAGATTTACGCACAAGGTGATTAGTCTAGTGATTAAGCAATAAAACACATAAATATAGATAACCATTAATGAAGAATCAAAACTAACATTAATCAGTCTTTAAAACAACAATCATCAACTGTGGCCAAAACCCTAGAATAGGCGTTTAGCCACTCATAGACAAGTGGAAAAACAAAGATAACATCATCATTCTCAGTAAAACAACAAAGAAAAGAAGAAACCTAAATAGAACTTATCTCTCCTCCAAAGATGTATTTACAACTTTCAAATGATGAATGATACAACGAATTTGCCCTAGATGTTATATTTATAGGTGAGCCTTCAAATGGTGCTTTTTCCCTCAAGTATTTGACTTAAAAATCAGAAAAATCCTGTCTACTAGACCCTCATGCATAGCTCCAAGGAGTTAAGTCAAATTTCCTTTGAAGAATGGCTCGGGGCGCTCCACTTCTGCCATAGCACCAAGGAGTTAGCCAAATTTTTGTACTACTAAACACCTCTAGCGCCCCTCTCCATTCATAGAACCAAAGTGTTAGTCAAATTCTTGAGCTTTAGGACCCTTCTGGCGTCCCACTTCATCCATAGCCCTAGAATGTTAGGGAAATTTCCTAAGTCTGCAATGCTTCTGGGGCTCCACGTCATCCATCTCGCCAAGGTGTTAGTTAAATTCTCATCTCCGAAGCTAAGGTATCTAGCGCCCCACACTATACATAGCACCAACTTTGGTGCATTTTTTTTTTGAAACACAAGTGTTGGGCACGCCACGCCAGCCATAGCCCTAGGCCGACTTTCACGAACTCTTCTTCTTCACACCTTGAGTCATTTTTGGATCCTTTTTTCTTAGTTTCCTACTCAAAACATCTAGAAACATTAATTAGCTCACAAGACATAGGAAAACACGAATTCATACATTTTATAGGGATTATGAACAAAAAACAAGGCACAATGTGGGTAAAAACATGAAAAATGAGCATAAGAATATGCCCAACATCACCACCCCAGACTTAAAACATAGTTTGGCCTCGAACAATCCTCAACTCCATGCACCAACTCATGTTTTCTCACCACTTGTCACCTTTGTCAAATCGCACTCAAACAACTAGTAGAGAGCACATGATTAGGTGGTTCATCAACTTCAAGCAATTCACATCAAGCATATGCAGAGTTTTCACATTCAAGACTACACAACTCCCATAACCGATCCACTTTTCAAAATAGGGCAAACATGATTAAATAAAAAAACATGCAACACATTGTACATCGACTTAGAATCTTATGCCCCTTACTTTTAGTGATGTTCCTCTCTCAAATTATCAATGCCAAGAATGGAACATAATAAGTAAGGCACACTCACACTCAGAAAAGATGTATCATAAATATGCAACATACCATAAGCTTGCCCTTCATGTACACTTAGACTACTTAGTCATTTCAAGAGATTAAGATCAGAATGACTTTTCTTGGATAGTAATATCAGATAAGGGATGGGTAGGAATGATTTTTCTGATTTTTCTTTTATACTGACTACCAATCCTAAGCACTTTAAAGACATTTTTTCATCTTCCAAGTCCACCACTCTTATCCTTTGTTGTTCACCCCTGACTTTTCGCACTCTTTTTCTTTTCTTTACATGCCCCTTTATTCACTACTTGACTGCTAGTCTTTGCTTAAAGAATCACTAAGAAAATTCACTCTTAAAACTCTTTCTTTCATTTTCCTAGCAGCAAGCAAACAACATATTTTTATGGGCACCGCTTCTTCCTATTTTCTCGTCTTACTTTCCACACATATTTCTATCTTTCCCTTCCCTTGTCATTGATGCATTGGTGGACCTTCACTTTCAAGTCTCAAAGTACCTAAGACTACCTTAGATCAACAATTTTGGAGGTTTCACAACAAAAAGGGAATAAGATACTTTTGTGGCAAAGAAAAGAATAAAGATTATGGCTCAAGGGGGTTAACTAAGGAAAATGTTCAGAAAGGTACAACAAACATGGGAAAACATGGCTTTTTCAAAGAAACGCCTTAATCATCTCTTAACCCTCTAACAACTAGCCATCCAACATACATTAAGGCAAGTTCTAGATGAACACTATGTACAAAATAAAATAATTACGCTCACCTCACATGGCATTAACACTCTAGTCGGTTTCAAACAACTACACATTCATACAATTACTTTGAATGAAATTCTTCATTATTAATCCCTAAAACTGTATTGAGTTGAGTTAAAGAACTTTGTGTGTGTCTCATAGAATTCTCACTTACGATGACCATTTCATCGCCTCTAGCTTAGCGTCTAAGTGAAATTCCAAATAGCACACAAGTGGATTATGTCTAACTCAAACCAAAAAAGACGTGACTAATTTTCCTTAAGACGGTCGTCATCCATCTATCATAGGAAAGGGTCACTACTCTATGGCGACAATGACTACTAAAAATAAGAAACTACCCGGTTCAATGGTCTTCATTTGAAAATGAACCG
This sequence comes from Datura wrightii, assembly GCA_035772735.1. NCBI lineage: Eukaryota > Viridiplantae > Streptophyta > Magnoliopsida > Solanales > Solanaceae > Datura > Datura wrightii. The sequence goes on along the minus strand of JASDFA010000008.1, from coordinate 7,597,208 downwards.
AGGCCATAAGAAAAATCGAAGGGTGGATAAGACATGCCATTTTCTAAAATTTTCAAACAAGAACTTGATGGGATACTAAACCTTAAACTCAAAATTTTGGAAGAAATCCCCTCACCCCACACTTAAAGTCATGCTTTGTCCTCAGAGCATCATAAATTAAATTTCGGATAAGAATGAGAAATTACTCCCTAAGGTCCTCTATGGCCTAAATATCAGTAGGTTTCTTGGATTCACAGGTCGCACGACCTCAAACTTAAGATCAAACCATGCTCCTTAGCTTTGATTCTGGGTACTCAGACTTCCCTTTCTCTGCAAAAGAAAAACAACAAAAAAATGACACTATGAAAAAACAAGAAAAACTACACTATTACAAACTGGGTTGCCTTCCAACAAGCTCCTGATTTAACATCGAGACATGACATCATCAAGTTTCACCACTTTTTCTTCAACTTTGAGCTTATGAATTTCACCCCCAATTTCTTTTTCAATTTTCTGTTGCGCTCAAGGGGCTGTGGTGTAAATATGAAGGGACCAAGTAATAAGTGTTGCATCTTGCCTTCTTGACCCTTGAGTAAGGGATGTAGTTATGTCTCTTTGGAATAATGAATTTTAGAATATAGGGGCATTATTCCTCATCTCCAAATCTCTCCATAGGCTTGGAAGGCTCTATTTCTAGGTTGCCAACCAAACACAATGTCAAAAAGTGTTTAGAATGAGGACCAATACGCCCTAACTCCAAGATTGCATTATGCTCGAAATCTTCACTTTCATCCAGCTCCTCAACTTCAACATTAGCCAACAAAGAATCATCTAATGGTTAGCATTCTTCTTTCTGTTCCATGCATTGGCTAGTATCCACAACAGTTTGTAGTTGGGCCTCAGACACCTTAACTTTATCATTCAAGCGACCCTGTAGGTCATGGATATCTGAGCGAAATTGGTCTGTCTCTTGTCTGAGCTTCTTTTCTTCCTCCTGAGGTTTCTATTGAGTAGTGGCTAAGACTGTGATTTGCGAATCATTACAAGTTGTGGCCTCAACCTTTAATTATGTGAGCTAGGCACTCATCCTCTTTAAGGCTTCTCCCTATTCAGTAAGCTGCTCTCTCATTATTTCCATATGGTCCAGGATCAATTTTTTCATATTGCTCATTTGAGCATAATGTTCCTCTTCTTCATTATTCCTGTAAGCATCAAAAACAACAGGAGGATCATAATAGGGGCTTGGGGAAGGGGAATAAAAGTTTGGGAAACTACTCTAATGGCCATCCAGACCACCACATACACCATAAGTATTATAGTGTTGCCACAAGTGGGTCCTCCACAATTCAGAAAAGGGTCACCAAAATATGAATACCCATCATTCGAACCATTTATACCAAGATGTCGTGTTAAGAAGAGTGGTAAAATACTAGAAAAAGTATAATAAAAATCTATACAATATAATTACCAAAATTAAATACTTGAATAGTGAAATAAAAATCCTAACCAAAAACAATTAATCCATATTCAAGTCCCCGGCAATGGCACCAAAAACGTGATGTGGCCCAATCGCACGCAAACTCACGTGGTCGTCAAGTAATATAGGATAGTGAAGTCCAATTATTGATCCCTCAGAGACTTGTCAGATCAACCATTTTAAGGTTATTACTTTATTTTGATATTCTAACAAAACAGATAAAATGGAGAATTGGTTTGGAGAATTAAACTACTAAAAAGATGAAATGTAAAATTAACTAAAACTATGATTGTTGAAAACTTGTTTATACTTCAAATGATGATAAAAATCTAGGGAATTGACACTTTTGTTTCAGATTGAGTTCTCAAGACATGATTATGCTAGATTAATTCCTCTTAAGGTTGCTAGTTGCAAGTTACTATCCCATTTCTTGCCACTCTCCCGAGCATTCAAGAACTATCTCATGAACCCTAACGCCTATATCCCTATGATTGTAGGAGAAACATGAAACGACAGTTATGCCTACTTGTATTCAACTAAACAGGGTTGAAAGGATATCCCTATCCTCAACAACAACTTCTAACCTTAAATCAATGGGCCAAAGGATCTTCGAATTCCTGTTTTACATTTACTTTTAACCCTTTCAGTTCCCTTTCCCAAGTTCAACAAAACACAAACAGATTTACTCACAAGGTGATCAGTCTAGTGAATAAGCAAATAAAACAAGTAAATATAAACAACCTTTAATGAAGAATCAAAACTAACATTCATTAGTATTTCAAACTTGAACCATCAACTATGGCCAAAATCTTGGAATGGGTGTTTAGCCACTCATAGACAAGCGGAAAAACAAAGATAACATCATCATTCTTAGTAAAACAATAAAGAAAAGAAGAAACCTATTTAGAACTTGTCTCTCCTCTAAAGCTGCATTTATAACCTTCAAAATGATGAATGATACAATAAATTTGCCCTAGATATTGTATTTATAGATGAGCCTTCAAATGACGCTTCTTCCCTCAAGTATTTGACTTAAAAATCAGCAAAATCATATCCAAGAGGGTCTAGCATTCTACCCCATGCATATCCCTAAGGAGTTAGTCAAATTTCCTCTGAGGAACGGCTCCGGGCGCCCTACTTCCGTTATAGCACCAAGGAGTTAGCCAAACTTCTGCACTTTTAAACATCTCTGGCGCCCCACTCCAACTATAGCACCAGAGTGTTAGTCAAATTCATGAGCTTTAGGACCCTATTGGCACCCTACTTCATCCATATCCCCAAAATATTAGGAAAATTTCTTAAGTCTAGAATTCTTCTGAGGCTCTACGCCATCCATCTCGCCAAGGTGTTAGTCAAATTCTCATCTCCGAAGCTAAGGGACCTGGTGTCCCATGCCATTTATAACACCATATTTGGTGCATTTTTCTCTGAAATACAAGTGTTGGGCATGCCACGCTAGCCGTAGCCCCAGATCGACTTTCAAAAACTCTTCTTCTTCACCTCTTGAGTCATTTTTGGGTCCTTTTCCTTGGTTTCTCGCTCAAAACATCTAAAAACATTCATTAGCTCAAAAGATACACGAAAACATGAATTTATACATTTCATAGGGATTATGAACTCAAAAAAGGCAAAATGTGGGTAAAAACATGGCAAATGCACATAAGAATATACCAAACATCTATGAACCGTACCAAGACCCGTAGCAAGGAGTCTAGTGAATCAGTGAAATTTTCTATAAAACCATGATTGGATCCCACAACTCGTACCATGTAAGGTCTGGAAGCCCTAAGATCAGACTCGAGAGTTCAAATGGAGAAAACATAATTTTCTACACCAGGTTACAGTATGAGTTGTCTTGTGACCCATCAGGATGACCACGAGTCGTTAAGTGACTCGTGGTGAGGAGTAGGAATTAAGTTGGAATTTCTAGTTTTTAGGTTACAACGGACATGACCACGAGTCATGGTCAGCACCACAACTCATTGAGTCAGTCGTGTTCAAGGGCAAGGTGAAGGAAGAAGAAAATGGAAGTAAAGGCAACAGGAGGTAACCACAAGTCGAGGTCACCAGTAACGACTTTTTAAGTCCCCCGTGATGAGCCTCAGTGAAATTTTGGCAGTGGACTTGATGACCAGCCATGAGTCGTTGGCAGTGACAACGACTCGTCTAGTCCCTTAATGGGACTGGCAGTGTATTTTTCCCTGCAAATTTAGTAAGGGCTTTTCCGTAATTCCTATGATCCTAAGTCCTAAACTAAGTCATTTTAAGCTTTGAATAGTTAGTTTTAAGGAGAGTAATTTTATTCTAAGCTATTCCTAATTCATGCATGCAAGTTTAGAAGTCTAGAGGGATGATCAAGCTCAATCTCTCAAGGTTCTTCCTCAATTATTCCTTGGGAAATGAGAAAAGTTGTAGAATAAGATTCTCTCAGGTATGTAAGGTTATGAATGGGTAAAATTGTCCGAACCCATGTCCAATTCCTCTCTAATTCATGAACATCTTTGTCAATAGACGATGGTTAGTTTCATTTGAAAACGATGGAGAGCATATGCATGTTTTTGGGAGTAGTGTCTAGCACCGAGTAGGCTAAGGGTCAGTCAACCCTATGCCTCAGATTCCACGCTAATGTAGGTATGATTAGATTATTTTGAACCTCCTTTGGAGCTTTCCCCTACCCCAAGGGGACTTCAGCTTGATATCAATATCATGGTAGCATCCTTAGCCCCGACAAGTCTTTCGACAACTCTGACCACTTGAGTGTGATAGTCGGGACCACATAAGCTCTATCATGGTAATGTCGGTTATATGACGCGTCTCCCATTGTTCCTTATGATTTCAGTTATGCATATTTATCATTCATGATATATATATATATATGTTTCAAGCAGGTTCGACCCAATGTTTAGTTTTACTTATGATTATTAAATTCCAACTTTGGATCATTCGAATCAATTATGATATCTAGTTATGTTCAGATCATAATTTCAGAAAATAGCATGCAAGCCTTACTCCCGGATTTTTATCTTGATTATGTTTTATATTATGCATGTTTTAATGATTTTACTCAAGCGGTTTTATTTACCTTGCATACTCGGTATATTCCATGTACTAACCACAAACTCTATGCTGTATCATTTCATGATACAGGCTCCGATCTTCAGACTCAACCCCGTTATTAGCCAATTTGCGGAGTAGCATCCAACTTCAGTGGTGAGTTCTTATCCCCCGAGGACCATACCTTACCAGTTTTCTTTACATTTCTGTTTCAATCTTATATAGTTAGTTGGGGTCTTGTGCCATCAACTCATCAACATTAGAGGCTTTTCATACATAGATTGTATTCAGCTTCAGACTCGTGTTGTATTCTGATGTTATGTTATGTTTAGACTTCCATTATACTTATTGTGATTGATCTTCCATTTTTATTGATTGAGTTATATGTATGTTCATGCCATGGGTCGACTTGGAGTCTTTCGGGGCTCCTTATCCCGTGTCTCAATCCGGGCCCATGTTCAGGTCATGTTAAAATTGGTATTAGAGCAATAGGTTTTGAAGTGTCCTAGAGTGTCTGAAAGCCGCGTTAAGTAGAGTCTTTTTCATGGGTGTGAAGTGCGCCACACTTATAAAGAAGAGGCTATGAGACATTTAGGGAATTTTCCCTTCTTTCAAGATCTATGTCGTGTTGTGAAATATCTCTCTATCCTTCTAACTTGTGCTATATGCATTTGTAAAATCATGCCTCCCCATAGAGTTAATGATAGGAGAAATAAAAACAAAAGCGGCCACGAGGATGGCAATAGGAACGGGCACCCACAGGCCCCACCAGCCCATGAGAACCATGCACTAGAGCCAGTTGCCTACGCTGAATTCAGGGCAGCCATTCAAATGTTAGAATATGCCTTGACCTCCCAGGTCAATCAGCAGGCAGTAGCACATGTCCCTCAGAATGGGAATGTGGTGGCAACATGAGTTAGAGATTTTCTAAGGATGAACCCTCCAGAGTTTCTTGGGTCAAAGGTGGATGAGAATCCACATGAGTTCATCGATGAGATTCTAAAGATCACCCAAGTCATGGGGGTGACTGGAAAGGAGTGCGCCAACTTAGCCTCATATCAGTTGAAGGGGGTTGTGCACATTTGGTTTAAACAATGGAAGGATAGTAGGGCAGTTGGAGCAGGCCCTGTCAGTTGGAATGAGTTCCATGCCACTTTTTTAAATTGGTTCTTCCCTAATGAGATAAGGGAGCTGAAAGCAGCTGAGTTTGAGAATCTAAAGCAAGAAAAGATGACAATGCAGGAGTATGCCATAGAGTTCACTCGTCTGTCCAAGCACGCACCAGAGTTAGTGGTTGATCAAAGAGCTCGAGTGAGAAGGTTTGTTCATGGAGTGGCGGATGGATTCCCAGACTGCAATGCTTCATCAAGATATGAATTTTCCCGGGATAGTCTTGTACGCCTAACAGATGGAGGCAGTGCATGTGAGAGAGAGAAGACAAGAGGGATAGGACAGACAACTATGGGTTCTCTCAACAGAGACCAGGTGGTGGGCATTGTTAGAAGTCCCACCAGAGATCGTCAGCCCGACATCATCGGCTATGAGTGTGCCATCCAAATCTAGGCACGACCAGAGAGGACGAGCATCATGCTCTAGAGGCCAGAGCAGCAGGCCCACAGATTCCAGTATCCCAATTTGCAATAGGTGTGGCTGGAGGCACACAGGTCATTATTTGGTGGGTTCAGGTGCTTGCTTCGGGTGTGGGAAGCCTGGAAATATGCTTAGAGATTGCCCAGCAGCTAGACAAGGCTATGATAGGGGCCGAGTCCCAGCTTCCAGTTCAACAACTTCACCAGCCTACCCAGCTCAGCAAGGCGCGTCTACTAGTGCGGGTGGCGGACAGTGCCAGAATAGATTTTATGCCCTAGCATCCCGCCAATAGCAGGAGGTTTCCCCAGACGTAGTCACTGGTAAGTTACGAGTTTTCCAACTTGATGTATATGCTTTGTTAGATCCAGGGGAAACTTTGTATTTTGTGATTCCTTATGTTGCTAGTAGTTTCAGAGCCAATCCCGAAATCTTATTAGAACCCTTCTCAGTCTCTATTCCAGTTGGTGACTCAGTTATAGCTCGAAGGGTATATAGATATTGCCCTGTCACAGTTCTTTAGAAAGTCACATCAGCAGATCTAGTAAAGTTAGCCATGAGTGATTTGGATGTTATCCTCGACATGTATTGGCTATTTGCATGCTATGCCTCAGTCAATTGTAGAACCCCATCAGTAGAGTTCAAACTTTTGATTTAGCCAGTCTTAGAGTAGAAGGGTAGTTCAGTTGTGCCTGTAGGTCGTTTCATTTCCTACCTTAAGGCCAGAAATACGATTTCCAAGGGTTGCATGTACCATCTACTTAGGGTTAAGAATGCTACATATAAGACCCCGACTATCTAGTCAGTTCCAATAGTATGTGAGTATCCAGAAGTCTTCACGGATGATCTATCGGGAGTCCCTCCCGAGAGGAAAATCGATTCTGGTATTGACCTTCTTCCCGATACGTAGTATATATCTATTCATCCTAATAGAATGGCTCCATCCCAGCTAAAGGAGTTGAAGGAGTAGTTAAAGGACCTTCTAGACAAGGGTTTCATCAGACTGAGCAAATCCCCGTGGGGTGCACCAGTTCTCTTTGTCCGGAAGAAAAATGGTTCTCTTCGTATATGTATTGATTATTGGCAATTGAACAAGGTCACCATCAAGAACAGGTATCCACTCCCCAGAATTTATGATTTGTTTGACCAGCTTTAGGGTGCTAAGTGCTTTTCAAGATAGACCTTAGATCTGAATACCATCAGCTCAGGGTTCGGGAGAGTGATATCCCGAAGACAGCTTTCATGACACGGTATGGTCATTATGAGTTTGTAGTTATGTATTTTTGACTAAAAAATGCTCCTACAACTTTTATGAATTTATTGAATAGGGTGTTCAATCCATACTTGGATATGTTCGTGATTGTGTTCATAGATGACATCCTTATATACTCTCGAAGCGAGGAGTAGCATGCCGCTCATTTGAGGGTGGTGCTACAGACTCTCAAGGACCGCCAATTATGTGCTAAATTTAGCAAGTGCAAATTTTGGTTGAACTTAGTGGAATTTTTTGGGGCATGTGATGTCAAGTGAGAGTATAAAGGTGGACTCTCAAAAGATAGAAGTGGTGAAGAATTGGCCTAGACTGATGAATCCTTCGGATATTAGGAGTTTCTTGGGCCTAGTTAGTTAGTATCGGAGGTTTGTTGAGGGGTTTTCATATATTGCAGCGCCATTGACCAAATTGACCCCAAAGAAAGTGAAGTTCCAATGGTTAGAAGCCTGTGAAAAGAGCTTCCAGAAGTTGAAGATTAAATTCAACTCAGCACCTGTGTTAACCCTACCCGAGGGTACTGATGGGTTTGTGGTATATTATGATGCTTTGATGGTCGGCCTTGGCTGTGTATTGATGCAACAGGGTAAGGTTATATCATATGCTTCCATGCAGCTAAAAGTTTATGAAAAGAATTACCCAACTCATTGATGTCGCCCAAATTATACCTCGTAAATGAGATATATGACGGTCGATGTCAAATATAGAACCCAAGAAAGGTTGAGGTCGATCCCACAGGGAATATGAAAAGAACTTGCGTTAATGTGATTAGCTATTACTATCGGCTAACTTATTTCCTGGGGGGAAAGAATAGAAAAACAAAATAATAAACAAGAGTAAAGACTAGTAAACTGTTTAAATCAATTTCGGTTTGTATTCAATCAACAAGATATTAGGATTGTGTTCCCCATGACTTCATAACCACAAGTCTTTTAAACTAGTGATCTATTCTGGTGTTTAGTATGCAATATTGGTAAGTTAAATTCACCCAAATAGTTGGTCCCCTATCTGGATGATTATCATCATGCAACTTGATCCGTATACGGGTGTATGCTTAATTAACCCTTACCCTTAATATCGGATTAGCTATCCCTGGACAAGTTCAAGCTATTAGATGATGGTTGATACATCAAATCTCCATTGTTAATCCCTTTTCCCATTCACTACCCATTGATCCGGTAAGTAAGAATAGGGCGAGTTCCAACGTTTGCAACCGTTAAGAAATAATTAAAACGAAGGAAAAAAATAATACATGCACTAAACCCCGTTCAAGAATCACTAAGTGTTTTACCTATGTGTGTTAACTCATCATGGTTCCCACAACCTTATTTATGGGTTTAGCTACTCATATTTGAATAAACACAATCACAAAATATAGAAGAAATCATAATTGTAACTTACAAAATTTCATAGAAGAAAACCACGTGAATTGAATAAAACTCCAAAATCGATGAACAAAACTTCAATGTTGTTTAATTTTCAAAATCAATAACAAAATTACAAACTTTGTTTCTTGAACCAAGAATGATCATTAACAACACTAAATTTACGTGAAAGATGGTAGCATAAACTGCACTTGGAAAATAAACCTAAATATTGTATTTATAGTTCCAAACAAATCTTATCCTAACTAAAATTGGATTCCAGGTCGGTAGGGCTAACGGGCCAAGTAACGACTTGTTGGGTATCGTGGCCAGTGATCTTGACTCGTTCTCAGCAATTTGTTCAGTCTTGGTGACGGGTCACCTAACGAATCGCTATGCCTGGGCATGAGTCGTTAGGTCTCTCATGGCCCTGGCTCACCAAATCTTCCAGTGCACTTGATGGATGCCCACAGTGTCTGATGACGAGTCATCACTTCACCTGATGACTCATTATGTCTATCATTGTCTTCACTGGGCACTTCTTCAGAATTTCTCCTCCCAATCTCCACGACTGTCATAACGACTCATTACCAGATGTAACTTGTCATGCCTTCAACTCATGAGGTACACTGGTTCCTTTTCATAAATTGCGATTTCTTCCCACGACTCCACACATGAGTTGTTCATAGGGATGATGACTAGTGGCCTAGATATCAACTTACATATTTGTCCATTTTTGCTTTACTTTTCCTATTTCCCGTTCCGGACCTGTTTTCCTACAACATTTAACCCAAACACATCATATCTACATAAACATACCAGAAATGTGAATAGTTTCTTGGTTTTAAGCGTCGAAAGTGCCATAAAATCATAGAAAATCAACACCCTCAACTTAGAACTTTTGCATGTCCTCAGGAAAAAATAAAATAAAATAAACTACTTCGACGCTTCAATCAAAAGAATTTTAGGAAACTTACGGAAATCACAACTCTTCATCTAATCAAATTTTCTAACCCCTCCTTTATCATCCAAAATCAAATCATAATGCATATGTAAAATTTTGAACCATGACACAGAGGAATCGAAACATGGCAAAATACTGTCACTTGCAACCATGCACATAAATCTATAAGATTGACCCAGACAGTTTGCAGAAGATTTTGTTGACCAAATGCTCTCACCACAAATAATTTCCACACTCACTCATGTGTATATGATCATATCAATGTATTTCTCTTGGGACTAGGTAAGATCACACTCACTCTCTTGAAGAAATTCTCGCTTTGTGTATGCAATACCATAAGCTTGCCTTTACTTTCAATACCTCGAATTTCAGAAGGGTGACCAGGATCACTATAGGAATTTTTACACTTGTAACGTAGGCTTGGGTTTGGGTATGGTACATATAGGACTTAGTAGCTTAACCATCCTTGGCACTACACACCCCTTGACTCCATTTTTAACCTTCTATTCATATATTTTCCCTTTTTCCTTTACTTTCTTCTTCTTTTATTTTCGTTTGCAACTGTGAGTGCGGTGTTTCTTCATTCAAATATTCATTACTTTCACTTTTTTCCTTTACTTTTATTAGGCACATCGCACCCACTCTTTCATTTTTGTTACCCAATTTCAATACACCCTACTCTTTTTAATCACCTTTATGATAGGCACCCTCAACTTAGGTGATTTTCCTGAGTTGAGGTTCATAGTGTCCAAGGAGGGACCAGAGCCAAAACAGGTTTATTTTAATCAAAGTAGGAAGGTGAATTGGTGTTAAAAAAAAGAAAGGTCAATTTAAGCTCAAAATTTGGATCAAGGGATATTTATTTTCATTTGGTAGGTTTTTTAAGGCTAAAGTGGACTCATTAATCAAAAATGGCCTATGATCCTTTCATAGTTTCCCATCCTCTACCTCGGTACGACTGACCATGCATGTTCTAGATTGACACACAGAGCAGAATTTAGCTATTAAGTCTCACTCTCACATTGCATAGGCCAATATCATCACTTCAACTAACTGTTATTTCAGGTACAACCATACAATGGTAAATATGTTCACAGTTTTAATGCCATGCAAAGATTCACAAAAGTCATACTTGTCGATTTTAATAGACACATAAAAAGAATTTAGGAGGGGTATCACATTATTAGTTCAACTAAATTCAAAAATTCATGCTCTTGACTGCCTTTCACCTAATTTTCTTTTGACTGACACAAACAAACACAAAAAAAAAACATAAAAACCTAAACATGCCGGTTATACTAGATAAGGAACACCAGAGGGAAAAGATATCTAGCAAGAAAAACCCTTGGGTTATGTTCAAAAAAAAAACACAGGTTCCCTCCCTACCCCCATCAAGAAAATCATGCATCATCCTCGACGCATATATATAAAACAAAGCCATGAAAATAGGGAACATACCTGTGCGACCTAGGAGTTTGCGACCTAGTCAGTGGAGGGTGCAGATACTCCTCCAGTGTCATCTCCTGTACCACCGACTTGACCTGATGCATTTTCAGAACCTACTAAGCTCGTACCCTCTCCACGAGCTCTCGATGCCTCAACTGTGACACTCTATCGAGCCTCCTCTCTAGATAATTATAGCGCTGTCTCCATCTCTCTCTGCTCTCGCTTCTGCTCATGAAGCAGAGAATCCTCCTCCTCAAAGCTTTCCTCCTCACAAGGCCTCTTGCCCTTATCCTACACTACTGGCTCCTCAGTGATGAAGTCAAATATTGGTGGTAGATCTTTTTCGCTCTCATCATCAATCACTAGAAGCATGGGTGGAGGGATCACAACTACCTATCATGGGGACAACTCCCGCACCTCTGCTCGGAGTGCTGCTACCTCTGTATACCACCTTGTTAGCTCGGGTGCCTATAACTATGCAAGGTACTCATCCATACGCCTCTCGAAGGCATCTAACCGGCCATGTACTGTGCTAGAGAGCACCTCCAACTCCTTTGTAACCCACGAATTAACTTGCTCCATTAGTACTTTAACTTGAAGAGCCGTGTGTGCTTGCTATTTTTTAGCTTTCACCAGTCGTCTAGCCATTTCAGTCATGAATTCTTGGGAAATAGTGACTAGACTGGCTGAAGGAGCACGTGAGGGTGAAACAGGTGGCTGAGGTGTTGCTGCTAAAGATGAGGACTCTAGAACCTCAGCAGATGCAGGAATGTCGCTCGCATCTGTAGCCTCAGGCTGGCGACCAATATCTCTAGCCTCTGTGGGCTCTGCCGCAATCTCATTAAACAATGCAGCCTCAATCTGTATACCGCTGTTTAATTCCTCTACTAATAAAGTCGCTCCATAGGATGCAACAGACTAACTCCTCACTCTCGATACTGGGTTTGTTTCGTCTCTTATCAACCAAATATCGGTGATCTTATGGACCACCACTCGCTGATCAACCGATGGAAATTCTAGCACCTTTGACTCCTAACAGAGTCTATCAATGAGGCATGGAAAGGGAATGGTAGTGCTATCATTTATCACCCGCTCTCAAATCTCTTCACCAATATACCACGAGACATTTATGGCATACCCCTCCATGATGCTAGCTACCAGTGCAGCTCTGTCAGGTGAAAGAACATTATCATTGCTGGTCGGTACCATCCTATGCCAAACCAATGTCCACCAGAATTTAGCTTGGAAGTTCAATGTGGCCTTTTTTATCTGCGACTCAGTGCCATACAACGGACCCCTTGTGGCAATGACTCGTGATAGCCAAGTGTACTGCCTGATTCGTTCTATAATGTTCAGCTTCATGGTTTTGACTTTCTTGAGCTCTGATAGTCTGTGATCAAACTCAATTGTATTCATCGGGGCATGATAGTCTAGACCATAGAGCAGTCTGGAGGTGGTCCTCTCTGAGATATCTACAGGCGTCTCCCGAACCAACACCTACATTAATGTGGGTCTCTTCTTCTAGTCTAGGCCTCCCAATGCCAAACGTTGTAACGTGGCTGCGTAAGCTGCATAAACTCTCTAACCAAGCAAGAGTTGTAGCTCCCCTATGGCTCAGTAACCACCCAAACCTGTATCTATCAAACAAATCCTACAGCTTAGGGAGGTCCTTAAGCCCCGTGGTGACCAGTCAGGGGTCCTCGTAGATGCTCCTCTTTGTATGGCCTTTTTCATTTGGAGTAATGTCCCTGTTGTAAATGACCTGCATACCGCGAACACACCATCGCCTCACCTACCATGGTTGATCATTATATGTATTGGACATCTCTGTCAACTCATTATTTGTACTTCCCTGTTGGGCACGTGACTCGTCCGCACCCTTTACATTTGTTGTAGCTATGGTGCCCTCGGGAGCAATTGGCACTATGGCCCCAGCATTCTCTTCTGCTCGGGTTGGTGGGTCTCTTGTAAGTAAACGTTGGAGCATCAACCAGGGCTTTCTAATTTGTAGGTCATTAGGTCCTAGCCCTGGTGGATCTCCTCACAAGCTGCTCTTCTGAAACTTCGTATTCCTCCTCCGAGATACTCGACTCTTCAGAGGAGAAGGGTACATCTCTAAATTAGAGATATGATGGCTGACTCCTCTCCGACACCTGTTTCTTGGTTGGACCCTTCTTTGGTGCACCCTTCGGAGCCATTACACCTGTGAATAAAGATTAGTATGCAAAATGAGATGAAACATAATCAAGTTTTAATTGTGTCCCTGCAGACAGGACGAGGGACTCAACGAGTCGTTGCCACTGGCCACGACTCGTAAGGTCACTCATTGTCTGTACGTCCTGTTTGTCATTGTTGGACCAGTGAACTTAACGACTGGTCACAATGAGTCGTTACTTTAGGCAACGACTCATGGGATCAGTCGTGAGGTACACTAGTTTCTTAGCCCAATTCCCTATTCAGGACGAGCTACACAACGAGTCCTTAGGTGATACCATGACTCGTTATGTGGCTCGTGCTCAAGAGTCTAAGAAAATAACACTACCCATTACTCATCTCAACTTAAATTTCACTCTCACAAGCACATATCCCATTTTACCTCAAATAACATTGATTCGTTTCAACTAGAACTTTAATGGCATCTTGGGTTTATCAGGAATTTCATAAAAAATCAAACAATCTCATATTCCTCATCAGTTATTCGTTTCAATCCAACCAACACAAGGATAAAATTCTTTATAGCATTATATTCACTTGTTGAACATGATTTTAAGTTCCAAACAACCTAGTGTTTTCCTTTGATATCAAACATAGATCATCAAGGAAGAGAAAGTTTACAGGGCCGAGTCGATTTAAAATACTTGCAAAAGGAAGAAACTAGTACTCATAGTGATCAATATTAGTGGACAAGTTTTTAGCAGTAGGTGGTTATAATGCACAATTGCACTTTGATCTTGTCACCTGGGCTGATCCAACTATGATTGTGTGTGTGTGTGTGTGTGTGGTGCGAGAGAGAAGTGATCCTGGGATTATAAAGGTGGGAAATTTTGAGTTAGAAATTCATTTTAATTTTAGGTGAAAGTATTAGAGGGAAAAATCGGGTGGTTTATATGACCTATAATTTTTTTTTACCCTAATAGGTACGTGGGTCGGGTCAGGTGTAAATTAATTAAAAACATACCACGACCCACGTAACGGTTCGTTAAGAAGAGCAACGACTCGTTTGGTTGTTCGTTTGATTGACTGGGTGTAGAGTCTTACTTGGGACCTAACAACTCGTGTAACGACTCGTGGTGCTACCTAACGAGTCGTGGCATGAGTCGTAGCCCCTGAACCGTAGTAGCTTCATTACGGGTAACGTGATGAATCGTTGGGTCTACCAACGATTCGTTAAGTCATTCGTTGTCACCATTTTCGGCTTAATTCCATCTTTTATCCAGTAGACCTAACGGAAGACCCCATGATTCATTGTCACTGGCAACAATTCGTTTGGTCAATCGTTGTCTACACTATTTTATGTGGCAATGACCACGATCTGCTTAATGAGTCGTTAGGTCTGATGACGACTTGTTTTGTGCTTTTTGGCACCAGCAACTTAATTATAGATTTTTGGTTTCATCTTCAAATTTCCCATCTTAATCACCTGCACACATCAACAACACACGTGAACACTATATTTTTCTTACAATTAAAACTTGGGTTGCCTCCCAAGAAGCGCCTGATTTAACGTCGCGACACAACACAGGTATTTTTACTACTCACACTTCACCAAAACACCTCCATGGGTTGCCTCCCATGTAGAGTATGATTTAACATTGTGTCACGACGCAAGTCCCTGGGTTACTCAGATTTCACCTAGAGCCCAGAGATCCACCAGCATTATTTCATTGCTTTTCCCCAAATATGCTTTCACCCATAGACCATTGACTTTAAAGCGCTTTCCTTCATGGTTTTCTAGTTCAATTGCCCCCTAGGAGAATACTTGAACCACTCAAAAAGGTCTCAACCATTTGGACTTCAACTTGCCAGGAAACAAGTGAAGCCTAGAATTGAATAGTAACACCATATCACCCGGGCTGAACTCTCACTTCTCAATCTTTCGATCATGCTGAATTTTTCATTCTTAGTTTATAAATTTCAGAACTATCATAGGCTTTCAAATGAAATTCATCTAGCTCATTGAACTGATCAAGCCTCAAGTTCGCAGCTTCACTCCAATCCAAATTCAGCTTTTTGAACGCCACAAAGCTTTGTGCTCAAGTTCAACCGGAAGATGACATGCTTTCCCATACACAAGCTGATACAGAGATATACCATAGGAGTCTTGAATGCGGTCCGATAAGACCATATAGCATCATCAATCTTCCTAGACCAATCTATCTGGTTAGCATTCACAGTCTTCTCCAAGATGGTCTTTATCTCCCAGTCGGAGACTTCAACTTGCTCACTAAACTGCGGATGATAGGGTGTTGCCACCCTATGTTTTACCCCATATTTTTCCAATAAAGTATGAAACAAATGGTTACAGAAGTGCAAACCCCCATCACTAATGATGGCTCTGGGAGTCTCAAATCTAGGAAATATATTCCGCTTCAAGAATGTTGTGACACCCTTTCCATTATTTGGAAGCGCAACTGCCTCCACCCATTTTGAAACATAGTCCACATTAACAAGTATGTACTTCATCCCATTTGATCTCACAAATGGGCCCATGAAATCTATGCCCCACACATCAAATAGCTCAATTACGAGGATGGGAGTAAGAGGAAGCTCATGCCTACTTGATATGCCTCCGTGCCTTTGGCATGCATCACATTCCTTTGCAAAATCATGTGCATACTAGTGAATGGTTGGCACGCATCTCCGAATAACCCCATCAGCACATATACGAAATAAGTAGGGCTCATCCTAGAAAAATTTAAACACATAAAACACGAACTTCTTCCGCTGGTGAAAAAATAAGTGCTCCGGTACAACATCACTCACCAGATAATTAACAAAGTCTGCAAACCATGGGATGAGATCCTGTGAGGCAGCTAAAACCTTCTTTCAGGAAATGCATTATCTATGTCACGCTCATCTTGAAGTGCTGCATCAGGTTCCAATCATGATAAGTGATCCGCCACCTAGTTTTCGGTCCCCTTCCGATCCTTTACCTCGAACTCGAACTCTTGTAGCAGTAGTACCCATCGAATCAACCATGGATTGATATCCTTATTTGCCATTAGATATCTCAAAGATGCATGGTCTGTATGTACTATCACCTTAGTTTCAAGCAAGTACGCCCGAAACTTCTCGAATGCAAAAACTGAATCCAAACAACTCCTATTCTGTCACGATGTAATTTTTCTGAGCTGCTTTAAGAGCCTTGCTAGCATAATAAATAGGATGGAAAATCTTTTCACGCCTCTGACCCAACACATCTCCTAGGGCCACTCCGCTAGCATCACACATAACCTCGAATAGTAAAGACTAGTCAGGTGCTACTACAATCGGGGAAATAGTCAATCTCTATTTTAGGCATTTAAACGCCTTCAGACATGCCTCATTAAAAACAAACTTCACCTCTTTCTCAAGCATCTTACACAAAGGATGTGAAATTTTGGAGAATTCCTTGATAAATCTTCTATAAAACCCTGCATGACCCAAAAAGCTTCGAACACCTTTCATAGAAATTGGAGGTGGTAGACTAGCAATTACTTTGATCTTGGCCCCGTCCACCTCTATAACCTTACCAGAAATCTTATGGCCTAGCACTATACCTTCTTTTACCATGAAATGAAACCTTCCCAATTAAGCACCAAGTTGGTCTCTTCACATCGCTGCAGCACTTTGCTCAAATGAGCCAAACAATCTTTGAATGAATCACCCACCACCGAAAAGTCATCCATAAAGACTTCAATGATGTCCTCCACTATGTCATAAAATATGGACATCATGCAATGCTGAAAAGTGGCAGATGCATTACATAACCCGAATGACATCCTCTTGAATGCAAATGTACCATATGGACAGGTGAAAGTGGTTTTCTCTTGGTCTTTGGGGGCTATAGAACTCTGATTGTACCCCAAATAATCATCAAGAAAACAGTACCATCCTCTTCCTGCAAGTCCATCTAGCATCTGGTCCATGAATGGTATAGGAAAGTGATCTTTCTGAGTCAAATAGTTCAACTTCCTGTAATCCATGCATACTCTCCAATCGGTGATTGGCCCTAGTGGAATAAGCTCATTGTTAGCATTTGGGACCATCGTGATTCCTCTCTTCTTTGTTACACATTGAACTGGGATCACCCGCATCCAACCACTTGATGATCTCCTTCTTGACCACCTCTTGCATAGGTGGATTCAACTTACACTGATGCTCAATACTCGAAATACAATCTGGCTCTAGCTGGATCTTATGAGTGCAAATACCTGTTGGGATTCCAATAATGTCTGCAATGATCCACCCGATAGCTTTTTTATACCTCTTCAAAATGGATACCAAAGCCTTCACTTGCCATTCCTCCAGGTCAGCTGCAACAATGACCGATAAAGTGTTATCGGTTCCAGAAATACATACCATAAGTGAGACGGGAGTACTTTGAGCTCCAATACCGGAGGCTCCTCAATAGATGGCTTGGCTAGTGGGGTCACCCAATTCTTCAGGTTAAGATCATTCTTCTTTGGAGCACAAGATATGACCCTATACCAGCAAGTGCATTAACTATCTCCTCATTCCTTTGGATCTCCCAACACTAACATTCATCAAAACTACTGCTAATTGATCAAGAATCAATAACTCCTCCATAGGCATAATTGGAGACTCAGGTACCACAACATCAATTACTGAGACCACCCTCATGTCATTTGGTTGCTTCATGGATCAGCATACATTGAATGTCACCTCCTTATTGTTCAACTGATATTTCAACTGTCCGATTTCCATATCTACAAGAGCATGTCCAGTAGGGAGGAATGGTTGCCCCAAAATAATGGAGACCTCAAAATAAACTTCACAGTCCAAGATGACAAAATTGACCGAAAATATAAAGGAGTCCACCTTCACTAGAAAATCATAGAGAATTCCCACCAGATTCTTCACTATATGATCTGCCATCAAAAGCTGCATTGTTGTTGGTTTGGTGGCTCCCAAGACCAACTGTCTAAAAACTTCTAGCAGCATCAAGTTAATACTAGCACACATATCACATTGCGCCTAAGCAAAATTAAAGGCTCCAATAGTGCACGGTATGGTGAAAGCTCCAGAGTCTTCCTTTTTCTGAACAAGAGAACAGAATGCTATTGCACTATAGTGGTGCAAATTATCTGCAGGTTCAAAGCTTACAGGCCTCTTTCTAGTGACAAGGTCCTTAATGAATTTAGCATAGCTGGGCATCTGCTCAAGTGCCTCGACTAATGAGATGTTCATAGATAATTGTTTCAACATGGAAATGAATTTGTGATACTTCCCATCTTCAACATTTTTCTTCAACCGTTGTGGTAAAAGGGGAGGAGGTCTATGGATCGGTGTGAACTTTTGTGATGCCTCCTTCACCTTCTTATTGTCAGATCCATGCTCCTTTGCATTACTAGGAGCAGTCTTACCACTACATCATCAACCAAAGTTCGATCCTCAGAATCTACCATCCCATCTTCATCAATCAATACGGGCTCTACCGTCTCATGAATCACAACTGGCCTCAGAGGATTAACTGTCGCCTTCCTACTCCTAGTAGTGACCGCCATGCAATGACTATCATTTTCTTGATTTTGCACTATATTGCTTATCTTGGGCAGATTTATATGCCCAAGTGATACTCAAACGTATCATTTTCGCCTTGTTTAGTGTGCAATGTGTATACATTTTCATGTAATTAGTAATAAAATGTGAATTTATACTAACCAACATGATTAGCATTGTTTTGTAGGTAAAACATGATTTTGAGGAGCTAAAATGCCTGTTGGAACAATATCAAAGTTGGACTTGGATGCGAGCACGAAAAAGACATTGGACTGCACAATGTAAAGGGGCTCTGCGATGGAGCCGTGCCACGCTACCATCGCGGAGGCACACTGCCTGGAGGGTGATTAATTTGTCAATTTCCAGTGAAGCCTCGTGACAACTCCGTGGCACGGAGGCAAGCCACCGCGTTGCATGCCGTTCCACGTTGAGGCTTTATTCCTGGACCCCAGATTTCCAGTAAGGGTCCACGTCCACACCGTGTCACGGAGGCAGTGCTCCGCGTTGGCCTCCGTGACACGTTGCTTGTTATTCCGGGAAAAATTCCCAATAGTATAAATAGAACACTTAGGCTTATTTTTAATTAATTCAGACTTGGTGGAGCAAGGACGTGGGTTACAGGCAGTTGAGGGACGATAAAGCTAAGGGTTTTTCTCTCTTTCTTTCTTCTTTCAATCAATTGTTTGTATGATTAACACTTGTTTTAGGATGATTAATCCACAAATGAGTGGCTAATTCTCTTCCTTGCTGAGGTTATGAACAATGGTGATGAATTTTGATTATTGAATTGTATGGTTTTTCATCTTCTTCTTCTATGTTGTTCTATTAATTCTTGTTTCTACTGCATTAGTGTGTGGCCGACATTAATGTACATCTAAAAAGTCCGATTTCACTCGAGAGAGCACGAAATTGGAAAGTTGTGAATTAATAGGGTATTGTTCTTAACTTGATTTGGGAAAATTGGGTTTTGATGTGCTTTACTGATAGAAATATACTTGAAAGCCGTATTAGTCAATTTAGGAACCGGAATTGTATTGCTAGGTCATAAATTGCATTTGATCACAGAAATGTAGACGGATGGTTTATGATTCTTAAGTGAGATTAAATACGAGAGTTTTAATCTCTAGGCTAATGTTCTTGGCTAGCAACAGGAAGAGAAGATTAACCAAATTATGATTATAATCAAGTTCATTACTTGTTCTTAACCTTGGCATGCTCATATTCATAGTTTCAATTCAAAGTAGATATTTGTTAATAGTTTTAGTATATAATTTATAAAAAAAAATTATTTAACTTTTGGTTACGTTGTTGTCAGCATATATAGAAGTAAGATAGAATATAGTATACTTGAGCAATTTTTACTTATCCAGAGTCTCCTTGGTTCGATACTTGGCTTACTTAGCCACTTTATTACTTGTTTGACCACGTGCACTTGCGTGTCGGTTTTTAACCCATATAGCAAACCACCGAAAAATTGCTAGGAAGTGTGCCTTGCTGCTTCTGGTTCATCGCAACAGACATCTGACTCTACTACTGCTCAATCTGCTTAATGGCCACAACATGTGATTCCACCTTTTGATTCATACAAGAAATATCAGCGCGAAGCTCCTTGAAATGGCCATCTGTCGCCTCCATCTGCTTAAGTACCTTACACAACATGTCTTCCACCCTTGAACTACTAGACTCTGACTCACAGTTCCTTGGAGGAACATATAGACCGCTTCTATCATTCTTGTACTCCTCATGCTTCTTCTAGTCTCCATTGTCTCTGTATTGCCTCGGTTGTAATTGTTATCCCTGTATTAGTTCCGACCTTGGTTCCCCTAACCTTGATGCTAAGAGTCTTGGTTAGACCCTTGGGTGTTTGTCTAGAAACGCACCCCTTGATCATTCAGATAATTAACTTCCTCCTCAGATTCTGATTCACCTCCATCATTTCTCGGGGCCTTGCCCTGAAAACCCATAACATTTACCTTTTCAGCTTTGGATCCCATCAAATTCTTAGCAAGTAGCCCCATTGTGGTCTTTATTTTAGCAAAAACCTAATCTCGCTCTTCATCCTTCCTTCTCTGTTCTGTAGTCATACCTACAGCATAAGAACCAGTCGGAGTCTTCGACTCTCTTGTGTGCGATGCGCGGTTGGTTTAAGTAATTATGTCAAGTAGCTCAGCAGCTTCAGCATAAGTGTGACTTATGAATGTTCCACCATACACGGTATCAGCCACCACCTTGGTGTTAGCATTTAGAGACCTATAGAAAAATTTTAGCAATGTATCATCTAGGATCCTATGGTTGGGCACCCTTTTGAACTTCTTGTTGAACCTCAGTCGTGTCTCATGAAGTGCCTCAGAACTTAACCACCTTAAGATTTATATCTCATCTTTCAGTTGCAAAGCTCTGGAAGGTGGAAAAAATCTTTCAAGAAAAGCTCTTTTAAAATCCCTCCATGTAGTGATAGAATCGTTGGGCAGTTCTGCCAACCAGAGCGTTGCCTCACTCCCTAATGAAAAGGGAAATAACCTCAGTCGTATCCCATCCTTCCTTCGTGAATATGTATATAGAGGTTCAGTTCAATATGAGTCCAGAGTTCCTATTAGAACCATTCTCAGTCACCACCCCAGTTGGCGAGTCAGTTAGAGCCAGTCGGGTGTATAGAAATTACCCAATCTCAATCCTGAGTAAAGTTATTCCAGTTGATCTTGTAGAGCTATGGTCGACTTCGATCTTATTCTTTGCATGGATTGGTTACACTCTTGCTGTGCCTCAATTTATTGTAGAACTAGAGTTGTCAAGTTTCAGTTTCCTAATGAATCAGTTTTAGAATGGTCGGGCAACAGTTCAATGCCTAAGGGTAGGTTTATTTCCTACCTAAAGGCCCATAAACTCATTTCCAAAGGATGTCTATACAGTATGGTTCGGTCAAGGATTCCAACTCTAAGACCCCAACCATTCAGTCAGTTTCAGTTGTTAGAGAGTTTCCAGATGTATTTCCTAAGGATCTTCCAGGAGTTCCCCTTGAACGAGAAATAGACTTTAGAATAGATCTCCTCCTAGATACCCAGCCCATCTCCATCCCTCCTTACAGAATGGCTCCAGCTAAGCTTAAGGAGTTGAAGGAGCAACTAAAAGATATTCTTGACAAGGGTTTTATCAGACCCAACATCTCTCCCTGGGGTGCTCCCTCAGAATGTGCATAGATTACCGTCAGCTGAACAAAGTCACAGTGAAGAATAGATATCCCCTACCTAGAATTGATGACCTGTTCGACCAGCTTCAGGGAGCCAGTTGTTTCTCCAAGATCGATCTCAGGTCAGGATACCATCAGTTAAGGGTCAAAGAGTGTGACATGGAGAAAACAACATTCAGAACTCGGTATGGTCATTACGAGTTTGTGGTGATGTCCTTTGGACTCACAAAAACCCCTTCAACCTTTATGGACCTGATGAATAGAGTCTTCAATAAGTACCTAGATATGTTCGTTTGTATTTATCAACGATATTCTGGTGTACTCCTGAAATGAGGAAGAGCATGCCAATTACCTAAGGTTAGCATTACAGACCCTCAGAGATCGCCAGTTATTCGCCAAGTTCAATATGTGTGAATTCTGGTT
Source organism: Datura wrightii (assembly GCA_035772735.1). NCBI lineage: Eukaryota > Viridiplantae > Streptophyta > Magnoliopsida > Solanales > Solanaceae > Datura > Datura wrightii. The sequence goes on along the minus strand of JASDFA010000008.1, from coordinate 7,574,735 downwards.
GAAGTCCGTGACTTTCTTGGGTCATATGATCTCAAGTGAGGGAATACAGGTAGATCCTCATAAAATAGCAGTAGTGAAAGAGTGGCCCAGACCAACCTCTCTAACAAAAATCAAGAGTTTTCTGGGTCTAGCAGGTTACTACCGACGGTTTGTGGAAGGTTTGTCCTCTATAGCCTCTCCTCTGACTAAGTTAACTCATAAGAAGGTGAAATTTCAGTGGTCGGATGAGTGTGAGAAGAGTTTCCAGGAGTTGAAGACTCGACTCACTACTGCTCTAGTTTTGACCTTGCCGGAAGGAACAGAGGGGTTAGTTGTGTATTGTGATTCTTCCAGAGTCGGACTCAATTGTGTATTGATGCAACGAGGCAAAGTTATAGCCTACGCCTCCATACAGCTCAAGGTCCATGAGAAAAATTATCCAACTCATGACTTGGAGTTGGCAGCGGTGGTGTTTGCGCTAAAGATATGGAGACACTACCTATATGGGGCTTACATGGATGTATTCACGAACTACAAGAGCCTTCAGTATATGTTCAGTCAGAAGGTCCTAAATCTTTATCAGAAAAGGTGGTTGGAGTTACTGAAAGACTACGACATGAGTGTGTTGTACTACCAGGGTAAAGCCAATGTGGTGGCGGATGCGCTAAGCAAGTTGTCCATGGGAAGTGTAGCTCATGTTGAAGAGGAAAAGAAGGAAATGGTAAAGGACATCCACAGACTAGCTCGGTTGGGAGTACAGTTGGTGGATTCAGCTGAGGGTGGAGTGATTTTGCAGAGCGGGTCAGATTCCTCCTTATTGGTGGAAGTTAAGTCTAGGCAAGATGAAGATCCCATTTTGCTTATGCTTAAGGAGGCAGTACTCAGAAAAGAAATAAAAGCTTTCTCCAAAAGGGGAGATGGTGGGCTCCGTTACCAGGGTAGATTGTGTGTACCAAATATTGGAGAGTTGAGACAGCAGATAATGGCTGAGGCACACAGCTCGAGGTATTCTATCCACCCTGGTGCTACCAAAATGTGTCGGATTTATGAATATCTACTGGTGGAATGAAATGAAAAGGGATATCTCTTAATTTGTAGCTAAGTGCTCAAGCTGCCAGCAAGTCAAAGTAGAACACCAGAGACAAAGAGGTATGACTCAAGATATAAGTATGCCCACATGGAAGTGGGAAGAAGTAAATATGGACTTCATTACAAGTCTACCCCGGACTCGTCGGCAGCATGACTCAATTTGGTTAGTGGTAGATGATCTTGGGCAAATTTATATGCCCAAGTGATACTCAAAGGTGTCATTTTAGCTTTTTTTATCTATCAATGTTTATATGTTCTCGTGTGATTGATAATAAAATGTGAATTTATACTAACCAACATGATTAGCGTTGTTTTGCAGGTGAAATATAATTTTGGGAAGCTAAAATGCGTGTTGGGAGAGATTGGGGTTGGACTCGGATGTTAGAAATGGAAAAAACACTTGAAGGCACAAATTAAAGGGGCTCCGCGACGGAGTCGTGTCACGCTGCCATCGCGGATGCCTTCTCCCTGGATAGGGATTTTTTGGCCAAAATCCAGTGAGGGTGCACGTTGGGGCCGTGTCACGTTGGCCTAGCCCCGCATTGCACGCCATGCCACATTGGGCCTTATTACCTGGACACTCAATTTCCAGTAAGGGTCCGCGTCAGTGGCATGTCACGGAGGCAGTGCTCCACAATGCACTCCGTGACACGTTGCTTGTTATTCCAGGAAAAATTTCCACTAGTGTAAATAGAACTTAGGTTCATTTTTAATTATTCTGACTTGGTGGAGCAAGAACGTGGGTTACAGGCAGTTGAGGGGACGAAATTGTCAGGGTTTTTCTCTATTTCCTTCTTCTTTAATTCAATTGCGTGTATGTTTAACACTCATTTAATGATGTTTAATCCACAAATAAGTGGCTAATTCCTCTTCTAGCTGAGGTTAAGAACAATTGTATTAAAATGTAGTTATTGATCAATTGGGTTTTTCATCTTTTCTTCCATGGTTGTTCTATTGATTCTTGTTCTTACTGCATTAATGTGTGGCCAACGTTAATGTACTTCTAAAAATTCCGGTTTCACTTGAGAGAGCAAGAAATTGGAAAGTTGTGAATCAATAGGATATGATCTTTTCTTAGTTTAGGAAAATTGAGAATTGATTTACCTTCAGGATAGAAATATACCTGAAAGTCGTATTAGTCAATTAAGGAATCTATTTTGTATGGCTAGAACATGAATTTCGTTTAATCACAGAAATGTAGGTGGATGGTTCATGATTCTTAAGTTGGGTTAAATACGAGAGTTTTAATCCATTGGCAATAATTCTTGACTAGCAACCGGAGGAAAGATTAACCAAACATTTTGTCGATAATTAGTTTCTATACATGTTCATTTAGCCTCAGCATGCTCACATGCATAGTTCAGACTCACATTAGATATTTGTTTTAGACTTAGCATACAATTAGAAATCAAAATATCAAACTCTTCTTTGCACTGTTGTCTTCATTTTTAGAGTAAGTATAGTAACACTTAAGTATTTTGTTACCTTATCCTAGTCCCTGTGGGATCGATACTTGGCTTACTTAAGCCACTTTACTACTTGTTCGACCACGTGCACTTCCGTGTAGTAAATACCCTAGAGAGACCGTGAACAAGTTTTTGGCGCCGTTGCCGGGGACTGGCAATTGGTGAATTTTTCTTAAGTGTAAATTTACTATATATTTTTTTTCTCTAAGTGTTGACAACTTGGTCATAGCCTGTATTTCGCAGATATAATCTCTGTTGAACACTGGCAAGAGACAAGGAGCTGGTGGACTCATATTTAGAGCCTGAAAGACAATTTCATCGTCAGTGGAGAGAAGCTCTAGAGAAAAAGCTGCAGTTGGTCAGACAAACAATCATGGAGCAACAACAGAATCCACCAGTACTAAGGGCAATGTTAGTGCCCGAGGAGATGGCAGCTAGGCCGGTTCGCGAGGTGGCAATCCCACATGCTAACAATGTCACATCTAGCATCCGCAAACCTGAGCCAGGAGGGAGGTTCGAGCTCAAACAAAACATGGTGCAATTGCTGCACACCAGCGGGCAGTTCACAGGTCTCCCTCATGAGGATCCACAGCAGCATCTCCAAAATTTTTTGGAGATAAGTGACACTTACATCCCCGCTGGAGTGTCATCAAATTATGTCAGGCTTACATTGTTCCCATTCTCACTATTGGGAGAAGCCAAGAGGTGGTTGAAAGCTGAGCCACCTAATTCTATTACTACGTGGGATGATCTTGCAAGGAAATTCTTGATACGATTTTTTCCATCCGGTAAAACAGCAAGACTTAGAAGTCAAATTTTAAGTTTCTAACAGAGAGATGGGGAGAATCTATATCAGGCTTGGGAGAGATTCAAGTCCATGTTGCGGGATTGTCCACATCATCATCAATCCAATGATGTGCTGGTGCACACTTTTATAGAGGGCTTGGAACCCCACACAAAAATCTTGCTAGACTCAGCAGTTGGGGGACAGGCATTGGAGAAAACTTATGAGGAGCTGTATACCTTGTTGAATCGTATTTCGCAGGGAAATCCGGAGTGGAATGCTGATTCATCAAGAGGAGGAACAAGGAAAGCAACAGGAGTTCTAGAAGTGGATGGTTTTACAGCTATTGCTGCACAAATAGCTGCTTTACAGAATCAACTCAACACCCACTTCAACAATATGAAAATGAACCACACTCAAGCCCCAGTGAATGTAGTGCAGCAAATTTGGTGTGAAGTGTGCGGGAGTAGTGAGCACTCAGCTGAGTGTTGTGGAGCAAATCCTGACTCGGTGAACTTTGTGGGAAATGAACAGAGGAACAACCACCAACAGTATGGCAACAACTACAATTCCAACTGGAGGAATCATCCGAATTTCTCTTGGGGTAGCAACAACCATCAAGGGCAAAGTTCGAGTCAGGGGGCGCAGAGGAATCAAGGAGGGCAGCAGAATTATCAAGCACAATATAGAAACAACAATGCACCTCTTCCCCCACCATCACCCAACATTGAGGAGATGTTCAAGACAATGATATTTAACCAAGCACAATTGAAGGCTGACTATGTGAAATTGGCAGCCGAGGTGAGGAACAACCAGTTAGCTACTAAGGCACTTGAATATCAATTTGGGCAATTTGCTGGAGCCCAAAACACCAGGCCTAGAGGAGGACTTCCGAGCGACACAGATCCCAACCCCAAGCAGGTGAATGCGGTGACCACAAGGAGTGGTTTGCAGCTTAAAGAGGTGGAACCAGAAAGACCACCTCAACAATCGGGAGCAGCAGAAGTTGAGAGGGAGCAAAGTGATGAGAGAGGGAAGAAAAAGGAAGCTGAATCAGAAAGACCACCACCCCCGTTCCCTCAAAGATTAAAGAAACACAAGGAGGAGGCGTGTTTCAAGAAATTCATGGAGGTGCTGAAACAGGTACATATTAACTTACCTCTTGTTGATGTTTTGCAGGGAGTGCCGAAGTATGCAAAGTACATTAAGGACATCGTGGCGAACAAAAGTCGATTGACTGAGTATGCTACGGTAGCTTTCATGGAGGAGTGCACTTCCCGGATACAAAACCGATTGCCCACAAAGCTCAAAGATCCTAGGAGCTTTACTATACAAATTACAATTGGGCAGAGTATCCGAGCTCGCGGATTATGTGATTTGGGAGCGAGCATTAATTTGATGCCGTCATCTGTATTCAAGAAGTTGGGTGTAGGGAGTCCTAGACCAACAACAGTAATCTTACAACTAGCGGATCGGTCCTTAGCCAGACCTGATGGCATTGTGGAGGATGTGCTGGTGCAAGTGGGCTCCCTTATCTTCCCGGTAGATTTCGTCGTGCTGGATTTTGAGCCAGACACGGAAGTCCCATTTATTTTGGAATGTCACTTCTTGGCGACTGGGAAAGCGCTGATTGATGTAGCTGCAGGGCAGCTAACCATGCGAGCACATGACAAGGTGGAAGTGTTTGATGTGTACAAGGCCACCAAGCTCCCGACTGTGTACGAGGAACTCTCGGTGATCAACGTGATTGATCGAGCTGATGATGCTCAGATAGTTGAATCACGAGAGTTAATGGGAAAACCACTGGAGCGATGTAAGCACTACTGGGGTGAGGACGGTGGTCGAGAGAAAACATCCGTCACCCTAGAAGATGACTGAGCTGAATGACGTCGAGCCGCGATGGTAAATCAGGCACTGCACGGGAGGCAACCCGTGAAATTTTTCTTTGTAAAACGTGAATAGATTTCTTTTTCTTTTTCTTTTTTTTTGATTAACAACAAAATTGTTAGTTTTATTTTTATTCTTATCTTTATTTTTATTGAATCTGATAATTCTAACCAATTTCTTATCGTAAGATGTAATTTCAGGTTGAACGGAGGGTAAACATGCAAGGAATCACAAAGGAAAATCCGAGGTATGAAAAATAATAAAAAGTGGAAAAACAGTGAGCCAGGGTGATGGCTCCGTGTCACGGAGTAGGACCTCTGCATTACCCTCCGTGACACGTTGAAGGTAATTCTGGAATTTTTACAAATTCCAGAACACCTACGCGATGGCTCCGTGTCACGGAGGGCATGCTCCGCATTACCCTCCGTGACACGTTGAGGTGTATATCGCGACGGGTCACACCGTGTCGCGGGGTGACCCGCGCAAAATTCCTACTTTTTAACCCCGATCCCCCCTCATTTTTCCTCATTTTACATACTCTCTACGACCAACATCCCAAAAACCCCTTCCCCCTCAACGTGACATGGACTTAGGCCCATAATTTCATCAAGTTTTCGTCATTTCTTCGAATTCAAGGTATGTTCTTCAACTCTATCTCAATTCTTGTCGAATTTTTTCAATGTTGAACATGTGACATGAGCAAAACTTGCCCTAAGTAGAAATTAAGCTTAAATTCAATTGAATTATTGTTGATTGATGTTCGGAGTAACGGTGTGATTTCTTGAACTCGATAATTACATAGCTTAATCGAATTTTTTTGATAAAATCATAGCTAGGGCTTGACTTTGAGTTTGAAATGGAAAAAATGAGTTGAACTAGTGAAATTCATGTTGGGTTGTACATGTTGAGTGAGATGAGTCAATTGTGCTAACTGTAACTATACTAAAAGACCGACGGATTCTCGGGTTAAGGAAATATCGGAAATTGCATGAAATGGGTGAATTGTATAGGATCATGTAGTTAAAATTTTTCTTTTGTTTCTCCTTGCTAAGTGCTATGGGATAAAATGTTATCAATAGGTAAGGATTGTGGTTAGCTGTACGAAGTTTGAGTAGTACATGTAATATATATCGCCGAATTCTCCCAAGGCACTAATCATATTTGTTATGTTGTGTTGTTTGTTTGTGTAAATAAAGACGATCTTGCCTTAATGTTGTAATTTTGGCTAAAGACTAAGTGTGGGGTAGCCTAGCTTAACCCAACCTTAGTCGAAGCTAATTTTAATTGGCTTAATATTGAACTTGTCTGTGTGTTTGAGAGGTACAATGGCAAGCAGGCAAGACAAGGGAAAAGGCGCATCAACATCTGGCGCCGGAAGAAAAAGAATCAGTCTGGGCACAGCGGTCCCAGCAGCACCAGCAGTTCCACGCGGCCAACGCCGTCAATACGGAACCAGGTGGGTGACAGAGGAGGGGAAGAAATGGTACGCAAAGCACAAGGAGAGCAAGTACTTCCCCGAGGAACACATAGCAAGGGAACCGTTGGCACAGGAGTTCCCCAGGATTGTCCATAGGATCAAGGCAGCTGGGCTGAACTTCATCTTTGAAGAGCCCAAGGAATGCAACTTGCACTTGATTCGGGAATTCTACGCCAACTGGAACCCGACTCTCAGAAGTCACACCATCAAAACAAGGGGGCAAATAGTCACTTTTGAGCCCCACCACCTCAATGCTATCCTAGGGGCGTGGGACACAGACGCCCATGTGCTTCGACAGCTGAATATCACTCCACCATACGCGGACATCAGACGCACTTTGTGTGGAACTCGATCAACAGCTCGGTGGAGCAGACACAAGGAGAGGGGCAACCATCAGACCTTGCCTTACTCACAGATGAACAGGGAAGCCAGAATATGGCTGAAAATTATTTGTTCCTGCCTAATCCCGGGGGTGCATATGACGGATGTAACCCGGGATCATGTATGCTTGGTGTACGCCCTGATGAAAGGGCTAGAAATCAATGTGGGGGCGGTGATTATCTCCGCCATGAAGAGCGCCCGGTTGCATCAAGGGCACATATATGGATTTGGTGGACTACTCACCACGTTCCTGAGGGGCCTGGATATTGAGGAAGAGGCCCTTGACTACATCCCGCAGATGGAGCGGCGGGCCTTAGATGTCACTAAAACTAAGGCACCCGACACCACCCATGGGCCAGTTCTTACACTAGCCGAGCGACATGCTCGGGATGATTAGTACATGGCTCGCATGTATGGGATGAAGATGCTCTAGCTGCGAATAGGCGGGAGGCCGGCAATAGAAGAGGAGCTGTGGCAGCTCGAGCTAGACTACCCTTTTGGCGAAAATGCCAGGGTTCTATGCCGAGTGGGCCAGCTTTTGTAGAGCCCACAGATGATGATGTCCCCACAGATGAGGAGACACATCGAGAGGACTCCGATGTGGAGTCCGATGATGATGATGGGGGCGATTCAGACATGGGAGACGAGGCAGCAACACCTGATGAAGAAGTGGAGTATTTTGATTGATCAGGGAGTTCCACCACCCAATTTTTATGCTATGTTAATTTTTATGAACACTGGGGACAGTGTTCGATATAAGTTTGGGGTGGGAGTAGTTAGGTGCTGGTTGTGTTGTTGTTTATGTTTCTGTTCTATTGTTGTGCCTGTGGAAAAATGTTGTGACCCTGTGATTGTGATGTTTCTGTTCTGTATTGTAATTAAATGTGAAGCTGTTGTGTGCTGCTAAATGTTGCTAGCTGATTTTGTACATATTTTTTGTTTTATCGAAATGATCGATATTTTTAAATTTTTTTTCAATTCTTGGGTTTCTCGGCATTTGTTTTCGGTTCTTTTACCGAGATTGGTCCCATTGAACCGAAGTCTTAGTTAGTGACTGTTCCCTATGATGGATGGATGATGATCGTCTTAAGGGAAATGTAGTCGTTAGGAGTAGATTTTTTTTTTAGTTATTTTTCAGTTATTTTCTTTTGTGGGTTGCATGCCAAAACCTGTAGTTACTTTATGGTTGCGGAATTCTGGTTGCGTGTTGTACATGATATCTGAAATGCAAAGGTGATTCGAATGAAAGCATGCAACTCTGTAAATATGTTGAGATACCTAGGCCATAGAGTCGATTCAGTGTGATTGAGGCTTAATTTTGAATTCTTGTAATTAGCTGATTGAAGAGTCTGTGAATATGTCTTGAATTGAGCATGTGCAATAAGTGTGGGGTGAGGTTTTGTTTATTCCATGCTATTATGAAATGACTAGAACTTGCCTGGTGTGTGTACGAAACGAAATGAAGGACGTGTATTGTAGGAAAGGATGTAGGCATTTCTTTGTTTTCAACCGAAAGTTTCTCTTTTTCATTATTGTACCCACCTTGATTGTACACCCTAGTTAGCCCGTTGAGCCTTTAGCCTATTATTTTTTTCTTTTGTCAAAAATGTGTAAACCGAGCTTAACCCTTTCTTTTCATTAGCTGTAAATTTGATCCAAAACTCTTAAGCGCTTAAGAAGAGGTAATAATTTTCCCAAAGTGTCAAAGAGTGAGAATGGTGAAAAGAAAAGAAAAGCAAAGTGATGAAAGGAAAGAAAAGGTTGAAGGTGCACTTTTTATAAATAAAATATAATGAAGATGTATGAATACTCTTCGTGATTGAGTCAAGTGTGCTTAATGAGATGGGTCAAAATAAAGACAAACTTCAAGAATGGGAGGATGAAGGAAGAAACAATGCCCATGAGCTTGATGGGATGTATTGAAAAAGCGCTTAAGGATGCTAGTGGCTATTATTGGCTAGCCCAGTATTTACTAGTTCTGTAGCTTACATTACAACCCGTTAAAGTCCTACGTGATCTTACATCACACTTCCTTATATTAGTGGAGTAATACACTAAAGGCAAGCCTATGGTTCGGGGCTTGATGCATGTGAATTCTTTTGGGAGAGAGAGTGAAATTGTTTATATGCCCCTGCATGTAATCGTTTGAGTTCATGTGATTAAAAAGGGGAAAATTCTCTTGGGTTGTGAGGGCACATGCTTGATGAGAGATTAAATTTCATGTCGGATATCTTGATCAGCTGATTTGCAGGAGTTTGCCAATATCGAGAGTCGATTTTTAAGTCTAAGAGGTCTTGATGTGTTGAAGGTCATTGCATTGATAGGACCATGCATGTTTTCTTGATGATTTGCTGTATTAAATAATTGGAGTGACCATAGCCTGAATTGTCGAACCAAAGTAGCCAGGATGGGGTGTCAATTGCTTGAGGTGTAAGATTATTGTTCGGGGACAAACAAGGATTTATGTGTGGGGTAAGTGATCTTGGGCAAATTTATATGCCCAAGTGATACTCAAAGGTGTCATTTTAGCCTTGTTTATCTATCAATGTTTATACGTTCTCATGTGATTGATAATAAAATGTGAATTTATACTAACCAACATGATTAGCGTTGTTTTGCAGGTGAAATATAATTTTGGGAAGCTAAAATGCGTGTTGGGAGAGATCGGGGTTGGACTCGAATGTTAGCAAGGGAAAAAGCACTTGAAGGCACAAATTAAAGGGGCTCCGCGATGGAGCTGTGTCACACTGCAATCGCGGATGCCTTCTGCCTGGATAGGGATTTTTTGGCCAAAATCCAGTGAGGGTGCGCGTTGGGGCCGTGGCACATTGGCCTAGCCCCGCGTTGCACGCCGTGCCACGTTAGGCCTTATTATCTGGACACTTAATTTCCAGTAAGGGTCCGCGTCAGTGGCGTGTCACGGAAGCAGTGCTCCGCGATGCACTCCGTGACACGTTGCTTGTTATTTCGGGAAAAATTCCCACTAGTATAAATAGAACACTTAGGTTCATTTTTAATTATTCTGACTTGGTGGAGCAAGAACGTGGGTTACAGGAAGTTGAGGGGACGAAATTGTCAGGGTTTTTCTCTATCTCCTTCTTCTTTAATTCAATTGCTTGTATGTTTAAAACTCATTTAACGATGTTTAATCCATAAATGAGTGGCTAATTCCTCTTCTTGCTGAGGTTAAGAACAATTGTATTGAAATGTAGTTATTGATCAATTGGGTTTTTCATCTTTTCTTCCATGGTTGTTCTATTGATTCTTGTTCTTACTGCATTAATGTGTGGCCAGCATTAATGTACATCTAAAAAGTTCGGTTTCACTCGAGAGAGCAAGAAATTGGAAAGTTGTGAATCAATAGGATATGATCTTTTCTTAGTTTAGGAAAATTCAGAATTGATTTACCTTCAGGATAGAAATATACCTGAAAGTCGTATTAGCCAATTAAGGAATCGGTTTTGTATGGCTAGAACATGAATTTCGTTTAATCACAGAAATGTAGGTGGACGGTTCATGATTCTTAAGTTGGGTTAAATACGAGAGTTTTAATCCATTGGCAATAATTCTTGACTAGCAACCGGAGGAAAGATTAACCAAACATTGTATTGATAATTAGTTTCTATACATGTTCATTTAGCCTCAGCATGCTCACATTCATAGTTCAGACTCACATTAGATATTTGTTTTACACTTAGCATACAATTAGAAATCAAAATATCAAACTCTTCTTTGCACTGTTGTCTTCATTTTTAGAGTAAGTATAGTAACACTTAAGTATTTTGTTACCTTATCCCAGTCCCTGTGGGATCGATACTTGGCTTACTTAAGCCACTTTACTACTTGTTCAACAACATGCACTTGCGTGTAGTAAATACCCCAGAGAGACCGCGAACAGTAGATCAGATGACTATGTCAGCTCATTTTCTTCTAGTTAAAACCACCGACTCAGCTGAGGACTATGCTAGACTTTATATCCGAGAATTAGTAAGACTTCATGGGGTGCCCGTATCCATCATTTTAGACAGAGGTACCCAGTTCACCTCTCACTTCTGGAAGTCATTTCAAAAGGGACTTGGCACTCAAGTCAAGCTCAATATTGCTTTTCACCCAGAGACAGATGAGCAAGCTGAGTGTACTATCCGGACTCTAGAAGATATGCTAAGAGCGTGCGCAATCGATTTCAAGGGTAATTGGGATGACCATTTGCCTCTTATCAAGTTTGCATACAACAATAGCTACCACTCTAGCATTCAGATGGACCCATTTAAAACATTATATGAGAGAACGTGTAGATCTCCTATAGGGTGGTTCGAGGTTGGAGAAGCTACCTTGATAGGGCCATACTCAGTTCATGAGGCAATGCAGAAAGTTTAGCTAATCCAAAAAAGATTGAAAACAACTCAGAGCCATCAGAAATCTTATGCAGATGTGCAGAGAAGAGAGTTGGAGTTTGCAGTTGATGATTGAGTTTATCTGAAAATATCACTCATGAAAAGGGTGATGAGATTCAGGAAGAAAGGCAAGCTAAGTCCCAGGTATGTGGGACCTTATAGAATTCTGAGGCGTATTGGCAATGTGGTATACGAGCTAGAACCACCTTCGGAGTTAGCGATTGTGCACCCAGTCTTCCATGTGTCACTTTTGAAGAAGTGCATCAGAGACCCAACCTCATTTGTGCCATTGGGCAGTGTGGAAATAAAACATAGCCTCTCAAATGAGGAAGTACCAGTCCAGATCCTTCACCGGCAGGTGCGTAAGCTGAGGAACAAGGAAATAGTTTCAGTCAAGGTCTTATGGAGAAATCATCAGGTTGAGGGAGCTACGTGGGAGGCCAAAGCAGATATGATGGCCAAATACCCGCACTTTTTCCCGACCGGCTCCAGCACAACTTGAGATATTAGTTTTCACCATAGAACTCAATTTAGTTTTCATAACTCAATTTAGTTGTTTAAGTCTCATTTATGTTTTTGAATGTATGTATGATAAGTAAACTTAGTTCCGATATGTATTTTTGAAATGGAGATAGTCATTCTGGCAATGTTGGAGTTAAATGAGTAGTATTTGAAGATATTGATTGTTATTTTCTACTTCCTGTATGTTTCCTAATATTCGAGGATGAATGTTTACAAGGGGGAGATATTGTAACACCCCGAAAACTCAAAATCCAATTCTGGGGCATAAAGCAGGAAATCTGAAAAAATGCAGAAATGTTGCAGAACGACCCACTCAACGAGTCGTTAAGGGACCCAACGGCTCGTTAGGCCAACCTTGAGAAGGATGCCTAAGAAAAATTAGTGTTCCCAACGGGCGACCTCACGAGTCGTGGTCAGGTCCCACAACTCATTGAGTCACTTGTTGTTAGGCCAGAATCCAGAAACTTGAGAAGTTGGCAGTGTTCTTGATGGGTGGTTGCCACGAGTCGTCATCAATATGAATGACTCGTTGAGTGACCCATTACCAGCCTTGTATTATTTTCACAGGGGGTGAGACAGTGTGGTCAACGACTGGTGACCACGAGTTGTGTCCAGTGACCATGACTCGTTAAGTCACTCGTGGTCACCCACTGAAGATTCCAGGCAGTGTACCTGGCGGGCATGACCATGAGTCATTTTTAGACTCCACGACTCTTTAGGTCACCTGTTAGGGACACCGACAGTTTTTCCGAACGAATGCCTAAGGGCTCTTTAGTAATTTCCTACCCTCTTAAGGTCTATACCACGTCATTTTAAGTGTAAATTCAGACTTATTAGAGGGTTGGGACGGTTCCTTCCCTCAGTCTCACGTTATTTCTCAGAAAATCATTGAAGGTTCTCTCAAGAAACTCTCAACCAAGCGTAGGATTTTCCTCCCTTTGCAGCACTTCAAGTCTCCTTCTTCAAGAAATCTTAACTCAGGTATGTGGGGTTTTAGCAAGGGGATTGTTCTTCCCTTGCGTCCCCAAAACCCTCCTCGATTTCCTCTATTAGTTTTGAGCCTTTGTTTTCGAGTATGAAAATAATTCATTTTTATTTTTCGTTGATTCCACTTAGAACGTTGTTCATGTATATTGTTGATATGATTCCCATCAGTTTTTACTTAAATTATCGAGGTTCTTGAGATAGTGAATTTAAGCCCTAACTTTCAAGTAATGACTCTTCTTTTTAAATCCCATCTAGTGAATGAATAATGTTTTGGGCTGAATTTCCTAGAAATTCTTACTATATATTTGTGGAGCGATTGTCTCATTGATAACAATGATTTAGTTTTGATAGATGAGATTTCTTTAATTCTTGAATTGCTTCCATATTATGAAATTTTTGTAATTGTTGTGATAAGTTGAGTTCTCTTTTAACTGCAAGTAGTTTAGACTTAGAACGTAAAGTCTCCTCTGAATCTTTCAGAAAATTGTCAACTGATCAGTTTGACTTTAGTCTTATTTCTAGGTGTTAGTGGTGCCTCTCAGTTTATCAGAATCATACATAGATTATATTTTTGGTCCGTTAGGTGGTCATGACATTCTAGCATGCAACTCTAACCAACCCTAGACACCGGTTCAGTTACAGCTTGTTCTTAGATGGTTATGACGCTTCCAGAAAAGCAACTCTGACCAGTCAAGAACCCAGTTTTAGAATCTTGTCTGATAAGACTCTCAGGGTACGTGCAGTTATACGTCTCTGACTAGTCTTGGACCCCAGTTTGAGCTATCAGCTTAGTAGTTCAGTTTAGGTTTTCCAATGGGAGTAGAACTTAGCACCGAGCGGGCCAGGGTCCAGCGCACCCAAGTTCCCAAAACTATGTTGCTAGTGTAGGTTGTAGTATTACTTGGCCTGATTGTCCCCATACTTCTGTGGTCACTCAGTTCATGCCTTTATACCCTGGCAAGTATATTGGTCCTATCGGTGGGGTGTATACATCGGACTCTATGTATAGATCACGTGGTTATATGTCAGTTATAGACTCTCCCACTAGTCAGTCCAGTCCAGTCGAGTTTCAGAATAAGCAGCTTAGTTCAGTTCTAGCCTCAGTTTAACTCAGTTCAGTACAGTATCTCAAATTCAATGTTTCAGACTTAGGGCATGTCCTTGACCATCACATAGGGTCATCTTGACCATTTCAGATTATATCAGTAGTTCAGTTTAGCTTACTTGTTGGTCATTGCGTGTCATTTCAGTTCAGACTTTACATTCAGTTATGTTTCTCCCACTTACTCAGTATATTCAAAGTACTGACGCATACTTTTATGTTGTTTCATTTTATGATACAGCTGCAGGTTCTCAGACTCAGCATCGTTAGTTGTCGCAGATCAGATTCTCTGCCTCAGCTGTGAAGTGTGAGTCCTTATCATCCAAGGGAATTATTTCTTCCTTTCAGTCATTTATTAGTTTCAGTTAGACTTTGAGTTAGCTGGGGGCTTGTCCCAGCAACTCCTCAGTTAGATGTCTTTCAGACATACATGATTTTCAGATTTATCAGTATCATTCAAGTGTTTTGAACTTTATGTTCTCAGACTTGTTATTTTTCATAAATGCTTTATGTTATCACTTTAAAGTTTTGATGTGCATAATTTCTCAGAATGTTAGTGAATGATAGACCAAGGGTTGACTTGGGATCACTTGTGGCTGCAAGTACCGTGTTACACCCAGGGTGTAGGCTTTGGCCGTGACACTCTCATTGCCTACAATAACAATTACCACACAAGCATTAGATGGCTCCATTTGACGCTCTTTATAGGAAGAGATATAGATCACCTATTGGATGGTTTGAGGTAGCAAAGGCTATGTTATAGGGCTAGATTTAGTTTATGAGGATATTAAGGAAGTTCAGCTTATCAGAGAGGCTGAAAACAACTTAGAGGCATCAGAAATCTTATAGAGATATAAGGAAGAGAGAGCTTGAGTTTGCATTTGATAATTGGGTATTTATAAAGGTGTCGCCCATGAAGAGGATGATGAGGTTTGGAAAGAAGGGGAAGCTTAGTCCCCAGTATGTTGGTCCTTACAATATTTTGATGCACATTGTCAATATGGCTTATGAGTTGGAGTTGCTCGTAGAGTTAGCATCAGTGCATCCGATTTTCCATTTGTCATTGTTGAAAAAGTGCCTTGGCGATCCAACTCTAGTTGTACTTGTAGAGAGTGTTGATGTGAATGTTAGCGTCACCTATGAGAAAGTTCCAATAGATATTCTTGACTGTTCGGAAGTCGAGGAACAAGGAAGTCACTTCAGTGAAAGTCCTTTGGAGGAATCAACTTGTAGAGGGAGCCACTTGGGAAGCCGATTCAGAAATGATGGTAGTGTATCCTAACTTCTTCCCTTCTAGCCCAATTCCAACATGAGGTACTAGTTACCTCCTGAGTACTCTATTCAGTTTCATGTCAAGTTCAGGTCTCTCAGTCCCTTTCATGTCTTAGTATGCATGCATGTTTAATGAACTCCGTTCAGTACATGTATCTCAATTCAGAGTTAGTTACTCCATCAGTATTCAGTGTAGCTTTCATTTTTGGGATTGTAGCTCTTTTTCATTACCTTTTCAACTGTGTTAGTTTCCATTCGAGGATGAATGTTCCTAAGGGGGAGATAATATAACACCCAAAAGTCCCTAAGGTTAGACCCTAGAGTTGAAGTATGAACCAGCAGCAAAGCTAGAATTTCCCCTCTGTATGACTCCTGACATGAAGGTACGAACCATACCAAGACCGTAGCAAGGAGTCCAGTGAATCAGTAAAATTTTCCATGAAACCACGACAGGATCCCATGATTCGTACTTGTATTGTACGGTTCATACTGAGAAGTCATGGGAAAGGGTTCAGAGGAGTGCTTAGGGATCTTTAGGTAACCACGAGCAATTGTATGACCTGTGGTAAGTTAGTACGGATCATGATGATGGTACAACGATTAACCAAAGGTAGGATCAGTAATAATGAGATGCAGTACGCATCGTGGTAAGGACCTACGGAACGTAGGCTGAGTCATGGTCACTGGCGGGCAGATTTTAAGTGCGATTTCCTAAGGATATTTTTGTAACTTCTTATGCTTTTAACACCTAAACTAGGTCATTTTAGGTTTACTAAGAGGGGTAATTAAGGGATAACAAATCCTAAACCCTCATTACTCTCCTTATGTTGTAGATTGAAAATCAAATTCTATTTAGGTTCTCAAGAAACTAGGGTTCTTCTTCTTTAATTCTCTTGGGTCTCAAGTCTAAGAAAGAATTCATCAAAGCTCAGGTATGTGGGGTTATGAATGGGGGGTTTTTTCCACCCTCATGTCCAATCTCAAGTTTAATTCCATGATTTCAAATCGTTCAAGTCTCCAATTATGATTTTCATAAATTTCTAAGGTTGGCTTTCTATGAATCTCTCATGAATTTGATTCTCTCATGCTTCTATCTACGATTTATGATTATGATCACATGATTTCTATGGAAAATCTATCATGACTATATTTTCAAGTTAACATGAATTACTCAAGTATGCATGAATTTCATTAATTTTAAGTTATGTATCAAGACTGAAATTTTCAGCATTGTTTTCATGCCTAGTTCACGTATATCAAGGAATCTATATATTCACCAAGTTTTTAAACTAGTCCACTTAAAACCCATGTTTCATGTATGATTATGAGCACTATGCATGATTTTGGGAGTAGTATTTAACATCGAGTAAGCCGGGGTTCAGCGCACCCAGGTCTCAAAACTATGTGCCACCGTAGGATGGGGGTCCTCACTAATTGAGAATGTCTCCCTTGCCTCTATCCTAAGGAGTCCTTGTTTGTTGAGTGTGCCTTCCCTACGCTACTAGGCTCATATGTGATATCATGCCTTTATGGTTCTTACCCTTGGAAAGGCATGGACATCCTCCCAACTAGGGTTACAGGTTGGGCTCCACGACGCTTACTTGGAGTATGTCGGTTATGAGAATCCCCCACTGTTCCTCTTGTTTCATATTTACTCATGTTCAAGATTTACGATATAATTTTTTGTAGTAGTTTGACCCATTGATCAGCTTATGAGTTTACTTATGATTTCAACCATGATTAGCTTTATGATATTGTTTTGAGAACCTTGGGTATTATTATACTATAGCTTATGATGAACAACTCATGTTTTATGACTATCTCACAATTATAATTTACAACATGTTATCTTTACTCTCATGTTTTACTTAATCTCTATAGTCAGTATATTCAAAGTACTGATGACATATTTTTGTGCTATATCATCTCGTGATATAGATTCAGGTGATCAATCTCAGCCCTGCCACTAGATTCGATCTTGCTCCAGATTCAACTCAGTCTAAGTGAGTCCTGATCATCTGAGGACGTCATTTTTGATTCATGTCTTTTTATATCATTTTAGTTTTCAGACTCAGTAGAGCTAGTTGGGGGGTTTGTCCCATCATCTCATCTTATGATTAGAGGCTTTTCAAATGCTGATGTATAGATGATCAACGGTTTAGATATGTTGCCCCAACTTATAAATTATATGATATCTTAGTCTTCCGCTTATGCCATATGTTATGACCGTTTTTGCTTAGGGTATGCTTATGTTATGCATGTACCATGGGTTTTCTTGGAGCCATTCGTGGCCCTAGGTCTCGTGTTATGTTCGGGGTCTATTGATCTTGGGCATATTTACATGCTCAAGTTGTCACACCCCGCCTTGGGGGGGTACGACTGGCACCTGGTGCCCTACTAACACCTGACCTGCTAGACTGTTAAGCCTGGGTGCGTCTGGCGCCTGGCTGGCTCTAACTCAGATTTCTGGAAATAAAGGGCTATATAACGGCTGTAAATATAGCCCCCGGCCCATTGGCCTATCGCCTGTTGTACCTGCACTACCAGCTGACCAGAAACATAGTAATTCAGGGAAACCTATGCGGGCCGACAAGGCCACCATGCTGTCTAGTTATCTATAACTCAAACATAGCATACTAAGAAGCTACGTGACCGGCAAGGTCACCACTACTGGCGAACTATGGCCCCACACGGCCATTACAAAAGAAAGAAAGAGTAAAGGCAACTATACAACTGCACGACCTCACACGACCGGCTCATCTGACCACAGGGAATATAAACAGACTGCAAGCCTCTAGGAAAGATAATAGAAATGATCGGGACAGGGCCCCGACCTACCCGTACTGTACAACAAAAAGAACTGGACTACACCTCTAGAAATTCAGTCTCCGGATGACAGGAGCTGAATACTCAACCGCTGATGGGGATCACGTGGTATCGCCTGCTCGTCTATGGTTACCTGCAGGCAAGTAATGCAGCGCCCCACTGGGCGTCAGTACCGCTGGTACTGAGAATGTAAAGCAAACTGAATACAGCTGAATACAAGTAATATAACTAAAAATTTTGAATAGTATGAGATAACTGAATCTGTAAGAACTGAAGGGATATCTGAAATCAATAACATAACTGTCAAAACTGAAACAAGAAGGAGTAGATAACTGTCTGATGGTGTAGATCATACCTGTTCTTAATCATACTGAAGGGAGTAGGAATCATACCTGGAGACGTATCATTCTACAACTAATCTGCTCGTATCTACTATAATATAGCATAACATACATAACATAACATGGCATACACAACCTTACCCGGCCCCATAAGCCGGGAGGTACAATCAACACAGAATCTATACCCCTACCCCGGTCAACCCATCTCCTATACTGGCTGTAAGCATCCTGTCGGTTCCCTGGGTATGCACTTGGGCTCGCTGAGCCCCTGACTATAACTGCATCTGAGTCCGGAGGACTCCTGAATCTGCACCCGGGCGTATTCGCTCGACTGGGGTGTGTAAGGGCCGATCAAGGCACAAATATGGGGAAAACTGGCATCCCATCTTCGTCCCCTGGCGGGATGGCATGCCACTCCATAGAGTGACGTATCCTCATCCTCTGGCGGACGAGTCGATACAGCTATTAACCCTGGGCAGTCATGGATGCTAGGTAATCCAACCCCAAACAATACAACGGTCTCAACTGGTAATACTATCTGTGTATCTCACATGCTGAGGCTACTAGGGGTAAAGTATCATATATATATTACATGCTGGGCTAATGATAGTAATCTGTACGTATTTAATACGTGCTGAGGCAGGTAAAGATATATAAGTATGAATATAGTCTCCTGCCGAGCTGTACTGAGCAAATGCTATATAAGGTAATGTTTCTGCTGAAAATTCTGCTGTTTACTAGGTTTCTGTATACACTATATGCTGGACTAATGACAGAAATAAGTACATACTTAATACATGCTGAGGCTGGAAGTACTATATGTGTATGTACGAATATAGTCTTTCTGCTGAACTATGCTGTATACTAATTTTCTATAGTAACCTGATTTACTATTCCTGACATGCTTTCCGGACTTCATTTTAGCCTGCTATTCTATTTCTGAAGGGCATTACGGGTACTGTACTACTCCGCGGGGTTTCAGCTGAACACAACAATATCTTAACATGGCATATTACATCACACACTGAATATACTGGGCAATCTCTAACGCTTGCGTTAGAATCTATATCATACTGATAGGTTTCATACACGTTACAACCCAATGTTTCTCACATCGTACCAACATTCATAATAACGCAATACTCGACTTCTGAACATTCTACTGGTCCGTAATTTATTACGCTATACTAATATTACTTAACTTGCCGAAGGAAACTAACTTTACATACCTTATCTTCGACTATTCGTCCGTCGGACGAGACTCGGCCGGTACTTCAACTATTTTCTCCCAACTGCATTCATAAACACGTCAATCAATACTAAATACAATGCTATTGTAAAGAGCGACGTTACTTTCAATTTAATTTATAGCCTAAACTTAGGCTTATCGAAAGACGGTCAAAAACTCTCTATTTTCCAGCGGCCCAGAAGGGAGAAATATTTACTTCTCAACTAGGAACATATAGACATAAATTTGGAGCAATTCTACTTACTTTAGTTCGGCGGCTCGCCGATTCGTCGGCCGTATTTCGCAAAACTAACTCCGTAGAAATGCTCTCTGCTGCTAAATACCTTGGTATCTAGGATTAATTTGGGTTTGGGCAGCGTTTGGCAGCGTAATCGGACGAGAATATTTAATTTTCCTACGTTTCTCTCTGCTTGCTGCGTTTCTGGAAATTTCACTGATAAGAAATAATTTTTCAACTGAAGTGAGGCTTATATACTTGGGCCTGAACCTGAGCAACGTGTCACGGAGCCATCGCGGAGGCCTCACCTCCGTGACACGCTGCCATCGCGGAGGGGCTCTGCCTCGGCTCCTCCCGCGATGGTTCGACGGGTTTCTCGTCCGATCTTTTCCTGGACCTTTCCCTAGCACGTATGGCTTTCAAATATGTTTAACCAACGTGCGAATAGGTCATCTAAGTACCAGGAATTCTACGGGGTATAACACAAGTGCTTTTTTATACCGTAGTTTGAGTCATGTTTATTGATTAAATTAAGTATATTCTAATGTAATTTTGTATATATGCATGCATGAATTGATATATGCGATTAGTCCAATTTTTGTAGGTAAAATATGCTAAGGATGGGA
Organism: Datura wrightii; assembly: GCA_035772735.1. Classification (NCBI taxonomy): domain Eukaryota; kingdom Viridiplantae; phylum Streptophyta; class Magnoliopsida; order Solanales; family Solanaceae; genus Datura; species Datura wrightii. The sequence goes on along the minus strand of JASDFA010000008.1, from coordinate 7,554,136 downwards.
TTATTGTGAAGTTACATAAGCAAGGAGGAAGCTCAGAATGAATGAAAAAGAAGAAGCATGAAGATAGTAAGAGGAGTAGGTTGCCGCACAATGACAGCGTACCATGCCAAAAACTTGGCGCGTCTAGGTCGTGCCACATCAGGCGAGGGGCGTGACCAGCGCCATGTAACACATGCGTGTGCGCATGATGGGAAAGGGAGGCAGTGTACTTGCACGTCACAAGTGTGCTACACTAGGCACTACTGCGTGTTAAAGCGGTGCTACACCGGCCATGCTCTGCGCCAGCGTCTGTGCCATGCCGATGCGACCTTGCTGCAATGCATTTCCAAGCGCCAAGCCAGTACACATCGCGACAGGGGCCATGCCACGCTACTTGGTTGGCTCGACCAGCAGCGTGTCACAGAGGCATATGTCCAAGGGAAAATTTTAATTATTTATAATAGTGGACTTAGTTATATTTATCATTTCATCAAATATTATTTTCTGGAAATGGCAGAAAAGGAAGGAGAGAAAAAAGACTCTACCTAGGGTTCGAATTTCTTCCATTGTTTGCTCTTGTTTTTACATGAATTGTAATTGTATTATGAATTTTTGTGTTAGCATGAGTGGCTAAGACCCTTCTTCTAGGCTTGAGGACACAAAACATGAACATATTTGTTTAATTCTATTTTGGTTCAAGTTCTTCATTATAGTTTGTCTTGCATTCTTTCTTTTAATCATTTTGATGCTATATTACCGTTAAAATACATGTGTTATTCTTAGGCAAAACTTGAAAGAGAAAACCTAGGTTAGAACTAAGAATACATGAAGTGAGTTCAAGTCTTCAAGACTTGATTCGCGGTTAGGATAGAAATATACCTAATTCACCTTGCTTGGTTATAAAATGGGAAGATAGCTAGACACCTAGGCTGGAATTGTCACATCACCGCTCTTTGATGTAGTTGTGAAGCCAAGTTAGATTAAATGGTTAGAGGTTTGAAAGTCCATACTCAAGGGCATTAATCCTGTAAACCACTCCATTTACATAATTACTTATGAATTAGGTTGTCACATCCCCGCTCAGTGATGCAGTTGTGAGGCTTATTCGATTATGTTTAGAGGCCTAAAAGACCATGAATATTGCATTTATCTTGTGACACAACAAATGAAGACGCATACCTGAACCAATTTCAATATAACTTTACGTGATTGTTTGTCTTTAACTCTAGTTGTTTCACGTTATTTTTTATCCAATTACTTTGTGATCGCACTCAGATTTAGTCTCAACAACAAAATCTTGAAAATTAGCACTTTCGAAATTTGATTTAATATTTGAACTTGATAATTCACTTAAAATCCAATCCATGTGGTTTCAAAATCCAGCTCTTAAGATTCACTATATTACTTGCACGACTGCATGTGCTTGCGCGTGTGCCGGAGCACAATCAAGTTTTTGGCGCCGTTGCCGGGAACTGGAAACATTTGGCAAATTTCTTGTTTTGGTATAGTTTTATATTTTCTTAAGTTTTAAAAGACTTGTTCCCGGTCATCTTATTTTTAGGTAACAATTTTGTCTTTACGGCAAGCTAGCAAGGGATAGAAAACTAGTTGAACCATATCCTAACCTTAAAGAAGGTTGCGACAATTGTGAAGGGAAGGTTCCATACTGTATCCAATCTAGCAGGTTCAACAGGGTGAGGTTTCACCCACAGAGATGGTAGTGAGACCTATTCATGAAGTGGCAATCCCACTTGCGACCAATGTTACCTCCAGCATCCGCAGACCGGAGCCTGGAGGTAGATTTGAGCTCAAGTAGAACATGGTGCACTTGTTGCACATAAGTGGGTAGTTCACGGGGATGACACATGAGGACCCACAATAGCATCTGCAGAATTTTCTAGAGATCAGTGACACCTTCATCCCTACCGGAGTGTCAACTGATTATTTCAGGCTCACTCTTTTTCCATTTTCATTATTGGGAGAAGCGAAGAGGTGGCTGAAGGAAAAACCACCTAACTCCATCACTACTTGGGATGCAAAGAAGTTCCTAATTAGATTCTTCCCATTTGGCAAGACTACTAAATTGAGGAGTGAAATTTTGAGTTTTAAGCAACGGCCAGATGAGAATTTATACTTGGTGCTCGGTGCTTTGGGGTACGGGTAAAAACCGACACGCAAGTGCACGTGGTCAAACAAGTAATAAAGTGGCTAAGTAGCCAAGTATCGATCCAAGGAGGCTCAAGATATGTAAAATTGCCTAATTTACTATATTTCTATTTAACTTCTAATTATGCTAACAACAACGTACCCAAGAGTAATTGAATTTTTGTTTCTAAACTATATACTACAATTAATACAAACTATTTACTTTTGAATTCAGACAATGGATATGAACATGCCAAGGTTAAGAACAAGTAATGAACTTGATAATCATGATAATTTTGGTTAATTCTCTTCTTCATGTTGCTAGCCAAGAACATTTGCCTAGAAATTAAAACTCTCGTATTTAATTTCACTTTAGAATCATAAACCATCTGTCTACATTTCTGTGATCAAATGCAATTTATGACCTAGCACTACAATTCCGGTTCCTAAATTGACTAATACGGCTTCCAAGTATATTTCTATCAGGAAAGCACATCAAAACCCAATTTTCCCAAATCAAGTTAAGAACAATACCCTATTAATTCACAACTTTTCAATTTCTTGCTCTCTCGAGTGAAATTGGACTTTTTAGATATACATTAATGTTGGCCAATCACTATGCAGTAAAGAACAAGAATTAATAGAACAACATTAAAGAAGAAGAATAAACCAAATCAATGAAAATCAGAATTCATTACACATGTTCAAAACCTCAGCAAGAAAGAGAATTAGCCACTCATTCTTGGATTGATCATCCTAAAATGAGTGTAAATCATACGTACAATTGATAGAAAGAAGAAGGGAAGAGAAGAAATCCCTTAGCTTTTCCAATCTTCAACTGCTACTAACCCACGTTCCTGCTCTCCACTTCTGAACTCAGTCTAAAAACTGAAAAAAACTTAAAATAAACCTAAGTGTGCTATTTATACTAGTGGGAAATTTTTCCCGGAATAACAAGCAACGTGTCACGGAGGCCAACGCGGAGCAATGCCTCCGTGACACGGCGTGGACGCGGACCCTCACTGGAATTTCCAGGGTCCAGTAATTTAACCTCAACGTGGCACGGAGGCCATCGCGGAGGCCTATCTCCGTGCCACGGAGCCGACGCGCATGCACACTGGAAATTGCAAATTTAATTCCTGCTCAGGCAGTGTGCTACCGCGATGGTACCGTGGCACGGAGCCATCGCGGAGCCCCTATAAATCCTGCATTCCCGGGTCTTTTCCACGCTCGCATCCAAGTCCAAATCCGACATAGTTCCAACATGCATTTTAGCTCCTAAAAATCACATTTTCCTGCAAAACAAATGCTAATCATGTTGGTTAGTATAAATTCGCATTTTATTACCAATTACATGATATTATATACACATTGCACAACAAACAAGGTAAAAATGATACGTTTGAGTATCACTTGGGCATATAAATCTGCCCAAGATCACTTACCCCACACTTAAATCCTTGTTCGTCCTCGAACAACACATACACAACTCATGCAAATTACATCCCAACTTTCGTCACTATGGTGCAACAATTTACGCTACGGTCATACCGATTATTCAATTTTTGCAAATCATCAAGAAAACATGCTTGGTCGTACAAGACAATGACCTTAATACATCAAGGCTTCCTAGACTTTTAAGAATTGATTCTTGATATTGGCAAACTCATGCAAATCAACTAATCAAGAAATCCGACACGAAAATCAATCTTTCATCAAGCATGTGCCCTCACAACTCGAGAGAGACTTCCCCTTTATGTTCATGCAACACACAAACATGCAAGTAGGGGCATATAAAAATTAATTTCACTCTCTCCCAAAAGAATTCACATGCATCATGTCATTACCCATAGGCTTGCCCTTAGTGTATTACTCCACTAATATAAAGAAATGCAATGTAGGATCAAATAGGACTTTTAATGGGTTGTAATCGGGCTATGGATCTAGTATGCATATATTGGATTAGCCAATAATAATCGCTAGCATCCTTAAGCGCCTTTTCAACTCATTCCCATCGACTCATGGACATTGTTCCTCTCTTTTCTCTTTTTCTCCCATTCATGCTGGTTTACTTTCATACAACCCATTTCATCAACCACACTTGACACAAAACAGAGGGTTTTCATGTACCCTCAATATCAATTAATTACAACAACTGCCTCTTCAACGTCATCTTTTCTTTCCTCACTTTGCTTTTCTTTTTCTTTTCACTCTTTTCACTCTTTAACACTTTGGGAAACATTTTCTGTTCTTTGTAAGCGCTTAAGAGCTTCTTAAAGACTTTAAGGCTAATGAAAAGAAGGAATAAAGCTTAGTTCATACAATTTTGGACAAAAGAAAGAAATCGGCTAAAGGCTCAACGGGCTGACTAGGGTATACAACATATAAAAAGGTAGAATTTGACAAGAAAAAAAAATGGAAACTATCGGTTAAAACAAAGAAATGCCTACATCCTTTCCAACACTACACCTCCTTCATTTCGCTTCGTATACACACTAGGCAAGTTCTAGACAATTCACAATGACATGGAATAGCAAATCCTCACTTCACACTTCATGCACATGCTCGAATCAAGATGCATTCACAGACTCTTTAATTAGTCAATTACATGAATTCAAGATTAAGCCTCAACCACAATGAACCAAATTCTATAGCCTAGGTAACTCAACATATTTACAGAATTTCATGCTTTCAAACGAATCATTTTCACAATTTGAACATCAATTACAACACGCAATGAAATTTTAGCAACCATAAGCAACTACAGTTCATTGATGCAATCCACCAAAGAAAACTAAAACAACAATTAAAAATCCTACTCCTACCGACTACATTTCCCTTAAGACGGTCATCATCCATCCATCATAGGGAACGGTCACTAACTATGACATCGGTTCAATGGGACTATTCTCGGTAAAAGAACCGAAAACAAACTCCGAGAAACCCAAAAAAAATAAAAATCGAAAAATTTTTTGCAACACATCGATCATTTCGATAGAAAGAAAATATTTACAAGTGCAATATATTTTCGCAAAAATTTTGAAAAATATCGATCATGTCGATAGAGAAAAAACTTATTTACAAAATTTACAAAATATTTACCATTGCAACCATAACTTTCAAAAACACACATCATTAGCCACAAAACAAATATATACGTACATCACAAATCAGTTCACAACAGGGAAGGCACAACATACATAAACAGCAAGGAAAAATTATACAACAATTTAGAGCCTTGACCTAGCACCTAACTACTCCCCACCCCACACTTAAATCGAACACTGTCCCCAGTGTTCACAAAAATACAAAGCACAAAATTTGGGTGGTGGAACTCCCTGCTCAGTCGAAATATTTGACTTCCTCATCCGGTTCTGTAGCCTCGTCGCCCATATCTGAATCAGCTCCATCCTCGTCATCGGACTCCACATCAGAGTCCTCACGACGTGTCTCCTCATCAGTAGGGACATCATCATTTGTCGGCTCCACAAAGGCTGGCCCCACCTTACATAAGGCTCTGGCGTTCTCGCCAAAGGGGTAGTCCAGCTCCAGCTGCCATAACTCCTCCTCGGTGGCTGGTCTCCCACCTATCCGTAGCTGCAGCATCTGCATGCCGAACATACGGGCCATGTACTGATCGTCACAAGCATGTCGCTCGCCCAAAGTCAGCACGGGTCTGTGTGTAGTGTCGGGGGCCTTAGTCTTTGTCACATCAAGGGCCCTCCGCTCCAGCTGCAGAATGTAATCCAAGGCTTCTTCCTCAATGTCGAGGCCTTGGAGGAAGGTGGTGATGAGTCCGCCAAACCCGTATCTGTGACCCTGGTGCAGTCTGGCTCTCTTCATGGCGGATATTATGACCGCCCCAACATTAATCTCAAGCCCTTTCATAAGGGCATACACCAAGCAGACACGGTCCCGGGTCACGTCTGTCATATGAACTCCCAGGATCAAGCACGAACAAACAATTTTTAGCCAGATTCTGGCCTCCCTGTTCATCTGCGAATAGGGCAGAGTCTGGTGGTAACCCCTCTCCTTGTGTCTACTCCATCGGGCTGTGGATCGAGCCCCACACGACGTACGTCTGATGTCGGCGTACGGTGGGGTGATGTTTAGCTGGCGGAGAACGTGGGCGTCTGTGTCCCGCGCTCCAACGATGGCATTCATCTGCTGGGGTTCCAAAGTGACAATCTGCCCTCTGATTTTAATAGTGTGGCTTCTGATGGCCGGGTTCCAATTGGCATAAAATTCCCGGACCAAATGAAGGTTGCACTCCTTGGGCTCCTGAAAAATAAAGCTGAGCCCAGCTGCCTCAATCCTCTGTACAATGCGAGGGAACTCCTGTGCAAGTGGTTCCCTAGCAATATGTTCCTCGGGGAAGTACTTGTTCTCCTTATGCTTTGCGTACCATTTCTTCCCTTCATCGGTGACCCATCGTGTTCCGTATCGGCGGTGTTGGCCGCGCGGAACAGCGGGTGCAGCTGGGACTGCAGTGCCCAGTCTCATCCGTTTCCTTCCGGTGCCTGAGGTAGAAGCACCCTTGCCTTTGTCTTGCCTGCTAGCCATTGTACCTGTCAATTTACACAAACAAGCACACCGTTAAGCTAAATAGTTGTTAGCTTCGGCAATGTTACCTCCAGCATCCGCAGACCGGAGCCTGGAGGTAGATTTGAGCTCAAGTAGAACATGGTGCACTTGTTGCACATAAGTGGGTAGTTCACGGGGATGACACATGAGGACCCACAATAGCATCTGCAGAATTTTCTAGAGATCAGTGACACCTTCATCCCTACCGGAGTGTCAACTGATTATTTCAGGCTCACTCTTTTTCCATTTTCATTATTGGGAGAAGCGAAGAGGTGGCTGAAGGAAAAACCACCTAACTCCATCACTACTTGGGATGCAAAGAAGTTCCTAATTAGATTCTTCCCATTTGGCAAGACTACTAAATTGAGGAGTGAAATTTTGAGTTTTAAGCAACGGCCAGATGAGAATTTATACTTGGTGCTCGGTGCTTTGGGGTACGGGTAAAAATTGACATGCAAGTGCACGTGGTCAAATAAGTAATAAAGTGGCTAAGTAGCCAAGTATCGATCCAAGGAGGCTCAAGATATGTAAAATTGCCTAATTTACTATATTTCTATTTAACTTCTAATTATGCTAACAACAACGTACCCAAGAGTAATTGAATTTTTGTTTCTAAACTATATACTACAATTAATACAAACTATTTACTTTTGAATTCAGACAATGGATATGAACATGCCAAGGTTAAGAACAAGTAATGAACTTGATAATCATGATAATTTTGGTTAATTCTCTTCTTCATGTTGCTAGCCAAGAACATTTGCCTAGAAATTAAAACTCTCGTATTTAATTTCACTTTAGAATCATAAACCATCCGTCTACATTTCTGTGATCAAATGCAATTTATGACCTAGCACTACAATTCCGGTTCCTAAATTGACTAATACGGCTTCCAAGTATATTTCTATCAGGAAAGCACATCAAAACCCAATTTTCCCAAATCAAGTTAAGAACAATACCCTATTAATTCACAATTTTCCAATTTCTTGCTCTCTCGAGTGAAATTCGACTTTTTAGATATACATTAATGTTGGCCAATCACTAATGCAGTAAAGAACAAGAATTAATAGAACAACATTAAAGAAGAAGAATAAACCATATCAATGAAAATCAGAATTCATTACACATGTTCAAAACCTCAGCAAGAAAGAGAATTAGCCACTCATTCTTGGATTGATCATCCTAAAATGAGTGTAAATCATACGTACAATTGATAGATAGAAGAAGGGAAGAGAAGAAATCCCTTAGCTTTTCCAATCATCAACTGCTACTAACCCACGTTCCTGCTCTCCACTTCTGAACTCAGTCTAAAAACTGAAAAAAACTTAAAATAAACCTAAGTGTGCTATTTATACTAGTGGGAAATTTTTCCCGGAATAACAAGCAACGTGTCACGGAGGCCAACGCGGAGCAATGCCTCCGTGACACGGCGTGGACGCGGACCCTCACTGGAATTTCCAGGGTCCAGTAATTTAACCTCAACGTGGCACGGAGGCCATCACGGAGGCCTATCTCCGTGCCACGGAGCTGACGCGCATGCACACTGGAAATTGCAAATTTAATTCCTGCTCAGGCAGTGTGCTACCGCGATGGTAGCGTGGCACGGAGCCATCGCGGAGCCCCTATAAATCCTGCATTCCCGGGTCTTTTCCACGCTCGCATCCAAGTCCAACTCCGATATAGTTCCAACATGCATTTTAGCTCCTAAAAATCACATTTTCCTGCAAAACAAATGCTAATCATGTTGGTTAGTATAAATTCGCATTTTATTACCAATTGAATGATATTATATACACATTGCACAACAAACAAGGTAAAAATGATACGTTTGAGTATCACTTGGGCATATAAATCTGCCCAAGATCACTTGGCTTGGGAGAGATTCAAGTCATTGTTGAGAGATTTTTCCCACCATAAGCAGTCTAATGAAGTTCTAGCCGATACTTTTATGAAAAGTCCTGACCCACACATTAAGATTTTTCTAGACTCTGGATCAGGTGGGCAAGCACTGGAGGAGACTTATGATGAACTGTACACTCTATTGAATAGGATTGCACAAGGAAATTTAGAGTGGCATAGTGAGGCATCCTGGGGAGCGGGCAAGAGAGTAGTTGGGTTGATTGAAGTTGATAGTGTGAATGCCTTGGTAGCCCAGCTAGCATCCTTTCAGCATTAGATGATGAATCAGTTTAGCAAGCTAAGTATGGCACAGCTGCAGGCACAGGTAAATGCAGTGCAACCAGCTCCAAGTTGGTGTGATATATGTGACAACAGCGGGCACGGTGCAAACTCTTACGGAGCAAATCTAGAGTTAGTAAACTTTGTGGGTAATGTGGCAAGAGGCAATCAGAATTATCGGAATACCTACAATTGGAATTGGTAGAATCACCCTAACTTTTCTTGGGGTTGAAATCAAGGGAGTTATCAGTAGCCTCAACAGCAGTACCAACAGTAGAGCAGGCAGTCCTGTGTCCAATCTAGAAACATTGAGGAGATGTTGTAGAAAATCATGGCCAATCAGACTCAGATGGAAGTTGAGTTAAAGAATCAGCAGATGGCCATGAGGAATTTGGAAAAACAAATGGGTCAGAATACAGTTGCTCAGCATAATATCATGCAGGGGGTTTATTCGGTGATACTGATCCAAACCCAAGGTAGGTCATGGCCATCAGTCTGAGGAGTGGCAAACAGTTTGCTGATGCTTCAACAAAGGACAAGAAGAAGTAGGTGCATCTAGAGTTTTTCAGACTTGGTCCATCAGCAAACAAGAGTGTAGAGAAGAAAGTTGCAGCAAACAATTCATAATTAGTGGTGTAGCCAATACAGAGACCACCACCACCATTCCTGTAAAGGCTTCGAAAAAGTAAGAAGGATGACTGTTTCCAGAAGTCCTTTGACATTTTCAAAGAACTTCACATATATATTTGCCTTTTATTGATCTTTTGCAGGGAATACCCAAGTAAGCAAAGTACTTGAAAGATGTGGCCAACAAGATGAGGGTGATGGATTCCAGACTATAGCACTAACTGTGGAGTGTAGTTTCAGGGTAATGAGCAAGATGCCAAAGAAGCATAAAGACCTAGGGAGTATCACCCTTCCCATACAAACATGTGGTAAGGACCTGATGCAGGCCTCTTGTGATCAAGGGGAGGCTATGAACGTGATGCCCTTATCACTGTTCAATACACTTGGTTAGGGAAAACCAAGGCCCACTAGAGTGATGCTGCAGCTGGCTGACAAGTCGAGGGTGGCCCTGGAGGGGATTATTGAGGATCTGTTCATCAAAGTAAGTTCATCATTGTTCGGTGTTTTGGTTGGGTATAAAACTACACGCAAGTGCACGTGGTCGAACAAGTAGTAAAGTGGCTTAAGTAAGCCAAGTATCGATCCCACAGGGACTGGGATGAAGTGCAATCTGCTCAAGTGTACTATATTTCAATTCTAAAAATGCAAACAACAGTGTAACCAAGAGTTTGATATTTTGATTTCTAATAATTATGCTAAGTCTAAAACAATTATCTAATGTGAATCTGAACTATGAATGTGAGCATGCTGAAGTTAAACGAACATGTAATGAAATTAATTGTCGATATAATTTGGTTAGCCTTTTCCTCCGGTTGCTAGTCAAGAATTATTGCCAAGGTATTAAAACTCTCGTATTTAACCCCACTTAAGAATCATGAACCATCCACCTACATTTCTGTGATTAAATGCAATTCATGTTCTAGCCATACAAAACCGATTCCTAAATTGACTAATACGACTTTCAGGTATATTTCTATCCTGAAGGTAAATCAATTCTCAATTTTCCCAAACTAAGAAAGGATCATATCCTATTAATTCACAACTTTCCAATTTCTTGCTCTCTCGAGTGAAACCAGACTTTTTAGATATACATTAACGTAGGCCACACATTAATGCAGTAAGAACAAGAATCAATAGAATAACCATGGAAGAAAAGATGAAAAACCAAAGAATCAATAATCACATTTCATTACAAGTGTTCTTAACCTCATCAAGAAGATGAATTAGCCACTCATTTATGGATTAAACATAGTTAAATGAGTGTTAAACATACAAGCAATTGAATACAAGAAGAAGGAAAGAGAGAAAAACCCTGATAATTTTGTCCCCTCAACTGCCTGTAACCCACGTTCTTGCTTCACCAAGTCAGAATAATGAAAAATGAACCTAAGTGTTCTATTTATACTTGTGGGAATTTTTCCCGCAATAACAAGCAACGTGTCACGGAGTGCATCGCGGAGCACTGCCTCCGTGACACGCCACCGACGCGGACTCTCACTGGAAACTGGGGGTCCAGGGAATAAGGCCCAACGTGGCACGGCGTGCAACGCGGAGCCAGACCACCGTGCCACGGACCCATCGCGAACCCTCACTGGAAATCGGCTGAAAATTCCCTCTCCAGGCAGAAGGCCTCCGGGATGGCAGCGTGACACGGCTCCATCGCGGAGCCCCTTTATTTTGTGCTTTCCATTGCCTCATCCCTTGCTCACATCCGAGTCCAACCCCGATATCTTCCAACATGCATTTTAGCTTCCCGAAATTACATTTTTCCTGCAAAACAATGCTAATCATGTTGGTTAGTATAAATTCACATTTTATTACCAATTACATGAGAATGTATAAACATTGATAGATAAACAAGGCTAAAATGACACCTTTGAGTATCACTTGGGCATATAAATTTTCCCAAGATCACTTACCCCACACTTAAATCCTTGTTCATCCTCGAACAACAATCTTACACCTCATGCAATTTACATCCCACCCTCGCTACTTTGGTTCGACAATTTAGGTTACGGTCATACCGATTATTCAATACAGAAAATCATCAAGAAAACATGCATGGTCCTATCAATGCAATGACCTTCAATACATCAAGACCTCCTAGACTTAAGAATCGACTCTCGATATTGGCAAACTCATGCAAATCAGCTGATCAAGACATCCGACACGAAAATTAATCTCTCATCAAGCATGTGCCCTCACAACACAAGAGAATATTCCCCTTTTTGATCATTTGAACTCACAAAATTTCAAGCAGGGGCATATAAACACAATTTCGCTCTCTCTCCCAAAAGAATTCACATGCATCATGTCATGACCCATAAGCTTGCCTTTAGTGTACTACTCCACTAATATAAATAAGTGTGATGTAAGATCACGTAGGACTTTAACGAGTTGTAATGGAAGCTACGAAACTAGTAAATATTGGGCTAGCCCATAATGGACACTATCATCCTTAAGCGCCTTTTCAACACATCCCATCAAACTCATGGACATTGTTTCTTTCTTCATCCTCCCATTCTTGAAGTTTTTCTATAGTTTGGCCCATCTTATTAAGCACACTTGACACCACAACAAAGATAATTCATACACCTTCATTATAGTTTATTTATAACAAGTGCACCTTCAACCTTTTCATTCCTTCCATCTCTCTGCTTTTCTTTTCTTTTCACCATTCTCACTCTTTTGACACTTTGGGAAAATTATTTTCTCTTCTTAAGCGCTTAAGAGTTTTGGATCAACTTTACGGCTAATGAAAAGAAGGGATTAAGCTCGATTTACACTTTTTGATGAAAGAAAAAAATAATAGGCTAAAGGCTCAACGGGCTGACTAGGGTACACAATCAAGGTGGGTACAATAATGAAAAATAGAAACTTTCGGTTAAAAACAAAGAAATGCCTACATCCTTTCCTACAATACACCTCCTTCATTTCATTTTGTACACACACCAGGCAAGTTCTAGACACTTCACAATAGCATGGAATAACAAAACCTCACTTCACACTTATTGCACATGCTCAATTCAAGATGTATTCACAAACTCTTCAATCAGCTAATTACAGGAATTCAAACATTAAGCCTCAATCACACTGAATCGAACTCTATGGCCTAGGTATCTCAACATATTTACAAAGTTGCATGCTTTCATGCGAATCACCTTTGCATTTCAAATATCACATACAACATGCAACCATAATTCCGCAACCATAAAGTAACTACAGGTTTTGGGATGCAACCCACAAAAGAAAAACAACTGAAAGATAATTGAAAAATCTACTCCTAATGACTACATTTCCCTTAAGACGGTCGTCATCCATCCATCATAGGGAACGGTCACTAACTAGGACTTCGGTTCAATGGGACCATTCTCAGTAACAGAACCGAAAACAAACGCCGAGAAACCCAAGAATTGAAATTTTTTTTAAAAAAATTTCGATCATTTCGATTTTAAAAATATCGATCAATTCGATAAACAAACATATGTACAAACTTAGCTAGCAACATTCAGCAACACACAACAGTTTCACATATATTTACAATACAGAACAACAACTTACAATCACAAATCACAGGGTCAGAAAATTTTGTTCACAGGCATAACAACAGATTAGGACATACATAACAACACAACCAGCACCTAACTACTCCCACCCCCCACTTATCTAGAACACTATCCCCAGTGTTCTCAAAAAATTAAAATAGCACAAAATTGGGGTGGTGGAACTCCCTGATCAATCAAAGTACTCCACTTCTTCATCAGGTGTTGCTGCTTCATCTCCCATGTCTGAATCACCCCCGTCGTTATCATCGGACTCCACATCGGAGTCCTCACGACGTGTCTCCTCGTCTGTGGGGACATCATCATCCGTGGGCTCTACAAATATTGGCCCCACTTGGCATAGAGCCCTGGCATTTTCGCCAAAAGGGTAGTCTAGCTCGAGCTGCCATAACTCCTCCTCTGTTGCTGGCCTCCTGCCTATCCTCAGCTGGAGCATCTGCATCCCGTACATGTGAGCCATGTACTGATCATCGCGAGCATGTCACTGGGCAAGTGTAAGAACAGGCCCGTGGGTGGTGTCGGGTGCCTTAGTTTTAGTGACATCTAAGGCCCGCCGCTCCATCTGCGGGATGTAGTCAAGGGCCTCTTCCTCAACATCTAGGCCCCTCAGGAAGGTGGTGAGTAGCCCACCAAATCCGTATATGTGCCCCTAATGCAACCGGGCTCTCTTCATGGCGGAGATAATCACTGCCCCCACGTTGATCTCCAGCCCTTTCACAGGGCGTACACCAGGCATACACGATCCCGGGTTACATCCGTCATATGTACCCCCGAGATTAGGCAGGAACAGACGATCATTAGCCATATTCTGGCTTCCCTGTTCATCTGTGAATAGGGCAAAGTCTGATGGTAGCCCCTCTCCTTGTGTCTGCTCCATCTAGCTATCGATCGGGTCCCACACAAGGTGCGTCTGATGTCCGCATATGGTGGAGTGATGTTCAGCTGTTGAAGCACGTGGGCGTCTGTGTCCCGCGCCCCTATGATAGCATTGAGGTGGTGGGGCTCAAATGTGACTATTTGCCCTCTAATTTTTATGGTGTGACTTCTGAGCGTCGGGTTCTAGTTGGCATAGAATTCCCGAATCAGGTGCAGGTTGCATTCCTTGGGCTCTTCAAAGATGAAATTGAGCCCAGCTGCCTAGATCCGGTGTACAATCCTAGGGAACTCTTGTGCCAACGGTTCGCGTGCTATGTGTTCCTCGGGGAAGTACTTGCTTTCTTTGTGCTTTGCGTACCACTTCTTCCCCTCTTCCGTCACCCACTTGGTTCCGTATTGGCGGCGTTGGCCGCGTGGAACCGCTGGTGCTGCTAGGACTGCTGTGCCCAGTCTGATTCGCTTTCTTCCAGCGCCAGATGTTGATGCGCCTTTCCCTTTTTCTTGCCTGCTTGCCATTTTACCTGTCAACCCAAGTAGACAAGATCAATGTTAAGCCAATAAATATTAATTTCGACTAAGGTCACGTTAAGCTAGGCTACCCCACACTTAGTCCTTAGCCAAAATTACAACATTCCGGCAAGATCATGCTTATTTACACAAATAAACAACCAACTATACAAACATGCTTAGTGCATACAAAGAATTCGACGGTATATATTCTATGTACAACTCAGACTTCGTACAGCTTACCACAATCATTACCCTCGATAACATTTTATTCCATCACACTTAGAAAGGAAAGACAAAGAAACAAAAACAACAAGAATTTATCTACACGAACCTATACAACTCACCCAATTCTTGCAAATTTCACTATTCCCCTAACCCGAGAATCCATCGGTCTTTTAACATCATAACAATTAGCACATCGACTCATCTCACTCAACATGTACAACCCGGCATGAATTTCACAAGTTCACTACATTTTTCCACTTCAAATTCAAAAACAAGCCCTAGATATGATTGTATTAACAAAATTCGATTAAATTATACAATTAACGATTTCAAGCAATCACCATGATACTCCGAACATCCATCAACACTAATTCAATTGAATTCACGCTTAATTTCTACTTAGGGAAAACTTAGCTCACATCACATGCTCAATATCGAAGAAAATCGATAAGAAATAAGATGGAATCGAAGAACATACCTTGAAATTGAAGAATTGAAGGAAACTCAATGAATTTCTTGGCCTATTCCATGTCACGTTGAAGGGGGAGGGGTTTTAGGGAGTTTGGTCGCGGAGTGTGTGAGAAATGAGGAAAATTGAGGGAGATTCGGGGTTTAAAAGTGGAAAAATCACGCGGGTCACCCGGCGACCCGGTGTGACCCGTCGCGATATACACAGCAACGTGTCACAGAGGGCATCGCGGAGCACTGCCTCCGTGACACGGAGCTGTCGCGAGGGCGTTCTGGAATTTTTTAAAATTCTGGATTTATACCTCAACGTGTCACGGAGGGTAACGCGGAGGCCCTTCTCCGTGACACGGAGCTATCGCCCTAGCTCACTATTTTGCCACTTTTTATTGATTTTCATACCTCAAATTTTCCTTTGCGATTCCTTGCATAATTTCCCTCCGTTCAACCTGAAATTCATTCTACTACAAGAAATTGGTTAGAATTATAGGTTTCACTCTAAATAAAAATAAAAGCAAAATTAAAAACTAAAAATTTTGTTGTTAATTCAAGAAAAAGAAAAGGAAAAATCTATTCACAATTTACAAAGAAAAATTTTCATGGGTTGCCTCCCGTGCAGCGCCTGGTTTACCGTCGCGGCTCGACGTCATTCAGCTCAGTTGTCCTCTACGGTGATGGACGATTTCTCTTGACCACCGTCCTTCCCCCAGTAGTGCTTACACCGTTCCTGTGGTTTTCCCAATAACTCTCGTGAATCCTTAATCTGCTCATCATTGACTTGATCAATCATATTGATCACCGAGAGTTCTTCGTACACAGTCGGGAGCTTGGGTGCCTTGTACACATCGAACACTTCCACCTTGTCGTGTGCTCGCATTGTTAGCTGCCCCGCAGCTACATCAATCAGCGCTTTCCCGGTCGCCAAGAAAGGATGTCCCAAAATAAATGGGACTTCCGCGTCTGGTTCAAAATCCAGCACGACAAAATCTACCGAGAAGATCAGGGAGCCAACTTGCAGCAGAACGTCCTCCACAATGCCATCAGGTCTGGCTAAGGACCGATCTGCCAATTGCAAGATCACTGTTATGGGTCTAGGACTCCCTAGACCCAGCTTTTTGAATACCGATGACGGCATCAAATTAATGCGCGCTCCCAAATTACACAATCCACGAGCTCGGATACTCTGCCCAATAGTAATCTGTATAGTAAAGCTCCCAGGGTCTTTGAGCTTTGTGGGCAGTCGGTTTTGTATCTGGGAAGTGCACTCCTCCATGAGAGCCACCGTAGCATACTCAGTCAACCGACTTTTGTTTGCCACGATTTCCTTTATATACTTGGCATATTTCGGCACTCCCTGCAAAACATCAACAAGAGGTAAGTTAATATGTACCTGTTTCCGCTTCCTTAGTCTTCCCCCTCTCATCACTTTGCTCCCTCTTGACTTTTGCTGCTCCCGATTGTTGAGGTGGTCTTTCTGGTTCCACCTCTTTCAGCTGCAAACCACTCCTTGTGGTCACCGCATTCACCTGCTTGGGGTTGGGATCTGTGTCGCTCGGAAGTCCTCCTCTAGGTCTGGTGTTTTGGGCTACAGCAAATTGCCCAAATTGATATTCAAGTGCCTTGGTAGCTAACTGGTTGTTTTTCACCTCGGCTGCCAATTTCACATAGTCAGCCTGCAATTGAGCTTGATTAGCTATCATAGTCTTGAACATCTCCTCAATGCTGGGTGATGGTGGTGGAGGAGGTGCATTGTTGTTTCTGAATTGTGCTTGATAATTCTGCTGCCCTCCTTGTTTCCTTTGCACACCCTGACTCGAACTTTGCCCCTGATGGTTATTGCTACCCAGGAGAAATTCGGGTGATTCCTCCAATTGGAATTGTAGTTGTTGCCATAATGTTGGTGGTTGTTCCTTTGTACATTTCCCACAAAGTTCACCGAGTCAGGATTTGCTCCACAACACCCAGCTGAGTGCTCACTGCTTCCACACACTTCACACCAAATCTGTTGCACTGCATTCACTGGGGCTTGAGGCTGGTTCATTGTCATGTTACTGAAGTGGGTGTTGAGTTGATTCTGTAAAGCAGCTATCTGTGCAGCAATAGCTGTAAACCCATCCACTTCTAGAACTCCTGCTGCTTTCCTTGTCCCTCCTCTTGACGAATCAGCATTCCATTCTGGATTGCCCTGCGAAATACGGTTCAACAAGGTATACAGCTCCTCATAAGTTTTTTCCGGCGCTTGTCCCCCAGCTGCTGAGTGTAGCAATATTTTTGTATGGGGTTCCAAACCCTCTATAAAAGTGTGCACCAACACATCATTGGATTGATGATGATGAGGACAATCCCGCAACATGGACTTGAATCTCTCCCAAGCCTGATATAGATTCTCTCCCTCTCTCTGTTTGAAACTTAGAATTTGACTTCTAAGTCTTGCTGTTTTACCAGAGGGAAAAAATCGTATGAAGAATTTCCTTGCAAGATCATCCCATGTAGAAATAGAAATAGGTGGCTCAGCTTTCAACCACCTCTTGGCTTCTCCCAAATAGTGAAAATGGGAACAATGTAAGCCAGACATAATCTGATGACACTCCAGCAGGGATATAAGTGTCACTTATCTCCAAAAAATTTTGGAGATGCTACAGTGGATCTTCATGAGGGAGACCTGTAAACTGCCTGCTCGTGTGCAGCAATTGCACCATGTTCTGCTTAAGTTCGAACCTCCCTCCTGGCTCAGGTTTGCGGATGCTAGATGTGACATTATTAGCATGTGGGATTGCCACCTCGCGAACCGGCCGAGTTGCTACTTCTTCGGGCACTAGCATTGCCCGTAGTACCGGTGGATTCTGTTGTTGCTCCATGATTGTCTGTCTGGGCAACTACAACTTTCTTTCTAGAGCGTCTCTCCGCTGACGATGAAATAATCTTTCTGGCTCCAAATACGAGTCCACCAGCTCCTTGTCTCTTGCCAGTGTTCAACAGAGATTAAATCTGCAAAATACAGGCTAAGACCAAGTTGTCAACACTAAGAAAATAAAAATATAGTAAATTTACACTTAAGACAAATTCACCAATTGCCAAGTCCCCGGCAACGGCGCCAAAAACTTGTTCAGTGCTTTGGTTGGGTATGAAACTACACGCAAGTGCACGTGGTCGAACAAATAGTAAAGTGGCTTAAGTAAGTCAAGTATCGATCCCACAGGGACTGGGATGAAGTGCAATCTGCTCAAGTGTACTATATTTCAATTCTAAAAATGCAGACAACAGTGTAACCAAGAGTTTGATATTTAGATTTCTAATAATTATGCTAAGTCTAAAACAATTATCTAATGTGAGTCAGAACTATGAATGTGAGCATGCTGAAGTTAAACGAACATGTAATGAAATTAATTGTCGATATAATTTGGTTAGCCTTTTCCTCCGGTTGCTAGTCAAGAATTATTGCCAAGGGATTAAAATTCTCGTATTTAACCCCACTTAAGAATCATGAACCATCCACCTACATTTCTGTGATTAAATGCAATTCATGTTCTAGCCATACAAAACCGATTCCTAAATTGACTAATACGACTTTCAGGTATATTTCTATCCTGAAGGTAAATCAATTCTCAATTTTCCCAAACTAAGAAAGGATCATATCCTATTAATTCACAACTTTCCAATTTCTTCCTCTCTCGAGTGAAACCGGACTTTTTAGATATACATTAACATAGGCCACACATTAATGCAGTAAGAACAAGAATCAATAGAACAACCATGGAAGGAAAGATGAAAAACCAAAGAATCAATAATCACATTTCATTACAAGTGTTCTTAACCTCAGCAAGAAGATGAATTAGCCACTCATTTGTGGATTAAACATAGTTCAATGAGTGATAAACATACAAGCAATTGAATACAAGAAGAAGGAAAGAGAGAAAAACCCTGATAATTTCGTCCCCTCAACTGCCTGTAACCCACGTTCTTGCTTCACCAAGTCAGAATAATGAAAAATGAACCTAAGTGTTCTATTTATACTAGTGGGAATTTTTTCCGGAATAACAAGCAACGTGTCACGGAGTGCATCGCGGAGCACTGCCTCCATGACACGCCACCTACGCGGACCCTCACTGGAAAATGGGGGTCCAGGGAATAAGGCCCAACGTGGCACGGCGTGCAACGCGGAGCCAGGACATCGTGCCACGGACCCATCGCGAACCCTCACTGGAAATAGGCTGAAAATTCCCTCTCCAGGCAGAAGGCCTCCGGGATGGCAGCGTGACACGGCTCCATCGTGGAGCCCCTTTATTTTGTGCTTTCCAATGCCTCGTCCCTTGCTCACATCCGAGTCCAACCCCGATATCTTCCAACATGCATTTTAGCTTCCCGAAATTACATTTTTCCTGCAAAACAATGCTAATCATGTTGGTTAGCATAAATTCACATTTTATTACCAATTACATGAGAATGTATAAATATTGATAGATAAACAAGGCTAAAATGACACCTTTGAGTATCACTTGGGCATATAAATTTGCCCAAGATCAATCATACCTGCATATTTCATAATTCTTGAATTTGTTGTTGATGACGAGTTACCCCTCATTTTAGGGTGTTGATAACATCCAAACTACATCCCTCTTTATGAGAGAGCATAAATGGTCATTGCTTAAAACAATTATTTCCAACGAATGTCGGGGTCAAATCTCACAAATTCTAGTGAATGATTTGCACAAGCGTTATTTAAGAAATTTGAATTAATTCACTCCAAATCAAAGGAAATAAAACAGTAAATTTTTGGGGGAAAAGATGAAGTCAATAATATGGTGGATTCTAACTCAACTAGTGAAAATAGCAAAATAACCAAAATTGAGATACAATCATGAGTGAAGACTAGAGGTGTGGTGTAGGTGGGGTATTAATCAAATGAGGATATGCTAGATCATCAAATTATTGTGAATAAGTGCAAATAACTTTGGACAATATTTAGCTACTCATAATTAAGAAACTAAAGAGCATATTCATTAATAAACTCAATGATTTCATTACTAAGAGCAAGTAATATTAAACTCAAAATATGTCTGCGGCAATGATTATACCTTGCTAAGAAAGAAGATGAAAATAGGAGAGAGCATTGTTCAAATTTCTTCTCAAATGGGGTTTTTCACTCTTTCCAAAGCAAAAGAAACGTTCAAAAAGTAAAATATATGTACAGAGTACTTTATTCTAGACTATATACAAAAATAGGGCAACCAATCTCCTCTTTTTCAGTGGTAGACATAATTGCCCCTATTCAAGCATTTTTAACTTGCGATAGAACCGGTGGTTCGCCAGTTGCAATCCGCGAAACGCCATTCATTTTCTTCTGCAATCCAGTGATATTCCAGGACCATCCGGCGTTGCCTTCGATGGTTCGCCTGCTTCCATTCGCAATCTGCCGATTAATTTCCTCCTCGGTCCAGCACTTATCAGCGATTGAACCGGCAAATCACCGGTTGATATCCGCGGGCTGCCAGTTGCATTTTCTCCTCAAACTAGTGGTTTCCAATTTTTGACCGGCGTTTCGCTTGTGACCTCCGATTGAGTGCCGGTTTCACCTAATTTCATCTTTTTTACTCCAATTCTTGCTCTTTCTCTTCAACTTAGATATTTACACATAAAAAGGCAAAAAGGGCACAAAATTCATCTAAATGACTTGAAAACTAAGCTAAAGCTCATTCTTAAGAGCCTATTGAGTTGGTAAATTACCCACTCATCAAACCCCCAAACTTGAACCATTGCTTGTCCTCAAGTAATGCAATTCTTATCAGTTGAGAAACATGCCACTCCACAAGAGTTTATGCATCAATGACCACTTAGCTTATGACAACCCAAAAATGCTCACTAACTCATAGAAAAAGAGAAGCAATTCCCCCCCCCCCCCAACAACAAAAATACATGGAAAATTTTCAAGAAGCAACCACGATTTAAAGGCATGATTCACAAATACTTTCATTTTGCAAAACTAGGTCATAGCTTATCCAATAAATTACACATATCATCTCAATTCATAATCACTACACAAAATTTTCCTTAGAGCTCACACTACTCATGCCTCACTCACACCTTTACTTCAATGCAAGTTTATCCTCAAAAGGGGATGATGCCATTTACTTCATGAGAGAGAATCCCTTTTCTTTATCATGATTCAATGTACACACAAGGGACTATAAAAAATGATCATACTCACTCTCCCAAAATAAATCTTCATGCACACAACTTGACCCATAAGTTTCCCTTCGTGTAATTCGCTACTAATGTAGAGCAACTACACTCAAAATCAATTAGGACTTGCGCATCATGATGAAGGTTAGGGGTAATGGTAGGATAATTATTTAGATCTAGTTACTAGAACCTCCCTAATTCCTTTACGTGAATGCTTTAACTCTTCGCAACTTTTTATATCACTCCACCTTATTCCTCCTTTTGCAACCATTTTGATCTTCTATTTCTCAAAGGCCTTACTTGTAGCTCCTTTAGCTATCACATTAAGCCTTGTATAAGTAAGAGGTAATACCATTTCACTTTTCTTTTCTCTTTTGGTACCTTAAGGTTTCTCAACTCATCATTTCTCACACTTTGGTGCTACCTCAAATTTAGGCTTCTCATATTTCCCCCTTTCTTGAAAACACCCAAACTTAGGTTCTTTGCCTCTTTTAACTGATTTCCTTATCTCTCCCTATGTCTTTGGGCTTTCAGCCCCCATCAATCTCATTCTTTTACCACTACCAATTAGGGAGGATTGGTGCCAAGAAGAGGAGATCAAAAAGGGGACATTGGCTTGTAATGTAGTTTCCAAGAATAAACAGTCCAAAAGGCTCCACATTGGATAGCAAGGGAAAACATTTCGGAGGTCATTTTGGGTAGAGTGACTAGTCAAGTGAAAGCCTAAAATCATGTTCTAAGTGCAGCTACATCTGGGATTTCACCTTGAGTCACACTTAGGGAAAGTTCTAGACAAGAAGAGATGCATGAGATTCACAAAGATCCTTACCACACAAGGAATCACACCCAAAGAGTCCACACAAGTCAATATAATCACAAGATTTAGATTCAAAATATAAGAACATGCAAATTCACAATCACAAACAGGGAATCTACAATGTATGACAAGAGAGTGCTACATTTCTGATTTCAAATGCTCAATTTTTTTTTCTATTTTCATTCCACACCCTAAAAGTTTTGGTGGTACCTCTCAAACAACTCCACAGAAGACTCAAAGAAAGATAGGAATTTTCCCTTAAGAGAGTCGCCTTACAATCTATCATTGGGAAATGTCAACTCAGTTAGACAATCAGAAAGAAAATGAAAATAAGGGAATCTAAAAGAAAAATTCTCCTGGAGAAAGAATCGTGGTATGAAGAAAACCCTTGGAGTTTGATTACTATCTACTATTTATATCGGCGAATAAAATAAAACATGGGTCACAAATTTAGGCATTTAGAATAAGGACCCATTCAAAAGCACTGACGTCAAAATTGCATTTCATGTTAAGCCCGGCAAAGGCTTTCAGACCGTCAACCAACAAGCCCGACAAAGGCACAAATTTATCAAAACAAAATCATTACAAACCACCACGCTCAACCCACCCCCAGCAAAAATAATGTACATCGTCCTCGATGTATGCATGACAATTAAAAGGGAAGGGGAGTTCCTAGTGTGGTCACTCGTCATCCACGTCGTCGTCATCATCATCATCTCCATCTTGGCCAGTCTCATCCCCATTATCCTCCTCATAACCTAAGCCCTCAAACAAATCGCCAATAGGGCCTCAAGCCATGGAAGGGGAAGCTATAGTTGCATCAAGAGCACTCATGTCTTATACTACCGTAGGTGTCCGACTCTTCCATCCAGAACCTCAGCTCGGAGAGATGTGAAGGCTCCCTCCACCACATCCACACATGCATACATCTTACCCAAGTTGTCCTTGATTGACTTCAACTCCTTTTTAACTATTTTCATAATCAATTTCGGAAGGCTCTTAGCTAGCCTTTGGAGTTGGTTCTCATGGGAATGGGTCATTTCTACAAGCTTTTGAATACCACTTGAATGTGAGGAAGTAGGAGAAGATGAGGAGCCTCAGATTGAAGCACCTCCAAAAGCTTACCCCGATGCCTCAGGATGTGTCATGTTGAGATCGAGGGCATAGGGAGTCAGATCTGAACTAGGGGTGACGGTCTCGTCTATGACCTCAAAAGGCTACATCCGCTGCCTCTTATTCTTAAGGGCATAAACATCCCTCTTGTTGGCAACGGAGATCACACCGGAGGCAGCACTAGGGGTCTCATCTGGGAAAGGGGTACTCCTTCTATTAAGCATAGCTACGATATCAGCACCACATATGGCATTGAAGTGTTGGCTTGTCTAGCCTTTCTCCGAATCTGATTGGCCACAATCTCCCCAAAGTTAATTAGGACCCCTATCATGATGCAATAAATCAAGATGAAGTCTTCCAAATTCACCCACTATTCATTCTGGCATGATTTTACCACAAATGAAGTCAAGCCACAACTTGGCCTCGAAGTGTAAGTCATGGAGAGATATCTCACCACCTATAGATGCCCAGAGAGGTGTGCCGGTGGCGATGATTGGGGCTATAACACTGAATTGAGCCTCTTTGTTAGCAAGGCTGACCACATACTTAGTACCTTTATCAATTTCATCCTCTCAGAACAATGAAGTTATGGCTGCTGGGGTTATTTCAACCTCACCACCCCTTACTAACACTGAGGGTAGGCATGCAAAGTCCTCAAATTTTCCCCAGTGATTCATACTCTCCTGCCTGGCCTAATATGAAGTGCAGAATTGTGAGACTAGGCTCCTATAAAAATCTGGGAGAGGATTGGTGAAGACATGCCATTGACGGTCTGTGAACTATGATGTTGGGGAAGTCACCTCTCAGCCCCGTAAAATCGAAGTGCTTCTCCATAGTGATGGAGATGCCCTCACAGATAGCATAGTGCCCCTTCATACTGGGCACACAAAATATTATGGCTTCCTTAGAGTTGGCTGGTGCTAAGGATGCTTTTGCATTTCCTTTTCCTTTTGTGGATGAGGAGGCTAGAGCCTTGTCCTTGCAGGGGTTCTTAGATGAAGTCATTTTATGCAAACGCAATGTTAGTGACACCCACAATATTTTTTTGGTATTTTGTTTATGCTAAAATGAAAACAACCAACAATTACTCTAAATATTAGATGAGAAACAAAAGGAGGAATTAGCAAGAATGAACTGGCAACACCGACCAAATTCCGGTGAACCGCAAGAGGTGATCTGTGGACTGCCGATGAACCATCGGTGATAGGTAGAAAATTGGGTAGAAAATTTTCCATCGGTGACTTATCGGAAAAGTGTCGATGTGACGCGAGGTCAAGGTAGTGTCCTGAAGCCAATATTTTCCCAAACCGGTATTTCATCAACGTTTCACCAGACATGACCAGCGAATAGTTGCTAGTAGTCGTCCGTAGTGCTTTAAAACTATCTCCAACATCAAAATTCTCAATGACACTCATTCTCATCATATGAAAGAATCTCCTACACACATGAAAAGGGCTAAAATGATGATTTACCCTTAGGAATGGCGTCACCCAGTCTATCATCAGGCAAATTGGGTCCTTTTAATCCCTTGGGTTTACTCATACATCACCCCACTCAACTATACAAGAAAAATTATTCCCCCACACCCATTTAAGCATCAGGACTCTATCACCCCACAAATTTCACATTGTATCAATCAACATCATTCAACGAGTATGTTTTCAATAATAAAAATGTTGGGGAAAAGGGCAGTAAAAACAAGGGAGATACATGCCATAGCATCATCTATATGCAACAAGAATACAACTGATGAGAAAATCAAAATGTTAGGAGTACCTTACCACAACACAAGAATGAGTATAGACAAGCGATATGGAAGCTTGGAAACGCTCAGCAATGGTGGAAAACAAAACTTTTCTAGTAGAGAGTGAGAGAGTAGTGTGAGTTAGGTGAAAGAATTAGGGGATTTTATAGGTGAAAATGAATAAATAGTATTCATTGAGGAAAAGGTAGATGTTGAGTGGTGTTTTGAATGTAGATGAAGTTGGAAAAAGGAGATCCTTACAATATGGAAAGGTGGGGTGTTGGGAAAATGAAAAGATGTATGGGGAAGTATTAAAAGGTGAGAAAATGGGAAGTCTAGAAGAATAAAAATGGATTAAATTAGGTTAGGATGGATGAAAAAGGATTATGGGTTGGGTAGGTTCATAGTTTGGTCAAGATCTTAAAACAAAGCACTTACCTTCATTTGCGGTTCGCTGCCTTACCACTATGAACCTTAATTTATGTCCAGACCTTTGCTTGTGACCGGCGATTTGCGGATTGTGTTCTGCATTCTATCGGTGGGTTGCCGGTTGTGCCCCCATGACTCAGGTGTTCTTCTTGAGCTAGCGGTCAAGCAGCGGTTCACGAACTGGTATAGGTATTCCATTGGTGACTCGCTGGTTTGACCCTATTGTTCCCAAGTTTCTGCTTCCATGCCTACAGGAGCCAGCGATTCGCCGGTCTAGCACGGTGTCTGCCTTTGATTTGTTCTTTTTCTCCTTGCTTCTCAACTACTTAGTGCTACAAAACCAAAAACAACACTGACATTAAAAACATTCAAAAGAAGATACTTGGGCTGCCTCCCAAGAAGCGCCTTAGTTAATGTTGTGGAATGATGTATCTCTAATTTAAAATTCATTCTCTAGAGGATCATCCTTTCACTCAACCTCCTCCATATCATTCCCATCATTCAACACTTCAGTCACTTTGCATTCATTAGGAGGCTCATAGAATTGGCACACCTTGAAGGTAACCTCTTCACCTCCAATCTGAAACTTGAGCTCACCTAGCTCTACATCCACTAAAGCTCTGCCCGTGGCGAGCAATGATTTCCCTAAAATGATAGGAACATCTACATCCATATCACTGTCAAGAACCACAAAGTCAAATGGTAGAATGAACTTATCTACCCTCACCAATACATCCTCTAAAACACCCACAGGTTTCTTGATAGAGAGATCGGCCATTAACAATCTCATTGATGTAGGTTTGGTGTTCCTAAGCCCTAATTTCTTGAAGATTATGAGAGGCATCAGATTTATACTTTCCCCAAGATTGCAAAAGGGCTTTCCTGAACACAAACAACCTGATAGGCCAAGGAATTGTGAAGGCTCTCGGATCCTCCCATTTTGGGGCAAGGTTGCTTATCATCATAGCACTACAATGATGTGTTGTCTCTCTCTTCGCCCACATCTACAAAGTTCTTCTTATTCAGCAGCTCTTTCATGAACTTAGCATATCCGAGCATTTGAAGTAAAGCCTTTACCAAGGGTATATTTATGGACAATTTACTGAATATGTTGATAAACTTGCTGAACCGATCATCCTTCTTCTTCTTGGCTAACCTCTGTGGATAAGGAGGTGGAACTCTAGATTCTTGTTCTTTCTCACTTGAAGCTTTCATGCCTACCTCTTCCTTATCAGTATTTGAGGGAATCTCATCAACATCTCCCTCACCTTCAACCTTAACAGTCTCATGACCATTTGGTGCTTGTGGCACCACATCAGATTCTTTTGCATCATTTGCCTTAGGGTCAACAACCTCCTTGGGTTTAACGCCCGCATCACCAAGCATCTTACTTCTTCTCATGATAATGTCCACGCATTGACTATCCTTCTTGGGATTTTGCATTGTATCACTAGGCAGTGTTCCCTTCATTCAGGGGTACATTTGAGAGGATAAGTGGTTCATTTGGGCTTCTAAATGCTTGATGGAAGCTAAGTCTAAACTCACTGTTTGGGCAATGTTGGACACCTCCCCTTTTAATTCCTTGACCCCATTGTTGGTTGATTCAACTTTCTTGAGAACCCTTTGTAAGATCTCTTCAATTTTCAAGTTCCCTACATCGCTTACACATGGTACAACTTGGGCGTTCTCAGCTTTAGGAGGGGGAACATATGGATTTGAACTTCGATGATAGTGGTCCCCCTCACTATTTTGTTCTTTATTACCCCATCTCTCATTTCGATCAGGCCAATGTTATGCATCACGGTTCCTCCAACTTTGGTTCTCTTCCCGTGGCAGTGACTCCCCTTCAAAATGCATTGGACATTGTATTCCCACAACATTTATAACATTAGGCCTGACTTCCATCACATGCTTAGTCATTAACTCCAGCTAAGTCATCATTTTAGCAAGATTTTCATCTCGCTCTTCATCCTTTCTTCTCATTTCCGCTATTAGCACACTAGAACTAACATCATGTGGTGACACATTAGTCTCCCTCGTATGCCACACCCTATTTTTCTTTGTCATTCTATCCAAGAGGGATTTAGCTAACTCATATGTCTGATCCATGATTGATCCTCCCGCCAAATTATTGGCCATGAATTTATGGATGTAGTCTAGAGCTCAATAAAAGCTTTGAAGGAGCACCCCATCGGGGAGACCATGGTTAGGGCAAAGAGTCACTTTCTTCTTGAATCTTAGATATGTTTCATGCAAAGGTTCACTCGGCTCTTGTCTAAAGTTCCTAATATCATCCCTCAGCTAAAACATCTTTGAGGGAGAGGAAAAACGATACAAAAATGCTTCTGTCAACTCTTTCCATGAGGTAATACAATCTGGGGGTAGCTCCTCCAACCACATAGTTTCTTCCCCCATTAAGGAGAATGTAAAAAGCCTCAACCTGATAGACTCTTAGCTCATATTTGCTATGTTAAAAGGTTGGAAATTTCTAAGAAATTCCTCAAATGATGGTTTGCATCCTCACTTGTTTTACCTCCGAAGAGCCCTTTCATCTTCAATAAATGTAACATTGTGCTAGTGACATGAAACACTGCATTCCCCACCGTCACTGGTAGGCGAATGGCCCCTGCAACCTTAGGTATAACGGGGTTATCCTAATCGTGCTTCATGTTCCCTTCAACCAAACT
Organism: Datura wrightii; assembly: GCA_035772735.1. Lineage (NCBI taxonomy): Eukaryota > Viridiplantae > Streptophyta > Magnoliopsida > Solanales > Solanaceae > Datura > Datura wrightii. The sequence goes on along the minus strand of JASDFA010000008.1, from coordinate 7,526,014 downwards.
ATCTCTTGCTTGCGAGTGTTGGCTCATATGAATTCACCCAAATGACCAGCAAAAAGAACAATATCAAACACCTATGATGCAAGATCAATTCAAATTATCAAATAACTTAAGGATATCAAGCGCTAGTCCCTAGCAACGGGGCCATTTTTGATAACGTCCAAACTACACCCCTCTTTATGAGAGAGCGCAAGCGGTCGTTACTCAAAATAAATATTCTCGATGGATGTTGGGGTCGAATCCCACATAGACTAGTGAATGATTTGCACTAGTGTTGTTTAAGAAATTTGAATTAATTCACACCAAATCAAAGGAAATAAAATAGTAAATTTTTAGGGGAAAAGATAAAGTCAATAATATGGTGGATTCTATCTCATCAAGTGAAAATAGCAAAGTAACCAAAATTGAGAGACAATGATAAGTGAAGACTAGAGGTTTGGTGTAGATGGGGTGTTAATCAGATAAGGATATGCTAGATCATCAAGTTGTTGCGAGTAAGTGAATATAACTTTGGACAAGATGGTACCCAATGTTTTCAACCTCTTATGTACTTTTTTCTCGAGTCCTTCCGAACCTCAAGACACAATTCAATTATCCCAATGAAGTTTAGGTTATTTCTAGCCATCAACCACTAATTAGGATTAAAAAATAAGGGTTTTGGCTATTTCTAGCTCAACACCCACACAATCACCTCCATACCCACTTTAAAATTATTCTCGAATACTTAATTCTTCTTTTTCAAGCTAAAATCAAGTAAGAAAACCAAACTCATATTTGCAACTATGGAAAATCAACTATAATTTGAAGAGAATTCAACATTGACACTAATTTAGCAATATTATGATGAATCTAGCAATACCCATTCTTGTTAAACACCCATCATCATACACCTCTAGATAATAATTTAGCTACTCATAATTAAGAAACTAAAGAGCATATTCATTAATAAACTCAATTATTTCATTACTAAGAGCAAGAAAAATCAAACTCAAAATATATCTACAACAATGGTTATACCTTGCTAAGGAAGAAGATGAAATTAGGAGATATCAACGTTCAAATTTCTTCTCCAAAGGGATTTTTCTCTCTTTCCAAAGCAAAAGGAATGTTCAAAAGGTAAAATATATGTATAGAGTACTTTCTTCTAGACTATATAAAAAATAGGGCAACCAATCTCCTTTCTTTCAATGCTAGACGTAATTGCCCCTGTTCAGGTGATTTTCACTTGCGATGCCGGTTCCAATCCGCAAACTGCCGTTCATTTTCTTCTGCAATCCAGTGATGTTCCAGGACCATCCAGTGTTTCCTTCGGTGATTCACCAGCTTCCATCCATGATCCGTCGATTAATTTCCTCCTAGGTCTAGCAAGGTCCATCACCGATTGATGCCCGCGGGCTGCCAGTTGGATTTTCTCCTCAAACCAGTGGTTGCCTATGTTTGACCGGTGTTTTGCTAGTGTCCTCTGGTGGAGCGCCACTTTTCACTTGATTTCATCCTTTTTACTCCAATTCTTGCTCTTTCTCTTCAACTTAGATACCTGCACATAAAAAGGAAAAAAGGGGCACAAAATTCATCTAAATGAGTTGAAAACTAAGCTACAGTTCATGCTTAAGAGTCTAATGAGTTGGTAAATTACCTACTCATCAGACGTCCATTCTTGGCCATAGAGGAGCTATGATTGATGTGAGAGCTGGTACCCTAGAAATGAGGGTGAATGATGAGATGTAGATTTTCAGAGTGTACTAGGAAATCAACACCCAAACACATTACAAAGACCTTTTCAAGATCAATGTGTTGACCGAGAATGACTGTGGGGTGGAGGATTCCAAAGGTCCACTTCTGAAGAATCTCTTAACAAGAGAGCTCGAGTCTACTATTGAGAAGTGCCAAAGAATTTGGTGAAGCATGTGATGGAGGTGAAGAGGGAAAGTGTGCAGGCTTTTCCCTCTAAAGTTAAGAAAAAGAGAAGATGGTTTTTGAATGGGAAGAATTGTTTGAGAACATCCTAAGAAGGGTGGTTCACATCATGTCACGACGTAAAGTTAGGCGCTACTTGGGAGGCAACCCAAGTGTACCACAGGTATAATATATTCCCTTTTAGTTTTTAAATATTTTGGTTATCATCAATTTGTTTGTTGTTTTTCTGTGTTAAGCACAGAGAAAGGGGAAGTCTGAGTAACCTTAGAAGCAGAAGCTAATGAGCATGGAAAAACATAAATGTGGTGTTGATGCCCCTTGTGAAGAAAAATGGATGAAAACATGCTGCTAGCTAGGCTTGGAGGCCTCAGGAAGTATCCCTAACCCTTGTTTGAATTTCAATTCATGCTTTGGGGACATAACATATTTCAAGTGTAGGGTGATGAAAACTTCAAAAGTGTTTGAGGTTGATTTAGGGTGAATCATGTGCTTGGTTTGAAAGATTATTTGATGGAAAGTCCGAGTTGAGAACAATTCACCCACCCTTTGGTTTTTCTTTTCAATTTTTTTATGAAAGGGGGTACTTTGAATCGAGAACAATATTTTTGATTGTCTGTAAAATAGCTATTTTTGTCTTAGTTAATGACTTTTCCTGAAGATGGATGGATCACGATCGTCTTGAGGGAAAATTAGTCACTAGGATTTTATTTTAGAGCCCTTAACTGATTGATGACTTGACGCTCTTATTGAGTGTTGTACATGATTGTAAGATGTAAGTGAATTTTAATTGTAAAGTATGTTGAGCAATTTTATGAAGTTTGGTTAAGACAATTAGGCTCTTGGATATGACTCTATATGCTTTATGCTATTAAATTCATGTGATTAACTGGGTTCACAGTTTGTATAGGTCTGTCTTGAATTAAACATATGCAGTGAGTGTCAGATTCTTTTTATAGTCCATGCAGTCATGTAATGTTTAGAATTTTACTAGTGTGTTTGCAAATTTAAATGATGAATGTTAATTGTAGGAGATGATATAGGCATTTCTTTGAATAAGCTTATTTTCTTCCTTTGCTTTATCTACCCTTAAGGCATAATCCTATTTAGCCCCATTGAACCTTTAGCCTGTTCTTTGTTAGCCTGATGATAAGCTTAATCCTTTTATGTCAATAGACCTTCATTTGGTCCCAAGCTCCTAAGCTCTTAAGTGAAAGGTGCATAAGAGTTAAAGGAGTAATAATATTGAAAAGAGGGGAGATGGTCGTGGAAGTTGAAGAGAAGAGTGAAAGGTGCAATTCTTCAAAATGCCTAATTGTGGTAGGGAGTAGAAAAGAACTAAAGAATAATGAAGTTTCTAATGTTTAATTACTTCCTACTAATACCGTAAGCATATTTAAATTAATGGGGAAACAAAAAAAAATAAGTGGTAGATAAAAGAGCAGGGGAAGAAGTAAAAGAAAAATGGGTGCTTAATGAGAAAATGTGATGTATTAAAAGTGCTTAGGAAAGATAGTCACTATACTAGCAAGAATAGTACCTACCTATCCCTTAGCTTACATTACAACCCATAAAGTCCTACTTAATCTTACTTTTAGGTGTTCCTTAGTTGAATAATATACTAGGGGCAAGTATATGGGTCCCTGCATGTTGCGAGTGAGTTCTTTGAGAGAGTGAGCATAATTGTTATTCTTACACCCATACATGTTAAAACTTGCAAATTTGTGAGTGAAAATGGGTATCTATCTTGTTCTGAGGGCACATGTTTGAGGAATGATTAGAATTCATACTGGACTTCTTGATTATTTACTTGCATGAGTTTGCTGAAATTATAGAGTCGATTCTTAAGGCTAGGAGGTCTTAACTTGGTTTTAATTGGGTCATATATAGCATGCTTTATTTGAACTTTCCATCTAAGTCAGTCATGATCGCCTTGATTTGAGTGGTCTTGCTTTAATTGGTAATTTGGGTTAGTCTTCGTGTGCATAAGATGTAATGGATTTGTTCGACGACAAAAAGACTTTAAGTGTGGAGTAGTGATGTGTAATACCACAAAAGTTCCTATGAAATAGATGGGAGAATTAGAAATAAGTTCTGCAGATAATTTGGGTTTTTGCACCAGAATGACTCGTGGTATGAGGCATGATAAGGAGTGACAGGTCGTGGTCTCAGTTGTGGTGGGATTCTGAAGTATGGTGTCCAGACTACAAGTCACACCATGAGTCGTGAGGCGTGGGTATGACTCATGGTTAGGAGTCGTGATGAGTTTCTTGTGGTGCCAGGGTACGATGTCATGGATCATGGTACGACTTGTAGTAAGTAACAACAAGTCGTGATGGAAGTCGTGGTTAGGAATTGGCCGGTGAAGGGGGTGATTTTACGATTGACAGTATGACTCATGGTAGGACACCATGAGTTGTGATATGCAATCGTGGTGAGCTTCAAAAATGCTGCAGGGAGGGGCAGTGGTGACAACGAGAGGTAACCATGAGTTGTTACTTCATGGTATGACTCGTGGTGAGAGTCGTGATAACTAGCAGTCCCCATTTTCCCGATTTTTAAGGGCATTTTCATAATTTCTAAGCTTGTAAATACTAAACTACGTCATTTTAAGATATTTTAGGAGGGTTTTTAGAGGGTTTAACCTATCCTAATTCATTCAACTCCCATACATTCAAAAGTAGAAGTTTCCCTTTGAAGATCAAGCTTGAAACCCTCCAATTCTCTTGGGCTTTCAAGGAAGAGTATGGAATCAGACTTCCCAGGTATGTAGGGCTATGAATGAGAGTTCCTTTCACTCTCATGCTCAAAATTATCTTAAATTCCATGAATTTAAGTCCTAGATTAAGTTCATGTTCTTATGGGTTTTTTCTAACTTTTATGAATTTCTCTATGATTTATCTATGGGTAAATTCCCTTAATGAATCAAATCATGTTTTAAGATCTATGGGCAGATTTTATACCTATTTTGATTATTAATTCATGGTTTCAAATTTTAACCAATTTATGCCCAATTACGCGAGTTTCTTGAAAAGTCAAGTTTATGATTCTATTATGATTTTGATCTTTCTAAGCCCTAAATTATGATTTACAATTTATGATATGATTTCCTTCAAGTATTCTTCATGAATTTTTTGAATTTAAAGTATAGTGATTTTCTCAATCATGTATGTTCTTCATGATTTATGAGTTTATGATTTAGACTGACCCACGGGCCCCAATTCATGGCTAATCATGTATTTCAAGTATGATAAAGTATGTTATAATTTATCTAGACATGAAATATATGTATGACTTCATGATTACTATATGAGCCTTCATCTGCATATTTTTTGGAACCATGTCTAGAACCGAGTAGGCTTGGCGTTCAGACAAACTCTGTGGTCTCAGAACTATGGGCCAGCATAGGTTTATGCTCATGGACACAAGGTGGGTCCCTATTAGTGATATCACACCGTGTACGTCCTTGTCTTGGCAAGCCTAGGATGACTCTGCCCAATTGAGTGAGATAGTTAGGGCATCATGTAAGCTCTATCATGATGGTGTTGGTTAAGACAAGTCTTCCCATTGTTCCTCATGATTTATGCATTGTCATGCTTACGATACTTTGGCTCAAGTTATGTTTTTACAATATTTCTCTTATGATTTTGATTATGACTAGATTATGAATAGTTCCGAAAATGTTGAGCCTCATGTTTATGTTATGACTACCATTGCAGGTTTTGAACTACACTACTCTTATGAACTCTTATGTATTTTGATTTGTCCATTTTATTTACCTTACATACTCAGTATATTCAAAGTACTGATTGCATAGTCTATGCTGTGTTGTTTCATGATACAAGCTCAAACACTCAGGGTTAGTCTCTTTGCTAGCTGGTGATCTGAGTTCAGTTCAGCCAACTATTGGTGAGTCCTCATGCTTCGAGGGCCTTCAATTATACGTGTTGTTTCTATTTTCAGTTTTAGATAGTTAGAGAATTAGTTGAGGTCTTTTCCTATCGACTAGTCAGTATGTGGAGACTTTTCAGACATAGTGTTGTATTCAGTTTCGAATTCAATGTTACGTATTTCCGTTGTACAAATGTTTAATATTCAGACTTCTACTATTGAAGAATTTAGTTTCTTTCCACCTTGATTATGTTGATTTAGTTATCATGTTCATGCCATGGGTCTACTTGGAGCCATTTATGATTCTAGGTTTCATGTCTTGATTTGGGCCTATGTTCGGGTCATGAAAAACTTGGTATCATAGCAAAGGTTCAGTGTGTCCAAGGGTGTCTGAAAGTCGCGTTAAGTAGAGTCTTTTACATGGGTGTTAAGCGCGCCACACTTGTGACGAAGAGGCTACAGAGTGTTTTAGGAAATTTCCCTTCTTTCATGGTCTATGTCATGCGATGAAGTATCTCTCTATCCTTCTCACTCGTGCTATACACATTTGCAGAATCATTCCTCTATAGCGAGTTAATGGAAGATGGAATGACAATAGAAACAGGAATGACCATGAGAATGGCAATGGGGGCACCATCAAAGCCCCACCAGCCCCAGAAGATCATGTGCCTGAGTAGGTTGCCTGTGATAAGTTTGAGGCAGCCTTCCAGATGTTGGCACAGGCGTTGACCGCTCAGATCAATTAGTAAGCGGTAGCTCATGTTCCCTAGAGTGGGAACGTAGCGATGGCTAGGGTCAGGGACTTATTTAAGATGAATTCCCTTAAGTTTTTTGGGTCAAGAGTGGACAAGGACCCATATGAGATCATTGAGGAGATTCAGAAGATCACTCAGGTTATGGGAGTGATGGGGAGGAGTGTGTAGACCTAGCCTCATATAAGTTGAAAGGGGTTGCTTATATTTGGAAAAAAACAATATAAGGATGGCCGGGGAGTTGGATCGGGTCCCATTGGACCGCGTTCTTGGACCGATTCTTTCCCTAATAGATGAGGGACATCAAGGCAGCAGAGTTTGTGAACTGAGACAAAACAACATGACCGTCGAAGAGTATGCTCTAGAGTTCACCCATTTGTCCAGGTACGGCCGGAGATGGTGGCTGATCAGAGGGCACGGGTGAGCAGGTTTGTAAATGGGGTAACGGATTACTTGGTCAAGGATTGTAGGACCTCTATGCTACATCATGACATCAACTTCTCCCGATTGATCTTGTATGCCCAGAAGATGGAGGCAGCGCATCTGAGGGAGAGTGAAAGAGAAGAAAAGAGGGCCAGGACAGATAGTTTTGGGTTCTCCCAGTAGAGGTCGGATGGTGGACATCGTCAGCAGTCTCACCAGAGGTCATTGGCCCCAGCACCATCATCAGTCAATGTTCCATCCAAATCTCGAGGCGATTAGAGGAGCAGGGTATCAAGTTCAAGGGGATAGAGGAACACGCTGGTAGAGCGCACCTTTCCAGTCTACAAAAAATGTGGTAAGAGCCATATAGGAAAGTTCTTAGTCGGATCAGATATTTTCTTCGGGTGTGAGAAACACGGGCACATGCGTTGGGAGTGTCCTTTGGCGAGGCAAGGCGATGGAATGGGTCGTACTTAGGTGACCAATTTAGTAGCGGCTCCTAAAGCACATCCTCCTTGATAGGGTGCATTTGCTAGTGCAGGTGCTCGTCAGCGCCTGTTATACCCCGAAAGCCCAAAGATCAGACCCGGGAGTTGAATCGGAGAAAAACTTAAAAAAAGGCACTAGGCACAAAACAAGTTGTGGGATGACTCATTGGTGCAGCCCACGAGTCGTGATGCGACTCATGGGGAGGATAGTGAGAAGTTTGGAAGTTTGAGAAAAAGCATCCCCACAGGCGTGACAACGACTCATGGTCAGACCCCATGAGTTATTAGGTAAGTCGTGGGGTGGGAAAGGAAAGAAAAGAGAAGAAGGAATGCAGTGCACTTGACGGGATGACCCCATGAGTCGTGGTCAGTCCCCACGATTCATGGGGTGAGTCATGGTGAGCTAATTGAGAAAATAATGGACATGGAGGCATTGTATATAACGGGAGGTGACCACGAGTCGTAGTCACCAGTAACGAGTCGTGAGGTTGCCTGTTAAGAGCCCAGGAGACTTATTGAGCAGTGTACCTCACAGACGACTCCACGAGTCGTGACCTGTAATAATAAGTTATTAGGTCCCTCGTTGGGACCACCTGACAATTATTTTCTGTGAGTTTAGTAAGGGCTTTTCCGTAATTCCTAAGTTTCTAGGGCCCAAAGTACGTAATTTTAAGTTATGAATAGTGACTTCTTAAAGGGGTTAAGTTTATTTTAGGCCTTATTCATTCATGCATGCAAGGTAGAAGACTTGAGATGGTTATCAAGCCTAGCATTCATCAATTTCTTTTCAATTTCCTATTGGGCATCTAAAGAAGTGTAAGAATTAACTACCAATAGGTATATAGGGTTATGAATGGGTGATTCCCTTCACACCCATGCCCAATCCCCCTCTAAAGTATGAAATTCCTATGTCTACTCTATGGGGTTTTAACCCAAATGCATGAATCTCCTATTTATATACATGGCTATGATTTAATTATGATTCTACTGTTGAATTACAAAGCATGGAAATTTTTTATAATGTTTTCAATTTAAAATCATGTCTTTAGTCTTATAAATTAAAAGTCCATTGATGAAATATTCATAAAAGATGAGATTTGTGATGACTATATGATGATGACGAGATAGTATGATTAAAAGTATGTTTTGAAGCTACCTATGTTTATAAATATATTTTCGATGAGAATTGAGTATTTCTAAGTATGATAAAGCATTGGGCAATGCCCACATGTTATGTATGAGTGATGATTTTCCCGAGTTAATCTTACCACATTATTTTGGAGCGAAGACTCCCAGTTATATTTTCATCTTGTGCTATGTTTTGAGTTAAAGTTTTCCTATGCATAGCTTACCACATGGTTTTGGAGCGAAGACTCCCCTATTATAATTTCAGCTTGTGGTATGTTTTACGCTAAATCTTCTGATATGCATGATTTCATAATTGAGATGTATTTGAATATTGAGCTTCATCAATAGATGATGTTGAGCTTCATTATAACGATGTAGAGCATATGCATGTTTTTGGGAGTAATTTCTAGCACCGAGCATGCTAAGGGTCGATCACCCTATGCCTCTAAACTACGCGCCAACGTAGGTATATACATTATGACTTTGGGACCTCCCTTGTGAGCTTCCCCTGCCCCAATGGGCCTTCAGCTTGATATCAATATCATGGTATCATCTCGAGCCCTGGCAAGGCTTTTGACGGCTCTACCTACGTAAGTGTGATAGTTGGGACCACGTAAGCTCTATCATGGTGTGTTAGTTAAAAGACGAGTTTCCCATTGTTTCTCATGATTTTAGATATACATATTCATTACTCATGAGATTTATATATAATGCATGTACTAAAGCAGGTTTGACTCAATGTTCAACTTTACTTATAAATGTCAGAATTCAACTTTGAGTCAATCGATATAGTTATGATGTTATGAAGTTATGTTATGTCATATTATGAAGAGATCATGATTTCAAAAAGAATGCATTTAAGCCCTACTCTCTGATTCTTAATGTTTATGTTATATTATGCATTTTTTTAAAATGATTTTCTTTGCAAGCGGTTTTACTTACCCTGCATACTTGGTAAATTCCACATACTGACCGTATATCCTATGTTATATCATTTCATGATATAGGACCCGGCTATCAGGTTCAGCCCCACTCATAGTCAGCTTATCAGAGTTAGTGTTTTCCTTGTTGGTGAGTCCTCATCTCTCAAGGACTAAGACTATTCAAATTTCTTATGTGTATTTCAGTTTCAGTTTTGTTGAGTTAGTTGGGGTCTTATCCCATCAACTCGTCATGTTTAGAGGCTTTTAAGACATATGTATGTACTCAGCTTCGAATTTCGTATTCTAATATTGTGTTCAAGTTAGACTTCCGCTATGAGTATTTTTTTGATTATTCATTTTCATTAATCAAATTTGATGTATGCTTATGCCATGGGTCAACTTGGGGTCTCTCGGGGCTCCTTGTCCCGTGTTGCGATCCGTGCCTCCATTCGGGTCGTGACAAACTTGGTATTAGAGAAATAGATTTGGAGAGTCCTAGGGTGTCTGAAAGCCTCATTAGGTAGAGTCTTTTCATGAGTGTGAAGCGCGCCACACTTATTACGAAGAGGCAATGAGGCATTTAGGAAATGTTCTCTTCTTTCATGATTTATGTCGTGCAATTAAAAGTCTTTCTATCCTTCTAATTCGTGCTATTCGTGATTGCAGAATCATAGCTCCTCGAAGAATGAATGGTAGAAGAAATGGGAATGGTGAAGGCCACGAGGATGACAACGATAATGGGCACCAGCAAGCCCCACCAGTTCAGGAGCCCCAGGCACCGGAGCTAGTTGCTTATGCTGAGTTTCAGGCCGCTATTAAATGATTACGCAGGCCTTGACTACTCAGGTCAATCAGTAGGCTGTTGCGCATGTCTCGCAAAATGGCAATGCAATGTCTGCTCGAGTTTGAGACTTCTTGAGGATGAACCCACAAGAGTTTCTTGGCTTCAAGGTAGATGAGGACCCGTATGAGTTCATAGATGAGATTGTCAAGATCACCCAAGTCATGGGGGTGAATGGAGTTGAGTGTGCGGAGTTGGCCTCTTACTAGTTAAAAGGGGTAGCGCATATCTGGTTTCGCCAATGGAAGGATAGCAGGGTCGCTGGAGTAGGTCTTGTTACCTGGGAAGAGTTTCATGGTGCATTCTTAGATCGGTTCTTCCCTCGTGAGATAAGGGAGCTGAAAGCAGCCGAGTTCATAAATCTGAAGCAAGAGAATAAAACAGTGCAATAGTATGCCCTTGATTTCACTCGCCTATCAAAGTATGCCCCAGAGTTAGTAGCTGATCAGAGGGTGCTAGTGAGAAGGCATGGAGTAGCGGGCTATTTGGACAAAGATTGTAGGACCGCTATGATCCATCAAGATATTGATTTCCCTCAGATAGTTTTGTATGCCCAGCAGATGGAGGCGGCACATCTAAGAGAGAGGGAGGATGAGAGGGCTTGGAACGATGACCACAGATTCTCTCAGCCGAGGTCAGGTGGTGGGCACCGACACAAAAACCCACTAGAGATCATAAGCCTTGACATCTTCAGCATTTAGTGTGCCATTTAGGCCTAGACATGATCAGATAGGGAAAGCTTCAGGCTCGAGGGGTCAGAGCAGTAGAACCGCAGATTCTAGGATCCCAGCTTGTCGAGATGTGGTCGGGGCCACACGGGCCAGTGCTTGGTAGGTTCAGGTGCTTGTTTCGGGTGTGAGAAACCCGAACACATGCTTAGAGATTGCCCAACAGTGAGACAGGATCAACTTCTAGTTCAGTAGCCCCTCCCATACACTCAACACATCAGGGAGCATCTACTAGCACAGTTTGTGGTCAGCGCCAGGATAGATTCTATGCCTTAGCATCCTTTCAAGAGCAGGAGGTCTCCCCAAATATGGTCACTGGTATGTTACGAGTTTTCCATATTGATGTTTATGCTTTGTTAGATCTGGGGGCTACTTTATCTTTTGTGACACCTTATGTGGCCAGTAGCTTCGGAGTTAGTCCCGAAGTCTTGTCAGAACCCTTCTTAGTTTCTACTCTAGTAGGTGATTTAGTTATAGCTATACGGGTGTATAGAGGTTGCCTAGTCTCAGTCCTTCAGAAGGTCACCTCAGCAAATTTGATAGAGTTATCCATGACCAATTTCAATGTGATTCTCGGCATGGATTGACTATTCCCATGCTATACTTCAGTTAATCGTAGAACCCGAGGGGTAGAGTTCATATTTTCGTGTGAGCCAATCATAGAATGGAAGGGTAGTTCAGCTGGTCCTGTAGGTTGTTTCATTTCTTACCTTATGCGAGAAAGATGATTTCTAAGGGTTGTGTGTATCATCTAGTTAGGGTTAAGGATGTTGAGTTCGAGACCCCGACTATCCAGTTAGTTCCAGTAGTATGTGAGTATCTAAAGTTCTTTCTTGATGATTTGTCGGGAATCCCTCCCAAGCGTGAGATTGATTTTTGTATTGACCTTTTTCCCAACATGCAACCTATATCCATTCCTCCTAACAGAATGGCTGCAGCCTAGCTAAAAGAGTTGAAAGGGCAGTTGAATGACTTGTTAGATAAGGGCTTCATTAGACCGAGCAAGTCCTAATGGGGTGCAGCAGTTTTCTTTGTCCGAAAGAAAGATGGTTCTCTTCGCATGTGTATTGATTATCGACAATTGATCAAAGTCACTGTTAAGAATAGGTATCCTCTACCCAGGATTGATGATTTATTTGACCAGCTTCAGGGTGCCAAGTGCTTCTCGAAGATAGATCTCAGATATGGATACCATCAACTCATAGTTTGAGATAGTGACATCCCGAAGACAGCCTTCAGGATACGGTATGGTCATTATGAGTTTGTAGTTATGTATCTTGGTCTAACAAATGCTCCTGCAGCTTTTATGGACTTGATGAATAGGGTGTTCAAGCCATACCTGGACATGTTCATGATTGTGTTTATTGACGACATCTTGATATACTCTCGGAGCAAGGAGGAGCATGCCGCTCATTTGAGGATAGTGCTTCAAACCCTCAAGGATCGGCAATTGTATGCCATATTCAGCAATTGCGAGTTTTAGTTGAGCTCTGTAGCATTTTTAGGCCATTTGGTATCAAGTGAGGGTATAAAGGTGGATTCTTAGAAAATTGAGGCAGTGAAGAATTGGCCTCGACCGGTGAATCCTTCAGATATTCGGAGTTTCTTGGGTCTAGCTGGCTATTATCGAAGATTTGTTGAGGGTTTATCATATATTGCGGCACCTTTGACCAAATTGACTCAGAATAAGGTGAAATTCCAATTGTCTGAGGCTTGTGAGAAGAGCTTCCAAGAGTTAAAGGCTCAACTCACTTCAGCACCGGTGTTAACACTTTCGGAGGGTACCGATGGATTCATGGTGTATTGTGATGCATCAAGGATCGGACTTGGGTGTGTGTTGATGCAGCACGGGAAGGTTATAGCATATGCCTCTAGACAGTTGAAAGTTCATGAGAAGAACTATCGAACCCATGATCTTGAATTGGCCGTGGTGGTATTTGCCTTGAAGATATGGCGACATTATCTATATAGGGTCCATGTGGATGTATTTACGGACCATAAAAGCTTGCAGTATGTATTTACTCAGAAGGATCTCAATCTTTGGCAAAGAAGGTGGTTGGAGCTACTCAAGGACTACAATATGAATGTGCTTTAGAATCTGGGTAAGGCCAATGTGATGGAGGACACACTTAGTAGGCTCTCTATTGAGAGTGTGTCCCATGTGGATGAAGGGAAAAAGGAGTTGGTGAAGGATGTGCATTGACTCACAAGGTTGGGAGTTAGGTTGGTTGACTCGACCGATGGCAGTGTTGTGGTTTAGGATGGATCAGAATCGTCCTTGGTGACTGATGTAAAAGCTACGCAAGATAAGGACCCAATTTTGGTAAAGTTAATTGAAGTCGTTAAGAATCAGAAGGTAGAGGTCTTCTCCAAAGGGGGAGATGGTGTGCTTCGCTATAAACGTCGCCTATATGTTCCATATGTAGATTATTTTATGAGTCGAATGTTGCACGAGGCTCATGGATCCAGGTACTCTATCCATCCAGGTGCCATCGAGATATACCGTGACTTATGGGAAATTTATTAGTGGAATGGCATGAAGAAGGATATTACAGAAATCGTAGCCAAGTGTCTGAAATGTCATCAAGTAAATGTTGAGCATCAGAAACCGGGAGGTGTACTTCAAGATATCAGCATTCCTACTTGGAAGTGGGAAGAAATTAATATGGATTTCATCACAGGTTTGCCTCGTACTTGCTGTCAATATGACTCCATGTGGTTATGGTAGATAGGTTGACCAAGGCTGCTCATTTTCTACTGACTAAAACCACGGATTCAGCGGAGGATTAAGCCAAACTATATATCCGGGAGCTTCCGATTGCATGGAGTACCCTTATCCATCATTTCCGATAGAGGTACTCAATTCACCTCTTAGTTTTGGAAGTCTTTTCAAAAGGGACTTCGTATGTGGGTTAAGCTCAGCACAACATTTCACCCACAAACGGATGGTCAAGTGGAATGGATGATTCAAACCCTTAAAGACATGTTGAGGGCATGCATGATTGAGTTTAAAGGAAGTTGGGATGATCACTTGCCCCTGATTGAGTTTTCTTACAATAACAACTATCACTCCAGTATCGAGATGGCGACGTTCGAGGCTCTCTATGAGCAGAGATGTAGGTTAACCATCGGTTGGTTCAAGGTTGGTGATGTGGCGATGATTGGGCCAGATTTGATTCATGAGGCAATAGAGAAGTTCAGTTGATAAGGGACAAGTTGAGGACTGCCCAGAGCTGCCAAAAGTCTTATGCTAACGTGATTAGAAGAGAATTAGAATTTGAAGTCAATGACTGGGTATTTCTGAGGGTGTCTCCCATGAAAGGAGTGATGAGGTTCGGGAAGAAAGGGAAACTTACTCCCCGCTATGTCGGCCCATACCGAATAGTGAGACGTGTTGGAAAGGTGGCTTATGAGTTGGAGTTGCCCTCTGAGTTAGCGTCCGTGCATCCTGTGTTTCATGTATTTCTCTTGAAGAAGTGTCTGGGTGATCCAGCTCTAGTTGTCTCGGTGGACAGTGTTGGCGTGAAAGACAACCTTAGTTATGAAGAGGTTCTAGTGTAAATACTGGATCGATAGGTCTAAAGGCTAAGGAACAAGGAAGTAGCTTCAGTTAAAGTATTATGGAGGAATCAACATGTTGAAGGAGCTACGTGGGAAGCCAAAGCAGATATAATGGCTAAATACCTGCATTTATTCTCTACCGGCTCAATTTCAGCTTGAGGTATCAGTTTTGACCTAAAACCCTATTTAGTTTCATGTTTAGTTCATGTGATCAAGTTTCTTTTATGTATATGTATATGTTTGTGAATCATGAAATCAGTTTAGCTATGTGGTTTGAGTCGGAGGTAGTCATTCTGTCAATTTTCAGCTTAAATGATCAGTATTTGAATATGATAATTGCATATCTATACTTTTCTATATTTTTTCCAACATTCGAGGATGAATGTTCCCAAGGGGGAGATATTGTTATACCCCGAAAGCCCAAAGATCAAACCTAGGAGTTGAAACTGGCACTAGGCATAGAACGAGTCATGGGATTACTCGTCGGTGCAGTCCATGAGTCATGATGCAACTCGTGGGGAGGCCAGTGAGGAGTTTGGATGTTTGAGAAAAAGGATTCCCACGGGCGTGACAACAACTCGTGGTAAGACCCCATGAGTTGTTAGGTCAGTCGTGGGGTGGGCAAGGAAAGAAAAGAGAAGAAGGAAGGTAGTACACTCGACGGGAGGATCCCACGAGTCATGGTCAGTCCCCATGATTCGTGGGGTGAGTCGTGGTCAGCTGGTTGAGAAAATAATGGGCATGAAGGAAGTGTACATAGCGGGAGGTGACCACGAGTCGTGGTCACTAGTAACGAGTCGTGAGGTTGCCCGTTAAGAGCCCAAGAGACCTATTGAGCAGTGTACCTCACGGACGACGAGTCATTGGGTCCCTCATTGGGACCACCTGACAGTTATTTTCTGCGAGTTTAGTAAGGGATTTTCCGTAATTCCTAAGTTCCTAGGGTGTAAACTATGTAATTTCGAGTTTGGCATAGTGACTTTTAAAGGGGTTAAGATCATTTTAGGCCTTATTCATTCATGCAAGGTAGAAGACTTGAGAGGGTAATCAAGCCTAGCATTTATTAATTTCTTTTCAATTTCATATTGGGCATCTAAAGAAGTGTAAGAATCAGCTACCAGCAGTTATGTAGGGTTATGAATGGGTGATTCCCGTCACACCCATGCCCAATCCCCCTCTAAAGTATGAAATTCCTATGTCTACTCTATGGGGTTTTAACCCAAATGCATGAATCTCCTATTTCTATACATGGGTATGATTTAGTTATGATTCTACTATTGAATTATAAAGCAAGGGCAATTTTTATAATGTTTTCAATTTAAAATCATGTTTCTAGTTGTATAAATTAAAAGCCCACGATGAGATGTTCATGAACAATGAGATTTGTGATGAATATATGATGATGACGAGATAGTATGATGAAAAGCATGTTTTGAAGCTACCTATGTTTATAATTATGTTTTTGATGAGAATTGATTATTTCTAAGTATGATAAAGCTTTGGGCAATGCCCACATGTTATGTATGACTGGTGATTTTCTCGAGTTAAAATTACCACATTGTTTTGCAGCGAAGACTCCCAGATATATTTTCAGCTTGTGGTATATTTTGAGTTAAAGTTTTCCTATGCATAGTTTACCACATTGTTTTGGAGTGAAGACTCCTCAATTATAATTTCATCTTGCGGTATGTTTTGTACTAAAGCTTCTCATATGCATGATTTCATATTTGAGATGTATTGTGTATTGATGTTGAGCTTCATTATAAAATGATGTAGAGCATATACATGTTTTTGGGAGTAATGTCTAGCACTGAGCAGGCTAAGGGTCGATCACCCTATGCCTCTGAACTACGCGCCAGCGTAGGTTTATACATTATGACTTTGGGACCTCCCTTGTGAGCTTCCCCTGCCCCAATGGGCCTTCAGCTTGATTTCTATATCATGGTATCGTCCCTAGCACTGGCAAGGCGTTGGACGGCTCTACCCACTTTAGTGTGATAGTTGGGACCACGTAAGCTCTATCGAGGTATGTCAGTTAAAAGGCGAGTCTCCCATTATTCCTCATGATTTCAGATATGCATAATCATTGCTTATGAGATTTATATATAATTCATGTACTAAAGAAGGTTTGACTCAATGTTCAGCTTTACTTATAAATGTCAGAATTCATCTTTGAGTCAATCGATACAGTTATTATGTTATGAAGTAATGTTATTTTATGTTATGAAGAGATCATGATTTCAGAATGAATGCATGCAAGCCCTACTATCATATTCTTAATGTTATGTATATTATGCATTGTATTTAAATGATTTTCTTTGCTTAAGCGGTTTTACTTACCCTGCATACTCGGTACATTCCACGTACTGGCCACATACTTTATGCTGTATTGTTTTCATGATACAAGACCCGACTCTCAAGTTCAGCCCCGCTCGTACTCAGCTTAGCAGAGTTAGCATTTGCATTCATGGTGAGTCCTCATCTCTTGAGGACTAGACTATTTAGATTTCTTATGTTTATTTCAGTTTCAGTTTGGTTGAGTTAGTTGGGATCTTGTCCCATCAACTCGTCATGTTTAGAGGCTTTTTAGACATATGTATGTACTCAGCTTCGGATTTCGTATTCTGATGTTGTGTTCAAGTTAGACTTCCGCTATGAGTATTTTGTTGATTATTCTTTTTCATCGATCAAATTAGATGTATGCTTATGCCATGGGTAGACTTGGGGTCTCTCGGGGCTCCTTGTCCCGTGTTGCAATTCGGGCCTCCGTTCGGGTCGTGGTAGTGCCAGAATTGGTTTTATGCCCTAGCGTCTCGTTAGGAGCAGGAGGTCTCCCCAGATGTAGTCGCTGGTACGTTATGAATATTCCATCTTGATGTTTATACATTGTTAGATACAGGGGCCACTCTACCCTTTGTAATGCCCTATGTTGCTAGTAGTTTCGAAGTCAGTTCCGGAAGCCTATGAGAACCTTTCTCAATCTCTACTCTAGTCGGTGATTCAATCATAGCTCGATGGGTATATAGAAATTCCCCTATCACAGTCCTTCAGAAAGTCATCTCAACAGATTTAGTAGAGCTAGACATGACAAATTTTGATGTTATCTTTGGCATATGTTGGTTTCATGCATGTTATGCCTCAGTAAATTGTATAACCCGTGCGGTAGAGTTCCAGTTTTCAAGTGAGCCAGTCCTAGAGTGGAAGGGTAGTTCAGTTGTGCCTATAGGCCACTTTATTACCTACCTTAAGGCCAGAAAGATGATCTCTAAGGGTTGCGTGTACCATCTAGTTCTGGTTAAGGATGTTATGCCCAGGACCCCTACTCTCCAGTCAGTTTTTGTAGTGTGTGATACCCGGAGGTGTTCCTAAATGATTTACCTGGAGTCCCTTCGGAGTGGCAGATTGACTTTGGTATTGACCTCCTTCCCGATAAGCAACACATATCTAATCCTCCTTACAGAATCGCTCCAACTAACCTAAAGGAGTTGAAAAAGCAGTTGAAGGATCTCTTGGACAAGGGTTTCATCAGACCTAGCAAATCCCCGTGGGGTGCACCAGTTCTCGTTATTCGAAAGAAGGAAGTTCTCTTTGTATGTGCATTGACTATTGACATTTGAACAAGGTTACCTTCTAGAACAAGTATCCTCTTCCTAGAATTGATGATTTGTTTGACCAACTTCAGGGTTCTAAGTGCTTCTCAAAGATAGATCTCAGGTCTAGTTTCACCAACTCAGGGTTAGAGAGAGTGACATTCCGAAGATAGCCTTCAGGACTCGGTATAGTCACTATGAGTTTGTAGTTATGTCTTTTGGACCAAAGAATTCTCTTGCATCCTTTACAGATTTGATGAAAAGGTTGTTTAAGCCATATTTGGATATGTTCGTGATTGTGTTCATATATGACATTCTCATATAATCTAGGAGCTAGGAGGAGCATGCTGCTCATTTGAGGATTGTGCTACAGACTCTCAAGGATCGCCAACTGTTTGCTAAATTCATAAAGTGTGAGTTTTGGTTGGACTCAGAAGCATTTTTGGGTCATGCGGTGTCAAGTGAGGGCGTACAAGTGGACTCTCAAAGGATAGAAGCGGTGAAGAATTGACCTAACGAGTTAATCCTTCGGATATCAGGAGTTTCTTAGTTTTGGCTGGTTACTATAGGTGTTTGTTGATGGATTTTCATCCATTGCCAAACTGTTGACCAAGTTGAACTAGAAGAAAGTCAAGTTTCAGTGATCAGATGCATGTGAGAAGAGTTTTCGAGAGTTAAAAACTTGACTAACATCAGCCCCAATATTGAACCTACCCGAGGGCACAGATGGAATTGTGGTGTATTGTGATGCCTCTAGGGTTGGACTTGGTTGGGTGTTGATACAGCATGGCAAAGTCATTGCGTATGCCTCTAGACAGCTTCAGACTTATGAGAAGATTTACCCGACATACGACCTGGAATTGGCAATAGTGGTATTTGCGTTGATGGTTTGGAGGCACTATTTTATATAGGGTCTATGTGGATGTGTTTATGGACCACAAGAATCTTTAGTACATGTTTACCAGAAGGATCTAAATTTGCGACAAAGGAGGTGGTTAGAGCTTCACGAAGACTATGACATGATTATCTTTTGTTATCCTGGCAAGGTCAATGTAGTGGCAGATGCTCTTAGCAGTTTATCCATGGAGAGTGTGTCTCATGTGTAAGAGGAAAGAAAAGAGTTGGTGAAGGGTGTGCATTGGCTTGCACGGTAGGAGTTCGTCTGGTTAACTTAACAGATGGTGGTGTTATTATTTAGAATGGTTCAGAATCCTCTTTCGTGACTGAAGTCAAGGCTAGGCAAGACAAGGATCCTATTCTAGTAAGTTGAAGGAAGCGGTTCAGAATTAGAAGGTGGAGGTCTTTTCCCAAGGGGGAGATGGTGTACTTCGATATCAGGGTCGCCTGTGTGTTCCAGAGGTGGATGACTTGAGGGATCGGATGTTTCATGAGGCTCATGGTTCCCCATATTCCATATATTTAGGTACCATCAAGATGTACCGTGACCTACAGGAAGTCTATTGGCGAAATGGTATGAAAAAGGACATTGCGGAGTTTGTAGCTATGCGTCCGAATTTTCAGCAAGTTAAAGTTGAGCATCAAAGAACTGGAGGTGTGCTTCAAGAAATTAGTATCCCTACATGGAAGTGGGGAGAAATCTATATGGACTTCACTATAGGGTTGCCTTGTACTCGCCAGTAGTATGAATCGATTTGGGTGGTTGTAGACAGGTTTACTAAGGCAACTCATTTCTTACCTTTCAAAACAACCGACTCAGTGGAGGATTATTCCAAATTGTAAATTCGGGATTTAGTTCGATTGCATGGTGTTCCCTTGTCCATCAGATCAGATAGAGGTACTCAGTTTACGTTGCAATTTTGGAAGTCATTTCAGAAGGGACATGGTACTCAGGTCAAGCTTAGCACAGCTTTTCACCTGCACACCAATGGTTAGACTGAGCGGACCATTCAGACTCTCGAGGATATGTTGAGAGCATGTTTGATTCACTTTAAGGGTAGTTGGGATATAACAACTACCATTGCAACATTCAGATGGCTCCATTTGAGGCACTTTATGGGTGGAGATGTAGATCGCCTATTACTTGGTTTGAAGTAGGTGAAGTTATGTTAGTAGGGCCAGTTTTGGTTCATGAGGCTATGAAAAAGGTTCAACTTATAAGGGAGAGGCTAAAAATAACCTAGAGCAGTCGAAAGTCCTATGCGGATGTGAGGAGGAGAGAACTTGAATTTGATGTTGATGATTGGGTGTTACTAAAGGTGTCTCCCATGAAGGGAGTGATGAGATTCGAAAAGAAAGGGAAGCTCAATCCTCTCTATGTTGGCCCGTACAGGATTGTGAGATGCATTGGCAAAGTGGCCTATGAATTGGAAATGCCCTTAGAGTTGGCTTCAGTACATCCAATTTTCCATGTTTCACACTTGAAGAAGTGCATTGGTGACCTGACTTTGGTTGTTCTAGTGGAGAGCATAGATGTGAAGGATAGACTTAGCTATGAGGAGGTACCGGTAGAAATACTTTATTGTCAGGTTCGAAAGTTAAGGAACAAAGAGGTAACTTTGGTAAAGGTTTTGTGGAGGAATCAGAATGTTGAGGGAGCTACTTGGGAAGCCGAAGTAGATATGATAGCTAAGTACCCGCACCTTTTCCATTTCGGCTCAATTCTAGCTTGAGGTACCAGTTTCATCCTTGGTACTTTATTTAGTTTCATGTCTAGTTCATGTCTCTCAGTTTTCTATATGTCAGTGCATATATGTGTGATAACTGAATTCAGTTCAGTCAAGTGTTTCAGTCCAGAGTCAGTAACTCCGTCAGCTTCAGGTGTTCACCATTTGGGATGGCAGATCCTTTCCCCAGTTATTCAGTGTGTTTACCCACATTCAAGGATGAATTTTCCAAATAGGGAGATATTATAATATCCCTAAAGTTCCGAAGAAATAGATGGGAGAATTAGAAATGAGTTCTGCAGAAAATTTGAATTTTTGCACCAGAATGACTCATGGTACGAGTCGTGATTGGAGTGACGGGTCGTGGTCTTAGTCGTGGTGGAATTCTGAAATTTGTTATCTAGACCACAAGTCACACCACGAGTCATGATGTGTGGGTACGACTCATAGTTAGGAGTCATGATAAGTTTTTTATGGTGTTGGGGTATGATGTAATGGATCATGGTACGACTCGTAGTAATTAATGATGAGTCGTGGTTAGGAACTGACAAGATGATGTCACGACTGATAGTATGACTCATGGAAGGACACCACAAGTCGTAATAAGCAATCCTGCTGAGATTCAAAAATGCTACAAGGAGGGGGCAGTAGTGACGACGAGAGGTAACCATAAGCCATTACTTCATGGTACGACTCATGGTGAGAGTCGTGATGGCTGGCAGTCCCCATTTTCCAGATTTTTCATTAAAGGCATTTTTGTAATTCCTAAGCTCCTAAGTCCTAAACTATATCGGTTTAAGCTTTGTTAGAAAGATTTTAAGAGGGTTTAACCTATCCTAATTCATTCAACTCCCGTGCATGAAAGAGTAGAAGTTTCCGTTTCAAGATCAAGCTTGAAACCCTCCAATTCTCTTGGGCTTTCAAGGAAGAGTGTGGAAACAAATTTTCCAGGTATGTAGGGCTATGAATGAGAGTTTCTTTCACTCTCATGCTCAAAATTCTCTTTAATTCCATGAATTTAAGTTCTAGATCATGTTCATGATCTTATGGGTTTATTCCTAATTTTTATGAAATTCTCTATGATTTATCTATGGGTCGATTCACTTCATGAATCAAATCATATTTTAAGATCTATGGGAAGATTTTATACCTATTTCGATTATTAATTCATGGTTTCAAATTTTAACCAATTTATGTCCACTTATCAAGTTTATGATTCTATTATGATTTTGATCTTCCTAAGCTCTAAATTATGATTTATGATTTATGATACGATTTCCTTCAAGTACTCTTCATGAATTTTTTGAATTTCAAGTATAGTGATTTTCTTAAGCACGTATATTCTTCATGATTTACGAGTTTATGATTTCTGTCGACCCACGAGCCCCAATTCATGAATAATCATGTATTTCAACTATGATCATGTATGTTATTATTTATCTAGCCGTGAACTTCATGTGTGACTTCACGATTACTATATGAG
Organism: Datura wrightii; assembly: GCA_035772735.1. Taxonomy (NCBI): domain Eukaryota; kingdom Viridiplantae; phylum Streptophyta; class Magnoliopsida; order Solanales; family Solanaceae; genus Datura; species Datura wrightii. The sequence continues at coordinate 7,503,671 of JASDFA010000008.1, read as the reverse complement.
CCTTCATGTGCATGGTTTTGAGAGCTGTGTCTAGCACTGAGTAGTCCCGACATTTAGGTAAAATCCGTGGTCTTAGAACTACGCGCCAACATAGGATTATGCTCATGGACTCTAGGTGGGTCCCTATTAGTGATATCATGCCATGTACGTCCTTGGCCTGGCAAGCCTGGGACGGCTTTGCGCACTTGAGCTAGATAGTTGGGGCATCATGTAAGCTCTATCATGATGGTATCGGTTAAGACTAGTCCTCCCATTGTTTCTCATGATTTATGCATTGTCATGTTTACGATAGGCTCCAGTTATGTTTTTACAAGGTTTCTCTTATGATTATGATTATGACTAGATTTTGAATAGTTCTAAAAATCTTGAGCCTCATGTTTATGTTATGACTACCATTGCATGTTTTGAACTGTAATACCCCAAAAGTTCCTAAAACTAGACCTATGATTTGAAGTGTGATCATCAGGAAAAGTGAAAAAAAAAAAGAAAAAAAGTTACTTTAGTACAACTCAACCTATGAGTCATAGGTTGGTTGTATGGCTCGTAGGAAGACCCGTGGTCAAGATCAGATATTTTGTTTCCTAACCATAAGTCCCCACTACGAGGCATAATATGTGGGTACGACCCGTGGCTAGAAGTCATAGTAAGTCTTTAGAGTTATCAGGTGAATGATTGTACAGGTAATAGTACGACTTGTAGGATGAAGTTATGGGTCATGGTACGAGTCATGGAATTATTCAGAGAGTTGGGGAAAATGGACTCATTAGTCACTATAGGAAACCATAAGTCGTAGGTTGGTGGTACGACTCATGGTATGAGTCATAATATGATGGTGCGAATCGTCGGTTCAGTCGTGAGTTGATATATTTATAATGCCTCAGACTTTCTGGCTAAGTTGGGAACTGTTCTAGCTATTTGGATAGACCCAAGACTAATGAATTTATGAAAATAAGGTGTTAAGATCAATTCTTAAGTATAAGGAGTACATTTGATGCAAATTAAGGTCATAAGGAACCTCTAGCATAAAGTTGAGTTGAGAGCCTCCTTACCGATTGAGGTGTTTGTATAAGTTCTTACAAGGGTCACTTCAAATGACCATAGCTCCCACTTCTTTCCATTGCATCCAATCTTTAGCCAATCAAAGTTCAGAGTAAAAAGTTATGAGTAATTTAGTGAAGCTGCAACAGGCATTGTACGACTCTCAGTACGAGTCATACAATCAACCTATGACCCATACTGTTGGTCGTAGTAACTGCCAGTTGCATATTTTATTTTGATATTTTTGGGGCATTTTGATAAACTTCTATGCTTTTAAATCCTAAATAACGTCATTTTGGGCTTCCATTAGGTAAGATTAAAGGGATTCACCTAGACTAAATCCTCACCCTCTCCAAAAGATCGATAGTTGAATTTTCTCTCAAGAAAGGAGCTAGGGTTCTACTTCAACCTCTTCAAATCTTCTTGGGCTCTTCAAAACAAGTAAAAGGATCATCAAACCAGGTATATAGGGATAGGAGTGAGGGGTTTCTTCCACCTTTACGCCCTTCTCAAGTTGTATTCGTGATTCTCACTTCCTATGCCCTAACTTTTGGAATGTTAGGATTTAAGCTCCTTGTGGTTGAATTTTTTAATGTTCTTCCATGAAATTAGTTTTATCATGATTCAATTTATGTTCCTATGATTATGAATGTTTGTCCCTTATCAAATCCCTCATGAATCTATGAATTCCAAGTTTCAAGTATGATTTTAAGAACTTCTAGGTTTTAACTCAATTTCATGAAATTCTCTACGATATGTCTATGGGTCCAATTCCCTCATGTTCCAACGTATGTTTTAAGATCCATGGGCAGATTGTACACTTATTTTGATTATTAAATTATGATTTCAAACTTTTGAAAAGTATGCCCAATTATACAAGTTTCATGAAAAGTCATGTTTATGAATCTATTATGATTTTAGTGCTCCTAAGCCCTAATTTGGGGGTTAAGATTTAAGATATGATTTCCTACAAGTAATCTTTATGAATTTATGACTTTCAAGTATGTTGATTTTCCCAAGTATGTACTTTTATGATCTTCAATATTTATGATTTTTGGCCGACTCACAGGCCTCAATCCATGGCTAATCATGTGTTTCAAGTATGATCAAGTATGTTATGATTTACCTAGCTATGGATTTCATGTTTGATTTCACGATAACTAAATGAGCTTCATGTGCATGTTTTTTGGGACTAGATCTAGCACCGAGTAGGCCCAGTGTTCAGGTAAACCCTGTGGTCTCAGAACTACATGCCACCGTAGGTAGATATATTCATGGACCCTTTGTGTATCAAGTCTTGCACGTCCCTTGCCTGGAAAGCTTGGAACGACACTACCCACTTGAATGAAATAACTGGGACATCATGTAAGCTCTATCATGATGGTACAGTTAAGACGAGTCCTCCAATTGTTCCTTATTTTTTATGCATGATCATGATTTGCGAAACTTTGGCTCAAGATATGTTTTTACAAGTTTTCTCTTATGATTATGATTATGACTAGCTTATCAAATGTTTGAGAACCTTGAGCCTTCATGTTTATGTTATGATTATCACTTCATATTCTGAACTGTCCTACTCTTTTGAACTCTTCTGTATTTTATTAGTTTGTTTTTAGTTACCTTGCTTACTCAATACATTCCAAGTACTAATTGCATACTCTATGCTATATCGTTTTATGATACAGGCTTAAACGTTCAAACCTAGTCTCGCCGTTAGCCAGTTTCCTGAGTTTATCCCTGACGTCCTTGTTGGTGAGTCCTCATCCTTCGAGGACCTTCAGTTAGTTGAGTTTGTATTTTCAGCTTCAGACTTCTAGTGAGCTAGTTGGGGGTGTTGTCCCATCAGCTCTTCAGTATGTTAGAGGTTTTCGTACATAGTATGTATTCAATTTTGAATCAGTGTTATGTAATCCGTTGTTCAGATATTATTTGATATTTAGACTTCCACTATATCAAATGTTAGTTTTTCATGTTATTTATGTTGAGCTTTAGTTAACATGTTCTTGCCATGGGTCGACTTGAAGCCATTTATGGTTCTAGGTTCCGTATCTCTATCCGGGTCTATGTTCGGATCGCGAAAAACTTGGTATCAGAGCATTAGGTTTTGAAGTGTCTTAGGCTGTCAGAAAGACACGTTAAGTAGATCCTTTTTCATGGGTGTGAAGCGTGCTACACTTATGAAGAAAGGGCTACGAAATGTTTTAGGAAATTTTCCTTCTTTCATGATCTATGTTGTGTGATAAAATATCTTTCTATCCTTCTAAATCATGGATTCATGTACTCCAAAGCATAATGCCAGTCAATGCGATAAGAGGCACTGTCAAATTATTTCTCCCTGCAAGAGTTAAGAGAAGCTAAGGCAGAGGAATTCATGAACTTGAAGTAAGGAACCAAAAGAGTGGGGGAGTATGACAAGAGAAGTATGAAGCCTTCCTCGATAGACTTAGAGGCGAATGGGAAGTCAAGAGATAGTGATTTCTACCTAGCCCTAAGAAGGGGATCCAATCCTTAGAATGATGACCTTTAAGCTAAGGGGGAGATTATAAGGTGAAAGACCAGGTCAAGCCTTGAGTTCCAAGTGTGAAGGTCCAGGATCATTAACTATGGGATCCATGCTTATTCAGGTACCCTTCCGTACTTAATTTTGTGCGATACTATACTCATGTCGTATGTGAACATGTTATGCCCATGTCTAAGTTCCAAGTACTCCTTACATGTATTCACACTCAGATTCGTAGAATGAGAAGTAACCACATCAGATGGTGATTTAAGTCTTCTTCCATTATTCCATAAATCTCAGCTTCATGTCATGACCCTCGTTATGTATTTTAACTCACGTCTCTTTGCATTCTCATCTCTATAGACTCAGTCCTTAAGATTTGCCTTATCAACTCGTAATATTGTGTTATATCAAGTAAATGCCTAACTTGGATTTCTTGAATGATTCATACTCATAATTTCCTTACTCTAGGCCCTATAAATGTTCCTCATTATGGAAATGATGGCTAAGATGTGTATGTTCAGGATAACTCCCTATCCCTGGCACAGGTGCTAGGTATGTAGAAGTTGAGGAAGCGCAGTTATTAGCCAAGCCTAGAAGGGTAACAACCCACATGGTCATTTTGTGATTTTTGACCCATTTCCCTAGGTTGAACCTTTCCATATATTTATTTTATTATTTATGACTTGCGGAGATGGATGACACAATTCTCGAGATGATCCAATGAAGATTGGATATGATTTTCGATTTTGGAAGGTTTGAAGTTTTAGAGGTTTGAGTAAAGTCAACATTTCAGGTTAACGAGCTCGAATTTAGGTTCTGAAAGCTCAGTTAGTTTCAGATGGTGATTTATGACTTAGTTTGATAGTTTGCATGGATCCCGAGGTGTTCGGGAGTGATTTGAACCTTCGTTTGAATTTATGAGCTTTAAGAAAGTTATGTTTGTCCATGGTTATCTTTTGATCAAAACGGTTTCATGTCGGTGATTTGATGTATCCAACAGGTTCAGAATGTTTTTTATGATTGAATTGCATATTTGGTTTGTGACTGGAGGATTCCGGATGAGTTTCGGGTGGATTTGAACATTTTGTGTGTTTTAGCATGATTTTAAGCATAAAATGTGACAACTCATAGGTTCGTTTCTAGTGTTGGAGATCAAAAAAATTTTTTCGAGACTTTCTGAATTCTTAGCATGAATTATAGGAGTTATATCAAATGTTTGGTGCAATTTCGATAAGTCAAGACTGGGTTTTTATTGCAAAAGATAAAATAATTCTTGAATGAGAAAAAATGATGTCTGACTGGGCAAACGAGCACCAAATGGAGTTTTGATTGAACGATAGGTCCTTATCATTATTTAGGACTTATAGGAAAAAGAATCATCGGATTTCGAGTTCGTATACTGAAGTTATGACCATTTTAGTGAAAATTAAAGTTCCTGGTGCAGCCCTATATAAATACCTGAACAATGTATTTTTGCACAGACTGTGTTTATTTGGTATTTGGAGTATATTTGGTCTAGTGTTTGAAATTAACTGATTTTTTTGGCATTTCTTCTCTTTTTAACAAGGGGGTAAGTATCTAATCCTTATTTTGGTATTTCTCCATGATTTCTTCAGTTGGTTTTCATTTTTATCTGTGAATTTGTTAGAGGAAAATTGGGGATTTGAGTCTAAAGTTAAGAAAATGTATTTTGATGAATGCAAAATTTATTTGAGCTCCGTTTTTGATGAAATTTTATATTTGAGTTCTTTATGTTATGGGTAAGATTATTTTCAAATAAAATTCTACTTTCGCCCTTGCGAGCTCGGGGTTGACTTTTGGGTTGACTTATTAGGCCCAGGATAGAAGTGTATCAATATGGATGTCCATGATTTTATTTTCTTATGTAAAATACATATTTGACCAGATTTTGATCATTTGGAAGGTTTACGGAAGGGCAAATCATAATTTGAAGCCTGAGCTTCGTTTTGAGTCAAGTAGAGATTTCTTGATTCTTTGAGGTTCAGAAAGAAGGGGAAGCTTAGTCCCCAGTATGTTGGGCCATGTAGGGTTTTGAGACGTGTTGGAAAGGTGACCTATGAATTGGAGCTACCATCGGAAATAGCTACGGCGCACCCAGTGTTTCATGTGTCCTTGTTGAATAAATGCATCAGAGATCCATCTTTAGTGGTTCCGGTAGAGGACACTAGGGTGAAGGGCAGCCTTACCTATGAGGAGGTACCAGTTGAGATCCTTGATCATCAGGTTTGTAAGTTGAGGAACAAGGATGTAGCCTCGGTGAAGATTTTATGGATGAATCAGCTTGTTGATGGAGCTATGTTGGAAGCCAAAGCAGATATGATGGCTAAATACCCATATATTTTCCTACAGCTCAATTCCAACTAGAGGTATAAATTTTGTCCTTAGAACTCTGTTCAATTTTTATGTCAAGTTCGCGCATAAAAGTTCCATTCATGTCTTATCATGTATGTATGTTTCATGAATTCAGTTCAATCATGTGTATCAGTCTAGAGTCAGTCACTCTTTCAGCTTTTCAGTTCAACTGTTTAATATTTGCGATTGAAGTTCTTTCCCCAAATCTTCAGTATGCTTAACCCACATTTGAGGTCGAATGTTCCCAAGGGGGAGATGTTGTAATACTCCAAAAGTCCTAAGACTAGACCTGAGATTTGAAGTGTGATCAACAGGAAAAGTGGGAAAAAATTAAAAAAATTACTTCAGTGTGACTCAACCTACGAGTCATAGGTTTGTAGTACAGTTCGTAGGAAGACCTATTATCTAGATAAAATAAGTTGTTTCCCAACCATGATTCCCCATTACGAGCCGTAGTATATGGGTCTGAACCCTAGACGGAAGTCATAGCAAGTCTTTGGAGTTATCAGGTGATTGATTGTACGAGTAATAGTATGACTCGTAGGATGGAGTTAGGGGTCGTGAAAATATTTAGAGAGTCTGGGGGAAACCACAAAGCATAGGTTGGTCATACGTCTCATGGTACGAGTCGTAATATAATGGTGTGAATAGTTGGTTCAGTCTTGAGTTGATATATGATAATGCCTTGGACTTTCGGGCTAAGTTTGGAACTGTTCTAGGTATATGGATAGACCTGAGCCCGATGAATTTATGGAAACAAGGTGTTAAAAAAAATTTTTAAGTATAAGAAGTGCATTAGATGCAATTAAGGTCATAAGGAACCTCTAGCACAAAGTTGAGTTGAGAGCCTCCTTACTGATTGTGTGTTCGTGTAAGTTCTTACAAGGGTCAACTTCAAAAGATCATAGCTCCTATTTTACAAAATGTTTTTGGGTGATTAAACACACCAAATTGACGGCCTTTGAATATTCTTTCCAACGCATCCAACCTTGTACCAATCGGAGTTATGAGTAAGAAATTATGAGTGATGTAGTGAAGCTGCAACAGGCATTGTACAACTCTTAGTATGAGTCGTACAATCAACCTACGACCTGTACTGTTGGTCGTAGTAACTGCCAGTTGCAGGTTTTATTTCAATAGTTTTGGGGCATTTTGGTAAACTCCTATTCTTCTAACTCCTAAATGACATTGTTTGGGGATTCCTTAAGGTTAGATAAAAGAGATTAGCCTAGCCTAAATCCTCACCCTCTCCAAAAGATTGATTGTTGGATTTTCTCTCAAGAAATGAGCTAGGGTTCTTCTTCAACCTCTTTAAATATTCTTGGAATATTCAAGACAAGTCAAGGGATCATCAGACCAGGTATGTAGGGCTCTGAGTGAGGGGTTTCTTCCACCTTCACGCCCTTCTGAAGTTGTATTCATGATTCTCACTTCCCATGCCCTAACTTTTGGAATTTTAGGATTTAAGCTTCTTGTGGATGAATTCTTTCATGTTCTTTCATGAAATCAGTTTTCTCATGATTCAATTTATGTCCCTATGATTATGAATGCTTTTTCCTTATCAAATCTCTCATGAATCTATGAATTCCAAGTTTCATGTATCATTTTAAGAACTTCTAGGGTTTTAATCCAATTTCATGAAATTCTGTACGATATGTCTATAGGTCCAATTTCCTCATGTTCCAAAGTATGTTTTAAGATCCATGTAAGATTGTACACTCATTTTGATTATTAAATTATGATTTCAAACTTTTGAAAAGTATGCCTAATTATACAAGTTTCATGAAAAGTCAAGTTTATGAATCTATTATGATTTAATTATCCTAAGCCCTAATTTGGGGGTTAAGTTTTAAGATATGATTTCCTATAAGTACTCTTTATGAATTTATGAATTTCAAGTACGTTGATCTTCTCAACTATGATTGTTCTTTTATGATCTTCAATATTTAAGATATTTGGCCAACTCACGGGCCTTAATTCATGGCTAATCATGTGTTTTAACTATGATCAAGTATGTCATGATTTACCTAGCCATGGATTTCATCTTTGAGTTCACGATTAATATATGAACTTTATGTGCATATTTTTGGGACCAGTGTCTAGCACCGAGTAGGCTCGGCATTTAGGTAAACCCCATGGTCTCAGAACTATGTGTCATCATTGGTATTTATATTCATGGACCCTTTGTGATATCGCGTCATGCACGTCCCTTGCCTGGCAAGCCTGGGACGACTCTGCCCACTTGAGCGAGATAGTTGGGGTATCATGTAAGCTCTATCATGATGGTGTGAGTTAAGACGAGTCATCCCATTGTTCCTTATGTTTTATTCATGATCATGATTTGAGATACTTTGGCTCAAGATATGTTTTTACAAGTTTTCTGTTATGATTATTATTATGAATAACTTATGAAATGTTTGAAAACCTTGAGCCCTCATATTTATGTTATGATTATCACTTCTTGTTTTGAACTTTCCTACTCTTATGAACTCTTATGTATTTTATTTGTCTGTTTTTTACTTACCTGGCATACTCAGTACATTCCAAGTACTGACCGCATACTCTATGTTGTATTATTTTATGATACAGGCTTAGACATTCAAACTCAGTCCTGCCGTTAGCTAATTTTCAGAGTTTAGCCCAGATTACCTTATTGGTGAATTCTCATCCTTCGAGGACCTTCAGTTAGTTAAGTTTGTGTTTTCAGGTTCAGAATTCTAGTGAGCTAGTTAGGGGTGTTGTCCCACCAGTTCGTCAGTATGTTAGAGGCTTTTCAGACATAACATGTATTCAGGTTCGAATTAGTGTTATGTAATTCGTTGTTCAGATGTTATTAGATATTCAAACTTCCTCTATATCAAATGTTAGTTTTCTGCATTATTTATGTTGATCTTTAGTTAACATGTTCATGCCATAGTTCGACTTGGAGCCATTTATGGTTCTAGATTCCGTGTCTCGACCCGAGCCTATGTTCGGGTCGTGACATGAACTTTTATGTATTTTGATTAGTCCATTTTATTTACTTTGCATACTCACTACATTCCAAGTACTGACCGCATACTCTATGTTGTATCATTTCATGATACAGGCTCAATCATTCAGGGTCAATCTCTCCGCTAGCCGGTCATCAGAGTTCGGTTTAGCCAATTATTGGTGAGTCCTCATTCTTCCAGGGCCTTCAGTTAGTCGTATTGTTGCTATTTTCAGTTTCGGATAATTAGTGAGCTAGTTGGGGTCTTGTCCTATTAGCTCGTCAGTATGTAAAGGCTTTTTAGATATAGTGTTGTATTTAGTTTCAGATTTAGTATTATGTATTTCCATTGTTCGAATGTTTAATATTCAGATTTCCGCTATTTCAAAATTTAGTTTCTTTCCACCTTGATTATGTTAAGTTAGTAATCATGTTCATGCCATGGGACGACTTGGAGCCATTAATGGTTCTAGATTCCGTGTCTCGATCCGGGCCTATGTTTGGGTTGTGATATGATGTTAGGCATATGTACATGCCCAAGTGATATCTTATACCCAATCTTTCGTCATGTTTGAACCTCATTTTAATTATAATCTCATGTATTTTGATTGAAATGGTATTTATGAACTAAAGTATGTGATTAGCTTTTGTTGTAGGTTGGAATACAAGCTAAAAGTGGCAGTTGGAGTCATCAATGTGCCAGGGAGAAAAAGTGGGGAATTTAGAGTCGTGTCATGGAGCAAGGAAGCAAGTTGGGACATTAAGGGACTACAAAATTGTGAGCATCCGCATTGGTAGCATGTCACGGAGGCACTTTGGCGTGTTCGCCGGCATGCCACGCTAAGGAAAACATCACTTGCTCAAAGTAGTGCAGTAGTGCGTTGGTACCATGTGAAGACAGAAAATCTCTGCGATAGACAACGTGTAGTGGAGGCAAATGCACTGCTACACTGCTTTGAGCAAGTGATGTTTTCCTTAGCATGGCACGCTAGCCAACACGCCAAAGTGCCACTGTGACACGCTACCAATGCATATGTTCACTGTTTTGTAGTCCCTTAACGTCCCAACTTGCTTCCTTGCTCCGTAACACGGCTCTAAACTCCCCATTTCTTCTTCGTGGCACGTTGATGACTCCAAATGCCACTTTTAGCTTGCATTCCAACCTACAACAAAGGCTAATCACATACGTTTGTTCATAACACCATTTCAATCAAAATACATGATATTATAATTAAAATAAGGTGCAAACATGACTAAAGATTGGATATAAAATATCACTTGGGCATGTACATATGCCTAACATCATCTATGCTCGGGTTGTGACATACATAGATTGTTAGTCTAGTGTATCTTCATGTTCTTCTACTCAAATTTGACTGTTGTGTTTTATGATGTACTAAATTGATGATTTTTTATGAAATATCTCTACTTTTGATGCATTATTGGTCTTCTTCTGTGATATGATATCCTTTTCTCCTCATGATTAGTTGAATTCTCTATGCTTCATGGCATTTTGAGAGGTATGCTCAAGTTAAAATGGCATCATGTGCCGGTCTTGCCTAAACCCTAGGCTAGGGCCTGACCAACATGGTATCAGATCTCTAGGTTCATGTGTGATAGGGAGTCAATGAAGTCGTGTTTTGTAGATTTCTACTTATGAGTGTGAAATGCATCACACTTACAATTAGAGGTTGCAGGGCATTTGAAAATTGTACTATTTTTTCATGTTCTAGATTGTGCTAGAGAGAGAGCCTTAAGCCTTGAATCATAACTCATGTATTACTAAAAATTTAAGCTTTTTCCCTGAATATGCCCGCTAAAATAAAGATGACCGCAAGAGAGAGGGCTATACTACTGCTAATCCTATAGCAAGGGTAGATGCCAGTGACTTACCTCTGACTCAAGGGATGCAAATAAGATCCCAGGGTCACTCAGCTGGTCAAACTACCAGGGCATTATCTTCTCCTCCTACAATGAATCCAATGGGGAACCCCGAAACTTTCTCATTTCAGCAATCAAATTTATCAGATGCATAGATTAGGGGAGTAATTTAGATGCTCACTCGACTTGTCGCAGCCCAGTCCCAATGGTAGGAATCAACTCCTATTAATGTTAGTTCGCTGAACCCGACTAATAATTCTCGAATTAGGAAATTTCTCAGCATGAGCCTACTAGTTTTCATAGGGTCCAAGGTAGAAAAATACCCCCAAAACTTCCTTTATGAAATTCAAGAAATTCTCTGAGTTAATTGGGAGAGTTCAACTTGCCTCTTACTAGTTAAATGACGTTGCTAATACATGGTATGAATAGTGGGAGATGTTCAGAGGAGAGGATGCAACTCTTGCCACATGTGTAACACCCCATACCTTTCAGAACATATACGACTAGGTTAATTGATGAAGGCGCTTAGGCTCGAGATGATGAGGTGATATTTGGGCCAAGATTTGAAATGGACAAATGTATCTAAGTGTAAAGTTTAAGTCTAAGGATGAAGGTTTGGAAAAGTGGATAAAACAAGTAAGCTACTTTCTTGACTTATTCGCGCTAAAAGGTGACAAGTAGGTGCATCACCTACTTACGCTAAATAAACTATGTTATGAGGACCAAGTTGGGGAAGAAACTACTGATGAAGGGCATACTTTTGCACTTCATAGACATATTTTTCCCGTACTTTACTATGTTTTGAGAACAAATTATGTGAGTTTTCATGTGTTTATGTTATATATTTGTGAAAAGGGCTAACACATGTGATTAGATATTTTCAGGGCTATATGAGATGGATTTGGGTGTGTTTGAGACGTTTGGAATGAAGTTGAAGAAGAAGGATTGAACTAAGAAAGATTTAGAGCAAAAATAGTGCACTGCCACGGCCGCAGGACGAGCAGCGCGAGGCGCCAGCCCCTAAGCGGAACCAGCCGTTCGACACGACAACACATTGACGCACTGCCATGCGCGAGACGCCAGGCCATCAGTGCAATAGCATGCGCGATGTGGCAGCAGATCCGGTGCTACAGCAGGTGCGAGGTGCCTTGCCTACCCGCGAATTAGCATGGGCGAAGCAGCCTTCTCCCGGTGCAATAGGGCGTGCGACGAGGCACTAGAGAGGCTCTTTGGCATAGGCGACGCGGCAAGCTTGTCAAACGGCCATCAAAAGTCAAATCCTACTTCAACTAGGAAAAGGAGCTTCAAGTCCAAACCAAATGCGCATAGGAACAAGAAAAGCATAAATCTACTACTACAAATACCCTTTTATTTTTATGTAATAGCAAGTTATAGCGAAGTTTTAGAGAAGTTTTAAAAGAAGTCTTAGAAAATTTTTTTAGACATTTTAGAAGACATAAGTTTGAGACGATTGTTGAATTGTTCTTCCTTATTTCTTACAATAATCAATTGAGTTTCTTCCAATCTTCATTGTAAGTATTAATTTGTGCTTTTATCTATGAATGCTATTAATTTACTTATAATTGTTAGAGGCTAAAACCTCCAGATCAATGGTTGTGGTAACCATGGTGAATTAACGAATTAGGGGTTGCATGACGTGATTCTAAACCAATACTAAACAATTGTATTGTATTATCTTCATTCTTAAACATTTCTTAACGGCGCACTACATTAGGACAAGCTTGAATTCTTTACTTTCTTGAGCCTAGAGATGTAGAGATTAGGAAAAGAGAATTACAATAAAGCCTTGATCTTTATGATCATTGTATTGACTTGAGTTGTGGTCGCGGGATAGTTAAATTTTGGGACAAATTGATAATGGTTAAATTGAAATCACTCATGAGACCAGATCCAATGATTGAGTATAGTCATCCAATAGGGATGAACCAGTCGTTTAGATGAACCCTAGCTATCAGTTCTACAAGTAAAGTATTGGGATAGATCACTAGTGTAAAACCTGAAGTAGTTAAGGATCCATGGGGAACACATAGCCTAGTTAATTACATTAATTTGGAATGGACATTCAATTTTTCAGCATTGTTACTTGTTACTTTTATAAATTCCCCCTTTATAAAATAATTGACTTAAAAGCTTAAATTCTAGCATTCTTCTATATCCTTCCATATTCCCTGTGGGATCGACCCCAACCTCTAGTTGAATTGTTTATTGACAACGTCCGCTTCATACTTCAGCAGGATGTGTGTGTTTGAGCATTATCAAAAGTGGTGCCATTGCCGGGGAATACATGTTAGGAGTATATTAATTGCTTGTGTTTAAATTTTATTCCTTATTTCCTATTTTTGTTTTTATTTTATTTTCTAATGTGTCACAGGGCAACGTGGTGAAACAAGCGTCCAATATGTGACCACATGTCTCAACAGGTATCTTGATGAAGACTGAATAATCAAGATACCTATTTTGTGCCGCGACGTTAAATCAACCGCTACTTGGGAGGCAACCCAAGAAATTTTTTTTGTTTTTATGTGTTTGTTCAAGTGTGCAGGTGATAGGTTATGATTTTCAACAAAAATTGAGCTTAAACATTGAAAATGAGGAGTAGAGGCCCAAGGAGTTCATCTTTCACTCTTTTACTTTATGCTTTATTGTTTTAGCATTAGGGACAGTGTTACTAATTAAGTGTGGGGTGGGAGAAGTTAACTTCAATTACCATGCATGCCTTAATTGCTAACATGGTAAGCCTAGTTTTTTTGGTATTTATGATTTATCATGCATGCTTGTTGGTTTGTAGTATTTTTTTAGTTTTATTTTATTTTGGGTTCCTCCGAATTTTGTTTTCAATACTTTTCCAGTGGATAGTCCCTTAGAACCAATAAGAGAGTCTAGGTTTTTATTTTTTTATTTTTTAGTCATTGAGTCATGACTTTTCCTAATGATGGATGAATGGCAATTGTCTTAAGGGTAAATTAGTCATTAGGAAGAACAAGAACTTGGACCTTACGAATGATAGGTGCTTCACTTTAGGTATCATTGAGACTTTATTAAATTCACTCAAAATGCATGAAAAAGGTAGAAACACTTAGTCTTTTGAAAATTGACTCTTGTACTTAAAAAAATGGGCTTAATTATGTTATGCATGCAATATGAATATAAGTGTTTGTGCGATCTTGATTTCCATTGTTGAACCATTTTGTGCTAATGTGTGAGGAATTTTTTTTAATACTCCATGCTTGTAAATTGATGTCTAGAACTTGCCCGATGTGTGTGCAAAGCGAAATAAGAATGGTGGATTTAGGAAGTGATATAGGCGTTTCTTTGGTAGTCTTATTTTTATCCTATTTTTACCTACATTGATTGTAATTATTCTAGTTAGCTATGTTTGAGCCTTATCCTATTCTTTTGATAGCCATATTACAAACTTAATCCCTTTTTATTCTATTGACTTGTATTTGATCCAAATGACTCCTAAAGAACTTTAATGAAAAAATTTTCATGAAAGGAGCATAAGTGGAGAAGTGAAGGGAAAAGCTAAAAAGTGTGGAAATTAGAACAAAAGAATAGGGTGAAATTTGCTAAACAAGGAGGGTGATGTTAGTGGGAAAACAAAAAGAAGAAAGAGCTTTGAAAAAAATGATGATGCAAAAATGTGTGAATGAGCTCAATGTTGAAACAATTCCTCACTAGTCACCTAAAATGAAAATTGAAGAATAAAAGGAGGTATAAGGAGAAAAATAGGATATTGAGGAGAGTGCTAAAAAATTAAAGTGTTGCGAAGTATTAAAGTTCTTAGGGAGATTTGTCACTATCTTGGCCAAATAGTTCCTACCCGTCCCATAGCCTATATTACAATCATCTTAAGTCCTAATTGATCCTTGATTCAAAATTCTATATTAGTGTAGTACTAAACTATGGGAAAGCCTATGGGTCGTCTTTTGCATGCATGTTGAGTTCTTTGGAAGAGTGAGCGGAAATTTTGTTTTATTTATGTCCAAGTTTATGTTGACTTATATCTTGTGTGAGAAAGGGAATCTCTCCAAATTGTGAGGGGAACAATTGTAAGACTTTGGTGAATCTTGATTGCTAAATTACATATAATTCATGTTGGCCCAAAATAGGTTTTGATGAGTTAGTTTTCAAAAGCTAACTGATTTCAAACTTTGACATATTAATGTTGATCCTATATGCATGCAAGTGAATTGTTTGAGCCTCATTGATTTGTCTCATGATCCTAAGTGCAAGTAGACCTATTTGTAGGATGAATTTTGTTCGCAAACTAATCAGTTGAAAAGTTCTGAATAGTTCTGAACAAGTTCTACGTTCTAACTGAACTGAACTATTAAACAGCTAATAGAGAACGCAACTCATTCAAACAACACGGGAATTCTATAATATGGCAAAATTTCAAGAATTAAAGAAATCTTATCCTACAAGGATAAAATCATTCTTATCAATGGAGCATTTACTCAACATATAAACAATAAGAAATACTAGAAAATTCATCCCAAATCACACTTCACAAACTAGACGGAATTTAATACACAAATAGTCTTTACTCAAAAATTTAGGGCTTAAATTCACTTTGGCAAGAACATCAACAATTAAGGTAAGAATTAACGGAGATCATATCAATAATAATCAAGGATATCATTCTATGTTAAATTGACAAATAATAACATATAATTTCTTCGTATTCGAATACTCAGGGCTAAAACCGATAGAGAAACTATGGGAGGGTTTTTGGGGACACAAGGGAAGAACAATTTCCCTTGTTGAAATCCCACATACCTGAGTTGAAATTTCTTGAAGTAGATATCTTGGACTACTGCAATGGAGGAAAACCCTAGGCTTGCTTGAAGGGTTCTTGAGATGAGAGCTTATGATGACTTTTCTGAAAACATAGAATGGGGATGAAGAAGGAACCGTTTTCCCCCACTAATAGGTCAAAAATTAGGACTAAAACAACATAGATTGAAGTTTAGGAGAGTAGGAAATTACTAACTAGCCCTTAGAGAATCGCTGGAAAAACTGACAAGTGAACCTAACGAGTGACCTAACGGGTCGTGGTGACTGACCACAACTCATGGTCAAACCCATTGAGTACACTCTGAATTCCCTTTTAGGTCACCACGAGGGACCTAACGAGTCATTACAGGTGATCACGACTCGTGATCACTATCCATCAAGTACACTGCCCAACTCCTAAAATTCTTGACCTCGGTCTGACCATGAGTGACCTCATGAGTCGTGAGACCTGACAACAACTCGTGAGATCTTCCATTGAGTACACTGCCTCTCCCTTATCATTTATCATACCTCCTTCCCACGACTGACCTAACGAGCCGTTAGGTCTCTCAACGACCCGTTAGGTGAGTCGTTCTGTAACAATTGCAGCAAATTTCCAGATTTTCCTATTTAAGTCCAGGATCTAGTTTTTGAGTTTTTGGGGAATTAAAATATCTCCTCCTTGGAAACAGTCATCCTCGATTGGTAGAAAACACACGGGAAAGCAGAGAATAACATCAAAAATTCTAGATATTGTTCATTTAACTCCAAAACTGTTAGAATGACTACCTCCATTTCAAAATACATAACTAAATTGAATTCACATTTCATACATACATCCAAAGTCGTAAAAGAAACTTATACACATGATTTGAAGCCAAAAACTAGATCAGTTTCTAAGGCAAAATTAACATTTTAAGTTGTAATAGAGTCGGTAGGGAACAAGTGCGGGTATTTGGCCATCATACCTTCTTCGACCTCCCACGTAGCTCCCTCAACCTGCTGATTTCTTCATAAGATTTTGAATAAAGCTATTTCCTTATTCCTCGTCTTACGAACCTGACGGTCAAGGATCTGGATTGGTACTTCCTTATATGAGAGACTATCTTTTATTCCTACACTATCCAATGGAACAACTGAGGTTGGATCTCTCATGCACTTCATGAAAAGTGACACATGGAAAATTGGGTGTACAACTGCTAGTTCTGAAGGTAATTCTAGCTCATAGGCTACATTGCCGATATGCTTCAAAATTCTATAAGGTCCCACGTACCTCAGACTAAGCTTTCCCTTCTTTCCAAACCTCCTCACCTCTTTCATGGGAGAAATTTTTAGGTAAACCCAGTCATCAATTGCAAACTCCAAATCTCTTTTCGCACATCAGCATAAGATTTCTGACGGCTCTGAGCTTCTTTCAACCTTTCTTGGATGAGCTGAACTTTCTACGTTGCCTCGTGAATTGAATCTGTCCCTATCAAGGTAGCTTCACTAATCTCGAACCACCCTATAGGAGATCTACACCTTCTCCCATATAATGCTTCAAATGGAGCTATTTGAATGGTAGAGTGGTAGCTGTTGTTGTGCTCAAACTCGATAAGAGCCAAATGGTCATCCCAATTACCCTTAAAATCGACCGCGCACGCTCTTAGTATATATTCTAGGGTCTAAATAATCCACTCAACTTTCCCATCAGTCTGCGGGTGAAAAGTTGTGTTGAGCATGACATGAGTGCTTAGTCCCTTTTGAAAGGATTTCCAGAAGTGTGAGGTGGATTGAGTCCCTTTATCTGAAATGATAAATAAAGGCACCCCATGGAGTCTGACTAACTCTTGGATGTATAGTATGGCATAATCCTCGGCTGAGTCTATGGTTTTAACTGGGAGGAGGTTTGCTGACTTAGTCATTCGGTCTACTACCACCCAGATTGAGTCATGCTGTCGACGAGTCTGGGTTAGACCCGTAATGAAATCCACATTTACTTCTTCCCACTTCCATATGGGTACACTGATATCTTGAGTCATGCCTCCTTGTCTTTGATGCTCCACCTTGACTTGCTGGTACTTTGGGCACTTGCTGGCAGTAGCACCAGGGTGAATGGAGTATCTCGACTCAGCTAGTATCTATTGTCTTAACTCACCAACATCTGGTACACACAACTTGCCCTAGTAACGGAGCACCCCATCTCCCCCTTCGGAGAAAGCTTCTATTTCTTTTCTGAGAACTGCTCCCTTAAGTTTAAGTAAGATGGGATCCTCATCCTGTCTGGACTTCACTTCAACTACAAAGGATGAATCTAACCCGCATTGCATTACCACACCACCTTCGGCTGAATCCACCAACTGCACCCCTAACCGGGCTAGTCTGTGAACATCCTTCACTAACTCCTTCTTGCCTTCCTCAATGTGAGACACACTCCCCATAGACTGTTTAGTTAGGGCGTCAGCCACTACATTGTATTTATACGTGTGATACAACACACTCATGTCATAGTCCTTTAGCAACTCGAACAACCTTCTCTAACACAAATTTAGATCCTTCTGACTCAGCACGATCTAAAGACTCTTATGATCTTTAAACACATCTGTGTGAGTTCCATATAAGTAATTCCTCCATATTTTTAGCATAAACACCACCACTGCCAACTCGAAGTCATGAGTTGGATAATTCTTCTCATGAACTATGAGTTGTCTGGAGGCGTAGGCTATCACTTTGCCTCGCTGCATACAGAATGCATTCCAACTCTATAAGAATCACAATAAACAACCAATCCATTCGTTCCTTCTGGCAAGGTCAGAACTGGAGCAGTAGTAACGCGAGTCTTCAACTCCTGGAAACTCTTCTCACACTCATCCGACCACTGAAATTTCACCTTCTTCTGAGTTCACTTAGTTAGAGGAGATGCTATAGAGGAGAAGCCTTCCACAAATCATTGGTAATATCCAAGCCCAGGAAACTCCTTATTTCAGTAGGAGAGGTAGATCTGGGCCAATCTTTCACTACTATTATCTTGTGAGGATCAACCTGAATTCCTTCACCCGAGACCACATGACCTAAGAAGGTCATGGACTTTAACCAGAATTAGCACTTGCTGAACTTGGAGAATAACTGGCAGTATTTGAGTGTCTGTAATGCTATTCTTAGGTGATTGGAATGCTATTCCTCATTTCTGGAGTATACCAGAATGCCGTCAACAAATACAAATACGAACATATCCAGATACTGCTTGAAGACTCTGTTCAAAAAATCCATGAAGGTTGCGGGGGTATTTGTTAGCCTGAAGGACATCACCACAAACTCGTAGTGACCATACCGAGTTCTAAATGTTGTTTTTAGTATGTCACACTCTTTGGCCCTTAGCTGATGATACCCTGATCGGAGATCGATTTTTGAGTAACAACTGGCTCCCTGAAGTAGGTCAAATAAGTTGTGAATTTTGGGTAGGGGATACCTGTTCTTGACTGTGACCTTGTTCAGCTGACGGTAATCTATGCACATTCTGAGGGTGTCGTCTTTCTTATGAACAAATAGCGCAGGAGCACCCCAGGGGGAGATGTTGGGTTTGATAAAACCCTTGTTAAGAAGATGTCTTAACTGCTCCTTCAACTCCTTAAGCTCAGTTGGAGCCATTCTATAAGGAGGGGTAGAGATGGGCTGAGTATCTTGGAGGAGATCTATTCCGAAATCTATTTCCTGTTCAGGGGGAACTCTGGGAAGACCCTCAGGAAAAACATCTGGGAACTCACTAACCATTGGAACTGACTGGGTAGTTGGGGTCTCAGTGTGGAATCCTTGACTCGATCTAGATGATAAATACATCGCTTGGAGATGAGTTTTTGGGCCTTATGGTAGGAAATAAACCTACCCTTAGGCGCTGAACTGCTACCCGTCCATTCTAACACTGGTTCATTTGGAAATTGGAACTTGACAAGTCTAGTTCTGCAACCAACTAAGGCATAGAGGGAGTGTAACAAATCCATGCCAAGGATAAGGTCAAAATCGACCATATCTAACTCTACAAGGTCAACTGGGATAACTTTACTCAGGACTAAGACTGCGCAATTTTTATACACCCAGCTGCCTCTAACTGACTCGCCAATTGGGGTGGAGACTAAGAATGGTTTTGAGAGGACCTCTGGACTGATATTGAGCTGGACTGCTATGTAGGGAGTCATGAATGAAAGAGTTTCTCCTGGATATATGAGGGCATACACGTCTAGATAAAAGAGACGTAACATACCCGTGACTACGTCAGGTGAGTTCTCCTGATCCTAACGGGGAGACAGAGCATTGAAACAGTTTTGACGCTGACCGTCATCCATACCTAATGTGTTAGCCTGCTGGAGCTGATGATGTGGTGGATGAGATCACCCGGCTGATAGGCACTCCCTGAGCCGATGTCCGAGTTGTCCACAACAAAAATAGCCCTCTCGACCCTTAAGGCACTCTCCCAGGTGGTTCTTTCCATATTTAGGGAAAGTTGGATACCTATTCTTGGTATTGTGGGTCTGAGATTGAGTGCCAGATGACCCACCCCTCCGATCCTGGTGGGACAAAATAGTTGGGGCACTGGGGCTCTCTACTACTGTTGCTACTGCTACTGTGGGCAGCTACTACCACTAGACCTCTGATGGCCATAATCTGACTACCAGTCCTTGTCCATTTGTTCTTGCACTCCATATGCTTCATCTTTTTGTCTTTAATCTACTGGGTGTAGACAATCAAGTTGGAGAGGTCCATATGCTTAATCAGCATTGTTGTCTTGCACTTCTTGACAACTAGATTCGACATCCCATTCACAAATTTCAACATACGAGCCCTTGGCTCGGCTACCATCTTTGGAGCGTAGTTAGACAGCCTGGTAAACTCCATAGCATACTCCTCCACTGTTCTGTTGGCCTGTCTCAAGTTCATAAACTCCGCCATATTTGCCTTGCTCAGCTCCCGAGGGAAAAATCTATCCAGGAAAGTTGTGTGCAATACCTCCCACTCTACTGGTCCTGCTTCCGCTGGACGCCCCTCTTTCCACTGTTCATACCAGATCTGAGCTACCACTTTGAGCTGGTAGGCAGGTAGATCAGCACTCTCCGAAGAACTGATACCCATAATGCGGGTAATCTTCTTGATCTCATCCACAAACTCTTGGGGATCCTCCCCTACTTTCTGATAATTGGGAGGCACCACTGACACCTTGGGAAAACACTGAAGTCAAATTGATCAGTTGAGAAGTCCTGAATAGTTCTAAACAGATTCTACATTCTAACTGAACTGAACTACAAAGCAGCTAATAGAGAACTCAACTCATTCCAACAACACGGGAATTCCATAATATGGTAAAATTTCAAGAATTAAATAAATCTTATCTGACAAGGCTAAAATCATTCTTATCAATGGAGTATTTACTCAACATATAAACAATATGAAATACTAAAAAATTCATCCCAAATCACACTTCATAAACTAGACAAAATTTAATACACAAATAGTCTTTACTCAAAAATTTAGGGCTTAAATTCACTTTGGCAAGAACATCAACAATTCAGTTAAGAATTGATGAAGATAATATCAATAATAAGCAAGCATATCATTCTATGTGAAATTAACAAATAATAACATATAATTTCTTCATATTCGAAACCTCAATGCTAAAACTGATAAAGAAACTAGGGAGGGTTTTGGGGGAAACAAGGGAAGAACAACTTCCCTTGTTGAACTCCCACATAACTGAGTTGAAATTTCTTGAAGGAGAAAGCTTGGACTGCTGCAATTAAGGAAAACCCTAGGTTTGCTTGAAGGGTTCTTGAGAGGAGAGCTTACGAAGACTTTTCTAAAAACTTAGAGTAGGGATGAAGAGTGAACCGTTTTCCCCACTAATAGGTCTAAAATTAGGACTAAAACGACGTAGTTTGAAGTTTAGGAGAGTAGGAAATTACTAAGAATCCCTTATAGAATCGCTGGAAAACTGACAGGTGACCTTAATTGGTGACCTAACGGGTCGTGGTGATGAACCACGACTCGTGGTCAAACCCGTTGAGTACACTACCCGAATTCCCTTGTAGGTCACCACGAGGGACCTAATGAGTCGTTACAGGTGACCACGACTCGTGATCACTATCCGTCAAGTACACAACCCAACTCCTAAGATTCTTGACCTCGGCCTGACCACGAGTGACCTCACGAGCCTTGAGACCTGACAACGACTCGTGAGGTCTTCTGTTGGGTACACTGCCTCTCCATTATCATTTCTCAGACCTCCTTCCCATGAATGACCTAATGATTTATTAGGTCTCTCAACAACCCTTTAGGTAAGTCGTTCTGTGATAATTGTAGCAAATTTCTAGATTTTTTTATTTAAGTCCCGGATCTAGTCTTTGAATTTCCGGGGCATTACACCTTTCTTCCCTCATCAAGAACTAACCCCTATTTGCTCTTAAGGTTATAATTTAGAAGTTAATCCTCTTCACATAGTTAGGAAATCATGTGGTAAAAGTTTGTCAAAGTAGGGAAGCCCCCTTCCTCCAAATTAAACACCAAAAGTTGTGAGTATTTTAAGAATATTTCAGTTCTTTTGGTGTATACGTGAAGGGATTCTTAGGCTCTTCAAGACCACAAGAAAAAGAAGATAATAACTCCACTTCAAGTGTAGTAAGTACTTTTCCCAACTTCATTCTTTTGTATGGGAGATTCGGTGAAGAAATATTTTTATGATGTTGTTCTAAACTCATAGGACAGTCATCGAAAGCTGCGAGTTCAATATGTTGTTGTGGTGTTTTGGATTTAATGCTTTGTGTAGGGGTTGTTTTGTGGGTTTTATATGGTTGAGGGAAATATGTGGTGTAAGGATATGTGGTGTTGAAATGGGAAAGAAGAGTGTGATTACCAAAGTTTACACCATTACATATAATCTGTCTGAAAATTATATATCTACTATTTTGGTGAAGTTGAGTTGTTTTCAGGGGCTAACATTAGCTTCTTTATGCACCTATACTGTAGATTAACTTTACAAAGGAATATCCAAGTTGTGCTAGCGTAATCGTTGCTAGAACCAAGATATGTTAAGGTTTCTCATTTCTTTGCCAACATGAATCTAGAAGTGGAAGTTTTATTTGTCGAGTTTCCTTTTTCATTGTGATCCCTAATGAAGCTTTAGAAATTACAAAATAAACAAGTTAAGTCCTTATTCAGATCTAATGGTCAAGTTGATGTTCCAAAGGATACCCTTTCAATTCATGTCGAACGCTTGGTCAAGAGTCTTAATAACTAACAGAAATGGATATAAAGGACAATAATTTTGGTATACTTTTATGCGTGTGTTAGTGTGCGCCAAGGTGCTACTGTGCACCAAAGTGCTACTGTCATATTGAGGTTATTATATATATATGTGTACAGAGCGTGCCTAGGCGCAAAGAGTACTCAGCGTGTGTTACAGTGTGAGTGGAGGCATGTGTTGAGTTTATTTTTGAATGTGTAAAGGAGATAATAGATTATGAGTCTCACATGATTTAGTTTCTAGGATTCATATTATATCCCGCTCTCAATTACTATTTATAGCTTACTCAAATAATATTTCTTCCTTAGTAGTTTCTTTCGTAATGACGTCTCTATTTCTTAGGGGACACTGCCTTTTCTTGCAGGCCCAGATCAACATCCAGATAGACCTCTCTAGTAGGACCTTAGAGTTTAGAAGTTTTCGTAAGCTCCAATTCTTCCTGGGTTTTAAGAGTTAGCGGTCAACCTTTACTTTTGAGTTTGTGTATAGCAAATGAGTTAGTCGGGTCTTGACCCAACTATATGTTATCCATGTTACTTGTACAGGCTTGTAGACGTTTGTGTGGGTTTTCAGTATGTCGTGTATGCCTTGTCATCCTTCTATTTAGTTATTGTATAGTTCACAGCCTTATCAACTTGTCATTTAGTCCCAGAGGTACTTGCAACATGTTAGTCTCATATAGCATGTTTTGAGGTTGTTAGTTTATTCATACTTTTATTGTAGTCATGTTGTCATGGAGGCCTAATCGGCCTAGTTGCTATTCGAGTTGTAAGAGTTTCAGTGGCTAGCTCGCTCATGTGAGGCATTGGGTGCTAGTAATGCGTCCCTAGATTTGTGGCATGACAGACATGGAATCAGAGTAGGTCAAGTCCTGGGAAGTCTATAAGTTGTGTCTAGTAGACTCTTTCTTATAGGTGTGTTCTGCACCACACCTATAATTAGGAGGCTACATGGCATTTAGAAATAGTTGATGTGCCATGATGTTATGACACTTTCGGCACTTAAAACATAGAAAATATACTAGTACTTAGGTTATTTTGTTAATTTTGCAAGGAAAATAGGTTCTAGGAGTTAGATTTTTGAAAAGAATGGAAAAGTGTTGAAAAGGCATACTACAAGCTTCAATACAAATCGTACCATATTGGGATGAGTTATACTAAGCATCCATGGTGAAGGATCAGAGAGTTTTCAAAGTCAGAGCTTTAAGGAACGAGCAAATACCACGAGTCATAGCAACATAGTATGACTCGCAATGAGGACCCCTGGTTAGAAACAAAGAGTTATCAAGTTGACATCCTTAAGACACGAGCAGATATCACGAGTCATACCAGTATAATATGACTCATACTGACATCCCGTAGTATGATTATTAGAGAATAGGAATTTCAGGAATTCATATAACAATGAAAATTCACGACGTGTAGTGTCTTACCACGAGTAGTACTAAGCAACCGTACCTGAAGATATCAAAACTTGAATTTGTTGCAACGAACACTACATATGAGTCATGGTATCTTAATATGATTCATAGGACATCCCGACGTTGCAGTCCCTGTTAAATTAGGAAAGGATTTTAGTTTTGTATAAATTGTTTTTGTTTAAAGTTTCCTAACAATTCTTGGAGAGCTACTACAACGTGACAGATGAAACAAACATACTTCCATCATTGTGTTCTTGGGTTTTGAAGATCAATTAAAATTGATAATTTGGGGTTAATCTATTCAATATTGTAAGTTCTTAATTATATTTTCTTATCTGAAATCTTATTTTATTCTTGCAAATATGAATAGCTAAATCCCACAACTAGGGTTATGGGAACCATGTTGAATTAATGAAGTAGGGTTAATACAACGTGATTGTAAACCAATGTAAATTCTTGTATTATTTTCCTCTTCATCATAATTTCTTTTTAATGGTGCGCAATGTTTGAACTCACCGGTATTCTCTACTTGCTCGAGCCTAGAAAAGTAGAGATTAGTAAAAGGGAATTACAACAGAGACTTGAGATTATTAACATTCATTTAATAACTTGAGTCACGGTCACATGAAAGTTAATCTAGAATCAATGATAATGGTTACAATGCAACACTCGAGACCTAATACAACAATCAAGGATAGTCATCTAATAGGGGCAAAATAGTTATTTAGGATAATTTAACTTATCACAGGCTAAATATTGGGATAGCTCACACGTATAACAACCATATGAAATCATGGGGAACACTTCCCTAGTACATCATATATATTTGATCACAACACAATTTGACAACACCATTACATATTCTTTTTAAAACTCTGCTTTAGAAATAACTAAATTAAAAGCGTAAATAACTGCATTAATCGGGTTCTTAACCAAATTCCTCGTGGAATCGACCCCAACTCTGGTTAGGTTTTTTACTTGATAAATGATCACTTTATACTTCATTTGAGGAGTTGTTTTGGTGTTATTAATGGATACCATTCTTTATCTCATAGATTTATGCAAATAGGGTTGAGTCATAGGAACACGAGTATAACCCATTCTTTGTAATGTTGTTACAGTCATGCTTTGACAAGGTTGAGTGCCGCTAGTTGATGGGCTAATACAGATGAAGGAGAAGGCACTGGTTGTGCCCTGCCTAGTGATATGTGGCAGTTTTCCGACACTTTCGATGCTTTAAACATGGGAAAAATCCTCGGACTTAGGTGTTTTTATATGGATATGAGGTTTTTTTACTTTGTTTTCAAGGAAATCAGGTCCAAGGGTTGGATTTTGGAAAAGGAGATGAAAAATGCAGAAAATGGTTGTTGTAGGTCTTAGAATTAGCCGTACCATCTTGATACGAGTCATAGCTGAACTTTAGAGAAAATGCACAAGTGCAAAGACAACATACGATTGATAGTACGATTCGTATCAATCTGGTACGAGCCATACTGAGTGATCGTAACTTGAGAACCAGAATAGGTGCATTTGCAGAATCCATTGATACGAGCAATGGCCACGCGTCATGACAGCATGGTACGAATTGTACTGACAGACTTGTGGTGAGATGTAGACAATTAGACACTTTGCATATTCAGGGCACGAAAGGATTGCATGGGACATACCAGTATGGTACGAGTTGTATGAACGACCTGTACGAGAAACATCCAAGATGCTAGATTTCATAATCAAGCCACGATAGGCCCCTATGAATCGTAGTGATACTGTACGAGCCGTACCAACCTCAATTACTTGAGAAGACTAGAAGCTGCAGACTCATACTACGGAAGCATACCATGACTCATAGTAGCATGCTACAACTGGTAGGTTGTCTCGGTGGAAAAATCCCAATTAATTTAGGAAATAATTTCATTAATTCTATAAATAATGTTAGGTTATTTTCCTTAAGAGAATCCTCCACTTTTCATTGTACTCGTAGTTTTTGGGTTTCCTAACATTACTTGGACAACAAATACACAAAAACCTTGGGAAGAATCCATCACTATTCTTGATTTTCAAAGTTTGATTGTGCAATTCATCATTGGGTTTTTCTTCCATCAATATTATAAGTGCTTAATTATGTTTCCTTCATTGAATTATGATTTATTTCTTGATATGAATAGCTGATGAAGGGCAATTTGCACACTTCTTAGCCATATCTTTCCCATTACTATATTTTGAGAACAAATTATGTGTGTTTTCATGTGTTTTACGATATATATTTGTGAAAAAGAGCTAACGCACATGATTAGATGCTTTCAAGACTAAAATTGATGGATTTGGGTGTGCTTGAGGCTTTGGAACAAAGATGAAGAAGTTGGGTTGAACAAAGCAAAGCTTAAACATTTAGCACTGCACTGACCACACCTGCATGACTAGTACTGTAGTGCACAGGCCATCCGGCACAACTAGTAGTGGGACGCGCAGCCACACATACACGATTCCACGCGCGACGCGGATCCTTACTTGCACGGTGTCCAGTAGCCAACAAGTGGATCCTACTTCAAATAGGAAAAGGAGCTACAAATCCCAAATCAAATCCATAAAGGAACAAAGAAGGCATGAATCTCCTATTATAAATACCCTTTATTTTATGTAATGAGTAACACGTAGAGAATGAAGTTAGACAATTGGGAGTGAATTTTTAGTTCACGAAATACATTAAGAAATTGTTCTTGAATTGTTCTTCCTTATTTATTGCAATAATCAATTGGGTTTTTTTTGTCAAAATCATCTTTGTAAGTATTTAATTATGTGTTTGTTTGTGAATGCTATTAATTTACGTATAATCATGAGAGGCTAAAACCTCCATAACTAGGGTTGAGGGAACCATGGTGAATTAACAAAATAGGGCTTGCATGACGTGATTCTAAACCAATACTAAACACCTGTTTTGTATTCACTTCATCTTCAATGTTTCCTAATGTTGCACAACATTAGCACTTTCCTGAATTCACTACTTGCTTGAGCTCAGAGAGCTAGAGATTAGAAAAAGAGAAGTACAACGAAGCTTTGATCTTTATGATGCATTGTATAACTTGAGTTGTGATCATAGGATAGTTAATTTTGGAACAAATTGATAATGGTTAAAGTGAAATCACTTGAGAGACCTAACCAGGTGATTTAGTATGGCCATCCAATAGGGATGAACCAGTCATTTGGATGAACCCTACTTATCAGTTCTATAAGTAAAGTATTGGGATAGATCACAAGTGTAAAACTCGACGTAGTTATGAATCCATTGGGAATACTTACCCTAGTTAATTGCAAATCTTGATAAACAACAATTGAATTTCGATCTTGTTTTATAATTGTTTTTATAAATTCCTCCTTTTTGGAGATAATATACCTAAAATCTTAAATACCTACGTTAGTCTATATCTTGACGATATTCCCCTTGAGTTCGACCCAAACCTTTGTTCGGTTCTTTATTGACAACGTCTGTTTCATGATTTATCAGGAGTATGAGTTTGAGCATTATCAAAAAGTGGGGCCATTACTGGGGAATATGGCTTAGGATTAGATTAATTTCTTGTGTTTAACTTTTAGTATTTATATCATATTTTACATTTTTGTTTTCTTTTTCTGATGTGTCATAATTAGCATGGTAAATCAAGCGTCCAAAATGTGACCACATTCTCAACAGGTATATTGATGAAGTCTGAGTAATCAAGATACCCGCATTGTGCCATGACGTTAAATCAGGCACTACTTGGGAGGCAACCTAAGATGATTTTTCATTTTTATGTGTTTGTTCAGGTGTACAAGTGTTAATCCATAATTTTCGACGAATTTGGAGCATGAAATCCATAAACGGGTGCAAAAACAGCTGAGTAGTGTATAGGGTTGCATACAGGATAGCAGGGAAAGGACTGGCGCGAGGCACAGGCACAGGCACAGGCGCCGCAAGGCCTAGCGCAACGCATGGACAAGCGAGGCTGTGAGCATCGGGATGCATAGGGAATAAAGCGCGATGAGCACCGCATAGCAGAGAAGGATCCCAGGTAATAAATTTCATGGGTCTGTGGGAGACTCGACTAATGGAGGTCTTTTTAATAGCCAAAACCTAATTTTTTCCCCATACATTTAGCTATCCGTGTAGCACCCCACAAATATTCACAAGAAGAAAAACTTCTATCTTTTCTTCAAATTCCTCCAAACTTTTTTTCCAAAATAACAAAATAAAAGATTCTTCTTGAGAAACCTCTATAAATGGCACCAAAACCAAGCAAGGGGAATGGAGTGGCTTCTTCAAGACAAGGGTCAAAAAGAGCAAGGAGAACTAGTGAGAAGGAGCATGATGATGTGAGAATGGCACCACAACCGTTGAAGCGTTATGGGCTCTATTGGCTAACGGAGTAAGAAGGTAAAAAATGGTTTAAAGAGCATAAAGAATCCAAATACTCATATGATATGTTTATTGATAAAAAGAATTTCTTGAAACTAGTTTTCCCTCACACGGTAGATAGATTACACACTCTTGGTCTTGGATTTTTATTTAATGCTCTGGTGATTTTAATTTAAATATGGTGAGGGAATTTCTTGCTAATTGGAAACCTAAGGAGAGGTCGAACCAAGTCAAAATTAGGGGAAAATTATAAATTTTTCACCTATTTCTTTGAATAGATTGCTTGGTACGCCAAATGTTGACCCACAACCCCTTGTGAACATTGTGAAGAAATCCCCTTATAGAGACATTAGACATATTATTAGTGGCCCTAACTCAGTTGCAAGGTGGACCCACCACCAACAATTTGGGTATCATGTTTCATTCTCGTATGCTCGCATGAGTAGAGAGGCGTGTGTTTGGTTGAAGATTGTATGTGCTTGTTTAGTGCCTAGGAAGCATGTGACCCATGTTACTAGGGAAAGAGTTTGTCTTTTCTATGCGCTAATGACTGGGATGCCAATAAATGTGGGTGTAATCATTAAGAATGTGTTGAGGAGAGCAAGGGTGATAAAGGGCCAAAGCTTTGGGTTTTTGGGTCTCTTGACCCAATTTTTGCATGGAGATGATATTGAGGAGGAAGAGGCCAACTATAGACCTGTTTATGATCCTAGGGGAATTAATGTGATGAAAACTAAGGAACCCGAACGTAAAAATGGTCCAGTCCTTTCTGTCAATAAGTCCAATGCACGAATTAATAACATGTGGAGTCTCTTGTATGGCATGCAAATGCAAAAGCTGAGAATGAATGGTGTGACTAAGGATCTGCTGCAATAGCTCAATATGGATTACCTCTGAGCGAACATTCAGGAGCCCTTTACAGAGTTAGGCCTGGATTTGAGGAACCCATTGATGATGATGTGGCCACATAGGATGAGATGATGAGAGTAGACTCTGACACAGAGCCTAGTGATGTAGAGGAGGAGGATTCTGAGATTAGGGAAGCTGATCTTTCCCCCATAGACGAAGAGGACTGGAGGCCTAGGAAGTTCTTCTTTTACTTTTTTACTTTATACTTTATTGTTTTAGCGGGACAGTGCTACCGATTAAGTGTGGGGTGCGAGAAGTGAACTTCATATTATCATATATGCCTTAATTGCTAATTTTCACATGTTAAGCCTAGGTTTTTTTTGTATTTATGACTTATCTTGTGTGCTTGATTGATTTGTAGTAGTTTTTTTTTTTAATTTTATTTTGAGTTCCTTCGGTTTTTGTTTTCGATACTTTTCTAGTGTATAGTCCCTTAGAACCGACTAGAATCTAGATTTTTATTTTTTTTAGTCATTGAGTCATGACTTTGATGGATGACGACCGTCTTAAGGGTAATTTATTCATTAGGAAGAACAAAAACTTGGACCTTACAAATACTAGGTGCTTCACTTTAGGTGTCATTGAGACTTTATAATATTCACTTAAAAATGCATGAAAAAGGTAGAAACACTTAGTCTTTTTGAGCTTGACTCTTGTAATTGAAAAAAAATGGGCTTAATTATGTTATTGGGATTAGTTCTTGTTTGTACATCGTTATTCTATATTCTAGCTCATATTTTGTAGCTACTTCAATATGGATTTATGTGTTTTGTGATCTTGAGTTCCATTGTTAAACCATTTTGTAGTAATGTGTGAGGAATTTTTGATATACTCCATGCTTGCTAATCGATGTCTAGAACTTGCCTGGTGTGTGTGCAGAACAAAATAAGAATGATGGATTTAAGAAGTGAATAGGTGTTTCTTTGGTAGCCTTGTTTTTATCCTATTTTACCTTCCTTTATGTAATTGTCCTAGTCCTTAGCCTATTCTTTTGATAGCCATATTACAAGCTTAAATCCCTTTTTGTCCTATTGGCTTGTATTTGATCCAAATGATTCCTAAAGCACTTGAATAAAAAATTTCGTATGAAAGGAGCATAAGTGGAGAAGTGAAGGGAAAAGCTATAAAGTGTGGAATTTAGAAGAAAAGAAAAGGGTGAAATTTGCTAAACAAGGAGGGTCATGTTAGTGGGAAAACAAAAAGAAGAAAGAGCTTCGAAAAAAAATGATGATGAAAAAATGTGTGAATGAGGTCAATGTTTAAAAAAATCCCCACTAATTACCTAGGTTGAAAATTGCAAAATAAAAGGAGGTATAAGGAGAAAAATAGGAGATTGAGGAAAGTGTAAAAAATAAAAGTGTTGTGAAGTATTAAAGTGCTTAGGGAGATTTGTACCTATCTTGGCCAAATAGTCTCTACCCGTCCTGTAGCCTATGTTACGACCATCTTAAGTCCTAATTGATCCCTGATTCAAAATTCTATATTAGTATAGTACTAAACTAAGGGAAAGCCTATGGGTCGTCTTTTGCATGCATGTTGAGTTCTTTGGAAGAATGAGCGGAAATTATTTTATTTATGTCCAAGTTTATGTTGACTTATATCTTGTGTGAGAAAGGGCATCTCTCCAAATTGTGAGGGGCACAATGGTAAGACTTTGGTATATCTTGATTGCTAAATTACATAAGATTCATGTTGTCCCAAAATATGTCTTGATGAGTTAGTTTTCAAAAGCTAAGTGATTTCAAACTTTGACATTTTGATGTTGATCATATATGCATGTGAGTAAATTGTTTGAGCTTATTGATTTGTCTCTTGATCCTAGGGGCATGTAGACCTATTCGCAGGATGAATTTTATGGTTAAATTGAGAAGGAAATTAATTGATTTTTCGAGGAAGAACAATAGTTTAGGTGCGGAGTGGTGATGAAGGGCGTATTTACGTACTTCTTACTAATATTTTTCCCATAATTTACAACATTTAGAGAACAAATTATGTGTGTTTGCATGTGTTTTTTGATATATGTTTGTGAAAAAAAGCTAACACACATGATTAGATGCTTTCAGGGCTAAAAGTGATGGATTTTGGTGTATTTGAGGCTTTTGGACGAAGATGAAGAAGTTGGGTTGAACAAAGCAAAGCTAAAACATTTAGCACTACACTGGCCACACTTGTGCGGCCAGCAGCACGACTCACACGCTATCCAATTCAACCAGTAGCGCGATGCGCAACCACACCTGCGCGATGCCATGCGCGATAACCAGCACGGTATGCCAACCCTGTCCAGTGGAAAACAAATGCATCCTACATCAATTAGGAAAAGGAGCTACGAATCCAAAATCAAATTCATAAAGGAACAAAGAAGTCATAAATCCGCTATTATAAATGCCTTTATTTCTATGTAATGAGTAACAAATAGAGAACAAAGTTAGACAATTGGGAGTGAATGTTTAGTTCATGAAATACATTAAGACATTGTTTCTGAATTGTTCTTCCTTATTTATTGCAATAATCAAGTGGATTTTTTTGTTAAAATCATCTTTGTAAGTATTTAAATATGTGTTTGTCTATGAATGATATTAATTTACTTATAGTCATGAGAGGCTAAAACCTACACAACTCGAGTTGTGGAACTCATGGTGAATTAACAAACTAGGGTTTGCACAACGTGATTCTAAACCAATACTAAATACTTGTATTGTATTCTCTTCATCTTCAACATTTCTTAATGATGCGTAACGTTAGGACTTTCCTGAATTCTCTACTTGCTTGAGCCCAGAGAGGTAGAGATTAGAAAAATATAAGTACAACAAAGCCTTAATTTTTATGATTATTGTATAACTTGAGCTGTTGTCACAGGATAGTTAATTTGGAACAAATTGATAACGATTAAAGTGAAATCACTCATGAGACCTAAACCGGTGATTCATCCATAGGGACGGACCAGTCATTTGGATGAACCCTAGTTATTAGTTCTATAAGTAAAGTATTGGGATAGATCACTAGTGTAAAACATGAAGTAGTTATGAACCCATGAGGAACACTTACCCTAGTTAATTGCAAATTTGGATAACAAGCAACTGAATTTCAATCTTGTTTTATAATTGTTTTTATAAATCCCCCTTTGGAGATAACATACCTAAAATCTTAAATACCTGTTTTAGTCTATATCTTGACCACATTCCCTGTGGGTTCAACCCCAACCTTTGTTGGGTTCTTTATTGACAACATCCATTTCATGCTTTATCAGGAGTGTGAGTTTGAGCGTTATCAATAGCTAAACCCTCCATAACTAGGGTTGTGGGAACCGTGGTGGCATAATAAACTAGGGTTAACACAAAGTGGTTCTAAACCAATATATGTGTTTGTATTGTTCTTTTCTTGATGATTAATGTTTCTTAATTGTGCTCAACGTTAAGAATAGCCCAAATTCTCTTCTTGCTTGAACCTTGAGAAGTAGAGATTAGGAAAAGAGAAGAACAACAAAGCCTTGAAATTATGTTTCATTTTGATAACTTGAGCTGCTGTCACGGAAAAGTTAATTTGGAACTATTGATAAAGGTTAAAGAGGAATCGCTTATGAGACCTAACCCGGTGATTGAGTATAGTCATCCAATAGGGGCGAGTTAGCCATTTGAATAAACATAATTAATCTATTCTACCTGCTAATATTGGGATAGATCACGAGTGTAATAATCTGACTTAGTTAAGAATCCATGGGGAACACTTCCCTAGTTAGTTTCATAAACTTTGATTACAACACCAATTCACAATATGTCACTTGATTATTTATTTTTTAAAACACCATTTAGGAAATAATTGAAAAGCCTAAATACTAGCATTAGTCTACGTCTTGACCATATTCGCTCTGGGATTGACCCCAACCTTAGTTGAGTTCTTTATTGACAATGTCCGCATTATACTTCTTTAGAGGTGTAATTTGAGCGTTATGACCTGACCAGGAAATTGGGCATGAAGCCTAGGGTGAATCATCCGCACGTTGGCACGTCTTGGGTGCTAGAGATAGAGAAAGAAAGAAGGGATACAGTAACCCCAGCCCCCCATGTTCCACCTACTCATAAAGGAGTAGTTAGAGGAGACCTAGTTCCCCACTTGGTTCTATAGTTGGTGACTTGAAGAAAGCAATCTGATTATTGACACAAATAGTAATATTGTAGCGATAACAAATGGCTGGATCTTCTGATGGCTCTAAAAGTTCAAGAGTTCGAAAATTTGTCAATTTGAATCCTCCTATATTTACAAGTTCTAATCTAAAGAAGGACCCCCAGGAGTTTATTTATTAGTTTCTTTAGCTAAATATGCTCCTTCCATTATGGATACAATGTAAGCTAGAGTCCTTTTCTTCGTTAATTGTTTGGAACCCCTATCTAATTAGAGATTGCAGCATAACATCCTTGGGCGAAAACATGTATATTTCCCGAATCCAAGTTGTTGCACAAAACCTAGAGAATCTCAAGAATCAGTTTTGGGATAGTTAGAACAATGGAAGAGAACATGGTAAAAGAGATTGATCATTACAGTCTTACAAAGGATTCTAGGGTAGTATTATGCCACAGTCTACTCAATGGCTAGCCTATTCTTTAGATAGTTCTCTACCCTAGTCACAACGACCTAGATATGATCACTATGCTCAGTTCGGGTCAATTCAGGGTTCTAAAGCACCTATCTCTCATCATCAGTAGCATTCAAGCTCGATGAGGCCACCTGTGCCACCCTGTCCTCAGTGTAGAAGGACACTCCGAGGACCATGCCTTTAGGGTACAGATGTGTGTTATCAATGTGGGCTTCTAAGGCACTTGATACAACATTGTCAGAATAAAGGTAAAGGTAGTATAGCACATCCCTCAAGGCCAGAAATAGCCTATTCTTCCAGTGTTCGTCCCCCATGGGGGAGCCCTCAGACATCTACAGGTCGAGGTAGAGGTACGGGAAGCGTAGCCTCTAGATCAAGTGATGGTCAGAACCGCTTCTATACACTGACAAGTCGTTAGGATTATGAGGCATCTATAGATGTTATTACAAATATACTATCCATTTTAGACATGATGTGTATGAACTAACAAATCTATGGGCTACATTGGCATATATTACTCCATATATTGCGGTGAAGTTAGGGGTAGAAGCAGAAAAATTAAGTGAACCATTTGCAGTGTCAACTCCAATTATAGACTTAGTTATGGCTAGGAAGGCCTATTGAAATTTCACCATTGCAGTGAGTGGTAGAGACACTCTAGCAAATTTGATTGCGCTTGAAATGGTTTACTTTAACCTTATCGTGGGCATGGATTGGCTATATTCTTGTTATTCCACTGTTGACCGTCGAGCTAAAATTGAACAATTCTAATTTTTGGGCGAGCCATTCCTGGAATGGAAGGATAA
This sequence comes from Datura wrightii, assembly GCA_035772735.1. Classification (NCBI taxonomy): domain Eukaryota; kingdom Viridiplantae; phylum Streptophyta; class Magnoliopsida; order Solanales; family Solanaceae; genus Datura; species Datura wrightii. Next base: position 7,468,722 of record JASDFA010000008.1, on the reverse strand, counting down.
CATTGTGATGCTTGCATGTCAGTTCATTTTAAACCTTAAGGAAAGTAAATTATTACAAAAGGGTTCTTATATCATATGGTATGGGTACTGAATCTTAATGTTGAATAAGAGGCACCTACTTACTAGTCAGTACCAATTGTAAATGAGTATCCTGATGTGTTCCCTGAGGAACTTGTGGGGCTTCCACCGGATAGAGTAATAGACTTTAGTATCAATGTGAATCCCGATACCCAACCTCTATCCATTCTACCTAATATGATGGCCCCAACAGAGATGAAGGAATCAAAAGAACAATCGAAGGATCGCCGTGACAGAGGGTTTATTTGACATAGTATATCCCCCTAGGGTATGATTGTGTTGTTTGAATGCAAGAAAGGTGGCTCATTGTGGATTTGTATAGATTGTAGGCAATTGAATAAAGCCACTATAAAGAATAAATATCCACTCCCCAGGATTGTGACTTACTTGGTCAATTACAGGGGGCTAAATATTTCTCAAAATTGATTTGAGATCGGATACCATAAATTAAAGATCAGGGATATAGACATCCCAAAAATAGGTTTTTGAATGAGATATGATCATTTTGAATTTCTTGTCATGTCCTTTGGCCTAACAAATGCCCCAGCAACCTTCATGGATCTTATGAACAGGGTGTTTAAACGCTTCCTTGATATGTTCGTGATTATTTTTATAGAAGTACTACAAACACTTTGTGATCACTAGCTATATGCCAAATTTTCCAAGTGTTAGTTTTTGTTAGGGTTAGTAACATTTTTGGGGCATGGAGTATCCAGTGAAGGTATTAGCATTGATTTCCATAAAATAGAGGCAGTAAAGAAATGGCCTAACTGGCTATTTTCGAAGATTTCTAGAAAGATTTTCCTCCATTATCACACGTTTGACTAAGTTAACCCACAAAAAAGTCACATTTCGGTGGTCAGAAGCATGTGAGCAGAGCTTTTAAACTTTAAAAGATAGAATTACATCAGCACCAGTGTTGGCCCTTACAGAAGGGACAGAAGGATATGTTGTATATTGTAGTGCTTCAAGAATTTAGGTTGTGTCTTGAGGTTGTACAACAAATTTATTGCATATACCTCAAGACAGTTAAGGAAACATGAGTAGACCTATCTGACTCATGATCACGAGTTAGCAGAAGTGGTGTTGCCCTTAAAAATATGGCATCACTTTTTGTAAGGAGTTCGTATTTACATATTCATAGATCACAAAAGCCTTCAATATATCCTCAAGCAATAAGAGTTAAATTTAAGGCAAAAAGATGGTTTGAGTTGTTACAGTATTATGATGTTGATATCTTATATCATTCGAGCAAGGCTAATATAGTACCAGATGCTCTTAGCTGCAAATGTGCCGGTTGCTTGAAGCATGTAAAATCAAACAATATGGAGATGACTAAAGAGCTACATCGGTTGGCCAATGATAGAGAGTTCAGCTCCTAGATAGAAATGATAGAGGAGTTTTCATTCAAAATATGGCAGAATCATCACTTATTTCAAAAGTAAAGGAGCAATAGTACAATGATCCAGAATTAGTACAATCGAGGGATGAAATCCCACGACAAAGAAAGCCTGTTTTGGGACTTAAAGAAGATGGAGTTCTTAGATATCAAGATCGACTATGTGTGCAAGATTTAGGAAGACCTCGAGAAATAATTTTGGCAGAAGCTCATCGCTCTTTATATTTAATTCACCCAGGAATTACAAATATGTACCATGAACTTAAAGATATATATTGGTAGAATAATATGAAAAAGGATACTGCAGAATTTGTGAATCAGTGCTAAATTGTCAACAAGTAAAGGTAGAGCACTAGAAATCCAGAGGATTAACACAAAACATAGAGATTCCAACATGGAAATGGGAAGTGAAATACATATTTTATTATAGGATTGTGATGTGTTGTGGGTTTACAACACTCTCAATGCTTAAAACTAAGGAAATATGTGTAGTCTTAGGTGTATAATGCACTATTGTTGTGTTTTCAGGAAAATCATGTGTTGGAGTTGAATCCTGTAAAAGAAGTGAAAAGAGTGTAGAAAATGGTGAAGTTGTAGGCCTCAGTATGTGCCGTACCTAGGTGGTATGAGCCGTACCTAGGTGGTACGAGCCGTACTATGCTTTCATGATATAACTAGAAGGAACTACACAAGACACTGGCCGTGTATGACTCCTGGTACAAGCTGTACAATCATGGTATGAGCCATACCAGAGTAGTTGTGGAAATATTCAAAGGAAATATTGATTGGTAGATTCCATGGTACGAGAGGATGTCATGAGTCGTACTATTAATGTATGAATCATACCCAAGGCTTGTGGAGAACTTTTGAGGATGCCAGACTTCACAAGATCAAACCACAATAGACACGTATAACTTGTGATAGCATCGTACGAGTCGCACCAACTCCCAAGACTTAACCAGTTTCAAGACTTCCTCGCATTGTACAAATGGATGGTACGATTCATAGCTACAAGCTATGACTCGTAGGATCTAGCGGCAACAAATTTGGCAGATTCCTTATTAATTTTGGAAAGATTTCTAATTATTTTTATAAATACTTTTCTAGGTTATTTTTGTGAAAGACTGATAATTTTAAGATTCCTTTTAGTTTTATTCAGGTTTCTTGAGCCTTCCAATATTCATGGAGATCAATTACACGTAATTTCTTAAAGAATTTATTCATTGTTCTTTATTTGCTCAAAGTTGAATAATGCAATAATCAATTGGGTTTTAGTTCAATCATCATTGTAAGTCTCTAATTATGATTTCTTCCATGAAATCTAATTTTCTCTTACAAATATGAGAGGCTAAAACATCCACAACTAGGATTGTGGGAACCATGGTGGAATAACTAACTAGTGTTTGCACATGGTGATTCTAAACCAATACTTATGCATGTATTGTCTCTCTTCATTTTAAAAGTTTCTTAATAGAGAGCAACATTAGAACTTACCTGAATTCTTTACTTGCTTGAATCTAGAGAGGTAGAGATTAGGATAGCAATTGCAGGATAGTTAATTTGTAATAATTGGTAACCATTAACATGAAAACACTCAAGAAACCTAATCCAGTGATTGAGTATAGTCATACAATAGGGACGAATTCGTCATCTGGATGCACCTATGTTATCAGTTCTGCAGGCTAAGTACTGGGATATATCACTAGTGTAATCACCCAAAATTTTTATGAATCCATAGGAATACCTCCCTAGTTAATCGCATAAATCTGATCACAACCGCAATCACTACTTTCTTACTTGATTTTTTCTTTAAAACCCCCCATTAGGAAAAAAACTGTACTAAAAGTATAAATACTAGCCTTATTCTACATCCTGACCATATTCCCTGTGGGATTGACCCAAACCTAGTTGTGTTCTTTATTAACAATATCCGCATCATACTTTTACAGGGCTATGATTTGAGCGTTATCAAAAGTGGTTCCATTGCCGGGGAATACAATTTATGATTAGATTAATTGCTTGTGTTTAAATTTTAGTCATTATTTCCTCATTTACGTTTTTCCTTTGTTTTTGTTCTATTCAGGCTACAACATGGAAACCGTAACACAAGACTAGCCCCATGAGCACCAGGATGGAGGATAAGAGGCTGCTAGTGCCCCTAGAGGAGCAGATGAGTGTTGAGACACTAGTAGATGTCCTAATGAATTGTAACACCCCAAAACTTTCCTAGACCAAACTCATACCTTGCAAGAAAAACCATGGGAAACCAGAAAACTTGATCATAGAACGACCCAGACAATGGATCTTGGTCACCTCTAACGGGCCATTGTATGAGTCGTTATCGACTCAATAGAATTTCCCTCCGAGAACCAATGAGACATATGATGACATGTTGGAAGAAGTAACAAGCCATCCTGTCATCTGTTGCATCCCAAGTTCAGAAATCTACCTGACATCTCCCAGAAACAATGAGTGGAACTAATGGCTCGTGGTTCTTACCAACGAATCATTATTGCCACCTGTAACCAAGTCCCAGGTCCTAATAGTGTTGACCAAGAGTCGATGCAATGACCCATTGGTTCTACTAATGAGTCGTTGTGTTACCCGTTGTCTAAGGGCCTAGATTCCCCTTCTAGTGACAACGAGAGGTACTAATGACCCGTTGGTTTTCCCAATGATTCGTGGTATCCTCCCATGGTACCACTCCAGTAAGCCCAAGATTTAGCCCAGGACCAATGACTGGTCCCAGCAAGTCGTGATACCAACAAACAACTCGTTGTGCGACCCGTTGGTCCCTTTCGGCCAGTTTTCTAGATTTTCTCTGAGGGTTATTTCAGTAACTTTCCATCTTTTTAATCCTTAAACTACATCCTTTTGGGTCATATTCAGGGGATTTAGAGGGGTAATCGACGTTCACATTTCTTTCCTCTCATTTCTTTAGAAGTCAGAATGTAGAATCTCAGTCATGAAGCATAGAGTAGGGCAAGGGTTTCAACTCCTTCTTCTCAGAATTTCTCAAGGATTTTCTCACGAATCCTTTACCAGGTTTGGGAAAATATAGCAAGGGAATTGTCCTTCCCTTGTTCCCCTAAAATACATCTAAATTTTTTTATCAGTTCTAGGCCCTAAGTTTTCAAATGTGAATAAATTTTCAGCTAGATTCCATCTACATCATGTGGAATATTTTTCATGTTAATTGTTGTTATATTTCCACTATATCGTGACTATGTTGATACTTGTTCCTGTAAATGGGTTCTAGCCCTAGCTTTTGAATGCAGTAACTAGAGTCTTGCATAATTGACTAGTTAGTCATGTTGCTTGATTTTATCAGTGTTGGAATTTCCCCTATTGTTAATATCAGTTGAAATCACAGTCAACTGCATGCAAGACCAGTTGCAATCAAAATGTTAGCATTCTTAGTATTTTCAGAAATGTCAACTGATCAGTTTGACTATAGTCTTTTCTTGAGGTGTAAGTAATGCCTCTCAAATATTAGTTATTAAAATGAGTTATCAGTTATCAGATATCAGTTTGTTCTTTAGATGGTTACGATGTTTCCAAATAAGCATCGCTGACTAGTCTTAGAACCATCTGCTTCAATTTCAGTTTGTTCTTTAGATGGCTATGATTCTTCCATATAAGCAGCTCTGGCCAGTCTTAGAACACTAGTTACAAAATTCAATCCGATAAGACTCTTTAGGGTACTTCCAAATAAGTATCCCTGATTTAGTCTTGGACCCCAGTTTTGAGCTACAAGCTTAGTAGTCAGATTAGGACTATCTACTGGGAGTAGAACTTAGCACCGAGCGAACCAGGGTTCAAGCGCACCCAGGTTCCCAGAAGTACATTGCCACCGTAGGTCATTTTATATGCCCTATGGCCCCAGATTTGTGATCATGCAGTTCATTCCTTTATACCCTAGCAAGGTATATTGGGTCCTATCCATGGGGCGTATATATCGAACTCCACATTTAGCTCATGTGGTTATATGTCGGTTATAGAATCTCCCACTAGTCAGTACAGTTTTAGCTTTGCTTAGTTCAGATAAGTTCAGTTTAGCTCAAAATAGTATATCAAAACTAGGACATGTATATGACCATCAATCAGGGTCACTATTGACCATAGAAGATATATCTCAATTGTATTAGTTTTCAGTATTTCAGTCGGTCATTACATGTCACCACAGTTTAGATGTTTGTTCTTTCATGTTTATTATATCTCTTTCTTAATCAATACATTCAAAGTATTGATGCATACCTTCTGTGCTGTATCGTATCATGATACAGGGGCAGGTTCTCAGTCCCAGCATCGTTAGTAGTTTTCTTCAGACGATACCAGCAACAGCTTTTGGTGAGTCCTCATCTTTCGAGGAAGATATTTATTTTCAGTTAGTTTCTTTTAGTTAGACTTTAGAGTTAGTTGGGGGCTTGTCCCAACAACTCATCAGTAGTAGATGGCTTTCAGACATAGACTCAGATATTTAGTATTATTTTTTTCAGATGTATTGACTTTTGTCAAATCAGTGTTCTTAATGGGTTCTTTCATTTAAAGCTTCCACTTATTCTTACTCAGTTTATCAATGTAATGATAGACCATGGGTTAACTTGGGGTCACTTGTGGCACCAAGTACCATATCTCGTCTAGGGTATAGACTTGGGTCATGACAAACATGGTATCAGAGCACTAGGTTTAGAGTATCCTAGGATGTCTGAAAGCCGCATCAAGTAGATCCTTTTCATGGGTGTGAAGCACGCCACACTTATGACGGGGATGCGACAAGACATTATTACAAAAAATCCCTTTTTCTCATGCTCCTTATCGTGCATTGAAGTTAAATTCTAGAAATGTTCTCCTAACTCGTACTCTATTTCATTTCAGTGAAACTATGCCTCCAAGACGAGAAAACAGAAGAAGGGCAGGAAACACTAACTGACCTTTTGCACTAGCTCCAACAGCCTCTCAGGAAGATCAAGTGTCCTCCGCAGAATTTAGAGTAGTAATCTAGGTGTTGGCTCAGACAGTAACAAACCAAGTGAACCAGCAAGTGGTTCCGGTAAATGCAAATAGATATCTAACAACTGCTAGGGTTTAGGACTTCACCCCAATGAACCCTCCAGCCTTTCATGGATCTAGGGTGGGAGAGGACCCACAGGAGTTTGTCGATTAGGTGTGGAAGATCACCTAGATTATGGGTGTTAGTTCCGCGGAGAGTGCTGATCTGGCTGCATACCAATTAAAAAGAGTGACACAGATTTGGTATGATCAATGGAAGGAAGCGAGACCAGCATGAACGGAACCGGTAGAGTTGGAAGAGTTCACCACAACATTCTTAGATAGATTTTTCCCCCGGGAGTTAAGAGAGGCTAAGGTCGCAAAGTTCATGAACTTAAAGCAGTGTAACAGGATCGTGGAGGCATATGCATTAGAGTTCACGTGGTTATAAAGATATACTCCATAGATGGTAGCCAAGCCAAGGGCTTGCATGCTTAATTTATTCAACTGAGTATCAAACCTAGTACTTAAGGAGTGTAGGACCGCAATGCTCATAAAGTATATTAACCTCTCCAGCCTCATCGTACATGCCCGACAGATTGAGGTAGAAAATCTGAAAAATATCGAGCGGGAGAACAAGCGGGCTAGAACTAGTCAATCAGATTATGGCCACCAAAGGTCTAGAGGTGGTAGCCACCCACAACAGCAGCAGCAGAAGCAGAGGACTCAACGCCCACCTCAACCAGCGCCCCTACTTTCTAGTCCCGCAAGGATCAGAAAGGTGGAGCATCTGGCTCTCATTCCCAGAGTCACAGTTCTAGCAACCGCTACCCAACATGACCTAGGTGTTGAAAGAACCATCTAGGTGAATGCCTCCAGGGCAAAGAGGGTTGCTTTAGGTGTGGACAGCTAGGTCACCGGCTAAGGGAGTGTCCGTCTGCAGGACGAGGGAAATCACAGTTTACCACTTCAACAACTCCAACAGGACAAAACTTCTGGTACAGATGGTGGTCAGTGCCAAAACCGCTTTTATAGTTTGTCCTCTTGTTAGGATCAGGAGAGTTCACCTGACGTGGTCACGGGTATGTTACGTCTCTTCCATCTAGATGTGTATGCCTTACTAGATCCAAAAGCCACACTATCATTCATGACTCCCTATGTAGATGTCCAGTTTGAAAATAGAACAGAAGTTCTCTCAGAACCATTCTCAGTCTCTACCCTAATAGGTGAGTTAGTTAGAGCCAGCCGGGTGCATAGAAACTGCCCAGTCTCAATATTGAATAAGGTCATTCCAGCTGATCCAATAGAGTTAGACATGGTTGATTTTGATCTCATTCTTTGCATGGATTGGTTACACTCTGGTTATGCCTCAGTCAACTGAGTCATCAGATCTCTGTTTCCAAATGAGCCAGTATTAGAGTGGATGAGCAATAATTTAGTGCTTAAGGGTCGGTTTATTTCCTATCTTAAGGCAAGGAAGTTCATTACTAAAGGGTGCATTTATCACCTAGTTTGGGTAAAAGATTCCATCTTTGAGACCCCAACTATCCAGTCAGTTCTAGTTGTCAGTGAGTTCCCTAATGTGTTTCTTGAAGATCTTCCCAAATTCCCTCCCGAGCGGGAAATAGACTTAGGCATAGACCTTCTTCCAGACACTCAACCCATCTCGATTCCTCCTTACAAAATGGCTCTACTGAGCTTAAGGAGTTGAAAGAGCAGCTAAATGACCTTTTTGATAAGGGATTCATTAGGCCCATCATCTCTCCATGAGGTGCTCCAGTGTTATTCATGCGAAAGAAAGACAGTAATCTCAGAATGTGTATCGATTACCGTCAACTGAAAAAAGTTATAGTTAAGAATGGGTATTACCTACCCAAGATTGACGACTTGTTCGATCAACTTCGAAGAGCCAGTTATTTTTCCAAGGTAGATCTCAGGTTGGGGTATCATCAACTTAGACTCAGAGAATGTGACATATCAAAAGCAGCCTTCAGAACTTGGTATGGTCACTATGAATTCGTGATTATGTCCTTTGGACTAACTAATGCTCTAACAACTTTCATGGAGCTGATGAATAGGGTTTTCAAGCAGTATCTAGACATGTTCGTCATTGTATTCATTGATGACATTTGTGTATATTCCAAAAATGTTGTGGAACATAATAAGAATATGAGGATAGTGATATAGACGCTTAGAGACCGCCAGTTATTTGCTAAAATCAGGAAATGTGAATTTTGGTTGAAGTCTGTGACTTTCCTTGGTCATGTGGTCTTAGGTAAGGGTATTCAGTTAGATCCTCAAAAGATAGCAGTGGTAAAGAACTAGCCAAGACCTACTTCCCCAACCAATATCTGAAGCTTCTTGGGTCTAGTCGGTTATTACCCAAAAATTATTAAAAGGACTTTCCTCTATCGCATCTCCTCTGACTAAGTTAACTTAGAAAAAGGTGAAGTTTCACTGGTCATATACATGTGAGAAGAGTTTCTAGAAGTTGAAGAGTTGACGCACTACCACTCTAGTTTTAACCTTACCTAAAGGAAGAGATGGGTTCGTAGTATATTGTTACACTTCGAGAGTGGGACTCAGTTGCATTTTGATGCAACAAGGTAAGGTGATAGCTTACACCTCCAGACAGCCTAAGGTTCATGGAAACAACTATCCGACTCATGATCTCGAGTTGGCAGCAGTTGTGTTTTCTTTAAATATATGGAGGCATTATCTTGATGGAGTTCATGTGGATGTTTTCACTAATCATAAGAGCCTTCAATACTTGTTCAGTTCGAAGAACTTGAATCTTCGTCAGAGAAGGTGGTTGGAGCTACTGAAGGACTATGACATGAGTGTGCTATACCACCTGAGGAAGGCCAATGTGGTGGCTGATGCCCTAAGTAGGATGTCCATGGGAAGCGTTGCTCATATTGAAGAGGGCAGAAAAGAACTGGCAAAAGATATTCATCGTTATCTTGGTGGGAGTGCAGTTGGTTAATTCAGCTGAGGGTGGAGTAGTACTACAGAGTGGGTCAGATTCGTCGCTAGTTGTCGAAGTTAAGTCAAGGAAGGATGAAGATCCCATACTACTTAAGCTAAAAAAAGCAGTTCTAAGAAAAGAAGTGGAGGCTTTCTCCAAAGGGGGAGATGGTGTGCTTCGTTACCAAGGAAGACTATGTGTACCGGATGTAGGTGAATTGAGACAACATATACTGGAAGAAGCACACAGTTCTAGATATTCTATCCACCCTTCTACCACTAAAATATACCATGATCTACGGGATATTTACTGGTGGAACGACATGAAAAGAGACATCGCAGAATTTGTGGCTAAGTGCCTGAACTGCCAGCAGGTTAAGGTGGAACATCAGAGACCTGGGGTATGACTCAAGATATCAGCATACCCACCTAAAAGTAGGAAGAAGTGAATATGGAATTTATTACAGGTCTACCTCGTACTCGCCGGCAACATGACTCAATTTGGGTGATAGTGGATCGGATGACCAAGTCAACACATTTCCTCCTAATTAAAATTACCAACTCAGCAGAGAATTATGCTAGGCTATATATCCAGGAGTTAGTCAGACTACATGGGGTGCCCTTGTCCATTATTTCAGATAGAGGTACTTAGTTCACCTCACATTTCTAGAAGTCATTTCAGAAAGGACTTGGTACCCAGGTCAAGATCGGCATAGCTTTTCACCCTCAGACAGATGGACAAGCGGAGCAGACTATACATACCTTAGAAGATAGGTTGAGAGCTTGTCTGATCGCTTTCAAGGGTAGTTGGGATGATCACCTACCTCTCACTGAGTTTTCATACAACAACAGCTACCACTCCAGTATTCAAATGGCCTCGTTTGAGGCATTATATGGTAGGAGGTGTAGGTCTCCTATAGGGTTGTTTGAAGTTTGTGAAGCTACCTTGATAGGGCCAGACTCAGTCCATGAAGCTATGTAGAAGGCGCAACTTATCAGGGAAAGGGTGAAAACAGCTTAAAGCCAACAAAAATCCTATGATGATGTGAGAAGAAGAGGGTCAGAATTTGTTGTAGATGATTGGGTTTACCTAAAAATTTCACCCATGAAAGGGTGATGAGGTTTGGAAGGAAAGTGGAACTCAGTCTGAGATATGTAGGACCCTACAAAATTTTGAGGAGAATTGGCAATGTGGCCTATGAGTTAGAATTACCCTCGGAGTTAGCATCGGTGCACCCATCATTCTATGTGTAAATGTTGAAGAAGTGCATCGATGATCCGAGCTTAATTGTGCCATTAGACATTGTGGGAGTGAAGGATATTCTCTCTTACGAAGAGGTCCCAGTTCATATCCTAGACCGTCAAGTCCGTAAGTTGAGGAACAAAGAAATCGCTTCAGTGAAAGTCTTGTGGAGGAACCAACTAGTTGAGGGAGCCACATGGAAGGCAAAAGAAGACATGATGGACAATACCCTCATTTATTCCCTTCCAATTAAGTTCCAGCAACAGGTACTAAATTCCTCCTCAATACTCTGTTCAATTCCATACTCATCAGCTCTATTTAGATTTTCAATATGCATCCTAGTTGCATCAACTCTGTTAGCATGGTTAAATCAGTTTGGCATCAGTCATTCCTGCAAAAATTAGTTCCTAGTCTCAGTCTAGGAATTGTAGCTCTTTTCCCAATTTTCTAGCAATCTTAGTCTTCATTCGAGGACGAATGATCCCAAGGTGCGATATCATAACACCCCAAAACTTTTCTAGACCAAACTAAGACCTTGCAAGAAAAACCAAAATTTTTTATCACAAAATGACCTAGACAATGCATCATGGTCACCTTTAACGGGTTGTTGTCTGAGTCGTTGTTGGCTCGACAGAATTTCCCTCCGGGAACTAAAGAGGCATAGGACAACTTGTTGGAAGAAGTAACAAATCATCCTATCATCTGTTGCATCCCAAGTTCAGAAACCTACCGAACCAAGGTTTTAACTCCATCTTGTCAGAACTCCTCAAAGATCTTCTCAAGAATCCTTCACCAGGTATGTGAGAATTCAGCAAGGGAATTGTCCTTCCCTTGTGGCCCCAAAATATATCTAAATTTTCTTATCAGTTCTAGGCCTAGAGTTTTCGAATGTGAATTAATTTTCAGTCAGACTCTGTCTATATCATGTGGAATATTGTTCATGTTAATTGTTGTTATATTTCCACTATCTCATGACTATTTTGATACTTGTTCCTGCAAATGGGTTCTAGCCCTTGGTTTTGAATGCAGTAACTAGAGTCTTGCATAGTTGACTAGTTTGTTGCCTGATTCTATCAGTGTTAGAATTTTCTGTATCATTAATATCAGTTGAAATCTCAGTCAGTTGCATACTAGACCAGTTTCAGTCAGAATATTAGCATTCTCAGTATTTTCAGAAATGTCAGCTAATCAGTTTGACTATAGTCCTTTCCTTGAGGTGTTCGTAATGCCTCCTCGATATCAATTATTAAAGTCAGTTATCAGTTATCAGATATCAGTTTATTCTTTAGATGCTTATGACGCTTCCAGATAAGCAGCTCTGACTATTCTTAGAATCACCAGCTTCAGTTTCAGTTTGTTCTTTAGAAGGGTACAACTCTTCTAGATAAGCAGCTCTAGCCAATCATAGAACACCAGTTATAGAATTCGGTCTGATAAGACTCTCAGGCTACTTCTAGATAAGAATCCCTGATTTATTCTTGGACCCCAGTTTTGAGCTATCAACTTAGTAGTCAGATTAGGACTATCCAGTGGGAGCAGATGATTTTGTTGACCAAATGCTCTCACCTCAAAGAAGTCCCTCACTCACTTATATGTATATTATTATATCAATATATTTCTCTTGGGACTAGGTAAGATCACACTCGCTCTCACAAAGAAATTCAAACTGTGTGCATGCAATGCCATAGGCTTGCCTGTAATTTCAATACCTCGATTTTTACATAGGTAACTAAGATCACTATAGGACTTTTTAATCTTGTAACGTAGGCTTTGGTTCGGGTATGGTACATATGGGATTAGTAGCTTAATCCTCCTTGGCACTACATACGCCTTGACTCCACTTTTAACCTTTTTTCATATTTTCTCCCCCTTTTCCTTTACTTGCTTCTTCTTTTAATTTCATTTGTAACTACAAGTGCGGTTCTTCTTATTTCAACATTTTTCTTTTCTTTTCTATTCTTGCTATTTTTCTCTTTTAACAACTTTTTTGTTTTGTTTTCTTCTCTTTAATTAAACATACCGCACCAGCTCTTTCATTTTCATTACCCAATTTCATCCCACCCTACTCTTCTTAATCACCCCTATAGCCACCCTCAACTTAGGTGATTTGCCTTAGTTGAGGTTCACAGTGTCCAAAGAGGGACCAGAGCCAAAACAGGTTCATTCTTAATCAAAGCGGGAAGGTGAATTGGTCTAAACAAAAAAGAAAGGTCAATTTAAGCTCAAAAATGTGGATCAAGGGATATTTATTTTCTTTTGGTAGGTCTTTTAAGGCTAAAGTGGGCTCATTAGTCAAAAATGGCCTATGATCCTTTCCTAGTTTCTCATCCTCTATCTTGGTACGACTAACCAGAAAAGTTCTAGATTGACACACACAGCCGAATTTAACTATTAAATCTCACTCACACATAGCATAGGTAAACATCATCACTTCTACTAACTGCTAGTTCAGGTAAAGTCATACAACGTAAACATGTTCACAGTTTTAATGCCATGCAAAGATTCACAAAGGTCATACTTGTCTATTTTAACACACACATAAAAGAATTTAGGAGGGGTATCACATTATCAGTTCAAGTAAAATAAAAAATTCAAGATCTTGACTACCTTAAGTTCACCTAACTTTCTTTCGACTGACACAAACAAACACAAAACATAAAACCCTAAACGTGCTGGTTGTACTAGATAAGGAACATCCGAGGAAAAAGATATACGGCAAGAAAAACCCTCGGGTTATGTTCAGCAAAAATACACGGGTATCCCTCCCCACTCCCATTAAGAAAAGCATGCGTTGTCCATGATGCATGCATATATATATATATGTATATATATATATATATATAACAAAACTATGGAAATAGGGAACATACACTGTGCGACCTAGGTGTCTGCTACCTAGTCAGTGGAGGGTGCAGATACTCCTCCAATGTCCTCTTCGATATCAGCGGCTTTACCCGATGCATTTTCAGACCCAACTGAGCTCGTGCCTTTTCCCGAGCTCTCGCTGCCTCGACTGTGGCCCTTTGTCGAGCCTCCACTCAAGATAAATGCAGCGCTCTCTCCATCTCTCTCCACTCTCACTTCTACTGACGGAGCAGAGAGTCATCCTCCTCAAAACTTGCCTCCTCACGAGGCCTTTTTCCCTTATCTTGTGCCATCGGCTCCTCAGTAATGAAGTCAAACACCTGCGGTACCTCTTCTTCGCTCTCATCCTCTATCACGGAAGCACAAGGGGAGGGATTTCAGCTACCTGTCGTGCGGACAACTCCTGCATCTCCGCTCTGAGTGCTGCTGCCTCCATATACCACTATGCCAGTTCAGGCACTTGTAACTGTGCAAGGTGCTCATCCATGCGTCTCCCTCAAAAGTGTCAAACCTTCCAAGCACGGAGCTAGAGAGTGCCTCTAATTCTTTGGTAACCCATGGCTTGACTTGATCTATTAGCACCTTTACCTACAGAGCCGTGTGTGCTTGTTGTCTCTCAGCCTTTGCCAGCCGTCTAGCCATGTTGGTAAGGAATTCTTTGGAAAATTGTGCCTAGACTAGCTGAAGTAGCACTTGAGGGTGCAATAGGTGCGCTACATGCAACTACTGTGGATGACGACTCTGGAATCTCTGCAAATGTGAGAATTCTATAGCCTCAGGCTGGCTACCTATCTCCCTGGCCTCTGTGGGCTCTGCCACAATATCAGTAATACAGTAGCCTCAGTCTGCATCCCGCTACTAAATGCCTCTGCTAATGTAGTCACTCTAGCTGATACGGTAGCCTGATTCCTTACTCTTGATACCGGGTTCATGTCATCTCGTATCAACCCGATATCGGTTATCTTGTGGACCACTATGCACTGGTCGACAGATGGAAACCCTGGCACATTTAACTGCTGACAGAGTTTATCAATAATACTGGAAAGGGGATTATAGTACCATCATTTATTTCCCGCTCTCTAATCTCTTCAGTAATGTACCGTGGGAAATTTATGGTGTAACCCTCCATAATACTAGTTACCAATGCAGCTCTGTCAGGTGAAAGAATGTTATCAGTATTGGTTGGTACCAGCCTATGCCGCACTACGGACCACCAAAACTTAGCTTGAAAATTTAATGTGGCCTTCTTGATCTGGGACTCAGTGTTGTGCAACCATTTGACCAACGGAACTCTTGTGGCAATGACCTGAGACAACCAAGTGTACTGCCTGATTTGCTCTTCACTATTCAGCTTCTTCGTCTTGACTTTCTTGAGCTCGAATAGTCTGTGATCGAACTCGGCTGTATTCATCGAGGCATGATATTCTAGCCCATAAAGTATTTTGGAGATGGTCCTCTCAGATATGTCCACAGGCATATCCCGAACCAACACCTGTGTGGCTGTGTAGGCTGCATAGAATTCTCTAACTAGGCAGGGACTGTAGCTTCTTGATGGCTCCGTCAACCACTTGAACCTGTATTTGTCGAATAAAGCCTATAGCTCTGGGAGTTCCTTGAGCCCCGTGGTGACTAGCCTGGGCTTCTCGTAGATGCTCCTCTTTGGATGTCCTTTATCATTTGGAGCAATGTCTCTGTTATAGATAACCCTCATTCCATGAACACACCATCTCCTCGCGTGCCTTGGTTGATCCATGGATTTGTTCGAGGTCTCAGTTAGTTCATCATCTGTGTTCCCTTGTTGAGCACGTGACCCATCAACTACTTCTGCGTTTTGCCCAATTGTGGTGCCATCAGGAGAAATTTTGACTGTGGCCACGACATTTTCATCTATACGGCTTAGAGGGTCCCTTGCCAGTGGAGTAGGAACATCAACCAGGGCTTTTAGATTTGTGGTTCGTTAGCCCTAGCCCTAGTTGATCTCTGCACCAAGTGCTCTTATAACACTTCATATTCCTCCTCTAAGCTACTTGACTCTTCGGAGGAGGATGGCTCGTCCCAAAGTCTGCGATATGAAGTTTGACTCCTCTCCAACACGTGTTTGTTTGCTGGACCTTTCTTTGGTGTACCCCTTGGAGCCATTGTACCTATGGAAGATTAGTTAGTATATAAGATGAGATGAAACATAATCAAACTTTTAAACTGTGTCTCAGTAGACCTAACGAGTGACTAAACGAGTCGTTGTCACTGGCCATGAATTGTAAGCTCAGTTGTTGTCTTAGGATGTTTTTTCTTCTTGTTGGACCAGTGGACTTAACGACTAGTCACAATGAGTCGTTACCTGAGGTGACTACTTGTTAGGTCGGCCGTTAGGTACACTAGTCACCAGGTTTAATGTCCACTCAAGACGAGCCATATGCGAGTCATGAGATGATACCATGACTAGTTACATGGCTCGTGCTCAAGAGTTTGAAAAACAGTTGTTCAAATAACTTCAACATCTAACTTAAAGATTCCAAAAGCACAGATCATCAGATTCGTCAAGGGTTTTGAAAAAAAAATTCATTCAATGCCTTACCACTAGGATTCCGTGAAATTGATGATATTATGTCGAATTTAAAATCATTATATGAGAAAACTGATGTAGAAGAGCATACATAGTCTAATACTCACAATAATTTCGAGTTGAGCAGGAAATAGTTGAATTTGAAATTTGCAATCTTGTGTGGTACGTTGAGCAGGTGAGTGCGATCATGTGTGTGTGTGAATGCTTTGAGATAGAGCAATGTGATCTTGTAGTGGTGAAGAAGTGATTAATATTTGAAGTTAAATTTATAATTTGAAGCTCAAGTGAGAGTTTAGGAGGGCAAGACAATTGGGTTATAAATGTTTAAAACAACGATTTACACTAATTGTGCGTGGGTCGGGTGGGGTAGAAAATAATTTTAAAAAATATATCACAACCCATGTAACGATTCGTTTCATTTGGCCCTCCGTGCAGTGGCTTGAGCTTAAGTATTTACCTGGGACCTAACGACTCATGGAACGACTCGTGGTGTGACCTAACGAGTCGTGAGATGAGTCGTTGGCCCTGAACTGTGGTAGCTTCCTGATGGGTCACTTAACGAATCATTTGGTTGTCCAATGATTCGTTAAGTGAGTCATTATCACCTTTCTCAGTTTAATCCCACCTTTGATCTAGTATACTTGACAGAAGTCCTCACGATTTGTTGCCAGTGGCAACGACTCGTTTGATCAATTGTTGTCTACACTGTTTCATGTAGTAATGACGACAATCTAGTTAACGAGTCGTTTGGTCTACTAACGATTCGTTTTGTGCTTTTTGGCACCAGCAGCTCAACTTTAGATTTTTTATCTTAACTTCAAATTTCCCATCTAAATCACCTGCACACATCAACACACGTAAACACTATATTTTTCTTATATTTACAACTTGGGTTGCCTCCCAAGAAGCTCTTGATTTAACATGACCCCAACTATCTCAATGATACTGAAATTGAAAATACAACCAAGTTAACTAGAAGTCTAGTCTTTTAAAGATGAGGACTCACCAACCAAGTAGGTACTGACTCTGATAAGAGACTACGAACGGGGCTAGACCTAAAATCGGATCCTACATCATGAAACAATGCAGCATAGAAAGTATGCGGTCAATACGTGGAATGTGTCGAGTATGCAAGGTAAGTAAAACAGCTTAAGTAAGTAAATCATTTAGAACATTCCATGACATATCATAAGCTTTTAAGTGAAAATAGAAGGCTACATGCAATCATTCTGAAATCATACTATTGTCATAACATGACCATGTATAGCTATAGAACATCATGATTGACTCGAATGACTCAAAGCTGAAACATAACATTTATATTAGAAACTGAACAATGAGTCGAACCTTGCTTTATGAACACACATGCACAAGTAATCATCCTCGGTAATGAATATGCAAATCCGAATTATATAGACAGTCGGAGACTCATCACTTAACCGACATACCACGATAGCGCTTACGTGGTCCCAACTATCACACTCAAGTGGGTAGAGCCATCCATAACCTTGCCAGGGCGATGAACGATACTATGACATCGATATCAAGCTGAAGGGACAATGGGGCCGGGGATAGCTCACAAGGGAGGTCCCAATAATATAATAGTATTAACCTACGTTGGCACGTAGTTCTGGGGCATAGGGTATTCGACCCTTAGGCCGCTCGGTGCTAGAATCTTCTCCCAAAACATGCAATGCTCTACATAGTATAAATACGAAGCTCAACATCGTCTAGTGATTAAGCTTAACACCAAATCATGCATAAACTCAACATCGTATGAAACGAAGCTCAACATTGTCTATTGACAAAGCTCATTATGAATTCATACATACACTAGAGATTATATAAATATGAAGCTCAACAATGTCATTTCGATAAAGCTTTGAATGAAATCATAGTTAGACTCAACATCATGTGAAATGAAGCTTAACGACTTTGAATGAAATCATAGTTAGACTCAACATCATGTGAAATGAAGCTTAACGACTTTGAATGAAATCATAGTTAGACTCAACATCATGTGAAATGAAGCTTAACATTGTCCTTGACAAAGCTCGATAATAATATACATATCAATTAAGGATTTATGCATAGAGAAGGATTTACTTTGAAACATACCACAAGCTAGAATTTATAATAAGGTTAAAGGAAAATTTCATCTCAACCATGTGGTAAGCTCATGTCGGGGAAAATCACTATTTGAAAACATCATATGGGCATCACCCAAAGCTCTACCATACTTGGTCTATTTAACCTTCTTTGAAAACATCATCAAAATCATGTATACGGTTGGAAACATGCTTTTCATCATCCATTCCATCATCATCACATTATTCCACAGTCACTTCTATTATGAACTATCCACACATAGGCATTTTAGATTCAATTTTTTTTAGAAAAATAATTTTGTAAAAGAAATTAAGTTAGAATCCGCCCAAACTTGGTAAAATCATCAATATCAACTCAATTTAATCATACCCATAAATAGAGATGTAAGAATCATGCAATTGAATGAAACCCCATACTTAATTATTACAAACCAATCACAAATTGATAGGGAATGGGCATGGGTGTGGAAGGAAGCACCCACTTATAGCCTTACATACCTGGGATAGAAGAATTCTAACTCTTCCTAATTGTCCAACTGATTTTCCCCTTTGAAAACCTTAAGAACATTGGAATTACAAAAACACCCTTGCTAAATTCGCAGGAAACACTGCCAGGTGACCCTAACGGGTGACCTGAAGATTTGTCAGGACAGGCAACGACTCGTGGAGTCATCGTCAAGTACATTGGTCAACTGATCTAATGGGGCTCGTAATGGGGAAGATAATGAATCGTGCCACGAGACCATGACTTGCGGTCACCTTCCGTCAAGTACACTGCCTTAATTCCTAATAATAATCCACATGCTTGCTCACGAC
The DNA here is from genome assembly GCA_035772735.1 of Datura wrightii. Taxonomy (NCBI): domain Eukaryota; kingdom Viridiplantae; phylum Streptophyta; class Magnoliopsida; order Solanales; family Solanaceae; genus Datura; species Datura wrightii. The sequence continues at coordinate 7,449,691 of JASDFA010000008.1, read as the reverse complement.
TCTCCTCACGAGTCATTGGGATTGGCCATGACTAGTGGTGTCCCATCCGTTAGGTACACTGGATAAATCCTCCTTTGACATTCCAACTCCACCCCACGATTGACATGACGACTCATGGTGGCTAACCACGAGTCGTTGATTCACTCGTGGGGACTTTGACCCCTTGATCACTCCAGGCCTTCCCACGGGTCACTTGACGACTCGTGCTTCTCAGGAGTCATCCAGTGAATCATTCTGCAACTGCTGCAACATTTTCCAGTTTTTCTCCGATTCACTTCCGGGTCGGATTCTTGAATGCTTGGTGTATAACAATATCTCCCCCTTGTGAACATTCGTCCTCAAATATTGGAAACAAGCAGGAAATAGAAACAAGCAATTATCATACTCCAACACTGATTATTTTAACCGAAATTTCATGGAGTGACTACCTCCGAAAAGAACCACATAGCCGAACTAAATTCAGGCATCACATACATTTATCATAACATAATTCAAACTTGCACACATGAACTGAACATGGAAACTGTGCAGAGAATTAGGGCAAAAACTGATACCTCAAGTTTGAACTGAGCATGTAGAGAACAAATATGGATATCTAGCCATCATGTCTGCTTCAGCCTCCTTCCTCAACATGCTGATTCCTCCATAAAACTTTAACTGAAGCTACCTCTTTGTTCCTTAGCCTTCGAACTTGTCGATCAAAAATTTCAACTGGAATTTCTTCATAACTGAGGCTATCTTTTACATCAACGCTGTCTATCGGAACCACCAAGACTGGATCACCCAAGCACTTCTTTAAAAGCGATACATGGAGCACGAGATGAACTGAAGCCAATTCTGAAGGCAAGTCCAGCTCATACGCCACCTTACCAACTCTTCTCACAACCCGGTAAGGGCCAATATAGAGGGGACTGAGTTTACCTTTCTTTTTGAACTGCATGACTCCTTTCAAGGGAGATACCTTTAGAAACACCCATTCGTCCACATCAAACTCCAAATCTCTTCTCCTCACATCAGCATACAACTTTTGACGACTCTGAGCGGTTTTCAACCGGTCCCTTATCAACTGAACCTTCACCATCTCCTCATGAACCGAATATGGTCTTACCATAGCTGCCTCACCAACCTCGAACCATCTGATGGGAGATCTACACCTCCACCTGTAGAGAGCCTCGAACAGTGCCATCTGAATATTAGAGTGGTAGATATTATTATAAGCAAACTCGATCAAGGGCAAATGATCATCCCAACTTCCTTTAAAATACATAACACATTCCCTCAACATATCCTCAAGAGTCTGAATGGTTCATTCTGCTTGGTTGTCCGTCTGAGGATGAAAAGTTGTGCTTAGCTTAACCTGAGTCCTGAGCCCCTTTTGAAACGAACACTATAATTAAGAAGTAAACTAAGTACGTCGGTCTGAAATAATAGAAAAGGGCACTCCATGAAGCCGAACCAACTCCGAAATATACAACTCAGCATACTCGTCTGCTGAATCCGTGGTCTTGATCGATAGAAAGTGTGAAGCCTTGGTCAACCTGTCCACCACTACCCAAATGGAGTCGTATTGCCGGAGAGTACAAGGTAGATCTGTAATGAAGTCCATATTGATTTCCTCCCACTTCCAAGTAGGGATATTGATATCCTTAAGTACACCTCCCGGCCTTTGATGCTCAACTTTCACTTGCTGGAAATTTGGACATTTTGCTATGAACTCCGAAATATCCTTCTTCATACCATCCCACCAATAAATTTCTCGCAAGTCCCGATAAATTTTCTTGGATCCTGGATGAATAAAATATCTGGTACCATGTGCCTCATGTAGTATCCGAACACTCAAATTGTTGACATCCAGATCACATAGTCGACCCTGGTATCGTAGCACACCATCTCGCTTTGGGAGAAAACATCCACCTTCTGACTCTGCACCGCCTCCTTCAGCTTCCTCAAATTTGGATCCTCATTTTTCCTGGATTTAACATCAACAACCAAGGAAGATTCTGACCTGTTATTCACAACAACAACACCATCGGTCGCGTCGATCAATCTAACTCCGAGCCTCGCAAGTCGGTGAATATCTTTCACCAATTCTTTCTTCCACTCATCCACATTTGAAACACTCTCCATTGAGTGTCTACTAAGCACATCCGCAACCACATCTAGTGAGGCCTCCTTCTCCTGACTAGTGCTAAGGCATACAATCTGTTCTGGCGCTGCCCGCTAGCAGTGCCGGTAGACGCCCCCTGATGTGTTATGCGTGGGGGAGGGGCTGCTAAACTCGAAGCTGGGCCTCGGCCCCAAACCCGATCCTGTATCGCAGAGGGAAAATCTTTGAGCATACATCCAGGCTGCCCACATCCAAAACAAGCTCCTGACCCTACCAAACAGTAGCCTGTGTGCCCTCGGCCACACCTGCGATAAGCTGGAGTGCTAGAGTGCTCGGGCCTACTGCTCTGACCCCTCGAGCTTGACGCTCACCCTCTCTGATCATGTATGGGCCTAGATGGCACACTTAGTGCTGAAGATACTGGGGGTGATGAGGTTTGGTGGGTCTGTTGTCGATGCCCACCAGACCTCCATTGTGAGAACCTGTGGCCCTCGGTCCTGGCTCTTTTGGCCTCTGCATCCATCTGCTGAGTGTAAAACACTATGCGAGGAAAGTACATGTCTTGATGGAGCATAGCTGTCCTGCAGTCCTTGTCCAAATAACCTGCTATAGCATGCACAAATCTGCTCACCCGCGCCCTCTGGTCAACCACTAACTCAGGAGCATACTTCGATTGGTGGGTGAACTCAAGGGAATACTCTAGTACTATCATCCTCCCTTGCTTCAGATTCACAAACTCTGCTGCTTTCAACTCCTTCATTTCTCTAGGGAAGAACCGATCGAGCAATGCAACCTAAAACTCCTCCCACGTGGCCGGACCTGCTCCAGCGACCCCGCTATCCTTCCACTGGCAGAACTAAATATGCACAATCCCTTTCAACGGTAGGAGGCTAACTCTACGCACTAAACACTGTTCACCCCCATAACCTGGGTGATCTTGACAATCTCATCAATGAAATCGTGCGGGTCCTCCTCTACCTTGGACCCCAGAAGCTCCGGCAGGTTCATCCTCAAGAAGTCCCTAACTCGAGCTGCCACCGCATTGACATTTTGCAGAACATGTGCAATGGCCTGCTGATTGACATGAGCGGTCAAGGCCTACGCTAGCATCTGCAATGGCCTGCTGATTGACATGAGCGGTCAAGGCCTGCGCTAGCATCTGAATGGCAGCTCAGAACTCAGCGTGAGCGGCTGGCTCCGGTGCCCGAGGCTCCTAAACTGGTGGGGATGGCTGATGCTCATGATCGTTTCCATCCTCGTGGCCCTCACCACCTCCATTCCTCCTCCCATTCATCCTTCAAGGAACCATGATTCTGCTATCGCGAATAGCAAGAATTAGAGGGATATAAAGACTTTTCATCGCACGACATAGATCATGAAAGATGGGAACATTCCTAAAAACATTTCGTAGCCTCTTCGTCATAAGTGTGGCGCGCTTCACACCCATGAAAAAGACTCTACAAAATGCGGATTTTCAGACTCCCTGGATACTCCAAACCTATGGATCTAATACCAAGTTTGTCATGACCCGAGCATAGACTCGGATCGTAGACACGAGACAAGGGACCCCGAGAGACCCCAAGTCAACCTATGGCATAAGAATTCACTAACTCATTCAATAAAAATGAAGAAAACATAATTATAAACTCATTAGAAGTGTAACTTAACATAAAAAAAGAATGAACATCTGAAGCTGAATACATGTCTAAGTCTGATAAGCCTCAAATCTGGACGAGCTGATGGGACAACGCCCCCAACTAGCTCAACAATACTGAAAATGAAAATACAACCAAGATAACTAAAAGTCTAGTCCTTAAAAGATGAGGACTCACCAACCAAGCAGGTACTGACTCTGATAAGTGACTACAACCTGGGTTGGACCTGAGAACCGGATCCTGCATCATGAAATGATGCAGCATAGAAAGTATGTGGTTAGTACGTGGAATGTACCATGTATGCAAGGTAAGTAAAATCGCTTAAGTAAATAAATCATTTAGAACATTCCATGACAGATCATAAGCTTTTAAGTGAAAATAAAAGGCTACATGCATTTATTCTGAAATCGTACTCTTATCATAACATGACCATGCATAGCTTTAGAGCATCATGATTGACTCAAATGACTCAAAGCTAAAACATAACATTTATATTAGAAACTGAACAATGAGTCAAACCTTGCTTTATGACGATACATGCATAAGTAATCATCCTCAGTAATGAATATGCAAATACGAATGATATAGAAAGTGGGAGACTCGTCACTTAACCGACATACCACGATAGAGCTTACGTGGTCCCAACTATCATACTCAAGTGGGTAGAGCCATCCATAACCTTGCCAGGGTGATGGACGATACCATGATATTGATATCAAGCTGAAAGGCCAATCGGGCCGGGGATAGCTCACAAGGAAGGTCCCAATAATATAATAGTATCAACCTATGTTGGTAAGTAGTTCTAGGGCATAGGATAGTCGACCCTTAGCCCACTCGATGCTAGACTCTTCTCCAAAAACATGCAGTTGTTCTACATCGTATAAATACGAAGCTCAACATGGTCTAGTGAAGAAGCTCAACATGAAATCATGCATAAACTCAACATCGTACAAAACGAAGCGCAACATTGTCTATTGACAAAGCTCATTATGAAATCATGAATACACTAGACGTCATATAAATATGAAGCTCAACAATGTCATTTCGACGAAGCTTTGAATGAAATCATCGTTAGACTCAAAATCATGTGAAATGAAGCTTAACATAGTCCTTGAAAAAGCTCAATAATAATATACATATCAATTAAGGATTTATGCATAGAGAAGGCTTTACTTCGAAACATACCACAAACTAGAATTTATAATAATGGTTAAATGAAAATTTCATCTCAACCATGTGATAAGCTCATATGGGGGAAAATCACTATTTGAAAACATCATATGGGCATCACCCAAAGCTCTACCATACTTTGGTCTATTTAACCTTCTTTGAAAACATCATCAAAATCATGTATACGGTTGGAAACATGCTTTTCATCATCCATTCCATCATCATCACTTTATTCCACAGTCACTTCTATTATGAACTATCCACACATAGACATTTTAGATTCAATTTTTTTTAGAAAAATAATTTTGTAAAAGAAATTAAGTTAGAATCCGCCCAAACTTGGTAAAATCATCAATATCAACTCAATTTAATCATACCCATAAATAGAGATGTAAGAATCATGCAATTGAATGAAACCCCATACTTAATCATTAAAAACCAATCACAAATTGATAGGGAATGGGCATGGGTGTGAAAGGAAACACCCACTCATAGCCTTACATACCTGGGACTGAAGAATTCTAACAATTCCTAATTGCCCAGCTGAGATTCCCCTTTGAAAACCTTGAGAATTCACCTTGCTTCTCCTCCTCAAACAACCAACCTTGCATGCATGCAAGTAATGGCCTAAGATAGGTTTTTCTCTGCTAAGAATGCTCTATTACGAGATTAAAATGACGTAGTATAGGCCCTTAGAACATAGGAATTAAGAAAAGACCCTTATTAAATTTGCAGGAAAACACTGCTAGGTGACCCTAACGGGTGACCTGATGATTCGTCAGGATGGGCAATGACTCGTCGAGTCGCTCGTCAAGTACACTGTTCAACTGATCTGCTGGGGCTCGTAATGCGGAAGATAATGACTCGTGCCTTGAGACCACAACTCTTGGTCACCTTTCGTCCAGTACACTGCCTTAATTCCCAATAAAAATCCACGTGCTTGCTCACGACTCTCCTCACGAGTCGTTGGGACTGGCCAGGACTTGTGGGGTCCTGTACATTTAATACACTGGATAAATCCTCAATTTATATTCCAACTCCACCCTACGATTGACGTGACGACTCGTGGTGGCTGACCATGAGTCGTTGATTCACTCATAGAGACTTCGATCCCTTGATCATTCAAGGCCTTCCCACGGGTCACTTGACGACTCGTGGGGTCTTCTCATAAGTCATTCAGTGACTCGATCTACAACTGCTACAACATTTTTAAGTTTTTCTCCGATTCACTTCCGAGTCCGACTTCTTTGGGTGTAACACAAGCGAAGTCTTGAATTTAATAATAACACCATGTCACCCGGACTGAACTCTCTCTTCTCAATCTTCCGATCATGCTGAATTTTTATTCTTAGTTTATAAATTTCACAACTTTCATAGGCTTTCAAACAAAATTCATCTAGATCATTCAACTGATCAAGCCTCAAGTTCGCAGCTTCATTCCAATCCAAATTCAGCTTCTTGAGCGCCCACATAGCTTTGTGCTCAAGTTCAACCGGAAGATGACATGCTTTTCCATAAACAAGATGATACAGAGACGTACCTATAGGGGTCTTGAATGCGGTTCGATAAGCCTATAAAGCATCATTTAGATTTCTTTCCCAGTTTGTCCACCTAGAATTCACAATCTTTGCCAAGATAGTCTTAATCTCCCGGTTTGTGAATTCCACCTGCAACACTAGACTGCGAATGATAGGGTGTTGCCAACCTATGTTTTACCCCATATTTCTCCATTAAAGAGTAAAATAGCCGATTACAGAAGTGTGAACTCCCACCACTAATTATGGCTCTGGGAGTTCCGAATATGCAAATATATTCCGCTTCAAGAATGTTGTGACACTCTTCCCTTCATTATTTGGGAGCGTAACTGCTTTCGCACATTTCTAAACATAGTCAACAACAACAAGTATTTACTTCATCCCATTTGAGCTCACAAATAGGTCCATGAAATCAATGCCCTATACATCAAATAGCTCAATGACCAGGATGGGAGTAAGAGGACGCTCATGCCTCGCTGATATGCCTCCTTGCCTTTGGCATGCATCACATACCTTTGCTAAATTATGCGCATCCTGGTGAATGGTTGTCCAATAATACCTACATAGCAGAATACTTGTGGGATGTGCGAGTTCCGCTTTTGTGACTCCCAACAGGGGATGAGTGGTAGGCCTCCAATATACTTAGCATCTCTACCTCTGGCACACATCTTCGAATCACCCCATCAGCACATATGCGGAATAAGTTGGACTTGTCCCAGAAAAACTTCTGCACGTCAGACATAAACTTCTTCCTTCGGTGAAAAGATAAGTGCTCCAGTACAACATCACTCACCATATAATTAACAAAGTCTGTAAACCATGGGATGAAATCTTGTGAGGCCGCTAAAACCTGTTCATCTGGGAATTCATCATCAATGTCGTGCTCATCTCGAAGTGATGCATTTTCTTCCAATCTTGATAAGTGATCTGCCACTTGGCTTTCAGTCCCTTTTCGGTCTTTCACCTCGAACTCAAACTCTTGTAGTAGCAGAACCCATCGAATCAATCGTGGCTTGGCATCCTTCTTTTCCATCAGATATCTCAAAGTTGCATGGTCTATATGGACTATCACCTTAGTTCCAAGAAAGTATACCTGAAATTTCTCAAATGCAAATACTACAGCCAACAACTCCTATTCTGTCACGGGATAATTTTTCTGAGCTGCATTAAGAGCCTTGCTTGCATAATAAATAGGATGGAAAATCTTTTCATGCCTCTGACCCAACACAGCTCCTAGGCCACACCATAGCATCACACATGACCTCAAAAGGCAAAGACCAGTCATGTGCCACTCTAATAGGGGCAGTGGTCAGTCTCTCTTTAAGGCATTCAAAAGCCTTCAAACATGCCTCATCAAAAACAAACTTCACCTCTTTCTCAAGAAGTTTACACATAGGATGTGCAATCTTTGATAAGTCCTTAATGAATCTTTTATAAAACCCCGCATGACCTAGAAAACTTCGAACACCTTTTACAAAAATTGGGGGTGGTAAACAAGCAATAACATAAATCTTAGCTCTGCCCACCTTAATACCCTTACCAAAAATCCTGTGGCCAAGCACTATACCTTCCTTGACCATGAAATGACACTTTTCCCAATTAAGTACCAAGTTAGTCTCTTCACATCTCTACAACACCTTGCTGAAATTAGCCAAACAATCTTCGAATGCATCACCACCACCGAAAATTCATCCATAAAGACTTCAATGATGTCTTTCACCATGTTAGAAAATATGGACATCATGCAATCTGAAAAGTGGCAGGTGCATTACGTAACCCAAATGACATCCTCTTAAAAGAAAATGTACCATATGGGCAAGTGCTCATCTCTTGTTCTTCGGGGGCTATAGAAATATGATTATACCCCAAATAACCATCAAGGAAACAATACCAATCCACTGCCTGCAAGTCGGTCTAACATCTGGTCCATGAATGGCATCGGAAAGTGATCTTTTTGCATCCAACGGTTCAACTTCCTATAATCCATGCATACTCTCCAACCAGTGACTGGTTTATCGGAATGAGCTCATTGTTTGCATTTGGGACCATCGTGATTCCTCCCTTTTTCGGTACACACTAGACTAGGCTTACCCATTTGCTGTCTATGATAGGATAAACCACACTCGCATACAACCACTTGATGATCTCCTTATTGACTACCTCTTGCATAGGTGGATTCAACCTACGTTGATGCTCAATACACGGAATACAATCTGGCTCTAGCTAGATTTTGTGAGTGCAAATACCGGCTGACACTCTCATAATGTCTGCAATGGTCAACCTGATGGCTTTTTATATCTCTTTAAAATGGAAACCAAAGACTCCACTTCCATTCCTCCAATTCAGCTACAACAATGACCGGTAAAGTGTTACATGCTCCCAAAATACATACTGTAAGTGAGACGGGAGTGCTTTGCGCTCCAATACAGGAGACTGCTCAATAAATGGCTTGGCTGGTGGAGTTACCTAATTCTTCAAGTGTAAATCAATATTCTTTGGAGCATAAGTGTATGACCCCATGCCAACAAGTGCATTAACAATCTCCACACCCCCATGGATCTCCTCAGCACCAACATCCATTAAATTTATTGTTAAGTTATCAAGAATTAACTCCTTAATGGGTATAATTGGGAACTCGGGTTCCACAACATCAATTACTAAGACCACCCTCATATATTTGGTTGTTTCATGGATCTGCATACATTAAATTTCACTTCCTCATTGTTCAACCGGAATTTGAGCTATCCAGTCTCCATATGTACAAAAGCACGTCCGGTGGCAAGGAATGGTCGCCCTAAGATAATGGGGTTCTCAAAATCAAACTCACAATCCAGAATGAAAAAATCTGCCAGAAATATAAAGGAGTCTACCTTCACTCGAACATCATAGAGGATTCCCACTGAATTTTTCATTGTACGATCTGCAATCAAACGACGCATTCTAGTCGATTTGGGGGCTCCCAAGCCCAACTATCTGAAAACTATTAATGGGATCAAATTAACACTAGCACCAAGATCACGTAATGCCTTAGCAAAATTAAAGGCTCCAATAGTGCATGGTATGGTGAAAGCCCTAGGATCCTCTTTTTTCTGAACAAGAGAAAGAGATGCTATAGCACTACAATGGTGCAAATTATCTGCAGGTTCAAAACTCACAGTCCTCTTTCTAGTGACAAGGTCTTTCATGAGTTTAGCATAGACGGGCATCTTCTCAAGTTCCTCGACTAATAGGATGTCCACAGACAATTGTTTTAACATTGAGATGAATTTGTGAACTTCCCATCTTCGGCCCTTTTCTTCAACATCTGTGGAAAAGGGGTAGGAGGTCTAGGAATAGGTGTGATCTTTTGATATATCTCCTTCTCCTTTTCTTTGCCAGACCCATACTCCATTGCATTACTAGGAACGGTCTTCTCAACTGATCCATCAGCCAAAATATGATCCTCAGAATCTGCCACCCTATCATCATCAATCACTAAGGGTTCAACTATCTCATCAATCACAACCTACCTTGGCGAATCAACTATCGCTTTCCCACTCCTAGTAGTGACGGCCATGCAATGACTATCATTTTTTGAATTTGAACAACATTGCTGGGAAGCGTGCCTTTCTACCTCATGTTCATCGCAACAGACATTTGACTCAGTTGCTACTCAATCTACTTTATGGCAACGAAATGTGATTTCACCTTTTCATTCATCCCAAAAATATCAGCGCGGAGTTCTTTGAAATGGCGATCTGTTACCTTCATCTGCTTAAGCACCTTGGATAACATATCTTCTACCCGTGAAACACTAGACTCTAGTTCGCGGTTCCTTGGAGGATCATATAAACCGCTTCTATCATTCTTGTACTCATCACTCTTCCAGTCACCATTATCTCTATATTGGCATCAATTATAATTGTTGTCTCTATAAATGTTCCGACCTTCGTTCCCTTGACCTTGACGCGAAGAGTCTTGGTTAGACCCTTGTGCGTTGGTTCGAAAACCCACCCCTTGACCATTCAGATAATTAGCTTCCTCCTCAGATTCAGATTGGCCTCCAACATTCCTCGGGGCCTTGCCTTGAGAACCCACAACATTCACTTTTTTAGTTCTATCTCCCATCAAATGCTTAGCAAGCAGCCCAAGTGCGGTCTTTATCTCAGCAATTTCTTGATCTCGTTCTTCGTCCTTTCTTCGCTGTTCTGTAGTCATAACTACCGCATAAGAACCAACCGAAGTCTTCGACTCTCTTATATTCTATGTGCGGTTGGTTTTAGTAATTCTGTCAAGAAGCTCAGCAGCTTCAGCATAAGTGTGGCTCATAAATGTTCCACCAGACAGGGTATCAGCCACCGCCTTGGTGTTAGCATTTAATGATCTATAGAAAATTTCCAGCAATGTATCATTTGGGATCATGTGGTTGGGCACCCTTTTAAGGTTCTTGTTGAATCTCAACCACGTCTCGTGAAGTGCCTCAGAATTTAACTACTTGAAATTATATATCTCATCTTTTAATTGCAAGTCTCTAGAAGATGGCAAAAATCTTTCAAGAAAAGCTCTTTCCACTCCCTCCATGTAGTGACAGAATCAGTGGGCAGTTCTGCCTACAAGAACGTTGCCTCACTCCCTAATGAGAAGGGAAATAACCTCAGCTGAATTGCATCCTGACTTACTCCTAGTTGTTTGTACGCCTTGGAGATACCTACGAAATTTGCCAAGTGAGTATAGGCATCATCAGTTGTATGACCCACAAATATTCCCTTCATGTTAGCAGTTGGATCATAGCATTGGTAATATCAAACTTTTCCCCAGCAGGCAAAGGGGGAGGAATAATAGCTCCAATGGCACCAACTTTGTCTATATCAGTATCATAATCCATATCGAAATACCGATGTCTTTGCTGTTCTTGACCTCTGTTCCTTTTATCTCGCTCTGCTTCGGCAGCTAGACGTTTCTCTTCAGCAACCCTAGCAAACTCATGATCTCTAGCTCGAGCTTGCTCCTCAGCCAACATTCTCGTTGTGGCTTGGTCCACTGTCTCCTATTCTTGTATGTTGGCCATTCTTCTTAGATTCCTTAGTGTCTGCTCCAGTTCGTGATCGATTTGTACCAAGGATTTTCCTTGGCTTCTGGTATTGGGCATGCACAAACCTAAGACCTGTTAAAAACAAAAACAACAAAAGAAAAATAAAAAAGGAAATAAGAACCAACAGTAAAGCAAACACAATTAACAAAAGCCTTAGCCGTATTCCTCGGCAACGGCGCCAAAATTTGATATCGTCCAAATTACACCTTGCAATTGAGATATAAAGTGATTGATGTAAAATATTGAACCCAATGAAGGTTGAGGTCGATCCCACAGGGAATATGGAAAGAACTTGAGATAATGTGAATGGCTATTACTATCGAATTACTTATTTACAAGGGGGAAAGAAATAAAATACCCAACAAGAGTAAATACTACCAAATGATTAAGTCAAATTCGGTTTGTATTCAATCAACAAATTGACTAGGATTGTGTTCCCCAAGACTTCATAACCACAAGGATTTTACACTAGTGATCTATTTCGGTGTTTAACACGCAATATCGGTAAGTTAGGTTCACCTAAATGGTTGATCCCCTATCTAGATGATTATCACCACGCAACTTGATCCGTATACGGGTCTATGCTTAATTAACCCTTACCCTTAATATCGATTAGCTATCCTCTAACAAGTTAAAGCTATTAGATGAGGGTTGATAGCATAAAATCTCTGTTGTTTATCCCTTTTTCCATTCACTACCTCCTTGATCCGGTAAGTAAGATTAAGTTGAGTTCCAACGTTTTCAATCGTTAAGGAATAATTCAAACGAAGGGAAAAACAATACTTGCATTAAACCTCGTCCAAGAATCACTAAGTGTTTAACCTATGTGTGTTAATTCATCATGGTTCCCACAACCCTAGTTATGGGTTTAGCTACTCATGTTTGAATAATTATAATCACAAAATATTGGATAAATCATAATTGCAACTTATAAAAATTCGTAGAAGAAAACCAAGTAAATTGAATACAACTCCAAACTTGATGAACAAAACTCCAATAAAGATTAATTCCCAAAATTAAGAACAAAATTATAAACTTTGATTCTTGACCCAAGAATGATTGTTAAGAACACTAGAATTCATGTGAAAGTTGGTAAAAATAACTGCGTATCAAAAATAAACCTAAAAATTGTATTTATAGTTCCAAAAAGATCTTCTCCTAACTAAATTTGGATTCCAGGTCGGCAGGGTAACAGGCCAAGTAATGACTAGTTATGTCTCCCAACAAGTCGAGTTCAGTGAAAAGTAGTCGTTCTCAACATTAGTCCCAGTTGTGGCAACGGGTCACCTAGCGATTCGTCGTGTCTGGGCACGAGTCGTTAGGCCTCTCGTGGTCGTGCTTCTTCAAATAACTAGTGCATCCTACAATTCACTCTAGTGATCTAACAACGAGTCGTTTAGTCAACCAATGACTCATGATGTCTTCTATTACCTTAACTGGATGTTTCTTTAGGAATCCTCCTCCCAGTCTTCACGACTCGTTACCAGATGTAATGACTCTTGCCTTCAACCCGTGAAGTGCACTGGTTATTAGCTTCTTAAATCAATCTTATCCCACGACCTCAACAATGAGTGGTGCACAGTGACAACGAGTTGTGACTTGACTCGCAGTCTCCATTTCAGTCCTTTTATGCCTTACTTTACCCATTTCACGTTCCGAACCTATTTTCCTGCAATACATAACACAAACACATTATATATACTTAAACATACCTGAAATTTGCATAGTTTTTTTGTTTTAAGTGTCAAAAGTGCCATCAAAATCATGGCACATCACCTGGGATGGTATATTAGGTTTTATTGATGGGGTGTATACATCGAACTCCACATTTAGCTCACGTGGTTATATGTCTGTTATAGACTCTCCCAGTAGTCAGTACTGTATCAGTTTAGTTCAGTTCAGATAAGTTCAGTTTAGCTCAGATCAGTAACTCAAGACTAGGACATGTCTATGACCATAAGTCAGGGTAACTATTGACCATATCAGTTATACCTCAGTTGAATCAGTTTTCAGTATTTCAGTTGGTCATTACATGTCACTAAAGTTCAGTTGTTTGTTCTTTCATGTTTATTATATCTCTTGCATACTCAGTACATCCAAAGTACTGAAGCATACCTTCTATATTGTAGCGTATCATGATATAGGCACAAGTTCCCAGTCCCAGCAACGTTAGTATTTTCCTTAAGACGATACCAACAACAGATTTTGGTGAGCCCTCATCTTTCGAGAACGATATTTATTTTCTATTAATTTATTTTAGTAGACTTTAGAGTTAGTTGGGGGCTTTTTCCAGCAACTCATCATTAGTAGATGGTTTTCAGACATATTTTTAGATATTTAGTATTGTTATTTTTCAGATGTATTGACTTTTGTTAAATTAATGTTCTTAATGGGTTCTTTTATTTAAAGCTTCCACTTATGCTTACTCAGTTTACTAGTATAATGATAGACCATGGGTTAACTTAGGGTCACTTGTGGCACCAAGTACCGTGTCTCGTCCAGGGTGTGGACTCGGGTCGTGACTTGAATTATGATGGGGATGATGCCTAGGGGTACATAGATATGGTAAATGCCCTAGAGGAAATGGGGTCCTACAACTTCAGGCCTAGTAAGTTGGACCTTGATTTAAAAAAACCTTGCAACTCCTCCAGCAAAACTGTCAGTCGAGGTATCACCAGTTTTGGAGCTTAAAGCTCTACGTCCACATCTAAAATATGCATATTTAGGGAGAACAACACCTCGCCAGTAATTATTGTTATAGATCTTGTAGAATGGAAAGTGAAGGCCCTAGTTTTAGTATTGAGAAGATACAAAAAGGCAATTGGTTGACCATTGCTAATATCATCGATATTCCCCTAGTCATTTGCACCAACAAAATCTATCTTGAGCCAATCTGTGTACCGAGTATAGATCACCAGTGAAGACTAACCCACCTATGCAAGAGGTGGTGAAGAAAGAAATTATCAAATGGCTAGATGCTGGTGTAGTTTACCCCATTGCTGATAGTAAGTGGATGAGTCCAGTACAATGTGTACCAAAGAAAGGCAGGATCACATTAGTGCCACATGAGAGAAATGAGCTAATACCAACAAGGTCAGTTGCAAGTTGGCATGTTTGCATGGACTACCGGAAACTCAATCATTGGACCCAAAGGGACAACTTCCCGATGCCTTTTATGGATCAAATGCTTGATAGGTTGGCCGGTAGAGGATGGTACCGTACTCTTGATGGTTCCTCGAGGTATAATTAGATCTTCAGATCTCTAGAGGATCAAGATAAGACCACCTTTACTTGTCCTTATGGGACTTTTGATTTTAGGAGAATGCCCTTTGTACATTTCAGCATTGCATGATGTCCATCTTTTCAAACATGGTGGAGGACACCATTGAAGTATTTATGGATGACTTTTCAGTTATGGGTGATTTATTTGAATATTGCCTGGAACATTTGAGTAAAGTGTTAAGTAGGTGTGGAGAAACCAATCTTGTCCTCAATTGAGAAAAATGTCATTTCATGGTCAAAGAGGGGATTGTGCTAGGCCATAGAATTTTAGGAAAATATATAGAGGTAGACAAATCTAAAATTAAGGTGATAGTTGGATAGCCCCCACCTAACTGCGTCAAAGGTATCCAGAGCTTTTTGGAGTATGCAAGATTCTATATGAGATTCTTGAAGGACTTCTCACAAATTTCACAACCATTATGCAAACTATTTCAGAAGGAGGTGAGGTTCATGTTTGATGAAGCGTGTTTGAAATCCCTTGAATGCCTGAAGGAGAGACTCACCTTAATGCCGATTATAATAACCCCAGATTTGTCTCTTCCATTTGGGATAATATGTGATGCCAGTAGGGTGGCCCTTGATGTTGTCTTGGGCAAAAGGAGAGCAACGATATATCACCCAATCTATTACACTAGTAAGACACTTAATGCAGCTCAGAAGAATTACACACTGACTGTATAGGAGTTGTTAATAGTAGTCTTCGCATTCACAAATTTTGGGCATACTTGCTCAGGACTAATGTGACTGTCCATAACGACCATGTAGCGTTGCAGTATTGATGTCAATGAAGGATGCTAAATTGAGGCTAATTAGATGGGTATTACTCTTATAGGAACTTAAGTTCGAGGTAAAGCACTGAAATGGGACTGAGAATTAGGTGGCTCATCACTTATCTAAACTGGAGGCAGAGGTAAGATTGATAGATGAGATCGACATTGATGATGCTTTCCTAGATGAGCAGGTGTTGGTTGGATCTCAAGATTTGTTCCCATGGTTTTTCGACTATGCAAATTATTTTGTGAGTGACATGATCTTGGCAGATCTGACTTTGCAGCAAAGGAAGAAGTTTATGTTTGACGTATGGAGGTACTGTTGGGATGAGCCGTATTTGTTGTGTATTTGCGTGGATCAACTAATTCTTAGGTGTGTTCCAAAGGTTGAGATGTTGAGCATACTTGAGGCCTACCACTCATCTCCAGTAAGGAGTCATCATAGTGGTATTTGAATTGCATATAAAATTCTGCAGTGCGGGTACATTGGCCCACAATCCACCAGGTTGCGTATGATTTTGCAAAGTGCTGTGATTAATGCCAAAGATAAGGCGTAATCACTCGCATGAGCTACAATTGACCTCAAGTTTGGAAGTAGATCTATTTGATGTATGGGGTATTAACTTTATGGGCTCATTTCTGAGCTCATATGGAATGAAGCATATTTTGGTAGCCGTGGATTATGTCTAAAAATTGGTTGAAGCCATTACACTCCCTAACAATAAAGGTAAAAGTGTCACAACATTTCAGCAGAAGCACATATTTGCTAGATTCGGTACTCCTAGAGCCATCATCATCGACGGTGGATAACACTTTTGTAATCACCTCTTCAAAGCTCTGCTTGAGAAATATGCTATAAAGCATAAGGTGGGAACACCTTACCATCCTTAGTCAAGTGGACAAGGGGAAGTATCCAATAGGGAGATCAAGACAATCCTGGCGAAAATAGTGAACACCAACCGAATACACTGGTCTAGGAAACTGGATGATGCTCTTTGGACATAACGGACAACTTATAAATCCCCTATTGGCACCTCACCATATCAACTGGTTTATGGAAAGTCATGTCATTTGTCAGTGGAGCTGAAGCGTAAGTCATTGCGGGCACTGAAGAAGTTGAATCTGGACTGGAGTGAAGCAGCAAAGTTAAGGCTAGATCAGCTAAATGAGATGGCTGAATTCCGACACCGAGCTTATGAGAATGCGTCCATCTACAAGGAGAGAATAAAAATCTATCTTGATCGGAAGATTGCAAAAAGGGAGTTCAATGTTGGTGATTTGGTACTCCTATTTAACTCGAGGCTTCGCTTGCATCCAAGTAAATTGACGTCGAGATAGATGGGACTGTATCGAGTGGTGGAAGTGTCCCCATATGGTGCCATAGAATTAGAGAACAAAGATGGAAAGAGGTTTAAAGTAAATGGGAAGAGAGTGAAGTTGTATCTGGAAAACACAAATGAGGTAAAGTGAATCAAGACGGTGTATATTGACGAGGCCTAAATAGCCAAGAAAGTTGCATCGTGCTGTGGCGTTAAATCAGACACTGCATGGGAGGCAATCCATGAATGGTCGGTGAAGTATGAGTAGCTGACATGAGTACTTAGAGTGCCAAACATTTGTCCCTCTCCTAGTTTTTTCATGTTATATTGCTTTGGAGACAAAGCATGATTTTTTAAAAGGGGGGAGGTGTACTAAATGTGTTCTGGATTTTGTCTGAGGGTTTTTGTTGTCATGTTTCTTTTTCCTCGAACATGCTATCTAGTAGAACTAACATGTTAGGATGTTGTTTTGTTTTTGTGTTTAACTAGAAGTAGCTTAGGAGTACTTTAAAGCCAATAAATGCACATGTGTTGAATGCTTTAGAAATAGTTGAAAAAATGGCCCTTTTTTAAATTTTTGTGTTTAGCTGTGTATGTTGACTGCAAAGCTTGTGTCACGACCCAAACATGGTCTCGGATCGAGACACGGGACAAGGAACCCCGAGGCTCCAAGTCGACCTATGGAATGAACATAATTTCTAACTCAATCAATAACAACGTAAGATTGACATAGTAATCATAGAGGAAGTCTGAGCATAACATAAATCTGAAATCATACAACACAAGTCTAAAGCTGAATACAATATATGTCTGAAAAGCCTCTATGTAAGATCAGTTGATGGGACAAGACCCCAACTAAATCTCTAAGTTTGAAACTAAAAATGTAAGAAACAACTGATAAGGGAGGGTCCTCGAGAGATGAGGATTCACCAACTGAGACTGGATGCTAACTCCGGAAGCTGGCTAGTGATGGGGCTAAGTCTGAAGATTGGAGCCTGTATCATAAAATGATACAACATAGAGTATGCGGTCAATATGTGGAATATACTAAGTATTCAAGGTAAGTAAAACCACTTAAGTGGTGTAAAATCATTAAAACATGCATATGTAAAACATAATCAAGATATGAATTTGAGAGTAGAGCTTGCATGCTATTTTCTGAAATCATGATCTGCACATAACTAAACATTATAACTGAATCGAATGACCCAAAGCTAAAATCTTATAATCATAAGTAAAAATGAACATTGGGTCAAATATTCTTTAGAACATATATATATATATATATATATATATATATATATATATATATATCATGATAAACATGCATAACTGAAATTATGAGGAAAAATGGGAGACTCATCATATAACCGACATTACCACGATAAAGCTTACGTGGTCTCGACTATCACACTCAAGTGGGAAGAGCAGTCCAAAGCCTTGTCAGAGCTAAGGATGCTACCAAATCGATATCAAGCTGAAGGCCCCTTGGGGTAGGGGAAATCTCCAAAGGAGGTCCCACATAATTTGATCATACCTACGTTGGCTCGTAGTTCTGAGGCATAGGGTTGACTGACCCTTAGCCTACTCGGTGCTAGACACTACTCCCAAAACATACATATGCTCTCCATCAGTATTTTCAATGAAGCTAACCATCGTCTAGTGACAAAGTTGAATAATCATGTACATATAAAATCTGAAATCATACATGAGGAGTCTTGGTTCAAACCATACAACAAGCTGAACATAATTGGGAGTCCTGACTCCAAAAAAATGTGGTAAGCTAATTCGTGAAATCATAATCCATGCTTTAACATATGGGATTTCCCAATACTTAAACATGCTTGAAAAATACTTAATTCACTTGAAAACATGATCGTAGACATGGGTAACTTGAAAACATGCTTTCCATCATAAATATCTCATCATATTTGAACATACATCATGGATCTCAACTTTCATGAACTTCATATGGATGGGTATCGTAAGTTACTAAACTTGAAAACATGATTTATAATTGAAAACATTGTAAAAATTGCCTATGAACGATAATTCTATAATAGAAACATGCTTAGATCATATGCATAGTAGAAACTTAGGAAATTCATGCATTGGGTTAAAACCCCATGGGATCAACATATATATTTTCATGAATTAGAGAGGGATTGGGCATGGATGTGAAAAAAATCACCCATTCATAACCTTACATACCTTGGAGAATTTGATTCTATAAATCCTTTGATTGCTCAAGGGAGAATTGAGAAGAACTTGGAAGAAATTGAACTTGATCACCTCACTAGGCTTCTACACATGCATGCATGAATAGGAATAGCTCAGAATAAACTTACCCCTCTTCAAACTCACTATTCATATCTTAAAACAACATAATTTAGGCCTTAGGATCATAAGAATTACGGAAAATACCTTAGTAAACTCGCAGGGAAAAACTGACTGCCAATCCCAACGAGGGACTGCACGAGTCGTTACTACTGGCCATGAGTCGTGATCTCCTGTCGTTAAGTACACTGGCCATATATCCTCAAAGGGTCCTCACAAGGGACCTAACGGTTCGTCACTAGTGACCATGAGTTGTGGTCACCTCTCGTTGCCTTCACTACCAAAACTCACGTGGAGCTTACCACGGGGCACACCACGTCTCGTGGTGCACACAAGTCGTGGTGACCCACCAGTTAGGTGCACTGCCCAATTCCTCCTACCTGCACCTCATCCCTGACCACGGCTGACCACGACTCATGGTCATGTCTGTGGTGACCCAAAATTAGAAATTTCCAACTCAAGCCATACCCCCCCCCCCACGAGTCACTTAGCGACTCGTGGTCATCTTGACAGGTCACAAGATGACTCGTTCTATGACCTGGTGCAAAAAATCCTGTTTTCTCCGTTTCAACTCCTAGGTCTGATCTTAGGGCTTCTAGGGTATTAGAATATCTCCCCCTTGGGACCATTCATCCTCGAATGTTGAAAAATATGTAGGAAAGCAGAGAAATGAAATCATCATATTAAAATACTGATAATATAAGCTGAAAACTAACAGAATGAATAACTCCGATTTGAACTACAAGGCTGAACTTAATTCCCGAACCACACATATATCCATTTACATGAAAGAAACTGGGGCACATGAACTGAACATGAAACTGTATAGAGTTTTAGGGAAAAAATTAATACCTCAAACTGGGACTGAGCCAGTAGGGAATAAATGTGGGTATCTAGCCATCATATCTTCTTTGGCTTCTCACGTAGCTCCCTCAACATGTTAATTCCTCCATAAAACTTTAACTGAAGCTACTTCTTGTTCCTTAGATTTCGAACCTGACATTCCAGTATTTCCACCGTACCTCTTCATAACTAAGGCTGTCTTACACACTGACACTGTCCACTGGAACAACTAGAGTTGAATCCCCCAAATACTTCTTTAGGAGTGATACATGGAAAACTGTACGGTTTGAAGCTAATTCTGAGGGAAACTCCAACTCATATGCTACCTTGCCAACCCATTTCACAATCTTGTACGGGCCAACATAACAGGGATTGATATTCCCTTTCTTTCCAAACCTCTTCACTCCCTTCATGGGAGACACCTTCAGAAACACCTAATCATCAACTTCGAACTTAAGTTCTCTCCTTCTCACATTTGTATAAGACTTTTGGCGAATCTGTGCTATTTTCAACCTGTCCCGTATGAGCTAAACCTTCTCCATGGCCTCATGGACTGATTCTGGTCCTATCATCGCAGCTTTACTGACTTCAAACAAACTTATAGGTGATCTACATCTCCACCCATAGAGAGCCTCAAACAGAGCCATCTGAATGCTGGAATGATAATTCTTATTGTACGTGAACTCAATGGGAGGCAAATGATCATCTCAATTCCCTTGAAGTCAATCACATATCTTCTCAATATGTCCTCGAGAGTTTGAATTGTTTTCTCTGCCTGACTATCGGTTTGCGGATGAAACACTGTACTGAGCTTGACCTAACTAGCAAGTCTCTTTTGAAATGACCTCCAAAATTGAGAGGTAAACTGAGTATCTCTGTCTGATATGATGGACAAGGGCACTCCATGCAACCGAACTAGCTCTCGAATGTATAGTTTGGCGTAATATTCTGCTTAAATCTGTGGTTTTTCCTGGCAAAAAATGAGCGGCTTTGGTCAACCTGTCCATGACCACCCAAATGGAGTCATACTATCAACGACTTCAAGGAAAACCTATGATGAAGTCCATAATAATATCGTCCCACTTCCAAGTAGGGATACTGATGTCCTGAAGCACATCTCCTGGTCTATGATGCTGAATCTTCACTTGCTGACAATTTGGACACTTAGCTACAAATTCTGCGATGTCCTCCTGCATGCCATTCCACCAATAGACTTCCCGTAGGCCACGGTACATCTTGGTGTCACCTGGATGTATCGAGTATCTAGAATCGTGAGCCTCATACAACATCCAATTTCTCAAATCATCAACGTTGGGGACACACAAGTGACCTTGATATTGAAGCACACTATCTCCCCCTTTGGAGAAGACCTCTACCTTCTGATTCTAAAAGGTTTCCTTTAACTTTACCAAAATAGGGTCTTTGTCTTGTCTAGATTTCACATCAGTCACCAAGGACGATTCTGATCCGCTCTTAATAATAACACCGCTATCGGTCGAGTCAACCAAACAGACTCCTAACCTTGCAAGTAGATGCACATCCTTCATCAGCTCCTTCCTTCCTTCATCCACTTGGGATACACTCTCCATAGAGAGTCTACTAAGTGCATCTGCTACTACATTAGCCTTATCCGGATGATAAAGGATACTCATATCATAATTCTTGAGTAGCTCCAACCACCTCCTTTGGTGTAGATTTAGGTCCTTCTGAGTAAACACATATTTTAGGCTCATGTGGTTTATAAACACATCTACATGGACCCCGTACAAATAGTGTCTCCATATCTTCAAGCCAAATACCACCGCCACCAATTCAAGATCATGGGTCAGGTAATTCTTCTCATGAACCTTCAGCTGCCTGGAAGCATATGCTATAACCTTGCCATGCTGCACCAATACACAACCAAGACCGATCCCGAAAACATCATAGTACACCACAAACCCATTGGTACCCTTGGGTATAGTTAACACCAGTGCTGAGGTGAGTCGAGTCGTCAACTCCTGAAAGCTCCTCTCATAAGCCTCCGACCATTGGAACTTCACTTTATTTTGGGTCAATTTGGCCAATGGCGCTGCAATAGATGAAAAACCCTATAGTACCCAGCTAAATCCCAGAAACTCCTTATGTCTGAAGGATTCACAGGTCTAGGCCAATTTTCACCGCTTCTATCTTTTGAGAGTCCTCCATTATACCCTCGCTTGACACCACATGACCCAAGAATGCCACTGAGTTCAACCAAAACTCACACTTGCTGAATTTAGCATATAATTGGCGATCCTTTAGAGTTTGTAACACCACCCTCAAATGAGCGGCATGCTCCTTCTTGCTCCAAGAGTATATCAGGATGTAATCGATTAACACGATGACGAACATGTCCAAGTATGGCTTGAACACCCTGTTCATCAAATCCATGAATTTTGCAGGAGCATTCATTAGTCCAAAAGACATAACTACAAACTCGTATTACCATATCGCGTCCTAAAGGCTGTCTTCAGAATATCACTCTCCCGAACCCTGAGATAATGGTATCTAGATCTAAGATCTATCTTCGAAAAGAACTTGGAACAATGAAGCTAGTAAAACAAATCGTCAATTCTGGGGAGTGGATACCTATTCTTGATGATGACCTTGTTCAATTGCCTATAATTGATACACATACGAAGAGAACCATATTTCTTTTGGAAAAAGAGAACTGGTGCACCCTATGGGATTTGCTCGGTCTAATGAAACCCTTGTCTAGGAGATCCTTCAACTGCTCCTTCAACTCCTTTAGCTAGGATGGAGCCATTCTATAAGGAGGATTACATATAGGTTGCATATTAAGAAGAAGGTCAATACCAAAGTCAATCTCCCACTCGGGAAGGGATTCCCGATAGATCATTTTGGAAGACTTCTGGATATTCACATGCTACTGGAACTAGATAGATAGTCGGGGCCTTGGACATAACATCCTTAACCCTAACTAGATGGTACACAAAACCCTTGGAGATCATCGTTCTAGCCTTAAGGTAGGAAACAAATCAACCTACAGGCACGACTGAACTACCCTTCCACTCTAAGACAGGCTCAATCGGAAATCTGAACTCTACTACCCGGGTTCTATAATTAACTGAGGCATGACATGCAAATAGCCAATCTATGCCAAGGATAATAGCAAAATTGGTCATGGCTAACTCTACTAGATCTTCTGAGGTGATTTTCTGAAGGACTACGATAGGGAAATCTCTAAATACCCATCTAGCTATAACTTAATCACCAACTAGAGTAGAGACTAAGAAGGGTTCTGACAAGATTTCGGGACTAACTCCAAAACTACTAGCAACATAGGGCGTCATAAAAGAGAAAGTATCCCCTGGATCTAACAAAGCATACACATGAAGGTGGAAAACTCATAACATATCAGTGACTAAATCTGGGGAGACCTCATGCTCCTGGCGGGATGCTAAGGCATATAATCTTTTTTGGAGCTGTCCGCATACCTGTGCTAGTAGATGCACCCTGCTGAGTTCCGAGTGTTGGTGGAGCTGTTGAATTGGAAGCTACACCTCGGCCCCTATCATGGCCTGTCTAGCTGCTGGGAAATATCTAAGCATATGTCAGGGCTTTCCACACTCGAAGTAAGCACTTGTACCTTCCAAACACTGGCCCATGTGTTTCTTGCCACAGCGGTCGCAAACTCAAATACTGAAATCCACGGGCCTTCTGCTCTGACGCCAGAGCCTGATGCTCGTCCCCTTTGGTTGTGCCTAGGTTTAGATGGTACACTCATCGCTGAAGATGCTAGGGCTAAATATCTATGGTGGGACTGTTGTCGCTGCCCACCATTTGGTCTCGACTGAAATGTCACGCCCCACCTTGGGGGGTATGACTGGCACCTGGTGCCCTAGTAGGACCTAGACTGCTAACTGGTGAGCCTAAGCACATCTGGTGCCTGGATAGCTCTAACAGATTTTTGGAAACAATGGGCTATGTTACAGCTATAAACACAGCCTCCGGCCGACTGGGCCTATAGCCACCTGTATAACACTTCAGCTAACCAGGAAACATACTTACAAAGGGGGAAACCTATGCGGGCCAACAAGGCCACCATGCTGTCTAGTTATCTATAACTCAACAATAGAATACTGAATAACTACGTGACCGGCAAGGTCACCACTACTATCAGACTATGGCCCCACACGGCCAACATAATCAACAATGCTAAATAGATAAACAAAACGCATGGCCTCACACAACTGGCACAACTAACCACAGGGAGATGAATATATACAATCTGCAAGCCTCTATGAGTACTGATGAAATGGTCGGGATAGGGCCCCGGCCTGCCCATGTTGTTCAATAAAAGAAAATGAACTAAACCTCTGAATATCAAGCTCCGGATGATAGGAGCTGATGAATCTATAAGCTGGCTAGAATCACGAGGGATCGCCTCCTCGTCTATGAGTACCTGCAGACAAGTAATGCAGTGCCCCAAACGGGCGTCAGTACCACTGGTACCGAGTATGTAAAGCAACTGGATACAACTGAATACAAATAACATAACTAGCAATTCTGAATAGCAGGAGATAATTGAATCTGTAAGAACTGATATGAACTGAATCAGACTTTTTGTGTTGTGATAGGGCAGGAGCGTACCTATAGACGCGGCGGCCTACTATCTATTAACTAATATATAACACATAAATACATATATATATATATAGCAAACAAGAGCCAATACCAACCTCCATAAAATGGATGTCGCCAAGCAAGAAAACAATCTATATACCCCTACCCGGGTCAAAACCAGCCAAAAATAAGTCACTCCACTCATCTGCTAACTACGACCACCTCTGCCGGCCCCCTAGGTCTCTGGCTCGGGCCATAGCCTCTGATATAAATAACCATGTCTAAGTCTAGAGGACTCCTATACTGTATCTGTAACTATAACTGTATCTGAATTAGTTCCCTGGGCGCTTGCGCACAACAGGGCTATCTGTACAGTAATGCTGATCAGCCTGATATGGGGAAAGCTTCATCCCATCTTCGTCCAAACTGGGGAAGGCAGGCCACTCCTTGGAGTGATGTAAACCCACCCGCTCAGTGGGCGACACAGTTACCAACCTAGGGGCGGCGAGGACGCTCAAAAGGGTGCCCTCACGACACAACCAAGTCTCAACAAACAATAAGCACATATATAGCAAGCATGTTTAAACTGAAAAGTACTATCTGAATTCTAATTTCTTATTCTGATCTCTTTTTGTATTATACTGATTCTCATACTGCTTTATACTGAATCTGTGATCTTTATCTAACTTCGTGGCTAATCTGTAGCCAAGATACTATCTAACTGTATGGCTATACTGTAGCTAAGATATCATCTATCTGTATGGCTAATCTGTAGCCAAGATACTATCTGACTATCTGATTTTACTTTACTAACTCTTATTCTGAATATCTGTCATATTAGTCTGGAAACATGCTTGCTAATCACATACTGGGCTATACTGAGTCTGGAATGGTAACTTGCCATTTTGGCGCATACTTTACTAACTTTCAGACTGAGTACGATATAACAACGCAAACCAGATTTACTGAACTTGCACAATACTCAATATTCAACTCCGGGAATTCTACTACGGAGTTTACTATGCTATACAAGCCTAAAACTACTAACTTGCCGAAGAAACTGGCTTTACATACCTTAACCTCGGTTTATCCGACTAACGCACGAAGCTCGGTCAGTACTCCAACTATTTCTCCCAACTGCGTTTACATATATGTCAATTAGGATTAAATACACCAATATTCTGAAAGAAAACGTCACTTTCGATATATTTATAGCCTAAACTTTGGCTT
The DNA here is from genome assembly GCA_035772735.1 of Datura wrightii. NCBI lineage: Eukaryota > Viridiplantae > Streptophyta > Magnoliopsida > Solanales > Solanaceae > Datura > Datura wrightii. The sequence goes on along the minus strand of JASDFA010000008.1, from coordinate 7,423,764 downwards.
ATCAAAAGATGGTCAAAAACTTGCTATTTCTCGAAAGTCCAGAAGGGAGAAATAATCACTTTAGGGATAGGAGTATATTGACACTAGTTTGGAGCAATTCCACTTACCTTAGTTCGGTAGCACGACGATTCGCCGGCCAAATTTCATGAAACTAAATCTGTAGGAATGCTCCTTACTGCTTAATACCTCGGTATCTGGAGTTAATTTGAGTGTGGACCGCGTTTGACGGTGTAATCGGATGAATATTATAAGAGATTCTCGATCCTCCTTATTTTCCCTCAGTTTCTCTGGAAATTATATGAGTTATATCATTAAAAACCGAAGTGAGGGGTTTATATACTTGGGCCTGGACAGGGCCAACGTGTCACGGAGCCAACGCGGAGGCTCCACCTCCGTGACACGCTGCCATCGCGGAGGGGCTCTGCTCCGGCTCCTTCCGCAATGGTTCGACAGGTTTCTCGTCCGGTCTTTTCCCGAGCCTTTTTCTACCATGTATGGCTTTCAAATACTCTTAACCAACACGCGAATAGGCCATCTATGTGTTGGGAATTTTATAGGGTGTAACATGAAACCCCCCTCGAGAACATTCGTGTAAACTTCTATCTTGAGGACTTCTCAACTTATTTCTAGAAAAATTTCGGCAGAGTTTCCCCTGTAATATGGACTATCCCAAAAACCTGAAATGCATAAAAGTCCCATATAGGTACTCCACACAATACTATAGTGTTTAAATGACAGATTAAAATAGACCTTCTCATTTATATGTATACTATAAGGCACTGCTTAAGATAATAATACTAACATACCTATCGCCTGACTAGGCTTGAAATAAATGAGGGTATCTGGTCTTCATATCTTCCTCCGCCTCCCAAGTCATCTCTACTCGGTTCCTATTACGCCACAATACCTTGACAGACGCAATATCTTTACTTCTCAATCTATGAATCTGTCTGTCTAAGATGGCTACTGGAACCTCTTCATAGGCCAGCTCTTTTGTAAACTGGATATCCTGGACTGGGACTGCTCTGGATGGGTCTTCTATTCATTTCCTCAGCATAGATACATGAAAGACCGGATGAACGGATTCTAATTTTGGAGGTAAGTTCAACTCATATGCTACTCGGCCTATCCTTCGACGAATCTGATAAGGCCTAACAAATCTCGGACTGAGCTTACCTCTCTTGCTAAATCTCATCACCCCTTTCATCGGAGATACTTTCAGAAATACCCAGTCATTCACATCAAATTCCAAGTCTCTGCGCCGCATATCAGCATATGATTTTTGGCGGCTCTGTGCAGTCAGTAGGCGTTCTCTGATAAGATTTACCTTCTCCTCTGACTGTTGAATGATGTCTGGCCCAATCAACACTGATTCTCCCACTTCAAACCAGCCAACCGGCGATCTGCATTTTCGCCCATACAATGCTTTAAAGGGTGCCATTTGGATGGCTGAGTATAGCTATTATTATAAGCAAATTCAATTAACGTCAAATGCTCGTCCCAGCTACCTCCAAAATCTAGCACACACACTCGTAGCATTTCCTCGAGCGTCTGAATAGTGCGCTCAGCCTGTCCATCTGTCTGAGGGTGGAATGCTGTGCTCAAATTAATCTGCGTTCCCAGACCCCTCTGGAACGACTGCCAAAATCTAGCTGTAAACTATGCTCCTCTGTCTGAAATAATAGATACTGGCACTCCATGTAATCTAACTATTTCTCTGATGTATAATTCGGCATAATCCTTGGCCGAGAAGGTAGCTTTCACTGGCAGGAAATGAGCTGATTTTGTCAGCCTGTTAACTATTACCCAAATAGAATCGTGTCTATGTCTGGTATGGGGTAATCCTGCTACAAAATCCATATTCACTGTTTCCCATTTCCAGAGAGGCACAGTTATGTCCTGAGTTAACCTGCCTGGTTTCTGGTGTTTCGCTTTTACCTGTTGGTAGTTAGGACACTGGGCTACAAATTCGGCAATTTCTCTTTTCATTCCTGGCCACCAATAATTCTCCTTGATATCATAGTACATTTTTGTCGCACCGGGGTGAAGAGAATAACGGGCGTAGTGTACCTCGTTCATAATCTGCTAGCGGAGCCCTGAAACATCTGGAACACAGAGGCAGCCTTTACATAACAACACTTCTTCCTCAATTATCTGAAAATCTAGCGTTTTACCCTGCTGAATTCTGTCTTTGAGCTGGATCAGGTCAGGATCCTCATACTGCCGTTCTTTTACTTCCACAACTAATGATGACATGGTGGTGTTCTGAATTACCTCTCTGTTGTCCTCAGTGTCTGCTATACGAACGGCTAGGCTGGCTAATTGATGTATCTCCCTGACCAACTCCCACTACTCGGGCTGCAAATATGCCAAACTTCCCATGGATTTACGGCTGAGAGCATCTGCTACTACGTTGGCTTTTCCCGGATGATACAGAATATCCACATCATAATCTTTTAATAGCTCCAACCAGCAACGCTGTCACAGATTCAACTCCCTCTGGGTGAGGATATACTGTAGGCTCTTATGATCTGTGAAAATATCCACATGGATGCCATACAAGTAATGTCTCCATATCTTTAAGGTGTGGATCACTACGGCTAACTCCAGGTCGTGGGTAGGGTAATTCTTTTCGTGTTTCCTCAGTTGCCTGGAAGCATACGCAATCACCTTACCATGCTGCATCAACATACAACCCAACCCAACGCCTGATGCATCGCAATACACTGAATAACCTTCTGTACCTTCCGGCAATGCTAACACTGGGGCGGAGGTTAATCTGTCTTTTAACTCCTGGAAGCTCTGCTCACATGCCTTTGTCCACTGAAACTTTGCTGCTTTCTGCGTCAGTTTGGTCAGAGGTGCCGCTATAGTAGAGAATCCCTCAACAAATCTCCTGTAATATCCTACTAACCCCAGGAAACTATGAACTTTGGTCGGAGTGGTAGGCCTACGGCAGGTTTTAACTGCTACTATCTTCTACATGTCAACCTGTATACCAGCATCCGACACAATATGCCCCAAGAAGGCTACTGAGTTCAGCCAGAATTCACACTTGGCGAACTTAGCATATTATTGACGGTCCCTGAGAATCTGGAGCACTGTCCATAAATGAGCCTGGTGATCTGCTTCAGAGCGAGAATACACCAGAATATCATCAATAAACACTATCACGAACAGGTCCAGGTATGGTCTGAAAATGCTATTCATCAGGTCCATGAATATTGTTGGGGTATTTGTCAACCCAAAGGATATAACTAGGAATTCAAAGTGTCCATACCGGGTCCTAAAAGTTATTTTGGAAATGTCTCTTTCACGAACTCGAACCTGATGATATCCGGACCGCAAGTCAATCTTGGAGAAATATCTGGCCCCCTGTAACTGATCAAACAAATCATCTATTCTGGGAAGCGGATACTTATTCTTTACTGTAACTTTATTCAGCTGCCGGTAATCTATACACATGTGGAGCGAGCCATCCTTCTTTCTAACAAATAGAACTGGCACACCCCACAGTGAAGTACTCGGCCTGATAAAACCCCTATCTAGCAAGTCCTTCAGTTGCTCCTTTAATTCTCTGAGTTCAGCAGGAGTCATGCGATACGGAGGAATTGATATAGGCTGAGTACCTGGTAGCAAGTCAATTGCAAAATCTATCTCCCTTTCTAGGGGAATACCAGGTAAATCGTCTGGAAATACATCAAGGAATTCATTCACCATCGGAATAGACTGAAGTGTTGAAGATTCTACCCGAACATCCTGAACCCTGACTAGGTGGTAGATACATCCCTTAGTTATCAATTTCCTATCCTGAAGGTAGGAAATAAACATACCTTTTGGAGTAGCTGTGCTGCCTTTCCACTCTCGCACTGCCTCTCATGGAAAGTGGAATCGGACTGTCTTGGTCCAACATTCTACGTTAGCATAGCATGGCACCACCCAATCCATACCCATAATGGCATCGAAATCAATCATTTCTAACTCTACCAGATCTACTGTAGTCTGGCGATCAGCAACCTCTACTATACACCCTCGATAAATTCTACTAGCTATAATGGAGTCACCGATGGGTGTAGATACTGAAAAGGGTTGCTGTAATAACTCTAGTGCGACATTAAACTTTCGAGCCACAAATGGGGTAATATATGACAGAGTGGACCTTGGATCAATTCAGAACATAAGTAGGGCATGAACAGATAGTCATCATACGTTTCACTACATCTGGAGACGCCTCTGAGTCCTGTCTCCCTAGTAATGCATAGGTACGGCTTGAGCCCGTACCTGAATTGGAGGCTCCTAATCTACCTCGGCCTCTACCTGCTGTACCTGAGGGCCTACGTGTTGCCAAGGCTGCTGGAGCTTATGGCCCTGCGGATCCCCTGTCCTGACTATCTTTACTCTCTTGTCCCCTGGCTGGACAATCTCTCATGCGGTGCCCCTCCTGCCCACAAATATAACACCCCGAGGAGCCATATCTACAAGCTCCGATGTGAGGTCGGCGGCAATTAGAGCAGGGTGGGGGTGTAAATCAGCTCTGCTCTCCCCTTCTCTGCTGCGGGGAATCTACTATTTGAAAACTGCCACCCGACTTTGAATGCCCTCGATGAGCAAATCTACCTCGCTGTTGCTGTTATGGTGGAGGTGGGGGTCTAGGGGGTCTGTCTGACAATCGGGGCCTGGGTCCTCTCTGAACCTCCATCTGCATTCCATCTGATCTGTCTCTGCGGCGCTATTCCTGATTTGTCTGTCTACTGCCCTGTTGGCGCTTTCTAAGGCCCTCAATGGTCTGGGCAAAGGCTTGTACTCGGGCAATATCCATATCTTCTCATAAAGTAGCCGTCATGCAAGCTTCAATATATTCCGGGTTCAGACCCATAATGAAACGGTGGACTCTGGATGGCATATTATCCCCAAAAGCTGGAGCATAGCGGGCTAGGGAGTCAAACTATAGGGCATATTCTCGTACACTCCTCGCCCCCTGCTCCAAATGAAAAAACTAATCCATCCGGGCCTGCCGGATCTCCCATGGAAAATATCGGTCCAGGAAGGCCTCCGAGAAGCTGGACCAGGTCAGAGGGGCAACATCTCTCCCTCGAGACCTTTCCCAACTCGCATACCATAATACAGCTATGTCCCGCAACCAAAACACTGTCAGCTCAACTGATTCTGTAGGGGTCACATGCATAACCCGAAAAATTCTCTGCATCTGATCTAGGAAATCCTGAGGGTCCTTTTCCTGATCTGACCCAGCGAACTGTAGGGGACCTAGTGCCAAAAACTCCCTGACCCTGGAACTACCTGAGCCACCTGAAGGCTCTGCTGCTATAGGTGGCACTGACTGGCGCTGTATGGCCATCATTTGTGCCAACATAACCACTGCGCTCCGAACTTCCTGGTCTGATGGCGAAGGTACAGGAGCTATCGGAGGTGGTGTCGTGCCCAATGGCTCCTGATGTGAGGGGGACTGCTGAGAGGGCTGTGATGAAGCCTCTATATCGCCCTCAGATCGGGCTAACTCTGAATGGAACTGAGGCATCCTGCTGGTGCCTTCTCCTGCTGCTGTGTTTAATCTTATGCCTGTGGCAGGATGACGCTGGTCTGCCATTCTTATCTGTAGACAAAGAATATGATAAGTTTTAGGGACCCAACCCTATATTGTACCGCTCTATAGCATGACTGAATGAGAAAGAAGAGTAACCATCCTATCATGCCTCGCAGCCTCCTGCCTATAGTATGTGGTGCACAAAACATCCATAGAAAAGACTCTACTTGGTACGGCTTGTAGACTACCTGGGACACGACCTGCTCTAATACCAAGTTTGTCATGCCCCGCCTTGCGGGGTATGACTGGCACCTGGTGCCCTAGTAGGACCTAGACTGCTAACTGGTGAGCCTAAGCATGTCTGGTGCCTGGCTAGCTCAAACTCAGATTTCTTGAAACAACGAGCTATTTGACGGCTGTAAACACAGCCTCCGACTGACTGGGCCCATAGCCACCTGTATAAAACTCCAGCTAACCAGAAACATACTTACAAAGGGGGAAACCTATGCGGGCCGACAAGGCCACCATGCTGTCTAGTTATCTATAACTCAACAATAGAATACTGAATAACTACGTGACAGGCAAGGTCACCACTACTATCAGACTATGGCCCCACACGGCCAACATAATCAACAATGCTAAATAGATAAACAAAACGCATGGCCTCACACAACTGGCACAACTAACCACAGGGAGATGAATATATACAATCTGCAAGCCTCTATGAGTACTGATGAAATGGTCGAGACAGGGCCCCGGCCTACCCATGCTGTTCAATAAAAGAAAATGAACTACACCTCTGAATATCAAGCTCCGAATGACAAGAGTTGATGACTCTATAAGCTGGCTGGAATCACGAGGGATCGCCTCCTCATCTATGAGTACCTGCAGGCAAGTAATGCAGCGCCCCAAACGGGCGTCAGTACCACTGGTACCGAGTATGCAAAGTAACTGGATACAACTGAATACAAATAACATAACTAGCAAATTCTGAATAGCAGGAGATAACTGAATATGTAAGAAATGATATGAACTGAATCAGACTTTCTATGCTGTGATAGGGCAGGAGCGTACCTGTAGGCGCAACGGCCTACTGTCTATTAACTAATATATAGCACATAAATACATATATATATATATATAGAAAACAAGAGCCAATACCAACCCCCATAAGCTGGATGGCGCCAAGCAAGCAAATAATCTATATACCCCTACCCGGGTCAAAACCAGCCAAAAATAAGTCACTCCACTCATTTGCTAACTACGAGCACCTTTGCCGGCCCCCTGGGTGTCCGGATCGGGCCATATCCTATGATATAAATAACCGTGTATGAGTCCGGAGGACTCCTATATTGTATCTATAACTGTAACTGTATCTGAATCTGTTCCCTGGGCGCTTGCGGACAACAGGGCTATCTGTACTGTAATGCTGATCATCCTGATATAGGGAAAGCTTCATCCCTTCTTCGTCCAAACTGGGGATGGCATGCCACTCCTTGGAGTGACGTAAACTCACCCGCTCAGTGGGCGACATAGTTACCAACCCAGGGGTGGCGAGGACGCTCAAAAGGGTGCCCTAACGACACAACCAAGTTGCAACAAACAATAAACACATATATAGCAAGCATGTTTTAACTGAAAAATACTATCTGAATTCTGATTTCTTATTCTGATCTCTTTCTGTATTATACTGATTCTCATACTGCTTTATACTGAATCTGTGATCTTTATCTAGCTACATGGCTAATCTGTAGCCAAGATACTATCTAACTGTATGGCTATACTGTAGACAAGATATCATCTGTCTGTATGGCTAATTTGTAGCCAAGATACTATCTGACTATCTGATTTTATTTTACTAACTCTTATTCTGAATATCTATCATATTAGTCTAGAAACATGCTTGCTAATCACATACTGGGCTATACTGAGTCTGGAATGCTAACTTTCCATTTTGGCGCATACTTTACTAACTTTCGGACTGAGTACGATATAACAATGCAAACCAGATTTACTGAACTTGCACAATACTCAATATTCAACTCTGGGAATTCTACTACGGATTACTGTGCTATAAAATGCTAAAACTACTAACTTGCTGAAGAAATTGGATTTACATACCTTAACCTCAGTTTATCCGACTAACGGACGAAGCTCGGTCAGTACTCCAGCTATTTCTCCGAACTGCATTTACATATATGTCAATTAGGACTAAATACACCAATATTCTGAAAGAAAATGTCACTTTCGATATATTTATAGCCTAAACTTTGGCTTATCGAGAGACGGTCAAAAACTTGCTATTTCTCGAAAGTCCAGAAGGGAGAAATACTCACTTTAGGGATAGGAGTATATTGACACTAGTTTGGAGCAATTCCACTTACCTTAGTTCGGTAGCACGACGATTCGCCGGCAAAATTTCACGAAACTAAATCCGTAGGAATGCTCCTTACTGCTTAATACCTCAATATCTGGAGTTAATTTGAGTTTGGACCGTGTTTGACGGCATAATCGGATGAATATTATAAGATATTCTCGATCCTCCCTGTTTTCCCTCGGTTTCTCTAGAAATTATATGAGTTATATCATTAAAAACCGAAGTGAGGGGTTTATATACATGGTCCTGGACAGGGCCAACGTGTCATGGAGCCAACGCGGAGGCTCCACCTCCGTGACACGTTTCCATCACGGAGGGGCTCTGCCCCGGCTCCTTCCGCGATGGTTCGACAGGTTTCTCGTCCGGTCTTTTCCCGGGCTTTTTTCTAGCATGTATGGCTTTCAAATACTCTTAACCAACACGCGAATAGGCCATCTATGTGTTGGGAATTTTACGGGGTGTAACATGAAAGAACCTATAGCTTTCTGTCCAAGCCCTCTTGGCCTCTCTCTCCCTCAAATGTGCCGCCTCCATCTTCTAGGCGTACAAGACTATCCTAGGAAAATCCATATCCTAATGGAGCATAGTGGTCCTGTAATTCTAGTCTTGATAGTCCGCCACCCTGTTCATGCCCCAATGCACGCAAGTGCACGTGGTCGTACAAGTAATATAGTGGCTCTTTCAAACCAGGTATCGAACCCACAAGGACTATAACTTAGAGGAAAACCTTTTACTTTAGTAGTCACAATTTCTTTATGCCAGTATATAAATACCACACCGAATTAAATGTTGTCAAAGATTACTATTTAATGTAACAATAATTAAAATAAGAAAATGTGAGTTAAACAATAGCAAGAACAATCTAAGGTTAAGGCGTACCATGCAGTAATGTATAATTTATATTATTTTTCAGCTAGCCTCTCTCTTAGGTTGATGGTCGGGAAAGAGTAAAATATGGCTCGGGTCTTTCGAACCTCTAGCCAATTACTGAATTATGAGGCTTACCATGCACAATTTCTGTGATGCAATACCTCATCTTCTGTCGAATCAAAATAGTTTCCCTAGATTACCGAATATGACGTTGCACGTATATTTCTATCCTACACGCGAATCATACCTTTATTCACATCAAAGATATGAACATATTCCCCTATCCCCAACGGGTCCTGACTTTTCAACAACATAGGTGAAAACTTACTCTTTCAAGTCAAAGTCAGTCTACCCTAATAATTTTCCTCTTAGAATCAATTTAGGATTATAATTTTACCTTAATGCTGGTCAAACATTAAAGCAATGAAAAGCAAGAATAGAAGAACAACCTTTCGTGAAAGAAGAGAATTAAGTTGAATAGATATACAATTTCACAATCCTGCAATTCACCTCAACCTCAGAATGAGGTAATTTAGCCACTCATTTATTGATTAATCATCTTCAAACAAGTTGTAATCATACCAACAATTGAAATTTTGAAGAAAAGAGAAGAGAAATAACCCTTGAATTTTCTTCAACTCAACTACCTTCCTCTCACGTTTGTGCAAAATGTCAGATCTCCCAAAATAAAAGCCTAAGTGTTCTATTTATACAAGTTGAAAATTTCCCAGAAATAAATTAGCAACGTGGCACGAAGGCATCGTGAGGGCTCACTGGAATCTGGGCAAGGCAGGAATTTCCCTCAATATGGCACGGAGGCCATCGCGGAGCTCAAGCTCCGTGCCACGGAGCCATCGTGCTCCTTCACTGTTTTGTGCCTTCCAATTTTTCATAATTTTCTTCCTCCACCCATGTAATGTAGCACATTTTTCAACACGGACCATCCGTAGTGTGACACGGTGGGGAACTTTCAACTCTCTCTTTACGCCCTCCAAATATTAGCCTATTCCCCCTCGGAGTTTGACTTGCTCCTCTAGCTGAAATCTCTGTCTTCTCCACCTGCAAATAGTCACCACACAATTATTAATCTGAAAAAGAAAAACAACCTTAATTAACTCAAACATGTGTGAATACATCAATATTCTCCCTATCCAGACTCACAACGGGTTGAAAATATGGAGTTTGGTCGTATAAATACGCCCAAGATCACTACCCCACACTTATACCCTTGTTCGTCCTTCGGACAAGCTTTTAGTATCCTTGACATGATTGCAACTTCTTTACCATCATTATGGGTCCAAAGTAACTCACATCTAGTTGTGCTAAACACTTTAATCATGGAGTAACCTTAACTTCATCAAGGAAGGTATTCATTCATTATTCTCATGAGAAGAATCATACAGGCCTAATGATTAACTCTTTAACTAAAAATCTAGCCAACATGTCTCAATCACAATAGCACAGTATTAGCTTAACCAAAAGTCCTCCAGCATATGCTCTCACTGATGTACAACGGTTCTATTTCCATGAAACCAAGATAATCATACTTAAGCACATTATGCACTGAATCGCTCACACTCCAAAGATTATTCCAAGCGAATCTAATGCATCAAGAGTTTGCCTTTAGTGTACTACTCAACCGATCATCGCATCACTTATAGGATCAAAAGGACTTTTTCCAGGTTGTAATGTTGTCTAAGGGACAGGTAGGATTATTTGGGTTGTAGTGACTCATATCCCTCTGCACTTTAGGACAATTCCACATTTTTTCTTTTTAGCAACTTACTTCTTTCGCCATTCACTTCAATTCCTTTCAAATTGTTTTCCTAGATGCATAGACTTTGTACCCTTGACTGAACTCATCAACAGACTATATAAACACAAGTGTCTAAATATATACATTATATATATATATATATATATATATATATATATATATATATTTATTTATTTATAAGAACTCGTATATTTCATGAGAACTCGTATATATAGCTTATGATTACAAATGGGGAACCCACACTCCTTCTTTCCCCTTTTTCATGTTGCCTTAATAAAGTGCAATGGGATCTATTGGGATTAAAATGACATTGAGGCTATTTGAACAAATAGGGTAAGGTTTCTTAGTGAGGTAGTTTTAAAAAAATTAGGCTCAAAGGCTCAAACTGGGCTAACTAGGGGAAATCATTAAGGTTAGGAACACTGAAAGAAATGGGTAAACTATCTTGGTTCACAAAGAAGTGCCTTAATCATATCCTCTAAGATTAATGCCATTTTAAACTTTTTGTACACACAAGGCAAATTCTAGATGTTAGTTTGCATGAAATAAGTTCTCACCACACATGGCACCAAGGGAAACTTTTGGGTAGCTTATACTCCTTTCATGATTTCATCCATATTGAGTGACAAGCACTATTAAGCCTAAAATTCAGCAATTTAAAGTTCAACATCACTACCTATGTGATCCGCTTAGAGTTTACCATTTTCTTATCCAAATGCATGTTCCATGAAGTCTAGCATCTAACTGAGTGAAATGCTTTAGCCCAATACTGATGGGTTTATTATCTATTTCGTAACGCGACTAAATGCTCTTAAGACGGTCGTCATCCATCCATCCTAGGAAACAATCTCTACCTATGACTTGGGTTCAAAGGGACTATCATCGGGAAAAGCACCGAAAATAAAAACTGAGAAACCTAAAACAATAGAAAAATTAAGAATAAATATAAAAATAATAAAAAATAAAAACAACATCTTCACAAACACAGTAAAGCACCCTGGGATAGAGCTTACTAGATATTACAAACCAATTTTTCATGTCACAGTCATCAAACCACACAAATAAACAGACATAGTATTACCAATCAGATTATACATGCAACAGTAATTACCCACAAAGATAAACAAACATAAGATAACCTCCACCCCACAATTAATCTGAACACTGTCCTAAGTGTTCATGCAAATCAATTAATGAACAAAGTTAGGGAGGTAAAAACTCCCTGATCAATCAATGGGTTCAATTTCTTCATCTGGTGCCAATCCCTTGTCACCGAGGTCTGAGTCATCTCCTTCATCTTCATCTGTCTCAATGTCTGAGTCATCATGGCATCTCTCCTCATCGGTGGGTACATCATCGTCCACTAGCTCTATAAATGCTAGGCCAATCCTTCACATGGATCGAGCATGCTCATTCATTGGATAATCCATGTCCATCTGCCACAACTCATCCTCTGTTACGGGTCGTCCACCTATACGCAGTTGTAGCATCTGCAGTCCAAACATCCTGGCGGCATAGCAATCATCATGAGCATGTCGCTCTGCTAATGTGAGCACAGGGCCATATGTGGGTGTCTGGTGCCTTAGTCTTAGTCACGTCCAAAGCACGATGGTCGAACCGCGGTCTATAGTCTAGAGCGTCTTCTTCAATGTCATGGCTTCTGAGGTAAGTAATGAGTACACCACCAAACCTATACTTGTGCCCTTGATGCAATCTGGCCTTTTTCATGGCTGATATGATCACTGCCCAAACATTAATCTCCATGCCTTTCATCATGGCGTATACCAGACAAACTCTGTCGCGGGTGATATCAGTCATATGCACCCCAGGAATAAGGCAAGTGCAAACAATCTTCAACCATACACTAGCTTCCCTGTTCATCTGTGAATATGGAAATTGATCTTGGGCAGAATTATATGCCCAAGTGATACTGAAATTCTTCATTTCGTCTTGTTTATCCATTGATAGTTGTACATTCTCATGTGATTTGTAGTTAAAATGTGAATTTATACTAACCAACATGATTAGTGTTGTTTTGCAGGAAAAATGTAATTTTAGTAAGCTAAGATGCATGTTGGGAGAAATCAGGAATGGACTCGAAAGCGAGCAGTGGAAAAGGCTAAGGTCATGCAGCAAATTAAGGGGCTCTGTGATGGAGCCGTGTCACGCTACCATCGCGGATGCATTCTGCCCCGGTTGATTAAAATAGGCCAAGTTCCAGTGAAGGTCCGCGTTGGGGCCGTTGCACGTTGGCCTAGCCCCGTGTTGCACGTCGTGGCACGTTGGGCATAATTACCTGGAGGACCGGATTCCAGTGAGGGTCCGCGTTTGTGGCGTGTCACGGAGGTAGTGCTCCGCGATGCACTCCGTGACACGTTGCTTGTTATTCCGAGAAAAATTTCCACTAGTATAAATAGCACACTTAGGTTTATTTTTAAGAATTCTGACTTGGTTGAGCAAGAACATGGGTTACAGGCAGTTGAGGGGACGAAATTCTTAGGGTTCTTCTCTATCTCTTTCTTCTTTATTCCAATTGTTTGTATGATTTACACTCATTTAATGATGTTTAATCCACAAATGAGCGGCTAAATTCACTTCTTGCTGAGGTTAAGAACATTTGTAGTGGAATGTAATTATTGATCATCTCGGTTTTTCATCTTTTCTTCCATGGTTGTTCTATTAATTCTTGTTTTTATTGCATTAATGTGTGGCCAATATTAATGTATATCTAAAAAATCCGGTTTGCACTCGAAAGATAAAGAAATTGGAAAGTTGTGAATTAATAGGATATGATCTCTTCTTGATTTGGGAAAATTGAGAATTGATTTACCTTCAGAATAGAAATGTATCTGAAAGTCGTATTAGTCAATTAAGGAATCGGTTTCGTATGGCTAGAACATGAATTTCTTCTTACCACATAAATGTAGGTGGAAGGTTCATGATTCTTAAGTTGGGTTAAATACGAGAGTTTTAATCCATAGGCAATAATTCTTGACTAGCAACAGAAGGAAAGATTAACCAATGTGTATCAATAAATTTCTTCCCTGCATATTTTTTTTAGCCTCAGCATGCTCATTACTATAGTTCAGACTCAAATTGTACATTTGTTTTAGATTAGTATAAATTAGGAAACAAACTCCCAAAATCTTCTTGAAACTGTTGTCTGCATTATTAGAGTTAGAGTTTATTAACACTTAATTAGATTATTACCTTGGTCCAGTCCCTGTGGGATCGATACTTGGCTACTGTAGCCATTTTACTACTTGTTCGACCATGTGCACTTGCGTGTAGGCATTCCAAACCACCGAACAACAATGTTTGGTGGTACCCTTTCTCCTTATGACGCCTTCACCTGGCTGCTGATTTGTTTCCACATAATGTGTGTCGGATATCAGCATATGGTGGTGTGATGTTCAGGTGGCGAAGAGATTGTGGATCTGTGTCAAGTGTTCCCAAGATGGCATTTAAATGATGTGCTTCCACGGTAACCACTTGCCCTCGGATCTTGATTGTGTGGCTGCGTAGAGTAGGGTCCCAATTCGCGTAGAATTCTTGCACTATGTATAAATTACACTCCTTGGGTGCATTAAAGATGAAGTCCATACCCAAGGCGTGTATCCTGTGCAGTATTCGGGGGAATTCTTGTGCCAAATTGTCCCGCTCAATTTGCTCTTCAGGGAAGTATTTTGACTCCTCATGCTTTCCATACCACTTTTTACCTTCCTCCACCACCCATCTAGTGCCGAACTATCTTCTCTGGCCCCTGGGAACTGGTGGGGATGCTGGAACAGCTGAGCTCATTTTGTACCTTTTTCTTCTTGTACTAGAAGTTGAGGCACCTTTTCCCTTATCTTGTCGAGCCGACATTGTCCCTGTTTAGCCAAAATCATACATTCACATTGTCAGTAACAAACATAGCTAGCCAATACTAAGGTTGGGCTTCAGTCGGGTACTCAGAATTCCCCTTCTTTACACTTCCATGACTCGCTACTTCCAACATTATACAACATCTTGCACTACTCAACATCTTCCAATAGGGCGCATTACATCAGAAACTATAGGTGGAGCAATTATCTTGCACTACTCAAACTTCGTACAATTAAATTCTCAGGTTCATTAGTCTAGCAATTTTACGAAGTTAATATTGCTTGACTCAGCCTTAAAACAGTTGGAAACATACACTAATGAACACTAGCCTTTTGGATTTGATATTCCCACATTTATAGAGACCATCATTTCAAACACCTCATACTCAATTTTTATTGCCAATTCTAAGAAGACAAGAATTAAATGCCCAATTTCTGATTTTTCCTATCTTTGTCCTCTTCTTTCAACTCATCAAGCAGCCCCAACATGTAGATAACTTATGAAGTGCAAAAATAATCATATCATTATTGAGTGTACAGAGCAAATATTATCCTAAATGCATTATTTCAATCATGTTCCCATGACTTAGGGAGGAATTTTAACTTACCATGTGTTCATGCTAAGAAATTTGCATAAAAATGGAAGAAGAACACTCAAACATACCTGTTACTCTTAGTTGTGAAGAAGAGAGGAGGATTTGGTGATGCTCCGGCGTGGCATGCTCAAGAGGGAAGGGGGAATAGGGGTTTTGTCGTGGAGGTTTGCGGAAAAATAAGGGAAATATGCAGATTTTGGGGTTAGAAGGGAGGGGTTTCGGCCGGGTCGGCCCGATTTTTTAATTGAGATCGTCGCCTTTATAGCATCAACGTGGCACGGAGGCCATCACGGAGCTCAAGCTCCGTGCCACAGATCCATCGTGAAGGCTCACTGGAATTTGAGCATACTTGCATATAACCTCAACGTGGCACGGAGGCCATCGCTGAGGCCAAGCTCCGTACCACGGAGCAATCGCAGAGGCCCTCTGTCACTTGTCCTTATTCTTCAAAAACCTTACCTTAGCTCAAACTTCCGCAAATTTTGTTTGGACTCTGTACCTCCTGAAAATAATCCAAAAACACCAATTAATTAGAAAATAGTGGGTTACCTCCCACCTAGCTTGTAGTTTTAGTCATGGCATGACTTCTTTTTCTCATTACAGTAATTTCTAACTATTACATTACATTATAGTCACGGGTTGCCTCCCGCGTAGTGCCTGATTTACGTCGCGGCACGACACCTCTCATATTCATTCATCTGCTAAGGTGATAGACGTATTCTCTCGATTCACGCCCTCACCCCAGTAGTGCTTACACCTCTGACCATTTACTAAGAATATGGCACTTTTATCTTCTTTCCACAATTCAACAGCCCCGTACGAGGTCATCCTCACCACCTTAAATGGTCCAGACCACTTAGATCTCAGTTTTCCCGAGAATAACTTCAACCTGGAGTTGAATAGTAACAACATCTGAACAGGCTCAAATATTCGATGCACTATATGCTTTTCATGCCACCTCTTCATTTTTTCCTTGCACAATTTAGCACTCTCAAATGCGTGCCATCGAAACTACTTGCACAATTGCAGCAACTACTTTTTTCCAGCTAACTCGGGATCCATTTTCAACTTCCACACAGCCCAATAGGCCTGATGTTCAAGCTCTACGGGTGGATGACATGCCTTCCCGTAAATTAACCGATACGGTGAAGTCCCAATTGGCGTCTTATAAGAAGTTCTATATGCCCAGAAAGCATCATCTAATTTGCTTTCCCAATCCTTACGTTGAGCATTCACCGTGTTCTGCAAAATCTGCTTGACTTCCCGTTTGACACTTCTACCTGCCCGCTAGTTTAGGGCTGATATGTTGTAGCCACTTTATGTCGCACCCCGTATTTAGCCAACAAAATTCGGAACCAGGCATTCACAAAGTGTGAACCTCCATCATTGATAATTGCACGTGGAGTTCCAAATCAGGAAAAAATCTGCTTTTTCACAAATTTAGCCACCACCTCTTTACCATTCGTGGGACAAGCTGCTACCTCGACCCATTTAGACACGTAATCTACGGCTACCAGAATATATTGATTACCAAACGATGGTGGAAAGGGCCCCATAAAATCTATCCCCCACACATCAAATACCTCAACTTCTAAGATGTTATGCAATGGCATCTCATGTTTCCTGCTGATTGTCCTTGTTCTTTGATACTGATCACATGACATGACATATGCTGCTGCATCCTTGAATAATGTTGGCCAAAAGAAATCGGATTGGAGCACTTATGAGCGGTACGCTCTCCTCCATGATGACCGCCATGCGGTGATGAATGACTGCTTCTCAACACCTCGCCTATCTGATTCTCTTGAATGCACCGTCTCATTACTTGATCTGGTCCTTGCTTGAATAAATATGACTCGTCCCACATATAGTATCGAGACTCATGCTTCAGCTTCTTTCTTTGTTGAACAGTTGCCCCTAGTGGGTATACTCCACTTACTATCAGTTTTACTATATCTACATACCAAGGAAGTTTCGCCTCCTTCAGTGCCAAGAGTTGTTCATCAGGGAACTCTTCTACGATGAGCTCAATCTCATTCACATGTGACCTGTCTTCTAGTTGTGACAGGCGATCTACGACCTGATTTCACTTCCCTTCCTATCTCGGATTTCCAAGTCAAACTCTTACAGCAATAATATCCACCTGATCAACCTGGGCTTTGCATCTTTCTTGCCGAATAAGTACTGACTTGCAACATGATCCGTGTGTACCACAACTTTTGTCCCAACAAGATAGGACCTGAACTTGTAAAAAGCATAAACAAGTGCCAACATCTCCTTCTCGATGACTGTGTAGTTCCCTGCGCGACATCTATCATTTTGCTTGCATAGTATATGGAGTGAAAAATCTTTTTCCTTCGCTGCCCCAATACCGCCCCCACAACAGCATCATTAGTATCACACATCAGCTCGAAGGGGTGTTCCCAGTCAGGAGCAATGAGAATGGGAGCTTCCACCAGCTTCTTCTTCAGCTTATCAAATGCTTTCACACATTCTTTGCCAAACTCAAACTTCACATCTTTTTCTTACAGTCGGTACATTGGTCTGGAAATGTTTGAAAAAATCTTGAATGAACCGTCTATAAAAGCCAACATGTCCTAAGAAACTGCGGACACCCTTAACCGATACCGGTGGTGATAGCTTCTCAATCACTTCAACCTTTGCGCGATCAACCTCCAAACCTCTATGCGACACCTTATGGCCAAGAACAATGCCCTCCCTGACTAAAAAGTGACACTTCTCCCAATTGAGCACCAAGTTTGAGTCTTCACACCTTGCTAAAACCCTGTGTAAATTTCGCAAACACACAACAAACGAGTTACCAAAAATAGAAAAATCATCCATAAATACCTCAACATAGTCTTCCACCATATCATGAAATATTGCCATCATGCATCGCTGGAAGGTGGCTGGTGCATTGCATAATCCAAAGGGCATATGCCTAAAGGCGTATGTCCCATAGGGACATGTGAATGTGGTCTTCTCCTGATCTTCTGGGGATATAGCTATTTGATTATAGCCAGAATAACCGTCCAGAAAGCAATAATACTCTTTCCCTGCCAGTCTATCCAACATTTGATCGATAAATGGTATGGGATAGTGATCTTTACAAGTGGCCTCATTTAGTTTCCTATAGTCCATGCAAATCCTCAAACCTGTGACTGTTCATGTGGGAATTAACTCGTTCTTCTCGTTAGTGAAAACTGTCATTCCCCCTTTCTTTGGGACACATTGTACTGGGCTAACCCACTCACTGTCTGAGATCAGATACACCACTCCTGCATCTAGCCACTTAATCACCTCCTTCCTGACTACATCTTTCATCACCGGGTTTAGCCTCCTTTGATGTTGTACAGTTGGCTTAGATCCTTCATCAATATCTTGTGCATGCAGAAAGCTGGACTGATTCCCCGGATTTCTGGCACCTACCATCCCATAGCTGTTTTTCGCCTCCTCAGGACCACTAACGCTTCTTGCACCTATGAATCTGTTAGTTCAGCTGAAATAATGACCGGCGATGTGTCATCTTCTCTCAAAAATACATACTGCAGGTGTGGATGCAATGCTTTTAGCTCCACTTTGGGTACCTCCTCTATTGATGGCTTTGGTGATGGTTCTAAGGACCGCTGCAAGGGCTCAAACTCCTGCCTTTGGAAGAACATTTTTGCCTCATTCAGAGCTTGAACCATTTCATATATTGCACCATCCCCTGACTGACCATGTCCCACCAATGCTCTCTCCAAGGGATCCTTTAGGCCAATAAGCTAAAGTGCGGACTCTTGGTCCACAATAGGGATGGCTGACAACTATTCATAAATAGTTGGTAGCTTCATAGCCTTGTAGACATCAAATACTTCTACCTTATCATGAGCTCTCATGGTTAGCTGCCCAGCAGCTACAACGATTAAAGCCCGCCCAATATCCAAAAAAGGACATCCCAAAATAAATGGAACTTCTGAATCTGGCTCAAAATCAAGAATTATGAAATCCACAGGGAAAATAAGGGAGCCCACTTGAACTAGCACATCCTCCACAATTCCATCTGGCCTTGCCAATGAACGATCGGCTAGTTGCAAGATTACTGTAGTGGGTCTGGGACTACCCAACCCCAACTTCTTGAATACAAATGTAGGCATTAAGTTAATACTCGCTCCCAGATCACACAAACCACGAGCTCGAATAGACTGCCCAATAGTAATCTGGATAGTAAAACTTCCCGGATCCTTGAGCTTTGTAGGCAATCTATTCTGTATTCGAGAGGTGCACCCTTCAGTAAGTGCAACTGTAGCACATTTCGTCAGTCTGCTCTTGTTGGACATGATATCCTTTATGTACTTTGCATACTTTGGAAGTCCTTGCAAAACATCTACCAAAGGAAGATTTATATGCACCTGCTTCAACACTTCCATAAACTTCTTGAAACATGCTTCCTCCTTACACTTCTGCAATCTCTGTGGGAAAGGGGGCGGTGGTCTTTCATTATCTGCTGCCTTTCCACTCCCCCTCACATTACAATTCTCTTCAGCGTGCTTTGTTGTTTCAGCTTGCTATGGTGGCTTTTCAGGTTCCAACTCCTTCATTTGCTTTCCACTTCTAGTGGTGACAACATTCACCTGCTTGGGATTTGTGTCTGTATCACTTGGCAATCCGCCCCGTGGTCTAGTATTCTGTGCTCCAGCTAACTGTCCCAACTGAATCTCCAAGGACTTTGTGGCCAATGATCTTGGGCAGATTTATATGCCCACGTGATACTCAAATGTGTCATTTTGTCTTGTTTATCTATCGTTGTTTGTACATTCTCATGTGAATTGTAATAAAATGTGAATTTATACTAACCAACATGATTAGCGTGGTTTTGCAAGAAAAATATAATTTTACGAAGCTAAGATGCATGTTGGGAGAAATCGGGATTGGACTCAGAAGCTAGCAAGGAAAAAGCACAAGGAAAGCACGAATTAAAGGGGCTGCGCGATGGAGCCGTGTCACGCTGCCATAGCGGATGCATTCTGCCCGGATGCTGAAAATAAGCCAAATTCCAGTGAAGGTGCGCGTTGGGGCCGTGGCACGTTGCCCTAGCCCCGTGTTGCACGTCGTGCCACATTGGGCTTTAATACCTGGACAACCGGATTCCAGTAAGGGTCCGCGTTGGTGGCGTGTCACGGAGGCAGTGCTCTGCGATGCACTCCGTGACACGTTGCTTGTTATTCCAAGAAAAATTCCCACTAGTATAAATACAACACTTAGGTTCATTTTTAATTATTCTGACTTGGTGGAGCAAGAACGCGGGTTACAGGCAGTTGAGGGGACGAAAATCTCAGGGTTCTTCTCTATCTCCTTCTTCTTTATTTCAATTGTTTGTACGATTAACACTCATTTAACGATGTTTAATCCACAAATGAGTGGCTAAATTCCCTTCTTGCTGAGGTTATGAACACTTGTATTGAAATGTAATTATTGATAAATTGGTTTTTCATCTTTTCTTCCATGGTTGTTCTATTGATTCTCGTTCTTACTACATTAATGTGTGGCCAACGTTAATGTATATCTAAAAAGTCTGGTTTCACTCGAGAGAGAAAGAAATTAGAAAGTTGTGAATTGATAGGATATGATCTTTTCTTAGTTTGTGAAAATTGAGAATTGATTTACCTTCAGGATAGAGATATACCTGAAAGTCGTATTAGTCAATTAAGGAATCGATTTTGTATGGCTAGAACATGAATTTCTTTTTATCACAGAGATGTAGGTGGAAGGTTCATGATTCTTAAGTTGGGTTAAATACGACAGTTTTAATCCATAGACAATAATTCTTGACTAGCAACCGGAGGAAAGATTAATCAAATTGTATCGATAATTTATTTCTCTACATGTTCATTTTGGCCTCAGCATGCTCATACTTATAGTTCAGACTCAAATTGTATATTCGTTTTAGACTTAGTATAAAATTAGGAAACAAAATATCAAAATATTCTTCACACTGTTGTTTGCAGTTTAGAGTTAAAGTTTATTGACACTTGATTAGATTGATACCTTAGTCCAGTCCCTGTGGGATCGATACTTGGCTTACTTGAGCCACTTTACTACTTGTTCGACCACGTGCACTTGCGTGTAGTTATTCCAAACAACCGAACAACCAACTACTGGTTTTTCATGTAAGCTGTCAATTTTATTTGGTCAGCCTGCATCTGATCTTGGTTAGCTATAATGGTCTTC
Source organism: Datura wrightii (assembly GCA_035772735.1). Taxonomy (NCBI): domain Eukaryota; kingdom Viridiplantae; phylum Streptophyta; class Magnoliopsida; order Solanales; family Solanaceae; genus Datura; species Datura wrightii. The sequence goes on along the minus strand of JASDFA010000008.1, from coordinate 7,402,526 downwards.
ATCATGTCCTCGATGTTGCTAGACTAAGGAGATGCATTATTCCCTCTGAATTGAGGCTGGAAATTCTGATGAGCCCCTTGGTTCCTGTGCAAGCCCTGATTTGAACTTTTCCCCTGCTTACTATTTCTACCCCAGAAAAATTCGGATGGTTCCTCCAATTCGGGTTGTAATTGTTGTCGTACTTCTAACTGTTGCCCTTTTGCGCATTGCCCACAAAATAAAATGATTCTGGATTAGCACCACATACATCAACTGAGTGCTTAATGCTACCATAAACTTCACACCATACCTGTTGGACTGCATTGACCGGAGCTTGTGACTGCCCTAAGCTCATGCTACTAAAATGAGTGTTGATCTGATTCTGCAATGCAGCCATCTGTATAGAAATAGCTGTGGGTCCATCTACCTCCAAGACCCCTGCCGCTTTCTTCACCACACCTCAGGTTGTGTCAGCATTCCATTCAGGATTACCTTGTGAAATACGGTTCAATAATGTATACAGCTCTTCATATGCCTTTTCGAACGCTTATCCTCCAGCTGCAGAATCTAACAGAATTTTTGTATGAGGTTCCAAGACTTATATAAAAGTATGCACCAACACATCATTTGACTGATGATGGTGGGGACAATCTCTCATCATCAATTTGAACCTCTCCCAAGCCTGGTACAAGTTCTCACCATCTCTCTACTTGAAACTCAAAATCTGACTTCTAAGCCTGGCTGTCTTCCCTGATGAAAGGAATCTAACTAAAAACTTCTTTGCCAGATCAATTGATGTGGTAATAGAATTAGGCGGTTCAGCCTTTAACAACCTCTCCCCCAGCAATGAAAATGGAAACAGTGTAAGCCTCACATAATCTAATGATACTCCAATGGGTATGTACATGTCACTGATCTCCAAAAAATTTGGTAGATGCTGCTGTGGGTCCTCATGAGGAAGACCTGTGAATTGTCCGCTGGTATGCAATAACTGCACCATGTTCTGTTTCAGCTCAAATTTACCTCCTGGCTCCGGCCTACGGATGCTGGATGTCACATTATTTGCGTGTGGGATTGCCACCTCGCGTACTGGTGTTGCTGCCATCACTTCAGGCACTAACTCTGCTTGTCCAACTAGTGGATGCTGTTGTTGTTACAGAATTCCCTCTGTAACAACTGCAACTTCCTTTCTAGAGCTTCGTTCTTTTGTAAATGAAATTATCTCTTCGTCTCCAAAAATGGATCCACCAATTCCTTATTTCTTGCCAGCGTTCAGAAAAGACTTAGCACCTGCAAGAGTAACCGCTAAGATCAAGTTGTCAATACTTGCATAAACTTGCAAACTAACACAAAAAAAAATTTAATCCACCAATTATACCAGACCCCGACAACGGCGCCAAAAACTTGTTCACGACCCAATGTGCGCAAGTGCACGTGGTCTTTCAAGTAATATAGTGGCTCTTTCAAGCCAGGTATCGAGCCCACAAGGACTGTAACTTAGAGACAAACCTTTTACTTTAGTAGTCACAATTTCTTTATGCCAGTATATGAATACCACACTGAATTAAAAGTTGTCAAAGAGTACTATTTAATGTAACACTAATTAAAATAAGAAAATGTGAGTTAAACAATAGCACGAACAATCTAAGGTGAAGGCGTAACATGCAGTCATGTATAATTTATATTATTTTTTAGCTAACCTCTCTCTTAGGTTGATGGTCGGGAAAGAGTAAAATATGGCTTGGGTCTTCTAAACCTCTAGCAAATTACTGAATTATGAGCCTTACCCTGCACATTACTGTGATGCAATAGCTCATCTTCTGGCGAATCAAAATAGTTTCCTTAGATGACCGAATATGACGTTGCAGGTATATTTCTATCCTACACGCGAATCTTACCTTTAATTTGCAACAAAGATATGAATATATTCCACTATTCCAAGTCTACCCTAATAATTTTCCTCTCACAATAAATTTAGGATTACAATTTTACCTTAATGTTGGCCAAACATTAAAGCAATGAAAAGAAAGAATAGCAGAACAACCTTTCGCGAAAGAAGAGAATTAAGCTAAATTGATATACAATTACACAATCCTGCAATTCGCCTCAACCTTAGAATGAGGTAATTTAGCCACTCATTTGTTGATTAATCATCTTCAAAGAAGTTGTAATCATACCAAAAATTGAAATTTTGATGAAAAGAGAAGAGAAATAACCCTAGAATTTTCTTCAACTCAACTTCCTTCCTCCCACGTTCATGCAAAATGTCAGATCTCCCAAAATAAAAGCCTAAGTGTTCTATTTATACAAGTGGAAAATTTCCCAGAAATAAACTAGCAACGTGGCACACGGCTATCGCAGAGCTCGAGCTCCGTGCCATGGAGCAATTGCGAGGGCTCACTGGAATCTGGGCAAGGCAGGAATTTCCCTCAATGTGGCACAGAGGCCATCGCGGATCTAAAACTCCGTGCCACAGAGCCATCGTGCTCCTTCACTGTTTTGCACCTTCCAATTTTTCATAATTTTCTTCCTCAACCCATGTAATGTGGCACATTGTTCAACACGGACCATCCATAGCGTGACACGGTGGGGAACTTTCAACTCTCTCTTTACGCCCTCCAAATATTAGCCTATTCCCCCTCGGAGTTTGACTTGCTCCTCCAGCTGACATCTCTGTCTTCTCCACCTGCAAATAGTCACCACATAATTATTAATCTGAAAAAGAAAAACAACCTTAATTAACTCAAACATGCATGAATACATCAATATTCTCCCAATCTACACTCACAACGGGTTGAAAATATGGAGTTTGGTCATATAAATATGCCCAAGATCATACCCCATGAACAAACCTGCTAACTTGAGCCCTTTGATCAACCACTAACTTTGGGGCATACTTGGATAGACGAGTGAATTCTAGGGCATATTCCTGCACTGTCATCTTTCCTTACTTCAACTTCACAAACTCGACCGCTTTCAGCTCCCTTATCTCATGAGAAAAGAACTGATCTAGGATGGCGACATGAAACTTATCCCAACTAATTGGGCCTGCTCCCACTTCTCTACTATCTTTCCATTGCTTGAACTAGATATGCGCAACCTCTTTCAGCTGATAAGAGGCTAAGTCGGCGCACTCCTCTCCATTCAGCCCCATGGCCTGAGTGATCTTTAGGATCTCGCCGATAAACTCATGCAGATCCTCATCCTTCTCTGACCCAAGGAGCTCTGGAGGGTTCATCCACAAGAAATCTCTGACTTGTGCTACCATTGCATTTACCGTTCTAAGGAACATGCGCTACCGCCTGCTGATTTACCTGAGCGGTCAAGGACTGTGCTAGCATCTTAATAGCTGCCCTAAATTCAGCATGAACAATCGACTTTGGTGCATGGTGCTTATGTGCTGGTGGGGCCTGCTGATGCCCGTCTTGATTGCCATCCTCTTGGCCATTTCCATTTCCATTTATTCTACTGTTAACTCTACAGGGAGGCATGATTCTGCAATCGCGAATAGCACAAGTTAGAAGGATAGAGAAACATTTCACCGCACAACATAGATCATGAAAGAAGGGAACATTTCCTAAATGTGTCATAGCCTCTTCGTCATAAGCGTGGCATGCTTCACACCCATGAAAAAGACTCTATTTAATGCAGCTTTCAGAAACCCTAGGACACTTCAAAACCTATTCCTCTGATACTAAGTTAGTCACGACCCAAACATAGGCTCAGATAGAGACACGGAACAAGGAACCCCGAAAAGCTCCAAGTCGATCCATGGAATGAACATAATTTATAACTCAATCAATAAAAATAGAAGATCGACATAATAATCATAGCGGAAGTCTGAGCATAACATAAATATGAAATAGACAACACAAGTCTGAAGCTGAATACAATCTATGTTTGAAAAGCCTCTATGTCTGAGGAGTTGATAGGACAAGACCCCAACTAACTCTCTAAGTCTAAAACTAAAAATGTAAGAAACAACTGATAATGGAGGGTCCTTAAGAGATGAGGACTCACCAACTAAGACTGGATGCTAACTCTGGAAGCTGGCTAGTGACGGAGCTAAGTCTGAAGATCGGATCTTGTATCATAAAATGATACAACATAGAGTATGCAGTCGTTATGTGGAATGTACCGAGTATGCAAGGTAAGTAAAACCACTTAAGTAAAATCATTAAAACATGCATATGTAAAACATAATCAATATAAGAATCTGAGAGTAGGGATTGCATGCTATTTTATAAAATCATGATCTGCACATAACTGAACATCATAACTGAATTGAATGACCCAAAGCTAAAATCTGATAATCATAAGTAAAATGCAACATTGGGTCAAACATGATTTAGAACATATATATATATATATATATATATATATATATATATATATATATACATACATATATATATATATACATACATATATATATATATATCATGATAAACATGCATAATTAAAATCATGAGGAACAATGGGAGACTCGTCATATAACCGACATTACCACGATAGAGCTTATGCGGTCCCGACTATCAGATTCAAGTAGGCAAGCCGTCCAAAGCCTTGTCAAGGACTTGGGAAGCTACCATGATATTGATATCAAGCTGAAGGCCCCTTCGCGCAGGGAAAAACTCGAAAGAAGGTCCCAAATAATCTAATCATATCTACGTTGGCTCGTAGTTCTGAGGGATAGGTTGACTGACCCTTAGCATACTCGATGCTAGACACTACTCCCAAAAACATGCATATGCTCTCCATCGTTTTTTCAAAGAAGCTGATCATCATCTAGTGACGAAGCTGAATAATCATGTGCATATAAAATCTAAAATCATACATGAGGAGCCTTGGCTCAAATCATACCACAGGCTGAAAATAATTGGGCTTCTTGACTCCAAAACCATGTGGTAAGCTACTTCGTGAAATCATAATTCATACTTGAACATATGGGCTTTCCAATACTTAAACATGCTTGAAAATACTTAAATCACTTGAAAAAAAAATCATAGACATGGGTAATTTGAAAACATACTTTCCATCATAAATACCTCATCATACTTGAACATACGTAATGGATCTCAACTTTCATGAACTTCTCATGGATGGGCATCATAATTTATAAAACTCGAAAACATGATTTATAATTGAAAACATTACAAAACTTTCCCATGAACCATAATTCAATAATAGAAACATACATAGATCATACCCATAGTAGAAACATAGGAAATTCATGCATTGGGTTAAAACCCCATAGGATAAGATATATATTTTCATGAATTAGAGAGGGGTTGGGAATGGGTGTGAACAAATTAACCCAATCATATCCTTACATACCTGAGAGAATTTGATTCTATAACTCCTCTGATTGCCCAAGGGAGAATTGAGAAGAACTTGGAAGAAATTAAGCTTGATCATCTCTCTAGCCTTCTCCACTTGCATGCATGAATAGGAATAGCTCATAATGAACTTACCCCTCCTAAAAAGCACTATTTATAGCTTAAAATGATGTAGTTTAGGCCTTATGATCATAAGAATTATGGAAAAGCCCTTAATAAACTCACAGGGAAAAATTGACTGCGAGTCCCAACGAGGGACTGGACGAGTCGTTATTATTGGGCATGAGTCGTGATCTCCTGTCGTTAAGTACAGTGGCCATATATCCTCAAAGGGTCCTCATGAGGGACCTAATGGTTCATCATTGGTGACCACGACTTTTGGTCACCTCTCATTGCCTTCACTGCCAAAACTCACCTGGGGCTCACAACGAGGCACACCACGACTCGTGGTGCACCCAACAAGTCGTGGTGACCCACCCGTTAGGTGCACTACCCAATTCCTCCTACCTACACCTCATCCCTAACTATGAATAACTCAATGATTCATGGGGCGGACCACGAATCGTGGTCATGTCCGTGTTGACCCAAAACCACAAATTTTCAATTCAAGTCATACCCCTCCCACCACGAGTCACTTAATGACTCGTGGTCATCCTGACGGGTCATAGGAGGACTCGCTCTGTGACCTGGTACAGAAAATTCTATTTTCTCTATTTCAACTCCGGGGTTGATCTTAGGGCTTCCGGGGTATTACAACATGACTATTGTGGATCTTTTTATCGAATTTGATAGATTAGCATGTGTAATTATAGTTTAGTTGTGTATGGACCAGATAGGTAGAATAAATACAAACTTGTACCATCAGTGAGAATTCTTACTTAGTTCAATATTGTGTAAAGGATATAGACCTTACCCGATTGGTCCTTACATAGGTTGAGGACAGTTGGATAAGAAATGATCATAGGACATTTTTTATTTAGCCCACTTTTAGCTTATATTGCCCTACCAAATAAAATGAATCAAGGTTTGAGCCTTAAAATGACCTTTTCACTGATTAGCTCATTCACCTTCCCTATTTTATTTATAATGAACCTATCCCTGCTCCCTCATTGGACATTGTGAACCTCAACTCAGGAAAAATGCCTAAGTTGAGTGTGGCTATTATAAGGGTTCATAAAAGGTTGGGTATGGTGAAAAAAAGAAAGAAAAAGGAGAGAAAAATAAAATAAAAAGAAAAGAAAAAGAAAAATGTAATAAATAATGTTTAAAAAGAAAAGAAAAAAATCACTACATCCACAAATGACAGTTGAATTGAGAAAAAGGGAGGAGAAAGCAGAAAAAGGAAAAAACAGGTAAAAAGTAAAAGGTGAAACAAAAGTGTGTAGTACCAAGAAGGGTTAGTCACTATTTCCATATCTATCATACCCGATTTGAAGCCTACATTACAAGCCAATGAAAGTTCTATAGTGATCCTAGTTGTCTGTCTAAAAAATCAAAGTAGAGAAAATAAGGGCAAACCTATGCTATTAGCTGTGCAGTATTTGGAACTTCTTTGTGAGAGTGAGAATCTTACTTGTTAGTCACAAGTTATATATATATATATATATATATATATATGAGTGTTGGAGACTTCATTTGCTGTGAAGTTACATAGTTTGTATTGCATTTTGTCAATTGTCTGTATAAATAGCATTAGTGATAGCTCAGTTCACTGCAAAAAAAATACCTAGATCCCTGTGCGTCATGAGTTGTAGATGCATGTATGCATAGTCAACTTGGTTTGGAATGAAAAAGAGGTCAATATCTGATAAAGGTCGTGTGTGCAAATTTTGATGTGTTGGTTGTTGTCACGACCCGAACATACCCTTGGATCATAGACACGAGATAAGAGACCCCGAGAGACCCTATGTCGACCCATGGCACATGCATACAACTAATCTCATTCAATAAAGCGGAATACTAAGAATAAAAACATAACGGAAATGTAACCATAGTGTAACATCTGAAAGTACTGGACATACACATAAGCTGAGTACTTCATACTATCTGAAGGCCTCTACTACGTACGATGGGTTGATGGGACAACATCCCCAACTAACCTGACCAATACTGAAACACAAGATAACATAAAAGTTTGTGAAACGACCCTCGGAACATGAGAACTCACCAATAACTTGAGAGCGATAACTATGATGGACTAAGGATGAGGATGAGCCTGAGATCTGGACCATGTATCATGAAACGACATAGCACAGAAAGTATACGGTCAGTACATGGAATGTACCGAGTACGCAAGGAAAGTAGAATGGACATTAAAAGTAAGATAAACTCATAAATAAACATATAAGAGGGATATCACGCTTGGATCATAAACTTCGTAAGAAAACATAAGGCTCAAGGCTTTCAAGTCATTCATAAAACATTCATGATCATAATCGTAAGTAAACTTTTTAAAAACATAACTTGAGCCAATAACATAAACATAAAAATTCATAAGACATGCGGAACAATGGGAGGACTCGTCATAACCGACACCATCATGGTAGAGCCTTTCCTTATGCCCCAACTATCTCACTCAAGTGGGTTGAGCCGACCCTGGGTTGCCAGACGAGGGTCGTGCAGTAGGCATGATATCACATTTGAGGGGATCATTACCAATACAATATATCATTAAAAACCCATGGTGGCACGTGATTATGAGACACCGTCGTAGTCCTTTGAATACCGGACTGCTCAGTGCTAGACACGGCTCCCAAAAGCATGCATATAGGCTCATACGTAAATCAATAACATCATGCATTAAGATTCATTGGATAAAATATAACATTTATCATCATTGATCCCCTTTAAAACATGTTTAGCCAAGAATCAAAGGCCCTTTTTCATCAACCGACATCATAAATCGATAAATCATATAATTCATTTCATAAATCGTAAGTCATTCTTCAACATGGGGGAATTGCCCAATACTTTAACATACTCAATTCATTCAAAATATGCTCTTAAACATGGTAACTTGAATTAGTGCTTTTCCATCATTAATAAACTCAAAATATTTGATATTCATCATAAATCATAACTTTCATGAACCTTAATTGATGGGCATTTTAGATTTAAAAAGCTTGAAATATGATTTTAAAGAAAATAATATAAAACCTGCTCATCACTCACAATTCAATAATTAAAACTCAATTAAATCATACCCATAAAGAGAAATCACATTTTCATGCATTTGGGGTAAAACCCCGTAGAACTTGAATAGAGAAAATTCATGATTTAAATCGAAATTTGGGCATGGGTGTGGAAGGATTCACCCATTCTAAACCCTACATACCGGGGAATACTTGGTTCTTAATTTCCCCTTGAAAGCCCAAGATGGAGATTTGGAGAATTTTGAGGAAGAACACTTGAATCACCTTCTACTCCCCTCTCTAACTCTTGCATGGATAAATGAGGCCTTAGCATGGGCTAATCCCCCTTAAAAGACCTTATTCTGACCTTAAAATGACATAGTTTAGGCCTTAGGAGTTTAGAAAATTACGTGAAGGCCCTTGTGGATGCCCATAGTCATTGCCACCTCCGTGGCCTTCATCATTCCCATTCCTCCTTCCGTTCATTCTCCTAGGAGCCATAATTCTGAAATCGCGAATCGCACAAATTAGAAGGACGGAGAGACTTTTTATTGCACGACATAGAATCATGAAATAAGGGAACATTTTCTAATTGTCTAGTAGCCTCTTCATCATAGGTGTCGCGTGCTTCACACCCATGAAAAAGACTCTACTCAATGTAGCTTTCAGACACCCTAGGACACTTCAAACCTATTGCTCTGATACCAAGATTCTCATGACCCAAACGTACACCCGGATCGTAGACACGGGACAAGGGACCCCGAGAGACCCCAAGTCGACCCATGGCACATGCATACAGCTAATCTCATTCAATAAAGCAGAATACTTAGCATAAAAACATAATGAAAATGTAACCATAGCATATAATCTAAAAGTACAAGACATACACATAAGCTCAGTACTTCATACTGTCTGAAAGCCTCTAAAACATATGATGGGTTGATGGGACAACATACCCAACTAACCTGACCAATACTGAAACACAAGATAACATAAAAGTCTGTCAAACGACCCTCGAAACATGAGGACTCACCAATGATCTGGGAGAAAGAATTGTGATGGGCTAAGGATGAGGATGAGCTTGAGATCCGGACCCTGTATCACGAAATGGTACAGCAGAAAAAGTATGCAGTTAGTATGTGGAATGTACCGAGTATGCAAGGAAAGTAGAATGGACATTAAAAGTAAGATAAGCTCATAAATAAACATAGAAGAGGGACATCATGCTTGTATCATAAACTTCATCAGAAAACATAAGGCTCAAGGCTTTGAAGTCATTCATAAAACGTTCATGATCATAATCGTAAGTAATATTTATCAAAACATAACTTGAGCCAATAACATAAACATAAAAATGCATAAGACACACGGAACAATGGAAGAACTCGTTAGAACCGACACCATCATGGTAGAGCCTTTCATGATGCCCCAACTATCTCACTCAAGTGGGCAGAGTCGACCCTGGCTTTCTAGGCGAGGGTCGTTCATTAGGTGTGATATCACATTTGAGGGAATCATTATCAATACAATATATCATTATAAACCCATGGTGACACATGGTTATGAGACACCGGCGTAGTCCTTTGAACACCGAGCTGCTCGGTGCTAGATACAGCTCCCAAAAATATGTATATAGTCTGATACGTGAATCAATAACATCATGCATTATGATTCATTGGCTAAAATATAACATTTATCATCATTGATCCCCTTTAAAACATGCTTAGCCAAGAATCAAATGCCCTTTTTCATCGGCCAACATCATAAATTGATAAATCATGTAATTCATTTCGTAAATCGTAAGTTATTCTTCAATATGGGGGCATTGCCCAATACTTTAACATACTCAATTCTTTCAAAATATGCTCATAAACATGGTAACTTGAATTCGTGCATTTCCATCATCAACAAACCCAAAATATTTGATACTCATCATAAATCATGACTTTCATGAACCTTCATTAATGGGCATTTTAGATTTAAAAAGCTTGAAATATGATTTTAAAGAAAATAATATGAAACCTTCCCATAACTCACAATTCAATAATTAAAACTCAACTAAATCATACCTATTAAGAGAAATCACATTTTATTGTTACACCCACGAAAATTTTTGGAAATTATTTGATGTTCATATGTTATGTTAAGGAAATTACGGGTTGTATATTGATCGTAGATGATAAGGGAAATGTGTACGAATGGAAAAAACAAAGAGTATGTAAAGTTTATAAATTAGGGTCAAATTTAAATGACCATATCTCCCAATATATAAAGAATTAGAAGCCCCACGACCTATCAAATCAATTGTCTTTGAGTCTACTTTTTATAACATCAAACAGCTCATCAATCGGAGTTTGGAATAAAAAGTTATAGGTGTTTTACGGTAGCACTATCGGGCAGTGACATGGCCACTGCCCTAAAAACGGCCACCACCCAAACACCTTTATATTTTATATTTTTGGTTATGAAATCATTTTCAAATTGTCCAGGTTTGAGGTTCTTGCTTAACCTCTGAAATCCTCTCTCTTTTCCAGTACAAAATCTTTACAAACCAAGAGGAAATCCCTCAAGAAAACACCATCAGGATACAAGCAAAAATTGATGGAAGTGAAGGCAACATTGTGGTGAAGTTGTTGCTGCCTTGTAGCTTCGTTTTGGTAGTGTTGTTGCTGCGTGTTTGGGACTAATTTGAGCTAATGTTATACTCCATCTTAGTAGGAATTGTTCCTAAGAAATAGTAAGTCACTTCCCACTTTTGAAATCTCTAATAAGTGTATGAATTTTTGAAGGAAAACTAGAAGAAAGTTATGGTTTGTATGTTGACTTGTTGTAGTTGTTGTGCTGTTATTTTGCTGCGTTTTGGGCAGCAAGATTTCTGCATTATCGGGAAGTGATTTGGAGGAAAATACTCCTATTATATCCAACAATATTCTCATTCAAAGGGTAAGTGTTTCTAATTTCTTAACTTGCCTAACAATCCTAGCTAAAGCTAGAAGTTGGAGGTTATGTTGGGCTGCCGTTGTTGGTATTTTGTTGTTGAAGTTGTGCTCGTTTTTGAAGGTTGGAATAGCTGTGTTTTTCTGAGAATATACTCTATATTTATGGGAGTTTTTCATGATAAAAGTGAGGTAATTTCCTACCTCTATTTTCCCCCGAAGTCGTAGAAACAAGTTGAAATAAGAAATGCTAAGTGTTGCCTCATTTGTTTGTGTTGTGACTGCCTATTGATGTAACATTTTGGCTGGATACATTGGATTGAAACAGCCTTGTCACTGGGTGATAAACTCAATTAATTTAAGGGGCTAAGGTTCTTCTTGTTAAAAGGAAGAAACGACATAAGAAAGCTCATCGGAAAAAAAAGGTATGTAAGGCGTTCTTTGTATCTTGATTTTCAAGCACGAATTCATTCCGAGGATTAATCCGGCATTCCCCTGTATTTGAGCTTCTGTAGTAGCATATTATGGTTCCTCCAAATTTTTATGATTACTTGGTATTAAGGTGTGTATTTGCTAAAGTGTTGGAACGCATGAATGTGAAGCACAGAGGGCAATTGCCTTCTTGTTATACCTCGTAAGATTTCCGACACCTAGATGGCCTATTCGCACGGTGATTAAACATATTTGAAAGCCATACGTGCTAGAGAAAGGCCCGAAAAAGGATCGGACGGATAGCCTGTCGAACCATCACGGAAGGAGCCGAGGCAGAGCCCCTCCGCTATGGCAACGTGTCACTGAGGTGGAGCCTCCGCGTTGGCTCCGTGACACGTTGGGCCTGTCCAGGCCCAAGTATATTAAGCCCCCACTTCGGTTTGTAAGGTCATATTTCTTATTTAATTTCCAGAAAACGCAGAGAAACAGAGTGAGGCGAAGAGAGGTAATATATTATCGTTCGATTACGCTGTCAAACGTAGTCTAAACTCAAATTAGCCTCAGGTACCAAGGTATTTAGTAGCAGGGAGCATTCCTACGGATTTAGTTTTGCGAAATTCGGCTGACAAATCGTCGGGCTACCGGACTAAGGTAAGTGGAATTGCTCCAAACTGGTTTCTATGTGTTCCTAGCTGTGAAGTGAATACTTCTCCCTTCTGGACTTCTGGAAAATAGCGAGTTTTCGACCGTCTTTCGATAAGCCTATGTTTAGGCTATAATTATATCGAAAGTGATGTTGTCCATCAGAATAAAGTTGTATTTAGTTCTGATTGACATATATATGAATGCAGTTGGGAGAAATAGCTAGAATACTGACCAAGCTACGCTAGTTAGTCGGAAAATCAGTAGTGAAGGTATGTAAAGCTAGTTTCCTCAGCAAGTTAGTAGTCTTGGCATAGTAAAATAGTTTAAAGGCCAATAGAATGTTCAGAAGTCGTGTATTATGTTTATTATGAATGTTGGTACGATATTGGAAGCATCATGTTATGTATAGCGTGAAACTTGCTAGCAGGATATAAATTCTAATACAAGGTGTTAGGAACTGTACAACATGCCCAGTATGTGAATTAGTAAAGCATGTTAGGATATTATTGTATTCAGTTGAAACTTAGTAAAGCAATATAAGTATCTGTAAGGTATCTCAGAAGTAGAATGGTAGATTAAAAAGAAGTTTATAAAGCATGTTAGAAATAGTAGATCATGTTACTATAGAAACTCAGTTATACAGCATGATTTCCAGCAGAAAAACCATATCTTGTTCAACATTAGACTCAACACAGAATGACAAAAGATTATATATATATATATATATATTTGTTAGTCTCAGCATATATTAAATACATACATACCACTATCGCTAGTTCAGCATATAGCATGTACAGATACATTATCATCACTAGCTTCAGCATGTGGTATATACAGATAGTATTACTAGTTGACACCACTGTATTGTCTTGGGGTTGGATTACCTAGCATTCATGACCGCCCCAAGGTTAATAGCTGTATCGACTCGTTCGCCAGAGGGCGAGGATACGTCGCTCTACGGAGTGGCATGCTGTCCCACAGGGGACGAAGATGGGATGCCGATTTTCCCCATATTGTGCCTTGGTCGGCCCTTATACACCCCCGTCGAGCGGGTACGCCCAGGGTGTTGATTCAGGAGTCCTCCGGACTCAGGTACAGTTATAGTCAGGGGCTCAGCGAGCCCAAGTGCATATCGAGGGGATCGGCAGGATGCTTATAGTTATTATAGGAGATGGGATGACCAGGGTAGGGGTATAGATTGCATGTTGATTGTACCTCCCGGCTTATGGGGGCCGGGTAAGGTTTGTGTGTGCTATGCTATGTTATGTTGTGTTATGCCATGTTATACTAGATACGAGTAGATCGACAGTAAAGCGATACATCTCTAGGTATGACTCCTACTCCTTCCAGCATCGTTAAGAGTAGGCTTAGCTTTACGTTTTCAATCAGTTTAGTCTATTCCTTTCTATTTCAATTTCCATCAGTTGTATTGTTACTTTCAGATATTCTTCAGTTGTTGCTTTACATACTAAGTACCAGTGGTACTGACACCCAGTGGGGCGTTGCATTACTTGCCTGCAGGTACTCATAGACGAGGAGGCGATCCCTCGTGATCCTAGCCAGCGTAGAGTCATCAGCTCCTGTCATCCGGAGCTTGATATTTCAGAGGTTTACATCATTTCCTTTTGTTGTACAGTATGGGTAGGTCGGGGCCCTGTCCCGACGATCTTGTCAGTATTCCTAGAGGCTTGCAGACTGTATATATTTCCCTGTGGTCAGTTGAGCCGGTCGTGTGAGGCTGTGCAGTTTGTTATAGCTTTTTAGCATTTCAGTTTATGTTGGCCGTGTGAGGCCTCTGTTGACAGTAGTGGTGACCTCGCCGGTCATGTAGCTTTCCAGTACATCTTTGTTGAGTTACAGATAACTAGACAGCATGGTGGCCTTGTCGGCCCGCATAGGTTCCTTGTTACGAGTGTGTTTCTGGTTAGCTGCTATTACAGGTACAGGTGGCTATAGGCCTAGTCGGCTGGAGGCTGTATTTACAGCCATTATATAGCCCGTTGTTTCCCTGAATCTGAGTTAGAGCCAGCCAGGCACCAGATGTGCTTAGGCTCAGTAGTCTAGCAGTTCAGGTCCTAGTAGGGCACCAGGTGCCAGTCATACCCCCGAAGGCGGGGTGTGACAAACTTGGTATCAGAGCAGGTCGTATCCCAGGGAGTCTGCAAGTCGTGCTAAGTAGAGTCCTGCCTATGGATGTGTTGTGCACCACATACTATGGGTCGGGGGCTGCAAGGCATGATAGAATGGTTGTCTTTTATTCTTATTCAGTCGTGCTATAGAGCGGTACAGTATAGGGTTGAGTCCCTAGAGCTTACTGTATTCTTTGGTTACAGATAATGTCAGATCAGCGACATCCTATCACAGGCCGAAGCTTAGATATTGCAGTAGGGGAAGGCACCAGCAGGATGCCTCACCCTCGTTTAGAAACAGCCCGATCAGAGGGCACTACAGAGGCATCGTCCCAGCCTTCTCAGCAGTCTCCACCACATCATGAGCCACTTGGGGCGACACTATCTCCAGTAGTCCCTATACCGATACCTTCCGACCAGGAGGTTAGGAGTGCGGTAGTCATGTTAGCACAGATGATGGCCGCTCAGCGTCAGCCTATGCCGTCTACAGTTGCGGAGTCGTCAGGAGGGCCCGGTAGTTCAAGGGTCCGAGAGTTCTTGGCTTTGAATCCCCCGCAGTTTACAGGTACAGACCGGACAGAGGACCCTCAGGATTTTCTGGATCAAATGCAGAGAATTTTCAGGGTTATGCATGCCATGCCTATAGAATCGGTTGAGTTGGCAGCATTCCGGTTATGGGACATCGCTGTATTGTGGTATGAAAGCTGGGAAAGGTCCCGAGGGAGAGATGTTTCCCCTCTGACCTGGTCCAGCTTCTCAGGAGCTTTTCTGGATCACTATTTGCCACGGGAGATTCGACAGGCCCAGGTGGATCAGTTTCTACATCTAGAGCAGGGGGCCATGAGTGTTGGGGAATACGCCTTGCGGTTTGATTCTTTGGCCTGGTATGCACCGGCCTTTGTTGATACCATGGCATCCAGAGTACACCGCTTTATCATGGGGTTAAATTCAGAATATGTTGAGACTTGTATTATGG
The DNA here is from genome assembly GCA_035772735.1 of Datura wrightii. NCBI lineage: Eukaryota > Viridiplantae > Streptophyta > Magnoliopsida > Solanales > Solanaceae > Datura > Datura wrightii. Next base: position 7,386,959 of record JASDFA010000008.1, on the reverse strand, counting down.
CCACACTGCAAGAGGACATGGATATTGCCCAAGTTCAGGCATTTGCCCAGAATATTGAGGGCATCAGGCAGCGGCATCGGGAGATTAGAAGGACCAATCAGGAATAGCGTCGCAGGGATAGACCAGTTGAGTTACAGAGGGAGGCTCGGGGAGAACCTAGGCCACGATTGTTAGACAAGCCGCCCAGGCCCCCGCCTCCACCACAGCCGCAGAGCGGTAGATTTAGCCGCAGGAGGCAGTCAGAGACCGGCTGAGGTTCGCAGATTGTAGATTCACCATTACAGGGGAGGGCGGAGCAGAGTAGGTATACCCTACCACTTTGCCCTATATGCAGCCGACGCCATCCTGGAGCATGTAGGTATGGCTCCACCGGATGTTATATTTGTGTCCAAGAGGGCCATCTGATGAGAGATTGCCCAACCAGAGGTCAGGAGGATCGGGATAGACAGGACAGGGCATCCGCAGGGTCACGAGCTACAGCATCCTCGGTAGGGTGCAGGCCCTCAGTTTCAGCAGGCAGGGGTCGGGGCAGATCAGGGGCCTCCAGTGTAGGTGCGGGCCCAAGCCGCACATACGCGTTACCAGGGAGGTAGGATTCAGAAGCGTCACCTGATGTTGTGACAGGTATGCTAACTATCTGCTCACACCCTGGTTATGTATTGATTGATCCAGGATCTGCTTTGTCCTACATTACTCCATTTGTGGCATGAAAGTTCAGTATTGCATCAGAATTATTGCAGCAACCCTTTTCAGTATCCACGCCCGTCGGTGACTCTATTGTAGCTAGCAGAATTTACCGAGGGTGTACAGTAGAGGTTGCTGACCGTCAGACCATAGTAGATCTAGTCGAGTTAGAAATGATAGACTTCGATGCCATAATGGGTATGAATCGGGTAGTGCCGCGCTTTGCTGATGTTGAATGTTGGACCAAGACGGTCCGATTCAACTTCCCAGGAGAAGCAGTGCGGGAGTGGAAGGGCAGCACTGCTACGCCAAAAGGTAGGTTTATTTCCTACCTTCAGGTGAGGAAATTGATATTTAAGGGATGTATTTACCATCTGGTCAGAGTTCAGGATGTCCGAGCAGAATCTCCGACACTCAAGTCTGTTCCGGTGGTGAACGAGTTCCCTAATGCGTTTCCCGATGAGTTACCTGGTATTCCCCCAGAAAGGGAAATAGATTTTTCTATTGACTTGTTACTAGGCACTCAGCCGATATCAATTCCTCCCTATCGTATGGCTCCTGCGAAACTCAGAGAATTAAAGGAGCAGCTGAAACACTTGTTGGATAAGGGTTTCATTAGACCGAGTACATCACCATGGGGTGCGCCAGTTCTATTTGTGAGAAAGAAAGATGGCTCACTCCATATGTGCATAGATTATCGACAATTGAACAAATTACAGTGAAGAACATGTACCCGCTTCCCAGAATTGATGACTTATTTGATCAGTTGCAGGGGGCCAGATACTTTTCTAAGATTGACTTGCGGTCCGGATATCACCAGGTTCGAGTTCGTGAACGAGATATTCCAAAGACAACGTTCAGGACCCGATATGGACATTTTGAATTTCTAGTCATGTCCTTTGGGTTAACGAATGCCCCGGCAATCTTCATGGACCTGATGAACACCTTTCCTGGACCTGTTCGTAATAGTAATCATTGATGACATTCTGGCGTATTCTCGCTCTAAAGCAGATCACCGGAATCATTTGCGGACAATGCTCCAGACCCTCAGGGACCGCCAGTTATATGCTAAATTTTCTAAGTGTGAATTCTGGCTTAATTTAGTAGCCTTTTTAGGGCATATTGTGTCGGATGTTGGTATATAGGTTGACACGCAGAAGATAGAAGCAGTCAAATCATGGCCTAGGCCTACCACTCCAACCGATGTCCGTAGTTTTCTGGGATTAGCAGGTTATTACAGGAGGTTTGTTGAGGGATTCTCTACTGTAGCAGCACCTCTGACTAAACTGACGCAGAAAGCAGCAAAATTTCAATGGACTGAGGCATGTGAGCAGAGCTTCCAAGAGTTAAAAGACAGATTAACCTCCGCCCCAGTGCTAGCATTGCCAGAAGGCACATAGGGTTATTAAGTGTATTGCAACGCATCAGGTGTTGGGTTAGGTTGTGTGTTGATGCAGCATGGTAAAGTGATTGCGTATGCTTCCAGACAACTGAGGAAACACAAAAAGAATTACCCTACCCACGACCTGGAATTAGCCGCAGTGATCCACGCCTTGAAAATATGGAGGCATTACCTGCATGGCGTCCATGTTGATATTTTCACAGATCACAAGAGCCTATAGTATATCTTCACACAGAGGGAGTTGAATCTGCGGCAACGTCGCTGGTTGGAGCTGTTAAAGGATTATGATGTGAATATTCTATACCACCCAGGAAAAGCTAATGTTGTAGCAGATGCTCTCAGTCGTAAGTCCATGGGGAGTTTAGCATATTTGCAGCCCAAGCAGCGGGAATTGGTCAGGGAGATACATCAGTTAGCTAGCCTAGCCATTCGTGTAGCAAAAGCAGAGGACGGCAGAGCGGTAATTCAGAACACTGTCGTGTCATCATTAGTTGTGGAAGTGAAAGAACGGCAATATGAGGATCCTGACCTGATCCAGCTTAAAGACAGAATCCAGCAGGGTGAAGTGCCAGATTTTCAGGTAACTAAGGAAGAAGTGTTGTTATGTAAAGGTCGCCTATGTGTTCCAGATGTTTCAGGGCTCCGCCAGCAGATTATGAATGAGGCACATTACGCCCGCTATTCTCTCCACCCCGGTGCGACAAAAATGTACCATGATATTAAGGAGAATTATTGGTGGCCAGGAATGAAAAGAGAAATTGCTGAATTTGTAGCCCAGTGTCCTAACTGCCAATAGGTAAAGGCGGAACACCAAAAACCGGGCGGGTTAACTCAGGATATAGCAGTGCCTCTTTGGAAATGGGAGGCAGTAAATATGGATTTTGTGGCAGGATTACCTCGTACCAGACACAGACATGACTCTATATGGGTGATAGTTGACAGATTGACAAAATCAGCTCATTTCTTGCTAGTGAGAACTACCTTCTCGGCCGAAGATTATGCTGAGTTGTATATCCGAGAGATAGTTAGATTGCACGGAGTGCCAGTATATATTATTTCGGATAGAGGAGCACAGTTTACGGCTAGATTCTGGCAGTCATTTCAGAGAGGTCTGGGTATGCAGATTAAATTGAGTACTGCATTCCACCCTCAGACAGACGGACAGGCTGAGCGCACTATTCAGACGCTCGAGGACATGCTACGAGCGTGTGTGCTAAATTTTGGAGGTAACTGGGACGAGCATTTGCCCCTAATCGAGTTTGCTTATAATAATACCTATCACTCAGCTATTCAGATGTCGCCCTTCGAGGCGTTATACGGATGAAAAAGCAGATCGCCGATTGGTTGGTTTGAAATAGGAGAATCAGCATTAGTTGGGCCAGACATTGTTCAGCAGTCAGAGGAAAAGGTAAAGCTTATCCGAGAACGCTTACTGACTGCACAGAGCCACCAGAAATCATATGCAGATGTGCAGCGCAGAGACTTGGAATTCGATGTAAATGATTGGGTATTTTTGAAAGTGCCCCCGATGAAAGGGGTGATGAGATTCGGCAAGAAAGGTAAGCTCAGCCCGAGGTTTGTTGGGCCTTATCAGATTCGCCGAAGAATTGGCCAAGTGGCATATGAGTTGAACTTGCCTCCAGAGCTAGAATTCGTTCATTCAGTCTTTCACGTGTCTATGCTGAGGAAATGTTTAGGAGACCCATCCAGAGCAGTCCCAGTCCAAGATATCCAGGTTACAGGAAAGCTGGCCTATGAAGAGGTTTCAGTAGCTATCCTAGACAGACAGATTCGTAGATTGAGAACTAAGGATATTGTGTCTGTCAAGGTATTGTGGCATAATAGAAACCGAGAGGAGATGACATGGGAGGCTGAGGAAGATATGAAAACTAGATATCCTCACTTATTCCAGGCCTAGTCAGGCGACAGGTATGTCTGCATTATTATTTGTGCAGTATCTTATGGTTATGTATGTATAAATGAGAAAGATTGATGTTTAGCTATCCAGTCAATCTTAAAGTATTGTGTGTAGTACCTGTATTGGACTTTTCTGCGTTTCAGTTTTTCGGGATAGTCCATATTACAGGGGAAACTCTACCGAAATTGTCTTAAAACAAGTTGAGTAAGTTGAAAGGACCTCTACATAGAAGTTTACATTCGAGGATGAATGTTCTTAAGGGGGGGAGAATGTTATACCCTGTAAGATTTACAACACCTAGATGGCCTATTTGCATATTTGAACATATTTGAAAGCCATACGTGCTAGAGAAAGGCCCGGAAAAGGATCGGACGGATAGCCTGTCGAACCATCACGGAAGGAGCCGAGCCAGAGCGCCTCCGCGATGGCAATGTGTCACGGAGGTGGAGCCTCCACGTTGGCTCCGTGACACATTGGGCTTGTCCAGGTCCAAGTATATAAAGCCCCCACTTCGGATTGTAAGGTCATATTTCTTATTTAATTTCCAGAAAACGCAGAGAAACAGAGTGAGGCGAAGAGAGGTAATATATTATCGTTCGATTATGTTGTCAAACGTAGTCTAAACTCAAATTAACCTCAGGCACCGAGGTATTTAGTAGCAGGGAGAATTCCTACGAATTTAGTTTCGTGAAATTCGGCCGACAAATCGTCGGGCTACCGGACTAAGGTAAGTGGAATTGCTCCAAACTGGTGTCTATGTGTTCCTAGCTTTGAAGTGAATACTTCTCCCTTCTGGACTTCTGGAAAATAGAGAGTTTTTGACCGTCTTTCGATAAGCCTAAGTTTAGGCTATAATTATATTGAAAGTGATGTCGTCCTTCAGAATAAAGTTGTATTTAGTACTGATTGACATATATATGAATGCAGTTGGGAGAAATAGCTTGAATACTTACCAAGCTACGCCAGTTAGTCAGGAAATCAGTAGTGAAGGTATGTAAAGCTAGTTTCCTCGGCAAATTAGTAGTCTTGGCATAGTAAAATAGTTTAAAGGCCAATAGAATGTTCAGAAGTCGTGCATTAAGTTTATTATGAATGTTGGTACGATATTGGAAGCATCATGTTATGTATAGCGTGAAACTTGCTAGCAGGATATAAATTCTAATACAAGGTGTTAGGAACTGTACAACATGCCCAGTATGTGAATTAGTAAAGCATGTTAGGATATTATTGTATTCAGTTGAAACTTAGTAAAGCAATATAAGTATCTCTAAGGTATCTCAGAAGTAGAATGGTAGATTAAAAAGAAGTTTAGAAAGCATGTTAGAAATAGTAGATCATGTTACTATAGAAACTCAGTTATACAGCATGATTTCCAGCAGAAAAACCATATCTTGTTCAACATTAGACTCAACACAATATGACAAAATATTATATATATATATATATATATATATATATATATATATATATATATATATATATATATATATATATACCATTGTCAGTCTCAGCATATATTAAATACATACATACCACTATCGCTAGTTCAGCATATAGCATGTACAGATACATTATCATCACTAGCTTCAGCATGTGGTATATATAGATAGTATTACTAGTTGAGACCACTGTATTGTCTTGGGGTTGGATTGCCTAGCATTCATGACCGCCCCAGGGTTAATAGCTGTATCGACTCGTCCGCCAGAGGGCGAGGATACGTTGCTCTACGGAGTGGCATGCCGTCCCACAGGGGACGAAGATGGGATGCCGGTTTTCCCCATATTGTGCCTTGGTCGGCCCTTATACACCCCCGTCGAGCGGGTACGCCCGGGGTGTTGATTCAGGAGTCCTCCAGACTCAGGTACAGTTATAGTCAGGGGCTCAGCGAGCCCAAGTGCATACCCAGGGGATCGGCATGATGCTTATAGTTATTATAGGAGATGGGATGGTCGGGGTAGGGGTATAGATTGCGTGTTGATTGTACCTCCCGGCTTATGGGGGCCGGGTAAGGTTTGTGTGTGCTATGCTATGTTATTTTGTGTTATGCCATGCTATACTAGATACGAGTAGATCGACAGTAAAGCGTACATCTCCAAGTATGACTCCTACTCCTTCCAGCATGGTTAAGAGTAGGCTTAGCTTTACGTTTTCAATCAGTTTAGTCTATTCCTTTCTATTTCAATTCCATCAGTTGTGTTGTTACTTTCAGATATTCTTCAGTTGTTGTTTTACATACTCAGTACCAGTGGTACTGACGCCTAGTGGGGCGCTACATTACTTGCTTGCAGGTACTCATAGATGAGGAGGCGATCCCTCGTGATCCTAGCCAGCGTAGAGTCATCAGCTCCTATCATCCGGAGCTTGATATTTCAGAGGTTTACATCATTTCCTTTTGTTGTACAGCACGGGTAGGTCGGGGCCCTGTCCCGACCATCTTGTCAGTATTCCTAGAGGCTTGCAGATTGTATATATTTCCCTGTGGTCAGTTGAGTCGGTCGTGTGAGGCCGTGCAGTTTGTTATAGCTATTTAGCATTTCAGTTTATGTTGGCCGTGTGTGGCCTCTGTTGACAGTAGTGGTGACCTCGCCGGTCACGTAGCTTTCCAGTACTTCTTTGTTGAGTTACAGTAACTAGACAGCATGGTGGCCTTGTCAGCCCGCATAGGTTTCTTGTTACGAGTGTGTTTCTGGTTAGCTGCTATTACAGGTACAGGTGGCTATAGGCCTAGTCGGCCGGAGGCTGTATTTAAAGTCGTTATATAGCCCGTTGTTTCCTTGAATCTGAGTTAGAGCCAGCCAGGCACCAGATGTGCTTAGGCTCAGTAGTCTAGCAGTTCAGGTCCTAGTAGGGCACTAGGTGCCAGTCATAACCCCCAAGGCGGGGTGTGACACTTCTATTATGGTCATAGTTGTAAATTGAGTCTGAAGTCGCGTGGGAACTGTGAGATGGTCCTTTACATTATGTTATGTATTTGTGGTGTAAAAGTTGTTTCACATTATGGTTGCTAAGAAATTTGGTAAGCATGGCAAGACGACGACGCGTAGACAAACCTAATAATTGAAACCGGGTTTTAACTCAATAAGGGCTAACGAGTGTAACGAAATGGAATTTTCTTATGACAGTTACCTACCCTCTCATATTCGTGTTTTAAGGTACTTAGGTCCATGGGGTGATTCCCCTATCCCTCTTCCTTAATCTAAGAGACTAATTAATACGTTTCTTAATTAACCAATACGTTAAACTTGGAAGATAGAACCCGAGTGGGTAAACTACTGATATTTCTACGGGACCATCTTTATTGGCAGGTTATTCACAATATCTTGATGTTAACATGTTAGACGAAAATCATAATATATATATATATATATGTATATATATTCTTACATTCAAATTACGCGCTAAAGCGGCAAGGATTGCCTTTAGAAAGTCGCTATATATTTATTAGAGCTCTTGAGTTATCTAGACCTCCTGAGAATTGCTTAAGGCTTTAAGTAGACACGTCGCACGTTCTTTGAAAGTTGTTGATGTGCAAGGAAATTAACCTAAGTGTAAAAGTTGAGGCGCTAGTAGCAAAGGAGAGATAAGAGTAAATGTTAGACCTCTTAAGGTAATATGTGAGGTATATGCCTTCTGTCCATAGTTGATTTCAAGAACCTTTGAGCGACGTTAAAATATGAGCAAGACCAGTTTAAGAGACAAGATTGGCAATTAGGTAAGAAGGTAAGTGCGTACAAGAATTGTTCGAATAGTGAACATGAGAGTAAATAATTAGGTAACGAATGACGAATCTTGATTGGAAAAGAATTTAAGATGAATACAAAAAATAGAGCTAAAGGTTGTTAAATTTGATGATAAGTGTTACGATTGTTAATGAATTTGGCAAATAGCTAGCAAGATTTACCCTGTTCTAAAGACGTTTAGCAAAAGAGGTATAAATAAAGTTTTTTATGTTCAGTTGTGTTAAGGTAATGAAAGGCCAGTAAAGTGTTAACTCCTTAAGAAATAATTAGAATCGAATATTTTGAGATGGTGACTCAAGTTAAAGATAAGTTCTTCATTGTACTTTTAAACAATTATCTTTGATTATTTGTTCTAAGAGTTGGATTAACTTTTTCAAGTTTTAAAGAATTTTATTTTTCTTGGAAGTTTCTAAACTGTTTATAATGCTTCTAAGATTTTCTAAGATCCACATATATTGCAATGTTTCACATGAGCTTTTCCTACGCTATCTGAAGAACGGCTATAAGTCTTTATTTATTTTAAGGCATCCCCTAGACAGTTGCCTAGAATTTGAATATTAAAGAGCTACAGGTTTGAGATACACAAGTTATGTCTTCATGTTCATAAGTTACCTCGAGATGTGATATGATGTGCAATCAATGATGTATGGTCACAATTCTTGATATGAAAGTATGAAAGTCAAACGAGTATAAGCACGAAATGAATGCTAAGATTGTTAAAAGAAAATGTTAGGTTGAGTGATTCCTCTCCGCTCCTCGTGTTAGAATTGCTAGGAGATGTTTAAAATCATGAATGTGAGTCTACACATGTCTTTATGATATTCCAGTTCTAGGAAATTCCCTAGAATTCATTCACAGCATATGTATGTATTTAAATGCTAAATGAAAGACCTATATGTGTATGGAATAATTGTAGTATTAGGGATCGTTGTAAGATCCTACATATGTTATAGTTACTGATCAGCATATTTTATGGTTTCCAGTATTCAGATAATTTGTATGAGCTCTGTCAGCTCCATTTATGATGGTGTTTAAGATTTATTTTTATTTCACCCTGGTGTGGCACACCGGCTGGAGGTCTTTTTATTTTACCCCGGTGTGGTACATCGGCTGGAGATATTTTTATTTTACCCCGGTGTGGTATATCGGCTGGAGATATTTTTATTTTACCTCGGTGTGGTACACCGGCTGGAGATCTTTTTATTTTACCCCGGTGTGGTACATCGGCTGGAGATAATTTTATTTTACCCTGGTGTGGTACACCCGCTGGATGAATTTTATATATGGATTTACGGTTGGCTGGTCGGTGACATTACAATTATAGTTTCTTTCTTGTGCATTCTTAATTGCATCTTCATCTCTTTATAGAGTTATTATCAGGTTTCAGTTTCCAGGATTCCAGGATTGTTATCTCATGGTTACAATTTCCGCCTTACAAACCAGTACATTCATTCGTACTGACGTCCCCTTGCTTGGGGACCTGTGTTCATGCCGCACGTGCAAGTGGAGGTCAGGATGGCCAGTTGAGTAGCAGTTCGTGAGATCAACAGATGGTTGGTATGCTCCTTTCTTCCTGGAGCTAGGGCTTAGTTATTTATGCCTGAGTTTTGAGATGCAGGTATGGGTAGGTCGGAGCCGTGTTCCGACCATCAGTTAGTTTACTCTTTAGTGGCTTTGTGGACTTAGTGTGTACAGTGTTATTTAGTTTGTGGTGTCATCGGCTTATTGTTGCTTGGTTAGAACACTAATTGCCTTGGTTGCATTTCGATTGTTTACCCCGTATTATTGAGACCTTATGGGTCCAGTTTATTGTTCAGTTGATTGTGAAAGGTGGCCTGGATGGCCTAAGTGTTACAGTTACAAATGTCATATAGTCGGTTTCTCGATCAATCATGAATCGAGTGCCAGTTGCGCCCTAACCCAGTTTTCGGGTGTGAAATTCATGCATTTGGGGTAAAACCCCATAGAACTTGAATAGGGAAAATTCATGATTTAAATTGAAATTTGGGCATGGGTGTGGAAGGATTCACCCATTCTAAACCCTATATACCTGGGATTACTTGGTTCTTAATTTCTCCATGAAATCCCAAGATGGATATTTGGAGAATTTTGAGGAAGAACACTTGAATCACCTTCTACTCCCCTCTCTAACTCTTGCATGCATAAATGAGGCTTAGCATGGACTAATCCCCCTTAAAAGACCCTATTCCCACCTTAAAAAGACATAGTTTAGGCCTTAGGAGTTTAGGGAATTATGAGAAGGCCCTTACTAATTCGCAGAAAATAACTACCAGGTGACCCTAACGGGTGAACTGACGACTCTTCAGGACGGGCAACGACTCATCATGTCACCCGTCAATTTAACTTCCTCATCCTTAATTAAAATTCCATAGGATTGCTCAAGACCCATCTCACGAGTCATTCGGACTGACCACGACTCGTGGGGTCCCATCCGTTAGGTACACTGATCAGACCTCCTATTTAATCCTCAACCTCATCCCAAGATTGACCTGACGACCCATGGTAGTTGACCACGAGTTGTTCCCACACCCGTGAGGACCTCAACTCCTCAGCCCATTTCAGCCTTCCCACGAACCACCTGACGACTCGTGGGGTCTCCTCACGAGTCGTCTAATGACTCGTCCTACATTAATGAGCTGAAAACTGACGAATGACTACCTCCGAAAAGGACTGCATAGCTGAACTGAGTTCAAACATCACACACATATACCTTATCATAAAGCAAAGTTGTACGCATGAACTGAACATTAAAATTGATAGAGGTTTAGGGAAAAAAATTGATACCTCAAACTGAATCTGAGATGTTAAGGAATAGGTGTGGCTACCTAGCCATCATATTCGTTTCGGCTTCCCATGTAGCTCCTTCACCATGCTGATTTCTCCATAATACTTTAACTGAAGCTACTTCTTTGTTGTCCCAATCAAATGATCAAAGATCTCAACGAGAATTTCTTTATAACTAAGGCTGTCTTTTACTCTAATATTGTATACCGGGACGACCAAGGCTGGATCACCTAAACACTTTTTCAAAAATGATACATGAAAGACGGGATGAACTGTAGATAACTCCGATGGAAAGTCCAACTCATGTGCCACCTTACCAACTGTTCTCACAACCCGGTAGGGACCAATATAGCAGGGATTGAGTTTCCCCTTCTTTCCGAAACGCATGACTCACTTCATGGGGGATACCTTTAAAAATACCCAGTCACCCAAATCAAACTCTAGATCCCTTCTCCTCATATCAGCATACGATTTCTGACGATTCTGAGCGGTTTTCAATTGGTCCCTTATCAACTGCACCATTACCATGGATTCGTGAATCGAATCAGGTCCTACCATGATTGCCTCACCAACCTCAAACCATCCGATGGGCGATCTACACCTTCACCCATAAAGAGCCTCGAACGGTGCCATCTGAATGCTAGTGTGATAGCTGTTGTTGTAAGAAATCTCGATCAAGGGCAAATGATCATCCCAACTACCTATGAAATCCATAACACATGCCCTCAATATGTCCACAAAGGTCTGAATTGTTTGCTCTGCCTGGCCTCCTATTTGAGGATGGAAAGCTTTGGTGAGCTTAATTTGAGTCCCAAGTCACTTTTGGAAAGAACACCAGAACTGGAAGGTAAACTAAGTACCTCGGTCTGAAATAATAGACTAGGGCACTCCATGAAATCGAACCAACTCCTGAATATACAATTTAGCATAATCATCCACTGAATACGTGGTTTTGACTGGTAAGAAGTGTGCCGCCTTGGTTAACTTGTCGACCACCACTCAAATGGAGTCGTACTGCCGGCGAGTACGAGGTAGTCTTGTAATGAAATGCATATTAATCTCTTCCCACTTCCATGTGGGGATTCTAATATCCTGAAGTAAACCTCCCAGTCTATGATGCTCGACCTTCACTTGCTGACAGTTAGGACATTTGGCTACGAACTCTGTGATATCCTTCTTCATACCATCCCACTAATAGATTTCCCACAAGTCCCGATACATCTTTGTGGATCTCGGGTGGACAGAATATCTGGTACCATATGCTTCATGCAATATCTGAACCCTCAAATTATCGACGTCCGAAACACACAGTCAACCCTATTACCGTAGCACACCATCTCCCCCTTGGGAGAAAACCTCCACCTTTTGACTCTGCAATGCCTCCTTCAGCTTCCTCAAAACCAGATCTTCATCTTGCTTAGATTTGACATCAACCACCAAGGACGATTCTTACCCTTTCTGCACAACAACACCGCCATCGGTCGAGTCGACCAATCTGATTACCAATCTTGCAAGCCGGTGGGCATCCTTCACCAACTCCTTCTTTCCCTCATCCACGTCGGACACACTTTCCATAGAGAGCCTACCAAGTGCATACGCAACCACATTAGCCTTGACCGGGTGGTAGAGGACACTCATGTCATAGTCCTTTAGTAACTCTAACCACCTCCTTTGCCGAAGATTTAGGTCTTTCTGCGTGAACACATATTGCAAGGTCTTGTGATCCGTGAATATGTACACGTGGACCCCATACAAGTAATGCCACCATATCTTCAATGCTAACACCACCGCGGCCAACTCAAGATCATGGATCGGATAATTCTTTTCATGAACTTTCAGTTGTCTCGAAGCATATGTTATTACCTTTCCATGCTGCACCAACACACATCCCAGTTCGACTCTAGAAGCATCACAATACACTACAAAGCCATTAGTACCCTCGGGTAGGGTCAACATTGGTGTTTAAGTGAATTGGGTCTTCAACTCTTGAAAGATTTTCTGACAAGCATCTGATCATTGGAACTTCACCTTTTTCTGAGACAACTTAGTCAAAGGTGCCGCAATAGATGAGAAACCCTCAACAAACCTCTGGTAGTAGCCAACTAAACCCAAGAAACTCTGTATTTCTAAAGGGTTCACCGGCCCAGGCCAATTCTTCACCGCCTCGATTTTCTGAGAATCTACTTTTATGCCCTTACCTGATACCACATGGCCTAGAAATGCCATTGAGTCCAACAAAAATTTACATTTGATCAACTTTGCATACAAATTATGGTCCTTAAGGGTTTGAAGCACTATTCTCAAGTGAGCGCCATGTTCCTCCTCGCTCCGAGAGTATATAAGGATGTCATCAATGAACATAATCAAAAACATATCCAAATATGACTTGAACACCCTATTCATGAGGTCCATAAATGTTGCAGGGGCATGGGTTAGTCTAGAAGACATAACAACAAATTCGTAGTGGCCATACTGAGTTCTGAAAGCAGTTTCTGGGATGTCACTCTCCCGAACTATGAGCTAGTGATATCCAGTCCTTAGATCTATCTACGAGAAACACCGAGAAACCTGGAACTGGTCAAATAAATCTTCGATCCAGGGAAAGGGGTACCTATTCTTGACAGTGACCTTATTCAACTGCCGATACATCCGATGGGATTCATCCTTCTTTTGAACAAAGAGAATTGGTGCACCCCATGGAGATTGGCTCGGTCTAATGAAGCCTTTATCCAACATATCCTTTAATTGATCCTTCCATTCCTTTAGCTCGGCTGGAGCCATCATGTAGGGAGGAATAGAGATAGATTGCATATCGAGTAAGAGATCAATGCCGAAGTCGATTTCGCTCTAAGGAGGAACACCTGGCAAATCATCAGGAAAAACATCTGGATAATCACCTACCACCAGAACTGATTGGATAGTTGGGGTCTCGGACTTAACATCCTTAACTCTAACTAGATGATACATCCAGCCCTTAGAGATCATCTTCCTGGCCTTTAGATAGGAAATAAATCGACTTGCTGGTACCGCCGAACAACCCTTCACTTCAAGAATTAACTCACCCGAAAAACAAAATTCCACTGTATGGGTCCTAAAATTAATCAAAGCATAGCATGCAAACAACCAATCCATGCCAAGAATAACATTAAAGTCAGTCATGGCTAACTCTACAAGGTCTACGGAGGTAACCCTATGCAACTCAGTGACTGGGAATTCTCTATATACTTGCCTATCGACGACTGAATCACCAACAGGGGTCAAAACTGAAAATAGTCCTGACAAGTTCTCGGGGCTAACTCCAAGGCTACTAGCAATGTAAGGAGTCACGAAAGACAAGGTAGCTCTCGGGTCTAGCAAGGCATAAACATCAATATGAAAGACACGCAACATACCAGTAACCACATCTGGCGAAGTCTCCTGCTCCTGGCGCGAGGCAAGGGCATAGAATTGGTTTTGGCACTACCTGCCACCTCTACTAGTCGATGCCCCCTGCGGAGCGAAACGGGCTGGAGCGGCTGCTATCCTGGTGTCCTGTGCATGACCCCTATCATCACCCTGTCTATAATATAGGAACGCTCCCCGTATGTGTCCAGATCTACCACACCCATAGCAAACATCTGAACCGAGCAGGCACTCCTCGGCATGACTCTTGCTGCACTTTCCGCAGGCTGGAGAGGTATACTCTAACTGGGTGCTCCTCTGATCTCTCGACCCTGAAGCCCTGCTCCTCTGATCACCCTTGAACCTGGATGGAACACTAGCTGATAATGGTGTTGGGGCTAGCGAGCTCTGCTGAAACTATGGACGGTGGCCACCGCTGGACCTCATATGCAAAAACTCACGACTATCCATCCGAGCCCTCTTTACCTTCCTCTCCCTCACATGAGCCGCCTCCATCTACTGGGCATACAACACTATGCGAGAAAAGTGTATATCTTGGTGAAGCATGGCAATCCTGCAATCCTTGTCAAAATAACCAGCCACATAATGAACAAATCGACTCACCCGCACCCTTTGATCCATCACTAACTCTGGGGCGTACTTTGACAAACGAGTGAACTCAAGAGAATACTCTAACACTATCATCTTTCCCTGCTTGAGGTTCAAAAACTTAGCTGCTTTCAACTCCCTCATCTCCCGAGGGAAGAACCTATCGAGAAAGGCCATGTGAAACTCATCCGAGCTGATAGGGCCCGCTCCCGCTGCGTTGCTGTCCTTCCATTGCTTGTACCAAATATGAGCGACCTCTTTTAGCTGATAAGAGGTAAATTCAACACACTTATATATCACTCCCATCTTTGATCCCGCGAACTAAGGAGGGTTCATCCTCAAAAAGTCTCTAAGCTGAGTGGCAGCTACATTGCCATCCTATGGGCCTGCGCAATAGCCTGCTGGTTGACTTGAGTGGTCAAGGCCTACACCAACATTTGAATAGCCGCCTAAAACTCAACATGGGCAGCTGGCTCCGGTGCTTGGGGCTCCTGAATAGGTGGGGCTTGGGGATGCCCATGGTCATTTCCACCTCCGTGGCCTTCATCATTCCCATTCCTCCTTCCGTTCATTCTCCTAAGAGCCATAATTCTGCAATCAAGAATCACATGAATTAGAAGGATAGAGAGAATTTTCATCGCACAACATAGAATCATGAAAGAAGGGAACATTTTCTAAATGTCTAGTAGCCACTTCATCATAGGTATGGTGTGTTTCACACCCATTAAAAATACTCTACTCAACGCAGCATTCGGACACCCTAGGACACTTCAAACCTATTGCTCTAATACCTAATTTGTCATGACCCGAACGTACACCCGGATTGTAGACACAGGACAAGGGACCCAAAGAGACCCCAAGTCGACCCATGGCACATGCATACAGCTAATCTCATTCAATAAAGAAAAATACTTATCATAAAAACATAACGGAAACGTAACTGATATTGGGCGTATTTATATGACCAAACTCCATATTTTCAACCCGTTGTGAGTCTAAATAGGGAGAATATTGATGTATTCGCGCATGTTACAGTTAATTAAGGTTATTCTTCTTTTTTTGTTTCAGATTAATAATTGTGTGGTGACTAACTGCAGGTGGAGAAGAAAGTGGCAAAATTGGAGGAGGAAGCCAAACTCCGAGGGATAATAGGCTAATATTTGGAGGGCGTAAAGAGAAATTGAAAGTTCCCCCACCGTGTCATGCTAAGGATGGTCTGCATCGAACAACGTGCCACATTACATGGGGGAAGACTAAAATTATGAAAAATAGGAAGGCACAAAACAATGAGCCCCCGCGATGGCATGGAGCCTGACCTCTGCGGCACAGAGCCTGACCTTTGCGATGGCCTCCGTGCCACGTTGAGGGGAAATTAGTGCCTTTCCCAAATTCTAGTGAGCCCTCGCAATGGCTCCGTGGCACGGAGCTTGACCTCCGCGATGGGCTCCGTGCCACGTTGAGGGAATTATTGTTGTACCCAGATTCCAGTGAGGCCTCGTGATGGCTCCGTGGCGTGGAGTTTGAGCCCCGCGATAGCCTCCATGCCACGTTGCCAATTTATTTTGGGAAATTTTCCACTTGTATGAATAGAACACTTAGGCTTTTATTTTGGTTATCTGACAATTTATGCACTAACGTGGGAGGCAGGCAGATGAGCTGAAGAAAATCCTAGGGTTATTTCTCTTCTCTTTTCTTCCAAATTTCAATTGTTTGTATGATTACTACTTGTTTGAAGATGGTTAATCAACAAATGAGTGGCTAAATTACCTTCTTCTGAGGTTGAGGCAAATTGCTGAAGTGTGTAATTTATTATTAATTCATCTTAACTCTCTTCTCTTAAGAAAGGTTGTTTTGCTATTCTCACTTTTCATTGCGTTAATGTTTGGCCACCATTAATGTACAAATTAGAATCCTAATTTTGTTTCTGTGAGGAAAATTATTAGGATAGACGTGGAATAGGGGAATATGTTCTTGTCTTTGTTGTGGAGTAAAGGTAAGATTCGCGTGCAGGATAGAAATATACCTACAACGTCATATTCGGTTACATAGGGAAACTATTGTGATTAATTAGAAGATGAGCTCTTGCATCATAGAAATGTGTTGTTTAAGGCTCATAATTCTATAGTTGGCTATAGGTTCGAAAGACCTGAGCCATAGGTTATCCACCCCCGACCATCAACCTAAGAGAAGGGTTAGCTAAAATATAATACACATTATACATACCTACATGTTTTGCCTTAACCTTAGATTGCTCGTGCTATTACTTAAATCACATTTTTTCATTTTAATTAGCGTTACATTAATTATTAATCGTTAACAAATTCTCATTTGGTGTTCTCCATATACTTGTATAAAGACGTTGTTACTACTCAAGTAAGAAATTTATTGCCACGCTACAGTCTTTGTGGGTTCGGCATCCTGCTTGAAAAAAATCCACTATATTACCTGTACGACCACGTGCACTTGCGTGCATTGGGGAATGAACAAGTTTTTGGCGCCGTTGCCAGGGATTGGTGTAATTACTGAATTAAATTTTTTTAGTGTTAGTTTACAAGTTCTATACAAGTATTGATAACTTGATCTTAGCGGTTACTCTTGCAGGTACTAAGTCTTTTCTGAACGCTGGCAAGACATAAGGAATTGGTGGATCCATTTTTGGGGCCGGAGATACAGTTTCAATTGCAGAAGAGGGAAGCTCTAGAAAGGAAGTTGCAGTTGTTACGGAGGGAAATTCTGGAACAACAACAGTACCCACCAGTGGGACAGGCAGAGTTAGTGCCCTAAGTGATGGCTGCAAGACCGGTACGCGAGATGGCAATCCCACACACAAATAATGTGACATCTAGCATCCGCAGGCCGGATCCAGGAGGTAGATTTGAGCTAAAATAGAACATGGTACAGTTATTGCATACTAGCGGACAATTCACAGGTCTCCCTCATGAAGACCCACAGCAGCATCTCCAAAATTTTTTGGAGATCAGTGACACATACATACCCGCTGGAGTATCATCGGATTATGTGAGGCTTACATTGTTTCCATTTTCATTGTTGGGGGAAGCTAAGAGGTGGTTAAAGGATGAACTGCCTAATTCTATTACCACATAGGATGATCTGGCAAAGAAGTTCTTAATTAGATTCTTTCCTTCAGGGAAGACAGCCAGTCTTAGAAGTTAGATTCTAAGATTCAAGCAGAGAGACGGTGAAAACTTGTATTAGGCTTGGGAGAGGTTCAAGTTGATGTTGAGAGATTGTCCTCACCATCATCAGTCAAATGATGTGTTGGTGCATACTTTTATTGAAGGCTTGGAACCTCATACAAAAATTTTGTTAGATTCTGTAGCTGGGGGACAAGCACTGGAAAAGACATATGAAGAGTTGTATACCTTATTGAACCGTATTTCACAAGGTAATCCTAAATGGAATGCTGACACAACCCGAGGGGTGGTGAAGAAAGCGGCAGGGGTCTTGGAGGTAGATGGACTCACAACTATTGTTGCACAGATAGCCGCACTGCAGAATCATATGAAAACTCATTTTAGTAGCATGAGCATGGGTCAGTCACAAGCTCCGGTCAATGCAGTCCAGCAGGTATGGTGTGAAGTTTGTGGTAGCAATGAGCACTCAGCTGATGTATATGATGCCAATCCAGATTCAGTTTATTTTGTTGGCGATGCGCAAAGGGGCAACAATCAGCAGTATGGCAACAATTACAACCCGAATTAGAGGAACCATCAGAATTTTTCCTGGGGTAATAATAGTCATCAGGGGCAAAGTTCAAATCAGGGCTTGCACAAGAACCAAGGGGGTCATCAGAATTTTCAGCCTCAGTTTAGAGGAAATAATGCACCTCCTCAGTCTAGCAACATCGAGGACATGCTAAAGACCATTATAGCTAACCAAGCTCAAATGCAAGCTGACCATGTAAAATTGACAGCTGACATGAAAAACCAGCAGTTAGCCACAAAGGCTTTGGAGTTTCAGTTTGGACAGTTAGCTGGAGCACAGAATACTAGACCTCGGGGTGGATTTCCAAATGATACAGACACAAATCCCAAGAAGATGAATGTAGTTACAACTAGAAGTGGACAGCAACTGAGGGAATTGGAACCTAAAAAGCCACCACAACAAGCTGAAGCAACAGAACAGGCTGAAGAGAATGAGAGTGTGAGGAGGAGTGAAAAGGTAGTAGAGAATGAAAGACCACCGCCCCCGTTTACACAGAGATTGTGAAAACATAAGGAGGAAGAATGTTTCAAGAAGTTTATGGAAGTGTTGAAGCAGGTGCACATTAATCTTCCTTTGGTAGATGTTTTGCAAGGAGTTCCTAAGTATGCAAAGTACATAAAGGATATTGTGGCAAACAAGAGCGGACTGACAAAATATGCTACAGTTTCACTTACTGAAGAGTGCACCTCTCGGATTTAGAATAGATTGCCTACAAAGCTAAAAGATCCGGGAAGTTTTACTATCCGGATTACTATTGGGTAGTCAATTCGAGCTCGTGGTTTGTGTGATTTGGGAGCGAGTATCAAATTAATTCCTACATATGTATTTATGAAGTTGGGATTTGGTAGTCCCAGACCCACTACAGTAATCTTGCAGCTAGCCGATCGTTCATTAGCAAGGCCAGATGGTATTGTGGAGAATGTGCAAGTGCAAGTGGGCTCCCTTACTTTCCCTGTGGATTTCATAATTCTTGACTTTAAGCCATATTTGGAAGTCCCATTTATTTTGGGACATCCCTTTTTGGCAACTGGGCGAGCTCTGATCGATGTAGCTGATGGGTAGCTAACCATGAGAGTTCATGATAAGGTAGAAGTATTTGACGTCTACAAGGCTCATAATTCTATAGTTGGCTAGAGGTTTGAAAGACCCATGCCATAGGTTATCCATCCCCGACCATCAACCTAAGAGAAGGGTTAGCTGAACTATAATACACATTATACATACCTGCATGTTTTGCCTTAACCTTAGATTGCTCGTGCTATTGCTTAAATCACATTTTTTCATTTTAATTAGTGTTACATTAACTATTAATCGTTAACAAATTCTCATTCAATGTTCTCCATATACTTGTATAAAGACGTTTTGACTACTCAAGTAAGAAATTTATTGACATGCTACAGTCCTTGTGGGTTCGACATCCGGCTTGAAAAAAAGCCGCTAGATTACTTGTACGACCACGTGCACTTGTGTGCATTGGGGAGTGAACAGTAACCATAGCATAACATCAGTACAAGACATACATATAAGCTGAGTAGTTCATACCGTCTGAAAGCCTCTACTACATATGATGGGTTGATGGAACAACATCCCGAACTAACCCGACCAATACTGAAACACAAGATATAAAAGTCTGTCAAACGACCCTCGGAACATGAGGACTCACCAATAATCTGAGAGCAAGAATTGTAATGGGCGAAGGATGAGGATGAGCTTGAGATCCGGACCCTGTATCATGAAATGATACAACACAAAAAGTATGCAGTCAGTACATGGAACGTACTGAGTATGCAAGGTAAGTAAAACGGACATTAAAAGTAAGATAAGCTTAGAAATAAACATAGAAGAGGGACATCATTCTTGTATCATAAACTTCATAAGAAAACATAAGGCTCAATGCTTTCAAGTCATTCATAAAACGTTCATGATCATAATCATAAGTAAACTTTATCAAAACATAAATTGAGCCAATGAAATAAACATAACAATGCATAAGACATGTGGAACAATTGGAGGACTCGTCATAACCGGCACCAGCATGGTAGAGCCTTTCATGATGCCCCAACTATCTCACTCAAGTGGGCACAGCCGACCCTAGCTTGCCAGGCGAGGGTTGTGTATTAGGCATGATACCACATTTGAGGGAATCATTATCAATATAATATATCATTATAAACCCATGGTGGCACGTGGTTATGAGACATCGGCGTAGTCCTTTGAACGCAAGGCTGCTTGGTGCTAGACATGGCTCCCAAAAACATGTATATAGGCTCATACGTGAATCAATAACATCATGCATTATGATTCATTGGATAAAATATAACATTTATCATCATTGATCCCCTTTAAAACATGCTTCGCCAAGAATCAAAGGCCCTTTTTCATCGGCCGACATCATAAATCGATAAATCATGTAATTCGTTTCATAAATTGTAAGTCTTTCTTCAACATGGGGGCATTTCCCAATACTTTAACATACTCAATTCTTTCAAAATATGCTCGTAAACATGGTAACTTGAATTCGTGCTTTTCCATCATCAATAAACTCAAAATATTGGATATTCATCATAAATCATAACTTTCATGAACCTTCATTAATGGGCATTTTAGATTTAAAAAGCTTGAAATATGATTTTAAAGAAAATAAATGAAACCTTCCCATCACTCACAATTTAATAATTAAAACTCAATGAAATCATACCTATAAAGAGAAATCACATTTTCATGCATTTGGGGTAAAACCCCATAGAACTTGAATAGGGAAAATTCATGATTTAAATTGAAATTTGGGTATGGGTGTGGAAGGATTCACCCATTCTAAACCCTATATACCTGGGAATACTTGGTTCTTAATTTCTCCATGAAAGCCCAAGATGGATATTTGGAGAATTTTGAGGAAGAACACTTGAATCACCTTCTACTCCCCTCTATAACTCTTGCATGCATAAATGAGACTTAGCATGGACTAATCCCCCTTAAAAGAGCCTATTCCGACCTTAAACGACATAGTTTAGGCCTTAGGAGTATAGAAAATTATGAGAAGTCCCTTACTAATTCGCAGAAAATAACTACCAGGTGACCCTAACAGGTGACTTGATGACTCGTCAGGATGGGCAAAGACTCATCGTGTCGCCCGTCAAGTGCATTGCCTCATCCTCAATTAAAATTCCCTAGGCTTTCTCACGACCCACCTCACTAGTCATTGGGACTGATCACTACTCATGGGGTCCCATCCGTTATGTGCACTGGTCAGACCTCCTATTTAATCCTCAACCTCATCCCACGATTGACCTGACGACTCGTGGTAGCTGGCAATGAGTTATTCCCACGCCCGTGGGGACCTCAACTCCTCAGCCCATTCTAGCCTTCCCATGACCCACCTGACGACTCGTGTGGTGTCCTCACGAGTCGTCTAACGAATCATCCTGCAGTGCTGAAACATTTTCTAGATTTTCGCCATTTGACTCCCGGGTCTGATCCTTGGGTTCCCGGGTTATAACAGTTGTACGTCTTCTACTTTACTTTCTAGTTAAACATCATTTTATAGTTTTGTTTTGTTTTCCTAAGGACATGCAAAAGCTTTAAGTAAGGGTGTTGATGTTTTGTGTCTTTACAACACTCTCGATGCTTAAAATTGAGGAAAGATATGTGGTCTTAGGTGTGTTTATAAAGATATGATACACTTTTGCTGTGTTTTTAGGGAAATGATTTATCAGAGTAGAAATCTGTGAAAGAAGTGAAAAGATTGAAGAAAATGTTGAAGTTGGAGGCTTCAGCCATACCTTGGTGGTATGAGTCGTACTATGCTTTGTGGTAAAATGAAGAGGAATTGATGTAACACCCCAAAAAGTTCCCTAGGTCTGACCCGAGGCTTACAACAGAAAACAGCAGGAAAACTTTACCAGAACCAATCAACAAACCTCAATACAGTTTGTTGTAGGGTCCAACGGGTTGTTGGAAGTACTCGTTGTTTCATTACCAGAGAGTAGTCAGAAATTTTCCCAGAACCCACGAGAGGATTGTACAGACCGTGGCTTGATTGAACTGGTCTTTATTTATGGATGTTTAAGAAGATTAAGAGAATTTCAAAGGAAGAATGGGGGAAACCAATGGACAGAACAATGGTCCATTGTTTGTTACCATGTCCTGTTGGATGGGTCATTCGTTCTACTAGTTTGTTGAAAATCTCGGGCTAAATTCAAAGTCGTTCTAGGTATATGGATAGACCCGAGCTGGTGAATTTATGTAAGCAAGGTTTTAAGATTGATTCCTAAGTATAAAAAGTGCATTACATGCAAATTATGGTCATAAAGAATCTCTAGCACAAAGTTGAGCTGAGAGCCCCTTTACCGATTGAGTGTTCATATAAGTTCTCACAAGGTTCAATTTCATATGATCATAGCTCTCATTTTACAAAATGTTTTTGTATGATTAGCAACTCATATTGAAGCCCTTGAAGTCTTCTTTCCAACGCATCTGACCTTGCATCAATAGGTGTTTGGAGTAGAATGTTATGAGCAGTTTAGTGCTGTAGCAGGAGGTAACAACAGACCTCAGAATGGCCCGTTGTAGCAAGGGACGAACCGTCCTGTTGGTTGTTAGAACTGCCAGTTCCAGGTATGTTTTTGGTAGTTTGGGGGTATTTTGGTGAACTCCTTTACTTCTAACTCCTAAATGACATTGTTTTGGTCTTTCTTAAGGTCAGATTAAAGGGATTAGCCTAGCCTAAATCCGCACCCTCTTCAAACATCTATAGATTGATCTTTCTCTCAAGAAGAAGCTAGTGCTCATCACCTCCAACTTCTCAATTCCTCTTTGATATTCAAAACAAGTCAAGGGATCATCAACCTAGGTATGTAGGATTATGAATGGGTATTTTCGTTCACACACATGCCCATTCTCTCTTAATTTATGAAAATCTATCAAAAATCTCATGGGATTTTAATTCAATTTTTGTGAATTTCTAATGATTTTCTAATGGGTTATTGTGATTTGTTATTTACATCATATTTCATAGATTTTGATCAGAATTTACAACTATTTTGATTATAAAATTATTGATTTCAATTTCTACTAAATTTAGCTTAATTATGTAAGATTTATGATGAATCGATTTATGATCTATTCTTCAATTGTTGATATTTACAAACCCAACATGATTTATGGTTTATATTATTGAATTAATCAATTATCCATCGTGATTTATTGAATTTCAAGCTATCCGCATGATCTACAAGTATGTATGAACCTTATGATTTATGACTTATGTTTTGGCCGACTCACGGGCCATGTTTCATGGCTAGTTCACGTATGTACAAGTATGATTATGATTATCATGATTTAACTAGCCCATGAATTCATGCATGTTATACTATGAGCACTATATATGTTTTGGGAGTAGTGTCAAACACCGAGTAGGTTCGGGGCTCAGGTTAAGCCCCAGACCTCATAAAGTACGAGCCACCGTAGGTATGTTGGGACCTTCTTTGTAACTGTCCCCGGCCCACTTTGCCATTTTCATGGTGATATCATTCCCTTCATGGTTCTACCCTTGGCAAGGTACGAACGCCCTTCCGACAAGGATTACAAGTCAAACTTCATGTGTGTTCATATGGGGTATGTCGGTTAAGAGAATCTCCCACTGTTCCTCATGATTTATGCATGTTTATGACTATGTATATTGGCTCAATTAATGTTCAACAAAGCTTTTTTCTTATGATTATGATTACAATTGCATTATGAATATTTTGAAAACCTTGAGCCTTATATTATATTACGATATTCATGTTATAAGCTTGTTGTCCTACTCTTATCTTCTTTTGTGAGTTTTAAATATTTTAAATATCCATTTTACTTACCTTGCATACTCGGTACATTCCACGTATTGACCGCATCCATTCTATGCTGTATTGTTTCATGATACAAGACCCAATTCTCAGGCTCATCTCCATAGTTAGTCCATCTTAGAGTTAGTTACCAGCTTTGTTGGTGAGTCCTCATGTTCTGAGGGCCATATGTCTAGTCATTGATGATGTTCTTTTGTTTTCATTTTGCCGGTTAGTTGGGGTTGTTGTCCCAACAACCCATCTTATACGATAGAGGCTTTCAGACCGTATGTAGTACTCAGCTGATATGTATGTCTAGTTCTTCCCGGAGTTTCTTAGGTCTAGATGGCTACTATCGGAGATTTGTTGAAGCTTTTTCATCAATTGCAGCACCTTTGACCAAGTTGATTTATAAGAAGGTGAAGTTTCAATGGTCGGAGGCTTGTGAGAAGAGCTTCTAAGAATTGAAGACTCGACTCACTACAACATCAGGGTTGACCCTACCCGAGGGTACCGATGGTTTTGTGGTGTATTTTGACGCTTCAAGAATCGGACTCAGGTGTGTATTGATGCCGCGAGGAAAAGTGATAACATAGGCCTCTAGACTGTTGAAGGTCCATCAGAAGAATTACCCGACCCATGATCTAGAGTTGGCCGTGGTGGTATTCGCATTGAAGATATGGCGACATTACTTATATGGGGTCCATGTGGATGTGATTACGAACCACAAGAGGTTGCAATATGTGTTCACACAGAAGGACCTCAATCTACAGCAAAGGAGGTGGTTAGAGAATGTACCGAGTATGCAAGGTAAGTAAAACGGACATTAAAAGTAAGATAAGCTCATAAATAAACATAGAAGAGGGACATCATTCTTGTATCATAAACTTCATAAGAAAACATAAGGCTCAATGCCTTCAAGTCATTCATAAAACGTCCATGATCATAATCATAAGTAAACTTTATCAAAACATAAATTGAGCCAATGAAATAAACATAACAACGCATAAGACATGCGGAACAATGGGAGGACTCGTCATAACCGACACCAGCATGATAGAGCCTTTCATGATGCCCCAACTATCTCACTCAAGTGGGCCCCTAGCTTGCCAGGCGAGGGTTGTGTATTAGGCGTGATTCCACATTTGAGGGAATCATTATCAATACAATATATCATTATAAACCCATGGTGGCACGTGGTTATGAGACATCGGCGTAGCCCTTTGAACGCAGGGCTGCTTGGTGCTAGACATGGCTCCCAAAAACATGTGTATAGGCTCGTACGTGAATCAATAACATCATGCATTATGATTCATTAAATAAAATATAACATTTATCATCATTGATCCCCTTGAAAACATGCTTAGCCAAGAATCAAAGGCCCTTTTTCATCGGCCAACATCATAAATCGATAAATCATGTAATTCGTTTCATAAATTGTAAGTCTTTCTTCAACATGGGGGCATTTCCCAATACTTTAACATACTCAATTCTTTCAAAATATGCTCGTAAACATGGTAACTTGAATTCGTGCTTTTCCATCATCAATAAACTCAAAATATTGGATATTCATCATAAATCATAACTTTCATGAACCTTCATTAATGGGCATTTTAGATTTAAAAAGCTTGAAATATGATTTTAAAGAAAATAATATGAAAACTTCCCATCACTCACAAATCAATAATTAAAACTCAATTAAATCATACCTATAAAGAGAAATCACATTTTCATGCATTTGGGGTAAAACCCCATAGAACTTGAATAGGGAAAATTCATGATTTAAATTGAAATTTGGGTATGGGTGTGGAAGGATTCACCCATTCTAAACCCTATATACCTGGGAATACTTGGTTCTTAATTCCCCCTTGAAAGCCCAAGATGGAAATTTGGAGAATTTTGAGGAAGAACACTTGAATCACCTTCTACTCCCCTCTATAACTCTTGCATGCATAAATGAGGCTTAGCATGGACTAATCCCCCTTAAAAGACCATATTCCGACCTTAAACGACATAGCTTAGGCCTTAGGAGTATAGAAAATTATGAGAAGTCCCTTACTAATTGGCAGAAAATAACTGCCAAGTGACCCTAACAGGTGATTTGATGACTCGTCAGGATGGGCAAAGACTCATCGTGTCGCCCGTCAAGTGCATTGCCTCATCCTCAATTAAAATTCCCTAGGCTTGCTCACGACCCACCTCACTAGTCATTGGGACTGATCACGACTCATGGGGTCCCATCCGTTATGTGCACTGGTCAGACCTCCTATATAATTCTCAACCTCATCCCACGATTGACCTGACGACTCGTGGTAGCTGGCCATGAGTTGTTCCCACGCCCATGGGGACCTCAACTCCTCAGCCCATTCCAGCCTTCCCATGAGCCACCTGACGACTCGTGTGGTGTCCTCACGAGTCGTCTAACGAATCATCCTGCAGTGCTGAAACTTTTTCTAGATTTTCCCCGTTTGACTCCTGGGTCTGATCCTTGGGTTCCCGGGTTATAACAGTTGTACGTCTTCTAATTTACTTTATAGTTAAGCATCATTTTATAGTTTTGTTTTATTTTCCTAAGGACATGCAAAAGCTTTAAGTAAGGGTGTTGATGTGTTGTGTCTTTACGACACTCTCGATGCTTAAAATTGAGGAAAGATGTGTGGTCTTAGGTGTGTTTATAAAGATATGATACACTTTTGCTGTGTTTTCAGGGAAATCATGTATCGGAGTTTAAATCTGTGAAAGAAGTGAAAAGATTGAAGAAAATGTTGAAGTTGGAGGCTTCAGCCATACCTTGGTGGTATGAGTCGTACTATGCTTTGTGGTAAAATTAAGAGGAATTGATGTAACACCCCAAAAGGTTCCCTAGGTCAGACCCGAGGCTTACAATAGAAAACAGCAGGAAAACTATACCATAACCAACCAACAAACCTCAATACAGTTTGTTGTAAGGTCCAACTGTTTGTTGGAAGTACTCGTTGTTTCATTACTAGAGAGTAGTTAGAAATTTGCCTAGAACACACGAGGGGATTGTACAGACCGTGGATTGATTAAACTGGGCTTTATTTATGGATGTTTAAGCAGATTAAGAGAATTTCAAAGGAAGAATGGGGGAAACCAATGGACAGAACAATGGTCCATTGTTAATTACCATGTCCCGTTGGATGGGTCATTGGTTCTACTAGTTTGTTGAAAATCTCGGGCTAAATTCAAAGTCGTTCTAGGTATATGGATAGACCCGAGCTGGTGAATTTATGTAAGAAAGGTTTTAATATTGATTACTAAGTATAAAAAGTGCATTACATGCAAATTATGGTCATAAAGAATCTATAGCACAAAGTTGAGCTGAGAGCCCCTTTACCGATTGAGTGTTCGTATAAGTTCTCACAAGGTTCAACTTCAAATGACCATAGCTCTCATTTTACAAAATGTTTTTGTATGATTAGCAACTCATATTGAAGCCCTTGAAGTCTTCTTTCCAACGCATCTGACCTTGCATCAATCGGTGTTTGGAGTAGAATGTTATGAGCAGTTTAGTGTTGTAGCAGCAGGTAACAACAGACCTCAGAATGGGCCGTTGTAGCAAGGGACGAACCGTCCTGTTGGTTGTTAGAACTGCCAGTTCCAGGTATTTTTTTGGCAGTTTGGGGGTATTTTGGTAAACTCCTATACTTCTAACTCCTAAATGACATTGTTTTGGTCTTTCTTAAGGTCAGATTAAAGGGATTAGCCTAGCCTAAATCCTCACCCTCTTCAAACATCTATAAATTGATCATTCTCTCAAGAAGAAGCTAGTGCTCATCACCTCGAACTTCTCAATTCCTCTTTGATCTTCAAAACAAGTCAAGGGATCATCAACCTAGGTAGGTAGGATTATGAATGGGTATTTTCGTTCACACACATGCCCATTCTCTCTTAATTTATGAAAATCTATCAAAAATCTCATGGGATTTTAATTCAATTTTTGTGAATTTCTAATGATTTTATAATGGGTTCTTGTGATTTGTTATTTACATCATATTTCATGGATTTTGATCAGATTTTACAACTATTTTGATTATAAAATTATTGATTTCAATTTCTACTAAATTTAGCTTAATTATGTAAGATTTATGATGAATCAATTTATGATCTACTCTTCAATTGTTGATATTTACAAACCCAGCATGATTTATGGTTTGAATTATGGAATTAATCAATTATCCATCATGATTTCTTGAATTTCAAGCTATCCGCATGATCTACAAGTATGTATGAACCTTATGATTTATGACTTATGTTTTGGCCGACTCACAGGCCATGTTTCATTGCTAGTTCACGTATGTACAAGTATGATTATGATTATCATGATTTAACTAGCCAATGAATTCATGCATGTTATACTATGAGCACTATATATGTTTTGGGAGTAGTATCAAACACCGAGTAGGTTCGGGGTTCAGGTTAAGCCCCAGACCTCATAAAGTACGAGCCACCGTAGGTATGTTGGGACCTCCTTTGTGACTGTCCCCGACCCACTTTGCCATTTTCATGGTGATATCTTTCCCTTCATGGTTCTACCCTTGGCAAGGTACGAACGCCCTCCCGACTAGGTTTACAAGTCGGACTTCATGTGTGCTCACATGGGGTATGTCGGTTAAGAGAATCTCCCACTGTTCCTCATAATTTATGCATGTTTATGATTATGTATATTGGCTCAATTAATGTTTAATAAAGCTTTTTTCTTATGATTATGATTACAATTGCATTATGAATATTTTGAAAACCTTGAGCCTTATGTTATATTACGATATTCATGTTATAAGCTTGTTGTCCTACTCTTATGTTCTTTTGTGAGTTTTAAATATTTTAAATATCCGTTTTACTTACCTTGCATACTCGGTACATTCCACGTATTGACAGCATCCATTCTATGTTGTATTGTTTCATGATACACGACCCAGTTCTCAGGCTCATCTCTATAGTTAGTCCATCTCAGAGTTAGTTACCAGCTTTGTTGGTGAGTCCTCATGTTTCGAGGGCCATATGTCTAGTCATTGATGATGTTCTTTTGTTTTCGTTTTGCCGGTTAGTTGGGGTTTTTGTCCCATCAACCCATCTTACATGATAGAGGCTTTCAGACCGTATGTAGTACTCAGCTGATATGTATGTCTAGTTCTTCCCGGTTGTTATGCTATGCTATGTTATGTTTATGTTTATGCTATGTCACATGTTTAGTATTCCGGTTTAAGTGAAATGAAGTTAGATGAATGTTGATGCCATGGGTCGACTTGGAGTCTCTCGGGGATCCTTGTCTCGTTTTACGATCTAGGTCTACATTTGGGTCGTGATAATTACACAAGGCACTGGCCAAGTACAACTCTTGGTACAAGTCGTACCATCATGGTATGAGCCAAACTAAAGCAGTCGTGAAAAGCATCAGAGAAAATATTTATTGGTAGATTCAATGGTTCGAGAAGATACCACGAGTCGTACTGTTAATGTACATATCATACCCAAGGCTTGTAGAGAACTTCAGAGGATGCCAGACTTTAGAGAATTAGACAACAATAGAGACGTATGACTCGTGACAGCATTGTACGAGTCATACCAACTCCCAGGACATAACCAATTTCAAGACTGCCTAGCATTGTACGGATGGAAGGTATGACTCGTAGCTATAAGCTACGACTTATAGGATCTGGCGGCGATAGATTTGGAAGATTCCTTGTTAATTTAGGAAAGATTTCTAATTACTTGTATAAATACTTTTCTAGGTTATTTTAGTGAAAGATGGATACTTTTGAGATTCTTTTGAGTTGTATTCAGGTTTATTGAGCCGTCCAATATTCTTGGAGATCAATTACATGAAATTTCTTGAAGAATTTATTCATTGTTCTTGATTTGTTCAAAATTGAATCGTGCAATAATCAATTAGGTTCTATTTCGATCATTATTATAAGTCTCTAATTATGATTTCTTCCATGAATATTTATTCTTCTATTTCAAATATGAGAGGCTAAAACTTCCACAACTAGGGTTGTGGAAACGCTGGTAGAATAACTGACCAGGGTTTGCACATAGTGATTCTAAACCAATACTTATGCTTGTATTATCTTCTCTTCATCTTAAACTTTTCTTAATGGAGAGCAACATTAGGACTTTCCTGAATTCTTTACTTGCTTGAACCTAGAGTGGTAGAGATTAGGAAAAAAGAAACACAACAAAGTCTTGATCTTTATGATTCATCGGATAACTTGAGTTGCAATCGCATGATAGTTAAT
Source organism: Datura wrightii (assembly GCA_035772735.1). Lineage (NCBI taxonomy): Eukaryota > Viridiplantae > Streptophyta > Magnoliopsida > Solanales > Solanaceae > Datura > Datura wrightii. The sequence continues at coordinate 7,356,612 of JASDFA010000008.1, read as the reverse complement.
TTGGAATAATTAGTAATGGTTAACATGAAAACACTCAAGAGACCTAATTAGTGATTAAGTATATTCATCCAATAAGAACGAATCATTCATTTGAATACACCTATATTATCACTTCTGCAGGCTAAGTACTGGGATAGATCACTAGTGTAATCACCCAAAATTGTTATGAATCCATGGGGAACACCTCCCTAGTTAATTGCATAGATTTGATCACAACCACAATCTACTACTTTCTTACCTGATTCTTTCTTTAAAACCCCCTATTAGAAAGTAACTATATAAAAAGCATAAATACTAGCATTATTCTACATCCTGACCATATTCTCTGTGGGATCGACCCCAACCTAGTTGGGTTCTTTATTGACAACTTCCGCATCATACTTTTACAGGGGTGTGACTTGAGCATTATTAGGTTGCCTCACACTAGTAGAAAGTATGGCTCTATATGGGTAATAGTGGATATACTCACAAATTCTGCTCACTTTCTACCTATCAATATTAATTACATAGATGAAGATTATGCTAAATTATATATAAAGGAGATAGTATGACTTCATGGAGTACCAATTTCTATTATTTCAGATAGGTGTTCTCAATTTACTGCATAGTTTTGGAGATCCTTCCAAGGAGGATTAGGTACTCAAGTGAAACTCCGTATGGCATTTCATCCCCAAACTAATGATCAAGCTGAGCATACTATTCAAATGCTTGAGGATATATTATGGGCATGTGTTCTAGACTTTAAGGGAAGTTGGGATGATGATTTACCTCTTATGAGAGTTTGCATATAATAATAGCTACCATACCAATATTCTAATGGCCCCTTATGAAGTCCTATATGGGCGTAAATGTAGATCTCCAATTGGCTGGTTCAAAGTCGGAGAAGCTAAATTATTAGGACCTGATTTGGTCCATTAAGCTGAAGAAAAGATAAAGCTTAGAAAGAACAATTACTAATAGCTCAGAGCAGACAAAAGTCATATTCATATGTGCGACTCCAGGAGTTAGATTTTAATATAGATGATTGGGTGTTTTTGAAAGTTTCCCCAATGAAGGGTTTTATAAGATGTGGTAAGAAAAATAAGCTTAGTCCAAGATATGTTGGGTCATATAGAATCATTTGAAGAACAGGCCAAGTAGCATATGAGTTACAGTTGCCTTCACAATTAGAGGCAGTTCACCTAGTCTTTCACGTGTCAATTTTATGGAGATGCATAGTAGATACCTCTCATATTACCCCGGTAGAAGATGTGCAGATTACAAAAGATTTATCTTATAAAGAGATTCCTATTGTTATCCTTGACCACCAAATTTGAAAGATGAGGACTAAAGAGATAGACTCCATGAAAGTACTTTGGAGGAATAATAATATGAAAGAAATAACACGGGAAACTAAAGAAGAAATGAAATCTAAACATCCTCACTTGTTGCCAAACTAAAAAGATATAGAAACTTGGAAGAACAAGACCAGAAGTTCAACGGAGTAAAGTAAGTCAACTTGTTCAGTTTTGACATTTCATATGAAAATGTGATATAATTATTTTGGTTGTTAAGTTATCTGGATATTGTTGCATCTCATTGTGAGGCATATAGTTTGGATTTTACGGAGTTTTAGGCTTTTGGATAGTCCAAACTACAGAGGAAACTCTGCTTAAATTTTAAGAAATCCCAGCAATAAAAGTCATATACCTAGTGTCCTCATTCGAGGTCAAATGATCCTAAGGGGGGGAAGGGTGTAACACCTTATACCTTTTAACACATATACGACTAAGTTAATATCGATAAAGGCACTTAGGCTCAAGATAATGAGGTGATCTTTGGGATAAGATTTGAAATGGACAAATGTAAATAAGTGTTAATTTGAAGTATAAGTATGAAGATTTGGAGAAGTGGATAAAACAAGTGAGGTTCTTGCTTGACCTATTCTCGCTAATAGGTGACAAGTAGGTGCATAACGTACTTACGCTAAATGAACTATGCTATGGAGACCAAATTGGAAAAACAAGTACACATTCTATTGGGCCTAGTATTTTCTTAAATGGATCTTAAAGTTGGCCCAAAAAGTGACACCAAAAGATGTTCCAAAATGAACACAAAGGCAGCCACAATTGTTGACCTAATTATGGCCCAAAATAGAGTCAAATTACAGCCACAAAATCAACTAATTGGAGGCCCAAATGGAGGTATAATTTCGCCCAAAACCCATGAACCATTGTAGCTCAAATTAAGGTCCAAAAATTGGTCAAAAATGTTTGCCATAAGGGTCCCGTATAATTCCCAAATGATTGAACAATTTTAGTATAACACCCCGTATAATTTAAGCGATAAACTCGTACTTTCGAGCTATGCCCAAGAGTGTTTACTGTCAAAAGAAGGATGTGTTATGAGGTACTCATATTACTCAATTATCATACAGTAGGGTTTGAAATCGAGTAAGTTGAAAAATGAAAATCAGCAAAAGTTATTGTAAATTACTTTTAGAAATTCTTTGAAATTTGGGTCATATGTCTTGGAACTTTTAACTCAATATATAAAGAGTTCGGAGGCCTAATACCCATAAAATTTAAAGTCTATAAGTCTAGTTTCCAACGCACAAAATGGTTCACAATACGACTTCAGAACAGAGATATATTTGCGTCTTCGTGAGACTGCACAAGCAGGCACGTGGAGGTGGGCCCCATGTCGGCGGGAAAATATCTTCATGACTTGGATGTGATTTTTTTCATTCCAAACAGTTCATAAAACTTCAGATCATCTCTTCCATGGTTCCCCTAGGGTTACAATGTTCACTATAGGTGATTCCACCATCCAAACTCTCCCAAAATCAAGGTAGAAATTGGGGTTCTCGCGAAGAACAACTAGCACATGCTTGTTTCACCGATTTCGGCTTTGTTTGCGAGTTCTTCAAAGGGTAAGATTATAGAGAAGGCTGTTTATGAATTGTTTCATCTTTTATATTGCAATGTAACGATTCCTAATCCTCCCTCCATCATGAATTCGAAGGTTATATGCTATATATCAAAACGGCTATCGATATTGTAAATTCTTTTTGATTGTTGTATTGTGGACTGTTTTAGGTGGATTTCGAGTTGTATAAAGTGGTGATTATTTTTATGAAGTATATAATTCAAGGATTGGTTTAGAATAGTTGAGCTATCCTATCTCTTACAAGGTATGTTAAGGCGAAAAAGTTTTCGGCAAGTTTCCTTCGTCGTTTAGTTGATACGATTTGTTCTTATTCGCCATAGTACTCGAATCCATAATAGTTGTTGATTAATTTGTCTAATGGAATTATATATATGTGAATATGTGAGTTTCTATTTTAGGTATTTGTCTTGATTAGCAGCTGCATCCCATTAAAAGTGACACAAAAATCTTCTCGTCTAAATCGTCGTCGCTTAGTTCGCTATTGATAGTTTGTTGTTTCGATGATTCCTTAAGGTCTTTGTGATTAGATTATTTGAATTTCAACTTGATTATGGCATCATAATTATTAGTTTGTCATAGAAGCTATGTGAATTCAGCACTTATAATTATTTAGCTAGCCTACAGGCCTTTGGCATATCTTGACGCCTATAGAGCGAAAGAAATAGAATTGTAGTTTTACCTTCAGCTAAATGGCATCGTGGCTGCCTATTGAGTTGTGGTGGTGAGATGCTAGGTGTTCCACCTATTTATTAGAGACCTTATACTTCGATATGACATACAGATGGTTGTGTAGGTCGCTTAGAAAGCCACCTTACTTGTTGATAAATTTGAAAACTATTTGATGCCTATATTGACTATCTTGTCAGTTGTTAGTATTAGGGGCTAAGTATTTGATCCATATACATACAGATGTCCACTGAAATATTGCCTAAAAAGGCTATTGACAGGCGTACCTTGCCTATGGGGCAACACTTTGCTTATAAGAGCTATAAAATATCTAGAAGAACCATATCGAAGCCCGTAGAGCCACGTTTAAGTTTACTTACTCATGGACTTCCTTTATGCTTATGTTGGCATCATTGGCCCTCAATAGAACCTTATGTGCTCGGGGTACAGTTACAGGATCCCAGAAGGCTCAGATATAGATATAGGAGCCTATAAGGCTTAGATACAGCTACGACAGCCGAGAAGTCTTTAGATGCAGACATATGAGCCAAGTGTGCTCAAGATACAGTTACAGCTTGCCTATGGGGCTATAGTGTGATGAATACGGATATGTAGATTGAGTTGTACTTGCCAGGGCTTATAGGGGCTCACCTATTGCTTATTATTTGTACCTTCCAGACTTATGGGTGCCAAGTTAGGTTCTTGTTTGACTTTTTCCTGTTTAGTTCCTATATAATTTAATAACATCTTTCAGGTTATTCTCTTATTCTCTTAGTTGTTTACATTCAGTTCACATTATCAATTTAGTTTCAGCTTATTGTTATTGCCTTACATACTCGGTACATTATTGTACTAACGCCCTAGCTTGGGGTGCTGCACTCTTGCCTGCAGGTTTTGACAGAAAAGTTTAGGGACCTCCTCAATAGCAGTTCAGGCTCAACACATTGGTTAGCTCCTCTCTTCCAATGTTTCCATACTTTAGAGGTTTCCCAGTCTTTTACTGTATAGTTCTTTTTTGGGTATGTTGGGGCCCTATCCCAACCAAGTGTGTACCCTTAGAGGCTTGCAAATAGTGGGATTGTATAGATGTACGTTGTTGTCTATGCTAGCTTTGTTATTTTTACTGAGCAGCTTAACAGCCTTAATGACCCTTGTATATATGCCTACCTTCCTCTATACTTGATTTAGATAATATGGTTGTCTTGTTGGCCCACATAGGATGTTATTAATATTGTGAACTATTGGGTCAGCTGAATATTTGTACATGTATTTATATTGCAACCTTGTTGGCCAAGGGCTTCTTTAAGCTGAGATATACTTGATTGTTTTCTTGATTATGTGCTGCTAATGTGCACCAGTGGTGTATATGTCCAACTAGGTCAGCTCAGGGTCCAGTGTGGCATCAGTTGCTAGTTATGCCTCCTAGGGTGGGGTGTAAAAAACATGGTCAGAGCAACGTCATATCCTAGGGAACTTGCAAGTGGTGTCTAGTAGAGTCTTGCTTATAAATGTATGGTGCACTACTTTTATAAGCAAGAAGCTTTGAGGCATGATAGTATGGTTACCCTTTTTCTGCTCAAATCGTGTTATAGAGTTAGGTTGTATTGGGTTGAGTCCCTAAGTTCATATTGTTATGTTTGTCTATAGAGATACCTGATGCAAGATAGACTGCAACCGGCCCAGAGCTTGATATAGCAGCAGGAGAGGGTATTAGCAGGGTCCTACAGTCGAAGATGGCCTAACCAGGGATCGAAAGGGAGACATCTTCTCGATCTCCCCAGCATTCCCCATAACAATAGGAACCTACCAGGACTACAGATATGCCAACAACACATCTAGTATTTCCTACACCCTCAGACTAGGATGTCAGGAGTGCAGTATATATGTTGGCCTAGATGATTGCTGCTCAGCGTCAGCCAATGGCACTAGTTGTTGCCGGGCTCATTGAGGGACTTGGAAGATTGAGGGTTCATGAGTTTCTTGCCTTGAGCCTTCCATAGTTTATGGGACAGACCGAAGGGAGGATCCTCAGAACTTTTTAGATCAGTTATAGAAGATATTCAGAGTTATGCATGGTTCATGCACAAAATCAGTTGAGCTAGCGGTGTTCCGACTGTGGGATATAGCAGTTTTGTGGTAAGCGAGTTGGGAGAGGTCCAAAGGCGGGGATGCACCTCCACCTACTTGGCTCAGTTTCTCTGAGGCCTTCATAGATCATTACTTTCCTCGAGAGTTCTGATAGGCTAGAGAAGAATAGTTCTTACATATGGAGTAGGGCAAGATGAGTTTCCGAGAGTATGCACTGAGATTTGACTCCTTGGCAAGATATGCACCAACCTTTGTCGTCACTATGCCATCCAGGGTACATTGATTCATAGCAGGGATTGATCTAGAGTATGTTGAGTCTTGTACTATAGAGGTGCTATGAGAGGACATGGATATATCACGGATTCAGGCCTTTTCCCAGAATATAGAAGAGGTCAGACAGCAATAACGTATAGCCGAGAGGGTAGATAGAGGGCAGCACAGAAGGTCTAGACCAGCTGATTTACATGCAGAGTCCCAGGGTGGACCCAGACCTCAATTTTAGGTAGGCCATATAGGCGTTCACCCCAGCAACAGCAAGGTAGCGGGTCAGATCACCACCGACAGTCTGGTCCACGTGAGAGTTCACGAGCATTAGGCTCGCAGTAGTAAAGAGGCTCAGACCAAACGAGTCCAGCCCCACCGCATTGTGCTACATGTGGTAGGAGGCATTTTAGGAGATGCAGAGATGGTTCCATAACTTGCTATTCTTATGGATAGGAGGGTCACATGACGAGGGATTGCCCAACTAGAGATTAGGGTGATAGGGGTCAGCAGACTAGATCATCAGCAAGGTCATATCTGCCAGCTCCTTCTATAGGGCATGGGCCCCAGACTTAGCGGGCAGAGGTAGAGGCCAAATAGGAGCATCCAGTTTTGGTAGTGGTTAGAACCGTACTTATGCACTAGCAGGGCGACAAGACTCTGAGTAATCGCCAAATGTTGTTATAGGTACACTAAGTATTTGTTCCCACTTGGTATATGCTTTGGTAGATCCATTCTCCACTCTGTCTTATGTTACTCTGCTAGTAACAGGGAAATTTTATATAGTACTAGAATTGCTACGATAACCATTTCTGTGTGTACACCAATTGGTGAATATATGACCGTTAGGAGAGTTTAACAAGGTTGTACGGTTGAAATTGTTGACAACCAGACCTTTGTAGACTTGATAGAGTTGAAGATGAATGATTTTGATGTAATTATGGGCATGAATTGGCTAGCATCATGTTATGCCAGTGTTGAGTGCTAGACAAAGATTGTTAGATTCCATTTCCCTGAAGAAGCAATTCGGGGATGGAAGGGCACTGTAGCTGCGCCTAAATGTAGGTTCATATCTTTTCTCCGAGCAAGGAGGATAATTGCAAAGGGTTGTATCTATCATATTGTCAGAGTTGGAGATGTGCAGGCAATATCCTCGACTCTTCAGTCTATTCTGATGGTTAGTAAATTCCCAAATGTATTTCCAGATGGGCTCCCAGGTGTTCCCCCAGAAAGGGAAATCAAATTTTCCATTGATATGCTACCAGATACATTGCCTATATCTATTCCCCCTTATAGAATGGCTCCTACTTAGCTAAAAGAGTTGAAGGATCAACTGAACGAATTGCTTGATAAAGGCTGTATCAGGCCTACTACTTCGCCTTGGGACATGTCAGTCTTGTTTTTGAGAAAGAAAGACAACTCCCTATGAATGTGTGTAGATTACCTGCAGCTAAATAGAGTCACTATTAACAAAAAATATCTCCTTTTGAGTATAGATAACTTTTTTGATCAGCTGCAAGGTGCAAAATATTTTTCAAACATTGATTTGAGATCAGGGTATCATCAGGTACGAGTTAGGGAGAATGACATTTCGAAAATAGCTTTTACAACTAGATATGGCCACTTTGAGTTCTTGGTGATGTCTTTCAGATTGACAAATGCCCAACAATGTTTATGGACCTAATGAAAGTATATTAAGACCATTCTTAAATCTGTTTTTGATAGTATTTATTGATGATATCCTTGCACATTCATGTTCAGAGGCTGATCATCGAGATCACCTACGGGCAACACTCCAGGTACTTAGAGATCATGAGTTATACGCCAATTTCTCTAAATGCAAGTTCTGGTTGAATTATGTGGCTTTCTTGGGCCATATTATGTCAAACGCAGGCATCCAGGTGGATTCACAAAAAATAGATGTCGTGAAGAATTAGCCTAGACCCACAACTCCAACCGAAGTTTGCAGCTTTCCGGGGTTATCTGGGTATTACAGAAGATTTGTGGAAGGATTCTCTACCCTATCAGCACCATTGACAAGGCTAACTCAGAAGGAAGCTAAGTTCCAGTGACCGAGGCATGTGAGTAGAGTTTTTAGGGATTGAAAGACAGACTAACATCTGCACCAGTATTAGCCTTACCAGAAGGCTCAGAGGGCTATGTTGTATATTGTGATGCTTCAGGCATTAGGTTAAGGTGTGTTCTAATGCAACATGGTAAGGTGATTACCTATGCTTCACGGCAATTGAGAAAGCATGAGAAAAATTACCCAACCCATGATTTAGAGTTGGGTGCAATTGTGCATGAATTGAAGATCTAGAAACATTATTTATATGGTATTTATGTCGACATCTTTACAAATCACACGAGTCTCAAGTATATCTTTAAACAAATAGAGTTGAACCTACGATAGTGTCATTGGCTTGAGTTGCTGAAAGACTATGACATAGATATCTTGTGCACCTAGGGAATGCTAATATTGTAGCAAATTCCCTTAGTCACAGATCTATCAGCAGCTTATCATATCTGAGCCAAGAAAAAAAAAGAATTGGCTCGAGAACTGCACTAGTTGGCCAATGTTGGGGTCTGATTGATGGACTCAAATGATAGCAGGGTTGTGATTCAGAATACTGTTATGTCATCTCTAGTTGTGGAGGTGAAAGAGCGACAATACAAAGATCCTAGTCTGGTACATCTCAAAGGCAAGGCTTAGCAAGAAGAGTCATTGGCCTTTGAGATAATAGAAGATGGAGTCTTAAGATTTAAAGGTCAACTCTTCATTCTAAATATTGCACGGCTTTGCCAACACATCATGGCAGAGGTACCCTCTATTCTCTTCACCCGGGTTCGACAAAGATGTACCATGATATAAAAGAAATCTATTGGTGGCATGAGATGAAGAAATATATTGCTGAGTTCGTAGCATAATGTCCCATTTCCTAGCAGGTAAAAGATGAACATTAGAAGCCCAACAAATTAACACAGGAGATAGATGTGCCTGTGTGGAAATAGGAAGCAATCAACATGGATATTATTACAGGTTTACCCCGTACCAGTCATAAATTCGACTCTATTTGGGTCATTGTGCATAGGCTGAGAAAATCATCCCATTTCATGGCAATTAGGACTACGTTTATAGCTGAAGATTATGCGGAGTTGTATATTAGAGAGATAGTTAGACTACATGATGTCCCAATATCTATTATTTCTGACAGAGGGACACAATTTACAGCTAATTTCTGGAACTCATTCCAGAAGGGTTTAGGAACATAGGTTAATCTGGGTACAACTTTTCATTCCTAGGCAGATAGCCAGGCTGCGCACACAATTCAGACACTTGAGGATATATTACGGGCATGCGTGCTAGACTTCAAGGGAATTTGAGATGATCAACTACCTCTTATTGAGTTTGTATATAATAACAATTACCATTCTAGCATTAATATGGCACCTTATAAGGCCTTGTATGGGGAGAAATGTAGATCCCCTGTTAGATGGTTTGGGGTAGATGAATAGGACCGATTGGACCTGACTTGATACATCAGCCTGAAGAAAAAGTTAAGCTTATTATAGAGAGATTGTTAACAACTTAAATTCATCAAAAATCTTATTCTGATGTACGACGTAGAGATTTAGAGTTCTATGTTGATGACTGGGTATTCCTTATACTTTTTCTTATGAAGGGCGTTATGAGATTTGGAAGGAAGGGCAAGCTTAGCCCAAGATTCATTGGGCCATACCAAATCCTTAAGAACATAGGCCGAGTTGCGTATGAGCTAGAGTTTCCTCCAGGGATAGAATCTATTCAATCAGTTTTCCATGGAATGATGCTATGAAAGTGCATACAAGATCCTTCTCGGGTTGTCCTAGTTGCCGATGTTCAGATCATAGAATAGTTTTCCTAAGAAGAAACTCCAGTTGCCATATTAGATCATTAGGTCCATAGATTGAGGACAAAAGATGTGGCTTCCGTTAAAGTCCTCTGGTGAAACAAGAATGTGGAAAAAGTTACCTGGGAAGTTGAGGATGACATAAGATCCAGATATCCTCACTTGTTTCAGACCCCAAGGTGATGGCATATAAATTCATATTATTACAATTCAGGTGAGATATCTATTCAGACTTTATATTTTTCCTTATTATTATTTTTGTATTTTGTGGACATTATTGCTACATGGCTATGCTATTTAGGTATATGTCTCGTTTTGTGAGACTTGTATGTTGGAATTTTCTATGTTTCAGGTTTTCAGATAGTCCATATTACAGGGGAGACTCTACTAAATTTTTTTCGGCTACTCCTATAATCTTGAATTCGTGAATCTAAGTGACATTTGAGGATGAATGTTCCTAATGGGGGAAGGATGTAACTCCCTGTATAATTTAAGCGACAAACTCGTACTTTCGAGCTATGGACAAGAGTTATTAGTACCAAAAGAAGGATGTGTTATGAGGCATTCATATTACTCAATGACTTACATTAAGGTTTGAAGTCTAGGAAGTTGTAAAATGAAAATCGGCAAATTATCGCAAGTTACATTTAGAAATTCTTTGAAATTTGGGTCAAATGTCTTGGGGCTTTTCTCCTGATCTATAAAGAGATAATAAGGCTTACTAACATCAAATGGAAGGTCTATGAGTTTAGTTTCTAAATCACAAAACGGTTCACTAATACAACTTTAGAATAGAGAGATATTCACATTTTTGTGAGACTGCACAAGCAGGCATGTGGAGGTGGGCCTCATGTTGGCGGGAATATATCTTCACGACTTGGATGTGATTTTTTTCATTCCAAACAGTTCCAAGAACTTCAAATCATATCTTCCATGGTTCCCCTAGGGTAACAAGGTTCACTATAGGTGATTCCACCATCCAAACGCTCCCAAAATTGAGGTAGAAGTTGGGGTTGTCGTGAAGAACAACTAGCACACCTTTGTTTCATTGATTTTGGCTTTGTTTGCGAGGTCTTCGAAGGGGAAAAAGGCTTTTCATGACTTGTTTTATCTTGTATATTGTAATATAAGGATTTATAACTCTCCCTCCATTATTAATTCAAAGGTTATATGCCATATATTGAAACGGCTACCAATGTTGTAAATTCTTTCCGTTTGTTATGTTGTGGACTGTTTTAGGTGGCTTTGGAGTTGTATAAGATGGTGATTATTGTTCTATATTGTAATTCAAGGATTGGTTAAGAATAGTTGAGCTATCAGATCTCTTACAAGGTATGCTAAGGCAAAAAAGTTTTCGGTAAGTTTCCTTCGTCATTCAGTTGATACGACTTCTTATTCACCATAGTACTCGAATTTATAATAGTTGTTCATTAAGTTGGATACTGTAATTAAAAATATGTGTATATGTGAGCTTCTCTTGTCAGGATTTTTCTTGATTAGTGTCACGACCCGAACATAGGCCCAGACCGATACATGGGATAAAAAACCCCGAAAGGCTCCAAGTCGACCCATGGCATTAACATGAAATCTAAACTCAACATAATAATGTGGAAGTATAATATATAAATAGAGAAAGTCTAAAAATATGATAACATCGAATATCTGAATACATAACAGTGATCTGAAACTGAGAACATACTATGTCTTATAAGTCTCTACATACTGACGCGTTGATGGGACAAGACCCCAACTACCTCACTAAAGATTGAAACTGAAAATAATGAATACAACTGAAAATGTTCCTCGAAGAATGAGGACTCACCAACTCTGGCTGAGAGAACCTGAATATCCGAGCCTGTATCATGAAACAATACAACATAGAGTTTGCAATCAGTATGTGGAATGTACCGAGAATGCAAGGTAAGTAAAACTGCTAAATAAGTAAAAATCAGATATCATGCATATCATAAAACATTTCATCATAAGATTCTAAGAGTAGGGATTGCATGCTATTATCTGAAAACATGGTTTAAGCATAACTAAATATCATAACTAAATTGAATGACCCAAAGTTGAAACTGATTATTCATAAGTAAAACTGAACATTGGGTCAAACCTGCTAAAAACATAATATCATGACTGATGAACATGCATAACTGAAATCATGAGGAATAATGGGAGACTCTTCATATAACTGTCATTACCCCGATAGAGCTTACGTGGACCCAGCTATTACACTCAAGTGGACAGAGCCGTCCAAAGCCTTTCCAGGGATAAGAACGCTATCATGATATCGATATCAAGCTGAAGGTACCTTGGGGGCAGGGAAAGCTCACAAGGGAGGTCCCAAATAATCTGTTTATACCTAGGAACATAGTTCTGAGGCACAAGGTTGACTGACCCTTAGCCTACTCGGTGCTTGACACTACTCCTAAAAACATGCATATGCTCTCCATCGTTTTTCAACGACGCTGAACCATCGTCTTGCGACGAAGCTGAATCATAATAATACATGCATAATCTAAAAATATAACATGAGAAGCCTTAGCTAAAACCATGCCACAAGCTGAAAATAGTGAGAATCTAGACTCCAAAATCCATGTGGTAAGCTAATAACATGAAATCATGACACATACTTGATCATATGGGCTTGCCCAAAGTTAAAAATACTTGAAATAGACTTTGATAGTCAAAATTATGAATATAGACATGGGTAATTCAAAATCATACTTTTATCATATACATCTCATCATGCTTGAAAACATATATTATAATCTCAACATTTCATGAACTAGACCTCAATATGATGAGTCAACTAATTACTACCTGCTATCTATTTACATGTGTCCACACGAGGCAGATTTAATTTTACACGGATCTATTTAAAAGATGTCTTCATCTCTAACCGCGTTGTACTTTTTTCAAGGTACTTAGTAGGGATTATTCCTTCAATAATGCAGTTTTGATCTGCACCTGTGTCTAATAATGCAATTTTTTGAATAGTATAATTTTTATTTATAACCAATCTGATAGGTATATGCCAGCTAGCCTACAAGAATTCATAGAACAAGAAGTCTGTTCAGAATTTCCTAATGCCTTTTGGGATAGGAAACGCCATATTATTGAGTACCATATATTGAGGGATTCAATGAGAAGAATATCCCTACTAGGGCAAGACCTATTCAAATGAATCAGGAGTTAATGGAATATTCTAAAAAAGAAATCAATGATTTACTTGATAAAAAGATTATTAGACCCTCAAAATCACCATGGAGTTGTTCAGCATTCTATGTCAATAATAGTGCGGAAAAAGAAAGAGGAGCCCCAAGGCTAGTCATTAATTATAAGCCCCTTAACAAAGTTTTAAAATGGATCAGGTATCCAATACCCAATAAAAGAGATCTTCTTAAAAGAACTTATAAAGCTAACATTTATAGTAAGTTCGATATGAAATCCGGATTTTGGCAAATACAGATAGCAGAAAAAGATAAATATGAAACAGCTTTTAATGTACCTTTCGGACAATATGAATGGAATGTAATGCCATTCGGATTAAAAAATGCACCGTCTGAATTTCAGAATATAAAGAATAACATATTTAATCCACATAGTCATATTTCTATAGTCTACATAGATGATGTTTTAATATACTCGGAAGATATTGATCAACACTTCAAACATATCCAGACCTTTTTAAAAGTTGTTAAGCAAAACGGATTAGTAGTAAGCGCTAAAAAAATTAAGTTGTTCCAGACTGCTATTAGATTCCTTGGTCATGACTTATATCAAGGAACCTATAAACCCATTTGTAGAGCCATAGAGTTCTCATCAAAATTTCCAGATGAATTAATTGATAAAACTCAGCTTCAGAGATTCTTAGGAAGTCTCACTTATGTTGCAGATTTTATTCCAAATATTAGATAGGTTTGTAAGCCTCTTTATCAGCGTCTTAAGAAGGATCCAGTCCCATGAGGATTAGAACAAACAGAGACAGTCCAAAAAATAAAATTAATAGTTCAAAAACTCCCATGCCTAGGAATACCACATCCAGGGGCATTCATGATAGTAGAAACTGATGCCTCAGACATAGGATATGGAGGCATCCTTAAACAAAAAATCTCCCTAGAAAACTCCGAGCAAATAGTAAGATTCACTTCAGGAATCTGGAATAATACTCAGAAAAACTACAGCACCAATAAAAAGGAAATTCTGGCTATAGTGCTATGTATCACAAAATTTCAAGACGACCTAATAAATAAAGAATTTTTACTAAGAGTAGACTGCAAAGCAGCCAAAGATGTTTTACAAAAAGATGTAAAAAATCTAGTTTCTAAACAAATATTTGCTAGATGGCAGACTTTGTTATCCAGCTTTGATTTTCAAATCGAGTTCATACAAGGAGAAAATAATTCTCTCCCATATTTTTTGACTAGGGAATTTCTACAGGGAACTAAATGAGACCCGGAACACCAGGTACAAGGCCCTTGAGGCCTCCATTTCAGCCTTTTAAACCAGAGGAAATAATGAAAAGACCCTTCAAAGAGGAGGAAAAACCAAAACCAGAAAATAAATATTCAGTTTTGGCAAAATTCCCATCTTTGCCAAAAGCTACTATTCCGTCCCCATTAAAGGAACCCATAACCAGTCAGACCAGATTACAACCATTAAAGTCAATTTTTAAAGGAGACTCTTCATCAGGAGACAAAACTATCTCTATCCAAACCAAGGACAGCTATGAAATGAAGCCACCAGAGACATACTCTCAGGCAGTTCTGCCAGCAACTCCGGAAAAGAAAATGGAGAAAAATATTCCAAATAAACAGCAATTTGAGCTAACAGTTTTACAGGTACTGGCGATCATGGCCCTCGATAAAAAATATGAAGGTTTTGGAGTACCCAAGTTACTAAAACCCTGCTACACAAATTGGAATTATGTGGAGACAGATGATCCCCTTAAAACCCGAAGGTATTATGAGTTCATTTTAACAGACACCGATTCAGTAAAAATTAAGCATAAATTATAATGTCCGGATAATCCTGATAGTATTCAATACTCGAAGTTCACAATTAAAAGAATTTTAAGTCTGTTTGAATGGTTTGTAGATCATCTGCATACACCCATTCCCCTATCAAGAACCCATAGACCCCAAACATACAACTGGTATGATTATAAAGCGGCCTGGTATAATTTTATGTATCTAAGGCCCAACACTCACTCTTGGTTTGTCAAGTATTCAGAAGAAATGAAAAGCGCGATCATTCCCAGATGGTTTTACGAATGGTGGAACCAATTCGGAGGAAATAAATAGGTATTGTCAAAACATTTTCAAACACAGTTTGAAAAATTTCAGGTAGAGCAGAATATTTCTACCTTACCAGAAAATATTAAATTGTGTAAGTTTTTTATTGCAAAAAGAATTTCATATATTATCAGCTGGTCCTTTGATATTCATGAAATTGAAAGGATTAAATATCTGAGTAAGACCATCAAAATCAAAGGCTGGGCACCAACACCCCAAGAAGATAAGGAAACTTCAAGTTCTTCATTACGACAAGATTCCCAACTGTCCAAGGAAGAATTAAAAAGAAGGCTCCAGCAGGCCTTGTCAAATTTGGAAAAAGATACCCAACAAAAACAGATAATGGAATTATTAGATACTGCATCCTCTCATACAAGTGAACCAAGAAATGGAGACATGCTAGATCCGCAAGGTATAGCTCAAGCTTATCTTCTCAACAAAAGTAGGCGGCCAGACTATCCTTTTAGGAAAATAAAAAGCAGTGGACCCCTCAGGAATCCACCCAAAAAACAGTGCGGCAAAAAGACAAGCCACATCAGGACAAAATGGAATCTCTACAGACTCTCATGCAGATGAAGATGAATCTTCATCAAATTCCAAGGTCACATCAGGACAAATATCAAATTTCAAGGAAATCAAGTTTCAAAAAGATGAAGACATCTTTTAAATAGATCAGTGTAAAATTAAATCTGCCACGTGTGGACACATGTAAATAGATAGCAGGTAGTAATTAGTTGACTCATCATATTGAGGTCTATTTAAAACCTTCACCTTGTATTAAGAGGGGCATTCGGAAAACACTACACTCACTTCCAAATTGCCCAAACCTCTCTATGTTCTCTAGTTTTCCTTCTTATCAATAAACAGCTCTTTGTAAGTATCTTTTCTTCTACTTTATTACTACTTGCAGTATTTTATTTTATTTAGCTCGTGCCTTTGTAATTAACTTCCAAGTTATTTTCTACGATCCGTTAAATGGTATCAGAGCCATGTTCGCCGCGAGGAGTATGAGTTTGAGTGACTAAATCTTCATACTATCCTAGAGCTAGTCGAGATTATGTTGCTCTTAAGCGGTTATTTCTGTGTCTAGTTTTGCTGATACTCTTACTCTATTTTCTTAGTTTTATTCCTTAAGTTGGGTATCCATTTAATCACGGTCTAGACGTTGGCAAGCCTGTATTCTCCGTTGGATTAGCTCTAAAGTTTTGATACTAGAGCCGGACCTGGATGGTGTTCCCGTCACCAGACCTAAAGGAATAAGATAAAAGAAATTAGATAAGATAACCAGTAAATACTTCACAAAGAAATAACTATTAAGGAGTAACATCTAAAGTAGATATTGGCCCCAGGATAGTACTAACATTTCCCCGAATACTTTGTATTATATTAAAATTTATGCTTACGCATCCATTTACAGAACAAATAAAATACTACAATAGGAGAAAATGGATATGTTTAAAATATCAAAGTAACTATAAAAAGAAAAGAACAGAAATATTAAAGAACTTAGACTATTATAAAAAACTAATACCTTCAGATACTCTGGATAATTATTCTAGAAAAATAACTAGAAAATCAATTCTTGACAATCTAATAAGGTTATATAATGAATTATGTTTTGTTAGTCATAATTTGTCTATACAAAGAAGACAATTAGATAATATATTAATTATTCAATTAAAACTATCTGCACATTTTTAATGGATACCTCTGAAAATCAGAACATAATAAATAGTATTAATATTTCTGCCACAACTTCTAAAATAGCTAAGATAGAGAGCATTTTACAAAATTGGAATATCCCATAGGAACGTTTTGAAAAGGTATATAAGACTGAACACTTTAATTTTATTAAAAATTATAATAATAAAACCTCTGAATCTACGGTCGCTATTAATAAATCTATTGAGACTATTAAACTATTAGCAGCTGAAGACATTAACAGATATAGGAAAAACTATAAGTTTCTCCACATAGGACTTGTCCAGGTCGCGGTTAAACCGTTGTATCGATTAGGCTTAGACGTGCCTATATGTCTTCTATTAAGAGACAATAGGCTAATAAACTTTGATGATTCATTATTAGCAGTATTACAAAGTAACCTAGCTAATGGCCCGGTATATTTTAACTGTTATCCCAATTTTTCTATAGATATTAATGATCAAAATGTTATGGATACCGTAACATTAAATGTTAAAACAAAAAACATGAATAGCAAAGAAAATACAAGAGAAATAGCCATAATATACAGGGTATATTACAGGCTAATGAAAACTACCCTTGCTCCAAAAGAAAAAATAGTAAGTAATAAAGGGTTTACCATGCTTATGGAAGCCAATCACAACCACAACAATATTTTCATCCCAAAAATGATAAAATGGGATGATGTGCTAGTAAAGGATAATTGGCATTTTGACTCCATAAGGGAGCCAGAAATTGAGGAAGAAAATTCAACCATTGAGCAGGTAATACAATTTCCGTATGGATCTATAGATTTAAAATTTCTAAGATCCCAATCCTTAAGTCATGCTTCTTCAAGTAAAAGAATGTCCTTTTCGAGACCTTCATTTTCAAAAACGCCAGAAGAAAAGGAGGTAACACTTGAAGACGTAGAGAAAAAACTAAAGGGAGTAGATTTCTCTGAAACAATTCTTAAGGTTGAATATAAACCTAGAATTACCAAAAGAACAAGTCCCACAGCTAGTGAGATGCTAGAAGTAAGAGACTCTTTATGCATGATTAGATCTGATGAGGAGTTCGAACCAGACTTTGAATATTTAGATAAACTCTGGTTAGATCCAGAAAATAACATAAAAAGGCAATGGTATGCAGAAAAATATTCACTAAAGGAAAGATTATCCTTTAGAAAAAAATGGTGCGCCGATATGAAAAGGATGAGATGCAATATAGAGTTCTTTAAATGGTTTGAGTACACAGGGAAATTGGATGATCAAAAGGAATCATTGAGCACGATTGTTAATAAATGGCATACCAAAACTAAGGTGGTTGAATCTATAATTCCCCCACTAGAGGAAACTAGTTTACCAATAGATGGTAGAATTGTCACAGCTACACCTTTTAAAATTGATATAGTAGACACCCAAGGTGATCCTAAGAATAAAGATATAAATAGATTAATTCAACAAAACAATTACACTAATCAATTATTATATGTAGTCTCTAATTAGATCCTTAAGACTGATAATAAATCAATTTTCAAGGATAAACCTAGCCCTTCCTATAATAATAAAAAATTGGAAACCCATCCAATATTTAAATTACCAGAATTTTCCAAAGATAAATTCCCCAAATTTCAAGAAAAGTTTGAAATCACAGATGATCTTATGGAAAAGATTAATGAAAAGTTAAAGGCTGAATTAAAATTAAAAAATGAATTAAAATTAAAAAATGAATTAAAATTAAAGGATGAATTAAAATTAAAAGATGATAAGGTCATAAGAACAATATCCGAAAAGTCTGATAACGACATTAATAAGTTAAGCTCTAAATATTCCATCAAAAAGAATTATTATAATAAACCCTCATTCCCGGATATGCAGTATGAAGAAAATGAATTTTTATCTCATACTTCACACTCTGGAAATGAAATTGTTGAATGGAATATTGATGGACTTGCAGAACATTAGATATACAACAAGTTACATGAAATGGGAATGGCCATTACGACCTATAAAATGAAAAATTGCACGGATAAACAAGTTGCCACTCTAATTATATCTGGATTTACAGGGACATTAAAATATTGGTGGGATAATTATCTCACTGAAGATAATAGAAATAGTGTAACAAATGCTACAACCATCACTCAAGTTATTAAGACTAAATCTACAGGACAAACTTTTGGCAATCTATGCGGAGAAGACGCCACCGCTATCTTAATTTATAGTATAGCAAAACATTTTATAGGAGAACCTCAACTTTTTCAAGATAGGAGTTTAGAAATACTATCCAACCTATCTTGCCCAAAGTTAGATGATTTTAGATGGTATAAGGATGTATTCCTCAACAAGGTTATGGTCAGAGAAGACTGTAGTCATGATTATTGAAAAGAAAAATTTATAAGTGGTTTACCAACATTATTCGCTGAAAAGGTTAGAATAAAATTAAAAGATAGATTTGATGGAAAAATTCCTTATAGCCAATTAACCTATGGAGACCTTATAAGTTTTATAAATGTCACAGGACTTGAATTATGTACAGATATGAAGCTTAAAAATCAACTTAAAAAGGATAATAAAATATCCAAAAAAGAAATAGGAAGCTTTTGTCAAGATTTTGGATACATCAAGTTGTCTGCCCCTTCAAAAGAGGCATCCAAGAAAATTAAAAGAAGAGACAAGCACTATAAAAATAAATCTGAAAAACCCCATCATTATAGAAAAAGATATAAAAGGCACAAACGAGAAGCCAACAAAGGTGGCTTTCAAGGAAATAATGATAAGTGTTGGAATTGTGGAAAATTTGGCCATAGGGCTCAGGATTGTAAGGTCCCTAATAAAAAGAAGGATAAGATCAATATGTTAGAACTTGAGCCAGAAATAAAAGATAGATTATATTATATTCTTGATGAATATGATAATAATTCTTCCCCTGAAGAAAGTTTCAGTGATGAAGATTAGCTTAATATAGCATATAGTTCTGACAATAGTGACTCAACTGATCATTGTGGATGTACAGGAGCAATCTGCACCTGTGATAGCCACTCAGTAAATGTCATTACCAATAATAACAAGGAAATCTTCTTTGATATGATTGATCATATTGAAGATAAAGATCTTAAAAGAAAATATTTAATAGAATTAAACAATATAGTTCTTAACCAACAACATGACAAAGAAACAGTTGAGCCTTTTAATATGAAAAATGTACTAAATAAATTTAAAGAAAAAAGGTCTAGTACAACAGTACAAGATCTTCAAACTGAATTATTACATATTAAAAATGAAGTCAAAGAAGTAAAGCAAAGACTTAACAAGCTAGAAACAGATGCCCTTGCTAATAAACTATTAAATGAACTAGAACCAAAGCAAGAATTTGAGTTGTATCCATCCGAACCAGGAGAAACATCTAAAGTAGATAAAGGTGAAGAAGAAGATGAGTCTTGATCACGGCCAAAAATATATGCCCGAGATACGCTTTAAGACTTAAATTAGTCTTGTTTATCTAAGATTATTATATACATTTTCATGTAATTTTAGACAAAGTAAAGATATGTGCTAACCAACATGATTAGCCTTTGTCTTGTAGGTTTTGATGACTTTTGAGCAACTAATCCATGAGTTGGTGAGGTAGAGGCTTGGAAACGGAATCAACACGCGAACGTCGGCGAAGAGGAGGCACAAAACAGCCCACCTGCGCGTTGGCAACGTGCCACGGCAGGCAGGCCGCTCACAACAACCCACCTGCGTGTTGGCAACATGCCATGGCAGGTGGCCTCCGCGACCAAGGGCTGCCCAAGCAGCGTGACACGCTGCCAACGCGGCAGGGGGCTGCCCGGGCCAATTTCAGGTGATTTCCAGAGGGCTTCCGCGTCCGTAGCGTGTCACGGAGGCCGTGCTCCACGATGCACTCCATGACACATTGCTTGTTATTCCGGGAAAGAGTCCTACTACTATAAATAGCACACTTAGGTTTATTTTTTTCAAAATTCAGACTTGGTGGAGCAAGGACGTGGGTTACAGGCAGTTGAGGGACGAAAAAGCTAAGGGTTTTTCTCTCTTTCTTTCTTCTTTCAATCAATTGTTTGTATGATTAACACTTGTTTTAGGATGATTAATCCACAAATGAGTGGCTAATTCTCTTCCTTGCTGAGGTTATGAACAATGGTGATGAATTTTGAATTTTGATTATTGAATTGTATGGTTTTTCATCTTCTTCTTCTATGTTGTTCTATTAATTCTTCTTTCTACTGCATTAGTGTGTGGCCGACATTAATGTACATCTAAAAAGTCCGATTTCACTCGAGAGAGCACAAAATTGGAAAGTTGTAAATTAATAGGGTATTGTTCTTAACTTGATTTGGGAAAATTGGGTTTTGATGTACTTTCCTGATAGAAATATACTTGAAAGCCGTATTAGTCAATTTAGGAACCGGAATTGTATTGCGAGGTTAAAAATTGCATTTGATCACAGAAATGTAGACGGATGGTTTATGATTCTTAAGTGAGATTAAATACGAGAGTTTTAATCTCTTGGCTAATGTTCTTGGCTCGCAACTAGAAGAGAAGAATAACCGAATTATGATTATAATCAAGTTCATTACTTGTTCTTAACCTTGGCATGCTCATATCCATAGTTTCAATTCAAAGTAGATATTTGTTAATAGTTTTAGTATATAATTTATAAACAAAAATTATTAAACTTTTGGTTACGTTGTTGTCAGCATATTTTGAAGTAAGATAGAATATAGTATACTTGAGCAATTTTTACTTATCCAGAGTCTCCTTGGTTCGATACTTGGCTTACTTAGCCACTTTATTACTTGCTTGACCATGTGCACTTGCGTGTCGGTTTTTAACCCTATAGCAAACAACACCGGACAAGTTTTTGGCGCCGTTGCCGGGGAGACTTGGCAATAGGTGAATTTGTTTTAAGTGTAATTTACTGTATTTTTATTTTTCTCAAGTGCTGACAACTTAGTCTTAGTATTTGTTTTAATTATTTTGCATTTTAGTTTTTCTTTTTCGAATACCCTTATTGACATGACATCGTGGAATATAAATGGTATAAATGGTGGATACTCATATTTTAATGAATCTTGTCTGAATTGCGGAGGACACCACTTGTGGCAACACTGTAACACGTGTAATATATGTGGTGGTCATGATGGCCATTGGGATGGCTATCCGAATGCATATTCCCCTCCCCCAAGCCCCTACTATGATCCTTCTGTTGTTTTTCCTGAATATAGGCATGCTGAAAATGAGGACTTGGGACGCCAAGCTCGAATAGAAGACATGATGAAACAACTCTTGGAGCAATTAGAAGCAATGAAGGAGGCGATGGCAGTATTGAGAATTCAGCAAGAAGAGAATGCAGAGGCTCTAGAAAGGATGAGCATCAAATTCACGGAGATGATCGCTGAAGCTGAAGCTTGTGATAAATTGCAGGTAACAACTTTAGCCGATATTCAAGAGGAAATACAAGAGGACGACAAGGGTGAATTTTTGGATGAAGCCCAACAATTAGAATCTCTTGAGTGTCCCCGTGACGGGCTCACACTTATAGAAAATCCATTCATGGAAGAAGAGATAGAGTACCCTCCATTTGACATTAATGAAGAGATAGATGTCGATGCTGAAAAGGAGTATACAAGTAAGGAGGTCAAGCAAAATGCAGTTTCAGAGTTGAGGTGTACTGGACCACACTCTACGCATTTTTCGACATTAAGTTTGGTTGACAACATAGAAAGAGAGTCTTCCAAGCTTATAGAGAAATGTCTAGAGGAGGACTAAGCACCATATATTTTGAAATTTGCCAACGCGGAGAGACAAAATGACTTCGCTTACTTGAGGGCCAATAAAGTAAAAAGGAAACACCTACTGTTTGGTCCTTACAATTTTTCACCACCACCCCTAGAACATAAGAGGAAATTAGAAAAGAAATTAGGGGTGAGATTCATATCCTCAAGGTGGCGGAAAAAGCGGTGAAACTGGATACGTCGTGCCGCGACGTAAAATCAGGTGCTGCTTGGGAGGCAACCCAAGGGTACCATGGGTACCATTTTAATTTCTTACTTTTAAGTTGATTTTATTTATTTTTCATCTTGTGTTGTTTTGGTGGAAAGTTAAGCACAGATGGAGGGGAAGTCTGAGTACCCATGGAGAAGGAAGCTAACAAGCATGGAAGAGAAAAAGTGTGGGGTCGAACACCCACTTGTGCAAAGTTGAAGAAAGGCATGCTGTTAGCTAGGCCTAAAGTCCTCAGGGAGTATTTCTCACCCTTTTTAAATTTTAATTTGATGCTATGAGGACATGGCATGATTTAAGTGTGGGGTGAGGGAAATTTCAAGGGAAATTTCAAAAATTTTTGTTGTGCTTAACGATTATTGGTGAATGTAATGCTTGTGAGAAATTTGAAAAATTTGAAAATTTTTTGTGAATTAAGCATGACTTCATCACCCGTTGGTTTTTCTTTTCGGTTCTTTTTCGACGGGGGGGTATTTGAACCGAAGAATAAAATTTTTCTTTTTCTTTCCTTGGTCTGTATATAAAGTTTTTAGTCATAGCTAGGGACTGTTTCCGACGATGGATGGATGACGACCGTCTTGAGGAAAATTTGTCGATAGGTTTTGGGTTTTGAAACCATAACTAATTGGTGCTTGAAGTTCTTTTTATGTGCTATACATGGTTGTAAGATGCAAGTATGTTTAGTGTGAAGCATGCAAGTGTATAACTTTGTTTGAGACACTTAGGCTCTTGAATTTGACTCAATATGTTTGAAGCTTAATTCTGAATTCTTGTGATTAGCTGAGTAAGAATCTACTGAATGTGTCTTGATTTGAGCATGTGCCATGAGTGTAAGGTTTTTGAGTATTCTGTGCTATTATGAAATGTCTAGAACTTGCCTGGTGTGTATATAAAACGAAATGAAATATGTGAATTGTAGGAGATGATTTAGGCATTTCTTTGAATGAACCTAAATGTTACCCCTCATTATACCTACCTTGAAAAATTAATCCTAGTTAACCCCATTGAGCCTTGAGCCTATTCTTTGACAGCTGCAACATAAGCTTAATCCTTTTTCTTTCATTAGCCTTGAATTTGATCCAAAACTCCGAAGCGCTTAAAGGAAAAATCCGAAAGAGTAAAGGAGTGAGAAGAATGAAAAAGAAGGGAAAGTAGCAATTGTAAGAGTTGAGAAAGGTCGAGGGTGCACTTGTTTGAATATGGGTGAGTATTAGTAGGGAGTAAGAAAATAAATAAATGAAAAGTTACTTATAGAACTCCTTACTAATAAGCTAAAAGTGCCTAAAGAAAGGGGGGAACAAAAGAGGAAAAAGAATGATGAAAAGAGAAAAAGGTGAAGTGAAGGAAGGAAGTTTGTAATGAAGGCGTGATGTATTAAAAGCGCTTAGGAAAGATAGTCACTATTACTGGCAATAATAGTACTTACCCGCACCTGAGTTACATTACAACCTAAAAAGTCCTACTTGATCTTACATTCACACATCCTTAAATTAGTGGAATAAAACACTAAGGGCAAGCTTATGGGTCATTACATGATGCATGTGAATTCTTTGTGAGAGTGAGTGTCATTCTATGCATGTACCCACACATGTTGTGATATAAAAATTGTTTTTGCATGTCAAAATGGGTAACTCTCTTTCCGTGAGGGGCACAAGTTGAATGAAGGATATAAATCATGTGGGATTTCTTAGTCAGTTAATTTGCATGAGTTTGCTAAAATTGAGAGTGGATTCTTGAGGTTAAGAAGTCTTAACATAGTTGTACTTCATTTCGATGATTAAGTAGTGCATGCTCTAATTTTAGCTTGTATCTTACGTAATCATTATAGCCGTAACTTGAATTCTCTTGCTAAATTAGTTATGTGGGAGCCTCCATATGCATGATATGTAAAAGGTTGTTCAAGGACGAACAAGGCTTTAAGTGTGGGGTTGTGATCACGGGCAAAAATATATGCCCGAGATACGCTTTAAGACTTAAATTAGTCTTGTTTATCTAAGATTATTGTATACATTTTCATGTAATTTTAGATAAAGTAAAGATATGTGCTAACCAACATGATTAGCCTTTGTTTTGTAGGTTTTGATGACTTTTGAGCAACTAATCCATGAGTTGGTGAGGTAGAGGCTTGGAAACGGAATCAACACGCGAACGTCGGCGAAGAGGAGGCACAAAACAGCCCACCTGCGCGTTGGCAACGTGCCATGGCAGGCAGGCCGCTCACAACATCCCACCTGCGCGTTGGCAATGTGCCACGACAAGTGGCCTCCGCGACCAAGGGCTGCCAACGCGCTGCCCAAGCAGCGTGACACGCTGCCAATGCGGCAGGGGGCTGCCCGGGCCAATTTCGGGTGATTTCCAGAGGGCTTCTGCGTCCGTAGCGTGTCACGGAGGCCGTGCTCCGCGATGCACTCCGTGACACGTTGCTTGTTATTTCGGGAAAGAGTCCTACTACTATAAATAGCACACTTAGGTTTATTTTTTCAAAATTCAGACTTGGTGGAGCAAGGACGTGGGTTACAGGCAGTTGAGGGACGAAAAAGCTAAGAGTTTTTCTCTCTTTCTTTCTTCTTTCAATCAATTGTTTGTATGATTAACACTTGTTTTAGGATGATTAATCCACAAATGAGTGGCTAATTCTCTTCCTTGCTGAGGTTATGAACAATGGTGATGAATTTTGATTATTGAATTATATGGTTTTTCATCTTCTTCTTCTATGTTGTTCTATTAATTCTTGTTTCTACTGCATTAGTGTGTGGCCGACATTAATGTACATCTAAAAAGTCCGATTTCACTCGAGAGAGCACGAAATTGGAAAGTTGTGAATTAATAGGGTATTGTTCTTAACTTGATTTGGGAAAATTGGGTTTTGATGTGCTTTCCTAATAGAAATATACTTGAAAGCCGTATTAGTCAATTTAGGAACCGGAATTGTATTGCGAGGTCATAAATTGCATTTGATCACAGAAATGTAGACGGATGGTTTATGATTCTTAAGTGAGATTAAATACGAGAGTTTTAATCTCTTGGCTAATGTTCTTGGCTAGCAACTAGAAGAGAAGAATAACCGAATTATGATTATAATCAAGTTCATTACTTGTTCTTAACCTTGGCATGCTCATATCCATAGTTTCAATTCAAAGTAGATATTTGTTAATAGTTTTAGTATATAATTTATAAACAAAAATTATTAAACTTTTGGTTACGTTGTTGTCAGCATATTTCGAAGTAAGATAGAATATAGTATACTTGAGCAATTTTTACTTATCCAGAGTCTCCTTGGTTCGATACTTGGCTTACTTAGCCACTTCATTACTTGTTTGACCACGTGCACTTGCATGTCGGTTTTTAACCCTATAGCAAACCACCAGACAAGTCTCTAGGGAGCTCTCTAGAAGGTAAATCAGGGGTAAAAACTATTGCAATAGTTAAAACCCAAAGCTGGCATATACCTATCACATTGGTTATAAATAAAAATTATACTATTCACAAAATTGCATTATTAGACACAGTTGCAGACCAAAACTGCATTATTGAAGGAATAATCCCTACTAAGTACCTTGAAAAAAGTACAACGCGGTTATTCTCCGCAACAGGTGAAAGACTCAAAATAAATTATAAGCTCCATAAGGCACACATATGCAATAATGGAATCTGCTTTATTAATGATTTTGTAATAACTAAAGATATAAATGAAGAAATAATATTAGGCACCCCCTTTATAACCCAAATAAAACCCTATGTTGTTGATTTAGACGGCATCCACACCACTGCTCTAGGAACAAATATCATTTTTCCCTACCTAAATAATATGTCAAAAGAAGAAAGTGAATTTATAAAAGAAAAAACTATCTTTAGGATAAATCTTCTTTCCCAACAAATAAAATATTTAAAGGAAGAGATAAAATTTAAATGGATTGAATCCGCTTTAAAAAATCCGAAGGTAGAAGCCAAAATTAAAAGCCTACAAAAATTCATAGAACGAGAAGTCTGTTCAGAATTTCCTAATGCCTTTTGGGATAGGAAACGCCATATTATTGAGTTACCATTCTTGTAAAAGAGAATGTAAAATTGGTGAACCCAAGGTGAGTTTTTCACTTCTCCCTTCGCTCCTCTACGGTTTTCAGAAAATATTTCGTGAAAAATGATTTTAGAAGCTAAGGGTTAAATTTATAGTAAATAGGGAATTTACAAATTTTGGCCGGTCATGGAATGGCTCCGTGGCATGGAGCTGAACGCACCAATTTGCCTCCGTTCCACAGAAGTGACGCAGAGGCTTACTGGAAAGTGCCCTAGAAACATGTTTGGCCGAGGCATGGCGCGATGGCCAACGTGGCACGGCGCTGGGGCTGCGCGATGGCCTGCGTGACACGGCCTGTGGTGCCCAGAAATGCCTAGCATGGCACAGTGCTGGCACACAGGCGCCCTGGTTTGCTTCCTTCTCTTGCGCACATGGCCTTGGCATGGAACGGCGCTGGGCGCGGCACACGCACAGCGTGGCATGCTACCTGGTGCGGCCAACCTTGCCACGACCTGCTTTCTTGCCAACTTTTGCAATTCGCTTCCAACTCCATTTCTTCACTTCACCCATCATTATTTAGTCCATCACATGCCTTTTTCACCTACAAAACAAGGACTATTCATGTTGGTTAGTGCATACCCAAATTCACATAAATTCACATGAGAATGTAACTGTATAATTAGACAAGCATGACAGAAATGACTAAACTAAGTTATAAAATAGCACTTGAGAACACAATTATGCCCAAGATTAGTACAATTGGTTGATACAACTGAGGACGAAGTTGTGGTGAAGATTGGATAGTTGGTGGTTAAAGTTAATTCAAGGCAGGGTGAAGATCCCATACTGCTTAAACTAATGGAGGCGGTTCTCAAAAAAGAAGTGTAGACATTCTCCTAAGGGGGAGATGGTGTACTCTGTTACCAGGGTAGGTTGTGCATACCAGATGTGGGTAATTTGAGACAGTAGATACTAGCTAAAGCACACAGTTCGAGATATTCCACCCACCCAGGTGCTACTAAGATGTATCATGATTTGTGGGATATTTACTGGTGGAACGACATGAAGAGAGACATTGCTGGATTTTTAGCTAAGTGCCCGAACTACGAGCAAGTCAAAGTAGGAAACCAGAGACTGGGAGGTGTGACTCAGGATATCAGCATAACCACATGGAAGTGGGAAGAAGTAAATATGGATTTTATTACGGGTCTACCTTGGACTCGTCAACGGCATGATATAATTTGGGTGATAGTAGATCAAATGACTAAGTCAGCACACTTAATGCCAATTAAAACTGCAGATTCACCTGAGGACTATGCTAGGCTTTATATCTAGGAGTTAGTTAGACTTCATGGAGTGCCCTAGTCAATTATCTCAAGCAGAGGTACCCAGTTCACCTCTCACTTCTGGAAGTCCTTACAGAAGGGACTTGGTACTAAGGTCAAGCTCAGCACAACTTTTCACTTGCAGACAGATGGACAAGATAAGCAGACTATTCAGACCCTAGAAGATATGTTGAAGGCGTGCGTGATCAATTTCAAGGGCAGTTGGGATAATCACTTGCCTCTCATTGAGTTTACATACAACAACAGTTATCACTCCAGTATCCAGATGGCCCCATTTGAGGCATTGTATGGTATGAGGCGCAGATCTCGTATCGGGTGGTTTGAGGTTGGTGAAGCTACTCTAATCGGGCCAGACTTAGTCCATGAAGCTATACATAAAGTACAGCTCATCCGAGAAAGATTGAAAATAGCTTAGAGCCGTTAGAAATCTTATGCTGATGTGAGGAGAAGAGAATTGGAGTTTGCAGTGGATGATTGAGTTTATCTGAAAATTTCACCCGTGAAAGGGGTAATGAGATTTGGGAAGAAAGGAAAACTCAGTCCGAGATATGTGGGACCCTATAGAATTCTGAAGCAAATTGGCAAGGTAGCCTATGAGATGGAATTACCTTCAGAATTGACATCTGTGCACCCAGTATTCCATGTGTCACTATTGAAGAAGTGCATCGGTGATCCAACTTCAGTTGTTCCATTGGATAGTGTGGGAGTGAAAGATAGTCTCTCTTATGAAGAGGTCCTAGTTCAGATCCTTGACCGTCAGGTTCGTAAGCTGAAGAACAAGGAAGTAGCTTCAGTCAAAGTCTTGTGGAGAAATCAGCATGTAGAAGGACTATGTGGGATGTCCAAGTAGATATGATGGCTAGATACCCACTTATTCCCATTCAGTTTAGTTCCAGCATCAGGTACTAAATCCCTCCTCAATACTCTATTCAGTTCCGTACTCATCAGCTTTATTTAGATTTTCTACGTGTATTCTAGTTGCATCAAATCTGTTAGTACGGTTAAGTCAATTCAGAGTCAGTTACTTTTTCAGAAACCAGCTCATAGTCTCAGTCTAGAAATTTCAGCTCTTTTCCTAGTTTTCCTGCAGTTTTAGTCTTCACTTGAGGATGAATGATCCCAAGGGGGAGATATTCTAACACCCCGAAACTTTCCTAGACTAGACTCAGACATTTCAAGAAAATTTAGGAGAAAAACTAGAAATAAATGCCTCAGAACAACTGATACAACGAGTCGTGATCAGCTCCAATGACTCGTTTTGTCAGTCTTGGTCAGTAAAATTTTTTGGTCTCTTGGGAACTATCAAGACAAGGTATGACCCGTGGTGAGGAACCACAAGTCATCCTGTCAGTTGTTGTTTCCCCAGTGCAAAAATCCTTTCAGGACCCCACGACTCAACCAATGAGTCGTTGTTAGAAACGACGACCCGTTGTGTGAGTCGTTGGGTAAGAACCCTAGAAACCCCCTTTCAGAGGTGATGAGTGGGAACAACGGCTCGTTGTATCCCACAATGAGTCATGGTCACCACTCATCGTGTCAACTTTGGGAATTTTCAGAATTCATTCAGTGAAGGTGACGAGTGGACATAACGACCCGTTGGTTCAACCAACGAGTCGCTGTGTCACCCATTGTCAAGCTTACCAGGTTCCTAGACCAGTGTCCATAGGAGGAAGCAACAACTCATTGGTTCATCCAACAAGTCATGGTGACCCCCGTTGTCAGATCTAGTGATTCTTGTCCCAGGCAGTGGAACCAACGAGAGGTCCCAACGAGTCGTGGTCACAACCAACGACTCGTTGAGTGACCCGTTGGGACCTTGTCGGCTAGTTTTCATATCTAATTTCCAGGGTTATTTTTGTAATTTCCCTCCTAGTTCGTTGCTAAACTACATCGTTTTGGGTTTAAATCAGGGGGTTTAGAGGGGGTAACCGATGGTTTCTCTCATTTCTCATCCCTTCAACAGTTAGAACGTAAAGTTTCTCTCAAAAAGGCTAGAGCAAAAGTTAGGGACATCGATTTTCCTCATATTTTCACGGAATTCTCTTAGGGATTTTCATCACTAGGTATGTGGGAATTCAATAACGGAATAGTTCTTCCCTTGTGTCCCCAAAAATCTTCCCTATCTTCTCCATCAGTTCTAGCCCTGAAACTTTCAAATGTGAAGAAATTATATGTCAGACTTCATTTAATTCATGTGGAATACTATTTATGTTAATTGTAGATATTTTTCCACCAGGTTGTGACTATTTTGATACTTGCCCCTGTAAGGTAAATTCTAGCCCTAGTTCTTGAAGGCAGAAAAACTAGAGTCTCTCATGATTGATAAATTATCGAAATTTCTGGATTCTATCAGTTTTGGGGATTCCCATGTTGTTAGAATGTATTGAAATTTTAGTCAGATGTATGTTAGTTTAGTTTCAGTCAGAATGATAAAATACTTTGGGCTACTCAGAAATGTCAGCTGATCAGTTTTACTACAGAAATTCTCAAGTGTCAACAATGCCTCCCAGTTATAAGTATTAGACTCAGTATCAAATTTTAATGGTTCTTTAGGCAGTCATGACACTTCTAGATAAGCAGCTCTGACCAGTCTTAGAACCTAGTTACAAAATCCAGTATGATAAGACTTTCAGAGTACTCTTCGACAGTATCCCTGGCTTAGTTGAAGTCTTGGGCCTCAGTTTCGAGCTTTTAGCTTAGTAGTTAGTCGAGGACTATCCAGTGAGAGTAGGACTTAGCACCGAGTGTACCAAGGTTCAAGCGCACCCAGGTTCGCAGAATTACGTTGCCACCATAGGTTGGTTATATTTATTGGCCTTATGGCCCAGACTTGTGAGCACTTAGTTCATGCCTTTATACCCTAGCAAGGTATATTAGGTCCTACCAATGGGGTGTATATATTGGACTCCACGTCTACCTCACGTGGTTATATATTAGTTGAAGACTCTGTCACTAGTCAGATCAGTTTAGTTTCAGAGTAGTCAGTTTAGATCAGTTCAGTACAATATTTCAAATTAGTATCTTAGATTTAGGGCATGTCCGTGACCATCAGACAGGGTCATTTAGACCATCTCAGTTTGATTCAGTTATTCAGTTTCAGCATTTTCAGTTTGTCATTGCATGTTTTTTCAGTTCAATATTTTTTCCTCCTTGGATATGGTTTCTCTCACTTACTCAATACATTCAAAGTACTAACGCATACCTTTTATGATGCATCATTTTATAATACAGTTACAGGATCTCAGTCTCAACTTTATTAGCAGATCGTTTTTAGAAGATTCCAGCTGCATCATTAGTGAGTCCTCATGTTTCGAGGACAAGACTTATTTCCTTCAGTTATCTTTCTTTCATTTAGATATAGAGTTAGCTGGGGACCTGTCCCCGCAACTTTTTAGTTGTAGTTGGCTTTCAGACACAGACATAGTTTAAGACCTTCAGCTTTGTTTCAGATGTTTTTAAACTTTATGATTCAACTTTATTTTTCGTAAATGTTTTATATTCTTATTTTAAAGATTCCGCTATATGTATAAACACACACACACACACTCAGAATGCCAGTGTTATGATAGACCATGGGTTGACTTGGGGTTACTTATAACTCCAAGTATCGTGTCCCGTCCAGGGTGTAGACTCAGGGCATGACACATTTGGCCAGCCATGAATTGACACTCCTCATTATATCTCAATTACGGGTCATCTCCCTTATATGGGTCGTGACTTTGGGCACCAACAACATTGACGCCTTTTGTTCCAGATCCTAAAATATGCTTTGGCATCAACTCAACTTGAGTCATCATCTTAATTAATGTTTCGTCCTGCTCTTCATCTCGCCTTTTCAACTCAGCTGCTAGCTGATTCGAAGATGTACCATTTGTGGACACCTCGGTGTCTATAGTGTGCCATGCTCTATTAGTCTTTATCATCCTATCAAGAAGTGCCTTAGCCATGCCAATTGTTTGGTCCATGAATGAATCACCTGTAAGAATGTTAGCCACTAATTCGTTGATAGAATCAAGAACCTATAAAAACATTGGACCAACATCCCATTGGGCAGACCATGATTGGGGCAAATGGTGAGTTTCTTCTTAAATGGGAGACACACTTTATGAATTGGCTCTCCCAGAATCTGCCTAAAATTTGTGATCTCATCCCTCAATTAGAGCATTTGGGAAGGGGGAAAGAATCTATCGAGAATCACTTCAGTTAGCTCATCCATGATGTGATGGAACAGGGAGCAACTCCTCCAACCAAATTGTGGTCTCTCCCGTTAAACAGAATGGGAATAATCTCAAATGGATGAATTACTGGCTAATAGTAGTTATATTGAACAGTTGACAAATTTCAATAAAGTTCAAAGGTGCCGATTAGCATCCTCACTAGCTTGTCCTCCGAATAGCCCTTTCATTTGCAAAAGATGCAACATGGTGCTTGTTATGTGGAAAACTGCATTCCTTACTGTGGGCGGTAGTAAAATGACATCATCCACATCATTAATCACCGGATCATACTCTCTTTCCGTTAAACTATCCCCGCTACTAGTGTTGCTAGCGTGGCTCATTTCCACACATTTAAGGAAACATAAGAATCATAGAAACAATGTAAAATCAAACAAGATGCAAAACAAAGTTGAATTACTAAACACTAATGGAAATCAAAACTCAACTCCCCGACAACCACTCTATTTTTTATAATGCTTAAATATCTCATCCCATTAAGGGAGGTGGAAGCAGTCAATGTCAGAAATAAAATACCCGACAAGTGTCGGGGTAGAATCCTAAAGGATAACTCAAACTCGAATGTATTATTATTTAACCATATGAGAAGTAAAAATTGGAGGAAAAAGGAGAAACTTATCGAATTTAAATTTATAAAACGAGATTGAGCAAGTGATTTGTTCCAAGTAATGGGAAAGGGCTAGGGATGTGCAATAGATGAAGTTCCAACTAGATTGAGATTGATTCAATTGCCTCAGCTTCATGTTCTAGCATGGATAGCATGGACCAAAGCACATTCTCTTATTTTACGACCACAAGGATGTTTTTGCTTTGGTTTTCTCAAACCCCAAAGTCCCAATAAAAAATCAGCCATACCAAGCTTGAGGAAGGGTCAAGCTATATCTATCCTTAACCTTTTAATGGAGTGGGGGAACTGGGTTTTGACTATCTCTCGCTCAACCCCACACATCCACACTCCAAATCTCCACTATTGTTTCCTCACGCATATCTTACTCTTCTTTCTCAAGCTCAAGTAAGATAAATAAACTAAATTAGTGTTTGTTACCACTAATTTTTAATTAAAATTCAGAGGAAACAATCGATCTATGATTTTAGATTAAAGTTAAGAACAATTGATCAATACTCAATCAAATTAAACACTCACCAAGCACACACCCCTAGCTAGCAATTTAGCTACTCGTGAATAAAGATAGATAAATGATACTCATGGATAAATCATCAACAATCATCCTAATGAATAGTAGATTCAAGCTTTTAAAACATGTAACAATGGTGTATTTTCCAATGTAATTGAAGAAGATGAAGAAAAAGTAAAGTGTACTCTCAATCTCTCTAGTTCTCTCTGTAATTCAATTCTCTCTCTGATGTTTATGACTTGGGTGTGTACAATTTGGCTTAAAAACTACACATTCTCTTCGCATAGCTTTCCAAGTATGCACTTGGAACTTCCTAGGTACTTTTTGTGCCAAATCTAGATGTTTTTGCCCTTGCATATTGGTCACTTGCGAGATACCTGCATTTCGCAGGGGCCCATCCACGAGCAACAACTGGTTTGCAGGTCAGGGCAACATTGTTCCAGTACCAGGTGCATTTTCACTTGCATTTTGTAGGTGCCAACTTGCACTTCACAAGTCCACTTCATCTTCTTCCCAGTGCTGACTAGGTTTGCACCTGCGTCTCGCAGGTGCCAATGAGCGGCACACATGTTCCTCACTTCCAACAAACTGCTTTTTGTTCAATTCTTCTGTTTTCCTTCTCTAAGTTCAATACCTACACTATTAAATAGAAAAGGCGTAAAACCTTCCTAATTTGTATGAAAATAAAACAATAGTTCATGCTTAAAAGCCTGAGAGTTGGTAAACTACCAACTCATCACTTGGCTGACCAAGCCGTTATGGTAACACGTCTATTATGAATAAACTGAAAACCTCAAAACATGCATATATAAGAGTAACAAGCTGCAAGAACCTCAGGAACTAAATGACAAGTTGATAAGGCTATTAATCATACAAAAACTAGATACAAGGCCGACAAGGCCATACACAACATACTGAAAATCCACAGAAACATCTACAAGCCTCTACAAGTAACATGACTAACATATAGTCGGGAAAGGACCCCCGACCTATCCATCTGCAATATACATACTCAAAAGTAAAGCTGGATCTCTAACTATATATCTCTAGGAATAATTGGAGCTCAATAAAACTGCTGAACTCTATAGCTCCTACTGGAGACATTTATCTGGATCTCGATCTGGGCCTACAAGAAAATGCAGCTCCCCCAACAAATGGGGAGATTAGTACAAAAGAAAGTACTCGTATGTAAGGAAAAAATATTATTTGAGTAAGCTGTAAATAGTAACTGAGAGCAGGATATAATATGAAACCTAGAAACTGAAACATGTGACACTCATAATCTTTTTTTTTCTCCTTTAATCTTTCAAAAATAAAACTTAAACACACGCCTCCACTCACATTGTAACATACACTAAGTACTCTTTGCGCCTTAGCTATATATATATATATATATATATATATAGCAGTGACATCTTGGTGCACACTAACTCACACACATATCTATAGTGCCTCAATATGGAAGTACCGCCTTGGCGCACACTAGTACACACATAAAAGTATTATTAAAAAGATTGACTTTTATAGCCACTTCTATTAGTTATTTAGATTCTTGTTGGCTAACTTCTTTGGACTTTAATTGAGAGGGTATTGTTTGGAACTTCAACTTAACCATTGGATCTGAATAAGGACTTGACTTGCTAAACTTTTATTTTGTACTTTCTAAAGCTTGATTAGTGATCACAATGAAAAAGAGAACTCGACAAAGAAAACTTCCACTTCTAGATTCATGGAGACAAAGAAATAAGAAGCCTTAACATACATTGGTTCTAGAAATGGTTATGCCTAACGAGACTTAGATATTCCTTTATAAAATTAATCTAGTATATAGGTGCATAATGAAGTGAATATTGGACCTTTAACACAATTCAACTCCTCCAAAATAGTAGATAAATAATTTTCGGACAGATTGTATGTATCAGCATAACTTTGGTGGTGTATTATCACACTCTCCTTCTCCATTTCAACACACATATTATTATACCAACATACTTCCCCCAACTATATAAAAACCACAAAGCATTACACCCAAAAAGCCACAAAAATATATTAAACTCACAGCTTCTGATCACCGTCCTTTGAGTTCTTACCAATATTACAATAAGATTTCTTCACCCAAACTCCGATACAAAATAAAAAAATAGGGCAGAGTACTTACCACACTTGAAAGGGAGTTCTTACCCTCTATCTCTTGTGGTATTGAAGAGCCTAAGAATTCCTTTACATATACACTAACTGAGAAGAGAAATCTTCTTAAAATTTTTAAAATTTTCACAACTTTTGGTGTTTAATTTGGGGGAAGGGGATGCCCTATTTCAACAACCTTTCACCACATGATTTTCTACAAATGTGAAGAGGATTAATATCAAAACCATAAGAGTTTTACTCACCTAAGAGCAAAAATGTGTCAGTTCTTGTAGAGGGAAGAAAGGGAGAGAACTTGGAGAAATTTTCAAATTTTTGGCTGAGTATGAATGCTAAATGTCACGCCACACCCTAGGAGGCATAACTGGCACCTGATGCAACACTAGACCCTGAGCTGACCTAGATGGACATATACACCTCTGGTGCACTCCAACAACACATAATCAAGAAAACAATCAAGTATATCTCGATTTAAAGAAGCCCTTGGCCAACAAGACCGCAATATATATACCAGCATAGATATTCAACTAACCCAAAAGTTCACAATAATAATAACATCCTATGCGGGCCGACAAGACCACCATATTGTCTAAATCAAGTAAAGCAAAAGGTAGACATATATACAAGGGCCATTAAGGCCGCCAAACTACTCAATCAAAATAACAAAGGTAGCATAGACAACAATGTACTTCTATATAATCCCACTGTCTGCAAGCCTCTAAGGAGTAATTACTAGGCCGGCATAGGGCCCCAACCTACCCAGAAAAGAACTATATAGAAAAATACTGGCAAACCTCTAAAGTATGGCAACTCCGGAAGAGAGGAGCTAACCAATGTGTTGAGCCTGAACTACAACTGAGGAGGTCTCTAAACCTGTCCATCAAACCCTGCATGCAAGAGTGCAGCGCCACTAGGATCGAGCGATAGTATAGTAATGGACCGAGTATGTAAGGCAATAACGATAAGCTGAAACTAAATTGATAGTGTGATACCATTTACCCGAAGGTAAAACTACAATTCTACTTCTTTCACTCTATAGGCGTCAAGATACGCCAAAGGCCTATAGGCTATCTATATTGTTATAGGTGTTGCAATCACACAAATTCTATGCAAAACTAATACTTATTCTACCAATATCAAGTTGAAATTCTAAGAAGCTAATCACAAAGCCCTTAAGGAATCAACAAAACAACAAACTATCAATAGAAAACTAAGCGACAACAATTTAAATGAGAAGTTTTTCATGTTGCTTTTAATGGGCAGTAGCAGCTAATTGTAATACCCCCGAAAGCTCTAAGATCAGACCCGAAGGTTGAAATGGAGAAAATAGGAGTTTCTGCACCAGGTCATAGGATGAGTCATCCAGTGACCCGTGAGGTACACCACGAGTCGTTAGGTGACTCATGGAGTGGAGGGAAAGTTTCGTTGGATTTCTAGTCTGGGGGTTGACCAAGAGTTAAGCCATGACTCATGGTCAAGATTGCGAGTCGTTAGGTAGATTGTGGTGAAGGAGCCGGCATGAAGGATGGATGATTGGCAGTGTTCATCACGACTCATCACCATGAGTCATTAGGTGTACCACGAGTCGTGGTGTCCCTCGTGGTGACTGACAGGATTATAGTTCCTAGTGTTGTTAACAAGAAGCAAGCCATGAGTCGTCCCTTAGGCAATGAGTCATTCAGTTCCTCATTGGGACTGGCAATGTGATTTTTTCTGCGACTTTATTAAGTACTTTTTCATAATTCCTAAGTTCCTAATACCTAAACTACGTCATTTTAAGCTCAAATAAGTGTGTTTTAAGAGTGTTTAGCTCATTCTAAAAGATCCCTCTCCATGCATGCAAGCCTAAAAGTTCCTAAGGGTGATGAAGCCTAGAAATTCATCAATTCTCCTTCAATTTCCTTTGGGCATTCAAGAAGGTTGAGAAATTAGAAGTACCCAGGTATGTAGGGTTATGAATGTGTATGTCCATCCACTCCCATGCCCAATCCTTTCTGAAGTTCATGGAAATTCTAAGTTGATGAATCTATGGGGTTTTAACCCAACTTGTGAATGCTCTAATTGAGGGATGAGATCACAAATTTTAGGCAGATTCTGGGAGAGCCAATTCATAAAGTGTGTCTCCCATTTAAGAAGAAACTCACCATTCACCCCAATCATGGTCTGCCCAATGGGATGTTGGTCCAATGTTTTTATAGGTTCTTGATTCTATCAACGAATCAGTGGCTAACATTCTTACAAGTGATTCATTCATGGACCAAACATTTGGCATGGCTAAGGCACTTCTTGATAGGATGACAAACACTAATAGAGCATGGCACACTATAGACACCGAGGTGTCCACAAATGGTACATCTTCGAATCAGCTAGCAGCTGAGTTGAAAAGGCGAGATGAAGAGCGGGACAAAACATTAATTAAGATGATGAATCAAGTTGAGTTGATGCCAAAGCATATTTTAGGATCTGTAACAAAAGGCGTTAATGTTGTTGGTGCCCAAATTCACAACCCATATAAGGGAGATGACCCGTAATTGAGATATAATGAGGAGTGTCAATTCATGGCTGGCCAAATGTGTCATGCCCCGAGTCTACACCCTGGACGGGACACGATACTTGGAGTTATAAGTAACCCCAAGTCAACCCATGGTCTATCATAACACTGGCATTCTGAGTATGTGTGTGTGTGTGTATATATATCTAGCGGAATCTTTAAAGTAAGAATATAAAACATTTAGGAAAATAAAGTTGAATCATAAAGTTTAAAAACATCTAAAACAAAGCTGAAGGTCTTAAACTATGTTTGTGTCTGAAAGCCAACTACAACTAAAAAGTTGCGGGGACAGGTCCCCAGCTAACTCTAAATCTAAATGAAAGAAAGATAACTGAAGGAAATAAGTCTTGTCCTCGAAACATGAGGACTCACCACTGATGCAGCTGGAATCTTCTAAAAATGATCTGCTAATAAAGTTGAGACTGAGATCCTGTAACTGTATTATAAAATGATGCATCATAAAAGGTATGTGTTAGTACTTTGAATGTATTGAGTAAGTGAGAGAAACCATATCCGAGGAGGAAAAAATATTGAACTAAAAAAACATGCAATGACAAACTGAAAATGCTGAAACTGAATAACTGAAACAAACTGAGATGGTCTAAATGACCCTGTCTGATGGTCACGGACATGCCCTAAATCTAAGATACTAATTTGAAATATTGTATTGAACTGATCTAAACTGACTACTCTGAAACTAAACTAATCTGACTAGTGGCAGAGTCTTCAACTAATATATAACCACGTGAGGTAGACGTGGAGTCCAATATATACACCCCATTGGTAGGACCTAATATACCTTGCTAGGGTATAAAGGCATGAACTAAGTGCTCACAAGTCTGGGCCATAAGGCCAATAAATATAACCAACCTATGGTGGCAATGTAATTCTGCGAACCTGGGTGCGCTTGAACCTCGGTACACTCGGTGCTAAATCCTTCTCTCACTGGATAGTCCTAGACTAACTACTAAGCTAAAAGCTCGAAACTGAGGCCCAAGACTTCAACTAAGCCAGGGATACTGTCGAAGAGTACTCTGAAAGTCTTATCAGACCGGATTTTGTAACTAGGTTCTAAGATTGGTTAGAGCTGCTTATCTGGAAGAGTCATGACTGCCTAAAGAACCATTAAAATTTGATACTGAGTCTAATACTTATAACTGGGAGGCACTGTTGACACTTGAGAATTTCTGTAGTAAAACTGATCAGCTGACATTTCTGAGTAGCCCAAAGTATTTTATCATTCTGACTGAAACTAAACTAACATACATCTGACTAAAATTTCAATACATTCTAACAACATGGGAATCCCCAAAACTGATAGAATCTAGAAATTTCGATAATTTATCAATCATGAGAGACTCTAGTTTTTCTGCCTTCAAGAACTAGGGCTAGAATTTACCTTACAGGGGCAAGTGTCAAAATAGTCACAACCTGGTGGAAAAATATCTACAATTAACATAAATAGTATTCCACATGAATTAAACGAAGTCTGATATATAATTTCTTCACATTTGAAAGTTTCAGGGCTAGAACTGATAGAGAAGATAGGGAAGATTTTTGGGGACACAAGGGAAGAACTATTCCGTTGTTGAATTCCCACATACCTACTAATGAAAATCCCTAAGAGAATTCCTTGAAAATCTGAGGAAAATCGATGTCCCTAACTTTTGCTCTAGCCTTTTTGAGAGAAACTTTACGTTCTAACTGTTGAAGGGATGAGAAATGAGAGAAACCATCGGTTACCCCCTCTAAACCCCCTGATTTAAACCCAAAACGATGTAGTTTAGCGATGAACTAGGTGGGAAATTACAAAAATAGCCCTGGAAATTAGATATGAAAACTAGCCGACAAGGTCCCAACGGGTCACTCAACGAGTCATTGGTTATGACCACGACTCGTTGGGACCTCTCGTTGGTTCCACTGCCTGGGACAAGAATCACTGGATCTGACAACGGGGGTCACCATGACTTCTTGGATGAACCAATGAGTTGTTGCTTCCTCCTGTGGCCACTGGTCTAGGAACCTGGTAAGCTTGACAATGGGTGACACAGCAACTCGTTGGTTGAACCAACGGGTCGTTATGTCCACTCGTCACCTTCACTGAACGAATTCTGAAAATTCCCAAAGTTGACATGAAGAGTGGTGACCATGACTCATTGTGGGATACAACGAGCCGTTGTTCCCACTCGTCACCTCTGAAAGGGGGTTTCTAGGGTTCTTACCCAACGACTCACACAACGGGTCGTCGTTTCTAACAACAACTCATTAGTTGAGTCGTGGGGTCCTGGAAGGATTTTTGCACTGGGGAAACAACAACTGACAGGACGACTTGTGGTTCCTCACCATGGGTCGTACCTTGTCTTGCTAGTTCCCTAGAGTCCAAAAATATTTACTGACCAAGACTGACAAAATGAGTCATTGGAGCTGATCACGACTCGTTGTATCAGTTATTCTGAGGCATTTATTTCTACTTTTTCTCCTAAATTTTCTTGAAATGTCTGAGTCTAGTCTAGGAAAGTTTTTGGGTGTTACAATATCTCCCCCTTGGGATCATTCATCCTCAAATGAAGACTAAAACTGCAGGAAAACTAGGAAAAGAGATGAAATTTCTTGACTGAGACTATGAGCTGGTTTCTAAAAAAGTAACTAACTCTGAATTGACTTAACCGTACTAACAGATCTGATGCAACTAGAATGCACATAGAAAATCTAAATAAAGCTGATGAATACGAAACTGAATAGAGTATTGAGGAGGGATTTAGTACCTCATGCTGGAACTAAACTAAATGGGAATAAGTGGATATCTAGCCATCATATCTACTTGGACATCCCACATAGTCCTTCTACATGCTGATTTCTCCACAAAACTGGACTGAAGCTACTTCCTTGTTCCTCAGCTTACGAACCTGACGGTCAAGGATTTGAACTAGGACCTCTTCATAAGAGAGACTATCCTTCACTACCACACAGTCCAATGGAACAACTGAAGTTGGATCACCGATGCACTTCTTCAATAGTGACACATGGAATACTGGGTGCACAGATGTCAATTCTGAAGGTAATTCCTGCTCATAGGCTACCTTGCCAATTTGCTTCAGAATTCTATAGGGTCCCACATATCTTGGACTGAGTTTTCCTTTCTTCCCAAATCTCATTACCCCTTTCACGGGTGAAATTTTCAGATAAACTCAATCATCCACTGCAAACTCCAATTCTCTTCTCCTCACATCAGCATAAGATTTCTAACGGCTCTAAGCTATTTTCAATCTTTCTTGGATGAGCTGTACTTTATGTATAGCTTCATGGACTAAGTCTAGCCCGATTAGAGTAGCTTCACCAACCTCAAACCACCCGATATGAGATCTGCGCCTCCTACCATACAATGCCTCAAATGGGGCCATCTGGATACTAGAGTGATAGCTGTTGTTGTATGTAAACTCAATCAGAGGCAAGTGATCATCCCAACTTCCCTTGAAATTGATCACGCACGCCCTCAACATATCTTCTAGGGTCTGAATAGTCCGCTCATCTTGTCCATCTGTCTACAAGTGAAAAGCTGTGCTGAGCTTGACCTTGGTACCAAGTCCCTTCTATAAGGACTTCCAGAAGTGAGAGGTGAACTGGGTACCTCTGCTTGAGATAATTGACAAGGGCACCCCATGAAGTCTAACTAACTCGTAGATATAAAGCCTAGCATAGTCCTCAGCTGAATCTGCAGTTTTAATTGGCATTAAGTGTGCTGACTTAGTCATTTGATCTACTATCACCCAAATTATATCATGCCGCCGGCGAGTCCAAGGTAGACCCGTAATAAAATCCATATTTACTTCTTCCCACTTCCATGTGGGTATGCTGATATCCTGAGTCACACCTCCCAATCTCTGGTTTCCTACTTTGACTTGCTCGCAGTTCGGGCACTTAGCTAAAAATTCAGCAATGTCTCTCTTCATGTCGTTCCACCAGTAAATATCCCGCAAATCATGATACATCTTAGGAGCACCTGGGTGGGTGGAATATCTCAAACTGTGTGCTTTAGCTAGTATCTACTATCTCAAATTACCCACATCTGGTATGCACAACCTACCTTGGTAACAGAGTACACCATCTCCCCCTTAGCAGAATGTCTATACTTCTTTTCCGAGAACCGCCTCCATCAGTTTAAGCAGTATGGGATCTTCACCCTGCCTTGAACTAACTTTAACCACCAACTATCCAATCTGCACCACAACTTCGTCCTCAGTTGTATCAACCAATTGTACTAATCTTGGGCATAATTGTGTTCCCAAGTGCTATTTTATAACTTAGTTTAGTCATGTTTGTTATGTTTTTCTAGTTATACAGTTACATTCTCATGTGAATTTATGTAAATTTGGGTATGCACTGTCACACCCCGCCTTGGGGGTATGACTGGCACCTGGTGCCCTACTGGGACCTGAACTGCTGGACTGCTAAGCCTGGGCACATCTGGTGCCTGGCTGGCTCTAACTCATATTTATGGAACAAAGGGCTATATGACGGCTGTAAACACAGCCCCCGGCCCATTGGCCTATAGCCTCATGCACCTGTACTAACAGCTGACCAGAAACATATCAATTCAGGGAAACCTATGCGGGCCTACAAGGCCACCATGCTGTCTAGTTATCTGCAACTCAGCATTAAAATACTAGAAGGCTACGTGACCGGCAAGGTCACCACTACTGTCAAACTTATGGCTCCACACGGCCAACATAAAAGAAGCAAAAGTGCTAACAGCTAACAACTGCACGACCTCACACGACCGGCTCAACTGACCACAGGGAAATATACAGACTGCAAGCCTCTAGGAATAACAATAGAAATGATCGGGACAGGGCCCCGACCTACCCGTACTGTACAACAAAAGAAAACAAAATACACCTCTGAAATTTAGACTCCAGATGATAGGAGCTGAATACTCAATAGCTGGCTGGAATCACGAGGGATCACCTCCTCGTCTATGAGTACCTGCAGGCAAGTAATGCAGTGCCCCACTGGGCATCAGTACCACTGGTACTGAGTATGCAAAGCAACTAAAGTAATACAACTGAAAACAACTGAATATAGATAGCATAACTAGCATTTCTGTATAGCAGGAGATAGCTGAATCTGAAGAAGCTGATATAAACTGACTCAAGCTTTCTGTACTGATAAGGCAGAGGCGTACCTGTAGATACGACGGCCTGCTGTCTAGTAGCTAGTATATAATATATAGAGCACATAAATAGATATACAAGTAGCAAACAAGAGCCAATACCAACCCCCATAAGCCGGATGGCGCCAAGCAAGCAAACAATCTATATACCCCTACCCGGGTCAAAACCAACCAAAAATAAGTCACACCACTCATCTGATAACTGTGAGCTCCTCCTACCGGCCCCCTTGGGTACGTAGCTCAGGCCTTGGCCTCTGACAATAAACTGTGTTTGAGTCCGAAGACTCCTGCCTCTGGGCGCAAGTGCACACGGGGTGTGTAATAAAAACTGCCCCTGGGTGCAAGCACGCAATAGGGTAATTTTATAAAAATCTGTATCTGAGTCTGCCCCCGGCCACAAGCGCACACAGAGTGTTCTGTCCCTGTAAACAGGGTGGACTGGCTCTGCGCAGAGTAAACTGAACTACCCCTGCAAGCAGGGTGGTCTGGACCGTATTATCATGGTGGTCGGCCATCATCGTCCTCTAGGCGGATGGCATCGCCCAGCTGGTGGCGGTATCTGAATCTGGTATCGACACAGCTATAACCCAGGGGCGGTGGGGATGCTAAAGGGTGCCCACATGCCACAACAAGTCTCAACAAACAAATAACACATAGAAATAGCAAGCATGTATAACTGAAAAGACTATCTGAAATCTAACTTCTTATTCTGATCTATTTCTATACTGAACTGATTCTTTACTGATTATACTGACTCTGAAATCTCTGTTTAACTGTATGGCTAATCTGTAGCCAAGATACTATCTGTCTGAATGGCTAATCCGTAGCCATAACTGTCTGTCTATCTGATCTTTCTTTATTGACTTCTATTATGGAAATCTGTTCCTTTTTATTCTACAACATGCTTGCTATTCACATAATAGGCTATACTGAATCTGAAATACTAACTTGCCCTAGGCACATGTTTTTCTAACTTTCAGACTGAATATGATATCACAACGCGAACTAGGTTTACTGAACTTCCACAATACTTAACATTCAACTCCGGGAATTCTACTACGGAGTTTATTGTACCATACAAGGCTAAAACTACTAACTTGCCGAAGGAACTAGCTTTACATACCTTAACCTCGAGTTATCCGTCTGTCGGACGAGGCTCGGTCAATACTCCAACTATTTCTCCCAACTGCATTCATGTATACGCTAATTAATACTAAATATAGCTTTATTCTAAAGAACAACATCGTTTTCGATATAGTTTATGGCCTAATCTTAGGCTTATCGAAAGACGGCCGAAAACTCACTATTTTTCAACAGTCCAGAAGGGAGAAATATTCACTTCTCAGCTAGGAACACATAGACATTAATTTAGAGAAATTCTACTTACCTTAGTTCGGTGGCTCGCCGATTCGTCGGCCGTATTTCACGAAACTAAATCCGTAGGAATGCTCTCTGCTGCTAAATACCTCAGT
Organism: Datura wrightii; assembly: GCA_035772735.1. Classification (NCBI taxonomy): domain Eukaryota; kingdom Viridiplantae; phylum Streptophyta; class Magnoliopsida; order Solanales; family Solanaceae; genus Datura; species Datura wrightii. The sequence continues at coordinate 7,311,697 of JASDFA010000008.1, read as the reverse complement.
ATCTGGGGTTAATTTGAATTTGGGCAGCGTTTAGCAGTGTAATCGGACGAAAATTATTTAATTTCCTTCGTTCCCCCTTTCTCTCTGCGTGTAGCCTCTGTTTTGTGGAATTTCCTAAGTGTTTAAATGAAATTAAACCGAAGTGGGGCTTATATACTTGAGCCTGAACCTGGGCAACGTGTCACGGAGCCATCGTGGAGGCCTCACCTCCGTGACACGCTGCCATCGCGGAAGGGCTCTGCCTCGGCTCTTCCCCCGATGGTTCGACGGGTTTCTCGTCCGATCTTTTTCCCGGCCTTTCTCTAGCACGTATGGCCTTCAAATTTACTTAACCAACGTGCGAGTAGGTCGTCTAGGTGCTGGGAATTCTACGGGGTATAACATTCTCCCCCCCTTAAGAACATTCGTCCTCGAATGTATACTGCCATCTAGAGGACTTACTTAACTTACTTGTTTAGAAAAGTTTCGACAGAGTTTCCCCTGTAATATGGACTATAGCAAAAACCTGAAATGCAGAAAAGTCCAACACAGGCACTGCACATAGTATTTTAGGATCCACTGGATAACTAAATATCAATCTTTCTCATTCACAGACATACAACCATAAGGTACTGCATAAGTAATAATACGGGCATACCTGTCGCCTGACTAGGCCTGAAATAGGTGAGGATATCTAGTCCTCATATCTTCCTCCGCTTCTCAAGTCATCTCCTCTCGATTCTTGTTACGCCTCAATACCTTGATAGACGTAATATCTTTAGTCCTCAATCTGCGAATCTGTCTGTTTAAGATAGTTATTGAAACCTCTTCATAGGCCAATTTTTTTTTTAACCTGGGTATTCTGGATTGGAACTGCTCTGTACGGGTCTCCTATGTATTTCCTCAGTATAGATTCATGAAAGACCAGACGAACGGATTCTAATTCTGGAGGCAAATTCAACTCATATGCTACTCGGCCTGTCCTTCAACGAATCCGACAAGGCCCAACAAACCTCGGGCTGAGCTTACCTTTCTTGGCGGACCTCACTACCTCTTTCATTGGGGATACTTCAGAAATACCCAGTCATACACATCAAACTTCAATTTTCTGCGCCGCACATCTGCATATGATTTCTGGCGGCTCTATGCAGTCAGTAAGCATCCTTGGGATAGGCTTTACCTTTTCCTTTGACTGCTGAACAATGTCTGGGCCAACCAACACTGATTCTCTGATTTCAAACACCGTTTGGCAATCTGTATTTTCGCTCGTTTAATGCCTCAAAAGGTGCCATCTTGATGGCTGAATGATAGCTATTATTGGAGGAAAATTCAATTAACGGTAAATGCTCATTTTGGCTACTACCGAAATTTAGCACACACGCTCGCAACGTGTCTTCGAGCGTCTGGATTGTGCGCTCAGCCTGTTCATCTCCATACAATCTAACTATTCCTCTGACGTATAACTCGGCATAATCCTCAGTTGAGAAGGTAGCCCCTACTGGTAGGAAATGAGCTGATTTTGTCAGCCTGTCAACTATTACCCAAATAGAATCATTTCCGCGTCTGGTACAGGGTAATCCTGCCACAAAATCCATATTCACTGCTTCTCATTTCCAAAGAGGCACAACTATATCCTAAGTTAACCCACCTGGTTTCTGATGTTCTGCTTTCGCCCGTTGGCAGTTAGGACACTGGGCTACCAGTAGTTCTCTTTAATGTCATGGTACCTCTTTGTCGTATCGGGATGAAGAGAATAGCGGGCGTAATGCGCCTCGCTCATAAGCTGCTGGCGATGCCCTAACATATCTGAAACACAAATCCAGCCTTCATATCGCCACACTTCATCCCCGGTTATCTGAAAATATGTCACCTCTCCATAAATTACGGCTAAGGGCATCTGCTACCACATTAGCCCTTCCTGGGTGATACAAAATATTCACTCTAAGGCATAAACTACTACGGCTAACTCTAGGTCATGGGTAAGATAATTCTTTTCATGTTTCTTCAACTGCCTGAAGGCATCAGCTACTACTTTATCATGCCGCATTAACCCTCTATACCTCTTGGCGATACTAACACTGGAGCTGATGTTAACCTGGCTTTTAACTCTGGGAAGTTTTGCTCACACGCCTCAGCCTACTGGAACTTTACTGCCTCCTGTGTCAATTTAGTCAGAGGTGCTGCAAAAGTGGAAAATCCTTCCACAGACCCTTTGCAGTACCCGGCTAACCGCAGGGACTGCGTACTTCGATCGGAGTGGTAGGTCCAGGCTCGATCTTCATTACTTCGATTTTCTGTGTATCTATCTGTACACCAGCCTCCGACACAATGTGACCAAAAAGGCTACTGAACTCAACCAAAATTCACATTTACAAAAATTGACATATAACTGACAGTCATACTGGTTTATTATACCGGAGAATCTGACTAGTAGGCTACCGGTATAACTAGAGCTTACCTGGCCTTCTGACCGCATGCTAAGGCTACTTGTTGCTAAGGTAACCTTGAATGACTATCCGTACACCATGTGCCCGTATTTGATCAGGGGGGTCCTGATATTGATCATGACCTCTAAATAACTGAATAGTCGGGTTGAATGACCCGAATGTGGCAGTAGTCTAACAATGCTCTAATCGTTCTACTTGAGTGCTTATAGTTCGTGCATAACCGCAGACTTGTGGGCACCTAATTGCTCTGTTATTTTACTTAAGCCACTGTAAGGCTGGGATTAATCAAACTTGCTCCCAGGTGATTGATCTCTGGATCTTCACGGGGAGTCTACTGATCCCCTAGTCTTAATAAACACTGTGCTAGCAGGGTACTATCAATTTCTTACGCCTTGTGTGTATCCACTTGGATTTATACTGCTATTCTGGGGAATTCTCGGTCTTATGAGCTTTTCTGTAAATACTGGCCTTCTACTAGGGCTTTGTATCTGAATACCTTACAAGAACTAGCTGAAGTACTAGTCTGTCACTGACTGCTGATGTGGACCCTTTCTTGGGGTGCCCACGGGCTTGTCTGACTCAGACGGCTGGCTAACTTGCGGGGTTTTCCACGTAATAATTGCTAGGTTGACTAAGGTCGACTCTCACCTACAAGGCTGGGAAAATGATGTACGACCACTTAACATACTGGAAAAATTCTGGTTCTGGCATATGCGATAATGCTAATAAATTTTAGGGATGCTTCCCTACCAGTACAAGCGCCAGCCAGTCGTTAGACTGTCTAACTGTGCCCTTATCATCTAGCCATCTGATTCAGGTTACTAACTCTTGTAAGCTTCTAAAACCTAGATCTGACAACAACATATAAGTCTGTTAACTTAATAACTGAGAGCTGAGACAGTTTCTATTGATTCGTACGTAAATCACACTTAACTTGCCCCTCCTCTTTCGCTTTTCTCTTTTTTTTCTCCTCTCTCTTTTCTCTTTTTATTTTTGACAAGGGGTCCTGCAATGCAATTTGTATATACTTCCCAGCACTAATATGCATCTGTGTGATTGTAACCCCTATTAGCAGCTGCTCACAGCATATTTATTATCTGCACAAATATATATTAATAAATACGTACAATACATACTCAATTCTGTGGTGATACGTAATCTCTGACACACTTTGCTAAATTTCATATTGTACATGATATACTGCTTCTATGGTCTAATAATACCTCCTGCCTTCGCTTAACATTTCATTGTATTGTCACCCCATTCTGAAAGTAACAAACATAAATACTTTAGTTATTGTCTGCTGTTTGAAATTCCGCCACTCTTGCGATGTGGGGTCAACGTTCGAATCTTGTGGCCTTACTAGGCATATATTGAGAGCCCATGATTGTTTGCTGGGCCTTATCTCTATGCCACACTAGATTAGAATTGTTGTATCGGTAACTTCTTAACTTCTCCATAGCGGACATACTGCGGTATTCTGAACCGCAATCTTACTGTCAGCCCGAGGCTTAATCCTTAATACGATATTTTATCAATCTGGGGGTGATTCTAATTTCCCCACAAGATATGACATTCCTGCTTCTTTCTCTCATCTTACTTAAGTTGAGCTCTGGGGTTCAAGGTACCTGCCTTTCGTTGCTAATGAGATTACTGATCAAGCCTCGGCCTATACTTCTTCTGGCTTATGTTCAGGCCCATCTGATTCACATGAACTCTATATCTTTCAATGTCACAACTGGATCATAACTATAATCTTACAGGTATGTCTTGCTATCTGTTAGCATATATGGCGGACTTGGCCTTTTTCTGACTCAAACTTGACTATTATTAGGCATTTATCACTAATAAGTCTTTTACCCCTGCTTCGGGTAAGCTAACGGTCTTACTTTTTCTACTGGCTTAAAGGCTTATTGTCATAAGGGTCTGCACAACTTACGTAATCATAAAGGCCCTTTATACTTTCTAATACTTACTAGGATCAATCAACCCATCTTTACTTACTGCTTGATTTGGCAACCCCATCTCAAGTCTTATGCCCCTTTACTATACTGGCATAAAAACCAAGAGGTGGGAATAGCCCCTTTCCTTATTACAACAAGTAAAAGCATTTAACTGTAACATATCCGAAAAGATGTATTTGGGATTCCTGCATTTCCCTCTCTTTTTCATACTCACCTGGTGGTCTGAACTTGTCTATAATCTTAATCAGATCTTATATAACTAATAAGTAACTCAACTCATATGTACATTATACTTCTGACTTCCTATTCTGACGTTATCAACGTATACTGGGAATAATGCCAATAAAGGTGTCACGCTGGGAGGTCTCTGATACCCCCTCCTGCTGCTGTAGTTATCATGTAACTGGTTGATGCTCTCTTCCGTTGCTGTCTCTGATCTTCTGCCTGTGATAGGGTAATGCTGATCTGCCTTTGTATCTGTAATCAAAGAACACGGTAAGTTCTTAGGGACTCAACCCTTATACTGTACCGCTCTAAAGCACGACTGACTGAGAAGGAAGGGTAACCATCATATCATGCCTCGCAGCCTCCTGCCTATACTATGTGGTGCACAACACATCCATAGACAAGACTCTACTTAGCACGGCTTGCAGACTCCCTGGGATACGACCTGCTCTGATACCAAGTTTGTCACACCCCGCCTTGGGGGTATGACTGGCACCTGGTGCCCTACTAGGACCTGAACTGCTGGACTGCTAAGCCTGGGCACATCTGGTGCCTGGCTGACTCTAACTCATATTTCTGGAACAAAGGGCTATATGACGGCTGTAAACACAGCCCCTGGCCCATTGGCCTATAGCCTCCTGCACCTGTACTAACAGCTGACCAGAAACATATCAATTCAGGGAAACCTATGCGGGCCGACAAGGCCACCATGCTGTTTAGTTATCTGCAACTCAGCAATAAAATACTAGAAGGCTACGTGACCGGCAAGGTCACCACTACTGTCAAACTTATGGCTCCACACGGCCAACATAAAAGAAGCAAAAGTGCTAACAGCTAACAACTGCACGGCCTCACACGACCGGCTCAACTGACCACAGGGAAATATACAGACTGCAAGCCTCTAGGAATAACAATAGAAATGATCGGGACAGGGCCCCGACCTACTCGTACTGTACAACAAAAGAAAACAAAATACACCTCTGAAATTCAGATTCCGGATGACAGGAGCTGAATACTCAATAGCTGGCTGGAATCACGAGGGATCACCTCCTCGTCTATGAGGACCTGCAGGCAAGTAATGCAGCGCCCCACTGGGCGTCAGTACCACTGGTACTGAGTATGCAAAGCAACTGAAGTAATACAACTGAAAACAACTGAATATAGATAGCATAACTAGCATTTCTGTATAGCAGGAGATAGCTGAATCTGAAGAAGCTAATATAAACTAACTCAAGCTTTCTGTACTGATAAGGCAGAGGCGTACCTGTAGATGCGACGGCCTGCTGTCTAGTAGCTAGTATATAATATATAGAGCACATAAATAGATATACAAGTAGCAAACAAGAGCCAATACCAACCCCCATAAGCCGGATGGCGCCAAGCAAGCAAACAATTTATATACCCCTACCCGGGTCAAAACCAACCAAAAATAAGTCACACCACTCATCTGATAACTGTGAGCTCCTCCTACCGGCCCCCTTGGGTACGTAGCTCAGGCCTTGGCCTCTGACAATAAACTGTGTCTGAGTCCGAAGACTCCTGCCTCTGGGCGCAAGTGCACACGCGGTGTGTAATAAAAACTGCCCCTGGGTGCAAGCATGCAACAGGGTAATTTTATAAAAATCTGTATCTGAGTCTACCCCCGGCCACAAGCGCACACAGAGTGTTCTGTCCCTGTAAACAGGGTGGACTGGCTCTGCGCAGAGTAAACTGAACTACCCCTGCAAGCAGGGTGGTCTGGATCGTATTATCATGGTGGTCGGCCATCATCGTCCTCTAGGCGGACGGCATCGCCCAGCTGGTGGCGGTATCTGAATCTGGTATCGACACAGCTATAACCCAGGGGCGGTGGGGATGCTAAAGGGTGCCCACATGCCACAACAAGTCTCAACAAACAAATAACACATAGAAATAGCAAGCATGTATAACTGAAAAGACTATCTGAAATCTAACTTCTTATTCTGATCTATTTCTATACTGAACTGATTCTTTACTGATTATACTGACTCTGAAATATCTGTTTAACTGTATGGCTAATCTGTAGCCAAGATACTATCTGTCTGAATGGCTAATCCGTAGCCATAACTGTCTGTCTATCTGATCTTTCTTTACTGACTTTTATTATGGAAATCTGTTCCTTTTTATTCTACAACATGCTTGCTATTCTCATAATAGGCTATACTGAATCTGAAATACTAACTTGCCCTAGGCACATGTTTTTCTAACTTTCAGACTGAATATGATATCACAACGCGAACTAGGTTTACTGAACTTGCACAATACTTAACATTCAACTCCGGGAATTCTACTACGGAGTTTATTGTACCATACAAGGCTAAAACTACTAACTTGCCGAAGGAACTAGCTTTACATACCTTAACCTCGAGTTATCCGTCTGTCAGACGAGGCTCGATCAATACTCCAGCTATTTCTCCCAACTGCATTCATGTATACGCTAATTAATACTAAATATAGCTTTATTCTAAAGAACAACATCGTTTTCGATATAGTTTATGGCCTAAACTTAGGCTTATCGAAAGACGGCCGAAAACTCGCTATTTTTCAATAGTCCAGAAGGGAGAAATATTCACTTCTCAGCTAGGAACACATAGACATTAATTTAGAGCAATTCTACTTACCTTAGTTCGGTGGCTCGCCGATTCGTCGGCCGTATTTCACGAAACTAAATCCGTAGGAATGCTCTCTGCTGCTAAATACCTCAGTATCTGGGGTTAATTTGAATTTGGGCAGCGTTTAGCAGCGTAATCAGACGAAAATTATTTAATTTCCTTCGTTCCCCCTTTCTCTCTGCGTGTAGCTTCTGTTTTCTGGAATTTCCTAAGTGTTTAAATGAAATTAAACCGAAGTGGGGCTTATATACTTGAGCCTGAACCTAGGCAACGTGTAACGGAGCCATCGCGGAGGCCTCACCTCCGTGACACGCTGCCATCGCGGAGGGGCTCTGCCTCGGCTCCTCCCGCGATGGTTCGACGGGTTTCTCGTCCGATCTTTTTCCCGGCCTTTCTCTAGCACGTATGGCCTTCAAATATACTTAACCAACGTGCGAGTAGGTCGTCTAGGTGCCGGGAATTCTACGGGGTATAACATGCACTAACCAACATGATTAGTCCTTGTTTTGTAGGTGAAAAAGGCATATGACCGACTAAATAGTGATGGGTGAAGTGAAGAAATGGAGTTGGAAGCGAATTACAAAAGTTGGCAAGAAAGCAGGCCATGGCAAGGCTGGCCGCACCAGGCAGCATGCCACGATGTGCGTGCCGCGCCCAGCGCCGTGCCATGCCAAGGCCATGTGCGCAAGAGAAGGAAGCAAACCAGGGTGCCTGTGCGCCAGCACCGTGCCATGCTAGGCATTTCTGGGCGCCACAGGCCGTGTCACGCAGGTCATCGCGCAGCCCCAGCGCCGTGCCACGTTGGCCATCGCGCCATGCCTCGGCCAAGCATGTTTCCAGGGCACTTTCCAGTAAGCCTCCGCGTCACTTCCATGGAACGGAGGCAAATTGGTCCGTTCAGCTCCATGCCACGGAGCCATTCCATGATCGGCCAAAATTTGTAAATTCCCTATTTACTATTAATTTAACCCTTAGCTTCTAAAATCATTTGTCACGAAATATTTTCTGAAAACCGTAGAGGAGCGAAGGGAGAAGTGAATAACTCACCTAGGGTTCACCAATTTTACATTCTCTTTTACCTATTCTTGTAAGTACACTACTCTAAACGTGTTTTTGAGTTATTGTACGAAAATGGGTGGCTAAAACCCTTCCTTCAGGGTTGAGGCCACGTGAGATGATTTTAATTGCATGAATTTGTTTTGGTTTGAGTTGTTAATTGTTGTTTTGTCTTAGATTCTTCATTATTTTTGTTTTCATGCTTGATCACCATGAAAACAAATGCGTTAAGCTTAGCTAAAAGCTTGAAATAGTAACCCTAGGCAAGAACAATAGGAATGTAGGGAGCAAGTTCTTATCTTTCGATATGATTCGCAATTAGGATAAATATTATACCTAAATTACCTTGCTTGGTTAATAAAACGGGATGATAGCAAGACACCGGCTTAGAATTATCACTCCACCACTCGTAGAAGTAGTTTTGAAGCTAAGTTGGATTAAATGATTAGAGGCACGAAAGTCCCTAGTCAAGAGCATTAACCCTGTAAACCACATCCATGTAGTTGAATTGCCCACGAACTAGGATGTCACATCCCCACTCAACGATGTAGTTGTGAGGCGAGTTTGTCGTGTTTAGAGGCTCGAGAGACCATGAACATCGCATTTCCAACTATGTGAGACAAGAATTAATAATTTCATACGTGAACCATTACAAAGTGTAGCATTGCATGATTATCCGGCCTTAGCTCTAGTTGCTTATTATATCGTTTTTAGATTATTTTGTGACCACCCCAAAACTTAATTATAATTTACCGAAAACTTCTATAATCAACACTTGTGAAGGTTAATCTTACACTTGAACTTGATAATTTGCTGAATTGGTCCAGTCCCTATGGGTTTGACATTCGTCTCTTAAAAAGGGCCACTGTATTACTTGTACGACCGTGTACGCTTGCGTGTGCGTTGGAGCGCAACAAGAATGAGTTTCGACGTATTGGGTGTATCTGTATTTATTGAAGCTTTTATTTTTGTGCTTATCTTAATCATTGGTTTAGTTTATGCATGGAGAAAGGGGGCATTGGAATGGTCTTAGCTCCTGAATATTCAGACAATAAAAAGAAAAACGAAAAAAATAAGATTGCGACAGTTATGAATTTCATTCAGTTTCCTTTACTTGATCTAACATCCCCAAATTCAGTTATTTCAACTACATTAAATGATCCATTAAATTGGTCAAGACTCTCCAGTTTATGGACGCTTCTCTATGGTACCAGTTGTTGCTTCACTAATAGGCTCACGCTTCGATTTTGATCGTTATGGACTAGTACCAAGATCGAGTCTTAGACAAGCGGATCTAATTTTAACAGCCGGACAATAGCAATGAAAATGGCCCCCTCTTTAGTGAGATTATATGAGCAAATGCCTGAACCAAAATATGTTATTGCTATGGGATCCTGTACAATTACAGGCAGGATGTTCAGTACCGATTCTTATAGTACTGTTCGTGGAGTCGATAAACTAATTCCTATAGATGTATATTTGCCAGGTTGCCCACCTAAACCTGAAGCGGTTATAGATGCTATAACAAAACTTCATAAGAAAATATCTCAAGAACTCTATGAAGATCGAATTAGGTCTCAACGAATGAATCAGTGTTTTACTACCAATCACAAGTTTGATGTTCGACGCAGTATTCATACGTTCCCAACCGAGCTAATTTGTGGATATCCTTTGCCAGCTCCTTTTTGCCTTCCTCAACATGAGCCACACTCCCTATAGACACTTTGCTTAAGGCATCAACCTCCACATTAGCTTTGCTCGGGTGATACAGCACGCTCATGTCATAGTCCTTCAGTAACTCCAACCACCTTCTCTGATGAAGATTTAGGTCTTTCTAATGGAATACGTACTGAATCCACGTGAGCCCCGTACAGGTAATGTCTCCATATTTTTAATGAAAATGCCACCATCGCCAACTCCAAGTCATGAGTCGGATAATTCTTTTTTATGAACCTTGAACTTTCTGGAGGCATAGGCTATCACCTTGCCCCGCTGCATCAGAATGAAACCGTGTCCAACTCTTGAAGCGTGCAATACACTACAAATCCATCTGATCCTTCCGGAAAGGTCAGCGGGAGCGGTAGTGAGTCGAGTTTTTAGCTCCTGGAAACTCTTCTCACATGCATCTGACCACTGAAATTTCACCTTCTTCTGAGTCATCCTAGTCAAAGGGGATGCTATAGAGGAAAATCCTTCCAAAAATTGTCGATAGTAACCGGCTAGACCTATAAAACTTCTTATTTTCGTAGGGGACATAGGTCTGGGCTAGTCTCTCACTGCTACTATCTTTTGAGGATCTACCCGAGATAACGTGACCAAGAAACGTCACAGACTTCCACTAGAATTTGCATTTGCTGAACTTAGCGAACAACTGGCGGTCTCTGAGCATTACTCTGTTCATGAGGTCCATGAAGGCTGCAGGGGAATTAGTTAGTCCGAAGGACATAACATGAATTCGTAATGACCATACTGATTCTGAAAGTTATTTTTGGCATGTCACATTCTCTGACTCTCAGCTGATGATACTCCAATCTGAGATCTATCTTGGAGAAACAACTGGCTCCCTGAAGGTGATCAAACAAGTCATCAATCCTGGGTAGGGGATACCTGTTCTTGACTGTGGCCTTGTTCAACTAATGGTAATCGATGCATATTCTGAGGGTACCGTCTTTCTTTTGGATGAATAGTACTAGAGCAACCCAGGGAGAGATGCTGGGTCTGATAAAACCCTTATCATGAAAGCGTTTTAGCTGCTCCTTCAACTCCTTAAGCTCAGTTGGAGCCATTTTTTAAGGAGGGATGGAGATGGGCTGAGTATCTTGAAGAAGGTTCACACCGAAGTGTATTTTCCGCTCAGGACTTTGGGAAGATCTTCAGGAAACATATTAGGGAACTCGTTCACAACTGGGACTGACTGGATATTGGGGTCTCAGAGCTAGAAATTTTTACTCGAACTAGATGATAAATGCACCCTTTGGAAATAATCTTTCTGGACTTAAGGTAGGAAATAAATGGACCCTTAGGCGCTTAACTACTTCCCGTCCACTCTAAAGCTAGCTTATTAGGGAACTGAAACTTGACGACCCTAGTTTTGCAATCGACTGAGGCATAACGGGAGTGTAGCCAATCTATTCCAAGAATAAGGTCAAAGTCAACCATGTCTAACTCTACCAGATAAGCTCAAATGACCTTATTGAAGATTGAGACTAGGCAGTTTCTATACACCCGGCTGGCTCTAACTGATTTGCCAACTGGGGTGGAGACTAAGAAGGGTTCTGCGATGATCTTAGGACTGATATCGAACTGGACTGCTACATAGGGTGTCACTAACGAAAGTGTGGCTCCTAGATCTAGTAGAGCATACACGTCTAGATGAAAAAGGCATAACATACTCGTGACCACGTCAGGTGAGCTCTCCAAATCCTTAGGAGAGGACAAAGAATAAAACCAGTTTTGGCACTGGCCACCATCCGTACCTTAGGTGTTGGCCTGTTGAGCTGGTCGGCCTGCTGATGCTGCTGAAGTAGTGGATTGTGATCATCCCCGTCCTGCGGACGGGCATTGTCTGAGCCAATGACAAAGTTATCCACAATCAAAACATCCCTCTCGACCCTGAAGACACAACCCTGGATGGTTCTTGCCACACTTAGGGAAAGCTTGGTAGCTGTAGCGATTGCGGGTGCCATGACTCAGGGATTGTGAGCCAGATGCTCCATCCCTCTGATCCTTGCGTGACCGGAAAGTCGGGGCACTGGCTGAAGTGGGTGCTGGAGTCCTCTGCTACTACTGCTACTATGGGAGGGTACTACAGCCAAATCTCTGATGGCCATAATCTGACTGGCCAGTTCTTGCCCGTTTTTTCTCCCACTCCAAATCTTTTAATTTTTATGCATCAATTTGCTAGGCATGAACTATGGGGCTAGAGAGATCGATGTCCTTGATAAGAATCGCGGTCCTGCACTCCTTGAGGACTAAGTTCGGCACTCCATTCACAAATTTCATCATACGAGCCCTTGGCTCGGCTACCATCTCTGGAGCATATTTAGACAACCTGGTGAACTCTAGTGCATATTCTTCTATTGTCTTTTTGCCCTTTTTCAGTTTCATGAATTCTGCCATCTTAGCCTCTCGGAGTTCCTGGGGAAAGAATCTGTCTATGAAGGCTGTAGTGAACACACCCATTCCACCAGTCCTACTCTCACTGTCTCCCATCCTTCCATTGTCATACCATATCTGGGCTACCCCTTTCAGCTGGTAGGCAGCCAAGTCGGCACTCTCCGAGGAAATGATACCCATGATTCGGGTGGTCTTTCTAATCTCATCCACAAACTCCTATGTGTCCTCTCCCATCTTAGATCCATAGAAAACTGGAGGGTTCATCCTAGTGAAGTCCAAACTCGGGCAGTTGCTGCGGACCCATTGTTGTTAAGCGAAACCACCTACTGATTCACTAGATTGGTAAAAGTATATGTGAGTAGCTAGATAGCCGCTCTGAACTCTGTGGAGGACATTGGATCATCCTGAGTGTCTGGAGTTAGTGGGGAAGGCCGGTGGGCGTTACGGGCCATTCTTCTATTACTACATCGCGGAGGTATGATCCACTGAAACGAAATAGAGCACAAGTTAGGAGAATGATTCTGGAATTGAATTTTAACACATGATGAAGAATATGAACAAAATAGAGTTTTCCTAATAATGTGTCGTAGCCTTCCCGTCATAAGTGTGGGGCACTTCAAACCTATGAAAAGGACTCTACTCGACGCGGCTTTCAGATATCCTAGGATACTCTAAACCTAGTGCACTAATACCAAGTTTATCACACCTCGAGTCTACACTCTGGATAGGACATGGTACTTGGAGTTATAAGTAACCCCAAGTCAACCCATGGTGTATATATATATATATAGCGGAAGCTTTAATGTAAGAATACAAAACATTTATGAAAATAAAGCTGAATCATAAATTTTAAAAACATCTGACACAAAGCTGAAGGTCTGAAAATATGTCTGTGTCCGAAAGCCAACTACAACTGAAGAGTTGCTGGGACAGGTCCCCAGCTAACTCTAAATCTAAATGAAAGAAAGATAACTGAAGGAAATAAGTCTCATTCTCGAAACACGAGGACCCACTGATGATACAACTGGAATCTTTTGAAAATGATCTACTAATGAAGCTGAGACTTAGATCATGCAGCTATATCATAAAATGATACAACATAAAAGGTATGCCTCAATACTTTGAATGTACTGAGTAAGTGAGAGAAACCATACACAAGGAGAAAAAAATACTGAACTAAAAATAACATGCAATGACCAACTAAAAATGTTGAGATTTAATAACTATAATAAATAGAGATAATCTAAATGACCCTGTCTGATGGTCACGGAAATGCCCTAAATCTGAGATACTAATCTGAACTACTGTACTGAACTGATCTGAACTGACTACTCTAAAACTGAACTAAGCTAACTAGTGGGAGAGTCTTTAATCGACATATAACCACGTGAGCTAGACGTGGAGTCCAATATATACACCCCATCGATAGGACCCAATATAACTTGCTAGGGTATAAAGGCATGAACTGAGTGATCACAACTCTGGACCATGAGGACAATAAATATAACCTACGGCGGCAATGTAGTTCTGGGAACCTGGGTAGGCTGGAACCCCATCCGGTCGGTGCTAAGTCCTACTCCCACTTGATAGTCTTGGACTGACTACTAAGCTAATAGCTCAAAAATGAGGCCCAAGACTTCAACTGAGTCAGGGATACTATCTAAGAGTACCCTGAAAGTCTTATCGGACCGGATTTTGTAATTGGGTTCTAAGAATGGTCAGAGCTGCTTATTTTGAAGTGTCATGACCATAGAAAGAACCATTAAAATTTGATACTGAGTCTAATACTGATAACAGGGAGGCATTACTAACACCTTGAGAATTTCTGTAGACAAACTGATCATCTGACATTTTTTAGTAGCCCTGAGTATTCTAACATTCTGACTGAAAATGAACTAACATACATCTTACTAAAATTTCAACACATACTAACAACACGAGAATCCCCAACACTGATAGAATCTAGCAATTTTGATAATTTATCAATTATGCGAGACTCTAGTTTTTCTACCTTCAAGAACTAGGGCTAGAATTTACTTTATAGGGACAAGCGTCAAAATAGTCACAACCTGGTGGAAAAATATCTGCAATTAACATAAATAGTATTTCACATAAATAAAATGAAGTTTGACATATAATTTCTTCACATTCGAAAGTTTCAAGGCTAGAACTAATAGAGAAGATAGGGAAGATATTTGGGGACACAAGGGAAGAACTATTCCCTTGTTGAATGCCCACATACCTGGTGATGAAAATTCCTGAGAGAATTCCTTGAAAAATCTAAGGAGGATCGATGTCCCTAACTTCTGCTCTGAGCCTTTCTGAGAGAAACCTTACGTTCTAACAGTTGAACGGATGAGAAATGAGAAAACCCATCAGTTACCCCCTCTAAAACCCTTGATTTAAACCCAAAATGATGTAGTTTAGGGACTAAGTAGGTTGGAAATTACAAAAATAACCTTGAAAATTAGATCTAAAAACTGGCCGGCGGGGTCCCAACGCGTCACTCAACGAGTCGTTGGTTGTGACCACGACTCATTGGGACCTCTCATTGGTTCCATTGCCTAGGACAAGAAACACTGGATCTGGAAATGGTGGTCACCACGACTCGTTGGATGAACCAATGAGTCGTTGGTTCCTCCCTTGGCCACTGGTCAAGGAACCTTGTAAGCTTGACAATTGGTGACACAAAGACTTATTAGTTGAACCAATGGGTCATTGTGTCCATTCATCACCTTCACTAAATGAATTCTGAAAATTCCCAAAGTTGACACGACGGGTTGTGACCATTACTAGTTGTGGGATACAAGGAGTCATTGTTCCCACTCATCACATCTAAAAGGGGGTTTCTAGGATTCTCACACAATGTATCACACAACGGGTCGTCGTTTCTAACAACGACTCATTGTTTAAGTCATGGGGTCCTGGAAGGATTTCTGTACTAGGGAAAAAATGACAGACAGGACGACTCGTGGTTCCTCAGCACGAGTTGTACCTTGTATCGTTAGTTCCATAGAGACCAAAAAAATCTGCTGACCATGATTGACACAATGAGTCATTGGAGCTGACCACGACTCGTTATCTTAGTCATTTTGAGGCATTTTTTTTTCCAGTTTTTCTCCTGAATTTTCATGAAATGTCTAAGTCTAGTCTAGGAAAGTTTCAGGGTGTTACAAGATGATGGGTTCTTGTCAAGGATATCAAGATGCCAACCAAGGCCCTTGGCATTCTCGCGATGGAAACCAAGGTTGAAGAGATAGAGATAACCAAGGATGGGGTGATAGGGATAACCAATGGAGAAACTGTGAGCCAGAACGGGATGGGGACATGTATCATAAAAGTTGGAACCCTTATATTCCCCCTCCGAAAGCTGATAGGCCCCTATGAAGCCTAGTGTGAGTGATGTGGGTATCTCCAAGATTGAAGAGATGCTTTCAAGAGTACTGAAGAAAGTGGAGTCCACCGATAGTGTCATGACCCGAACATAGGCCCCAATCCACGGGACAAGGAGCCCCGAGAGACTCCAAGTCGACCCATAGCATGAACATATATCTAACTCAATCAATAAAAATGGAAGATCGACATAGTAATCATAATGAATCTATGAACATAACATAAATCTGAGATCATACAACACGAGTCCAAAGTTAATTACAATCTATGTCTGAAAAGACTCTACGTCTGATGAGTTGATGGGACAAAACCCCAACTAACTCTCTATATCTGAAACTGAAAATAAGTAAACATAACATAACAGAAAGGGGCCCTCGATAGATGAGGACTCACTAATAGAAGCTGGATGCTGGCTCCAGAACTGGCTAGTGACAGGGCTGAGTCTAAAAATCAAACCCTATATCATGAAATGATACATCATAGAGTATATGATCAGTATGTGGAATGTACCGAGTATGCAAGGTAAGTAAAATATCTTAAGTAAGTAAAATCATTAAAACATGCATTATGTAAAACATAATCAAGATAAGAATCTAAGAGTAGGGCCTGCATGCTATTTTCTAAAACCAATCCTGAACATAACTAAACATCATAACTGAATCAAATAACCCAAAGCTGAAATTTGATAATCATAAGTAAAACTAAATATTGGGTCAAACCTACTTTAGAACTTATATATATATATATATATATATATATATATATATATATATATATATATATATATATATATATCATGATAAACATGCGTAACTGAAATCATGAGAAATAATGGGAGACTCTTCTAATAACAGACATTACCACGACAAAGCTTACATGGTCCCGACTATCACACTTAAGTGAGATGAGCCATCCAAAGCCTTGCTAGGGCTAAGGATGCTACCATGATATCGATATTAAGCTGAAGGCCCCTTGGGGTAGGGGAAAGCTCCAAAGGAGATCCCAAATAATCTGATCATACCTACGTTGGCTCGTAGTTCTGAGGCATAGGGTTGACTAACACTTATCCTACTCGGTGCTAGACACTACTCCAAAAACATGCATATGCTCTCCATCATTTTTCAATGATGGACCATCATCTAGTGACGAAGCTGAATAATCATGTATATATAAAATTTGAAATCATACATGAGTAGCCTTGGCTCAAACCATAGCACAAGCTAAGCATAATTGGGAGTCTTGACTCTAAAATCATGTGGTAAGCTATTGACATGAAATCATAAATCATACTTGAACAAATGGGCTTGCCAAATACTTAAACATGCTTGAAAATACTTGATTTACTTGAAAACATGATCATATGGGCTTGCCCAATACATAAACATGCTTGCAAATACTTGATTCACTTGAAAATAGGATCATAGACATGGGTAACTTGAAAACATGCTTTTCATCATAAATATCTCATCATACTTGAACATACATCATAGATCTCAACTTTTATGTACTTCTCATGGATGGGCATTGTAATTTATGAAACTTAAAAACATGATTTATAATTGAAAACATTGTAAAATTTGCCCATGAATCATAATTTAATAATAGAAATATACTTAGAACATACCCATTGTAGGAACTTAGTAAATTCATGCATTGGGTTAAAACCCCATTGGATCAACATATAGACTTTTCATGAATTAGAGAGGGATTGGCAATGGGTGTGAAAAAATTCACCTATTCATAATCTTACATACCTGAGAGAATGTGATTCTACCAAATCTCTGATTTCCAAGGAAAAATTGAGAAGAATTTGGAAGGAATTAAACTTGATCACCTCTCTAGCCCTCTAAGCTTGCATGCATGAATAGGAATAGCTTAGAATGAACTTACCCCTCTTAAAACTCACTATTCGTAGCTTAAAACGACGTATTTTAGGCCTTAGGATCATAAGAATTATGGAAAAGCCCTTAATAAACTCCTAGGGAAAAACTGACTACCAGTCCCAATAAGGGATTGGATGAGTCGTTACCACTGGGCAAGATTTGTGATCTCCTGTCGTTAGGTACACTGGCCATATATCGTCAAAGGGTCCTCTTCGTCATTGGTGACCACGACTCGTGGTCACCTCTCGTTTCCTCCACTACCCAAAACATTAAGTCCTTAACCAACTGTTGACCATGACTCTCCTAATGAATTGTAGAACTGACCACGACTCATGGTGTTCAGTCGTGGGGTACACTATCGGCTCTTCCTTCATCATTCAACTGCCCTTGACCACGAGTGACCTAATGGCTCGTGGGGCTGACCACGACTCGTGATCACACCCATGGTCACCCCAACTTGAAAATTTCCATACAAGTCAAAGCTCCTCACCACGAGTCACTTAACGACTCGTGGTCATCCTGAAGGGTCACAGGATGACTCATTCTGTGACCTGATGTAGAAAATTCTATTTTGTCATTTCAACTCCCATATCTAATCTTAGGCTTTTGGGGTATAACAGATAGCAGTGTTCAAGAATTAAAAGGGGAGGTGTCTACCTTGCCCAAATGGTGAGCTCCCATTTAGCTTCAATCAAACATTTAGAATCCCAAATAAATCATCTATCCACCCAAATGAACCTAACAATGAAAGAAACCCTCCTAGTGACTGTTCGCGGTCTGCTCGGTATATATTAAAAACCAACACGCAAGTGCACGTGGTCAAACAAATAATAAAGTGGCTAAGTAGCCAAGTATCGATCCAAGGAGGCTGCTCAAGATACGTAAAATTGCCTAGTTTACTATATCTCTATTCTATTCCTAATTATGTTAAGAACAATGCAACCAAGAGTTATTTTGAGTTTTTGTTTCTAAACTATATGTATACTACAATTAATCACAACTAATTACTTTTGAATTTAGACAATGGATATGAACATGCCAAGGTTAAGAACGAGTAATAAACTTGATAATCATGATAATTTGGTTATCCTCTTCCTCATGTTGCTAGCCAAGAACGTTTGCCTAGAAATTAAAACTTTCGTATTTAATTTCACTTTAGAATCATAAACCATCCGTCTACATTTCTGTGATCAAATGCAATTTATGACCTAGCACTACAATTCCGGTTCCTAAGTTGACTAATACGGCTTTCAAGTATATTTCTATCAAGAAAGCACATCAAAACCCAATTTTTCCAAATCAAGTTAAGAACAATACCCTATTAATTCACAACTTTCCAATTTCTTGCTCTCTCGAGTGAAATTGGACTTTTTAGATATACATTAATGTTGGCCAATCAATAATGTAGTAAGAACAAGAATTAATAGAACAACATGCAAGAAGAAGAAGAAACCATATCAATTATCATCAAAATTCATTACACAAGTTCAAAACCTCAGCAAGAAAGGGAATTAGCCACTCATTCTTGGATTAATCATCCTAAAATGAGTGTAAATCATGCATACAATTGAAGGAAAGAAGAAAGGAAGAGAAGAAAACTCTTAGCTTTTCTGTTCTTCAACTGCTACTAACCCACGTTCCTGCTCTCCACTTCTGAACTCAGTCTAAAAACTAAAAACTCATTAAAAATAAACCTAAGTGTGCTATTTATACTAGTGGAAAATTTTTCCCGGAATAACAAGCAACGTGTCACGGAGGCCAACGCGGAGCACTACCTCCGTGACACAGCGTGGACGCGGACCCTCTCTGGAATTTGCATGGTCCGGAGAATTAACCTCAACGTGGCACGGAGGCCATCGCGGAGGCCTATCTCCGTGCCACGGAGCTGGCGCGCAGGCACACTGGAAATTGCCAATTTAATTCATGTCCAGGCAGTGTGCTACCGCGATGGTAGCGTGGCACGGAGCCATCGCGGCACCCCTATAAATCCTGCATTCCAAGGTCTTTTCCACGCTCGCATCCAAGTCCAACTCCGACATAGTTCCAACACGCATTTTAGCTCCTAAAAATTACATTTTCCTGCAAAAAAAATGCTAATCATGTTGGTTAGTATAAATTCGCATTTTATTACCAATTACATGATATTATATACACATTGCACAACAAACAAGGTAAAAATGATACGTTTGAGTATCACTTGGGCATATAAATCTGCCCAAGATCACTTACCCCACACTTAAATCCTTGTTCGTCCTCGAACAACACATACACAAATCATGCAAATTACATCCCAACCTTCGTCACTATGGTGCAACAATTTACGCTTCGGTCATACCGATTATTCAATTTTTGCAAATCATCAAGAAAACATGCTTGGTTGTACAATACAATGACCTTTAATACATCAAGGCTTCCTAAACTTTTAAGAATTGATTCTTGATATCAGCAAACTCATGCAAATCAACTAATCAAGAAATCCGACACGAAAATCAATCTTTCATCAAGCATGTACCCTCACAACTCGAGAGAAACTTCCCCTTTTTGTTCGTGCAGCACACAATCATGCAAGTAGGGGCATATAAAATTTAATTTCCCTCTCTCTCCCAAAAGAATTCACATGCATCATGTCATGACCCATAGGCTTGCCTTTAGTGTATTACTCCACTAATATAAAGAAATGCAATATAGGATCAAATAGGACTTTTAATGGGTTGTAACGGGGCAATGGATCTAGTATATATATATTGGATTAGCCAATAATAGTCGCTAGCATCCTTAAGCACCTTTTCAACTCATTCCCATCGACTCATGGACATTGTTCCTCTCTTTTCTCTTTTTCTCCCATTCATGCTGGTTTACTTTCATACAGCCCATTTCATCAGGCACACTTGACACAAAACAGAGGGTTTTCATGTACCCTCCCTATCATTTAATTACAACTAGTGCCTCTTCAACATCATCTTTTCTTTCCTCACTTTGCTTTTCTTTTCTTTTCACTCTTTTCACTCTTTAACACTTTGGGAAACATTTTCTGTTCTTTGTAAGCGCTTAAGAGCTTCTTAAAGACTTTAAGGCTAATGAAAAGAAGGAATAAATCTTAGTTCATACAATTTTGGACAAAAGAAAGAAATCGGTTAAAGGCTCAACGGGCTGACTAGGGTATACAACATATAAAAAGGTAGAATTTGACAAGAAAAAAAATGGAAACTATCGGTTAAAACAAAGAAATGCCTACATCCTTTCCAACACTACACCTCCTTCATTTCGCTTCGTATACACACCAGGCAAGTTCTAGACAATTCACAATGACATGGAATAGAAAAACCTCACTCACACTTCGTGCACATGCTCGAATCAAGATGCATTCATAGACTCTTTAATTAGTCAATTACATGAATTCAAGATTAAGCCTCAATCATAATGAACCAAATTCTATAGCCTGGGTAACTCAACATATTTACAGAATTGCATGCTTTCAAACGAATCATTTTCACATTTTGAACATCAATTACAACACGCAACGAAATTTTAGCAACCATAAGCAACTACAGTTTCTTGATGCAATCCACCAAAGAAAACTAAAATAAACAAATAAAAATCCTACTCCTACCGACTACATTTCCCTTAAGACGGTCGTCATCCATCCATCATAGGGAACGGTCACTAACTATGACCTCGGTTCAATGGGACTATTCTCGGTAAAAGAATCGAAAACAAACTTCGAGAAGCCCAAAAATAAAAATCGCAAAAAAATTTTGCAACACATCGATCCTTTCGATAGAAAGGAAATATTTACAAGTGCAAAATATTTTCGCAAAAATTTTGAAAAATATCGATCATGTCGATAGAGAAAAAAAAAATTTACAAAACTTACAAAATTATTTACAATGGCAACCATAACTTTCAAAACACACATCATTAGCCACAAACAAATATATACACATAAATCGCAAATCAGTTCACCACAACAGGGAAAGCACAGACATACATAAACGTCAAGCAAAAATTATACAGCAATTTAGAGCCTATGACCCAGCACCTAACTACTCCCCACCCCACACTTAAATCGAACACTGTCCCCAGTGTTCACAACAATACAAAGCACAAAATTTTGGGTGGTGGAACTCCCTGCTTAGTCGAAATATTCGACTTCCTCATCCGGTGCTGCGGCCTCGTCTCCCATGTCTGAATCGGCTCCATCGTCGTCATCGGACTCCACATCGGAGTCCTCACGATGTGTCTCCTCATCAGTAGGGACATCGTCATCAGTCGGCTCCACAAAGGCTGGCCCCACCTTACACAAGGCTCTGGCGTTCTCGCCAAAGGGGTAGTCCAGCTCCAGCTGCCATAACTCCTCCTCGGTGGCTGGTCTCCCACCAATCCGTAGCTGCAACATCTGCAAGCCGAACATACGGGCCATGTACTGATCGTCACGAGCATGTCGCTCGCCCAAAGTCAGCACCGGTCTGTGTGTAGTGTCAGGGGCCTTAGTCTTTGTCACGTCGAGGGCCCTCCGCTCCAACTGCGGAATATAATCCAAGGCTTCTTCCTCAACGTCGAGGCCTCGGAGGAAGGTGGTGATGAGTCCGCCAAACCCGTATCTGTGGCCCTGGTGTAGTCTGGCTCTCTTCATGGCGGATATTATGACCGCCCCCACATTAATCTCAAGCCCTTTCATAAGGGCATACACCAAGCAGACACGGTCCCGGGTCACGTCTGTCATATGAACTCCCGGGATCAAACACGAACACACAATTTTTAGGCAGATTCTGGCCTCCCTGTTCATTTGCGAATAAGGCAGAGTCTGGTGGTAACCCCTCTCTTTGTGTCTACTCCATCGGGCTGTGGATCGAGCCCCACACAACGTACGTCTGATGTCGGCGTACGGTGGGGTGATGTTGAGCTGGCGGAGAACGTGGGCGTCTGTGTCCCGCGCTCCAACGATGGCATTCAGCTGCTGGGGTTCCAGAGTGACAATCTGCCCTCTGATTTTAATAGTGTGGCTTCTGATGGCCGGGTTCCAGTTGGCATAAAATTCCCGGACCAAGTGAAGGTTGCACTCCTTGGGCTCCTGAAAAATAAAGTTGAGCCCAACTGCTTCAATCCTCTGTACAATGCGAGGGAACTCCTGTGCAAGTGGTTCCCTTGCAATATGTTCCTCGGGGAAGTACTTGTTTTCTTTGTGCTTTGCATACCATTTCTTCCCTTCATCGGTGACCTATCGTGTTCCGTATCGGCGGTATTGACCGCGCGGAACAGCGGGTGCAGCTGGGACTGCCGTACCCAGTCTCATCCTTTTTCTGCCGGTGCCTGAGGTAGAAGCACCCTTGCCTTTGTCCTGTCTGCTAGCCATTGTACCTGTCAGTTTACACAAACAAGCACAACGTTAAGCTAAAAACTTGTTAGCTTCGGCTAAGGTCGGGTTAAACAAAATTTACCCCACACTTAGTCCTTAACAATATTTACAAAATTTCAGCAAGGATAGCTCTATTTACAACCCCAAACACAACCAACTTTACACATATTGCTTAGTGCGTTCGTAACAAAATTTCGACAGCATAACGGTTAGCGTACTACTCAGACTTCATACAGCTAATTCCCAATCCTGCTATCGCTAGCAATTCAACCATCGCACTTCGCAATAAAACAACAACAAACTAAAAACAACAACTAAAAAGACAATTTACATACAAACTAATCTAAACTATCTAACCAATTCATACATTATGCAATTTCCCACAAAAATTCAAGAATTCGTCATCTCTCAACAATTATACAACATTTACCACGACTTATCACAAATAATAAACACACCCCGGCATCAATTTTCACCAAACTATCAAGTTGCCCAAGTTAAAATTCAACAACCCAAGCCCTAGAATACACTTCGACCATCAAAATTGAATTATTCACTCAATCGATAAGTTCAAACGTCAACTACAATAATCCGAACATAATCAATCACAAAATAATTCACATCATGTTTAATTTCTACCTAGGGTGATATATCTCACCTCACATGCCCAAAATTGACAAAAATCGCCAAAAATTTGAGATAGAAGATGAAAACATACCTTGGATTTGAAGAACCGAACAAACTTGACGTTTCCTTGCCTATTAATGTGGCACGTCGCTTGGGGGGAGGGGAATGGGTGTTTGGTCGCGGAGGGAAGAGGGAATGGGGAAAATAGGGGCGAAATCGGGGGTTTTTATTAAGAAAACACGCGGGTCACCCGGAAACCCGGTGTGACCCGGCACTGGATAAGGGCAACGTGTCACGGAGGGTAACGCGGAGCCCCTCCTCCGTGACACGGAGCCAACGCGTTGGCTTACTGGAATTTTGAAAAATCCAGATTTGCCTTCAACGTGTCACGGAGGCCAACGCGGAGCATTGCCTCCGTGACACGGCGCCAACGCGCCAGTGCTCTGTTTCACCAACAATTTTTATTTTTCCTACCTCGCCTCGTTTCCTCGATTCCATGTATTTTTCCTCCGTTATACCTGAAAATCACCTCACTAACCAAAAATTGGTTAAATTAATAGATTTCCCTACTAAAAAAAATAAAAATTACTAATTAAAATGCAAATCTAAACCTAGTCAAGAAAAAGAAAATAAAATAAAATTTACACTAAAGAAAGAGAAAAAGAAAAAATATATTTTTCACGGGTTGCCTCCCGTGCAGCGCCTGGTTTAACGTCGCGGCTCGACGTCCTTTAAGCTCATTTATCTACTAGGGGGATGGACGATTTGTCCCGATCATGGTCATCCCCCCAGTAGTTCTCAACCTTATCCGGTGGCCTACCTAGTGACTCTCGGGAATCACTCAATCCATTAGCATTCCCATGATCAATCACATTGATCACTGGGAGTTCCTTATAAACAGTCGGGAGCTTAGGTGCCTTGTACACGTCGAACACCTCAACCTTGTCATGTGCTCGCATCGTGAGTTGACCCGCAGCTACATCGATCAATGCCTTTCTGGTTGCCAAAAAGGGTCGTCCCAAAATAAATGGGACTTCAGCATCTGGTTCAAAATCCAGAACAATGAAATCTACCGAAATAATGAGGGAGCCTACTTGCACTAGCACATCCTCAACAATGCCATCCAGCTTAGCTAAAGACCTGTCTGCTAGCTGCAAGATCACCGTTGTAGGTCTAGGACTCTCTAGACCTAACTTTCTGAATACCGAAGATGGCATCAGATTTATGCTTGCCCCCAAGTCGCATAACCCACGAGCTCGGATACTTTGCCCAATCGTGAGCTGGATAGTAAAACTTCCAGGATCCTTCAATTTTGTGGGCAATCTATTCTGAATACGGGATGTGCATTCCTCCATTAAAGCCACCGTGGCATACTCAGTCAAGCGACTTTTGTTGGCCACGATGTCTTTGATATACTTCGCATATTTTGGCACACCCTGCAAGACATCAACAAGAGGTAAGTTAACATGTACCTTTTTAAGTACCTCCATGAATTTCTGGAAACACGCCTCCTCCTTGTGTTTCTTGACTCGTTGAGGGAACGGGGGTGGAGGCCTTGCTAGTTTCGCTTCTTTAGACTTCCCCTTATCTGAGATTTGCTCTCCCTCAACATCTGCTGCTCCTGACTTCTGAGGCGGTCTTTCTGGTTCCACCTCCTTTAATTGTAAACCACTCCTCGTGGTCACTGCATTCACCTGCTTAGGATTGGGATCCGTGTCGCTAGGTAGTCCTCCTCTTGGTCTAGTATTTTGGGCACTAGCAAATTGCCCAAACTAATATTCAAGAGCCTTGGTTGCCAATTGATTATTCTTTACTTCGGCTGCCAATTTGACATAGTCAGCCTGCAATTGTGCCTGGTTGGCAATCATGGTCTTGAACATCTCCTCAATAGTCGGTGATGGTGGTGGAGGAGGGGCATTGTGATTTCTGAAATGCGTCTGATAGCCTTGTTGCCCTCCTTGGTTTCTGTGCATACCCTGTCTTGAACCTTGGCCTTGTTGAATTGTTGCTACCCCACGAAAAATTCGAATGGTTCCTCCAATTCGAGTTGTAGCCATTACTAAACTGTTGTTGATTCTTTTGTGCATTGCCCACAAAGTTAACAGAATCAGGATTTGCACCACAGCATTCAGCTGAATGCTCACTACTACCGCACACTTCACACCACATCTGTTGGACTGCATTGACGGAGGCTGAAGGCTGGTTCAAATTCATATTGCTGAAGTGAGTGTTTAACTGATTTTGCAAAGCAGCTATCTGTGTAGCGATAGCTGTGAATCCATCCACTTCAAGCACTCCCGCTGCTTTCCTTGCTCCACCTCTTGAAGAATCTGCATTCCATTCCGGATTGCCTTGTGAAATTCGGTTGAGCAAAGTGTACAGCTCCTCATAAGTCTTCTCCAGCGCTTGCCCTCCAGCTGCTGAGTCTAACAAAATTTTAGTGTGGGGTTCCAAACCCTCAATAAAAGTGTGTACCAACACCTCATTGGACTGATGATGATGAGGACAGTCCCGCAACATGGACTTGAATCTTTCCCAAGCTTGATAAAGATTTTCTCCTTCCCTCTGTTTAAAACTTAGAATCTGACTTCTAAGTTTAGCTGGTTTACCCGAAGGGAAAAATCTGATCAAAAACTTCCTTGCAAGATCATCCCACGTTGATATAGAGTTGGGTGGTTCAGCTTTTAACCACCTCTTGGCTTCACCAAGTAAGGAAAATGGAAATAAGGTGAGCCGAACATAATCAGGTGACACTCCAGCGGGTATATAAGTGTCACTTATCTCCAAAAAGTTCTAGAGATGTTGTTGCGGATCTTCGTGAGGGAGACCGGTAAACTGCCCGCTAGTGTGCAAAAGTTGCACCATATTTTGCTTTAACTCAAATCTCCCTGCAGGCTCTGGTTTGCGAATGCTGGAATGTACATTATTAGCGTGTGGGATTGCCACCTCGCGAACCGGCCTGGCTGCTACTTCCTCGGGCACTAACACTGCCCGCACAACTGGTGGATTTGGTTGCTCCATCATAGACTGTTTAAGCAACTGCAGCTTCTCCCGAAGAGCTTCTTTACGTTGACTATGCAATTCACGTTCTGGCTCTAAGTAAGATTCCACCAGCTCCTTATCCCTTGCCAGTGTTCACAGAAATAAAAATCTGCAAAATACAGGCTAAGACCAAGTTGTTAACACTTAAGAAAATAAAAATACAAATACAGTAAATTTACACTAAACACAATTTTACAAATCGCCTAGCCTCCCCGGCAACGGCGCCAAAAACTTATTCGCGGTCTGCTCGGTATATATTAAAAACCGACACGCAAGTGCACGTGGTCAAACAAGTAATAAAGTGGCTAAGTAGCCAAGTATCGATCCAAGGAGGCTGCTCAAGATACGTAAAATTGCCTAGTTTACTACATCTCTATTCTATTCCTAATTATGTTAACAACAATGCAACCAAGAGTTATTTTGAGTTTTTGTTTCTAAACTATATGTATACTACAATTAATCACAACTAATTACTTTTGAATTAAGACAATGGATATGAACATGCCAAGGTTAAGAACGAGTAATGAACTTGATAATCATGATAATTTGGTTATCCTCTTCCTCATGTTGCTAGCCAAGAACGTTTGCCTAGAAATTAAAACTTTCGTATTTAATTTCACTTTAGAATCATAAACCATCCGTCTACATTTCTGTGATCAAATGCAATTTATGACCTAGCACTACAATTCCGGTTCCTAAGTTGACTAATACGGCTTTCAAGTATATTTCTATCAAGAAAGCACATCAAAACCCAATTTTCCCAAATCAAGTTAAGAACAATACCCTATTAATTCACAACTTTCCAATTTCTTGCTCTCTCGAGTGAAATTGGACTTTTTAGATATACATTAATGTTGGCCAATCAATAATGTAGTAAGAACAAGAATTAATAGAACAACATGCAAGAAGAAGAAGAAACCATATCAATTATCATCAAAATTCATTACACAAGTTCAAAACCTCAGCAAGAAAGGGAATTAGCCACTCATTCTTGGATTAATCATCCTAAAATGAGTGTAAATCATGCATACAATTGAAGGAAAGAAGAAAGGAAGAGAAGAAAACTCTTAGCTTTTCTGTTCTTCAACTGCTACTAACCCACGTTCCTGCTCTCCACTTCTGAACTCAGTCTAAAAACTAAAAACTCATTAAAAATAAACCTAAGTGTGCTATTTATACTAGTGGGAAATTTTTCCCGGAATAACAAGCAACGTGTCACGGAGGCCAACGCGGAGCACTACCTCCGTGACACGGCGTGGATGCGGACCCTCTCTGGAATTTGCATGGTCCGGAGAATTAACCTCAACGTGGCACGGAGGCCATCGCGGAGGCCTATCTCCGTGCCACGGAGCTGGCGCGCAGGCACACTGGAAATTGCCAATTTAATTCATGCCCAGGCAGTGTGCTACCGCGATGGTAGCGTGGCACGGAGCCATCGCGGCACCCCTATAAATCCTGCATTCCAAGGTCTTTTCCACGCTCGCATCCAAGTCCAACTCCGACATAGTTCCAACACGCATTTTAGGTCCTAAAAATTACATTTTCCTGCAAAACAAATGCTAATCATGTTGGTTAGTATAAATTCGCATTTTATTACCAATTACATGATATTATATACACATTGCACAACAAACAAGGTAAAAATGATACGTTTGAGTATCACTTGGGCATATAAATCTGCCCAAGATCAGTGACACAATGTCAAATCCAAAGAAAGATGCCCAGTATACGAATATTGTCACGAGGAGTGGGAAGGTTGTTACCAATGTGGGTGATAAGCCCAAAGTGGTTGTTACTCCGAAATCAATTGAAGAAGACTTGAGCGATGAGGTGTCAAATGAGCCTATTTGTATTGAAGATGAGAAAGTGCTCGAAGAATAAGAGGTCGAAACCCCTCCTAAAGATGTGAATGTTGATTAAGCGGGAGAGGGGGGGCCTAATGCTAAAGGCCAGGAGCATAGAGTTCCACCTCCTTACACTTAGTGGTTAACCAAAATGAAAGAGGACGTCAAGATTAAGAAGTTTATTGATATGTTTAGCAAGTTGTCCATCAATATATTGCTGGTAGATGCATTGCTCCAAATACCGAGTTATGCTAAATTTATAAAGGAGCTTCTGAATAAAAGAGTTGTGTATGGGGGCACAGTGGAGGTGTCGCATCATTATAGTGCAGTGATGGAAAGCAACCTTTCTCTAAAAAGAGATGATCTCGAAGCATTCAATATTCCTTGCACCATTAGGATGTACGTCTTTAACAGAGCTCTATATGACCTAAGGGCAGGCATAAATTTGATACCCCTTGTGATCTTCAAAAAAGCCTGGGTAGGGAGGTCCCAAGACTACCATAATGCGGTTGCTTATGGATGATCGATCTATATAGCGTCGTGGAAATTCTTATGGATATGTTGGTCAAGGTAGACAGATTCATCCTTCCTGCAAACCCATCATTTTGGGTTGACCATTCTCGCCCATCAAGTGAGCTCTAGTAGATGTTGAGCTTAGAGAACTGAAATTCCAAGTGAATGGTAAAGAAGTTCCATTCAAAGTATGCCAACCTATGAAACCACACACGAATGCATAGTAACATATGTTATGGATGAGGAAAAAGAGCAACAGAAGGATCTTGAGTTGGAGGAGAACCCTCCTGATGAATGATGCTATTTTGAGATGAAATCGTCATGCCGCGACATTAAATCAAGCACTTCTTGGGAGGCGACCCATGTATCTTTAAATTTCCTTTTTACTTCACATTTTTGGTGTTTTTGTTTCTATAGGAATTGGATTGTGAAAAAGATAAAAGAAAACAGATGGGGAACCTGCATGGGACCTGCGAAATATAGGTACTAACCTACGGAGCGTAGGTAAAGCGTAGGAGTGAGGCAAAATTCCTGACAAATGATGAGAACCTGCGCTTCACCTACGAAATGCAGGAGAAAATATGTGGAACGCAAGTGTAGCTCAGGAGTGAAGCAGTGAACCTGGGAAGAAAATGAGAATAATCGAAGTAACCTTCGTATCACTTGCGAAAAGTAGGTGCAAACTCGCGAGACACAGGTGTGCGACAATGCTAAGGTAGTGGTGTCATGACCCGAACTTACACCCAGATCGTAGACACGGGACAAGGGACCCCAAGTCGACCTATGGCACATGCATACATCTAATCTCATTTAATAAAGCAAAATACTTAGCATAAAACATAGCGAAAACGTAAACATAGCGTAACAACCGAAAGTACTGGGCATATACATAAGTTGAGAACTACATCCTGTCTGAAAACCTCTAATACATAAGATGGGTTGATGGGAAAACATCCCCAACTAACCGACCAATAATGAAACATAAATAACATGAAAGTCAATCAAACGGCACTTGGAACATGAGGACTCACCAATAGCTGAGAGTGAGAACTGAGATGAACTAAGGATGAGGATGAGCCTGAGATCCGGACCTTGTATCATGAAACGATACAACATAGAAAGTATGTGGTCAATACATGGAATGTACCGAGTATGCAAGGTAAGTAAAACTGAGATTTAAAGTAAAATAAACTCATAAATAAACATAGGAGAATGACATCATGCTTGTATCTTAAACTTCACGAGAAAACACAAGGCTCAAGACTTTTAAATCACTCATAAATCATTCATATCATAAACGTAAGCAAACTATATCAAAACATAAATTGAGCAAATAACATAAATATAACAATACATAAACATGTGGAACAATGGGAGGACTCGTCTTAACCAACACGATCATGGTAGAGCCTTTCATGATGCCCCAACTATCTCACTCAAGTGGGCAGAGTCGACCCTGCCTTGGCAGGCGAGGATCGTGCATTAGGCGTGATATCACATTTGAGGGGATCATTATCAATACAATATATCATTATAAACCCATGGTGGCACGTGGTTATGAGACACCAGCGTAGTCCTTTGAATGACAGGCTGCTCGGTGCTAGACACGGCTCCCAAAAATATGCATATAGGCTCATAGGTAAATCGATAACATCATGCATTAAGATTCATTGGCTAAAATATAACACTTATCATCATTGATCCCCTTTAAAACATGATTAGCCAAGAATCATAGGCCCTTTTCATCATCCAACATCATAAATCGATAAATCATGTAATTCGTTCATAAATCGTAAATCATTCTTCAACATGTTGGCAGTGCCCTATACTTTGACATACTCAATTCTTCCAAAAATATGCTCATAAACATGGGTAACTTGAAATAATTCTTTTCTATCATCAATAAACTCAAAATATTGAGTATTAATCATAAATCTAACTTTCATGAACTCTCATCAATGGGCATTTTAGATTTAAAAAGCTTGAAACATATTTTCAAGAAAATAATATAAAACCTGCCTATCATTCATAATTCAACAAATAAAACTCAATTAAATCAACCCATAAAGAGAAATCACATTTTCATGCATTTGGGTAAAACCCCATGGAACTTAAATAGGAAAAATTCATGATTTAAATCGAAATTTGGTCATGGGTGTGGAAGGATTCACCCATTCTAAACCCTACATACCTGGAAAGGATGAATATACCACCTCACTGATTGCCCAAGGAGAAATTGAAAGAAGAATCCCTTAGAAAAGCTCTTGAACACCTCCTAAATTCATAAACTTGCATGCATGGAAGGAACATACTTAGAATAGGTTTTCCCCCGCTAAAAACCCACTAAAACGAGTCTAAAACGATGTAGTATAGGGCCTTAGGATGAAGAAATAACATAAATACCCTTACTGATTACGCAGAAAATTGCCCACTGGACCAACCAACGGGCCATCGGAAGATACCACGACCTGTGGTATCTGCCCATGCTAAGCACTGCCCCAATCCATATCTCGAAATCAAACCATGGACATACAGGACGGGTAGTCCTAAGTTTCAACAGGTCGTTTCTTTAGTGGTTGTTTCCTTCTTCTGAAACTTCTACACTTCTATTTAACAAGCAAACAATCTATATACCCCTACCCGGGTCAAAACCAGCCAAAAATAAGTCACTCCACTCATCTGCTCACTTCGGAGCTCCTCTACCGGCCCCCTGGGTCTCCGGCTCGGGCCATAGCCTCCAATATAAGCAACCGTGTCTGGGTCCAGAGGACTCCTGCGTGGACAGTAACAGATAGGGTCTGGATCCCCGGACACAAACTCAACGGGGCTATCTGAAACCGGAGCTACACCTATAATAATTGAATGTACAGACAGTAACAGATAGGATCTGGTTCCCTGGACACAAAACTCAACAGGGCTATCTGAAACCGGAGTTGCACCTGTAATGCTGATCAGACTGCTATGGGGAAAGCTTCATCCCATCTTCGTCCAAGCTGGGGACGGCATACCACTCCTTGGAGTGACGTAAAAACCCACCCGCTCAGTGGGCGACACGATTACCAACCCAGGGGCGGCGAGGACACTCAATAAGGTGCCCTCACGCCACATCAAGTCTCAACAAATAAATAGCACATATAAATAGCAAGCATGTATAACTGAAAAAGACTATCTGAAATCTGATTTCTTATTCTGATATGTTTCTATATTGAACTGATTCTTTATTGATTATACTGATTCTGAAATCTTTGTTTAACTGCTTGGCTAATCTGTAGTCGGGATACTATCTGTCTGAATGGCTAATCTGTAGCCATAAAACTGTCTGTCTATCTAATTTTACTTTATTAGCCTTTATTCTGAAAGTTTGTATCTTTTTTTATTCTACAACATGCCTGCTAATCATACAATAAGCTATACTGGATCTGGAATGCTAACTCGCCCTTTGGCGCATGCTTTACTAACTTTCGGACTGAATACGATACGGCAACACAACTCAAAATCTATTAGACTCGCTTAATTCTCAACATTCAACTCCGAGAGTTTCAAATACGGAGTTTACTATGATTTAACAAGCTAATGCTTACTAATTTGCCGAAGAACAACTTCACATACCTTAACCTCAAGTTATGCGACTGTCGGACGAGGCTTGGCCAATATTCTAGCTATTCTTCCCAACTGCATTCATATACACGTTAATTAGTGCTAAATACAACACTATTCTGAAAGAAAACATCACTTTCGATATAATTATAGCCTAAACTTAGGCTTATCGAAAGACAGTAGAAAACTTGCTATTTTCCAGAAGTCCAAAAGGGAGAAGTATTCACTTGATGGCTAGGAGCACATAGACACTAGTTTGGAGAAATTCTACTTACCTTAGTCCGGTAGCTCGAGGATTTGTCGGCCGAATTTCGCGAAACTAAATTCGTAGGAATGCTTCCTGCTGCTAAATACTTTGGTATCTGGAGTTAATTTAAGTTTGGACTACGTTTGGCAGCGTAATCAGATGATAATATTTTCACCCTCTTCATCTCTCTCTGTTTGCTGCGAACTCTCTGGAAGTTATAATGATTTTTATGAAAATAAATCGAAGTGGGGCTTTATATACTTGGGCCTGGACAGGCCCAATGTGTCACGGAGCCAACTCGGAGGCTCCACCTCCGTGACACATTGCCATCGCGGAGGGGCTCTGCCCCGGCTCCTTCCGCGATGGTTCGACAGGCTACTCGTCCGATCCTTTCCCGGGCCTTTCCCTAGCACGTATGGCTTTCAAATATGCTTAACCAACGCGCGAATAGGCCATCTAGGTGCCGGGAATCTTATGGGGTATAACAAATTTATTTATTAGTATCACTTATCAATCTTCATTCATGAGTAGCTAAATTTCTAGCTGATGAAGGGTGTATTTACGCACTTCTTAGCCATATTTTCCCCATATTTTACAATGTTTTGAGAACAAGATGTGTGTGTTTGTATGTGCTTTATGATATATATTTGCGAAAAGAGCTAACACACATGATTAGATGTTTTCAGGTCTAAAAGTGATGGATTTAAATGTATTTGAGGCTTTTGGGAAAAAGGTGAAGAAGTTGGACTGAACAAATCAAGATCATGATATTTAGCACTTCACTACCACACTTGCGCGACAAACAGCGCGGCGCGTGGCCAAAGCAGCACGAAAAGAGGTGCGATGTGCATGCCATGCTATGCGATGCGACAGTCATTCTAAGCAATGCCAAGCGTGGAGCGCCAATCTTGTCTGAACGGTCAGCAAGCAAATCCTACTTCAACTAGGAAAAGGAGCTACAAATCTCAAATCAAATCCGTAAAGGAACAAAGAAGGCATAAATATACTATCACAAATATCCTTTATTTTTATGTAATGTTGGACAGGTTTTACCATGTTTTTGAGAAGTTTGTTAATTTATACAATTGAGATTTAGAAGTCTTATTTCACAAAATACATTGAGATACTTGTTGTTGAATTGTTCTTCCTTATTTCCTGCAATAATCAAGTGGATGTTTCTTCCGATCATCGTTGGAAGTATTAATTTATGTGTTTCTCTATGAATGCTATTAATTTACTTATAATTATGAGAGGCTAAAACCTCCACAACTAGGATTGTGGGAAACCATGGTAAATTACCAAACTAGGGTTTGCATGACATAATTCTAAACCAATGCTAAACGCTTGTATTGTATTCTCTTCATCTTTAATGTTTCTTAACTGTGTATAATGTTAGGACTTGCCCAAATTTTTTACTTGCTTGAACCTAGAGAACTAGAGATTAGTAAAAGAGAATTACAACAAAGCCTTGATTTTTATGGGTCATTGTATAACTTGATCTGTAGTCATAGAATAGTTAATTTTGGAACAAATTGATAAAGTTTAAAGTGAAATTGCTTATGGGACCTAACCCGGTGATTGAGTATAGTCATTCAGTAAGGACGAACCAGTCATTTAGATGAACCCTAGTTATCAGTTCTACAAGTAAAGTATTGGAATAGATCACAAGTGTAAAACCCGAAGTAGTTATGAATCCACGAGGAACACTTACCTTAGTTAATTGCATTAATTTGGAATGAACATTAAACTTCTCAACATTTTTACCTATTATTCTTATATTTTCCCCCCTTTTAGGAAGTAATTGACTTAAAAGCTTAAATACTTGTGTTAATATATATCCTGAACATATTCCTTGTGGGTTAGACCCCAGCTTTTATTGGGTTCTTTATTGACAACTTTCGCTTCATGCTTTATCAAGAGTGTGAGTTTGAGCGTTATCAAAATGTGGCATCGTCGCCGGGGAATATGACTTGGGATTATATTAATTGCTTGTGTTTAACTTTTTATATTTATTTTCTATTTTACATTTTTTTTCTTTTTCTGATATGTCATAGGTTAGCGTGATAAAACAAGCGGCCAAAATATGATCACTACCTCAGCAGGTATCTTGATGAAGTCTGAGCAATCAAGATGCCTGCATCGTGTTGTGATATTAAATCAGGCGCTACTTAGGAGGCAACCCAAGATGATTTTTCATTTTTATGTGTTTGATCAAGTGTGCAGGTGTTAGGTCATAATGTTGGACGAATTTGGTGCATGAAATCCATAAACGGTGTGCAAAACAGCTAAGCAATGCATAGAGCAAGGCCTGGAGCGAGGCGCAGGCACAGGCGCCGCAAGGCCTGACGCTACATGTAGACTAGGCGAGGCAGTGAGCGCCACAACACGCAGGGAATCAAACGCGATAAGCACCATGTCGCAGAAGTAGTGTCCCAGGACAAAAAGTGCATGGGTCAGCAGGAATAGCCAAAACCTAATTTTCCCCATTCCTTTAGCTATCCACTCCACACACCCCAAAAATACCAAGAAAACACTCCAAACACTTTATTTTTTCTTCAAATTCCTCCAAACTTTTTCACCAAAACCACGTAAGAAGAAAGGAGTGGCTTCTTCAATCCATAGGTCAAAAAGAGCAAGAAGAACCAGTGAAGAGGAGCATGAGGATGTGAGGATGGCACCACAATGATTAAGGTGTTATGGGCTCCATTGGGTCACGGAGCAAGAAGGTAAAAAATGGTTTAAAGAGCATAAAGAATCCAAATACTCACATGATATGTTTATTGATAAGAATTTCTTGACACTAGTTTTCCCTCACATAGTAGATAAATTACACACCCTTGGTCTTGGTTTTGTATTTGATGCTCCGGGTGATTGTAATTCGAATATGGTGAGGGAAACTTTTGCTAATTAGGAACCAAAGGAGGGGAAAAATCAAGTAAAAATTAGGGGACAAATTATAAATTTTTCGCCTATTGCTTTAATACTTGGTACACCTAATGTAAACCCATAACCTTTTGTGAACATTGTAAAGAAAACCCCTTATATAGACATCATACATACTCTTTGTGGCCCTAACAGAGTTGCAAGGTGGACTTGACACCAACAATTTGTGTATCATGTGTTATACCCCGTAGAATTCCCGGCACCTAGACGACCTATTCGCACGTTGGTTAAGCATATTAGAAGGCCATACGTGCTAGAGAAAGGCCGGGAAAAAGATCGGACGAGAAACCCGTCGAACCATCGCGGGAGGAGCTGAGGCAGAGCCCCTCCGCGATGTCAGCGTGTCACGGAGGTGAGGCAACCGCGATGGCTCGGTGACACGTTGCCCAGGTTTAGGCTCAAGTATATAAGCCCCACTTCGGTTTAAATTCATTTTAATCAAAGGAAAATTTCCAGAAAATAGAGGGTACGGCAGAGAGGAGTAAGAACGAAGGAAATTAAATAATTTTCGTCCGATTACGCTGCTAAACATTGCCCAAATTCAAATTAACCCCAGATACTGAGATATTTAGCAGAGAGCATTCCTACGGATTTAGTTTCGTAAAATACGGCCAATGAATCAGCGAGCCGCCCAACTAAGGTAAGTAGAATTGCTCTAAATTAATGTCTATGTGTTCCTAGCTGAGAAGTGAATATTTCTCCCTTCTGGACCGCTGAAAAATAACGAGTTTTCGACCGTTTTTCGAAAGGTTAAAGTTGGGATAAATATATATATCTAAAGTGACAATTTCTCCCGAATATTAATGTATTTAGTTCTAATTGACGTGTATATGAATGTAGTTGGGAGAAACAACAGAAGTACCGACGAAAATCACACCGGTCAGTCGGGTACTCAGAAACCAGGTATGTAAAGTTATTCTTTCGGCAAGCCAGGAAGTAAAGCTTAGAAAGTAAATAGAATAAAGGTATTAACCGATACCTAGCATACAGGAACGATTTTAGTACAATTTCCAGCAAGCATGCTAGTATATTAATTACGTATCATGCGATAATCAGAATAGTAGATATTCAGGCAATACGTATTACATCTGTTGAGATTGTATCCAGTAGTAGGTGGTGCATTTTATGTTATTGAGCTATATCCAGATATAATCAGATAGACAGATAAAGGCCAGGTAGCAGTTAGTCCAGCAATCAGGAATAGTGTAAAACAGAATATAGTTTCAGTTATTTAATACAAACTGGCCTTGAGATACAAGAAGAGAATATGGTTAGTATTTTGCATTGAGCATGCTTTCTGTGTATGTGTTTTGTATGTTGAGACTTGTTGTGGCATGTGGGCACCCTTTAGCATCCCCACCGCCCCTGGGTTATAGCTGTGTCGATACCAGATTCAGATACCGCCACCAGCTGGGCGATGCCGTCCGACTAAAGGACGATGATGGCCGACCACCATGATAATACGGTCCAGACCACCCTGCTTGCAGGGGTAGTTCAGTTTACTCTGCACAGAGCTAGCACACCCTGTTTACAGGGGCAGACCACTCTGTGTGCACACCTGTGCCCAGAGGCAGGAGTCTTCGGACTCAGACACAGTTTATTGTCAGAGGTCAAGGCCTGATCTACGTACCCAAGGGGGGCGGTAGGAGGAGCTCACAGTTATCAGAGGAGTGGAGTGACTTGTTTTTGGTTGGTTTAGACCCGGGTAGGGGTAAATAGATTGCTTGCTTGGTTGGCACCTTCCGTCTTATGGGGGTCGGTCAGGTATTGTGTGTATTATTATGTATATTGATATGTGCTAGTAGATACTGATAGACAGAAGGACGACACGTCTTCAGGTACGCTCAGTTAGTTACGGAATGTATAAACTCTCCCCAGTTATCCTCAGCTAGATAGACTCAGCTACTTCTTGCTTAAATGTCATGATATTGTGCTATTTGTTTCAATTGCATATTTCAGTTTGCTTTACATGCTCAGTACCTGTGGTACTGATGCCCAGCGGGGTGCTGTATTGCTTGCCTACAGGTACTCACGGACGAGGAGCCGATCCCTCGTGATTCCAGCCAGCCAGTGAGTTATCAGCTCCTGTCATCTGGAGTCTGATTCCCAGAGGTGTAGCTCCTTTTCTTTTGTTGTGCAGTATGGGTAGGTCGGGGCCCTGTCCCGATCATTTCTATTAGTTTCTTACAGTATTCGTAGAGGCTTGCAGTCTGTATATATTCCCTGTGGTTATTTGAGCCGGTCGTGTGGGGCCGTGCAGTCTGTTGTAGCTGTTTTGTATTCCAGTTTATGTTGGCCGTGTGGGGCCTTAGTTTGACAGTAGTGGTGACCTTGCCGGTCACGTAGTTTTACAGCAGTCTTGTGTTGAGTTACAGATAACTAGACAGCATGGTGGCCTTGTCGACCCGTATAGGTTCCTTGTTACAAGTCTGTTTCTGGTTAGCTGTTGTTACAGGTACAGATGGCTACAGGCCAGTTGGCCGGAGGCTGTAGTTACAGCCGTTATATAGCCGATTTGTTTCTTGAAATAGAGCCAAAGCCAGCCAAAGCACCAGATGTGCTCAGGCTGGACCAGTTAGCAGTCTAGAGTCTAGCAGGCACCAAGTGTTGTCATACCCCCCAAGGTGGGGAGTGACATCATGTTTCATTCCCGTATGCTAACATGAGTAGGAAGACACGTGTTTGATTAAAAATTATTTGTGCTTATTTAGTTCCTGGGAATGTAATTCCCCAAAAGTGCGTAGGAGTAGACTAAGAAGTGAAAAACTGAAAACTTCAGAAAATTGGGAAAAATGTCTCAGGACAGGTCAAGGTACGACTCATGGTGACATACCACGGGTCATTGTAATGTGTCGTGGTTGGGGAAAGGCTGGGTGACAAAGCAAACCACGGGAGATATGATGACTCGTTGTGGGAAACAACGAGTCATCGTTAGCAGTCGTGGGAAGGAGATGGGTGCATCAGGTGACATGGAGACCTAACGACCCGTTAGGAGAAGCCAACGGTTGTTGGTTGTGGTCATGGTTTGAGTATTAAGTTTTCCAGTAGGCTTGACAGGGGGAAACAATGATCCGTTGTTTTTGGTGACGGGTCGTGGTGTGACCCGTTAGAAGATGAGATGCCAAGGTTCAGGGGACTAACCAAGGATGATGTAATGAATCATGGGTTGGATGCACGGGTTGTCCTATTGACCCTCTACTTGGTTTCGAGAATGGGTCATTAGCATTTCATTCCACGAGAGACATGACGAGCCATTGGTGGTTCCCACGATCCATTAGTACCACTCGTGGGTTCCATCCGGCCAGTTTTTAGGGCAGGTTCACTAAGGGTATTTTTGACTTCTCTACGATATAAGGCCCTAAACTATGTCATTTTGTGTATTTTATAAGTGTGATAAGATGGGTTAAGTCCCTAATGCATGCCCATTCCCATTCAAGAGCTTTTAGAAAGATTTTAGGGAGATTCAATGTCTTCTTCTCCAAGTTTCCATCAATTCCTTGGGGGTATTCAAGGAACATTAAAATCAATCCTTTTCCACGTATGTAAGGTCTTCAATGGGTGGATTCATCCACACCTATGCTCCTACTCTTTGATTTTACTCAAAATTTAGTTAAAACTCATGGGGTTTTGTCTTTAATTTATTTAAAAAGTAATGATTTAATTATGGGTCTTGTGATTTTGAAATATTATCAAAATCTAGGGATTTTGATCGTAGTTTGAGATTTAAATTGAGTATAATGTTGTTGATTTTGATTTTCAAAAAATTAAGCTTCATTATGCATGCCCCACGATGAATCAATTTATGATCTACTATTTTCAATGTTGATATCTAAAATCCCAACATGATATAAGATTCGAAATATGAATTTATTTAAATACCCACTAGATTTGATGATTTTCAAGTTATATGTATGATCTACAAGTATGCATGAAACCTATGATTCATAAATTATTTTATTGGTCGACTCACCGGGTCTCAAGTCATGGCTAGTTCACATATGTTCAAGCATGTTTATGATTATCATGATTTAACTAGCCCATGAACTCATGTATGTACTATTATGAGCACTATATACTTTTTGGAGTAGTATCAAACACCGAGTAGGTTCGGGGGTCAAGTTATGTCCTGGATCTCTTGAACTACATGCCACCGTAGGTATGTTGGGACCCTTTCATGTTTGTCCCTGGTCCAAATGCCCCTTTTCATTTCTGATCATGCCCTTCATGGTTCCTACCCTTGGCAAGGTATGAATACCCTCCATACTAGGCTTACAAGTTGGGCTTCATATGTGCTCATATGTGGTATGTCGGTTAAGAGAATCTCCCACTATTCCTCATGATTTATGCATGTTATGATTATGTATGTTGGCTCATGTCATGTTAAGTAAATCTCTTCTATTACGACTGTGATTATGTTATGTGATGAATGTTTTGAAAACCTTGAACCATATGATATATTATTTTGATTTACGATACGAACATGACGTCCTATTCTTATGATCATTTATAAATTTTATATATGTCTTAAATGTTGTTTTACTTACCTTGCATACTCAGTACATTCCACGTACTGACTGCATATTTTCTATGTTGTATCATCTCATGATACAGGTCCAGTTCCCAAGCTCATCCTCATTCGTAGATAGATCCGAACTCGCTCTCAATGCACATGGTGAGTCCTCATGTTCCGAGGGCTACATGTTCACACTCTATGTTATTCCTTCAGTTTCTGAGTGTTGGATTAGTTGGGGAGTTTTCCCATCAATCCGCCTTTCATGTTTAGAGGCTTGTCGGACTAGTGAGGAGGTTGGGATGGGCTGAGGAGCTGAGGTCCCCACGGGCATGGGAATGACTCGTGGTCAGCTACCAGGAGTCGTCAGGTCTCCCGTGGGGGTGAGGTTAAGGGTTACCTGGGAGGTTTTACCAGTGTACCTCACAGATGGGACCCCACGGGTCATAGCCAGTCCCAACGACTCGTGAGGTGGGTTGTGAGCAAGCCTGTGAAAATTTTAATTAAGGATGAGGCAGTGTACTTGACGGAAGGTGACCATTACTCGTGGTCACTTGTGACAAGTCGTTTCCATTATAAGCCCAACTGACCTGGTATCCAGTCTACTTGACGGGCGACATGACGAGTCATTACCCGTCCTGACGAGTCGTCAGGTCACCTGTTAGGGTCACCAAGTAGTTATTTCCTACGAATTAGTAAGGGCCTTCTCTTAATTTCCTACACTCCTAAGGCCTAAACTATGTCGTTTTGAGGTCGGGACAAGGTATTTTAAGGGTAAATAATTCATCTTAAGTCTCATTTGATGCTTGCAAGAGTTAGAGAAAGGAGTAGGAGGTGATCTTAGGGTTCTTCAAATTCTCTGAATTTTCATCTTGGGCTTTCCAGGAAAGTTAACAATCAAGTGTTTCCAGGTATGTGGGGTTTATAATGGGTGGTTTAGTCCCTACCCATGCCCAATTCTTCCCAATTTCTATGTTTAAAGTTGCTAAACCTTTATGGTTCTTAACCCAAATGCATGATTCCTCAAAAATTGATATGAGCTTATTGTGGTATGTCTAAATTACGGGTTTTGAATTATTGGGATGTTTTCACTTATTTTATTCAATATTTGATGATATAATCCCTAAAATCATAGGTGCCCAAATCATGAGGATTTTAGTGAATTTCATGGTTATGGTGATTCCTCAAACATGATATGAATTTTTAAATTTTAAGCATGTCTTCAATCTTCCATGTTATTATGATCATGTTTTCTATAAATTAAGTATTTATAGTATGTTGAAAACATGGGCAATTCCCACATGTTGTTTATGATTCATGAACTAAGATTTTGGCCGACCCACAGGCCCGATTCCATGGCTAGTATTACAAATTTTCAAGCATGTTATGATTATCACGATTTAACTAGCCATGTATGAGCACATTGCATGTTTTGGGAGTAGTAACTAACACCTAGTAGGTTCGGGGCCCAGGTTACGCCCCAAATCTCAAAACTACGTGCCACCGTAGGTTATGTTTGGGACCTCCTCGGTGACCGTCCCCTATGCCCTACGGGGCCTTCATGAGTGATATCACGCCTTTCATGGTTCTACGCTTGGCAAGGTATGAATGGCCTCCCGACTAGGCTTACAGGTCGGGCTCCATGTGTGCTCATATGAGGTATGTCGGTTATAAAAATCTCCAGTTGTTCCTCATTGTTTTAATGCATGTAGGATTATGTTCTTTTGGCTCAAGTCATGTTTTACGAAATGGTTTTCTCTCATGTAGTGACTATGACAGGTTTACGAATGCTTTTAGGAAACCTTGAGCCTTACGATATATTTATGATTTCAGTCTTTATGATCATCATGTCCCACTCCTATATCTCTTATGTTTTTAAGTATTGTTTTACACACCTTGAATACTCGGTACATTTCAAGTACTGACCCGCATATTTTCTATGCGGTATTGTTTCATGATACAAGATCTGGATCTCAGGTTCAGCATCGCTCCTAGCTTTCTCTTGGTTCTGCTCTCAGTTCTTAGTGGTGAGTCCTCATGATTCGAGGGCTTTATGTTAAAATCATGGCTATCTTTTATTTCAGAATGTTGGGATTAGTTGGGGTCTTTTCCCTTCAACCCATCACTTATGAATAGAGAGGCTTTCTGACCTATTTATAGTATTCAGCTATTTATTCTTAGATCATGTATTGTTGTTTCTTATATTTCATGCCTCAATTTTATTCAATTCATGATTTTTAAGCTAATTCTTTCGCCTTATGTGAATGGTTTAGATATATGTTCATGCCATGGATTTACTTGGGGTCTCTCGGGGCTCCTTGTACCATGTTTATGATCCGGGTGTATTCTTGGGTCATGACAAACTTGGTATCAGAGCCATAGGTTCAGATGTGTCTTGGGGAGTCTGAAAGCTGCGTTAGGTAGAGTCTTTTTTATGGGTGTGAAGTACGC
This sequence comes from Datura wrightii, assembly GCA_035772735.1. NCBI lineage: Eukaryota > Viridiplantae > Streptophyta > Magnoliopsida > Solanales > Solanaceae > Datura > Datura wrightii. The sequence goes on along the minus strand of JASDFA010000008.1, from coordinate 7,268,874 downwards.
CACACATATGACGAAGAGGCTACTAAACGTTTTAGGAAATGTTCCCTTCTTTCATGATCCATGTGGTGCGATAAAAGGTCTCTCCATCCTTCTAATTTGTGCTATTTACAATTGCAGAAAACTATGGCTCCTAGAAGAATAAACGAAAGGAGGAACAGAAGTGATGAAGGCCACGGAGGTGGCAATGATCATGGGCGTCAGCAAGCCCCACCCGTCTAGGAGCCCCAGGCACCAGAGCCAGCTGCCCACACTGAGTTTCGGGCTGCTATTCAGATGTTGGCACAGGCCTTGACCGCTCAGGACAACCAGCATGTAGTTGCGCATTTCCCACAGAATGGAAACGCAACGACGGCTCGAATTAGAGGCTTCTTAAGGATGAACCTTCCCGAGTTCACGAGATCAAAGGTGGATGAGGATCCATATGAGTTCATTGAAGGGATCTTGAAGGCCACTCAAGTTTTGGGGTTGACAAATGAGGAGTGTGTTGATTTGGCCTCTTATCAGCTAAAGGGGGGTCTTATATTTGGTACAAGAAATGGAAGGACAACAAGGTAGCGGGCACAGGTCCTATCAGCTGGGATGAGTTCCACATGGATTTTCTCTATAGGTTCTTCCCTCGGGAGATGAGGGAATTGAAAGCAGCTAAGTTTATTAATCTCAAACAGGGAAAGATGACAGTGTTAGAATATTCACTTGAGTTCACTCTCCTGTAAAAGTATGCCCCGGAGTTAGTGATGGATCAGAGGGCGCGGGTGAGCAGATTCATGCAGAGAGTAGCCGAGTATCTGGATAAGGAGTGCGGAACTGCCGTGCTTCATCAGGATATGGACAACCCACGGATAGTCCTTTATGCCCAGTAGATGGAGGAAGCTCATAAGAGGCAGAGAGAGGCCAAGAGGGCCAGAACTGATAGCTAAAGGTTCTCCCAACCGAGGCCAGGAGGTGGGCCTCACCAGCAGTCCCAGCATAGGTCTACTACACCAGCATCATCTTCAGCCAGTACCGCATCCAGGCCTCGGGACGATCAGAGGAGCAGGGCCTCAGGTTCGAGGGGTTAGAGTAGCATGCGCATAGAGCACACATTCCCATCTTGTTCTAGTTGTGCAAAGAACCACCCATGGAGGTGTTTGGTGGGCTCAGATGCTTGTTTCAGTGTGGCAAACCCGGACACAGGCTTAGAAATTGCCCCGCAGCCAGGTCAGGGGATGGTGGAGCCCGCACTCCAGCAGCTGGTTCAGCAGCTCCAGTGGCACATCCTACTCAGCAGGGTACTTTGATTGGTCTAGCTGGCAGCCAGTGCCAGAACTGAATTTATGCACTTGGCTCTCAACAGGAGTAGGAGACTTCTCCCGATGTGGATACGGGTATGTTGCGAGTCTTTCATATTAATGCTTATGCTTTGTTAGATCCAGGAACTACACTTTGTTTATTGACACCTCATAGTTCTAGTAACTTTGGGGTTAGTCCTGAAATTTTGTCAGAATTGTTTTCTGTATCTACTCCGGTTGGTGATTCAGTCGTAGCGAGGCGGTATATAGAGGTTTCCCTATTATAGTATTGCATAAGGTTACCTCCGCAGACTTAGTATAATTGGCTATGACTGATTTTGACATTAGTTTGGGCATGGATTGGTTGTTTCCATGTTATGCTTCTATTAACTGTACAACCTGAGCATGGAGTTTCGGTTTCCAGGTGAACTAGTTTTAGAATGGAGGGGTAGTTCAGCGGTACCTGTAGGACGCTTTATCTCCTATCTCAAGGCTAGGAAAATGATTTCTAAGGGTTGTATTTACCATTTGTTTAGGGTTAAGCATGCCACGTTCGAGACCCCGACCATTTAGTCAGTCCCCGTGGTATGTGAGTATCCCAAGCTATTTCCAGATGACCTACCAGGTTCTCCTCCCTAGAGGGAGATTGATTTTGAGATAGATCTTTTACCTGACGCGCAACCCATATCAATTCCTCCCTACCGAATGGCCCCAGCCGAGCTAAAAGAGTTAAAGGAGCAGTTGAAGGATTTGCTGGATAAGGGTTTCATCATACTGAGTAAGTCTCCATGGGGTGCCCCAGTGTTGTTCATCCGGAAGAAAGATGGTTCTCTTCGGATGTGTATTGACTATAAGCAGTTGAACAAGGTCACCATCAAGAATAGGTAACCTTTACCTAGTATTGATGACCTATTTGATCAGCTTTAGGGTGCCAAATATTTCTCCAAGATAGATATCAGGTCCGGGTATCACCAGCTCAGAGTTCGGGAGAGCGACATCCCGAAGACTGCTTTTAGGACCCCATATGGCCATTATGAATTCGTTGTTATGTCTTTTGGACAAACCAATGCCCCTGCAGCTTTTATGGATATGATGAATAGAGTATTCAAGGAATATCTGGACATGTTCGTGATAGTGTTCATTGACGACATAATGATATACTCCAGGAGTGAGGAGGAGAATGTCGCACACCTGAGGGTGGTACTCTAGACCCTCAAGGATAGATGGCTATATGCCAAGTTTATAAAATGTGAGTTCTAGATGAATTTAGTTGCATTCTTGGGACATGTAATGTCAGTCGAAGGTATAAAGGTAGATTCCCAGAAAATAGAGGCGGTAAAGGACTGGCCCAGACCTGTAAACCCTTAGAAGATCAGGAGCTTTTTGGGCTTAGCAGGTTATTATCGGAGGTTTGTGGGAGGTTTCTCATCCATTGCAGCCGCATTGACTAGATTGACTCATAAAAAGGTGAAGTTCCAATAGTCGGAGGCTTATGAGAAGAGCTTCCAAGAATTGAAGACCCGACTCACTTCAACACCGGTGTTGACCTTACCGGAGGGCACCTATGTCTTTGTGGTATATTTTGATGCTTTGAGAGTTGGACTGGGATGTGTATTGATGCAGCATAGGAAAGTCATAGCATATGCTTACAGACAGCTGAAAATTCATGAGAAGAACTACCAGACCCATGATCTTGAGTTGGTCGCGGTGGTGTTTGCTTTGAAGATATGGCGACACTACATGTATGGAGTTCATGTAGATGTATTCACTGAGAAAAAGAGCTTACAATATCTATTCACACAGAAGGATCTCAATCTTCGGCAATGGAGGTGGTTGGAACTACTTAAGGACTATGACATGAGTGTCCTTTACCACTCGAGTAAGGCCAACGTGGTAGCAGATGCCCTTAGTAGACTCTCTATGGAGAGTGTGTCGCACGTGAGTGAAGAGAAGAAGGAGCTGGTGAAGGAGGTACATCGACTTGCACGGTTGGGAGTTAGATTAGTTGGCTCCATCAATAGAGGTGTAGTTGTTTAGAACGGGTCAGAGTCGTCTTTGTAATATAGGTGAAGGCTAAGCAAGATGAAGATCCAACATTGGTATAGTTAAAGGAAGCTGTTCAAAATCAGAAGGTATAAGTCTTCTCCAAAGAGGGAGATGGTGTACTTCGGTACCAGGGTCGCTTATATGTCCCGAACGTGGCTGATTTGAGGAGCCGGATGTTGCATGAGGCTCACGGATCTAGATACTCTATCCATGCAGGTTCCACCAAGGTGTATCATGCCTTGCGGGAAATCTACTGGTGGAATGGAATGAAGAGGGATATTGCAGAATTTGTAGCCAAGTGTCTGAATTGTCAACAAGTGATAGTTGAGCATCTGAGACTGGGAGGTGTACTTCAGGATATCAGCATTCCTACTTAGAAGTGGGAAGAAGTCAACATGGACTTCATAATAGGTTTACCCCGCACTCATAGGCAGTACAAATCCATTTAGGTTGTAGTGGACAGGTTAACCAAGGCTTCTCATTTTCTATCGGTCAAAACCACCAATTCAGCGGAAGATTATGCCAAATTATACATCTGAGAACTAGTTAGATTGCATGGAGTGCCCTTGTCCATCATGTCGGATAGAGGTACTCAATTCACCTCTTAGTTCTGGAGATCTTTTCAAAAGGGACTTGGTACCTAGGTCAAGCTTAGCACGACATTTCATCCGCAATCAGATGGTCAGGCAGAGAGGACTATCCCGACTCTTGAGGACATGTTGAGAGCTTGCGTTATTGATTTCAAGGGTAGCTGGAACGAGTATTTGCCTCTTATTGAGTGTGCCTACAGCAATAGCTATCGCTCTAGCATCCAAATGGCACCGTTCGAGGCTCTTTACAAGCGAAGGTGTAGATCGCCCATTGGGTGGTTTGAAGTCGGTGAGGCTTCATTGGTGGGTCTAGATTCCCTCCATAAGGCTATGGAGAAAGTTCAGTTGATAAGAGATAGGTTGAAAATGGCTCAAAGTCGCCAAAAGTCTTATGCGGACTTGAGGAGAAGGGAGCTTGAGTTCGAGATCGATGATTGGGTGTTTTTGAAGGTATCTCCCATGAAGGGAGTAATATGATTCGAAAAGAAAGGGAAACTCAACCCCCACTATATTGGCCCCTACCGGATTGTGAGACGAGTGGGTAAAGTAGCTTATGAGTTAGAGTTACCTTGAGAGTTAGCTTCAGTTCATCCCGTAATTCATGTATTGCTCTTGAAAAAGTGCTTGGGAGATCCGGCCTTAGTGGTTTCGGTGGAAAGTGTTGGTATGAAGGATAGCCTCTGTTATGAGGAAATTCCCGTTGCAATCATGGATCATCAAGTTCGGAGGCTGAGGAACAAGGAATTAGCTTTAGTAAAGGTGTTATGGAGAAATTAGCATGTTGAGGGAGCTACGTGGGAGGCCGAAGCGGATATGATAACTAAATACCCTTATTTGTTCCTTACCAGCTCAGTTTCAGTTTGAGGTATCAATTTTTGCCCTAAACCTCTAATAAGTTTTTTCATGTTCCGTTCATGCGTTCAAGTTTTTTTTATGATATGATATATGTATATGATGTCAGAATTTAGTCCAACTATGTTTTTCTTTTTGGGGGTAGTCATTCCGTCAGTTTTCGACTTAATATTTGCATATGGTGAGTCTTCCCCTTAGGAACATTCTTCCTTGAATGTGGGAAAACATATAGAAAAGCAGAGAAGTGAAATCATCACATTCAAATACTGATCATATCAGCTGAAAACTGACGGAACGACTGCCTCCGACTAAACTACATGACTGAACTGAATTTCCTGAATCACACATACAACCATTTACATGAAAGAAACTGGAATACATGAGCTAAACACGAAACTGAATAAAGAATTAAGGAGGAAACTGATACCTCAAGATAAAACTGAGCCTGAAGGAAATAGACGAGGGTATTTTGCCATCATATCCGCTTCGGCTTCCCAAATACCTCCCTCAACATGATGATTCCTCCATAAAACTTTGACTGAAGCTACTTCTTTGTTTCTTAGCTTACGAACCTGACGATCTAGTATTTCCACCGGAATCTCTTCATAACTAAGGATGCCTTCACACCAACACTACTACCAGAACAACTAGAGCTGGATCAACCAAGCACTTCTTTAAGAGAGATACATGGAAAACTGGATGGAGTGAAGCTAATTCCGAGGGAAACTCCAAATCATATGCTACCTTGACAACCCCTTACACAATCCGGTATGGGTCACATAAAGGGGACTAAGTTTCCCTTTCTTTTCGAACCTCATCACTTGTCACGACTCGAGTTTACACCCTAGACATAACACGGGACAACTCCAAGTCAACCCACGGCATAATCATAGCATAACACTTAATGATATAAACATCTGAAAAAGAATAACTGAGCGGAAACTAACTTTGAAATCCAAGATTTAACATTCAAAGAAATAATCTAGAAAAATATAATACATAGACTGAATCTGATTACACATGTCTGAAAACCTCTACTCACTGATGAGTTGCTGGGACATGTCCCCAGCTAACTCTCAAAGTCTGAAAACTAAGCTACAATTGAATAAGAGCATAGACCTCGTCCTCAAGAGATGAGGACTCACCACAATCTGCTGAGATGGAGGGAGGAGCGTGTCTTTTCGCGGGGCTGGGTCTGGATACCTGAATCTATATCATGAAATGGTATAGCACATAAAGGCATGCAGTCAATACTTGGAATGTACTGTGCATGTGGGGAAAAACGTAAACAACTAAATATGCAAGTAATAGAATAAGGAGAATGACAAAATACATCAACATAACTAATTTTACATGAAACAATCCTCTTATGAATCACATACATATATATATATGTACATAAAACCTTCATAAGTATCTCATATCCTGAATAATCATTGAACTCATGCATAGGGGTCAAGTATTGAATATTTAATAAGAGTCGAAGCTAAGGCTAGTATCACATATGGTACTGGATAACTGTTGATAATTGAGTCTGCATCTCATTATATCATATCTATTTTAAACTGAAGTCTAAATCATATGGAACTGGATCATGCTGATTCATAACTAAGGGAGTCATTCTCTACTATGGAGAGTCCCGACTGAGCTAGGGAGTCATTCTCTGTTATGGAGGATCTCGACTGAACTTTGGAGTCACTCTCGGCCATGGAGGATCCTGACTGAACTAGGGAGTCACTCTCTACAATGGAGGATCCGACTGAACTATAGAGTCACTCTCTACAACGGAGGATCCCGAATGAACTAGGGAGTCACTCTCTGCTACAGAGGATCTCGACTGACCAAGGGAAACATTCTCGACTATGGAGAGTCCCTGGCTGATTAGAACATAAGGAGTATTGATCTGGCATTATACATCTGGTCTATGCTACTACAGCTAGTCAGAAACATGAACATTCACTGTTTTCATCATACAACATTCATTTCGAAAGGATTAGGGCTACTTTCTCTAACAACAAGCCCAACAGTCTGAAATATCATTCTCATGCTTTATCATCGTAATTCATATCTTCATGGTGCCAAATCAATATTTCTTTATATGTCTTATGTTAGTGAGCATCTATAGATTCACATCATGCATTACACTTCCATAACATTCAAGTTCCGAATTCATATCATTCAACGTGTATCATAGGGTTATTTGTGGTCCGTAAATACAAATTACACTTTAGTGTAGATACATTATTTCACATACTTAGATTTACGGAAGCCCATGAACATACCTCATACTTTAAGCAGTTACAATGAATTCATGGAAGAAGCATGAATTTTCATTTCATAAGACCTATTTCATAATTCACTCCAATTCATAAGAAGGACGCAAAAATTAGGCCATTATCATACACTTGCCTCATACCCAAACAACTCCATCAAAAATATAATGAAAAATACATATTTTACTTTCAATTGATCAAGCCCATACACTATACCTCATCTCAACATATTTAGCAAATAGTATATTCTAATCATTAGGGAATTCGTACAATCTTCACATATTTTATACATGGATAGGAGTCATTGATTCAGTTGAGTGGACAATAATAAAACCCCAATCATCGTTCTAGTCGTCTCATGAAGAAAATTCTATAACCGTGAATTTTCACCATCCAACACATAATTCAAGGTGTTCAAATAATTTAATAATCACAATTAGCTCATAATCCTAGTGGGATTTAGAATTCAAGAAGACATAGAAGAAATCACCCATCAATCAAAACCCTAGGTCATGCTTTTCTAGAATAATTGAAATTGGATTTTTGATGAAACATTTTGGGGCACAAGGATGGAAAAATATCCTTGTCGAAAAACCCGCATACCTGTCTCGAAGAATTTCCCACTTGAACTTGACCTTCAATCCTTTCAAAAATCCCTTGAAGAATCCTTGAATCTTGAGAGAGAGGAGGAACAAGGGTTTGAGAGTTATTTGATGAAGAATGAGGGTTTAGACTAGTTACCCCCCTTAAAAATGTCCCATACCATGCTCAAAATGGCGTAGTTTAGGAGTTAGCAACATAGGATTTTACAAAAACACACCTAGAAAAACGCAGGCAAAAGCCCCTTGCTAGTCCCACAAGGCACTTCACGAATCGCAGGGTCAGGCAACGACTAGTGGGCCTAGTCATGGAGTGCACTAGCTAAATCTCCTCCTTCTGCTCTTTTCTCCCTATAGGTACTTAACAAGTCGTCAGGTGCACGATGACTCGTTCCTCCTTCCGCAATCTCCACTGTCTCAGAACCTCACCCAAAATTTCTAATCTACACCTAATGGCCGACCTAACGATTCATGGGGTTACCTAACGACTCGTTAGGTCTTCCATGGCCACTGGTCTAGACTACACCTCTTGACTGCTCCCCACGGGTCTGATCACGACTCGTGGGGTCACCTAACGAGTCGTCCCATCACTCGTTTTGTGCAAGAATTTCCACCTTCTGTCTGAATGCTTTCATTAAGCCTGGAATCTGATCTTAGAAACATTCGGGGTTTTACATTATCTCCCCCTTAGGAACATTCATCCTTGATGGTTGGCTAAACATACTGAAAGGATAGGGACAGAACTGAAATTCCACAATCAATCAATCACAGCTAAAACCAATGGAGTATCTGACCTCGGGCTGACCTTACACACCAGAACTGAATATCTAAATTGAACATGCATGCTATAGCACAAGAGAGAACGAAGGACATGAAACCAACATGGAACTATGTAGAACTTTGAGAAGGATTCTTCACTTTTAACTGGCAGTAAACTGATACAGACGGAGCCTTCGCACTCAAATCACTTTCTGTTATAGGGCTAGAATTCATGATATCTGGTCTAACTGCAATTAAAGGTCTCATGAGCACAAATCATTCATGACATCCATAATTGAACACATACATGAAATAACCTGAGTCTTCTGAGCTACTAAGCATCTTCTAAAGGCTGAGTTTGAGTTGATCATACTTGGAAGCATTAATTAACACACATAACTAATTCATAACACAAAGATGAGCCTAAAGGATTCATAAAGTAAGACCGACATTGTTTTCTGAAGCGGTTATCTAGAAATTTTGCGAGTCCACACATAGGGACGACATAACCTAGCTTCAACTGAACTACAAGAGAAATTATCTCAACCTGAAGGGATTGACATATCATGTCTGTTAGGTTTAGGGCTCCCCTACTATCATATTCAAGATCCGACTAGTCTCACATACTCACCATCTCCCTCTTAGCTTAAAGCCATCATTCTAAGGCTCCTAAATCTTTCTTATGGTCGGGGTTAATTCACTAACTCCTGGCTCCCCTTTCACCTCTAACCATCACTGCAAGTCTTACATTAACAATTATTCATATCACACATTAACAACCTCCTCTTGACAACAACCCCAAAGCTTCTTGTTCAATACTGGGGTTTTGGGGCTAGCAACATACAAAGAGTTATGAAAGATTTGCAACATACCTATGGCCACTACTGGCAACTTTCCCTTATCCTAGTGCGCTTTCACGACATAGGAGTGGTTTTGACGACGTCCACCAACCAAGCTAGATGATGCACCCTACTTAAATGAACGGGCTATTGGCGCTACTGAAGAGATGGCCGAGGATCTACCCTCGCCTCGCTTTGCCGCTGCGCAATCTCGATGCTTATGGTCCAGCTGGCCGCACCAAAAACAAACATCCGATCCGGCCATACGTTCTCCCAATTGGTGCTTCCCATAGTTGATACATGTCGGATACGTAATCTCCCTTACTCTAGGTTTTTTTTGAGCACTGACTGTCGAAAATGTTGGGGCTGACGATTTCTATTGGGAATGTGAGCGGTGTCCATTACTTGTCCTTGGTGAAGAAAACTCTGATTCTCCTACCCTGGTCCTTTTAGCCTCTCTCTCCTTTTCCTTCACCTGCTCTACCTCCATTTGTTGAGCGAATATCATCAAACATGGAAAGTATATACCCTTGTGCAACATGGCAGTACTGCACTCTTTAACCAAGGAGTCTGACACTCCATCACGAACCCGCTCACCCGGGCCCTCTGGTCATCTACCATCTCCGGGGCATACTTGGATAACTGGGTAAATTCCGAAGCATACTCCTGAACTATCATGTCATTTTGTTTCAAGTTGATGAACTCTGCCGCCTTAGCCTCGCTCAACACTCTAGGGAAAAACCTGCCCAGGAACGCTGTCTTAAATTCATCACAACCTACGGGCCTGCTCCAATTCTTCGACTGTCCCTCCACTGACGAAACCATTTATAAGCAACTCCTTTTAGCTGGTAAGAGGCTAAGTCTACACTCTTAGTTTCCATCACCCCCATGATTTGGGTGATCTTCTGAATCTTTTCAGAAAACTCATACGGGTCCTCGTCTATCTTTGACCCCAAGAACTTGGGTGGGTTCATCCTGAGGAAATATCTTACCCTTAACATGAGCCATCGCTTGCTGATTAATCTGGGTGGTCATGTCCTATGCCAACATATTAAGGTTGCCTGGAACTCAACATGGGTAATAAGGTCGTCCATCGGGCTCGCGGGGGTTGGTGGTACCTGCTGGCGGTCATTACTACTTCTTCTTCCATTGGCTCATCTAGGAGGCATTATCTGCAAGCGCGTAAAGCATGAGTCAGGGAAGGAACTGCTTAGAGCTTCATACTCTACGCATGATAAGAATCATGAAGAAAAGGGAACATTCCTAAAATGTCTCGTATCCTCCTCGTCATAAGAGTGGCGCGCTTCACACCCATGAAGAATAATCCACTTGACGTGACTTTTAAACACCCTAGAGCACTCTAAACCTTTGCTATTACACAAAGTTTGTCACGACCCAAGTTTACACCTAAGACGTAACACGGGACAAGGAACCCCGAAAGACTCCAAGTTGACCCATGGCATAATCATAGAATAAGACTTAACAATATAAACATCTGACAAAGCATAAATGAGCGGAAACTAACTTTGAAATCCAAAGTTTAACATTCAAAGACATAATCTAGCAAAACATAATACATATACTGAATCTGATTACACATGTCCAAAAGCCTCTACTAACTGATGAGTTGCTGGGATAGGTCCCCAGCTAACTCTCAAAGTCTGAAAACTGAGCTACAACTAAATAAGAGCATAGATCTCGTCCTCGAGAGATAAGGACTCAGCATAATCCGCTGAGATGGAGGAAGGAGCGTGTCAATCCGCGGGGCTGGGTCTGGATACCTGAATCTATATCATGAAATGATATAGCACATAAAGGCGTGCGACCAGTACTTGAAATGTACTGTGCTTGCGGGGAAAAACATAAACTAAATATGCATGTATACAATAAGGAGAATGACAAAATACATCGTTATAACTGATTTTACAGGAAACAATCCTCTTATGAATCACATACACATATATATATGTACATAAAACCTTCATATGAATTTCATATCCTGAATCATCATTGAACTCATGCATAAGGGTCAAGTACTGAACATTTAATAAGAGCCAAAGTTAACGCTTGTATCACATACAGTACTCAATAACTGCTGATAATTGAGTATGCATCTCATTGTATTATATTTGTTATAAACTGAAGTATGAATCATATGGAATTGAATCATGATGATACATAACTAAGGGAGTCATTCTCTACTATGGAGAGTCCCGATTGAGCTAGGGAGCCACTCTCTATTATGGAGGATCTTGACTGAACTAGGGAGTCACTCTCTGGTACGGAGGATCCTGACTAAACTAGGGAGTCACTCTCTACTATGGAGGGTCCCGACTAAACTATGGAGTCACTCTCTGGTAGGGAGGATCCCGAATGAACTAGAGAGTCACTCTCTACTATGGCGGATCCCAACTGACCAAGGAAAACATTCTAGACTATGGATAGTCAATGGCTAATTAGAATATAAGGAGTATGATTTGGCATTATACATCTGGTCTACGCTACTACAACAAGTCAGAAACATGAACATTCACTTTTTTGATCATAGAACATGCATTTAGAAAGTATTCGGGCTACTTTCTACTAACAACAAGCCCAACAGTCTGAAATATCATTGTCACGATCTATCATCGTAATTCATATCGTCATGGTGCCAAATCAATATTTCTTTAAATGTCTTATGTTAGTGAGCATCTATAGATTCACATCATGCATTACACTTCCACAACATTCAAGTTCTGAATTCACATCATTCAACGTGTATCATAGGGTTATTTACGGTCCATATGTCCAAATTACACTTTAGTGTAGATACATTGTTTCACATACTTAGATTTACAGAAGCCCATGCACTTAACTCATACTTTAAGCAGTTAAAACGAATTCATGTGAGAAGAATCAATTTTCATTTCATAAGACCCATTTTATAATTCACACCAATTCATAAGAAGGATGCAAAAATTAGGCCATTATCATACATTTACCTCATACCCAAATAGCTCCATTGAAAATATAATGAAAAATACATATTTTACTTTCAATTTATAAAGCCCACACTATAACCTCATCTCAACATATTTAGAAAATTTTATATTCTAATCATTAGGGAATTCGTACAATCTTCACATATTTTATACATGGATAGGAGTCATTGAATCAATTGAGTGGACAATAATAAAACCCCAATCATTGTTCAAGCCGTCTCATGAAGAACATTCTATAACCATGTATTTTCTCCATCCAACACATAATTCAAGATTTTCAAATAGTTTCATAATCATAATTAGCTCATAATCCTAGTGAGCTTTATAATGCAAGAAGACATAGAAGAAATCACCCATCAATCAAAACCCTAGGTCATGCTTTTCTAGAATAATTGAAATTAGGTTTTTCAAAAAATATTTTGGGGCACAAGGATGGAAGAATATCCTTGTTGAAAAATCCGCATACCTACTTCGAAGAATTTCCCACTTGAACTTGACCTTGAAGCCTTTGAAAAATCCCTTGAAGAATCCTTGAATCCTAAGAGAGAGGAGAAAGAAGGGATTGAGAGTTATTTCATGAAGAATGAGGGTTTAGACTAGTTACCCTCCTTAAGAACAACCCATACCATGCTCAAAATGACGTATTTTTGAAGTTAGAAGCATAGGATTTTACGAAAACACCCCTGGAAAAATGCAGGAAAAATCCCCCTGCCAATCCCCACGAGGCACTCCACGAGTCGTAGTGTCAGGGAACGACTGGTGGGCCAAGTCGTGGAGTGCACTAGCTAAATCTCCTTCTTCTGTTCTTTTCTCCCCATGGGTTACTTGAAGAGTTGCTAGGTGCACGGCGACTCGTCCCTCCTTTTGTGGTCTCCACTGTCTTAAAACATCACACGGAATTTCCAATCTTTACCTAATGGTCGACCTAACAAGTCGTGGGGTTACCTAATGACTTGTTGGGTCGTCCATGGCCACTGGTCCAGACTACACCTCTTGACTGCTCCCCACGTGTCTGACCAAGACTCGTGGGATAACCTAACTAGTCGTCCCACAACTCGTTCTGTACAAGAATTTCCACCTTCTGTCTGAATTCTTTCTTTAAGCTTGGAATCTGATCTTAGAAACATTCGGGTGTTACATCCTCCTTTCATGGGGCATACCTTCAAAAACACCCAATCATCAACTTCGAACTCAAGATACCTCCTCCTCACATCCACGTAGGACTTTTGGCGACTCTAACCTGTTTTCAACCTGTCTCTTACAAGTTGAACTTTCTCCATAGCCTCATGGACTAAATGCGGACCTATCAATGTAGCTTCACCGGCCTCAAACCAACCAATAGGCAATCTACATCTCCACCCATGGAGAGCCTCAAACGGAGCCATCTGAATGTTGGACTGGTAGCTATTGTTATATGCAAACTCTATGAGAGACAAATGATCATTCGAACTACCCCTAAAGTCAAGCACACACACTCTAAACATGTTCTCGAGAGTTTGAATAGTCTGCTTTGTCTGACCATCCGTTTGTGGGTGAAATTATGTGCTAAGCTTTACCTGAGTACCAAGTCCCTTTTGAAACGATTTCAAAAAATGGGAGGTAAACTAACTACCTCTTTATGATATGATAGACAAGGGCACTCCATGCAACTGAACTAGCTCCCGAATGTATAATTTAGCATAATCCTCCACTGAATCAGTAGTTTTGACTTGTAGGAAATGAGCTGCTTTGGTCAACCTGTCCATAACCACCCAAATGGAGTCATACTGTCGACGAGTGTGGGGTAACCCTATGATAAAGTCCATATTGATCTCCTCGCACTTCCAAGTAGGAATACTGATGTCTTGAAGTACACCTCCAGGTCTTTGATGCTCAACTTTCACCTATTGACAATTCGGACACTTAGCCACATACTTCGCTATGTCCTTCTTCATGCCATTCTACTAATTGACTTCTCGTAGCTCACAGTACATCTTGGTGAAACCTGGATGTATGGAATATCTGGAACCATGAACCTTGTGCAACATCCAATCTCTTAAATCATCAACATTTGGAACACACAAATGACCCTGATGTCGAAGCACACTATCTCCCCTTTTGGAGAAGACCTCTACATTTTGATTCTAAATGACTTCCTTTAACTTCACCAAGATAGGATCCTCGTCTTTTCTAGCTTTTAAATCAGTCACCAAGGATAATTTTGATCTATTCTAAATAATAACACCACCATCGGTCAAGTCAACTAAGCGAACTCCCAACCGTGCAAGCCGATGCACATCCTTTATCAGCTCCTTCCTCCCCTTATCTACATGGGACACACTCTCCATAGAAAGCCTATTACGAGCATCTGCTACCACATTAGCCTTGCCCGAATGATAAAGGACACTCATATCATAATCCGTGAGTAACTCCAACCACCTTCTTTGGCATAGATTCATATACTTCTGGGTAAACACATATTGCAAGCTTTTGTGGTCCGTAAACACATCTAAATGGACCCCCTACAAATGGTGTCTCCAAATCTTCAAGGCAAATACTACCGCCGCCAATTCAATATCATGAGTTGGATAATTCTTTTCATGGACCTTCAGCTGCCTGGACGCATATGCTAATAACCTTACCATGATACATCAACACACAACCAAGGCTGATCCTAGAAGCATCACAATATACCACTAACCCGTCAGTACCCTCGGGTAGAGTTAACACCCGTGCTGAGGTGAGTCGAGTCTTCAACTCTTGAAAGCTCCTCTCACAAGACTCCGACCATTGAAACTTCACTTTATTCTAGGTCAATTTAGTCAACGGGGTAGCAATAGATGAAAACCCCTCAACAAATCTCTGATAACAACCCGTCAAACCCAAGAAACTCCTGAAATCCGAAGGATTCCATGGTCTAGGCCAACTCTTCACTACTTCTATCTTCTAAAAGTCTATCTATACACCCTCACTTGACACCACATGGCCCAAAAACTCCACTGAGTTCAACAAAAACTCACATTTACTAAAGTTTGCATATAACTAGCGATCCTTAAGAGTCTGTAGCTGATGTCGCCCAAATTACACCTCGCAAATGAGATATAAAGCGGTGGATATCAAATGTAGAACCCAACAAGGGTTGGGGTAGAATACCACGAGGAATATGACGAAAAATTTAGTTAATGCATTTGGCTAATACTAATAGGCTTACCTATTTCCTAGAGGGAAGGTTCGAAACACAAAATAATGAACAATAGTAAAGACTAGCAGATGCTTAATTCAATTTTGGTTGTATTCAATCAACAAATTGACTAGGATTGTGCTCCCCATGACTTCATAACCACAAGGCTTTTATACTAGTGATCTATTTCGGTATTTAGCATGCAATATTGGTAAGTTAAATTTACCTAAATGGTTGGTCCCCAATCTAGATGGTTATCATCAAGCAACTTGATCCGTATTCGGGTGTATGCTTAATTAACCCTTACTCTTAATATCGGATTAGCTATTCCGGACAAGGTCAGCTATTATATGAGGGTTGATAGCCTCAAATCTCTGTTGTTAATCCCTTTTCCCTTCACTACTCCCTTGATCTGGTGAGTAGGAATAAGGCAATTTCCAACGTTTGCAACCGCTAAGAATCAACAAAAACGAAGGGAAAAACGATACATGCATAAACCCCGTTCAAGATTCACTAAGTATTTTACCTATGTGTGTTAATTCATCATGGTTCCCACAACCCTAGTTATGGGTTTAGCTACTCATATTTGACTGATCACAATTACAAAATAAAGAAGAAATCATAATTGTAACTTACAGAGATTTGTAGAAGAAACTACTTGAATTGAATAAATCACCAAAATCAAAGAATAAAACTTCAATGTTGTTTAATCCTCAAAATCAATAACAAAATTACAAACTTCATTTCTAGACACAAGAATGGTAATTCACAACATCAAAATTCACGTTCAAAGCTATAAAATTGCATAACCTGTAAAATAAACCTAAACAAATTATTATAGACATGAAACAAATCCTTTCCTAAATCAACTAGGATTCTGGTGTCGGCAGGTACCACGGTCCGTTGGTAGCTTCAACGAGCCGTTAGAGTGTCCATCGTTCTAGTCGTTTCTTCCCTCAAACTTGTATTCTTTCAACATCTGGCCTTAAACAATGGCTCGTTGTGAGATCTTATGAGTTGTTGCTCCAGTCCGTTGTTTCCTGGCCTCCTGAACATTGTTTCTGAACCTAGAGGTATGAGTACTCAGAATGACCCGTCCTTAGAAGGTACGACCCATCCTATCTGTCCGTTAGATGAAGCCTACTCTTAATCATTCTTGTATGATTATTTCCATGACCGAAAAAGAAGGTCTGTTGTAAGTTCACACAATCGGTATGAACCATCCGTCGTATGAGACTTTAGTTTAACATTCTCTCTGTTTCAACTTGCAGCCAATCAGGATGGTCCATTGTAAGCCAGTACGATCAGTGGGACTCAGCCATTACTTGGCACCCTGCTTAACATTTCACTGAATTGACTGCAACGGCTTACTAGGACGGCCCATAGCAAGGAACAAATGGCCCGTAATTCAGCTCATCTGAGACATTTTTTCTGTGTTCTGTCCTTTTTCTCAATTTTGGCTCCCACTGCCTGTTTTACTTGCAAAACTACCAAAACACATCATATCCATATAAATCCACCTAAAGTCATGAGCATTCACAGAGTTTTAAGCATCGCTAGTATCGTAAGTTCATGGCACATTAACACCCTCAACTTAGTATGTTTGCATGTCCTCAGGTAAACAAAATAAAATCAACCATGGCGACGCTTAACTAGAGGAAACCTAGGAGATGTAGAGCTGTCCAAGCTCATAAAACATGCAAGATGTGTACTCAATCAAACGTCCTCCTATCGGGTTAAAACAGAACGTGGTGTGATGACTCAGCACTTCTCAACATGACATAATAGGATCAAAGGATGGCATCATATTATCATTGCACAACTAAGCACACACAACTGACATTTCCCCTAGGTAGCTAGCAATCAACCCATGCAATCAAGTGTCCTCACCACAAAGAAGTCTCACATGCACATATATATACGTGATCATGCCAGGGACTGGGAAAGAACTCACTAACGCTCAGAAAGAAATTCTAACTGTGTGTATACAATACCATAAGCTTGCCTTTACTTTCAATACCTTGGTTTTCATGAGCTTGAACAAGGATCACTATAGGACTTTTTCAGCTTGTAATGTAGGCTCGGGGTTGGGAATGGTAAATATGATAATAGTTACTTAACCCTCCTTGGAACTACACTAGCTTTGGCTCCACTTAACCTCTTTTTCACTTCGTTTTCTTTTTCCTTTGCTTTCTTCTTCTTTTACTTTCTTTTGTAACTACGAATGGGGTGTTCCTTCTTTTAAGTATTCACTACTTTCATTTTTCTTTTTTCTCTTTTTCTCTTTAACGCATATTTTTTTCATTATGCACACCGCACCCCTCTTTTATTTTCATTACTCAATTACATTCCACCCTACTCTTCTTATTCAACCCTATGATAGCCACCCTAAACTTAGGAAATTTGCCTGAGTTGAGGTTCACAGTGTCTAAGGAGGGACCATGGCCAAAACATGCTCATTATAATCAAAGCAGGAAAGTGAATTGGTTTCAGCAAACAGAAGGGTCAATTTAGGCTCAAAATTGGGATCAAGGGATATTTATTTCCATTTGGTAGGTCTTTTAAGGCTAAAGTGAACTATTCATCAAAAATGGCGCATGATCCTTTCCTAATTTCCCGTCCTATACCTCAGTATGACTGACCAAGCAAGTTCTAGATTGACACACATAGAAGAACTAGCTATTAAACCTTACTCACACAAGCAATTGATTGCACGGCTAAGTTCCAACCACCAGATTTATGCACAGTTTTGACATTAATTATCCTAGTGATACCTATGATGCCATACAAAGATCCATATTGGTCATGCCTTAAAACACAAGTATATTCACACAAAAGCATTTAGGAGGGGTGTCATTTTCACATACATCACAAAATTAGTTCATCATATGCTTTGTTTGACTGCTCTTATGCCTCCTATTTTCTTCTAGTTAACCAATAAAACAAACTAAAACAACAACCTTAAACATGCCGATTCTACTAGATAAAGAATACCCGAGTGAAAAGATATCCGGCAAGAAAAACCCTCGGGTTATGTTCAACAAAAATCAAGTACTACCGTACCCCCATCAAAAAAAATCATGGCGAGTCCTCGACGCATTCAAAAAGTAAAACATTAGAATAGGGATGTACCTGGGCATCCTAGACACTAGTGGTTTGGTTACCGAGGGCTGCAGATGCAACCCCAAAATCCTCAGCAGTTGGAGTCTCAATCATGACTCCAGCCTATGTAGCAGTAGCATTAGCTGTGGACTATGCGTTCTTGTAAGCTTTCCACACAGGAGAATTAACTGTGTGCCCACTCTCCTCGAGCACATCTCGCACACTAGAGCTGCCAGCACCTTTAACTCGCTCCATTATCTCTCTCTCTTGCGCATCGGCGGTGTGCCAACTTTCTTTGAGGGCAGCTTTCAATGCCCACTTTTCCTTCTTTCTTTTTCTTCTTTCCTCATCCTCCTCTCCCTCAGTGGCTCGCTTCTTTTTGCCTTTTTCACACAGGGCCACCACGAGGTCAAAGATTTGAGGAATCTCCACATCCAGGTCCTCCTCTCTTACTGATAAAGTTTGTGGTGGTAAAAGTGGAGTAGGTCTAGATGATAACTCTAGCACGAAGGCTCTCAATTCTGCTAGCTCTCTCTCCATTGTGTCCCAATCCCGGGTTTGAGCATCTGACCAAAACTGTTTGAGGCGTATCTCAAAACCATCCAACCTCATGTGTAACCCTCGTGCTGTATCTTCTATTTCTTTTTTAACCCATGGCTTAACTTGTTTGAGCAACCTGTCAATCTTTCACTCTGCAATTGTCAGTATCTTGTCCATTTTTCTCATGTCACTCTCTGGTACCAACAAGTATCCAGTGGGAATAGACTGGGCTATGCTTCCTGATGGAATAGGGGTGGTTGTTGTGGCATCCTCGGCTCGAGTGGAAGGAAACTCCATGGTCTGCTCAATGCGGTTGGTTGTGTCACCTTGCTCAACTCCTCTCGGTGTACTCTCACTCAATCTGGGTCCACCAAATGGAACTCAGACCCTGGCCACCGGATTCAAATCATCTTTAATCAATGCTATTTTTGGCGTCCTAACGTTTTTAATCATATAATCAATTTTTGGGGAGACCGACACTCTAGACTCCATTCATAGCTGATAGAAAAGGCTTGGGAATGGAAGTGCAGTGTGTTCTTTCACCGGCCGCTCCCGAATCTCTATGGCAATAATCCGAGAAATGGTCAGCAGGTACTCAGACATAATGTATGCCACCAAAGCTACCCTATTTTCACTCAAAACATTATCATTCACTGTAGGAACAAGACGATGTCAGATGATGGAACACCATGACTTGGCCCAAAAAATTCAGTGAAGCCTTGTAGATCAGTTTCCTTCCTATGACTTATTCTGCTCCCTCCTTATCTTCATCCATAATATTTTCCATCCACTGAAAGTGCATCACTTTGTCCTCAGTGCTCCATTTTTTGATCCCCTACATTGCCTCCATTCAGTAATCATATTTAATAGTTCTAGTCGGCACTGTATAGTCACCACCCATTAAGACCCTGGTGGTGGTCCCCTCAGATATGTCAACTGGGATAGCTCTTACCCTGACAGAGTCTAGCACGGGCTCCTTCTTAATGGCAATCTTTGAGGGAGCCTTTTTCTCCAGGGTGTAGTAGTAATTTGCATAGAACTCATGTACCATCTGCATGTTGTATTTTGCCTAGAGGCTTGGCCATCCAATACATGTTGTAGCCCTGGAAGTGCCTCTTGAGCTTTGGAACTTCATTTAGGGCATTGATCTGAATCTTTGGCTCCTCCTGGATACTACGGCTAGGATTCCTTTTTCATTGAGATTGAGCCCCACATAATACACATCTCTGAAGCCCTGTAAAAACCATCTCTTGGACCTTGCTTCTGGTGTGGTGACAGGGTCAGAGTCCCCCACATGCTCGCTAGACTTTTCAGTAGCACTCTTCGTGTCGCCAGACTCCTCTATCTCAGTCATCATCCCCTGACTCCTCAGCATCACCATTTCCTTCCTCTACATTACCATTGCCCTCCTCTATATTATCCACAGGAGGGTTGTAACCATCATACTTGGACTCATCACTTCCCTCATCAGACTAGGAGGTGAGGTAGTAGCCGATGTAGCGTCCTGGGCTTTGGACTTTTCCCTAGTGGTCACCACTTGAGATTCGTCATAGGTTTCAATGTTGTAGTGCACCTTCGAACCACTAAAATTGTCTGATTCTGACTCATCACAGAGTTTCCGCCTTTTAGCAATTTCCTTTCCTGCGGCAGCTTCCTATTGTTTCTTATTTCCAGTTGAAGTCATTTTACCTGGAAGAAACATTGTTAGAGCCACAAAACAAGACAAGTTATAACAGTGTTCTGGCATAATAGAAAACCATCAGTACGGGTCGTTGTAGGAAACAATGGCCTATTGCTGCGGTCGTTGAATCATCCTCTGAAAGCGGTGTCTTCTGTAACTACCCATGAGCCAATACAACGGTTCGTTGTAAGATACAACGGTCCATCTGGTTGGTCCATGGGAGGGGGTACAGGTCTTAGGTATGGGACTTTATACAATGATCAGTTTCAACAATCTGTTAGGTGAACCAATGGTTCGTAGAATTAATCATTGTGAGAGACTAGTAAATGGGATCCTAGAGTAGTCCCAACGACTCGATCAATGAGCTGTTGTGGGGTACAACGGATATTTGATTGGGTCATGCAGCCTCCGGTAACCCTGTCATATTCCTTTCAAGATTTGGTAAAAACCCAGGTATTAGTTTAGGCATTGAATCAAATATTTGGAGATTACTAAACCTCTACCCCTATAAAAATTTCATAACACCCATTAGGTTAAGTTTTACTTCTCAATGATGCATCCTATTTTCCAGATTTCACAGAACTACCCTATTCATTAATTTCCCGTAATATGAAATTCCAATGCATAATTTCCCAGTGTGTAATTTTAATGAAGTTGGCCTCTATGCAATTTAATTTGAGGAGGGTAATCCGATGAGAAGGAAGAAATAAGTTTTTCTTTTACGCCAAATATACTCACTTTAGCGGGGGAAGATGACCACTGATCAGTGGTGTAGAGTCATTGAATCAGTCCCACCCTTGTAGGAGCAGTGATGTGATTAAATTGTGTATATCAGAGGGAGTGAAGGTCGGTGATTGTTTTGATTTTGAATGTGAAGTGTGCATAAGCTGGGTGTGTGGGGTTTTAAATAAGCTAGGTCTACGTGAGTCAGGTCGAGCATGGAAATTTTTAATTTTGGCCATGACTTGTCCAACGGGTCATTTGACGTATCAACAACTCGTACTTTCTTCCCATTATTTAGAATTTTAGAAACTTACCTGGGGAACCTACTGGCACATAGGACGGGCCGTTTGTATTGACAACGACCCATACTTTGCGTCTGTAGGTTCTTTCCATGGATTTTAGGCTTGCAGGAATTGGTTAGAACGGGCGATCCCACGACCCATTGCGGATAAGTACAGTCTGTTCTGAGTGCCTGTTGCTCCGATTCTATGAGAGGGCACTCAGAATGGTAGCAACTCTTTGAAACCATGAGTCGTGCCATCGTACAATGACTCATTCTGAAGCCCCTGGTTTCAGGTCTGAACTGAACCCTCCCGGTTTCCTTTTGGCTTAAACCTGGACACTTTAACACTTGTGAGCACTATATTTACATTAAAATTACAACTTGGGTTGCCTTCCAAGAAGCTCCTGATTTAACATCGCGACACGACGCGAGTATCTCGATTACTCAGAATTCACAAAGATACCTCCATAGGTTGCCTTCCATGCATCACCTGATTTAACATCGCGACACGACGCAAGTCCCTAGGTTACTTAGACTTCACCTAGAGCCCAAAGATCCACCAGCTTAATTTCTTCTCTCTTTCCCAAATATGCTTCCACTCATTGACCATTCACGTTAAATCGCTTGCCTTCATGGTTTTCCAATTCAATTGCCCCATAGGAGAATACTTTCACCATTCGAAAAGGTCCCAACCATTTGGACTTCAACTTGCCAGGACACAAGCGAAGCCTAGAATTGAATAGTAACACCATATCACCCGGGTCGAACTCTCTCTTCTCGATCTTTTGGTCATTTTGGATTTTCATCCTCAGTTTATAAATTTTAGAACTTTCATAGGCTTTCAAACGAAATTCATCTAGCTCATTCAATTGATCAAGCCTCAAGTTCGCAGCTTCACTTTAGTTCAAATTCAGCTTCTTGAGCACCCACATACCTTTGTGCTCAAGTTCGACTGGAAGATGATATGCTTTCCCATATACAAGCTGATACAGATACATACCTATAGGGGTCTTGAATGTGGTCCGATAAGCCCATAAAGCATCATCTAGCTTGCTAGACCAATCTGTCCTATTAGAATTCACAGTCTTCACTAAGATGGTCTTTATCTCCTGGTTGGAGACTTCAACTTGCCCACTAGGTTGTGGATGATAGGGTGTTGCCACCCTGTGTTTCACCCCATATTTCTCCAGCGAAGTCTGAAACAACTGATTGCAGAATTTAGAATCCCCATATCTGATTATGGCTCTGGGAGTCCCAAATCTGGCAAAAATATTCCGCTTCAAGAATGTTGTGACACTCTTACCTTCACTGTTTGGAAGTGCAATTGCCTCCACCCATTTCAAAACATAGTCCACAGCTACAGGTATGTGCTTCGTCCCGTTTGAGCTTACAAATGGGCTGCCTCGGACATCAAAACAGCTCAATGACAAGGATGGGAGTAAGAGGGAGCTCATGCCTCCTTGATATGCCTCCTATCTTTGGCATGCATCACATGCCTTTGCAAAATCATGTGCGTCCTGGTGAATGGTTGGCCAATAGTACCCACATTGCAGAATTTTATGGGCCATGCAAATCCCTCTGGGGTGACCCCAATTGGGGATGAGTGGCAAGGCTCCAATATGCTTTACATCTCTACCTCCGCCACGCATCTCCGAATTACCCAATCAACACATATGCGAAATAAGTAAGGCTCATCCCAGAAAAACTTCCGCACATCAAACATGAACTTCTTCCGCTGGTGAAAACATATGTTTTCCGGTACAACATCACTCACCAGATAATTAGCGAAGTGTGCAATCCATGGGATGAGATCTTGTGAGGAGCCAAAACCTACTCGTCCGGGAATACATCATCTATGTCAAGCTCATCTAGAAGTGTTGCATCTGCTTCCAATCTTGATAAGTGATCCGCTACTTGGTTTTTAGTCCCATTCCGGTCCTTTACCTCGAACTCGAACTCCTACAGCAACAGAACCCATCGAATCAACTGTGGCTTGGCATCCTTCTTAGATATCAAATATCTCAGAGCTGCATGGTCTGTATGGACTATCACCTTTGTTCCAAGCAAGTAAGCCCGAAACTTTTCAAATGCAAACTGCAACCAATAACTCCTGTTCTGTCAGGGTATAATTTTTTGAGCTACATTAAGAGCCTTGCTAACATAATAAATAGGATGGAAAATCTTTTCACGCCTTTGACCCAAAACAGCTCCCAAGGGCACTCCGCTAGCATCACACATAATCTTAAACCGTAAGGACCAGTCAGGTGCCACTATGATTGGGGCAGTGATAAATTTCTCCTTTAGGCATTCAAAAGCCTTCAAACACGCATTATCAAACACAAACTTCACCTCTTTCTCAAGTAACTTACACAAGGGATGTGCAATATGTGATAAATCCTTGATGAATCTCCTATAAAATCCTACATTCCCCAAAAAGCTTCTAACACCCTTCACAGAAATAGAAGGTGGTAGAATAGCAATTACATCGATCTTTTCTCTGTCCAACTCAATGCCCTTACCAAAAATCTTGTGGTCGAGCACTATACCTTCTTTGACCATGAAATAGCACTTTTCCCAATTAAAAACTAGGATGGTCTCTTCGCATCGCTGTAGAACCTTGCTCAAATGAGCCAAACAATCATCGAATGAGTAACCTACCACCGAAAAGTCATCCATAAAGACATCAATGGTGTCCTCCACCATGTCATAAGAAAATATGGACATCATGCAATGCTGAAAAGTGGCGAGCATATTACATAACCAGAACGACATCCTCTTGAAAGCAAATGTATCATATGGATAGGTGAAAGTGGTTTTCTCTTGGTCTTCGGGTGCTATAGATATCTAATTGTACCCCGAATAACCATCAAGAAATCAATACCATCCTCTGCTTGAAAGTCGGTCTAGCATCTGATCCATGAATGGCATAGGGAAGTGATCTTTCTGAGTCCAGTGGTTCAGCTTACTATAGTCCATGCATACTCTCCAATCGGTGACTATTCTTAGTGGAATAAGCTCGTTGTTAGAATTTGGGACCACCGTGATTCCTCCCTTCTTCGGCACACACTGAACTTGGCTCACCCATTTGCTATCCGCAATAGGGTAAACCACACCCGCATCCAACCATTTTATGATTTACTTCTTGACCACCTCTTGCATAGGTAGGTTCAACCTGTGCTGATGCTCAATGCTCGGAATGCAATCTAGCTCTAGCTGGATTTTATGTGTGCAAATACCATATGGGATCCTAATAATGTCTGCAATGGTCCACCTAATGGATTTCTTATATCTCTCCAAAATGGAGACCAAAGCATCCACTTGTCACTCCTCCAAGTCAATTGCAACTATGATCGGTAAAGTGTTTTTGGTCCCCAAAAATACATACCATAAGTGAGATGAGAGTGCTTTGAGCTCCAATATTGGAGGCTCCTCAATAGATGGCTTGGCCGGTGGGTTCACCCGATTCTTTTGATCTAGATCAATCTTCTTTGGAGCATAGGTGTATGACCCCATACCAGCAAGTGCATTAACTACCTCCTCACCCCCATGGATCTCCTCAACACCAACATTCATCAAAATTGGTGCTTAGTCCTTAATAATCACTAAGTACTCAATGGGAATAATTGAAAACTCAGGTTCCAAGACATTAATCACTGAGACCATCCGCATGTCATTTGGCTGCTTCATGGACCGGCATACATTGAATGTCACCTCGTCATTGTTCAGATGAAATTTCATCTATCCGGTTTCCATATCCACAAGAGCACATCTGGTGGTGAGGAATGATTTCCCCAATATAATGGGGACCTCGAAATCAACCTCACAGTCCAGAAAGACGAAGTCGACCGAAAATATAAAGGACTCTACCTTCACTAGAACATCATAGAGAATCCCCACCGAATTTTTCACCGTGTGATCTGCCATTGAAAGCCTCATTATAGTCGGTTTAGGGGCTCCCAAGCCCAAATATCTAAGAACTGCTAACGACATCAAGTTAATACTAGCACCCAGATCACATAGCACCTTAGCAAAATTAAAGGCGCCGATAGTGCACGGCATGGTGAAAGATCCAAGGTCTTCCTTTTTCTGAACAAGAGAACGAGATGTTATTGCACTACAATGGTGCAAATTATTTGTAGTTACGAAGGTCACAGTCCTCTTTATAGTGACATGTTCCTTCATGAATTTAGCATAGTCGGGCATCTGCTCAAGTGCCTCGACTAATGGTATGTTCACAAATAATTATTTCAACATTGAAATGAATTTGTGATACTTCCCATCTTCGACCTTCTTCTTCAGCCTCTGTGGAAAAGGGGGAGGAGGTATAGGAATAGGTGTAATCATTTGAGGTACCTCCTTCTCCTTCGCTTTGCCATACCCATGCTCTTTTGCATTACTAGGAGCGGTCTTCTCCACTGAATCATCAACAAAAATCTGTTCTCAGAGTCGACCACCCTATCATCATTAATCACTAAGGGCTCTATTTTCTCATCAATCACAACTCGTCTTGGAGGATCAACTGTCGCTTTCCCACTCCTAGTAGTAACGACCATGCAATGACTGTCATTTTTTGGATTTTGAACTATGTTGCTGGGAAGCATGCCCTTCTACCTCTGGTTCATAGCAACAAACATATGACTAAGTTGCTACTCAATTTGCTTAATGGAGACGTGTTATACCCTGGAAACTCAAAGATCGAACCTAGGAGTTGAAGCGGGAAAATGCTAGAATTTATGTTGCAGGCACAGGACAAGTTGTGGGACGACTCGTGAGGAGACCCCACGAGTTTTCAAGTGACTCATGGGCAAGCCTAGAAATAAAGGAAGGATAAAGGCGCCCATAAGGGAGATAACGACTCATGGTCAGTACCCACGAGTCGTCATTTCACTCGTGGGGTGAGGTTGGGGTTAAGTTAGAAGAAGCTCCCAGTGTACCTAATGGATGGGACACCACGAGTCGTGGCCTGTCCCAACGACTCGTGAGGTGGGTTGTGAGCAAGCCTATGGACTTTTAATGGAGGGTGAGGCAGTGTACTTGACGGGCCACACAACGAGTCGTTTCCTGTCTTGACGAGACTTCAGGTCACCCGTTAGGGTCACCTGGTAGTTATTTTTTGCGAATTAGTAAGGACCTTCTCATAATTTCCTAAACTCTTAAGGCCTAAAGTATGTCTTTTTAAGGTCAGAATAGGATCTTTAAGGTGGGTTAAGTCCCTAATGCACACCCATTCCCATGCAAGAGCTTTTAGAGAGGTTTTAGGGAGATTCAAGGTCTTCTCCTCCAAGTGTCCATCAATTTCTTTATGGGTTTTTAAGGAACTTCGAAATCAGTCCATCCCCAGGTATGTAGGGCTTTAGAATGGGTGAAATCCTTCCACACCCATGCCCAAATTTCGATTTAAATCATAAATTCTCCTATTCAAGTTCTATGGGGTTTTACCCAAATGCATGAAAATGTGATTTCTCTTTATGGTTTTGATTTAATTGAGTTTTAATTATTGAATTATGAATGATGGGCAGGTTTTATTTTATTTTCTTTAAAGATCATGTTTCAATCTTTTAAATCAAAAATGCCCATTTGATGAAGGTTCATGAAATTTACGATGAATATGCAATATTTTGAATTTATGGATGACGGAAAGCATGAATTCAAGTTACCCATGTTTTATGAGGTATTGGAAAATTCCCACATGTTGAAGAATGATTTATGATTTATGAAGCGAACCACATGATTTATCGGTTTATAATGTTGGCCGATGAAAAGGGCCTATGATTCTTGGATAAGCATGTTTTAAGGGGGATCAATGATGATAAATGTTATATTTTAGCCAATGAATCTTTATTCATGAGTTATTGATTATGTATGAGCGTATATGCATATTTTTAGGAGCCGTGTCTAGCACCGAGCAGCCCGACGTTCAAAGGACTACGCCGGTGTCTCATAACCACATGCCACTGTGGGTTTCTAAATGACATGATGTATTGATAATGATCCCCTCAAATTTGATATCATGCCTAATGCACGATCCTCACCTAGAAAGCTAGGGTTGACTTTGCCCACTTGAGCGAGATAGTGGGGCATCATGAAAGGCTCTACCATGATGGTGTCGGCTATGACGAGTTCTCCCATTGTTCCGCATGTCTTATGCATTGTTATGTTTATGTTATTGGCTCAAGTTATGTTTTGGTAAG
The DNA here is from genome assembly GCA_035772735.1 of Datura wrightii. NCBI lineage: Eukaryota > Viridiplantae > Streptophyta > Magnoliopsida > Solanales > Solanaceae > Datura > Datura wrightii. The sequence continues at coordinate 7,240,984 of JASDFA010000008.1, read as the reverse complement.
GTTTACTTACGATCATGAGAATGAATGATTTATGAATGATTTGAAAGTCTTGAGCCTTATGTTTTCTTACGAAATTTATGATACAAGCATGATATCCTTCTCCTATGTTTATTTATAAGTTTATTATACTTTTAACATCTGTTTTACTTACCTTGCATACTCGGTATATTCCACGTACTGATCACACACTTTCTATGTTGTATCGTTTTAGGATACAAGGTCTGGATCTCAGGCTCATCCTCTTCCCTAGTCCATCTCAGCTTAAGCTCTCAGATTGTTGGTGAGTCCTCATGTTTCGAGGGTCGTTTGACAGGCTTTCAAGTTATTTATGTTTCAATATTGGCCGAGTTAGTTGGGTATGTTATCCCGTCAACCCATCTTATGTAGTAGAGGCTTTCAGACAAGATGTATTACTCAGCTTATGTATATTCCCAATACTTTCGGTTATTACACTATGTTTACATTTTCGCTATGTTTTATGCTAAGTATTCCATTTTATTTAATGAGATTAGATATATGCATGTGCCATGGGTCGACTTGGGGTCTCTCGGGGTCCCTTGTCCCATGTCTACTATCCGGGTGTACGTTCGGGTCGTGACAAACTTGGCATGTGATTCCACCACTTGGTTCATACTAGAAATATCAGCACGGAGTTCTTTAAAATGGACATCTTTCGCCTCCATCTACTTTAGTACCTTAGAAAACATGTCTTCCACCCTTGAACCACTAGACTCTAGCTCACGGTTCCTTGGAGGAACATATAGACCGCTTCTACTATTCTTGTACTCCTCGCGCTTTTTCCAGTCTCCATTGTCTCTGTATTAGCCTCAGTTGTAATTGTTATCTCTGTAGTAGTTATGACCTTGGTTCCCTTGACCTTGACGCCAAGAGTCTTGTTAGACCCTTGTGTGTTAGTCCAGAAACCTGCCCCTTTATCATTCAGATAATTTGCTTCCTCAGATTCTGATTCGCCTCCATCATTTCTCAGGGCCTTGCCCTGAGAACCCACAACATTCACCTTTTCAGCCCCAGATCCCATAAAATTTTTAGCAAGCAGCCCCATTGTGGTTTTGATCTCAGCAATATCCTGGTCTCTCTCTTCATCCTTCCTTCTCTTCTCCGCAGACATACCTACCGCACAAGTACCAGTCGGAGCCTCTGACTCTCTTGTGTGCTATGTGTGGTTGGTTTTAGTGATCCTGTCAAGGACCTCAGCAGTTTTAGCATAAGTATGACTCATGAAAGTTCCACCAGAGATAGTATCCGCCACTACCTTGGTGTTAGAATTCGGAGACCTATAGAATATCTCAAATAATGTATCATCTGGGATCCTGTGGTTGGAAACCTTTTTGGTCTTCTTGTTGAACCGCAACCATGTCTCGTGAAGTGCTTCAAAATTCAATTGTCTGAAGTTGTATATCTCATCTTTCAGCTACAAAGCTCTGGAAGGTGGGAAGAATCTTTCAAGAAATCTCTTTTAAGCTCTCCCCAAGTAGTGATAGAGTCATTTGGCAATTCAGCTAACCACAGCATTGCCTCACTCCCTAGTGAAAAGGGAAATAACCTCAGCCTGATTTGATCCTGACTCACTCCCGGTTGTTTGTATGCTTTGCAGATACCAATGAAATTAGTCAAGTGAGTATGTGCATCATCAGTTGCATGACCCGCAAGTATCCCCTTCATGTTGAGTAGTTGGATCATAGCACTAGTAATGTCGAACTTTGCCCCAGCGGGCAAAGGGGAAGGGACAATAGCTCCAGTGGAACTAGCTTCATCTATATCAGCATCATCGTCATCATCGAAGTATCGTTGCCTCTGCTGGTTTGGACCTCTATTTCTTCTAGCTCGCTCAACTTCGGCAGCTTGGTGTTGCTCTTCAGAAAGCCTTTCTAACTCTCTATCTCTTTGCCCGAGCTTGTTCCTCAGCCAACACTCTGGCTGCAGCATGGTCCACTATCTCTTGCTCATGTATGTTGGCCATTTTCCTCAAATTCCACAGTGTTTGTTCAAGTTTGTGATCAATTGGAACCAGAGATTTTCCTTGGCTCCTAGTACTGGGCATGCACAAACCTGAGACCTGTTAAGAAAAAAACAACAAAGGAAAAAAATAAAAAGGAAATAAGGACCAACAGTAAAGCAAACACAATTAACAAAATCCTAAGTCGTATTCCCCAGTAATGGCGCCAAACTTTGATGTCGCCTAAATTACACCTCGTAAATAAGATATAAAGCAGTCGATATAAAATATAGAACCTAATAAGGGTTGGAGTCAAATCCCATGAGGAATATGACGAAAACATTAGTTAATGCGTTTGGCTAATACTATCGGCTTACCTATTTCCTGGGGGGAAGGTTTGAAATACAAAATAATGAACAATAGTAAAGATTAGTATATGCTTAATTCAATTTTGGTTGTATTCAATCAAAAAATTGACTAGGATTATGTTCCCCATGACTTCATAACCACAAGGCTTTTATAATAGTGATTTATATTAGTATTTAGCATGCAATATTCGTAAGTTAAATTCACCTAGATGGTTGGTACCCAATCTAGATTATTATCATCACGCAACTTAATCCGTCGGGTGTATGCTTAATTAACCCTTAGCTTTAATATCAGATTAGCTATTCTCGGACATGGTCATGTTATTAGATGAGGGTTGATAGCCTTAAATCTCCATTGTTAATTCCTTTTCCCATTCACTACTCCCTTGATCTGGTGAGTAAGAATAAGGTAATTTCCAACGTTTGCAACCGTTAAGAAGCAATTAAAACGAAGGGAAAATAATACATGTATAAACCCTGTTCAAGATTCACTAAGTATTTTACCTACGTGTGTTAATTCATCATGGTTCCCACAATCCTAGCTGTGGGTTTAGCTACTCATATTTGAATGATCACAATTACAAAATAAAGAAGAAATCATAATTGTAACTTACAAAGATTTATAGAAGAAACCACTTGAATTGAATAAATCACCAAAATCGAAGAATAAAACTTCAATGTTGTTTAATCCTCAAAATCAAGAACAGAATTACAAACTTCATTTTTTGACACAAGAATGGTAATTCACAACACCAAAATTCACGTTCAAAGTTGTAAAATTATGTAACCTGTAAAATAAACCTAAACAAATTATTTATAGACATGAAACAAATCCTTTCCATAATCAACAAGGATTCTAGTGTCGGAAGGTACCACGGTCCATTGGTAGCTTCAACTGGCCATTAGAGTGTCGGTTGTTCTAGTCGTTGCTTCCCTCAGACTTGTCTTCTTTCAACATCTAGCCTTAAACAATGGCTCATTGTGAGATCCTATGAGCCGTTGGTCCAGTCTGTTGTTTCCTGGCCTCCTGAACATTGTTTATGAACCTAGAGGTACGAGTATTGTAATGCCTCGGAAACCCTTAGATCAAACCTAGGAGTGGAAATGGAGAAGAGTGGGAAAAATCATCTACACCAAGTCACAGAACGAGTCGTTACTGGACCCCTGGGGTAGACCATTAGTCGTGAAGTGACTCTTGCTGGAGTATTGGACTTGAGTTGGTATTGGGTCACCATGGGCATGACCACGAGTTGTGGTCAGACCCCACGACTCATTGAGTCAGCTGTGGTCAAAATTGGCTAGGAATTGAGGATTTTTGGGTAGTGAAGATCACGAGAGGTGACCACGAGTGATGGTCACCAGTAACGATCTGTTGGGACCACTGTGGGGACCCTTTGAGAAAATTGGCAATGCACTCAACGACTGGAGGTAACAACTCATGCCCAGTAGTAACGACTCATCCAGTCCCTCATGAGGACTAGCAGTCTGTTTTTCCCTACGATATAAATCTTATGACCCTAAAGCCTAAACTATGTCATTTTAAGCTATGAATAGTGGGTTTTAAGAGGGGAAAATTTATTCTAAGCAATTCCTATCCATGCATGCAAGAGTAGAAGTCTAGGGAGGGTGATCAAGGCTAATTCTTCAAGGTTCTTCATCAATTCTTCCTTGGGAAGTCAGAGAAGTTATAGAATCAGATCCCTTCAGGTATGTAGGGTTATGAATGAGTGAATTTGTTCACACCCATTCCTAATCCCTCTCTAATTCATGAAAATCAATGAGTTGATTCTATAGGGTTTTAACCCAATGCATAAATTCTCTAAGTATGTTTTAATTGATGAATTATGATTCATGGGCACGTTTTATCATATTTTCAATTACTAATCATGTTTACTAGTTTTACAAATTATGATGCCCATTCATTATGGATTTATGAGAATTGGAGATTTATGATGTATGTTCAATTATGATGAATTATTGATGAGAAAAGATGTTTTCAAGATACCCATGTTTATGATCATGTTTGCAAGTGAATCTAGTTATTTTCAAGTATGTTAAGTATTGGGAAAGCTCATATGTTCAAGTATGATTTATGATTCATGTTAATTAGCTTACCACATTGTTTTGGAGTCTAGACTCCCAATTTTACTCAGCTTATGGTATGGTTTGAGCCAAGGCTCGTCATGTATGATTTTAGATTTATTATATATATATATATATATATATATATATATATGATTATTCAGCTTCGTCTCTAGATGATGGTCAGCCTTGTTGAAAAACGATGGAGAGAATGTGCATGTTTTTGGGAGTAGTGTCTAGCACCGAGTAGGCTAAGGGTCAGTCAACCTTACGCCTTAGAACTACGAGCCAATGAAGGTATGTTCAGATTATCTGGGACCTCCTTCGTGAGCTTCCCCCTGCACCAAGGGGCCTTCAGCTTGATATCGACATCATGGTAGCGTCTCTAGCCATGGCAAGGCTTTAGACGACTCTGTCCACTTGAGTGTAATAGTCAGGACTATGTAAGCTCTATTTTGGTAATGTCGGTTATATGAAGAGTCTCCCATTGTTCCTCATATTTTACTTATGCATGTTTATCAATCATGTTACATGTCTAAAGCAGATTTCACCCAATGTTCAGTCTTTACTTATGAAATTCAGTTTTCAGCTTTAGGCATTCAATTCAGTTAAGATATTCAATTATGATCAGATCATGATTTCAGAAAAATAGCATGCCAACATTACTCTCAGAATCTTATCTTGATTATATTTTAGACTATGCATGTTTAATGATTTTAGTTACTTAAGCATTTTTACTCACCTTGCATACTCGGTACATTCCATGTAATGACAGCATACTCTTTGTTGTGTCATTTCATGATACAGGCCCCAGTAATCAGACTCAGTGTCACGCCCCAAAATTGGGATAGGGCGCAACTGGCACTCGATTCATGATTGATTGAGAAGCCAGCTATATGACATATGTAACTGTAACACCTAGGCCATCCAAGGCACCTGTCACAATCAACTGAAGAATAAACTGGACCCATAAGGTCTCAACGATACGGGGTAAAAAATTGAAATGCAACCAAGGAAATTAGTGTGCTAACCAAGAAACAATAAGCCGACGAGGCCACAAACTGAATAATACTGTACACACTAAGTCCACAAAGCCTCTAAAGAGTAAACTAACTGATGGTTGGAATACCTGCATCTCAAAACTCAAGCATAAATAACTAAGTCGTAGCTCCAGGAAGAAAGGAGCATACCAACCATCTATTGACCTCACGAACTGCTACTCAACTGGCCATCCTGACCTCTACCTACACCTGCGACACGAACGCAGGTCCCCAAGCAAGGGGATGAAAGTACGAATGAAATGTACTGGTATGTAAGGCTGAAACTGTAACCATAAGATAACAATTCTGTAATAACTGAATTAGCACATAAACATATATAGGATAAATATAACCTAGAACTCTGCAACCTGTAATTGATAACAACTTACTATAACTTAACTGAACTCAAGATAACTAAACCAGGAATAAGGAATGGTAACAACCTAGAATCCTAGAAACTGAAACCTGATAATAACTCTATAAAGAGATGAAAATGCAATTGAGAAATGCACAAGAAAGAAACTATAACTGTAATGCCAGCGACCAACCAACCGTAAATCCATATATAAAATTCGTCCAGCCGGTATACCATACCGGGGTAAAATAAAAATATCTCCAGCCGATGCACCACAACGGGGTAAAATAAAAATATCTCCAGGCGATGTACCACACCGGGGTAAAATAAAAATATCTCTAGGGGATGTACCACACCGGGGTAAAATAAAAATATCTCCAGCTGATATACCACACCGGGGTAAAATAAAAAGATCTCCATCCTGTGTACCACACGGGGGTCAAATAAAAATATATCTTAATCACCATCATAAATGGAGCTGATAGAGCTCATACAGATTATCTGAATACTGGAAACCATAAAATATGTTGATCAGTAACTATAAGATATGTAGGATCTTACCACGACCCCTAATACTACAATTATTCCATACACATATAGGCCTTTCATTTAGCATTTAAATACATACATATGTTGTGAATGAATTTTATGGAAGTTCCTAGAACTGGAATATCATAAAGACATGTATAGACTCACATTCATGATTTTAAACATCTCCTAGCTATTCTAACACGAGGAGCAGAGAGGAATCACTTAACCTAACATTTTCTATTAACAATCTTAGCATTCATTTCGTGCTTATACTCGTTTGACTTTCTTACTTTCATATCAAGAATTGTAAGCATACCTCATTCATTGCACATCATATCACATCTCGAGGTAACTTATGAACTGGAAGACATAACTTGTGTATCTCAAACCTGGAGCTCTTTAATATACAAATTCTAGGCAACTGTCTAGGGGCTGCCTTAAAATAAATAAAGACTTGTAGTCGTGCTTCAGAAAACGTAGGAAAAGCTCATGTGAAACATTGCAATATATGTGGAGCTTAGAAAAGCTTAGCAACATTATAAAGAGTTTAGAAGCTTCCAAGGAAAAAAATCCTTTAAAAATTGAGAAAGTTACTCCAACTCATAGAACAAATAATCAAAAATAATTGTTTAAAAAGGACGACGAAGAACTTCTCCTTAACTTGAGTCACTATCTTAAAATATTCAATTCTAATCATTTCTTAAGAAGTTAACACTTTACTAGCCTTCTATTAGCTTAATACAACTGAACATAACCAACTTTTTATATAATCCTTTTTGCTAAATGTCGTTAGAACAGGGTAAATCTTGTTGGCTATTTGCCTAACTCATTAAAAATCGTAACACTTATCATCTAAAAACAACCTTTGGCTTTACTTTTTGTATTCACCATAAATTCTTTTTCAACCAGGATTCGTAATTCCCTACATAATTACTTACTCTCGTGTTCATTATTCAAGAATTTCTTATACGTACTTACCTTTTTACCTAATTTCCAACCTTATCTCTCAAACATTGTCTTGTTCATATTTGACATCTCTCAAAGGTTCTTGAAATCAACTATGGACAGAGGGAATATAACTCACATTTTACCTTAAAAGGTCTAATATTTACTCTTCCCTATCCATTGCTACCAGAGCCTCAACCTTTACTCTTAGGTTGATTTCCTTACACATCTACAACTTTCAAAGAACATACAACGTGTCTACTTAAAGCCTTAAGCAATTCTCAGGATGTCTAGTTAACTCAAGAGCTCTAATAAACATATAGCGACTTTCTGAAGGTAATCCTTACCGCTTTAGCACATAATTTGAACGTAAGCATAAACGCATATACATATATATATATCATGATTTTCGTATAACCTGTTAATATCAAGATATTGTGCATAACCTGCCAATAAAGATGGTTCCATAGATATATCAATAGTTTATCCATTCGGGCCCTATTTTCCAAGTTTAACGTATTGGTTAATTAAGAAACGCATTAATTAGTCGCTTAGCTTAAGGAAGAGGTATCGGGGAATTATCTCATGGCCCTAGGTACCTTAAAACATGAATATGAGAGGGTAGGTAACTATCATAAGGAAATTCCATTTCGTTACCCTTGTTAGCCTTATTGAGTTAAAACCCGATTTCAATTATTAGGTTTGTCTGCGCGTTGTCATCTTTCCATTCTTACCAAATTTCTTAGCAACCATAATGTGAAACAACTTTGACACCACAAATACATAACTAATGTAAAGGACCAGCTCACAATGCCCACGCCGAGCGGACTTCAGACTCAATTTACAACTACGACCATAATAGAAGGCAATTGCCATCTCTGCTTCACATTCATGCATTCCAACTCTTTAGCATATACACACCTTAATACCAAGTAATTATAAAAATTGGGAGGAAACATAATATTCTACGATAGAAGCTCAAGTATAGAGGAATTCCGGATTAATCCTCGGCATGAATTCGTGCTTGAAAATCAAGAGACAAAGAACGCCTTACATACCTTTTTTTTCGGCGAGCTTTCTTATGTCGTTTCTTTCTTTCAACAACCAGATCTTTCGCCCCTTAAATTAATTGATTTTATCGCCAAGTGACAAGGCTGTTTCAAGCCAATTTATCCAGCCAAAATTTTACATCAATAGACAGTCACAACACAAACAAATAAGGCAACACTTAGTATTTCTTATTTCAACTTATTTCTACAACTTTGGGGGAAAATAGAGGTAGGAAATTACCTCACTTTTCTCATTAAAAACTCCCACAAATATAGAGTATATTCTCAGCAAAACACAGCTATTCGAACCTTCAAAAACGAGCAGAACTTCAACAACAACATACCAACAACGGCAGACCAACATAACCTCCAACTTCTAGCTTTACCTAAGATTTTTAGGCAAGTTAAGAAATTAGAAACACTTACCCTTGGCATGAGAATATTGTTGGATATAATAGGAGTATTTTCCTCCAAATCACTTCCCAATAATGCAGAAGACTTGCTGCCCAAAACGCAGCAAAATAACAGCACAACAACTACAACAAGTCAACATACAAACCATAACTTTCTTATAGTTTTCCTTGAATTCATACACTTATTAGAGATTTCAAAAGAGGGAAGTGACTTACTATTTCTTAGGAACAATTCCTACTAAGATGGAGTATAACATTAGCTCAAAATAGTCCCAAAGACACAACAAGAACACTGCCAAAACAAAGCTACAAGGTAGCAAAAACTTCACCACAATGTTGCCTTCACTCCATCAGCTTTTGCTTGTGTTTTGATGGTGTTATATTGAGGGATTTCCTCTTGGTTTCTAAGGCTTTGCTACTGGAAAAGAGAGAGGATTTCAGAGGGTAAGCAAGCACCTCAAACTTGAAAATTTTGAAAATGATTTCATAACCAAAAACATAAAATATAAAAGGTGTTTGGGCGGTGGCCGTTTTTAGAGCGGTGGCCATGTCACTGCCCGATAGTGCTATCGTAAAACACCTATAACTTTTTATTCCTAACTCTGATTGACGAGCCATTTGATTTTCTGAAAACTAGACTCAAATACCATTAATTTGATAGGTCGTGGAGCTTCTAATTAATTATTTATTAGGGATATGTTTCATTTAAAGTTGACCCTAATTTATAAACTTTACATACTCTTTGTTTTTTTCATTCGTACACATTTCCCTTTTCATCTATGATCAATATACAACTCGTACTTCCCTTAACATATCATATGAACATCAAATAATTTCCAAAAATTTTCCGGGGTGTAACACTCAGCCTAGTCCTTAGACAGCCTTTCAGAGTTAGCATCCCGCATCCATTGGTGAGTCCTTATCTCCCGAGGACCATGCTTTATCACTTTCCTCTATGTATTCAGTATCAAACTTAGAGAGTTAGTTGGGGTCTTGTCCCATCAACTCATCAGTATTTGAGGCTTTTCTGATATAGAATGTAATCATCTTTAGATTCATGTGTATTTCTGATGTTATGCTTATTTCAGGCTTTCGCAAAGATTATTATGTTGATCTTCTGCTTTAATGATTGAGTTAGATGTTATGTTCATGCCATGGGTCAACTTGGAGTCTCTCGGGGTTCCTCGTCCTGTGTCTCGATCTGGGCCTATCTTCGGGTCATGACAAACTTGGTATTAGAGCATTAGGTTTTGAAGTGTCCTAGGGTGTCTGAAAACCGCGTTAAGTGGAGTCTTTTTCATAGGTGTGAAGCACGCCACACTTATGACGAAAAGGCTACAAAATGTTTAGGAAATGTTCTCTTCTTTCATGATCTATGTCGTGCGATGAAATGTCTCTCTATCCTTCTAACTCGTGCTATACGCATTTGCAGAAATCATGCCTCCCCGTAGAGTGAATGACAGTAGAAATGGAAAAGGTAATGGCCATGAGGATGGCAATGGTGATGGGCACCACCAAGCCCCACCAGTTTATGAGGAGCATGCACCAGAGCCAGTTTCCCATGCTGAATTTAGGGAAGCCATTTGGATTCTAGGACAGGCCTTGACCACCCAGATCAACCAATAGGCAGTGGCACATTTCCCTCAGAACGAAAATGCGGCGGCAACTAAAGTTTGAGACTTCTTGAGGATGAACCCTCCAAAGTTCACGAGGTCAAAGGTGGACGAGGATCCACACGAGTTCATTGAAGAGATTGTGAAGGTTACCCAAGTCATGGGGGTGACTAATGGAGAGTGCATTTACATAGCCTCTTATCAACTGAAAGGGGTTGCACATATTTGGTTCAAGCAGTGGAAGGATAGTAGGGCGACAGGATGATAATCCTCAAACCACAGTTCCAACTGATGTATGAAGCGGACGTTGTCAATAAAGAACCCAAACTTATAGGTTGGGGTCTATCATGCCCCAAAACTGGGGTAGGGCGCAACTGGCACTCGATTCATGATTGATCGAGAAGCCCGCTATATGACATCTATAACTATAACACTTAGGCCATCCAGGCCACCTGTCATAATCAACTGAAGAATAAACTGGACCCATAAGGTCTCAACAATACGGGGTAAACAATCGAAATACAACCAAGGCAATTAGTGTGCTAAACCAAGCAACAATAAGCCGACGAGGCCACAAACTGAATAACATCGTACACACTAAGTCCACAAAGCCTCTAAAGAGTAAACTGATTGATGGTCGGAACAGGGCTCCGACCTACCCATAATCGCATCTCAAAACTCAAGCATAAATAACTAAGCCCTAGCTCCAGGAAGAAAGGAGCATACCAACCATCTGTTGATCTCACGAACTGCTACTCAAATGGTCATCCCGACCTCTACCGCCACCTGCGGCACGAACGCAGGTCCCCAAGAAAGGGGATGTCAGTACAAATGAAATGTACTGGTATGTGAGGCTGAAACTGTAACCATGAGATAACAATCATGTAATAACTAACTTAGCACATAAACATATAAAGGATAAATATAACCTGGAACTCTGAAACCTGTAATTGATATCAACTTACTATATCATAACTAAACTCAAGATAACTGAACCAGGAATAAGGAATGGTAACAACCTGGAATCCTGGAGACTGAAACCTGATAATAACTTTATAATGAGATGAAAATGCAATTAAGAAATGCACAATAAAGAAACTATAATTGTAATGCAAACGACCAACCAACCGTAAATCCATATATAAAGTTCGTCCAGTGGGTGTACCACACTGGGGTTAAATAAAAATATCTTCAGCCGGTGTACCACACCGGGGTAAAATAAAAAGATCTCTAGCCGATGTGCCATATCGTGGTAAAATAAAAATATCTCCAGCCGGTGTGCAATACCGGGATAAAATAAAAACATCTCCAGTCGGTGCAATACCGGGGTAAAATAAAAACATCTCCAGTCAGTGCAATACCGAGGTAAAATAAAAACATCTCCAACCGGTGCAATACCGGGGTAAAATAAAATGATTCTCAATCATAATCATTAATGGAGCCGATAAAGCTTATACTGAGTCAATTTAACACATGTAGCATTGAAATTACAAATGCTTAATCTGTGGTCGTAATCGGTCTCTTTCGTGACATATAAATACAAGTGAGCCCATATACCATGTAAAATTAGAAAGTGTGCACATATATCACGTAAAACTGTCGAATTATATACAAACATGTCAACTCAGTGACTCGACGGACCTTCAGGAGGTTTAGCCAACATAAGAATTTTAGAAGACCTACAAGCAATGTCCTATAGATAGTCTTACCAATTTAACGTATCGCTTGAGTAGAAGCACATAGATTCCTATTTCTATACAATCCTTTGACATCTGAGAACTACATATATATACTGCCTATAGGGTGGTTCCTTTACATGTATCAACAACTATACATTGGAACTTCATTGCCAAACTTATCACGTCGATGAGCACATGCAATTCTCAATTCATTTTCCTTATTTGCAGGAAAACATGGGACTTATAACTTGAAGCTTGGAGTTATTGTCATAACGCTTAACATATACGTAGAGCTGAGAGCTGAATTACAGACATACAACGTATGAGACTTCTGTCCAACGTATAAACTCATATTTAGTTAGCTGAGTGACCTCCAAGTGACTTCCTGGGATTAGAAGTTCTAAGATTAACTGATCATTATCATAGCCTGCACTTATACTTACTTAGACATTAGGAACATTGGTGCCTGGGAGAATCTCTCCTCTGAATTTAGGAAATTCAACTGATAGCTCAAGAAGAGCTAAACATAAAGATGCATGACTTGAATATAACTGAAAGAATTCAACTATATGTTATAACATGAAAATCGTACACATTAAGACTTCTTACTGGGAAGACATATAAAGACTTGAGTTCTTAGACTTGTATAAAACATCAGTTACTTAACCGAGACATTAGCATAATTCTCGAAATATGATCTCTCAAAAACTTCTTAGATCAGCTAGCACATTTCAACATAAATTAGGGACGTAAAGACATAACTTAAGGCTTTGAGACTTGGAGCTCTATAACTTGGGAACTCGTGAGTAACTCTCTAAGTGATGCCTTATAGGTAAATAAAGATATATAGTCATAATTTGGGTGATGCTGGATTAACTTACATAACTTTGCAATTATCTATGGAGCTCAAGAAAGCTTACTTAATCATAAGTGACTTAGAAGATCCTAGGATTACCCTTTTCAAACATGGTAGAAATTTCAACACTTATAATAGATAACTTAACCTAATCCTGTAGGGGTATAGCAGAGAGCTTCTCAACTTAAGTTACTATTTTGCAGACGTTCAACTCTAATTATTTCGTAGAAGGTTAACACTTTAGTGGTTATTCCTCAACGTAACACATACTGAACATAAACAACTTAATTTATAACTCTTTTGCTAAACGTCTTTAGAACAGGGTTAATCTTCCTAGTTGTTGCCTACCTTGTTCATAATCGTAACCTGTAACGTCTAATTTAACAATATTTAGCTCTACTTTCCTTATTCATCTTAACTTCTTTGCCAAAAATTATTCACTCTACACTCAAGTCTTTACCCTCGTGTTCACTATTCCATCAATTCTTATATACACTTACCTCTTTGCCTAATTGACAACTTAGCCTCGCTTTCCCAGTTAACATGTACCGATTAAGCTTATTCACTACACGCCGCTTGCTTAGATTTAAAGAGGAAAAAACATAAAATCTACTTTTCATCTTAAGCACTTTAAAACATAAAGATATAGCAGGGATTAAAAATATTATTAAAACTTCATTTAAATAAGCTCGTTTACCCTCAATCGGCTTAACGTCATCTTCTTAGCTTAAGTTCAATTACGTGTCGTCATCTTAGCATTTTGTACCAATTTCACTAAGTGACCAGATCTTAACATATATTCAAAATCACATATACAGTATAGTGAAAAGGACCAGCTCACGGTGCCCACGTTAAGGGTACTTCAGACTCGATTTAGAACTCTGGCAACAATTGTATAAAAATTACGCCTATCCCTTCACGTTTGTTCGCTTCAACCATTCTTAACAATTCAAGATTTATGCCAAGTAGTTATAACCCTTTGGAAAGGATCATAAATTCCTCAATATGATTTTAAGAACATAAAAATATTGATCCTTTCAATAACTTAGTTTCGTGCTTGAAAAACAAGGAAAGGGACGCCTTCACATACCTTTCTCCGATGGACTTTTCTCTAGCCGATTTCCTATCTCAATGATAAGCCTTAAACCCCATTAATCCAGTGGTTTTATAGGCCAACAACAATATTAACTAATCAGAGGCAGTCGAAATAGCAACAACAACACACGGCAACTTCAACAACATTAGGCATTTTCTCAACTAATTTTCATTAACTTTTGAGGGAGTAAACAGAGGCAATTTTACCTTAGTTTTTATGTGGTTCTACCCCTCAATATGAACTATAATTCCAGCAAAAGAAACAGCCAAAAAGCTTAAGGAAAACGAGCAAAAGTCAGCTAACAAACAGTCCATTGGCAGCTCACTTAGCTGCCAATTTCCAGATTTTCGCTTTGCAATTTGAGATGTTTAAAAGGGGAGAAATCCTTACCTTTTCTCCTGATTTCAACACCTACTCAAAGATGGATATATATGCAGTCCAAATAGATTTTGGAACGCAGAAAAACTTCTTCAAAACCTTGCCAAAACGAGCTCCAAAACAGCCCTTAACATACTTGGCAAGGTAATCTCAACTTATCTTGTGATTTTCTTGAACTTTACTTGATGTTCCTCCTTGATTTTCTTTGTCCTAGCTACTGGAATTGAGAGAGAAGTGGAATCCTTAGCAAGCTGGCCGATTTAGATTTAGCTGGAAATGTTTTCTACAAGGGAAAATCAGATTTTAAAGTAAATAGGGCGGTGGAGGCGCTAGGGCGTCATGCCCGCGTCACCGCTCGCGATGGTTCGGTAAAATGCCCATAACTTTTTACTCCGAAGTCCGATTGACGAGCAGTTTATGTTATGAAAACTAGACTCAAAAACCTCTAATTTGATAGGTTGTGGGGCTTCTAATTCATTATATATTTGGAGATATGGTCATTTAAAGTTGACCCTTATTTACAAACTTCTCATACTCTTCGCTTTTCCCTTTGCACATGTTACCTTCTTCACCTACGGACAACATACAATCCATAATTCCATTAATATGACATATAACATTCAAATAATCATCAACAAAAAATTCGGGGTGTAACAGGGTCAAACCCATAGAGAATATGGAAGATCTAGATTACAGCCAGTAGATGAACTTGTATGGTAATTACTTCACAAAGGGGGAATTCTAATAAAAAGAAATAATAAAAATAAGAAACAATCAAGATTATAGTTGTGAATCAATAATTAAAGGATAACTAGGGTTTATGTTCCCCATGGGTTCATAACAGCTTTGGGTATACACTTGTGATCTTTACCATTACTTATTTACAGAACTGATAACTTAGGTTCATTCAAACGATCGACCAATCCCTATTGAATGACTATCCTCAATTACTCGACCAAGTCTCATGAGTTTTGCAAACTAACCGTTATCACTAAGTTCTAGATATAACTATCTTGCGACCACAACTCAAGTTAATACAATGATCATCAAGATCAAGGCTCCGTTGTCATTCTCTTTTCCTAATCTCTACCTCTTCAACCAAAGCAAGTAAAGAATTTAGGCACTTCCTAACGTTGTCCACCGCTAAGAATCATGAAAGTTGAAGAGAATACAATATAAGTAATTGGTATTGGTTTTAGAATCACTTTGTGCAACCCTAGCTAGTTAATCCACCATGGGTCCCCATGACCCTAGTTATGGAGGTTTTAGCCTCTCAAAGTTGCAAGGTTGTGATTTGTGTTCATTGTTGAAAACATATAACAATACTTACAAAGATAATTCAGAAAAGCAATTCCTTCAATTAAACCACGAAATCTTGAATAACAAGTAGCAAGAACAAGATGAATTCAAGAAAAGGTTGATCACAAGGTTGAACCAACTCAGTTCTATCTCTCAATGATATCAAATTCACTTACTACAATGTTTTCCTCCTAGAATTAATTTTATTCGTCCTCTCTATATAAAAAATAAACATAAAAAGTATTTATAGAGACACAAGAATACTTTTCCTAAACTAACAGGACTGCTTTCCATATTTGGTGTCGACCTCGTCACGATTCCACCTATGACTCGTAGGGGATTCTCACGGATCGTGACATCAACTCGTGGCTTGGAATGTTGGCTTAATTTTCGCTAAGTGTTGGACCAAGGTACGATTTGTACCAACTTGCTAGAACTTGAATATTGACACCCGTGGCTTGATCCTGAACTTCTGAACCTTTTTCTAAACTTCAGTATGATCATTATGGTACGACTCGTACCTTCATTTCACGGGTTGTAGGTGCTCTCGTTCTGAGAATCATCCTTCAGTGCAATTCTTCTGGATTTCGTCACAACTAGCTTACCATGACTCATACCACCATGGTACGATCCATGACAAGTCTCATAAATTCAGTCTTCCAGGTTATCTTTCAGCTTCTCATCAAAGCCCTTAGTACGACTCATAGGTCCATCCTACAGATCGTATTATGGTCTACCCTTTTTGCAACTTTTTGCACACTTTTAGCTTCCTTTTGCAATTTATTGTTCCAACACTCATTTATCCTGAAATCAAAGGAAAAGTTCCTCATATCCACATAAATACACCTAAATCCATGCTATTTTCTTAGTTTTGAGCGTCAATAGTGTTGTAAATTCACAGCACATCAACACCCTCAACTTAAGACTTTTGCATGTCCTCAGGCAAAGAAAAAGAAAAACTAAACACAAAGCTTAACTAGAAAATAAACTTAAGATACTACAATCAAAACTCAAATAAATTTGTGCACTCCAAACTCTATTGACCCTTCCTCTTGAAACATCATCAGCTAATGTATTGCAAGCAACCTCAAAACATCATATTCAGGGATCAAGACATGGCATCTAGCTATCAACAAGCAATCAAGTCATCAGTTATGTGTTTCACACAGATCAATGGTAAAAGCAAACATAATCCATGTACCCTCACAAAAATTGAAGTCCTCTCTCTAGTATGACGTATCAACTGAAACATGAGACTAGGCAAATGAAGCACTCACTCTCTCAAAGAACTGCAAGTATTATGCATCAGATACCACAGGCTTGCCCTTATTTTCTCTGCTTCGGTTTGTTAGATGGTCAAATTAAGATCACTATAGGACTTTATATGGCTTGTAATGTAGGCTTAGGGCTAGACATGATAAAAAATTAAAGATTTTATTAGTGATTATCCCTTCCTTGGAACTACATTCGTTGGCTACACCGTTCTCCTATTTCACCCTTCATTCTTTTGGTCTCCTTTGCTTCCTTTTTTCCCATTTTATGAACATGCGCATGGGTGAGGTGATTTTTTTCACATTTTTCAACACTTCCAAGCTATTTTGAATTTCTCTTCTCTTTTCAATATTCTCAAATTTTTAGCTTTTTACTTTTTCACCTCACCAAACCTTATTTTTCACCATTTTTCTTCTATTTCTTTTCTTTCCTCCTGCTCCCACCATTTATGTACCCCTACTTTAGCCACCCTCAACTTAAGCATTTTTCTTATGTTGAGGTTCACACTATCCAAGGAAGGACCAAGGCCAAACAGGTTCATTATAAACAAATGGGCACGGTTAGCAAGCAAATTAAAGAAATATGGTCAATTAAGGCTCAAACTTGGGATCAAGGGATTCATGAAACTTTGGTAGGGCAGTATAGGCAAAAAGTGGGCTAACACAACAATGTCCTATGATCATCTCCTAACCAACCATCCTCAACCTATGCAGAGATCAACCAGGCAATCTCTAGATCTTCAACAACATACCGCAACAAATACTAAGACCTCACTCACACATGGTACATGAACTATTTTCGCTTTACCTGTCTAGTTCATGCATGGCTTAACAAGACTAGCACTATTAATAACTAAATGACATAAAACGATCCATAGAAATCATGCATTGTTGTCACAAATACATAACAAAGATTTTTAAACAGGTTAAATTTTTCAAAAACAACAAAAGTAGTGCATATTCAATGGCTGAGTATTCCTAAGCTACTTTCTAATCAAACAAAAAATCAAAACTAAAAACAAAAAAAAATCCTAACACATGTCGGTTCTACTAGATAGCATGCCTGAGGGAAAACAAACACGACAAGAAAAATCTTCAAACGAAAAAAATCCCAAAAATACAAGTACAACCCCCCTTTAAAAAAATGAGCTCCGTCCCCGAAGCATAAAATATAAGCATGTAGGGAAAAGGACATACCTGTGGCTACTCAGACTTCGCCTTCCATGGGTTGCCTCCCATGCAGCGCCTGATTCAACGTCACGACATGACGTTACTTTTGTGACTTCTCAGGTATCATCAAGGTATATTTCCTCCACTAAGGTTGGCAACTTATCATGTTCCATCTTTGAGTGTTTGAGTGGAGGGTTTATCCCTATATGAAAACCTGAGGAATTCACAAAAGAAAAACAAGAAAAAAAAATAAAAAGTAAAGTAACTACCAACAAGTCAAATACAAGCTAATAACCTAGTCTTCACCGTATTCCCCGGCAATGGCGCCACTTTTTGATAACGCTGAAACCACACTTCCAACTGATGTATGAAGCAGGCGTTGTCAATAGAGAACCCAAACTTATAGGTTGGGGTCGAACCCACAGGGAATATGGAAGATCTAGATTACATCCAATAGATGAACTTGTATGGTAATTACTTCACAAAGGGGGAATTCTAATAAAAAGAAATAATAAAAATAAGCAACAATCAAGATTATAGTTGTGAATCAATAATTAAAGGATGACTAGGGTTTATGTTCCCCATGGGTTCATAATAGCTTTAGGTATACACTTGTGATCTTTACCAATACTTACTTACAGAACTGATAACTTAGGTTCATTCAAACAATCGACCAATCCCTATTGAATGACTATCTTCAATACTCGACCAAGTCTCATGAGTTTTGCAAACTAACCATTATCACTAAGTTCCAGATATAACTATCCTGCGACCACATCTCAAGTTAATTCAATGATCATCAAGATCAAGGCTCCGTTGTAATTCTCTTTTCCTAATCTCTACCTCTTCGACCAAAGCAAGTAAAGAATTTAGGCACTTCCAAACATTGTACACCGCTAAGAATCATTAAAGATGAAGAGAATACAATATAAGTAATTTGTATTGGTTTTAGAATCACTTGGTGCAGCCCTAGCTAGTTAATCCACCATGGGTCCCCACAACCCTAGTTATGGAGGTTTTAGCCTCTCATAGTTGCAAGGTTGTGATTTGTGTTCATTGTTGAAAACATATAACAATACTTACAAAAGATGATTGAGAAAAATAATTCCTTCAATTAAACCATGAAATCTTGAATAACAAGTAGCAAGAACAAGATGAATTAAAGAAAAGGTTGATCATAAGGTTGAACCAACTCAATTCTATCTCTCAATGATATCAAATTCTCTTACTATAATGTTTTCCTCCTAGAATTAGGATTATTCATCCTCTCTCTATAAAAAATAAACATAAAAAGTACTTATAGAGACACAAGAATCCTTTTCCTAAACTAATAGGACTACTTTCCATATCTGGTGCCGACCTCATCACTGGTCCACTACGACTTGTAGAGGCTTCTCAGGAATCGTGACATCAAATCGTGGCTTGAAATGTTGGCTTAATTTTGGCTAAGTATTGGGCCAAGGTACGATTTGTACCAACTTGCTACAACTCGAACGTGACACCCGTGGCTTGATCTTGAACTTTTGAACCTTTTTATGAACTTCACTACGACAGTTATGGTATGAATCGTACCTTCATCTCACGGGTTGTAGGTGCTCTCATACTGAGAATCAGCCTTAAGTGCAATTCTTCAGGATTTCGCCACAACTGGCTTACCACGAATTGTACCACCATGGTACGATTTGTGACAAGTCTTAGAAATTCAGGCTTCCAGGTTATCTTTCAACTTCTCATCAAAGCCCTTAGTACGACTTGTAGGTCCATCCTACGGATCGTACCGTGGTCTGCACTTTTTTCACCTTTTTGCACACTTTTAGCTTTCTTTTGCAATTTATTGTTCCAACACTCATTCATCCTGAAATCAAAGGAAAAGTGCCTCATATCCACATAAATACACCTAAGTCCATGCTTGTTCTTAGTTTTGAGCATCAATAGTGTTTTAAATTCACAGCACATCACCAGAGCAAGCTCTATTAGTTGGAATGAGTTTCATGATGCTTTTCTAGATCGGTTCTTTCCTTGTGATATGAGGGAGCTCTAAGAGGCCAAGTTTATGAATCTAAAGAATGGTAAAATGATACTTCAGGAGTATTCCTTGGAGTTCACCCGTTTGTCTAAGTATGCACTAAAGCTTGTGGTGGATTAGAGGGATCGAGTGAGCAGGTTTGTACATGGAGTGGCAGATTACTTGGATAAGTATTATAGGATAGCCATGCTTCATCAGGATATAGATTACCCTCAGATTGTGTTGTATGCCTAGCGGATGAAGGCGACGGATTAGAGATGGAGAGAGGCCAAGAGGGCCAAGACAAATAATTATGGGTTCTTGCAGTAGAAGATAGGTGGTGGGCACCGTCAGCAATCCCACCCGATATCATCAGCCCCAGCATCTTCAGCCATGAGTGTGCCATCCAGACCTAGGAACGATTAGAGGGGATGAGCATCAGGCTCCAGGAGTCAGAGCAGTAGGCCCGCAGATTCCAGTATTCGAATTTGTGACTGGTATGGCTGGAGGCACATGGGTCAATGTTGAGCGGGCACAGGTGCTTGCTTCAGGTATGAGAAGCCCGGACACATGCTTAGAGACTGCCCAGTAGCTAGATAGGGCCACAATAGGGGTCGAGGCCCAGATTCTAGTTCAGCAGCTCCACCAGCACGCCCATCTTAGTAGGGCGCATCTACTAGTGCGGGTGGCGGATAGCGCCAGAACAGATTCTATGCCTTAGCATCCCGCCAGGAGCAGGAGGACTCCCCAAACGTGGTTACTGGTATGTTACAATTTTTCCACCTTGATGTTTATGCTTTGTTAGACCCAGGGGCTACTTTGTCCTTCGTTACGCCCTATGTTGCTAGTAGCTTCGGAGTCAGTCTTGAAATCTTATCAGAACCCTTCTCAGTCTCTACTCTAGTTGGTGATTCAGTTATAGCTAGAAGGGTGTATAGAAATTGCCCGGTCTCAGTCCTTTAGAAAACCACCTCAACATATCTAGTAGAGTTAGCCATGACCGATTTTGATGTTATTCTCAGCATGGATTGGCTATTTGCATGTTATGCCTTAGTTAATTGTAGAACCCATGCAGTAGAGTTTCGATTTCCGGATGAGACAGTCTTAGAATGGAAGGGTAGTTCAGCTGTGTCTGTAGGTCATTTCATTTCCTACCTTAAGGCCAAAATGATGATTTCCAAAGGTTGTGTGTACCATCTAGTTAGGGCTAAGGATGCTACGTCCGAGACCCTGACTATCCAGTCAGTTCCAGTGGTACGTGAGTATCTAGAAGTGTTCCCTGAAAATATACCAGGTATTCCTCCCAAGAGGAAAATCGATTTGGGTATTGACCTTCTACCTGACACGCAGCCTATATCTATTGCTCCCTATAGAATGGCTCCAGCCAAGCTAAAGGAGTTGAAAAATCAGTTGAAGGATCTTCTAGACAAGGGTTTCATCAGACCTAGAAAGTCTCCATGGGGTGCACCAGTTCTATTTGTTTGAAAGAAGGATGGTTCCCTTCGGATGTGTATTGACTATCTGCAATTGAACAAAGTCACCACCAAGAATAGGTATCCTCTCCCCAAGATTGATGACTTATTTGACCAACTTTAGGTTGCCAAGTGCTTTTTCCAAGATAGACCTCAGATCTGGGTACCATCAGCTCAGGGTTCAAGAGAGTGACATTCCAAAAATAGCTTTCAGAACCGGTATGGTCACTATGATTTTGTAGTTACGTCTTTTGGACAGACGAATGCTCCTGCAGCTTTTATGGATCTGATGAATAGGGAGTTCGAGCCATATCTAGACATGTTCGTGATCGTGTTTATTAATGACATCCTTATATACTCTCGGAGCGAGGAGGAGCATGCCGCTCATTTGAGGGTGGTGTTGCAGACTTTGAAGGATCATCACTTGTATGAAAAATTCAACAAATGTGAGTTTTGGTTAAATTGTGTGATGTCTTGGATCATGTGTGATGCCCCACAAGTGTACGCGGTCGTACAAGTAATATAGTGAGCCTTTTTAAGAGCCGGATGTCGATCCCACAGGGACTGGACCAATTCAGCTAATTATCCAGTTCAAGTGTTGATTTAGACTTTTTCGATAGAGCTTAATTAAGTCTAGGGGTGGTCATCGAAATACTCTAAAATCATTCAAGGAGCAACTAGAGTTCAAGCCGAATAATCATGTGATACTACTCTTTGTAATGGTTTAAGTATGAAACTATAAATTTTCGTCTCACATAATTAAAATTGCATGTTCATGGTCTTTCGAGCCTCTAAACATTACAAACTAGCCTCACAACTACATCGTTAAGCGGGGATGTGACATTCTAGTTCGTGGGCAATTCAATTATGTGGATGTGGTTTACGGAGTTTATGCTCTTAATTAAGGACTTTCTTACCTCTAATCATTTAACTCAACTTAGCTTCACAACTACTTCTTCGAGTGGTGGAGTGATAATTCTAAGTTGGTGTCTAGCTCATCCCATTTTAATAACCAAGCAAGGCAAATTAGGTATAATTTCTTATCCTAACCGCGAATTATATCGTAAGATACAAACTTGCTCCCTACATTCTTTGTTCTTGCCTAGGTTTACTTTCTCAAGCTTTTACCTAGGTGTAACGTGTGTGCTTTCATGGTGATCAATCATAAAAACAACCATAATTAAGAATGTAAGACAAAACAACAATTAACAACTTAAAACCAAAACAAAATCATGTATTCACAATCACACCATATGGTTTCAACCCTAGAGGAAGGGTTCTAGCCACTCAAGTTCGTATAATTACAAAAAAACATAATTAAAAGTAACATACTTACAAGAATTGGTAGAACAGAAGATGAAATTGATGAACCCTAGGTGAGTTATCCCACTTCTCCCTCACTCCTTGGCAGTTTTTCAGAATAATTTCGTGACAAAATGATTTTAGGAGCTAACGGACCTATTTATAGTAAATGAGAATTGTACAAAATTATTCCCGGCATGAAATAGCTCGGTGTCATGGAGGTTATCGCGCCAATATGCCTCCGTGACACGGAGGCATCGCGTAGGCATTTTGGAAATCGCGTCAAATACATGCCAGGCAGCCCCCTGCCGCGTTGGCAGCGTGGCACGCTGCTTGTGCAGCGCATTAGGGGTCGTGACACGCCCTTGTTCGCGCAGCCTGCCTTCCGTGGCACGTTGCCAACGCGCAGGAGGGCTGTTTCGCGCATCCTCCATGCTGATGTTCGCGTTTTACTTCCGATTACATGCCTCCACTTCACCAACTCATGGATTAGTTCCTCAAATTCATTTTAAACCTACAAAAACAAGAACTAATCATGTTTGTTAGGATATATATTCACATTTACATAAAATTGCATGAGAATGTATATAAATAAGTAGTTAAACAAGACAAAACCAAGTTGTAAAGTATCTCTTGGGCATGCCATTTTGCCCAAGATCACCTACCCCAAACTTAAAGCCTTGTTCGTCCTCGAACAACCCTTTTACATCTCATGTAAATGAAGACTAACACATAACTAATTTAGCAAGACAACTAAAGCTACGACTATAATGATTATTTAAGATAGCAAGTTAAAAATAGAGCATGCATGATTTAATCATTGAAATGAAATACAACTATGTTAAGACTTCCTAACCTCAAGAATCGACTCTCAATTTTAGCAAACTCGTGCAACTCAACCGATCAAGAAATACGACATGAATATTATCTCTCATTAAACATGTGCCCTCACAACAAGAGAGTTACCCATTTTTACTCACAAAGTTTCAAATCACAACAAGTATAGGTATATGAATAAAATTACGCTCGCTCTCTCAAAGAATTCACATGCATCATGTAGTGAACCATAAGCTTGCCCTTAGTGTTTTACTCCACTAATTTAAGGATGTATGAACGTAAGATCAAGTAGGACTTAATGGGTTGTAATGTAAGCTAAGGGATGGGTAGGTACTATTCTAGCCAGTAATAGTGGCTATCTTCCCCAAGCGCTTTTAATAACTTCAACCTTCATTAAGGACATCTCTTTTCTTACTTCCTCCTCATTCTTTTTATTCTTGAATTTTCTCTTCTTGTTCCCATTTCTTTGAGCACACTCAGCTTATTAGTATGAAGCACTTAAACAACTTTTTTATTCATTTATTTCTTACTCCCTACCAATACTCAAGCATTTTCAAACAAGTGCACCCTTGACCTTTCTTAACTTTTACAACTGCTACTTTTCCTTATTTTTCATGCTTCTCACTCCTTCACTCTTTGGAATTTTTCACTGAAGCGCTTAGGAGTTTTGGATTAAATTCAAGGCTAATGAAAGCAAAAGGATTAAGCTTATGTTGTAGCTATCAAAGAATAGGCTTAAGGCTCAATGGGGCTCACTAGGATTCAACATTCAAGGTAGATAAAGTGAGGGATAAAATTTAGGTTCATTCAAAGAAATGCCTAAATCATCTCCTACAGTCCACATCCTTCATTTCGTTTTATATACACACCAGGCAAGTTCTATACATTCCATAATAGCATGGACTATTCGAAAAACTTACACTCTCAGCACATGCTCAATTCAAGACAGATTCAACAGACTCTTAACTCAGCTATTCTTGTTTCACAAGAATTCAACAGTAAGCTTTAAGCACATAGAGTCACATTCAAGAGCCTAGGTGTCTCAAACAGAGTTATACACTTCTTACATGCTTAAACACTAACCAAACCTGCATCTTACAATCATGTATAGCACATAACAATAACATCAAGCCATCAATTAGCTACGAGTTCAAAACCTATTGACTAATTTTTCCTCAAGACGATCGTCATTCATCCATTGTCACAAACAGTCTCTAACTATGACTAATACATTATATACAGACAAAGAAAACATTTTTATTATTCTTCGGTTCAAAGACCCCACGTCGGAAAAGAACCGAAAAGAAAAACCAACGGGTGATGAAGTCACGCTTAATTCAAAAATTTTCTTTTAATATTTCTCCCAAGCACTAATTCACCAAAAATCATTAAGCACAAAAAAAAATTTAAAATTTTTCTCACCCCACACTTAAATAATGTTATGTCCCCATAGCATCAAATTAAAATTAAAAAGGGTAAGAAATACTCCCTAAGGCCTCTAGGCCTAGCTAATAGCATGTTTTTTTTCAAATTTGCACAAGTGGGTCTTTGACCCCACACTTTTTCTCTTCCATGGGTTGTTAGCTTCCTCCTCCAAAGGTACTTAGACTCCCCTCCATCTGTGCTTAACTTTCCACCAAAACAACACAGGATGAAAAATAAATAAAATCAACACAAATGCAAGAAACTAAAATGGTACCCTTGGGTTGCCTCCCAAGCAACGCCTAATTTTACGTCGCGACACGACATGGACTATCCTTTTCAGTACATCCTCATGCCTGGGTTCCCTTTCTAGGACCTTCTTCTTCTCTTTTGATTTTTAGAGGAAACAGCCTCCACTCTGTTCCTCTCTTCCTCCAACTTCTTCACACTCTGAAGCCCTTTATCAGACTCGGGATGAACACTTATCATTACCTTTGGCCGTGGACCTGTGGAATCACCCACCCCACACTCATCCTCTGACAACACACTAACCTTAAAAAGGTTTCTGTAGTGTGTGGGTGGGTTCATTTCTTGGTATACTCGGAGGAGTTCTTCTTCATCCTCGACCCTCATTTTCAGGGTCCCTACTCTTAAGTCAATTACCTCTCCTCCGGTGGCCATGAATGGTCGTCCCAAGATTAAGGGTACCTGGTCATCAAAATGAAAATCTAAGATAATAAACTCAGCAGGTATAATAAACTTACCCACTTTGATGAGAAGGTCCTCTATGATTCCATCCGGTGCCATTCGCGACTTGTCACCAGCTGCAGCATCAACTTTGTTGGCCTCGGTTTTCCCAACCCCTGAGTGTTAAATAAAGATAGGGGCATTAGATTAACTGCTGCCCCTAGATCACATAAAGCTCATAGCACTTCATCTTTACCAATTTGTATAGGGAGGGTAAAACTCCCTGGGTCTTTGAGCTTCTTTGGAATCTTGCTCAACACCTTGTGACTGCACTCCTCCGTCAGTGCTACTGTCTGGACATCCACCAATCTCACTTTGTTAGCCATCACATCCTTCAAGTATTTAGCATACTTGGGCATTCCCTGCAAAACATCAATAAGAGGCAAATTTATGTGAAGTTCTTTGAAAATCTCAAAGAACTTTTTGAAGCATTCCTCCTCCTTGCTCTTTCTGAATCTCTGAGGGAATGGTAGTGGTGGTCTTTGTGCTGGCTACAATGAAGATTGTGCATTTTGTTGCACAGCACTCTAATTCTCTCCCTTGTCAGTGGATGGTCCTTGACTAGCCAACTCCAGCTGCACCTTATTCCTTTTCTCATTTGGCACTGCATCAGCTAATTATTTTCCGCTCCTCAGACTGATGGCGTTGACCTGGAGGGGGTTAGGATCTGTGTCACTTGGTAGTCCTCCCTGCAGTCTCATGTTTTGAGCAGCTGCTATCTGACCCATCTGCTTTTCTAGATTGCGGGTGGCCAACTGCTGATTCTTCAAGTCTGATGCCATCCTCGCCTGATTTTCTGCTAACTGAGTCTGGGTCTCCATGATTTTTTGCAACGTTTCCTCAATGTTGCTGCTAAACTGGCCATCATTCTGCCTATTCTGCTGATACTGCTGCTGTTGAGGTTGCTGATAACTTTGCTTTTGATTTCCACCCTACAAAAAATTCGGGTGGCTCTGCCAATTTTTGTTGTAATTGTTCCCAAAATTCTGATTGTTCCTTTGAACATTCCCAACAAAATTGACTGATTCCGGATTGGCTCCACAAGATTCTGCATTGTGCCTATTGTTTCCGAAAATTTCACACCAACTCGGAGCTTACTGAACTGCATTAACCTGACCCTACTGCTGGTTCATACTCAGTTTATTGAACTGAGTCATAATCTGATGCTAGAATGATGCTAACTGTGCCGCCAAGGCATTCATACCATCTACCTCTATCAACCTTGCTCTCTTTCTTGCCCTTCTCGATGACTCTCTATGCCACTCTGGATTTTCCTGTGCAATTCTATTCAACAGCGTGTACAACTCATCATAAGTCTTCTCTAAGGCTTGCCCACCCGATGCAGAGTCTAGCAAAATTTTTGTATGTGGGTCTAGACTTTCTACAAAGGTATGGGCCAGCACTTCATTCGATTGCTGGTGATGGGGACAGTCTTTTAATAATGACTTGGATCTTTCCCAAGCCAAATATAAATTCTCATCAGGCCTATGGTTGAAACTCAGTATTTCACTTCTCAACTTTGCAGTCTTGCCTGAAGGAAAGAATCTGATCAAGAACTTCTTCGTCAAATCATCCCAAGAAGTTATGGAGTTTGGTGGCTCAGCTTTCAACCACCTTTTTGCCTCTCCTAATAGTGAAAATGGGAGGAGGCTAAGCCGGACATAGTCTGTGGACATTCCGGTGGGGACGAAAGTGTCACTAATCTCAAGAAAGTTCTGTAAGTGCTGTTGCGGGTCCTCATGTGCAATCCCAGTGAATTGACCACTAGAATGTAACAGCTGCACCATGTTCTGTTTCAATTCAAAGTTCCCTCCAGGTTCCGGTTTACGGATACTAGAGTTCATATTCGTCGCTTGTCGGTTGCCACTTCGCGAACTGGTCTAGCTGCCATTGCTTTCGGTGACAATTGTGCTTGTCCTGCGGATAATTGTTGTTGTACCTTTTCTTGAAGTCTTTTCAGCTTTTGCTCAAGAGCTACTCTCCTTTGCAAATGAATTTGACGTTCTGGTTCAAGCAACGGTTCCACAAGCTCTCTATTACTAGCCAGCTCGGCAAGACAACCTGTCACTTGCAATAAGTCAGACTAAGACCAAGTTTCTCAACACTTAAGGAAATTAAAAATCACACAAAAATAGACAAATTTATTAAACTTCGCCGTGTCCCCGGCAACGGCGCCAAAAACTTGATGTCCCGCAAGTGTACGCGGTCATACAACTAATATAGTGGCCCTCTTTAAGAGCCGGATGTCGAACCCATAGGGACTGGACCAATTCAGCTAATTATCAAGTTCAAGTGTGATATTAACTTTTGCAAGTGTCGATTTAAACTTTTTCGATAGAGTTTAATTAAGTCTAGGGGTGGTCATCGAAATACTCTGAAATCATTCAAGGAGCAACAAGAGTTAAAGCCAGATAATCATGCGATACTACGCTTTGTAATGGTTTAAGTATGAAACTATCAATTTTCGTCTCACATAATTAAAATTGCATGTTCATTGTCTTTTGAGCCTCTAAACACGCCAAACTAGCCTCACAACTACATCGTTAAGCGGGGATGTGACATTCTAGTTCGTGGGCAATTCAATTACGTGGATGTGGTTTACGGGATTTATGCTCTTGATTAAGGACTTTCGTACCTCTAATCATTTAACTCAACTTAGCTTCACAACTACTTCTTCGAGTGGTGGAGTGATAATTCTAAGTTGGTGTCTAGCTCATCCCATTTTAATAACCAAGCAAGGCAAATTAGGTATAATTTCTTATCCTAACCGCGAATTATATCGTAAGATACAAACTTGCTCCCTACATTCTTTGTTCTTGCCTAGGTTTACTTTCTCAAGCTTTTACCTAGGTGTAACGTGTGTGCTTTCATGGTGATCAATCATAAAAACAACCATAATTAAGAATGTAAGACAAAACAACAATTAACAACTTAAAACCAAAAACAAAATCATGTATTCACAATCATACCATGTGGTTTCAACCCTAGAGGAAGGGTTCTAGCCACTCAAGTTCATATAATTACAAGAAAACATAATTAAAGTAACGTACTTACAAGAATTGGTAGAACAGAAGATGAAATTGATGAACCCTAGGTGAGTTCTCCCACTTCTCCCTCACTCCTTGGCAGTTTTTCAGAATAATTTCGTGACAAAATGATTTTAGGAGCTAAGGGACCTATTTATAGTAAATGAGAATTGTACAAAATTATTCCCGGTATGAAATAGCTCCGTGTCACGGAGGTTATCGCCCCAATATGCCTCCGTGACATTGAGGCATCGCGTAGGCATTTTGGAAATCACGTAAAATATATTCCAAGCAGCCCCCTGCCGCGTTGGCAGAGTGGCATGCTGCTTGTGCAGCGCGTTAGGGGTCGTGACCCGCTCTCTGTCGCGCAGCCTGCTTGCCGTGGCACGTTGCCAACGCGCAGGTGGGCTGTTTCGCGCATCCTCCTTGCCGACGTTCACGTTTTACTTCTGATTCCATGCCTCCACTTCACCAACTCATGGATTAGTTCCTCAAATTCATTTTAAACCTACAGAAACAAGAACTAATCATGTTGGTTAGGATATATATTCACATTTACATAAAATTACATGAGAATCTATACAAATAAGTAGCTAAACAAGACAAAACTAAGTTGTAAAGTATCCCTTGGCAATGCCATTTTTCCCAAGATTAATATGGTGTCTAGTGAGGTGGTGCAAGTAGACTTGCAGAAGATAGAGGCGGTGAAGAATTGGCCCAGACCGGGTGAATCCTTCAGATATCTGGAGTTTCTTAGGCTTAGCTGGCTACTATCAGAGATTTGTTGAGGCATTTTCATCTATTGCAACACCGTTGACTAAACTGACCCAGGAGAAGGTAAAGTTCCAATGGTCGGATGCTTATGAGAAGAGTTTCCAAGAGTTGAAGGCTCAACTCACCTCAACATCGGTGTTGAGCCTACCTGAGGGAATGGATGGGTTTGTGGTTTATTGTGATGCTTCAAGGATCGGTCTTGGAGGTGTATTGATGCAGCACGGAAAGGTTATAGCTTATCGTCTAGGCAGCTGAAAGTGCATAAAAAGAATTACCTGACTCATGATCTTGAATTGGCAGCGGTTGTATTTGCCTTGAAAATATGGAGACACTATTTGTACGGGGTCCACCTAGATGTGTTTACGGACCACAAGAGCTTACAATATGTGTTTACTCAAAAGGATCTCAATCTGCATGAAAAGAGGTAGTTGGAGTTGCTTAAGGATTATGATATGATTGTCTTATACCTCCCAGGCAAAGCCAATGTAGTAGCGGACACTCTTAGTAAACTGTCTATTGAGAGTGTGTCCCATGTAGAGGAGGAGAAGAAGGAATTGGTGAAAGAGGTGCATTGACTTGCATGGTTGGGAGTTCATTTGGTCGACTTGACAAATGTTGGAATAATTGTTTAGAATGGGTCATAATCACCCTTGGTGACCGATGTAAAAGTTAGACAAGATGAGGATCCTATCTTGGTGAAATTGAAGGAAGTTGTTCAGAATCAGAAGGTAGAGGCCTTCTCCAAAAGGGGAGATGGTTTGCTTCGATACCAGGGTGACTTACGTGTTCCGGATATTGATGATTTGAGAGACTAGATGTTGCACGAGGCTCACGAATCCAGATATTCTATATATCTAGGTGCCACCAAAATGTACCGTGACCTACGGGAAGTCTATTGGTGGAATGGCAAGAAGAAGTACATAGCAGAATTTGTGGCTAAGCATCCAAACTGTCAACAGGTGAAGGTTGAGCATCAAAGACCCGGAGGTGTGCTCCAAGATATTAGCATCCCTACTAGAAAGTGGGAAGAGATCAACATGGACTTCATTACAGGTTTGCCTCGCACTCGCAAACAGTATGACTCCATTTGGGTTGTTGTAGATAGGTTGACCAAAGCAACTCATTTCTTAACGGTCAAAACTACCTATTCAGCGGAGGATTATGCTAAGTTATACATTCGAGAGTTGGTTCGATTGCATGGAGTGCCCTTATCCATCATATCAAATCGAGGTACTCAGTTTACCTCTCAATTGGAGATCATTTCAAAAGGGGCTTGGGACTCAGGTCAAGCTTAGTGCATCTTTTCACCCGCAAACAGATCGTCAGGCAGAGCAGACTATTCAGACTCTTGAGGATATGTTGAGAGCCTGTGTTATTGATTTCAAGGGTAGTTGGCATGATCATTTGCCTCTCATTGAGTTTGCATACAACAATAGCTACCATTCCAGCATTCAGATGGCTCTGTC
Source organism: Datura wrightii (assembly GCA_035772735.1). NCBI lineage: Eukaryota > Viridiplantae > Streptophyta > Magnoliopsida > Solanales > Solanaceae > Datura > Datura wrightii. The sequence goes on along the minus strand of JASDFA010000008.1, from coordinate 7,209,831 downwards.
CGAGGCTCTCTATGGGTGGTGATATAGATTGCCTATTGGTTGGTTTGAAGTTGGTGAGGCTACCTTGATAGGTCCAACTTCAGCATGAGGCTATGGAGAAAGTTTAGTTGATAAGGGAAAGGTTGAAAACAGCTCAAAGTCTCCAAAAGTCCTATGAGGATGTGAGAAGGAGGGAACTTGAGTTTGAAGTTGATAATTGGGTGTTTCTGAAGGTGTCTCCCATGAAGGGAGTGATGGGGTTCGAAAAGAAAGGAAAACTCAGTCCCTGCTACATTGGCCCATACTGAATTTTGAGACGTGTTGGAAAAGTGGCTAATGATAGAGCTACCCTCAAAGTTAGCTTCAGTTCATCCTGTCTTCCATATATCGCTGTTGAAGAAGTGTTTGGGTGATCCAGCTCTAGTAGTCCCGGTGGACAGTGTCGGTATGAAGGAAAACCATAGTTATGAGGAGGTTCCGGTGGAAGTACTAGATCAACATGTTCGAAGGCTAAGAAACAAGGAGGTAGCTTCAGTTAAAGTTTTATGGAGGAATCAGCATGTGGAGGAAGTTACGTGAGAAGCCGAGGCAGATATGTTGGCTAGATACCCACATTTATTCTCTATCGGCTCAATTCTAGCCTAAGGTATCAGTTTTTGCCCTAAAACTCTACTCAGTTTTGTGTTCAGCTCATGTGCCCCAGTTTCTTTCCTGTATATGGATGTATGTTTGATTCATGAATTCAGTTCAGTTGTGTAGTTTGAATCGGAGTCAGTCATTCCGTCAGTTTTCAGCTTATATGATCAATATTTGAATATGATGATTGCATTTCTCTGCTTTTCTATATGTTTTCCTACATTCGAGGATGAATGTTCCCCAGGGGAGATATTGTAATGCCCCAGAAACCCTTAGATTAGACCTGGGACTGAAAACGGAGAAAATTGGAAGAAGAAAAACTGCACCAGATCATAGAACCGGTCATTATTACACCCGTGGGGTAGACCACGAGTCGTGAAGTGACTCGTGGTGGAGTGTTGGACTTGAGTTGGTTTTGGGTCACCACGGGCATGACCACAAGTTGTGGTCAGACCCCACGACTCATTTCAGTCGTGGTCAGAATTGGCTAGGAGTTGAGGATTTTTGGGCCGTGAGGATCTTGAGAGGTGACCACGACTCGTGGTCACCAGTGACTATCCGTTGGGACCCTTTGAGAAAATTGGCAGTGCACTCAATCACTAGAGGTAACGACTTGTGCCCAGTAGTAACGACTCATCTAGTCCCTCGTGAGGACTGGCAGTCTGTTTTTCCCTGTGAGTTTATTAAGGGCTTTTCCATAATTCCTATGACCCTAAGGCCTAAACTGTGTCGTTTTAAGCTATGAATAGTGGGTTTTAAGAGGGGAAAATTTATTCTAAGCTATTCCTATTCATGCATGCAAGAGTAGAAGTCTAGGGAGGATGATCAAAGCTATTTCTTCAAGGTTCTTCATCAATTCTTCTTTAGGCAATCAGAGAAGTTATAGAATCAGGTCCCTTTAGGTATGTAGGGTTATAAATAGCTGAATTTGTTCACACCCATGCCCAATCCCTCTCTAATTCATGAAAATCTAAGAGTTGATTCTATGGAGTTTTAACCCAATGCATGAATTCTCTAAGTCAATATCATGGGTATGATCTAAGTATGTTTCAATTGATGAATTATGATTCATGGGCACATCTTATCATATTTTCAATTACTAATCATGTTTACTAGATTTACAAATTATGATTCTCATTCATGAAAGAATATGAGAAATGGAGATTTATGATGTATGTTCAAATATGATGAATTATTGATGAGAAAAGCATGTTTTCAAGCTACCCATGTTTATGATCATGTTTTCAAGTGAATCTTGTTATTTTCAAGCATGTTAAGTATTGGGCAAGCCCATATGTTCAAGTATGACTTATAATTCATGTTAATTACCACATGATTTTGGAGTCCAGACTCCCAATTTTACTCAGCTTGTGGTATGGTTTGAGCCAAGACTCCTCATGTATGATTTCAAATTTATTATATATGTGATTATTCAACTTTATCTCTAGACGATGGTCAGCTTTATTGAAAAAAATTATGGAGAGCATGTGCATGTTTTTGGGAGTAGTGTCTAACGCCGAGTAGGCTATAGGCCAGTCAACCCTACACCTCAGAACTACGAGCCAACGTAGGTATGTTCAGATTATCTAGGACCTCCTTCGTGAGCTTCCCCCTTCCCCATGTGGCCTTCATCATAATATCGATATCATGGTAGCGTCTCTAGCCCTGGCAAGGCTTTAGACGGCTCTGCCCACTTGAGTGTAATAGTCGGGACCACGTAAGCTCTATCGTGGTAATGTCAGTTATATGAAGAGTCACCCATTATTCCTCATGTTTTAGTTATGCATGTTTATCAATCATGTTACATGTATAAAGAAGGTTTGACCTAATGTTCAGTCTTTACTTATGATACTCAGTTTTCAGCTTTGGGCCATTTGATTCAGTTATGATATTCAATTATGATCAGATCATGATTTCAGAAAAATAGCATGTCAGCATTACTCTCAGAATCTTATCTTGATTTTGTTTTACATTATGCATGTTTAATGATTTTAGTTACTTAAGCGGTTTTACTCACCTTGCATACTCGGTACATTCCATGTACTTACCACATACTCTTTATTGTATCGTTTCATGATACAGGCCCAGTACTCAGACTTAGCCTCATCTCCCAAGGACCATGCTTTACAGTTTATGTATTCAATATCAGACTTAGAGAGTTATTTGGGGTATTGACCCATCAACTCATCAGTATTAGAGGCTTTTCGACATAGAATGTAATCAGCTTCAGATTCCTGTGTATTTCTGGTGTTATGCTTATTTCAGACTTCCTCTAAGTTTATCATGTTGAGCTTCCTCTTTTATGATTGAGTTAGATGTTATGTTCATGTCATGGGTCGACTTGGAGTCCCTCGGGGTTCTATGTCCCATGTCTCGATCCAGGCCTATGTTCGGGTCATGACAAGTACTCAGAATGACCTGTCCTTAGAAGGTACGACTTGTACTGTCTATCCATTGGATGCAGCCTACTCTTAATCATTCTTCTCTGATTCTTTCCACGATCGTATAGGACGGTCCGTTGTATGTTCACACGATCCGTGGGAACCATCCGTCGTATGAGACTTCTAGGTTTTGTCCTTTTTCTCAATTTTGGCTCCCACGACCTGTTTTACCTGCAAAACAACCAAAATGTGTCATATCCACATAAATGTACCTAAAGTCATGTGCATTTATAGAGTTTTAAGCGTCGCTAGTGTCGTAGCACATCAGTAGCACCACCCTCAAATGAATGGCATGCTCCTCTTCACTCTGAGAGTATATTAGGATGTCATCTATGAATACAATCACGAACATATCCAAGTATGGGTTGAACACCCTATTCGTCGAATCCATAAAATCTACAGGAGCATTTGTTAGTCCGAAAGACATAACTACAAACTCGTAATGACCGTATCGAGTCCTGAAGGCTGTCTTTGGAATATCGCTCTCTCGAACCCTGAGCTGATGGTACCCGGATCTGAGATCTATCTTTGAAAATCACTTAGCACCCTAAAGCTGGTCAAACAAATCATCAATCCTGGGGAGAGGATACCTATTTTTGATAGTTACCGTGTTCAATTTCCGATAATCAATACACATACGAAGAGAACCATCTTTCTTACGGACAAAGAGAACTAGTGCACCCCATGGGGATTTGCTAGGTCTGATGAAACCCTTGTCTAGGAGGTCCTTCAACTACTCCTTCAACTCCATTAGCTTGGTTGGAGCCATTCTATACGGAGGAATAGATATAGGTTGTATATCGGGAAGAAGGTCAATACCAAAATCGATTTCCCCCTCAGGAGGGATTCCCGGTAGATCATTTGGGAACACTTCTAGATAATCACATACTACTGGAACTGACTGGATAGTCGGGGTATCAGATGTAGCATCCTTAACCCTAGCCAGATGGTACACGCAACCATTAGAAATCATCTTTCTGACCTTAAGGTAGGAAATGAAATGACCTACAAGCACAGCTAAACTACCCTTCCACTCTAGGACTGGCTCACCCAGAAATCTGAACTCTACTGCACGAGTTCTACAATTCACTGAGGCATAGCATGTAAATAGCCAATCCATGTCGAGGATAACATCAAAACCGGTCATGGATAACTCTACTAAATCTGCTGAGGTGATTTCTGAAGGATTGTAACAGGGAAATGTCTATACACCCGTCTAGCTATAACTAAATCACAAAATGGAGTAGAGACTGAGAAGGATTCTGACAAGATTTTGGGACTGAATCTGAAACTACTAGCAACATAGGGCGTCACAAAAGATAAAGTAGCCCCTAGATCTACCAATGCATATACATCAAGGTGGATTACTCGCAACATACCCTGACAGGATGCTAGGGCATAAAATCTATTTTGGTGTTGTCCGCCACCTGTACTAGCAGAAGCACCCCGCTGAGTTGGGCATGCTGGTGGAGCTGCTGAACTAAAGTTCAGGCCTCGGCCCATATCATGACCCTGTCTGGCTGCTGGGCAGTCCCTAAGCATGTGTCCGGGCTTCCCGCACTCGAAGAAAGCATTTGTACCCACCAAACACTGACCTGGGTGTCTCTGACCATATCTATTACACTCTGGAGGGCTGGTCTCTATGAATCTACTACTCTGGCCCCTCGAGCCTGATTCTCGCTCCCTCTGATCGGGCTTGGACCTAGATGGCACACTCATAGCCGAAGGAGTTGGGGCTGAAGATCTCTGCTGGAACTGAGGGCGGTAACCCCTCCGGATCTCTACTGAGTTAACCTAACACTATCTGTCCTGGTCCTCTTGGACTCCCTCTCCCATTCACTCATCTGTATCGCCTCCATCTGCTAGGCGTATAGGACTATTCGAGTAAAATCAATATCCTAATGAAGCATAATGGATCGTCAATCCTTGACTAGGTAGTACGCTACCCCATACACGAACCGACTCACTTGGGCCCTTGGATCTAACATCATCTCAGGTGAATATTTGGAAAAGTGTGTGAACTCCAAGCATACTCATGTATTGTCATCATTCCTTGCTTTAGATTTACAAACTTGGCCACCTTGATCTCCCTAATATCCCGAGGGAAGAACCGATCCTGAAAGTAGCATGAAAATCATCCCAACTTATAGGGCCTGCTCCAAATGCCCTACTATCCTTCTATTTCTTGAATTAGATGTGTGTGACCCCCTTCAACTGCTACGAGGCTAAATCAACGCACTCCTCCCTAGTCACCCCCATAATTTGGGTGATCTTCAGAACCTCCTCAATGAACTCATGTGGATCCTCGTCCACCTTTGATCCAATGAACTTGGGAGGGTTCATCATTAGAAAATTCCTAACTCTTGCCGTCATTGCATTCCCGTTCTGAGGGACATGCGCTATCGCCTGCTGATTGACCTGGGTGGTCAAGGCCTGGGGCTAACATCTGAATGGCTTCCCTAAAATCTACGTGGCAATTGGCTCGGGTATATGCTCCTCGTGGGATGGTGGGGCCTGCTGGTGCCCGTCTCCATTGCCATTCTCATGGCCATTTCCATTTCCTTTTCTCATTCTATTAACTTTGTGGGGAGGCATGATTCTTCAAATGCGTATAGCATGAGTTATAAGGATAGAGAGACATTTCATCGCATGACTTAGATCACGAAAGAAGGGAACATTTCCTAAACGTGTTGTAGCCTCTTCATCATAAGTGTGGCGCGCTTCACACCCATGAAAAAGACTCTACTTAACGCAGCTTTGGGACACCCTAGGACACTTCAAAACCTAATGTTATGATACCAAGTTTGTCATGACCTGAACATAGGCTCTGATCGAGACACGGGGCAAAGAACCTCTAGAGGCTCCAAGTCGATCCATGACATGAACATATCATCTAACTAAATTATTAAAACAGAAGTTCAATATGAATAACATAGTGTAAGTCTGAACAAAACATAACATCTAAATAAATACATCAATCTAAAGCTAAATACAAACTATGTCTGAAAAGCCTCTAATGCTGACGAGTTAGTAGGGCAAGACCCCAACTAACTCACTATAGTCTGAAAACTGAAAATACGAAGTACAACTTATAAGAAGGGCCCTTGCAATATGAGGAATAACCAACTGAGACTAAGAAGTGTTAACTCTAAAATTATGACTAGCGGTGGGTCTGAGTTTGAGTATCGGAGGTTGTATCATAAAATGATACAGCAGAGAGTATGCAGTCAGTACGTGGAATGTACTGAGTATGCAAGGTAAGTAAAACCGCTAAGTAAAATCATTAAACATGCATAGTATAAAACATAATCAAGATAAGATTCTAAGAGTAGGGCTTGCATACTATATTCTGAAATCATGATCTGAACATAACTGAACATCATAACTAAATCGAATGACCCAAAGCTGAAAACTGATAATCACAAGTAAAAACTTAACATTAGGTCAAACCTGCTAAAAACATAATAACATAACTGATGTACATGCATAACTGAAATCATGAGGAACAATGGGAGACTCGTCATATAATCGACATTACCACGATAGAGCTTACATGGTCTCAACTGTCACACTCAAGTTGACAGAGCGTCCAAAGCTAAGCTAGGGCTAAGGACGCTACCATGATATCAATATCAAGTTGAAGGCCCCTTGGGGGCAGGGGAAGCTCACTAGGGAGGTCCCAAATAATCTAAACATAATTACGTTGGTGCATAGTTTTGAGGCGTTGCGTTGACTTATCCTTAGCCTACTCGGTGCTAGACACTACACCCAAAAACATGCATATGCTATTTTAAAACATCTCATCATGCTTTCTTCATAAAAATCTCATCATGCTTGTACACATACTTCATAGATCTCAACAATAAAGAACTTTCATAGATAGGCATCATAGTTTAGAAAACTTGAAAACATGATTTATAATTTAAGACATTGTAAAATTTGCCTATTAATCATAATTCATCATTTAAAACATGCTTAGATCATACCCATGATTGAAACTTAGGAATTCAAGCATTGGGTAAAAACCCCATGGAATCATCAATTAGAAAATCATGAATTGAGAGGGAATTTGGCACGGGTGTGGATAATTGCACCCATTCACAGCCTTACATACCGGAAGGGATCTGATTTTTACCACTTCCTTGATTGCCCAAAGAGAATTGAGGAAGAACCTTGAAGAACTAGGCTTAATCGCCTCTCAAACTTCTAAACTTTCATGCATGAATTAGGGTAGGCTTAGAATGACTTAACCCTTCTTAAAACACTCCATTTTGAGCTTAAAACGATGTAGTTTAGGCCTTAGAACATAGGAATTACGGAAAAGCCTTAATAAATTCGTAGAGAAAAACACTCTGCAGGTTCCAACAAGGGACTGGACGACTCATCGTCCTTGGCAACTACTCATGGTCTGCATTCGTTACTTGCACTGCCAAAATTCTTTTGAGAGTCACCACGAGGGGCACCACGACCCGTGGTGCACCCAACAAGTCATGGTGACCAATCTGTTAGGTACACTACCTAAATTTTCCAACTTTCATCCAACCCTTGACCACGGCTCACATGACGACTCGTGGTCACTTAAATTCCTAATTTTTCAACCAAGTTCAATCCCTTCCCCTACGAGTCACTTAACGACTTATGGTGTTCCTGAAGGGACACGGTACAACTCTTCCTGTGACTTAGTGCATAAATTCCTATTTTCTCCATTTCAACTCCTGATTCTGATCTAAGAATTTTTGGGGTATTACACCGAGGGTGCAAATGGTCCAGCCCTTTCTGTCAATGTGTGCGATGCGCAAATTGATAACATATTGAGTCACTTATATGGCATGCAAATGCTACAGCTGAGAATGAATATGACTGAGCAGCAGCTACAATAGCTCAACATGGATTATCCTTTAAGAGAACATTCACGAGCCTTTTACAGAGTTGGGCCTGGATTTGATGAGCCCATTAATGATGACGTAGCCACAGAAGATGAGATGGAGAGAGTAGACTCTGACATAGAGTCTAGTGATACAAAGGAGAAGGATTCTGAGATGGGGGAAGCTGCTCTTTCCCCCACAGACATCGAGGAGTAGAGGCCCAGGGAGTTCTTCACACTTTTACTTTATGCTTTATTGTTTTAGCACTAGGGTTACTGTTACTAATTAAGTGTAGGGTGGGAAAAGTGAACTTCATATTACCATGCATGCCTTTATTGCTAAATTCACATATGGTAGGCCTAGTTTTTTTTGGAAATTTATGACTTATCTTGCATACTTGATTGGTTTGTAATAGTTTTTTTTAGCTTTATTTGGTTTTGGATTCCTCCGGTTTTATTTTCAATACTTTTTTGTTGGATTATCCCTTAGAACCGATTCGAGTCTAGAATTATTTTATTTAGTCATTGAGTCATGACTCTACCCGATGACGGATGAATGATGACCGTCTTAAGGGTAAATTAGTCATTAGGAAGAAAAAGAACTTGGACATTACAATTTCTAGGTGCTTCACTTAGGTATCATTGAGACTTTATGAAATTCTCTCAAAAATGCATTAAAAAGGTAGAAACACTTAGTCTTTTAGAACTTGACTCTTGTAACTGAAAAATGTGGGCTTAATTATGTTATGCATGCAATATGGATATATGTGTTTATGTAATCTTGATTGCCATTGTTAAACATTTTTTGCCAATGTGTGAGAAATTTTTTATATACTCCATGCTTGTAAATTGATATCTAGAACTTGCCCGGTGTGTGTGCAAAGAGAAATAAGAATGATGGATTTAGGAACTGATATAGGCATTTATTTGGTAGCCTTGTTTTTATCCTATTTTACCTATCTTGACGTGATTATCCTAGTTAGCCATTTTTTAGCCTTAGCCTATTCTTTTGATAGCCTATTCTTTTGATAGCCATATTATAAGATTAAATCACTTTTTGTTTTATTGACTTGTATTTGATCAAAATGACTCCTAGAAACTTTAATGAAAAATCTTGCATGAAAGGAGCATAAGTGAAAAAGTGAAGGGAAAAGCTAAAAGAGTATGGAAATTAGAAGAAAAGAAAAGGGTGAGATTTGCTAAACAAGGAGGGTGATGTAGTGGGGAAACAAAAAGAAGAAAGAGCTTTGAAAAAAATGATGATAAAAAACAATGTGCGAATGAGCTCAATATTGAAAAAAAATCTCCACTAGTCACCTAAGTTGAGAAAATTGAAACAATAAAAGGAGATATAAGGAGAAAATTTGAAAATTGAAGAATGTGTTTAAAAAATGAAGTATTGTGAAGTATTAAAGTGCTTAGGGAGATTAGTCACTATCTTGGCCAAATAGTTCCTACCTGTCTCGTAGCCTACATTACAACCATCATAAGTCCTAATTGATCCTTGATTCAAATTTCTATATTAGTGCAGTATTTACACTAAGGGCATGCCTATGGGCCGTCTTTTTCATGCATTTTGTGTTTTTTTGGAGAGTGATTGGAAATTATTTTATTTATGCCCAAGTTTATATTTATTTATAGCTTGTGTGAGAAAGGGCATCTCTCCAAATTGTGAGAGGCACAATGGTGTTACTATGGCATATCTTGATTGCTAAATTACATATGATTCATGTTAGCCCAAAATATGTCTTGATGAGTTAGTTTTCAAAAGCTAAGTGATATCGAACTTTGAGATTTTAATGTTGATCCTATATGCATGTGAGTGAATTATTGAAGCTTTATTTATTGTCTTATGATCCTAAGTGCAAGTAGACCTGTTCGTAGGATGAATTTTGTGGTTAAGTTGAGAAGGGGAGTAGTAGATTGTTCGAGGACGAACAATAGTTTAAGTGCGGGGTGGTGATGAAGGGCGTATTTACGCACTTCGTAACCATATTTTGTCCATAATTTACTATGTTTTGAGAACAAGTTGTGTGTGTATGCATGTGTTTTATGAATATATATTTGTAAAAAGAGCTAACGCACATGATTAGATGCTTTCAGGGATAAAAGTGATGGATTTGGATGTATCTAAGGCTTTTGGAATGAAGGTGAAGAACTTGGATTGAACAAATAAAGATCATGGCATTTAGCACTGCACTGCCATGCCTGCGCGACCAACAGTGTGGGGCGCGACCAAAGTAGCGCGACTAGAGGTGTGAGGCGTAGGACATGCTACATGATGTCATGCATGATGTGGCTGTCATTCTGCGCGATGCCAGGCACGACACGCCAATCCTATCTAAACGGCAAGTGAATTCTACTTCAACTAGAAAAAGGAGCTACAAATCTCAAATCAAATCTGTAAAGGAACAAAGATGGCATAAATCTACTATGATAAATACCATTTATTTTTATGTAATGTTGGACAAGTTTTACCGTTTTTTATAAGCTTGAGAATTTAGACAATTGTGAGTTAGAATTCTTATTTCACAAAATATATTGAGATACTTGTTGTTGAATTGTTCTTCCTTATTTTCTGCAATAATCAAGTGGGTTTTTCTTCCAATCATCGTTGTATGTATTAATTTATGTGTTTGTCTAAGAATGCTATTAATTAAATTATGATTATGAAGTCTAAAACCTCCACAACTAGAGTTTTGGGAACCATGGTGAATTAACAAACTAGGATTTGCACGACATGATTCTAGACCAATAGTAAACGCTTGTAGTGTATTCTCTTCATCTTTAATATTTCTTAACGATGCGCAACGTTAGGACTTTTCAAAATTCTTTACTTGATTGAACCTAAAGAATTAGAGATTAGGAAAAGAGAATTACAGCAAAGCCTTGATCTTTATGGGTCATTGTATAACTTGAGTTGTGGTCGCTGGATAGTTAATTTAGGAACAAATTGATAACGATTAAAGTGAAATCGCTCATGATACCTAACCCGATGATTGAGTATAGTCATCCAATAGGAACAAACTAGTCATTTGGATGAACCCTAGTTATTAGTTCTACAAGTAAAGTATTGGGATAGATCACAAGTATAAAACCTGAAGTAGTTATGAATCCATGGGGAATACTTACCCTAGTTAATTGCATTAATTTGGAATAAACATTCAACTTCTAAACATTGTTACCTGTTATTTTTATATCCCCCCCCCCCCCTCTTTTTAGGAAGTAATTGAATTATAAACTTAAATACCTGTGTTATTCTATATCCTAACCATATTCCTTGTGGGTTCGGCCCCATTCTCTGTTGGATTCTTTATTAACGACGTCCGCTTCATGCTTTATCAGGAGTGTGAGTTTGAGAATTATCACTAGATAGGGGTGTATGCTTGATGAATGTTTAATTTGATTGGGTATTGATCAATTGTTCTTAACTTTAATCTAAAAGCATAGATCTATTGTTTCCTCTGAATTTTAATTAAAAACTAGTGGTTGCAAACACTAATTTAGTTTACTTCTCTTGCTTAAGCTTGAGAAAGAAGAGTGAAGATATGGGTGAGGAAACAATAGTTGAAATTTGGAGTATGGATGTGTGGGGTTGAGCTAGAGATAGTCAAAACCCACATCCCTACCCATTAAAGGGTTAAAGCTAGAGATAGTTTGACCCTTCCTCAAGCTTGGTGTGGCTTATTTTTGATTGGGACCTTGAGGTTTAAGAAAACCCAAGGCAAAGACATCCTTGTGGTTGAAAAATAAGAGGATGTGCTTTCGTCCATTCTATCTATGCTAGAAATTGAAGTTAAGGCAATTAAATCAATCTCAATCTAGTTGGCACTTCATCTATTGCATGTCCCTAGCCCTTTCCCATTACTTGCAACAGATCACTTGCTCAAACTCATTTTATAAATTTGAATTTGATATTGTTTTTTCCTTTTTCCCCTAATTTTTACTTTCCATATGGTCAAAAAATGATGCATTCAAGTTTGAGTTAGTTTACAACTTGTGGAGTATTGCGCTCAATTTGTTGTAGGATTCGACCCCGACACCTATCGGCTATTTTATTTTTGACAACGACCGCTGCCACCTCTCTTAATTGGGAGCGATTTATTGAGCATTATCACACAGTTGCTGCTCGATTTGTAAGAGTTTCGGTGGCTATCTAGGTCAAGTGAGGCATTGGGTGCCAGTCATGCCTTCCTAGGCTTGTGGCATGACAATATGGGAGAACTTCATGGGGGCCTTTACTGATAATTTTTACCCCTAGAATTGAAGGAGACAGTAATACCCTGAAAGCCCTAAGATCAGACTCAGGAGTTGAAACAGAGAAAATAGGAATTTTTGTACCAGGTCATAGGATGAGTCATCCTGTGACCCATCAGGAACCCCACGAGTCGTTAAGTGACTTTTGGGGAGAGGCTAGGAATTGGTTGAGATTTTATGTTCAGAGTTACCACAGGAGGTGACCACGAGTCTTGGTCAGCACCAGGAGTCGTGGTTAGAAACATAACCCGTTAAGTCATCTGTGGTCAAGAGAGATTAGGAATCAAGGATTCTGGGCAGTGAAGGCAACGGGAGGTGACCACGAGTCGTGGTCACTAGTAACGATCCGTTATGTCCCTCGTGGTAACCTTTAGTAGATTTTTGACAGTGTTCATGACGAATCCAGGCCACGACTCGTATCCAATGACGATGACTCGTCCAGTCCCTCGTTGGGATCGGCAGTCTATTTTTCTCTGCGAGTTTATTAAGGGTTTTTCTGTGATTGTTTGAGAAACTGAATTAATCAAGGCGAGGACAGGCTTCATAAGCCTTCTTACGACTGTGCTTTCATACTATGACTCATAAGAGGGCTCGCTGGGACTGTCTTAAGCCATTTGTAAATGAACATGATGGTATGAAACCTGGGTGACCTAAGGGGTCGTGTTCAGTGACCATAACTCGTGGTCACACTCGTGAATTACACTGCCTGAAACCCACTATAGGACACCACGAAGGACCTAACGAGTCATGGTTAGTGACCACGTACCATAAAGGTAAGAACCGTACCACGACTCATAGGTCACTTTGACTGGAGTTCCATACTTTGCGTAGTTTGTAACTACAGCGAATACTACGACCCATACAATAGAGTTAGAAGAAACTACGTCATTTTAAGTTTAGAGCGGAGTGTTTTAAGAAGGGTTAAGTCATTCTAAGTCTATCCTAGTTCATGCATACAAGTTTAGAAGTTTGAGAGGTAATCAAAGCCTAGTTCTTCAAGGTTCTCCCCCAATTCTATTTGGGCAATCAAGGAAGCATGAAAATCAGATCCCTTTAGGTATTTAAGGCTATGAATGGGTGCAATTTTCCACACCCATGCCCAATTCCCTCTCAATTCATGATGTTCTAATTGATGATTCCATGGGGTTTTTACCCAATGCATGAATTCCTAAGTTTCTATCATGTGTATGATCTAAGCATATTATAAATGATGAATTATGATTAATGGGCAGATTTTACAATATTTTAAATTATAAATTGTTTTTTCAAGTTTTCTAACCTATGATGCCCATCCATGAATATTCATGAATGTTGAGATCTATGAGGTATATGTTCAAGTATGATGTGATATTTATGAAGAAAGTATGATTTTGAAATACCCACGTGTATGTTCATGTCTTCAAAGTGAATCAAGTTAATTTCAAGTATGTTTAAATATTGGGCAAGACCATATGATCAAGTATGTTTTATGATTTCATGAATTAGCTTACCACATAGTTTTGGAGTCAAGACTCCCATTATTTTTTAGCTTGTGGTATGGTTTGAGCTAAGGCTCCTCATGTTATGATTTCATATTATGCATGTATGTTATTATTCAGCTTTTTCACTACACGATGGTCAGCTTCGTTGAAAAACGATGGAGAGCATACGCATGTTTTTGGAAGTAGTGTCTAGCACCAAGTAGGCTAAAGGTTAGTCAACCTTATGCCTCAGAACTACGCACCAACGTAAGTATGATCAGATTACTTGGGACCTTTTTTGGAGCTTCCTCTGCCCTAAAGGGGCCTTGAGCTTGATATCGATATCAAGGTAGCGCCCTTAGCCCTGGCAAGGATTTGGACGGCTCTTCCCACTATAGTCGGGACCACGTAAGCTCTATCGTGGTAATGTCGGTTATATGACGAGTCTCCCATTGTTCCTCATGATTTCAGTTATGCATGTACATCAATCATGATATTATGTTTTCAGCAAGTTCAACCCAATGTTTAGTTTTACTTATGATTATCAGTTTTTCGCTTTGGTTCATTTGATTCAGTTATGATGTACAGTTATGCTCAGATCATGATTTCAGAAAATAACATGCAAGCCCTACTCCCTGAATCTTATCTTGATTATGTTTTATATTATGTATATTCAATGATTTTACTTACTAAGTGGTTTTACTTACCTTGCATACTCGGTACATTTCACATACTATCTGCATACTCTATGTTGTATCATTTCATGATATAGGCTCTTATATCCAGGCTCAGTCCCGCCACTAGTCATATTCCCAGAGTTAGCTTTCCTCAGCCTCAGTTGGAGTCCTCATCTTGTTAGGGCCCATCTTATCAACTGTATGTCGTATTTTCAGTTTCCAGATTTTAGTGAGTTAGTTGGGGTCTTGTTCCATCAACTCGTCAGTATTAGGGGCTTTTCGAACATAGTTGTATTTCAGCTTCGGATTCATGTTTGTATTCAAATGTTATGTTTTTCTAGACTTCTATTATGTTATTTATGATAATCTTTCACTTATCTATGATTGAGTTAAATGTATGTTCATGCCATGGGTCGACCTGGAGCCTCTCGGGGTTTATTGTCCTGTGTCTCGATTCAGGCCTATGTTCGGGTTGTGACAAACTTAGTATCAGAGCATTAGATCTTGAAGTGTCCTAGGGTATCTGAAAGCTGCGTTAAGTAGAGTATTTATCATAGGTGTGAAGCACACCACACTTATGATAAAGAGGTTATGAGACATTTAGAAAATATTCCCTTCTTTCATGATCTAAGTCGTGCGATGAAATGTCTCTCTGTCCTTCTAACTCGTGCTATACGCATTTGTAGAATCATACCTCCCCGTAGAGTTAATGGAAGGAGAAACGGAAACGGAAATGGCCTCGAGGATACCAATGGATATGGACGTCAACAAGCCCCACCAGCCTAGCGGAGCATATACTCAAGCCAATTAGCCACATAAAGTTTAGGGAAGCTATTCAGATGCTAGCCCAGGCCTTGAGCACCCAGGTCAATCAGCAGGCAGTAGCGCATGTCCCTCAGAATGAGAATGTGACGACAGCAAGAGTTAGAGACTTTATGAGGATGAACCCTCCCGAGTTCCTTGGGTCAAAGGTGGATGAGGATCCACATGAGTTCGTTGAGGAGATTTTGAAGATGATCCAGATTATGGGGTTGACTGGGGAGGATTGCGCTGATTTGGCCTCGTATCAGTTGAAGGGGGGGTCGCAAACATTTTGATCAAGAAATGGAAGGATAGTAAGGTAGTTGGAGCAGGCCCTATTAGTTGGATAAGTTTCATGCCGTTTTCCTAGATTGGTTCTTCCCTCGGGAGATGAGGGAGATCAAAGTTGTTGAGTTTGTGAATCTAAAGCAAGGAAAGATGACGGTTTAGGAGTATGCCTTGGAGTTCACTCATTTGTCCAAGTATGCTCCTGAGATGGTGATTAATCAGAGAGCCCGTGTGAGCAGGTTTGTACACTGGATAGTAGACTACTTGGTTAGGGATTGCCAGAGCATGATGCTTCTTCAGGATATTGGCTTTGCTCAGATAGTCCTGTACGCCCATTAGATGGAGGCAGTACAGGTGAGTGAGTGGGAAAGAAAGGCCAAGAGGGCCAGGACTGATAGCATCGGATTCTCCCAGTAGAGACCTAGTGGGCACCGTCAGCAGTCCCACCAGAGATCTTTAGCCCCAGCACCTTTATCTATGAATGTGCCATCTAGGTCCAGGTGCGATCAGAGGGGACAAACGTCAGGCTTGAGAGGTCAAAGTAGAAGACCCGCAGAGTCTAGCCCTCCAGAGTATAGCAGATATGGTCGGAGACACACGGGCCAGTGTTTGGTGGGTATAGGTTCTTGCTTCGAGAGTGGGAAGCCCGGACCCATACTTAGGGATTTTCCAGCAGCCAGACAGGGTCATGATAGGGGTCGAGGCCCAGCTGCTAATTCAGCAGCTCCACTAGCATGCCAAGCTCAGCAGGGAGCATCTACTAGTACAGGTGGCGAACAGTGCCAAAGTAGATTCTATGCCCTAGTATCCCGCCAGGAGCAGGAGGTCTCCCCAGATGTAGTCACTGGTATGTCCTGAGTACTCCATCTTGATGTATATTCTTTGTTATATCTAAGGGGTACTTATCTTTTTTGACGCCCTATGTTGCTAGTAGTTTCAGAGTCAGTCCCAAAATCTTATCAGAACTCGTCTCAATCTTTACTCCAGTTGGTGATTCAATTATAGCTAGATGGGTGTATAGAAATTTCCTTATCACAGTCCTTCAGAAAGTCACCTCAGCGGATTTAGTAGAGTTATCCATGACTGATTTTGATGTTATCCTCGGCATGGATTGGCTATTTTCATTCTATGCCTCAATCAAATATAGAACCCGTGCAATAGAGTTCAGATTTTCAGGTGAGCCAGTCTTAGAGTGGAAGGGTATTTCAGTTGTGCCTATAGGTCATTTCATTTTCTACCTTAAGGCCAGGAAGATTATTTCTTAGATTTGTATGTACCATCTAGTTAGGGTTAAGGATGCTACATTTAAGACCCCGACTATTCAGTCAGTTCCAGTAGTATGTGAGTATCCAAAAGTCTTCCCAGATGATCTATCGGGAATCCCCGCCGAGCGGGAGATTGATTTTGGTACTGACTTTCTTCCCAATATGCAACCTATATCTATTCCTCCTTACAGAATGGCTCTAGCCGAGGTGAAGGAGTTGAAGGAGCAGTTGAAAGACCTTTTAGAAAAGGGTTTCATCAGACCTAGCAAATCCCCGCGGGGTGCACTAGTTCTCTTTGTCCACAAGAAAGATGGTTCCCTTCGAATGTGTATTGATTATCGGCAATTGAACAAAGCTACCATCAAGAATAGGTATCCTCTCCCCAAGATTGATGATTTGTTTTACCAGCTTTTGGGTGCTAAGTGCTTTTCAAAGATAGACCTCAGGTCTGGATACCATCAGCTCATGGTTCGGGAGAGTGACATCCCCAAGACAGCCTTTAGGACACGGTAATGGTCACTATGGGTTTATAGTTATGTCTTTTGGACTAACGAATTCTCCTATAGCTTTTATTCATTTGACGAATAGGGTGTTCAATACATATCTGGTCATGTTCATGATCATGTTCATAGATGATATCCGTATATACTCTCAGAGCGAGGAAGAGCATGTTGCTCATTTGAGGGTGGTGCTACAAACTCTTAATGTTCGCTTGTATGCGAATTAAGTAAATCTAGGTTTTGGTTGAACTCGATGGTATTTTTGGGACATGTGGTGTCAAGTGAGAGTGTTTAGGTAGACTCTCAAAAGATAGAAGCAGTGAAGAATCGGCCCAGACCGGTGAACCCTTCGTATATTAGGAGTTTCTTGGGTTTAGCTGGTTATTATTGGAGATTTGTTGAGGGATTTTCATCTATTGCAGCATCGTTGAACATATTGACCTAAGATAAGGTGAAGTTCCAATGGCTGGAGGCTTGTCAAAAGAGCTTCCAAGAGTTGAAGACTCGACTCACCTCAGCACCGGTGTTAACCCTACCCAAGGGTACCTATGGGTTTTTGATATATTATGATGCTTCGAGGATCGGCCTTGGTTGTGTATTGATGCAGCATGGTAAGGTTATAGCATATGCTTCCGGGCAGCTGAAGGTTCATGAAAAGAACTATCTGACCAATAATCTTGAATTGGCCGCAGTAGTATTTGCCTTGAAGATTTGGAGGCACTATTTGTACGGCGTCCATGTAGATGTGTTTACGGACCACAAAAGTATACAATACGTGTTTACCCAGAAGGATATAAATCTATGCCAAAGGAGGTGGTTGGAGTTACTCAAGGATTATGATATGAGTGTCTTTTACCATCCGGGAAAGGCTAATGTGGTAGCAAACTCTCTTAGTAGGCTTTCTATGGAGAGTGTGTCCCATGTAGGTAAGGAGAAGAAGGAGCTGGTGAAGGATGTGCATCGGCTTGCACAATTGGGAGTTTGTCTGGTTGACTCGACCGATGGTGGTGTTATTGTGCAGAATGGGTCAGAATCATCCTTGGTTACTGATGTAAAAGCAAGACAAGACGAGGATCCTATTTTGGTAAAGTTAAAGGAAGCGGTTCAGAATCAGAAGATAGAGGTCTTCTTTAAAGGGGGAGATGATGTGCTCCAATATCAGGGTCGACTGTTTGTATCGAATATTGATGATTTGAGAGATTGGATGTTGCACGAGGCTCATGGTTCCAAGTATTCCATACATACAGGTGCCACCAAGATGTACCGTGACCTACGCGTAGTCTATTGGTGGAATGGCACGAAAAAGGACATAGTAGAATTTATGGCTAAGTGTTCGAATTGTTAGCAAGTGAAGGTTGAGCACCAGAGACCATGAGGTGTACTTCAGGACATCAGCATTCCTACTTGGAAGTGGGAGGAGATTAATATGGACTTCATCACAGGGTTGCCTCGCCACTTGTCGACAATATGACACAATTTGGGTGGTTGTAGACAGGCTAACCAAAGCAGCTCATTTTTTACCGGTCAAAACTACCGATTCAACAGAGGATTATGCAAAGTTGTACATTCAGGAGCTAGTTTGGTTGCATGGAGTGCCATTGTCCATTATATTTTATAGAGGTACTCAGTTTACCTCCCAATTTTGGAGATCATTTCAATAGGGACTTGGTACTCAGGTCAAGCTTAGTACGGCATTTCACCCGCAAACAGATGGTCAAACATTGTGAACTATTGAGACTCTCGACGATATGTTGAGAGCGTGTGTGATTGACTTCGAGGGTAGTAAGGATGATCATTTGCCTCTCATTGAGTTTGTGTATAACAACAGCTACCATTCCAGCATTCATATGGCTCCGTTTGAGGCTCTCTGTGGGTGAAGGTGTAGATCACCTATTGGCTGGTTTGAAGTTGGTGAAGCTACAATGATAGGTCCAAATTCAGTTCATAAGGCTATGGAAAAAGTTCATCTATTAAGGGACAGGTTGAAAATAGCTCAAAGTCGCCAAAAGTCCTATGCGGATGTGAGGAGGAGAGATCTTGACTTTGAAGTTGATGATTGGGTGTTTCTGAAGGTATCTCCCATGAAGAGAGTGATGACGTTCAGAAAGGAAGGAAAACTCAATCCCCATTATGTTGGCCCCGTACCGAATTGTGAAACGGTATGGCAAGATAGCATATGAATTGGAGTTGCCCTCAAAACTAACTTTAGTTCATCTAGTTTTCCATGTATTGCTCTTAAAAAAGTGTTTGGGGGATTCAGCTCTAGTTGTTCCGGTGGACAGTGTCGGTATGAAAGACAGCCTTACTTATGAAGAGGTTCCGGTGGAGATACTGGATCGTCAGGTTCTAAGGCTAAGAAATAAAGAAGTTTCTTTAGTCAAAGTTTTATGGAGGAATCAGCATATTGAGAGAGCTACGTGGGAACTCGAGGCAGATATGATGGCTAAATACCCAAATTTATTCCCTTCCAGCTCAGTTTTATCTTGAGGTATCATTTTCCTCCTTAATACTCTATTTAGTTTCAAGTTCAACTCATGTACCTCAGTTTCTTTCATGTAAATGGATGTATGTGTGATTCGAGAATTCAGTTCAGTCATGTAGTTCAAATCAGAGTCAGACACTCCATCAGTTTTCAGCATGTATGTTTAGTATTTGAGTATGATGATTGCATTTCTCTGCTTTTCTGTATGACTTTCAACATTCAAAGATGAACGTTCCCAAGGGGGAGATATTGTAATACCCCAAAAGCCCTAAGATTAGACCCGGGAATTGAAATGGAGAAAACATAAATTTTTACACTAGGTCACAGGACGAGTCGTTAGTGACCCATCAGGAACCCCATGAGTCATTAAGTGACTCGTGGGGAGAGGCTGAGACTTGGTTGAGATTTTATCTTCAGAGTGACCACGGGAGATGACCCCGAATCGTGGTTAGCACCACAACCCGTTAAGTCATCCGTGGTCAAGAGAGATTGGGGATCAAGGATTTTGGGCAGTGAAGGCAATGGGAGGTGCCCACGAGTCGTGGTCACTACCTCGTGGTAAACTTCAACAAATTTTTGGCAGTGTTCATGATGAATCCAGGCCACGAGTTGTGGTCCAAGGTAACAACTCGTCCAGTCCCTCGTTGAGACTAGCAGTCTATTTTTCCCTGCAAATTTATTAAGGATTTTTCCATAATTCCCAAGTTCCTAAGGCCTAAACTACGTTGTTTTAAGGTCTGAATGAAGTGTTTTAAGAAGGATTAAGTAATTCTAAGTCTATCCTAATTCATGCATGCAAGTTTAGATGTTTGAGAGGTGATCAAACCTAGTTCTACAAAGTTCTTCCTCAATTCTCTTTGGGCAATCAAGGAAGTGTGAAAATCATATCCCTTTAGGTATGTAAGGCTATAAATGGGTGCAATTGTACACATCCATGCCCAATTCCCTCTCAATTCATAATTTTCTAATTGATGATTCCATGGGGTTTCTACTCAATGCATTAATTCCTAAGTTTCTATCATGGGTACGAGCTAAGCATGTTTAAATGATGAATTATAATTAATCGGCATATTTTACAATGTTTTAAAGTATAAATTATGTTTTCAAGTTTTCTAACCTATGATGCCCATCCATGAATGTTCATGAAAGTTGAGATCTATGAGGTATAGGTTCAAGTATGATGTGATATTTATGAAGAAAGTATGATTTCGAAATATTCATGATTATGCTCATGTCTTCAAAGTGAATCAAGTTGATTTCAAGTATGTTTAAGTATGGGGCGAGCCCATATGATCAAGTATATTTTATGATTTCATGTATTAGCTTACCACATGATTTTGGAGTCAAGACTCCCATTATTTTTCAGCTTGTGGTATGGTTTGAGCCAAGGCTCCACATGTTATGATTTCAGATTATGCATGTATGTTATTATTCAGCATCATCACTAGATGATGGTCATCTTCGTTGAAAAACGATGGAGAGCATATGCATGTTTTTGGGAGTAGCTAGCATCATGTAGGCTAAGGGACAGTCAACCCTATGCCTTAGAACTATGAGCCAACATATTTAGATTACTTGGGACCTCCTTTGGAGCTTTCCCTGCCCCCAAGGGACCTTGAGCTTGATATCGATATCATGGTAGTGCTCTTAGCCCTGGCAAGACTTTGGACGACTCTGCCCACTTGAGTGTGATAGTCGGGACCACATAAGCTCTATCGTGGTAATGTAGGTTATATGACGAGTCTTTCATTATTCCTCATGATTTGAGTTATGCATGTACATCAGTCATGATATTATGGTTTTAGCAGGTTTGACCCAATCTTTAGTTTTACTTATAATTATAAGTTTTCAGCTTTGGGTCATCGATTCAGTTATGATGTCCTGTTATGCTCAGATCATGATTTCATAAAATAACATGCAAGCCCTGCTCTCTGAATCTTTTCTTGATTATACTTTATATTATGAACGTTCAATGATTTTACTTACTTAGTGGTTTTACTTACCTTGCATACTCGGCGCATTCCACGTACTAACTACATACTCTATGTTGTATCGTTTCATGATACAGGCTCCGATCCAAGCTCAGTCCCGCCGCTAGTCATATTCCCGGAGTTAGCTTTCCTCAGCCTTAGTTGGAGAGTCCTCATCTAGCGAGGGCCCTTCTTATAAATTGTATGTCGTATTTTTAGTTTCCATATTTCAGTGAATTAGTTAGGGTCTTGTCCCATCAACTCGTCAGTATTAGAGGATTTTTGGATATAGTTGCATTTTAGCTTTGGATTCATGTTTATATTCAGATGTTATGTTTTTTTGGAGTTCCGCTATGTTATTTATGATGATCTTCCGGTTATCTACGATTGAGATAGATGTATGTTCATGCCATGGGTCGACTTGGAGCCTCTCGGGGTTTCTTGTCCCGTGCCTCGATCCGAGCCTATGCTAAGGTTGTGACAGAGACCAAGGTCAAGGAGTTCATGGTCCTAAGATAAGGTAACATGAGTGCGAGGGAGTATATCCCAAGTTTATTTAATTGGCTTTATGTCTCCCAAGCACACGCAAGTGCACGTGGTCGTCAAGTTATATAGGATTGTTATGTCCAGATATCTTACCCATAGGGACTTGTCAATTTAAATGTTATAAGGTTTCACTTTAATTTCACTAATCTACCAAACAAGTAAAATAAAGATTGGTTTGGAAAATTAAACTACTAGAACTTCAAATGTAAAAATTAAGTTAAACGAATGCAAGCTTGATTGTATTTCGATAATGATGACATACTAGGGTAATGACACTTGGGTGATTTCAGATTGTGTTTTCCAGACATAATTAAACTAGCATGATTCTTCCTACGGTTGTTAGTTGCAAGTTACTATCCCATTTCTTACCACTATCCCTAGCATTCAAGAACTATTTCATGAATCCCAACGCCTATATTCCTATGGTCGCAGGAGCAATGAAATGGTGATTATGACTACTTATATTTCAACTAAACGGGGTTGAAGGGTATATCCCTATCCTCAACAACAACTTCTATCCTATCACCAATGGGTTCAAGGGTCTTTGAATTCCCATTCTGTATTTATTTTTAACACTTTCAATTCCCTTTCCCAAGTTCAACCGAAAGCCAACAGATCACTTACAAGGCGATCAATCTCAAAAATAATAAATTACCACAAAATTAATACAAACAACCATAAAAGAAGAATGAAAACTAATTTTATTTAGTTTGTTAAACAATCAACCATTCATCATGGCTACAACCCTAGAATATAAGTTTAGCCACTCATAGACAAGCGAAAAAAACAAATACGAAGTAAAGAAGAGAAACCTAGTTATAGAACTTTGTCTTCCTTCCAAACGGCCTACAAGCTTTCATGAATGAACAATGGAATAAAAATGACTAAAGACTACTTCAAAGAAGTCCAAAACTATGTAACAAATGACCTAAGGCTTATATTTATAGATGAGCCTTCAAATGACCTTTCTACCCTTCAAAACTTGGCTATAAAATCAGCATTTTTCAATACGAAATGGCTCTGGCGCGCCGCTCCTCCTATCTCGCCACAAACTTAGTCAAATTTCCAGCAATTTCAGCTCCAGATAGGGTCTAGCATGCCGCCCTCTTCATCTCTCCAAGGCGCTCATCAAATTTCTCTAAATCTTAGACACCTCTGGCACGGGGCAACACTCATCTCGCCAAATTTTTAAAGTGAAATTCTCTTAAGTTTGAGTCACGCCAGCTATAGCACCAGACTGAGATTTTGTTTTTGATGTTTAAGACTTGGTCCGGGGTGCCAACCATAGCACAAAACCCGTCAGATCCTCAAATCTTCATTTTTTGCATCATTTTGAGCCCATTTTGCTTAGATTCTTGCTCAAATCAACTCAAATCGTTTGTTAGCACATAAAACACACACATACATAAATTTAAGCATAAATTAAGAATTATGAACTCAAAACATGATCAAATATGAGTAAAAACATGGCTAATGGGAATGAAAATATGTCCAACATCACCACCCCACACTTAATCCATTATTCGTTCCCGAACAATCCTTAAAACATACCTAAATCATGTTTCACCATTACACTTGACACCTTTATCAACTCATACTCAACAAACTATCATAGAGCATACACAAAGTGATTTATCATCATACAACAATTCTCAACAAAGCACATAACAAGGTTTCACAATCAGGAACACACAACCTCTATAAATGACTCATCTTTTTAACACAGAGGGCCAACATGATTAAGTGTGACACATGCAACAAGTAGTACATCCAATTAGACCTCTTGTGCCCGTCACTTTTAGTGATGTTCCTCTCTCAAAGTCATCAATGTAAAGACATGGAACACAATAAGTAAGGCACACTCACACTCAAAAATCATGTAATGCATATATGTACTCATACCGTAGGTTTGCCCTTCATGTACGCTAAGACTACCTAATTGTTTCAAGAGATTAAGATCACAAGGACTTTTCTTGGTTGTAATGTTGGCTAAGGGACAGGTACGATTGATATTTCATTTTATAGTGACTACCACCCTAAATATTTTGAAAACATATTTCACTTTTCTTGTCCACCACCTTTTCACTTGCTTGTTCATCTTTCCTCTACTCACCCTTTTCTTTCTTTTCATGGCCCATTTTTCATTACTTGGATGCTAGTTTTTTAATCATAGAATAACTAATAATTTTGCAATTAAAGCTCTCTTTTTCAATTCCGTAGAAGCAAGTAGACAATATAATTTTTATGAGCACCCCTTTTCTCACTTTTCTTTTCTTACAACAGCTTTTTCTTTTTCCCTTAATTATACTTTGGTGTAGACCTTTCCTTTCAAGTCTCCAAGTGCCTAAGACTACTTTGGATCAATTAGTTTGAGGTGTCACAAAATAAAGGGATTAAGCTACTATTGAGGTTAAGAAATAATAAGGATTTTAGGCTCAAAGGGGTAACTAGGGAGCATATACAGGAAGGTAAAACAAATGTGAGAAACCATGGCTTTTAAAAGAAATGCCTTGATCATCTCTCAACTCCCTACCAACTAGTTATCCTACATACACTAATAAAAGCTCTAGATGCTACAATATATACATACAAAGCAATTCAGCTCACCTCTCATGGATTCAAGAGTCTAATCAGTTTCTACAGCTACACATTCACACAATCATATTGAATAAAAAGTTTATTCATTATTAATCCCTAAGGATATGTTGAGTCAAATTAAAGAGATATGTGTGTCTCTCATGGATCCTCACTCATGCAATCAAGATGACCACTCTATTTGCTCCAGCATATTAGCTAACCAGAATATCAATTAGCATACAAGCGGATGACCTATGACTCAATCCTAAAAAAAATATGACAAATCTTTCCTTAATATGGTCGTCATCTGTCTATCATAAGAAAATGGCATTACTCTACGATGACACACAAAACCAAAAAATTACCCAATTCAAAGGGCTCTCCTTGGGAAAAGAATCGAGGCCATAAGAAAAATCAAAAGGTGGATGAGATATGCCATTTTCAAAAATTTTCAACGAAACTCGCTGGCATGCTCATCCTTAACCCTAAAATTTGGAAGATATCGCCACACCCCACACTTAAAATCATGCTCTGTCCTCGGAGCAACTAAAATGTAAAAATCATACAAGGGTGAGAAATACTCCCTGAGGCCCTCTAGGGCCTAGCTAGTGGCATGTCTCTTGGATTCACGGGTCGCACGACCCCACACTTAAGCTTAGACCGTGCTCCTTAGCTTTTATTTAGGGTACTCAAACTTCCCCTATCGGCACACAAAAAAAAGTGACACTATAAAATAATAATAATAATAATAATAATAATAATAATAATAATAATAATAAACTACATTATTACAATTGGGTTGCCTCCCAACAAGCACCTGATTTAACGTCACGGCATGACGTCATCAAGTTTCACAACTTTTTCTTCCACTTTGAGCTCATAAATTTCAGCCCTATTTTTTTTTTCCAATTTTTGATTATGCTCAAGGGGTGGTGGTGTAAACATGAATGGACCAAGTAAGAGATGTTGCATCTTTCCCTTCTTGGCCCTTAAGTGAGGGATGTCATTGTGTGTCTTTGGCATAATGAATTTTAGAATATAGGGGTGTTGCCCCTCATCTACACATTTCTCCATAGGCTTGGAAGGCTCTATTTCTAGATTGTCAACCAAACACAATGTCAAAAAGTGTTTATAATGAGGACCGATACGCCCTACCACTAAGATTGCATCATGCTTGACGTCCTCACTTTTATCCACCTACTCAACATCGGCAACAACCACCAAAGAATCGTCTAATGGTTGGGATTCTTCTTTTTGTTCCATGCATTAGCTAGTATCCACATCACTTTGTAGTTACACATCAGACGCCTCAACTTTTTCATTCAAAAGACCCTACAGGTCATGGATACTTGAGCCAAATTGATCCATCTGTTGTATGGGCTCTATTCTCCCTTCCACTTGAGGTTCTTCTTGAGTATTGGCTAAGACGGTGACTTGCAAATCATTACAATTTATAGTCTCAGTCATTATCTTTGTAAGATTGGCACTCAACCTTTTTAAGGCTCCTCCCTATTCAGTAAGTTGCTCCCTCATTATGCTCCAGGATCATTTTTTCCACATTGCTTGTTTGAGCATGACGTTCCTCCTCTTCATTATTCTTGTAAGCATCAAAAACAACAGGACAATCGTAATAGAGGCTTGGGGAAGGGGAATAAAAATGTGAGAAACTACTCCAATGGCCATCCAGACCACCACATACACCTCAAGTATGACAGTGTTGCCACAAGTGGGGTCCTCCACAATTCAAAAAAAAGTCACCTAGATATGAATATCATCATTCGACCCATTTATATACCAAGATGTCATGTTAAGATGAGTGATATAATACAATAAAAGAAAAACAAAAATTTGTACAATATATACAGACTAGTGAAATAAAATTCTAACCTACAAACAATTAAATAATATTCAAGTCCCCGGCAACGGTGCCAAAAACTTGATGTTGCCCAAGCGCACACAAGAACACATGGTCGTCAAGTAATATAGGATTATTAAGTCCAAATATTGTACCTATAGGGACTTATCGTTATAAGGTTGTACTTTAATTTCACTAATCTACAAAACAAGTAGAATGAAGATTGGTTTGGAAAATTAAACTACTAAAACTTCAAATGTAAAATTAACTAAAAGAAAGGGAAACTCAATTCCCGCTATATATGGTCCATACAGGATTATGAGGCGAGTGGGTAAAGTGGCCTATGAGTTAGATTTACCCTCAGAGTTGGCTTCAGTTCATCTCGTATTTCACGTATCGCTCTTGAAAAAGTTCTTGGGAGACCCAGCCTTAGTGGTTCTGGTGGAAAGTGCTGGTGTGAAGGATAGTCTCAATTATGAGGAAATTCCTATTGAAATCTTGGATCGTCAGGTTCGGAGACTGAGGAACAAGGAAGTAGTCTTAATAAAGGTGTTATGGAGGAATCAGCATGTCTAGGGAGCCACGTGGGAGGCCGAAGCGGTATGATAGCTTAATACCCCCATTTGTTCCCTACCGGCTCAACTTCAGTTTGAGGTATCAATTTCTACCCTAAAATCTCTATTCAGTTTTTCATGATCTATTCGTGTGTATAAGTTTGTTTTATGATATGATATATGCAAGTGATGTCTAAACTCAGACCAGCTATGTAGTTCTTTTTGGGGGTAGTCGTTCTGTCAGTTTTCGGAATGAATGTCAATGATTAGCATCAATATATAGTGATTTTTTGTTTCGGAGTTTGCTACTTGTTTCCCTATATTCAAGGATGAATGTTTTCAAGGGAAAGATATTGTAACACCCCAGAAGGGCCTAAAAATAGACCCGGGAGTTTAAGTTAAAAACTGCAGAAAACCTGGAATTTTGCACCAGTACGACTCGAGGTATGAGTCATGGTGAGGACCTACGAATCGTGACACGAGTAGTGAGGAGAAAAGGATCCTGAAGTTGTGTCACAGGTAGTCCTACGAACCATGGTGAGATGGTACGTCTCGTGGTTTCGGAGTCGTGGTGAGGACTTGTGGTTAAGTTGTAGTGGTTTGGGTGGATGGTACCACGGTTGAAGTACGACTCGTAGGATGGTGGTACGAGTCGTGGGTTACCAGTCGTGGCCAAATTTAGAAAGTTGGGGAAAAGGATAAAGTGACCACGAGAGATAACCACGAGTCGTGACTTGATGGTACGACTCGTAGTCGGGGCCAGAACTGCTTTTTAGGGAAATTTCAGTAAGGGCAATTTCAACTTTTCTACGCTTTTGGGCCCTAAACCACATCGTTTTGAGGTTGAAACAGGGTCTTTTAAGGGATGAAAACTCCTGTTAAGTTCATTTTAGCAATTTCAAGTGTTAGAGAAGGGAGTAGGAAGGGTTTCAAGCCATTTTCTTTGAGTTGTTCATGTTTTCACTTAGGGTTCTTCCAAGGATCAGGAAATCACGAAATTTCAGGTATGTGGGATTTTGAATGGGTAGTTTAGTCCCTACCCATGCCCAATTTATCCCTAATTCTACGTTTAAAGTTATCTAAACTTTATGAGTCTTTATCAAATTTCATGATTCCTTAAAATTCGAAAGGAGCTCATAGTAAAATGTCAAATTTGTGAAATTTCGAATTTATTTGGGCTGATTTTACTTGTTTATTCTATATTTTATGATTTAAATCTCTAAAAGTATGGATGCCCAATCATGGGGAAATATTTAGTGAATTTCAGGATCAAGAGGATTCTGAAAGCATGAGTAAGTTTCTCTTACATTTTTAAGCATGTCTTCAAGTTTCAATTTCCCATGCTAGCATGATCGTTTTCTTATGATTTTAACATGTCAAGTATATTTGAAACTATGGGCAATGCCCACATGTCGCATATGAATTATACTACAACTTTGGCTGACTCATGGGCCCAATCCCACGGCTAGTAATATGAATTCTCAAGTATGTCATGATTTCCATGTTTTCACTAGCCATGCATTTCATGTTATGAATGCTATGAGCACGTTGCATATTTTGAGAGTAGTACTTAACACCGAGTAGGTTCGGGGCTTATGTTACGCCCCGAATCTCAAAACTATGTGTCACCGTAGGATTATGTTTGGGACCTGCTCAGTGACTGTCCTCTATGCCCTACGGGGCCTTCATGAGTGATTTCACGCCTTTCATGGTTCATACCCTTGGCAAAGTGTGAATGGCCTCCCGACTAGGGGTACAAGTCAGACTTCATGTGTGCTCATGTGAAGTATGTCGGTTATAGAAATCTCCCATTGTTCCTCATGGTTTTTGAATTATGCATGGTTATGTTCTTTTGGATGAAGTATGATTTATGAAATGTTTTTTCCCGCATGTTATGACTTTGATGGGTTTATGAATATTTTTGAAAATATTGAGCCTTACAATATACTTACTATTTCAGTTTTATGATCATGATGTCCCCACTCCTATAACTTTTATGTTTTTAAGCATTATTTTGCATACCTTACATACTCGGTACTTTTTGAGTACTGACCCATATATTTTCAGGATCTAGTTCGCAGGCTCAGCATCATCCCTAGTTTGTGCTCAGTTTCGCTAAATCTCCAGTGGTGAGTCCTCATGATCCGAGGGCTTCATGTTCAAAACTTGTTTATCTTATGTTTTCAGACTGTTTGGGTTAGTTGGGGTCTTGTCCTTTCAACCCGTCTTTTATGATTAGAGGCTTTCAGACTTATGTGTAGTATTTTGTCAACGATGATGTTATTTCGGTTTGTCGTTCCCTACAAATTCATGATACGATTTTCAGTTAGTTTATGATTGATAAGTTAAGTTTTCCGCTGTATATGAATGAATTATTGTTATGCTCACGCCATGGGTTGACTTGGGGTCTCTCGGGACTCCTTGTCCCGTGTCTACAATCCGGGTATACTCTCGGGTCGTGAAAGAAATGTATGATGAGCCTTTTACTTTTTTGTTGTTTCTTCGAGGCTGGTTTTGATCCATGACTATTCTAAACTTTGTGAACTTCACTAGTTTACATAACATATGAAATGAAAAAAAGTTAACATACGTATAACATTTGAAATATCCCACATTATATCAACTGAAACAAAAATAGAAAGGATCATAAGTAACACAAAACCAACCAAAAAAGATATGAAAAGAAAAGGATCTATCAACCATTAAGTTTTAATCCAAAATCACAAGGCATATAGTGTAGTTACTGTTAGACAGAGGCATCTGCTGTTAATCGGATTGGATCTTTTTTGTTGGTCTCAGATAGTACTCTTAGTCTTTTGTTGGTTTAGTAAATAAAGCAAAGAAAATTAAAATAGATAGTACTCTCAGTATTTTGTTGTTTTTCACTTTCTTAACTACTTTTCTACAGTAAATGATAAACATAACCTAAAAGGGTCCATATAAATCAAGTGATCTTTACATATCACAAACACACCTGAAGTAAGTTCCTCGTAGAAACAGCACGCTGTTGTAATTGATACTGGATTAAAGCTTGAAAAACCTATTTTCATAGAAATATCAAAAGAAACCAGTTACGCAAGATATGACCAAGAATGCAAGCATAATTATTAAAAGCTTAAATATCCTCCATGAAACAATAGAATAATATGAATGAGAAACAAATATTTACATCGATAAATTGGAGTCCTATGATACAATAAAGAAATCCTCATTCCTCTCTTAATCCTTCCATAAATTCCAGATAGTCTTAAATCCAAAAAATAAACAAATCATGAACAAGTGAGAACTTAGAGAGAGAGAAA
This sequence comes from Datura wrightii, assembly GCA_035772735.1. Taxonomy (NCBI): domain Eukaryota; kingdom Viridiplantae; phylum Streptophyta; class Magnoliopsida; order Solanales; family Solanaceae; genus Datura; species Datura wrightii. The sequence continues at coordinate 7,179,377 of JASDFA010000008.1, read as the reverse complement.
CTTGTATGTCATATCCAGCCGACTTCTGAAATGTGACAATCCTCTCTACAAATCCATGTGGAGGAAACACTTGCAATTTGAATTAATATCAAAAGTAAGTACTAAATAATTTCTTTCCCAACAGCAAAGCAGCACAGAGAGAAGAGAAGAAATGAATAGAGAGAAATAGATGACAGAAAGGAGAAAAGAAGAACACAAAAGCAGCCTTGACTGAAGTTTATTCTTCCAGATCAGCTAATTAACCAAATTGTATGTTAAGCTGACAGCAGCCATCATATATAGTACACCCCTACAAGAAAATTGTGTGCGCTAAAGCTTATATTATAGCAAATGATAAAACATTTTAGAAATACACATAAACGAAATCCAGGAAACAAACGTATCAATTTCATCCATTTGATTAAGAATTAAATCTAGAAAATAAACTGAATTAAATATTTATCCTTCGAGTTGAATTTTATGAAGTTGGAAACTAAAGGAAAATAAAGATGCTCTTGAACATATTTCTTTATTATCTCTTCAGTAAAAATATTTAATGAGGTGAACTTTGTACTCAAAATGAAAGATTTAGCTTTCAAGTGTTTATGAAAAAGAAGGAGAGTATGTAGAACTTATGGAGTTATCTATAAAGAAATAATTATATGTTGCAAACAAAATAAAAAAAACAAGTAGCAGTTTGCAAGTCAATTAACAAGCACACAATATAAACATATGTAGTTATTTATAAAAATATATAATTTTATCTTTATCTTTTTCATTTGCAGGTATGGTTTTGTATTTATTGAATTGTTGGCTTTTTTATATGAAGAACAACTACTTTATTGGCCTTTATTTCAGTATAATGCATGTCCAGTTATATTTAAATCTACCAATACTTACTACTCAATATTCTTATCGTATAATAATTATTGTAGTTTAACTGATAAAGGGGAAACTTAGTAGTTATATTCAATATTAATTTTGATTGTTTGATTATATTCATTTTTATCTCCTTTTTTGAGTCCCTTTTTAAGGAGTAATTGTTGGGTCTACTAATATATAGTTCTACTCTTTATATTTTACTTTTATTATTTCTAGTATTTTATAGCATTGTCTAAGCTCAAGTATTAGTTAGATACATGGGCAGTTCCAAACTGACCCTTACAGGTCAACAATAAATTTGGTGGTGGCAGCCAGCACCAGTTAATAATTTAAGAAGGATATGAAGAACCCTTCCTCCAAAGGAAGTTTAAAGAACAATACTAGTATGAATGAATTATATGTAAAATTGTCATTCACATAGAAACAAGAAACTCTGTCCTCAGGGACAATATGGATACTGTAAATATTATTTAGAAAAAACACACACTTGAATAATTCTACTAATTCACTGTCGGAGTTCCATTACTTCTGAGATTACAGCCTTGGCTTAGTTTTCTAGTTTGGTGTAGTTGTTTAGATTCAAATCCTTGTAATTTCGCATTTCAATTTCGTTGACAATCATTATAATTCTATAGTGACTTGAATTCAATGGAATACTTTTTGATTATGTAACGATCCTTGCCGTAAAGGTTTTTCTCTTATATTCACACACTATATTAAATTCTATCTACAATTAAATAAAGATGAGGAATGAATAAATATAATGGATCTTTCAACAAAAGTTAGAAAACTTACGCAACAAAAGATTCCCTAATGCGAGTCTGTCTCTTAATTTTCTTTTTTTCTATATTTCAGTGAAGAAATGGCTACTGGTTTGGAAAAAATAAAAAAAATTTCACTAGCTTCTAATATAATTTTTAAAAAGATTTTATCTGACTATATTTTCTTCACTAGCTCCCAAATTTCTAAAACACTTTGTACAAAACTCTTCAAAACACTTCTCCTATATACAGCACAAAAGCATTACAGCAGAAATACCAGTCTAAAACTACAATTTCACTCAAGGAGACAGAAAATGCAAAATAAATTCAAAAAGGATATGAAAGAAAAAAGAATATAACCTAGCATGAAAGCGTTGGAGAAGAACCAGATATATACCACAAGAAGAATTTGAGACAAAAATAAAACAAATTAGCAAGGGAAAGTGCAAAATTAGGACTCAAACATATACCACTAGAAGAATTTCGATCAGTTTCATATTTTGGTATCTGCTGGAGATAATTTATCCCTTAGATAAAAATCTCAGTCCACAAAACAGAGAAATTAGGCAAAGTATGTATAGTGGCTAGCATGTGTTAGAAACTTAGAATCCTCAAATGGAAAATAGTTTGGCTATTTCCTCAAATAGAGAAATTAGGGCAACGATACACAGAGAAAATCACTGATGCACAGCGCAGCGAAGAAAGAACAAGAATGAAAAAAAATAATAAGAATGAAGAAGAAGAAGAAGAAGAAGAAAGAAAGAAAGAAAGAAAGAAAGAATGAATGAATGAATGAATACATACCTTCAATCTACAAATTCAATTTGAAGACACTAGTTGTTGGAAAAGAAAATAATCCGTAGGGATGAAATCTAGCAATAATTAGGGCAACTGGGTGTTGGAAAAGAAAATAATCGGTGATATATTTGATAATATATATTTGAAGTATTTTTTTGGTTAAGAAAATAATATATATTTGATATTTGGTGGGTGTAGTGAAATATTGGCAAAAATAAGGAGGGAAAAAATTTAAGGGGTTGGTTTCTGCCGCGATTAATTTTTTCCCCTTTACAATTGTTTCCATAGAGTTGATATTGCAACGTAAGTAAATTCGTCCCATTAGGAAGCTCTATCACAACAGTTCCTGTACAATTGCAACATTTGCATAGTTAATGTGTATTGATAGCATTATATCCCTTACGCAACGGATACAACAATTGGAATATCAATCTATTGCAATGCCTATGTCATGACTCAAATATAGGTCCGGATCGAGACACGGGACAAGAAACTCTGAGAGGTTCCAAGTCGACCCATGGCATGAACATACATCTAACTCAATCATAATTAAGTGGAAAATCATCATAAATAACATCGAGGAAGTCTAAGCAAAGCATAACATCTTAATACGTACATGAGTCTAGAGTTGAATACAACTATGTTGAAAAAGCCTCTAACACTGACGAGTTGATGGGACAAGACCCCAGCTAACGCACTAAAATCTGAAAACTGAAAATACGACATACAACTGATAAGAAAGGCCCTCGCAAGATGAGGACTCACCAACTGAGGTTGAGGAAAGCAAACTCCGGGAATATGACTAGTGGTGGGACTGAGCCTGGATATCGGATCCTATATCATGAAATGATACAGCAGAGAGTATGTGATCAGTACGTGGAATGTACCGAGTATGCAAGGTAAGTAAAACTGCTAAGTAAGTAAAATCATTAAACATGCATAGTGTAAAACATAATCAAGATAAGATTGTGAGAGTAGGGCTTGCATGCTATTTTCTGAAATCATGATCTAAACATAACTGAACATCATAACTAAATCGAATGACCCAAAGTTGAAAACAGCTAATCATAGGTAAAACTGAACATTGGATCAAACCTACTGAAAATATAATATCACGACTGATGTACATGCATAACTGAAATCATGAGGAATATTGGAAGACTCGTCATATAACCAACATTACCACGATAGAGCTTATGTGGTCCCGACTATCACACTCAAGTGGGCAGAGCCGTCTAAAGCTTTGTCAGGGCTAAGGGCGCTACCATGATATTGATATCAAGCTCAAGGCCCCTTGGGGGCAGGGGAAGCTCACAATGGAGGTCCTAAATAATCTGAACATACCTACGTTGGCGCGTAGTTCTGAGGCATAGGGTTGAGTGACCTTTAGCCTACTCGGTGCTAGACACTACTCCTAAAAATACGCATATGCTCTCCATCATTTTTCAAAGAAGCTGACCATCGTCTATGACGAAGCTGAATAATAATATACATGCATAATCAGAAATCATAACATGAGGAGCCTTGTGTAATGGACTTAGACTTCGACTAAGAATACCGTGCGGCACTTGACAACTTGCTCACGAATTTTTCACGATCTTGAAAGTTCAAGTAAGCCCTTTCAACTCTAGATTGCTAAGAGAATGTTGGATAAAGAAGATAAGAGAACTTTGGTAAGAGAAGTTTTTAGTAATGTAGAGAACTTGATTAATTTTTCTTGATGATTATACAAATGAATGGCCTCCTATTTATACTACTCACTTAGGGACTAATATGCAAATAATAATTATTATACAAGTCCCTACATATTTACAAATATGTTCCTTTCTATAATTCTCTACATGTCTAGATTTTTCCAAGGACTTTCCTAGAAATGTCATAAGACTGGAAGGTCTTCCATGGGAAATCTCTATAGTTTTCTAGAATACTCCACCAAGTGTAGGATTTTTTCTTATATAAGCCTCCACATGGAAAAGATATATGCTAAATGACTCCTACATAGCATGATGACATGGAAAGTCCTCACACTCTCCCCCACTTGATGTTGCGACAACCGCGGTGCAGTGCTGCTGCATAAACTCTCGAATCTTGTCCTTGAATTGCCATAAGTCTTCATATCGTTCCCACATGGCTTCCTCTGGTGATTGCCCTTTCCAGTGGATGAGGAACATGATAGTAGCCTTTTTCCCTTGTTTTCTCCTGGCTTGATAGTCAATGGTAGCCTCAATCTCCCGATCATGTGAGGCAGTGATGGTAATCGGTGCCCTACTTGACCGACCTCGAGTAGGGTCATCCTGGTCTTCATGGTATGGCTTGAGAACGTTGGCATGGAAGACAAGATGAACCTTGAGATGACCTGGTAACTCTAACTTATATGAGATCTTACCCACCTTGGCAACAATCCTAAATGGCCTTTCATACTTTTGTACCAAGTTCTGGTACATGCCTTGTAGTGTCTTAAACTGCCTTGGGTTAAACTAAACCAAAACCATGTCCCCATCTTTATAATCTGTGGGACGACGCTTGCGGTCAGCAAACTTCTTCATCTTCTTTGTTGCCTTATCCAAGTAGGACTTAGCAGTGTCGAGCTTCTCCTTGAACCCCTTAGCCATATGGTAAGCCCCCAAACTTTTGCCCTCGAACGCGGCTGGTAGTGAATGTGGAGTTTATGGCTGTTGGCCAATGGCTAACTCGAATGGTGGTCATCCGGTAGACTCGCTCCGTTGTAAGTTATAGGAGAATTGGGCTATGTCTAGGAGCCTTGCCCAATCCTTCTGATATGAACTCCCAAAGTGCCTCAAGTAGCACTGCAACAAGGCATTGACCCATTTTGTCTGTCCATTAGTTTGTGGGTGAAAACTAGGGAGAAATGTAGCTCCGTGCCAAGAATATCGAACAACTCTCTCCAAAAGTTTCCGATAAAATGTGGGTCTCGATCACTACTGATGTGCCTTGGCAGGCACCAATACTACACCACATTCTTGAAGAATAGTTTGGCAGTCTCTTTAGCGATGCAACCTGTTGTGGCTGGAATGAAGCTAGCATACTTCAAAAACCTATCCACCATGACCATAATCGTCCCATATCCTTCAAACTTTAGTAAGCAAGTGATGAAGTCCATAGTTACACTCTCCCATGGACACTCTGCAACTGGTAGTGGTTCCAAAAGTCCTCTGGTTTGTTGTTGCTCCACTTTATCCTGTTGGCACACTAGACAGGTCTGCACATAACATTTAATATCATCACGCATGCGCAACCAATAGTACATTGACTCGATCAAGGCCCTTGTGTGGCGCTGGCCCGGGTGTCCAGCCCATAACATGTCATGACTTTCTTTCATAATCTACCGCCTGATGTTTCCAAACTTGGGCACATTGACCCTCCGTCCTGTGGTGAGTAATAGTCCATCTTCCACCCAAAAACATGTTGTCTTGCCTTGGGTGTCTAACTCCATAAGTTGCTTTGCTTCTAGGTCGTGTTGCATGCCCTCTTTTATGGCTTCACAAATATCACAACTTGCTGAAATGATGGCAGCTAGTTCGACCTTTCAGCTTAAGGCATTGGCTACGACGTTACCCTTGCTTGGCTTATACTCTAACTTGTAATCAAACTCAGCCAAGAAATCTTTCCACCTAGCCTGCTTTGGTGTAAGTTTCTTCTGTGTTTGAAAGTAGCTAATGGCCATATTGTCAGTTTTGACCACGAACTTTGACCCTAGTAGGTAATATCTCCATGTGCGAAGGAAATGAACAATGGCAGTTATCTCTTTCTTTTGCACTGTGTAACGCCATTTTGTCTCGTTCAACTTGCAGCTCTCGAATGCTATGGGATGATTATCTTGCATTAAGACACCCTCAATGGCAAAATCATATGCATCTGTATGCACCTCGAATGTCTTGGTAAAGTCAGGTAATGACATGACTGGATCTTCTATCACAGCTTCCTTAAGGCCTTCAAACGCCTTTTGACAATGTTCCGTCCAAACCCATGAGTTTTTCTTCTTCAGCAACTCGGTCAAAGGTGCTTCCTTGGTTGAATAGCCGCTAATGAACCTGCGATAATAGTTAGTGAGTCCAAGGAGTGATCTAAGCTCGGTCACCTTTATGGGCGCCTCCCACTCTTGGATAGCTCGCACTTTGGCCTCGTCCATGCACAATCGGCCCTGGCTAATGACATGTCCCAAGAAATGTACTTTAGGCTAGGAAAACTCACACCTTTCCCATTTGATGTAAAGCTCATTCTCCCGCAAGACCTGGAAAACCTTCCTTAAATGCTCTACATGCTCCTCCAAGATGTTGCTATAGATGACTATATCATCCAAGTAGACTACCACGAACTGATCAAGATAGGGATGAAAAATATTATTCGTCAGTGTGCAAAATGTAGCAGGTGCATTGGTCAAGCCGAAGGGCATCACCAACCACTCATAGGCTCTATATCTCGTCATGCACGCTGTCTTTGGTTCATCCCCTTCTCCTATACGCACTTGGTAGTAACCCTTTCGAAGGTCCACCTTAGTGAAGTACTTTCCTTGTCCAAGTCTATCGAGCAAGTCATCAATAAGCGGGATACGATATATGTTCTTTTATTGTCACTTTATTGAGTGCTCGGTAGTCTATACAAAAGTGTAATGATCCATCTTTCTTCTTTTGAAACAATACTGACGCTCCATAGGGTGCTTTGGACGGGCGGATATGACTGGCTTCGAGCAACTCCTTCAATTGCTTCCTTAGCTCTTCCAACTCGGGCGGAGCCATGCGGTATGGGGAGTATGTGGGTGTTTTGGTTCCAGGCTCTAACTTGATCTTATGATCCACCTCACACCTAGGAGTCAAGTGCCTTGGCAGCTCATCGAGCATAATATCTTTGTTCTCTTCGAGTAGCTTTTCTATGCAAGGCGGTAGCGTCTCTTGGGAACCCTTGTCTTCCTCCAAACTTGCAATGGTTGCCATGAACGTGGGCTCCCCCTTCTTAAGGCCCTTTATAAGCTGCATAGCTGATAGTTGTGTTTGGCTATGTCCTTGTGATATTGTTATTATAGCAACCATGCAAGCTCCTTCTCGCTCCATGACCACGAGACATTGGAGGTATGGATCGATCAAGGTATGACATCGTCTAAAGAACTCTTTCCCTAGAACAATATCAAAGATATCCATCATTGTGGCTGTAAAGTTTGTCGTACCTTCCTAATTGCCCAATTTGACACCAACACCATTGGCTATACCACGAGCATTTTGAGCTTCAGCATTTACGGTCTTGAAACGAGAGTTAGTTGGAGAGAGCTTTAACTCTAGTTTTTTGGCTGTGGCCTCAGTCACAAAATTATAGGTTGCCCCTGTGTCCACCAGTGCACGAGTAGGCTTGTTGTTGATGGTGAGGTCCACATACTGATTGTTATTTTCGTCAGGTTGGATAGGTTGTTTCTTAACAGCACCACATAAACCTATCATACCCAATTTGTGTTGCGCTTGAACTCTCTCTTTGCGGATGCTCTTTCCGTTCACGTACCATGGCACTAAGACTCTTTAAATTGGGACAATTCTTGAAGCCATGTGGTCCTCCGCATATGTTGCAACCGTCTCCTTTTGTGGCTTGTGTCTTCCTCTCAGCATAGCCTTGACATCCAAGCTTTCTGCCATCGGACTTATGGGTGTCATGATACTTGGGATGCGGCTGCTGCTCCTTGCTTTTTCCATGATCTCCCCCACCTTTGGCATGACTACTTCTTATCTCCTTGCCTTTTCCTTTGTCATGCCTAAAGTCAAACATAGCTTCAGCCTGTAGGATGGCTTCATCAATAGTACTAACCTGTCGGCGTTCCAGCTCCGTCTTGGCCCAATTTTGCAGCCCGTCCATGAAGTGGAATAACATATCTTCATCTGTGAGGTTGGGAATTTGAAGCGTAAGAGTGGTGAACTCCTTCGCATATGCAAGTATACTTCCCGTCTGCTTCAACTCTCGAACTTGCATTTCGCCTCATAGATGACATTATTGGGGAAGAAATCCCTCTTGAACTCAACTCAGAACTTATCCCATGTGTCGATTGTGAAAGCCCCTTCTCCATCTCGGACTCCTTTCATTTCCACCATAGAATAGCCATCTCCGAAAGGTACAATACGGCAGTGTTAATCTTGCTCTCGTCGCTCTTCACCCTGTTGCATTTGAAATAATTTTCCAAATGCCAAAGGAAATTCTTCACCTCTTTTGCATCACGAGCACCTTTGAATGTTGGTGGTTTAGGGGCCTCAACCTTGGCCTCCTTCTCTTTGCCGGATGACATAGACCCTCCAGCTTCAATCTCTCCCTCGAGTGTCTCTATCTTGGCCTTCATGGTCTCAATCGTTCTTAACGCTTCCATGAGCCTGCACTCCAAGGAAGTGATAGTTTCTCTCATCTCCAATTCCGCATGTTTGCGCCCCTCCAACTCCTTTCGGATGTCATCATTCTCCTCAAGGATGAAGTCTTCAAGAGTCTTGAACTTGTCATCAACCTCGTTCAAACGTTTGCCGAATATCTTCACAGCCTACCTTGTCGTGTCAACCCTTGCGATCCACTCTAATCCAAGCGTGACGTTTGTGGGAAGCCCATCATGTTCATCATCACTCGCCTCAGTGGTCAAAGGTGAGTGGGATGTCAACATTTCTCTTGATGTATGGTCGAACAGCAGTTCCTCATTCCTCTTATGAATATTTCTCCCCTTCCGGTGCGTTTTTCCAGCATCCTGTCGGACGTTGGTGGTACTGGCAGCGTTGATGTCTCCCTCGTTTGTCATTCCCTCAATATTAACCTTGGCTCTGATACCACGTTGTCACGGACTTAGACTTCGACTAAGCACATCGTGCGGCACTTGACATCTTGCTCACGAAGCTTTCACGATCTTGCAAGTTCAAGTAAGCCCTTTCAACTCTAGATCGCTAAGAGAATGTTTAATAAGGAAGATAAGAGAAATTTTGTAAGAGAAGCTTTTAGTAATGTAGAGAACTTGATTAATTTTTCTTGATGATTATACAAAAGAATGGCCCCCTATTTATACTACTCACTTAGGGACTAATATGCAAATAATAATTATTGTACAAGTCCCTACATATTTACAAATAAGTCCCTTTCTAGAATTCTCTACATGTCTAGAGTTTTCCAAGGACTTTTCTAGAAATTCCATAAGACTCCAAGGTCTTCCACGGGAAATCTCTATAGTTTTCTAGAATACTCCACCAAGTGTAGGATTTTTGCTTATGTAAGCCTCCACATGGCAAAGATATATGCCAAATGGCTACTACGTGGAATGATGACATGGAAAGTCCTCACACTTGGCTAAAACCATACCACAAGCTGAAAATAATGGGAGTCTTGACTCCAAAACCATATGGTAAGCTAATTCATGAAATCATAAGACATACTTGATCATATGGGCTTGACCAATACTTTAACATTCTTCAAATCAACTTGATTCACTTTGAAAACAAGAACATAAACATGGGTATTTCGAAATCATACTTTCTTCATAAACATCACATCATACTTGAACATATATCTCATAGATCTCAACTTTCATGAACATTCATGGATGGGCATCATAGTTTAGAAAACTTGAAAGCATAATTTATAATTTAAAACATTTTAAATCTTCCCATTAATAATAATTCATCATTTAAAATATTCTTAGATCATACCCATGATTGATACTTAGAAATTCATGCATTGGGTAAAACAAATCCATGGATTTATCAATTAGAGCATCATGAATTGAGAGGGAATTCAGAATGGGTGTGGACAATTGCAGGCATTCATAGTCTTACATACCTGAAGGGATCTGATTTTCACACTTCCTTGATTAGAATGACTTAACCCTTCTTAAAAAATTCCATTCAGACCTTAAAACAACGTATTTTAGGCCTTAGGAACTTAGGAATTAAGGAAAAGCCCTTAATAAATTCGCAGGGAAAAACATATTGCCAGTCCTAACGAGGGACTGGATGAGTCGTTGCCTTGGACCATGACTCGTGGTCTGCTAATCATCGTCTTCACTCTCCTTCATCTTTACTGGTCACCACGAGGGACTTAATGGGTCGTTACTGGTGACCATGACTCGTGGTCACCTCCCGTCACTTTCACTACCAAAATCCTCCAGGGGGTCACCACGGGGGACACCACGACTCGTGGTGTACCCGATGAGTCTGGTGATGACCCGTTAGGTGCACTGTCAATTTTTACTTCATCCTTCATCAACTCTTGTCCACGATTGACCTGACGAGTCGTGATGCTGACCACGACTCGTGGTCACATCCATGGTCACCCAAAAACCAAAATTTCCAACAAGTCCCAGCCTCTCTCCATGGGTCACTTAATGACTCGTGGGGTTCCTGACGAGTCACTGGATGACTCATCCTATGACCTGGTGTAGAAATTCCTATTTTCTATTTCAACTCCCGGGTCTGATCTTAAGGCTTTTGGGTATAACATCCTATATAATTGTTGCAGAAAAAAGAGTTGCTAAAAGCATATTTTCTAATAGTGTAACCTACATTTGATGATTTTTTTCCGGATATGCGAGGCATACAGGTTAGCTGGTGTGAGCTAGGATATGATCAGGTTGAGACTCTTCCCATTCTCTCTCTCTCTCTCTCTAGAGAGGCCACTTTATGGTTATCGGAGTTGCCCAACAACTCCATTACCAACTGGAAAGATCTTAAATAGACTTTCCTAGAAATGTTCTGTCACGCCCCACCTGGGGAGGCATGACTGGCACCTGGTGCCCTACTAGGACCTGGACTGTTGGACTAACAGAGCCCAAGCACTTATGGTGCTAGGCTAGCTCTACTCTGAATTCATGAAAACGATGGGCTATATAACGGCTGTAAATACATCCTCCGGCCAACAAGGCCTATAGCCACCTGTAAGAAAACAACAGCTAACCAAAACATCTGAGTCAAGAGGGAACCTATGCGGGCCAACAAGGCCGTCATACTGACTAGTTAACACTGAAAAGTAGAATCAAGTGCTATACTTCTCCGTGACCGACAAGGTCACTAACTATCATTGAAAAAGGCCCCACACGGCCATCATAAGCAAACCTAAAACATACACACGGCCTCACACGACCGGTACTACTAACCACAGGGAATATACAACCTGCAAGCCTCTGAGAATAAAAAGAGATGGTCGGGACAGGGCCCTGGCCTACCCATACTGGACAACAAAAGAAAAATACACTTCTGTCTTTCAAGCTCTGGATGAAAGGAGCTGGAGGCTCTGTATCGCTGGCTGGAACTATGAGCGATCTGCTCCTCGTCTACGGGTACCTGCAGGCAAGTAATGTAGTGCCCCAAAAGGGCATCAGTACCGCTGGTACTGAGTATGCAAAGCAACAACTAGAAATTACTGAAAACAAGTAATATAACCGATAGAACTGAAGTAGAAAGAAATAGACTGTAATTGGCTAAAAGTACGAATTGAAGACTGTCCTCAACTATGCTGAAAGGAGTAGGAGTCGTACTTGGTAACGTGGCACTCTACTATTTATCTATCCATAGCTAGCATAACATAGCATAGCATAGCATAACATAGCACACATAAAACCTTACCTGGCCCCCATAAGCCGGAAGGTACAACCAACACACAATCTATACCCCTACCCCGGTCATCCCATCTCCCCTGGTAACTATAAACATCCTGTCGGTTCTCTGGGTATGCACTTGGGCCCGCTGAGCCCCTGACTATAACTGTACCTGAGTCTGGAGGACTCCTGAAATCAACACCCCGGGCGTACCCGCTCGACGGGGTGTATAAAAGCCGACCAAGGCAAAATATGGGGAAGCTGGCATCTCATTTTCGTCCCCTAGGGGACGGCATGCCACTCCGTAGAGCGACGTATCCTCGCCCTCTGGCGGACGATTCGATACAGCTATTAACCCTGGGGCGGTCATGGATGCTAGGTAATCCAGCCAAAAACAATACAGTCAAGTCTCAACTGATAATACTATCTGCATATGATGCATGTTGAAACTAATGATAGTAATGTGTATGTATATAATACATGTTGAAACTGATAATGGTATATATATATAGTTTATGTCATACTGTGCTGAATATGATACTGAAACAAGATATAATACTTCTGCTGGGAATCATGATGTATAACTAAGTTTAATGGTAAACATGATTTACTATTTCTAACATGCTTTCTAAATTTCATATTGATATACTATACTGTTTCTGAAATACTCTACTGGAATTTATACTGTGCTAGTAAGTTTCATGCTACACATAATATAATGTTTCTAACACAATTACTAAAATTTATACTAAACATAATATGCAACTTCTGAAACATTCTACTGGAACGTGTACTATTTTACTATACCGGAACTACTAGCTTGCCGAAGAAACTGGCTTTACATACCTCAATTGTTGACTTTCTGACCAACTGGCATAGCTCGGCCAATAATTAGCTATTTCTTCCAACTACATTCATATTCATAGCAAATAAAACTAAATCCATCAATGTTTCGGAAGAAAACACTACTTTGAATATATATACTGCCCAAACTTTGACTTTTTGGAGAATGGCCGAAAACTCGCTATTTCTCGGAGGTCTAGAAGGGAGAAATGCTCACTTTAGGGCTAGGAGTATATTAACATTAATTTGGAGCAATTCTACTTACCTTGACTCGGCGGGTCGCCGCTTCGCCAGACGATTCTTATGAAACTAACTCTGCAGGAATGTTCTCTGAAGCTTTATACTTTGATATTCGAAGTTAATTTGAGTTTGGACTGCATTTGACGGCGTAATCGGATGAATTTTTATCAAAACCCTTCGTCCCTTACTGTTCTCCCCCGTTTCTGCTAGAAATTAAAGTGATAAAATGAATTAAAACAAAGTGGGGGCTTTATATAGTGGAGGCCTGAACCTCACCTCTGTGGCACGTTGGCCATTGCAGAGGTGAGCCTCCGTGACACGTTGGCCATCACGGAGGGTGTCTGCTCGGCCTCCTTTTACGATGGTTCGATGTGACACTTGTCCGGTCTTCCCCTGGGCCTTTTTCTAACATGTAGGGCATTCTAAAACTCTCAACCAACATGCGGTTAGGCCATCCAAATGTCAAGAATTTACGGGGTGTAACATGCCCCCCCCCCCTTAAGAACATTCGTTCTCGAATGTAAACTTCTACTTGTAAGAATCTCAACTTACTCGACTTATTCTAGAAAAATTTTGGCAGAGTTTCCCCTGTAATATGGACTAACCTCAAAAATCCTGAAACACAAAAAAGTCCAACACAAGTACTCCACAAAATACTATACCGTTCATTTCATAATAATTGAAGTCAACATCTCACTTATACACATGAATATAAAGCAACAGTAACAACAACATACCCCTGGCTGGTTAAGTCTGAAATAACTGAGGATATCTGGCTTTCATATCTTCTTCTGTTTTCCAAGTCATTTCCTCTCGCTTTCTGTTACGCCATAATACTTTGATCAAGGCAATATCTTTAGTTCTCATCTACGAATTTGCCGGTCCAGTATGAATACTGGAATTTCTTCATAGGTCAACTCCTCTATAACCTGAACATCTTGGACTGGAACGATTCTGGAGGGATCTCCTATGCATTTCCTCAGCATTGATACGTGGAAAACTGGGTGGACAGATTCTAATTCTGGAGGTAAGTTTAACTCATGCCACTTGGCCTATTCTTCGACGAATCTGATAAGGCCCAACAAATCTCGGGCTAAGCTTGCCTTCTTACCAAATCTCATCACACCCTTTATCGGTGAAACTTTCAAGAATACCCAGTCATTAACATTAAATTCCAAATTTTTGCGCCGCACGTCAGCATACGATTTCTAGCGGCTCTGAGCAGTCAGTAAACGTTCTCTGATAAGCTTTACTTTTTCTTCTGACTAATGAATAATATCTTGACTAATCAAAGCTGATTGTCCTACCTCAAACCAACCGGTTGGAGATCTACACTTTCGCCCATACAACGCTTCATAAGGCGCCATCTGGATTACTGAATGGTAACTGTTATTATATGCAAATTCAAAGAGCGGTAGTGTTCATCCCGGCTACCTCCATAATCTAACACACACGCTCGCAACATATCCTCGAGTGTCTGAATAGTGCTTTCTGCCTGCCCATCTGTCTGAGGATGAAAAACTGTGCTCAGGTTAACCTGTGTCCCCAAGCCTCTCTGAAATGATTGCCAAAATTTAGCTGTAAACTTCACCCCTCTGTCGGAGCTCATTGACAATGAAATACCATGCAACCTGACTATTTCTTTGATATACAGATCAGCATAGTCTTCGGCTGAAAAGGTAGCCCTTACTGGAAGGAAGTGAGCTGACTTGTCTATCTATCAACAATTCCCCAGATCAAATCATATCTTCGCCTGGTGCGGGGTAATCCTGCTACAAAATTCATATTAACTGCTTCCTATTTCCATAGAGGCACAGCTATATCCTGAATCAACCCGCCTGGTTTTTGATGTTCAACTTTTACAAGTTGGCAATTGGGACACTGAGCTACAAATTCTACTATCCCTTTCTTCATTCCTGGCCACTAGTAGATTTCGTTTACATCATGGCACATGTTTGTCAGACCTGGGTGGAGAGAATAACGGGCATAATGTACCTCGCCCATAATATGCTGGTGAAGCCCTGCAACTTCTGGAACACAAAGGAGATCTTTATATCTCCACACTCCATCCTCGGTTATCTGAAAATCTGTCATCTCTCCCCGCTGAACTCTGTTTCTGAGCTGAACAGGCTTGGATCTTCGTACTGTCGTTCCTTTACTTCCACAACTAAAGACAACACTGCGGTATTTTGGATTACCGCTCTGTTGTCCCCTATTTCTGCTACATGAACGGCTAGACTGGCTAGCTGATGCAACTCTTGGGCCAATTGCCGCTGCTCAGGCTACAAGTATGCTAAACTCCCCACAAATTCACGGCCGAGGGCATCTGCTACTACGTTGGCCCTTCCTGGGTGATACAGAATATTCACATCATAGTCTTTCAACAACTCTAACCAGCGATACTGCCGCACATTCAACTCCTAGAAGCTCTGCTCTCATGCCTAAGTCCACTGAAATTTTTGCTACTTTCTGCGTCAGTTTAGTCAGAGGTGCTGCAAAAGTGGAAAATCCTTCCACAAACCTTCTGTAGTACTCGGCTAACCCTAGGAAATTGTGTACCTCAGTTGGAGTGGTAGTTCTGGCCATGTTTTCACTGCTTTTATTTTTTGTGTATCTACCTGTATACCAGCCTCCGACACGATGTGACCCAAAAAGGCTACTGAATTCAGCCAAAATTCACATTAGAGAAATTGGCATGTAACTGACGATCATACTAGTTTATTATACCAGAGAAACTGACAAGTAATCTATCTGTATAGCTAGAGCTTTATCTGGCTTTCTGGGTCGTATGCTAATAATACTCGCTGCTGGAATAATCTGTATGACTGTCTGCACACCATGTGCATGTATCTGATCAGAGGATCCTGATAGTGATCATGATCTCTAATAATCTGGCTGAATAACTGTGAATAACTGAATAACTGGGATGAATGACCCGAATGCTGAAGTAGTTTGACAATGCTCTAAACGTCCTACTCGGGCATCTGTAGCTCATTCATAACTGTGGAGTTGTGGACGGCTAACTGTTTTGTTATTCTAATTGGACAACTGTAGAGCTAGGCTTAGTCGAACTTACCCTCAGGCGATCAGCCCCTGGATCTTCACAGGGAGCCTACCGATTTCCTTGTCTTAGTAAACACTATGCTAGCAGAATACTACCAATTCCTTATGCCATCTTCATATCCACTCGGATCTATACTGCTGTTCTGGGGAAATTATCGATCTTATGAGCAATTTTGTAAAGACTGGCCTTCTCCTGGGACTCTGTATCTAAATCTTATGAGAACCGGCTGGGGTATTAGTCCGTCACTGACTACTGATGTGGACCCTTTCTTGGGGTACCCACGAGTTTGTCTGACTGGGACGACAGGCTGACTTGCGGGGTGTTCTACATGATAACTGCTAGGTTGACTAAGGTTGACTCTCACGTACAAGGCTAAAAAAATGATGTACGGCCACTTAACATATTGGAGAATTCTGGTGTTGCTAACCTCTGGATTATGCTTATTCGGTCTCCATTTCTGGTTTTGGCACATGCGATAACGTTACTGGTCTTTAGGGATACTTCCCTGCTAATACAGGCGCCAGCTAGTCGTTAGACCATCTAACTGTGCCCGTATCATCTAACCACCTGATTCAGGCTTTTAACTCTTGTGAGCTTCTGAAGTCTAGATCTGGCAACAAGCATATAAGTCCATTAACTCAATAAACTGAAAACTGAGAAAGTTCCTATGGCTTCATATGTGAATCACACTTTGCCCCCTTTTTGGCGAGGGGTCCTGCAGTACGATCTGTATATACTTCCTAGCAGCTAACCAGAATCTGTGTGACTGTAACCCCTATTGGCATCTACTCATAGCATATCTAGTATCTGTATATATATATATATATCAACAACTATGTACAATACATACTGAATTTTGTAGTAATACGTAATCTCTGACATGCTTTACTGAATTTCATACTGCACATGATATACTACTTCTATAGTCTAATGATATCTCCTGTCCTCTCGTATCATTTCATTGGATTTTCATCCCATTCTGGAAGCAACAAACACATGAACTTTAGTTATGGTCTGTTGTTTGCAATTTCGCCACTCTTACAACATGGGGTCAACATCCGAACCTTGTGGCCTTACTTGGCATTATATTAAGGGCCCGTGACTATCTGTTGGACCTTGTCTCTAGGCCACACTATATTAGAGCCTCTATGTCAGCACTATCCTACCTTCCCCCTAGGTGGACATACCACAACATTCTGGACTATGACCTTACTGTCTCTTAGCTGTCAGTCCGAGGCTTAGTCCTTAATACACGATGTTCTTTCAATCTGGAGGTGATTTTGATTTCCCCTCAAAATCTGGTATTCATGCTCTTCACCCTTATCTTCCTTAAATTGAGCTCTAGGGTTCAAGGTACCTTCCTTACATTATCAAAAAGGTTATCAATCAAGTTTCAACATATACTTCTTCTGGCTTGCAGTCGGACCCATCTTATTCATATGACCTCCCTGACTTTCAATATCACAGCTAAGATTATAACTATTATCTTGTAGACATATCCTGCCGTCGTTAGCATGCTACGGCAGATTCAACCTTTTTCTGACTTGAACTTGACTATTACTGGAAGTCCATCACTGACGGATCTCCTACGCCCACTTCGAGTAAGCTAGTAGTCTTACTTGCTCTTCTGACTTATTACCGCGAGGGTCTGCACAACTTACGTAATCATAGGGGATCCTTACTCTTTCTAACACTTTCTAGAATCAACCAACCCATCTTCACTTACTGCTTACTTTGGGCAACATCGCCTCAATCCTTATGCTCTTTGCTATACTAGAATCAAAACTAAGAGGTAGGAATAGCCTTTTCTTACTGCAACGAAATGAAAACATGGAACTGTACCACATCTAAAAGGATGGAGGTGGGAATCCTGCATTTCCCTCTCTTTCTCACATACATCTAATAATCTAATATTATCTATTATCTTAGTCAAATCTTATATATCTAACAAATAAATTAACTCGTATATACGCTATGCTTCTGACTTCCTACTATGAAGTTATAGAAATATACTGTGGATGGTACAGATAGAGGTATCACATTGGGAGGTCCCTGATACCTCCTGCTGCTGCTGTAGTTACCCTACAACTGGGTGGTGCCCTCTTTTGCTGCTATATCCAATTTTCTGCCAGTGACAGGGTGTCGCTGATCTGACTTTGTATCTGTAACCAAAGAGTATAATAAGTTTTAGGACTCAACCCTATACTGTACCGCTCTATAGCACGACCGAATAAGAAGAAAGAGTAACCATCCTATCATGCCTTGCAGCCTCCTGTCTATAGTATGTGGTGCACAACACATCCATAGACAAGACTCTACTTAGCACGGCTTGCAAACTCCCTGAGATACCACCTGCTCTGATACCAAGTTTTTCATGCCCCACCTTGGGAGGCATGACTGGCACCTGGTGCCCTACTAGGACCTGGACTGCTGGACTAACAGAGCCCAAGCACTTCTGGTGCTAGGCTGGCTCTAACTCCGAATTCATGAAAATGACGGGCTATATAATGGCTGTAAATATAGTGTCTGGCCAACAAGGGCTATAGCCACCTGTAAAAAAAACCACAGCTAACCAAAACATTTGAGTCAAGAGGGAACCTATGCGGGCTGACAAGGCCTTCATGCTGACTAGTTAACACTGAAAAGTAGAATCAAGTGCTATACTGCTCCGTGACCGACAAGGTCACTAACTATCATTGAACAAGGCCCCACACGACCATCATGAGCAAACCTAAAACATAAACACAACCTCACACGACCGGTACTACTAACCACAGGGAATATACAACCTGCAAGCCTCTGAGAATAAAAAGAGATGGTCGGGACAGGGCCCCGGCTTACCCATACTGGACAACAAAAGAAAAATACACTTCTGTCTTTCAAGCTCTGGCTGAAAGGAGCTGGAGGCTCTATATCGCTGGCTCGAACTACAAGGGGTCTGCTCCTCGTCTATGGGTACCTGCAGGCAAGTAATGTAGTGCCCCAAAAGGGCGTCAGTACCGCTGGTACTGAGTATGCAAAGCAACAACTGGAAATAACTGAAAACAAGTAATATAACTGAAGTAGAAAGAACTAGTCTGTAATTGGATGAAAGTATGAATTCAAGACTGTCCTCAACTATGCTGAAAGGAGTAAGAGTCGTACCTGGTAACGTGGCACTCTACTATCTATCTATCCATAACTAGCATAACATAGCATAGCATAGCATAACATAGCATAGCATAGCATAACATAGCACACATAAAACCTTACCTGGACCCCATAAGCCGGAAGGTACAACCAACACACAGTCTATACCCCTAACCCGTCATCCCATCTCCCCTGGTAACTATAAACATCCTGTCGGTTCTCTAGGTACGCACTTGGGCCCACTGAGCCCCTGACTATAACTGTACCTGAGTCTGGAGGACTCCTGAAATCAACACCCTGAGCGTACCCGCTTGACAGGGGTATATAAAAGCCGACCAAGGCAAAATATGTGGAAACTAGCATCCCACCTTCGTCCCATAGGGGACGGCATGCCACTCCGTAGAGCGATGTATCCTCTCCCTCTGGCGAACGAGTCGATACAGCTATTAACCTTGGGGGGGTCATGGATGCTAGGTAATCCAACCCAAAACAATACAGTCAAGTCTCAACTGATAATACTATCTGCATACGATGCATGCTGAAACTAATAATAGTAATGTGTATATATATAATACATGTTGAAACTGATAATGGTATATATATATAGTTTATGTCATACTGTGCTGAATCTGATACTGAAACAAGATATAACACTTCTGCTGGGAATCATGATGTATAACTAAGTTTAATGGTAAACATGATTTACTATTTCTAACATGCTTTCTAAATTTCATATTGATATACTATACTGTTTCTGAAATACTCTACTGGAATTTATACTGTGCTAGTAAGTTTCATTCTACACATAATATAATGTTTCTAACATAATTACTAAAATTTATACTAAACATAATATGCGACTTCTAAAACATTCTACTGGAACTTGTACTATTTTACTATACTGGAACTACTAGCTTGCCGAAGAAACTGGCTTTACATACCTCAATTGTCGACTTTCTGACCAACTGGCGTAGCTCGGCCAATAATTAGCTATTTCTTCCAACTACATTCATATTCATAGCAAATAAAACTAAATCCATCAATGTTTCGGAAGAAAACACTACTTTGAATATATATACTGCCCAAACTTTGACTTTTCAGAGAACGACCAAAAACTCGCTATTTCTCGGAGGTCTAGAAGGGAGAAATGCTCACTTTAGGGCTAGGAGTATATTAACATTAATTTGGAGCAATTCTACTTACCTTGACTCAGCGGGTTGCCGCTTCGCCGGACGATTCTTGCAAAACTAACTCCGCAGGAATGTTCTCTGAAGCTTTATACTTCGTATCAAAGTTAATTTGAGTTTGAACCGTGTTTGACGGCGTAATCGGATGAATTTTTATCAAAACCCTTCATCCCTTACTGTTCTCCCTCAGTTCTGCTGGAAATTAAAGTGATAAAATAAATTAAAACGAAGTGAGGGCTTTATATAGTGGAGGCCTGAACCTCACCTCCAGTGGCACGTTGGCCATCGCGGAGGTGACCCTCCGTGACATGTTGGCCATCGCGGAGGGGGTCTACCCGGCCTCCTTTTGCGATGGTTCAACGTGGCGCTTATCCGGTCTTCCCCCAAGCCTTTTTCTAGCATGTAGGAAATTCTAAAACTCTCAACTAACATGCGAATAGGCCATCTAAATGTCAAGAATTTACGGGGTGTAACATGTTCTTCCCACCCTCTAGAATGCTACAGTTAAAGGATGAAATTTATAACTTCCAAAATTTGAAGATTAAGGCACTACATGAGACATGGTTGAGATTTAAGAAGAAGCTGATCAATTTCCCGAACCATAAGATTCCAGATGGCAGTTTGTTGGAAATTTTTTATAGGTCCTTAAATAACAACACAAAAGCTGTAATAGATACAGTGGAGAGAGAAGCGTTCATGAGTCACATGTGGGAGCAAGCTGCTATTATTTTGGATAAAGTGACTAAGACGAATAGGGCTTGGCATACTACGAAAGAGGAAGTAGCTGCACGTACGTATGTTGTTGGTATGTCTGCGGATCAACGCAAAAAGAAGGAGGAGCGTGATCAGGAATTGGCTTATATGCAAACATCATTAGACCTGCTCACGAAGCATATCATGGGCGCTGGTGCTAGAAAAGTAAACGTAGTGGGAGCTCAGGGTCAGTAATCAAGGTAGGAGCATTCATATTTCAAGGAGGAGGAAAACTTCTTGCACAACCAGGTGGAGGATTTTTGGGCCAACGCCTAAGGGTCTAGACAGGACACTTGGCTCCAAGGTTCCGGAAATCAAGGTATAAACCAGTATTGGGACAACTACAACCGAAATGGGTATAGGAATAGAAGCCGAGGTCGTGAGTGGGAGGGAGAATGGATAAAGAACAGAGGATATCGCAACAATCACACAGGTTTGTATGTTCCTCCTAATGTACGTAAGGGTGAGTGGCCGTCAAGATTGGAGAACATGATGGCTGAAATGCTCAAGATGGTAAAGTCCACCGATGATGAGCTGAGGGAGATGTAGAGGGATATAGCGGGTATAAATTAGAAAGTTGAATAGCATGCCATAGTGATCAAATAAATTGAGTAGCAACTTGGTCAGATGTCATCCTCCCTAAACCAAAGGTATAAGGGAATACTTCCTAGCAACACAGTGTAGAATCCAAAGAAAAATAGTCACTATACGGATGTGATAACTAGGAGTGGAAAGACCAAAGTTGATCCCCCTCTGCCAGTTGTAGTTGAGATGGAAAGACGAAAGGAGATTGAGCTTGGTGAGGAAGATGAGTGCGCTGGCCGCTACTAGCACCACTGTTGTAGCAGAGGTACCACCTCTGCAGGATGACAGGAGCACTTAGTGCGCCATAGCTATGTCCCTTTCCCTTTTTCTTACAGTTGATGCTTCGGGGACGAAGCATGTTTTTCAAAGGGGGGTGTACTTGTAGTTTTTGGGTATCTTGTTCATCCAAGGGTTTTTCTTTTCATGTTTCTTTTCTCTCAGGCATGCTATCTAGTAGAATCAAAATGTTTAGGTTTTTTTTGCTAATCGTTTAATTAGAAGTAGCTTAGGATAAGTTTACAGCTAATAAATGCACTAGTTTGATGTTTTTGAAAAAATTGACACTGTTTAAAATTTTCTATATTAGCCGTCTAGTTAATCGCAATTGCATGAATTATATGGATCTTTGTATGACATTTATTTTATTAGCATGTGTAGTTGTAGCTAGCCATGCATGAACTCGATAGGTAGATTCAATGCAAACCGGTACCATGAGTTAGTGAGGATTCATACTTAGTTCGATATTGTGTTAAAGATCTAAAACTAGTCATGTTGGTCTTTACATAGGTTTTAGGATAGTTGGTTAGGAAATGATCATAGACTGTTTTTGATTTTAGCCACTTTAGCTTAAATTACCCTACCAAATAAAAATGAAGCCCTTGATCTCGATTTGAGCCTAACATGGACCATTTTTCTTTGATTAACCCTTCACCTTTCCCATTGTTTATTACGAACATGTTTTAGCCCTGATCCCTCCTTGGACATTGTAAACCTCAATTCAGGTAAAATGCCTAAGTTGAGGGTGGTTATAGTAGGGGTGCGTAGACTGTTGGGAAGTGGAAAAGAAAGAAAAGAAAAAATTTAAAGAAGGGCGAGGTATGGTGTGAAAAGAAAAGAAAGAAAAAGAGCTAAGACATAAAACTGAAAAGAAAAGAAAATAAAAGAGAGAAAAAAAATGAAAAAGATGAGAAAAACACACCACCCACATATTGTATTTAAATAGAGAAAAGGGAGGAAAAGTTGAAAAAGTAAAAAATGGGGTAAAAAGTGAAAAGTGAAGCCACGAGTATATAGTGCCAAGGAGGGTTTACTCACTAAATTCCATGTCTACATACCCAGCCCAAAGCCTACATTACAAGCCAAACAAAGTCCTATAGTAATTCTAGCCTAACTGTCCGAAGAGCCAAAGTAGAGAAAATAAGGGCAAGCCTACGGTATCCGATATACAGTATTTAAAACTTCTTTGTGAGAGTGAGAGTCTCATTTATTTAGTCCCAAGTTTTATAATTCTATATATTTGTAAGTGTTGGGGACTTCATTTTCTGTGAGGATACTTGGTTTGTATTGTATTTAACCAATTGTCTGTGTGAATAACATTGGTGATAGCTCGATTCTCTGCTAATAGTTTGATGAATTATCTTGATCCCTGTATGTCATTGATTGTGGTTATATTTGTGCATAGTTGACTTAGTTTGAACGGAAAAAGGGTCAATAGCTTATTATGGTTCATAGTGCAAAACTTTGTTGTGTTGGCTGTAGGTATTCTAAGTTTACTTTCTAGTTAAGCGTCATTTTTTGTTTTTGTTTTCTTTGCGTGAGGACATGCAAAAGTATTAAGTTGAGAGTGTTGATATGCTATGAGTTTATAGCACTTTTGATGCTTAAAACTAAGAAAATAAGCATGGACTTAGGTGTGTTTATATGGATATGAGGCACTTTTGCTTTATTTTTAGAGAAAATAGATGTTGGAGTTGAATTGTACAAAAAACGGAGAAAATTGCATAAAAGTGGCTAAGTACGGACTCAGTACGAGATGTATTGAGAGTCGTTGAAAAGTCCAGGCCAAAAGTTTTGAAATGAAGGCAACTTACGGCTCATGGTATGAGCCATACCATCCTAGTACGAGCCATACCATGGTAGTCGTAGAATACTTCAAAAGATATAGCACAGGCTAAGTCTCCTGTTACGGGTAGAAATCACGAATCGTGAGAACTACCTAAGACTCGTACCAAGGAGCTGTGGAAAAGTTCAGAAGAAGTGAAGACTTGCAGGTCTCAAGGTACGAGAAGGTTTCACGGGTCATAGAACCGAGGTACGAGTTGTACCAAGTCATTCGTGATGATGCTCAAAAGATTGACAGAATTCTCAGTATCAAACCACGACTGATTGTATGACTCATAGGTTCATGGTACGAGTAATACCAGTTCACAAGACTTAGCCAGATTCAGTGAATGCCAGTCAAGGTACAACATGTACAATCTTGTTACGGGGCGTAGGTGAAGTCGGCGGCAGTTTCAGGAGTTTCTTTGTTAATTTAGGAAAAGGTTCTAAATACTTATATAAATACTTTTTAGGTTATTTTCAGTAGTAGAAGTTGGAAAAAACACGAAACACATTGAGGAAAACTGTTTATAGCTTCTATTCAAGTCTTGGAGATTTTCTTGCTTTGATTTTCTTCATTGTTCTTGAATAATTCTTCATAAATTCTTGCAATAATCATCTCTGTAAGTATTAGAATTATGTGTTTGTCTATGAATGCTGATAATTTTCTTACAATCATGAGAGACTAAAACATTCACAACTATGGTTGTGGGAACCTTGGTGAATTAACAAACTAGGGTTGCACAAAATAATTCTAACTAATACCCGGAAGTGGATACCATGATTCTTTTGTCTATCAATAACCGTATGCATTGCACGGTGGATTTAAAGAAGTAGACCATTATCTCGGCAATAATGAGCCAAGCTAGTAGCTAAACACTTATATTGTATTCTCTTCATCTTTAAAGTTTCTTAACAGAGCGCAACGTTAGGACTTGCCTGAATTCTTTACTTGCTTGAACCCAGAGAAGTGGAGATCAGGAAAAGAAAATTACAATAAAGCCTTGATCTTTCTGGGTCATTGTATGACTTGAGCTTAATTGATGAAAAATTTGATAATGATTGAAGTGAAATCGCTAATGAGACCTCACCCGGTGATTGAGTATAGTCGTCCAATAAGGATGAACCAGTCATTTGGATGAACCCTAGTTATCAAGTTCTAAAAGTAAGCATTGGGATAGATCACAAGTGTATAACCCCAAGTATTTATGAACCCACGGGGAATATTTACCCTAGTTAATTGCATAATCTTGATAAATAACAATCAATGCTCAATCTTGTCTTATAATTGTTTTTATAAAACCTCCCTTTTCGCAGATAACATAATTAAAAGCATAAATACTAGAGTTATTAATATCTTGATCATATTACCTATGGGATCGACTCCATCCTTTGTTGGGTTCTTTATTCGTTAGGCTGAGGTATGACAACAAAGGGTGGCTAGAACGTCCCCAAATATTGCTACAGGTATGATCACGGTATTAACCTTTGATGTTTATGCCCTTATGGATCCTAGATCTACTTTATCATATGTGATGCCCTCTGTCTCTCAAAGGTCTGGTTAGAACTTGAACAACTTCATAAACCTTTCTTAAAATCTAATTTGGTTAGTGAGTCGGTGATTGTAAAGTGAGTATATACGAATTTTATTGTTACAATGTGTAACAGAGATACTAGGGCCGACCTCATTGAATTAGAAATGGTTGATTTGGATGTCATCATGGGTATGAATTAGTTATCTTCACTCTACGCTGATGTTAAATTATTAGACCAAAGTTGTCACATTTTGGTTTCCTAATGAGCCAGTATTAGAATGGAAGGGATACTTTATAGTGCCAAAGAGTTGGTTTATTCCCTATCTTAAGGCAAGAAATTTAATTTCAAAGGGATGCTTATATAATCTAATAAGGTAAGGGACACTGATGCTAAGGCACCATCTTTTAGTCAGTGCGAATCGTTAGTGAGTTCCCAAAAGTAATCCCAGATGAATTATTGGGGATACCTCTGGAGAGGAAGATTGATTTTAGGATTGATGTCATTCTCAACATGAAGCCTATATGTAACACCACAATAGTCACGAAAATCTTACTTGAGGACAGAAATGGAGAAAACAGGAAAACCTGCACCAGATCACAAGACAAATCGTCAGGTGACCCGTTAAGTCACTTGACGAGTCGTTGAATGAACTGTTAGGTGTATGACAGTGGTGAAAAGCTGAGTTTCAGAGAGTCTTGACAACTAGTTAAGTGACCCGTTAAGTGACACGACGAATCATCAAGTGAGACATCAAGAGAAGATCAAAAAATTTGAGAAGAACTTTCTAGTGGCAACGGG
The DNA here is from genome assembly GCA_035772735.1 of Datura wrightii. Lineage (NCBI taxonomy): Eukaryota > Viridiplantae > Streptophyta > Magnoliopsida > Solanales > Solanaceae > Datura > Datura wrightii. Next base: position 7,153,169 of record JASDFA010000008.1, on the reverse strand, counting down.
TCAAGGGACGAGCCGTCAAGTCTCCCAACAGGTCGTCCAGTCACTCATTGGGCCTGGCAGTGAGTATTCTCCTATCGAGTAATTAAGGGTGTTTTCGTAATTTCTAAGTTCCTAACTTCTAACTAAGTCATTTTAAGCCTCTCAAATTGTATTTCCACAAAAGGAATGGTGAAGTTTAAAACCTAATCCATCAAATCTTTGTTGTGGAGTCGATAAATTATATGTAGGGTGTTTTTAAGGGTTTTATCATCCTGAACCCTCATTCTACTCCTAACACCCCTAAGTGAAGATCAAATCCCCTCGAGAGAAGCTAGGGTTATTCATCAAATCCTCCCCTCAATTCCCTTTGGGTCTCCAATCAAGTTGAGAATTCCATCAAGCTCAGGTATGTAGGGCTATGACTGAAGGATTTCTTCCACCCTCATGCTCAATTCCATCCCTATTCTATGACTTTAAGTCTCCAATCAATTATCCATGCTATCTCTATGGGTTCAATCCTCTCATGTTTTAATTGACAATTTAGGGATATTAGGGCAGATTTAACCCTCAATTTATTTCCCAATACATGATTTCAAGTTTATGAATATTATGCCCTATTATGCATGATTTATGAATTTTAAGCTTATGATTCCATGATTTCAAGTATGGTAAATTATCAAGTACGCACGAATGTTTATGAATTCAAGCCTTATGAAGTATTATTCAAGTATGTATTGATCTCATGAAAATCAAGTTAATGTATCATGGCCAATTATGGCATTATTTTTCATGGCTAGTTCACGTATGTCAAGTGTGATTATGATTTCATGATTTTAAACTAGCCCATGCAAGATCAAATATATTTTCATGATAATGATTATGAGCCATGTGCATGTTTTTGGGAGTAATGACTAGCACCGAGTAGGCTAGGGGTTCAAGCAAATCCCAAGTCTCAGAACTACATGTCACTGTAGGTATATATTCATGTTCAAACCCTATGGGGATTCACGAGTGATATCACACCTTAATTGTTCCTTGCCTTGGTAAGCTTGGGACGGTTCTATCCACTTGAGAGAGATAGTTGGGGCATCATGTAAGCTCTATCATAATGCAATCGATTAAGACGAAGCCTCCCATTGTTCCTCATGTTTTCAGATACTCATGTTCATGTCATATGATATCATGTTTTATAGTGTATTTGACCCATTGATCAGTTTATGAGTTTTAACTTATGTTTTCAAATATGACACGCTATATATTCAAGTATGACACGCTATATGGTTTCTATTTCTAAACCTAGGGTCATTATGTTCTATCATGGCCTGAACATACGCCCCAATTGAGACTCGGAACCTAGAACCATAAATGGCCCAACTCAACCCATGGCCTGAACATGACAACTAAAGATCATTATAAAACAGCTAGGAATTGAATTCTGAAATAGCGAAAATCTAAATAACAAATGTTTATAAAACATCACAACATAGAATCGAAGCTGAATACACAAGTCTACGTCTGAAAAGCCTCTAACACATTGATGAGTTAATAGGACAACACTCCAACTAGCTCACTAGAAGTCTAAAACTAAAAATAACATATTGTACTAACTGAAGGTCCTCGAAGGATGAGGATTCACCAACAATAGCACTTGGATAAATACTGGAGACTGGCTAATGGCAAGACTGAGTCTGAACGTCTGAATCTGTATCATGAAAAGATACAACATAGAGTATGCAGTCATTACTTGGAATGTAATGAATATGAAAGGTAAGTAAAACATGTTGAGTAAGAAAAAACTGAAATCATGCATATCATAAATCATAACATCATAAGATTCTAAGATAAAGGTTGCATGCTGATATCTGAAAACATGAATAGACATAAACTGGATCTCATTACTGAATCAAATGACCCAAAGTTGAAACTGAGATTTTAGTAAAACTAATAACCTGATCATTGGGTCAAACCTGCTGAAAACAATATATCATAACTGATAAACATGCATAACTGAAATCATGAGGAACAATGGGAGACTCGTCATATAACCAACACTATCATGATAGAGAATACATGATCCAAACTATTACACTCAAGTGTGCAGAGCTAACCAAAGCCTTGCCAGGGCTAAGGGCGCTACCATGATATTGATATCAAGCTGAAGGTCCCTTGGGGGCGGGAAAAACTCATAGGGGAGGTCCTAATGTAGATATATAAACCTACATTGGCGCATAGTTCTGAGACATTGGAACCTTGTAACCCCAAGCCTACTCAATACTAGACACTGCTCCCAAAAACATGCAAAGTGCTCTCCATCATTTTGCAACGAAGCTGAAATTATCGTTTCTCAACGAAGCTGATAATGTAATTACATGCATAGTATGAAATCTAAACAAGGGGAGTCTTGACTCCAAAACATACCATAAGCTGATCCTATTAACCTTGGCTAAATCATGAAACACATACTTAACTTGTGTGGGCTTGCCCAAACCTTAAAATCATGCATACTTGAAATATACTTCATAAGTCAAAATTATAGATTCATACATGGGTAAGTTGTAAATATTTAATCATGCTAGATATCTAATCATACTTGAAATCATGGATCATAAACTTGACATTTCATGAAACTTGCATAATTGGGTATAATTTTTTTAAAACTTGAAATCATGAAATTATAATTAATTTGTACATAAAATCTGTCCATGAATCTTAGAACAACATTTGAAACATGAAGAGAATTGACCCATGAATAAAGTATAATGAATTTCATAAACTTGAGTTAAAACCACAAAAGATCAAACACTTGAATTCATGAACTTGAGGGAAAATTTGGGCATGAGAGTGAAAGGAAACTCTCATTCATGGCCCTACATACTTGGAATAAGCTGAATCTACACCCTTCTTTGAAAGCCCAAGAGATTTGGGGAAGAACTTGAAGAACTCTAAGCTTAATCTCCTATAGGATCCTCTAAACTTGCATGTATGGGAAGGAAATGGGTTCAAATAGGCTAAACCCTCTAAAAGCCCTCCTAATAGAGCTTAAAACAATGTAGTTTAGGGTTTAGGAGCTTAGAAATTACAAAAACACCCTTTCTAATTCCGCATGAAAAATAACTTTGCCAGTCCCAACGAGGGACATCACGAGTCTTTGCTCCAGAAGACGACTCATTGTCCTCTCTTAGCACCTTTGCTAGATACTCAACCTCCAACCTGGCCATTATGACTACGGCCCATTGGACGAGTCATGAAGTGACACCATGACTCGTGGCACCATCAGTGAAGACCCCCTGACCACAACTCTTGGGGTGAGCCACTGGATGAGTCATTATCCACTAAACGAATCGTCGTTCCATCCATAGCCAAGTCCCTGAACAACATTTATTCCCCAATCTTCCCTCTACCTTCACGAGCCACATTACGACTCGTTAAGTCACTTAACAGGTCGTCTTGTGACCTGGTGCGAAATTTTCCTACTTTCTCCGCTTAAACTCTCGGGTCTGATCTTAGAGACTTTTGGGGTATTACAATATCTCCCCCTTGGGAACATTGATCCTAGAATATGGATAAACATATTGAAAAGCTGGGAAAAGGAACTGCAACCCCAAATACTAAATATCTTAAGTTGAAACTGACAGGGTGACTGACTCCAGGATATACATGATTGAACTAAGTTTAGGAATCACACACACATGCACTGACATAAATGAAACTGAGAGACATAAACTCGACATGAGACTGAGTAAAGTACTAAGGAGGAAACTGATACCTCATGTTGGGACTGAGTCAGAAGGGAATAATGCGGCTATCTAGCCATAATATCTGCTTTGGCTTCCCACATAGCTCCCTCAACAAGTTGATTCCTCCACAGAACCTTTACTGAAGCTACTTATTTGTTTCACAACTTCCAACCCAAACAATCAAGGATCTCAAATGGCACCTCCTCATAGCTAAGGTTCGCTCTCCACCGGAACAACCATAGTTGGATCACTAATGCACTTCCTTAACAATGATACATGGAAAATCGGATGTACCGAAGCCAACTCCGCTGGTAGCTCTAACTCATACGACACTTTGCCAACACGTCCAACGATCTGGTAGGGACCAACATATCAAGGACTAAGCTTCCCTTTCTTTCTGAACCTCATCAAACCCTTCATGGGAGATACCTTCAAGAACACCCAATCATCAACTTCAAACTCAAGCTCTCTCCATCTAATATCAGCATATGACTTTTGATGACTTTGAGATGTCTTCAGCCTTTCTATAATGAGCTGAACTTTCTCCATGGCCTCATGAACTGAATCTGTCCCTATCAACATAGCTTCATCAACCTCAAACCAACCAATAGGTGATCTACATCTTTGCCCATAAAGAGCCTCAAACGGAGCCATCTGAATACTGGAGTGGTAACTGTTGTTTTAAGCAAACTCAATATGAGGTAAATGATCAACCCAACTATCTTTGAAGTCAATCACACTTGCTCTCAACATATCCTCAAGAGTTTGAATGGTCCACTTGGCCTGACCATCCATTTGCGGGTGAATAGCTGTGCTAAGCTTGACCTGAGTACCAAGTCCCTTCTGAAATGATCTCCAAAATTGTGAGGTGAACTGAGTATCTCTATATGATATGATGGACAAGGGAACTCCATGAAACTGAACTAACTCCTGAATGTACAATTTAATATAGTCCTCAACTGAATCAGTAGTTTTGACTGGTAGAAAATGGGCTGCTTTAGTCAACCTATCTACAATTATCGAAATAGAGTTATACTATTGATGTGTACGAGGTAACCCTGTGATGAAATCCATATTGATCTCTTCCAACTTCCAAGTGGGAACACTGATGTCTTATAGGAAACCTCCAGGTCTTTAATGCTCAACTTTCACTTATTGACAGATCGGACACTGAGCCACAAACTCTGCTATGTCCTTCTTCATGTCATTCCACTAATAGACATCCTGTAGGTCACGATACATCTTGGTGGCACCTGGGTGTATAGAATATTGGGAACCATGAGCTTTATGCAACATTTGTTCTATCAATTCATCAACATCTGGAATACACAAACGACCCTAATAACGAAGTACACCATCTCCCCCTTGGGAGAAGACCTCTATCTTCTGATTCTAAACCACTTCCTTCAACTTTACCAAAACAGGATCCTCATCTTGTCTAGCCTTGACCTCAATCACCAAAGAAGATTCTGCACCATTCGAACATGACACCACCATCTGTTGAACCAACAAGGAAAACTACTAAACGAGCAAGCCTATGGACATCCTTCACTAACTCCTTCCTTCCATCCCTCAGATGAGAAACACTCTCTATGGATAGCCTTCTAGGAGCATCCTCCACTACATTGACCTTGCAAAGATGATAAAGGACACTCATGTCAGAGTCCTTGAGAAGCTCTAACCACCTCCTCCTTTGTCGCAAATTTAGGTCCTTCTGAGTAAACACATATAGAAGGCTCTTATGGTCTGTGAACACATCTACACGAACCCCATACAAGTAGCACCTCTAAATATTCAATGCGAACACCACTGCTGAAAATTCTAGGTCATGCATCGGATAATTCTTCTCGTGAGTCTTATGCTATCTAGAGGCATACGCAATGACTTTAACATATAGCATCAAAACACAACCAAGGCCAACCCTAGAGGCATCACAATACACAACAAATCCATTTGTACCCTCAGGTACGGTCAATACAGGGGTTATAGTGAGTCGAGTCTTTAACTCTTGAAAACTCTTCTCACAGTATAACTTTCATCTGAGTAAACTTAGTCAATGGTGCTACAATGGATGAAAATCCTTCAAAAAACCTCTTGTAGCAGCCAGCTAAACCCAAGAAACTCCTGATATCCAAAGTATTAACTGGTCTAGGATAATTCTTTACAAATTCTATCTTTTGAGAGTCCACCTGCACAACCACGCTTGACACCACGTGGCCCAAAAATGCTACTGAGTTTAGCCAAAACTCACACGTGCTGAATTTAGCAAACAGCTGGCGATCCTTGAGAGTTTGTAGCACAATCCCCAAATGAGCGGCATGCTCCTCTTCGCTCTGAGAGTATATGAGAATGTCGTCTATCAAGACAATCACAAACATATCCAAGTATGGCTTGAACACCCTGTTTATCAAATCCATAAAAGCTTTAGGAGCATTCGTTAGTCCAAGGACATAACCACAAACTCATAGTGACCATACCAGGTCTTGAAGGTTGTCTTTGGGATGTCACTCTCCCTAACTCTGAGCTGGTGATAATCGAACCTGAGGTCTATCTTTAAAAAACACTTGGCACCCTGAAGCTAGTCAAATAAGTCATCAATCCTAGGGAGGGGATACTTGTTCTTGATTGTAACCTTGTTCAACTTCCTGTAGTCAATGCACAAACGAAGAGATCCATCCTTCTTTCAAACAAAGAGAACTGGTGTACCCTATAGGGACTTGCTAGGTCTGATGAAAACCTTATCTAAGAGATGCTTCAACTGCTCTTTCAACTCCTTTATCTCAACTGGAGCCATTTTGCATGGAGTAATAGATATAGGTTGCATATCAAGAAGAAGTTCAATATAAAGTCGATCTCTCGCTTGAGAGGGACTCCTGGTAAATCATCTGGGAGAACCTCCAAGTACTCACATACTATAGGAACAAATTAAAGAGTCGGGGTCTCAGATGTAACATCCTTAACCCAAACTATACGGTAAACACAACCCTTGGAAATCATCTTCTTGGCCTTAAGGTAGGAAACAAACTGACCTATAGGCACAACTGGACTATCGTTCCATTCTAGGACTGACTCACTCGGAAACTGGAACTCCACCGTACGGGTTGTACAATTCATTAAGGCATAACATGCATACAACCAATCCATACCAAAGATAACATTAAAATTAGTCATGTCTAACTCTACTAGATCGACTGAGATGACTTTCTGAAGGACTGTGCAATCCTGTTCAATAGAGTGTATAGTTTGTCATAAATCTTCTCAAGTGCTTGCGCACCTGATGCAGAGTCTAGCAAAATTTTAGTGTGAGCGTCTACACTCTCCACAAAGGTATTGGCTAACACTTTATTAGACTGCTGATGATGAGGGAAATCTCTCAATAATGACTTGAACCTCTCCCAAGCCAAGTATAAATTCTCCTCAGGACATTGCTTAAAACTTAGAATCTCATTTCTCAACTTCGCAGTCTTACCAGAGGGGAAGAATACGATGAAGAACTTCCTTGCTAGGTCGTCCCCAGTTATGATGGAGTTTGGTGGCTCTGCCTTCAACCACCTTTTCGTCTCTCCCAACAGTGAAAATGGGAAGTGGGTGAGCCTCACGTAATCAGTTGACACTCCAGTGGGGATGAAAGTATCACCGACTTCAATAAAGTTTTGCAGTATTGTGGGTCCTCATGAGTCATGCCTGTGAACTGCCCACTCGAGAGCGAAAACTGCACCATAATCTGCTTGAGCTAGAAAGTACCTCCAGGCTCTGGTCTGCAGATACTACAGGTCGCATTTGTCGCATGTGGGATTGCCACTTCATGAACTGCCTTGCTGCCATTCTTTCTGGTAACTCTTCTTCCTTCTCAACTGGTGGAATTTCTTCTGGTTGGGGCCTCTAGAACTAGTGGGATGGGATTTTGAAGGACTTCCCTCCTCAGAAGATGTAACTTTCGCTCAGGCTCCAAGTAAGGTTCCACCAAGTCTTTATTCCTTGCCAGCTTGTTGCAAGGAAAAACCTGTTACCTGCAAATTAACAGACTAAGACCAAGATGTTTAACACTTGAGAGAAATAAAAATAACACAAAAACTAAAAATTCACCAAAAGTTGCCAATCCCTGGCAATGATTCCAAAAACTTGTTCACGCTTTGGAGCACGCAAGTGCACGCGATCGTACAAGTAATACAATGACTCTTTAAGAGCCAGATGTCAAACCCACAGGGACTGGACTGTTTCAGTGCATTTATAAATTCAAGTGTTATTTCAAATTCTAAAAGTGTTGGTTTTCAAGATTTGTAGTTTGTTACTAATCTATGTGGTAATCACACAATAATTCAGAAAACAATGATAAGAAACATCTAGAGTTAAGGCCTAACAATCATATAATACTACCTTCACATTAGTTCAAGTATTAAATTCCATTTGTTATCTCACAAAGTTAATTTCCATGTTCATGGTCTTTTGAGTCTCTAAACTCAGATGAACTAGCCTCATAACTACATCGTTGAGCGAGGATGTGACAACCTAGTTTATAATCAATTATCTATGTAGAGCGGTTCATGGGGTTATTGCCCTTGGTTATGGACTTTTGAACCTCTAACCATTTAACCTAACTTGGTTTCACAACTACGTATGTGAGTGGTTATGTGACAATTTCAAGTTGGTGTCTAGCTATCTTCCCATTTTGTAACTAAGCAAGGCGAATTAGCTATATTGCTATCTTAACCGCGAATCATGTCTTAAATACAAGAACTCACTTCTTGCATTCCTAGTTATAACCTAGGTTTGCTCTTTCTAGTTTTTCCTAAGCTTAACAAGTACATTCTAATGCTGATCAAGCATTAAAATGATAGAAAACAAGAAAACGAGACTAACAACAATAAAACTTGAACCAACAATGAATTTACGCAATTACATTCATGTCATGTGTCTAGAACCCTAAAAGAAGGATTTTAGCCACTCATGTTCATACAAGCAATCCAAAACATGGTTGAATTGAAGTACATGCAAGAGATGGTAAAGAGGAATTAAACAAAAACAAACTGTAGGTAAGTTTCCTCCATTCTCCCTTCGCTCCTATGAGCTTTCTCAAAAATAATATGTGATAATCAAATAAAACTGCTAAGTATTTAATTTATACTAAGTAGGAAATTTCAAAATTTGGTTGTGTGAAAACCAACATTGTGTCACGTTATCTATCACGCCACAGAACCTCTATGACGCAGAGCTGTCGCACTGATTTCAGGAAATTTGGGAATTGGGCATGACATTAGTACACTGGTCGAGTGTGGTACAGACACAGGCGCGCTGATCCCTTAGCATGACACGGCCTGGACGCAGCGTCGCCTGCCTTGGCATGTCATTGCATAAATAGGTTGCCTGCATGACACGGTGCCTAGCGTGGAGATGGGCCTGCGTGACACGACACCAACACACAGGGCTACTGCCTGGCAGTCCTTCGTTTGCACACGCATGGCGTGGCACGGCACTGGGTGCACCTGTGGCATAGTGTGGCACGCTGACTTCCCTTGGAAGCCTCCTTTCAAGAAAACTTCATGCATCTCTTCAAGCTTCATTCCTTCTTGGTTAATGAATTTCGTAATTAGCTTCCTCCTTAGCATTTTTCACCTATAAAACAAGCTAATCATATAGGTTAGTTCCGACACACATATATACACAATTACATGAGAATATAATTAATTTAGTCAACAAACATGACTAAAATTTAGATATAAAATAACACTTGGGCATGTAAATATGCCCAAGATCACTACATCTCATGCACAAGGAGGACCCCACATATCTAATTAACACAAGACAACTCGAGTTAAGGCTACCATGATTGATTTAGACGACAAGTTTAAAATAGATCATGCTATATATATTACCAAGTAAAATCACATACAACCAATTAAGACCTCCTAGCCTCACGAATCGACTTTAAATTTAGAAAACTCATGCAATTTAACCAATCAAGAAGTACCGCATTAATTTCATCTTTCCTCAAACATGTTCCCTCACAACAACAAAGATACCCATTTTTGCTCTCAAATTTACATGTTAAAACATGCACGGGTATATGAATAAGAATTAAACTCACTCTCACAAAGAATTCACATGCATCATGCAATGACCCATATGCTTGCCCTTAGTGTATTACTCCGCTAATCCAGAAACATCCAAAAGCAAGATCAAGTAGGACTTCGTGGGTTGTAATGTAAGCTAAGGGATGGGTAGGTACTATTCTGGCTAGTAATAGTGACTATCTTCCCTAAGCGCTTTTAATACATCACTTTTTGCTCTCATTAAGCACAATCTCTGCTTTTATTGTACTTTACCTTTTGTTATTTTCACCGCTCATTTTCCTTTTTGTTTTCCAATTTCATTAATCACACTTATCATATTAGTAAGGAGGAATCACATATCAGACTTGTTTTTATTCTTGTGATCTTTTACTCCCTACCAACACTTATGCATTTTAAACAAGTGCACTTTTAATCTTCTTGTCACTTCCACAACCACTATTTCCCTTCTTTTTCAAGATTCTCACTCCTTTTAAATATTTTCCATTTTCACTTAAGCGCTTAGGAGTTTTGGATCAAATTCAAGTTTATCGAAAGAAAAGGATTCAGCTTTTGATGTGGCTAATCAAAGAATAGGCTAAAGGCCCAATGGGGCTAACTAGGATCATGTGTTAAGGGTAGGTAAAGCAAATTATAAAAATTAGGCTCATTCAAAGAAATGCCTAAATCATCTCCTATAATCTACATCCCTTATTTCACTTTGCAAACACACTAGACAAGTTCTAGACACTGCACGATAGCATGGAATATATTAAACCTTACACTCATTGCACATGCTCAATTTAATACAGAACCATACAGACTCTCAATACAGCTAATCATATGAGTTCAAAATTACTCAATAAGCATATAGAGTCACCTTCCTGAGCCTACGTGTCTCAAACAAAGTCATACAATTGCTCAACATGCTTCACAATTAAAACTATACTTGCCTCTAACAATCATGTACATCACTTACAAGTGCATAAAGAAATCAATCAGTTAAGGGTTTGAAACACAACTTACTGACTACTTTTCCCTCAAGATAGTCGTCATCCGTCCATTGTCAAGAAAACTCCTTAACTAAGAGTAATACACATGTACAGATAAAGAAAACATTTTATTCTCGGTCCAAAGTGCCCCTATTTGAAAAACAACTGAAAAGAAAAACCAAAGGATGGGTGAATTGTGCTCAACTCAAACTTCAACATCAAACACATTTTTAGACCAAGCACAATATTCACCCTAAATCATCCTAAAAATTTTTGAAATTACCCCTCATCCCATACTTAGAAGATGTTATGTCCCCAAAGCATGAATTAAATTTAAAACAAAGGGGAGAGATTCTTCCTGAGGCCTCTAGGTATAGCTAGCAGCATATTTTGTCCTTTCAATCACATGGGTCACCGACCCCACTCTCGCCATTTTCCATGCTCTTAGCTTCTGATTCTCAGGTTACTCAGACTTCCCCTCAATATGTTCTCCACTAAACAAAAACAAGAACAAAGTAAAATTAAAAAAGTTGGAAACAAACAAGAAAGAAATTGTACCTGTGGTACCCTTGGGTTGCCTCCCAAGTAGAGCCTGATTTTATGTCACAGAATGAGGTGAACCATCTTCTTTTCTTTTTGCATTTAAAGGGAAATGCCTCCCCACTATCCCTCTTCACCTCCATCACTTCCTTCACCATTACATTCTTCATAGTATTACCCGTGGCAAACTTAGGCTTAATTTCTAAGAGGTCCTGCAGAAGTGGACCCATGGAATCCACCACCCTACTCTTGGCATCTGTCACAACACTGATCTTGCAAGGATCTCTCTAGTGTGCTGGGGGAGAATTTCCTAGTACACTTGGAATATTTCCTCCTAATCATTCACCCTCATTTTGAGGGTGCAGGCTCTGACATCAATAATAGCTCCACCAGCAGCCGGGAATAGCCATCCCAAGATAAGGGTTACTTTGTCATCAATCTTAAAATCTAAAATTATGAAATCAGTAGATATGATAAATTTACCTACTTTGATGAGAAGGTCCTCAATAATCCCCTCCGGGGCCAAATCATCTTGTCCTCCAACTGCAGCATCACTCTTGTAGGCCTTGTTTTTCTTGAACCAAGTGTATTGGACAGAGATAGGGGCATCAAATTCACAGCCTCCCCTAAATCACACAAGGACCTTATTATACCTGTTTCACCTATTTTTACGGTGAGGGTGAAACTCCCTGGGTCTTTGAGCTTTTTGGGCATTTTTCTCGTCACCCTTAAACTACACTCCTAAATAAGTGTTATAGTCTAGGCATCCACCAGCCTCACTTTGTTTTCCACCACTTCCTTCAAGTACTTAGCGTACTTAGGCATTCCCTGCAAAACATCAATTTGAGGCAGATTTATGTGAAGTTCTTTGAAAATATCAAAGAACTTCTTAAAGAATGCATCCTCCTTGCTCTTCTTGAGCCTTTGCGGGAATGGTGGTGGTGGTCTTTGTAATGGCTACACTGTTGATTGTGCATTGTGTGTTGCAGCTCTCTCATTATCTCCTTTCTCAACTGATGGACCTGGTCTAACTAACTCTAGCTGCACCTTATTTTTCTTCTCTTTTTCTGGTGTATCCGCTAGCTGCTCGCCACTTCTCAGGCTTATGGTCATGACCTGGGTTGGGCTTGTATCTTTATTACGGGGTAAACCCCCTTGAGGTCTATTATACAGTGTAGCTGTCAACTGACCCATTTGCTTTTCCAAGTTTCTGGTGGCCAATTGTTGGTTCTTTAACTCTGAGGCTATCTTGGTCTGATCAGCTGCCATCTGAGTCTGGGTGGCCATTATTTTCTGTAATATCTCCTTAATGTTTCTCAATTGGCCACTATTATGTCGACCTCGCTGCTGTACTGCTGTTGCGGTTGCTGATAAGCCTGACTCTGCCCTTCATTTCCACCCCAAGAAAAGTTAGGGTGATTCTGCCAGTCCCTATTATAGGTGTTCCCAAAATTCTAATTATCTCTCTACAAATTCCCTACAAAATTAACTAATTTCGGATTTTCCCTGCAAGAGCCTGCACCATGTCTGCTATTTCCACAAATTTCACACCAACTAGGAGCTGGTTGTACTACATTGACCTATGTTTGCGGCTGTGCTAAGTTCATCATGCTGAATTGGGTCATCATCAAGTGTTGAAATGAAGTTAGTTAGGCTGCCAATGCATTTACACTGTCAACCTCAATCAAGTCGGTTGCTCTCTTACCTTCTCCCCTTGATGATTCACTGTGCCACTCTGGATTTCCTTGTGCAATCCTATTCAACAGAGCAAAATTTTAGTGTGATGGTCTAAACTCTCCACAAAGTGTTGGGCTAACACTTCATTAGACTGCTAATGATGAGGGAAGTCTTTCAACAATGACTTGAACCTCTCCCAAGCCAAGTATAAATTCTCCTCTAGCCGTTGCTTAAAACATAGAATCTCGCTTCTCAACTTCACATTCTTGCCAGAGGGGAAGAATCTAATGACGAACTTTCTTGTTGGGTCATCCCAAGTTGTGATGGAGTTTGGGGGCTCTGCCTTTAACCACCTTTTCGCCTCGTCCAACAGTGAAAGTGGGAAGAGGGTGAGCCTCATGTAATCAGTTGACACTCCAGTGGGGATGAAAGTGTCACTGATTTCAAGAAAGTTCTACAGATGCTATTGTGGGTACGAGTCATGCCTGTGAACTGCCCACTCGAGTGCAACAGCTACACCATATTCTGCTTGATCTCAAAAGTACCTCCAGGCTCCGGTCTGCAGATACTAGAGGTCACATTTGTCGCGAATAGGATTGCCACTTTACAAACTGACCTAGTTGCCATTCTTTCTGGTAACTCTTCTTCTTGCTTAGCTGGTGCAATTTCTTCTAATGGGGCCTCTGGAACTAGCAGGATGGGATTATGAAGAACTTCCCTCCTCAAGAGATGTAACTGTCGCTCAAGCTCCAAGGTTCCACCATGTCTTTCTACAAGGACAAACCTGTTACCTGCAAATTAACATACTAAGACAAAGATTTTTAACACTTAAGAGAAACAAAAATAACACAAGAACCAAAAATTCACCAAAAGTTGTTAGTCCCCGGCAATGGCACCAAAAACCTATTTGCGCTCCAGCGTGCGCAAGTGCATGCAGTCGTACAAGTATTGCAGTGGCTCTTTAAGAGCCATATGTCGAACCCATAGAGACTGGACTGTTTTAGTAAATTTACAAATTCAAGTGTTATTTCAAATTCCAAAAGTGTTGGTTTTTCAAAATTTGTAGTTTATACTAATCTAAGTGGTAATCACACAATAATTCAGAAAACAATGATAAGAAGCATCTAGAGTTAAGGTCTTACAATCATGTAATTCTACATTCACATTAGTTCAAGTATGAAATTTCATTTGTTGTCTCACAAAGTTAAATGCCATGTTCATGGTTTTTCAAGTCTCTAAACACAAACGAATTAGCCTCACAACTACACCGTTGAGATGGGATATGACAACCTAGTTCATAAGTAATTATCTATATCGAGTGGATCAAGGGGTTAATGCCCTTGGTTATCGACTTTTGAACCTCTAACCATTTAACCTAACTTGGTTTCACAACTACGTTTGCGAGTGGTGATGTGACAATTCCAAGTTGGTGTCTAGCTATCTTCTCGTTTTATAATCAGGCGAGGCAAATTAGGTATATTGTTATCCTAACCACAAATCAAGTCTTAAAGAAAAGAACTCACTTCTTGCATTCCTAGTTATAACCTAGATTTTGCTCTTTCGAGTTTTTCCTAAGCTTAACAAGTACATTCTAATAATAATCAAGTATTAAAATGATGGAAAACAAGAATACAATACTAACAACAACAAATACTTGAACCAATAATGAATTTACACAATTACATTCATGTCATGTGGCCTCAACCTTAGAAGAAGGATTCTAGCCACCATGTTCATACAAGCATCTAAAACATGGTTGAATTCTAGTACTTACAAGAGATGGTAAAGAGGAATTAAAGAAAAACAAACCCTAGGTGAGTTTCCTCCATTCTCCATTCGCTCCTCTGTGCTTTCCCAAAAATAATACGTGATAATCAAATAAAACTGCTTAAGTGTTTAATTTATACTAAGTAGGAAATTTCAAATTTTGGCCATGTGAAAACCAACTCCATGTCACATTGTTCGTGGCGCCATCGAGCATCCGTGACACCGAGCTGTTGCGCAGGTGTTTTGGAAATTCAGGTGTTAGGCATGGAATTGGCGCACTGGCCGGACATGGCACGGACACAGGCGCGTTGATCCCTTTTGGATACAGCATCGCCTGCCTAGGCATGTCATCGCACACACAGGTTTCCAGCGTGACACTATGCCTGGAGTGGAGATGGCCTGCATGACACGATACCAGCGCGCAGGGCTATTGCCTGGCAGTCCCTCGCGCGCACAGGCATGGTGTGGTACGGTGCTGGGCACACCTGTGGCATAGTGTGGCACGCTACCTTGCCTTGGCAGCCTCCTTTTTCAAGCAAACTTAATGCATCTCTTGAAGCTTCATCCAAACTTCCTTCTTGGTTAATGAACTTAATAATTAGCTTCCTCCTTAGCATTTTTTTGCCTATCAAACAAGCTAATTATGTAGGTTAGTTCTGGCACAAAAATATACACAATTAAATGAGAATATAATTAATTTAATCCATAAACACAACTCGAATTTAGATTTAAAATAGCACTTGGGCATGTATATGCCCAAGATCACTTGTTAAGTCCGCATATTTCCTACTCATTAAGACAACAAACTCAATGGAAGACTTTGCTGAGTTATACATTTGGGAGATTGTCTGACTACATGGAAATCCAATATCCATTATGTAAGATAGAGGTGCCTAGTTCACAGTTGATAACACTCAATACATCTCTCCCGATTGAGGGAGGTGGCAGTGGTCATTGTCAAAAACAAAATACCCGATGGGTGTCGAGGTCAAATCTACAAGGAATTGAGATAGATCAACCAGGAGTTGTAAAATAGATCAATTTAGCAAGTGTCATTTTTTAATGTGTATAAAGTAAATAGTGGGGGAAAAAGGAAAAACAATATTGAATTCAAATTTATAAAACTAGATTGAACAAGTACGTTGTTGTAATAAATAAAAATGAATAAGGGATGTTCTATTGACGGGGCTAGCTAGTCCTTAAAAAAGTGTATCCCTAGCTATTCCTTCAGGACGAAAATGCCCCAGGTACTGATTCGAACCTTAATCTATGGTTTCATGACTTCAGGTTCTATTCTTACAAGTCACACTATATGACACTTATTATTCATGTTATGTTTACTCTTCATGATAAAATGAAATCTTTCCATGCTCTGTGAATCCATGTCTTAAGTATGTCATATTTATGTTATATTCGTATGTTCCTATGACTCGTTCCTATCATGGCTTACTCTTTATGATCCTATGTTCCCATATGAATTTTTCACGATCCGAACATAGGCCCGGATAGAGACACGGGACAAAGAACCCCGAGAGAGCTCCAAGTTGACCCATGGCATGAGCATAATGGTTAAAGAACATAACTAAAATAGGAATCATCCAAACCATAAGTTAAACGGAAATCGAAATAGAAACTTTGAAGATTTGAGAATTTAACATCTAGCACAAAAACTGAACATAGCCACATAATGTCTGAAAAAGCCTCTAGTATCTGACGAGCTGATTGGACAACACCTCCAACTAACTCTCTAAGTACAAAAACTGAAAGGTAAACATAACAACAAGGCTAACTTCATGTCCTCAATAGATGAGGACTCACCAAAGAGAGTAGGTTGACTGGACTGCAGCAACTGCGACTAAGGGCGAGGCTGAACCTGATCTCTCGAACCTGTATTATGACGCGATAAAGCATAGAGTATGTATTCTGTACTTGGAATGTACCAAGCATGTGAGTTAAGTAAAATGGACAATTTAAAATATGTAAGAGTTCATAAGAGTAGGACAGTTCAAGACATGCAATGATAATCATAACATAAGTAGGAGGGCTCAAGGTTTTCAATACCGTTCACAAGCTAGTCCTAATCGTAATCATAAAAGAAACCTTGCAAAAGAATAATTTGAGCCAAAATATCATAATCATGATCATACATAAAACATAAGGAACAATGGAAGATTCTTATAATCGACATACTCACATGAGCACACATGGAGTCCGACCTGTAAACTCCTAGTCGGTAGGGTGTTCGTACCTTGCAAAGAGTAGAACCATGAAAAAGAGGTGTGATATCACTCATGAAAGGCCCATACGGGCATAAGGGGTCAATCTCAAAGGAGGTGCCATCATGGCTACGTTGGCATGTAGTTTTTAGACTTGGGGTATGCTTGGACCCCAAATCTACTTAGTGTTAAATACTACTCCCAAAACATATATAGTGCTCATAGTACAGTAGGAAAAACATACATGAGATTTATGGGCTAGTTTAAATTATAATAATCATAAATGATGTTTTGTGGATTTACAGCACTTTCGATGCTCAAAACTAGGAAAATAGCATAGGCTTAGGTGTATTTATATGGATATAAGGCACTTTTCCTTTGGTTACAGGATAAATTGGTGTTGGAGCTAAAAAATGCAAAAGATAGCCTGAAGTGTGCAAAATAGGCTCAAATTGCAATCCCACGAGCCGTAGGAAGGTCCTACGAGTCGTACTAGCGGTCGTGAAAAGTTGCAGAAGGCTAAGGTGGAAGAGGTGTAGTATACAAGTCTCAGTATGAGTTGTACCAATATTGTACGAGTCGTGGTGATGAAGTCGCGAAAAGATTCAGAAGATTTACATAAGAGGCTGACTCCTGCTATGGAAAGGAAGTACGAACCGTGGAATAAAGGTACGAGTCGTACCATGGCGGTTGAGATGAACTTCAGAAATATTTCAAAGTCTCAGAGTCAAGCCACAGAAGCTCAGTATGGATCGTAAGATGGAGGTACGAGTCGTACTAGGATCCAACACTTATCCAAAATCCAGCCAGTCATGCAATGTATGAAAGGATGCTATGGACCATAGGATCTCGCTACGGATCATAGGTTGACTCGTGATATAGCCAGAACTAGATATGGAATTCACCTGTTAGCCTAGGAAAAGGGTTCTTGTGTCTGTATAAATACATTTTATGTTTTATTTTTCAGAGATTTTTTTATGAGAGATATTATTGGAGACAACATTAGACAATTGAGAGAAAGAGAGAATTGAGTTGATTTGATTTGTGATCAACCTTTTCTTAAATTCTTCTTGTTCTTGCTATTTGTTCTTCAAGATTTTGCTGATTAAAGTGCTTTTCTCATTCATACTCGTAAGTATTGATTTATGTTTTTAATCATGAATACAATTCGCAACCTTACAACTATGAGAGGCTAATACCTCCATAGCTAGGGTTGTGGGAACCATGGTGGATTAACAAGCTAGGGTTGCAAAAAGTGATTCTAAAATCAATACAAACACTTATATTGTATTCTCTTCATGCTTAAACATTTCTTAACGTTGCGCATCATTAGGACATGCCCAAATTCTTTACTTTCTTAGGTCTAAGAGGTAGAGATTAGGAAAAGAGAATTACAATGGAACCTTGATCTTGATGATCATTGTATTAACTTGAGCCGTGGTCGCAGGATAGTTAAATCTGGAACTTAGTGATAACGGATAGTTTGAAACTGCTCATGAGACTTGGTCGAGTAATTGAGTATAGTCATTCAATAGGGATTGGTCAGTCGTTTGAATGAACCTAAGGTATCAGTTCTATAAGTATTGGTGATGATCATGAGTGTATACCCAAAGCAGTTATGAACCCATGGGGAACACAAACCCATGTTGTCCTTTAATATTGATTCAAAACTAGATCTTTGATAATTGTTATTATTATTGATTTTCTTTATAACCCCCCAATTTTGAAGTAACTACCTCACAAGTTCACTTACTGGCTATAATCTAGATCTTCCATATTCCCTGTGGGATCGACCCCAACCTCTCGTTGGGTTCTTTATTGACAACGTCCGCTTCATACTTCCAAAGGAGGTGTGGTTTGAGTGTTATCAAAAAGTGGCGCCGTTGCCGGGGAATACGGCTAGGTTATTTGCTTGTATTTGACTTTTTGTTAGTTATTTCCTTAATTATGTTTATTTTTGTGTTTTTGATACCCACAGGTTGTTCTCCGGTAAATTCCAAGCACTCGGAGTAGAGGAGATCCCTTTGTTCCACTAAATCCAGAAATCGAAAGAGCACTGCACAAAATGGAGAACCACGAGCAACCACTGAATAGTAAGCCAGGATGCCATACGACTCAGACTCTTCCCTTTTTCTCTATCAATGGAAGACACTTTATGGTTATTGGAGTTGCCCAACGACTCCATAACCAACTGGAGGGAGCTTAAACAGGCCTTGTTGGAGAGATTCTTTCCGCCATCCAGGATGTTGCAGCTAAAGGATGAGATCTATAATTTTCGACAAATCAAGACTGAGGCACTTCATGAAACTTGGTTGAGATTCAAAAAGAAGTTGATAAAGTTCCCTGACCACAAGATCCTATATGAAAGTTTGTTGGAAATTTTTTACAGGTCCCTGAATAATAGCACCAAAGCTGTAGCAGACACGGTGGCTGCAAGAGCATTGATGAGTCACACCTGGGAGCAAGCTGCCACTATTCTTGATAGGGTGACTAAGACAAACAGGGCCTGGCATACGAGGGAGGCTAATGAAGTGGTAGGCACATATGTTGTTGGTTTAACTAAAGACCAACGAAGAAAAGAAGAAGAACACGACCAGGAGTTGGCTCATATGCACACATCATTGGACTTGCTGACAAAGAATATTATGGGAGCTGGAGCCAAAAAGGTAAATGCAGTGGGAACTCAAGGAAGGGATCAAGGAGCTAATCACTCTGATTTTGAGAAAGAGGCAAACTTCCTGGATAGCCAAGTGGCGGGTTTTCAAACCAACGCCCAAGTGTCTGGACAAAACAATTGGCACCAAGGTTCTGAAAATCAAGGTCGGAACCATTATAGAGAAAACTATAATACAAACGGGTTCAGAGATAGGAGCCAAGGTTGTGTGTGCGAAGGAGATTGGAGACGAAACGATGGATATCGTAATGACCGGGCTGGAGTCTATGTGCCTCCCAACGCACGAGAAAGGGAGGCTGGGCAAATCAAAGTTGGAGAGCATGATGGCTAAGATATTGAAAAAGGTGAGGTCCATTGATGATTGGCTAAAGGACATCTAAAGTGACTTGTCAAGTATGGGTCAGAAAGTGGAATCTCATGCTACCACCATCAAGTAGATCGAACATCAACTTGGGCAACTGTCAGCATCAATGAGCCCTAGACAAAAAGGTACATTGCCTAGCAACACTGTCCAAAATCCAAAGAATGATGCATAATGCATGGCAGTGATGACTAGGAGTGGTAAAACCATAGTTGACCCCCCATTTCCAATGGAAGTTGAGCGAATGAAAGAGAGCATAATTGAGGAAGATGATACGAGTACTGAGATAGAGAATGGTGAGTTGCAAAGGGCCCCGAAAAGTGAGAAGGAACCTGACATTGATCAAGGGGCAACCCAAGTGCATAAAGCTATCCCATGACCACCGCCACCATTCCCTCAAAGGATGAAGAAAAAGGCGGAGAATGGTAAGTTCTAGAAATTCCTTTTAATGCATAAGCAACTATCTGTGAACATACCATTTGTTGAAGCATTAGAGCAGATGCCAGGATATGCAAAGTTTATGAAGGATCTGGTGACCAAGAAGAGATCTATGAGCTATGAGCCTATTGTCAATGTACATCACTGTAGTTCCATAGCTACAAGAGTCCTAGCTCAAAAAAAGGAAGACCCAGGTGCCTTCACTATACCATGTACGATTGGCAATATCGAGTTCGCAAGGGCACTCTGTGATCTGGGAGCTAGCATTAATTTGATGCCCTTGGCAGTATTCAACAAATTGGGATTGGGAGCCCCCACACCGACCAACATGTGGCTACTCATGGCCGACAGAATGGTTAAAAAGCCAATGGGCATCCTAGTTGATGTGCTTGTCAAGGTAGACAAATTATATTCCCAGCAGACTTTGTGATTTTGGATTGTGAGGTCATCATTTTGGGGCGACCATTCCTTGCAACCGAGAGCAGATAGGTGATTCATTTGGGCTTCTAAATGCTTGATGGAAGCCGAGTGTGAACTCACTGTTTGAGCGAAGTTAGACACCTCACCTCTCAATTCCTTCACCCCACTCTAGGTCGACTCCACCTTCTTCGAAACTCTCAATAGCATTTCTTTAATTTTCAAATTGCCCACATCACTCACACCCGACTAGTTTTGAGGATTCCCAACTTTAGGAAGTGGAATATATGGGTTCGAACTCCTATGATATCAATCACTCTGTTGGTTTGACTCTCTATTACCCCTACCTTTCATTCCTTTCAGGACATCCTTGTGGCTCACGATTTCTCCAACTTGGTTGTCATCCCTTGGGCGCCATGGGCCTTGGTTTTCTCCTTGGAAGCTAGGTTGAGGACCTCCCATTTGGTTTCCCATATAATGGCATTCTTCGTCATATCTCGGCGGTGATGACTCTCCTTCATAATGTAAGGGACCTTGCATTCCCACGAAATTTACTACCTTTGGCCCTGCTCCCATCACGTGTTTGGTCATCAATTCTAATTGTGTCATCATCTTGGTGAGATTTTCATCCCGCTCTTCATCCCGTTTCCACAACTCCACCACCAATGCACTCTAACTAATCTCATGAGTGGACGCACTTATTTCTCTTGTGTGCCAGGCCCTGTTGGTCTTTCTCATTTGGTCTAGGAGAGCTTTGGCCAACCTGTATGTTTGGTCCATTATAGAACCACCAGCTAGGTACTTGGCCACGTACTTGTTGATTGAATAAAGGGCCCTATAGAAGCTTTAGAGAAGCACTCCATCCAGCAATCCATGATTTGGGAAAAGAGCAATCTTCTTTTTAAACCTTAACCGTGCCTCATGTAAAGGCTCTCCCAGTTCTTGCCTGAAATTTGTAATATCATCCCTCAACTGAAACATCTTTGATGGAGGGAAAAAACGGTCCAGAAAGGCCTCGGTTAGCTCCTACCATGAAGTAATACATCCCAAAGGGAGTTCCTCTAGCCAAATTTTGCCTCCCCCGTCAATGAAAAAGGAAAGAGTCTCAACTTGATTGACTCTTGACTGATATTTGTTATATTGAAGGGATGGCATATTTCCAAGAAATTCCTCATATGGCGATTCGCATCCTCACTTGGTTTTCCGCCAAAGAGCCCCTTCATTTGCAACAAGTGAAGCATGGTATGGTGATATGAAACATTGCATTCCCTACCGTTGGTGGTAGGTGAATAGCTCCTGCAACTTTTGGCATCATCGGATTATCTTCATCGAGTTCCATGTTACCCTCCACTGAGCTATCCCCTGCTTGGGAGTGATGACTCATGTGGATATGAGCTCCTAGCAACACAACAAACTCATGTTAAGTAACTATAATGCAAAACTATTTAAACTTAACAATCAACACAAGATCATCAAGCGCTAGTCCCCGAAAACGGCGCCATTTTTGATAACGTCCAAAATATATCCTTAATGCAAAGAATATACACGGTCGAAGTATCAAAACAAGTAACCCTACGAGTGCTGGGGTCGAATCCCACGAGGACTAGGGAATGATAATTTCAAGTATCGATTGAGAAGTTGATGTTAGCTTGCACCATGTAGATTGAATATAAAAATAAATAAAATTGGGGGAGTTGAAATTTTTAGAGAATTGTATTGGTTGATTTAGTAAAATAAAATAGCAAGATCAGTTAAGTTGTCAACGAGGGTGTGAAAGACTATAGGTGCGGTGTAGATGAAATAATAACTAATCCGGATATGCCAGGTCATCTTATAAGTTCAACAAGTATAAATAATCTCGAAAAGTGGGTAATCTCAGCTTCTCAGCCTATTGACTACCTCTTTCTAGAGTTTTATCAAACTCTAGCCACAACTTAGCTCAACCCAATTTTATTTGGATTAGCAACTGTACTATTCCTAGCTATTAGTTGCCAATAAGGAATGAGAAAGCAATTTCAGCTATTTCTAGCCTAATTTCACAATCTCTTATCCATGCCCACTACTATATTCTCTTTTAATACTTAATTATTCTCTCTCAAGCAATATTCAAGCAAGAATAAATAGACCCATATTATAATCAATGGATCTTCATTAATAGATTGAAGAGAATCTATTAGCTTTACAATTAATTGAAAAACATGAAGATGACTCTAGCAATACCCAATCCTATTAAGTATTCATCATCACACACCTCTAGTTAACAATTTTAGCTACTCATAGTTAAGAAATTCAAAAACACATTCATCAATAGCATCATTGAATTTAATAGCAAGAGTAGATAAATCAACTTCACAAAATATTCTTCAATAATAGCTGAAACTTACTAGTACAAAGAGGAAATAGAACAGAGTACTTTCTACAATTTTCAATCAGAATCTCCTTCTCTCAGCGAAGAGAATGTTCTTCAGCTAAAAGGGGAAATAATAATGTGATGTAAGCTTTGTTCTCTCTCAATATCTCTATTTTTATCTCTCCTTCTGCATCCCTGAGTACAAAGTACTTTATTTCTATTTATCCCCTGAAAATTAGGGCACTTTTCATCTATTTTCCAGTGTTGGATGATTATACCCTTATGAGCACCATTCTGGAACTGGCGGTTCAACGATTGCAGTCTGTGAACCGCCGGGTGTCTTTTCTGCATCTTCACTAAATTCCAGTGAACACCGGCGGTTCACCTGGCGTTTTACTGAAGTGAATCCGTGAACCATTGGGTCTTCAAGCCATTTTTCAGAACTTTTGAGTATCATTCGGTGACTGGACCGGCGGATCATCTTTGGCAAGTCGCAAATCGCCAGTGAAGTTAATTCTCTGAGGTAGTGATATTCGGCCCTTGGCCGGCGTTTCGCCGGTTTACATTTGCGAATCGCCGATTCACTCTCACTCCCTTCTTTTTTCTCTATTTTTTCTATTTTCTTCACTTTTAGCCATCTGCACACAATGAAAGCAAAAAGGGCATAAAATTCAAATAATCAACTCAAGAACAAAATAAAAACTCAAGTTTTAAAGCCTAATAAGTTGGTAAATTACCAACTCATCACTTTTCTAGTTTAAAGTTCTATTGTTTTTGTAGTCTAGAGTCCTCCTTAGTTTTTTTTAGCTATGGTTATTTACCAGGAGACTTTAATCTAGAAAAATAATATAGTTAAGTGTCAGTGTATGGCCCCAATGATAGATTGCTAGGCAACATTCTTAAAGGTATCAGCCTATAGTTTTTAGTTGTTTTGAAAGAATAGAGTGTTTTTTGACTTAGGAGGTGGTGGAATATGATATTATAGCATGCTTTTGTATTTCTTTGAAAAATGCCACCCTTCGAAAAAATTTTGCCACAGTTATTGTGTATTGAAATGCTTACCTCTATTTTTGACATCTTATTGTGTTGATTGTAGCAATGATTTCTTAGTTGAGAGTAGAGTTGTTTAGTCTATTTGATATCCATGTGCCATTGTGGGGTGAGAAAAATATTGTTTGTTCACTTGTTGTGGTCACACTTTAGAACTTGCCTGGCTACTCATGCTTGGACTTAGGATTGACTTTGAGTTGTAGAGATGAACTTAGGCCTTCTTTGTGTGTCAAAAGACACATTTGCCTAAATGAGCCTACTGAATGATGCATGTATCTCTAGTCTCTCCTTTTGAGCAATGACTCTTTTTCTTGATCAACTGTAATGAAACTGAAACCAATTCTTAAGATTGATCCTCTTTTGAATCCATCCTCCTTGACGCTATAAAATGTGATGAAAATATGCAAAAGTCTAAGTTGGGGATGATAAGGTGGAAAAGAAAGAAAAAGGTAAATGATGTGTTTGACCACTTCCCGAGGTATATTGAGTAAACAAAAAAATTAAAAAAAAAAGAAAAAGAGAAAATGAATAAATTGAGCTCACAAAGAGTACCTTGGGTTGTGAAAAGTTGCTAAGGAAAAGAAGGAGAAAAAAAAGGAGCATAAAGTAAAAAAGGGAATGTGTATGATGTAGTATTCAAGGGTGGTATTAAGTCACTAAAACACCATATTTGTATCCTATTAGCCCTTTGGACTAATATTAAAAGCTTAGAAAAGCCCTTATGTGATCTGAATCCGAATTTCCAAAAAAAGGGGCATTTGAGAATAAGGGCAAGCATATGGTAGTTGTGGCCAATCTTGTGAACATCTTTGTGAGAGGTGATATCTCTCTTATCTTGTGTTCATGAAATGTGTGTAATTATTTATTTTGAAAATGGACATGTTCCTTGGTCTAATTGTAAGGGTACGTAGATGATAATGACTACCATGATTTACTTCTCAATGTGGATGTTTTGCAAGTGAAATAATGTCATAAATAAAGATTGCATGCTTAGTCTCAATGGTTGTGAGAAAGCTTATTTTTGCATGATAGAGGGGTAGACTTGCTTGAATTTGTATGCTTGTTGATGTTTTCCAAACCAACCCTAGTTATTGTATTTTGTGATGCCAGAACAGAAGTCTACGTCTAGAGTAGATGGTATTATTTTAGTTACTTGAGGACAAGCAAAAGCTTTAAGTTGGGGAGTATTGATGTGTCGGAAATTTACGACATATTTGTACTTATTTTCATAGAGTTTTGCATTCCTTTGAGTACTAATTTATGTCCAAACTAACTCTATTTTGCTAAGTTCCAGAAATCCAATGAGAAGATAAAAGGAGGTATGCAAAAATTATTGAAGTCTGGCAAGATTGGAACAAAAGACAGACCATATTTTTAAGATGCAGTCGCGCATATTCAAGCGTCTTTTGATCTAGAGAGCACCACCTAGCGTGATACAAAGGATGGCTAAATATGTGGTCCGTCTTCCCAAAAGACAGACTGTCAATAGGCCTGTTTGTCTAATTCAATTTTATAGTGGAATAATTGACAGAAGCAAAAGAGGATCATCTTTATAATAGACAGTCTGTCAATCAAAGCATGGACGAAGGCCAATAAGAACACAAAACTAGTTAATGGTTCGAGATGTGGACCTTCTTTCAAAAAGATAATTTGAGATGTGGACTATCTTTTCAAAAGACGGTTTGTCTCTGCGACTTGGGACCCTCTGGATTTAACTTAAATTTTGGATTTAGAGGATTAGTATAATAAGTCCTTTTGTTATTTTTTTCAGGAGAGAAGACTTTCTTAGAATATTTTTAGCTTAGTTTTTAACGAGTTGTAAAGTGTAGTGACGGCTCGTAATTAGCAAGCAGCTTATCTAGACAACGGGTAACCTAACGACTCGTTATCATTGGCAATGAGTCGTGAAGTCCCCCATTGCTTTTGACTCCTAAACTTCCAGTGTTCTGGATGAATCCACTAGCCTGCTCGTGATGAGTCGTTGAGTCTCATGATGACTCATTGTTCCTCCCGTCCTGACACTCATCCTCTGACGCTTAACTTCTGAATTCCACCTGGACGACTCATGAATTTGTACGATGACTCGTTACTCCTTCCCTTATGCCTCCCAGGTCTTTTGATCAGTTTCAGCTTCTAGTCCTCACGACCTTCCTAGTGACTCGTTGCCAGTCATAATGAGTCGTGATGTTATTTCGTTGTCACCGGTCTTTCTAGATTGGGTTTTGTGCATTCAAGCTTTTCATCTCCTAACGGCTCAAGGTACGAGTCGTCCAATAACATGACGACTCATTACCTTGTTGGCAACCCACACTTAGCCCATTTTAGGCTCATTATGCTCATTTCACCATCCGAACCTATTTTCCTACAACACTTAATAAAAACACATTATATCTATATAAACATACCCGAGATTAGTATATTTTCTTAGTTTTAAGTGTCGAAAGTGCCGTAAAATCATGGAACATCAACACCCTCAACTTAGAACTTTTGCATGTGCTAAGGAAAAAACAATAAAAACAAAATTAACCTGACGCGTCAACCAAAAGAAACCTAAGGAACCTATAGCAGTCACCAACTCATAGCATAATCAAATCAAACTTTCTAACCCCTCCTATATCATCAGAAACCAAATCACAGTGCGTATGCAAAGTTTTCCACCATGACATAAAGGAATCAAAGAATGGTATTACACTATCAACCTGCAACCATGCCCACAATCCTATGACATTGACCCAGACAATTAGCAATCGATGTTGTTGCCCATATGCCCTCACTGCAAATAAGCCCCACTCATTCACATCTATCAATCACTATAATTTAATGTAGGGACTGTGTCAAGCATACTCTCACTCACAAAGAAGTTCACACAGTGCACATACAAAGCCATAGGCTTGCCCTTATTTTCTATACCTTAGTTGGTCAGAAGATTGAGTTTGAATCAAGATAAGACTTTCTTAGACTTGTAATGTAGGCTTGGGTATGGGTATGGTATATATGGACATAGTGACTTAACCCTCCTTGGCACTACACTAACATTGGCTCCAATTAACCTTCTTTTCACTCTTCTCCCTTTCTCCTTTGTTTTCTTTATTTTTCAACACTACGGGTGCGGGCTATTCTTTTTCACTTTCACTTCTTTCTCTTTTTTCAAAATTTCTGTGAATTCCTCATCAGGTATATACATTTATTTCTCTTTTATATCTAAGCACACTGCACCTGCCCTTTTATTTGCATAATTTGATCATTTTCCCCTACTCCTCTTATTCACCCCTATAGTAGCCACCCTTAACTTAGGCAATTTGCCTGGGTTGAGGTTCACAGTGTCCAAGGAGGGACCAGGGCTAAAAAAGGTTTATTCTAATTGAAGCAGGAAGGCGAATTGCCTAAACAACAAAAAGGATCAATTTTGGCTCAAACTCGGGATCAAGGGATATTCATATTCATTTGGTCGGTCATTTAGGCTAACTAGACTATTCTGAACAATGGCCTATGATCATCTCCTCACCAAATATTTTACAACCTTGGTACGACTAACCGGGCAAGTTCTAGATTGTGTACACACTGTGGAAGTAACAATTAATACCTCGCCACACAATGCACAGGACAGCATCATCACTACCAACTGCTAGTCCATGCGCAGTCACACAATGGTAAACACATTCACAGTATTAATGCCATGCAAAGATTCACAAAGCTCGTGCTTCATACACTTAGCATACACAAATGGAAAAATTTAAATTTATGAGGGGTATCATTCACTTGATTCATCATGACCAACTTGTAAAAAAAATTTCCATTTTATTTGACTACCCTAAGTTCACCTATTTTCCTTACAATTGACACCAAAAACATGGAAAACAAAAACCTAAATATGTCGGTTCTACTAGATAAGGAACACCTTAGGGAAAAGATATCCGGCAGGAAAAATCCTCGAGTTATGTTCAGAAAAAACCCAGGTACCACACCCCACCCTCATCAAAAAAAGCATGTGACGTCCTCAACACATATAAAAAGTAAAACATGAGAATAAGGAACATACCTGTGCGACCTAGACGCCTATGGCCTAGTCGGTGTAAGGTGCAGATGCACCCCAATCTCCTCTCCTGTGGCACCGAGGATAAGCGGTCATGCTCTGAACAAACAGAGCTCGTACCCTCTCCACGTGATCTATAAGCATCAATCTCGGCCCTCTCTCGGGCCTCATCTCTAGACAGCTTCAATGCTATCTCCATATCTCTCTTCTCCCACTTCTGCTCTCGTAGCAGATCACCACTCTCACCCTCGCTCACCTCTTCTCGATGTCTCTTCACTTTTTCCTGAGTTACAGGCTTCTCCTCTCATCCTCTACTACTGGGAGCATCGGTGGTGTTAAAGCAGGTATTTGTCGTGTTGTCAGCTCTCACGACTCAGCTTTAAGGGCTGCCACCTCCGCATACCATCGGCAGCTTGGGTACCTATAACTGAGAAAGACGCTCATCCATCCACCTCTCGAAGGCGTAAAACCTATTATTCCATGTCCTAGATAAGCCCTCTAATTCCTTCATTGCCCATGGCTTAACCTGCTCCATTAGCATTTTCACCCGAAGTGTCGTGTGAGCCTACTGCTTCTCTTCCTTTGCCAGCCTCCTAGCCATATTGGTGATAAGATCCTGGGAGATAATGACTAGGCCTACCTGTGAGGAACTAGGTAATGTGATGGGTAGGCGAGCTGCTAGTGTAGTGGATGGTGACTCTGGGACCTCGACGATCAATGGTATATTTGCTGCAGTGGTAGCATCAGGCGGGCTACCAGTCTCATGGGCTGTTGACTGCACTCTCTCAATCTCTGCAAACCCTACAGAATCACTCTGAGGAACCCCACTCAATGCCTCAGCTAGTAATGCGTCCCCTGTGGATATGGCCGCCTGACTCCTGACCTTGGAAACTAGATTCGTATCATCTTTGATCAACCTGATGGCTGTAATTTTGTGCATCTCAACTTTCTGATCTATGGACGGCAACTCCGGGACCTATGACTCCTTAAAAAACCAAGCTATGAGGAATGGAAAGGGTATACTTGTGCTGTCCATGACAGCTCTCTCCCAGATCTCCTCAGTTATAAACCTCGGGAAGTTGATTGCATATCCCTCCATGATACTATCTACCAGTGCAGCTCGGTCCGGTGATACAACATTGTCATTATTGGTTGGTACCAGCCTGTTCGCTCTAATGACCACCACAGTTTGGCCTAAAATTTCGAAGTGGCCTTCCTACTATGTACCTCCGTTCCGTTCAACCATTCCGCTGATGTACCCGAGTGGCTATGATTCAGGCCAGCCATGTATACTGCCTCTTTCTGTCCTCGTGGCTCAACTTCTTAGTCTTGATTTTCTGCAGCTCACTCAACCAATGATCGAACTCAGCTGTGTTCATCGGAGGCTCATACTCTAGACCATATAACATACGGGAGATGGTGCACTCAGAGATTTCCACTGGAGTTTCCCTTACCATAACACGGGACAGTGCAGGAATCCTCCTCTAGTCTTGGCCTCCCACGGCCTAATTTTGTAGCGTGGTCACATGTGCCACATAAAACTCTCTGACCAGTGGTGGGCTGTAACTGCCAGACGCCTCACTCAACCACCCAAATCGGTACTTATCAAATAGTGCTTGAATATCTGGGAGGTCCTTGAACCCTGTAGTGACCGACCTTGGTTCTTCATAAATGCTCCTCTTCTGATGGCCCTTATCATTGGGAGTAATGTCCCAATTGTATATTGACCTTATACCCGAAACACACCACCTTCTCACCATTCTCCAAGGCTGGTCTAGAAAGGCGTCTCAGGTTTCAGTCTCCTTATTATCAGTGCTCTCCTATTGGGCATGGGATTTATTGGCATCCTCATCATCAATCTCAGCTATAGTTCCCTCCTTATCATTCAGGGTGAGGCCCCATCATTTCCATCCTCCCGGCTAGGTGGGTCCCTTGCAATTGGAGTCGAGAGGCGATCATGGCTATCGGATTAATAGGGCGTTTAGTCCTAGCCCTGGTCGATCGCCGCTTCAGCTATTCCTCATCTATATGATACTCATCAACCAAGGCACTCAACTCTTCTAAGGATGATGGTTTGTCTCTTAGTCTACGAGTCGAGGACTGGCCCTTCTCCTTCCCCTGTTTCTTAGCCGATCCCTTCTTGGGAAATCCTTTTGGTGCCATTGTACTTGTGAAATAACCGTTAATATCCAAGATTAGAGCATGTGAATATGTTAATTTAGTGACTGCCTACAAACAGGACGAGAGACCTAACAACTCGTTCTCACTGGAAACGACTCGTGAAGTCCTCCATGGTCTGTATGTTCAAATTTTTCCAGTAGACTTAACGACTTGACCTAATGAGTCGTTGCTTATGGCAACGAGTCATTAAGTCAGTCATGGTCTGTAGTTTCAGAATACCAAAATTTTTGTCCCACTCAGGATGAGTCACATCACGAGTCATGAGGTGGTACAATGACTCATTACATGACTCATTCTTAAGAGTTCTTTAAGTGTCAATGATATGTGCCAGTGGTGACGACTCATGTAACGACTCGTCAGGCAAGCCCACAAATCATTACATAAGGAGTCATCGCTGCACAACCAGTTAAGCCCCGTTTGACATCCAAATTTTGTTGGGTTAACCAGACTTCACCCATATCACATGTTATGCACTTTTATTTCGGTGGGAGTTGGAGGACAAAATAATCCAAGCTTCGTCACCAAAGAAATTACGGATCGTAATGCCTGCCAACTCAATGGGTAAGAAACCCAAGCCAACCGATACTCAATCACAAATAGAAATAACGCATTCATTCAACACAGTTCACCACAAACTCATCAACACAAGCCATTTAGTTCAAAACTTTCAGTGTTCATCATTTTAGGCAATTAAATACATGGCAACCTACGGTTTTAATGTTTGGGACCAAATTTAGATATTGACAAAAGTTACAAGCATGAGGAGGTTGAAGTTAATATATGAAGCATTTCAATACTCACAATTTCAAGGATGTTCAAGGATAGAAGATGAGAATTTGAGTAGTTGTGGATCACAAAGTGCGGGTAGTGATGGTAATGTTCGACCTGGATATTGTGTCAGTGCATATGTATGTGTGAAATTGGAGACGTGAAGTGATGAAGGGGGAGGGAACCATTTGTAGAGAATTAGGCGTTTGAAATGTGGGTAAATTAGGGGAAAAATCATAGGTTTATATGTTTAAGAAATCAAATTACCCAATTGCACGTGGGCCGGGTCGGGTGATTCAAAATGATGACTATGCACCACGACTGATATAACGAGTCATTTCTCATGATCATGACTCATTAAGTTGTCTGTTACATTAGTCAATAGATAAAACCTACCAACGACCTAATGACTAAGGCAACGACTCGTGGTGTTACCCAACAAGTCGTGTCTTGAGTCGTTGGCCCTATACTCTTGGTGGACATTTAGTTGTGTTAGGATGAGATACTTGATAACTCGTTGAGTGACCTCACGATTCGTTAAGTCACTCTTCACTAACTTTTCGGATTTTACTATTTTCTGCTTCACTGGCCATGACTGGTCTTGACGAGTCTGGTAATGACTCGTCCTGTGCTTTTTGGCACTAGACTCTAAGGTTCAAAATTTTTGTTCCAGCTCCAAATTTCTCATCCTAATCACCTACACATATCAACACACGTAAATACTATATTGGTATTACCATTTCAACTTGGGTTGCCACCCATGAAGCGCTTGATTTAACGTCACAACACGACGCGGGTATCTTTATTACTTAGACTTCACCAAGATACCTCCATGGGTTGCCTCCCATGAAGTTCCTGATTTAATGTCGTGGAATGATGCAAGTCCCCGGGTTACTCAGACTTCACCCAGAGCCCAAAGGTCCACCAGTTTTTTTATACCCCGTAGAATTCCCGGCACTTAGATGACCTATTCGCACGTTGGTTAAGCATATTTGAAAGCCATACGTGCTAGGGAAAGGCCCGGGAAAAGATCGGACGAGAAACCCGTCGAACCATCGCGGGAGGAGCCGAGGCAGAGCCCCTCCGCGATGGCAGCGTGTCACAGAGGTGAGGCCTCCGCGATGGCTCCGTGACACGTTGCCCGTGTCCAGGCCCAAGTATATAAAGCCCCCACTTCGGTTGGAAATCATTCCATACTTATAAAAATTTCCAGAAACATAGTGAACAGAGGGAAAACGAAGGGAGATTATAAATTATCGTCCCATTACGCTGCCAAACGCTGCCCAAACCCAAATTAATCCTAGATACCAAGGTATTTAGCTGCAGAGAGCATATCTACGGAGTTAGTTTCACGAAATACGGCCGACGAATCGGCGAGCCGCCGAACTAAAGTAAGTAGAATTGCTATAAATTAATGTCTATGTGTTCCTAGCTGAGAAGTAAATATTTCTCCCTTCTGGGCCGCTGAAAAATAGCGAGTTTTTGACCGTCTTTCGATAAGCCTAAGTTTAGGCTATAAATTAAATCGAAAGTAACGTCGCTCTTTACAATAACGTTGTATTTAGTATTGATTGACGTATTTATGAATGCAGTTGGGAGAAAATAGTTGAAGTACCAGCCGAGCCTCGTCCGACGGACGAATATTCAAAGATAAGGTATGTAAAGTTAAGTTTCCTCGGCAAGTTGAGTAACCTCGAAGCAGTATAGTAATTTACAGACCAGTTGCATGTTTAGAAATCGATTATCGTGTTATTTTGAATATTGGTGCAATATGAGAAGTTTTGGGTTGTAACGTGTACGATACCTATCCGTACGATATAGATTCGGGCGTAAGTGATTAAGATTGCCCAGTATATTCAGTATATGATGTAATATGCCATGTTAAGATATTGTTGTGTTTAGCTGAAGCCTCGTGAAGTAGTACAGTATCCGTAAAGCATTTCAGACATAGCATAGCAACTAAATAAAGTTTAGAAAGCATGTTAGAAATAGGAAATCATGTTAATACAGAAACTCAGTAAACAGTATAGCTTTCAGCAGAAACACCTTCTTGTATAACCTTTGCCCCAGTACAGTTTGACAGGAGGCTATATTCATATTTATACTTACCTGTCTCAGCATGTATCAGACACTTATAGATTGCTATTATTAGCTCAGTATGTGATTTATATGATACCTTACACCTGTTAGCCTTAGCTTATGAGATACACAGACAGCATGATTAGTTGAGACCGTTGTATTGATTGGGGTTGGATTACCTAGCATCCCTGACCGCCCAGGGTTAATAGCTGTATCGACTCGTCCGCCAGAGGACGAGGATACGTCACTCTACGGAGTGATATGCCGTCCCGCAAGGGGACGAAGATGGGATGCCAGTTTCCCCATATTGTGCCTTGGTCGGCCCTTATACACCCCCGTCGAGCGGGTACGCCCGGGGTGTTGATTTAGAGTCCTTCGGACTCAGGTATAGTTATAGTCAGGGGCTCAGCGAGCCCAAGTGCATACCCAGGGACCGGCAGGATGCTTACAGCCACTATAGGAGATGGGATGACCAGGGTAGGGGCATAGATTCTGTGTTGATTGTACCTCCCAGCTTATGGGGGCCGGGTAAGGTTTGTGTGTGCTATGTTATGTTATGTATGCTATGCTATGTTGTATTAGACGCGAGTGGGTTGGTAGTAGAATGATACGCCTCCAGGTATGATTCCTACTTCCTTCGGTATCAGTAAGAACAGGTACGATCTACATCATCAGACAGTTAAGTTATTCCTCCTACTTCAGCTTCATCAGTCATATTATTGCTTTCAGATGTTGTTTTCAGTTATATTATTTCAGTTGATTTACATACTCAGTACCAGTGGTACTGACGCCCAGTGGGGCGCTGCATTACTTGCCTACAGGTACTCCTAGACGAGCAGGCGATTCTACGTGACTCCCTGTCAGCGGTTGAGTATTCAGCTCCAGTCATCCGGAGGCTGAATTTCAGAGGTGTAGTTCAGTTCCTTTTGTTGTATATAGAATGGGTAGGTCGGGGCCCTGTCCCGATCAGTTCTATTACTATTCCTACTGTATGAAATCCCTGTGGTCAGATGAGCCGGTCGTGTGGGGCCGTGCAGTTGTATAGTTGCCTTTACTCTTTCTTACTTTTGTGATGGTCGTGTGGGGCCATAGTTGTCAGTAGTGGTGACCTTGCCGGTCACGTAGCTTCTTTTTGTGCTTTATGATTAAGTTGCAGATAACTAGACAGCATGGTGGCCTTGTCGGCCCGTATAGGTTTCCTTGAATTACTATGTTTCTGGCTAGCTGCTAAGACAGGTACAGAAGGCTATAGGCCAATGGGCCGGGGGCTGTATTTACAGCCGTTATATAGCCCTTTGTTTCCAGAAATGTGAGTTAGAGCCAGCCAGGCGCCAGATGCGCCCAGGCTTAACAGTCTAGCAGGTTAGGTCTTAGTAGGGCACCAGGTGCCAGTCATGCCCCCCTCCCAAGGTGGGGTGTGACAAGTTTGATTTCTTCACTCTTACCCAGACATGCTTTCACCCATTGGCCATTCACCTCGAACCATTTTCCTTCATGATTTTCCAACACAATTGCACCATAGGAGAATACTTGGACCACTCAAAATGGTCCCAACCACTTGGACTTCAACTTGCCAAGAAACAAGCGAAGCCTAGAATTAAATAACAATATTATATCTCCAGGGTTGAACTCTCTTTGCTCAATCTTCCGGTCATGTTGTAAATTTCTGAAATTTCATAAGCTTTCAAATAAAACTCATCTAGCTCATTCAACTGATGAAGCCTCAAGTTCGCAGCATCGCTCCAATTCATATTCAGCTTTTTGAGTGCCCATATGGCTTTGTGCTCAAGCTCGACTGGAAGATGACATGCTTTCCCATACACAAGTTTATAAGGAGATATACCAATAGGAGTCTTGAATGTAGTCCGATAATCCCATAACGCATCATCCAGCTTTCTAGACCAATCTGTCCTGTTAGCATTCATAGTCTTTGTTAAGATGGTCTTTATCTCCTGGTTAGAGACCTCAACTTACCCACTCGATTGTAGATGATAAGGTGTTGCCACCCTGTGTTTCACCCCATATTTTTCAAAAAAAGTACAAAACAACTGGTTGCAAAAGTGCGAACCCCTATCACTAATGATTGCTCTTGGAGTCCCGAATCTGGAGAAAATATTGTGCTTCAAGAACGCTGTGACACTCTTACCTTCATTGTTTGAAAGCGCAATTTCCTCCAACCACTTAGAAACAAAGTCCACATCTACAAGTATGTAATTCATCCCATACAATGCCCCAAACATCAAACAGCGTAATGATCAGGATAGGAGTAAGAGGGAGCTCATGCCTCCTTGATATGCCTCCTTGCCTTTGGCATGCCTTTGTAAAATCATGTGCATCTTGGTGAATAGTTGGCCAATGGTACCCACATTGCAGAATTTTATGGGTTGTGCAAATCCTGTTGTGATGACCCCGAATAGGGGATGAGTGACAAGCCTCCAATATGCTCAACATTTCAGGTGGGTACACATCTCCAAATTACCCCATCAGGACATATACGGAATAAGTAAGGCTCATCCCAGAAAAACTTTCGCACATCAGACATGAATTTATTTCGCTGGTGAAAAGATAAATCTTCCGGTACCACATCACTCACCAGATAATTAGCGAAGTCCACAAACCATGGAATGAGATCTTGGGACGCAGCCAAAGCCTACTTATCGGGGAATGTGTTATCATATCAAGCTCATCTTTAAGTGATGAATCTGCCTCTAATCTCGACAAATAATCCGCCACCTGATTTTCGGTCCCCTTCCGGTCCTTAATCTCAAACTCGAACTCTTGCAGCAGCAAAACCCATCTAATCAACTGTGGTTTGGCATCCTTTTTTTTCATCAAATAACGCAGATCTGCATGGTCTGTATGAACTATTACCTTACTTCCAAGAAAGTATGCCGAAACTTCTCGAATGCAAATACCACAACCAAAAACTTTTGTTCCATCACAGTGTAATTCTTTTGAGTTGCATTAAGCACCTTGCTAGCACAATAAATGGGATGAAAAATCTTTTCACTCCTTTGGCCCAAACAGCTCCCAGGGCCACTTCGCTAGCATCGCACATAACCTCAAACAGTAAGGACTAGTTAGGTGCCACTATGATCAGGGCAGCAGTCAATATCTCCTTCAGGAATTCAAACACCTTTAAGCAAGCATCATCAAACACAAACTTCACCTCTTTCTCATGTATCTTGCACAAGGGATGTGCAATCTTTGAGAAGTCTCTGATGAATCTTCGATAAAATCCCGTGCGGCCCAAAAAGCAGAAGTCTCTGATGAATCTTCGATAAAATCCCGTGCGGCCCAAAAAGCTTCAAACACCCTTCACAGAAATTGGAGGTGGTAGACTAGCAATTACATCAATCTTTGCTTTGTCCATCTCAATGCCCTTTCCTGAAATCTTGTGGTCTAGCACTATATCCTCTTTGACCATGAAATGGCACTTTTCCCAATTAAACACCAAGTTGGTCTCTTCGCACTGCTGCAGCACCTTGCTCAAGTAAGTCAAACAATCATCAAATGAGTCACCCACCACCAAAAAATCATCCATAAAGACTTCAATGGTATCCTCCATGTCATAGAATATAGACATCATGCAGCACTAAAAAGTGGCGGGCGTGTTACATAACCCAAACAGCATCCTCTTGAAAGAAAATGTCCCATAGGGGCGGGTGAAAGTGGTTTTCTCTTGGTCTTCAAGGACTATAGACATTTGATTGTACCCCAAATAACCATTAAGAAAGCAGTACCAGCCTCTTCCCACAAGTCGGTCTAGCATCTAATCCATGAATGGCGTCGAAAAATGATCTTTCTACGTCCAACCGTTTAGCTTCCGATAGTCCATGCATACTCTCCAACCTGTGACTAGCCTCAGTGAAATGAGCTCATTATTAGCATTCAGGACCACAGTGATTCCTCCCTTCTTTGGTATGCACTAAACTGGGCTCACCCATTTGCTATCAGCAATAGGGTAAACCATAACTTCATCCAACTACTTAATAATTTCCTTCTTCACCACCTCTTGCATAGGCGGATTCAACCTATACTGATGCTTAATACATAGAATACAATCTGGCTCAAGCTAGATCTTATGTGTGCAAATATCGGTTGGGATCCCAATAATATCTGCTATGGTCCGCCTAATGGCTTTCTTATACTTTTTTAGAATAGAGACCAAAGCCTCCACTTGCCATTCCACCAAGTCTGCTGCTACTATTACTGGTAACGTGTTTTCAGTCCCCAGAAATACATATTGTAAGTGAGATGGGAATGCCTTGAGCTCTAATACTAGAGGCTCCTCAATAGATGGCTTGGTCAGTGGTGTCACACAATTTTTTAGATCAAGATCAATCTTCTTTGGAGCATAAATGTACGACCCCGTACCTGCAAGTGCATTAATGATCTCTTCATCCCCTTGAATCTCCTCAGCATCAATATTCATCAACACTGCTTCTAAATCCTCAATACTCACCCTCTCACCAATAGGCATGATTGGAAGCTCAGCCTCCACACTATCAATCACCGAGACCACTCGCATGTCATTTGGTTGTTTCATGGACCGGCGCACATTAAATGTCACCTCTTTATTGTTCAATCAAAATTTCAGCTGTCTGGTCTCCATGTCCAGAAGCTCATGCCTGGTGGCGAGGAATGGTCTCTCTAAGATAATGGGGACTTCGAAATAAACCTCACACTCCAGAATTACAAAGTCGACCGGAAATATAAAGAACTCCACCTTCACCAAAACATCATAATGAATCCCCACCGAAATTTTCACCATGTGATCTACCATCAATAGTCGCATTATAGTCAGTTTGGGGGCTCCCAAGCCCAACTGTCTAAACACTGCCAAAGGCATTAGATTAATACTAGCACCTAGATCACATAAAGCCTTCTCCAATAGTGCATGGGATAGTGAAAGCTCCAGGGTCTTCTTTCATTTGCACAAGCCATCGAGATGCTATTGCACTACAATGGTGCAAATTATAAGCAAGCTCAAAGCTTACGGTCCTCTTTTTAGTGACAAGATCCTTCATGAATTTAGCATAGACAGGCATCTGCTCAAGTGCCTTAACTAATGGGATGTTCACGGATAATTATTTCAGCATTGAAATAAATTTGTGATACTTCCTATATTCGACAATCTTCCTCAACCTCTGCAGGAAAGGGGGAGGAGGTCTAGGAATGGGCGTTATCTTTTGAGTTACCTCCTTCTCCTTCCCTTTTTCAGACCCATGCTCCTCTGCATTATTAGGAGTTGTCTTCTCAACTACATCATCAATCAAAACTTGTTCCTCGAAGTTCGACACCCTATCATCATCAATCACTGAGAGCTCGACTATCTCATCAATCACAACCTACATAGGAGGATCAACTGTCACCTTCCCACTTCTCGTAGTGACAACCATGCAATGACTGTCATCTTTTGGATTCTAAACTATGTTACTGGGAAGCGTGCCCTTTTGCCTCTAGTACATAGCAACAAACATCTGACCAAGCTGCTTCTCAATCTTCTTAATGGCAAAAACGATTTTGGTTCATACCAGAAATATCAGTGTGGAGTTCCTTAAAATGGCCATATGTCGCCTCCATCTGCTGAAGTACCTTAGATAACATATCTTCCACCCTTGAACCGCTAGACTCTAGTTCACGGTTCCTTTGAGGAACATAGAGATCGCTTCTATCATTTTTGTGCTCCTCCCACTTTTTCCAGACACCATTATCTCTGTCTCTACATCTATCCCTGTATTGGCCCTAGTTGTAATTGTTGTCTCTATAATAGTTCTGACCTTGGTTTCCCTGACCTTAACGCCAAGAGTCTTGGTTAGACCCTTGTGCATTGGTCCGAAAATCCGCCCCTTGATCATTTAAATAATTGGCTTCCTCCTCAGATTCTAACTCGCCTCCATCATTTCTCGGTGCCATGCCCTAGGAACCAACTGCATTCACCTTTTATGTCCCGGCTCCTATAATACTTTTAGCAAGGAGTCCTATTGTGGTTTTGATCTCAGCAATATCATGATCTTGCTCTTCATCCTTCCTTCTCTGCTTTGCAGATATCCCTACCGCATAAGTACCAGTTGGAACTTCCGACTCTCTTGTATTCCATGCGCAGTTGGTTTTGGTGATCCTATCAAGGGCCTCAGCAGCCTCAGCATATGTATGACTCATAATGTTCCTCCAGAGATAGTATCTGCCACTTCATTAGTATTAGCATTCAGAGACCTATAAAATATTTTCAACAGTGTATCATCAGGTATTCTGTGGTTGGGCACCTTTTTCAGCTTCTTGTTGAACAGCAACCACGTCTCATGAAGTTCTTTAGAATTCAACTACCCGAAGTTATAAATTTCATCTTTTAGCTGCAATGCTCTGGGAGGTGGAAAGAATCTCTCGAGAAAAGCTCTTTCAAGCTCCCCTCAAGTAGTGATAGAATCATTTGGCAATTCAACCAACCACAACGTTGCCTCACTCCCTAGGAAAAAGGGAATAACCTCAGGCTTATCGCATCCTGACTCATCCCCGGTTGTTTGTATGCTTTATAAATACCCAAAAATTAGTCAAGTGAGTATATGCATCATCACTAGCATGACCCAAAAATATCCCCTTCATGTTGAGTAGTTGGATCATCAAACTTTGCCCCGGAAGGCAAAGGAGGAGGATAATAGCTCAAGTGGCACCGCCTCATCAATATCAGCATCATCATCATCATCAAAGTACTGGTGCCTCTGCTAGTCTGGACCTCTGTTCCTTCTAGCTCGCTTAGCTTCAGTAGCTTGGCGTTGCTCTTCAGCAAGCCTAGCTACCTCTCTATCTCTCGCATAAGCTTGTTCCTCAGCCAACATTCTAGTTTTTTGCTTCTTCGACTATTTCTTGCCCATGTGCATTGGCCATGTTCCTTAAGTTCTGCAGTGTTTTCTCAAGTTCTTGATCAATTGGAACCAAGGATTTTCCTCAGTTCCTGGTACTGGGCATACACGAACCTGAGACCTATAAAGAAGCAAAAACAATAAAGAAAAAAATTAAAAAAGGAAATAAGGACCAACAACAAAGAAAACGTAATTAACAAAAGCCTAAGCAGTATTCCCCAGCAACGGCGCTGAAATTTGATATCGCCTAAATTACACCTTGAAATGAGATATAAAGCGGTCGATGTTCAAATATAGAACCTAATCAGGGTTGGGGTCAAATCCTATGAGGAATATGGAAAGGACCTCAATTAATGCATTTAGCTATTACTATTGACTTACTTATTTCCTAAGGGGAAAATTGTAACAAGTAATTATGAAAAAACCATAGAGAGCAATGAGTAGATCCTTGATTTTTAATTGATTGTATTCAAAGATTGAGTTGATTAGGATTGTGTTCTCCATGACTTCATAACCACAAGGCGTTTTATACTAGTGATCTATTCTGATGTTTAGCATGCAATATCGGTAAGATAACTTCACCTAAATGGTTGATCCCCTACTTAGATGATTTTTACCACACAACTTGATCCGTATGCGGATGCATAATTAATTAACCCTTACCTTTGATATCCGATTAACTATTTCCATACAAGGTCAAGCTATTAGATGAGGGTTAATAGCCTCAAATCTCCATTGTTAATCTCTTTTTCTATTCATTACCCCCATTGACCCGGTGAGTAAGAAGAAGGCAAATTCCAACGTTTGCAACTGTTAAGAAGCAATTAAAGTGAAGGAAAAAACAATACATGCATGAACCCCGTTCAAGATTCACTAAGTATTTTTGCCTATGTGTGTTAATTCATTATGGTTCCCACAACCCTAGTTATTGGTTTAGTTACTCATGCTTGAAAAATCACAATTAAGAATTATAGACGAAATCATAATTGTAACTTACAATAATTCGTAGAAGAAACCACGCGTCTTGAATAAGTCAATAAGAATCTAAGATTAATATTCAAAAGTTGTTTGAATCACTGAATTCAAGAACAAAATTATGAAAGTTGTTTCTTGAACCTTAATGTCGATCAACAACAATGAGAAATATGGTAAAAAGTCATAATAAAGCATAAATTACAAAAAGAAACCTACATAAAGTATTTATAGACACTAAACAAATCCTTTCCTAATTTAACAAGGAACGCAGGTTGGCAGTGGCAATGACTCGTTAGATGTCCTAACGAGTCGTGAAGTGTAGCGATGGCTCATAATTAGCAAGCAGCTCCCTCTGGACGACGGATCACCTAACCACTCATTATCACTGGCGACGAGTCGTGA
The DNA here is from genome assembly GCA_035772735.1 of Datura wrightii. Lineage (NCBI taxonomy): Eukaryota > Viridiplantae > Streptophyta > Magnoliopsida > Solanales > Solanaceae > Datura > Datura wrightii. The sequence continues at coordinate 7,111,623 of JASDFA010000008.1, read as the reverse complement.
AGTCCCCTGTTGCTTTTGACTCCTAAACTTCTTGTGTTCTGGACAACTTCGCCAACCTGCTCGTGATGAATCATTGAGTCTCATGATGACTCATTGTTCCTCCTATCATGACACTCATCCTATGATGCTTAACTTCTGAATTCCACCTGATAAGTGCTCTTGACGAGTCGTGAAGTTGTATGATGACTCGTTACTCCTTCTATTATGCCTCCCAAGTCTTTTGATCAGTTTTAGCTTCTAGTCCTCACAACCTTCCTAATGACTCATTGCCAGTCATAACGAGTCGTGATGTTATTTCATTGTCACCACCATGTCCATCCTGTGTTTGGTGCATTCAAGCTCTTCTTCTCCTAATGGCTCAGGGAACGAGTCATCTAATAACATGATGACTTGTTACGTTGCTGGCAGCCCACACTTAGCCCATTTTAGGCTCATTATTCCCATTTCACTATCCAAACTTGTTTTCCTATAACACTTAACATAACATATTATATCTATATAAACATACCCGAAATTAGCATATTTTCTTAGTTTTAAGCATCGAAAGTGTCGTAAAATCATGCCACATCAGTTTTCATAGTTACTTCTTAGTTTTCATAGATTTAGCTTACAGAAGATACCCATTGAAGATTTAATTTCTCAATTCATGTTTTCTCAATTCGCTGTAATTGAATATGTCTAATTGCTTGCTTTTCTCTTTTTCTCTTACTATGGACAACTAAACCCAGATCTAGTATTGTGAACCCAATGGGTTTATGAATCCTAATGATCTCAATTGGGTGAAATTGATTATGGGCTTGAGAATATTTGATTAATTTGGGATTTGTGAAGTGATATTGGTTTTGAAATCCATCCAATCCTTCCCAATTTCCTCTACTGTGCTTGAGAAAGCCAATTAAGATTTGAGTAGAATCAATCAACAACCCTTGTTTAATAAATTCATCTAGACATAGGCATAATCAAATTGGCAAAATGCAATCGGGTAGAATGGAGTTCTAATCAATTTTAAAAAATTGGTGTAGATTGACATTGTTAGGACCATTAAAAGACACTTGCCTAAGTTGATTGCTTGAATATTCATTGTTAGCCCATTCTCAATTCCTCAATTTGAGTGATTTAGGGGGATCAACCCTAAAAAGGGACACTTCTCTACAATTTTCTTTATATTATCTACCTCTTAATCTTTATAGGTTTAGTTATAATTACTCTTTTTCCAATTGGGGGGTTCTCTCCCTGGGTATCAAGGTGCCAAACAAGGCCCTTGGCGTCCAAAGTAGGAGAATCAAGGTTGGAGAAACCGTGATAATCTTAGATAGGGGAGAGAAATGATCGATGGGGTAATAGAGAGAAAAATCGTGAAGGAGAGAGATATCACCGAAGTTCTAACCCTTACGTACCTCCTCCAAAAGAAGAAACACCTCAAGGACAACCCGGGGTGATTGATGTGGGAAGCTCAAAGATTGAGGACATGTTGTGCCGAGTGTTAAAGAAAGTATAATCCACTGACAGCGGGGTTAGAGAGTTGAAAGGGGAGGTGTCTAACCTTGCCCAAACCATGAGCTCCCACTCAGCTTCAATCAAACCCCTCGAAGCAAAAATGAACCATTTGTTTGCACAAACAAACCCTCGCATGAAGGGTGTACATCCTAGTGATACTTTCCCAAACCCAAAGAAATATGGTCATTGCATGGAAATTATGACTAGGAGTGGTAAGATATTGAAAGATGTAAGAGTGAATCTTAAGGATGTTGATACTCCAAAGGCAAATGATGATGATGTGTTGGATAAGGTTCCAAAAGCACCAAATATAGATGAAGATGAGGGAGATGTTGATGTAACTCCCTCGAAAAATGTTCATGTGAATGCAGGAAAGAAAGCCCCAAGTGACAAGGATCATAAAGTGAGAGTTCCCCCGCCATATCCACAGCGGTTGGCCAAAAAGGAGCATAATTAGTTTCAAAAGTTTATTGAAATGCTTAGTAAATTATCTATCAACATACCATTGGTGGATTTTTTGATTCAAATGCCAGGATATGCAAAATTTATGAATGAACTCTTGAAGAAAAATAAGGTGGTGGATATGGGCACCGATAAGGTGACCCATCATTGTAGTGCTGTCATGGGTTGTTTAGTAAATTATCTATCAACATACCATTGGTGGATTCTTTGATTCAAATTCCAGGATATGCAAAATTTATGAAGGAACTCTTGAAGAAAAATAAGGTGGTGGATACGGCCACCGATGAGGTGACCCATCATTGTAGTGCTGTCATGGGTAGCAACCTTGCTCCAAAACATGAAGATCCTGTGGCATTAACCATTTGTTTCACAATTGGCTTGTGCATGTTTTATAAGGCTTTGTGTGGCCTGGGTGCTAGTATCAATCTCATTTCTCTCATGATATTTAAGAAACTCGGGCTAGAGAGTCCCAGACCTACCTCTATGAGGTTGTTGGTGGAAGATAGGTCAATCAATCGACCCATTGGAGAGTTAGTTGATGTTCTTGTGAAGGTGGATAAATTTATACTCCCAGTTGACTTTGTTTTGTAGGACTGTGAAATGGACATCGAGTTTCCAATCATTTTGAGGTGACCTCTATTAGCAACAGGACGGGCTTTAATTGATATGGAGCTCGGGGAGCTGAAGTTCTGGGTAGGTGGTTACGAGGTCACCTTCAATATATGCCAGCCTATCAAGCCTCCGAATAAGTGCAAGGTCATGGAAGTGCTTGATGGGGAAGAAGAAAATTATGAATCTTTTGATGATGAGAATGAATTGGAGGATGATCCTCCAAAATGTTTAAAATTAAGAAGGTATCCATCGTGCCACGACATTAACTAAAGCGGTTATTAGGAGGCAACCCAAGCATTTTTATCTTGAGCATTTTGATGTTTTATTGTTTTTGATTTTGTAGGTAGTTGGGATGCACAAACAATGGAAAAGAAAAATAGGGTAGAAACGACATTAGATGGACGAAACCTCAATGTCAACTTGCAAAATGCCACCCTGTCGCAGGTGATAAACAGAAGAAGAGAGAGAAGAGAGGAAACTGGTGACTCACCGGCGGAACGCCGATACCAATCCACGAATCACCAGTGAATCGCTGGCTCCAAACAGTGCACCTGGACGTTGGAGGTATTTGGCGATCCAACCGGTGAATTGCTGGTGCCAATCTGCAACTTGTCGGCCAATCACCGGTAGTTGACTAGTGAACTGGAAAGGTATTGGGCACCGGCCTTAGAACTGGCGACTGCCGGTTAAGTTCAGGGGCAGGTAAGTTCATCTTCTAAAATATTTGACTGCTCCATGGATCGACCTAACCCAAAAATTTAAAGATACTGGTCAAAAGCCCTCCAAATATCCATAAACCCTTTCTTCACCTTCCCACTTCCCCATTACACCTTATAAACTTCCCTATACATTACCTTTCCACCTTCCCACCATTAAACCCATCTTTTCACCTACCAATCCCCTTCACTCCTTATCTCCTATAAAACCCATACTTCATTCCCCATTTTCATTACTACTCACTCTATTTTCAAATACACAAGGCAAGAAAAAGTTGTGTGGAGCTCCTTTGTGCAGGCGTTGGTCTTTCTCATCTTTATGATTTCAAATCCAATTGGTATGTCACTCTTACTCTATTTTTTATCATTCATTGGTAAAATATAAATTTTTTTGGGCATATGAGCATCGAAATGTCCCCACTCATGTTTCCCCATTACCCTCATGATTGTGCTTATATTACTTTACTATTATTCATTCTGTGGGTATGTGAGGGCAGTGTTATAATGTTGAATAATAATGTGGGTATTCTTCATGATGAAATTCTTGCTTCTTAGTGTGATTAATTATAGTTGGGCGTGAAGTCTGAGTAACCCCATGTGTGCTTAAAATGTACAATTTGCCTGATGATAAATAGAGTGATGTCTTTCTTAAGAGTAAATTGTCAATTTTACTTGCTTTGTTGTTGCTATGTTGAGTGGTGAGTCTGAGTCTGAGTGTTTTGCCATTTTTCTAAGTCTGGGAGGAATTTCATTGTCAGGCGTCCACCGGTGAACTGCTGGTCAAGCCCGGTGAAACGCAGGCCAAGGCTCAGGGCTTCAGGCCACTGTCCCAGACTTGTGTTACATCGGAATTCCATGAGTCAAGACCAGCGAAGTGTCGGTGTGTCACTGAATGACCTTGGAAGGCCCAGTTTCTATTTCAGTCCAGCGGACAATCGACGATTCGTGGATCCCAATCTGCATTTTGCCGGTGTCTCGCCGGCACTGCCAGTGCTGCACATCTCAAAAATTTTACTTGTTTGTAATCTAATTGTTCTAATTCCTTGCCTCAGTTTAGGATAGATGTTAGTTTTTATTATATTTGTTTTATTTTATTTTCTCCTACACAAAATACAAAAAGAATGTATGGTTGTTTGGCACTAACATGATTTTCGCAGAATATGACTTTATCCAGGAGCCTGAGCAAGAGAAAGGCTCCAGCCTCCTCTTCCACCAAAGGAAAGGGAAAATTCAAGGCATCCATAGCACCCACCAACTCCTGTGAGGCCATCATATTTTGTGTGCCCGACATAAAGGGCCATTATGCTATTTTCAAAAGCCACTCAATCACTATTGAGAAGCGGTTTGACTTGGCGGGGCTGCGAGGTGACCTCCCCAACATCACCGCTCAGTTCCATGACTGCTAGTGGAATGATTTCATTAATCTACTCCCAGATTACTACCCTAGCCTCGTCCTAGAATTTTACGCCTCTTACTAAGCCAGGTAGAAGAGTATGCATCGCAGGGGCAAGGTGGACGAATTTCCCTGCCTTCCTTCAGTTCGAGGTGTAGAGGTCGACATCACTCCAGTGACCATTAATTATCTCTTCTGGGAGGATGAGATTGGCATCGGTTTTGAATATACAACCCAAATTGCTGATAAGGAGAATCAGTTTCGCTAGATAGCTCTGGTTATTGCTGCAAAAACACCCTTTTAGGCCAGCATGGGCGGCGAGATTTCTCGCCATGATCTTAATTTTGAGGCCAAGCTATAGTTGGAATTTATTTGTGGCCACATCATACCTTCCAAGAATGAGCAGCTAGTCAGTTTAGAAGCAGCTATCCTCATCACTTGCATCATGACAGGGGTCCGCATAAATTTTGGGAAAATCATGGCTGTGCAAATGAAGAGAAAAGAGAGACAAGTTGGCACCTCAATTCCATATGCAATGCTCATGTACTAGCTTTGCCTGTAAGCTAGAGTACCACTGTTCCCAGATAAAGCCTCAAGCTCCACCACCGGTGTTAATACTTTGGATCGCAAACGGGACACGGATGCTCCCAAGAGCAAGAGGAAGTAGCTGCAATCTTTTGATGTCTCAGAAGGATCCTTCTCCCATGGTTCTAATCAAACCCCACTGGCTCCTGATCTTAATATGCCACGCCCAGAGGCATCAGGACAAGCTTTAGGCGAAGCCCCTCCTATGAGAGGCTCACCCCCTCCAACATCCTCCCAACCAAGAAGTCTCCATATGCTAGTGGAGATGACTAACTCTCATGAGAGCCAGCTTCAGAAGTTGGCTAGAAGTCTCCCTGCCCTTATTTCCCAAACGATGAAAAAAGAGATGAAGTCCATGTATGAGAGTCTAACCAAGCTGTGAAAACTGGTGGATGTCATAGAGGGGGTTGTTACCTCTCTCCAGAATGAAGTAAGGGAGTGGAAGATTCGGACATCCATGGAGATGCCGGACATGAGCGGCCTTGATGCAGCGATAGCTGCCCCTTCTACAGCTCGAGGCCCCATTGACAACTTATTTGAGGGCTTGGGGAATGAGTAGGAGGATCTGGACAATGAAGGCCAAGATGGGGATGATGATGAGGATAATGACGAGTGACCACTTCAGGGAGTTCTTGCCCTCTTTGTTTTGCATGCTTACATTGGGAACAATGTAGTGTTTGAGTTGGGGGGTGGGATGAGTGTTCCTTCGGTGGTGGTCATTTGTTTCGTTTATAATTTGATTTGGCCTTTTTCTGGCTTTTGTTTTTGACTTGTGAAGATTTGTGAGCCTTTGTCGAGCTCATTTTAACTATGTTTGATGATTGCCCTTGCCGGGCTATTTGTTTTATTAAATTTGTGTATGGATGAATAGAAAAATTATCTTTGTTGTTAGTGACAATGAATGGGTCTTTTTTCTTATTGCCTAAAGTTGTGACCCAAGTTTGATGTTTGCCTTTGTAAATCGTATATAGTAATTAAACTCCAATAATTTTCTTTATACCACGGTTCTTTTCCAAGGACCAATTTCTTTTTCTTTTCTTTTTGTTGTCGAACCGGGTTGACATTTCCCAATGATAGATTGTGAGGCGACTCTCTTAAGAGAAAATGTCATGTCTTTCTTTGAACCTTTTATAGAACTGTTTTTGAAAGATACCACCAAAATTTTTGTGTGGCAATAAAAAAAGAATTTGAAAGAAAAATGGGTATTTGAAATGAGAATTGTAGCACTCTCTTATCATACAACATATTCCTCGTTTGGCTTGTAGATTTGCATGCTCTAAAGTCTTGAATTAAAATCTTGTGATAATAATGATGTGTGTGAACTCTTTGGGTGTGATGCCTTGTGTGGTAAGGTCATTTAAATGAATATCATGCATCTCTGCTTATTTAGAACTTGTCCTAAGTGTGACTCAAGGCGAAATCCTAGATGTAGATGCACTTAGAATATGATTTTAGGCTTTTGTTTGATTAGTCACTTCACCCAAAATGACCTCCAAAAACATCTTCCCTTGCTAGCCAATGTTGAGCTTTTGGACTATTTATTCATGAAAACCATATTACAAGTCAATTCCCCTTTATAATCCTCTTCTTTGACACCCATCCTCCCTAATTACTAGTGATGAATGAATAAAAATAATAGGATTTTGAAGCCAAATACATAGGGAGAGATAAGGATATCAATGAAAAAGAGGCAAAAAACCTAAGTTTGGGGGTTTACAAGGAGGGGGGAAATGTGATGAGCTTAAATGTGAGGTAACACCAAATTGTGATCAAAATAAATGAAATAATGGATTGAGAAACCTTGAATCACCAAAATATAAAAATAACAATAAAATGGTGTTACCTCTTACGTATATGAGGCTTAATGTGAGAGCCAAAGGAGCTACGAGGAGGACTTTTGAGAAATAAAAGATGAAGATGGATGAAAAAGGAGGAATAAGGTGGAGTGATCTAAAGAGTTGGATGGGAGGATAAAAGTGTTCAAAAAAGGCATTAGGGAAGTTCTAGTTACTAGAGCTAAATATTTGTCCTACCCTTACCCCTAGCCTTCATCATGACCCGCAAGTCCTAATTGATTCTGAGTGTAGCTGCTCTACATTACAAGAAGGGCAAGCCTATGGGTCAAGTGGTGTGCATGGAGATTTCTTTTGTGATAGTGAGTGTGATCATCTTATTTTATAATCCCTTATGTGTGCATTGCTTTATGATAAAGAAAGGGATTATCTCTTGTAGTGAGTGGCATCGCTCCCTTTGAGGACATGCTTGCATTGATGTAAAGAGGTGATTGAGGCATGAGCAGTGTTAGCTTTAAGACAAACTTTGAATGTGAAGTGATTATAATTTGAGATGCTATGTATATTTGATTGGATAAACCATGCCCTTGTTTTGAAAAGTAAAAGCAATTGTGAATCATGCCTATACATTGTGGCTACCTCTTGAAACTTTTTCACATTTTTAGGGGGAGTCATTTCTCTTTTTTCTTGAGTTGGTGAGCATTTTCGGGTTGTCTTAGGTTCATTAGTCCTTGATGTATAAATTCATATTTGACATGCTGTCCATTTGTTCAATTGAAAAGAATTGCATTACTTGAGGGCAACTAATGGTTCAAGTTTGGGGGTTTGATGAGTTGGTAATTTATCAACTCATTAGGCTCTTAAACATGATCTTTTGCTTAATTTTCAAGTCAATGAGGTGGATTTTATGCCTTTTCTCTTTGATTCTTACAAGTACTTAACTTGAATGGAGAAAAGCATGAAATTGGGCAAAAAGCATGAAAATAGAGTTGATGACCGACGCTCCACTAGAGTATACTGGCAAAATGTTGGATAGATCACAATTGCATACTGTCTGGAAGAAGATTGGAGATCGGCGGACCGCAGATGAGCACCTGCGAACCGCTGATGCCAATGCTGAAGTGCTAAAGAATTTACTGCTAGGAGCTGGGCAACCGGTGATCCGTGGATCAGCACCGGAGAATCGCCTGTGCCAGCGCCGAAGAACCAAAAATCTCGCTGTCCTTTAGCTATAGATGACCGGCATTTCATGAACCTGCACCAGTGAATCGCAAGTGAGGCCCGTCAGCCAGGGGTAAAAATATCAAACACAAAAAAAAGAGGAGCAGATTTGTATCCTATTTTTGGTACCTTTTATAAAAGACTTAACTATTTTATTCTAGAAGTATTGATTATTAAATTGCTTTTGGATTGTATAGAAATTAAAGAGAAGTAGAAAGAGAAAGTCATCTTCTTCATTGTGAAGGTAGAAACTTCAATTGGAGTTCAGACCTTGCTTGTATTTCTTTTACTCAAGTTTGTGAATGGATATTGAATTATTGATTAATGCAATGTCTTATTTTACTTAAATGAGTAGCTAAATTCTTTGCTAGGGGTGTGTGAATAATTGGGGGTTGATTTGGATTGGATATTGTGTATTTAATCTTAGATTTACTCAATTAGTATGATTTTAGTGTTTTCTTTGAATTTTAAGTTGAAAACTCGTAGTTGCAAATGTGGATTGTATTTTCTTACTTTAATTTTGCTTGAAAGTGGAAATTAAGATATCAGTGAGGAAACACTAGTGGGTACTTGGATGGTAATTATGTGAGATTGGGCTAGACATAGCCAAAATTCATTATTACATATCCATTAAGGATTGGAGCTAGAAATAGTGAATCCATACCCAAGCTATTGTGGTTGTTGTGAAGATGAACCTTGAGATTTGAAAGAACCCAAGGTATAAGACATCTAATTTGGTTGAGAAACTTAAGACGTCGCATAATCCATAACTAACCACATTGTTGAGTAAAGGTAGAAGCAATTCATAATTCCTACCCATTGAAGCCCTTATCACTATCACACCCCTAGTAGTCCCTCCATTGGTCTTTTCTATACTTTTCCCCTATTTTTAGTAATTCTATATTTAAAATCGTGACTCCCCCAAATGTTCTTTTATTTATGTTGCAACTTCGATGCAAATTAGTTTAATTTAATAAATGACTATTGTGTGATCAACTGACATTTCTTGTGGGATTCAACCCCGATACTCATCGGATTATTTGTTTTGATATAATGACCATTTACACTATTTTGTAAAGAAGAGTGTAGTTTGGACGTTATCAATACTTACGCCTCTTTTTCCAGAGGCACTACATTGTTTAATAATCCAAACTCAGGTACAATGACATTTCGCAGAGCAGTATTAGGATCATTCCTCTTCAGCTTTTGGTGAGCCTCATTCTTTCTTGGGTAGATTGTATTATTCAGATTTTGCATAGTTTTGCTAGAGGTACATTGGGGGCTTTGTCCCAATAGATTAGATGTTCATGTATTAGTAGAGGCTTCATGGACTGTCAGTCTAGTATGTTCTCATATCTCATACTCTAATTTGACCCTTGCCGACACTTGTGTACGCAAAATGAAAATTTTATGGAAAGCTTTATTTTCTATTTATGAACTATTTCCTTTAGTTTTGTATTATCCAAGTTCTTTTTATGAATAGATTAAATGCTCTATGTTTTATGTCATATTTAAGAGGTACACTCCGACCAGAAATGGCATTAGCTGTCGATCTCGCCTAGGTCTTGAGCTAGGGTGTGACAATCAAGAACTCTAAGAGTAGTAAGGGAGAGGGTTTCTCCTTTTACAGTCTGGAAAATATGATAAAACATATGGACTTACCAACCATGGTGAGTTCATAGTCCTCCAATGACCTACGCCCTGCTTTGATGTGCCTACTTACGCAGTCTCGCGTAAACACGGATATCTATCTATTTTGAAGTCGTATTGATTAACAATTTAATACATTAGAAACTAGACTCACAGACCTTAAATTTGAAAGGTACGAGTCCCTCTAACCACTTATAGATTGGGAGAAAAGGTTCTAAGACATTTGACTCAAATTTAAGAGAATTTAAGAAAGTAATTTGCTATAACTTTTGTCGAATTTAGTTTTACAACTTGCTTTACTTCAAATCTTAACATACGATCATAGAAAGATTCAAATACCTCATAACACATCCTTCTTATCATATTAGGCACTCTTAGTCGTACCTCGAAAGTACGAGTTTATTTCTTAAATTATATGGGGTGTTATATTGGTTGTGTTAAGCTAGTATTGTTATGAGTTGGTTTTGTGTTAAGAGGACTATAGTGAGCCGAATTCGTTATTGCTGATGTGATAGGATTGTTCTGGTGACAACAAGGTGATATTATGATTTGAAAACCAATGGAATGCTAGGGAATGACAAATATTGAATCTTTACTGAACTTCTTGATTTCTAATTGTTCTTTGATTGATTATTTGAGTTGAGAATAATGTCTATTCTTTATGTTTTGTCTATAGCAGAAACTTAAATGAAGTTATTTTCTTTGTCAATACACGTGTTTTTTCTCTTCTTATATATGGTATAAATTGAAATATTTTAAAAAACGCTCGACATTACCGTTAGAGTATTCTATGATAGTTGTGAAGTATGTGTTGATGTATTGATATTACACTTATATACTGTGTGTTCAAGTATTAATCCAGACGCCGACAATGTCCATGCGTGAAGCTTAACTCAAGGTCTAAGATCAATTGATGAGTCGATTACTTTGTCTTGTCGTGGCTAGAGTACTGCCTCGTCTATTTTCCGTTATTTCTATAGTTCAATCCAGACAAATAGTGTGCTTCGAAGATACTTTGTATTTTTATTTTTATTCGCTCATGACTAGCACCACTAGTTTGTGTGATATATAAGATTTTGGTTACTGTTTATATTAATACCATCGTAGACTCTAATGAATTGTAATTATATATTTGAGTATCTTATCGAATGTCTTAGTTCTCCTGACTAGTAATAATTAAGTTTCATCATGGCTTAAGAGGAAAAAAATAAATAGCGGCATAACTATACGAATTTGAAAATGAGTATTTTTCAATAAAAATTTTATTGTGAACGATCAAAACTACTTACTAAGTACGAATTGATGTATCCTTAATACACATTTGCACCATGTGTGCAAATAATGATTAGTGCTCACCAACGGATTTGGTGGATAAGCATCGGCTAGCTGATGCAATTTCAATGGTGATTTAGCTGTTTTGTTCAATGATAGCTAGAGTTTGGTATTATGATTCGCTTGTCATGAGGTTTGTTGGGATAATTTTGGTCCTAACACATTTTTAACCTGTTTAAAAAAATCTCCTTTTGTATTTAATTTCAATATTTTTGTTTTATCTTTAATGATACCTCCCGTGGGAGGAACCTTACATGTTTAATATCATAAAGATTAAAAAAAGAAAAATCTCAGTATGTCATTTAAAATTATGAAATTAATTCTTTTATATTCTTAAATTTCATAGTTTATTAAATTTAAAAGTTAAAATGATAGATCTAGCAAAATATGAAATGCATTTAGAGGTGAATTTAGGATTTCTAAAATATGAGTGTATTCAATAAAAAAAATAAGTAACAAAAATATTAAGTAGAAACTGATTCCAAGTACCTAAGATAAATAACTTAACTATCAAGTAAATATATTATTTAATCTTCTTATAATATAAGTGTGAGCATATAATATTATATTAGTTTTAAAAATTACACGTATATACACACATATATATAATTTTATAAAAAAATTATAACCCTATATACTTTATAATTTATACATAAATTCACCCCCGAAGACATTCCCAAAGGACGAAAATATTTGCGCAACCACCAGCCCTCTTTTAAGACATCAAATCTTGATAAAGTAGGAAAGAAAGTAGCTAAACACACTACTACTATATTCCAGTCTCACCCTACTATATATGTTATATATTTTTGACAACCATTATATATATAAATAAAAAACGTGTTGCTGCCAAATGGCTAACTTAGAGGTTAGAAGTGAAGGCTGAAGAGCATGCAGAGCAGGCACGCACGTTGGCAGGCAAAGGGCAGGGAGTATTTGTAGGACCCAGTCAACGTACATAGAAGCGCGTACAAATATTTCGGATTGCGGGTTCCTCATCTCCGCTCTTTGTTTCCGGGTCGACAATTAACAGTTAATCGGTTAGACCCGATTCGCTTCATCCCACCTCTAACTTGGAAAAAGATATCGTCTTTTCTGTGACAAAAAATTTTAAAAAATATTGTAAGAAAAATAAGTCCGTCCATGGAAAATTTCCCCAGAAAAAAGTGGGAAAATTGATTAAAAAAAATTAACAGAGCTTGTTGGCAGGGGTGGTGGCTGTGCTGTTTAACAGAAAACCTTTTAGAGAGAGAAAGCTCTTCCTTTTTTTCTTTTCCTTCCTCAACCCTCTTTCAGAGAGATGGTCGAAGAGAGGTTCTTTTTCTGAGATCATCCTGAAAAGGGCAGTCAAGAATTTTTTTTTTCAAAAAGAAACATTCTTTGATTTTAATTATCAATCCATATATTTACTCATTTGTTTGATGACTTCTGGAGTCTCAGATAATCTCTAATCATCCATTAACATCTTTGTTTCATCATTAGCTACCTGCATTTTCTTGTGCAATCTCAGTTTTGAAGAATTGGGAATTGTATTAAGCATCTGAAACAAAAGCATCAAGAAAGATTTCATTGACTGCCCTTTTGTCCCTACTTTCTGGTAAATTTATTTTTGGCATATCTTTACATTTCAGACCTTTTTTTTTCTTAAAGATTTTTGATTGCTTGTGAATATGGTTATTCTCTGGTCATCTTTTTACCTTATAAGTCTTTTATGGTTTTGGCTTGTAAATTACTCCTACTTTTTTGTGCAATTTGACTCCTTTTAAAGAATCAATAATTGCTAATGATGCTATTTCTGCTTTGCATTTTCAGCTAAAGCGTATTCTTGGAAGTTCATCAATCCTGGTTTTTGCAGTTGTTGATGAAAACGGAGGTGTCATAACCTAAATTTAGAAGCACAGAAAATGAGAGACCCTGATTTGGTCATTTGTTTTATGCGAGCTGATATTTTGATTTCCTCATTGCTAGTTATAGAGGTTGTAGAATAGATTTGTGTACATAAGAAAATAGCTGATTTTCTTTTTCTTCTACTTGTAAAATTGTCCTGTGTGTCCGAGTGATCTTCATCGCTCGGAGAGTCATTGCATATAAGAAAACTGGCGATTTTGTGTGGCATTTTGTATAGAGTCCTGGCTGGTGGCAGATATTATACTGCCTCAACCACTGCTACACATGGTTCTGCTAGCAATGGGTGGTAGATGGAATACTTATGGATTCAAGTTATCATATCTTGCACTTCTGATTATCCTTTACGATGTTCACGGATGTAGCTCACTCAATTCTGAAGGTAATTGCATGCTTGGGCGGTCCTACTGGTTTTAGTGCTTATCTCTTGGCTGATTCTAGTTTCTTATATCCATTCGAATATTAGATTACTTCTCTGACTGTTATTGATTTGCAAAACAAGGATTGGCATTGTTGGGATTACGATCCAAAGTTGATTCTGATCCATATGGAGTTCTTGCAAACTGGAACCCTGATCACTGTGACCCCTGCATGTGGTCTGGTGTCCACTGTCTGGCGGGCAAAGTGCAAATGCTGTAAGTTCCTTGTTACATACGATCATGTGTATTTGATTCAATAAAACTTACTCTATAATTTTAATGTTTCCTTTCCTTTATAATAATAACAAGTCTGTCAGATTTATATTAATGAGAGAAAAACGTGCAAAAGGTGAAGTCGTATGGTTCGACTTACGTGATATCTCATGTTTTTTCTCTTCTGTTTAGGGATCTCCATGGACATTCTTTGGAAGGCACACTGGCTCCAGAGCTTGGAAATCTCACTCACTTAAGATCAATGTAAGCTTTTACCTATAACAAAATGCCTTTCGCTTTTCCAGCTCATAAGTGTTAAATGTTTTTTTAAACACAACCGAATGGAAAAATTGGTTGCAATGTCATTAGACATCTATTTACTTATGCCATACTTGTACATGATGGCTGTTTCTATAGAAGAGATAGGTATGGGGTGTCCCATAGTTTCATGGTTCAAATTTTATGATTTTCTTGAGAAACAGTGCCTAGTGTCTTACATTGTCAACATAATTCTTCACTATCTTGATTGACTGTGGCGCATTACTTTGGTGATAAAATTTTGAAGTGCTTTACTTCCTATTTCTGGTTGACATAGTTTGCATTCTGGGTGCATAATATATGTTTGCAAAACTGGTGGCATCACTGTAACACGTTTGATAGCTGCACTCATGACCTCCCAGGGCTGCTTCTTATTGATGTTGTCTGTCACATCATAGGTTGGTTATCCCTGGAGGTACCAAAAGTCACTCTGCCAGTTCTACAACTTCTATTTTGTAATCCCTCCTATTGGCTGTTGTAGGTTGGGTAGAATGAGAGTCTGAATACAATTATTATGAGGCTTGTAATGGTTCTCTGAACTCACCAAAGAATTCCCCAAAGATTGTGTTGGCATAATTGTATAATTTGAACGTATAAGACTCCATTGGACTTGGAGTTGATTGCTGAAGAAGAGAATCAGCATTGTCGCAGAACAAAGTGACATCCTGAGATCTCCTTCAAAATCTCTATCAGTTTCGTTATCATTTCAGCCTGTTCTATATGGAAAAAGCAGCTCTTCTATGAATGTTAAACCATACATATATTCTCCAAGTGCATCATAAACAGGAGCTATCCTATTTTTAATCTGTCACATCTTAAAGACTAATTTTATTCTCTGTTCTTATGCAGCAATAATGCTAATTTCTCCACTTTTATTTCCATACACATATTTTAGTTCAGTTTAACATGAAAAATTGAGGCGATTGAATCATTATTAGCTGCATACATACCGGTGAAGAACTAAGAAAGGATTAATGTTTCAGAGTTACTGAAAGTGTGATAGTTTTCTTGAACTAATAATGTTAACAAAGAGAACTGCCTCGCGAGTTTCTAATTGACTCTCACCATCACCATTTAATAACCTTATACAAAATTTTTATTGGCTCAGCTCTGAATCCACCGTATGCTTAATATCACCACCACATATTTTCAAATGATTTGTGTGGTCTTGGTGTTGTGGAAACCATAGCTACTTAGTATAGCCACTAGGCTTTTGATCCATATGCTTTGACAAAATCCAAGTAAGTGAGAATAAGATGGACATTATAGGAATATATATGAATAGGCTATCTTGCATTATATCTGGCAAAATTTAATAGTTTTGAGAAGATGTTCTATTTAGAACAAAATAATCTGAACTTATAAAGCGATATTGCATTATCTTAGTCCAAATTCTTTAAGATGGAAACATACGATTTGGCATAATTTTGGTAAATCAGAGGGACAAAAAGTAGTAGATTTAGTAAATTGGGTGGAAGGGACTAAGGAGAATTAGTTTGCATGTCTATTAATCATAGTTTTCATCATCTAGCATTCTGTATCTTCTTGTGTGCTGTGTGTGACTTCTTTTTAAATCTTAACAATTTTTCTTTTTGCTCTTTGATTGTCTGACAGTGTGCTGTCAAAAAACAATTTTTTTGGTGCCATTCCAAAAGAATTTGGACGACTTCAAAGGTTGGAAGTGCTTGACTTGACAGATAATAATTTGAGTGGGATAATTCCAGCAGAAATAGGAGACCTGCATTCGCTACAAAGCTTGTGAGTTCATAATTTGTCTTTTGTGCATGTAAAGATACATTCTGCCTATATAAATTGGTATATGTGAGTATGCATGCGGAAGAACCACTATAAAGATGCTCTTGATCTGTGTCTAATACCTTTTCCCAGGTTAATTCGTAACAACAACTTTGAAGGAAGGATTCCTTTGGAAATTGGGAAGCTTCATTTGCTCTCCAAATTGCAATTTGACGAAAAGCTCATCCCGGCTGCTGGTGGAGCATGCTGTGTAAATAGAAAATTTGCACACTGGTAAGATTCTTTTGGTTTCATTGGACCTTTTATATTCATGTTCTGGTGCTTGCTACATTATATAACCTAATATCAACATGCAAATATGTCTGAAATGTATGAAATTTGTATTTAAGCCA
Organism: Datura wrightii; assembly: GCA_035772735.1. NCBI lineage: Eukaryota > Viridiplantae > Streptophyta > Magnoliopsida > Solanales > Solanaceae > Datura > Datura wrightii. The sequence continues at coordinate 7,095,360 of JASDFA010000008.1, read as the reverse complement.
TTTCAGGGTTACATTACTTTCAGAGTATGCTCGTAACTCATGCAATAAGCTTTTCTGGGTAGGAGTGAGGGGTTGGGTGAAGACAAGTTGATATGTTGAGTATTAATACAACAAGGAATATTGTGGTTTATGTCAATACACATAAAGCCTGGGAGCTAGGTGATTTCATAGATGTGGTGATGCAAGGATTTCGTGATGCAATGACTTGTGCTGCTATATTAAAAATGTCAGATCTCTGCAAGCTGAATACAGCATTTGTTTAGACTCAAGCATTTGATAGTGTTAATTATGAATGACACCAAGGGCCATTGTGGTAATGCATAGAGCATGGGAGCTGAGTCCTGTGATGCGGTAATGCATGGAGCATGGGAGCTGAGTCTTTTCACAGCTCTGGTGCTTCTAGGATTTAGTTATGCAATGACCTGTGCTGCTATTCCTGAAGCGGTCAGATCACTGAAAGCAGCAAGCTGCATTTCTTCAGACTTATGCAGAAATGTTGCTTCAATGGAATCGGGAGAATGGTTAAGTCCAGCAACAATGAGGCTCAAAGAATTGCAGTGACCGTCAAGCGCAATTGAATGGAGCATTCTTTCGCTTGATGCCCCGTGTTTGGCAGTGACTTCTGATTTTCAGCAGTCGGATGCTTGAAATTCACTGTCTAGTTTGACACCTAATAGTAATACTTGACCTTACATCAACTGAAAAGGTTTGTAAGCTACAAGGAGGTGATTTTCCAGTCATTGCACTCATCCAAGGCTGGGGTTGAGGAGAGGGATGCAATATGTTGGAGATATTTGCTTTCAGATCTTGGGATTGATCCTAGCATCAAGAGGGCATCATAAGCATGAAAATTATCATATCGATTCTAATTTATTTTAATTCTGGATAAAATACTCTTCTCTGATCAGTGATCTCAGATTTAGCTTCAACTCTTTCATAGAATACTGACTATCAAAACTAATAACATGATTACTTTAAATTACCCGCCTTTCAATAGCAGTTAGGCTTCTCAATCAGATATGTTCAGTTGCCTGCTTCTTTCTGATAATTTGATGTCTGTTTCTGGCAGCATCTGGCATGGCAGTCTGAGACCATTAAAGGCCATAGACTCCTTTATCAGACCACTTAAAGGGACACTTTTGCATTATCTCACTCTGTAAGTAACTAAATGGTTTTTTATCACCGTGTGTTTCTACTTAAGTTTTATTACTCTAGAAGCATCTTTGTTTCAATAAAGGTTCTCCAGACAACTTGGAAGTGGCTCATTGGATAATCAGACAGAGTATTCTTCTGACAACCTACCAAGTGAGTGAAAAAGTTTTACTCCACATGTTTAGAAGGAATTATGTTGGAAGTGCACAAAAGATTGTTTTCACTCTTCTTTTTAGCAGGTTCATCTAGGCCTCACATCATCCGTACTGTACAGAACCAGGCAAATGTTGCACGCCGCAAGTTAGTTGAACAATCCAGCAACCTTGCTGCTGTTCCTGCCAATGGTGGGAAACCTTTGGGTCCTGTTGTTTCAGTGCCAAGCAGCAGAAGCAGTGGGTCATTTCGTGCTGTGCCAAATACCCACGGAACACCTCCTACACCCTTACCCGCCTTGCATCAGCAGCCTCAGTCTCAAGACAAACCAAATCCAATGGGACAGTCAAGTAGTGCTGTTAAACAACCAACTAATAGACAACCTCCACCTGCCCAAAAATCTGGAAATACATGGAAGTATATAGTTGGGGGTTTTGGGGTTTTTCTGCTAGTTGCTGCTGCATGCTTATTCATAGTTTGCAGAAGCAGAGCTGCAAGAACAATAGGCCCTTGGAAGACTGGGTTGAGTGGACAGCTGCAAAAAGCATTTGTCACAGGTACTTCAATTAAAATTTGTGACAAGAATTACTTTTAATATTCTCTCCACATTCTGATATTCAATGACAAAATTACCATTGGTTGACATAGTCCTAACACTCTACGCCTATTACTGCTTTGATTTAAATATGGGATATACTGGCAATTTTCCCTCTTTTGAACTTATATTATTAGCCTAGTGTTTGGTATATGTACCTTTTTCACTATTTCTTTTGTGATGACAAGGAGTCAGAATAAGGAACAAATTCCTTTATTTTCCACAAGAAGCATTTGGCTAGAGAGATTTTCTGAAAACAAGTTGATTAAGAAGTTTTTATTGGCCCTAAATTTTAGAAAAGATAATGCTGGAGACTTCCTTCACTTTTGCTTCTTATGGGAAGTGATTGATTTTTCTTTATCGATTTTATTTTTTCAAGTATTTCTCTGGAAAAAGTTCTCGTAAATCACAGCCATAAGAAGGTGTAATCCTGATGTTGACTGCAAAAATATGTTTCCTATGATAATCATACATTCGTACTGTGTGAAAACATTGCAGGGGTCCCAAAGCTTAACAGGTCTGAGCTTGAAACAGCATGTGAGGATTTTAGCAATATAATTAGTAGTTATGATGCATATATAATCTACAAAGGAACTCTATCTAGTGGAGTAGAGATTGCTGTTGCCTCAACTACTCTAACTTCTATGAAAGATTGGTGTGAGAGTTCTGAAATGGCCTTCAGGAAGAAGGTTTGTTGTTTCCATTTACATAAAAAATGAAATATCTCTCCATATATGTCACAGTCTGACGCTTCCCTGACGTTGTTATCTCTTCATTCTTTTCGATTGTAAAACTCATATGATATTTTGTGGTTGTGCTACTGAACAGATTGATACACTTTCAAGAGTGAACCACAAAAATTTTGTTAATCTTATTGGATACTGTGAGGAGGATGAACCTTTCACTAGGATGATGGTCTTTGAGTATGCTCCAAATGGAACTCTTTCTGAGCATCTGCATGGTAAAATTCTTTGTTGTCCATAGTTCAGCTTTCATTATTGACGATGATGGCTTGATTTAGTCAGAATGACGTGAAATATAAGTTTTGTCGTTTCAGTTAAAGAAACCGATCCTCTTGACTGGTCTGCAAGGATGAGAGCCATAATGGGGACAGCGTATTGTCTTCAGTACATGCATGATCTGAATCCTCCAGTGCCCCATTCCAATTTGAATTCAAATGCCATATTTTTGACTGATGATTATGCTGCGAAGGTCTGCTCCGTCTTCTTGAATATATACAGATAACTTAATGTATCTGCCATGTTGAACTGAGAACCCTTTTTCTTTTGTATTTCATATTGAAGTAGAACTTTTATCTTTTCACAGATCACAGAGATTGGCTTCTGGTCAGAACTAATAGCCAAGTCAAAGTACTCGAGGGATGATTTAGAAAATTCTGAGCTGCCGGCGCTTGCTGATCCTGAAACAAATATGTATAGTTTTGGGATTCTGTTAGTTGAAATAATTTCTGGAAAGTCGCCTTATTCAGAAGAACAAGGATCTCTTCTGAACTGGGTAAATCTCCATCTAATTCTATTTCATATGCTTCCCTTATTTTTCTTATTCTTGATTGTTATGATATGTTCCCTAGTCTGTACTTTCTTGTGTGAAAATCTTTTCTTTCAGACTTGTACCAGTGCAAAAGCATTGATAATTATTGTTTTATTTAGGCGGCACAATACCTTAAAGATAAGATGAATGTGAGCTCCTTGGTTGATCCAACACTGAAGAGCTTCAAAAATAATGAGCTTATGGTTATCTGTGAGGTAATTGAAGAATGCCTTCAAGAAAATATAAGGAAGAGACCAACGATAAGCGAAGCCATTACTAAATTAAGGGAAGCAATTGATATCTCTCCTGATGCTGCTGTTCCAAGGCTTTCTCCCCTCTGGTGGGCTGAACTCGAGCTCTTATCTTCTGAGGCTGCTTAGGCTGATATGTTTGTCTACTTTGTAAGTTGAGTATTGCTTTCCTATGTATAAATACACCAAATATAACTGGTTTTTCCTCAGACTCATCCCCTTACATACATAATGTTTTTCTGTTTTCCCTCTGTTCCTCTATATTCTAAAGATTTGTTGGTTCACTCTTTTATTATTTTTCGTCTTCTCTGCAACTAATGCAGTTATACCCTTTTCCATTCTACAGTCTTTGTCCATTTGTGATCAATAGTTTGGTTTGTACAAGCAAAATTGAACAGGGTGCTGTTCAAAATTCATCTATGTTAATTTCGAAGCAAAGAGATCTTATCTATTTTTTCTTGATTTCGTAACTCTTTATTTCAACATTTCACATTATATGTTTGAGATTACAAAATTCTAGGAAATTTTGGTACATTAAATATATTGTTAGCTTAAACCAAAATATTCAAAGGGCATTTTGGTATTATGTATTTATTCGCTTCTAGGAAATTTGGTACATTAAATATATCATTAGCTTAAAGATCAAAATATTCAAAAAGCATTTTGGTATTATATATTTATTCTTGATTTCCAGGTTGTCAAAGTGCATATTGTACATATAAGGAGTTGTTTAGAAATTGGAGCTAACTAATAGTCCATCTTTTCGATTTATGCGCACTTAGTTTAATTTTTAGCTAGTTTAAAAAAATGTTATTTATTTCATGACTCTTCATGTAACACTCTGTAAATTTAGTTAGGTTTGAATTCATTGAATGCTTGTGATTAGATTCGAAATATTAAAATTTGTTAGTTACAGGCTAAATTACATATCCTGTTTAAAAAGTATTCATGTCTAGTTTCCAACCCTTCGAACAATACATCAATCCGAGTTCTATACAAAAAGCTCAGCACGCTTTTCTAAAGATTTTCACCTATATCCTCTGGGGAGCGCGTCCATCACCACACAACTAGATAGGAGGTGGTGGAGGATGCGCTGCATCTAGTGGGTATGGAAAAGAGTGGGAAAAAAGTAAGTATGGGGAAAACATTCGGCACAATAGGTCACACGAAGTGATATCCATTGTGATGGAGTGACGTCACCATGCACAATGTCCAACACAACGCGCCTATTGTGTATCGTAGATCAATCCAAATATGTCATATATAAATACATGTTTAATTTGGAATTTTCAATCCATTTTTGAACATCAGTTATAGATACATGTTTAATTTGAAATTTTCAATCCATTATGTTTTTGAACGACTTTTGAGAGACAAAACACCTCAAGGCTTCTTCAAAATATAAGGTGAGTTACTACTCAATCCACGTGTTTACAAAATCAAATTAACGCGAATTAATATACAAATCTTTATCCTAATTCATAGATTCAAGGTATTTGATTTGAGATTATTGAAGGAAAATATTTCGGGGATTCATCCTGAGGTAAGTCCCTGTATAACTTCAACTATTAGAGGGATTATTGGGTTTCGTATAGCCTATTGAAGAGAATCGTGATTGTTGGTTAATTTGTCGAAATTGTTCGAGCATAAACTTTCTTCGATAACCGTGATTTTTTGTGAAGGATGTGAAATTCGTAGAATTTGATCAAAGTTGAAAATTTTACCATCATTATTCATTGTAGAGCTATCATCGAATGTTGTTGAGCATGTTTAGGATGCTTTTAGCAAGATTTCAGGTATGCTTGTTTTCCACGTATGCCACTTTTTGAACATACTTCCTTTACAAGATCATAATAGGCTTTATACGCATGTGGGACAAGCTTGCATCGAGTCGTTATATTTTTATTTTGTATTATAATATATGTGCATGAACGTGTTTAAACCTATGAAAGGTATTGTTGAACTTGTTTTCCAAAGTCATTATCTTTAAAGTGTTGATATTTAAAAATATGCTTTTTCTCTATGAACGAGCTAATGAGTAGATACATGATTTAATGATTTAACAAAATAATTTTTAACTTGAAGAATGACTTAATGTACCTTTATTAATGAAAAGATGATTAAAGACTGGTTTGACTAGTTATTCCATGACTAATAATTCGGTTGAAGTGCCATAATTGCTAAATTATTTGTGTTTGGGTCTTTATGTGCAAGTTGTACTATTTCAGAAGAAGAATAACTGTTATGGATCCTAACACAATGCTATGCTAGGTGGCCTTTGAGTGTTGTAGCCTAGGTGCAGCAATTTTGAGCAATGAGATCCTATCTATGTCTCTCCCATCATTGTCTGTCCTTAGCTGGTATGATTGATTTGGTTTACCCAATACTGGCATGTTGATAAACTACTTAGACTCGAATTTTTGGCCTTGAACGATCTGATATGAATTTCAAAATATAACGAACTGAAAGTGACTATTTATTCATTGATGACTTTCACAGAGCTCCATGATTACCTTATCACTGGATTTAAATTGCTCATTCATACTGTATTGCCGCAATTATTATTTTATTATGTTAACTTTTTTTCACGCCCCGAGTTTACACCCTGGACGGAACACGGTACTTGAAGTCACAAGTGACCCCAAGTCAACCTCTGTTCTATCATACACTGACATTTTGAGTGATATAAAAATACATACAGCGGAAGTTTAAAGCAAAAATATAAATAGTTGAAAGAAATAAAGTTGGTTCATAGTGTTTGAAAATGTTAGAACAACACTACAAGTCTAAAATACCAATCTGAGTCTGAAAGCCACTATGACTGATGAGTTCTGGGACAAACCCCCAGCTAACTCCAAATCTAAATAGAAGAAATGAAAGTATAACTGAAATAATAAATCTCCGCACTCGATGGATGAGGACTCACCAACTAGTAAGGTTAAGGTCTTTGATGAGCAATTGGCTAACGAAGCTGAGACTGAGATCCTGCAGCTATATCACAAAACGATACAACATAAATGTATGCGTCAGTACTTTGAATGTATCGAGTACGTGAGATGGACATAACACAATAGAATAAATAAAAGAAACTATTCAACTGAAAAGACATGCAGTGACCAAATAAAACTACTGAACTGAATAACCGAAATAACTGAGATGGTATGATAGACCCTGTCTGATGGTCAAAGCATGTTCTAAGTCTGGACTACTGTCTGAACTGAACTGAACTGAACTGAAACTGGACTGTACTGACTAGTGGAAGAGTCTATCACCGACATATAACCACGTGAGCTAGATGTGGAGTCCGATGAATATACACCATCGGTAGGACCCAATATACCTTGCCAGGGTTAAAGGCATGAACTGGATGATCACAAAAGTCTGGGGCCAATCAAGCCAATAAATACTGTAACCTACGCTGGCAACGTAGTTCTGGGAACTCGGGTGCGCTAGAACCCCGGTCTGCTCGGTGCTAAGTCCTACTCCCACTGAATAGTCCTAGACTAAATACTAAGCTGATAGCTCAAAACTGGGGCCCAAGACTAGTCAGGTGTACATATCTAGAAGCACCCTGAGAGTCTTATCGAACCAGATTCTGAAATGGGGTTCTAAGATTGGTCAGAGCTACTTATTTAGAAGCGTCGTAATCATCTAAAGAACAAACTAAAATCTGAAACTAGGGTCCTAAGGCTAGTCAGAGCTATTTATCTAAAGTGTCATGACCGCCTAGTGGACCAATAAACTGAATTCTTGTCACACCCCACCTTGGGAGGCATGACTGGCACCTAGTGCCACACTGGAATCTTACTGACCTGGCTGGCTTCTGCATGTCTGGTGCATGCCTGCAACTCAATTAAAGAAAACAACGAGATATATCTTAGCTGTAAATATAGTCTCCGGCCGATAAGGCCATATAACCACCTATAAACGAAAACAACTAACCAACAAAAGGCAACAAAAGGGATCTTATGCAGGTCGACAAGACCACCATGCTATCTAGTTATAACAGAAATGAGAACAAGCTGCTATATTAGGCCCCACATGGAAAACACATGAAACATAGCTAATTTAGGCCTCACACGACCAACAATAACCAGCGAACTGATGAATGTAGTCTGCAAGCCTATAAGAATACAAATAGTGGTCGGGACAGGGCCCAGGCCTACCCCAAATGCTATACAAATGAAAGATTGTAATCTCTACAATCTGGCAACTCTGAATGAAGGGATCTGGCCAAACTGCTGACTCTGAACAACTGCTATTGAAGAGCCTAAACTCTGTCTGTCTAAACTTGCAGGTAAGTAATGTAGCACCCGAGGATGGGTGTTAGTACAATATATACTGAATATGTAAGGCAGTAAATAAGCTGTTAAAGACTGAAAGTAAGTAGACAGAGAGGGCAGAAAGTGTAACCTGTAAGCTGGCTTATTCGTAATCTGCATCTAGCAAACACTACATGTATATGAGCTACGACTGTATCATTATATATTCATAAGCTATAACTAGCAGACAAGAATACAAACAAGAACCTAACCTGGCCCCTATAAGCCTGAAAGGTACAAGTAACACAGCAATAACCTACCGGAACCCCATAAGCCCTGGCAAGTACACCTCAATCTATATACCCTTATCCAGGTTTCTATGACTCTACTGGTGCTATAGACAACCTACTGTCCCCCTGGACCTGCAACTGAGCCTGTTTGGCTCCTGATTTGTAATTGTGTCTAAGTCCAGTAGACTCCTGATAACTGCACCCCGGACACCAGGCTCGACGGGGGTGTGATGCCGATACGACATAAAACTGGTAGTCCAACCATGGAATGGACTGTGTAAGGCCCTTGGGCCTCTGCATCATCTCTGGAGACGACATATCGCTCCTTGGAGCGACGTCATATAGCCCCTGGCGGGCGACGACACAGTTAGTAACCTGGGGGTGGTCACGGAAGGCTCCTAAGTGAGGGCAACCTCGCCCGAGGTACTACACTAAAGTCTCAATCTAGCCACTAAAGAGGCGTATCTGGCCTTCCGGGCCTAACACAATCACTGCTCGCCCCTAGAATAATCTATATGGCTGCTAGCAGGAACACCCCGTGCACCTGTATCTGATCATAGGATCCTTGTAGTGATCATAATCTCTAACGGTCTAGACCGAATAGGGAGAGATCTGGAGTGGCCTAACAATACTCTAAATTTCCTATTCAGGAAACTATAACTCATAAGCAACTACAGGGTCGCAGATGACCAATTACTTAGTCCTTTTGCTTAGAACAACTATAGGATTGCTACTGATCGGACATGCTTTCGAGCGGTCGGTCTCTAATCCCCCACAGATAGCCTACTGAAATTCTTATCCTGAGGGTGATACTATACTAACATGGTTCTAGTCCTTTAGACCTTAACTTGGCCTGTTTGGATCTTATATGGCTCTTCTGTACGATTCCTAATCTTGAAGTTAAGTTTACACGGACTTAACCACTCAGGACAACCTGTACCTGAGTATCTCATAGGAGCAGGCTGGGGCATTGGCCCCACCTCTAACTACTAATAAGGTCCCCTTCCTTAGGGTACCCACGGGTCTATTTGACCTGAACGACTGGGATGTCTTTCTGAAAAACTTGTATGACGAATACTAAGTCAACTGAAACTGAAAATCACTGTAGTAGCTAACTAGATGGCAGGCTATCACTCAGTTCACTAGACAATCCTAGTGTCGTTGACTCTAAAGTATGGCCATCCTATCTAAATTTCTAGCTCAGGGGCATGAGGATACGCCAATGGCCTCTGGGCGTGCTTCACTGACAATACAGGTGCCAAACTGGTACCTATATTGCCTAGCTACGCCTATGCTGTTCAACTTACTAACTTAGGCCCAATAATTATCCACGAGCTTCTAAGGTCTAGGCTTGACAATAAAACATCCAATTCTACTAATGCAATGAACTGGAGAACAGAGGAGTTTCTATGATGCTTCTAGAGTGTGTCATACTTAACCTGTTCTTTCTCGATAAGGGATACTGCAATATAATCTTTACACATTTTCTAGCAGCTAACCACAATATATGTATATTCATAGTCTACAGACAATAGATGACCACAACATGTCTAATCACAATCTACTGGTAGCAACTATTTACAACATATGGGACCGTTATTTCCATTCAAGAACATAAGTCATAGCACTGTATGACAAGAATAACTTGCCAAGGGATAAGCATTACATACCATGATTGCTGATCCCCGATTGACTGGCGAGTTTCAACTTGTAATCCGCGACTCCTTTCAACTGAAACCTTTATATTAAGGGAATGAGACTAATTTCAATACTAAATTCGATAAAAAACCAATAACTTTCGATACTAATAGTGACTATAATTCAACTTCATAAAATACGGCCGAAAACTTATAATTTTCTGAAAGTTTAGAAGGGAGAAGTGCTTACCTAATGCATGTGGCCGAGTAGGAATCAATTTGGAGTAATTCTAACAACTTTTACTCGGCGGAGTTTCGATTTGCCAGGCGAATTTTTGAGAAATAACTCCGTAATAATGCTTACCATAGGCCTAGTACTCGTTATCTGAAGTTAATTTGAGATTGGATGGCTTTTGATAGTGTAATCGGATGAAAAACCAATGAAAGTTGCGTGCTTCTACTCTTTTGGCCGTGGGTTCTATTTGAAATCTCTTAAAATAAAGTGAAGGGGGTATATATACTTGAGGCCGGTGGCAGGGAGGCGCCTGGTGCCGGCTATATAGCCAACCTTCCCCCCACACCGCGCCTCCCATCACGCCAGCGGGCTTGGCGCGCAGAGTGCCGGCCAGTGCCCTGCCAGCTGGCGCGTCGCGCTGGCCCCTCACGGCCTAGCCTCGCTCAACCCTACTTCTGAGGCTTTCCCCCCACATGTCATGCTATCTTTATTCATCATAAATCAACACGTATACTTACTAATCATTAACATTTATGGGGTGTAACATCCTCCCCCCTTTAGGAACATTCGTCCTCGAATATCATCTTTAGGCTTAGAGGAGTTTACTCTTTTAATCAATTTTCAGAAAAATTTCGGGCAGAGTCTCCCCTGTAATATGGACTATCCGGATACCTGAAACACATAAAAAATCCAATATAGGTGCCTCGTAGGATGCTACAACAACCATAACCCAATAAAAAGGGTTAGCTAAGCAACAATACTAATAACATAAGCAGTAAAATAATAACTGAACAATAATCTCACCTTAACTGCATAATCTGGATCAATCCTAGAATAGGTGAGGATATCTAGACCTTATATCATCCTTAGCTCCCCAGGTCATCTCTTCTTTATTCCGGTTCCTCCATAATACTTTAACAGAGGCTACATCTTTTATTCTCAACCTACGAACTTGTCGATCTAATATGGCCACTGGAACCTCTTCATAGGCTAACTCTTTAGTCACTTGAGCGTCTTCAACTTGCACAACTCGGGACGAGTCCCCTATACACTTTTGCAACATTGACACGTGAAAGAACAGGTCGACAGATTCTAGCTCTGGAGACAGTTCCAGCTCATATGCCACCGTGCCTGTCCTCCAAAGGATATGATACAAGCCAATGAATCTAGGGCTAAGCTTGCCTTTTTTACCAAATCTCGTAACGCGCTTCTTTGGCGAAGTTTCTAGAAATACACAACTGTTGCTTCAACCCATAGCTGCCTACGGCGTACATTAGGGTAGGACTTCCGACGATCCTGAGCTGTCGGTACCCATTTCTTGGTAAGTTTAAATTTTCAATCTGACTGTTATAATATGCCCTGGTTCAACTGCCTCTAATTTACCTTAGCAGGCTTCCACTTCCACTCATAATAGACCCCCGACGTCTGAGTTGTGTGCTCTGCTTAACCATTTGTTTGGAGATGAGGAGTCATACTCAACTTAATATGCATCCCAATTTGTTTTGAAAACCTTTACAAAACCTAAATGTACGTTGTGTCTCTCTATCAGAGTTTATTGGATACTTGGGCTCCACACAATCAAACTACTCCTTAAACATTTAACTCAACATAGCCTTTATCTGAAATATAATTCCATCTAGCAAGACATGAGTCGATCCTGTTAGCCTTACCATACTAACTCAAATGAGGTTAATTTACACCTGGTATGATATAATCCTATAACTGTATTCATATCTATTACTTTCCACTTCCTTGCAGGTACGATCACCTCTTGAATTAGCCTGCTCCATTCTTGCTTTTCCAGCCTCCCCTGGCTGGTCATTGCAGTCCTGTGCTATGACTCAATGATATCTCCCCTCTTCCCATTCCATCTGCAGGTCTCTCTTTACGAACTAATGTGTTTTCATTAAAATCTAGGTGGAGGGGATAATGGACATAGTGCGCCTTAGCCATAGTCTGCTAATGAAGTTTTGACACCTTTGGAACATAGAGTCAACCTCTGGGTCTTATGACTCTGCCCTTTATTATCTCAAAGGCCAATAACTTCCTCTGGGCCTTGTCTCTAGATTGTACTAGGTTAGAATCTGTGTGTTGCCACTCTTCTACTCCCACAACCAGTGGTAATATTGCAGCATTCTAGGTTACAACCTCACTATCTCTTAACTGTTAGCCCGATGCTTAGTTCTCGGCATTTAGCAGTGGTCCCATGCTCTGTCAACCTGCTTCAACCTGGAGGTGATTCTGATTTCCCCCCAAAGTTAGATACTCGTGCCTTTCCCCTTGCTTCTATTAGACTGAACTCTGGGGTTCGCGGCTTCTACCTCATACTGTCAAAGATATTACTAACCAAGTCTACCGACCTGTATCCTTTTGACCCATACTCGCGCCTATCTCATTCATATGATCTTTCTGTCCTTTTATATAACAAGCTAGGGTCGTAACCATTATCTTGCAGGTATGCCTTACCGTCATTAGCACGCTGCATCAAACTCGGCCTATTTCTGACCTGGACTTTACTATTAGTGGGGGGGTTTTCACTTGTGGACTCTTACACATACTTGAGTTCTACTAGAAGTCTTATCTGCTCTCCTGATTTATTATCCTAAAGATCTAGATAACTTACTTAAGCACTAGGGGTCTCAACCACTTTCTAACACTTTTCAGGAGTCAACGAATCTAACCCTCCCTTATTATTTACTCTGGGCAACATCGCCTCAATTCTTACACTCTTTCTTATACTAGAACAGAATTTGGAGGCGGAAGATAGCTATTTCTTACTACAATAGGACTAAGGTATGGAGCTGTACAACATCCAAAGGGTTGGAGGTAAGAATCCCACAATTCCCTCTTTTTTAGTACCCTTCAAGTAACCTAACGTTGGGTGTTGTCCCGGTCTAATTCTATATATCTAGTAGATAAGTTAACTCATATATATACTATACTCCTGACCTCTTACTCTGAGGCTGTAGAAAGAACTGGGGACGGTGCTGGCATATCTACTACCTTATGAAGTTCCTGGTGCCTCAGGAAGATACTGGGAAGATTAAAAGACATACACCTTTTTTCTCAAGTGGCTGTCCCCCAACTATGGAATCACACTGGTACTTCCTTCTCCTGCTGTAGTTATCTTGTGGCTGGCTGGAGTCTGTCTCATACCGCACATTACTCTAGACAAACATAGCAATGAAAAGCTTAGGGACTCAATCCTGTACAACTTGGCTCTATAGCACGATTTGAGGAGAAAAAAAGGTAACCATACTATCATTCCTCGTAGCCTCCTGCTTATAGAATGTGGTGCACAACACATTTTTAAGCAATACTCTGCTAGACACGGCTTGCAGACTCCCTAGGATATGAACTGCTCTGATACCAAGTTTGTCATGTCCCACCTTGGGAGGCATGGCTGGCACCTAGTGCCACACTAGAATCTGATTGGCCGGGATGGCTTCTACGCTCTGGTGCATGCCTGCAACTCAATTCAAGAAAACAACGAGCTATATCTCAGATGTAAACACAGCCTCCGGCCGAAGGTAACTATATCTCATAGGCCACTTGGCCAATCTCTCGGAGAGTCTGGTATGACTTAATGAATCTAGGCTGGGCTTCTTATCAAATTATAAGACGCCTTTCATTGGTGAAATTTCCAGGGGTACCCAGTTGCTGCTTCAATCTTTAACTCTTTACATCGTTCATAGGATAGGATTTTCGATAACCTAGGGCTGCCGGGACCTCCTTCCTGATAACCTTAACTCCCTTCATTTGACTAATGTATTAGTATTCCCGGTTCATTACCCCTTATTTATCTGCTTCAAGTCATCATTTAAGGAGGCCTACAGTTCCACCCATAATCGACCTCCAAATTGTGTGCTCTGTCTGACCGTCCGTCTGAGGATAGAATGCGGTACTCAGATTAACCTGTGTCCCCAATCTATTCTAGCAGCTTCCCAAAATCTGGTTGTGAGCCTTGTCTCTCTGTCAGAATTTATTAGATGCTTGGGCCTCACGCAACCATATTATTAATTCTTAAACATTTGACTTGGCATAGCCTTCAGCTGAAATATAATTCCATCTAGCGAGACGTGAGTTGATCTTGTTAGATTTTCTATACTGACTCAAATAAGGTCTATTTACACTTGGTATGAGGTAATCTTGTAACTGTATTCATGTCGATTACTTTCCATTTCTTTGCAGGCACGATCTTTTCCTAAATTGTCCTGCTTCATTCTTGCTGTCCAGCCTCCCCTGGCTAGTCATTGGAGTTCTATGCTTCGACTCAACGATATCTTCCCTCATCCCATGCTATCAGTAGGTCTCTCTTTATGACCTGATGTATTTTCATTAACCTCTGGGTGGAGGGAGTAACGGACATGGTGCACCTTGGTCATAGTCTGCTAATGAAGTCCTTGCCATCTTGGAACGCAAAGCCGACCTCTGGGTCTCATGACTCCATCCTTTGTTATCTTAAGGCCAATAACTTCTTATGGTGCCTTGTTCCTTGGATTTGCTAGGTTAAAATCTCTGTGTCGCACTCTTTTACCTCCCACAACCGGTGGTAATATTGCAGCATCCTAGGTTACAACCTCACTATCTCTTAAATGTTAGCCCGATGCTTATTTCTCGACATTCAATGGTGGTCCCATGCTCTGTCAATCTACTTCAACCTGGTGGTGATTCTGTTTCCCTCTAGTATAAATACTCATGTTTCCCTCCTTACTCCCAGAGGCTGAGATCTGGGGTTCGTGCCTTCTGCTTCATACTGTCAAAGATATTACTAACCAAGTCTACCAACTTGTATCCTTCTGACCCGCACTCGGGCTCATTTTGTCCATATGATCTCTCTGTCCTTCGACATAACAAACTAGGGCCATAACCATTATCTTGCAGGTGTGCCCTACCGTCATTCGTACACTGTGGCGAAATTGGCCTATTTCTGACCTAAACTTTACTATTGATGGGGGTTCATCACTTATGGACTCTCACACATACTTGAATGCTACTAGCAGTCTTATCTGCTCTCCTAATTTACTACCGTAAAGGTCTAGATAACTTACTTAAACACTAGAGGTCTCAACCACTTCCTAACACTTTCCAGGAGTCAACAGATCTAACCCTCCTTTACTATTTACTCTGGGCAACATCCCCTTGATACTTACGCTCTTTGCTACACTGAAAAAAAAATTGGGAAACGGAAGATAGCCGTTTCTTACTATAATAGAACTGAGGTATGGAACTGTACAACATCCGAAGAGTTGGAGGCAAGACTCCTGCAATTCCCCCTTCTCTCGTACCCTCCAGGTAATCCAACGTTAATTACCGCCTTTGTTTGATCCTATATATCTAGTAGGTAAGTCAACTCATATATATGCTATACTCCTGACCTCCTACTCTGAGGCTATAGAAAGAATTGGGGACAGTGATGACATATTTACTATCTTATGAGATTCCTGGTGCCCCCGGAAAAATAATGGAAAAATTAAAAGACATCTGCCTTCGTCCTCAAACTAGCTGTCCCCTAGCTATGGCATCACACTGGTGCTTCTCCCTACTGTTGTAGTTATCTTGCGGCTGGCTGAAGTCTATTTTATATCACATATCACTCTAGATAGACATAGCAATGAAAGCATAGAGACTCGACCCTGTACAACACGGCTCTATAGCATGATCTGAGAAGAAGAAAGGATAATCATACTATCATGCCTCGTAGCCTCCTACTTATAGAATGTGGTGCACAACACATTTTTAAGAAAAAATCTACTACACACGGCTTGCAGACTCCCTAGGATACAAACTGCTCTGATACCAAGTTTGTCAAGCCCCACCTTGGGAGGTATGACTGGCACCTAGTGCCATACTGGGATCTGAATGACCTGGCTGGGCTTATGCACGTATGGTGCATGCATGCAACTCAATTCAAGAAAACAACGAGCTATATCTCGGCTGTAAACACAGCCTCCGGCCGACAAGGCTGTATAACCACCTGTAAATAAAAACAGCTAACCAACAACAGGCAACAAAAGGGATCCTATGCGGGCCGACAAGACCACCATGTTGTCTAGTTATAATATAAATGAGAACAAGCTACTATACTAGGCCCTACACAGCTAACCAACTGGATACTGTAGTCTGCAAGCCTCTAAGAATACAAATAGTGGTCGGGACAGGGCCCCGACCTATCCAAATTTTATACAAACGAAAGACTGTAACCTCTATAACCTGACAACTACGAATAAAAGGAGTTGACCAAACTGTTAACTCTGGACAACTGCTATTGAAGATCCTGAACTCTATCTATCTAGCCTGCAAGCAAGTAATGCAGCGCCCAAGGATGGGTGTCAGTACAACATGTAACGAATATGTAAGGCAGTAAATAAGCTGTTAAAGACTGAAAGTAAGTAGAAAGGAGGGGCAGAAAGATTAACCAGTAAGCTGGCTTATTCGAATCTGCATCTAGCAAAACACTACTTATACATGAGCTAAGACTTTATAATTACACATCCATAAGCTATAACTAACAGGCAAGAATACAAACAAGAACCTAACCTGCCCCCATAAGCCTGAAAGGTACAAGAAACACAGAAATAACCTACTGGGACCACCATAAGCCCTGACAAGTACACTTCAATCTATATACTCCTATCCAGGTTTCTATGAGCCTACCGGTGCTATAGCCAACCTACCTGTCCTCCTGGGTCTGCAACTGAACCCGCTTGGCTCCTGATCTATAGCTGAGTCTAAGTTCGATAGACTCCTGATAACTGCACCCTGAGCACCAGGCTTGACGAGGGTGTGATGCCGATACGACATAGAGCTAGTAGTCCAGCCATGGAATGGACTGTAATATGACCCTTGGGCCTCTACATCGTCTCTAGAGACAACATATCGCTCCTTGGAGCGACGTCATATATCCCCTGGCTGGCGACTGTTGACACCCAATTTTGACATCCCTATGCCCCGTCCAAGCTGCGTATCAGTATATATGTGTGTATTTTAAAATTACCTTTTTAACAAAATTATCTAATTCGCATTCATAATATTCTAGCATTAATTAGCATACATGATTTTTTAGCATAATTATTTTAATTTATATTTCTAAAATATTTTGTTACATTAATTTCAAGTTTAATTTTTCAATACTATATGTAATTACATCATATATAATATATTAAATAATAACATACGTGCATACATATTTTCAACTAAATAAGATTTATTTACAAAATATAATTTACTTAGTTTTATAAATTACTTATATTTAATCTCGTAATAATAATATTTATGTTATTTTATGGTAACTTAACTATTATGTTACTTATTTATTAAATTATTTGCAAGTGTAGTGTTTTTATTAATTTAATAGAAGCTAATTCAATTTTCTTTAATTTATTTAAAATCTGGCCACTTTCTATTCAATTTATGTCAATTTTAGCCACTTTTGATCAATTGTGGCTATTAATTAAATTCAAAATCAGCCATCAATTGCATCCTACCCAATTGACCCATCCAGTCAACCCATTTACGATCCAAACCCGACCCATCCATCCTAAATTAAATCTCAACCATTCGTTCAATTAAATCCTATGGATGAAATAAAACCCTAACATATTTCCTTATTTATTAATGTACCCCCAAAACCTAAACCTAACTTTTCATTTCTCCCATTTCTCCCCTTACAAACTTCAACAGCCGCCAATCCCCCCTCTTCCGCCTCATTCCCTTTTCTCTCCGGTGAGGCAGAAGCCACACCACCTTCCTTTTCCCCTCTTTGCTTTGTCTACAGCAACCACCAACCGCCTGCGCCGCTCTCTCCTTCTCTCTTCTCCTCACTACCCTCTTCTCTCCTCTCCCGCTGAACATCTCACCCATCTCCCTTATCTTCAACCTTCGTCTTCTCTTTTTTGTCTCCTACAATGTTCGACCACCAACAATCGGAAAATAACCATAAACCACCGAGCAGCCCCGCTATCTCTCTCTCCCTTTTTGTTTTCTCCCTTTCCTCTCATTGCTCCGACAACTTCCGGCCGACGAGCCTCCATACAGTGACCACCCAAATAGAACCGCGCCTTCCTTTTCTACTGATTCCGGCCGGAAAATAAACCAGCAACAAACGGCAGACCTCACCCTCTCCCTCTCATTCTCTCCAGCCAACCATCACACATACATGACAAGATTCAAGGATTAAAGCACAGATTTTCACGAGGTTTAACAAAGTTCAAACCCACATACAATTAAAGTTTAGTTTCATGTATTAGTGATTTTTACTCATTATTTTGTCTCCTTGTGTTTATATATATGTGTGTGTTTCTAATTCAATTTCGAAATGCCTGTATTATTTTATTTTCCTCATGTTTTTCAAAGGTCACATCGTCCCTTTGTTTATTAGTTGTCTTTGTTTGAGCCGTAGCTAGATCAGATATCAGTATAATATTGATAATTTCATCTAAACGACCTTAATCATTTGTTTGATAAATAATATATATATATAGCCCAATCCTTTGTTATGATTCATTTTGGTTATCGATTTTGTGCTCATTTCTCTTCATGCTGTAAAGATTACTCTGCCTTATCGATCAAATTCCTAAGGTTTTATTTATCTATGGGTAATTCTTATTGTTTTGTCCGCAATTTGATTATGAACACCTTGTTATTGGTCAATAGACACTGAAGACATGTTAATTCAAAATTGGCATGACTACTTTGGTGATTAGATATCTTGAGTTTATTGTTTTCTTTTCTTCTAGTGTTTTGACAACTCTTGTACAATATTATTTGACATATATCATGCTAAGGATAACTTGATTTGTTCCTTGGTTTGCTCTCTGTTGATTGATATTTCCTTAATTAGTCATTGACGATTTTGATATCTTAAAGTTTTGATGACTTTGGCATGGCTAGTTTAGGGTGTTTGAGTAATTTGTTCTATTGTCTTCCTTTTAAGTTTAGTTCAATAATAGCCTTAAGTGCTAAATATATTAAACTCGTGATTTCATGTTCCTTCATTTGATTCCCAAAATCGTAGACACACATTGATTGATTGAATTTTGATTCATTATGTTAATGGTAAGCTCTATATTTATTTGAGTAATTATTTCTTTGATTTTCTTACTAAAGTGTGACTGTTAATATATTTGATTATGGTTCTTATGTTATATAATCTATAAAAATCATGAAATCAGCTATAATTTGGGTCCTTTAAATGACTTTACTATATCAAGGGGATCATTTCAATTAAGGAAAATAAACCATGATTCACTCGTCCCCCCCCCCCCCCCCACTTATTTTAGCATTAAACTATTTGTGGTAAATTTCATTGAATGACCTTTCATGATTATGCGTGACAACTTTATTAGTTATTTTCTTATATATATTAAATATATTTGGTAACTTTTGATATTCTAATCATTTATGGTAATCCAACCAGCTTAGTATTTGTTTTAATTTTATTTGGTAAATTTTGTATTGTTTCAAGTTAATTGATTCCCGCTATATTAAGTAAGGTAAATATCCTGTGATTGATTTTCTTGATTGCTTTCCTTTCCCTTATATTTCTAATTGATTCTTATGACTTAGAGGATTTCTTGCCCATATTCATGAATACCCTTTAGTATATAAGTATGCACTTCCTCCGTTTTTAAAATCACCCGGAACTTCTCTTAGTATAAGGGCAATGATTCCAACATTACTAATCTTTAAATAAAATAAAAACATTCTTGCTCTTTTTAGTACTAAAGAATTCAAGTCTTATTACTATGAAAGCTCCACTAAGTTCATAGTATTCAATCTTAAGTCATATTTACTTGACTAGTTAGTTATCCAACTATGTGACTCTTATTTATTTTGCTAGTTCAACTATCATCTAGTAATGTGTTCACTAGACTCTTTTATTTCTCCATAAAATGTATTAATATTTGAGTTTAATTCATGACTGTGATATTACTATTTTATCTACATGTTGTCCGTGTTTATTTAGTCTATTTGAAACAGGTACCTCTTCGCTTTATTCGGAATGAGAGAGAAGAGTTTGGCTAGGTTTGGGCCTAAAATAGGGGTGAAAGGGCTTAGATGTGATACTGTTTTATTTATGTATTTTATGTTTTCATTATTTATTAGTTGTTTTAATGTAATTAACACTAGTAATAGTGAAAAAGGGGAATGTTAAAGGGGTAGGGGAATTATGTGCTAATTGTTTAAATTTTTTATAATTTTCTATAAGCTTGCATTTTTTTAAAATTTGTTCTTTATCAAAATCATTGTCCATATTTTTAATTCTCTATTTAATTAGCCTTTACTTTATTTAATTAATTATATAAATGATATCTCTTAACATATAGTTATTGGGAAAGTGAAAGGAATTAAGAGGTCTAATTTTAAAATTTTAAACTAAGTCGACCCGTTCCGTGGACGTAACATCAACCTAACATTTTTAAAGAGATTATGTGTATTTATATGTAGATATTTATGTGTTTATATTTCAAAATTCAATTCTTTATTCAAATCTTCTTAAATATATTATTATTATTATATTTTTATCTTAAAACCGACCTCAAATCAATCTGTTGCCAAGGTTGAAGATCATGATTTACAATATCATGTTCTCATACCTAAAGTGCAACAAACATTTTCTTTAAAATTTTTAAATTTCTCTAAATTTTAAATCTTCATAAATATATTTACAATTTTGATTTATCAAATTTCTTTCCTTTACTCTTTGGGTAGTTAGATTTATATATTTCTTTAGTTATTGTGAATAAAATTTGGTTGCTATATTTTATTATTTTCTGTAAACTGGTTGTGTTTAACTTTTTAAATTATCAAGGACCCTTAGTATGGTGTGTAATAGATAAATTTGCGAACTAAATTACTTTATCACTAAATTTTGTACTAGTTGAGATACTTGTTTGCCTTAAAATATTTTTATGTCTAAATTAGAAAATAATTTAATTATTATTTTTTACATAGTTTACATTAACTGATGAGTGACCTAAATTACACTTAATTTATTTTATGTTGCTGCATAATACTTGATTTAATTATTTTATGTAATTTGTAAATATTTTTGGAATATTATCTTTCCATTTTGACAAGTTCGCATGCCTATCACTTAGTCTTATATTAACAATAAATTAATTCATGCTTAACTACTTATTTGAGTTGAAATAAGTTTTATATATGTTGCTTAGTTTTTGCATCGAGTAGTAATTGACTTATTTTATTAACCTATTTATTTATCTATTTAAAAAAAGGATTTATTTGTCCAATCATGTAGTTAAGTTAGTTTAATTTTAATAATTGACTATTTTTGATCACTTAGTAGTTCTCTCACATAACTAATGAATTCAGTCGGGAACCACATTTGTGGACCTTGAAAGGTACCTAACACAATCCTTTCGAGGTAATTTGGACCCTTACCTGACCCTGGTGATCTAAGCTAGTTTAAACAGGTTATTAGCTTCGTACGGTCCCCTAACGCATCTTAAATTCATTAGGTGGCGACTCTTCATATAAATGATCCTATAGAGTTGTTACATGTCTTGACCTGCTTTTCACGAGAAAAATGGGGCGCGACAACATGGAGTCTCCACTGAGGATATTTAGGTTCAAAGCATTACACATTCATGCTTATGTGGGATTTTATTTGCTTGCTTAGTTGTGTTTTCATTTATATAATTTATTTGTTTCATTTTTTATTTGCTAGTTAAGTTAAATTTGCTTCTTTTATTCATATCTTTTATTTATTTTCCTTACATAATATGTTTCGTTCTTGTGTTTTTGTTTTGTTTATTTATTGCCTTATTTAAATTATTTCTTGTAATGATTAATTTTCTTTTCTCTAATTTATTTCTATAAATAATTAACCCACTTTCATAATGAAATCGTTTATTTTTTTCTTTAAAAATAAATTTCTTATAAGTTGCATGTTTTGTTAATACCTTTCTATATATTTCCCATGCTTATGTTTTCTTTGTAAACCATTATTTTATTCCTCTAAGCATTGAATATTCACACTCACACACATGATAACGGTTGTTAGGTTTCACACCCGTTCACTTTTGACCCTCGTGTTGGAAAATGTCTTATGGATTGGTCGATCAGCGGTGCGTCGACGACCATGAGCTTTCCCACTCTCAAGTTGTCCTCTTGAGGGAACCGTGTCTAAACCCACTCTTATTCTTAGAACTTGACCATGTAATCCTTTACTAAGGAATATACATCACATCTAACAAGCCCGATGCCCATGGCGTGTCAAGACTAATAGTGAGCTTACTTTGTGTCCCAAAGGATTTTTAAAATTCCGGAAAAATACGCCTTCATAATTTATGTGAGTTTTAAGTGCATGTGTCTATTTTATTTGTTACTCTCTCAAGTTGATTTGTTTCCTCCCATGTAAATCCTTTTCCTTATTCCCCTTATTTGCTTCCTTGTTTAAATTATTATATTCTTCAATGTTTAATCCTTTTCCCTTATTCCCTTTATTTATTGCCTTATTCTCCTTGTATGTTTTTTTTAATGTTATTATTTAACATTAATCCTTTCCAACGATTCCTTTATTTGAAATAACCTATGACTTGTTTATTTATTTTTGTTGCTTCATTAAATTTTTATTACTTTTGTTATCTGTTTATTGTGTTACCGCCTTTTATTATGTGTTAATAATTGTCATTTCACTCATACTTCCTCCACTTTGTAACTTCTCACTATCACACTGTACACACGAATTGTGCTTTGCACTTCTCTGAAATTATTTCAAAAACCAATTTAGAGAGTTGGAATATACGTGGGATGAATGGATAGTTTTACTACCATGTGACCACGTTCCTTCTCGCATAAGAAAACTTTCAGTCTGTGTCCACCCCACTCTTAGAAATCTATGTTAAGTCATGCATGCATTATCCCTAGGAGGTCTCGATATCCTTGGTATATTGAGATCATTAGTTTGACTTTGCCCAAAGTCCAAAGAGAGTTATAATCTCGGAAAGGACATTATCTTATCTATTTGCATTTCTTTTAGAGGTCAATATGCCTAAAAATGTAGACTATTTGCTCCTTAGGTAGGAAGGGCAAAACTAACAATTTATGATGCAGGTGTTTAGTACAAATTCACGTCGTATAAGCCAGGAAGAAGCCAAATATAGAAGAGCATTTCCATTTAGGCTATAACTTTACTTTTTCTAATCTTTATTTTCTTATAATATCTCATTATGTAAATAAAGCAATAACTTGATTATATTATTTTATGTATTTGGGAATTTAGTGGAGCAAATGAAATGATACATTATGGCATATTCGCCTTTCAAAATGCTCCAGGCCTACCTCTGGCACGAAAGAGACTCCTAAAATTAGGAACGCATCAATGTGTCTATTTTCTTTAACCTTTAATTTATGCCATATTATGCTTGATTTCCATTACTAATTTAATCCTATTTTTATTTATATTTTTTATTATTATCTCCTTCATAAGGTTGATTTGTGGATAACCGCGCGCTATATCCTCCTCCTAGCTGGTTCACCAAGGTAAGGGAGAAAATGGACGACAGTAACAGTTCAGCTGATAGAGTAGATATGACCGCTCCGAAAGATTCTGAAAAGAGTTTAGAGGGAAGGTTTCTACCCGAGTATAATGAGATGATGCTAAGGATGGAACAAAGAATTTTGAAACTCCAAAGGGAATTATCCCGAGCTCGTAACCAATCTGTCGGTCCCACTGGAAACTTCGTTAGAACAGCAGACTGAGATTCATGCTCCTACCAAGCCTCCTATATGCTCGCTTCCTCAAAGTCATATACATTATCCTCACAATGCATATCCGACTTCATCAAAAGTATACCAGACTCAAGCTACTTCATAAAGACCACCCACCATATCTTATGTTCATCACTTTCCTCCCACATCTACATCCAACATGTCTTACGCCTATGCTCCGGGAGATCATACCCTAAACCCCATTTACATTGAGACTGCTCTGGTCACTCAGCACCTAAGAGAATCTACGCTCTTTGAGAAAGACAACTTGATACAGTCTATGGTCATGGAGCTCAAAAAGATGAACGACCGTATATAAAATATCAGAGGGGCCAAGGGGATAGAAGGTCTAAATTATGAAGATTTATGAATACATCCTAATGTCGAACTACCGGAGGGGTACAAACCTCCTAAGTTCGAATTGTTCACTGGAACTGGCGATTTGAAAGCCCATTTAAGAATGTTTTGTGACACAAGCTGATTAGAGTAGGAAGAGATGAAAAAATCCGAATGAAGTTGCTCATGAGAAGTTTGACTGGAGATGCCCTCAGTTGGTATGTAGAGAAAGATCCGAGAAAATGGATTAGTTGGACTGATATGGCTATGGCTTTTGTAGAGCGGTTCAGTTTAAATACATAGAATGCACCAGATTTGCACTACATTCAGAATTTGAAAAGAAAGCCTATAGAGTCATTCAGGGAATATGCCACTCGTTGGAGGTTCGAGGTCGTCAGAGTGCTACCTCCAATGGAGGAGGTACAAATGAAGGATATCTTCACAAGGAATTTGGACCAACAAGTGTATGATAGGTTGATGTTGGTTAGTGAGAAGAGCTTCGCCAAAATCATCAAATTAGGCGAAAAAATTGAGGACGGTATCAAGAATGGTACCATTATCAATTGGGAAGCATTGCGAGCGGCTAACAAGACTTTGTAGCCTGGTAGGATTCCTGAGAACAAGAACATGAAAGAGGTGAATGCTATATCGCCTACAGAAAGGCCGAAAACTCCTTGGAGTTACCAAATACCTCCACTCAATACCAAGTGCCTCCATCTCCTGCACCAACATACAATCACCCAACGACGTTCTATTACCCTGCTACTTACCCTGTTCATAATGCACAACCTACACATTTTTAGTTTCCTTCACCGCCACTTCAAAGGCCCCCAGTTTATCAAAATCCACTGACTCAACAATCTAACCAGCCTGCAAGATTCCGAGAAAATTTATCCAAGAAATATACTCCTTTGGGTGAGCCTATAACCCAATTGTATCAAAGATTAAAGGCCACCGGCTATCACTCCAATTCCTGCAATAGTGATGGATACACATGCGAAATGGCTCGATCATACTAAGATTTGCGACTATCATTCGGGGATGAGAGGACACACCACAGAAGAGTGTCGAGCTTTAAAAGAAATAGATTCAAGCATTGATTGATGCTAAGGTGATTCACCCGAAATGAACATTGATGTCTACTTAGTATTTTGAAATTAGAGCTATCATCAGTTTATTCCCTCATTTGAAGTTCTTTTTACTACTTGTACTCTAAGCTACGTTGGACTTGATTCCCATTTAAGAGGGATACGTAGGCACCCTTATGGGTTTCGGTCTATATCTTAATAAAGTTTTCTTCCCCCTTTCTGAGTATTAACTGGGGTAGAATTTTTGAGAGGTCTCAAAAATTCATAGATCAAGCTTTTCTACATAACCGGGGCAGAATTTTTGAGGGTATCTCAAAAATTTGCAATATTACATCATTTGAAATGAAATTTGTGTCATGTTCCATACCGGGGCAGAAAATTTTTGAGAGGTCCTCAAAAATTTTCATCAAAATGACATCTCAGGATAAAAGGACGCCTATTGGAAGGATGAGGCATCCAATCTGATCACAAATTCAAAGTTCATGAGATTGGGATATAGATAGAAGAAAAGGCACAAATCAACCTTTCCCCTTTTCAACTTATAATTTTCTTTGAGCGAAGGAACGACAAGTGCAAAATTTCAGTCACTCTTTATGAAGGTGTTCATCATCAATATCAAAGCTAACTACTTGAAGTTCATCCATGAACAGGGTTAAGTGCTTCCCTCTTAGAAAGTTACTCGAAGCTGAACACTGTTTATTTGAAGCTAAATTTTACCCTAAATTTTTAAGGGCTAAGCACTGACCCTTGGGTTAACACTACCCTAAATTTTTAAGGGCTAGGCACTGCCCCTTGGGTTAAGCACTGTCCTCCAATTTTAAGGGCTAAGCATTGCTCCTTGGGGTTAAGCACTACCCTCCAATTTTAAGGGCTAAGCACTGCCCTATGGGTTAAGCACTACCTTAAATTTTAAAGGGCTAAGCACTACCCTATGGGTTAAGCACTACCCTAAATATTAAAGGGCTAAGCACTACCCTCAATTTTTAAGGACTAAGCACTTCCCTATGGGTTAAGCACTACCCTCAATTTTTAAGGGCTAAGCACTGCCCTATGAATTAAGCACAACCCTCAGTTTTTAAGGGCTAAGCATTGCCCTATTGGTTAAGCACTACCCTCAATTTTTAAGGGCTAAGCATTGCCATGTGGGTTAAGCACTACCCTTAATTTTTAAAGGCTAAGTATTGTCGTACGGGTTATGCACTATCCTAAATTTTTAAGGGCTACGCATTGTCCTACGGGTTAAGCACTACCCTCAATTTTGAGGGGATAAGCATTGTCCTATGGGTTAAGTGATCGTGGGCAAAATAGCATGCCCGAGTGATGCTTTATAACTTAGTTTTGTCTTGTTTATCTAATTAATTATATGCATTCTCATGTGATTTTATGTAAATGTGAATATATATTAACCAACATGATTAGTCCTTGTTTTTAAAGGTTAATAATGCATTTGAGGAACTAACTCATGATTTGGTGAAGTGGAGGAATGGAATCAAGAGCAAAACATGAAAGTCAACAAGAAAACATGCAATAACTAGCACCCTGCGTGATAGGGGCCGTGGCACGCTGCCAACGTGGCAACACTTGGCCAAAAATTGCATTTTTTGTCACATTCCAGTGAGGGTACGCGTTACCTCCGTGTCACGGAGGTCAAGTAGGGCGTTTAGCTTCGTGACACGTTGCTGTTCCACCACAGGCCAAATTTTGCATTTTTTCAGCATAGTATAAATTGAACCCTTAGCTCCTAAAATCAAATTGTCACGATTTTATTTTGAAAAACCACCGAGGAGTGAAGGGAGAAGTGGGAGAACTCACCTAGGGTTCATCAATTTCATCTTCTCATCTACCAATTCTTGTAAGTATGTTACTTTAACAATGTTTTCTTGTAATTTTACGAACTTGAATGGCTAGAACCCTTCCTCTAGGGTTGAAGCCATGAGTTATGAGTGTGTTTTTACGAATTTGCTTTGGAATTAAGTTATTGATTGTTGTTTTGTCTTGCATTCTTAATTATGGTTGTTTTTATGATTGATCACCATGAAAACAAACATGTTAAACTTAGGCAAATGCTTGAGAAAGCAAACCTAGGGAAGAACATAAGAATGTAGGAAGCAAGTTCTTATCTTTTGATAAGATTTTGTGGTTAGGATAGAAATATACCTAATACCTTGCTTGGTTGATAAAATGGGAAAAGAGAAAGACACCGACTTAGATTTGTCACTCCACCACTCGCAGAAGTAGTTGTGAAGCTAAGTTTGGTTAAATGGTTGGAGGTACGAAAGTACCCTAATCAATGGCATAACCCCATAAACCACATCCACGTAGTTAATTGCCCACGAACTAGAATTAGCATCCTCGCTCACAATGATGCAGTGAGGCTAGTTTGTCGTGTTTAGAAGCTCTAAAGACCATGAACATGCAATTCTAATTATGTGAGACGATAATCGATAGGTTCATACTTAAACCATTGCAAATCGTAGTATCGCATGATTATCTGGTTCTAACTCTATGTTGCTCCTAGAGTGAATTCAGAATATTTCGTTGACCATATTTAGACTTAATTAAACCTTCTCGAAAACCTCTAGAATCAACACTTGCGAAAGTTAATATCACACTTGAACTTAATAGTTAGCTGAATTGGTCCAGTCCCTGTATGTTCGACATCCGGCTCTTAAAAAGGGCCACTATATTACTTGTACGACCCGTACACTTGCGGGAATTGTCTTCAAGTTTTTGGCCCGTTGCTGGGGACTCGACGAAGTTTTGATAACTTATCTGTTTTTGTGTGATTTTTAAATTTCCTTAAGTGTTGAGAAACTTGGTCTTAGTCTGATTTATTGCAGGTGATAGGTTGTCTTGCCGAGCTGGCTAAAAATAGAGAGCTTGTGGAATCGTTGCTTGAACTTGAACGTCAACTTCATTTGCAAAGGAGAGTAGCTCTTGAGCTATAGATGAAAAGACTTCAAGAAAAGGTACGACAACAACCACCTGTAGGACAAGCACAATTATCACCGGAAGCAATGGCAGCCAGACCAGTTCGCGAAGTGGCAAATCCCACAAGCGACTAATGTGAACTCTAGTATCCGTAAACCGGAGCCTGGAGGGAACTTTGAATTGAAGCAGAACATGGTGCAGCTGTTACATTCTAGTGGTCAATTCACTGGGATGGCACATGAGGACCCACATCAGCACTTACAGAACTTTCTTGAGATTAGTGACACATTTGTCCCCACCGGGGTGTCCACAGATTATGTCTGACTTACCCTCTTCCCATTTTCATTGTTGGGAGAGGCAAAAAAGTGGTTGAAGGCTGAGCCACCGAACTCCATAACTTCGTGGAATGACTTGGCTAAGAAGTTCCTTATCAGATTCTTTCCTTCAGGCAAGACTGCAAAGTTGAGAAGGGAAATACTGAGTTTCAAGCAGAGGCCTGATGAGAATTTATATTTGGCTTGGGAAAGATTCAAGTCACTATTGATAGACTGTCCCCATCACCAGCAATCGAATGAAGTGCTGGCTCATACCTTTGTAGAAAGTCTAGACCCACACACAAAAATATTACTGGACTCTGCATCGGGTGGGCAATCCTTGGAGAAGACTTATGATGAGTTGTATACTTTGTTGAACAGAATTGCTCAAGGAATCCAGGTGGTACAGCGAGTCATCGAGAGGGGCAGGAAAGAGATCAGGGCTGATAGAGGTAGATAGTATGAATGCCTTGGCAGCACAGTTAGCTTCGTTCCAGCATCAAATGATGACTCAGTTCAATAAACTGAGTATGAACCAACAACAGGGCCAGGTTAATGCAGTTCAACAAGCTCCAAGTTGGTGTGAAATCTATGGTAATAATGGGCACAATGCAGAATCTTGTGGAGCCAATCCAGAATCAGTCAATTTCATTGGGAATGTGCAGCGAAACAATCAGAATTTTGGAAACAACTACAACAGAAATTGGTAGGGCCACCCGAATTTTTCTTGGGGTGGAAACCAAAAGCAAAGTTATTAGCAACCTCAGCAGCAACAATATCAACAGAATAGGCAAAATGATGGCCAGTTGAGCAACAACATTGAGGAAACATTGCAGAAAATCATGGAGACCCAGACTCAGTTAGCGAAAAATCAAGCGAGGATGGCAACAGACTTAAAGAATCAGCAAGTGGCTGATCACGGGAAAAAATAGCATGCCCGAGATACGCTTTATGACTTAAATTAGTCTTGTTTATCTAAGTTATTGTATACATTTTCATGTAATTTTATATGAATGTGAAGATATGTGCTAACCAACATGATTAGCCTTTGTTTTGTAGGTTTTGATGACTTTTGAGTAACTAGTCCATGAGTTGGTGAAGTAGAGGCTTGGAAACGGAATTAACCCGCGAACGTCAGCAAAGAGGAGGCACAAAACAGCCCACCTACACGTCGGCAACGTGCCACAGCAGGCTGGCTGCGCGACATGGAGGTGTCAACGCGCTGCCCAAGCAGCGAGACACGCTGCCAACGCGGCAGGGTGCTGCCGAGGCCAAATTTCGGGTGATTTCCAGAGAGCTGTCGCGTTGCCTCCGTGTCACGGAGGCAGTGCTCCGCGATACACTCCATGACACGTTGCTTGTTATTTCGGAAAAAATTTCCACTAATATAAATAACACACTTAGGTTTTATTTTAGATATTCTGACTTGGTGGAGCAAGAACGTGAGTTACAGGCAGTTGAGGGGACGAAATTCTCAGGGTTTTTCTCTCTTTCCTTCTACTTGCATTTAATTGCTTGTTTGATTAACACTCATTTAAAGATGTTTAATCCACAAATGAGTGGCTAATTCCTCTTCTTGCTGAGGTTATGAACAATTGTGATGAAATGTGATCATTGATTCTTTGGTTTTTCATC
Source organism: Datura wrightii (assembly GCA_035772735.1). Lineage (NCBI taxonomy): Eukaryota > Viridiplantae > Streptophyta > Magnoliopsida > Solanales > Solanaceae > Datura > Datura wrightii. The sequence continues at coordinate 7,065,193 of JASDFA010000008.1, read as the reverse complement.
TTTTCTTCCATGTTGTTCTATTAATTCTTGTTCTTACTGCATTAATGTGTGGCCTACGTTAATGTATATCTAAAAAGTCCGGTTTCACTCGAGAGAGCAAGAAATTGAAAAGTTGTGAATTAATAGGATATAATCTTTACTTGATTTGGAAAAATTGGGAATTGATTTACTTTCAGGATAGAAATATACCTGAAAGTTGTATTAGTCAATTTAGGAACCTGGTTTGTATGGCTAGAACATGAATTGCATTTAATCATAGAAATGTAGGTGGATGGTTTATGATTCTTAAGTGAGGTTAAATACGAGAGTTTTAATCTCTTGGCAATAGTTCTTGGCTAGCAATTGGAAGAAAAGATTAACCAAATTATGATGATAATTAATTTCATTACATGTTCGTTTAACCTCAGCATGCTCTTATTCATAGTTCAGACTCAAAGTAATAATTGTTTTAGCTTTAGCATAGAAATTATAAAAGAAAATATCAAACTTTTGGTTACACTGTTGCCTGCATTTTTAGAATCGAAATATAGTACACTTGAGCAGATTGCACTTCATCCAAGTCCCTGTGGGATCGATACCTGGCTTACTAAAGCCACTTTACTACTTGTTCGACCACGTGCACTTGCGTGTCATTTTATATACCCCACAAATCACGCGAACAAGTTTTTGGCGCCGTTGCTGGGGACTGGCAATTGGTGAATTTTTCTTAAGTGTAAATTTACTATATTTTTTTTCCTAAGTGCTGACAACTTGGTCTTAGTGTTATTTTTAATTCTTTTTTATATTTTTTTATTTTATTTTATTTTTCTTCTTTTTCGGATACCCTTATTGACATGACATCGTGGAATACAAATGGTTTAAATGGCGGATACTCATATTTTGGCGAATCTTGTCTGAATTGCGGAGGACACCACTCGTGGCAACACTGTAACAAGTGCAATATATGTGGTGGTCAAGATGGCCATTGGGATGGCTGTCCGAATGCATATTCCCCTCCCCCAAGCCCCTACTATGATCCTTCTGTTGTTTTTGCTGAATATAGGCATGCTGAAAATGTGGACTTGGGACGCCAAGCTCAAATAGAAGACATGCTGAAACAACTCCTGGAGCAATCAGAAGCAATGAAAGAGGCGATGGCAGTATTGAGAATTCAGCAAGAAGAGAATGTAGAGGCTCTAGAAAGGATGAGCGTCAAATTCACGGAGATGATTGTTGAGGCTGAAGCTTGTGATAAATTGCAGGTAACAGTTTTAGCCGATATTCAAGTGGAACTACAAGAGGAAGACAAGGGTGAATTTTTGGATGAAGCCTAACAATTAGAATCTCTTGAGTGTCCCTATGATGGGCTCACACTTATGGAAAATCCATTCATGGAAGAAGAGATAGAGTATCCCCCAGTTGACATTAATGGAGAGATAGATGTCGATGCTGAGAAGGTGTATACAAGTAAGGAGGTCAAGCACAATGCATTTTCAGAGTTGAGGTTTATTGGACCACACTCGAAGCATTTTTCGACATTAAGTTTGGTTGAAAACATAGAAATAGAGTCTTCCAAGCTTATAGAGAAATGTCTAGAGGAGGACCAAGCCCCATATATTTTGAAATTTGCTAACTCGGAGAGACAAAATGACTTCGCTTACTTAAGGGCCAATAAGTTCAAAAGGCAACATCTACTGCTTGGTCCTTACAATTTTTCACCACCACCCCTGGAGCATAAGAGGAAATTAGAGAAGAAATTAGGGGTGAGATTCATATCCTCAAGGTGGAGGAAAAAGTGGTGAAACTTGGTACGTCGTGCCGCGATAAAAAATTAGGCGTTGCTTGGGAGGCAACCCAAGGGTACCATGGGTACCATTTTAATTTCTTGCATTTAAGTTTATTTTATTTATTTTTCATCTTATGTTGTTTTGGTGGAAAGTTAAGCACAGATGGAGGGGAAGTCTGAGTACCCGTGGAGGAGGAAGCTAACAAGCATGGAAGAGAAAAAGTGTGGGGTCGAACACCCACTTGTGCAAAGTTGAAGAAAGGCATGTTGTTAGCTAGGCCTAAAGGCCTCATGGAGTATTTCTCACCCTCTTTAAATGTTAAGTTGATGCTATGAGGACATAGCATGATTCAAGTGTGGGGTGAGGAAAATTTTAAAATTTTTGTGCTTAACGATTTTTGGTGAATGTAATGCTTGTGAGAAAATTTGTTTTTTTTTGTTTTTTTTTTTGTGAGTCAAGCATGACTTCATCACCCGTTGGTTTTTCTTTTCGGTTCTTTTCCGACGCTGGGTCTTTAAACCGAATAATAAAAATTTTACTGACATTTTTAGTCATAGTTAGAGACTGTTTCCGACGATGGATGGATGACGACCGTCTTGAGGAATATTAGTCAATAGATTTTGGTTTTTGAACCCGTAGCTAATTGATGGCTTGATATTCTTGTTATGTGCTATAAATGATTGTAAGATGCAAGTATGGTTAGTGATGAAGCATGCAAGTGGTATACCTATGTTTGAGACACCTAAGCTCTTGAATTTGACTTGATATGATTGAAGCTTAATTTTGAATTCTTGTGATTAGCTGAGTTAAGAGTCTGCGGAATGTGTCTTGAATTGAGCATGTGCTGTGAGTGTAAGTTTTTCGAATATTCCGTGCTATTGTGGAATGTCTAGAACTTGCCTGGTGTGTATATAAAATGAAATGAAGGATGTGAATTGTAGGAGATGATTTAGGCATTTCTTTGAATGAACATAAATGTTATCCCTCACTTTACCTACCTTGAATATTTAATCCTAGTTAGCCCCATTGAGCCTTGAGCCTATTCTTTGATAGCTACAACATAAGCTTAATCCTTTTTCTTTCATTAGCCTTGAATTTGATCCAAAACTCCTAAGCGCTTAAGTGAAAAATTCCAAAGAATGAGGGAGTGAGAAGCGTGAAAAAGAAGGAAAATTAGAAGTTGTGAAAGTTGAGAAAAGGACAAAGGTGCACTTGTGTAAAAATGGTTGATTATTAGTAGGGAGTAAGAAAATAAATGAATGAATTTTTTTTTTGCTTAAGTACTCCTTACTACGAAGCTGAGTGTGCTTAAAGAAATGGGAACAAAAAGAGAAAATTCAGGATTGAAAAGAATGAGGGTGAAGTAAGGGAAGAGATATCCTTAATGAAGGTTGAAGTTATTAAAAGCGCTTGGGGGAAGATAGTCACTATTACTGGCCAGAATAGTACCTACCCGTCCCTTAGCTTACATTACAACCCATTAAGTCCTACTTGATCTTACATTCAAACATCCTTAAATTAGTGGAGTAAAACACTAAGGGCAAGCTTATGGGTCATTACATGATACATGTGAATTCTTTGTGAGAGTGAGCGTAATTCTATTCATTTACCCATACATGTTGTGATTTAAAAGATTTGCGTGTGAAAATGGGTAACTCTCTTGTTATGAGGGCACATGTTTAATGAAGGATATAATTCATGTTGGATTTCTTGATCAGTTGATTTGCATGAGTTTGCTAAGATAGAGAGTCAATTCTTGAGGTTAGGAAGTCTTAACATAATTGTATTCCATTTCAATGATTAAATCGTGCATGCTCTATTTTTAGCTTGCTATCTTAAACAGTCATTGTAGCTATAGCTTGAATTGTCTTGCTAAAATTAGCTATGTGTAAGTCTTCGTGTGCCTGAGATGTAAAAGGTTTTTTTGAGGACGAACAAGGCTTTAAGTGTGGGGTTGTGATCACGGGCAAAAATAGCATGCCCGAGATACGCTTTTTGACTTAAATTAGTCTTGTTTATCTAAGTTATTGTATACATTTTCATGTAATTTTATATGAATGTGAAGATATGTGCTAACCAACATGATTAGCCTTTGTTTTGTAGGTTTTGATGACTTTTGAGTAACTAATCCATGAGTTGGTGAAGTAGAGGCTTGGAAACGGAATTAACCCGCGAACGTCGGCAAAGAGGAGGCACAAAACAGCCCACCTGCGCGTCGGCAACGTGCCACGGCTGGCTGGCTGCACGACATGGAGGTGTCAACGCGCTGCCCAAGCAGCGTGACACGCTGCCAACACGGCAGGGTGCTACCGAGGCCAAATTTCAGGTGATTTCTAGAGAGCTGTCGCGTTGCCTCCGTGTCACGGAGGCAGTGCTCCGTGATGCACTCCGTGACACGTTGCTTGTTATTCCGGGAAAAATTCCCACTAATATAAATAGCACACTTAGGTTTTATTTTAGATATTCTGACTTGGTGGAGCAAGAACGTGGGTTACAGGCAGTTGAGGGGACGAAATTCTCAGGGTTTTTCTCTCTTTCCTTCTACTTGTATTCAATTGCTTGTATGATTAACACTCATTTAAAGATGTTTAATCCACAAATGAGTGGCTAATTCCTCTTCTTGCTGAGGTTATGAACAATTGTGATGAAATGTGATAATTGATTCTTTGGTTTTTCATCTTTTCTTCCATGTTGTTCTAGTAATTCTTGTTCTTACTGCATTAATATGTGGCCTACGTTAATGTATATCTAAAAAGTTCGGTTTCACTCGAGAGAGCAAGAAATTGAAAAGTTGTGAATTAATAGGATATAATCTTTACTTGATTTGGGAAAATTGGGAATTGATTTACTTTCAGGATAGAAATATACCTGAAAGTCGTATTAGTCAATTTAGGAACCTGGTTTGTATGGCTAGAACATGAATTGCATTTAATCACAGAAATGTAGGTGGATGGTTCATAATTCTTAAGTGAGGTTAAATACGAGAGTTTTAATCTCTTGGCAATAGTTCTTGGCTAGCAACTGGAAGAAAAGATTAACCAAATTATGATGATAATTAATTTCATTACATGTTCGTTTAATCTCAGCATGCTCTTATTCATAGTTAAGACTCAAAGTAGATAATTGTTTTAGCTTTAGCATAGAAATTATAAAACAAAATATCAAACTTTTGGTTACATTGTTGTCTGCATTTTTAGAATCGAAATATAGTACACTTGAGTAGATTGCACTTCATCCAAGTCCCTGTGGGATCGATACTTGGCTTACTAAAGCCACTTTACTACTTGTTCGACCACGTGCACTTGCGTGTCGTTTTATATACCCCACAAATCACGCGAACAGTGGCCACCCGCAATCTTGAAAAACAAATGGGGCAGATGGCAGCTGCTCAAAACATGAGATCGCAAGGGGGATTACCAAGCGACACGGATCCTAACCCCCGGCAGGTCAATGCAATCAGTCTGAGAAGCGGCAAGCAATTAGCTGATGCAAGGCCAACAAAGAAAATAAAGGAGGTGCAGTCGGAGTTGGTTAGACCAGGACCAACCACCGACAAAGGAGAAAATCAGAGTGCTGGGAAACAAAATGCACAATATTCATTGCAACCATCACAAAGACCACTACCACCATTCTCTCAGAGATTCAGAAAGAGCAAGGAAGAGGAATGCTTCAAAAAGTTCTTTAAGAGTTTCAAAGAACTTCACATAAATTTGCCTCTTATTGATGTTTTGCAGGGAATTCCCAAGTATGCTAAATACTTGAAAGACATGATGGCGAACAAAGTTATATTGGTGGATGTCCAGACGGTAGCACTGACTGAGGAGTGCAGTCACAGGGTATTGAGCAAGATTCCGAAAAAGCTCAAAGACCCAGGGAGTTTTACCCTCCCATACAAATTGGTAATGCTGAGGTGCTACGAGCTTTGTGTGATTTAGGGGAAGCAGTTAATCTAATGCCTCTATCTTTATTCAACACCCTGGGATTGGGAAAACTGAGGCCAACGAGGTTGATGTTGCAGCTGGCTGACAAGTCGCAAGTGACACCCGATGGAATAATAGAGGACTTCTCATCAAAGTAGGTAAGTTTATTATACCTGCTGATTTTATTGTTCTAGATTTTCAGGTTGATGACTAGGTACCCTTAATCTTGGGATGGCCATTCTTGGCCACCAGAGGAGTGGTGATTGATTTGAGAGCAGGGACCCTGAAAATGAGGGTCGAAGATGAAGAAGAACTCTTCCGCGTTTACCAAGAAATGAACCCATCCGCACACTGCAGAAACCTTTGTCAGGTTAGTGTGTTGTCTGAGGATGAGTGTGGGGTGGAGGATTCCACAGGTGCAGGGCCAAAGGAAATGACAAGTGTTCAGCCCGAGTCTGATAAAGGGCTTCAAATTGAGAAGAAGTTGGAGGAAGAGAGGAACAGAGTGGAGGCTGTTTCCTCTAAAAAATCAAAAGAAAAGGAGATGGTTCTCGAACGGGAACCCAGGTATGAGGATGTCCTGAAAAGGACAGTCCACGTCGTGCCGCGACGGAAAATTAGGCGCTGCTTGGGAGGCAACCCAAGGGTACCTCAGGTACAAATTGTTTAATTTTGATTTTGTGTTGATTTTGTTGTTTTCAATATGTTTGTGTTTTTGGTGGAAAGTTAAGCACAGATGGAAGGGAAGTCTGAGTACCGAGAAGGAGGAAGCTAAGAAGCAGGAAATAGAAGAAGTGTGGGGTCAAACACCCACCTAGGAGAACTTGAAGAAAAGCATGCTTTTAGCTTGGGATAGAGGCTCAGGGAGTAGTTCTCGTCGTTTAAATTTTAATTTGATGCTATGAGGACATAACATAATTTAACTGTGGGGTGAGAAAAATTTCAAAATTTTTGTGCTTAACAAAATTTTTTTGGTGAGTGTAATGCTTGTGAGGAATTTGTGAGAAATTTGAAAAATTTTTATGAGTCAAGCATGAATTCAGCACCCGTTGGTTTTTCTTTTCGGTTCTTTTCCGACGGAGGGTCTTTGAACTGAAGAATAAAAATTTTCTTTTTCTTTTCTTTGTCTGTATATAATGTTTTTAGTAATAGCTAGGGACTGTTTCTGACGATGGATGGATGATGACCGTCTTGAGGAAAAATTAGTCGATAGGTTGTGGGTTTGTGAACCCGTAGCTAATCGATGCTTGATGTTCTTTTTATGGGCTATAAATGATTGTAAGATGCAAGTATGTTCAGTGTTGAAGCATGCAAGTATATCACTTTGTGTGAGACACTTAGGTTCTTGAATTTGACTCAATATGATTGAAGCTTAATTCTGAATTCTTGTGATTAGCTGAGTAAGAGTCTGCTGAATGTGTCTTGATTTGAGCATGTGCCATGAGTGTAAGGTTTTTGAGTATTCTGTGCTATTGTGGAATGTCTAGAACTTGCCTTGGGTGTATATAAAACCAAATGAAGGATGAGAATTGTAGGAAATGATTTAGGCATTTCTTTGAAGGAACCTAAATGTTATCCCTCATTTTACCTACCTTGAATAATTAATTCTAGTTAGCCCCATTGAGCCTTGAGCCTATTCTTTGATAGTTGCAACATAAGCTTAATCCTTTTTCTTTCATTAGCCTTGAATTTGATCCAAAACTCCTAAGCGCTTAAGTGAATAATCCGAAAGAGTAAAGGAGTGAGAAAAAAAATGAAAAAGAAGGAAAAATGGAAGTTGTGAAAGTTGAGAAAGGTCAAGGGTGCACTTGTTTGAATATGGTTGAGTATTAGTAGGGAGTAAGAAAATAAATTAATGAAAAGTTACTTATAGAACTCCTTACTAATAAGCCAAAAGTGCCTAAAGTAAGGGGGAACAAAAGAGGAAAAAGAAAGCTGAAAGGAGAAAAAGGTGAAGTAAGGGAAGGGAAGGTAGTGATGAGGGCGTGATGTATTAAAAGCGCATAGGGCAGATAGTCACTATTACTGGCCATAATAGTACCTACCCGTCCCTTTTCTACATTACAACCAAAGAAGTCCTACTTGATCTTATATTCATACATCCTCAAATTAGTGGAATAAAACACTAAGGGCAAGCTTATGGGTCATTACATGATGCATGTGAATTCTTTGTGAGAGTGAGCATAATTCTATTCATGTACCCACACATGTTGTGATTTAAAAAGTTTTTGCGTGTGAAAATGGGTAACTCTCATTCCGTGAGGGCACATGTTTAATGAAGGATATAATTCATGTGGGATTTCTTAATCAGTTGATTTGCATGAGTTTGCTAAGATTGGGAGTCGCTTCTTGAGGTTAAGAAGTCTTAGTGGAGTTGTATTTCATTTCAATAATTAAATCGTGCATGCTCTATTGTTAACTTGCTATCTTAAATAATCAGTACAGCCGTAGCCTGAATTCTCTTGCTAAATTAGCTATGGTTGAGTCTCCATAGGCATGAGATGTAAAAGGTTTGTTCGAGGACGAACAAGGATTTAAGTGTGAGGTAGGTGATCATGGGCAAAATAGCATGCCCAGGTGATGCTTTATAACTTAGTTTTGTCTTGTTTATCGAAATAATTATATGCATTCTCATGTGATTTTATGTAAATGTGAATATATACTAACCAACATGATTAGTCCTTGTTTTTGAAGGTCAATAATGCATTTGAGGAACTAATTCATGATTTGGTGAAGTGGAGGAATGGAATCAAGAGCAAAACGTGAAAGTCAACAAGAAAACATGCAATAACTAGCACCCTGCGTGATAGGGGCCGTGGCACGCTGCCAACGCGGCAACACTTGGCCAAAAATTGCATTTTTTGGCACATTCCAGTGAGGGTACGCGTTACCTCTGTGTCACGGAGGTCAAGTAGGGCGTTCAGCTCCGTGACACGTTGCTGTTCCACCACAGGCCAAATTTTGCATTTTTTCAGCATAGTATAAATTGAACCCTTAGCTCCTAAAATCAGATTGTCACGATTTTGTTCTGAAAAACCACCTAGGAGTGAAGGGAGAAGTGGGAGAACTCACCTAGGGTTCATCAATTTCATCTTCTCATCTACCAATTCTTGTAAGTATGTTACTTTAACAATGTTTTCTTGTAATTTTACGAACTTGAATGGCTAGAACCCTTCCTCTAGGGTTGAAGCCATGAGTTATGAGTGTGTTTTTACGAATTTGCTTTGGAATTAAGTTATTGATTGTTGTTTTGTCTTGAATTCTTAATTATGGTTGTTTCTATGATTGATCACCATGAAAACACACATGTTAAACTTAGGCAAATGCTTGAGAAAGCAAACCTAGGGAAGAACATAAGAATGTAGGAAGCAAGTTCTTATCTTTTGATAAGATTTTGTGGTTAGGATAGAAATATACCTAATACCTTGCCTGGTTGATAAAATGGGAAGAGAGAAAGACACCGACTTAGATTTGTCACTCCACCACTCGAAGAAGTAGTTGTGAAGCTAAGTTTGGTTAAATGGTTGGAGGTACGAAAGTACCCTAATCAATGGCATAACCCCATAAACCACATCCACGTAGTTAATTGCCCACGAACTAGAATTAGCATCCTCGCTCACAATGATGCAGTGAGGCTAGTTTGTCGTGTTTAGATGCTCTAAAGACCATGAACATGCAATTCTAATTATGTGAGACGACAATCGATAGGTTCATACTTAAACCATTGCAAATCGTAATATCGCATGATTATCTGATTTTAACTCTATGTTGCTCCTAGAGTGAATTCAGAATATTTCATTGACCATATTTAGACTTAATTAAACCTTCTCAAAAGCCTCTAGAATCAACACTTGCAAAAGTTAATATCACACTTGAACTTGATAGTTAGCTGAATTGGTCCAGTCCCTGTGGGTTCGACATCCGGCTCTTAAAAAGAGCCACTATATTACTTGTACGACCCATACACTTGCGGGAATTGTCATCATTAAGCACTACCCTAAATTTTAAGGGATAAGCACTGCCTTATGGGTTAAGTACTGCCCTCCAATTTTTAAGGCTAAGCATTTGCCTTCTAAATTTTGATCATATTAAGCACTACTTTCTCAAAATTTATTCGAGCTAATCATTATATTTGCAAAATAATACCTTATGGTTATTGACTAATCACTTTCATTCAGTATTTTAAAGTTTGCAGGATACTATTGTGTTATTTCAAGTTACTCCCATGACATTAAATCAAGCCACTACCATGCTACTTTCAAGCTACTTCCAAGCTACTATCGCATTTTTTTAAAGCAGTTATCTTACTTCTGAGCTACTATTATTGTACTACGTTCACCATTCTTTTGATTTCTGGATGGATAAAACGCCACCCTCTAAATTTAAGGGCTAAGAATTATCCTATGGGTTAAGCACTACCCTCCAATTTTAAGGCTAAGCACTGCTTTCAAATTTTGATCAGGTTAAGAACTATCCTTTCAAATTTATTCGAGCTGATCGTTAATTTTGCAAAAATATTATCTTATGCTTATTGAATAATCGCTTTTATCCAGTATTTTAAAGCTTGCAGGCTACTATTGTGTTATTTCAAGTTACTCTCGTGATATTGAATCAAGCTACTTTCAAGCTTCTAGGCTATTTTTTCCACTCTCACACTACTCTCAAGCTTTCTAGCTACTACCGTATTTCTTCAAGCCACTATTTGATAGTCTTAACATATTATCATTGTGGTACTCTCACCTTTATTTTATTGGGTTAAGCATTACCCTTTAAATTTTTAAGGGCTAGGCATGGTCCTACTATTTTTAGACGTTGTTTGAGTTAAGCACTACCCTCCCAAAGTTATTTGAACTACGCTTTATTTTTGAAAATTTATATGTTATTTTAATTATCTCTGCCCATTGTTATTTATTTGTTTATTTATTTATTTCAAGCTCTACCACTCTTTCATCGCACATTACTTAGAAGTGATTTTTGCTTTCATATAGCTTTTCAATCTTTTATCTTCTAGATTAGTCCTCGTTATGATCTTGCCGCATTTGGATATGGAAATAACAATTTCATTCATCTCTTTCATCTCTCGATTCTCATCATTTCATACTCCTTTCGTTCCTTATTCAAATCCCATTTAATCAACTTTCTTTAGGAATCTCATTCATTTCTAAATCTAGAACTATACATGGCCTGATTTTCATGAAACCCGAGGTATGTAGGCGACTTGAAACTGAAGTCTCGGCCGTAATATGTTCATAACCACATTTTTTTTCATCCGGCCCCACCAAAAATTTTTCTTTCGGTCAGACAAAATTGGCTACTAAGTCAATGTTCTTTGCTCGCCAATTCATCCTTCATTCCCGAGCAAAGAAGGGGCAGTTGTTGACACCCAATTTTGACCTCCCTATGCCTCGTCTAAGCTGCATATAAATATATATGTGTGTATTTTAAAATTACCTTTTTAATAAAATTATCTAATTCACATTCATAATATTCTAACATTAATTAGCATACATACTTGAATTTTTTGCACAATTATTTTAATTTATATATCTAAAATATTTTGTTACATTAATTTAAGGGTTTAATTTTTCAATACTATATGTAATTACATCATATATAATATATTGAATAATAACATACGTGAATACATATTTCCAGTTAAACAAGGTTTATTTAAAAATATGATTTATTTAGTTTTATAAATTATTTATATTTAATCTTGTAATAATAATATTTATATTATTTTATAGTAAATTAACTATTATGTTACTTATTTATTAAATCATTTGCAAGTGTAGCGTTTTTATTAATTTAATAGCAGCTAATTCAATTTTCTTCAATTTATTTAAAATCTGGCCACTTTCTATTCAACTTACGTCAATTTTTGCCCCTTTTGATCAATTCTGGCTATTAATTAAATTCAAAATAAGCCATCAATTGCACCCTACCCAATTCACCCATCCAGTCAACCCATTTACGACCCAAGCCCGACCCGTCCATCCTAAATGAAATTTCAGTCGTTCATTCAATTTAATCCTACAGATGAAATAAAACCCTAACCTATTTCCTTATTCATCAATATACCCCTAAAACCTAAACCTAACTTTTCATTTCTCCCATTTCTCCCCTCACTAAACTTCAGCAGCCGCCAGTCCCCCCTCTTCCGTCTCATTCCCTTTTCTCTCTGGCGAGGCAGCAACCGCACCACCTTCCTCTTCCCCTCTATGCTTCATCTCCGGCAACCACAAACCATCTGCGCCGTTCTCTCTGTAATGCCCTGGAAGCTTAAAATCAATATCCGGGACTTAATTTAGAAAATCTGGAAAACTGCAGAAAAATTGCAGAACGACCAACCTGACGGGTCGTTAAGGGACTCAACGACTCGTCTGGTCAACCGTGAGAAGGATGCCAAGAATATGTTTCAGTGTCCCTAACGGACGACCCCACGAGTTGTTATCAGGCCCCACGACTCATTAAGTCGTCCGTTGCCAAGCCGGACTTCAGAAATTTGAGGAAATTACATTGTACTTGACAGGAGGTCACCGCGAGTCGTCATCAGCAGTAACGACTCGTCAGGTCCTTCATTTCTAGTCCCTTCTAACGTTCTTAACAGTGTACCTGATAGATGACATGATGAGCCATTGCCAGTCATGACGACTCGTCATTGCCCGTCAAAAGTCAGTAGAAATTTTTCCAGTGAGCTTGATGGGAGAACCCAACGAATTGTTGGACTAGGTAACGAGTCGTTAGGTCACCCGTTAGGAGCACCTGACAGTTTTTTCTTGCGAATTTCTAAGGGATATTTAGTAATTTTCTATTCTCCCAAGCATTAAACCATGTCGTTTAAGCACTAATTTCAGATGTTTTAGTGGGGAAAAGCGGTTCCTCCCCTCATTCTCACGCTAATCCTTAGAAGAACATCGTAGAATTCTCTCTCAGGGTATTTCAGAGCAAAGGCTAGGGCTGAACTTTCCTCTTCGATTTTCAGGCAGATTCTCCAGGTTTCTTCGCCAGATATGTGGGGTTTTAAGCAAGGGGATTGTTCTTCCCTTGTGCCCCCAAGATCCCCCTTAGTTTCTTCTAGTAATTCAAAGCCTTGAGTTTTTGAGTATGAGAAATCTTCATGTTTATTCTCGTTAATTTCACTTAGAATGGTGTTTATATTTATTGTTGAGATAATCTTCACCAGTTCCTCATCAATTTGTCAGTATTATTGCAGAAGTTAATATGAGTCCTAATTTTTGAGTAATGGTTCTTGCTTGTTAAAATCCCTCTAGTGAATGAAAAATGCTTTGGGTTAAATTCATAGAATTTTCTTACTAATCGTATGTGTTGGGTAAATACCCCATGAAAGAGAATGACTTTTTCTCTGTTGAATGAGATTCCCAAAATTCTTGGAACTGTCTAATATTATGAACTTGTCCGTGTTATCAACATAAATAAGCTCTCTATTAGCTGCTTAGTATTTTAGTCAGTTAGAACTCAGAACTCTATCAGTCTAGCCCTAGTCAGAATCATATTAGTCTATCTTCAGTCAGATTTTAGCAACCTCAATGTTGTCCAGAAAATGTCAACTGATCAGTTTGACTCCAGTTTATTTTCGAGGTGTCAGTAGTGCCTCCCAGTTTTCAGACTCAAATTTAGATTACAGTTATTTGGTCCATTAGGCGGTCATGACATTCAATTATAGCTCTGACCAACCCTATAACCCTAGTTTATTTATTAGTTGTTCTGTAGACGGTTACGATGCTTCTAGATAAGCAGCTTTGACCGGTCTTAGAACCCAGTTTCAGAATTTGGTCTGATAAGACTCTCAGGGTACATGCAGTTATTCGTCCCTGACTAGTCTTGGGCCCCAGTTTTGAGCTATCAGCTTAGTAGTTTATTTTAGGTTTTCTAGTGGGAGTAGAACAACACTGAGTGGGCCGAGGTTCCAGCGCACCCAGGTTGCCAGAACTACGTTGCCAGCATAGGTTACAGTATTACTTGGCTTGATTGGCCCCAGATATATTTTGTGATCACCCAGTTCATGTCTTTATACCCTGGCAAGGTATATTGGGTCCTACTAGTGGGGTGTATACATTGGACTCCACGTCTAGCTCACATGGTTAAATGTCAGTTATAGACTCTCCCACTAGTCAGTCCAATCCAGTATTAGATTAAGCAACTTAGTTCAGTTTAGTATCTCAGATTCAGTGTTTCAGACTTAGGGCATGCCCATGACCATTAGACAGGGTCGTCTTGACCATTTCAGATTATATTAGCAGTTTAGTTCAGTTTACTTGTTGGTCATGGCATGTCATTTCAGTTCGGACTTTATATTCAGTATGTCTCTCCCACTTACTCAGTACATTCAAAGTACTGACGCATGCTTTTCATGCTATATCGTTTCATGATACAGCTGCAGGTTCTCAAGTTCAGCACAGATAGTTACTCCAGTTTCAGAGCGTTCCACTTCAGCAGATCAGAGTGTGAGTCCTTATTATTCTAGTGCCTTGTTTATTTACTTCATTTAGTTATGGTTTGATTAAACTTAGAGTTAGCCGGGGACCTGTCCCAGCAACTCCTCAGTTAGATGTCTTTTAGAAAAATATGGCTTTCAGTTTATTCAGGGTATTTAAAGATCTGAACCTTTACTTTCAGATTTGTTCTTCTTAAATACTTTATGATATTATTTTTAAGTTCCGCTGTGCATGTGTACTCAGAATGTTAGTGTATGATGGACCAGGAGTCAACTTGGGGTCACTTGTGGCTTCAAGTACCGTGTTACGTCCAGGGTGTAGGCTCGGGGCATGACACTCTCCTTCTCTCTTCTCCTCACTACCCTCTTCTCTCCTCTCCCACCGAACATCTCACCCATCTCCCTCATCTTCAACTTTCGTCTTGTGTCCCTCCATGTTTGACCACCAACAACCGGAAAATAACCATAAACCATTGAGCTATCCCGCTATCTCTCTCTCCTTTTCCTCTCACTGCTCCGACAACTTCCGGCCGACGAGCCTCCATACAGTGACCACCCAAATAGAACTGCGCCTTTCTTTTCTACCGATTCCGACCAGTAGATGAACCAGCAACAACTGGCAGAACTCACCCTCTCCCTCTCATCCTCTCCGGCCAACCATCACACATACACAACAAGATTCGAGGATTCAAGCACGGATCTTCACGAGGTTTAACAAAGTTCAGACCCACATACAATTAAAGTTTACTTTCATGTATTGGTGATTTTTACTTGTTATTTACCTCTTTGTGTTTATATATATATATATATATATATGTGTGTGTGTGTGTGTGTGTGTGTGTGTGTCTAATTCAATTTTGAAATGCCTGTATTGTTTGATTTTCCTCATGTTTTGCAAAGGTCACGTCATCCCTTTGTTTATTAGTTGTCTTTGTTTGCGCCATAACTAGATCCAATATCAGTATAGTATTGATGATTTCATCTAAACGGCCTCAATCGTTTTTTTTATGAATAATATATATTTATGTCATCCCAATCCTCTGTTATGACTCATTTTGGTTATCAATTTTGTGCCCATTTCTCTTTAGTTTGTAAAGATTACTCTGCCTTGTCGATTGAATTCCTAAGGTTTTATTTATCTATGGATAATTCTTATTGTTTTGTCCTCAATTTGATTATGAACAACTTGTTATTGGTTAAGAAATAGACACTGAAGACATGTTAATTCAAAATATTGACATGACTACTTTGGTGTTTGGATATCTTGAGTTTATTATTTTCTTTCCTTCTAGTGTTTTGACAACTCTTGTACTGTATTATTTGACAGATATCATGCGAAGGTTAATTCAATTTGTTCCTTGGTTTGCTCTCTGTTGATTGATATTTCCTTAATTAGTCATCGACGATTTTGATATCTTAAAGTTTTGATGACTTTGGCATGGCTAGTTTAGGTTATTTGAGTAATTTGTTTTATTGTCTTCCTTTTAAGTTTAGCTCTATAATAGCTTAAGTGCTAAATATGTTAAACTTGTGATTTCATGTTCCTTCATTTGATTCCCAAAATCATAGACACACATTGATTGATTGAATTTTGATTCATTATATTAATTGTAAGCTCTATATTTATTTGAGTAATTATTTCTTTGATTTTCTTACTAAAGTGTGATTGTTAATATACTTGATTATGGTTCTTATTTTATATAATATATAAAAATCATGAAATCAACTATAATTTGGGTCCTTTAAATGACTTTACTATATCAAGTGGATCATTTCAATTAATGAAAATATCCCATGATTCAATCTTTATTCCCCCCCCCCCCCTTATTTTAGCATTAAACTATTTGTGGTAAATTCCATTGAATGACCTTTCATGATTATGTGTGACAACTTTATTATTTATTTCCTCATATATATATTAAATGTGTTTGGTAACTTTTGATGTTCTAATCATTCATGGTAATCCAATTAGCTTGGTTTTTTTTTATTTGATAAACTTTGGATTGAGAGTTTATGGTAAAAGTGTTCTATGCTCGTGTTTGTTTAGTCTATTTGAAATAGGTACCTCGTGGCTTTATTCGGAATGAGAGAGAAGAGTTTTCCTAGGTTTGTGCCTAAAAAAGGGGTGAAAGGCTTAGATGTGCTATTTTATTTATGTATTTATGTTTTCATTTTTATTAGTTGTTGTAATGTAATAAGCACTATTAATAGTGAAAAATGGGAATGTTAAAGGGAATTATGTGCTAATTGTTTGAATTTTTTATAATTTTCTATAAGCTTGCATTTTTTTTAATTTGTTTTTTATCAAAATCATTGTCCATATTTTTTATTCTCTACTTAATTAGCCTTTATTTTATTTTATTAATTATATAAATGTTACCCCTTAACGTATAGTTATTGGAAAAGTGAAAGGAATTACGAGGTCTAATTTCAAAATTTTAAACTAAGCCGACCCGTTCCCCGGACGTAAGATCAACCTAAGATTTTTAAAGGGATTATGTGTATTTATACGTATATATTGATGTGTTTATATTTTAAAATTCAATTCTTTATCCAAATCTTCTTAAATATATTATTATTATATTTTTAACTTCAAACCGACCTCAAATCAATCTGTTGCCAAGGTTGAAAATCATGATTTACAATATCATGTTCTCATCCCTAAAATGCAACAAATATTTTCTTTAAAATTTTGAAATTTCTCTAAATTTAAATCGTCAAAAATTTATTTACAATTTTGATTTATTAAATTTTTTTAGTTATTGTGAATAAAATTTTGTAGTTATATTTTATTATTGTCTGTAAACTGGCTGTGTTTAACTTTTTAAATTATCAAGGGCCCTTAATATGGTGTGTAATAGATAGATTTGCGAACCAAATTACTTTATCACTAAATTTTGTACTAGTTGAGATACTTGTTTGCCTTAAAATATTTTTATGTCTAAATTAGAAAATAATTTAATTATTATTTATCACATAGTTTACATTAACTGTGAGTGACCTAAATTGCGCTTAATTTTTTTTATGTTGATGCATAATAATTGATTTAATTATTTTATGTAATTTGTAAATATTTTGGAATATTATCTTTCCATTTTGACATGTTCGCATGCCTATCACTTAGTTTTATATTAGCTATAAATTAATTCATGCTTAACTACTTATTTAAGTTGAAATAAGTTTTATATATGTTGCTTAGTTTTTGCATCGAGTAGTAATTGACTTATTTTATTAACCTATTTATTTATCTATTTAAAAAAGGATTTATTTGTCCAACCATGTAGTTAAGTTAGTTTAATTTTAATAATTGACTATTTTTGATCACTTAGTAGTTCTCTCACATAACTAATGAATTCAGTCGGGAACCACATTTGTGGACTTTGCAAGGTGCCTAACACCTCCTTTTGAGGTAATTTGGACCCTTACCCGACTCTGGTGACCTAAGCTAGTTTAAACAGGTTATTAGCTTAGTACGGTGCCCTAACACACCTTAAGTTCTTAGGTGGCGACTCTTCATAGAAATGATCCTAAAGAGTTTCCACTTGTCTTGACCCAATATTTACAAGGAAAATGGGGCGCGACAGCGATGACACAGCTAGACCCTGGGGTGGTCACAGAAGGCTCCTAAGTGAGGGCAACCCCACCCGAGGTGATATACTGTAGTCTCAATCTAGCTACCCAAAAGGCGTATCTGGCCTTCTAGGTCTAATACGACCACTGCTCTCCCTTAGAATAATCTGTATGGCTGCTAGCAGGCACACCCCGTGCACCTGTATCTGATCAGAGGATCCTTGTAGTGATCATATTCTCTAACGGTCTATAGACCGGATAGGGCGAGATCTGGAGTGGCCTATCAATACTATGAGTGTCCTGCTCGGGCAACTATAACTCATATGCAACTGTAGGGTCACAAACAATCATTTTCCTAGTTCTTTTGCTTAGAACAACTGTAGGGCTGCTACTGACCGAACATGCTTTTGAGCGGTCGACCCCTAATCCTCCACAGGAAGCTTACTGACATTCTTAGCCTGACTTTCCTTTAGAACTTAACTTGGTCTGTTCAGATCTTTTATGACTTTCCTGGGAAAACCCTAACTTTATAGATAAGTTTATATGGATTTAGCCACTCACGACAATCGATCCGTTCTAGTCCTTTAGACCTTAAGTTGGTCTGTTAAGATCTTATATGACTTTCCTGGGAAAACCCTGTTATACCCCGTAGAATTCCTGGCACCTAGACGACCTATTCGCACGTTGGTTAAGCATATTTGAAGGCCATACGTGCTGGAGAGAGGCCCGGGAAAAGATCGGACGAGAAGCCCGTCGAACCATCACGGAAGGAGCCGAGGCAGAGCCCCTCCGCGATGGCAGTGTGTCACGGAGGAGAGGCCTCCGCGATGGCTCCGTGACACGTTGGCCTTGTCCAGGCCCAAGTATATAAAGCCCCACTTCGGTTTTAAATGATATAATCTTTAAAAATTTTCCAGAGAACAGAGGCAAACGCTGAGAAAGAAGAAAGGAACGAAGAAATTAAATAATTTTCGTCCGATTACGCTGCCAAACGCTGCCCAAATTCAAATTAATCCCAGATACCGAAGTATTTAGCAGCAGAGAGCATTCCTACGGATTCAGTTTCATAAAATACGGTCGATGAATCGTCGATCCACCGAGCTAAGGTAAGTGGAATTGCTCTAAATTAGTGTCTATGTGTTCCTAGCTGAGAAGTAAATATTTCTCCCTTCTGGGCCGCTGAAAAATAGCGAGTTTTCGACCGTCTTTCGATAAGCCTAAGTTTAGGCTATAAGCTATATCGAAAGTGACGTTTCTCTTTACAATAAAGTTGTATTTAGTATTAATTGACGTATTTATGAATGCAGTTGGGAGAAAATAGTTGAAGTACCGGCCGAGCCTCGTCCAACGGACGAATAATTCAAAGATAAGGTATGTAAAGTTAGTTTCCTCGGCAAGTTAAGTAATATTGAGACAATATAGCAATTTTCAGACCAGTAAAATGTTCAGAAGTCGAGTATTGCGTTATTATGAATATTGGTACAATGTGAGAAGCATTGGGTTGTAATGTGTATGAAACCTACTAGTACAATATAGATTCTAACGCAAGTGTTAGAGATTGTCCAGCATGCTCAGTATGTGATGTAATATAACATGTTATGATATTGTTGCACTCAGTTGAAACCCCGCGAAGTAATGCGCACCCATAAAGCATTTCAGAAACAGAATAGCAGACTAAAATGAAGTTTAGGAAGCATGTTAGAAATAGGAAATCATGTTAATACAGACACTCAGTAAACAACATAGTTTTCAGCAGAAACGCTATCTTGTATAGCATTTGCCCCAGTACAGTTTAGCAGGAGACTATATATATATATTTACCAGCCTCAGCATGTATCGAATACGTACAGATTATTATTATTAGTTCAGCATGTAATGTATTCGACACCTTACCCCTATTAGCCTCAGCATGTGAGATACACAGACAGCATTACTAGTTGAGACCGTTGTATTGTTTGGGGTTGGACTACCCAGCATCCACGACCGCCCCAGGGTTAATAGCTGTATCGACTCGTCCGCCAGAGGACGAGGATACGTCACTCTACGGAGTGTCATGCCGTCCCGCCAGGGGACGAAGATGGGATGCCAGTTTTCCCCATATTTGTGCCTTGATCGGCCCTTACACACCCCAGTCGAGCAGATACGCCCGGGTGCAGATTCAGGAGTCCTCCGGACTCAGATGCAGTTATAGTCAGGGGCTCAGCGAGCCCAAGTGCATACCTAGGGGACCGGCGGGATGCTTGCAGCCATTGTAGGAGATGGGATGACCGGGGTAGGGGTATAGATTCTGTGCTGGTTGTACCTCCCGGCTTATGGGGGCCGGGTAAGGTTTGTGTATGCCATGTTATGTTATGTATGTTATGCCATATTACATTAGATACGAGCAGATTAGTAGTAGAATGATACGTCTCCAGGTATGATTCCTACTCCTTCCAGCATGATTAAGAACAGGTACGATCTACACCATCAGATAGTTAATCTAGTTCTTCTTATTTCAGTTTCGTCAGTTATGTTATTGATTTCAGATATCTCTTTCAGTCATTGCTTTACATACTCAGTACCAGCGGTACTGACGCCCAGTGGGGCGCTGCATTACTTGCCTGCAGGTACCCATAGACGAGCAGGCGATACTACGTGATCCCCATCAGCGGTCGAGTATTCAGCTCCTGTCATCCGGAGACTGAATTTCTAGAGGTGTAGTTCAGTTCCTTTTGCTGTACAGTACGGGTAGGTCGGGGCCCTGTCCCGATCATTTCTATTATTCTTCCTAGAGACTTGCAGTCTGTATATATTCCCTGTGGTCAGATGAGCCGGTCGTGAGAGGCCGTGCAGTTGTATAGTTGTTAGCATTCCTTCTTTCTATTGTGATGGTCGTGTGGGGCCATAGTTGTCAGTAGTGGTGACCTTGCCGGTCACGTAGCTTTTTAATACTTTATGATTGAGTTGCAGATAACTAGACAGCATGGTGGCCTTGTCGGCCCGCATAGGTTTCCCTAAATTGATACGTTTCTTGTCAGCTGTTAGTGCAGGTACAAAAGGCTATAGGCCAATGGGCCGGGGGTTGTATTTACAGCCGTTATATAGCCCTTGTTTCCAGAAATGTGAGTTAGAGCCAGCCAGGCACTAGATGTGCCCAGGCTTAACAGTCCAGCAGGTCAGGTCCTGGTAGGGCACCAGGTGCCAGTCATACCCCCCCAAGGCGGGGTGTGACAAACCCTAACTTTATAGATAAGTTTATATGGATTTATCCACTCATGGCAATCGGTCCCTGAGTATCTTATAGGAGTAGGTTGGGGCGTAGGCCCTGCCTCTAACTTCTAGTAAGGTCCCCTTCCTTAGGGTACCCATGGGTCCACTTGACCCGAACGACTGGGATGGCTTCCTGGGCGACCTGCATGATGAATACTAAATCAACTAGAACTGATAGTCACTGGTAGTAGTTAACTAAATGATAGGCTTTTACTCAGTTCTCTAGATAACCCTAGTGCTATTGACTTTAAAATATGGCCATCCTATCTAAATTTCTAGCCTTGGGGCGTAAGGGTACACCAATGGCCTTTGGGCGTGCTTTACTGGAAAAATAGGCACCCGACTGGTAGCTATATCTCCTAGCTGCGCCTATACTGTTCAACTTCTAACTCAGGCCCAATAGCTATCCACAAGCTTCGAAGGTCTAGGCCTGACAGTAAACATCCCACTCTACTAACACAATGAACTGGAGAACAAGGGAGTTTCTATGACGCTTCTAGCGTATGTCATACTTAACATGCTCCTTCCTGACAAGGGATACTGCGGTATGATCCATATACGTTTCCTAGAAGCTAACCACATCATATATACATTCATAGTATACTGACAACAGCTGACCACAACATATCTAATCGCAATCTACTGATAGCAACTATTTTCAACATATGGGACCATTATTTGCATTCAAGAACGTAACTCGTATCACTATACGACGAGAATAACTTGCCGAAGGAATAAGTCTTAACATACCTTGAATGCTGACTTTCGTTTATTTGCACAACTTTTCCACCTAAAGCCAGTAATTTCATTTAGTTGCTGCCTTTATTATGAAAGAATACAACTATTTTCAACAACAAGAATGTCCAATAACAATATCTTTTCAATAGAATTAACTATAAATTCAACTCCATTTCATTCGATCGAAAACTTATAGTTTCTCGAGGGTTTAGAAGGTAGAAATACTTAGCCATTGTCTGTGGCCTTTTAGAATCCAATTTGAAGTAATTCTGAAAACTTTTACTCGGTGGAGTTCTGATTTTCCAAGCGAAATTTCGAGAAATAACTTCACAATAATGCTTTCCGTAAGCCTAGGACTCGTTACCCGAAGTTAATTTGAGTTTGGATAGCATTTGGTAGCGTAATCGAAGGAATTCTACGTGAAAGTTGCGTGCTTCTTTAGTTCTGGGTGTGGATATCTCTTAGGAAATGATTTGAATTAAGTGAAGGGGTATATATATATAACATAAAGCAGGTCGAGTGGGGGGGGGGGCGTGCTGCCCGTAGCATCGAAACACGAGCGCGACGCACCGCCCATTGCGCTGAGACAGAGGCGTGAAGCGCCGGCCATAGCGCCAGGCTGTCCAGCACGTTGCGGAGCTCAGTGCGCTGTGCCTCCGATCCCGGCCTCCTACTCGCTCGCTATTGTATTCGTATACTCAACCCCTGAGCCTTTTTCCACATGCATCGTTCTCCAAAACTCTCAACATACATACGCACACGACCATTAAATGATAGAAACTTATAGGATGTAACATCCTCCCCCTAGGAACATTCATCCTCGAATGTACTTTAAGCTTAAAAGGCTCAACTCTTTTTAACTGTCTCCAGAGAAATTTCGGCAGAGTCTCCTATGAAATGTGGATTATCGAAAACCTGAAAGCCAGAAAAGTCCAACATAGGTGCCTTACAGGACGCCATAAACAGCTATTTTCCAACAAAGAGGTAGCCAACTATATAGTACTGATAACATAAGCGGCAAAGTAACAACTGAACAACAACCTCACCTTAACTGCATAATTTGGGTCTATCCTGGAACAAGTGAGGATAGCTAGATCTCATGTCGTCCTCAGCTTCCCAGGTCATCTCATTCTTATTTCTATTCCTCTATAAGACCTTATTACACTACAATTGTGATTCTTAAAATGACCCATTATGAACTTGTCCATCTATATAACCATTGTAGTCTCCTTATAAGGTAACTCTTCGGTAGCCTGAATATTTCCAACTGGTTAACCTAAGATAAAATCTCCTATGCGCTTACATAGTATTGATGAACAGATCCTAACTCGAAGGTAACTCTATCTCATAGGCCACTTGGCCAATCTCTCGGAGGGTATGGTACGACTTAATGAATCTAGGTCTGGGCTTGCCCTTCTTATAAGATTCCATGAAGCCTTTAATTGGTGAAATTTCCAAGGGTACCCAGTTTCTTCTTCAATCTTTAACTCTCCACACCGTTTGTAGGATAGGATTTCTGATAACCCTGGGCTGCCGGCACCTCCTTCCTGATAAACTTAACTCCCTTCATCTGACTAATGTATTAGTATGCCCAGTTCAATTACCCCTAATTTATCTGCTTTAAGTCATCATTTAAGGAGGCCTATAGTTCCACCCGTAACCGACCTCCAAACTATGTGCTCTGTCTGATCGTCCGCTTGAGGATAAAATGCGGTACTCAGATTACCCTATATCCCTAATCTATTCTAGCAGCTTCCCAAAATCTGGTTGTGAGTCGTGCCTCTCTACCAGAATTTATTAGATGCTTAGGCCTCACGAAACCATACTACTACTTCTTAAACATTTGAGTTGGCATAGCCTTTAACTAACGTGAGTTGATCTTGTTAGCCTTTCTATACTGACTCAAATAAGGTCTATTTACACTTGGTATGAGGTAATCCTGTAACTGTATTCATGTCGATTACTTTCCACTTCCTTGCAGGAACTGATCTTGGGCATAATTACATGCCCAAGTTCTAGTTTATAACTTAATTTAGTCAAGTTTTTCAATTAAATTAATTACATTCTCATGTGATTTTGAATATTTTTGTGTATGCACTAACTAACATGATTAGTCCTTATTTTGTAGGTGTAAAATGCATATGAGGGACTAAATAATGATGGTTGAAGTGAAGGAATGGAGTTTGAATTGAATTGCAAAAGATTGCAAGTGTACATGCCATGGAAAGGCTGGCTGCGCTAGGCAGTATGCCACGTGTGCGTGTGCCACGCCCAGTGGTATGCCACGCTTCTGCCATGATCGCGAGAAGATGCCATCCAGTGTGCCTGCGTGTTGGCGTCGTGCCACGCTAGGCATTGCTGCCTGAGAGCTTTCGTTTCACGCTGGGCGTCGTGCGCGAGAAGGGTCGTGCTACGCCGGGCATCACGCACAGCCTGCGCCCATGACATGCCACTGCTGAGGTTTCCAATGCACCCGCACGACCAGTCCGTGCCACGGAGCTGCTGCTGCGATGGGCCGCGTGGCACGGGGCTGGTCCATGGCCGGCCAAAATTGTAATTTTCCTACTTATAAATATAAAAAACTTAGCTCCTAAAATCATTTTATAATGAAATATTTCTGAGAAACCGTAGAGGAGCAAAGGGAGACGTGAAGAACTCTACCTAGGGTTCACTAAATTTCATTCTTTTTTAACTATTCTTGTAAGTACTCTACTTGAATCATGTTTTTGAGTATTTGTACGAACATGAGTGGCTAAAACCCTTCCTCTAGGGTTGAGGTTACGTAATATAATTTTGATTGCATGAATTCTTCATTGGGTTGAGTTTTAGTTGTTGTTTTGTCTTACATTCTTTATTATTATTGTTTTTATGCTTGATCACCATGAAAACAAACGTGTTAAGCTTAGGTAAAAGCTCAAAAGAGTAACCCTAGGATAGAACATAAGAATGTAGGGAGCAAGTTCTTATCTTTACGATAGGATTCGCGGTTAGGATAGAAATTATACCTAATTTCTCTCGCTTGGTTATTAAAACGGGATGAGCTAGAAACCGACTCAGAATTGTCATATCACCGCTCATAGAAGTAGTTGTGAACTAAGTTCGGTTAAATGATTGGAGGTATGAAAGTCCATAATCAAGGGCACAAACTCCGTAATCCAGATTTATGTATTTAAATTGCTCACGAAATAGGACGTCACATCCCTGGTCAACAATGTAGGCGTGAGACTAGTTTGTCATGTTTAGAGGCTCGAAAGACCATGAACATAGCATTTTAATTATGTGAGACAACAACTAAAATTTTCACACTCGAACCATTGTGAATTGAAGCATTGCATGATTATTAGGCCTCAACTCTAGTCGCTTCTTGTATTGTTTCTTGAGTATTTTGTGATCACCCCTAGACTTAATTAGAATTTCTCAAAATTTCTATAATCAACACCTGTGAAGGTTAATTTTAACACTTGAACTTGAATAAGCGCTGAATTGGTCTATTCCCTATAGGTTGGACATCTGGCTCTATAAAAGGGCCATTGTATTACTTGTACGATCGCGTACGCTTGCGAGTGCGCTAGGCGCAAATAAGTTTTTGGTGCCGTTCCTGGGGGACTGGCGAAGTTTAGTGAAATTTTCTGTTTTGTATGATTTTTAATTTCCTTAAGTGTTGAAAATCTTGGTCTTAGTCTGCTATATTGCAAGTAACAGGTTGTCCTTGCAAAGCTGGAAAGGAACAGAGAGCTGGTGGAACCATTGTTGGAACTTGAATGCCAACTTCTTTTTCTCAAGAGGGAAGCTCTAGAGCGAAAGTTGAAAATATTACCAGAGAAGTTGCAACAACATCCACCAGTTGGGCAAGAAGAGTTGTTACCTGATCAAATGGCAGCCCGACTAGTTCGCGAAGTGGCAATCCCACTAGCAACGAATGTGACCTCCATTATCCACAAACCGAAGCTCGAAGGGAACTTTGAGCTCAAACAGAACATGATGCAGCTGTTACATTTGAGTGGCCAGTTCACTGAGATGACTCATGAGGACCCACAACAACACTTACAGAACTTCTTGGAGATCAGTGACACTTTCGTCCCCACCGGAGTGTCAACTGACTATGTCTGAATCACACTCTTCCCATTCTCATTGTTAGGAGAGGAAAATAGGTGGTTGAAGGTTGAGCCACCGAATTCCATTACTTCTTGGGATGACTTAACAAAGAAGTTCCTCATCAGATTCTTCCCTTCAGGCAAGATTGCTAAACTCAGGAGAGAAATAATAAGCTTCAAGTAGAGGCCGGAGGAGAACTTGTTTTTGTCTTGGGAGAGATTCAACTCATTATTGAGAGACTGCCCCCATCACCAGCAGTCCAATGAGGTGCTAGCCCATACCTTTGTGGAGAGTCTAGACCTACATACCAAAATCTTACTAGACTCTGCATCGGGTGGGCAAGCATAGGAGAAGACTTATGATGAGTTGTACACTTTGTTGAATGGGATTGCTCAGGGAAATCTAGAGTGGCACAGAGAATCATCGAGAGGAAAAGGTAAGAGAGCAACAGGGCTGATAGAGGTGGACGGTGTAAATGCCTTAGTAGCACAGCTAGCTTCATTTTAGCATTAGATGATGACTCAGTTCAATAAACTGAGTATGAACCAACCGTAGGGCCAGGTGAATTCCATTCAATAGGCTCCAAGTTGGTATGAAATCTGCGGCAATAATGGGCACAATACAAAATCTTACGGGGCCAATCCTGAATCGGTCAATTATGTAGGGAATGTTCAAAGAAACAATCAAAATTATGGGAACACCTACAATAAGAATTGGCAAAGCCACCCAAATTTTTCTGGGGATGGAAATCAGAGTCAGCTACCAGCAGCAGTAATACCAGCAACAAGCAGGCAGAATGGTGGCCAGTTGAACAACAACAATATTGAGGAGATGTTGCAAAAGATTATGGCTACGCAGATCCAATTGGCAGAGAATCAGGCAAGGATGACATCAGATTTGAAAAATCAGTAATTGGCCACCCGCAATCTAGAGAAGAAGATGGGTCAATTATGTCACACCCCGCCTTGGGGGGTATGACTGGCACCTGGTGCCCTACTGGGACCTGAACTGCTGGACTTCTAAGCCTGGGCACATCTAGTGCCTGGCTGGCTCTAACTCATATTTCTGGAAACAAAGGGCTATATAACGGCTGTAAACACAGCCCCCGGCCCATTGGCCTATAGCCTCCTGTACCTGTGCTAACAGCTGACCAGAAACATATCAATTTAGGGAATCCTATGCGGGCCGACAAGGCCACCATGCTGTCTAGTTATCTATAACTCAATCCTGAAGTACTAGAAAGCTACGTGACCGGCAAGGTCACCACTACTGGCAAATTATGGCCCCACACGGCCAACATAAAAGAAAGAAAGAGTACTAACAGCTATACAACTGCACGACCTCACACGACCGACTCATCTGACCACAGGGAAATATATACAGACTGCAAGCCTCTAGGAATAGCAATAGAAATGATCGGGACAGGGCCCCGACCTACCCGTACTATACAACCAAAAGAAAATGAAATACACCTCTGGAATTCAGTCTCCGGATAACAAGAGCTGAATACTCGATCGCTGACAGGAATCACGTGGTATCGCCTGCTCGTCTACGAGTACCTGCAGGCAAGTAATGCAGCGCCCCACCGGGCGTCAATACCGCTGGTACTGAGTATGTAAAGCAATAACTGAAAGCGAAATCTGAAAACAACAATGTTACTGATGAAACTGAAGTAGGAAGAAATAGATTAACTGTCTAATAATGTAAGTCATACCTTCTCTCATATATATACTGGAAGGAGTAGGAGTCGTACCTCGAGACGTATCATTCTACTGCTGATATACTCGCATCTAACGTAACATGGCATAACATACATAACATAACATAGCACACACAAACCTTACCCGACCCCCATAAGCCGGGAGGTACAACCAGCACAGAATCTACACCCCTACCCCGGTCATCCCATCTCCTATAACCCCTGTAAGCATCCTGCCGGTCCCCTGGGTATGCACTTGGGCTCGCTGAGCCCCTGACTATAACTGTACCTGAGTCCGAAGGACTCCTGAATCAACACCCGGGCGTATCCGCTCGACAGGGGTGTATCAAAGCCGACCAAGGCATAATATAGGGAAAACTGGCATCCCATCTTCGTCCCCTGTGGGACGGCATGCCACTCCGTAGAGCGAAGTATCCTCGTCCTCTGGCAGACGAGTCGATACAGCTATCAACCCTGGGGCGGTCATGGATGCTAGGTAGTCCAACCTCAAACAATACAACGGTCTCAACTAGAAATACTGTCTGCATATCTCACATGCTGAGGCTAATAGGGGTAAAGTATCGTATACATTACATGCTGAGCTAGTGATAGTAATCTGTACGTATTTAATACGTGCTGAGGCTGGTAAATATATACATATGAATATAATCTCCTGCCAGACTGTTCTGGGGCTAATACTGAACAGGATATAGTATTTCTGCTGAAAACCATGCTGTATACTGAGTTTCTATAGTAACATGATTTACTAGTTCTAATATGCTTTCTAGCTTCATTTTAACTTGTCGTTCTATCTCTGAGATGTCTTACAGGTATTACATTGCTTTACTGGGCTTTAACTGAATACAATGATACCCTAACATTCCGCATTATATCACGTACTGAGCATGCTGTGCAGTCTCTAATACTTGTATTACAATTTATATCGTGCTAGCAAGTCTCGCGCTAAACATAACATAACATTTTTAGTATCGTACCATCATTCATAATAAACGTCAACATGGCTTCTGAATACTCTATCGGCCTTTAAATTACTGTACTGTACCAAGATTACTAACTTGCCGAGGAAACTAACTTTACATACCTTATCCTTGAATTATTCGTCTGTCAGACGAGACTCGGCCGGTACTTCAACTATTTTCTCCCAACTGCATTCATAAATATGTCAATTAATACTAAATACAGCTTTACTTTAAAAGATAATGTCACTTTCGATATAGTTTATAGCCTAAACTTAGGCTTATTGAAAGATGGTCGAAAAGTCGCTATTTTTCAGCGGTCCAGAAGGGAGAAATATTCACTTCACAGCTAGGAACACATAGACACTAATTTAGAGCAATTCCACTTACCTTAGCTCGGTGGCTCGACGATTCGTCGGCCGTATTTCACGAAACTGAATCCGTAGGAATGCTCTCTGCTGCTAAATACCTCAGTATCTGGAGTTAATTTGAGTTTGGACAACGTTTAGCAGCGTAATCGGATGAAAATTATATTATTTCTTCAATCCTTTTCCCTTCTCTACGTTTGCCCTCTGTTTTCTGGAATTTCTTAAGTGTTTAAATGTTTTAAGCCCGAAGTGGGCTTTATATACTTGGGCCTGGACAAGGCCAATGTGTCACGGAGACAACGCGGAGGCCCCTCCTCCGTGATACGCTGCCATCGCGGAGGGGCTCTGCCTCGGCTCCTTCTGCGATGGTTCGACAGGTTTCTCGTCCGATCTTTTCCCGGGCCTTTCTCCAGCATGTATGGCCTTCAAATATGCTTAACCAACGTGCGAATAGGTCGTCTAGGTGCCGGGAATTCTACGGGGTATAACAAATTAGCAGCTGCTTAGCACACCAGACCTTAGGGAGGGTTACCTAGTGAAGCAAATATAAACCCCTGATAGGTCAATGCTATTAGTTTGGGGAGTGGCAAGAAATTGGCTGATAACGCTCAAACCACACCTCTTACTAAAGTGAGAAGCGAATGTTGTCAATAAAGAACCCAACTAGAGGTTGGGGTCGAACCTATAGGGAATAGGGAGAACTAGATTATAGCCAGTAATTGAACTTGTGAGGTAGTTACTTCAAAATAGGGGGATTCTAAAAGAAATCAATAATAAAAAAATATCAAAATTCTGATGTTGAGTCAATATTAAAGGATGACTAGGGTTTGTGTTCCCCATGGATTAAATAACTGCTTTTGGGTATACACTCGTGATTATCACCAATACTTACTTATAGAACTGATAACTTAGTTTCATTCAAATGACTGACCAGTCCCTATTGAATGACTATACTCAATCACTCGACTAAGTCTCATGAGCGGTTTCAAACTATCCGTAATCACTAAGTTCCAGATTTAACTATCTTGCGACCACAACTCAAGTTAATACAATGATTATCAAAATCAAGGTTCTATTGTAATTCTCTTTTCCTAATCTCTGCCTCTTCAACCAGAGCAAGTAAAGAATTCGGGCATGTCCTAATATTGCGCACCGTTAAGAAATGTTTAAAAATGAATGTTTAAAAATTTGTATTAGTTTTAAAATCACTTTGTGTAACCCTAGTTGTTAATTCACCATGGTTCCCACAACCTTAGCTATGGAGGTTTTCGCCTCTCATAGTTGTAAGGTTGTGAATTGTGGTCATTATTAAGAACATAAATCAATACTTATAAGAATGAATGAGAAAAACACTTCCTTTGATTATTCAACAAAATCTTGAAGAACAAGTAGCAAGAACAAGATAATAACAAGATAAATTCAAGAAAAGGTTGATCACAAGTTGAATCAACTCAATTCCCCTCCAAATATCTTCTCTCCTTGTCTTTTCGTGTCTTTCTTACTTTTCTACGATTGTCTCCATAAAAATAAAACTTAAAACGTATTTATACAGACAAAAGAATCCTTTTCCTAGGATAACTGGATGAATTTCCATATCTGGTGCCACAGTCGTCACGAGCCATGTTACGATCCGTAGCATCATCCTACGACTCATAGCTTCCTGTCGTACCTTGCATTGTTGGCTGAATATTTGCTACATGTTGGAGGCAGGTACAATTCGTACCTCCATCATACAACCCATACTAAGCTCCCATGGTTTGATTATGAAACTTTGGAATTCTTCTGAAATTTATCACGACCGTCATGGTACGACTCGTATCTTCTTCCCACGGGTCGTATTGTCTTTCCGTAGCAGGAGTCAGCACCTTAAGAAATTTTTTTGGATCTTGTCACAATTTCATCACCAGGACTCGTAGCATCTTGGTACGACCCGTACTGAGACTCGTACATTGCATCTCTTCAACTTAGCCTTCTACAGCTTTTCACGACCATCAGTATGACTCGTAGATCCTTCCTATAGCTCGTACTGTGGTCTGCATTCTAAGCATATTTTGCATCTTTCAGGCTTTCTTTTGCAATTTTCAGATTCAACACTAATTTATCCTACAACCAAAGGAAAAATGCCTTATATCCATATAAGCACACCTAAGTCTATGCTACTTTCTTAGTTTTGAGTGTCGATAGTGTTGTAAATCCACAACACATCAACCACCAAAGGAAAAGGGAAATGAGGTGCAGTCGGAGCTGGTCAGACAGGGTCCATCTACTGATAGGGTAGGTAATCAGAGTCCTGTGGAAAACATTGCACAATAATTATTGCAGCTAGCACAGAGACCACCCCCACCATTCCCGCAAAGACTTAAGAAGAGCAAGGAGGAGGATTTTTTTAAAAAGTTCTTTGATATTTTCAAAGAACTTCACATAAATTTGCCTTTACTTGATGTTTTGCAGGGAATGCCCAAGTACGCTAAGTACTTGAAAGATGTGGTGGCCAATAAAGTCAGATTGGTGGATGTTTAAACTGTGGCACAAACTGAGGAGTGCAGCTACAAGTAATAAGCAAGATATGGAAAAACTCAAAGACCCAGGGAGTTTTACCCTCCCCATTCAAATTGGTAAAGCGGAAGTGATAAGAGCTCTCTGTGATCTAGGAGTAACAGTAAATCTGATGCCCCTATCTTTGTTTAACACCCTGGGGTTGGGTCAGCCGAGGCCAACATGAGTGATGCTGCTGCTGGCAGACAAGTCTCAAGTGGCACCAGATGGAATAATTGAGGACCTTCTCATCAAAGTGGGCAAGTTCATTAGAACTGCTGATTTCATCATACTTGACTTTAAAGTTGATGATAAGGTACCTCGGATCTTGGGATGACCATTCTTGGCCACTGGAGGAGCTATCATAAATGTAAGAGCAGGGACCCTTAAAATGAGGGTCGATGATGAAGTAGAGCTCTTCCGAGTTTACCAAGAGATTAACCCACCCACACACTACAGAGATCTTTCAAGATTAATGTGGTGTCAGTTGCTAAGTGTGGGGTGGTAGATTGTATGAGTCCACGACTGTAGGAGATGATCACATTTCAGCCCGGATCTAATGGAGGGATCAAGTTAGAGAAGAAGTTGGAAGAAGAGAGGGATAGAGTGGAGGCTATTCCATCAAAAAATAAAAAGAGAAGAAGATGGTTCTCGAAAGGGAACAATGGTTTGAGGATGTCTTGAGAAGGATAGTCCACATCGTGCTGCGACATAAAATCAGGCGCTGCTTAGGAGGAAACCTAGGGGTACCATAGGTGAAATTTAATTTTTCTTTTTTGTTTGATTTTGTTTATTTTCACCTTTTGTTGTTGTTGTGATGAATTAACCACAGGTTGAGGGGAAGCCTGAGTACTCTTATAAGAGGAAGCTAAAGAGCATGGAAGAAGATGAGTATGGGGTCGATGACCCACTTGTGCAAGAATGGAAGAAAACATGCTGTCAGCTAGGCCTAGAGGCCCCAGGGAGTATTTTTCACCCTTTTTGTATTCTAATTTGATGCTTTTGGTACATACCGTATTTTAAGTGTGGGGTGAGGGAAATTTCAAAAATTTTGTGCTTAATGATTTTGGGTGGAATTAGTGCTTTGTATGGTATTGTTTGATGAAAAAGTTGAGTTGAGCATAATTCACCTACCTGTTGGTTTTTATTTTCGGTTCTTTTCCGATGGGGGATGTTCGGTCCTGTAGTGGTGGTGTGACTACACGCAAGTGCACGTGGTCGAACAAGTAGTAAAGTGGCTTATGTAAAGCCAAGTATCGATCCCACAGGGACTGAATTACGGTACTAATTAACTTAAGCGTCAGTGAACTATGTCTTTATGAATGCAGACAACCAATTAAACAATATTTTGAGAGTTGAGTTTGCTAAGTAATAAAAACCTAAGTCAAAATTATAATTTGAGTCTGAACAATAGTAATGAGCAAGCTGAGGTTAAAACAAACATGCAGGAAAGTAATTTATCAATTCAATTCAGCTAATCTTTTCTTCGGTTGCTAGTCAAGAATTAATGCCTATGGATTGGATCTTTCGACTCCTATCCAATTAAGAATCATGAAACCTTAATCTACATTTTTGTGATAAAAGAATTACATTCTCTAGCCATACAATACTGATTCCTTAATTGACTAATAAGACTTTCAGATATATTTCTATTATGAATGTAAGTCAATTCTCAATTTTCTAAACTAAGAAGAGATCATATCCTACCAATTCACATCTTTCCAATTTCTTTTCTTTTCAAAATCAAAATCGAATTTCTAGATATACATTAACATTGGCTAAACATTAATGCAGTAAAAACAAGAATTGATAGAACAACCATTGAAGAAAAGATGAAAACTGAATTGAACAACAATTACATTCCACTACAATCGTTCTTAACCTCAACAAGAAGTGAATTTAGCCACTCATTTGTGGATTAAACATCATCAAATAAGTAGAATTCATACAAACAATTGAGTTAAAAGAGAAAGAGATAGAGAAGAACCCTAGATTTTTCATCCTCTCAACTGCCTGTAACCCACGTTCTTGCTCAACCAAGTCAGAATGTTTAAAATAAAACCTAAGTGTGCTATTTATACTCTTGAGAATTTTTCCCGAAATAACAAGCAACGTGGCATGGAGTGTATCGCGGAGCACTCCCTCCGTGCCATGGAGGTATCGCAGACCCTCACTGGAAGTCGGCTCCCCAGACAATTTCACCTCAGTGTGGCACGACCTGCATCGCGGAGCCTGGCCAACGTGCCACGGTGCTATCACGCACCTTCACTGGAAATTGTCAAAATTATTTCATCTGAGGCAGAATGCCTCCGCGATGGCAGCGTGACACGGCTCCATCGCGGAGCCCCTATTTTTGCTGCTTTCCCTTTTCATTTTCCACTCCTTGTCTCCAAGTTCATTCCCGATCTTCACCAACATGTATATTAGCTTCAAAAATTTCCTTTTACCTGCAAAACAACACTAATCATGTTGGTTAGTATAAATTCACATTTTAACTAAAAATCACATGCGAATGTACACATAACAATTGATAAACAAGATGAAATGAAGCGTATGAGTATCACTTGGGCGTGCAATTCTGCCCAAGATCACTTACCCCACACTTAAACTCTTGTTCGTCCTCGAATAATATTCTCACATCTCATGCAACTGACACCCACGCACCGCTATTTTGGCTCGACAATTCAGGCTACAGCTATACCGATTAATTAATATAGCAAATCATCTAGAAAACATGCATGGTCTCATCAATACAATGAAGTACACCACATTAAGACCTCCTAAGCTCAAGAATTAATTCTCGATATTGGAAAACTCGTGCAAATCAATTGATCAAGACATCCGACATGAAATTAATCTCTCGTCAAGCATGTGCTCTCACAACACAAGAGAATTACCCCATTGCCATCATATGATTTCCAAAGAACTACATGTAGGGGTATATGAATACAATTTCGCGCTCTCTCCCAAAGAATTCACATGCATCATTTCATGACCCATAGGCTTGTCTCTAGTGTATTACTCCACTAATATAAGGACGCGTGATGTAAGATCACGTAGGACTTACGGGTTGTAATGTAAGCTAAGGAACTAGTAAATACTGGGCTAACCAATAATAGCAACTAGCTTCCTTAAGCGCTTTTCAATACATCCCACCATCATTACGGCCATTGTTTCTTCCTTCATCCTCTCATTCTTGAAATGTTTTTTCTTTGTTTTTGTTCCCATTTCTTTAAGCACACTCGACTTACTAGCAAAGATTAGTTATACATCTTTATTTTATTTAATTTCAGCAAGTGCACCTTTGACCTTTCTTTAACTTTCACAACTTCCTCTTTTCCTTCCGTTTCACACTTCGTACTCTTTTACACTGTGGGAAAATTGTTTTTCTTGAGCGCTTAAGAGTTTTGGATCAAATTCACGGCTAATGAAAAGAAGGGATTAAGCTCGGTTTGTACCTCTTCAAAGAAAGAAAAAAAATAGGCTAAAGGCTCAATGGGGCTAACTAGGATGCACATTCAAGGTAGGTATGATAATGGAGAAACTTTCGGTTTATTCAAAGAAATGCCTACATCCTTTCCTACAATCACACCGAATCGAACTCTATGGCCTAGTTATCTCAACATGTTTCCACATTTGCATGCTTTCATAAGAATCACTTTTGCATCTTAATATCATGTACAACACGTAACAAGAATTTCAAACCATGCAGTAACGACACGTTTGGGACACAAAAAAAAGAAAGAAAAGAAAAAAAACTACTCCTATCGACTACATTTCCCTTAAGACGGTCGTCATCCATCCATCATAGGGAACGGTCACTATCTACAACTTCGGTTCAATGGGACTATTCTCGGTAAAAGCACCGAAAACAAAGGCCGAGAAACCCAACATAAAAAATTTCGAAAAATTTCATAAAAAAATTCGATAGATAAAGATAAAAATTTTAATTTGAAAAATATTTACACCACACAACACAACCAACAACAGCTTAACACAACACACAGCAGCTTCAACATTCATTACAACACCAATTTAATTTCAGAACACACAACAGAGAGTCACAAGGTCACATTTTTTTTCAGAGGCACAACAACAAAACATAAACATAAATAAAGCAGCTGGCACCTAACTACTCCCACCCCAAACTTAAACCGAACATTGTCCCTAGTGTTCACAAAATTTCAACATATCACAAAGGTAGGTGGTGAAACTCCCTGATCAATCGAAGTATTCAACTTCTTCGTCAGGTGCCGTTGCTTCGTCTCCCATATCAGAATCGCCCCCGCTGTCCTCATCTAACTCAACATCTGAGTCCTCCCGGCGTGTCTTCTCATCGGTGGAGACATCATCATCTACGGGCTCCACAAACGTTGGCGCTACTCTGCATAGAGCTTGGGCATTCTCACCGAATGGGTAATCCAGCTCGAGCTGCCACAGCTCATCCTCCGTTGTTGGCCTCCCGCCAATGCGCAGCTGCAACATCTACATCCCGTACATACGGGCCATATACTGGTCATCCTGAGCATGTCGCTCGGCTAGTGTGAGCACCGGCCTATGAGTAGTGTCAGGTGCCTTGGTTTTGGTAACATCCAAGGTACGCCTGTCAATTTGTGGGATGTAATCCAGGGCCTCCTCCTCGATATCGTGGCCTCTCCGGAACGTGGTAAGCAAACCACCAAACCCGTATCTATGCCCCTGATGCAGTCGGGCTCTCTTCATGGCGGATATGATTACCGCCCCAACATTGATCTCCAGCCCCTTCATCAGGGCATACTCCAAGCACACTCTATCCCAGGTGACATCTGTCACGTGCACCCCCGGGATCAAGTATGAGCACACAATTTTCAGCCAAATCCTGGCTTCCCTGTTCATCTGAGAGTAGGGCAATGTCTGATGTTAGCCCCTCTCCTTGTGCCTACCCCACCATGCTGTCGATCGGGCTCCACATAGAGTGTGTCTAATGTACGCATAGGGTGGAGTGATGTTCAGCTGCCAAAGGACATGGGCGTCTGTGTCCCGTGCCCCCAAGATAGCATTCAAGTGATGGGGCCCAAAGGTGACAACCTGCCCCTTGATCTTGACAGTGTGACTGCGTAGAGTCGGGTTCCAGTTGGCATAGAACTCCCAGATGAGATGGAGATTGCACTCCCTGGGCTCTTCAAAGATGAAGTTCAGCCCAGAAGTGTCAATCCAGTGTACAATCCGCGAGAATTCTTGTGCCAGCGGCTCCCGTGCTATCTGCTCTTCCGGGAAGTATTTGGTTTCTTTGTGTTTTTCATACCACTTCTTCCCCTCATAAGTCACCCATCGGGTTCCGTATTGTCGGCGTTGGCCTCGCGGAACTGCTGGTGCTGATGGAACTGCTGTTCCCAATCATATTCTTTTCCTGTCGGCGCCCGATGTAGATGCGCCCTTTTCCTTGGCTTGTCTGCCTGACATTGTTCCTGTACAATCAAATAGATAGTCCCAATGTTATTCAAGTCATGATTAGCTACAACTAATGTTGGGTATAATTGGGTCACCCCACACTTAGTCTTAAGCCGCAATCCAACCAATTCGACAAGACATTCATGATTTTCCAATTCTTAACATTCAACTAGCTTAGTGCATTCATATGAGTCGATGAAATAATTACTATGTACTACTCAGACTTCGTACACAAACTACAAATTTCTCCATCGATTCAATTTCAACATCATAGCACTTAGCAAATTTTTTTTTTCTCAACAACCTATGCAATTCTCCAATTTCATTCTCCCGAAAATTGCTTCTTCTATCTTAACATATTCGACATCAATCACAGTATATTTCACTTCACCCAATATGCACAACCCAATTTATTTCAACATTTCAAAGAATTTAATCTTCTTCCCATTCAATTTTCAACCCTGGCTATCAATTTCGCAAGAATTCAATAAAACATGCAATCATCGAGTTCATATACTCAAAACGATGAACATCAATCAATCTTAACTCCAGTGCATTCAAGCTTAATTCTTGCTTAGGGCAAGGTTTAATCACCACACATGTTCAAGAATCAAAAATTTGAGCAAAAACAAGAAAAAATTCAAGAACATACCTTTAATTTGATGAATTCGAAGAAAACTCGAAGAAAATTGATGCCTAGGTCCGTGGCATGTGGGAGAAGGGAATTTGGGGTTTGTGTCACGGAGGGAATGGAAAAATAGGAAAGAAATGAGGAAAATTGGGGTTTTAAAGTGATTTTTCGCGCTGGTTACCCGGTGACCCGGTGTGACCGGACGCGAGATAACACTCAACGTGTCACGGAGGGTAACGCGGAGAACCCCCTCCATGACACGGAGCCATCGTGCTAGTGTTCTGGATTTCTAAAAAATCTGGAATACTCTTCAACGTGTCATGGAGGGTAACGCGGAGCACCTCCTCCGTGACACAGATCCATCGCGCAGGCTCACTGTAATGTGCCAATTTTTATTTTCTCACCTCAATTTTTTTCCCTTTGCGTTGCTTTGCATTTTTGCCCTCCGTTCTACCTGAAAATCACTTCACCACAAGAAATTGGTTAGAATTCATAGGTTTCAACACAAACAACAATTTTTATTTTTTTCTTTTTCTCTTTTTTTTTTCAAATAGTTCTACTCATCTATTACAACAATTTCACGGGTTGCCTCCCGTGCAGCGCCTGATTTACCGTCGCTGCTCGACGTCACTCACGTTCAATCATCCTCTAGAGTGATGGACGTCTTCTCTCGAATAACGTCCTCACCCCAATAATGCTTACATCGCTGCCCATTTACTAAGAACGTGGCACTTTTATCTTCCTGCCACAACTCCACAGCCCCGTGTGGGGTCATTCTCACCACCTCAAATGGCCCTGACCATTTGGACCGCAATTTTCCTGGAAAAAGCTTTAGTCTTGAATTAAATAGCAATACTTTCTGCCCCGTCTCAAATATTCGATGCACCATATGCCTATTGTGCCACCTCTTCATTTTATCCTTATAGCATTTGGCACTTTCATAAGAATGCCACCGAAACTCATCAAGTTCGCTGAGTTGCATCAGCCTCTTCTTCCCTGCTAGCTCCGGGTCCATGTTCAATTTTCTCACGGCCCAAAAAGCTCGATGTTCTATCTCCACAGGCAGATGACACGCCTTTACATAGACCAATCTGTATGGAGAAGTCCCAATGGGTGTCTTGTACGCAGTTCTATAAGCCCACAATGCATCGTCGAGTTTGCTTGACCAATCAACTTGTTGTGCATTCACTGTCTTCTGTAGAATCTGCTTGATTTCTCTGTTCGACACCTCCACTTGCCCACTAGTTTGGGGATGATATGCTGTTGCTACCTTGTGGCGCACCCCATACTTAGCTAGCAAATTCTTGAAACTTGCATTTACAAAATGAGCCCCTCCATCACTGATAATGGCTCGGGGTGTCCCGAACCTGGTGAAAATATGCTTTTTCACAAATTTTGTTACCACCTTGTTGTCATTCCTGGGGCAAGCTGTTGCTTTGACCCACTTTGATACATTATCAACGGCTACCAAGATGTAACGATTACCAAATGATGGTGGGAATGGGCCCATGAAATCTATACCCCATACATCAAAGATCTCCACTTCTAATATCCGTTGCAGCGGTATCTCCTGCCTTCTACGAATTGTGCTTGTTCTTTGACATCTATCACACATTTTTACGTATGCCATAGAGTCTCTAAATAATGTAGGCCAAAACAAACCTGACTGTAGCACCTTGTGCGCTGTCCGCTCGCCTCCGTGGAGCCCTCCATACAGTGATGAGTGACATCTCCTCAATACTTCTATAATCCGGCTCTCTGGAATGCATCTTCTCATCACCTGATCCGGTCCCTGGTTAAACAAGTATGGCTCATCCCAAATGTAATACCTGCAATCATGTCTCAACTTCTTTCTCTGCTAAGCCGCAGCCTCCGGTGGATAGACTCCACTCACCAGCAAATTCACAATGTCTGCATACCAAGGGATTTCAGCTTCCCTTATTGCCAAGAGTTGCTCATCCGGGAACTCTTCCTTGATGCTGTCACCTTCCTTCACATGCAACCAGCTTTCCAATCGCGATAGGTGATCTGCCACTTGATTCTCGCTCCCCTTTCTGTCCCGAATCTCTAGGTCAAACTCTTGTAACAACAAGATCCATCTAATCAGCCTGGGCTTTGCATCCTTCTTGTTAAATAGATACTGAATCACTGCATGATCGGTATACACCACTACTTTAGAACCCACCAAGTAGGACTTGAATTTATCAAACGCGAACACCAATGCTAGCATCTCCTTTTCAGTGACTGTATAATTAACTTGGGATGTGTCAAGTTTTTTGCTTGCATAATGAATGGAATGAAAACTTCTATTCCTCCGCTGCCCCAATACAGCTCCTACAGCCACATCGCTTGCATCACACATTAATTCAAACGGTTGCTCCCAATCCGGAGAAATGAGAATAGGTGCTTCTATCAACTTCTGTTTCAACTCCTCGAATGCTTTAACACAATCCTCATCAAACTCGAACTTTACCTCTTTTTCTAGCAACCTGCATATTGGTCTAGAAATTTTAGAGAAATTCTTGATGAACCGTCTGTAGAATCCTGCATGTTCGAGAAAACTACGAACACCCTTCACTGACACAGGTGGTGGTATCTTTTCAATCACTTCGATCTTTGCATGATCGACTTCCAACCCTTTGCAAGACACCTTATGGCCAAGGACGATATCCTCCTTGACTAAAAAATGACATTTCTCCCAGTTGAGTACAAGGTTGGAGTCTTCACATCGAGCTAGCACCCTTTCAAGATTCTGCAAACATGTAGCAAACGAATTACCAAAACTAGAAAAATCATCCATAAATACCTCGACGAAATCTTCCACCATATCGTGAAAGATCGCTATCATGCATCTGTCGAATGTGGAGGGTGCATTGCATAGGCCAAATGGCATCCTCCTGAAAGCATATGTCCTAAAAGGACATGTGAAAGTAGTCTTCTCCTGGTCCTCCGGTGCTATGTCTATTTGGTTATAGCCAGAATATCCATCAAGGAAACAATAATATTCTTGACCAGCCAACCTGTCCAATATCTGATCAATAAATGGGATAGAGTAATGATCTTTCCTTGTGGCCTAATTGAGCTTTCTGTAGTCCATGCAAATTCGCCAGCCTGTGACTGTGCATGTAGGGATCAGCTCATTCTCGTTGGTGACCACGGTCATCCCTCCTTTCTTTGGGACACACTGAACGGGACTGACCCATTCACTATCTGAAATGGGATAGACCACACCTGCATCAAGCCACTTGATCACTTCCTTCCTAACCACATCCTTCATCACTGGATTCAACCTCCGCTGATGTTGTACAGTTGGCTTTTCTCCTTCCTCCATAAAAATTCTGTGTGCAAAAAGCTAGATTGATACCCCTAATATCTGACATTTGCCAGCCCATTGCTTTCTTCCTCCTCTTGAGAACCACCAATGCATCCTTTATCTATGCCTCTGTCAGCTCTGCGGAGATGATGATTGGCAAGGTGTCATCTTCCCCCAAAAATACATATTTCAAATGTGGAGGCAATGTCTTCAACTCCAGTTTTGGTGCTTCCTCAATAGATGGTTTGGCAATGGTTCTAAGGACCTTATCAATGGCTTAAAGTCTTGCTTCCTTAGAAACAATTTTGGTTCGTTCAACATTTGCACCATCTCATAAGTATCCCTATTTTCGAAATGATCAGAGCCCATTAAAGCTCTTTCCAAAGGATCTTGAGAATCAACAATCTGAGGAATTTCTTCCTTGTTTAGCACATTGATTGCTAAAAGCTCCTCATAGATGGCCGGAAGCTTCATGACCTTATACACATCAAATACCTCCACTTTGTCATGCGCTCGCATGGTTAGCTTCCCCGCAGCTACATCAATCAACGGTCTCCCGGTTGCCAAGAAAGGATGTCCCAAAATAAATAGGACTTCAGCATCCAGCTCAAAATCCAATATGATAAAATCTACCGGGAAAATGAGGGAGCCTACTTGCACTTGCACGTCCTCCACAATACCATATGGTCTGGCCAAAGAATGGTCTGGTAACTGCAAGATCACTGTAGTTGGTCTAGGACTGCCCAGCCCCAACTTCTTGAACACCGATGTCGGCATCAAGTTTATGCTCGCTCCGAAATCATATAGTCCGCGAGCTTGGATACTTTGCCCGATTGTGATCTGAATGGTAAAGCTCCCAAGATCCTTGAGCTTTGTTGCCAACCTGTTCTGTATCCAGGAAGTGCACTCCTTAGTAAGCGCCACCGTAGCATACTCCGTCAATCTGCTTTTGTTTTCTACAATGTCCTTGATATACTTTGCATATTTCGGCACTCCATGCAAAACATCAACCAAAGGTAAATTAATGTGTACCTGTTTCAGCACCTCCATGAACTTTTTAAAGCAAGCTTCCTCCTTGTGCTTCTTTAATCTTTGAGGGAACGGGGGTGGTGGTCTTTCTGCCTCGGCTGCCTTCTCCTTCTCCCTCTCATCATCATGTTCCCTATCTTTTTCCACTGCTCCTGATTGCTGAGGTGGTCTTTTTGGTTCCACCTCCTTGAGTTGTAATCCACTCCTTGTGGTCACTGCATTGACCTGCTTGGGATTTGGGTTAGTGTCACTTGGTAGTCCTCCTCTGAGCCTGGTGTTTTGAGCTCCAGCTAGTTGTCCCAACTGGTACTCCAATGCCTTTGTAGCTAACTGCTGATTTTTCAAGTCTACCACCAATTTCACATAGTCAGCCTGCATTTGCGCTTGGTTAGCTATCATTGTTTTGAACATTTCCTCAATGCTATTGGTTGTGGGAGGAGGTGCATTGTATCCTTTGTATTGCGACTGATAATTCTGATGCCCCCTTGATTTCTCTGCACACCCCGATTCGAACTTTGCCCTTGATGGCTATTACTACCCCAAGAGAAATTCGGATGATTCCTCCAATTTGAGTTGTAATTGTTGCCATATTGTTGGTTATTATTCCTCTGGACGTTCCCAAAAAAGTTTACTGAATCCGGATTTGCACCACAACACTCAGTTGAGTGTTCATTACTCCCACATACTTCACACCATACCTGCTGCGCAACAATAACTGGGGCTTGTGCTTGATTCAAGCTCATACTGCTGAAGTGGGTGTTGAGTTGATTTTGCAACGCAGTTATCTGTGCAGTGA
Source organism: Datura wrightii (assembly GCA_035772735.1). Taxonomy (NCBI): domain Eukaryota; kingdom Viridiplantae; phylum Streptophyta; class Magnoliopsida; order Solanales; family Solanaceae; genus Datura; species Datura wrightii. The sequence goes on along the minus strand of JASDFA010000008.1, from coordinate 7,022,619 downwards.
TAGCTGTAAAACCATCCACCTCAAAGACTCCTGCCGCTTTCCTTTTTCCTCCTCTTGAAGAGTCCGCATTCCATTCTGAATTTCCCTGTGAAATACGATTTAACAAAGTATAAAGCTCCTCATAAGTCTTTTCTAGTGCCTGTCCCCCAGCTGCTGAGTCAAGCAAAATTTTTGTATGTGGCTCCAAACCCTCTATGAAAGTATTCACCAACACATCGTTGGACTGGTGATGGTGAGGACAATCCCTTAACATCGATTTGAACCTTTCCCAAGCTTGATACAGATTCTCCCCCTCTCTTTGTTTAAAACTTAGAATTTGACTTCTAAGTCTTGCTGTTTTCCCAGATGGAAAGAATCGTATCAAAAACTTTCTCCCAAGATCATCCCAAGTGGTGATAGAGTTCGGTGGTTAAGCTTTCAACCACCTTTTTGCTTCCCCCAATAATGACAATGGGAATAATGTAAGCATCACGTAGTCGGATGATACTCCAGCGGGAATGTAAGTGGCACTTATCTCCAAAAAGTTTTGGAGATGTTGTTGTGGATCTTCATGAGGGATACCTGTGAATTGCCCACTGGAGTGCAACAATTGCACCATGTTCTGTTTAAGCTCAAACCTCCCTCCTGGCTTTGGTTCGCGAATACTAGATGTAACATTGTTAGCATGTGGGATTGCCACTTCGCGAACCAGCCTTGCTGCCATTTCCTCGGGCACTAAAACTGCCCTCACAAGTGGTGGGTTCTGTTGTTGCTCCAGAATTGCGTGTCTTAGCAACTGTAGCTTCTTCTCTAGAGCTTCCCTTCTTTGACGATGAAATTGTCTTTCCGGCTCTATATATGAATCCACCAACTCCTTGTCTCTTGCCAGTGTTCAGAAGAATTCAATATCTACAAGAGAAAGGCTAAGATCAAGTTGTCAGCACTTATATAGAATTTGTAAACTAACACTAAGAAAATAATTTTACCAATTTCCAGTCCCCGGCAACGGCGCCAAAAACTTGTTCGGTCCTATAGTGGTGGTGTGACTACACCAAGTGCACGTGGTCGAACAAGTAGTAAAGTGGCTTATGCAAAGCTAAGTATCGATCCCACAGGGACTGAACTACGGTACTAATTAACTTAAGCGTCAGTGAACTATGTCTTTATGAATGCAGACAACCATTTAAACAATATTTTGAGAGTTGAGTTTGCTAAGTAATAAAAATCTAAGTCAAAATTATAATCTGAGTCTAAACAATAGTAATGAGCAAGCTGAGGTTAAAACAAACATGCAGGGAAGTAATTTATCAATTCAATTCAGCTAATCTTTTCTTCAGTTGCTAGTCAAGAATTAATGCCTATGGATTGGATATTTCGACTCTTATCCAATTAAGAATCATGAAACCTTAATCTACATTTTTGTGATAAAAGAATTACATTCTCTAGCCATACAATACCGATTCCTTAATTGACTAATAAGACTTTCAGATATATTTCTATTCTGAATGTAAATCAATTCTCAATTTTCTAAACTAAGAAGAGATCATATCCTACCAATTCATATCTTTCCAATTTCTTTCCTTTTCAAAATCAAAATTGGATTTCTAGATATACATTAACATTGGCCAAACAATAATGCAGTAAAAACAAGAATTGATAGAACAACCATTGAAGAAAAGATGAAAATTGAATTGAACAACAATTACATTCCACTACAATTGTTCTTAACCTCAGCTAGAAGTGAATTTAGCCACTCATTTGTGGATTAAACATCATCAAATAAGTAGAATTCATACAAATAATTGTGTTAAAAGAGAAAGAGATAGAGAAGAACCCTAGAAATTTCGTCCTCTCAACTGCCTATAACCCACGTTCTTGCTCAACCAAGTCAGAATGTTTAAAATAAAACCTAAGTGTGCTATTTATACTCTTGAGAATTTTTCCCGAAATAAAAAGCAACATGGCACGGAGTGTATCGTGGAGCACTCCCTCCGTGCCACGGAGGTATCGCGGACCCTCACTGGAAGTCGGCTCCCCAGGCAATTTCACCTCAGCGTGGCACGACCTGCATCGCGGAGCCTGGCCAACGTACCACGGTGCTATCGCGCACCTTCACTGGAAATTGTCAAAATTATTTCATCTGAGGTAGAATGCCTCCGTGATGGAAGCTTGACACGGCTCCATCGCGGAGCCCCTATTTTTGCTGCTCTCCCTTGTTATTTTCCACTCCTTGTCTCCAAGTTCATTCTCGATCTTCACCAACATGTATATTAGCTTCCAAAATTTCCTTTACCTGCAAAACAACACTAATCATATTGGTTAGTATAAATTCACATTTTAACTAAAAATCACATGAGAATGTACACATAACAATCGATAAACAAGCCGAAATGAAGCGTTTGAGTATCACTTGGGCATGCAATTCTGCCCAAGATCAGGGGGCACTTTGAACCGAGGAATAAAGTTTTTCTTTGTTTGGGCATAGATGTTTTTTAGTCATAGTTAAGGACTTTTTCCGACGATGGATGGGTGACGACCTTCTTGAGAGAAATTAGTCAATAGGTTTTTATTTTTTGAACCCTTAGCTGATTGATGGCTTGATGATCTTGTTATGTGCTATACATGATTGTGGGATGCAAGTGTTGTTAATGTTGAAGCATTTTAGAAAATGTATAACTTTGTTATAGGCACCTAGGCTCTTGAATGTGACTCGATGTGCTTAAAGCTGAATTTTGCATTCTTGTGATTAGCTGAGTTAAGAATCTGCTGAATTTGTCTTTAATTGAGCATGTGCTGTGAGTGTAAGGTTTGAATATTCCATGCTATTGTATAGTGTCTAGAACTTTCTTGGTGTGTATACAAGACGAAATGAGGGATATAGATTATAGGAGATTATTTAGGCATTTCTTTGAATGAGCCAAATTTTTATCCCTTGCTTTACCTACCTTGAATATCTGATCCTAGTTAGCCCCATTGAGCCTTTAGCCTATTCTTTGCTAGCCACAAAATGAGCTTAACCCCTTCTTTTCAATAGCCTTAAATTTGATCCAAAACTCCTAAGTGCTTATGTGAAATTTCAAAAGAGAGTTAAGGAGTGAGGAGTTGGAAGAAGAAAGAAAAGAGTAGTTGTGGGAGTTAAAGAAAAGATTAGAGGTGCACTTGTTTTAAAAATGAATAAGAGTTAGTACGAAGTAAAAGAAGAAAAGAGCGAAAAAGAAAATTTCTCAATTACTCCTTACTAACAACTTAAGTGTGCCTAATGAAATGGGAAACAAAAGAGGAAAATGGGAGAGAAAAGAATAAAGATGAAGTAAGAGGATGGACATTCCTAAGGAAAGTGTGATGTATTAAAAGCAATTAGGGAAGATAGTCACTATTACTGGCCATAATAGTACCTACCCGCCCTTAGCTTATATTACAACCCATTAACTCCTACTTGATCTTACTTTGGAACATTCTTAAAATTAGTGGAGTAAAACACTAAATGAAAGCTTATGGGTCAATACACGTGGCATGTGAATTCTTTGTGAGAGTGAGCTTATCTCTTATGCATTGACCCATACATGTTCTAACTTTGAAGAATCGTGAGTGAGAAATGGGTAACTCTCTTGTTGTGAGGGAACATGTTTGATGAAGGATGAAATTCATGTTTGATTTCTTAATCGGTTAATTTGCATGAGTTTGTTGAGATTGAGAGTCGATTCTTGAGGCTAGGAAGTCTTTACGTAGTTATATTTGATGTTAATGGTTAAATCTTACATGCTCTATTGTTAACTTTTCATCTAAAATAATCGTTGTAGCCTTAGCTTGAATTGTCTTGCTTCAATTAGTTATGTGTGAGTCTTCATGTGCATGAGATCTAATAGAGTTGTTCGAGCAAAAACAAGACTTTAAGTGTGGGGTAGTGATCTTGGGCATAATTACGTGCCCAAGTGCTAGTTTATAACTTAATTTATTTGAGTTTGTCAATTTAATTAATTATATTCTCATGTGATTTTGAATATTTTTGTGTATGCACTAACCAACATGATTAGTCCTTGTTTTGTAGGTTTAAAATGCATATGAGGGACTAAATAATGATGGTTGAAGTGAAGGAATGGAGTTTGGATCAGATTGCAAAAGATTGCAAGTGTACATACCATGGTAAGGTTGGCCGCGCCAGGAAGCATGCCACACTGTGCGTGTGCCATGCCCAGCGCCATGCCACGCTCCTACCAAGCGCACTAGAAGATGCCATCTAGTGCGCCTGCGCGTTGGCGCCATGCCACGCTAGGCACTGCTGCGTGCCAGCTTCCGTGCCATACTAGGCGTCGCACGTGAGAAGGGCCATGCCATGCCGAGCATCGCACACAGCCTGCACCCATAACATGCCACTGCCGAGGTTTCTAGTGCACCGGCGCGACCAGTCCATGCTATGGAGCTGCTGCTGTGCGATGGGCAGCGTGGCATGGGGCTAGTCCATGGCCGGCCAAAATTGTAACTTTCCTACTTAGTATAAATTAAAACCTTAGCTCATAAAATCATTTTATCATGAAATATTTCTGAGAAACCGTAAAGGAGCGAAGGGAGACGTGAAGAACTCTACCTAGGGTTCACTAAATTTCATTCTCTTTTAACTATTCTTGTAAGTACTCTACTTGAATCATGTTTTTGAGTATTTGTACGAACATAAGTGGCTAAAATCCTTCCTCTAGGGTTGAGGCTACGTAATATGATTGTAATTGCATGAATTCTTCATTGGGTTGAGTTTTACTTGTTGTTTTGTCTTACATTATTTTTTATTATTGTTTTTATGCTTGATCACCATGAAAACAAATGCATTAAGGTTAGGTAAAAGCTTGAAAGAGTAACCCTAGGATAGAACATAAGAATGTAGGGAGCCAGTTCTTATCTTTACGATAAGATTCGCGGTTAGGATAGAAATTATACCTAATTTTCCTTGCTTGGTTATTGAAACGGGATGAGCTAGACACAAACTTAGAATTGTCACATCACCCCTTATAGAAGTAGTTGTAAACTAAGTCCGGTTAAATGATTAAAGGTACGAAAGTCCATAATCAAGGGAACAAACTCCGTAATCCACATCCATGTATTTAAATTTCTCACGAATTAGGACATCACATCCCTGCTCAATGATTTAGGTGTAAGACTATTTTTTGTGTTTAGAGGCTTGAAAGACTATGAACATAACATTTTGAGTATGTGAGACAACAACTGAAGTTTTCATACTCGAACCATTGTGAATTGTAGCACATGATTATTAGGCCTCAACTGTAGTTGCTTCTTGTATCGTTTCTTGAGTATTTTGTGATCACCCCTAGACTTAATTAGAATTTTCTGAAATTTATATAATCAACACTTGTAAAGGTTAATTTTAACACTTAAACTTGAATAAGCGCTGAATTGGTCCAGTCCCTGTGGGTTCGACATCTGGCTCTGAAAAAGGGCCAATTACTTGTACGACTGCATATGCTTGCGAGTGCATTAGGCGCAAAGAGGCACTACCGTTTCCTGAATTGCCCTGCTTTGTTCTTGCTGTCCAGCCTCCCTGCTTGGTCATTAGAGTTCTGTGCTACGACTCAACGATATCTTCCCTATTCCCATGCTATCAGTAGGTCTCTCTTTACGACCTGATGTATTTTCATTAACCTCAGGGTGGAGGGAGTAACGGACATGGTGCACCTTGGCCATAGTCTACTATCTAAGTCCTATCACCTTGGAATGCAGAGCTAACCTCTGGGTCTCATGACTCCATCCTTTGTTATCTTAAGGCCAATAACTTCTTATGGTGCCTTGTTCCTAGGCTGTACTAAGTTAAACTCTCTGTGTCTCCATTCCTTTACCTCCACAACTGGTGGTGATATTGCAACATTCTAGGTTTCAACCTCACTATCTCTTAACTATCACCCCGATGCTTATTTCTCGACATTCAGTATTGGTCCCATGCTCTGTCAATCTACTTCAACCTAGAGGTGATTCTGTTTCCCTCTATTATAAATACTCGTGTTTCCCTCCTTACTCCTAGAGGATGAGATTTAGGGTTCGTGCATTCTACCTCGTACTGTCAAAGATATTACTAACCCGTATCCTTCTTACCCGCACTCGAGCCCATTTTGTCCATATGATCTCTCTGTCCTTCGACATAACAAACTAGGGCCATAACCATTATCTTGTAGGTGTGCCCTACCGTCATTTGCACACTGCGGCAGAATCGGCCTATTTCTGATCTAAACTTTACTATTGCTGGGGGTTCATCACATATGGACTCTTACATGTACTTGAATGCTACTGGCAGTCTTATCTGCTCTCCTGATTTACTACTGTAAAGGTCTAGATAACTTACTTAAACACTAGAGGTCTCAACCACTTCCTCACACTTTCCAGGAGTCAATGGATCTAACCGTCCTTTATTATTTACTCTAGGCAACATCGGCTCAATTCTTATGCTCTTTGGAACACTAAAAACAAAACTGGGAAGTAGAAGATAACTGTTTCTTACTATAATAGAACTGAGGTATGGAACTGTACAACATCCGAAGGTTTGGAGGTAAGACTCCCGCGATTCCCCCTTCTCTCGTACCCTCCAGGTAATTCAACATTAACTACCACCCCAGTCTGATCCTATATATCTAGTAGGTAAGTCAACTCATATATATGCTATACTCCTGACCTCCTACTTTGAGGCTGTAGAATGAACTAGGGTTAGTGCTGACATATCTATTATCTTATGAGATTCCTGGTGCCCCTGAGAAAATACTGAGAAGATTAAAAGACATCCACCTTCGTCCTCAAACTGGCTATCCCCCAACTATGGCATCACACTGGTGCTTCCCCTGCTGCTGTAGTTATCTTGCGGCTGGCTGGAGTCTGTCTTATATCACATATCACTCTAGACAGACATAACAATGAAATCTCAGGGACTCAACCCTGTACAACTCAGCTCTATAGCACGATCTGAGAAGAAGAAAGGGTAACCATACTATCATGCCTCGTAGCCTCCTGCTTATAGAATGTTGTGCACAACATATTTTTAAGCAAGACTCTACTACACATGGCTTGCAAACTCCCTAGGATATGAACTTCTCTGATACCAAGTTTTTCACGCCGCACCTTGGGAGGCAAGACTGGCACCTGTTCGGGCGATGTTTGGGTATAACTACACGCAAGTGCACGTGGTCGAACAAGTAGTAAAGTGTCTCAAGTAAGCCAAGTATCGATCCCACAGGGACTGGGATAGGGTAACAATCTACTCAAGTGTCAATAAACTTTAACTCTAAAAATGCAAACAACAGTGTGAATAAGAGTTTGATATTTTGTTTCCTAATTTTATACTAAGTCTAAAACGAATATATAAATTGAGTCTGAACTATAAGTATGAGCATGCTGAGGCTAAATGAACATGTAGAGAAATAAATTATAGATACAATTTGGTTAATCTTTCCTCCGGTTGCTAGTCAAGAATTGTTGCCTATGGATTAAAACTCTCGTATTTAACCCAACTTAAGAATCATGAACCTTCCACCTACATTTCTGTGATAAAAAGAAATTCATGTTCTAGCCATACAAAACCGATTCCTTAATTGACTAATACGACTTTCAGGTATATCTCTATCCTGAAGGTAAATCAATTCTCAATTTTCCCAAACTAAGAAAAGATCATATCCTATCAATTCACAACTTTCCAATTTCTTGCTCTCTCGAGTGAAACCGGACTTTTTAGATATACATTAATGTTGGCCACACATTAATGCAGTAAGAATAAGAATTAATAGAACAACTATGGAAGAAAAGATGAAAAAACAATTAATCAATAATTACATTCCAATACAATTATTCTTAACCTCAGCAAGAAGAGGATTTAGCCACTCATTTGTGGATTAAACATCGTTAAATGAGTGTAGATCATACAAGCAATTGAAATAAAGAAGAAGGATATAGAGAAAAACCCTGAGATTTTCGTCCCCTCAACTGCCTGTAACCCACGTTCTTGCTCCACCAAGTCAGAATAATTAAAAATGAACCTAAGTGTTCTATTTATACTAGTGGGAATTTTTCCCGGGATAACAAGCAACGTGTCACGGAGTGCATCGCGGAGCACTGCCTCCGTGACACGCCACCGACGCGGACCCTTACTGGAATTCAGATGTCCAGGTATTAAGGCCTAATGTGGCACGACATGCAACGCGGGGCTAGGCCAACGTGCCACGGCCCCAACGCGCACCTTCACTGGAATTTGGCAAAAATTCCATATCCAGGAAGAAGGCATCCGCGATGGCAGCGTGACACGGCTCCATCGCGGAGCCCCTTTAATTCATGTTGTCCTTGGCCTTTTCCTTGCTTGCTTCCGAGTCCACTCCCGATTTCTCCCAATATGCATTTTAGCTTCCCAAAATTATATTTCTCCTGCAAAACAATGCTAATCATGTTGGTTAGTATAAATTCACATTTTATTACAAATCACATGAGAATGTATAAACATCGATAGATAAACAAGGCAAAATGACACATTTGAGTATCACTTGGGCATATAAATTTGCCCAAGATCACTTACCCCACACTTAAATCCTTGTTCGTCCCCGAACAATAATCTTACACCTCATGCAATTGACACCCCAACCTGGCTACTTTTGCTCGACAATTCAAGCTACGGTTATACCGATTATTTAACACCGCAAATCCTCAAGAAAACATGCACAGTTTTATCAATACAATGACCTTCAACACATTAAGACCTCCTAGACTCAAGAATCGATTCTCGATATCAGCAAACTCCTGCAAATCAGCTGATCAAGATATCCGACACGAATTTTAATCTCTCATCGAGCATGTGTCCTCAAAACACAAGAGAATTTCTCCCCCTTTTAATTACATGAACTCAAATACATTACATGCAGGGGCATATAAACACAATTTCGCTCTCTCTCCCAAAAGAATTCACATGCATCATGTCATGAACCATAGGCTTGCCTTTAGTATATTACTCCACTAATATAAGGAAGTGTGATGTAAGATCACGTAGGACTTAATGGGTTATAATGTAAGCTACGGAACTAGTAAATACTGGGCTAACCAATAATAACAACTAGCATCCTTAAGCGCTTTTCCAATACATCCCATCAACCTTATGGTCATTTTTTCTTCCTTCATCTTCCCATTCTTGAAGTCTGTCTTTATTTTTGACCCCATCTCTTTAAGCACACTTGACTCAATAACAAAGATTATTTTGTACATCTTCATTATATTTAATTTATAACAAGTGCAACTTCAACCTTTTCTTTCCTTTCATCACTCTGCTTTTTCTTTTCTTTTCACCATTCTCACTCCTTGACACTTTGGGAAAATTATTTTCTTTTCTTGAGCGCTTAAGAGTTTTGGATCAAATTCACGGATAATGAAAAGAAGGGGTTAAGCTCGGTTTACACCTTTTTGACAAAAGAAAAATAATAGGCTAAAGGCTCAATGGGCTAACTAGGGTGCACATTCAAGGTGGGTATGATAATGAAAGAAAAAAACGTTCGGTTAAAGCAAAGAAATGCCTACATCCTTTCCTACAATACACATTCTTCATTTCGTTTTGTACACACACCAGGAAAGTTCTAGACATTTCACAATAGCATGGAAGAAACGAAACCTCACTATACGCTCATTTCACATGCTCAACTCAAGATATATTCATAGACTCTTCAATCAGCTAATTACAAGAATTCAAACATTAAGCCTCAATCACACTGAATCGACTCTATGGCCTAGGTATCTCAACATATTTACAAAGTTGCATGCTTTCATACGAATCACCTTTGCATTTCAAACATCATGTACAACATGCAACCAGAATTTCGCAACCATGAAGTAACTACAGGTTTTGGGATGCAAACCAACAAAAGAAAAAAAACTAAAAAGGACAAAATGAACAAAGAAATCTACTCCTAACGACTACATTTCCCTTAAGACGGTCGTCATCCATCCATCATAGAGAACAATCACTAATTATGACTTCAGTTCAATGGGACTATTCTCGGTAAATGAACCGAAAACAAACGCCGAGAAACCCAAAAATTTGAAAATTCATGAATTTTTTTTTAAAAATATCGATCATTTCGATAGAACAAAAATATGTACGAAACCAGCTAATAACATTCAATAGCACACAACAGCTTCACCTTAATTACAATACAGACATACACAAAAAAATCACAGGGCCACTAGTTTATCCAAGCACAACAACAGGACAGAGACATACATTAATAACAACAGCAACAAACACCTAACTACTCCCACCCCGCACTTAAATCGAACATTGTCCCCAGTGTTCATAAAATTCAGCATAGTGCAAAAATGGGTGGTGAAACTCCCTGATCAATCAAAATATTCCACTTCTTCGTCAAGTGCTGTTGCCTCGTCTCCCATGTCTGAATCGCCCCCATCGTCATCATCTGACTCCACATCAGAGTCATCACGATGTGTCTCCTCATCTGTGGGGACATCATCATCGATGGGCTCCATAAAAGCTGGCCCACTCTGCATAGAGCCCTGGCATTTCGCCAAAAGGGTAGTCTAGATCGAGCTGCCACAGCTCCTCTTCTGTTGCCGGCCTCCCGCCTATGTGCAGCTGGAGCATCTGCATCCCAAACATGTGAGCCATGTACTGATCATCCCGAGCATGTCGCTCGGCTAGTGTAAGAACTGGCCCGTGAGTGGTGTCAGGTGCCTTAGTTTTAATGACATCTAAGGCCCGCCTCTCCATCTGTGGGATGTAGTCAAGGGCCTCCTGCTCAACATCTAGGCCCCTCAGGAATGTGGTCAGTAAGCCACCAAACCCATACCTATGCCCCTGATGCAAACAGGCACTCTTCATGGCGGAGATGATCACTGCCCCGACATTGATCTCCAGCCCTTTCATCAGGGCGTATACCAAGCATACACGATCCTGGGTGACATCTGTCATATGCACCCCCGGGATCAGGCAGGAACAAACAATCTTCAGCCATATCCTGGCTTCCCTGTTCATCTGTGAGTAGGGCAAGGTCTGATGGTAGCCCCTCTCCTTATGCCTGCTCCAACGTGCTGTAGACTGGGTTCCACACAAAGTGCGTCTGATATCCGCGTATGGTGGAGTGATATTCAACTGCCGTAGCACATGGGTGTCTGTGTCCCGTGCCCCCAAGATGGAATTAAGGTGATGAGGCTCAAAAGTAACTATTTTCCCCCGTATCTTGATGGTGTGACTTCTGAGTGTCGGGTTCCAATTGGCGTAGAATTCCCGAATCAGGTGCAGGTTGCACTCCTTGGGCTCTTCAAAGATGAAGTTCAGCCTGGCTGCCTCGATCCTGTGGACTATCCTGGGAACTCCTGTGCCAATGGTTCCCTAGCAATGTGTTCCTCGGGGAAGTACTTGCTTTTCTTATGCTTCGCGTACCATTTCTTCCCCTCCTGTGTCACCTATCTGGTTCCATATTGACGGCGTTGGCCGCGTGGAACCGCTGGTGCTTCTGGGGCTGCTGTTCCCAGCCTAATTCTTTTCCTTCCGGCGCCCGATGTAGATGCGCCCTTCCTTTTATCTTGCCTGCTTGCCATTGTTCTTGTCAAACCAAACAAACAGGTTCAATGTTAAGCCAAATCAAATTAGCTTCGGCTAAGGTTGGGTTAAGTTAGGCCACCCCACACTTAGTCTTTAGCCACAATCACAGCATTACGGCAAGATCCTATTTATTTCCAATTTACAAAAAGAAAACAAAAACAAAAACACAACAAATATGCCTCGTGCATTCAGAGAATTCGACGGTCTAAATTCTTCTGTACTACTCAGACTTTGTACAGCTACCTACATCATTACCATCGTTCATATTTCATCACATAGCACTTAGCAAGGAGAAACAAGGAAAAACTTTATCTACATGAACCTACACAATTCACCCATTTCATGCAATTTCAACAATTTCATTCCCCCGAAAATCCGTCGGTCTTTTAGCATATTAACAGTTAGCACAACCAACTCATCTCACCCAATATACACAACCCAGCAAGAATTTCAAATGTCAACTAAATTTTCCCTTTTCATATTCAAATTCAAGCCCTAGCTATGATTTTATCAAAAATTCTATCAAGCTATGTAATTATCGAGTTCATGCAATCACAATGATACTACGAATGTCAATCAACAATAACTCAATTGAATTCAAGCTTAATTTCTACTTAGGGCAAGTTTTTCTCACATCACATGTTCAACATCGAAAAATTCGACAAGAATTGAGATAGAGTTGAAGAACATACCTTGAATTCGATGAAATGAAGAAAACTTGATGAAAATGTGTGCCTAGGTCCATGTCACGTTTAGGAAGGGGGAATTTCGGGTTGTTTGTCGCGGAGAAGGTGAAGAATGGGAAAAAATGAGGGAAAACGGGGATAAAAAGAGGATTTTTCGCGCGGGTCACCCGGCGACCCGGTGTGACCCGTCGCAAAATACACGTCAACGTGTCACGGAGGGTAATGCGGAGCATGCCCTCCATGACATGGAGCCAACGCGCAGGTGTTTTGGAATTTGTAAATATTCCAGAATTACCTTCAACGTGTCACGGAGGGTGACGTGGAGGCCCTCCTCCGTGACACGGAGCCATCGCGTGGGCTCACTGTTTTTCCATTTTTTATTATTTTTCATACCTCAATTTTTCCTTTGCGATCCTTTGCATAGTTATCCTCCATTCAACCTGAAATTCATCTCACCACAAGAAATTGGTCAGAATTTGTAGGTTTCACTTAAAATACAAATTTTATTTTTATTTTTATTTTTCTCATTTTTTGTTTTTTTTTCTCTATTTCTTTTTTTTCTATTTTCTTTTTTTTTTCTTTTTTTCTATGAAATCTATTCACATTTTAAAAAAATTTCACGGGTTGCCTCCCGTACAACGCTTGGTTTACCGTCGCGGCTCGACGTCATTCAACTCATTCCTCCTCTAGGGTGACGGACGTTTTCTCTCGACCACCGTCCTCATCCTAGTAATGCTTACATCTTTCCGGTGGTTTCCCCACTAACTCCTGTGACTCAACGCTCTGGGCAACATCAGCTTTATTAATCACGTTGATCACCGAGAGTTCCTCGTACACAGTCGGGAGCTTGGTGGCCTTGTATACATCAAACACCTCCACCTTGTTGTGTGCTCGCATAGTTAGCTGCCCTGCAGCTACATCAATAAGTGCTTTCCCAGTATCCAAGAAAGGATGTCCCAAAATAAATAGGACTTCCGCGTCTGGCTCGAAATCCAGCACGATGAAATCTACTGGGAAGATGAGGGAGCCCACTTGCACCAGCACGTCCTCCACAATGCCATCAGGTCTGGCCAAGGAACGCTCCGCTAGTTGCAATATCACTGTTGTTGGTCTAGGACTCCCTAGACCCAACTTCCTGAATACCGATGTCGGCATCAAGTTAATGCTCGCTCCCAAATCACATAATCCGCTAGCTCGGACACTCTGCCCAATTGTAATTTGTATTTTAAAGCTCCCAGGGTCCTTGAGCTTTGTGGGCAACCTGTTTTGTATCCGGGAAGTGCACTCCTCCGTAAGAGCCACCGTAGCGTACTCAATTAACCTGCTTTTGTTCGCCACGATGTCCTTAATATACTTTGCGTACTTCGGCACTCCCTACAAAACATCAACAAGAGGTAAGTTAATATGTACCTGTTTAAGCACCTCCATGAACTTTTTGAAACACGCCTCCTCCTTGTGTTTCTTTAATCTTTGAGGGAACAGGGGTGGTGGTCTTTCTGGTTCAGCCTCCTTTTTCTTCCCCCTCTCATCACTTTGCTCCCTCTCAGTTTCCACTGCTCCCGATTGTTGAGGTGGTCTTTTTGGTTCCACCTCTTTAAGCTGCAAACCACTCCTTGTGGTCACTACATTCACTTGCTTGGGGTCGGGATCCGTGTCGCTCGGAAGTCCTCCTCTAGGCCTGGTGTTTTGGGCTCCAGCAAATTGCCCAAACTGGTACTCCAGCGTTTTTGTAGCTAACTGATTGTTCTTTACCTCGGCTACCAATTTCACGTAGTCAGCCTGTAAATGAGCTTCGTTAGCTATCATTGTCTTGAACATTTCCTCAATGCTGGGTGATTGTTCGGTCGTTTGTTGGGTATATAACTACACGCAAGTGCACGTGGTCGAACAAGTAGTAAAGTGGCTTAAGTAAGCCAAGTATCGATCCCACAGGGACTGGGATGAAGTGCAATCTGCTCAAGTGTACTATGTTCTAATTCTAAAAATGCAGACAACAGCGTAACCAAAAGTTGGATATTTTGATTTATAATTTTTATGCTAAATCTAAAACAACTATCTAATGTGAGTCTGAACTATGAATGAGAGCATGCTGAGGTTAAACGAACATGTAATGAAATTAATTATCGACATAATTTGGTTAGTCTTTTCCTCCGGTTGCTAGTCAAGAACTATTTCCAAGGGATTAAAACTCTCATATTTAACCCCACTTAAGAATCATGAACCATCCACCTACATTTCTGTGATTAAATGCAATTCATGTTCTAGCCATACAAACTCGGTTCCTAAATTGACTAATACGACTTTCAGGTATATTTCTATCCTGAAAGTAAATCAATTCTCAATTTTCCCAAACTAAGAAAAGATCATATCCTATTAATTCACAACTTTCCAATTTCTTGCTCTCTCGAGTGAAACCGGACTTTTTAGATGTACATTAACGTAGGCCATACATTAATGCAGTAAGATCAAGAATTAATAGAACAACCATGGAAGAAAAGATGAAAAACCAAAGAATCAATGATCACATTTCATTACAAGTGTTCTTAACCTCAGCAAGAAGATGAATTAGCCACTCATTTGTGGATTAAACATCGTTAAATGAGTGTTAAACATACAAGCAATTGAATACAAGGAGAAGGAAAGAGAGAAAAACCCTGATAATTTCGTCCCCTCAACTACATGTAACCCACGTTCTTGCTCAACCAAGTCAGAATATTGAAAAATGAACCTAAGTGTTCTATTTATACTAGTGGGAATTTTTCCCGGAATAACAAGCAACGTGTCACATTGTGTATCGCGGAGCACTGCCTCCGTGACACGTTGTGTATCGCGGAGCACTGCCTCCGTGACACGTTGCTGTTCCACCACAGGCCAAATTTTGCATTTTTTCCTTGTTGACATCCGAGTCCAACCCCAATCTCTCCCAACACGCATTTTAGCTTCCCAAAATTATATTTCACCTGCAAAACAACGCTAATCATGTTGGTTAGTATAAATTCACATTTTATTATCAATTACATGAGAATGTATAAACATTGATAGATAAACAAGGCTAAAATGACACCTTTGAGTATCACTTGGGCATATAAATTTGCCCAAGATCACTTACCCCACACTTAAAGTCTTGTTCGTCCTCGAACAAACCTTTTACATCTCATGCACATGAAGACTTACACATAGCTAATTTTAGCAAGAAAATTCAAGCTACAGCTACAATGACTGTTTAAGATAGCAAGCTAAAAAAAGAGCATGCACGGTTTAATCATTGAAATGGAATACAATTATGTTAAGACTTCCTAACCTCAAGAATTGACTCTCTATCTTAGAAAACTCATGCAAATCAACTGATCAAGAAATCCAACATGAATTATATCCTTCATTAAACATGTGCCCTCACAACAAGAGAGTTACCCATTTTCACACGCAAAATTTTAAATCACAACATGTGTGGGTAAAAGAATAGAATTACGCTCACTCTCACAAAGAATTCACATGCATCATGTAATGACCCATAAGCTTGCCCTTAGTGTTTTACTCCACTAATTTAAGGATGTTTGAACGTAAGATCAAGTAGAACTTAATGGGTTGTAATGTAAGCTAAGGGACGGGTAGGTACTATTCTGGCCAGTAATAGTGACTATCTTCCCCCAAGCGCTTTTAATAACTTCAACCTTCATTAAGGATATCTCTTCCCTTACTTCACCCTCATTCTTTTCAATCCTGAATTTTCTCTTCCTGTTCCCATTTCTTTAAGCATACTCAACTTAGTAGTAAGGAGTACTTAAGCAAAATTTTTTTTTTCATTCATTTATTTTCTTACTCCCTACTAATAATCAACCATTTTTACACAAGTGCACCTTTGTCTTTTTCTCAACTTTCACAACTTCTACTTTTCCTTCTTTTTCACGCTTCTCACTCCGTCATTCTTTGGAATTTTTTTCACTTAAGCGCTTAGGAGTTTTGGATCAAATTCAAGGCTAATGAAAGAAAGAGGATTAAGCTTATGTTGTAGCTATCAAAGAATAGGCTCAAGGCTCAATGGGGCTAACTAGGATTAAATATTCAAGGTAGGTAAAGTGAGGGATAACATTTATGTTCATTCAAAGAAATGCCTAAATCATCTCCTACAATTCACATCCTTCATTTCGTTTTATATACACACCAGGCAAGTTCTAGACATTCTACAATAGCACGGAATATTCGAAAAACTTACACTCACAACACATGCTCAATTCAAGACACATTCCGCAGACTCTTAACTCAGCTAATCACAAGAATTCAAAATTAAGCTTCAATCATATCAAGTCAAATTCAAGAGCCTAGGTGTCTCAAACATAGGTGTACTACTTGCATGCTTCAACACTAAACATCCTTGCATCTTACAATCGTTTATAGCACATAACAAGAATATCAAGCCATCAATTAGCTACGGGTTCAAAAACCAAAATCTATTGACCAATATTCCTCTAGACGGTCGTCATCCATCCATCGTCGGAAACAGTCTCTAACTATGACTAAAAACATTATATACTGACAAAGAAAATTTTTTATTCTTCGGTTCAAAGACCCCCCGTCAGAAAAGAACTGAAAAGAAAAACCAACGGGTGATGAAGTCATGCTTGACTCACAAAAAAAAAAATTTATTTTTTTTCAAATTTTCCCACAAGCATTACATTCACCAAAAATCGTTAAGCACAAAAATTTTAAAATTTTCCTCACCCCACACTTGAATCATGCTATGTCCTCATAGCATCAACTTAACATTTAAAGAGGGTGAGAAATACTCCCTGAAGCCTTTAGGCCTAGCTAACAACATGCCTTTCTTCAACTTTGCACAAGTGGGTGTTCGACCCCACACTTTTTCTCTTCCATGCTTGTTAGCTTCCTCCTCCACGGGTACTCAGACTTCCCCTCCATCTGTGCTTAACTTTCCACCAAAACAACACAAGATGAAAAATAAATAAAATCAACTTAAATGCAAGAAATTAAAATGGTACCCATGGTACCCTTGGGTTGCCTCCCAAGCAGCGCCTAATTTTTCGTCGCGGCACGACGTACCAAGTTTCACCACTTTTTCCTCCACCTTGAGGATATGAATCTCACCCCTAATTTCTTCTCTAATTTCCTCTTATGCTCCAGGGGTGGTGGTGAAAAATTGTAAGGACCAAGCAGTGGATGTTGCCTTTTGAACTTATTGGCCCTTAAGTAAGCGAAGTCATTTTGTCTCTCCGAGTTAGCAAATTTCAAAATATACGGGGCTTGGTCCTCCTCTAGACATTTCTCTATAAGCTTGGAAGACTCTACTTCTCGGTTGTCAACCAAACTTAATGTCGAAAAATGCTTTGAGTGTGGTCCAATAAACCTCAACTCTGAAACTGCATTGTGCTTGACCTCCTTACTTGTATACACTTCTCAGCATCGACATCTATCTCTCCATCAATGTCAACTGGGGGATACTCTATCTCTTCTTCCATGAATGGATTTTCCATAAGTGTGAGCCCATCACGGGGATACTCAAGAGATTCTAATTGTTGGGCTTCATCCAAAAATTCACCCTTGTCTTCCTCTTGTAGTTCCTCTTGAATATCGGCTAAAACGGTCACCTGCAATTTATCACAAGCTTCAGCCTCAACAATCATCTCCGTGAATTTGACGCTCATCCTTTCTAGAGCCTATGCATTCTCTTCTTGCTGAATTCTCAATACTGCCATCGCCTCCTTCATTGCTTCTGATTGCTCCAGGAGTTGTTTTACCATGTCTTCTATTTGAGCTTGGCGTCCCAAATCCTCATTTTCAACATGTCTATATTCAGCAAAAACAACAGAAGGATCATAATAGGGGCTTGGGGGAGGGGAATATGCATTTGGACAGCTATCCCAATGGCCATCTTGACCACCACATATATTGCGCGTGTTACAGTGTTGCCACGAGTGGTGTCCTCCGCAATTCAGACAAGATTCGCCAAAATATGAGTATCCGCCATTTAAACCATTTGTATTCCACGATGTCATGTCAATAAGGGTATCCGAAAAAGAAGAAATATAATAATAATAATAATAATAATAATAATAATAAAGAATTAAAACAAACACTAAGACCAAGTTGTCAGCACTTATATAGAATTTGTAAACTAACACTTAAGAAAATAATTTTACCAATTGCCAGTCCCCGACAACGGCGCCAAAAACTTGTTCGGTCATTTGTTGGGTATATAACTACACGCAAGTGCACGTGGTCGAACAAGTAGTAAAGTGGCTTAAGTAAGCCAAGTATCGATCCCACAGGGACTGGGATGAAGTGCAATCTGCTCAAGTGTACTATATTCTAATTCTAAAAATGCAGACAACATCGTAACCAAAAGTTGGATATTTTGATTTATAATTTTTATGCTAAATCTAAAACAACTATCTAATGTGAGTCTGAACTATGAATGAGAGCATGCTGAGGTTAAACGAACATGTAATGAAATTAATTATCGACATAATTTGGTTAGTCTTTTCCTCCGGTTGCTAGTCAAGAACTATTGCCAAGGGATTAAAACTCTCGTATTTAACCCCACTTAAGAATCATGAACCATCCACCTACATTTCTGTGATTAAATGCAATTCATGTTCTAGCCATACAAACTCGGTTCCTAAATTGACTAATACGACTTTCAGGTATATTTCTATCCTGAAAGTAAATCAATTCTCAATTTTCCCAAATTAAGAAAAGATCATATCCTATTAATTCACAACTTTCCAATTTCTTTCTCTCTTGAGTGAAACCGAACTTTTTAGATGTACATTAACGTAGGTCACACATTAATGCAGTAAGAACAAGAATTAATAGAACAACCATGGAAGAAAAGATGAAAAACCAAAGAATCAATGATCACATTTCATTACAAGTGTTCTTAACCTCAGCAAGAAGATGAATTAGCCACTCATTTGTGGATTAAACATCGTTAAATGAGTGTTAAACATACAAGCAATTGAATACAAGGAGAAGGAAAGAGAGAAAAACCCTGATAATTTCGTCCCCTCAACTGCATGTAACCCACGTTCTTGCTCCACCAAGTCAAAATATTGAAAAATGAACCTAAGTGTTCTATTTATACTAGTGGGAATTTTTCCCGGAATAACAAGCAACGTGTCACGTTGTATATCGCGGAGCACTGCCTCCGTGACACGTTGTGTATCGCGTAGCACTGCCTCCGTGACACGTTGCTGTTCCACCACAGGCCAAATTTTGCATTTTTTCCTTGTTGACATCCGAGTCCAACCCCAATCTCTCCCAACACGCATTTTAGCTTCCCAAAATTATATTTCACCTGCAAAACAACACTAATCATGTTGGTTAGTATAAATTCACATTTTATTATCAATCACATGAGAATGTATAAACATTGATAGATAAACAAGGCTAAAATGACACCTTTGAGTATCACTTGGGCATATAAATTTGCCCAAGATCACTTACCCCACACTTAAAGTCTTGTTCGTCCTCGAACAAACCTTTTACATCTCATGCACCTGAAGACTTACACATAGCTAATTTTAGCAAGAAAATTCAAGCTACAGCTACAATGACTGTTTAAGATAGCAAGCTAAAAATAGAGCATGCACGGTTTAATCATTGAAATGGAATACAATTATGTTAAGACTTCCTAACCTCAAGAATTGACTCTCTATCTTAGAAAACTCATGCAAATCAACTGATCAAGAAATCCAACATGAATTATATCCTTCATTAAACATGTGCCCTCACAACAAGAGAGTTACCCATTTTCACACGCAAATTTTTAAATCACAACATGTGTGGGTAAATGAATAGAATTACGCTCACTCTCACAAAGAATTCATATGCATCATGTAATGACCCATAAGCTTGCCCTTAGTGTTTTACTCCACTAATTTAAGGATGTTTGAACGTAAGATCAAGTAGAACTTAATGGGTTGTAATGTAAGCTAAGGGACGGGTAGGTACTATTTTGGCTAGTAATAGTGACTATCTTCCCCCAAGCGCTTTTAATAACTTCAACCTTCATTAAGGATATCTCTTCCCTTACTTCACCCTCATTCTTTTCAATCCTGAATTTTCTCTTCCTAATCCCATTTCTTTAAGCACACTCAACTTAGTAGTAAGGAGTACTTAAGCAAAATTTTTTTTTCATTCATTTATTTTCTTACTCCCTACTAATAATCAACCATTTTTACACAAGTGCACCTTTGTCCTTTTCTCAACTTTCACAACTTCTACTTTTCCTTCTTTTTCACGCTTCTCACTCCCTCATTCTTTGGAATTTTTTTCACTTAAGCGCTTAGGAGTTTGGATCAAATTCAAGGCTAATGAAAGAAAGAGGATTAAGCTTATGTTGTAGCTATCAAAGAATAGGCTCAAGGCTCAATGGGGCTAACTAGGATTAAATATTCAAGGTAGGTAAAGTGAGGGATAACATTTATGTTCATTCAAAGAAATGCCTAAATCATCTCCTACAATTCACATCCTTCATTTCGTTTTATATACACCAGGGAAGTTCTAGACATTCCACAATAGCACGAAATATTCGAAAAACTTACACTCACAACACATGCTCAATTCAAGACACATTCCGCAGACTCTTAACTCAGCTAATCACAAGAATTCAAAATTAAGCTTCAATCATATCAAGTCAAATTCAAGAGCCTAGGTGTCTCAAACAAAGGTGTAGCACTTGCATGATTCAACACTAAACATCCTTGCATCTTACAATCATTTATAGCACATAACAAGAATATCAAGCCATCAATTAGCTACGGGTTCAAAAACCAAAATCTATTGACTATTATTCCTCAAGACGGTCGTCATCCATCCATCGTCGGAAACAGTCTCTAACTATGACTAAAAACATTATATACTGACAAAGAAAAATTTTTATTCTTCGATTCAAAGACCCCCCGTCGAAAAAGAACTGAAAAGAAAAACCAATGGGTGATGAAGTCATGCTTGACTCACAAAAAAAAATTATTTTTTTTTCAAATTTTCTCACAAGCATTACATTCACCAAAAATCGTTAAGCACAAAAATTTTAAAATTTTCCTCACCCCACACTTGAATCATGCTATGTCCTCATAGCATCAACTTAACATTTAAAGAGGGTGAGAAATACTCCCTGAGGACTTTAGGCCTAGCTAACAACATGCCTATCTTCAACTTTGCACAAGTGGGTGTTCGACCCCACACTTTTTCTCTTCCATGCTTGTTAGCTTCCTCCTCCACGGGTACTCAGAATTCCCCTCCATCTGTGCTTAACTTTCCACCAAAACAACACAAGATGAAAAATAAATAAAATCAACTTAAATGCAAGAAATTAAAATGGTACCCATGGTACCCTTGGGTTGCCTCCCAAGCAGCGCCTAATGTTTCGTCGCGGCACGACGTACCAAGTTTCACCACTTTTTCCTCCACCTTTAGGATATGAATCTCACCCCTAATTTCTTCTCTAATTTCCTCTTATGCTCCAGGGGTGGTGGTGAAAAATTGTAAGGACCAAGTAGTGGATGTTGCCTTTTGAACTTATTGGCCCTTAAGTAAGCGAAGTCATTTTGTCTCTCCGAGTTAGCAAATTTCAAAATATACGGGGCTTGGTCCTCCTCTAGACATTTCTCTATAAGCTTGGAAGACTCTACTTCTCGGTTGTCAACCAAACTTAATGTCGAAAAATGCTTCGAGTGTGGTCCAATAAACCTCAACTCTGAAACTGCATTGTGCTTGACCTCCTTACTTGTATACACTTCTCAGCATCGACATCTATCTCTCCATCAATGTCAACTGGGGGATACTCTATCTCTTCTTCCATGAATGGATTTTCCATAAGTGTGAGCCCATCACGGGGATACTCAAGAGATTCTAATTGTTGGGCTTCATCCAAAAATTCACCCTTGTCTTCCTCTTGTAGTTCCTCTTGAATATCGGCTAAAACGGTCACCTGCAATTTATCACAAGCTTCAGCCTCAACAATCATCTCCGTGAATTTGACGCTCATCCTTTCTAGAGCCTATGCATTCTCTTCTTGCTGAATTCTCAATACTGCCATCGCCTCCTTCATTGCTTCTGATTGCTCCAGGAGTTGTTTCAGCATGTCTTCTATTTGAGCTTGGCGTCCCAAATCCTCATTTTCAACATGCCTATATTCAGCAAAAACAACAGAAGGATCATAATAGGGGCTTGGGGGAGGGGAATATGCATTTGGACAGCCATCCCAATGGCCATCTTGACCACCACATATATTGCGCGTGTTACAGTGTTGCCACGAGTGGTGTCCTCCGCAATTCAGACAAGATTCGCCAAAATATGAGTATCCGCCATTTAAACCATTTGTATTCCACCATGTCATGTCAATAAGGGTATCCAAAAAAGAATAATAATAATAATAATAATAATAATAATAATAATAATAATAATAAAGAATTAAAACAAACACTAAGACCAAGTTGTCAGCACTTATATAGAATTTGTAAACTAACACTTAAGAAAATAATTTTACCAATTGCCAGTCCCCGACAACGGCGCCAAAAACTTGTTCGGTCGTTTGTTGGGTATATAACTACACGCAAGTGCACGTGGTCGAACAAGTAGTAAAGTGGCTTAAGTAAGCCAAGTATCGATCCCACAGGGACTGAGATGAAGTGCAATCTGCTCAAGTGTACTATATTCTAATTCTAAAAATGCAGACAACAGCGTAACCAAAAGTTGGATATTTTGATTTATAATTTTTATGTTAAATCTAAAACAACTATCTAATGTGAGTCTGAACTATGAATGAGAGCATGTTGAGGTTAAACGAACATGTAATGAAATTAATTATCGACATAATTTGGTTAGTCTTTTCCTCCGGTTGCTAGTCAAGAACTATTGCCAAGGGATTAAAACTCTCGTATTTAACCCCACTTAAGAATCATGAACCATCCACCTACATTTCTGTGATTAAATGCAATTCATGTTCTAGCCATACAAACTCGGTTCCTAAATTGACTAATACAACTTTCAGGTATATTTCTATCCTGAAAGTAAATCAATTCTCAATTTTCCCAAACTAAGAAAAGATCATATCCTATTAATTCACAACTTTCCAATTTCTTGCTCTCTCGAGTGAAACCGGACTTTTTAGATGTACATTAACGTAGGCCATACATTAATGCAGTAAGAACAAGAATTAATAGAACAACCATGGAAGAAAAGATGAAAAAACCAAAGAATCAATGATCACATTTCATTACAAGTGTTCTTAACCTCAGCAAGAAGATGAATTAGCCACTCATTTGTGGATTAAAAATCATTAAATGAGTGTTAAACATACAAGAAATTGAATACAAGGAGAAGGAAAGAGAGAAAAACCCTAATAATTTCGTCCCCTCAACTGCATGTAACCCACGTTCTTGCTCCACCAAGTCAAAATATTGAAAAATGAACCTAAGTGTTCTATTTATACTAGTGGGAATTTTTCCCGGAATAACAAGCAACGTGTCACGTTGTGTATCGTGGAGCACTGCCTCCATGACACGTTGTGTATCGTGGAGCACTGCCTCCGTGACACGGTGTGTATCGCGGAGCACTGCCTCCGTGACACGTTGCTGTTCCACCACAGGCCAAATTTTGCATTTTTTCCTTGTTGACATCCGAGTCCAACCCCAATCTCTCCCAACACGCGTTTTAGCTTCCTAAAATTATATTTCACCTGCAAAACAAAGCTAATCATGTTGGTTTGTATAAATTCACATTTTATTATCAATCACATGAGAATGTATAAACATTGATAGATAAACAAGGCTAAACTGACACCTTTGAGTATCACTTGGGCATATAAATGTGCCCAAGATCAGTGATGGTGGTGGAGGAGGTGCATTGTTGCTTCTATATTGTGCCGGATAGTTCTGCTGCCCTCCTTGATTTCTCTGCGCCCCCTGATTCGGACCTTGCGCTTGATGGTTATTGCTACCCCAAGAGAAATTTGGGTGATTCCTCCAGTTGGAATTGTAGTTGTTGCCATACTGTAGATGGTTGTTTCTCTGTACATTTCCCACAAAGTTCACCGAATCAGGATTTGCTCCACAACACTCAGATGAGTGTTCACTACTCCCGCATACTTCACACCAAATCTGCTGCACTACATTCACTGGGGCTTGAGACTGGTTCATGCTCATGTTACTGAAGTGGGTGTTGAGTCGATTCTGTAAAGCAGCTATCTCTGCTGCAATAGCTGTGAAACCATCTACTTCTAATACTCCCGCTGCTTTCTTCGTTCCTCCTCTTGACAAGTCCGCATTCCACTCCAGATTTTCCTGTGAAATACGATTCAACAAGGTATACAACTCCTCATAAGTTTTCTCCAATGCTTGCCCCCCAGCTGCTGAGTCTAGCAAGATTTTTGTGTTGGGTTCCAAACCCTCTATGAAAGTATGCACCAGCACTTCATTGGATTGGTGATGATGAAGACAATCCCGCAACATAGATTTGAATCTCTCCCAGGCTTGATACAGATTCTCTCCCTCTCTCTGTTTAAAACTTAGAATTTGACTTCTAAGTCTTGCTGTTTTACCAGATGGAAAAAACCGTATCAAGAATTTCCTTGCAAGATCATCCCACGTAGTGATAGAATTAGGTGGCTTAGCTTTCAACCACCTCTTGGCTTCTCCCAAAAGTGAAAATGGGAACAATGTAAGCCTGACATAATCTGATGACACTCCAGCGGGGATGTAAGTGTCACTTATCTCCAAGAAATTTTGGAGATGTTGCTATGGATCCTCATGAGGGAGACCTGTGAACTGCCTGCTGGTGTGCAACAATTGCACCATATTCTATTTAAGCTCGAACCTCCCTCCTGGCTCAGGTTTGCGGATGCTAGATGTGACATTATTAGCATGTGGGATTGCCACCTCGCGAACCGGCCTAGCTGCCATGTCCTCGGGCACTAACATTGCCCTTACAACTGGTGGATTCTGTTGTTGCTCCATAATTGTTTGTCTGAGCAACTGCAGCTTTTTCTCTAGAGCTTCTCTCCTTTGACGATGAAATTGTCTTTCCGGCTATAAATATGAGTCCACCAGCTCCTTGTCTCTTGCCAGTGTTCACAGAAATAGGTTATCTGCAAAATACAGGCTAAGACCAAGTTGTCAACAGTAAGAAGAAATAGTAAACTAACACTTAAGAAAAATTTACCGATTGCCAGTCCCCGGCAACGGCGCCAAAAGCTTGTTTGGGCGATGTTTGGGTATAACTACACGCAAGTGCACGGGGTCGAACAAGTAGTAAAGTGTCTCAAGTAAGCCAAGTATTGATCCCACACGGACTGGGATAAGGTAACAATCTACTCAAGTGTCAATAAATTTTAACTCTAAAAATGCAAACAACAGTGTGAAGAATAGTTTGATATTTTGTTTCCTAATTTTATACTAAGTCTAAAACGAATATATAAATTGAGTCTGAACTATAAGTATGAGCATGCTGAGGCTAAATGAACATGTAGAGAAATAAATTATCGATACAATTTGGTTAATCTTTCCTCCGGTTGCTAGTCAAGAATTGTTGCCTATGGATTAAAACTCTCGTATTTAACCCAACTTAAGAATCATGAACCTTCCACCTACATTTCTGTGATAAAAAGAAATTCATGTTCTAGCCATACAAAACCAATTCCTTAATTGACTAATACGACTTTCAGGTATATCTCTATCCTGAAGGTAAATCAATTCTCAATTTTCCCAAACTAAGAAAAGATCATATCCTATCAATTCACAACTTTCCAATTTCTTGCTCTCTCAAGTGAAACCGGACTTTTTAGATATACATTAATGTTGGCCACACATTAATGCAGTAAGAACAAGAATTAGTAGAACAACCATGGAAGAAAAGATGAAAAACCAATTAATCAATAATTACACTCCAATACAATTGTTCTTAACCTCAGCAAGGAGAGGATTTAGCCACTCATTTGTGGATTAAACATTGTTAAATGAGTGTAGATCATACAAGCAATTGAAATATAGAAGAAGGAGATAGAGAAAAACCCTGAGATTTTCGTCCCCTCAACTGCCTGTAACCCACGTTCTTGCTCCACCAAGTCAGAATAATTATAAATGAACCTAAGTGTTCTATTTATACTAGTGGGAATTTTTCCCGGGATAACAAGCAACGTGTCACGGAGTGCATCGCGGAGCACTACTTCCGTGACACGCCACCGACGCGCACCCTTACTGGAATACAGATGTCCAGGTATTAAGGCCTAATGTGGCACGACATGCAACGCAGGGCTAGGCCAACGTGCCACGGCCCCAACGCGTACCTTCACTGGAATTTGGCAAAAATTCCATATCCAGGAAGAAGGCATCCGTGATGGCAGCGTGACACGGCTCCATCGCGGAGCCCCTTTAATTCATGCTATCCTTGGCCTTTTCCTTGCTTGCTTCCGAGTCCACTCCTGATTTCTCCCAACATGCATTTTAGCTTCCCAAAATTATATTTCTCCTGCAAAACAACGCTAATCATGTTGGTTAGTATAAATTCACATTTTATTACAAATCACATGAGAATGTATAAACATCGATAGATAAACAAAGCAAAATGACACATTTGAGTATCACTTGGGCATATAAATTTGCCCAAGATTAGCACCTACTACCACACTAGGATCTGACTAACCTGGCTGGGCTTATGCACGTCTGGTTCATTGCTACAGCTCAATTCAAGAAACCAATGAGCTATATCTCGACTGTAAACACAGCCTCCAGCCGACAAGGCCGTATAGCCACCTGTAAATAAAAACAGCTAACCAACAACAGGCAACAAAAGGGATCCTATGTGGGCCGACAAGACCACCATGCTGTCTTGTTATAATAGAAATGAGAACAAGCTACTATACCAGGCCCCAAATGGCCAACAACAGCTAACAAACTAGATATTGTAGTCTGCAAGCCTCTAAGAATATAAATAGTTATCGGGACAGGGCCCTGAATAACCAAATGCTATACAAACAAAAGACTATAATCTCTACAACCTGGAAACTCCGAATGAAAGGAGCTAGCCAAACTGTTGACTCTGGACAACTGCTATTGAAGATCCTAAACTCTGTCTGTCTAAACCCGCAGGCAAGTAATGTAGCGCCCAGGGATGGGCGTCAGTACAACATGTACCGAATATGTAAGGTAGTAAATAAGCTGTTAAAGACTGAAAGTATGTCGAAAAGAGGGGAAGAAAGATTAACCAGTAAGCTGGCTTATTCGAATCTGCATCTACAAAAACACTAGTCGTACATGATCTAAGACTATATAACTACACATCCATAAGCTATAACTAGCATTCAAGAATACAAACAAGAACCTAACCTGGCCCCTATAACCTGGAAGGTACAAACAACATGGAAATAACCTAACGGGAAACCCCATAAGCCCTGACAAGTACACTTCAATCTATATACCTCTATCCAGGTTTCTATGACTCTACTGGTGCTATAGCCAACCTACCTGTCCCCCTGAGCCTGCAACTGAACCGCTTAGCTCCTGATCTATAGTTGTGTCTGAGTCCGATGGAATCCTGATAATTGCACCCTGGGCACCAGGCTCGACGAGGGTGTGATGTCGATACGACATAGAGCTAGTAGTCCAGCCATGGAATGGACTGTAATATGGCCCTTGGTCCTCTGCATCATCTCTAGAGACGGCATATCGCTCCTTGGAGTGATATCATATAGCCCCTGGGGTGCGATAACATAGCTAGTAACCCTGGGGTGGTCACAGAAGGCTCCTAAGTGAGGGAAACCCCACCTGAGGTGCTATACTATAGTCTCAATCTAGTCACTTAAAAGGCATATCTGGCTTTCTAGGCCTAACGCGACCGCTGCTCGCCCCTAGAATAATTTGTATGGCTGCTAGCAGGCACACCCCGTGCACCTGTATCTGATCAGATGATCCTGGTAGTGATCATAATCTATAACAGTCCAGACCGGATAGGGAAAGATCTGGGGTGGCCTAACAATACTTTGTGTGTCTTACTTGGGCAACTATAACTCTTAAGAAACTGTAGGGCCGGAAACGATCAATTACCTAGTTCTTTTTCTTAGAACGACTGTAGGGCTGCTACTAACCGAACATGCTTTTGAGCGGTTAGCCCCAAATCCTCCATATGCATCTTAATGATATTCTTGGCCTGAGAGTAATACTGTCACGCCCCACCTTGGGAGACATGACTGGCACCTAGTGCCCTACTAGGATCTGACCTGTTGAATTAACTGAGCCTAAGCACCTCTGGTGCAGGGTTGACTCTAACTCTCGAATCAAGAAAAACAACGGGCTATATAGTGGCTGTAAATACAACCCCGACTGACAAGGCCTATAGCCACCTGTGAAAGTAAACAACTAACCAGAGAAAAATAATTATAAGGAGTCCTATGTGGGCCGACAAAGCCACCAAGATATCTAGTTATAGTTGAAAAGTGAAATCAGGTGCTAATCTAAACTATGACTGACAAGGTCATCAATCAACAACTCAACAGGGCCCCACACGGCCAACACACATAATCTACAACACATATGGCCCCACACGTCCGACATCAACTAATCGTAGGGAAATAATACAATCTGCAAGCCTCTAGGAGTAATAAGATGGTCGGGACAGGGCCCCGGCCTACCCATACTGTATAATAAAAGGAAGTAAACCTCTGTCACTCAAGCTCTGGAAGATAGGAGCTGAAGGCCCTGTACAGCTGACTGGAACTACGAGGGATCCGCTCCTCGTCTGTGTGTACCTGCAGGCAAGTAATGCAGCGCCCCAAACGCGGGCATCAGTACCACAGGTACTGAGTATGTAAAGCAATAACTGTAAATGACTAAAAATAAGAAATAAAGCTGACCATAGCAGAAGTAAAGGAAACGGATTGAAACTGAATGAAATAATGGAATCAGAGCTAAACATAACTTTAATGAGAAAGGTAGGGGTCATACCTGACAACGAGGCGTCCTACTGTCTAACTATCAGTAACTAAAGCAACGTACATAAACTTTACCTGGCCCCCATAAGCCGGAAGGTACAATCAACATAGAACAACCCACCTGGGCCCCCATTAGCCCTAGTGAGTACATCTCAATCTATATACCCCTATCCAGGTCATACTGCGTCACTACTAGCTATAAGTATCCTGCCGATCCCCTGGGTATGCAACTTGGGCCCGCTGGGCCCCTAACTATAGTTGTGCTTGAGTCCGGTGGACTCCTGAAATCTACAACCCGGGCGCAAGCGCTCGGCGGGGGTGTGTATAGGCCAACCACGGCAAAAAATATGAGGAGCTGGCTCCCCATCGTCGTCCCTTGCGGATGGCATGCCGCTTCATAGAGCGAAGTATCCTCGCCCTCTGGCGGACGAGTCGACACAGCAGTTAACCCTGGGGCGGTCACGAAAGCTATACAGGTAATCCAGCCAAAAACAATATATATACAGGTCTCAGCTGATAACAACAACTATACATGATAATATACTGAACATGATAAAATATTTCTGAAATACTTTACTGGGATTCATATTGGATTACTATACTGAAGAAACTAACTTGCCGAGAGAGACTGGCTTAACATACCTCATTCGCTATTTACCGATTAATTAGCGAGGTTCGACTGGTATTCAGCTGTTCTTCCCAACTGTAATCACATTAAAGGAAGAATAGAGCTAACTTCATTACTATATTGGAAGAAAACAATAACTTATATGTATATATACTGATTATTCTTCAACTTATCGAAAGACGATTGAAAACTCGTAATTTCTCGGGAATCTAGAAGGGAGAAATACTTACTTTAAGCCTAGGATTGTATTAACACTAGTTCGGAGCAATTCCAACAACTTTGACTTAGCAGGACAACGATTTGCCGGGCGAATTTCACGAAACTAACTTCGTAGAAATGCTTTCTGCAGCCTTATACTTGGATACTCGAAGTTAATTTGGATTTGGACGGCGTTTAGCGGCGTAATCGGATGAAAATTATATAAACCCTTCGTCCTTCCTCTGTTTTGATCGATATATAATGGAAAATGACATAAAGTTTAAGGGTGTGGCCTATATATACTTGGAGCCGGATGCAAGGCAATGTGACACGTTGGTCAACACGCTGTTTTGGCTCCGTGACACGTTGGCTAACATGGAGGTCAAGGCTCCGTGCCACTTTGCCCCTCTGGCAGCTTGGTTCGGCCTCTTCTCGCGAAATCCCAGCTTGGCACTCGTTCGGCCTTTCCCCGGGCCCCATCCTCGCACATATGGCACTCTAAAACTCTCAACCAACATGCGAATAGGCCAACTAAATGCTAGAAAATTATGGGGTGTAACATCCTCCCCCCTTAAGAACATTCGTCCTCGAATGTTAGCTTCTGCCTGCAAGAACTTTAACTTGCAATTACTTATTCTTGAAAAATTTCAACAGAGTCTCCCCTATAATATGGACTATCCGAAAACCTTGAAATGCAGAAAAGTCCAATACAGGTACTCCACACAATACTATGGCATTCATTTCACGATAAACTGAAGTCAGTTACTTCACATATACATGTATATAATACAACTCATGAAAGAACAATAACATCAACGTACCTTTAGTTGCACAATCTGACTAAATCTGGAATAGCTGAGGATATCTGGTTTTCATATCATCTTATGCCTCCCAGGTCATCTCCTCTCGATTTTTATATCGCCATAACATTTTAATAGAAGCAACATCTTTAGTTCTTAATCTGCGGATCTGCCGATCTAGTATGACTACTGAAGCTTCTTCATAGGCTAAATCCTCAGTGATTTGAACGTCCTGGACTGGGATAATCCGGGAGGGATCTCCTATACACTTCCTCAGCATTGATATGTGAAAAACTGGGTGAATGGATTCTAATTCTAGAGGTAAATCCAATTCATATGCCACCCGGCCTATCCTCTGGCGAATCTGATAAGGCCCAATAAACCTCGGGCTGAGCTTACCTTTCTTACCAAATCTCATCACCCCTTCATCGATGACACCTTAAGGAATACCCAGTCACCCACATTAAATTTTAGGTTTCTTCGTCGCACATCAGCATAAGACTTCTGGCGGCTCTGAGCAGTTAACAAACGTTCCCTGATAAGTTTTACTTTCTCTTCTAACTGACGAATAATATCTAGCCCAATCAATGCTGATTCTCCTACTTCAAACCAACCAGCTGGAGATCTACACTTCCGCCCATAGAACGCTTCATAAGGTACCATCTGAATTGCTGAATGATAATTGTTATTATAGGAAAATTCAATAAGCTGTAGATGTTCATCCCAGCTACCTCCAAAATCTAACACACACGCTCGTAACATATCCTCGAGCTTCTGGATTGTACGTTCTGCCTGTCCTTCTGTCTGAGGATGGAAGGAGGTGCTCAAGTCAACCTGTATCCCCAGGCCCCTTTGAAACGATGGCCAAAACTTAGCTGTAAACTGCACCCCTCTGTCGGATATAATTGACAATGGAACACCATTCAATCTAACTATTTCTTTTATATACAACTCAAATAGTCTTCGGCTAAAAAGGTAGCCTTTACTAGTAGAAAATGAGCCGATTTTGTCAACCTATCGACAATTACCCAGATAGAATCATATTTACGCCTGGTATGAGGTAACCCTACCACAAAATCCATGTTAACTGCCTCTCATTTCCATAAAGGCATGGCTATATCCTAGGTCATTCCACCTAGTTTCTAATGTTCAGCTTTCACCTATTGGCAATTGGGACATTGAGCTACGAATTCTACTATCCCCTTTTTCATTCCCAGCCACCAGTAAATCTCTTTTACATCAAGGTACATCTTTGTCGAACCTGGATGGAGAGAGTAACGGGTAGAGTGTACCTTACCCATAATTTGCTGGCGAAGCCTTGCAACGTCTGGAACGCAGAGGCGATCCGTATATCTCAAAACTCCATCCTCGGTTACCTAGAAATCTGTCACTTTCCCTCGCTGGACCCTATTTCTGAGCTGAAACAGACTAGGATCTTCATACGGTCGTTCTTTTACTTCCACAACCAATGATGATACTGCGATGTTCTGGATTACCGCTCCATTGTCTCCTGATTCTACTATGCGAACGGCTAAACTGGCTAGCTTATGAAATTCTCAGCCTAATTCCCACTGCTCGGGTAGTAAATATTCCAGGCTCCCCATGGATTTACGGTTAAGGGCATCTGCTACAACATTGGCCCTTCCTGGGTGATATAAAATATTCACATCATAATCCTTCAACAGCTCTAACCAACGATGCTGTCGTAAATTCAATTCTTTCTGGGTGAAAATATACTGCAAGCTTTTATGATCAGTGAAAATATCTACGTGGATACCATACAAGTAGTGTCTCCATATTTTCAAGGCATGAATTATCGCAGCTAACTCCAGGTCATGGGTAGGGTAGTTCTTCTCATTCTTCCTCAGCTGCCTGGAAGCATGTTCGGTCTGTTTATAGGGTATATAAAACAACACGCAAGTGCACGTGGTTGAACAAGTAGTAAGTGGCTTTAGTAAGCCAAGTATTGATCCCACAAAGACTTGGGTTAAGTGCAATTTTCTCAAGTATACTATATGTTTACTTCTAAATATGCTGACAACAACGTAACCAAAAAGTTGATAGTTTGTTTGATAAATTTTACACTAAAACTAAGAACAATTATCTACTTTGAATCTGAACTATGGATAAGAGCATGCTAAGGTTGAACGAACATGTAATGAAACTGATTATCATCATAAATTGGTTAATCTTTTCTTCCTGTTGCTAGCCAAGAACATTTGCCAAGAGATTAAAACTCTCGTATTTAATCTCACTTAAGAATCATGAACCATCCATCTACATTTCTGTGATCAAATGCAATTCATGTTCTAGCCATACAATTCCGGTTCCTAAATTGACTAATACGACTTTCAGGTATATTTTTATCCTGAAGGCACATCAAAACTCAGTTTTCCTAAACCAAGGAAAGAACAATATCCTATTAATTCACAACTTTCCAATTTCGTGCTCTCTCGAATGAAATCGGACTTTTTAGATGTACATTAATATAGGCCACACACCAATGCAGTAAAAACAAGAATTAATAGAACAATATGGAAGAAAAAGATGAAAAACCATATAATCAATAATCAAAATTCATCACAAGTGTTCATAACCTCAGCAAGGAAGGAAATTAGCCACTCATTTGTGGATTAATCATCATAAAACGAGTGTTAATCATACAAGCAATTGAATTAGAGAAGAAAGAAAGAGAGAAAAAACCCTGAACTTTTCGTCCCTCAACTGCCTATAACCCACGTCCTTGCTCCACCAAGTCTGAATTATGAAAAATGAACTTAAGTGTTCTATTTATACTAGTGGGAATTTTTCCCGGAATAATGAGCAACGTGTCACAGAGTGCATCGCGGAGCACTGCCTCCGTGACACGCCATGAACGCGGACCCTCACTGGAACTAGGGGTCCAAGAATTCAAGCTCAACGTGGCACGGCGTGCATCGCGGAGCACTGGCTCCGTGCCACGGAGCAAACGCGGACCTTCACTGGAAATTTGGTGAATTTTCACCCTCCAGGAAGAATGCCTCCGCGATGGCAGCGTGACACGGCTCCGTCGCGGAGCCCCTTTAATTCCTGCTGTCCACTGCCTTTTCCCTTGCTCGCATCCAAGTTCAACTCCGATATCATCCAGCATGCATTTTAGCTTCCCGAAATCACATTTTACCTGCAAAACAATGCTAATCATGTTGGTTAGTATAAATTCACATTTTATTACCAATTACATGAAAATGTATACACATTGCTAGATAAACAAGGTGAAAATGATACTTTTGAGTATCACTTGGGCATATAAATCTGCCCAAGATCACTTACCCCACACTTAAATCCTTGTTCGTCCTCGAACAACAAACATACAATTCATGCAATTTACATCCCAACCTCGCTACTGTGGTACAACAATTTAAGCTACGGTCATACCGATTACTCAATACAACAAATCATCAAGAAAACATGCATGGTCTTATCAATGCAATGACCTTAAATACATTAAGCCTTCCTAGACTTTAAGAATCGACTCTCGATATCGGCAAACTCATGAAAATCAGCTAATCAAGATATCCGACACGAAAATCAATCTTTCATCAAGCATGTGCCCTCACAACTCAAGAGAATCTTCCCCTTTTTGCTCATGTGACACACAAACATTCAAGTAGGGGCATGTAAAAACAATTTCACTCTCTCCCAAAAGAATTCACATGCATCATGTCATGACCCATAAGCTTGCCCTTAGTGTATTACTCCACTAATATAAAGAAATGCAATGTAAGATCACGTAGGACTTTAATGGGTTGTAATGGAAGCTGTGGAACTAGTAAATATTGGATTAGCCAAATATAGCCACTAGCATCCTTAAGCGCCTTTTCAACACATCCCATCACTCATGGACACTGTTTCTCTTTTTTTTTTCATCATCCCATTCTTGATGATTTACTTTAGTATGGCCCATTTCATTAAGCACACTTGACACAATAACAAAGATTATTCATGCACCTTCATTATCGTTTATTTATAACCAGTGCACCTTCAACCTTTTCTTTTCTTCCCTCACTCTACTTTTCTTTTTCTTTTCACCATTCTCACTCTTTGACACTTTGGGAAAATTATTTTCTCTTCTTAAGCGCTTAAGAGTTTTGTATAGACTTTACGGCTAATGAAAAGAAGGAATTAAGCTCGGTTTACACTTTTTGGACAAAAGAAAGAAATAAAAGGCTAAAGGCTCAAAGGGCTGACTAGGGTATACAATCACAGAAAGGGGGAGTATGACAAGAAAAAAATAGAAACTCTCGATTAAAACAAAGAAATGCCTATATCCTTTCCTACAATACACCTCCTTCATTTCGTTTTGTACACACACCAGGCAAGTTCTAGACACTTCACAATAGTATGGAATATCAACACCTCACTTCACACTTTATGCACATGCTCGATTCAAGATGTATTCATAGACTCTTCAATCAGCTAATTATAGGAATTCAAACATTAAGCCTCAATTACACTGAATCGAACTCTACAGCCGAGGTATCTCAACATATTTACAAGATTGCATGCTTTCATACGAATCACCTTTGCATTTTGAATATCATGTACAACACGCAACCAAAATTTCGCAACCATATAGTAACTACAGGTTCCGGGATGCAATCCACCAAGGAAAAAAACTAAAAATAATTAAAAAAAATATCTACTCCTAACGACTACATTTCCCTTAAGACGGTCGTCATCCATCCATCATAGGGAACAGTCACTACTTAAGACGTCGGTTCAATGGGACCATTCTCGGTAAAAGAACCGAAAACAAACGCCGAGAAACCCAAAATTAAAAAGTTGAAAAATTTGCAAAATATCGATCATTTCGATAGGAAAAGAAAAATTTTATGTACACAATACTTTAAAGAATTTTTTAAAAATATCGATCATTTCGATAAACAAAAAAAAAATTTACAGAATCAGCTGGCAACATTCAACAACACACATCAATTTCACAAATATTTACAAATACAGAACAATTTGAAAATTCACAAACACAGGGAAACACAACATACAAAATAACAGAGGAGAACATACAAACAAAATAGCCCAGCCCAGCACCTAACTACTCCCACCCAACACTTAATCCGAACACTGTCCCTAGTGTTCACAAAAGTTAAATAGCACAAAATCGGGTGGTGGAACTCCCTGATCAATCAAAGTATTCCACTTCTTCGTCGGGTGCTGCTGCTTCATCTCCCATGTTCGAGTCGCCTCCGTCGTCATCATCGGACTCCACATTGGAGTCCTCCCGACTCGTCTCCTTGTCTGTGGGGACGTCATCATCCGTGGGCTCTATAAAGGCTGGCCCTACTCGGCATAGAGCCCTGGTGTTTTCGCTAAACGGGTAATCTAACTCGAGCTGCCATAGCTCCTGCTCTATCGCTAGCCTCCCACCTATCCTGAGCTGGAGCATCTGCATCCCATACATCCGCGCCATGTACTGGTCATCACGAGCGTGTCGCTCGCCAAATGTCAGCACTGGCCCGTGGGTGGTGTCGGGAGCCTTAGTTTTGGTAACATCTAAGGCCCGCCGCTCCAACTGCAGGATATAATCGAGGGCCTCCTCCTCAACATCCAGGCCCCTGAGAAAGGTGGTGAGTAGTCCACCGAAACCATACCTGTGCCCCTGGTGCAACCGGGCTCTCTTTATGGCGGATATAATAACCGCTCCGACATTTATCTCCAGCCCTTTCATCAGGGCGTACACCAGGCAAACACGATCCCGGGTTACATCAGTCATATGTACCCCCGGGATGAGGCAAGAGCAGACTATCTTCAGCCAGATTCGGGCTTCCCTATTCATCTGTGAATATGGCAGAGTCTGGTGGTAGCCCCTTTCCTTGTGCCTACTCCATCTAGCTGTAGATCGGGCCCCACACAGTATGCGTCTGATGTCAGCATACGGTGGGGTAATGTTCAGCTGTCGGAGGACGTGGGCGTCTGTGTCCCGCGCTCCTATGATGCCATTGAGTTGGTGGGGCTCTAGAGTGACTATCTGCCCTCTGATTTTGATGGTGTGGCTTCTGATTGACGGGTTCCAATTAGCATAGAACTCCCGAACCAGGTGCAGGTTGCACTCCTCGAATATGAAATTGAGCCCAGCTGCCTCGATCCGGTGAACCATCCTTGGGAACTCCTGTGCCAATAGCTCCCGTGCTATATGCTCCTCGGGGAAATATTTGTTCTCTTTGTGCTTGGCGTACCACTTTTTCCCCTCGTCAGTCACCCATCTTGTTCCATATTGGCGGCGCTGGCCGCATGGAACTGCTGGTGCTACTGGGACTACTGTGCCCAGTCTGAGTCTCTTCCTTCCGGTGCCTGAAGTTGATGCACCTTTCCCTTTATCTTGCCGACTTGCCATTTTACCTGTCAACCCAAGTCAACAAGCTCAATGTTAAGCTAAATAAATATTAACTTCGGCTAAGGTCGGGTTACGCTAAGTTACCCCACACTTAGTCCTTAGCTACAGTTACAACAATACGGCAAGAATAACTTTATTTACACAAAACAACCAGCTATTCAATCATGCTTGGTGCGTTCAAAAGAAAATTCGACGGTATAACTTCTGTGTACTACTCAGACTTCGTACAGCTACTCTCAATCACTACCATCGCTAACATTTTAACTATCGCACTTAGCAAAGAAAAACAAAGAAACAAAAATAACACCAAAAATTTATATACATGAACCTATCCAACTAACCAAATTCGAACAAATTTCAACATTTCTCGCCAAACCCGAGAATTCGTCGTCTATTAACATTCCAACAATTTGTACAACGACTCATCTCATTCAACACGTACAACCCGGCATAAAATTCACAATTTCAACACATTTCCAACTTCAATTTCAACAACAAGCCCTAGAATTGATTTTATCAATCAATTTCGAATAATTTATTCAATCGACAAGTTCAAATAATCATAACGACATCCCGAACATTTATCAATCAACAAATAACTAGAATTCATGCTTAATTTCGACTTAGGGCAATTTAGCTCACCTCCCATGCTTAAAATCAAAGAAAATCGACAAAAACTTAAGAGGGAATCCGAAAACATACCTTGAAGTTGAAGAATCGAAGAAAACTCGGAAATTTGTTGCCTCAAGCCGTGGCACGTTGATGGGGGAGGGGTTTTGGGATGTTTGGTCGCGGAGGAAATTGAAAATGAGGGGAAAAGGGGAGGTTTCGGGGTTTAAAAGGGTAGAAAAACATGCGGGTCACCCGGCAACCCGGTGTGACCCGTCGCGATATACAAGGCAACGTGTCATGGAGTGCATCGCGGTGCACTGCCTCCGTGACACGGAGCCATCGCGATAGCATTCTGGAAATTTTTAAAATTTTCGGGTTATACCTCAACGTGTCACGGAGGGTAACACGGAGGTCCTCCTCCGTGACACGGAGCTATCGCCCCAGCTCACTATTTTCTACATTTTATTAATTTTTTCATACCTCGACTTTTCCTTTACGATTCCATGCACATTTTCCTCCGTTTGACCTGAAAATCATCTCGCTATACAAAATTGGTTAGAATTATAGGTTTCACCAAACTAAAATTAAAAACAATAACTAAAACGAAAAATTTTGTAGTAAATTACGAAAAAGAAAAAGAAAAATCTATTTACACTTTACAAAATGAAGGAAAAAATTTTCACGGGTTGCCTCCCGTGCAGCGTCTGGTTTACCGTCGTGGCTCGACGTCATTTAAGCTCAATTGTCCGCTAGGGTGATGGACTATTTCTCTCGATCACCGTCCTCCCCCCAGTAGTGCTTACACCTCTGGCCATTTACTAAGAACGTGGCACTCTGATCTTCTTGCCACAATTCTACCGCCCCGTGCGGGGTCATTCTTACCACTTCAAATGGTCCCGACCATTTAGACCTCAGCTTCCCTGGAAACAACTTCAATCTCGAATTGAAGAGCAAAACTTTCTGTCCCGGCTCGAAAATGCGATGCACCAAATGCTTATCATGCCATCTTTTAGTTCTTTCCTTGTAGTACTTGGCACTCTCATAGGCATGCCAGCGGAACTCGTCAAGTTCACTGAGCTGCATTAGTCTCTTTTTACCCACCAGCTCTAAGTCCATATTTAGCTTCCTGACAGCCCAGAAGGCTCTGTGCTCTAATTCCACCGGAAGATGACATGCTTTGCCATAGACCAGTCGGTATGGTGAGGTTCCAATCGGTGTCTTGTAAGCAATTCTGTAAGCCCACAACGCATCATCAAGTTTGCTTGACCAATCATTTCGTTGTGTATTCACCGTTTTCTGAAGAATCTGCTTCACTTCTCTATTTGACACCTCTACTTGCCCACTAGTTTGGGGGTGGTATGCTGTCGCCACTTTATGGTGCACCCCATCTGGGAACTCTTCATTTATGTTATCACTTTCCATCATATGCGATCGGCTTTCCAATCGTGATAGGTGATCTGCTACCTGATTCTCGCTCCCCTTTCTGTCCTTGATCTCAAGGTCGAACTCCTGTAACAACAATATCCATCTGATCAACCTAGGCTTAGCATCCTTCTTGTTGAATAGGTACCGAATCGCTGCATGGTCTGTGTACACCACCACTTTCGAACCCACCAAATAGGACCTAAATTTGTCAAATGCAAACACCAAGGCTAGCATTTCTTTCTCTGTGACTGTGTAATTGCTTTGGGCCGTATTCAGCGTTTTTCTTGCATAATGGATAGAATGAAAGATTCTATTTTTTCTCTGCCCCAATACAGCTCCCACAGCCACATCACTAGCATCACACATCAGCTCAAATGGTTGTTCCCGGTCCAGAGAAGTGAGGATAGGTGCTTCTATTAATTTTTGCTTCAACTCTTCGAATGCTTTAACACACTCATCATTCAACTCAAACTTCACATATTTTTCTACCAATCTGCATAGTGGTCTAGAGATTTTGGAAAAGTTTTTGATGAATCGTCTGTAGAATCCTGCATGCCCAAGAAAACTGCGCACACCTTTCACTGACACAGGTGGTGGCAACTTTTCGATAACCTCGATCTTAGCACGATCGACTTCCAACCCCTTTCGAGACACTTTGTGGCCAAGTAAAACACCCTCCTTTACCAAGAAGTGGCATTTCTCCCAGTTTAATACAAGGTTGGATTCCTCACAGCGAGCCAGCACCCTGTCAAGATTCTGCAAACAAGTAGCAAACAAATTACTGAAAACAGAAAAATGATCCATAAATACCTCAACAAAATCCTCCACCATGTCATGGAAAATAGCCATCATGCATCTCTGGAATGTGGCGGGTGCATTGCATAACCCAAACGGCATACGCCTGAAAGCATATGTCCCATACGGACAGGTAAATGTAGTCTTCTCTTGATCCTCCGGAGCTATGGCTATTTGGTTATAACCAGAGTACCCATCAAGGAAGCAATAATATTCCTGTCCCGCCAACCTGTCCAGTATTTGATGAATAAATGGGATGGGGTAATGATCTTTCCTCGTGGCTTCATTCAGCTTCCTGTAATCCATACAAATCCGCCAGCCTGTGACGGTTCGGGTAGGGATCAACTCATTTTTCTCGTTGGTGACTACAGTCATCCCCCCTTTCTTTGGAACACACTGAACGGGGCTGACCCATTCACTGTCTGAAATTGGGTAGACCACACCTGCATCAAGCCACTTGATTATTTCTTTCCTCACCACATCCTTCATTGCTGGATTAAGTCTCCGTTGTGGCTGAACGGTTGGTTTGGCTCCTGTCTCCATGAATATCCTGTGTGTACAGAAAGCTGGATTGATACCCTGAATGTCTGACATTTGCCAACCCATTGCTTTCTTCCTCTTTTTGAGGACACCCAATGCTGCCTTCTCCTGTGCCTCCGTCAAGTCTGCAGAGATGATAACTGGTAACGTCTCACCCTCCCCCAAAAAGATATATTTTAAATGGGGAGGCAATTCTTTCAACTCCAGCTTCGGCGCCTCCTCAATGGATGGTTTCGGCAAAGGCTCTAGAGATCTCATCAATGATTGAAATTCCTGTCTCCTAGGATGATTCTGTGCTCCATTCAACAATTAGACCATTCCACACGCCTCTCTATCTCCAAAATGATCGGAGTGCGTCAACGATCTTTCCAATGGGTCTTGAGATTCAACAATCTGACGAATTTCTTCATGTTCAACCACATTGATTGCTGAAAGCTCCTCATTTATAGCTGGCAGCTTCACAGCTTTTAACACATCAAATACCTCTATTCTATCATGTGCTCGCATTGTGAGTTGCCCCGCAGCTACGTCGATTAATGCTTTCCCGGTTGCCAAAAAGGGTCGTCCCAAAATAAATGGGATTTCCGCGTCTGGTTCAAAATCCAGCACGAGAAAATCTACCGGGAAAATTAGGGAGCCAACTTGCACTAGAACATCCTCAATAATGCCATCCGGCCTAGCTAAGGATCGATCCGCCAACTGCAAGATTATGGTTGTGGGTCTAGGACTCCCTAAACCCAACTTTCTGAATACCGAAGACGGCATCAGATTTATACTCGCCCCCAAGTCACACAATCCACGAGCTCGGATGCTCTGCCTAATAGTAAGCTAGATAGTAAAACTTCCAGGGTCTTTTAGCATTGTGGCAGTCTATTTTGGATCCGGGAAGTGCACTCCTCCGTTAAAGACACCGTAGCATACTAAGTCAACCCACTTTTGTTGGCCACGATGTCCTTTATGTACTTGGCATATTTAGGCACTCCCTGCAAGACATCAACAAGAGATAAATTAACATGTACCTGTTTAAGCACCTCCATGAATTTCTTGAAACACGCCTCCTCTTTGTGTTTCTTGAGTCGTTGAGGGAACGGGGGTGGAGGTCTTTCTGATTCAGCTTCTTTGGTCTTCCCCCTTTCTGAACTGTGCTCCCCCTCAACTTCTGCTGCTCCCGAGTGTTGAGGTGGTCTTTCTGGTTCCACCTCCTTCAGCTGCAAACCACTCCTTGTGGTCACTGCATTTACCTGCTTGGGATTCGGATCCGTGTCGCTTGGCAGTCCTCCTCTAGGCCTTGTATTTTGGGCACTAGCAAATTGCCCAAATTGATACTCAAGAGCCTTGGTAGCTAACTGATTGTTTTTCACTTCGGCTGCCAATTTCACATAGTCAGCCTGCAATTGAGCTTGGTTAGCTATTATGGTCTTGAACAACTCCTCAATGCTGGGTGATGGTGGTGTAAGAGGTGCATTGTTATTTCTGAATTGAGATTGGTAGTTCTGTTGCCCTTCTTGGTTCCTTTGCACACCCTGACCCGAACTTTGGCCTTGATGGTTGTTACTACCCCATGAGAAGTTAGGATGATTCCTCCAATTTGAATTGTATCTACTACCATACTGTTGGTGATTTCTTTGTGCATTACCCATAAAGTTTACTGAGTCAGGAATGGCTCCACAACACTCAGCTGAGTGCTCACTGCTTCCACACACTTCACACCACATCTGCTGGACTGCATTAACTGGAGCTGAAGGCTGGTTCAAAGTCATGTTGCTGAAGTGGTTGTTCAATTGATTTTGCAAGGCAGCTATCTGTGCAGCGATAGCTGTAAACCCATCCACTTCAAGCACTCCTGCTGCTTTCCTTGTCCCACCTCGTGATGAATCAGCATTCCATTCTGGATTGCCCTGTGAAATCCGGTTTAGCAAGGTATACAGCTCCTCATAAGTCTTTTCCAACGCTTGCCCTCCAGCTGCTGAATCTAGCAATATTTTGGTGTGGGGTTCCAAACCCTCAATAAATGTGTGCACCAACACCTCATTAGACTGATGATGATGAGGACAGTCCCGCAACATGGATTTAAATCTCTCCCAGGCTTGATATAAATTTTCTCCCTCCCTCTGTTTGAAACTTAGAATTTGACTTCTAAGTCTTGCTGTTTTACCAGAGGGAAAAAACCTTATCAAGAACTTCCGTGCAAGATCATCCCACGTTGAAATAGAATTTGGTGGCTCAGCTTTCAACCACCTCTTGGCTTCTCCAAGTAAGGAGAATGGAAATAAGGTAAGCCAGACATAATCAGGTGACACTCCAGCGGGTATGTAAGTGTCACTTATCTCCAAAAAGTTTTGGAGATGCTGTTGTGGGTCTTCATGAGGGAGACCGGTAAATTGCCCGCTTGTGTGCAACAATTGCACCATATTTTGCTTGAGTTCAAATCTCCCTCCAGGCTCTGGTTTGCGGATACTTGATGTAACATTATTGGCATGTGGGATTGCCACCTCGTGAACCGGCCTTGCTGCTGCTTCTTCGGGCACTAACACCGCCCTTACAACCGGTGGATTTTGTTGTTGCTCCATAATCGTCTGTCTGAGAAACTGCAGCTTTCTTTGTAGAGCTTCTCTCCGTTTACTGTGAAATATACATTCTGGCTCTATATAAGATTCCACCAGCTCTTTGTCTCTTGCCAGTGTTCACAGAAATTAAGTCTGCAAAATACAGGCTAAGACCAAGTTGTCAACACTTAAGAAAATAAGAATACAGTAAATTAACACTTAAAACAAATTCACCAATTGCCAAGTCCCCGGCAACGGTGCCAAAACTTGTTCGGTCTGTTTATAGGGTATATAAAACAACACGCAAGTGCACGTGGTCGAACAAGTAGTAAGTGGCTTTAGTAAGCCAAGTATCGATCCCACAGAGACTTGGGTTAAGTGGAATTTGCTCAAGTATACTATATGTTTACTTCTAAATATGCTGACAACAACGTAACCAAAAAGTTGATAGTTTGTTTGATAAATTTTACACTAAAACTAAGAACAATTATCTACTTTGAATCTGAACTATGGATAAGAGCATGCTAAGGTTGAACGAACATGTAATGAAACTGATTATCATCATAAATTGGTTAATCTTTTCTTCCTGTTGCTAGCCAAGAACATTTGCCAAGAGATTAAAACTCTCGTATTTAATCTCACTTAAGAATCATGAACCATCCGTCTACATTTCTGTGATCAAATGCAATTCATGTTCTAGCCATACAATTCCGGTTCCTAAATTGACTAATACGACTTTCAGGTATATTTCTATCCTGAAGGCACATCAAAACTCAGTTTTCCCAAACCAAGGAAAGAACAATATCCTATTAATTCACAACTTTCCAATTTCGTGCTCTCTCGAGTGAAATCGGACTTTTTAGATGTACATTAATGTAGGCCACACACCAATGCAGTAAAAACAAGAATTAATAGAACAACATGGAAGAAAAAGATGAAAAACCATATAATCAATAATCAAAATTCATCACAAGTGTTCATAACCTCAGCAAGGAAGGAAATTAGCCACTCATTTGTGGATTAATCATCATAAAACG
The DNA here is from genome assembly GCA_035772735.1 of Datura wrightii. Classification (NCBI taxonomy): domain Eukaryota; kingdom Viridiplantae; phylum Streptophyta; class Magnoliopsida; order Solanales; family Solanaceae; genus Datura; species Datura wrightii. Next base: position 6,978,465 of record JASDFA010000008.1, on the reverse strand, counting down.
AGTGTTAATCATACAAGCAATTGAATTAGAGAAGAAAGAAAGAGAGAAAAAACCCTGAACTTTTCGTCCCTAAACTGCCTGTAACCCACGTCCTTGCTCCACCAAGTCTGAATTATGAAAAATGAACTTAAGTGTTCTATTTATACTAGTTGGAATTTTTCCCGGAATAATGAGCAACGTGTCACGGAGTGCATCGCGGAGCACTGCCTCCGTGACACGCCATGAACGCGGGCCCTCACTGGAACTGGGGGTCCGGGAATTCAAGCTCAACGTGGCACGGCGTGCATCGCGGAGCACTGGCTCCGCGCCACGGAGCAAACGCGGACCTTCACTGGAAATTTGGTGAATTTTCACCCTCCAGGCAGAATGCCTCCGCGATGGCAGCGTGACACGGCTCCATTGCGGAGCCCCTTTAATTCCTGCTGTCCACTGCCTTTTCCCTTGCTCGCATCCAAGTTCAACTCCGATATCATCCAGCATGCATTTTAGCTTCCCGAAATCACATTTTACCTGCGAAACAATGCTAATCATGTTGGTTAGTATAAATTCACATTTTATTACCAATTACATGAAAACGTATACACATTGCTAGATAAACAAGGCGAAAATGATACTTTTGAGTATCACTTGGGCATATAAATCTGCCCAAGATCAATGCATAGGCAATTACCTTACCATGATACATCAATACATATCCTAACTCAACACCCAAAGCGTCACAATAAACTGCATAACCCTCTGTTCCTTCTGGCAGCACTAACACAGGTGCTGATGTTAATCTGTCTTTCAATTCCTGAAAGCTCTGCTCGCATGCCTCAGTCCAATGGAATTTTGCTTCCTTCTGCATCAATTTGGTTAAAGGTGCTGCTAAAGTGGAAAATCCTTCCACGAACCTCCTGTAATACCCGGCTTACCCCAGGAAACTACATACTTCAGTTGGCGTGGTAGGCCTAGGTCATGGTTTCACTGCCTCTATCTTCTGCGTATCTACCTGTATACCAACATGTGACACAATATGGCCCAAGAAGGTTACTGAATTCAGCCAAAATTCACATTTAGAAAATTTTGCATATAGCTGGCAATCTCTGAGGATCTGGAGCACTGTCCGTAGATGATCCTGCTGATCTGCCTTTGAGTGGGAATACACCAGAATATCATCAATGAATACTATCACGAAGAATTCCAGGTATTGTCTGAAAATGTTGTTCATCAGGTCCATAAACACTGCTGGGGCGTTTTTCAGTCCGAAGGAAATGACTAGGAATTCAAAGTGGTCATATCTGGTCCTAAAGGCAGTCTTTGGAATATCTCTTTCATGAACCCAAACCTGATGATATCCTGATCTTAAGTCAATCTTTGAGAAATACCTCGCTCCTTGTAGCTGATCAAACAAATCGTCTATTCTGGGAAGCGGGTACTTATTCTTGATAGTGACTTTATTCAACTGCCGATAATCTATAAACATACGGAGGGAGCCATTCTTCTTTCTCACGAACATAAGTGGAGCACCCCATGGTGAGGTACTCGGCCTGATAAAGCCTTTCTCTAGCAAATCCTTCAATTGTTCCTTCAGTTCTCTGAGTTTAGCAGGAGCCATCTGATATGAAGGAATAGATATGGGCTGAGTGCCTGGTAATAGATCGATTGAAAAATCAATTTCCCTTTCTGGGGGAATACTAGGAAGCTCATCTGGGAGTACGTCAGGAAATTCATTAACCACTGGAATAGACTGAAGGGTCGGAGGCTCTGCCCGAACATCCTGAACTCTGATGATATGATAAATGCACCCCTTTGCTATCAATTTTCTCGCTCGAAGATAGAAAATAAACCTACATTTTGGCGTGGCTGTACTACCTTTCCACTCCCATACTGCCTCTCCTAGAAAGTGGAATCGGACAGTCTTGGTCCAACACTCGACATTGGCATAACATGGAGCTAACCAATCCATACCTATAATAGCATCAAAATCAACCATCTCTAGTTCTATCAAGTCTATTGTAGTTTGACGACTGGCAATCTCTATTGTACACCCCCCGATAGACCCTTTGGCTATAATAGGGTCACCAACGGGTGTAGACACTGAGAAAGGTCGCCGAAGCAATTCCGGCATAATACTAAACTTCTGAGCCACTAGCAGTGTAACATAGGACAAGGCTGGATCTATTAACACATAAGCAAGATGAGAGAAAATATTCAGCATACCTGTCACAACATTTGGTGATGACTCTGACTCTTGTCGCCCCGGTAATGCATAAGTACGGTCTGGGCCTGCATCTGAACTGGAGGCCCCTGATCTGCCTCGGCCTCTACCTGCTGAAATTGAGGGCCTATGCCCTGTCGGGGATGCTGGAGCTATTGAGGACCTATCCTGTCGATCCCGGTCACCCTGACCCCTAGCTGGACAATTCCTCATTTGATGATCCTCCTGTCCACAAATATAGCATGCTGTGGAGCCATACCTGCATGCTCCAGAGTAGCTTCGGCTGCAAATAGGGCAAAGTGGTATTGTAAACCCACTCTGCTCCACCCTCCTCTGCTGCTGTGAACCTACTGCTTGCGAACCTTCGCCGGGCTCTGGCTGCCCTCGGCAACTAAACCTGCTCCTCTGTCACTGTGGTGGAGGCAGGGGTCTAGGCGGTCTATCTGATAACCGTGGCCTAGGTCCTTCCTGAGACTCTTCCTGTAATTTATCTAGTTTGTCCTTGCGGCACTTCTCTTGACTTGTCCTCCTAATCTCCCATTGCCGCTGTCTGATACCCTCAATATTCTGATCAAAAACCTACACACGGGCAATATTCATATCCTCTCGCAGTGTGGCTGTGATGCAAGTCTCAACATATTCTGGGTTTAGCCCCATAATAAAGCGGTGTACCCTGGATGACATTGTATCCTCAAAAGCTGGCGCATATCGGGCCAAGGAATCAAACTGCATGCCATATTCTCGAACACTCATCGACCCCTGCTCCAGGTGTAGGAACTGATCAACCTGGGCCTGTCAAATCTCTCGCGGTAGATAATGATCCAGAAAAGCCCCTAAAAAGCTAGACCAGGTTGGAGGGGAAACATCTCTTCCTCGAGACCTCTCCCAACTCTCATACCACAATACGGCGATGTACCGTAGCCGAAATACTGCCAACTCAACTGACTCTGTGGGTGTAGCATGCATTGCCCTGAAAATCCTCTGCATCTGGTCTAAGAAGCCTTGAGGGTCCTCGGTCTGATCTGTCCCTGTGAATTGTGAGGGACTTAATGCTAGGAACTCTCGGACCCTCGAACTACCAGGCCCTCCTAATGATTCTGCAACTGTAGGTGGCGTTGACTGGCGCTGAGCAACCATCATCTGTGCTAGCATAACCACTACACTCCTGACCTCCTGGTCGGATGGTATGGGTATAGAAACTGCTGGAGGTGGTGCCGTCACACCGACTGTCCCAAGCGGTTCCTGACGTGATAGAGACTGCTAGGAAGGTCGAGATGATGCCTCTGTACCGTCCCCAGATCGGGCTGATTCTGTCCGAGGCTGAGGCATCCTGCTGGTGCCCTCTCCCGCTGCTACATCTAATCTCATGCCTGTCTAGGATGTCGCCGGTCTGACATTTCTCTGAAAACAAAAGAGTATAATGAGCATAGGGAATCAACCCTATATTGTATCGTTCTATAGCACGATTGAGTAAGAAGAAAGAGTAACCATCCTATCATGCATTGCAGCCTCCTGCCTATAGTATGTGGTGCACAACACATCCATAGACAAGACTCTACTTAACACAGCTTGCAGACTCCCTGGGATATAACCTTCTCTAATACCAAGTTTGTCACGCCCCGCCTTGGGAGGCATGACTAGAACCCAGTGCCGTACTAGGATCTGAACTGCTGAGTTAACTAAGCCTAAGCACCTCTGGTGCAGGGCTGACTCTAACTCTCGAATCAAGAAAAACAACGGACTATATAGCGGCTGTAAATACAACCCCGGCCGACAGGGCCTATTGCCACCTGTGAAAGTAAATAACTAATCAGAGACAAACAATTATAAGGAGTCCTATGTGGACCGACAAAGCCACCAAGATATCTAGTTATAGTTGAAAAGCGAAATCAGGTGCTAATCTGAACTATGACCGACAAGGTCATCAATCAACAGCTAAACAGGGCCCCACATAGCCAACACACATAATCTACAGCACATATGGCCCCACATGTCCGATATCAACTAATCGTAGGAAAATAATACAATCTGCAAGCCTCTAGGAGTAATAAGATGGTCGGGACAGGGCCCCGGCCTACCCATAATGTATAAAAAAAGGAAGTAAACCTCTGTCACTCAAGCTCCGAAAGATAGGAGCTGAAGGCCTTGTACAACTAACTGGAACTATGAGGGATCTGCTCCTCGTCTGTGTGTACCTGCAGCAAGTAATGCAGCGCCCCAAAAGAGGGCGTCAGTACCATAGGTACTGAGTATGTAAAGCAATAACTGTAAATGACTGAAAGTAAGAAATAAAGCTGACCATAGCTGAAGTAAAGGAAATGGAACTAAACTGACTGAAATAATGGAATCAGAGCTAAACATAACTTTAATGAGAAGAGTAGGGGTCATACATGACAACGAGGCGTCCTACTGTCTAACTATCGGTAACTAAAGCAACGTACACAAACCTTACCTGGCCCCTATATACCGAAAGGTACAATCAACAGAATAACCCACCTGGGCCCCCATTAGCCCTAGTGAGTACATCTTAATCTATATACCCCTATCCAGGTCATACTGCGTCAACTACTAGCTATAAGCATCCTGCCGATCCCCTAGGTATGCAACTTGGGCCCACTGGGCCCCTGACTATAGCTGTGTCTTAGTCCGGAGGACTCCTGAAATCTACATCCCAGGCGCAAGCGCTCGGCGGGAGTATGTATAGGCCAACCACGACAAAATATGAGGAGCTGGCTCCCCATCTTCGTCCCTTGCGGACGGCATGCCGCTCCGTAGAGCGACGTATCCTCACCCTATGGCGGACGAGTCGACACAGCTATTAACCTTGGGGTGGTCACGGAAGCTATATAGGTAACCAGCCAAAAACAATACAAATACAGGTCTCAGCTGATAACAACAACTATATATGATAACATACTGAACATGAGAAAATATTTCTGAAATACTTATTGGGATTCATATTGGATTACTATACTGAAGAAACTAACTTGCCGAGAGAGACTGGCTTAACATACCTCATTCACTATTTACCGATTAATTGGTGAGGTTCGACTGGTATTCAACTGTTCTTCCCAACTGTAATCACATTAACGGAAGAATAGAGCTAACTACATTACTATATTGGAAGAAAACAATAACTTATATGTATATATACTGACTATTCTTCAACTTATTGAAGGACGATCGAAAACTCGTAATTTCTCGGGAATGTAGAAGGGAGAAATACTTACTTTAAGCCTGGGATTGTATTAACACTAGTTTGGAGCAATTACAACAACTTTGGCTCGACAGGACAACGATTTGCCGGGGTGAATTTCACGAAACTAACTCCGTAGAAATGCTCCCAGTAGCCTTGTACTTCGATACCCGAAGTTAATTTGGATTTGGACGGCATTTAGTGGCATAATCAGATGAAAATTATATAAACCCTTCGTCCTTCCTCTGTTCTAATCGATATATAATGGAAAATGACATAAAGTTTAAGGGTGAGGCCTATAAATACTTGGAGCCGGATGCAAGGCAATGTGGCACATTGGCCAACGCCACGTTTTGGCTCTGTGCCATGTTGGCCAGCAGAGTTCAAGGCTCCGCGCCACTTTGCCCCTCTGGCAGCTTAGTTCGAGCTCTTCTCGTGAAATCCCAGCTTGGCACTCGTTCGGCCTTTCCCCGGGCCCTTTCCTCGCATGGATGACACTCTAAAACTCTCAACCAACATGCGAATAGGCCAACTAAATGCTAGAAACTTATGGGGTGTAACAAATACTGTGCTAACATCATTCTAGTTCTTTAGATCATAACTTGGTCTGTTCGGATCTTATATGACTTTCCTGGGCAAACCCTAAGTTTATAGATAAAGTTATATGGATTTAGCCACTCACGACAATCGGTCCCTGAATATCTTATAGGAGTAGGTTGGGACGTAGGCCCTTCCTCTAACTTCTAGTAAGGTCCCCTTCATTAGGGTACCCATGGGTCTATTTGACCCGAATGACTGGGAAGGGTTCCTGGGCGACCTAGATGATGAATACTAAATCAAGTGGAACTGATAGTCACCGGTAGTAGCTAACTAAATGATAGGCTGTCACTCAGTTCACTAGATAACCCTAGTGCTATTAACTTTACAATATGGCCATCCTATCTAAATTTCTGGCCTTGGGGCGTGAGGGTACGCCAATGGCCTCTGGGCGTGTTTTACTGGCAAAATAGGCACCTGGCTGGTAGCTATATCTCCTAGCTGCGCCTATGCTATTCAACTTCTAACTCAGGCCCAATAGCTATCCACAAGCTTCTAAGGTCTAGGACTAATAACAAAACATCCCACTCTACTAACACAATGTATTGGAGAACAACGGAGTTTCTATGACGCTTCTATCATATGTCATACTTAACATGCTCCTTCCTGACAACGGATACTGCGGTATGACCCATATACGTTTCCTAGAAGCTAACCACAACATATATACATTCATAGTCTATAGAAAAAAGTTGACCACAACATATCTAATCTCAATCTACTAATAGCAACTATCTACAACATATGGGACCATTATTTCCATTCAAGAATGTAAGTCGTATCACTATACGACGAGAATATCTTGTAGAAGGAATAAGCCTTAACATACCTCGAATGCCTACTTTTGTTTTTTTACGTAACTTTTTCACCTGAAGACTGGTCAGAGCTGCTTATCTAGAAGCGTCTTAACCATCTAAATAACAAACTAAAATATGAAACTAGGGTCCTAAGTCTAGTTAGAGCTATTTAACTAAAGTTTCATGATCGCCTAGTGGACCAATAAACTAAATTCTTGTCATGCGCCACCTTGGGAGGCATGACTGACACCTAGTGCCACACTAGAATCTGACTGACCTGGCTGGCTTCTGCATGTCTAGTGAATGCCTACAACTCAATTCAAGAAAACAACGAGCTATATCTCGGCTGTAAATTGATGTCACCCAAATTACACCTCGCAATTGAGATATAAGTAGTCGATTGTCAAATATAGAACCCAACAAAGGTTGAGGTCGATCCCACAGGGAATATGGTAAGAACTTAGGTTAATGCGAATAACTATTACTATTGATTTACTTATTTCCAAAGGGGGAAAATATAGAATAATGACAAAAGTAAAATTAATGAATTCTTGTATCAAGTTTTGATTGTATTCAATTTACGACTAGACTAGGATTGTGTTCCCCAAGATTTCATAACCACAAGGCTTATATACTAGTGATCTATTTCGGTGTTTATCATGCAATATGGTAAGTTAGGTTCACCTAAATGGTTGGTCCCTTATCTAGATGATTTTCACCATGCAACTTGGTCTGTATATGGGTGTAATTTAGTTGACCCTTACCCTTAATATCAGATTAGCTATCCCCGAACAAGTTTAATCTATTAGATGAGGGTTGGTAGCCTAAAATCTCAATTGTTAATCCCTTTTCCCATTCTTTACTTCCTTGATCCAGTAAGTAAGAATAAGGCAAGTCCTAACGTTTGCAACCATCAAGAATCAATCAAAATGAAGGGAAAAAACAATACATGCATAAAATCCCGTTCAAGAATCACTAAGTATTTTTACCTATGTGTGTTAATTCATCATGGTTCCCACAAACCTAGTTTATGGGTTTAGCTACTCATGTTTGTATTATTGCAATCACAAAATATAGAAGAAATCATAATTTCAACTTACGAATTATTTTAGAATAAAAACCAAGTAGATTGAATAAAATTCCAATGTTGCTTTTGTTTCTTGAATCAAGAACAATTGTATGTAATTCTCTCAAGAATATCCTCACAATATCGTTCAAGATCCTCTCTCAATATCGGCTAAAATCCTTCTAGAAATCGTCTCAAAAAATAAACCTAAAACTGGGTATTTATAATACAAAGAAATCCTTTTCCTAAATAAATCTGGAAACCAGATTGACAATGGCGACGGACTAGGTGACGGATCGTTAGGCCCTCTGACGAGTCATTCCTTGCTCAAAGCAGTCGCTCTCAGCAACATATCCAGGCTTGGCAACGGGTCACCTAATGACTCGTCGTGCCTAAGCATGAGTCATTAGGTCCCTCATGGATTGACTCCTACAAAAATCTAGTGCACTACACAGATAGCTCCAGTGGCCTGCCAACGAGTCGTTCCTTCATGTGACCACTTGTCATGTCTGTCAGTCACCTTTAAGTTGATTTTATCATTAATTCGACCAAATTCAATTCCAAACCTGTTTTCCTACACATTAAGCACAAAATACCTTATATCCATATAAACATACCCGCAATGTGCATAATTTCTTGGTTTTAAACATCGAAAGTGCCGTAAAATCACGGCATATCAACACCCTCAACTTCGAACTTTTGCATGTCCTCAGGCGAAAACAAAACAAAAAAAAACAAACAATCCATTTCGACGCTTCAATCGGAAAAACATTAGGAAACTTACAAAAGACATTTTTTTATACCTCAAATCAAAATTTCTAACGCCTCCCTCATCATATCAACTCAAAACACTATGCATATGCAAAATTTCCAACCATAACACAGAGGAATTGAAACATGAAAAAATATTGTCACCTGTAACCACGCACATAAATCTATAACACTGCCCCAGACAATTTGCAGAAGATTTTGTTGACCAAGTGCTCTCACCTCAAAGAAGTCCCATACTCACGCACGTGTATATTATTAACTCGGTATATTTCTCTTGGGACTAGGTAAGATCCACTCACTCTCACAAAGAAATTTGAATTGTGTGCATACAATACCATAGGCTTGCATTTACTTTCAATACCTCGATTTTCGAACAAGTAGAAGGATCACTATAGGACTTTCTCGGCTTGTAATGTAGGCTCGGGCTTGGGTATGGTACATATGGATTTTAGTAGCTCAACCCTCCTTGGCACTACGCCTTTTTAATCCACTTTTCAGCTTTATTTCTATTTTCTCCCTTTTTCCTTTTTTTTCCTTCTTTTTCTTTTCTTTACTTTAGACACTACGGATGCGGTTACTTTTTATTCAACAAAAACTTATTGATGTCATACATTATTTTTCTTTTCTCTTCTTGCTTTTTTGACAACAATTTTTTTTATTTTTCTTTTCATCATGCATACTGCACCCACTCTTTTTCCTTCTTTTTCATTATCCAACTTTACTTCCACCCGACTCTTCTTACTCACCCCTATCATAGCCACCCTCAACTTAGGCGATTTTCCTGAGTTGAAGTTCACAATGTCCAAGGAGGGACCAAGGCCAAAATAGGTCCATTCATAACAAAATCGGGTAGGTGAATTCGTGTAAATAAAAAAAAGTAAATTTAAGCTCAAACATTTGGATCAAGGGATTTTTATTCACTTTGGTAGGTCTTTTAGGCTAAAGTGGACTCACACATGAAAAACGACCTATGATCCTTTCCTAGTTTCTTATCCTCTATCTCAGTACGACTGACCAGGCAAGTTCTATATTTACACACACAACCAAATTAAGCTATCAGACCTCACTTCACATATAGCATAGGTCAACATGATCAATTCTACTAATCGCTAGTTTAGGTACAACCATACAATGGTAAACAAGTTCATAGTTCCAATGCCATGCAAAGATTCACAAAGGTCATAATTGTCAACTCTCATATATACATATACAAATTGTTTCGGAGGGGTGTCAAATTATCAAAAATCAAAATATCAAACAATTTTTGCTCTTGACTGCTTTCAGTTTTCCTAACTTTCTTCCGATTGACACACAAAAAACACACAAAATAACATCCTAAACATACTGGTTCTACTAGATATGGAACACCTGAGGGAAAAGATATCCGACAAGAAAAACCCTGGGGTTATGTTTAGAAAAATAGAATGCACAGGTATCCCTCCCCACCCCCATCAGAAAAAGCATGCGTCGTCCTCGACGCATATATATACAAGACAAAAACTAATGAAATACTAAATCTACCTGTGTGACCTAGGTGTCAGTTACCCGGTCAGTGGAGGGTGTAGATACGCCTCCAACATCTACTCCAATATTGTCGGCTTGACCCGACGCATTTTAAAATCCAACTGAGTTCGTTCCTTCTCCATGAGCTCTCGCTGCCTCAATCTCGGCTCTAAGTCGAGCCTCCTCTCTTGATTTGTGCAGCGCTCTCTCCATCTCACTCCGCTCCCATTTTTGCTGACGGAGCATAGATGCATCAACATCATCACTTGCCTCCTCACGAGGCCTCTTCCCCTTGTCATGTGCCGCTGGCTCCTTCGTGATAAAATCAAAAATAGGTGGTAGCTCCTCTTCAAACTCATCATTGATCACGGGGAGTATCGGTGGAGGTACCACAACTATCTGTCGTGCGGCCAAGTCCCGCACTTTGGCTCGTAACACTCCAATCTCTGTGTACCATCAAGATAACTCCGGTGCCTGTAACTGTGCAAGGCGCTAGTCCATCCTTCTCTCAAAAGCTTCCAGTTGCCACATGCACCAAACTGGACAATGTATCCAACTCCTTTGACACCCACGTCTTAACTTGCTTTATCAAGACTTTGACTGGTAGAGCTATGTGTGCCTGCTACTTTTCTGATTGAGCTATCCGCCTAGCCATGTCAACCAAGAACTCCTGTGATACTGTGACTAGGCCGGCTGTGGTGGATTGAGGAGGTGCTACTGATGGTCTGGATGTTGCTGCCGTAGATGATTATTCAGGAACATCAGCAGGTGTGAAGGCATCCACTGCATCTGTAGCCTCAACCTGGCTACCTATCTCTCTACCCTCAATAGGCTCAGCCTCTAACTCGACGAAATATACTGCATCAGTCTGCATCCCGCTGCCAAATGCCTCTGCTATTATGGTCGCTCTAGCGGATGCAGATGCTTGAGTCCTTGCCCTCAATACCTAGTTTGTATCATCTCTAATCAGCCCGATATCAGTAATCTTTTGGACCACCACTCTCTGATCAATTGATGGCAATTCTGGCACTCGAGACTCCCGACATAGTCTATCAATCAAGAAGGGGAAGGGAATCATCATACCATCACTTATAGCCCGCTCTTGAATCTCCTCAACAATGAACTGTGGGAAATTGATTGCGTACCCCTCCATTATGCTGGCTACCGGTGCTGCTCTGTCGAGTGAGAGTATATTATCATTACTTGTTGGTACCAGCCTGTGCCTCACCAGCGACCACCAAAATTTCGCCTGAAAGTTCAATGTGGCCTTCTTTATCTATAACTCAGTATCATGCAAACATTCAACTAACGACCCCTTTGTGGCAATGATTTGGGAAAGCCAAGTGTACTGCTATATCCACTCCATGCTATTCAACTTCTTTTTCTTGACATTCTAAAACTCGGATAACCTATGATCAAACTCTGCCCTGTTCATTAGAGCTCGATAATCTGGCCCATACAGCATCCTGGAAATCGTCTCCTCAGATATATCAACTAAAGCCTCAGGAACCATCACTTGATTCAATGCAGACCGCTTCTTCCAATCCTAGCCTCCTAGTGCCAACCATTTCAATGTGGCTACATATGCCGCATAAAACTCTCAGACTAGGCATGGGTTGCAACTACCTGATGGCTCGGTCAACCACCCAAACCTGTATTTTTCAAATACTACCTATAGCTCTGGCAGGTCTTTAAGTCCTGTAGTTACCAGCCTTGACTCCTCATAAATGCTTTGCTTTGGATTGCCTTTGTCATTGAGAGCAATATCTCGGTTGTATATAGCCTGCATGCCATGGACACACCATCTCCTCACATTTCTCGATTGCTAATTTGATGTGCCCGATGTCTCAGTCAGCTCATTGTCCGAGTCCCCTCACTGGGCATGCGACTCATCAACTCTCTCTGTATTATGCCCAGTTGTGGGAGCCTCAGGAACAAGTGCAGCAGCATCCCTAGCGCTTTCATTAGTGCGGCTGGGTGGATCTCTTGATAGTGGAGTGGGAGTATCAACCAGGGCTTTTGAATTTGAAACTTGTTGAGCCCTAGCCGTGGTCGTCCTCCTTACCAACTGCTCCTCCGATACTTCATATTCCTCTTCAGAGCCACTCAACTCTTCAGAGGAGGATGGATCATCTCGCAGCCTTCAGTATGATGGTTGACTGCGCTCAGATACCTGCTTTTTGGTTTGACCCTTCTTTTGTGTACCTCGTGGAGCCATTGTACCTATGGAAACAATGTTAGTCAACAAGAGGAGATGAAACATAAAATATTTTAAAACTGGTTCTAGTGGTCCTGACGGGTGACTAAATGATTTGTTGCTTTTGGCAACGATTCGTGAAGTCACTCGTTACCCCAGGTAGGACATTTTTCAAATAGTTCCAGTGTACATGACGATTGATCCCAACGAGTCGTTACCAGAGGTATTGAGTCGTTAGGTCATTCGTTAAGTACACTGCCTCAGTAGTTTAATTTTCTCACTCAGCACGAGCTACATGACGAGTCATTTGGTAACCCAATGACTTGTGATGTGGCTCGTGCTCAAGAGTTTCTGTTCATCTTCATCTTTTTTATAGTTTTCAATTCCACAAACACAAAACTCAATTTAAAAATCAATTCCAAGTGACTACATGATGGACAATCAATGTTTTACACTTCCTAGGGTTTATCTACATCACAAGGCACGTATAAACACAATGTAAATCGAAGAACATTCAAGCTAACTCATACATGGGTCTTTGAAATTTCTTGATGGAATGAAAAAAATATTCACAGTTTTTGTGTGGGGAAGATCACTTACAATTGTGAGTTATTAGAGATGGAGTGCAATATCAAGTGTGAGTGTGCTCCAGTGATGAAGATCTATCAACGGTGCTCTTGATGAGGTTGAGTGAGGAAGAGGGAGAAGAGAAGAGGGAAATTTGAAGCTTTGAATGTGTGTGAGTTTAACGAGGAGTGTTAAATGAAATTGGGTTCTGTTGATTTTAATTTTGAAACTTCTCCCAATTGTAGTCATGGGTCGGGTTAAGTTAACTTACCTGGGACCTAATGACTCATGTAACGACTCGTGGTGTTACTCAACGAGTCGTTTCCTGTGTCGTGGTCCTTGGATTATTGTAGCTTCAGGACGGGTCACTTAACGAGTCGTTTGGTTTCCCAACGATTCATTGAGTGAACGTTATTACCCATTTTCTTTATGTTCAAATTTTGATCCAGTGTACCTGATGGGAGACTAAACGATTCGTTCCTTAGAGAAATCACTCGTGAAGTCACCCGTTGCTCCCCTGTTTTTTGCAGTTCTCTTCACGAATGGCTAAATGAGTCGTCAAGTCAGACGACGACTCATTCTGTGATTTTTCTACACCAGAACTGAAGTTCCAGTTTAACTTCATATTTTCCATCTTATTCACCTGCACCCATCAACAAACATTAACACTAACTTTTTATTATATTTACAACTTGGGTTGCCTCCCAAGAAGCACTTGATTTAACGTCGCGGCATGACGTTGGTGTTTTGGCTACTCAGACTTCACCTAAACACTTCCCTGGGTTGCCTCCCATGCAACGCCTGATTTAACATCGCGGCACGACACAAGTAACTTGACTACTCAGAATTCATCAAGTGACTCTTCTCCATCCTTTAATGCAGAAATTATGCTGAATTCCTTGGGCTGTATCATGGTTCGGCTAATGTTGAAGGTAACCTCTTCTTTGTTCAAACGAAATTTCAGCTGCCCTACTTCCACATCAACTAGGGCCCTACCTATTGCAAGGAATGGTCGCCCCAAAATAATGGGGACCTTTGAATCAACTTTGCAGTCCAGAATCACGAAGTTTGTTGGGAGTATGAATTTTTCCACTTTGACTAGCACATCACACAAAATCCTCACCGACTTTTTAACTGTTCGGTCAGCCATCAGTAGCTGCATCGAAGTCGGTGTGGGGGTTCCCAATCCTAACTTTTTAAATACTGATAGCAGCATCAGATTTATGCTAGCTCCCAAGTCACAAATCGCCCTTGATAACTCCGCCTCCCCAATGGTGCAAGGTATAGTAAACGCACCTGGGTCTTCCTTTTTTTTGTGCTAGACCAGTGTAGTGATGGCACCACAGTGGTGCAGATTATCAGCAGGTTTCAAACCTACGGTTCTTTTTCTGGTGACGAGGTCCTTCATAAATTTGGCATATCCAGGCATTTGCTCAAGTGCCTCCACCAATGGGATATTCACCGACAGCTACTTGAGCATAAAGACGAACTTTTGATATTTTCCATCTTCATCTTTCTTCTTCAAGCGCCAGGGATAAGGAGAAGGAGGTCTAGGAATTCTTGTGAGTTTTTGCTATGCCTCCTTCTCCTTCCCATGGGCATCTCCTTTCTCCTTTTCACTACTCAGAGCAGTTTACACATCTGAGTCCCCAACCGAAGTTGGGTTGTCAACATCCGCTACATCATCGTCATTTATCAACCTGGGCCTCTCTGACTCTTTAACTACAACTGTCCTCGGTGGATGAACTGTGGCCGTCCCGCTCCTAGTAGTGACCTCCATGCAGTGACCGTCATTTTTCGGATTTTGAACAGTATTGCTGGGAAGTGTGCCTTTTTTCCTTTGATTCACAGCAACAGACATCTAACTCATCTGCTGCTCAATTTGCCTGATTGCCACAGCATGTGACTCCACCTTTTGGTTTGAGCCAGAAATATCAGCGCAGAGCTCCTTAAAGTGGTTGTCTGTTGCCTCCATCTGCTTGAGCACTTTGCAAAGCATATCTTTGATGCTTGAACTGCTCGACTAGGTTTCTCGGTTTCGTGAGGAACATACAGATCACTCCTATCATTTTTGAACTCCTCTCACTTCTTCCAGTCCCCATTATCTCGGTACTAGCCCCGGTTGAAATTATTATCCTTGTAGAAGTTCCGACCTTGGTTCCCTTGACCTTGACGCCAAGAGTCTTGGTTAGACCCTTGGGTGTTGGTCTGGAAACCCATCCTCTGATCATTCAAATAATTGACATCTTCTTCAGACTCAGACTCGCAACCATCATTTCTTAGGGCCTTTCCTTGAGAACCTACAATGTTAATTTTTCTGCTCCCATTCCATTAAGTGATTGGCAGAAAACCCATGGTGGTCTTAATATATGCAATGTACTAGTCACGCTCCTCATCTCTTCTCTGTTGTTCGACAGACATACCAACCATATAAGAACCAGTCGGAACCTCCAACTCTCTAGTGTGCCAAGCTCGGTTGGTTTTAGTGATCCTGTCCAGCAACTCCGCAGCCTTTGCATAAGTATGACTTATAAAGGATCCTCCTGAGACAGTATCAGCAACTACCTTGGTGTTGGCATTCATGGACCTGTAAAAGATTTCCAATAATGTATCATCCGGAATCCTTTGGTTTGGCACCTTTTTGAGCTTTTTGTTGAAATGCAGCCAGATTTCATGGAGTGCCTCAGAATTTAGCTGCCTCAAGTTATATATTTCATCCTTTAGCTGCAACTCCTTGGATGGTGGGAAGAACCTTTCAAGAAAAGCTCTCTCGAGCTCTCCTTAAGTAGTGATGGAGTCATTCGGCAGCTCAGCCAACCATATCGTCGCCTCACTCCCAAGAGAGAATAGAAACAGCCTCAATCTGATTGCGTCCTGGCTGACCCCTGGCTTCTTGTATGCCTTGCATATACCTACGAAATTCGTCAAGTGATTGTGGGCGTTATCGAATGCATGACCTGCAAATATTCTCTTCATATTTAGCAGTTGAAACATTGTGCTTGTAATATCAAACTTTGCCCCAACAGGAAAAGGAGGAGGGACTATCGCTCCAGTGGCACAAGCTTCATATATATCCGCATCATCTTCCTCATCAAAATATCGGTGTCGCTGGTGCTCTGGACCTCTGGGTTGTTTAGCTCGTTCAGCTTCTACAGCTATATGCTGCTCTTCAGCAACTCTGGCTAACTCACGATCTCTAGCCCGAGCTTACTCTTCGGACAACATCCTTGCTGTGACATGGTCCAAGGTTTCTTTCTCATGTATGTTGGTCATTCTCCTCAGGTTTCTTAACGTTAGCTCAAGTTCGTGATCAATTGGTATCAAGGGGTTTCCTTGACTTCTAGCATCGGGCATGCACAAACCTAAGACCTATTAAGCAACCAAAACAACAAAAGAAACATAAAACCAATAAATAAGAACCAATATCAAAGTTAACACAACTAACAAAAGCCTTAGCCGTATTCCCCAACAACGCCGCCAAAATTTGATGTCGCCCAAATTACACTTCGCAATTGAGATATAAGCAGTTGATTGTCAAATATTTAACCCAATAAAGGTTGAGGTCAATCCCAGAGGGAATATGGTAAGAACTTAGGTTAATGAAAATAACTATTACTATTGATTCACTTATTTCCAAAGGGGGAAGAATATATAATAATGACAAAAGTAAAATTAATGAATGCTTGTATCAAGTTTGGTTTGTACGACTAGACTAGGATTGTATTCCCCAAGATTTCATAACCACAAGGCTTATATACTAGTGATCTATTCTGGTGTTTATCATGCAATATTGGTAAGTTAGGTTTACCTAAATGGTTGGTCCCCTATCTAGATGATTTTCACCACGCAACTTGGTCTGTATATGGGTGTACTTTAGTTGACCCTTACCCTTAATATCGGATTAGCTATTCCCGGACAAGTTCAAGTTATTAGATGAGGGTTGGTAGTCTCAAATCTCCGTTGTTAATTTCTTTTTCCATTCTTTACTTCCTTGATCCGGTAAGTAAGAATAATGCAAGTCCTAACGTTTGCAATCGTCGAGAATCAATCAAAACGAAGGGAAAAATAATACATGCATAAAACCTCGTTCAGGAATCACTAAGTATTTTTACCTATGTGTGTTAATTCATCTTGGTCCCTACAAACCTACTTTATAGGTTTAGCTACTCATGTTTGTATTATTGCAATCACAAAATATAGAAGAAATCATAATTGCAACTTACAAATTATTGTAGAATAAAAACCAAGAAGATTGAATAAAATTTCAATATTGCTTTCGTTTCATGAATGAAGAACAATTGTATAAAATTCTCTCAAGAATATCCTCACAATATCGTTCAAGATCCTCTCTCAATATCGGCTAAAATCCTTCTAGAAATCGTCTCAAAAAATAAACCTAAAACGGGTATTTATAATACAAAGAAATCCTTTTACTAAATAAATCTGGAAACCAGGTCAGCAATGGCAACAGACTAGGTGACGGATCGTTAGGCCCTCTAACAAGTTGTTACTTGCTCAAAGCAGTCGTTCCCACCAACATATCCATGCTTGGCAACGGGTCACCTAACGACTCATCGTGCCTAAGCATGAGTCGTTAGGTCCCTCGTGGACTGACTCTTACAAAAATCCAGTGCACTTCAGGGATAGCTCCAGTGGCTTGCCAACAAGTTGTTCCTTCATGTGACATCTCGTGATGTCTGCCGTCAACTTCACTGGACACTTGGTTGCAATTTTCTCTTCAAAGCCTAATGGTTGACCTCACGACTCGTTACAACTCGTCAAATGCATTGTTTCACTTCTTCAAAACTTCATTTTTTTCCCACGGCTCAAGTGACGAGTCGTTCCTCCTACCAACGATTCGTTGAGTTCCTGGCAGTCACCTTTCAGTTGTTTTTATCATTAATTCGATCAAATTCTCTTCTAGACCTGTTTTCCTGCACATTAAAAACAAAATACATTATACCCACATAAACATACCTAGAATGTGCATAATTTCTTGGATTTAAGCGTCTAAAGTGCCGTAAAATCATGGCACATCAACACCCTCAACTTAGAACTTTTGCATGTCCTCAGGCAAAAACAAAACAAAACAATCTACTTCGACGCTTCAATAGGAAAAAATTTAGGAAACTTACAACAGTCATTTTTATACCTCAAAATCCAATTTTCTAACCCCTCCCTCATCGTATCAACTCAAAACACTATGCATATGCAAAATTTCCAACCATAAAATAGAGGAATCGAAACATGAAAAATACTATCACCTGCAACCATGCACATAAATCTATAACACTGCCCCAGACAATTTGCAGAAGATTTTGTTGACCAAGTGCTCTCACCTCAAAGAAGTCCCATACTCACACACGTGTATATGATTAACTCGGTATATTTCTATTGGGACTAGGTAAGATCCACTCACTCTCACAAAAAAATTCGAATTGTGTGCATACAATACCAGAAGGTTGCCTTTAATTTCAATACCTTGATTTCCAAACAAGTAGCTAGGATCACTATAGAAATTTTTCGGCTTGTAACGTAGGCTCAGGCTTGGGTATGGTACATGTGGATTTTAGTAGCTCAACCCTCCTTGGCACTATGCCTTTTTACTCAACTTTTCACCTTTATTTCTATTTACTCCCTTTTTCCTTTTTTTCTGCTTTTTCTTTTCTTTACTTTAGACACTACGGATGTGGTTACTTTTTATTCAACAAAAACTTATTGATGTCATACATTATTTTTCTTTTCTCTTCTTGCTTTTTGACAATTTTTTTTTCTTTTCATCATGCATACTGCACTCTCTCTTTTTCCTTCTTTTTCATTACCCAACTTTACTTCCACCCAACTCTTCTTACGCACCCCTATCATAGCCACCCTCAACTTAGGTGGTTTACCTAAGTTGAAGTTCACAATGTCCAAGGAGGGACCAGGGCCAAAACAGGTTCATTCATTATAAAATCAGGCAGGTGAATTGGTGTAAATAAAAAAAAGTGAATTTAAGCTCAAACATTTGGATCAAGGGATTTTTATTCACATTGGTAGGTTTTCTAGGCTAAAGTGGACTCATACATCAAAAATGGCCTATGATTCTTTCCTAGTTTCTTAACCTCTATCTCAGTACGACTGACCAGGAAAGTTCTAGATTGACACACACAATCGAATTCAGCTATCAGAACTCACTTCACATATAGCACAAGTCAACATCATCAATTCTACTAATCGCTAGTTTAGGTACAGCCATACAATAGTAAACATGTTCACAGTTCCAATGCCATGCAAAGATTCACAAAGGTCATAATTGTCAACTCTCACATATACATATACAAATTGTTTCGGAGGGGTGTCAAATTATCAAAAATCAAAATATCAAATAATTTTAGCTCTTGATTGCTTTTAGTTTTCCTAACTTTCTTCCGACTGACACACACGAAAAAAATCCAGTGCACTTCACGGATAGCTCCAGTGGCCTGCCAACAAGTCGTTCCTTTATGTGATGACTCGTTATGTCTCTCATCAACTTCACTGGACACTTGGTTACAATTTTCTCTTCAAAGTCTAATGGTTGACCTCATGACTCGTTACCAAGTGTAACGAGTCGTTCCTTCAACTCATCAAATGCACTGTTTCACTTCTTCAAAACTTCATCTTTTTGCCCACGCCTCAAGTGATGGGTCGTTCCTCCTGCCTACGACTCGTTGAGTGCCTGACAGTCACCTTTTAGTTGTTTTTATCATTAATTTGACCAAATTCACTTCCAGACCTATTTTCCTACACATTAAGCACAAAATACCTTATAACCATATAAACATACCTGGAATGTGCATAATTTCTCTGTTTTAAGCATCGAAAGTGCAGTAAAATCACAGAACATCATAAATACAGCCTCCGGCTGATAAGGCCGTACAACCACATGTAAACGAAAACTGCTAACCAACAATAGGCAACAAAAGGGATCCTATGCGGGCCGACAAGAACACCATGCTGTTTAGTTTTAACAGAAATGAGAACAAG
Organism: Datura wrightii; assembly: GCA_035772735.1. Taxonomy (NCBI): domain Eukaryota; kingdom Viridiplantae; phylum Streptophyta; class Magnoliopsida; order Solanales; family Solanaceae; genus Datura; species Datura wrightii. Next base: position 6,958,563 of record JASDFA010000008.1, on the reverse strand, counting down.
CTACTATATCAGACCCCACACAGACAACACATGAAACATAGCTAATTTAGGCCTCACACGGCCAACAACAACCAGCTAACTGACAACTGTACTCTACAAGCCTCTAAGAATTCAAATAGTGGTCGGGATAGGGCCTCGGCCTACCCTAAATTCTATACAAATGAAAGACTGTAACCTCTACAACCTGGCAACTCCGAACAAAGAGAGCTGGCCAAACTGCTGACTCTCAACAGCTGTTACTGAAGAGCCTAAACTCTGTCTATCTAAACCTGCAGGCAAGTAATGCAGCGTCCTGGGATGGGTCTCAGTACAATACGTACCGAATATGTAAGGAAATAAATAAGTTGTTAAAGACTGAAAGTAAGTAGAGAGAGAGGGTAGAAAGATTAACCTGTAATTTGTCTTATTCGTAATCTGCATCTAGCAAAACACTACACGTATATGAGCTACGACTGTATCATCATATATTCATAAGCTATAACTAGCAGACAAGAAAACAAACAAGAACCTAACCTGGCCCCCATAAGCTTGCTACAAACAACAAAACAATAATCTACCGGGACCCCAATATTCCCTGGCAAGTACATCTCAATCTATATACCCCTATCGAAGTTTCTATGACTCTACTGGTGCAATAGCCAACCTACCTGTCCCCCTGGATCTGCAACTTAGCCCGCTTGGCTCCTAATCTATAGTTTTGTCTGAGTCTAGTGGAATCCTAATAGCTGCACCCGGGGCACCAGGCTCGATGGGGGTATGATGCCAATACGACATAAAACTGGTAGTCCAGCCATGGAATGGACTGTGTAAGGCCCTTGGGCCTCTGCATTGTCTTTGGAGATGGCATATCGCTCCTTGGAGAGACTTCATATAGCTCCTGGCAGGCGACAACACAACTAGTAACCCTGGGGTGGTCACGGAAGGCTCCTAAGTGAGGGAAACCCCACCAAAGGTACTATACTGAAGTCTCAATCTATACACTTAAGAGGCGTATCTGGCCTTTCGGACCTAACACAACCGTTGCTCGCCCCTAGAATAATCTGTATGGCTAATAGCAAGAATACCCCGTGCACCTGTATTTGATTAGAGGATGCTGGTAGTGATCATAATCTCTAACGGTCTACAATGAATAGGGCGAGATCTAGAGTGGCTGTCCTTTTTAGGAAACTATAACTTATAAGCAACTACAGGGTCGCAGAGGACCAATTACTTAGTCCCTTTTCTTAGAACGGCTATACGACTACTACTGATTGGACATGCTTTTTAGCGGTCGGTCTCTAATTACCCGCAGGTAGCCTACTGAAATTCTTAGCCTGAGGGTAATACTGTACTAACATGATTCTAGTCCTTTAGACCTTAACTTGGCTTGTTCGGATCTTACATGACTCTTCTAGATGATTCCTAATCTTGAAGTTAAGTTTACACAGACTTAGCCACTCATAACAACCTGTACCTAAGTATCTCATAGGAGCAGGCTGGGGCGTTGGCCCGCCTCTAACTACTAATAAGGTCCCCTTCCTTAGGGTATCCACTGGTCTATTTGACCTGAACGACTTGGATGGCATTCTAGGCAACCTGTATGACGAATACTATGTTAACTGGAACTGCCAATCACTTGTAGTAGCTAACTAGATGGCAGGCTGTTGTTTGGCTGTTTGGAATGCCTACACGCAAGTGCACGTGATCGAACAAGTAGTAAAATGGCTAGAGTAGCCAAGTATCGATCCCACAGGGACTGGACCAAGGTAATAATCGAATCAAGCGTTAATAAACTCTAACTCTAATAATGCAGACAACAGTTTCAAGAAGATTTTGGGAGTTTGTTTCCTAATTTATGCTAATCTAAAACAAATATACAAATTGAGTCTGAACTATAGTAATGAGCATGCTGAGGCTAAAACGAACATGCAGGGAAGCAATTTATTGATAAAATCGGTTAATCTTTCCTCCGGTTGCTAGTCAAGAATTATTGCCTATGGATTAAAACTCTCGTATTTAACCCAACATAAGAATCATGAACCTTCCACCTACATTTCTGTGATAAGAAGAAATTCATGTTCTAGCCATACGAAACTGATTCCTTAATTAACTAATACGACTTTCAGATATATTTCTATTCTGAAGATAAATCAATTCTCATTTTTCCCAAACCAAGAAGAGATCATATCCTATTAATTCACAACTTTCCAATTTCTTTCTCTTTCGAGCGCAAACTGGATTTTTTAGATATACATTAATATGGGCCAAACATTAATGCAGTAAGAACAAGAATTAATAGAACAACTATGAAAGAAAAGATGAAAAGCCAAGATGATAAATAATCACATTCCACTACAAATGTTCTTAACCTCAGCAAGAAGTGAATTTAGCCACTCATTTGTGGATTAAACATCGTTAAATGAGTGTAAATCATACAAATAATTGAAATAAGGAAGAACGAGATAGAGAAGAACCCTAAGAATTTCGTCCCCTCAACTGCTTGTAACCTACGTTCTTGCTCAACCAAGTCAGAATTATTAAAAATAAACCTAAGTGTACTATTTATACTAGTGGGAATTATTTCCGGAATAACAAGCAACGTGTCACGAAGTGCATCGTGGAGCACTGCCTCCGTGACACGCCACAAACGCGGACCCTCACTGGAATCCGGTCCTCCAAGTAATTATTCCCAACGTGCCACGGCGTGCAACACGGGGATTGGCAAACGTGCAACGGCCCCAACGCGCACCTTCACTGGAATTTGGCTCATCTTCAGCATCCGGGTAGAATGCATCCGCGATGGCAGCGTGACACGGCTCCATCGCGGAGCCCCTTTAATTCATGCTTTCCTTGGCCTTTTCCTTGCTCGCTTTCGAGTCCAATCCCGATTTCTCCCAACATGCATCTTAGCTTCATAAAATTATATTTTCCTACAAAACAACGCTAATCATGTTGGTTAGTATAAATTCACATTTGACTACAATTCACATGAGAATGCACAAACATCGATAGATAAACAAGACAAAATGACACATTTGAGTATCACTTGGGCATATAAATCTGCCCAAGATCAGTTACCCCACACTTAAAGCCTTGTTCTTCCCCAAACAATAATCTTACACCTCATGCAATTGACACCCAATCATGGCTACTTTGGCTCGACAATCCGAGCTACGGTTATACCGATTATTTAATATAGCAAATCATCAATAAAACATGCATAGTCTTATCAATACAATGATCTTCAACACATTAAAACCACCTAGACTCAAGAATTGACTCTCGATATCGGCAAACTCATGCAAATCAGCTGATCAAGATATCCGACACGAAATTCAATCTCTTGTCGAGCATGTGCCCTCACAACACAAGAGAATTTTCCCCTTTTTAATCACATGAACTCAAAGACATTACATGTAGGGGAATATAAACACGATTTCGCTCTCTCTCCCAAAAGAATTCACATGCATCATGTCATGAACCATAGGCTTGCCTCTAGTGTATTACTCCACTAATATAAGGACGCGTGATGTAAGATAACATAGGACTTAACGGGTTGTAATGTAAGCTACGGAACTAGTAAATACTGGGCTAACCAATAATAGCAACTAGCATCCTTAAGCGCTTTTTCAATACATCCCATCAACTTTATGGGCATTGTTTCTTCCTTTATCCTCCAATTCTTGAAGTCTGTCTTTATTTTTGTTCCCACATCTTTAAGCACACTCGACTTAACAACAAAAATTAGTTATACGTCTTCATTATATTTAATTTATAGCAAGTGCACCTTTGACCTTTTCTTTCCTTTCATATCTTTGCTTTTTCTTTTCTTTTCTCAATTCTCACTCCTTGACACTGTGGGAAAATTACTTCTCTTGAGCGCTTAAGAGTTTTGGATCAAATTCACGGATAATGAAAAGAAGGGGTTAAGCTCGGTTTACACCTTTTCGACAAAAGAAAAAAATAGGCTAAAGGCTCAACGGGCTAACTAGGATGTACATTCAAGGTAGGTACGATATGAGAAAAAAAACTTTCGGTTAAATCAAAGAAATGCCTACATCCTTTCCTACAATACACATCCTTCATTTCGTTTCGTACACACACTAGGAAAGTTCTAGACACTTCACAATACCATGGAAGAAACGAAACCTCACCACACACTCATTGCACATGCTCAACTCAAGACATATTCACAGACTCTTCAATCAGCCAATTATAAGAATTCAAACATTAAGCCTCAATCATACCGCATCGAATTCTATGGTCTAGGTATCTCAACATGTTTACAAAGTTGCATGCTTTCATATGAATCATCTTTGCATTCTAAATATCATGTACAACACGCAACCTGAATTCCGAACCATAAAGTAACGACACATTTGGGATACAAACAAACAAAAGAAAAAAATTTAAAAAAGGAGCAAAAGAAATCTACTCCTATTGAGTACATTTCCCTTAAGACGGTCGTCATCCATCCATCATAGGGAACGGTCACTAGTTACAACTTTGGTTCAATGGGACTATTCTTGGTAAAAGCATCGAAAATAAATGCCGAGAAACCTAAAAAAAAAATTTCACGAAATTTTTTAAAAATATCGATAATTTCGATAAAACAAAAATATTTACACAACCAGCTAACAACAACTCCATACAGCACACAATAGCTTCACATTAATTACAACACCAAATTACAATACAAAACATAAACATCAAAATCATAGGGTCACAATTTTTGCACAGGCACAACAACAAAACATAAACATAAACAACAACGAAACAACCAGCACCCAACTACTCCCACCCTACACTTAAATCGAACACTGTCCCCAGTGTTCACAAAATTCAGCATAGCACAAGAGTAGGTGGTGAAACTCCCAGATCAATCGAAGTATTCCACTTCTTCGTCAGGTGCGGTTAACTCGTCCCCCATATCCGAATCACCTCCGCTATCATCATTTGACTTAATATCTGAGTCCTCACAGCGCGTATCCTCATCTGTGGGACATCATCATTAGTGGGCTCCACAAAAGCTGGCCCCACTCAGCATAAAGCCCTGTCATTTTCACCGAAGGGGTAGTCCAACTCTAGCTACCACAGCTCATCATCTGTTGCTGGCCTCCCACCTATGCGCAACTGTAGCATCTGCACCCCGAACATACGAGCCATATACTGATCATCCCGAGCATGTCGCTCGGCTAATGTGAGAACTGGCCCGTGAGTGGTGTCGGGTGCCCTAGTTTTGGTGATGTCTAAGGCCCGCCTATCCATCTACGGGATGTAATCCAGGGCATCTTCCTCAATATCCAGGCCCCTCAGGAACGTGGTCAGTAACCCACCCAACCCGTACCGGTGCCCTTGATGCAAATGGGCTGTCTTCATGGCGAAGATAATCACCGCCCCCACATTGATCTCTAGCCCTTTCATCAAGGCATAGACCAAGCACACAAAATCCCGGGTGACATCTATCATATGCACCCCCAGGATCAGGCAGGAACAAAAAATTTTAAGCCATATCCTGGCTTCCCTGTTCATCTGTGAGTAGGGCAATGTCTGATGGTAGCCCCTCTCCTTATGCCTGCTCCACCGTGCTGTAGACCGGGCTCCACACACCAATGCAGTAGAAACAAGAATTAATAGAACAACATGGAAGAAGAAGATGAAAACCCATATAATTCAATAATCAAAAGTCATCAAAAATGTTCATAACCTCAGCAAGGAAGGGAATTAGCCACTCATTTGTGGATTAATCATCCTAAAACAAGTGTTAATCATACAAACAATTGAGTTAAAGAAGAAAGAAAGAGAGAAAAAACCCTGAACTTTTCGTCCCTCAACTGCCTGTAACCCACGTCCTTGCTCCACCAAGTCTGAATTATGAAAAATAAACCTAAGTGTGCTATTTATAGTAGTAGGACTCTTTCCCGGAATAACAAGCAACGTGTCACAGAGTGCATCGCGGAGCACGGCCTCCGTGACATGCTACGGACGCGGAAGCCCTCTGGAAAATCACCCGAAACTGGCCCGGCCAGCAACCTGCCGCATTGGCAGCCTGTTACGCTGCTTGGGCAGCGCGTTGGCAGCCCTTGGTCGCGGAGGCCACCTGCCGTGGCACGTTGCCAACGCGCAGGTGGGCTTTTGTGAGCGGCCTGCCTGCCGTGGCACCTTGTCGATGCGCCGGTGGGCTGTTTTGTGCCTCCTCTTTGCCGACGTTCGCGTGTTGATTCCGTTTCCAAGCCTCTACTTCACCAACTCATGGATTAGTTACTCAAAAGTCATCAAAACCTACAAAACAAAGGCTAATCATGTTGGTTAGCACATATCTTTACTTTCTCTAAAATTACATGAAAATGTATACAATAATCTTAGATAAACAAGACTAATTTAAGTCGTAAAGCGTATCTCGGGCATATATTTTTGCCCGTGATCACAACCCCACACTTAAAGCCTTGTGCGTCCTCGAACAACCTTTTACATATCATGCATATGGAGACTCCCACATAACTAATTTCGCAAGAGAATTCAAGTTACGGCTATAATGATTATGTAAGATAACAAGCTACAAATAGAGCATGCACAATTTAATCACATAAATGAAATACAACGATGTTAAGACCTCTTAACCTCAAGAATCGACTCTCAATCTTAGCAAACTCATGCAAATCAACTGATTAAGAAATCCCACATGAATTATATCCTTCATTCAACATGTGCCCCTCACGGAAAGAGAGTTACCCAATCACACTCAAAAACAATTTTTTAAATCACAACATGTGTGGGTACATGAATAGAATTACGCTCACTCTCACAAAGAATTCACATGCATTATGTAATGACCCATAAGCTTGCCCTTAGTGTTTTATTCCACTAATTTAAGGATGTATGAATGTAAGATCAAGTAGGACTTTTTAGGTTGTAATGTAACTCAGGTGCGGGTAAGTACTATTATGATCAGTAATAGTGACTATCTTTCCTAAGCACTTTTAATACATCATGCCTTCATTACAACTTCCCTTCCCTCACTTCACCTTTTTCTCTTTTCATCTTTCTTTTTCCTCTTTTGTTCCCCCCTTTTTTTAGGCACTTTTAGCTTATTAGTAAGGAGTTCTATAAGTAACTTTTCATTTATTTATTTTCTTACTCCCTACTAATACTCACCCATATTCAAACAAGTGCACCCTCGACCTTTCTCAACTCTTACAATTGCTACTTTCCCGTCTTTTTCATTCTTCTCACTCCTTTACTCTTTCGTATTTTTCCTTTAAGCGCTTAGGAGTTTTGGTTCAATTTCAAGGCTAATGAAGGAGAAAGGATTAAGCTTATGTTGCAGCTGTCAAAGAATAGGCTCAAGGCTCAATGGGGTTAACTAGGATTAATTTTTCAAGGTAGGTAAAATGAGGGATAAAAGTTTGGTTCATTCAAAGAAATGCCTAAATCATCTCCTACAATTCACATCCTTCATTTCGTTTTATATACACACCAGGAAAGTTCTAGACATTTCATAATAGCACAGAATACTCAAAAACCTTACACTCATGGCACATGCTCAAATCAAGACACCATTAGTAGATTCTTACTCAGCTAATCACTACAATTCAGAATTAAGCTTCAAACATAATTAGACAAATTCAAGAGCCTAAGTGTCTCAAACAAAGTTATACACTTGCATGCTTCACACTGAACATACTTGCATCTTACAACCATTTATAGCCCATAACAAGACCATCAAGCACCAATTAGTTATGGTTTCAAAAACCCAACACCTACCGACTAATTTTTCCTCAAGATGGTCGTCATCCATCCATCGTCAGAAACAGTCCCTAACTATGACTAAAAACACTATATACAGACAAAGGAAAGAAAGAAAAAGAAATTTTTTTATTCTTCGGTTCAAAGACCCCCCGTCGGAAAAGAACCGAAAAGAAAAACCAACGGGTGATGAATTCATGCTTAACTCACAAAAAAAAATTCCAATTTTCTCACAAGCATTACATTCACCAAAAATCGTTAAGCACAAAAATTTGAAATTTCCCTTGAAATTTCCCTCACCCCACACTTAAATCATGCTATGTCCTCATATCATCAAATTAAAATTTAAAAAGGGTGAGAAATACTCCCTGAGGCCTTTAGGCCTAGCTAACAACATGCCTTTCTTCAACTTTGTACAAGTGGGTGTTCAACCCCACACTTTTTCTCTTCCATGCTTGTTAGCTTCCTCCTCCACGGGTACTCAGACTTCCCCTCCATCTGCGCTTAACTTTCCACCAAAACAACACAAGATGAAAATAAACAAAAATTAACTCAATTGCAAGAAATTAAAATGGTACCTGTGGTACCCTTGGGTTGCCTCCCAAGCAGCGCCTAATTTTACGTCGCGACACGACGTACCAAGTTTCACCACTTTTTCCTCCACCTTGAGGATATGAATCTCACCCCTAATTTCTTTTCTAATTTCCTCTTATGCTCCAGGGGTGGTGGTGAATAATTGTAAGGACCAAACAATAGGTGTTGCCTTTTTACTTTATTGGCCCTCAAGTGAGCGAAGTCATTTTGTCTCTCCGCGTTGGCAAATTTCAAAATATATGGTGCGTGATCCTCCTCTAGACATTTCTCTATAAGCTTGGAAGACTCTCTTTCTATGTTGTCAACCAAATTTAACGTTGAAAAATGCGTAGAGTGTGGTCCAATACACCTCAACTCTGAAATTGCATTTTTCTTGACCTCCTTACTTGTATACTCCTTCTCAGCATCGACATCTATCTCTTCATTAATGTCAAATGGGGGGTACTCTATCTCTTCTTCCATGAATGGATTTTCTATAAGTGTGAGCCCGTCACGGGGACACTCAAGAGATTCTAATTGTTGGGCTTTATCCAAAAATTCATCCTTGTCTTCCTCTTGTAGTTCCTCTTGAATATCAGCTAAAACTGTCACCTGCAATTTATCACAAGCTTCAGCCTCAGCAATCATCTCCGTGAATTTGACGCTCATCCTTTCTAGAGCCTCTGCATTCTCTTCTTGCTGAATTCTCAATACTGCCATAGCCTCCTTCATTGCTTCTGATTGCTCCAAGAGTTGTTTCAGCATGTCTTCTATTCGAGCTTGGCGTCCCAAGTCCTCATTTTCAGCATGCCTATATTCAGGAAAAACAACAGAAGGATCATAGTAGGGGCTTGGGGGAGGGGAATATGCATTCGGACAGCCATCCCAATGGCCATCTTGACCACCACATATATTACACGTGTTACATTGTTGCCACAAGTGGTGTCCTCCGCAATTCAGACAAGATTCGCTAAAATATGAGTATCCACCATTTAAACCATTTGTATTCCATGATGTCATGTCAATAAGGGTATCCGAAAAAGAGAAAAAATAAAATGAAAAGAATTAAAACAAACAGTAAGACCAAGTTGTCAGCACTTGAGAAAAATGAAAATACAGTAAATTACACTTAAAACAAATTCACCTATTGCCAAGTCTCCCCGGCAACGGCGCCAAAAACTTGCTCGGTGCTTTGGTAGGGGTTAAAAAACCGACACGCAAGTGTACGTGGTCAAACAAGTAGTAAGTGGCTTAAGTAAGCCAAGTATCGATCCAAGGAGACTCTGGATAAGTAAAAATTGCTTAAGTATACTATATTCTATCCCACTTCTAGATATGATGACAACAACATAACCAACAATTGAAAAGTTTGTTTTATAAATTATGTACTAAAACTACTAACAATTATTTACTTTGAATTTAAACTATGGATATGAGCATGCCAAGGTTAAGAACATGTAATGAACTGATTATCATCATACATTGGTTAATCTTCTCTTCCAGTTGCTAGCCAAGAACATTAGCCTGGAGATTAAAACTCTCGTATTTAATCTCACTTAAGAATCATAAACCATCCGTCTACATTTCTGTGATCAAATGCAATTTATGAACTAGCAATACAATTCCGGTTCCTAAATTGACTAATACGGCTTTCAAGTATATTTCTATCAGGAAAGCACATCAAAACTCAATTTTCCCAAATCAAGTTAAGAACAATACCCTATTAATTCACAACTTTCCAATTTCGTGCTCTCTCGAGTGAAATCGGACTTCTTAGATGTACATTAATGTCGGCCACACACCAATGCAGTAGAAACAAGAATTAATAGAACAACATGGAAGAAGAAGATGAAAACCCATATAATTCAATAATCAAAAGTCATCACAACTGTTCATAACCTCAACAAGGAAGGGAATTAGCCACTCATTTGTGGATTAATCATCCTAAAACAAGTGTTAATCATACAAAAAATTGAGTTAAAGAAGAAAGAAAGAGAGAAAAAACCCTGAACTTTTCGTCCCTCAACTGCCTGTAACCCACGTCCTTGCTCCACCAAGTCTGAATTATGAAAAATAAACCTAAGTGTGCTATTTATAGTAGTAGGACTCTTTCCCGGAATAACAAGCAACATGTCACGGAGTGCATCGCAGAGCACGACCTCCGTGACACGCTACGGACGCGGAAGCCCTCTGGAAAATCACCCGAAACTGGCCCGGGCAGCACCCTGCCGCGTTGGCAGCATGTCACGCTGCTTGGGCAGCGCGTTGGCAGCCCTTGGTCGCGGAGGCCACTGCCATGGCACGTTGCCAATGCGCAGGTGGGCTGTTGTGAGCGGTCTGCCTGCCGTGGCACCTTGTCGACGTGCCGGTGGGCTGTTTTGTGCCTCCTCTTTGCCGACGTTCGCGTGTTGATTCCGTTTCCAAGCCTCTACTTCACCAACTCATGGATTAGTTACTCAAAAGTAATCAAAACCTACAAAACAAAGGCTAATCAATTTGGTTAGCACATATCTTTACTTTCTCTAAAATTTCATGAAAATGTATACAATAATCTTAGATAAACAAGACTAATTTAAGTCGTAAAGCGTATCTCGGGCATATATTTTTGCCCGTGATCGCACTCCTCCGTAAGCGCCACCGTAGCATACCCAGTCAACCTGCTTTTGTTTGCCACGATGTCCTTGATATATTTTGCGTACTTCGGCACTCCCTGCAAAACATCAACAAGAGGTAAATTAATGTGTACCTGTTTAAGCACCTCTATGAACTTTTTGAAACACACTTCCTCCTTGTGTTTCCTTAGTATTTGAGGGAACGGGGGTGGTGGTCTTTCTGGTTTAGCTTCCTTCTCCTTCCACCTTTCATCATTGTGATCCCTCTCATTATCACCTGCTTCCGACTGCTGTGGTGGTCTTTCTGGTTCCACCTCCTTGAGTTGCAAACCACTCCTTGTGGTCACTGCATTTACTTACTTGGGGTTCGGATCAGTGTCACTCGGAAGTCCTCCTCTCGGCCTGGTGTTTTGAGCTCCAGCAAATTGCCCAAACTAGTACTCCAGCGCCTTTGTAGCTAACTGATTGTTCTTTACATCGGCTGCCAATTTCACGTAGTCAGCATGCAATTGAGCTTGGTTAGCTATCATTGTCTTGAACATCTCCTCAATGCTGGGTGATGGTGGTGGAAGAGGTGCATTTTTGCTTCTGTATTGCGATTGATAGTTCTACCGCCCTCCTTGATTTCTCTGCGCCCCCTGACTCAAACTCTGCCCTTGATGGTTGTTGCTACCCTAAGAGAAATTCGGGTGATTCCTCTAGTTGGAATTGTAGCTGTTGCCATACTGTAGGTGGTTATTTCTCTGTACATTACCAACAAAGTTCACCAACTCAAGATTTGCTCCACAACACTCAGCTGAGTGTTCATTACTCCCGCACACTTCACACCAAATCTGCTGCACTACATTCACTGGGGCTTGAGACTGGTTCATGCTCATGTTACTGAAGTGGGTGTTGAGTTGATTCTGTAACGCAACAATCCGTGCAGCAATAGCTGTAAAAACTTCCAAGAATCCAGCTGTTTTCCTTGTTCCCCCTCTTAAAGAGTCCGCATTCCACTCTGGATTCGCCTGCGAAATACGATTTAACAAAGTATACAGCTCCTCATAAGTCTTCTCTAATGCTTGTTCCCTAGCTGCTGAGTCTAGCCTGATTTTTGTGTGGGGTTCCAAACCCTTTATGAAAGTATGCACCAGCACATCATTGGATTGGTGATGATGAGGACAATCCCGCAACATAGATTTGAATCTCTCCCAGGCTTGATACAGATTCTCCCCCTCTCTCTGTTTAAAACTTAGAATTTGACTTCTAAGTCCTGCTGTTTTACCGGATGGAAAGAACCGTATCAAGAATTTCTTTGCAAGATCATCCCAAGTAGTGATGGAATTAGGTGGCTCAGCTTTCAACCACCTCTTTGCTTCTCCCAAAAGTGAAAATGGGAACAATGTAAGCCTGACATAATCTGATGACACTCCAGTAGGGATGTAAGTGTCACTTATGTCCAAAAAGTTTTGGAGATGTTGTTGTGGATCCTCGTGAGGGAGACCTGTGAACTGCCCGCTGGTGTGCAGCAATTGCACCATGTTCTGTTTAAGCTCGAACCTCCCTCCTGGCTCAGGTTTGCGGATGCTAGATGTGACATTGTTAGCATGTGGGATTGCCACCTCGCGAACCGGCCTAGCGGCCATTCCCTCGGGCACTAACACTGCCCTTACAACTGGTGGATTCTGTTGTTGCTCCAAGATTGTTTGTCTGAGCAACTGCAGCTTTTTCTCTAGAGCTTCTCTCTTTTGACGATGGAATTGTCTTTCCGGCTCTAAATATGAGTCCACCAGCTCCTTGTCTCTTGCCAGTGTTCAATAGAAATTATTATTTGCAAAATACAGGCTAAGACCAAGTTGTCAACACTAAGAGGAAATAGTAAACTAACACTTAAGAAAAATTTTACCAATTGCCAATCCCCGGCAACGGCGCCAAAAACTTGTTCGGCTGTTTGGAATACCTACACGCAAGTGCACGTGATCGAACAAGTAGTAAAATGGCTAGAGTAGCCAACTATCGATCCCACAGGGATTGGACCAAGGTAATAATTGAATAGCGTTAATAAACTCTAACACTAATAATGCAGACAATAGTTTCAAGAAGATTTTGGGAGTTTGTTTCCTAATTTATACTAATCTAAAACAAATATACAAACTGAGTCTGAACTATAGTAATGAGCATGCTGAGGCTAAAACGAACATGTAAGGAAGCAATTTATTGATACAAATTGGTTAATCTTTTCTCCGGTTGCTAGTCAAGAATTATTGCCTATGGATTAAAACTCTCGTATTTAACCCAACTTAAGAATCATGAACCTTCCACCTACATTTCTGTGATAAGAAGAAATTCATGTTCTAGCCATACGAAACTGATTCCTTAATTAACTAATACGACTTTCAGATATATTTCTATTCTGAAGGTAAATCAATTCTCAATTTTCCCAAACCAAGAAGAGATCATATCCTATTAATTCACAACTTTCCAATTCTTTCTCTTTCGAGCGCAAAACGGATTTTTTAGATATACATTAATATTGGCCAAACATTAATGCAGTAAGAACAAGAATTAATAGAACAACCATGAAAGAAAAGATGAAGAACCAAGATGATCAATAATCACATTCCACTACAAATGTTCTTAACATCAGCAAGAAGTGAATTTAGCCACTCATTTGTGGATTAAACATCGTTAAATGAGTGTAAATCTTACAAATAATTGAAATAAGGAAGAAATAGATAGAGAAGAACCCCAAGAATTTCGTCCCCTCAACTGCCTGTAACCCACGTTCTTGCTCAACCAAGTGAGAATTATAAAAAAAAACCTAAGTGTGTTATTTATACTAGTGGGAATTTTTTTCGAAATAACAAGCAACGTGTCGCGGAGTGCATCGCGGAGCACTGCCTCCGTGACACGCCACAAACGCGGACCCTCACTGGAATCCAGTCCTCCAGGTAATTATGCCCAACGTGCCACGGCGTGCAACGCGGGGCTTGGCCAACGTGCCACGGCCCCAACGCGCACCTTCACTGGAATTTGGCTCATCTTCAGCATCCGGGCAGAATGCATCCGCGATGGCAGCGTGACACGGCTCCATCGCGGAGCCCCTTTAATTCATGCTTTCCTTGGCCTTTTCCTTGCTCGCTTCCGAGTCCAATCCCGATTTCTCCCAACATGCATCTTAGCTTCATAAAATTATATTTTTCCTGCAAAACAACGCTAATCATGTTGGTTAGTATAAATTCACATTTGACTACAATTCACATGAGAATGCACAAACATCGATAGATAAACAAGACAAAATGATGCATTTGAGTATCACTTGGGCATATACATCTGCCCAAGATCATCTGTCACTCAGTTCACTAGACAATCCTAGTGCCGCTGACTCTGAAGTATGGCCATCCTATCTAAATTTCTAGCTCAGGGGCATGAGGATACACCAATGTCCTCTAGGCGTGCTTCACTGACAATACAGGTACCAAACTGGTAGTTATATCGCCTAGCTGCACTTATGATATTTAACTTACTAACTCAGGCCCAATAACTGTCCACGAGCTTCTAAGGTCTAGGCCTGGCAATAAAACATCCAATTCTACTAACGCAATGAACCAGAGAACAAAGGAATTTTTATGATGCTTCTAGCGTGTGTCATACTTAACCTGTTCTTTCTGGAAAAGGGATACTGCAATATAATCTTTACAACATTTTCTAGCAGCTAACCACAACATACGTATATTCATAGTCTACAGAAAACAGCTGACCACAACATGTCTAATCACAATCTATTGGTAGAAACTATTTGCAACATATGGGACTGTTATTTCCATTCAAGAACATAAGTCGTAGTACTGTACGACGAGAACAACTTGCTGAGGGATATGCCTTACATACCTAGATTGCCGATCCCCGATTGACTGGCAAGTCTCAACTTGTAATCCGTGACTTCTTTCAACTGAAACCTTTATACTGAGGGAATGAGACTGTCACGACCCGAGTGTAGACCCAGATAGTAGACATTGGGCAAGGGACCCCGAGAGACCCCAAGTCAACCCATGGCATAAGCATTCACTAATTCATTTAATAAACATGAAGAAACATAATCATAAACTCATCGGAGATCTAACTTGACATAACAACAGAAAGAACGTCTGAAGCTGAATACATGCCTAAGTCTGATAAGCCTCTAATCTGGATGAGTTGATGGGACAACGCCCCCAACTAGCTCAACAAATATGAAACTAAAAATACATCCAAGATAACTGAAAGTCTAGTCCTCGAAAGATGAGGACTCACCAACCAAGAAGGTGATAATTCTGATAAGCGGCTACGAATTGGGCTGAACCTGTGATATGGATCCTGCATCATGAAACGATGCAACATAGAAGGTATGCGGTCAGTACGTGAAATGTACCGAGTATGCAAGGTAAGTAAAACCGCTTTGATAACATCAATCATTTAAAACCATTCATACATATAATAAGCTTTTAAGAGTAAGTAGAAGACTACATGTATTCATTTTGAAACCGCACTCTTTTCATAACGTGTTCATGCATGGCTTTAAGACCTCATAACTGACTCGAATGACTCAAAGCTAACATATAACATTTATATCAAAAGATGAACAACGAGTCAAACCTTGCTTGTTGAACATGCATACATACGATAATTATCATGAGTAATGGATATGCAAATTCGAATGATATAATAGTAGGAGACTCGTCCCTTAACTGACATACCACAATAGAGCTTACGTGGTCCCAACTATTACACTCAAGCGGCCAGAGCCTTCCAAAACATTGTCAGGGGTAGGGACGCTACCATGATATCGATATCAAGCTGAAAGGGGCCAATCGGGTCGGGGACAGCTCACAAGGGAGGTCCTAATAATATAATAGAATCAACCTATGCTGGTGCGTAGTTTAGGGGCGTAGGGTTATCGACCCTTGGCCCTCTCGGTGCTAGACTCTTCTCCCAAAACATGCAATGCTCTACATCATATAAATATGAAGCTCAACATTGTCTAGTGACGAAGCTCAACATGAAATCATGCATAAAATCAACATTGTA
The DNA here is from genome assembly GCA_035772735.1 of Datura wrightii. Lineage (NCBI taxonomy): Eukaryota > Viridiplantae > Streptophyta > Magnoliopsida > Solanales > Solanaceae > Datura > Datura wrightii. The sequence goes on along the minus strand of JASDFA010000008.1, from coordinate 6,942,604 downwards.
TGAAATGAAGCTCAACATTGTCTATTGACAAAGATCATAATGAAATCATGCATACACAAGACATCATATAAATATGAACCTCAACAATGTCATTTCGACAAAGCTTAGAATGAAATCATGCTTAGACTCAACATCATGAGAAATGAAGCTTAACATTGTCCATGAAAAAGCTCGACAATAACTCGTATCCCAATTAAGGATTTACACATAGAGAAGGTTTTACTTTGAAACATACCACAAGCTAGAATTCATAATAAGGGTTAAAGGAAAACTTCATCTCGATCATGTGGTAAGCTCATGTCGGGGAAAAAATCACAATTTGAAATCATCGTTTGGGCATAACCCAAAGCTCTGCCAGACTTGGGTTTATTTAATCTTCTTTGAGAACATCATCAACATCATGGGTAAGGTTGGAAACATGCCTTTCATCATCTACCCCATCATCATCACATTCTATATTAACTATCCACACATGAGCGTTTTAGATTCAATTTTTAAGAAAACAATTTTGTAAAAGAAATTAAGTTAGAATCCGGCCAAGCTCAGTAAATCACCAATATCAACTCAATTTAATCATACCCATGAGTAGAGATGTACGAATCATGCAATTGAATAAAAACCCATACTTGATCATCACAAACAATCACAAATTGATGGGGAATGGGCATGGGCGTGGAAGGAAGCAACCACTCATAGCCTTACATACCTGGGATTGAAGAATCCTAACAATTACTAATTGCCCAGCTGAGATTCCAGTTGGAAACCTTGAGAATTCACATTGATTCTTCTCCTCAAACCCCCAACCTTGCATGCATGAAAGTAATGGCCTAAGATGGGTTTTTCTCTGCTAAAAACCCTGTATTACAAGCTTAAAATGATGTAGTATAGGCCCTTAGAACTTAGGAATTACGTAAAAGCACTTACTGAAATCGCTGAAAATAATTGTCAGGGGGTCCTATCGGACGACCCGACGACTCGTCACCAGGGCACAAGATCCGTTGGTTCTCTTGTTAAGTTCACTGGATAACTGGTCTGCCGGGGCTCCTAATGAGTGACATGATGACTCGTCCCCAGCAGCGATGACCCGTTGTCACCTCCCGTTAAGTGCACTGGAAAATTTTTTCCAATCTTCCTCTAGAACCACCCCATGATTGACATGAAGACTGGTGGCGTCTGACCATGAGTCGTTACATCGCCCGTGGGGACCTCGAGTCCCTCATCCTTCCAGGCCTTCCCACGAGTCACCTGATGACTCATGGGGTCTCCTCACGAGTCGTTTAGTGACTCGTTCTGCAACTGATGCAACATTTTCCAACTTTTCTCCAATTCACTTTTGGGTCCGATTCTTGAAATTCTCGGGGTATAACAATATCTCCCTCTTGGGAACTTTCATCCTTGAATGTTAGAAGCAAGCAGGAAACAAAAACAAGCAATTATCATATTCCAATACTGATTATTTTAACCGAAAATTCACTCAATGACTACCTCCGAAAAGAACCACATAGCTGAACTAAATTCAGGCATCACACACATTTATTATAACATAATTCAAACTTGCGCACATGAAATAAACATGGAAACTGATTAGAGAATTTGGGCAAGAACTGATACCTCAAGTCGGAACTGAGCCGGTAGAGAACAAATATGGGTATCTAGCCATCATGTCTGCTTCGACCTCCCACGGAGCTCCTTCAACATGTTGATTCCTCCATAAAATGTTAACTGAAGCTACCTTTTTGTTCCTCATCCTTCGAACTTGTCGATCCAAAATTTCAACTGGAATTTCTTCATAACTGAGGCTGTCTTTCACACCAATGCTGTCTACTGGAACTACCAAGGGTGGATCACCCAAACACTTTTTCAAAAGCAATACATGGAACACAGGATGAACTGAAGCCAATTTTGAAGGCAATTCCAACTCATACGCCACCCTACCAACTCTTCCTACAACCCAATAGGGGCCAACATAGCGGGGACTGAGTTTACCTTTCTTTCCGAACCGCATGACTCCCTTCATGGGAGATACCTTTAGAAACACCCAGTCGTCTACATCAAACTCCAATTCTCTTCTCCTCACATCAGCATGAAATTTCTGATGACTCTGAGCAGTTTTCAACCGGTCCCTTATCAACTGAACCTTCACCATTGCCTCATGAACCGAATCTAGTCGTACCATAGCTGCCTCACCAACCTCGAACCATCCAATGCGAGATCTACACCTTCGCCCGTAGAGGTCCTCGAACGGTGCCATCTGGATACTAGAGTGGTAATTATTATTATAAGCAAACTCGACCAGGGGCAAATGATCATCCCAACTACCTTTAAAATCCATAACACACGCCCTCAACATATCCGCAAGAGTCTGAATGGTTCGTTCTGCTTGGCCGTCCGTTTGAGGATGAAAAGTTGTGCTTAGCTTAACCTGAGTCCCAAGCCCCTTTTGAAATGAATGCCAGAATTGAGAAATAAACTAAGTACCTCGGTCTGAAATAATAGAAAAGGGCACTCCATGAAGCTGAACCAACTCCCAAATATACAACTTGGCATAATCATCTACTGAATCCTTGGTCTTCACCGGTTGGAAGTGTGCAGCCTTGGTCAACCTATCCACCACAACCTAAATGGAGTCGTATTGCCAGCGAGTACGAGGCAGACCTGTAATGAAGTCCATATCGATTTCTTCCCACTCCAAGTGGGCATGTCAATATCCTGAAGTAACCTCCAAGTCTTTGATGCTCGACCTTCAATTGTTGATAGTTTGGACATTTTGGTAGGAACTCCACAATATCCTTCTTCATACCATCCCACCAATAGATTCTCGTCAATTCCAATACATTTTCATGGATACTGGATGAATAGAATATCTGGTACCATGTGCCTCATGCAATATCCGAACTCTCAAATCATCAACACTCGGGACACATAGATGACCCTAGTATCGCAGTACCCCATCTCCCCCTTGGGAGAAAACCTCCACTTTCTTACTCCGCACCTCCTCCTTCAGCTTCCTCAATATTGGATCCTCATCTTTCCTGGATTTAACATCAACTACCAAGGAAGATTCTGACCCGTTATGCACAACAACACCGCCATCAGTCAAATCGATCAATCTAACTCCCAGCCTTGCAAGCCGATGGACATCTTTAACCAACTCCTTCTTCCCTTCATCCACATGGTACACACTCTCCATTGAGAGCCTACTAAGTGCATCCGCAACCACAATAGCCTTGCCCGGGTGGTAAAGCACACTCATGTCATAATCCTTAAGTAACTCCAACCACCTCCTTTGCCGAAGATTTAGATCCTTCTGTGTGAACACATATTGCAAGCTCTTTTGATTCGTAAATACATCCACGTGGACCCCATACAAGTAATGCCGCAATATCTTCAATGCAAACACCACCGCGCCAACTCAAGGTCCTGGGTCGGGTAATTTTTTACATGTACTTCAGCTGTTGAGAGGCATAAGCTATCACCCTCCCATGCTGCATCAGCACACATCCAAGTCCGACTCTGGAAGCATCACAATACACCACTAACCCATCGGTACCCTCGGGTAGGGTTAACACCGATGTTGAAGTAAGTCGAGTTTTCAACTCTTGGAAGCTTTTCTCAAAAGCCTCCGACCACTGAAACTTCACCTTCTTCTGAGTCAACTTAGTCAAAGGCGCTGCAATGGATGAGAAACCCTTAACAAACCTCCCGTAGTATCCATCTAAGCTAAGAAACTCCAAATATCCATAGGATTCTTCGGTCTTGGCTAATTCTTCACTGCCTCGATTTTACTCGGTGGAGTTCCGATTTACTAAGCGAAATTTTTGAGAAATAACTCTGTAGTTATGCTTTTTGTAGTCCTAGGATGAGTTATCCAAATTTAATTGATATGGGACAACGTTTGGTAGCATAATCGGATGAAAACCAATGAAAGTTGCGTGCTTCTACTCTTCTAGTCGTGGGTTCTATTTGAATTGTCTTAAAATGAAGTGAAAGGGGTATATATACTTGAGGTCGGTGTGGGGGGTGGGGGAAGGGGGGCCCGCATCGACCATCGTACCAACCTGCCCCCTGCGCCGCGCCTTCCATCGTGCCAGTAGGCTTGGCGTGCCGCACTAGCCAGTGCCCTGCCGGCTGGCGCGGCGCGCTGGCCCCTCACGGCCTAGCCTCGCTCGACCTTTCTTTCGAGGATTTTCCCCCATGCATCAAGCTCTCTTTATTCATCACAAATCCACGCGTACGTTGACTAATATTTATGGGGTGTAACAATTTTGAATCAGATTCTGACAACTGGGAGGTACTACTGACACTAAAAAATTCTGTAGTCAAACTGATCAGCTGACATTTTCTAACTGACATTGAAAATTTTAACATTTTTTACTAAAACTAATTTGACAATATTCCTATTGAGATTCAATACTACTAACAACACGGAGTTCCCAACACTGATAAAATTAAGATAAGATTCGATATTCAAGCACTAAGGCAAATTCAAGATTTTCTAGTTCAAAAATAGGGCTAAATTGCACTTCACAAGATTTAGCATCATTTAAATCACAAACTGCTGGAAAATATATAATATGAACATGGTATCATATTCCACATGATTTAAACAAAGTATAACTAACAATTTCTTGACAATCTGAAATTTCAAGGCTAAATTGATGGAGAAAAATAGGAAGGAATTTGAGGACACAAGGGAAGAACTATTCCCTTGTTGAATTCCCACATACTTGGTGAAAATGCCCGAAGAATTCCCTGAGAAAATAGAGGAGAAAAGACTGCCCTAACTCTTGCTCTCGAAAACTCTGAGAGAAGTTCTACGATCTGTTTTTTGAAGGTCTGAGTGGAGAATGAGGAAAGAAACCATTTAACCCCACTAATAAGTCTGAAATTATGTTTAAAACGACATAGCTTAATGTTTAGGAGGGTAGGAATTTACTAAAAAACCCTTGAAAACTTGTAGGGAAAAACTACTTGTTAGTCCTCACGGGTGACCTAAAGGGTCGTGGTCAGTGAACATGAATCGTGGTCACCTCTCGTGGAACACATTACCCCAAAACTTCCAGGAGTCCCCACGGGTGACCCACGACTTATGGTGTCCCAAACGAGTCGTGGTGTGGATCCGTTGAGTACACTGCCTAGCATTTTCCAGCCTTACATATATCCTAGACCACAGGTCATACCACAACTTGTGGTGTTGACCATGACTCGTGGTCACCCCCATGGTCACCATTTTTTCCAAATTTCAAATTAAACGCCCAGGACTCACCACGAGTCACTTAACGAATCGTGGTCACTCCCCACGGGTCACAAATGACTCATTCGGTGACCTGGTGCATATTTTTCCCAGTATTTCCCTGATTTAAGTCCCAGGTCTACTCTTTGAGTTTTTGGGGCATTACAATATCTCCCTCTTGGGAACATTCATCCTCGAGTGTTGGAAAACACATAGAAAAACCGAGATTGGCAATCTTTATACCCGACTACTGATCATGAAGGCTGAAAACTAGCGGAATGACTATCTCTGAACTGAATCACAAGTTTGAACTGAATTCACTAATCATGCACATGATCATTTACATGAAAGAAGTTGAGACATATGAAGTAAAAGCAATTTTGGGAAGGGAGTTGATACCTTGAACTAAAATTGCGTCGGAAGGGAACAAATGGGGGTATCTGGCCATCATATCTGCTTCAGCCTCCCACGTAGCTCCCTCAACATGCTGATTTCTCCATAAGACCTTGACTGAAGCTACCTCCTTGTTCCTTAGCTTACGAACCTAACAGTCAAGGATCTGGACTGGGTGCACTTCTTCAATATTGACACATGGAATATTGGGTGCACAGACGCTAACTCTGAAGGTAATTCCAACTCATAGGCCACTTTGCCAATTTACCTCAAAATTTTGTAGGGTCCTGTTCGGTGCATTTTGCAACTACACACAAGTGCACGTGGTCGAACAAGTAGTAAAATGGCTAAAGTAAGCCAATTATCGATCCCACAGGGACTGAACCAAGGTAATAATCGAATTAAGTATTAATGAACTCTAACTCTAACAATGCAGACAACAATTTTAAAGAGGATTTTGAGAGTTTGTTTCCTACGTTATACTAATCCAAGACAAAATGATAAAATGAGTCTGAACTATAGTAATGAGCAAGCTGAGGCCAAACGAACATGCAGGGAAGTAATTTATCGATACAATTCGGTTAATCTTTCCTTCGGTTGCTAGTCAAGAATTATTGCCTATGGAGAGAAACTTTCGTATTCTACCCAACTTAAGAATCATGAACCTTCAACCTACATTTCTGTGATAAAAGAATTTCATTTTTCTAGCCATACGAAACCGATTCCTTAATTGACTAATACGACTTTCAGATATATTTCTATTCTGAAGGTAAATCAATTCTCAATTTTCCCAAACTAAGAAGAGATCATATCCTACCAATTCACAACTTTCCAATTTCTTTTCTTTTCAAGATAAAATTGGATTTTTTAGATATACATTAACATTGGCCAGACATTAATGCAGTAAGAACAACAATTGATAGAACAACCATGAAAGAAAAGATAAAAAACCAAAATGATCAACAATTACATTCCACTACAAATGTTCTTAACCTCAGCAAGAAGTGAATTTAGCCACTCATTTGTGGATTAAATATCATCAAATGAGTATAAATCATACAAACAATTGAAATAAAGGAGAAAGAGTAAGAGAAGAACCCTAAGAATTTCGTCTCCTCAACTGCCTGTAACCCACGTTCTTGCTCAACTAAGTCAAAATCATTAAAATAAACCTAAGTGTGCTATTTTTACTAGTAGGAATTTTTCCCGGAATAACAAGCAACGTGTCACGGAGTGCATCACGGAGCACTACCTCTGTGACACGGTGCAAACGCGGACCCTCACTGGAAATTTATGTTCCAGGTAAATATAGGCAACGTGCCACGACATGTAACGCGGGGTTTGGCCAACGTGCCACGGCGCCGTCGCGAACCTTCACTGGAAATTTGCCAAAATAAATCATTCGAGGCAGACTGCCTCCGCGATGGCAGCGTAACACGGCTCCATCACGGAGTCCCTATATTTACTGCTTTTCCTTGACCTTTTCCACTGCTCTCTTCCGAGTCCATTCCCGATTTTCACCAACGTGCAACTTAGCTTCCTAAAATTACATTTTTCTGCAAAACAACACTAATCATGTTGGTTAGTATAAATTCAATTTTTAACTATAAATCACATGAGAATGTACAAATAACGATAGATAAACAAGACGAAACAGAGCATTTGTGAATCACTTGGGCATATAATTCTGCCCAAGATCACTTACCCCACACTTAAGACCTTGTTCGTCCTCGAACAATACTCTCACATCTCATGTAATTGACACCCACATATAGCTACTTTGGCTCGACAATTCAAGCTACGGTTATACCGATTATTTACTATAGCAAATCATCAAGAAAACATGCATAGTCTCATCAACACAATGACAGTCACCACATTAAGACCTCCTAGAGTCATGAATCGACTCTCGATCTTGGCAAACTCATGCAAATCAACTGATCAAGACATCCGACATGAAATTCAATCTCTCGTCAAGCATGTGCCCTCACAATACAAGAGAATTTCCCCCTTTTCAATAATATGATCTCAATGCATTACACTTAGGGGTATATGAACACAATTTCGCTCTCTCTCCGAAAGAATTCACAAGCATCATGTCATGAACCATAGGCTTGAGTGTATTACTCCACTAATATAAGGAAGCATGATGTAAGATCACGTAGGACTTAACGGGTTGTAAGGTAAGCGAAGGAACTAGTAAATACTGGGGTAACGAATAATATCATCTAGCCTCCTTAAGCCCTTTTCAATACATCCCACCATCATTATTGGGCATTGTTTCTTCCTTCATCCTCCCATTCTTGAAGTCTTTCTTTATTTTTGTTCCCATTTTTTTAAGCACACTCGACTTAATAACAAAGATTAGTTATACATCTTCATTTTATTTAAATTCGGCAAGTGCACCTTTGACCTTATCTTTACTTTCACCACTTCCGCTTTTCCTTTCTTTTCACACTTTTCACTCCTTGACACAGTGGGAAAATTATTTTTCTTGAGCGCTTAAGAGTTTTGGATCAAATTCACGGTTAATGAAAAGAAGGGATTAAGCTCGGTTTCTACCTCTTCAACGAAAGAACAAAAAATAGGCTAAAGGCTCAATGGGGCTAACTGGGATGTACATTCAAGGTAGGTATGATAATGGAAAAACTTTTGGTTAAATCAAAGAAATGCCTACATCCTTTCCTACACTACACATCCTTCATTTCATTTCGTACACACACCAGGCAAGTTCTAGTCACTTCATAATAGCATGGAAGAATCGAAACCTCACCTCACACTCATTGCACATGCTCAACTCAAGACATATTCACAGACTCTTCAATCAGCTAATTACAAGAATTCAATATTAAGCCTCAATCACACCAAATTGAACTTTATGGCCTAGGTGTCTCAACATGTTTCACATTTGCATGCTTTCATATGAATCATCTTTGCATCTAAATATCATGTACAACACACAACAAGAATTCCGAACCATGAAGCAACGACACGTTTGGGAAACAAACAAAAGAAAGAAAATAAAAGAAAAGAATAAAACTACTCCTATCGACTACATTTCCCTTAAGACGATCGTCATCCATCCATCATAGGGAACAGTCTCTATTTACGACTTCGGTTCAGTGGGACTATTCTCGGTAAAAGCACCGAAAATAAAGGCCGAGAAACCCAATCATAAAAAATTCAACATAAATTTTTAAAATATCGATAATTTCGATAGAAAACAAAAAAATATTTACACAACCAGCTAACAACAACTCAACACAACACATAACAGCTTAACATTCAATACAACACCGAATTACAATACAAAACATACGCACAAAATCACAGGGTCACAATTTTTTTCACAGGCACAATAACATGACATGAACATAAACAACAACAAAACAACTGGCACCTAACTACTCCCACCCCACACTTAAACTGAACACTGTCCCCAGTGTTCAAAAAATTCAACATAGCACAAAAGTAGGTGGTGACACTCCCTGATCAATCGAAGTATTCAACTTCTTCGTCTGGTGCCATTGCCTAATCTCCCATATCCAAATCGCCCCCGCTGTCCTCATCTGACTCAACATCTGAGTCATTGCGGCGTGTCTCCTCATCAGTGGGGACATCATCATCAATAGGCTCCACAAAAGCTAGCCCTACTCGGCATAGAGCCCGGGTATTTTCGCCAAAGGGGTAATCTAGCTCGAGCTGCCATAGCTCATCCTCTATTGCTGGCCTCCCGCCTATACGCAACTACAGCATCTGCATCCCGTACATACGGGCCATATATTGATCATCCCGAGCATGTAGCTCGGCTAGTGTGAGAACTGGCCCGTGAGTGGTGTCGGGTGCCTTGGTTTTGGTGACCTCCAAGGAACACCCATCCATTTGCCAGATGTAGTCTAGGGCCTCCTCCTCGATGTCAAGGCCCCCCAGAAATGTGGTCAACAAACCACCAAACCCGTACCTGTGCCCTTGGTGCAAACGGGCTCTCTTCCTGGCAGAGATGATCACTGCCCCAACATAAATCTCCAGCCCTTTCATCAGGACATAAACCAAGCACACACGATCCCGGGTGACATCTGTCATGTGAACTCCCGGGATCAGGCAGGAACAAAAAATTTTAAGCCAAATCCTGGCTTCCCTTTTCATTTGAGAGTAAGGTAGTGTCTGATGGTCTCCCCTCTCCTTGTGCCTGCTCCACCGCGCTATCGAACGGGCTCCACATAGAGTGCGTTTGATATCCGCATAAGGTGGAGTTATGTTCAGTTGCCGGAGTACATGGGCGTCTGTGTACCGCATCCCCAATATGGCATTAAGGTGATGGGGCTCAAAGGTGACAACCTGCCCCCTTATCTTGACGGTGTGACTGCTGAGTGTCGGGTTCCAGTTTGCGTAGAACTCCCGAATCAAGTGGAGATTGCACTCCTTGGGTTCTTCGAAGATGAAGTTCAGCTCGACAGCGTCAATCCGGTGTACGATTTTGGGGAATTCCTGTGCAAGTGGCTCCCTTGCAATGTGCTCCTCAGGGAAGTATTTGGTCTCCTTGTGCTTTGCATACCATTTCTTCCCTTCGTCAGTCACCCGTAAGGTTCTGTATTGACGGCGTTGGCCATGCGAAACCGCTGGTGCTGCTGGAACTGCTGTTCCCAGTCTAATCCTTTTTCTCTCGGTGCCTGATGTAGATGCGCCCTTTCCTTTGTCTTGCCTGCTTGACATCGTTCCTGTCAAATCAAACAGACAGTCCCAATGTTATTCAAGTCAAAAATTAACTTCGATTAAGGTTGGGTTGAGTTAGGCCACCCCACACTTAGTCTTCAGCCACAATGAAAACAATTCGGCAAGACAATCATTCTTTTCCAATTTTTATCAATCAACATGCCTCGTGCATTCAGATAAGTTGATGGAATAATTACTATGTACTACTCAGACTTTGTACAACTAATCACAATATCACTATTGATTCCATTACATCACATAGCACTTAGCCAAAAAATTTCTCAACAACAACAACCTATGCAATTCACCAATTTCAGTTTCCCTCAAACATCCTTGTTTATTTATCATATTCATCTATATTCACACATAATACACCTCACCCAACATGCACAACCCAATTATTTTCACATTTTCAACCAAATTTCGTTTCTTCCCATTCAAAATCCAACCCTAGCTACCAATTTTGCAAAAATTCAATCAAACATGTATTTATCGAGTTCATATAATCACAACGATACTATGAACATCAATCAACAATCACTTAAATGAATTCAAGCTCAATTTACACTTAGGGCAAGCTTTACTCACCTCACATGCTCAAAAATTGAAAATTTAGGTACAAATTGAGGTTAAGTTCAAGAACATACCTTAAATTCGATGATATCAAAGAAAAGTTGAAGAAATTTCGATCCTAGGTCCGTGTCACGTTGGGGAGGGAGGGATTTTAGAGGTTTTGTCGCGGGGGGGAGTGAGAAATGGGAAAAAAGAGGGGTTTTCGGGGTTAAAAAGAGGTTTTTTTGTGCGGGTCACCCGGTGACCCGGTGTGACTCGACGCGGATAACACCTCAACATGAGGGTAACGCGGAGCACCCCCTCCGTGACACGGAGCCATCGCGTAGGTGTTCTAGAATTTGTGAAAAGTCCAGAATACCTTCAACGTGTTACGGAGGGTAACGCGAAGGCCCTCCTCCGTGACACGGAGCCATCGCACAGGCTCACTGTCTTGCCACTTTTAAATTTTCTCTCACCTTGATTTTTTTTCCTTTGCGATCATTTGCATTTTTGCCCTCTGTTCCACCTGAAAATCATCTCACAACAAGAAATTGGTTAGAATTTATAGGTTTCAAACACAAACACAATTTTTTGGTTTTATTTTTAATTTTTCTCTTTTTTTTCGTTTTCTTTTTAACTAATGCTACTCATCTATTACAACAATTTCACGGGTTGCCTCCCGTGAAGCACCTGGTTTACCGTCGCAGCTCGACGTCATTAAAGCTTAATCATCCTCTAGAGTGATGGACGTTTTCTCTCGAATAATGTCCTCACCCCAGTAATGCTTACACCGCTACCCATAAACCAAGAATGTGGCACTTCAATCTTCTTCCACAACTCTAGTTTTGGGGTGTCCTCAATCGGTGGTTTTCCCACTGGATCTCGAGAATCAACAATCTGAAAAATATCTGCTTGATTTAGCACGTTGATTACTGAAAGCTCCTCATATACGGCCAGAAGCTTCGTGGCCTTGTACACATCAAATACCTCCACCTTGTCATGCGCCCGCATGGTTAGCTGCCCTGCAGCTACATAAATCAACGCTTTCCCAGTTGCCAAGAAAGGACGTCCCAAAATAAATGGGACTTCTGCATCCGGCTCAAAATCCAGAACAACAAGATCTACCGGGAGGATAAGGGAGCCCACTTGCACTATCACGTCCTCCACTATGCCATCTGGTCTGGCAAAAGAACGATCCACTAACTGCAAGATCACTGTAGTTGGTCTAGGACTGCCCAACCCCAACTTCTTGAACACCGATGTCGGCATCAAGTTAATTCTCGCTCCCAAACCGCATAGTCCACGAGCTCAGATACTTTGCCCAATTGTGATTTGAATTGTAAAGCTCCCAGGGTCCTTGAGCTTTGTTGGCAACCTGTTCTGTATCCGGTAAGTGCACTCCTCAGTAAGCGTCACCATAGCATACTCTGTCAATCTACTTTTGTTCGCCACGATGTCCTTGATATATTTTGCATACTTCGGCACTCCCTGAAAAACATCAACAAGAGGTAAATTAATGTGTACCTGTTTAAGCACCTCCATGAACTTTTTGAAACATGCTTCCTCCTTGTGTTTCTTTAATCTTTGAGGGAACGAGGGTCGTGGTCTTTCTGCTTCAGCTGCCTTCTTCTCCCCCCCCCCCCATCATTCTGTTGCCTTTCTTTCTCCAATGCTCCTGACCGCTGAGGTGGTCTTTCTGGTTCCACCTCCTTGAGTTGTAAACCACTCCTTGTGGTCACTGCATTTACTTTCTTGGGATTCGGGTCAGTGTCACTCGGTAGTCCTCCTCTTGGCCTGGTGTTTTGAGCTCCATCTAGTTGCCCAAACCGATACTCCAACTCCTTTGTAGCTAACTGATTGTTCTTTACATCTACCGCCAATTTCACATAGTCAGCCTGCAATTGAGCTTGGTTAGCTATCATTGTTTTAAACATTTCCTCAATGCTGGGTAGTGGTGGTGGAGGAGGTTGATCTTGGGCAATTTATATGCCCAAGTGATACTCAAAAGTACCATTTTAGCCTTGTTTATCTATCAATGTGTATACATTCTCATGTAATTGGTAATAAAATGTGAATTTATACTAACCAACATGATTAGCATTGTTTTGCAGGTAAAATGTAATTTCGGGAAGCTAAAATGCATGTTGGAGGATATCGGGGTTGGACTTGGATGTGAGCAAGGGACAAGACGTTGGACAACAGAAAATAAAGGGGCTCCGCGATGGAGCCGTGTCACACTGCCATCGCGGAGGCCTTCTGCCTGGATGGGAATTTTCAGCCCAAATCCAGTGTGGGTTCGCGATGGGTCCGTGGCACGGTGGCTTGGCTCCGCGTTGTACGTCGTGCCATGTTGGGCTTTATTTCCTGGACCCCCAGTTCTAGTGAAGGTCCGCGTCCGTAGCGTGTCACGGAGGCAGTGCTCCGCGATGCACTCCGTGACACGTTGCTTGTTATTTCGGGAAAAATTCCCACCAGTATATATAGAACTCTTAGGTTCATTTTCAATATTCTGACTTGGTGGAGCAAGAACGTGGGTTACAGGCAGTTGAGGGAACGAAAAGATCAGGGTTTTTCTCTCTTTCCTTTTTCTTTAATTCAATTGCTTGTATTTTTAACACTCATTTAACGATGTTTAATCCACAAATGAGTGGCTAAATCCTCTTCTTGCTGAGGTTATGAACAATTGTAGTGAAATGGATTGTTGATCATAGTGGTTTTTCATCTTTTCTTCCATGTTGTTCTATTAATTCTTGTTCTTACTGCATTAATGTGTGGCCTACGTTAATGTATATCTAAAGAGTCCGGTTTCACTCGAGAGAGCAAGAAATTGGAAGGTTGTGAATTAATAGCATATGATCTTTACTTGATTTGGGAAAATTGGGAATTGATTTACTTTCAGGATAGAAATATACCTGAAAGTCGTATTAGTCAATTTAGGAACAAGGTTTGTATGGCTAGAACATGAATTGCATTTAATCACAGAAATGTAGGTGGATGGTTCATGATTCTTAAGTGAGGTTAAATACGAGAGTTTTAATCTCTTGGCAAATGTTCTTGGCTAGCAACTGGAGGAAAAGACTAACCAAATTATGTCGATAATTAAATTCATTACAAGTTCGTTTAATCTCAGCATGCTCTCATTCATAGTTCAGACTCAAATTAGATAGTTGTTTTAGCTTTAGCATAAAAATTGTAAAACAAAATATCATACTCTTGGTTACACTGTTGTCTGCATTTTAGAATCGAAATATAGTACACTTGAGCAGATTGCACTTCAATCCAGTCCCTGTGGGATCGATACTTGGCTTACTTAAGCCACTTTACTACTTGTTCGACCACGTGCACTTGCGTGTAGTTATATACCCATATAACGCAGACCGAACAAGTTTTTGGCGCCGTTGCCGGGGACTTGGCAATTGGTGAATTTGTTTTAAGTGTTAATTTACTATATTTTTGTTTTCTTAGTGTTGACAACTTGGTCTTAACCTGTATTTTGCAGATTTAATCTCTGTTGAATGCTGGCAAGAGACAAGAAGCTGGTGGACTCGTATATAGAGCCAGAAAGAGTATTTCACAGTAAATGGAGAGAAGCTCTACAAAGAAAGCTGCAGTTGCTCAGACACACGATCATGGAGCAACAACAGAATCCACCGGTAGTCCGGGCATTGTTAGTGCCCGAAGAAGTAGCAGCTCGGTCGGTTCGCGAGGTGGCAATCCCACATGCTAATAATGTCACATCTAGCATCCGCAAACCTGAACCAGGAGAGAGGTTTGAACTTAAGCAGAATATGGTGCAATTGCTGCACACTAGCGGGCAGTTTACCGGTCTCCCTCATGAAGATCCACAGCAGCATCTCCAAAATCTTTTGGAGATAAGTGACACTTACATCCCCGCTGAAGTGTCATCAGATTATGTCCGGCTTACATTGTTCCCATTTTCTCTATTGGGAGAAGCCATGAGGTGGTTGAAAGCTGAGCCACCGAATTCTATTTCTACGTGGGATGATCTTGCAAGGAAATTCTTGATACGATTTTTTCCCTCCGGTAAAACAGCAAGACTTAGAAGTCAAATTCTAAGTTTCAAACAGAGAGAGGGAGAGAATTTATATCAGGCCTGGGAGAGATTCAAATCCATGTTGCGGGATTGTCCTCATCATCATCAATCCAATGATGTGCTGGTGCACACTTTTATAGAGGGTTTGGAACCCCACACAAAAATATTGCTAGACTCGGCAATTGGAGGACAAGCGCTGGAGAAAACTTATGAGGAGCTGTATACCTTGTTGAACCGCATTTCGCAGGGCAATCCGGAATGGAATGTTGATTCATCAAGAGGCGGGACAAGGAAAGCAGCAGGAGTGCTAGAAGTGGATGGGTTTACAGCTATTGCTGCACTGATAGCTACATTACAAAATCAACTTAACACCCACTTCAGCAACATGACAATGAACCAGCCTCAAGCCCCAGTTAATGCAGTGCAGCAAATGTGGTGTGAAGTGTGTGGAAGCAGTGAGCACTCAGCTGAGTGTTGTGGAGCCAATCCTGACTCGGTAAACTTTGTGGGAAATGTGCAAAGGAACCACCAACAGTATGGTAATAGCTACAATTCCAATTGGAGGAATCACCTTAATTTCTCATGGGGTAGCAACAACCATCAGGGGCAAAGCTCGGGTCAGGGTGTGCAAAGGAACCAAGGAGGGCAGCAGAATTATCAAGCACAATTCAGAAACAACAATGCACCTCCTCCACCACCATCACCCAGCATTGAGGAGATGTTCAAGACCATGATAGCTAACCAAGCTCAATTGCAGGCTGACTATGTGAAATTGGCAGCCGAAGTGAAAAACAACCAGTTAGCTACCAAGGCACTTGAATATCAATTTGGGCAATTTGCTGGAGCCCAAAACACAAGGCCTAGAGGAGGACTTCCGAGCGACACAGATCCCAATCCCAAGCAGGTGAATGCAGTAACCACAAGGAGTGGTTTGCACCTGAAAGAGGTGGAACCAGAAAGACCACCTCAACAATCGGGAGCAGCAGAAGTTGAGAGGGAGAAAAGTACTGAAAGGGGGAAGACTAAGGAAGCTGAATCAGAAAGACCACCACCCCCGTTCCCTCAATGATTAAATAAACACAAGGAGGAGGCGTGTTTCAAGAAATTCATGGAGGTGCTGAAACAGGTACATATTTTAACTTACCTCTTGTTGATGTTTTGCAGGGAGTGCCGAAATATGCTAAGTATATAAAGGACATTGTGGCAAACAAAAGTCGATTGAATTGTTGTTGATGAATGTTCGGAATGTCGTTATGATTGCTTGAACTCGTCAATTGCATAACTGAATCGAATTTGCTTGATAATATCATTTCTAGGGCTTGTTTTTGAATTTGAAGTGGAAAATGTAGTGACCTTGTGAAATTCATGCCGGGATGTACATGTTAAGTGAGATGAATCGGTGTGCTAGTTGTTATCATGTTAAAAGACCGACAGATTCTTGGGTTAGGGAAATATTGAAATTTGCAAGAATTGGGTTGGTTGTATAGGTTCGTGTAGATAAACTTTTGTTGTTGTTTTCATTTCTTTGTTTTTCCTTGCTAAGTGTGATGGGTTAAAAGGTGGTCGATGGTAATGATTGTAATTAGCTGTACGAAGTCTGAGTAGTACATAGAAGATATATCGTCAAATTCTTCGAGTGCACTAAACATGATTGTATAGTTGGTTATTGTGTGTAAATAAGTATGATCTTGTCGTATTGTTGTAACTGTAGCTAAGGACTAAGTGTGGGGTAACCTAGCTTAACCCGACCTTAGCCGAAGTTGATATCCATTGGCTTAACATTGATCTTGTCTACTTGGGTTGACAGGTAAAACGGCAGGCAGGCAAGAGAAAGGGAAAGGCGCATCAACTTCTGGCACCGGAAGGAAGCGAATCAGACTGGGCACATCAGTCCCAGCAGCACCAGCAGTTCCACGCGGCCAACACCGCCAATACGGAACAAGATGGGTGATGGATGATGGGAAGAAGTGGTACGCAAAGCACAAAGAAAACAAATATTTCCCCGAGGAGCACATAGCACGAGAACCGTTGGCACAGGAGTTCCCTAGGATGGTCCACCGGATCGAGGCAGCTGGGCTCAACTTCATCTTTGAAGAGCCCAAGGAATGTAACTTGCACTTGGTTCGGGAATTCTATACCAACTGGAACCCGACAATCAGAAGTCACACCATCAAAATCAGAGGGCAAATAGTCACCTTGGAGCCCCACCACCTCAATGCCATCATAGGAGCGCGGGACACAGACGCCCACGTGCTCTGACAGCTGAACATTACCCCACCATATGCGGACATCAGACGCACCTTGTGTGGGACCCGATCGACAGCTAGATGGAGCAGACACAAAGAGAGGGGCTACCATCAGACTTTACCTTATTCACAGATGAATAGGGTAGCCAGAATATGGCTAAAGATTGTTTGTTCTTGCCTAATCCCGGGGGTACATATGACAGATGTAACCCGGGATCGTGTATGCCTAGTGTACGCCCTGATGAAAGGGCTGGAGATCAACGTGGGGGCGGTAATTATCTCCGTCATGAAGAGAGCCCGGTTGCATCAGGGGCACAGGTACGGCTTTGGTGGACTACTCACCACCTTCCTCAGAGGCCTAGATGTCGAGGAGGAGGCCCTTGACTATATCCCGCAGATGGAGCGGCGAGCCTTAGATGTTACTAAAACTAAGGCACCCGACACCACCCACGGGCCAGTGCTTACATTTGGCGAGTGACATGCTCGTGATGATCAGTATATGGCTCGAATGTATGGGATGCATATGCTCAAGCTGAGGATAGGTGGGAGGCCGGCGATAGAGGAGGAGCTATGGCAGCTCGAGCTAGACTACCCCTTCGGCGAGAATGCCAAGGCTCTATGCCCAGTCGGGCCAACATTTGTAGAGCCCACGGATGATGACGTCCCCACAGACGAGGAGACATGTCGGGAGGACTCCGATGTGGAGTCCGATGAAGACGACGGGGGTGATTCAGAAATGGGAGATGAAGCAGCAGCACCCGACGAAGAAGTGGAGTACTTTGATTGATCAGGGAGTTCCACCACTCGATTTTTGTGCTATTTTAATTTTTGTGAACACTGGGGACAGTGTTCGAGCTAAGTGTGGGGTGGGAGTAGTTAGGTGATGTGCTGTGCTGTTATGTATGTATGCTCTAATCTGTTGTCGTGCATGTGAAATATTTTTGTCCCCTGTGATTTATGAATTGTTAAGTTGTTGTTCCGTGTTGTAAATTTATGTGAAATTGATGTGTGTTGCTGAATGTTGCTAGCTGATTTTGTATATATTTCTTTTTATCGAAATGATCGATATTTTAAAAATATTTTGTACATATTTTTTTCTATCGAAATGATCGATATTTTCAACATTTTTTTACTTCTTGGGTTTCTCGGCGTTTGTTTTCGGTTCTTTTACCGAGAATGGTCTCATTGAACCGAAGTCATAATAGTGACTGTTCCCTATGATGGATGGATGACGACCGTCTTAAGGGAAATGTAATCGTTAGGAGTAGTTTTTTTCAATTAATTTTTAGTTTTATTCTTTGGTGGGTTGCATCCCAAAACCTGTAGTTACTATATGGTTGCGAATTTCTGGTTGCGTGTTGTACATGATATTTAAAATGCAAAGGTGATTCATATGAAAGCATGCAACTTTGTAAATATGTTGAGATACCTAGGCCATAGAGTCGATTTAGTGTGATTGAGGCTTAATGTTTGAATTCCTGTAATTAGCTGATTGAAGAGTCTATGAATACATCTGAATTGAGCATGTGCGAAAAGTGTGAAGTGAGGTGTTGTTATTCCATGCTATTGTGAAATGTCTAGAACTTGCCCGGTGTGTGTGCAAAACGAAATGAAGGAGGTGTACTGTAGGAAAGGATGTAGGCATTTCTTTGTTTTAACCGAGAGTTTCTATTTTTCCTTGTCGTACCCACCTTGATTGTATACCCTAGTCAGCCTGTTGAGCTTTTAGCCTATTATTTTTTCTTTGGTCAAAAAGTGTAAATCGAGCTTAATCCCTTCTTTTCATTAGCCGTAAAGTCTATACAAAACTCTTAAGCGTTTAAGAAGAGAAAATCATTCTCCCGAAGTGTCAAAGAGTGAGAATGGTGAAAAGAAAAAGAAAAGCAGAGTGATAGAAGAAAAGAAAAGGTTGGAGGTGCACTTGCTATAAATAAACTATAATGAAGATGCATGAATAATCTTTGTTGTTGTGTCAAGTGTGCTTAATACGATGGGCCAAACTAAAGAAAAACATCAAGAATGGGATGATAAAAAAAGAAACAATGTCCATGAGTTGATGGGATGTGGTGAAAAGGCGCTTAAGGATGCTAGTGGCTATTATTGGCTAACCCAATATTTACTAGTTCCATAGCTTCCATTACAACCAGTTAAAGTCCTACGTAATCTTACATCGCACTTCTTTATATTAGTGGAGTAATACACTAAGGGCAAGCTTATGGGTCATGACATGATGCATGTGATTTCTTTTGGGAGATAGAGCGAAATTGTGTTTACATGCCCCTGCTTAAAATTTTGTGAGTCATATGAGCAAAAAGGGGGAAGATTCTCTTGTGTTGTGAGGGCACATGCTTGATGAAAGATTAATTTTCATGTCGGATATCTTGATCAGCTGATTTGCATGCGTTTGCCAATATTGAGAGTCGATTCTTATAGTCTAGGAGGTCTTGATGTATTTAAGGTCATTGCATTAATAGGACCATGCATGTTTTCTTGATGATTTGCTGTATTGAATAATCGGTATGACCGTAGTCTAAATTGTCGAACCAAAGTAGCGAGGTTGGGATGTAAATTGCATGAAGTGTAGGATTGTTGTTCGAGGACGAACAAGGATTTAAGTGTGGGGTAAGTGATCTTGGGCAAATTTATATGCCCAAGTGATACTCAAAAGTACCATTTTAGCCTTGTTTATCTATCAATGTGTATACATTCTCATGTAATTGGTAATAAAATGTAAATTTATACTGACCAACATGATTAGCATTGTTTTGCAGGTAAAATGTAATTTCAGGAAGCTAAAATGCATGTTGGAGGATATCGGGGTTGGACTTGGATGCGAGCAAGGGACAAGACATTGGACAACATAAAATAAAGGGGCTCTGCGATGGAGCCGTGTCATGCTGCCATCGCGGAGGCCTTCTGCCTGGATGGGAATTTTCAGCCCAAATCTAGTGTGGGTTCGCGATGGGTCTGTGGCACGGTGGCTTGGCTCCGCGTTGCTCGCCGTGCCACGTTGGGCTTTATTTCCTGGACCCCCAGTTCCAGTGAAGGTCCACGTCCGTAGCGTGTCACGGAGGCAGTGCTCCGTGATGCACTCCATGACACGTTGCTTGTTATTTCGGGAAAAATTCCCACCAATATAAATAGAACACTTAGGTTCATTTTTCAATATTCTGACTTGGTGGAGCAAGAACGTGGGTTACAGGCAGTTGAGGGAACGATAAGATCAGGGTTTTTCTCTCTTTCCTTCTTCTTTAATTCAATTGCTTGTATGTTTAACACTCATTTAACGATGTTTAATCCACAAATGAGTGGCTAAATCCTCTTCTTGCTGAGGTTATGAACAATTGTAGTGAAATGGATTGTTGATCATAGTGGTTTTTCATCTTTTCTTCCATATTGTTCTATTAATTCTTGTTCTTACTGCATTAATGTATGGCCTACGTTAATGTATATCTAAAAAGTCTGGTTTCACTCGAGAGAGCAAGAAATTGGAAAGTTGTGAATTAATAGGATATGATCTTTACTTGATTTGGGAAAATTGGGAATTGATTTACTTTCAGGATAGAAATATACCTGAAAGTCGTATTAGTCAATTTAGGAACCGGGTTTGTATGGCTAGAACATGAATTGCATTTAATCACAGAAATGTAGGTGGATGGTTCATGATTCTTAAGTGAGGTTAAATACGAGAGTTTTAATCTCTTGGCAAATGTTCTTGGCTAGTAACTGGAGGAAAAGACTAACCAAATTATGTCGATAATTAATTTCATTACAAGTTCGTTTAACCTCAGCATGCTCTCATTCATAGTTCAGACTCAAATTAGATAGTTGTTTTAGCTTTAGCATAAAAATTATAAAACAAAATATCAAACTCTTGGTTACACTGTTGTCTGCATTTTTAGAATTGAAATATAGTACACTGAGCAGATTGCACTTCGTCCCAGTCCCTGTGGGATCGATAGTTGGCTTACTTAAGCCACTTTACTACTTGTTCGACCACGTGCACTTGCGTGTAGTTATATACCCATATAACGCATACCAAACAGAGGTGCATTGTTGCTTCTGTATTGAGTCTGGTAGTTCTGCTGCCCTCCTTGATATCTCTGCGCACCCTGATTCGAACTCTTCCCTTGATGGTTGTTACTACCCCAGGAGAAATTCAGATGATTCCTCCAATTAGAGTTGTAGTCGTTGCCATACTGTTGGTGATTATTTCTCTATACATTATCAACAAAGTTCACTGAATCTGGATTTGCACCACAACTCTCAGCTGAGTGTTCATTACTACCGCATCTTCACACCAAATCTACTGCACTACATTAACTGGGGCTTGAGGTTGATTCAGGCTCATGTTGCTGAAGTGGGTGTTGAGTTGATTCTGTAACGCAACTATCTGTGCAGCGATATCTGTAAAACCATCCACTTCCAAGACTCCTGCCGCTTTCCTTGTTCCTCCTCTAGAAGAGTCCGCATTCCACTCTGGATTTCCCTGTGAAATACGATTAAACAAAGTATATAGCTCCTCATAAGTTTTTTCTAATGCTTGTCCCCCAGCTGCTGAGTCTAGCAAAATTTTTGTGTGGGGTTCCAAACCCTCTATGAAAGTATGCACCAGCACATCATTGGACTGGTGATGGTGAGGACAATCCCGTAGCATGGATTTGAATCTTTCCCAAGCTTGATACAGATTCTCCCCCTCTCTTTGTTTAAAACATAGAATCTGACTTCTAAGTCTTGCCGTTTTCCCGGATGGAAAGAACCGTATCAAAAATTTCCTTGCAAGATCATCCCAAGTGGTGATGGAATTAGGTGGCTCAGCTTTCAACCACCTCTTTGCTTCTCCTAATAGTGAAAATGGGAACAATGTAAGCCTTACCTAATCAGATGATACTCCAGCAGGGATGTAAGTGTCACTCATACCAAAAAAAGTTTTGGAGATGTTGTTGTCGATCCTCGTGAGGGAGACCTGTGAATTGCCCGCTGGTGTGCAGCAATTGCACCATATTCTGTTTCAGCTCAAACCTCCCTCCTGGCTCGGGTTTGCGAATGCTTGATGTAACATTTTTAGCATGTGGGAATGCCACTTCACGAACCAGCCTAGCTGCCATTTCCTCAGGCACTAACACTGCCCTTACGAGTGGTGGATTCTGTTGTTTCTCCAGGATTGTTTGTCTGAGCAACTGCAGCTTTCGCTCTAGAGCTTCTCTCCTTTGACGATGGAATTGTCTTTCCGGCTCTATGTATGAATCCACCAGCTCCTTGTCTCTTGCCAGTGTTCAACAGAATTCAATATATGACAAAGATAGGCTAAGATCAAGTTGTCAGCACTAATAAGAAATCATAGACTAACACTTAAGAAAACAATTTTACCAATTGCCAGTCCCCGGTAATGGCGCCAAAAACTTGTTCGGTGCGTTTCGCAACTACACGCAAGTGCACGTGGTCGAACAAGTAGTAAAATGGATAAAGTAAGTCAAGTATCGATCCCACAGGGACTGAACCAAGGTAATAATCGAATTAAGTATTAATGAACTCTAACTCTAACAATGCAGACAACAATTTTAAAGAGGATTTTGAGAGTTTATTTCCTACGTTATACTAATCTAAGACAAAATGATAAAATGAGTCTGAACTATAGTAACGAGCAAGCTAAGGCCAAACGAACATGCAGGGAAGTAATTTATCGATACAATTCGGTTAATCTTTCCTTCGGTTGCTAGTCAAGAATTATTGCCTATGGAGAGAAACTTTCGTATTCTACCCAACTTAAGAATCATGAACCTTCAACCTACATTTCTGTGATAAAAGAATTTCATTTTCTAGCCATACGAAACTGATTCCTTAATTGACTAATACGACTTTCAGATATATTTCTATTCTGAAGGTAAATCAATTCTCAATTTTCCCAAACTAAGAAGAGATCATATCCTACCAATTCACAACTTTCCAATTTCTTTCCTTTTCATGATAAAATTGGATTTTTTAGATATACATTAACATTGGCCAGGCATTAATGCAGTAAGAACAAGAATTGATAGAACAACCATGGAAAAAAAGATGAAAAACCAAAATGATCAACAATTACATTCCACTACAAATGTTCTTAACCTCAGCAAGAAGTGAATTTAGCCACTCATTTGTGGATTAAACATCATCAAATGAGTATAAATCATACAAACAATTGAAATAAAGGAGAAAGAGTTAGAGAAGAACCCTAAGAATTTTGTCTCCTCAACTGCCTGTAACACACGTTCTTGCTCAACTAAGTCAGAATCATTAAAATAAACCTAAGTGTGCTATTTATACTGGTAGGAATTTTTTATGGAATAACAAGCAATGTGTCACGAAGTGCATCACGGATCACTGCCTCCGTGACACGGTGCAAACGCGGACCCTCACTGGAAATTTATGTTCCAGGTAAATATAGGCAACGTGCCACGACATGTAACGCGGGGCTTGGCCAATGTTCCACGACGCCATCGCAAACCTTCATTGGAAATTTGCCAAAATAAATCATCCGAGGCAGACTACCTCCGCGACGGCAGCGTGACACGGCTCCATCGCGAAGCCCCTATATTTGCTGCTTTTCCTTGACCCTTTCCACTGCTCGCTTTCGAGTCCATTCCCGATTTTCACCAACATGCAACTTAGCTTCCTAAAATTACATTTTTCCTGCAAAACAACACTAATCATGTTAGTTAATATAAATTCACATTTTAACTATAAATCACATGAGAATATACAAATAACGATAGATAAACAAGACTAAATAGAGCATTTGAGCATCACTTGGGCATATAATTCTGCCCAAGATCAGGTCCCATATATCTCGGACTGAGCTTTCCCTTATTCCCAAACCTCATCACCCCTTTCATGGGTGAAATTTTCAGATAGACCCAGTCATCCATAGTGAACTCCAATTCTCTTCTCCTCACATCAACATAAGATTTCTGTCGGCTTTGAGCTGTTTTCAATCTTTCTCTGATGAGCTGTACCTTCTGCATGGCTTCATGAACCGAGTTTGGCCCAGTTATAGTAGCTTCACCAACCTCAAACAATCCAATAGGAGACCTGCACCTTCTACCATACAATGCCTCAAAATGGGCTATCTGGATGCTGGAGTGATAACTATTATTATACGCAAACTCGATAAGAGGACAGTGGTCATCCCAACTACCCTTGAAATCAATCGCACACACTCTCAACATATCTTCTAGGGTCTGAATAGTCCGCTCAGCTTTCCCATCTGTCTGCAGGTGCAAAGTTGTGTTGAGCTTGACCTTGGTTCCAAGTCCCTTCTGGAAAGACTTCTAGAAATGCAAGGTGAACTGGGTACCTCTGTATGAAATAATGGATAATGGCATCCCATGAAGTCTAACTAACTCTTGGATATAAAGCCTAGCATAGTCCTTAGCTGAATCTGTAGTTTTAACTGGGAGGAAATGTGCTGACTTAGTCATCCGGTCTACTACCACCCAGATAGAATCATGTTGTCGACGAGTTCGAGGTAGACCCGTAATAAAGTCCATATTTACTTATTCCCACTTCCACGTGGGTATGTTGATATCCAGGGTCATACCTCCTGGTCTTTGGTGCTCTACCTTGACTTGCTGGCACTTTAGGCACTTAAATGAATTGGGCGATATCTCTCTTCATGCCATTCCACCAATAAATATCCCGCAAATCGAGGTACATCTTAGTAGCACCAGGGTGAATGGAATATCTTGAGCTATGTGCTTCAACTGATATTTGTTGTCTTACGTCACCAACATCCGGTACACACAATTTATCCTGGTAACGGAGCACACCATCTCCCCCTTTGGAGAAAGCCTCAACCTCTTTCCTGAGAACCTCTTCCTTAAGTTTAAGTAAAATGGGATCTTCATCTTGCTTGGACTTAACTTCAACCACCAAAGAGGAATCTGACCCACTTTGCATCACCACTCCACCCTCAGCTGAGTCAACCAACTGTACCCCTAACCGAGCTACTCTATGAATATCCTTCGCCAACTTCTTTTTACCTTCTTCAATTTGAGCCACGCTACTCATAGACACTCTGCTTAGGGCATCAACCACCATATTGGCTTTGCCCAGGTTTTATAGCATGCTCATGTCATAATCCTTCAGAAGCTCTAACCACCTTCTCTGATGAAGATTTAATTCCTTCTGATTGAATACATACTAGAGGCTCTTATGATCGATGAAAACATCCATGTGAGCTTCGTAAAAGTAATGTCTCCATATTTTCAGCGCAAACACCACAACCGCCAACTCCAAGTCATGAGTTGGATAATTCTTCTCATGAACTTTGAGTTGTATGGAGGTGTAGGCTATCATTTTGCTCCGCTGCATCAGAACCCAACCAAATCCAACTCTAGAAGCGTCGCAATATACTACAAACCCATCTGATCTTTCTGGTAGGTTAAACACTGGATTAATTCTTGGAAACTCTTCTCCCATGCATCTTACCACTGAAATTTTACCTTCTTTTGAGTTAGTCTAGTTAGAGGAGATGCTATAGAAGAAAAGCTTTCCACAAAGCATCGGAAATAACAAGACAAACCCAAGAAACTTTTGATTTTGGTTGATGTGGTAGGTCTGACAAGTCTTTCACAACTTCTATCTTTCGAGGATCAACCTGAATACCCTCACTCGAGACCATATGACCCAAGAAAGTCACGGACTTCAACCAGAATTCGCACTTGCTAAACTTGGTGAACAACCGACAGTCTCTGAGTGTCTAAAGCACTATCCTAAGATGATTAGCATGTTCTTCCTCATTTGTGGAGTATTCAGAATGTCGTCGATAAATACAATGACAAACATATCCAGATATTGCTTTAAGACTCTGTTCATCAAGTCCATAAAGGCTGCAGCGGCATTTGTTCGTCCGAAGGACATAACCACAAACTCGAAGTGACCATACTGAGTCCTAAAAGCTGTTTTTAATATGTAACACTCTCTGACTCTTAGCTGGTGATACCCCGACCTAAGATCTATTTTAGAGAAACAGCTGGCCCCCTAAAGTTGGTCGAATAGGTCATCAATTCTGGGCAGGGGATACCTATTCTTGACTGTGATCTTGTTCAACTAATGGTAATCACTGCACATTCTGAGGGTACCATCTTTATTTTGCACGAATAGCACTGGAGCACCCTAGGGAGAGATGTTGGGTCTGATAAAACCCTTATCAAGAAGATCTTTTAGCTGCTCCTTCAACTCCTTTAGTTCAGCCGGCGCCATTCTATAAGGAGGGATGGAGATGGGTTGAGTATCTGGAATAAGGTCTATGCGGAAGTCAATTTCCCGTCCAGGAGGAACTCCGGGAAGGTATTGGGGGAACACATCCAGAAATTCGCTGACAATAGGGACTGACTGGATAGTTGGGGTCTCAGAGTTGGAATCCTTGACCCGAACTAGATGGTAAATACATCCCTTACAGCCGCTGTCATTCTTTGCTTCGTTCGAGAATCAACTGCACATCAATAGGCTCTTCCTTAGGCCTTCAAGGAGGAAGCGACAGTCTTTAGTGAGTCAAGGCATTCGGGAAGCAGGAGATCGATCCGCTCTTTCCATCTCTCTTGCCGGCTTAGCCACAAATAAAATTCCTGGCCTTAAGGTAGGAAATAAACCTACCCTTCAGCGATGATCTACTGCCCGACCATTCTAGAGCTAGCTCATTAGGGAATTGAAACTGACGACCCTAGTTTTGCAATCGACTGAGGCATAACCAGAGTGTAACCAATTCATGCCAAGAATGAGGTCGAAGTCGACCATGTCTAACTCTACAAGGTCAGTTGGAATGACTTTGTTACAGACTAAGATTGGACAGTTTCTATACACCCGGCTAGCTCTAACTGGCTCGCTAACTTGAATGGAGACTGAAAATGGTTTTGAGAGGACTTTTGGACTAATATTGAACTGAACTACTATGTAGGGAGTCACGAAAGATAGTGTGGCCCCTAGATCAAGTAGGGCATATACATCTAGATGGAAAAGAGATAACATATCCGTGACCATATCCGGTGAGTTCTCCTGATCCTGACGAGATGATAATGCATAAAAACGATTTTGGAATTGAACTCCCTTCGTACCTGATGTGTTAGCCGGCTGAGTTGGTTGGCCTTCTGGAGCTGCTGAGGTAGTGGATTGTCATCTCCCCCGTCTTACTGACGAACATTCCTTAAGTTGATGCCCAAGTTGTCCACTACCAAAACAGCCCTCTCGACCATGAAGACACTCTCTTGAGTGGTTCTTGCTGCACTTGGGGCAAGCTGGATACTTGTTCCCAGCACTGTAACTCTGAGACTGAGAGCTAGATGCTCTACCCTCCTATCCTGGCAGGACCAAAAGGTAGGGGCGCTGGCTGAGCTGGGTGTTGGGGCCCTCTGCTACTGCTGCTGCTGTGGGCGGCTGCTACCGCCAGATCTCTGGTGTCCATTGTCTGATTGTCCAGTCCATGCCCGCTTGTTCTTTCTCTCCATGTCCCTCAGGTTTTCGGCCTCAATCTGCTAGGCATAGGCAATCAGACTGGAGAGGTCGATATCCTTGATCAGCATCCTGTCCTGCACTCTTTGAGGACCAGGTTCGACACCCCATGTATAAATTTTAGCATGCGAGCCCTTGGCTCGGCCACCAACTCTGGGGCATATCTGGACAACCTGGTGAATTCCAGAGCATATCTTCTGCAGTCCTATTTCCCTGTCTTAGGTTCATGAACTCCCCTACCTTGCCTCCCTGAGCTCTCGAGGGAAAAATATGTCCAGGAAAGCTATAGTGAACTCCTCCTATTCCACCGGTCCTGCTTCCGCTAGCCTCCCCTCTTTCCACTGCTCGTACTAGACTTGGGCTACCCCTTTTAGCTGGTAGGCATCCAAGTCAGCACTCTCTGAGGGACTAACACCTTTCTTTCTAGTTAGCACGTAGTGGGAATAGTCCCTCATCGACACGAGAAGGGAGCTTCAAGTAAAGAGGGCTTGTTCAAGCAAGTGACACTTTACTTCAAGCGAATATTGATGCCTCACTTTCTTTGGCTAGGCTGAGAAGACGATTCCCGACATAGACTATTTCGTTCTCATCGAAAGATGCCTAAGAACTTTTAGTTATTATGGGGTTGATCCTTATTTTTAAATTTTATGGTTTTCGCTCAAAGAGAAAATACTAGTTTATTAATCTATTTATTTTTATTCTTATTTTATTTAGCATCTCTTTATTTATATTTTTTCTAAGGAACTATTTGCTATCCCATTTAGGGGTTTTATGTTCTTCGCTTCTCTCTAGGATTTTTTTTTAGTGTCGGGGGATCACTTCCTCTTTTGGGCCCTTCTGGGAAAGGAAGCGGGACTGAGTTTAGAGGATTATTTTGGGATTGATGTCCTCTTGGAATCATGGGATCATTCTACGAAAATGGGCACGTCGGTAGATCAGCCAGAACCAGAACTAGGACATGTGTCGCCTGCTATTCAAGTAGCTCCTCGGGGGAATGAAGCTGGTCCATTGAATCAGCCCCCACGAGTGTCCTCATTGCATAAAAATAAGAAAGTTAAGCTACAAAGGGTAAAGAGAGGGGTATTCAGCCACTTGACTCTAAGGAGAGGGGCGGACGAGAGTTCTAATAATTCTCTTCCTTTCGGGCTGCGAGCGTCCCATCTTTTTCTTACTTGAATTAAGAAATACAGAACCTCTCTTTTCGACCACAGCAAGCAGTTCGATTTCCACTTCCAAATACCAAAGAGCGATTGAGAGAAGAGTAGTACGTAGGACTTAAAAAGAGGGTTCCTTCCTCTCTTCACTCTCCTAATTTCGATCCTCACCTTTCTGGTGCCAAAGGCCTACCCTTCCACTTTAAAGGAAGTTCTAAAGGAAGAAGTCGAAAAGGAAAAGAAAGTCACCTTTCCTGCCAACCTCCTGGCTTTATTGTTATACTGATCTAGATGCACTATTTTCGATTATAGTAAATTCCACTTCGCTTGCTTGCACGACTTCCTCAATGCTTAAAAGAAAAGGGCAAGTAAAGTAAGT
This sequence comes from Datura wrightii, assembly GCA_035772735.1. Classification (NCBI taxonomy): domain Eukaryota; kingdom Viridiplantae; phylum Streptophyta; class Magnoliopsida; order Solanales; family Solanaceae; genus Datura; species Datura wrightii. The sequence goes on along the minus strand of JASDFA010000008.1, from coordinate 6,913,392 downwards.
AAGCAGTGATCTGAACCACTTTGAAATAGAAAGAAAGATAGAAGGATAACAAGAAAGAACTATCTGACTTCGCTATCTTTCTATGAGCTCCTAGGAAATAGATCCTACTCCTAAAGAAAGGAAGCTTAAGAATAGTCATTAAGAGAGGTGACCCTCTTTTGCTTTTTCAAGCTATGGATGTAGAGATCAGGTTGAAGAGTGAAAGGGACGAAGTGGTATGAAGTTGCTTGAACCTAGCGCTCGGGAGGTTGTGCTCGACCGAAAGGGTAAGGGCAAGAATACTTTGCTAGATCGATGTAATTGAGACAACTAAGTATAGGATGGGAAGATGTGAGACCGGCTAAAGGTGGTTCTATATAGCTCTTACGCTTTTACAACTCATACTATTTTATTTAAAAGTGAAATCATTCTTTACTCGCTACAAGTATTTCTCTCTAGCTCTCTAGTTCTCTTAGCTATTGTTACATTTTTTGACTCGTGGAAAGTGGAAAGGGAGAAGCGTCGGCTAGTCAGTCACGGACTACTTGACTTCCTTATGATGATTCGATGTTAATGACCTCATTCAATCTTTTTTTTGAGCCTTCGCTATCATGGGCTAGATGGATAGGTAGTAGTTATGAGCAGCAGTCCCCTGACTATAGATAGGAAAAGATGTAGAGGTGCATGCCACACTCACGAGGGACTGAGAAGTTGACGAAGTAGCGAGTTAAATGAGAGGCTAGAGTCAAAGGCGAGCCCATGATCTTCTCAGTTAATGAAGAGCTTCCATTGATTTGAGAAGAACTATCTATTTGAATTATTAGGAAAAAGACCCTCCATTCCTGCTTTGAGGAGTAGATTGAAGGGCTTATTGCTGCTCCTACTGTTGCTCCCGGCCCCGTCCGGCAGACGACTGATTTGCTGCCTTAAAGAAAGATCATTTTTGTTCAACATTTCTTTTTCTTTTTTAGAAGTAGGGAAAGTAAGAGAAGAGTGAATGAAGACCCCCACGGAGCGGTAAGGAGACCGATGAGTTTTTAATATACCTCTTTATGTATTACACATATATAGTGAATGGACGAGCCCCTTCAACTTCAAAGAAGCTTCCTTTATACTTCCCAACGAGGGGAGGTAGGAAAAAAAGATTAGATAAATATAGAGCAGATTCAGATTCAACCAGCAAGGCATACGGTCTTGGACACTTAACCAAGCTCTTGATGAGCGGTATCCACCTTCACCTTATTTTCCTCTCCTTAGCCTTCGTCTTGGGTGTGGTGAAGCAAGGGGTCAGTGAGATCGACCCCAATCAGTGTAGTTAGATAGTTAGAGTTAGTAGTTTCTTCAAGATGATCTCATTTCACCCTCTGCGAGACAAAGATCTCGAACATCGTAGAAAAAAGATCACTCCTATCTAAGCAGTCAAGTGAAAGGAGTCCACTTACCCACTGCCCTTTCCCTCCATTTCTAGGAGCCTCGCCCTCTTGTCTTGATATGTCAAGAAGACTACAATTGATAGCAGATCACCTTTTGTTTTGCTAAAAAAAAAAGGCCCGCCCATATCATATATATGATAAAGGAAGCAGACTCTTTTTAGCTATTTTTTGCTTTTATTTTTGGTACCCCCAAGAGACCTTTTTCTTTTCCTTGGGTGGTATTAAATTTTAATAAAAGCTAAAGCACTTTCTTTTAAGAATGTATCTGGTTCCATCTTTCTCTCATTAGTTAAGCCACCTTTTTCTAAAAAGGATTGTAGTAATTCTGGTTTGACACTATTTGGAATGGCTCTCTTATATTGAGAAATTCTATCTAGTGGCATTCGATCACAGAATCCATTGACAACTGCATAAATGACTAGAATTTATTTTTCAATTGGAAATGGTGCATATTGTGGTTGTTTTGGTACTTCTGTCAGCCTTGAACCTCTATTGAGTAATGCCTGAGTTGCAGCATCAAGGTCTGAGCCAAATTGAGCAAGGGCGGACACTTCGCGATATTATACCAATTCTAGTTTTGAACTACCGCAGACTTGTTTCATAGTTTTCAACTTAGCAGCAGACCGGACGCGACTGATAGATAAGCCAATGTTAATAGCAGGTCTAATTCCGCGATAAAAGAACTCTGTCTCCAAACAGATTTGTCATTATGAGCTATCCCCACTGGATCAAAATCTTTAGTTGGATCGCTACCATGTGGGGGGGTTCGATACAATACAAAACCCCCATGTTATTTGTTGTAGGTTTCATCTTTTTGTTCTCCATAGGAGGACTCACTGGAATAGTTCTTGCTAATTCTGGGCTAGACATTGCTCTACATGATACTTATTATGTGGTTGCACATTTCCATTATGTACTTTCTATGGGAGCCATTTTTTCTTTATTTGTAGGATTTCACTATTGGGTAGGTAAAATCTTTAGTCGGACATACCCTGAAACTTTAGGTCAAATCCATTTTTGGATCAATTTTTTCGAGGTTAATATGACCTTCTTTCCTATGCATTTCTTAGGGCTTTCGAGTATCGAAACCCCTTTTTTTGCCAGCATGACAGTGATCACATACTGGTAGCAAGGAGTCAATTGAATGATCAAAGCATCGGTTGCTTCCACCTGTGGCCTTCTTCGATCGGATAATTCGGGTGATCTTGTTAATCTCGTCCATAAATCCCTATGGGTTTTCTCCCACCTTAGATCCATGAAAATCTAGAAGGTTCATATGGGTGAAATCCCGCACTCGGGCAGTTGCTGCGGAACCGTTATTGTTGATTGGAACCACCTGCTGGTTCACCTGGTTGGTCACACTTTGGGCGAGCAGCTAAATAGCCTCCCTGAATTCTGCGGTAGATACTAAGTCATCTTGAGGGGCTGCGGAGGCTGGTGGGGCAGGACACTGAGCATTGCCGGTCCTTCTTCTGTTACCGCGTTGCGGAGGCATGATTCAATGAAACGAAGTAGAGCACGAGTTAGGTGAATAATTATGGAGTTGAACTTCAACGCATGATAAGGTGTATGAACAAAAGGGAGTTTTCCTAATAACGTCTTGTAGCCTCCCCGTCATAAGTGTGACATGCTTCACACCCATGAAAAGGACTCTACTTGATGCGGCTTCCAGAAATCCTAGGATACTCTAAACCTAGTGCTCTGATACCAAGTTTGTCATGCCCTGAGTTTACACGCTGGACGGAACATGGTACTTAAAGTCACAAGTGACCCCAAGTCAACCTCTAGTCTATCATACACAGGCATTCTGAGTGATATAAAAATACATACAGTGGAATTTTAAAGCAAAAATATAAATACTTGAAAGAAATAAAGCTAGTTCATAGTGTTTGAAAATGTTAGAAAAATACTACAAATCTGAAATACCAATCTTAGTCTAAAAGCCACTATGACCGATCAGTTTCTGGGACAAGCCCCCAACTAACTACAAATCTAAATAGACAAAATGAAATTATAACTAAAACAATAAATCTCCGTCCTCGAAGGGTGAGGACTCACCAACTAGTAAGGATGAGGTCTTTGATGAGCGATCGACTAACGAAGCTAAGATTGAGATTCTGCAGCTGTATCATAAAACTACAACGTAAAAGTATGCGTCAGTACTTTGAATGTACTAAGTAAGTGAAAGGAACATAACACAATGGAATAAATAAAAGAAAATGTTGAACTGAAAAGACATGCAGTGACTAAATAAAACTATTGAACTGAATAACTAAAATAACTGAGATGGTCTGATAGACCCTGTCTGATGGTCAAAACATGTTCTAAGTCTGGACTACTGTTCTAAATTGAACTGAACTAAAATTGGACTATACTGACTAGTGGGAGATTCTATAATCGACATATAACCACGTGAGCTAGACGTGGAGTCCGATGTATACACCCCACCCGTAGGACCCATATTTCACATGATTTAAATGAAGTATAACTAACAATTTCTTGACATTTAGAAATTTCAGCACTACAACTAATGGAGAAAAATAGGAAGGAATTTGGGGACACAAGGAACGAACTATTCCCTTGTTGAATTCACACATACCTGGTGAAAAAGCCCTAAGAATTCCCTGAGAAAAAAGAGGAGAAAAGACTGCCCTAGCTCTTGCTTAGAAAAACTCTAAGAGAAGTTCTACGATCTTTTTTCTGAAGATCTGAGTGGGGAATGAGGAAAGAAACTTTTTAACCCCACTAATAAGTCTAATTTTTTTAAAATGATGTAGCTTAAAGTTTAGGAGGGTAGGAATTTACTGAAAGACCCTTGAAAACTCGCAGGGAAAAACTGCTTGTCAATCCTCACGGGTGACCTAAAGAGTCGTGGTCAGTGACCATGACTCGTGGTCACACTCGTGAGGTACACTGCCTGCAATACACTACTGGTCACCACGAGGGACCTAATGAGTTGTGGTTGGTAACCACGACTCATGGTCACTTCTTGTGGACCACACTGCCCCAAAACTTCCAGGAGTCCCCACGGGTGACACCATGACTCGTGGTGTCACAAACGATTCGTGGTGAGGACTCGTTGGGTACACTACCTAAAATTTTCCAGCCCTACAAATATCCTGGACCACGGGTCATACCACGACTCATGGTGTTGACCACGACTCGTGGTCACCCCCGTGGTCACCCCCGTGGTCACCCTTTTCTCCAGATTTCAAATTAAATGCATAGGCCTCACCACAAATAACTGAACGACTCATGATCACTCCCCACGGGTCACAGAACAACTCATTCTGAGACCTAGTGCTGATATTTTTTTTCTAATTTTTCTCTGATTTAAATCCCGAGTCTAATCTTTGAGTTTTCGGGGGATTACACTTTTTCCTCAAGACACTCATTGAGTATCCAATATTCAGGCATATCATTGTTATTTTTAAGGTTAGGTATAGGAGAGGAATAGGTTCCATTGGATAATATCTCTTTGGAGGAATTTTCTATTCACACAGATTTTTGTAAGCATAAATTCTTGCTTTTGGGGCTCCATTATCATTATTTATTTATTTATTAGATTTTGGAGCTTCATCTCTAGTCAGTTATTTTTTTCATAGAAGTTCCATAGATAGATGTTGTATAATGGTACTATCGTAAAGTCATTTCTTGACTTATTGAGGCACGCTACTTTGATTAGCTGCTAGATAGAGTATCACAGTTTTTATGCAATTCTTATTTCATTAATTCAAATTGTATTGATTTAAAATCCATAGTTGAAAGTAATATCAATGGGGCAACCATATGAGCTATCATATCTGTAAGGTGTTTCCGATGTGGTTCCTAGCATCGAACACCTATTGCACTAGGGTCAAGTTTGGGGTTTTTCAAGCTTAGTTTCAAATCTTTAGGTTTAGAAATGTCTTAGGAGTGCCTGTGGGTTTGTGCCTAATTGAGTCTTTCCCTTGCAATCTGATTAGCTACATGAAAGAAGGACTCTCAGGACATTTATATATGTTTCTGATTCTTCTTAATTCTAGATGGTGCTATAGACCTTCTCTTAGGACACTCTAATATGTTCTCTATTTATGCCTCATAAAAAATGGTGTTGACACGCATTGGAATCATTAACATGGTTAGCACCAATGCTTCTGTTGTAGTGTAAGGTAGGCATCCAACTATATTCGTTGACCCTACTATAGTAGCCACTAATGTTGAGGTTTGGACTAGTATTGGAAACCAAGTGCACCACAGGTTCCACATATTCCTTTTGTTCCGACGGAGGTGTTGCTGATATTATGTTAATACAATGGGTCATTTAGATGATTATGAATTTGGTGGCATCCCAACATCAGTGTGCAAATTTTAGAGTTGTGTTTGCAATGGTAGGAGGAAGGATTAAACCCTTTTGGAACTTGAATCTGTCTAAATTCCGTGGTTCAGGTGCGGAGGATGATCCCCAATACTTTACGGATAGGAATTTCAAGGCTTTCAGGGATATGGATGTCGACTACTTAGAAGTTGAATTTGTTGCATATACGTTGAAGGGTGCAACTCATAGTTGGTTTGAGATATGTGAGAGTGAGCATTCTTCTACTTCTCCAGCTCCTACTTGCGATGAATTGGAAGAAGTGTTCATGGAAAGATTTCTATCAGAAGAAGAGAGCTTTTTGATGACTACTAAGTTTAAGAAGGGCATTATCAATGTCCATGGGTATAGCCTACAATTCACTTGATTGGCTAGATATACGATGATATTATCCCTATGGAGAAAGTGAAGTAGATTTTCCACTCGGGAGGGACTCTAAAAAGATCTTTGGGAAAACACATCTGGGAACTTATTTATGACTGGAACTGACTGAAGAGTTGTGGTTTCAAAACTAAGATCCTGGACCCAAACTAGATGATAGATGTATCACTTGGACATCATTTTCCTAGCCTTAAGGTAAGAGATAAGCCGACCCTTAGGCGTTGAAGTACCACCTTCCACTCTAGGACTGGTTCATTAGGTTATTAGAACTTAACGATCTTGGTTTTGCAATCAACTGAGGCATAACAACAATGTAACCAGTTCATACCAAGAATGAGGTCAAAATCGATCATATCTAACTCTACTAGATCAACTGTGGTGACTTTCTGTAAAACTGTGACCTAGAAGTTTCTATAAACCCAACTAGCTATCACTGACTCACCAATTGGAAAGGCTTATGATATAATTTTTGGACCAATATCAAACTAAAATGCAATGTGAGGAGTCATGAAAGAAAGTATGGTTCCTGGATCTAGTAAAGTGTAGACATTAATATGGAAGAGACGTAACATACCAATGACTACGTCAGGTGAATTCTCATGGTCCTAACGTGAAGATAGGGCCTAAAAGCAGTTCTAGCACTGACCACTATCTGCACCTAAAGTAGTACCCTACTGAGGTGGGCGACTTGTTGGAGTGGCTGATGTGGTGGATTGGACCTTGCCTCATTTGGCTGACGGGCAATCCTTCAACCTGTGACCCAGCTGGCCACAATCAAAGCACCCTTCTTGCCTAAAAGGCACTCTCAAGGATAGTTCTTACCATATTTTGGATATGTTGGAAAAGTGCAGTTGCTGGAAACATAACTTTGAGACTGAGAGCCTGATACCGTATCTTTTCGATCATACTAGGAGGAGGAGCACTAGATAAAGAAGGTGATGGAGCTCTCTACTATAGCTTCTGTGAGAGATTACCCCTACCCGATCTTTGCTGTAAATAGTCAAAATGTCCTATTCTAGCCCGCTTTCTCTTCCTCTCCTTTTCTTTCAAATTTTTCTCCTCAATTTGCTGAGCATGGATCATAAGCTTGGAATTATCTAGGTCCCTGATGAGCATGGCAGTCCTGCACTCCTTGACCACCAGATTTGAAACTCCTAATACGAACATACTCATTCGAACCCTGGGTTCAACCACCATATATGGAGCATACTTGGATAGCTGAGTGAATTTTAGGGCATGCTCCTTAACAGTCATGTTGTTCTGCTTTAGATTGACGAACTCCTCCACCTAAGCTTCCCTCAACTTTCGGGGAAAGAACCTGTCTAAAAGCACAATCACGAACTTGTTCTGCTCCACCAAACCTGCAGCACCCCGCTTCCGTCTTTCCATTGTCTATACCATATCTGAGCCACTCCTTTCAGCTGATAAGCAGCCAAGTCTACACTTTCAACGGAGGTAACACCCATGATTTGGGTAATCTTCTAAACCTCGTCAATAAAGTCCTATAGGTGCTTATATACCTTATATCCATGAAACTCTGGGGGATTCATCTGAGTAAAGCCCAGAACTCTAGTATCATCTATAGGACCATTCATGTTGGCAGGTGCGACAACCTACTGGTTAACCTGAGTGGTCAGAGCTTGGGCGAGCATCTGAATAGAAGCCCAGAACTTAGCATGCATCACCTAATAATTCTGAGGGGCTGCTGGAGCTGGTGGGGCTTGCTGGTTAGTGTTTCTGTTCCTCCTTACTTTTACTCTTTTGGGAGGCATTGTCATTGAAAATGGTAGAGCACGAGTTAGAAGGATATTTTAGAGTTTTATATTCTACGCACGATAAGAACATGAAGAAAAAGGAATTTTTCTAATAACGCCTAGTAGCCTCCCCCTCATAACTGTGGTGCAGTTCACACCCATGGAAATGACTCCACTTGATGTAGCTCTTAGGCACCCTAGGACCCTCCAAACCTGATTCTCTAATACAAAGTTTGTCACGACCCGAGTCTACACCCTGGATGCGACACGGTGCCTAGAGCCACAAGTGGCTCCAAGCTAACCTATAACATAGCACATTTCTAACATACTGCAATTTATAAGAAAGCTTAGGCAGAAGCTATTTGAAAATAAAAACATGTTGTTGTAAGCTATTTCAAACAAAATTGAGAATTAAAGTTGAAACTAATACTCTCTATCTGAAAGCCTTCTAAAACTGATGAGCTGCTGGGACAAGCCCCTAGCTAACTCTAAAGTCTGAAAATTGAAAATGACAATAACTGAAGTAAAGAGACTCAATCCCTCGAAAGATGAGAACTCACCACTGTTGGTCTGATATATATCACCGGAAGAAGACTAACTGTGTTGTTGAGTCTAGGTACTTGAGACTATAGTATAAAATGATATAACATATAGAGAGTATGTGGTCAGTGCTTTGAATGTATTAAGCATGTGAGATACGCAACTGAAATAATATGCATGCAAATAAAATCTGACAATATAAATGAGATACAATGATCCTATTTGAATGCATAAATACCAAAGGTAGTATGGAAGTCTTTAAATATTGTAAATGCTAGTAAATCTATTTTAAGGGTCATGCACCTATACTGAGGACTGAGAAATGAGACTAACCTGAAGACTGTAACTGTACTGTGGGAGAGTCTGTTAACCTACATGTGCGTGAGCTAAAGATGGAGTTCAATATTTACTCCCCATTGAGAGGGCCCATTATTTATTTCCAGGGTATAGTGATTGGACCGTGTGATCATTAACTGAAAAAGCCATTCGGGCTAAAACCTACAACAGCACATAGTTTTGGAAACCGGGTGCGCTGGAACCCCAGACCGCTCGATGCTAAATACTACTCCCAACTGAAGACATAATATTTATATATATACACTATGTTGATTAGCTCATGCCTGGTGTCCTAAGACTAAGTCAAAACTATTTATCTTTAAGTGTCCTAATAGTCTAATGGACCTGATAAACTAATAGGAGAAATATTGATAACTAATAAGTGATATTTCTGAAGATAGTGAGCATACTTAAAATATGAAAGTATTTATTTTTATTTAAAAAATTTATTCTAAAATTCATACTCAAGTGATAGAATCATGATAATACAACATGTCTGACCGGATTCTAAATTATGCAAGTTTTATTCAAAAATCATGCTAAAGATCAGGGATAGGAAAGCATACAATAGAAATGAAACCAAAACATGAATTTTAGATAATAATAGTATGGAAGCTTTAAAACATTTAGAAGATAGGGAAATTCGATAATTAGAAGAACACACTAATTCATGATTTCTAGAAAATAGGGAAATTCAATAATTAGAAGAACACACTAAGTCATGATTTCTATAAATATTCAAAGCTAGGGTTTACTGAAAATATTGGAACACAGGGGAGAAAGGAAACCCTTTTTTAAGTCCCACATACATGTAGAAGAAAACCCTTGAGAAGAAGCTTGAATTTATGAAGTTGTAGGAAGAACCCTAGTTCTTGCTTGGGAGAGTTCCTGAGCTTTTACGTTATGTTCTTAAGAAATTATATGAGAAATGAGGAGAAGAATTGATTAGCTCCCCTTAATCCTTGCTAATTTACCCAAAACAAGGTAGTTTAGGAGTTAGAATCATAGGAAATTAATAGGAGGCCCTTATGAAAATAAGCTGAAAAATCGCCCTGCCAGTTGTAACGGGTCGTATCATGACTCGTGGTAACATACCACGGGTCGTGGTGTGCAGTCCATGACTTCTGGGTGGCTTAATAGCTTGCAAGAATTCTTATCACGGGTCCTTGGTACGAACCATACCTAGATACCATTAGTCATACCATGACTCGTGGTGACAGTGCTGGTCCTGTCCATCAAACTAGACAGTACTTCACTAAACTGGCTATAACTTTCTACTCAAAACTCTAATTGATACAAGTTTAGATGTGTTGGAAAGAGGACTCAAAGAGATTAATTTTGATGTGATTGATCACCCAAAAAAACTTTGTAAAATGGGAGTTATGGTCATTTAAAGTCAACCCTTATAAATCTTATATTAAAAACTCAATCGATAGGAAAGCTCTCAGCTCAACTTTATGCTAGAGCCCCTATGACCTTAATTTGTATCTAAAGAACCTCCCAAACTTAAGAATTGATCTTAACATGTTGTTTCCATAAAATTCATTGGGTTTGAGTCTATCCACATACTTAGAATGGTGACCACCTCACTATGAGTTGTACTGAGACTCGTGGCCTCTGACAAATCCTAAATACTTCTTTGAACCTCATCTCACGATCCCATACTATGAATCGTACTACCATACCATGAGTCATACCTTGGCTTATGGTATCTAAAAACTTGAAAAATCTGTTGTTCCCCATAGGTCAAGTCATGATCTGTTGTGGTATGACTCATACCGTAGGATTTTGTTTGGTTATTTTGGTTTCCTACTTTATGTATAGGATCTAACCTTAGGAAATTTTGGGGTGTTACATTCTACAATTATTGGAAGAATAACAAATATACAACCAATTCACACCGAAGATAACATCAAAGTCGATCATGTCTAACTCTACCAAGTTAACTGAGGTGGCATTTTGAAGAACTGTGATAGGGAAATTTCTGTATACTCGCCGTGTTATAACTGACTCACCGATAGGAGTAGAGACTAAGTGTAATACCCCAAAGTTCCCTAAGATTAGGCTTGGGATTTGGAATCTGATCAATAGAAAAATCTATAATTTTTCTCAGCACGACTCATTGTACAAGTCGTTGTTTGATGTCACAGGTCGTTGGAGCAATCGTGGTATGCAACAGTTCTCCCTAGACTAGTAATGAAAGATCATGGTATGAGTTGTAGGAGGCAGTAACGAGTCAACGAGTAATGTAAGGCAGTCATAGTTTGCGTCTATTGAGGGAAGTTCCGATGTCATGAGTCATGGTACGACTCGTTGTAGGAAACAATGAGTCATTGTAGACAGTCGTGGGGTGAAACTGCAGAAGATGGGACCCCTAAACATGAGTCAAGGTATGATTCGTTTTAGGAAATGATGAGTCGTGGTGATGCCCATGATTGGAGAACTAGAAATTTGACCCAAAAACAACAGAAGGAAACCACGAGGCGTTTGGAAGTACTACTCATAGTACTTGGCATTAAGATTTTTAATTACATGTTCCCAGGGGTATTTTTGTAAATTTGTAAGCTTTTAACCCGTAAGTGATGTTGTTTTGGGTTTCTTAAAGAGAGTTTTAAGTGGTTTAACCTAGCCTAACTCCTTATGCTCTCATAACTACAACAGAATTGAAATCCTCTCTCAAGATCAAGGCTAGGGTTCTTAATCAAATCTCTTCCAATCTTCTTGGTTTTTCAAGACATGTTAAGAAGTCAATTACCATGTATATAGGGTTATGAATGGGGGAAATTATTCCACCCTCATCCCAATTTCATCCCAATTCTATGATTTCAAGTCTCTAAGTATGTCAAGTTAAAAATCTAGGGTTTTACCCAATTTTCATGGAATCTTTTATGCTATCTCTATGGGTTTAATCCCCTCATGTTTCAATTGATGTTCTATGTCTATTATGGAAGATTTAACCCTCAATTTACTTCCTAATACATGATTTCAAATTTATAAAGATTATGCCCTTTCAAGCTTATGTGTCCGTGATTTCAAGTATGATGAAATATCAAGTATGCATGGATATTTGTGAACTCTTAACTTATGATTCATGATTTCAAAGTTATGAAGTTTTATTCAAGCATGTATTACTATTTCATGAAAATTCAAGTTCAAGTATCACAACTTTATGGCACCCTTCATGAATATTTCCCACATGTTAAATACGATTATGATTATGATTATGATTATGATTTCATATTTCATCTAACCCATGCAAGTTCAGGTATGCTATCATAATAATAATTATGAGTCATATGCATGTTTTTGGGAGTAGTGTCTAGCACCGAGTATGTTAGGGGTTCAGGCAAACCCTGAGTCTCAGAACTACGTGCTACCGTAGGTATATTCATGTTCAAACCATACGGGGGTTCACGAGTGATATCATGCCTTAATCGTTCCTAGCCTTGGCTAGCTTGAGAAGGCTCTGCCCACTTGAGCGAGATAGTTGGGGCATCATGTAAGATCTATCATGGTGTCAGTTATAATGAAGCCTCCCATTACTCCTCATGTTTTTAGTTACTCATGTTCATGCATTACAATATTATGTTTTATAGCATATTTGTCCCATTGATCAGTTTATAAGTTTTCACTTATGTTTTAAAGTATATTATGCTATATGATTTTTATTTCTAAACCTTGGGTCATTATGTTCAGTTTATGACAAATAGCTTATGATTTTGTATATTTCAAAACTATGGCTTTTAGCATGTTGCCCTTACTCTCATGATCTATTATGCTTTATATTCATGATTTCATACTATCATTTTATTAGCATGTTTTACTTTATCTACATACTCAGTACATTCCATGTACTAACTGCATAATCTATGTTGTATCGTCTCATGATATAGGTTCGGGTGATCCAACTCAGTCCCGTCGCTAGCTTGCTCCCGATCAGTCCAACTCTTTCCCAGTCTTGGTAAGTCCTCATATTATGAGGACATTTAGCAGTTTATTCTTTATGTCTATGGCTTATAGTTCATGACTTAGTGAGCTTGTTCGGGGTGTTGTCCCATCAGCTCATCATAGTAGTAGAGGATTTTCAGACAACCATGTATAGACAGTTCAGCGTTGTTGACACGTGTTAAAGCTTATGACTTTATGTTGCCTAGTCTTTTCCTTATATAACTATCATGCTTTATTTTCCACTTTGTAATGCTCTTAATAATGCTATGTATGTGCCATGGGTTAGCTTGGAGCATTCGTGGTTCTAGATCCCGTGTCTCAATCCGGGGTCCTAACTTGGCTCATGACAAACTTGGTGTTAGAATAAAGGTTTAGGTGTATCCTAGGTAGAGTCTTTTCCATGGGTGTGAAGCATGCCACACTCATGGAGAAGAGGCTATGAGACCTTTTAGGAAATTTTCTTTCCTTCATGGTCTATGTTGTGTGATAACGTACATCTCTTTACTCCTCTAACTCATGCTATATGCACCTATAGAAGTATGCCTCCATGCCGAGTAAATGGAAGAAGAAATGTCAATAGAGATGGGTATCAGCCAGCCCCACCAGCTCCAGCTGATCCTTTATTAGAGCAGGTTACTCATGCTGAGTTCAGGGCCACTTTTCAGATGTTGGCTCAAGATATGATAGCCCAGGTCAACCAGCAAGCAGTGGCCCATGTCCACCAGAATGAGAATACGGCAACACCTAAGGTGCGAGACTTCCTCAGGATGACCCACTTGAGTTTCTTGGGTTAAAGGTGGATGAGGATCTACATGAATTCATAGAGGAGGTTCAAAAGATCACCCAAATTATGGGGGTGACTAGAGAGGAGGGTGCAGACTTAGCCTCCTATCATCTGAAGGGGTTTGCTCATATATGGTTTCGACAGTGGAAGGAGAGAAGGAGAATTGGTGCGTTTACCATTGGTTAGGATGAGTTTGTTACTGCTTTCTTGAACAGATTCTTTCCTCAAGAGTTGAGGGAGGCAAGGCCAACTAAGTGTGTCAATCTGAAGCTAGAAAACATGATTTTCCAGGATTATTCCTTGAAGTTTACCCGGTTGTCGAAGTATGCACCAGAGATGATGGCCGATCCAAGGGCTTATATGAGCAGGTTTGTGAATGCGGTGGCATATTTATTGGTCAAGGAGTGCAGGACTTCCATGATGATCAATGATATAGATATATCTTGATTGATCATATATGCCTAGCAGATAGAGGCAAAGAAGATGAAGGGGAAGGAGAGAGAGGCCAAGAGGGCTAGCACAGGGAGCGATGGACAGTTCCAATAGAGATCCGGTGATGGACATCGCCCTCCATCCCATCAAGGGTCATCAGCCCTAGCCCCATCACCAGCTAGTGTTCCATCCAGACCTCAGGGTGATTAGAGGAGCAGGATGTCAGGTTCTAGAAGTCAAAGGAGCATGACAGTAGAGAGCACTTTCTCAGTCTGCTCGGCTCAAATGCTTGCTTCGGGTGTGGGAAGCCCGGGAACATTCGTAGGGATAATTAGCTAGTAAGGGGATGGTAGAGGTCGTGCCCCAGCCATCACATCAGCAGCTCCAGCCGCTTTCCCATCTCGGCAGGGTGCCTTTTTTAGTCCAGCGGGCGGACAATGCTAGAATAGGTTCTATGCACTATTATTTTCACGACCTGAGGAGGGACCCTGGATCAAGACATAGGACCTAGAACTACGAATGGCTCCAAGTTGACCCATGGCATGAACATAACAACTAAAGAGCATCCATTAAAGCAGAATCTGATGACTTAAGCATGCATAAGTGGAAGTATGAATAACATAACAATCATAAACAAAGTCAACACTCGACAAAGCTGAAAATCTACATAATGTCTGATAAGCCTCTAAATTATTTGATGAGCTGATGGGACAACAACCCAACTAGCTCTCTAAAGTTTGAAACTGAATATAACATAATCAAATGTTAAACTAAATGTCCTCAGAAGATGAGGACTCACCAACAATCGGAACTAAACTAACAACGGGGAGCTGAATTAACGACGGAACAAGGTCTGTTTGTCCAGACTTGTGTCATGAAACGATACAACATAGAGTATGCGGTCAGTACTTGGAATGTACTTAGTATACAAGGTAAGTCAAACATGCTGAGTAATGTTAACTGAAATCATACATATGTACATAAATTATACGATCATGACAGGAAGGACTACATGCTGAAATCTAAATCTGAAACATGTATAGTCGTAAGATGAATATCATATCTAAATAGAATGACCCAAATCTAAAAAATAGAAATCACATGACTTGTCATAGTTGAAATCGTAACTAATGGCTCATAAACTAAACTTTGGGGTAAAACCTGCAGTAAAACATAATATCATAAGTCATGAACATGAATAACTAAAATAATAAGGAACAGTAGGAGATTCGTCATAATCGACAACATCAAGATAGAGCTTACGTGATGTCCGAGCTATCACATTCAAGTGGGTAGAGTCGTCCAAACCTTGCCAGGGCTACGCTACCAAGATATCAATATCAAGCTGAACACCTCTTGTTGGGTGGGGAAAACTCTCTTGAGAGGCCCCAAATAAATATATAAACCTACATTGGCGTGTAGTTTTGAGATTGGGGAACCTTTAAACCCCAAGCCTGCTCGGTACTAGACACTACTCCCAAAAACATGCACAGCGCTCCCATCATTTTTCAATGAAGCTGAAATCATACACATGCATAGTCTAAAATATGAACATGGAGAGTCTTGACTCCAAAACATATCATAAGCTGTAGTGGGAATGTTGACTCCAAAATATATGATAAGATGATCTTATTAGCCTTGGCTAAATCATGAAGACGTACTTAACTTATGTGGGCTTGCCCAAATGTTGAAATCATGCATACTTGAAACAGATTTCATAAGTCAAAATCATAGGTTCATATATGGGTAATTTATAAACATTCATTCAAGCTGGATATTTCATCATACTTGATATCATGAATCATGAACTTGTCTTTTCATAAAACTTGCATAATAGGGCATAATTTTTTAAAACTTGAAATTCATGTATTAATAATCAATTTGTATATAAAATCTACCGATGAGTCTTAAAACATGTTTTGGAACATTAGGGGAATTGACCCATAGACATATCATAGAGAAATTCATGAAGTTGGGTTAAAAAATCCTATAAGATCGTAAACTTGCATTAAGACTTGAATTCATGAACTTGAGGAGAAATTTGGGCATGAAAGTGAAAGGAGACTCTCATTCATAGAACTATATACCTAGGTAAACTTATTCTCAACTTGTCTTTGAAAGCCCAAGAGAATTGGGGAAGAATTAATAGAACTTCTAGATTGATCTTCCAAGGGAATTCAAAACTTTGCATGCATGGGAAAGCCTAATGACTTTACATAGGCTAAACCCTCTTAAAACACTCCTTTTAAAGATTAAAATGACACAATTTTTGGACTTAGGAGCCTAGGTTCTATGAAAATACCCTTAATGATTCCGCAGGAAAAACTGCACTGCCAGTTGCTACGACCTGTACCACAAGTCGTACAATCCTCCTAAGACTCGTGGTTAGCTCCCGTAACTAGCCATTCCAATTTTCTCCAACTCTATGAAGATTTCCACGATCACCTATCACAACCCATAACTCCATACTACGAATTTTACCACCACTCGTACAACCAACATCTGAAAAATACAATGACCTACTAGGACTTCTTACCACAAGTCGTACCTACACACCATGACTCGTGGTGGGGACTCATGGTTGGGAGGGTGAACTTCAGGCTCTCCACGACAGGTCATCCTACGACCCGTACATTCGTATTATGACCTGTACAATGAGTCATATTGAGAGAAACTCTCAGATTTCCTACTTAAACATACTTTGAATCTCGAATCTAGTATTAGGAACTTTTGGGGTGTTACGATATCTCCTCTTTGGGAATATTCATCCTCAAATGTGGTTTAAGCATACTAAAAGGCTGGGGAAAGGAACTGCAATCCCAAACATTGAACATCTGAAGCTGAATCCTGGCAGAGAAACTGATTTCGAACTAAAATACATGACTAGACTGAATTCATAAATCATGCATACATGATAAAACATGAAAGTGTTATACCTTAGAAGCCCAAAGATCAGACCTGGGAGTTGAAACGGAGAAAAGTTAAAATCTTGCACTAGGCATCATGACGAGTGATGAGGTGACCCATGAGAGCAGCCTACGAGTCGTGATATGACTCGTGGGGAGGCCTAGGTGATGAGTTTACAGTTTGGGAACTAGGATCCCCACGGGCGTGACCACGACTCATGGTCAGGCCCCATGAGTCGTTAGGTCAGTTGTGGGAAGGGGTGATTGAGAAATGGGAGGAAGGCGGCAATGAACCAAACGGAAAGCACCCATGAGTCGTGGTCAGTCACCACGATTTGTGGGGAGGGTCGTGGTCAGCTAGTTGAAGAATTATTTGGTATGAAGGTAGTCTACATGACGGGTGGTGACCACGAGTCGTGGTCACCTATAATGGATCGTGATGTTTCCTGTGTCGAGCCCAAATGATCAAAGGAGCAGTGTACCGAAAGTCGACTGCACAAGTTATGGCACACGATGACGAGTCATTAGCTCCCTCATTGGGACCATATAGCAGTTATTTTCTACGAATTTAATAAGGGCTTTTTTATAATTTCTTAGATTTTATGACCTAAACTACGTCATTTTGAGTTATGAATGATGACTTTTAAAGGGGTTAAGTTCATTTTAGACCACATCCTTTCATGCATGCAAGGTAGAAGGTGAGAGAGGGTGATCAAGTTTTGTGTTCTTCAATTTCTCGTCAATTTCTTCTTGGGCTATCAAAGAAGTGTAAAAATTAGCTACCAATAGGTATGTAGGTTATGAATGGGTGATTCCTTTCACACCCATTCCCAATCCTTCTCTAAATCATGAGATTTCTACGTCTAATCTATGGGGTTTTAACCCAAATGCATGAATTTCCTAATTCTCTACATGTGTATGATTTAGTTATGCTCCTACTACAGAATTATGAAGCATGGGCAAGTTTTATATTGTTTTCAATAAAAAATCATGTTTCTAGTTTATGAATTAAAAATCCCATTGATGAGAAGTTCATGAAAGATGAGATTTGCGACGAATGTATGATGATGATGAGATATTATGATGAAAAGACTGTTTTAAAGATACCCATGTTTATAATCATGTTTTCGATGTGAATTGAGTATTTCGAAGAATGATAAAGCTTTGGACAATTCCCACATGTTCAAAGTATGATTTATGATCTCTCGAATTAAGCTTACCACATGGTCTTTGGAGCGAAGACTCCAAATTATCTTTCAGCTTATGATATGGCTTGAGTTGAAGCTTATCATACATGATTTCATATTTGAGATGTACTTGATTATTGATCTTCATCAATAGACGATGTTGAGCTTCGTTGAATAACGATGTAGATCATATGCATGTTTTTAGGATTAGTGTCTAGCATCGAGTAGGCTAAGGGTCGATCACCCTATGCCTCAGAACTACGCGCCAACGTAGGTTATACTATTATATACATTACTTTGGGACCTCCCTTGTGAGCTATCCCTTGACTTATTTGGCCACGAGCTTGATATCGATATCATGGTATCATCCCTAGCCCTGGCAAGGCTTTAGACGTCTCTACCCACTTGAGTGTTATAGCTGGGACCACGTAAGCTCTATCGTAGTATGTCGGTTAAAATACGAGTCTCCCATTGTTCCTCATGATTTCAGTTATGCATGCTCATTATTCATGAGATTTATACATCTTTATATGTTCTAGAGCAGGTTTGACTCAATGTTCAGTTTTACTCATGACTATCAGATTTCAGCTTGAGTCAATCGATTTAGTTATAATGTTATGTTATGCTATGTTATGATTAGATCATGATTTTAAAAAGAATGCATGCAAGCCCTAGTCTTAGATTCTTAATGTTTATGATTTATATTATGCATTGCCTTTAAATGATTTTACTTACTTAAGTGGTTTTACTTACCTTGCATACTCGGTACATTCCACGTACTGACCACATACTCTATGTTGTACCGTTACATGATACAGGACCCGGCTCTTAGGCTCAACCCCGTTCATTGTCAGTCTTCATAGTTAGCATCTTATGTTGTTGGTGGGTCCTCATCTTCCGAGGACTAGACTTATTTGGATTTCCTTTAT
The DNA here is from genome assembly GCA_035772735.1 of Datura wrightii. Taxonomy (NCBI): domain Eukaryota; kingdom Viridiplantae; phylum Streptophyta; class Magnoliopsida; order Solanales; family Solanaceae; genus Datura; species Datura wrightii. The sequence goes on along the minus strand of JASDFA010000008.1, from coordinate 6,894,429 downwards.
GTATTTTCAGTTTTAGCTTTATTGAGTTAGTTGGGGTCTTGTCCCATCAACTCTTCATGTGTATAGGCTTTTCAGACAAAAGATGTATTCAACTTTAGATTGTGTATTTTTATGTTAAGATAAATCTAGACTTCCGCTATGATTATCTTGTTAGTTGTTCAGTTATTAAATTGCATTAGATGTATGTTTAGGCCATGGGTCAACTTGGAGTCGGGCTCCTTGTCCCGTGTTGTGATCCGGGCCTCCGTTCGGGTCGTGACATAAAGAAACTGAGAGGCATGAACTTGACATGAAAATGAATAGAGTACTAAGGAGGAAACTGATACCTCATGCTGAAATTGAGCCAGAAGTGAAAAGATGCGGTATCTAGCCATCATATCTACTTTGGCTTCAAACATAGCTCCCTTAACAAGCTGATTTCTCCGCAAAACCTTCACTGAAGTTACTTCCTTGTTTCTCCACTCTCGAACCTGACGATCAAGGATCTTAACCAGAACTTCCTCATATGTAAGGCTATCCTTCATACCTATGCTTTCTACCTTAATAACCAAGGCCAGGTCACGAATGCACTTCTTCAGTAGAGATGCATGGAAAACTAGATATACCAAAGCTAATTCTGCCGGTAGCTCCAACTGATATGCCAATTTGCCAACCCGCCTCAGAATCGACCAACATATCAGGGACTTAGCTTCCCTTTTTCTTTTAACCTCATCACTCCCTTCATGGGAGACACCTTCAAGAACACCCAATCATTAACTTCAACCTCAAGCTCTCTTCGTCTAACATCCATATAAGACTTCTATCAACTCTGATCTATTTTCAGTCTTTCCCTAATAAGCCGAACTTTCTCTATGGACTCATGAACTGAATATGGCCCTATCAACATAGCCTCGCCTACCTCCAATAGGTGATATACACCTTCACCCATAAAGAGCCTCAAACAGAGCCAGTTGAATGTTGGAGTGGTAACTGTTATTGTAGGAAAACTCAATGAGAGGCAAATGATCATCCCAACTACCCTTGAAGTTAATCACACACGCTCTCAACATGTCCTCAAGAGTATGAATAGTCCACTCAGCCTGACCATCTGCCTGTGGATAAAAAGTCGTGCTAAGCTTGACCTGAGTACCAAGTCCCTTCTGAAATGATCTCCAAAACTGTGAGGTAAACTGAGTACCTCTATCTAAGATGATGGACAAGGTAACTCCGTGCAATTAAACTAACTCTTGAATGTACAATCTAGCATAGACCTCAGCTTAATGAGAAGTTTTGACTGTTAGAAAATGTGTTGCTTTGGTCAACCTGTCTACAACCACCCAAATAGAGTCATACTGTTGAGGTGTACGAGGCAACCCTATAATGAAATCCATATTGATATTTTCCCACTTCCAAGTAGGGATACTAGTGTCTTGTAGAATACCTCTAGGTCTATGATGCTCAACTTTCACTTGTTGACAATTCGGACACTTAGCCACGAACTCTGCTATGTCCTTTTTCATGCCATTCCACCAATAAAACTCCTGTAGGTTCTGTTACATCATGGTGGCACCTCGGTGGATAGAATACCGAGAACCATAAGCCTCGCTCATATCCGCTCTCTCAAATCATCAACACTCAGAACACACAAATGACCCTGATAACGTACTACACCATCTCCCCCTTACGAGAAGACCTCCACCTTCTGATTCTTGAAAGTTTCCTTTAGCTTTACCAAGATAGGATCTTCATATTTCCTAGCCTTGAACTCAATCACCAATGAAGATTCTGACCCATTTTGAACAATGAAACCACCATCTGATGAGTCAACAAGGCGAACCCTTAAAAGAGAAAGCCGATGCACATCCTTTACCAACTCCTTCCTTCCATCCTCAACGTTAGACACACTATCCATGGACAGCCTATTAAGGGCATCCGCCACTACATTGGCCTTTCCTGAATGAAAAAGGAAACTCATTTCATAGTCCTTGAGAAGCTCTAGCCACCTCCTTTGTCGCAAATTTAGGTCCTTTTGAGTGAACACATACTGAAGGCTCTTATGGTTGATAACCCTCAAACCACACCTCTTACTGAAGTGAGAAGCGGACGTTGTCAATAAAGAACCCAACAAGAGGTTGGGGTCAAACCCACAGGGAATAAGGAGACTGGATTATAGCCGGTAATTGAACTTGTAAGGTAGTTACTTCAAAATAGGGGGATTCTAAAGAAAATCAATAATAAAGGCAAATATCAAAATTCTGATGTTAAGTCAATATCAAAGGATAACTAGGGTTTGTGTTCCCCATGGATTCATAACTACTTCAGGTATACACTCGTGATTATAACCAATACTTACTTATAGAATTGATAACTTTCGTTCATTCAAACGACCGACCAGTCCCTATTGAATGACTATACTCAATTACTCGACCAAGTTTCATGAGTGGTTTCAAGTTAACCATTATCACTAAATTCCATATTTAACTATCCTGCGACCACAACTCAAGTTAATAAAATGATCATCAAGATCAAGGCTCCATTGTAATTCTCTTTTCCTAATCTATACCTTTTCGACCAAAGCAAGTAAAGAATTCGGGCATGTGCTAACGTTGCGCACCATTAAGAAACATTTAAGCATGAAGAGAATACAATATAAGAGTTTGTATTGGTTTTAAGATCACTTTTTGTAACCCTAACTTGTTAATTTATCATGGTTCCTACAACCCTATCTATGGAGGTTTTAGCCTCTCATAGTTGCAAGGTTGTGATTAGCATTCATGATTAAGAATAAAAATCAATACTAACAATAATGATTGAGAAAAATACTTCCTTCAATTTCTCCACAAAATCTTGGAAAACAATTAGTAAGAACAAGAAGAATTCAAGAACAGGTTGATCACAAGTTAAGACCAACTCAATCCTCTCTTTCTCAAAGTTTTCACTCTCTAAAATTATCAAACTGACGTCCTCTATAAAAATAAAACATAAAACATATTTATACAGACACAAGAATCCTTTTCCTAAGCCAACAGGGTGAATTTCCTTATCTGTCGCCGCTAGTGCCACGACTCGACCTACGATCTGTAGCATGCTTCTACGATTTGTAGCTTCCTCTAGTACAATATCAGCTGGCTAAATTCTGGCTAAGTATTGGATCTAGGTACAACTTGTACCATCAACTCACGACTCATATTGAGCTCCCATACTTTGATTCAGATATTTTAGAAGTTTTTCTGAAGTTCATCACGACTAGAATGGGACTACTCATACCTTTGCCTTACGGGTCGTACTTTCTTCTCATAGCAGGAGTCAGACTTAGATACAATTCTTCTGTATTTCATCATGACTTCCTCATCACGACTCGCACAACCCTGCTACAAATCGTACTGGGACTCGTGGGTCACATATGCTCAACCTTAACTTTCATCAACTTCTCACGGCCACCAGTATGACTCGTAGGTCCTTCCTACGATCTGTTTTTTTCTGTTTTAAGAAAAGGAAAATCTTATTTCCCGAATTATTGTACATTTAAATTTGAATTAGGAATTCTGTGTCCAACTCTAAGCAGCCCGTAACTACATATGCATCTGATCATATATGTATTATCTATTCCAACAAATAATACAAAAGAAGGAGGTTTTTCAATGCGAGATCTAAAAACATATCTCTGCCCATTTTGCACTTTTTGAGCTATCTTTAGCAATTTTTAGTTCCAACACCGGTTTATAATATAACCAAAGGAAAAGTACCTCATATCCACATAAATACACTTAAGTCTATGCTATTTTCTTAGTTTTGAGCGTTGAATGTACTGTAAACCCACAGCATATCAACACCCTCAACTTAAGACTTTTGCATGTCCTTAGGCAAAGAAAAGAAAAACTAAAACACGACGCTCAACTAGAAAATAGAGTTAGAATACTACAAACAATACTTAAACAAACCTGCACTTCTATACAAACTCTATTGACCCTTTCTCATGGAACCACATCAGCTAATGTATTACAAGAAACCTAAAAACATCATAAACAAGGATCAAAACATGCTATGTAGCTATCAACAGGCAGTCAAGTCATCACCAATATTTTTCACACAGACCGACAGTAAAAGCAAACATAATTCATCTACCCTCACACAAATGAAGTCCCCACTCAGATGTGAAATGTCAAACATGATATGGGACTAAGAAAGTAAGGCACTCACTCTCTCAAAGAAGTTGCGAGTATTATGTGTCAAATATCATAGGCTTGCCCTTATTTTCTCTGCTTTGGTTTTTCAGATGGTCGGGTTAGGATCACTATAGGACTTGGTATGGCTTGTAATGTAGGCTCAGGGCTGCATGATAAAGATGGAAGATTTTATAAGTGACTATTCCTTCTTTGGCACTACATGCATTGGCTACGCCATTCACCTAATTCACCCTTTTATTCTTTCATTCCCCTTTTCCCCCTTTTTCTCCTTATTATTCACATTTTCATGGGTGTGGTGAGTTCTCATTTTTTTTTAGCTTTTTCAGAATTTCTTTGAGCTTTATTTTTCAACATTTACAGCATTTTTTGTCCTTTTCTTTTCATCTTACCACACCTTATTTTCCACCATTTCTTTTTTTTCTTTTCTTTTCCTTTCTTCCATTCCCACCTTTTATGCACCCCTACTCTAACAACCCTAAACTTAAACATTTTGCTTATGTTGAGGTTCACAATATCCAAGGATGGACCAGGGCCAAAACAGGTTTATTACAAGAAATAGGTACGGTTAATCGGTAAATCAAAGAAACATAGTCTATTAAGGCTCAATCTTGGGATCAAGGGATTCATGCAACTTTTGAGAGGGCAATATAGGCTAATAGTGAGCTAAAAAAATAATGGCCTATGATCATATCCTAACCAACCATCCTTAGCCTATGCAGAGACCAACTAGGCAAGTTCTAGATCTACAACATAATATCGAACTGACTAATATACCTCACTCACACATGGTACATGAATTATTTTCACCTCACCTGTCTGGTTTATACATGGCTTAACAAAACTACTCATGCTGACAAAATAAATGACATCCAAAGATCCACAACAGTCATGCATGTTGTCACAAATACATAGCTAATGTATCAGAAAATTTTTAAACAGGGTCAATTTTTTTACAAAAAAATAGTAAACTAGTGCAATTTTATTTGCTGAGTACTCCTAAGCTAATTTCTAATAAACAAAAATTACAAACTAAAAATAAAAATCCTACACATGTCGGTTCTACTAGATAGCTTGTCTGAGGGAAAAGAAATGCGGCAAGAAAAACCCTCAAACGGAACAAAAATCCCAAAAATCAGATGTACACCCCCTCCCCTTTTTGAAAAGTTAGCTTTGTCCCCAAAGCATCATCTAGAAGATCATAGGGAAGACAACATACCTGTGGTGAACTGGGCACTGCTGTCATCTCGCGGAGGTGGTACCTCCGCTACAATAATGGTACTAACGGTGGCCAGCACGCTCAATTGTGTGTCAATAAGGGGAGTAGTCCCCCCCCCAATAGTCGTGGCCACTTGGACAACCTATGAAAATGTCTGGGCTGAATGTGGATCTCCAGAAGGGTCATGGCCACGGGAAAGCTCGGGTTGGGGTACGGTGTAGCTGCCTGCTCCTCTAGCTCTCTCATGTAGCTCAATCATATGCGTGTCATGAGTCTGCATGCTCACTTCTCTAGCCAGTTTGCGCTCTTTCCTCTCCTTCTTTCTTCTTTTTCTCAAACTCTCCTCACTAGTATTTTTAGTCGCTCTCTTCTTGCCTTTTTCACCAGCTGCGGTCGGCTCCGAGTATGCTGCCAAATCAATGTACTCATCAAGCTCGACATCTAGGTCCAGAAGAGTGGGAGCTGCTAAAATTTTTGGTTATCATGATGAAAACTCAACTACTTGGCTCCGAAGAGCCCCCAACTCTGCAGGGAGATTGCTGGTATTGGTGTTCTCCAACATTATCTCATTGAAACGGCTCTCAGAACTATCTAGGTGGGCATGTAGAGCCTGAGCTGCTGCCGCTATCTCTGACTTGACCAATTGTTTGACATTATCCATCATGGCCTGAATCTTACGCTCTGCCATGGTCCATCTCTTAGCTATCTTTTGGAGGATGTCCTGTGGTACCAAGATGTACCCTACTACTGTCTGAGCATGCAGGCTGGGTAGTGGTGTAGCTAAGGTGCTGGGAGCTGACTCTGAATGACCGGCGTCTGTAGCTGGTGTCTCGCTTTGCTCTTGTGTTATGGGGACATCCACCTATATGTCCCTTGCTGGATGGGCTATTGGATAGCTGTGGGAATCCTAGATCTACTTACCGGGTTCATCTCATCTCGTATAAGGCCTATGTCTGCAATCCTTTGGCCTCCAATCAACCACTCATCACCCTGTGGAACTTCTGCCTCCATACATAATCTGAATACCAGACTCGGGAATGAGATAGTAGTGCTTACTCCCATTGCCCTATCTCATATCTCATCGGCTATGATCCTCGAAATATTGATGGGGTAACGAGACATGAGGCATGAAACCAAAGTTGCTTTGTCCGCACTCAGTGTGTTGTCGTTGACTGTAGGTGCTAACCAATGGCGTACTAGTGTCCAGTAGGCTTTTTCAATGAAGTTCAGTGAATTCTTGTCACCTTCTTTCCTCCTGTAACCCATTCAGCCTCATCCTTGTTCTTAGCAATCACCTCAGCTAGCCATTGCAGCTGCCTCTGTCGCTCCTGCACACTTAAGGATCTGATCTGCTTCATTGCCTCCACCCTATAATCATACTCTAGCATCATCCTGGTAGGCAAGAACTGCGGGCCGTACAACAATCGAGTAATGGTTTGCTCGGATATATCAACTTCTCGACCTGGGACCATAACACTCTCCAGATGAGGTTGGTCTTTTATTTTCTGCCCCTCCATTGCCTTTACCTACATTGTGGCCAAGTAATTGGCATAGAACTCCCTAACTATGTTCTCTGTATACTGTGTTGGAGTTTTGACCATCCACTTAAAACCATAGAAGCTAAAAATCCACTTCATCTCCTCAACTTCATTCAATGCAGTTGTGATGATCTGTGGTTATTCCTGAAAACTCCTCCATGGCTTATTTTTAGCTGTGAGAGAGATTCCTTGTTTATAGATTTCTTTGGCTCTTGGCACTCTCCACTGGATTGTACGGTTTTCTTTGGGTGGGGTCTACTCTTGTGCAACAACAGCACCCTCTTCCTCCAACTCATCATTGTTGCTTTCCTCTTCACTATGGGTCTCTCTTGACCCTCTTTGGCATTGGAGTCGCTCCTTAACTTTTGACGTTCCTCTCTAACTCCCTCTTCATACTGGGGAGCTTGAGCAGATGTGGCAGTAGTTGCTTCATCTTGGGATTTTCTCTTGCCTTAGTGGTTCTAGTTCCTGATCTCGGGCAAAATAGCATGCCCGAGTGACGCTTGATAACTTAATTTAGTCTTGTTTAGCTAAGTAATGGTATACATTTTCATGTGATTTGATATAAATGTGAATATATGTGCTAACCAACATGATTAGTCCTTGTTTTGTAGGTTTCAATGATTTTTAGGAACTAATTTATAAGTTAGTGAAGTAGCGGAATGGAGTCGGGTGCAGATGCGGCAGGCAGGCAGCACCAGCGCCCCAACAACGTGCCACGCCGTGCCAGCTGCGTGACAGGGGTGTGCCAACGCGCTGCCCAAGCAGCGTGACACACTGCCAACGCGGTGACACTCGGCAGTTTCGGCTTCCAGAGGCAATTTCCAGAGAGCTCTCACGTTACCTCCGTGTCACAGAGGTAGTGCTCCGCGATACACTACGTGACACGAAGCCGTTCCATGACAGGTTAAATTATGCACGTTTTCCATTTACTATAAATAGGTCCCTTAGCTCCTAAATCCATTTTGTCACGATTTTATCTTGGAAAACTACCTAGGAATGAAGGGAGAAGTGGGAGAACTCATCTAGGGTTTGGCAAATTCCCTTATCTTCTACCAAACTTTTGTAAGTATATTAGTTTAGTTGTAGTTTCTTGTAGTTTTACGAACATGAATGGCTAGAATCCTTCCTATAGGGTTGAAGCCATGAATTATGATTGTGATTCTATGAAATTGTTTTGGAATTAAGTTGTTGATTGTTGTTTTCGTCTTGCATTCCAGATTGTTGGTTGTTTTTATGATTGATCACCATGAAAGCATATATGTTAGCTTGGGCATTGGCTTGAGAAAGCATTACCTAGGTCAGGACATGAGAATGTGAGGAGCATGTTTGTATCTCATGATATAATTTCGTATTAGGATAGAAATATACCTAACACCTTGCTTGGTTGATAAAACGGGGGTTATTAAAGACCAACTTAGGATTATCACATCACCACTCGAAGAAGTAGTTGTGAGGCTAAGTTGAGTTAAATGGCTAGACGCACGAAAGTCCCTAATCATTTCCACGAATACCACAACATAATTAATTACCCACGAACTAGAACTTAGCATCCTCGCTCACAATGACGCAGCGAGGCTAGTTTGTCGTGTTTAGAGCCTCAAAAGACCATGAACATGCAATTCTAATTATGTGAAACAACAATCGATAGTTTCATGCTTAACCCATTGCAAATCGTAGTATCGCATGATTATCTGGTTTTGACTCTATGTTGCTCCTAGAGTAAATTCAGGATATTTCGTTGACCAAAACTAGACTTAGTTAAATCTCCCTCGAAAACTTCTATAACCAACATTTTCGGTATTTAAGATCACACTTGTAATGGATAGTTAGAGGAATGGGTCCAGTCCCTATGGGTTCGACATTCCGGTTCTTAAAAAGAGCCACTATATTACTTGCACGACCTGTACACTTGCGGACGTGCGAATAAGGGCACGTTAAGTTTTTGGCGCCGTTGTCGGGGACTCGGCGAAGTTTTGATAATTTATCTATTTTTGTGTGATTTTTGAAATTTCCTTAAGTGTTGAGAAACTTGGTCTTAGTCTGTTTATTTGCAGGTGACAAGTTGTCCTGCCGAGCTGGCTAGAAGTAGAGAGCTTGTGGAACCATTGTTGGAACCTAAACGTCAAATCCATTTGAGAAGGAGAGTAGCTCTAGAGAAAAAGCTGAAGAGACTTCAAGAAAATGTACAACAACAACCACCCACGGGACAAGCACAATTGTCATCAGAAGCAATGGCAGCAAGACCAGTTCGCGAAGTGGCAATCCCACTAGCGACGGATGTGACCTCTAGCATCCTAAACCGGAGCCTGGAGGGCACTTTGAGCTTAAATAGAACATGGTGCAGCTGTTACATTCTAGTGGTCAATTCACTGGGATGGCACATGAGGACCCGCAACAGCACCTATAGAGCTTTTTAGAGATTAGTGACACGTTTGTCCCCACCGGCGTGTCCACAAATTATGTCTGACTGACCCTCTTCCCATTTTCACTGTTGGGAGAGGCGAAAAAGTGGTTGAAGGCTGAGCCACCGAACTCTATAACTTCATGGAATGACTTTTCTAAGAAGTTCCTTATCAGATTCTTCCCTTCAGGCAAAACTGCAAAGTTGAGAAGTGAAATACTCAGTTTCAAGCAGAGGCCTGATGAGAACTTATATATGGCTTGGGAATGGTTCAAGTCATTGTTGAGAGACTACCCCCATCACCAGCAATCAAATGAAGTGCTGGCTCATACCTTTGTAGAAAGTCTAGACCCACACACAAAAATATTACTAGACTCTACATCGGGTGGGCAAGCCTTCGAGAAGACATATGATGAGTTGTACACTTTGTTGAACAGAATTGGACAAGGAAATTCAGAGTGGCACAGTGAGTCATCGAGGGTGTAAGGAAAGAGATTGGGGTTGATAGAACTAGATGGTTTGAATGCCTTGGCAGCATAGTTAGCTTCATTCCAACATCAAATGATGACTCAGTTTAGTAAACTGAGTATGAACCAACACCAGGGCCAGGTTAATGCAGTTCAGCAAGATCCGAGTTGGTGTGAAATTTGTGGTAATAATGGGCACAATGCAGAATCTTGTAGGGCCAATCCCAAATCAGTCAATTTTTTTGGTAATGTGCATAGGAATCAGAATTTTGGGAACAACTCCAACAGAAATTGGCAGGGCCACCCGAATTTTTCTTGGGGTGGAAACCAAAAGCAGAATTATATACAACCTCAACAAACAACAGTATCAGTAGAATAGGCAGAATGATGGGCAATTGAGTAGCTGCATTGAGGAAACACTGCAGAAAATTATGGAGACCCAAAATCAGTTAGCGGAAAATCAGGCGAGGATGGCAACAGACTTAAAGAATCAGCAAGTAGCCACCCGCAATCTTGAAAAACAAGTGGGTCAGATAGCAGCTGCTCAGAACATGAGGTCGCAGGGGGGATTACCAAGCGATGCAGATCCTGACCCCCGGTAAATCAATGCCATCAGTCTTAGAAGCGGAAAGCAATTAGCTGATGCAGTGCCTAAAAGTTGAGAAAGGATGTGCAGCCGGAGTTGGTTAGACCAGGACCATCCACTGACACTGGAGTGAATCAGAGTGCTTGGAAACAAAATGCACAACCTGTATTGCAGCCAGCACAAAGACCACCACCACCATTCCCTCAAAAAGTCAGAAGAGCAACGAGGAGGAATGCTTCAAAAAGTTCTTTAAAAGTTTCAAAGAACTTCACATAAATTTGCGTCTTATTGATGTCTTGCAGGGAATGCCCAAGTATGCTAAATACTTGAAGGACGTGATGGCGAAAAAAGTTAGATTGGTGGATGTCCAGACTGTAGCACTGACAGAGGAGTGCAGTCACAGCGTATTGAGCAAAATGCCAAAGAAGCTCGAAGACCCAGGGAGTTTTACCCTCCCTATACAAATTGGTAAAGCTGAGGTGCTACGGGCTTTGTGTGATCTAGGGGCAGCAGTTAACCTAATGCCCCTATCCTTATTCAACACCCTAGGGTTGGGAATACCGAGGCCGACAAGGTTAATGCTGCAGCTGGCTGACATGTCGCGAGTGACACCTGATGGAATAATGGAGGACCTTCTCATCAAAGTAGGTAAGTTTATTATACCTGCTGATTTTATTGTCTTAGATTTTCAGATTGATAACCAGGTACCCCTGATCTTGGGACGACCATTCTTGGCCACCGGAGGAGCGGTGATTAACTTGAAAGCAGGGACCCTGAAAATGAGGGTTGAGGATGAAGAAGAAATCTTCCGCGTTTACCAAGAAATGAACCCATCTGCACACTACAGAAACCTTTGTCAGGCTAGTGTGTTGGCAGAGGATGAGTGTGGGGTGGAGGATTCCACAGGTGCATGACTAAAGGCAACGTCAAGTCTTCAGCCCAAGTCTGATAGAGGGCTTCAAATTGAGAAGAAGTTTGAGAAAGAGAGGAACAGAGTGGAGGTTGTTTCCTCTAAACAACAAAAGAAAAGGAGATGGTTCTCAAAAGAGAACCCGGGTATGAGGATGTCCTGAAAAGGACAGTCCATGTCGGGCCACGACATAAAATAAGGCACAGCTTGGGAGGCAACCCAAGGGTACCTCGGGTACACTTTGTTAATTTTGATTTTGTGTTGGTTTTGTTATTTTCATTTTGTTTGTGTTTTTGGTGGAAAGTTAAGCACAGATGGAAGGGAAGTCTGAGTACCGAGATGGTGGAAGCTAAAGAGCATGGAATAGAAGAAGTGTGGGGTCGAACACCCATCTCTGGAACTTGAAAGGACAGCATGCTTTTAGCTTGGCATAGAGGCTTAGGGAGTATTTATCATCCTTTAAATGTTAATTTAATGCTATGAGGACATAGCATGATTTAAGTGTGGGGTGAGAAAAATTTAAAAAATTTTGTGCTTAACAAGTTTTTGGTGAATGTGATGCTTGTGTGAAATTTAGGAGAAATTTCAAAAATTTTTGGGAGTCAAGCATGAATGCATCACCCGTTGGTTTTTCTTTTCGGTTCTTTTTTGACGGAGGTCTTTGAACCGAAGAATAGAAATAATTTTCTTTGTTTGTATATAATGTTTTTAGTCATAGTTAGGGACTGTTTTTGACGATGGATGGATGACGACCATCTTGAGGAAAATTAGTCGATAGGTGTTGGGTTTTTGAAACCATAACTAATCGATGCTTGATGTTCTTGTTAGGTGCTATACATGATTGTAAGATGCAAGTATGTTCAGTGTTGAAGCCTACAAGTGTATAACTTTGTTTGAGACACTTACGCTCTTGAATTTGACTCAATATGATTGAAGCTTAATCTGAATTCTTGTGATTAGCTGAGTTAAGAGTCTGCTGAATGTGTCTCGAATTGAGCATGTGCCATGAGTGTAAGGTTTTTGAGTATTTTATGCTATTGTGGATTGTCTAGAACTTGCCTGGTGTGTTTATAAAACGAAATGAAGGATGTCAATTGTAGGAGATGATTTAGGCATTTCTTTGAATGAACCTAATTTTTATCCTTTACATTACCTACCTTGAATATTGAATTCTAGTGAGCCCCATTGTGCCTTAAGCCTATTCTTTGATAGCTACAACAGAAGCTTAATCCTTTTTCTTTCATTAGCCTTGAATTTGATCCAAAACTCCTAAGCGCTTAAGTGAAAAAATTCCAAAGAGTGAAGGAGTGAGAAGAATGAAAAGAAAGGAAAAGTAGCAAGTTGTAGAAGTGAGAAAAGGACAAAGGTGCACTTGTTTGAAAATGGTTGATTATTAGTAAGGAGTAAGAAAACAAATTAATGAAAAATTATTTATAGAACTCCTTACTAATAAGCTAAAAATTCCCAAATAAAGGGGGGGGGGGGGGACATAAGAGGAAGGAGAAAGGTGAAAGGAGAAAAAGGTGAAGTAAGGGAAGGGAAGTTCGTAATGAGGGCGTGATGTATTGAAAGCGCTTAGGAAACATAGTCACTATTACTGGCCATAATAGTACCTGCCCGCACATGAGTTACATTACAACCTAAAAAGTCCTACTTGATCTTACATTCATACATCCTTAAATTAGTGGAATAAAACACTAAGGGCAAGCTTATGGGTCATTACATGATTCATGTGAATTCTTTGTGAGAGTGAGCGTAATTCTATTCATGTACCCACACATGTGATTTAAAAATTGTTTTTGCGTGTGAAATTGGGTAACTCTCTTTCCGTGAGGGCGCATGTTGAATGAAGGATATAATTCATGTGGGATTTCTTAATTAGTTGATTTGCATGAGTTTGCTAAGATTGAGAGTCGATTCTTGAGGTTAAGAAGTCTTAACATAGTTGGACTTCATTTCAATGATCAAATCGTGCATGCTCTATTTTTAGCTTGTTATCTTACGTAATAATTATAGTTGTAGCTTGAATAATCCTGCTAAATGAGTTATGGGTGAGTCTCCATATGCATGATATGTAAAAGGTTGTTCGAGGACGAACAAGACTTTAAGTGTGGGATTGTGATCTCGGGCAAAATAGCATGCCCGAGTGACGCTTGATAACTTAATTTAGTCTTGTTTAGCTAAGTAATGGTATACATTTTCATGTGATTTGATATAAATGTGAATATATGTGCTAACCAACATGATTAGTCCTTGTTTTGTAGGTTTCAATGATTTTTAGGAACTAATTTATAAGTTGGTGAAGTAGCGAAATGGAGTCGGGAGCAAATGCGGCAGGCAGGCAGCACCAGCGTGCCAGCAATGTGCCACGTTGTGCCAGCTACGCGACAGGGGTATGCCAACGCGCTGCCCAAGTAGCGTGACACGCTGCCAACACGGTGACACTCGGCAGTTTCGGCTTCCGGAGGCAATTTCCAGAGAGCTCTCGCGTTACCTTCGTGTCACAGAGGCAGTGCTCCGCGATACACTCCGTGACACGAAGTCGTTCCACGACAGGCTAAATTATGCACGTTTTCCATTTACTATAAATAGGTCCCTTAGCTCCTAAATCCATTTTGTCATGATTTTGTCCTGGAAAACTACCTAGGACTGAAGGGAGAAGTGGGAGAACTCATCTAGGGTTTGGCAAATTCTCTTCTCTTCTACCAAATTCTTGTAAGTATATTAGTTTAGTTGTAGTTTCTTGTAGTTTTACGAACATGAATGGCTAGAACCCTTCCTATAGGGTTGAAGCCATGAATTATGATTGTGATTCTATGAAATTGTTTTGGAATTAAGTTGTTGATTGTTGTTTTCGTCTTGCATTCTGGATTGTTGGTTGTTTTTATGTTTGATCACCATGAAAGCATATATGTTAGCTTGGGCATTGGCTTGAGAAAGCATTACCTAGGTCAGGATATAAGAATGTGAGGAGCATGTTTGTATCTCATGATATAATTTCGTATTAGGATAGAAATATACCTAACACCTTGCTTGGTTGATAAAACGGGGGTTATTAAAGACCAACTTAGGATTATCACATCACCACTCGAAGAAGTAGTTGTGAGGCTAAGTTGAGTTAAATGGTTAGACGCACGAAAGTCCCTAATCATTTCCATGTAAACCATAACATAATTAATTACCCATGAACTAGAACTTAGCATCCTCGCTCACAATGATGCAGTGAGGCTAGTTTGTCGTGTTTAGAGGCTCTAAAGACCATGAACATGAAATTCTAATTATGTGAAACAACAATCGATAGTTTCATGCTTAACCCATTGCAAATCGTAGTATTGCATGATTATCTGGTTTTGACTCTATGTTGCTCCTAGAGTAAATTCAGGATATTTCGTTGACCAAAACTAGACATAGTTAAATCTCCCTCGAAAACATCTATAACCAACATTTTCGGTATTTAAGATCACACTTGTAATGGATAGTTAGAGGAATGGGTCCATTCCCTGTGGGTTCGACATTCCGGTTTTTAAAAAGAGCAACTATATTACTTGCACGACCCGTACACTTACAGACGCGCGAATAATGGCGCATCAATTCCATCGGTTTCTGAGGTGTCTACTTGATACTCCTCACGAACCACTAGGTGAGTGTCCAGCCTTGTCAAACTCCGAGTCAGTCGGTTCATCAATCAATCTCCTTTGGGTTGTTAATTTGTCTGCCCTGTATTTGTATGTCATTGTACCTATAGAGAAAGAAGTTAGCATTCCATTTTTGAAAAAGAGAAATTAGAAAAGAAAGTTGCAGCTTTTCATCATGGGTCGACAGTATGAGTCATACCACGAAGGTACGACTCATAGGAGGTCCCAGATTCTGGTCATCTAAACTACGACTTGAAGGTACGACCCGTACCATGAAGGTACGGTCCATACATTGAGTCATCTGATATAGCTCCAATTCAATGTTCTTCTAAATTTTTCTACGACTCATGGTACGACTCATAGGTTGATTCCACGAGTCGTACTGAGAGATTTGCTATGTGACATTATTCAGTTTTGGGGTACGAGTGCTCAGTACGACTCGTAGTTTGTAACTACGATCCGTATTATGCCTCGTACCCTTCCTAACCTTTGTTGTATTTTATTTTCTCAATGTGCATTGGTTCTTTTTAGCATATTTTGGGTACTCAGAACTCCCCCCAGGTTTAGGCATGTTTGAGACTTATTTCAACAGTGCTCAACCCTCCCCTTTTTCTTTTAGCCTCAACCCTCCCAAAAATATGCACAGTGCTACCATCATTTTTTAATGAATCTGAAATCATAATCACATGCATAGTCTGAAATCTAAACATTGAGAGTCTTGACTCCAAGACATATCATAAGCTGTAGTGGGAGTCTTATTCGAAAACATATGATAAGCTGATCTTATTAGCTTTAGCAAAATCATGAAAATGTACTGAACTTGTGTAGGCTTACCAAAGTCTTAAAATCACGCATACTTGAAATAGACTTCATAAGTCAAAATAATAGATTCATACAAGGGTAATTTATCGACATGCATTAATTCTAGATATCTCATCATAGTTGAAATCATGAATCATGAACTTGTTTTTTCATAAAACTTCCATAATAGGGAATAATTTTCTAAAACTTGAAATCATGAATTCATAATCAATTTGTACATAAAATCTTCCCATAAGTCTTAAAACATGCTTTGGAACATGAGGGAAATTGACCCATAGACATATCATAGAGAAATTCATGAAATTGGGTTAGAGAACCCTATAAGATCATAAAATTGAATTAAGACTTGAATTCATAAACTTGAGGAGAAATTTGGGCATGAGAGTGAAAGGAGACTCTCATTCATAGCTCTATATACCTAGGTAAACTAATTCTCAATTTCTCTTTGAAAGCCCAAGAGAATTGGGAAAGAATTGATAAAACTTCTAGATTAATCTTCCAAGGGAATTCAAAACTTTGCATGCATGGGAAGGCCTAATGACTTGAAATAGGCTAAACCCTCTTAAAACAATCCTTTTAGAGCTTAAAACAACGTAGTTTTGGACTTAGGAACCTAGGATTTACGAAAATATCCTTAATGATTTCATAGGAAAAACTACATTGCCAGTTTATACAACCCCTACCATGGGTTGTAAAATTCTTCTATGACTCGTGGTTAGCTCCCATAACTAGCCATTCAAATTTTCTCTAACTCTCTGTAGATTTCTGTGATCGCCTATCATGACCTGCAACTCCATACTACGAACCGTACCACCACTCGTACAACCAACACCTGAAAAATACAATGACCTGCTACAACTTCTAACCACGAGTTGTACCCACACACCACAACTCATGGTTGCAAGGGTGAACTTCTGGCTCTCTACAATGGGTCATCCTACGACCCATACACCGGTCTTACGACTCATATAATGAGTCATACTAAGAGAAACTTTTAGATTTCCTGCTGAAACATACTTTGAATCCCGAATCTAGTCTTAGGAACTTTTGGGGTATTACAATCATCTCATCAGGAGAAAGAGGTCTCACCCGATATGGTCAATGGTTTGTTACGAGTATTCTACCTTGATGTGTATGCATTATTAGATCCATGGGATACTGTAATCTTTCATGACTCCTTATGTTGTTGTTACTTTCATAGTTAGTCCCAAAATCCTATCAGAACCCTTCTCAGTTTCTAATCCTGTCGTTGAGTCAGTTTTAGCTCGATGGGTATACAAAATTATCCTATCACGATTCCTCAAAAGGTTACCTCAATCGAATTATTGGAGTTAGATATGACCAATTTTGATATTATATTCGGTATGGATTGGTTACATTCTTGTTATGCTTATGTCAATTGTAGAATTCGTAAGGTAGAATTTCAATTTTTGGGTGAACCAATCATAGAGTGGAAGGGTAGTTCAGCTTTGCCTATAGGTTGCTTTGTTTCCTACCTCAAGGCTAGGAAGATGATCTTCAAGGGTTGAGTGTACCATCTAGTTTGGGTCAAGGATTCTACATTTGAGACCCTAAATCTTCGGTCAATTCCTGTTGTATATGAGTATCCAGAGGTGTTCCCAGATGATCTACCAGGAGTCCCTCCCAAGTGGGAGATTGACTTTGGTATTGATCTTCTCCTTGATAAGTAACCCATATCCATTCCTCCTTGTAGAATGGCTCTAGTCGAGCTAAAGGAATTGAAAGAGTAGTTGGAGGAATCCTAGATAAGGGTTACATTAGGCCTAGTAAATCCCCATGGGCTGCTTTAGTTCTCTTTGTTCGGAAAAAGGATGGTTCTCTTAGGATATGCATTGATTATCGGCAGTTGAACAAGGTCACAATCAAGAATAAGTATCCCCTCCCCAGGATTGATGACCTGTTTGACCAACTTCAGGATGCTAAGTGCTTTTTGAAGATGGACCTCAGATATGGCTATCACTAGCTCAGAGTTAGGGAGTGACATTCCGAAGACAACCTTCAGGACTTGGTATGGTCACTACTTGTTCATAGTTATGTCTTTTGGACTAACGAATGCTCCTGTAGCTTTTATGGACTTTATGAATAGAGTGTTCAAGCAACATTTGGATATGTTCATAATTGTCTTCATAGTTGATATCTTCATATACTCTCAGAGCAAGGAGGATCATGTCGCTCATTTGAGGATTATGTTGCAGACTCTCAAGGATCACCAACTATTTGCTAAATTCATCAAGTGTGAGATTTGGACGAACCCAGTAGCTTTCTTGGGTCATGTGGTGGCTAGTGAGGGTGTTCAGGTGGACTCTCAAAAGATAGAGGCGGTGAAGAATTGGCCCAGACTTATCAGTCCTATAGATATTAGGAGGTTTTTGGGTTTAGCTGGCTAC
The DNA here is from genome assembly GCA_035772735.1 of Datura wrightii. NCBI lineage: Eukaryota > Viridiplantae > Streptophyta > Magnoliopsida > Solanales > Solanaceae > Datura > Datura wrightii. The sequence goes on along the minus strand of JASDFA010000008.1, from coordinate 6,876,277 downwards.
TGTGATCTTGGGCATATTACATGCCCAAGTGCTATTTTATAACTTAGTTTAGCCATGTTTGTCAATTTATTTTATTATATTCTTATGTGATTTTGTATATTTATGTGAATGAACTAACCAATGTGATTAGCCCGTGTTTGAAGGTGCAGAATGCTAAGGATGAGCTTATATGGTGTTCAATGCACAAGAAGAGAGTTCAGAATGAAGGACCATGGAAATGCACAAAGTTGGCCTCAAAAGCTACCTGCTGCACATCCAACGTGCCGCGCTAGCTGAACTGCACGACAGGTGCCGTGTCACGCTAGGCATGTGCGCACAAGGGCCGTGGCAAGGCAGCAGTTGTGCGCGCGAGGGCCATATCAATGCAGAAGCTGTGCACGATAGTTCCCATGCCACTCCTGTCTTCTAGCGCCCATGACATGCCCAGCAGTAGATTTCTAGTGTGCAGACATGATAGCTCCCTGCCACGGAGGCTGAGCTACGCGATAGGCAGCGTGGCATGGAGTAGTTTCACCATAGGACAAATTTTGCAAATTCCAACTTTGTATAAATTAAACACTTACGATTTTATTTCATTTATCACGACTTTATTTTTGAAAACACAGAAGGAGCGATGGAGAGAAGAAGGAAACTCTAACCTAAGGTTCGTAAATTCTTTCTTATTTCACTCTTGCTCTTACATGAATTGTGATTATAATGAGTTCTTGTATTAGCATGAGTGGCTAAGACTCTTATTCTAGGGTTGAGGCCATGAGACATGAATGCAATTGTGTAATTTCATCTTTGGTTCAAGTTTTATTTGTGTTTGTCTTGAATTCTTATTTGATTATCATTTAATGCTTTATCACCATTAGAATCCATGTGTTAAGCTTAGGAAAAACTTGAGAGAGAGAAACCTAGGTTAGAACTAGGAATTCAAGAAGCAATTTCAAAGTCTTCAAGACTTGATTTGCATTTAGGATAGAGATACCAAATTCGCCTTGCTTGGTTATAAAACGGGAAGATAGCTAGGCACCTACTTAGAATTGTCACATCACCACTCATAGAAGTATTTGTGAAACTAAGTTAGATTAAATGGTTAGAGGTTCGAAAGTCCATAAATAAGGGCATAAACTCCTTAAACCACTCCACATAGTTAATTGCTCACGAATTAGGATAGCACATCTCCCCTCAACGATGTAGTTGTGAGACTAATATGTTGTGTTTAGACGCTCGAAAGACCATAAATATTGCAATTAACTCTGTGAGACAACAAATGAAATTTCATATTTGAACTGAGATGTATGTAGTATTGGATGGTTGTTAGGCCTTAACCTTGGATGCTTCTTATTAATTTTTTTCCAATTATTTTGTGATCACCTTTAGATTTAGACAAAAATCAAAATGTTGAAAAAATTCAACATTTGTGAAATTTGTATTATCACTTGAACTTGAATATTGGCTAAAAAGACTAGTCCCTATGGGTTCAACATCCAGTCTTCATGAGTCACTATATTATTTGTACACTTGCGTGTGTGCTGGGATGCAATACGTTTTTGGCGCCGTTGCCGAGGACTGGCAACTTTTGGTGAATTTTTAGTTTGTGTGTGATTTGTAATTTTCTTAAATTTTGAAAATCTTGGTCTTAGTCTGTTTCATTGCAGGTAACAGAATTGTCCTTGCAGCAGGCTGGCAAGGAATAAAGAACTGGTGGATCCATTGTTGGAGACTGAATGACAGTTACATTTGCTATGGAGAGAAGCCCTTGAACAGAAATTTTAGCCGTTACAAAGAGATATTCGTGAATCACAACCCCATCCATCAGTTGGATAGGACGAGTTATTGCCAAAGAAAATGGCAGTCAAACTAGTTCGTGAAGTCGAGATCCCACTCACGGCGAATGTGACCTCTAGTATACACAAACCGGAGCTTGGAGGAAATTTTGAGCTCAAATAAAATATGATGCAGTTGTTGGACTCGAGTGGGAAATTTACAGGAATGAAACATGAAGATCCATAGCAACACCTACAGAACTTTCTTGAAATCAGTGACACTTTCGTCCCCACATGGAGTGTCAACTGATTATGTTAGACTTACCCTTGATCACGGGCAAAAATATATGCCCGAGATATGCTTTACGACTTAAATTAGTCTTGTTTATCTAAGATTATTGTATACATTTTCATGTAATTTTAGATAAAGTAAAGATATGTGCTAACCAACATGATTAGCCTTTGTTTTGTAGGTTTGATGACTTTTGAGCAACTAATCCATGAGTTGGTGAGGTAGAGGCTTGGAAACGGAATCAACACGCGAACGTCGGCAAAGTGGAGGCACAAAACAACCCACCGGCGCGTCGACAAGGTGCCACGGCAGGCAGGAGGCACACAACAGCCCACCTGCGTGTTGGCAACGTGCCACGGCAGGTGGCCTCCGTGACCAAGGGCTGCCAACGCGCTGCCCAGGCAGCGTGACACGCTGCCAACGCGGCAGGGTCCTGCCCGGGCCAATTTTGGGTGATTTCCAGAGGGCCTCCGCGTCCGTAGCGTGTCACGGAGGCCGTGCTCCGCGATGCACTCCATGACACGTTGCTTGTTATTCCAGGAAAGAGTCCTACTACTATAAATAACACACTTAGGTTTATTTTTCATAAGGCAGACTTGGTGGAGCAAGGACGTGGGTTAGAGGCAGTTGAGGGACGAAAAAGCTAAGGGTTTTTCTCTCTTTCTTTCTTCTTTCAATCAATTGTTTGTATGATTTACACTTGTTTTAGGATGATTAATCCACAAATGAGTGGCTAATTCTCTTCCTTGCTGAGGTTATGAACAATGGTGATGAATTTTGATTATTGAATTGTATGGGTTTTCATCTTCTTCTTCTATGTTGTTCTATTAATTCTTGTTTCTACTGCATTAGTGTGTGGCCGACATTAATGTACATCTAAAAAGTCCAATTTCACTCGAGAGAGCAAGAAATTGGAAAGTTGTGAATTAATAGGGTATTGTTCTTAACTTGATTTGGGAAAATTGGGTTTTGATGTGCTTTCCTGATAGAAATATACTTGAAAGCCGTATTAGTCAATTTAGGAATCGGAATTGTATTGCTAGGTCATAAATTGCATTTGATCACAGAAATGTAGATGGATGGTTTATGATTCTTAAGTGAGATTAAATACGAGAGTTTTAATCTCTTGGCTAATGTTCTTGGCTAGCAACTAGAAGAGAAGGATAACCAAATTATGATTATAATCAAATTCATTACTTGTTCTTAACCTTGGCATGCTCATATCCATAGTTTCAATTCAAAGTAGATATTTGTTAATAGTTTTAGTTTATAATTTATTAACAAAAATTATTTAACTTTTGGTTACGTTGTTGTCAGCATATTTTGAAGTAAGATAGAATATAGTATACTTGAGCAATTTTTACTTATCCAGAGTCTCCTTGGTTCGATACTTGGCTTACTTAGCCACTTTATTACTTGTTTGACCACGTGCACTTGCGTGTCAGTTTTTTACCCATATAGCAAACCAACCGAACAAGTTTTTGGCACCGTTGCCGGGGAGACTTGGCAATAGGTGAATTTGTTTTAAGTGTAACTTACTGTATTTTTATTTTTCTCAAGTGCTGAAAACATAGTCTTAGTGTTTGTTTTAATTCTTTTGCATTTTACTTTTTCTTTTTCGAATACCCTTATTGACATGACATCGTGGAATATAAATGGTTTCAATGGTGGATACTCATATTTTAGTGAATCTTGTCTGAATTGCGGAGGACACCACTCGTGGCAACAATGTAACACGTGTAATATATGTGGTGGTCAAGATGGCCATTGGGATGGATGTCCGAATGCATATTCCCCTCCCCCAAGCCCCTACTATGATCCTTCTGTTGTTTTTTCTGAATATAGGCATGCTGAAAATGAGGACTTGGGACGCCAAGCTCGAATAGAAGACATGGTGAAACAACTCTTGGAGCAATCATAAGAAATGAAGGAGGCGATGGCAGTATTGAGAATTCAGCAAGAAGAGAATGCAGAGGCTCTAGAAAGGATGAGCATCAAATTCACGAAGATGATCGCTGAAGCTGAAGCTTGTGATAAATTGCAGGTAACAACTTTAGCTGATATTCAAGAGGAACTACAAGAGGACGACAAGGGTGAATTTTTGGATGAAACCCAACAATTAGAATCTCTTGAGTGTCCCCGTGATGGGCTCACACTTATGGAAAATCCATTCTTGGAAGAAGAGATAGAGTATCCCCCAGTTGACTTTAATGGTGAGATAGATGTCGATGCTGAGAAGGTGTATCCAAGTAAGGAGGTCAAGCATAATGCAGTTTCAGAGTTGAGGTGTATTGGACCACACTCGACGCATTTTTTGACATTAAGTTTGGTTGACAACATAGAAGTAGAGTCTTCCAAGCTTATAGAGAAATGTCTAGAGGAGGACCAAGCCCCGTATATTTTGAAATTTGCTCACTCAGAGAGACAAAATGACTTCGCTTACTTAAGGGCCAATAGAGTCAAAAGGCAACATCTACTGCTTGGTCCTTACAATTTTTCACCATCACCCCTAGAGCATAAGAGGAAATTAGAAAAGAAATTAGGGGTGAGATTCATATCCTCAAGGTGGAGGAAAAAGTGGTGAAACTTGGTACGTCGTGCCGCGACGTAAAATTAGGCGCTCCTTGGGAGGCAACCCAAGGGTACCACAGGTACCATTTTAATTTCTTGCAATTGAGTTAATTTTTGTTTATTTTCATCTTGTGTTGTTTTAGTGGAAAGTTAAGCGCAGATGGAGGGGAAGTCTGAGTACCCGTGGAGGAGGAAGCTAACAAGCATGGAAGAGAAAAAGTGTGGGGTTGAACACCCACTTGTGCAAAGTCGAAGAAACGCATGCTGTTAGCTAAGCCTAAAGGCCTCAGGGAGTATTTCTCACCCTTTGTAAATTTTAATTTGATGCTATGAGGACATAGCATGATTTAAGTGTGGGGTGAGGGAAATTTCAAGGGAAATTTCAAAATTTTCTGTGCTTAACGATTTGTGGTGAATGTAATGCTTGGGAAAATTTGAAAAATTTGAAAATTTTTTGTGAATTAAGCATGACTTCATCACCCGTTGGTTTTTCTTTTCGGTTCTTTTCCGACGGGGGGTCTTTGAACCGAACAATAAAAATTTTCTTTTTTCTTTCTTTCCTTTGTCTGTATATAGTGTTTTTAGTCATAGTTAGGGACTGTTTCCGACGATGGATGGATGACGACCGTCTTGAGGAAAAATTAGTCGATAGGTTTTGGGTTTTTGAAACCATAACTAATTGGTGCTTGATATTCTTTTTATATGATATACATGGTTGTAAGATGCAAGTATGTTCAGTGTGAAGCATGCAAGTGTATAACTTTGTTTGAGACACTTAGGCTCTTGAATTTGACTCAATATGATGGAAGCTTAATTCTGAATTCTTGTGATTAGCTGAGTAAGAGTCTGCTGAATGTGTCTTGAATTGAGCATGTGCCATGAGTGTAAGGTTTTTGAGTATTCCGTGCTATTATGGATTGTCTAGAACTTGCCTGGTGTGTATATAAAATGAAATGAAGGATGTGAATTGTAGGAGATGATTTAGGCATTTCTTTGAATGAACCAAACTTTTATCCCTCATTATACCTACCTTGAAAAAATTAATCCTAGTTAACCCCATTGAGCCTTGAGCCTATTCTTTGATAGCTGCAACATAAGCTTAATCCTTTTTCTTTCATTAGCCTTGAAATTGAACCAAAACTCCTAAGCGCTTAAAAGAAAAATCCGAAAGAGTAAAGGAGTGAGAAGAATGAAAAAACAAGGGAAAGTAGCAATTGTAAGAGTTGAGAAAGGTCGAGGGTGCACTTGTTTGAATATGGGTGAGTATTAGTAGGGAGTAAGAAAATAAATAAATGAAAAGTTACTTATAGAACTCCTTACTAATAAGCTAAAAGTGCCTAAAGAAAGGGGGGAACAAAAGAGGAAAAAGAAAGATGAAAAGAGAAAAAGGTGAAGTGAGGGAAGGGAAGTTTGTAATGAAGGCGTGATGTATTAAAAGCGCTTAGGAAAGATAGTCACTATTACTGATCATAATAGTACTTACCCGCACCTGAGCTACATTACAACCTAAAAAGTCCTACTTGATCTTACATTCATACATCCTTAAATTAGTGGAATAAAACACTAAGGGCAAGCTTATGGGTCATTACATAATGCATGTGAATTCTTTGTGAGAGTGAGCGTAATTCTATTCATGTACCCACACATGTTGTGATGTAAAATATTGTTTTTTTTGCATGTGATTGGGTAACTCTCTTCTTGTGAGGGGCACATGTTGAATGAAGGATATAATTCGTGTGAGATGTCTTAATCAGTTGATTTGCATGAGTTTGCTAAGATTGAGAGTTGATTCTTGAGGTTAAGAAGTCTTAACATAGTTGTACTTCATTTCAATGATCAAATCAGGCATGCTCTATTTTTAGCTTGTATCTTACGTAATCATTATAGCCGTAACTTGAATTCTCTTGCTAAATTAGTTATGTGGGAGTCTCCATATACATGATATGTAGAAGTTTGTTCGAGGACGAACAAGGCTTTAAGTGTGGGGTTGTGATCACGGGCAAAAATATATGCCCGAGATATGCTTTACGACTTAAATTAGTCTTGTTTATCTAAGATTATTGTATACATTTTCATGTAATTTTAGATAAAGTAAAGATATGTGCTAACCAACATGATTAGCCTTTGTTTTGTAGGTTTGATGACTTTTGAGCAACTAATCCATGAGTTGGTGAGGTAGAGGCTTGGAAACGGAATCAACACGCGAACGTCGGCAAAGTGGAGGCACAAAACAGCCCACCGGCGCGTCGACAAGGTTCCACGGCAGGCAGGAGGCACACAACAGCCCACCTGCGCGTTGGCAACGTTCCACGGCAGGTGGTCTCCGTGACCAAGGGCTGCCAACGCGCTGCCCAGGCAGCGTGACACGCTGCCAACGCGGCAGGGTGCTGCCCGGGCCAATTTCGGGTGATTTCCAGAGGGCCTCCGCGTCCGTAGCGTGTCATGGAGGCCGTGCTCCGCGATGCACTCCGTGACACGTTGCTTGTTATTCCGGGAAAGAGTCCTACTACTATAAATAGCACACTTAGGTTTATTTTTCATAAGGCAGACTTGGTGGAGCAAGGACGTGGGTTAGAGGCAGTTGAGGGACGAAAAAGCTAAGGGTTTTTCTCTCTTTCTTTCTTCTTTCAATCAATTGTTTGTATGATTTACACTTGTTTTAGGATGATTAATCCACAAATGAGTGGCTAATTCTCTTCCTTGCTGAGGTTATGAACAATGGTGATGAATTTTGATTATTGAATTGTATGGGTTTTCATCTTCTTCTTCTATGTTGTTCTATTAATTCTTGTTTCTACTGCATTAGTGTGTGGCCGACATTAATGTACATCTAAAAAGTCCAATTTCACTCGAGAGAGCAAGAAATTGGAAAGTTGTGAATTAATAGGGTATTGTTCTTAACTTGATTTGGGAAAATTGGGTTTTGATGTGCTTTCCTGATAGAAATATACTTGAAAGCCGTATTAGTAAATTTAGGAATCGGAATTGTATTGCTAGGTCATAAATTGCATTTGATCACAGAAATGTAGATGGATGGTTTATGATTCTTAAGTGAGATTAAATACGAGAATTTTAATCTCTTGGCTAATGTTCTTGGCTAGCAACTAGAAGAGAAGAATAACCAAATTATGATTATAATCAAATTCATTACTTGTTCTTAACCTTGGCATGCTCATATCCATAGTTTCAATTCAAAGTAGATATTTGTTAATAGTTTTAGTATATAATTTATAAACAAAAATTATTTAACTTTTGGTTACGTTGTTGTCAGCATATTTCGAAGTAAGATAGAATATAGTATACTTGAGCAATTTTTACTTATCTAGAGTCTCCTTGGTTCGATACTTGGCTTACTTAGCCACTTTATTACTTGTTTGACCACGTGCACTTGCGTGTCGGTTTTTAACCCATATAGCAAACCAACCGAACAACCCTCTTCCCATGTTCACTTTAGGGAGAGGAAAAGAGGTGGCTGAAGGCAGAGCCCCCAAATTCTATCGCATCTTGGGATGACCTAGCAAGGAAGTTCCTCATCAGATTCTTTCCCTACGGCAAGACTGTGAGGTTGAGAAGCGAGATTCTAAGTTTCAAGTAGAGACCAGAGGAAAATCTATACTTGTCTTGGGAAAGATTCAAATCATTGCTGAGAGACTTCCCTCACCATCAGAAGTCTAATGAAATGTTAGCCCACACTTTTATGGAGAGTTTAGGCCCTCACATTAAAATCTTACTAGACTCCGCATCAGGTGGACAAGCACTTGGGAAGAACTATGAACTGTATACTCTGTTGAATAGGATTGCCCAAGGAAATCCAGAGTGGCATAGTGAATCATCTAAAGGGGCAGGCAAGAGAGCAGTAGGGCATATTGAGGTTGATAGTGTCAATGCATTGGCAGTCGGGTTAGCTTCACTCTAGAACCAGATGATGACTCAGTTCAGCAAACTGAGTATGACACAGCCACATACATAGGTTAATGCAGTTCAACCGACTCCTAACTAGTATTAGATATGTGGAAATAACGTCCATTTCCATAGTTAGTAAATTTTGTTGGTTATATGCCAAGAGGTAATCGGAACTATGGAAAGACCTATAATAAGACTGGCAGAATCACCCGAATTTCTCTTGGGGTGGTAATTAGAGTCAAAGCTACCAGAAACCTCAGAAGTAGTAGTACTAGCATTAGATTAGGTAGAATAGTGGCCAGTCTAGCAATATCGAAGAGATATTACAAAAGATAATGAAAAATCAGGCCCAGATGGCAGCTGATCATGCTAAGATGGCCTCAGACTTAAAAAATCAACAGTTGACAACCTGAAACTTGGAGAAGCAGATCAGTCAGTTGGCAGCTGCTCAGCCTACTCAGGGGGGTTTACCCAGTGATACTAACATAAACTCGAGGCAGGTCATCGCCATAAATCTAAGGAATGGAAAGTAGTTAATAGACGCACCGCAAAAAGAGAAGAAAAATTAGGTGCATCCAGAGCTAATTAGACCGTGTCCATCAGCCGAGAGAGGAGATAATCAGAATGCTAAAATAGACAAGGCACACTCATCATTGTAGCCAGTATAGATACCACCACCACCATTCCCGCAAAGACTCAAAAAGAATAAGGAGGATGCATGCTTTAAGAAGTTCTTTGATATCTTAAAAGAACTTCACATAAATTTTCCACTAATTGATGTTTTGCAGGGAATGCGTAAGTACGCAAATTACTTAAAGGATGTGGTGGACAACAATGTGAGGCTGGGTGGATGTACAGACTGTGGCACTCACTGAAGAGAGTAGTTTCAAAGTAACAAGCAAAATTTCCAAAAAGCTCAAAGACCCAGGGAGTTTCACCCTCCCCGTACAAATAGGTGAAACAGGCATAATGAGGGCCTTGTGTGATTTAGGGGAGTTGGTGAATTTGATGCCCCTATATTTGTTAAATACACTTGGTTTGGGAAAATCAAGGCCCACAAGAGTGATGCTGCAGTTGGCAGACAAGTCAACAGTGGCCCTAGAAGGTATTATCAAGGACCTTCTCATCAAGTAGGTAAATTTATCATACCCTGCTGATTTCATTATTTTGGATTTTACGGTTGATAACAAGGTACCCCTCATTCTGGGATGACTATTTTTGGTTACTGGTGGAGCTATCATTAATGTAAGAGCTGGAACCCTCAGAATGAGGGTAAATGATGGGGAGGAGATCTTCAGAGTATACCAGGAGATCAACCCACCCACAAACTACAGAAGTCTTTGCAAGATTAGTGTGGTGAAAGATGCCAAGCATGGGGTAGTAGATTCCATGGGTCCACTATTGCAGGACATCCAGACAATTGCCCAAGCTTGATGGGGGAAATAATTTGAAGAAAGTGATGGAGGTAAAGAGGGATAGTGTGGATGCTATTCCCTCTAAATGCAAGAAGAAGAGAAGATGGTTCCGGAAAAGGAATTACTATTTGAGAATATCCTAAAAACGATAGTTCACATCATGTTGCGATGAAAAATTAGGCGCTGCTTGGGAGGCAACCCAAGGGTACCATAGGTACAATTTTCTTTTTCTTTCATTGTTGATTTTAGGTTATTTTCACTTTTTTTTTGTTTTTGTTAAGTATGAATAGATTAAGGGGAAGTCCGAGTACCCTATGAAACAGAAGCTAGGGAGCATGGATAAAAAGATGAGTGTGGGGTAGGTGAACTACGTGTTCTTAAATGGATGAAAATATGTTGCTAGCTAGGCCTAGAGGCCTCAAGAAGTATCTCTCACTTTGTTTTGATTTTAAATAATTCATTGGGGACATAGAATAATCTAAGTGTAGGCTGAAGGTAAATTTATTTTTTTTATGATGTTGGTTTTCGGGTGAAGTGTTGCTTGGTGAAAAAAAATTGTTTGTTTTAAAAGTTTGAGTTGATCACATTTCACCCACCCTTTGGTTTTTCTTTTAGTTCCTTTTTTAAAAGGGCACTTTGAACCGAGAATAAAATGTTTTCTTTTTCTGTACATAGTATTTCAGTCATTGTTAGGAACTTTTCCCGACGATGGATGGATGACTACCGTCTTGAGAAAAAATTAGTCAGTAGGGTTGTGTGTTTGAATCCTTAGCTGATTGACTACCTAATGCTCTTGTGAGTGTTGTACATGATTGTTAGAGGCAAATAGAGTTTTAATTGTGAAGCATGTGGATATGTGTATGACTTTGTTTGAGACACCTAGGCTCTAGGATATGACTTTGTATGCTTATAGCTTATTGGTGAATTCACGTGATTAGCTGTGTTGAGAGGCTGTATAGGTCTGTCTTAAATTGAGCATGTTTTGGAGTGTAAGATTTCTTGAATATTCCATGCTATTGTGTAGTGTCTAGAACTTACTTGGTGTGTTTGCAAAAAGAAATGAGGGATGTTAGTTATAAGAGATGATTTAGGCATTTCTTTGGATGAGCCTAATTTTTATCCTTTGCTTTACCTACCCTTAACACATGATCCTAGTCAGCCCTATTGAGCCTTAAGCCTATTCTTTAGCCATAACATAAGCTAAATACTTTTCTTTCAAGAGCTTTGAATTTGATCCAAAACTCCTAAGGTCTTAAGTGAAAATGCAAAAGAGTAACGGAGTGAGAATCTTGAAAAAGAAGGGAAATAGTGTTTGTGGAAGTTAAAGAAAAGATTAGAGGCGCACTTGTTTGAAAAATGCATAAGGGTTGGTAGGGAGTAAAAAGAGTAAAAGAATGAAAAAGATTCTAAAGCTTATGTACTCCATACTAACAATATGAGTGTGCTTAATGAAATGGGGAAACAAAGGAGGAAATTGATGAGTTGAAAAGAGTAAAAGGTGAAGTACATGAGCAGAAGGAGCTTAATGAGCGAATTGCAATGTATTAAAAGCTCTTAGGGAAGATAGTCACTGTCACTGGCCAGAATAGTACCTACCCATCCCTTAGCTTTCAGTAAAACTGTTGTACCCCGAAAGCCCTAAGATCGGACCCAAGAGTCGAAACAGAGAAGACAAAAATTTTGCACCAGGTCAAAGGATGAGTCATCCAGTGACCCGTCAGGAACCCCACGAGTCGTTAAGTGACTCGTGGGGAGAGGCTAGGAATTGGTTGAGATTTTATGTTTAGAGTCACCACGGGAGGTGACCATGATTCGTGGTCAGCACCACGACCTGTTAAGTCATCTGTGGTCTAGAGGGATTTGGGGATCAAGGATATTGGGCAGTAAAGGCAATGGAAGGTGACTATGAGTCGTGGTTACCAGTAAAGACCCATTACATCCCTCGTGCTAACCTTCAAAAGATCTTTGGCAGTGTTCTTAACGAACACAAGCCACGAGTTATGGCTAGTGACGATGACTTTTTTAGTCCTTCGTTGGGACTGGCAGTCTGTTTTTCTCTACGAGTTTGCAAGGTCTTTTCCGTAATTCCTAAATTCCTAAGGCCTAAACTACATTGTTTGAAGGTCATAACAGAGTGTTTTAAGAAGGGTTAAGTCATTCTAACCCTATCCTAATTCATACATGAAAGTTTGGAAGTTTGAGAGGTGATCAAGGCTAGTTCTTCCAAGTTCTTCTTTCATTCTCTTTGGGCTATCAAAGAATTTGTAAAATTAGATACTCTCAGGTATGTAACGATATGAATGGGTGCAATTGTCCACACCCATGCCCAATTCCCTCTCAATTCGTGATGTTTTAATTGATGATTCCATAGAGTTTTACCTAATACATGAATTCCTAAGTTTTAATCATGGGTATGATCTAAGTATGTTTCGAATGATGGATTCTGATTAATGAGCAGATTTTACAATGTTTTAAATTTGAAACTATGTTTTCAAGTTTTCTAAACTATGATGCCCATCCATGAATGTTCATGAAAGTTGATATCTATGAGTTATATGTTCAAGCATGATGAGATGTCTATGAAGAAAGTATGATTTCTATATACTCATGTTTATGTTCATGTTTTCAAAGAGAATCAAGTTAATTTCAAGAATATTAAAGTAAAGGGCAAGCTCATATGATGAAGTATGTTTTTTGATTTCATGAATTAGCTTACTACATGGTTTTGGAGTCAAGACTCCCATTATTTTCAACTTGTGGTATGGTTTGAGCCAAGGCTCCTCATGTTATGATTTTCAATTATGCATGTATATTATTATTCAGCTTCGACACTAGACGTTGGTCAGCTTCATTGAAAAATGATGGAGAGCATTTGCATGTTTTTGGGAGTAGTATCTAGCACTAAGCAAGCTAAGGGTTAGTCAATCTTCTGCCTTAGAGATACGTGCCAATGTAGGTTTACTTATATACTTTGGGACCTCTCTTGTGAGCTTCCCCAGCCTCGAAGGAGCCTTGAACTTGATATCAATATCATGATAGTGCTCTTAGCCCTGACAAGGCTTTGGATGGCTATGTCCACTTGAGTGTAATAGTCGGGACCACGAAAGATCTATCGTGGTAATGTCGGTTATATGATGAGTCTCCCATTGTTCCTCATGATTTTAGTTATGTATGTACATCAGTCATGATACATATTTTCAGCAAGTTTGACCCAATGTTCAGTTTTAATTATGACTATCAGTTTTTAGCTTTGGGTCAATTGATTCAGTTGTGATGTTTAGTTATGTTTAGTTCATGATTTCAGCAAATAGTATGCAAGCCCTACTCTCAAAATCTTATCTTGATTATGTTTTATATTATGCATGATTTAATGATTTTACTTACTTAAGCGGTTTTACTTACCTTGAATACTCGGTATATTCCACGTACTAACCACATACTCTATGTTATAACGTTTTATGATACAGGCTCTGATATCAAGACTCAATATCGCCGGTAGCCAGATTCTCAACTTTAGCACTTCCGGCATCAGAGTTGGTGAGTCGTCATATTGTGAGGGCCTTTTTTATCACTTATGTTTTGTCTTTTTAGTTTTTAGACTATAGTGAGTTAGTTGGGGTTTTGTCCCATCAACTGGTCAGTGTTAGAGGCTTTTGGAACATAGTTGTATTTCATCTTTAAACTTGTGCATGTAATCAGATGTGGTGTTTGTTTAGACTTCTGCTATGTTATTTATGATGATCTTTCTCTTATCTATGATTGAGTTATATGTATGTTCATGCAATGGGTCGACCTGGAGCCTCTCGGGGTTTCTTGTCCCGTGTCTCGATCTCGGCCTATGTTCGAGTCGTGACAAAAACCCGATACGTCCTACTTGATCTTACTTTCCGACGTTCCTAAATTAGTGAAGCAAAAAACTAAGGGCAAGCTTATAGGTCACTACATGTTGAATGTGAATTCTTTATGAGAGTAAGCTTAATGCTTATTCATATACCCATTCATGTTAAAATTTGAAAAACTATGAACATAAATAGGTATCTCTCTCGTTGTGAGGGCACATGTTTAAGGAAAGATTAAATTCATATTGGATTTCTTGATTGGATAAGATGCATGAGTTTGCTGTGGTTTTAAAGTCGATTCTTGAGGCCAGGAGGTCTTAACTTTGTTGTATGTGATTTTAGTGGTTATATACATCATATGCTCTATTTTAAACTTGCTATCTAAATCAATTGTTATAGCCTTACATTGAGTCGTCTTGCTTCAATTGGTTATGTGTGAATCCTTCATGTGCATAAGATGTAATGGAGTTGTTCGAGGACTAACAAGGCTTTAAGTCTGGAGTAGTAATCTTGGGCATATTCACATGCCCAAGTGCTATTTTATAACTTAGTCGAGTCATGTTTGTCAATTTATTTGATTACATTCTCATGTAGTTTTATATATTTACATGCATAAACTAACTACTGTGATTAGTTCATGTTTGCAGGTGAAAAATACTAAGGATGAGCTTAATATGGTGTTCGATGCACAAGAAGAGAGTTCGGAATGAACGACCATGGAAATGCACGGAACGTAGGCTTTTTATTTTTAGTTTGTGCTTTTTGTTTAATTAGAAAGTAACTCAGGAGTACTCAGCCAATAAAAATGCACTAGTTTTTGTTTTTGAAATTATTTTTTAACCCTACTTGAAAATTATTTTTTTTGATGCATTAGCTGTATATTTATGACAACATGCATGATTTATATGGAACTTTTGATGTCATTTATTTTGTCAACATGAGTAGTTTTGTTAAGCCATGTATAAACCAGATAGAGAGGTGAAAATAGTTCATGTACCATGTGCGAGTTAGATCATCTCGGGCAAAAATAGCATGCCCGAGTGAGGCTTTATAACTTAAATTAGTCTTGTTTAGCTAATTTATTATATACATTTTCATGTGATTTTATATAAATGTGAATATATGTACTAACCAACATGATTAGTTCTTGTTTTGTAGGTTTGAATGAATTTGAGGAACTAATTCATAAGTTGGTGAAGTAGAGGAATGGAGTCAGGAGAAATTTGCAAAAGTCGGCAAGGAGCATGCCTTGGTAAGGATGGCCGCGCCAGGCAGCGTGCCACGCTGTGCGTGTGTCGCGCCCAGCGTCGTGCCACGCCCATGCCAGGCGCACGAGAGAAGGCAGCATGTAGGCAGGCGAGCTGCACGCCAGCGCCGTGCCACGCCAGGCCAGCTGCGCGCCAGCAACATGCCATCGCACTGCATGAGCAGTGTGTCACGCCGGCCAGCGTGGCGACCCTCGGCAGATTGGCATCCTGAGGCTATTTCAAGTGTGCTTCCGCGTTACCTCCGGGTCACAGAGGCAGTGCTCCGCGATACACTCCGTGACACGGAGCCATTCCATGACAGGCTTAATTTGCAAAATTCTCATTTACTATAAATAGGTCCCTTAGCTCCTAAAATCATTTGGTCACGATTTTATTCTGGAAAACCACCTAGGAGTGAAGGGAGAAGTGGGAGAACTCATCTAGGGTTTGTCAAATTCCCTTCTCTTCTACGAATTCTTGTATGTATGTTAGTTTATTAATGTTTTCTTGTAATTTTATGAACATTAATGGCTAGAACCCTTCCTCTAGGGTTGAAGCCATGAGTTATGATTGTGTTTTTACGAATTTGTGTTGGAATTAAGTTATTGATTGTTGTTTTATCTTGCATTCTGAATTATTGGCTGTTTTTATGATTGATCACCATGAAAACCTACATGTTAACGTAGGCATTTGTTTGAGAAAGCATTTACCTAGGTCAGAACATGAGAATGTAAGGAGCATGATTGTATCTCACGATATAATTTGTGTTAGGATAGAAATATACCTAACACCTTGCTTGGTTGATAAAATGGGATGATCTAGGCACCAACTTAGAATTATCACATCACCACTCGAAGAAGTAGTTGTGAAGCTAAGTTGAGTCGAATGATTAGGTGTACGAGAGTCCCTAATCATTTCCACGTAAACCACATCCACGTAATTAATTGCCCACGAACTAGAATTAGCATCCTTGCTCACAATGTTGTAGTGAGGCTAGTTTGTCGTGTTTAAAGGCTTGAAAGGCCATGAACATGCATTTCTAATTATGTGAGATGACAATTAATAGTTTCATACTTAAACCATTGCAAATCGTAACAGCGCATGATTGTCTGGTTTTAACTCTATGTTGCTCCTAGAGTGAATTCAGAATATTTCGTTGACCAAAATTAGACTTAATTAAACCTTCTCGAAAAAAATCTATAATCAACATTTTTGTTATTTAATATCATACTTTAACTCGATAGTTAGCAGAATGGGTCCAGTCCCTGTGGGTTCGACATTCCGGTTCTTAAAAAGAGCCACTATACTACTTGTACGACTCGTACACTTGCAGGCTCACAACATTAGATATAGTAGTTAGTTTGGTATTGTGTTGTAGATCTAGAACTTGCTTGGTTGGTCTTATCATAGGCTAAGCATGATAGGTTAGGATATGATCATAGGCCATTTTTTGTTTATCTCACTTTTAGCCTATATTACCCTACCAAAAGTTGCATGAATCCCTTGATCCCAAGTTTGAGCCTTAATAGATCATGATTTCTTTGACTTACCGATTAACCGTACCAATTTTTTCTTACAATGAACCTATTTTGGCCCTGGACCTTCCTTGGATATTGTGAATCTCAACATAAGAAAAATGCTTAAGTTGAGGGTGGCTAGAGTAGGGGTGCATAAATGGTGGGAAAGAAAGAAAGGAAAAGAAAAGAAAAGAAAAAGAAATGGTGAAGAATGAGGTGTGGTAAGATGATGAAAAGAAGAGATGAAAAATGCTGAAAATTTTGAAAAAGAAAGGCAAAGGAAATTTGAAAATGTCATAAAATTTGAAAACTCACCACACCCATGCAAATATGTATAAAAAGGGGAGAAAGGGAAGAAAAGGGAATGAAAGAATAAAAGGGTGAAATAGGTAAATGGTGTAGCCAATGTATCACTTATAAAATCTTCCATCTTTACCATGTCCAGCCCTGAGCCTACATTACAAGCCATATCAATTCCTATAGTGATCCTAACCCGACCATCTGATAAACCAAAGCAGAGAAAATAAGGGCAAGACTATGGTATCTGACACATAATACTTGTAACTTCTTTGTGAGAGTGAGTGCCTTACTTGTTTAGTCCCATATTATATTTGATATCTCATATCTTAGTGGGGACTTCATTTGTGTGAGGGTTCATGGATTATGTTTGCTTTTACTATTGGTCTGTATGGAAAACATTGGTGATGACTCGATTGTCTGCTGACAAATGAATGACATATTTTGATCCCTGTTTATGATGTTTTGAGGTTTCTTTTAATACATTGGCTGATGTTGTTCCATGAGAAAGGGTCAGTAGAGTTTGTATAGAAAGTGCAAGTTTGTTTGAGTATTGGCTGTAGTATCTTAAGTCTATTCTCTAGTTGAGCGTCGTGTTTAAGTTTTCTTTTCTTTGCCTGAGGACATCCAAAAGTCTTAAGTTGAGGGTGTTGATGTGTTGTGATTTACAACACTATCGACGCTCAAAACTAAGAAAATAGCATGGACTTAGGTGTGCTTATATGGATATAAGGCACTTTTGCTTTGGTTGCAGGATAAATTAGTGTTGGATATAAAAATTGCAAAAGAAATCTTGAAAGACACAAAATATGCTCAGATTGCAGACCACAGTACGAGTCGTAGGAAGGACCTACAAGTCGTACTGATGGTCGTGAAAAGCTGCAGAAGGCTAAGTTGATGAGATGCAATATACGAGTCTCAGTATGGGTTTTACCAAGCTGGTATGAGTCATGGTGATGAATTTGTGACAATATCCAGAAAATTTACATAAGGTGATGACTCTTCTACGGAAAGATAGTACGACCCGTGGGAAGAAGGTACGAGTCGTACCATGACGGTCGTGATGAATTTCAGAAGAATTCCAAAGTTTCATAATCAAACCATGGGAGCTCAGTATGGGTTATATGATGGAGGTACGGATGGTACTTCGATCCAACTCTTAGAAAAAATTCAGTCAACAATGCAAGGTACGACAAGAGGCTACGAGTCTTAGGATGATGCTACGGATCATAACATAACTCGTGACGACTGCGGCACCAGATATTGAAATTCATCCAATTAGCCTAGGAAGAGGATTCTTGTGTGTATAATACATTTTAGGTTTTATTTTTCTAGAGACAATGGTAGATAAGAAAGAAAGACATGAAAAGACAAGGAGAAGAGATTTGTAGGAGAATTGAGTTGATTCAACTTGTGGTCAACATTTACTTGAATTTATCTCGTTCTTGCTACTTGTTCTTGAAGATTTTGCTGAGTAATTAAAGACGTGTTTTTATCATTCATTCTTGTAAGTATTGATTTATGTTCTTAATCATAAATGCAATTTACAACCTTACAACTATGAGAGGCTAATTCCTCCATAGCTAGGGTTGTGGGAACCATGGTGGATTAACCATCTAGGGTTACACAAAGTGATTTCAAAACCAATACAAATACTTATATTGTATTCTCTTCATGCTTAAATGTTTCTTAATGGTGCACAACGTTAGGACTTTCCTGAATTCTTTACTTGCTTTGGTTGAAGAGGTAGAGATTAGGAAAAGAGAATTACAACAGAGCCTTGATTGTGATAATCATTGTATTAACTTGAGTTGTGGTCGAAGGATAGTTAAATATGGAACTTAGTGATAACAGATAGTTTGAAAACACCCATGAGACATGGTTGAGTGATTGAGTATAGCCATTCAATAGAGACTAGTCGGTCGTTTGAATGAACCTAAGTTATTGTTCGGGTGGTTTTGGGGTTATAAAACCGACACGCAAGTGCACGTGGTCGAACAAGTAGTAAGTGGCTTTAGTAAGCCAAGTATCGATCCCACAGAGACTTGGGATAAGTGCAATTTGCTTAAGTATACTATATTTTTACTTCTAAATATGCTGACAACTAAATAACCAAAAATTGAATAATTTGTTTTATAAATTTTATACTAAAACTACGAACAATTATCTACTTTGAATTTGGACTATGAATAAGAGCATGCCGAGGTTAAAGAACATGTAATGAAACTGATTATCATCATAAATTGGTTAATCTTTTCTTCCAGTTGCTAGCCAAGAAAAATTGCCAAGAGATTAAAACTCTCGTATTTAATCTCACTTAAGAATCATGAACCATCCGTCTACATTTCTGTGATCAAATGCAATTCATGTTCTAGCCATACAATTTCAGTTCCTAAATTGACTAATACGACTTTCAGCTATATTTCTATCCTGAAGGTTCATCAAAACTCAATTTTCCCAAATCAAGTAAAGAACAATATCCTATTAATTCACAACTTTCCAATTTCGTGCTCTCTCGAGTGAAATCGGACTTTTTAGATGTACATTAATGTAGGCCACACACCAATGTAGTAGAAACAAGAATTAATAGAACAACATGGAAGAAAAAGATGAAAAACCATAATTAATAATCAAAATTCATCACAAGTGTTCATAAGCTCAGCAAGGAAGGGAATTAGCCACTCATTTGTGGATTAATCATCATAAAACGAGTGTTAATCATACAAACAATTGAATTAGAGAAGAAAGAAAGAGAGAAAAAACCCTGAACTTTTCGTCCCTCAACTGCCTGTAACCCACGTCCTTGCTCCACCAAGTCTGAATTATGAAAAATACACTTAAGTGTTCTATTTATACTAGTGGGAATTTTTCCCGGAATAATGAGCAACGTGTCACGGAGTGCATCGCGGAGCACTGCCTCCGTGACACGCCGTGAACGCGGACCCTCACTGGAACTGGGGGTCCGGTAATTCAAGCTCAATGTGGCACGACGTGCATCGCGGAGCACTGGCTCCGTGCCACGGAGTAAATGCGGACCTCCACTAGAAATATGGTGAATTTTCACCCTCCAGGCAGAATGCCTCCGCGATGGCAGCGTGACACGGCTCCATCGCGGAGCCCCTTTAAATCATGTTGTCCAATGCCTTGTCCCTTGCTCGCATCCAAGTCCAACTCCGATATCGTCCAACATGCATTTTAGCTTCTCGAAATCACATTTTACCTACCAAACAATGCTAATCATGTTGGTTAGTATAAATTCACATTTTATTACTAATTACATGAAAATGTATACACATTGCTAGATAAACAAGGTGCAAATGATACTTTTAAGTATCACTTGGGCATATAAATCTGCCCAAGATCAGTTATCAGTTCTATAAGTAAGTATTGGTGATAATCACGAGTGTATACCCAAAGTAGTTATGAACCCATGGGGAAAATAAACCCTAGTTATCCATTAATATTGACTTAACATCAAAAAAATTTATACTTGTTTTTATTATTATATTTTTTAGAATCCCTCTATTTTTAAGTAACTAGCTCACAAGTTCATTATCGGCTATAATCTAGTTCTCCCCTATTCCCCGTGGGTTCGACCCCAACCTCTGGTTGGATTGTTTATTGACAACGTCCACTTCTCACTTCAGTAAGAGGTGTGGTTTGAGCGTTATCAACAACCCCAGACGAAGTATTTAAAAGGAGTTATGGATCCTCACTAATGCACTAAATGAGGTGGAGGAGATAAAGTGGATATTCAGCTACTACGGGTTTGAATGGATGGCTAGAACCTTAAATCGATACACTTCAGAAATCGTCCGGGAATTCTATGCCATTTATTTAGCTACCATGGAGCAGAAAGCAAAGGAGGGGCAGAAAGTCAAAGATCATCCCAAATTGGAGAGTGTCATGGTGTCACACCCCACCTTGGGGGGTATGACGGCACTTGGTGCCTGCTAGACTCTGAACTGTTAACTGGTCCAGCCTGAGCACATCTGGTGCTTTGGCTGGCTTTGGCTCTATTTCAAGAAACAAATCGGCTATATAACGGTTGTAACTACAGCCTCCGGCCAACTGGCCTGTAGCCATCTGTACTTGTAACAACAGCTAACCAGAAACAGACCTGTAACAAGGAACCTATACGGGCCGACAAGGCCACCATGCTGTCTAGGTATCTGTAACTCAACACAAGACTGCTGTAAAACTACGTGACCGGCAAGGTCACCACTACTGTCAAACTAAGGCCCCACACGGCCAACATAAACTGGAATACAAAACAGCTACAGCAGACTGCACGGCCCCACACGACCGGCTCAAATAACCACAGGGAATATATACAGACTGCAAGCCTCTACGAATACTGTAAGAAACTAATAGAAATGATCGGGACAGGGCCCCGACCTACCCATACTGCACAACAAAAGAAAAGGAGCTACACCTCTGGGAATCAGACTCCGGATGACAGGAGCTGATGACTCACTGGCTGGCTGGAATCACGAGGGATCGGCTCCTCGTCCGTGAGTACCTGTAGGCAAGCAATACAGCTCCCCGCTGGGCGTCAGTACTACAGGTACTGAGCATATAAAGCAAACTAAAATATGCAACTGAAATGAATAGCACAATAACGTGACATTTAAGCAAGAAGTAGCTGAGTCTATCTAGCTGAGGATAATTGGGGAGAGTTTATACATTCTGTAACTAACTGAGCGTACCTGAAAACGTGTCGTCCTTCTGTCTATCAGTATCTACTAGCATATATCAATATACATAATAATACATACAATACCTGAACGAACCCCATAAGCCGGAAGGTGCCAACCAAGCAAGCAATCTATTTACCCCTACCCGGGTCTAAACCAACCAAAAACAAGTCACTCCACTCATCTGATAACTGTGAGCTCCTCCTACCGGCCCCCTTGGGTACGTAGCTCAGGCCTTGGCCTCTGACAATAAACTGTGTCTGAGTCCGAAGACTCCTGCCTCTGGGCACAGGTGTGCACACAGAGTGGTCTACCCCTGTAAACAGGGTGTGCTAGCTCTGCGCAGAGTAAACTGAACTACCCCTGCAAGCAGGGTGGTCTGGACCGTATTATCATGGTGGTCGGCCATCATCGTCCTTTAGTCGGACGGCATCGCCCAGCTGGTGGCGGTATCTGAATTTGGTATCGACACAACTATAACCCAGGGGCGGTGGGGATGCTAAAGGGTGCCCACATGCCACACCAAGTCTCAACATACAAAACACATACACAACAAGCATGCTTAAATGAAAAATACTAATCATATTCTCTTCTTGTATCTCAAGGCCAGTTTGTATTAAATAACTGATACAATATTCTGTTTTACACTATTTCTGATTGTTGGACTAACTGCTACCTGGCCTTTATCTGTCTATCTGATTATATCTGGATATAGCTCAATAACATAAAATGTACCATCTACTACTGGATACAATCTCAACAGATGTACTACGTATTGCCTGAATATCTACTATTCTGATTATCGCATGATACATGATTAATGTACTAGCATGCTTGCTGGAAATTATAATAAAATCGTTCCTGTACACTGGGTATCGGTTGATAGCCTTTATTCTATTTACTTTCTAAGCTGTACTTCCTAGCTTGCCGAAAGAATAACTTTACATACCTGGTTTCTGAGTATCCGACTGACCGGTGTGATTTCCATCGGTACTTCTGCTGTTTCTCCCAACTACATTCATATACACGCCAATTAGAACTAAATACATTAATATTCGGGAGAAATTGTCACTTAGATATATATATTTATCCCAACTTTAACCTTTCGAAAAACGGTCGAAAACTCATTATTTTTCAGCGGTCCAGAAGGGAGAAATATTCACTTCCCAGCTAGGAACACATAGACATTAATTTAGAGCAATTCCACTTACCTTAGCTCGGTGGCTCGCCGATCCGTCGGCCGTATTTCACGAAACTAAATCCGTAGGAATGCTCTCTGTTGCTAAATACTTCAGTATCTAGGATTAATTTGAGTTTGGGCAGCGTTTGGCAGCGTAATCGGACAAAAATTATTTAATTTCTTCGACCCTTTTCCCTTCACTGCATTTTCTCTCTGTTTTCTGGAATTTCCTAAGTGATTAAATGAAATTAAACCGAAGTGGGGCTTATATACTTGAGCCTGAACTTGGGCAACGTGTCACGGAGCCATCGCGGGGGCCTCACCTCCGTGACACACTGCCATCGCGGAGGGGCTCTGCCTCGGCTCCTCCCGCGATGGTTCGACGGGTTTCTCGTTCGATCTTTTTCCCGGCCTTTCTCTAGCACGTATGGCCTTCTAATATGCTTAACCAACGTGCGAATAGGTCGTCTAGGTGCCGGGAATTCTACGGGGTATAACACATGGTGTGAGGCTGCACTGTTGACATATTCGAGCGTACCATTTCTAGGGTATTATATGGGCCTCAGTTAGTTCCACCCCACACTACACCGGAGTTCGACTATCGGGTGGATGCCATGAATAAAATCAAGTAGTTAGGCCTTGAGGAGAGGAAGAGTAAGATTAAGTGGCTGTCTGGGGTCATCGCTGAAGAAAAGGAGAAGGTAGAATGGGTAACTAGTAGAAAATGGGTTACCAAGAATTCATTAAATTTCATAGAAAAAGCTGTTAGACGCTAGTTCAACTCGTATGCAACTCGGCCTATTCTTCGCCGAATCTGATATGGCCCAATGAATCTTGGGCTAAGCTTGCCTTTCTTGCCAAATCTTATCACCCCTTTCATCGGAGACACCTTCAGGTATACCCAGTCACTTACCGCAAATTCTAGATTTCTACGCCGCATATCTGCATACGACTTCTGGCGGCTCTGAGCAGTCAGTAAACATTCTCGGATAAACTTTACCTTTTCTTCGGACTTCCGAACAATGTCTGGGCCAACTAACGTTGATTCTCCTATTTCAAACCAGCCCACCGGTGATCTACATTTTCACCCGTATAATGCCTCGAAAGGCGCCATCTGAATAGCTGAATGGTAGCTGTTATTATAAGCAAATTCAATTAACGAAAGATGTTCATCCCAGCTACCCCCAAAATCTAACACACACGCTCATAGCATTTCTTCGAGCGTCTGAATAGTACGTTCAGCCTGCCCATCTGTTTGAGGATGGAATGCTGTGCTCAAGTTAATCTGTGTTCCCAAACCTTTCTGAAACGACTGCCAGAATCTAGCTGTAAACTGTGCTCCCCTATCTGAAATGATAGATACCGGCACTCCATGCAATCTAACTATTTCTCTAATATATAATTCGGCATAATCCTCAGCTGAGAAGGTAGCCTTCACTGGTAGGAAATGAGCTGATTTTGTCAGCCTGTCAACTATTACCCAAATGGAATCATTTCTACGTCTGGTACGGGGTAATCCTGTTACAAAATCCATATTTATCGCTTCCCATTTCCACATAGGCACAGCTATATCCTGCGTCAGACCGCCCGGTTTCTGGTGCTCCGCTTCACCTGCTGGCAGTTAGGACATCTAGATACAAATTCGGCTATTTCAGATTTCATACCTGGCCACCAGTAGATGTCTCTGATATCGTGGTACATTTTCGTTGCTCCTGGATAGAGGGAATAACGAGCGTAATGTACCTCATGCATGATCTGCTGGCGGAGCCCTGAAACATTCGGGACACATAGACGGCCCCCACAACATAGTACTTCATCTTCAGTCACTTGGAAATCTGTCTCTTTACCTTCCTGAATTCTATCTCTGAGCTGGACTAAGTCAGGGTCCTCGTACTGCCATTCTTGTACCTCTGTAACTAGTGATGACTCGGCAGAATTCTGAATCACCGCTCTGTTATTTTCTGTCTCCACTACTCGAATGGCTAACCCAGCTAGTTGATGAATTTCCTTGGCTAATTCCTGCTTCTCGGGCCGCAGATACGCCAAACTCCCCATTGACTTACGGCTCAGGGCATCTGCTACTACATTAGCTTTTCCTGGATGATAGAGAATATTTACATCATAGTCTTTCAACAATTCTAACCAGCGACGTTGCCGCAGATTTAACTCCCTCTGTGTGAAAATGTATTGCAGACTTTTATGATCTGTGAAAATGTCTACATGGACGCCATACAGATAATGCCTCCAAATTTTCAGAGCGTGGATCACTGCGGCCAGTTCCAGGTCATGGGTCGGATAGTTCTTTTCGTGTTTCCTCAGCTGTCTGGAAGCATAAGCAATCACCTTACCATGCTGCATTAACACACAACCCAGTCCCAAACCTGAAGCGTCGCAATACACCGCATACCCATCTATTCCCTCTGGCAATGCTAGTACTGGGGCGGAGGTCAATCGGTCTTTCAACTCTTGAAAACTCTGCTCACATGCCTCCGTCCACTGAAATTTTACTGCTTTCTGTGTCAGCTTTGTCAGAGGTGCTGCTATAGTGGAGAATCCTTCAACAAATCTCCGATAATATCCTGCTAAACCCAAGAAACTACGGACCTCGGTCGGAGTGGTAGGCCTGGGCCATGTCTTGACCGCCTCTATTTTCTGTGTGTCTACCTGTATACCAGCATCCGACACGATGTGCCCCAAAAAGGCAACTGAGTTCAGCCAGAACTCACACTTAGAAAACTTGGCGTACAGCTGACGTTCTCTAAGGATCTGGAGTACTGTTCATAAATTGTTCTGGTGATCTGTCTCTGAACGAGAGTATACCAGAATATCATCGATAAATACTATCACGAACAGATCTAAATACGGTCTGAATATGTTGTTCATCAGGTCCATAAACACTGCGGGAGCATTCGTCAGCCCGAAAGACATAACTAGGAATTCAAAGTGACCATACCTGGTCCTGAAAGCAGTCTTTGGAATGTCTCTCTCACGAACCCGGACCTGGTGGTATCCGCACCTCAGATCTATCTTAGAGAAACATTTGGCCCCCTGCAACTGGTCAAACAAATCATCTATTCTCGGGAGCGGGTATTTGTTCTTCACTGTAACTTTGTTTAGTTGCCGATAATCTATGCACATTCGGAGCGAGCCATCTTTCTTTCTCACGAATAAAACTGGTGCACCCCACGGTGAAGTACTCGGCCTGATAAAACCTTTATCTGACAAATCTTTCAACTGCTCCTTTAATTCTCTGAGTTCTGCAGGAGCCATGCGATAAGGAGGAATCGATATCGGCTGAGTACCTGGTAACAAGTCGATCGCAAAATCTATCTCCCTTTCGGGAGGGACACCAGGCAACTTATCCGGGAATACGTCAGGGAATTCATTGACCACTGGAACAGACTGAAGAGTCGGAGGTTCCACCCGAACGTCCTGGACTCTAACTAGGTGGCAAATACATCCCTTTGCTATTAATTTTCTTGCCTTAAGGTAGGAAATAAACCTACCTTTCGGCGTAGGTGTACTCCCTTTCCACTCTCGCACTGCTTCCCCCGGAAAGTGGAATCGGACCGTCTTGGTCCAGCATTCTAAGTCGGCGTAGCATGGCACTAGCCAGTCCATTCCCATAATGGCATCGAAGTCGACCATCTCAAGTTCTATTAAGTCTACTTTGGTCTGGCGATCAGCAACCTCTACCGTACACCCTCGGTAAACTCTTTTAGCTGTAATGGAGTCACCGACCGGTGTAAGCACTGAAAAGGGCTGCTGAAGCAATTCTGGTTCGATACCCAACTTTCGGGCCACAAATGGTGTGATATATGACAATGTAAACCCTGGATCAATCAATACATAAACAGGATATGAACAGATAATCAATATACCTGTGACTACGTCGGGAGATGCCTCTGAATCCTGCCTCCCCGGTAATGCATAGGTACGGCTGGGGCCTGCACCTGAGCCAGAGGCTCCTGGTCTACCTCGGCCCCTATTCCCTGAACCTGAGGGTCTGCGCCCTGCTGAGGCTGCTGGAACTCGTGGCCCTGCTGACGCTCTATCCAGATCATCCTGACTACCCTGTCCCCTGGCTGGACAATCTCTCATTAAATGCCCTTCCTATCCGCAGTAATAACACCCTGGAAAGCCTTGCCTGCAGGCTCCAGAATATAGTCGGTGGCATATAGGACAAGGGGTGGATGTAAATCTACTCTGTTCTACCCTCCGCTGCTGAGGTGAGGCTACTGTCCGTGAACTGCTACCGGACTCCGACTGACTCCGGCGAATGAACCTGCCCCTCTGCTGCTGTACCAGTGGTAGAGATCTGGGTGGCCTATCTGAAAACCATGGTCTCGGCCCCCTAGGAATTTCCCTCTGAATCTCAGCGGGTCTGCTCCTACGGCGCTGCTCTGAAGTCTCCTGTCTGTCACCCCGCTGTCGCTACCTCAGGCCCTCAATTTTCTGTGCGAAGGCCTGCACCCTGGCTATGTCCATGTCCTCTCTCAAAGTAGCTGTCATGCACGTCTCTATGTACTCTGGATTCAGCCCCATAATAAAGCGGTGGACTCTGGATGACATGGTGTCCACAAATGCTGGAGCATAGCGGGCTAAGGAGTCGAATTGAAAGGAATATTCACGGACGCTCCTAGCCCCCTGCTCTAAATGTAAGAACTGGTCCACCCGAGCCTGTCTGACCTCCCGGGGTAAGTAGTGGTCCAGGAAGGCCTCTGAAAAACTGGACCAAGTAGGAGGGGCTGCATCTCTTCCCCGAGACCTCTCCCAACTTTCGTACCACAAAACAGCAATATCCTATAATCGGAACACTGCTAACTCAACTGATTCTGCTGGGGTTACGTTCATGACTCTAAAGATCCTCTGCATCTGGTCCAAAAAGTCCTGAGGGTCCTCTGCTGAATCCGATCCAGTAAGCTGAGGGGGTCCCAACGCCAAGAATTCTCTAACCTTGGAACTACCTGGCCCCCCTAGGGGTTCTGCTGCTGCAGGTGGTGCTGGCTGACGCTGAGCAACTAGCATCTGAGTCAACATAACCACCGCACTACGTAGCTCCAGATCAGACGAAATGGGTGCAGGAGCTGTGGGAGGCGGTGCTGTCTCAAATGGTGCCTGGCGAGGCGGAGACTGCTGAGAGGGCCGAGATGACACCTCCGTATTGCTCTCAGACCGAGCGAAATCTGGCTGTAACTGAGGCATCCTACTGGTGCCTTCGCCCGCTGCTGTATCCAATCTCCTACCTGTAGCTGGGTGCCACTGGTCTGCCATAATATCTGTGAGCAAAGAGGGTGGTGAGTTTCAAAAGTCAACTCTATACTGTACCGCTCTATAGCACGATTGAATAAGAAAGAAGAGTGACAATCCTAACATGCCTCGCAGCCTCTTGCCTATAGTATGTGGTGCACAACACATCCATAGACAAGACTCTACTTAGCACGGCTTGCAGACTCCCTGTG
This sequence comes from Datura wrightii, assembly GCA_035772735.1. Taxonomy (NCBI): domain Eukaryota; kingdom Viridiplantae; phylum Streptophyta; class Magnoliopsida; order Solanales; family Solanaceae; genus Datura; species Datura wrightii. Next base: position 6,848,106 of record JASDFA010000008.1, on the reverse strand, counting down.
ATACGACCTTCTCTGATACCAAGTTTGTCACACCCCACCTTGGGGGGTATGACGGCACTTGGTGCCTGCTAGACTCTGAACTGCTAACTGGTCTAGCCTGAGCACATCTGGTGCTTTGGCTGGCTTTGGCTCTATTTCAAGAAACAAATCGGCTATATAACGGCTGTAACTACAGCCTCCGGCCAACTGGCCTGTAGCCATCTGTACCTGTAACAACAGCTAACCAGAAACAGACCTGTAACAAGGAACCTATGCGGGCCGACAAGGCCACCATGCTGTCTAGTTATCTATAACTCAACACAAGACTACTGTAAAACTACGTGACCGGCAAGGTCACCACTTCTGTCAAACTAAGGCCCCACACGGCCAACATAAACTAGAATACAAAACAGCTACAGCAGACTGCACGGCCCCACACGACCGGCTCAAATAACCACAGGGAATATATACACACTACAAGCCTCTACGAATACTGTAAGAAACTAATAGAAATGATCGGGAGAGGGCCCCGACCTACCCATACTGCACAACAAAAGAAAAGGAGCTACACCTCTGGGAATCAGACTCCGGATGACAGGAGTTGATGACTCATTGGCTGGCTGGAATCACGAGGGATCGGCTCCTCGTCCGTGAGTACCTGTAGGCAAGCAATACAGCGCCCCGCTGGGCATCAGTACCACAGGTACTGAGCATGTAAAGCAAACTGAAATATGCAACTGAAACGAATAGCACAATAACATGACATTTAAGCAAGAAGTAGTTGAGTCTATCTAGCTGAGGATAACTGGGGAGAGTTTATACATTCTGTAACTAACTGAGCGTACCTGAAAACGTGTCGTCCTTCTGTCTATCAGTATCTACTAGCACATATCAATATACATAATAATACATACAATACCTGACCGACCCCCATAAGCCGAAAGGTGCCAACCAAGCAAGCAATCTATTTACCCCTACCCGGGTCTAAACCAACCAAAAACAAGTCACTCCACTCATCTGATAACTGTGAGCTCCTCCTACCGGCCCCCTTGGGTACGTAGCTCAGGCCTTGGCCTCTGACAATAAACTATGTCTGAGTCCGAAGACTCCTGCCTCTGGGCACAGGTGTGCACACAGAGTGGTCTACCCTTGTAAACAGGGTGTGCTAGCTCTGCGCAGAGTAAACTGAACTACCCCTGCAAGCAGGGTGGTCTGGACCGTATTATCATGGTGGTCGGCCATCATCGTCCTTTAGTCGGACGGCATCGCCCAGCTGGTGGCGGTATCTGAATTTGGTATCGACACAACTATAACCCAGGGGCGGTGGGGATGCTAAAGGGTGCCCACATGCCACACCAAGTCTCAACATACAAAACACATACACAGCAAGCATGCTTAAATGAAAAATACTAATCATATTCTCTTCTTGTATCTCAAGGCCAGTTTGTATTAAATAACTGATACTATATTCTGTTTTACACTATTTCTGATTGCTGGACTAACTGCTACCTGGCCTTTATCTGTATATTTGATTATATCTGGATATAGCTCAATAACATAAAATGTACCATCTACTACTAGATACAATCTCAACAGATGTACTACGTATTGCCTGAATATCTACTATTCTGATTATCGCATGATACGTGATTAATGTACTTGCATGCTTGCTGGAAATTATACTAAAATCGTTCCTGTACACTGGGTATCAGTTGATAGCCTTTATTCTATTTACTTTCTAAGTTGTACTTCCTAGCTTGCCGAAAGAATAACTTTACATACCTGGTTTCTGAGTATCCGACTGACCGGTGTGATTTTCGTCGGTACTTTTGCTGTTTCTCCCAACTACATTCATATACACGCCAATTAGAACTAAATACATTAATATTCGGGAGAAATTGTCACTTAGATATATATATTTATCCCAACTTTAACCTTTCAAAAAATGGTCGAAAACTCGTTATTTTTCAGCGGTCCAGAAGGGAGAAATATTCACTTCCCAGCTAGGAACACATAGACATTAATTTAGAGCAATTCCACTTACCTTAGCTCGGTGGCTCGCCGATCCGTCGGCCGTATTTCACGAAACTAAATCCGTAGGAATGCTCTCTGTTGCTAAATACTTCAGTATCTAGGATTAATTTGAGTTTGGGCAGCGTTTGGCAGCGTAATCGGACAAAAATTATTTAATTTCTTCGACCCTTTTCCCTTCACTGCATTTTCTCTCTGTTTTCTGGAATTTCCTAAGTGATTAAATGAAATTAAACCGAAGTGGGGCTTATATACTTGAGCCTGAACTTGGGCAACGTGTCACGGAGCCATCGCGGGGGCCTCACCTCCGTGACACACTGCCATCGCGGAGGGGCTCTGCCTCGGCTCCTCCCGCGATGGTTCGACGGGTTTCTCGTTCGATCTTTTTCCCGGCCTTTCTCTAGCACGTATGGCCTTCTAATATGCTTAACCAACGTGCGAATAGGTCGTCTAGGTGCCGGGAATTCTACGGGGTATAACACATGGTGTGAGGCTGCACTGTTGACATATTCGAGCGTACCATTTCTAGGGTATTATATGGGCCTCAGTTAGTTCCACCCCACACTACACCGAAGTTCGACTATCGGGTGGATGCCATGAATAAAATCAAGTAGTTAGGCCTTGAGGAGAGGAAGAGTAAGATTAAGTGGCTGTCTGGGGTCATCGCTGAAGAAAAGGAGAAGGTAGAATGGGTAACTAGTAGAAAATGGGTTACCAAGAATTCATTAAATTTCATAGAAAAAGCTGTTAGACGCTAGTTCACCATAGGTTGGCAACGACGGTGAACAAACATGTATCATGTCATGATATGCCATCAACATTTTTAGGGTCATTACGGAGGAGATTCGGGATTGGGCTATGGGATTGAGCACTACCATCCCATTCATGAGTCTTGTATTCAGACTATGTATGGAGGTAGGTCTCGAGGTGCGTCGTGGAGAAAAGTGGTTGATTGGAGGACAATGAATGGCAGATCTTGTCTTGATCCAGGATGAAATGAACTTGATAAGTCGAGCACAACTTTCTACTGAGGTCCCAGTACCAAGGGCTATTGGGGGCGAGCAGGTGAATGCTCCCACCTCACAGGAGCAGGATGAGACACCGACTACAAGTGTTGGTCATTTAGAGGCAGCTCCAAGAACCTCTGTTGCATCATCCATGGGCCTTTCGAGACAAACTCCAGTAGGATACATGCTCGTGCCTTGGGAAATTCTCCAGAAGATGGCAAAGAGAGTGATCATAGCTGAGAGAAAGGTGCAATCTATGATGGAGAATGTGAAGCCTTGGGCGAAGGCTGATATTGAGGCGGTTGCATGGGTCTTACATGCCAAACTCGACAGTTTTTTGAGCCATTTCAATGAGCGCATGGACGAGAATACTGAGATTGGTAGCCTCCGTGAGGAGTTGGGGGCTCTTCGGAGCCAAGTGACTGAGCTGTCATCCCGACAACCCGCAATTCTAGCAGCCCCTACTCTTCCTGACCTTGACATGGGGATAGATGATGAACTTGATTTGATGGCGTATTGGGAGCCAACCGGAGCTAAGGAAGGAAAAGTTAAAGAGGGTCTCAGAGGATGTTGGCAATGAGAACCTAAAAAAGAAGAGAAAGAAGGAAAAGAAAGAGTGCAAGCAGGCGAGATTGGAGAGTCAGGAGACTCACGACGAGCATAGGTCGGAGTTGCTTGAGAGAGTGGGAGGAGCGGATAACTCCACCATTGCCCATGCAAAGCTCGCGGGTGGCAAGGACCCTTTGGGGAAGCCACATTCAGCCCCAGTGATTCCAGAGGTCGCAGAAGCGACTACTACTGCTGAGGGGGTGATCATTCCCCCCGTTGATATACCATTGAGTTCATAGGCCACCACGCCATGAGTGCAGCGGAGGTACCATCTCCACAGGATGATAGGAGCACTTAATGCGCCACAGGTATTTTCCCTTCCTTATGTTTTATATTCTATACTTCAAGAATGAAGCATGCTTTTCAAAAGGGGAGGGGGTGTACTTGTATAATTGTTTGGGAATTTTGGATTCGTCTGAGGATTTTTCTTGCCGTGTTTCTTTTCCCTGAGGCATGCTATCTAGTAGAACCAGTATGTTTTGGATGTTTTGTTTAATTAGAAAGTAGTTTAGGATTACTTAGCCAATAAAATGCCCTTGTTTTGAAGTTTTGAAAAAAAGTGACCCTGTTTAAAATTTTTGATGGGTAGCTGTGTACTTGTTGATTGCAAAATATGATTTCTACGGATATTTTTGTGTAATTTAGTGTATTAGCATGAGTAGTTATAGTTGGCCATGTATGAACCGGATAGGTAGAATGAATGCAAAACATATATCATGAGTTAGTGAGGTACCAAATTCAATATTGCGTAGAGGATCTAGAACTTGCCTGGTTGGTTTTTACATAGATTATAGGATGGTTAGTTAGGAAAGGATCATAGGCCATTTTTGTTTAGCCTTTTCTAGCTTAAATTATCCTACCAACATGATATGATTTCCTTGATCTCGATTTTGAGCCTTAAATGAACCATTTTTCTTTGATTAACCGATTAACCTTACCCATTTTTTATAATGAATCTATTTTGGCCCTGGTCCCTCCTTGGACATTGTGAACCTCAACCCAAGAAAAATTCCTAAGCTGATAGTGGCTAGAGTAGGGGTGCATAGATCATGGGGAGGTGAAAAAGGAAAAGAAAAGAAAAAGGGTTAAAAATGAGGTGTGATGTGGCAAAAGAATAAAAAGAGCTAAGAAAGAAAAATTGAAAAGAAAATACAAAAGAGAAAAATGAATGAAAAAGATGAGAAAACACCACACCCGTACATTACATAAAATGGAGAAAAGGGAGGAAAAAGTTGAAAATTTGAAAAGGGTGAAATATGTGAAAATGGAGCCACGTGTATGTAGTGCCAAGGAGGGTTTAGTCACTAAAAATTTCATATTTACCATACCCATCCCGTAAGCCTACATTACAAGTCTAATAAAGTCCTATAGTGATCCTAACATGATTGTCTGAAGAGCCGAAGTAGAGAAAATAAGCGCAAACCTATGATATACGATGTGCAGTATTTGGAACTTCCTTGTGATAGTGAGAGTCTTACTTAGTTAGTCCCACGTTTCATATTTTCATATATTTGTGAGTTGGGGACTTCGGTTGCTGTGAGGGTACATGGTTTGTGTTTTATTCTGCCAGTTGTTTGTGTGAAAAGCATTGGTAATGACTTCATTCTCTATTAATAACTAGATGACATGTCTTGGTCCCTATTTATCATGGTTTGTGGTTACTTGATGTGCATATGCTGATTTGATTTACCAGAAAAAGAGTCAAAAGTTGTTTGAGTTCATAGTGCAACTTTTGATTGGTGTTAGCAGTAGTATCATACGTTTATTTTCTAATTAAGCGTTGCTTTTAGTTTTTGTTTTCATTGCCTGAGGACATGCAAAAGTCTTAAGTTGAGGGTGTTGATCTGCTATAAGTTTGCAGCACTTTTGATGCTTAAAACTGGGGAAATAATATGGACTTAGGTGTGTTTATACGATTATGAGGTGTTTTCTTACTTTGTTCTCAGGGAAAATAAGTGTTGGAGCAAAATGTGCAAAAGATGCAGAAAAGTGTAGATAAGTAGCCAAGTACTGATCTCCATGAGTCGTATCTAGATTGTATGAGATGTACTAAGATTTGTGGAAAAGCTCAGAAGGCTAGAACACTGCAAAGGCAAAGTACGACTCTCAATACGAGCCATACCAAGCTGGCATGAGGCGTAACTAGAGTTTTGAAATACTTTAGAGAAAATTTGCATAAGAAGTATCCTGGTATGGATAACACTTACGGATCATAGAATCTACCTACAACCCATACCAGGAGCGTGGGAAGATTTAGGGATATTTAAAGACTTGGCAGAACTCAAGATGCGAAAAGCTATTACGAGTCATAGTAGCAAGGTACGAGGCGTACCAAGACACTCATAGAAAACTTCAGAAGATGTCAAAGTTCTCAGAGCCAAACCACGATGGGATTGTATAACTCATTGGATCATGTTACGAGTCGTACCAGCTGCCAACACTTAGCTAATTCTACAGAAGTCAAGGAATGTACGAGAGCAAGGCATGGCCTGTACAATCCTATTATGGGTCGTATGATGAGTCGTAGGATATGTCGGCACCAGATTTTGTTATTTCCCTATAAACATAGGGAAAGGATTTCATTTTCTATAATAAATACATTTTATGTTTATTTTAGGTTAGAGAAGGTCAGAATTAGTTGATTGTCAATTGCTATCAAGTTTGTAATTAGTTTTTGACAACATTGGAGAGCAATTCTTGAGAATCAAAACTTGAATTTCTCAATTGTTCTTGATTTTGTTTATCAATATTCACAGTAGGTTTTCTTTCAATCATTGTTCTAAGTATTTAATTATGTGTTTGTCTATGAATACTAGTCATAATCTTACAATCATGAGAGACTAAAACCTACACAACTAGGGTTGTATGAACCAAGGTGGATTAACGAACTAGGGTTACACAAAGTGATTCAAAACCAATACTAAACTCTTGTATTGTGTTCTCTTCTTCTTTAATGTTTCTTAACGAAGAGCAATGTTAGGATTTTCCTGAATTCTCTACTTGCTTGTATCTAGAGAGGTTGAGATTAGGGAAGAGAATTACAATAAAGCCTTGATTTTTATGATCATTGTATGACTTGAACTGCGTTTGCAAGATAGTTAATTTGGAGTATATTGATAATGGTTAATTTGAAATGTCTCATGAGACGTAACCTGGTGATTGTAGTCATCCAACAGGAACAAACCAGCCGTTTGGATAAACCCTAGTTATATGTTCTACAGGTAACAGTAGAATTGATCACGAGTGTAAACCCGACGTAGTTATGAACCCATGGGGAACACTTAACCTAGTTAATTTCAAATATTGATTAATAACACTTGATTTTCATGCTTGTTTTATAATTGTTTTTCTATAAACCCCACAATTTGGAGATAAACCCCCCAAAAGCTTAAATATGCATAAGTCTAGATATTACCATATTCCTTGTGGGTTCGACCCCAATCTCTTTGTTGGGTTCTTTATTGACAACGTCTTCTTTATACTTTGTCAAGAGTTTGAATTTGAGCATTATGACACCTATGATAGACTCTACCAAAATAAAAAAAATTTGACTCTCAATCAAACAAATAACTAGAGACGAACAAAAAAATAACGTAGCAACATAGGAGTTTCCACAACCATCCACTTACTAGTTATTACAGACCAAGCTAACTAACATTGGAATTTTGCTAATATTTGCTATGACCCAACTCTAACAATTTAGAAATGATATAATACAATAAAATCTATTTTCTTCACCCCACATTTAAACGGTTCATTATCCCCATTGCACAAACATGTCATAACAAATAAGGAGAGAAAAGGACTTCCTGGGCCTCTAAGCATAATCTTCCTCATCAGGATTAAAATCCTGATCATCAGCATCTTTTGTTTCATCAACCTGCATTGCTCAGTGGTGGCATCATCCTCATCATCATTGTATATCTCTACAAAATAGAAATACATTAGAAAGATGGGTTGCCTCCTACCAAGAACCTTATTTAATGTTGTGGAACTATGCAAGACTGCTCAATCATTTTTCAAGGAAATCGAAGACTTTCTTCTATCAAAATCATCTTCACGGTAATGTTTCATCCTTTAGCCATTAACCTAGAAGGTTCTGTCTGGTTCAACTCTATTGCGCCATGTCCAGTCACATTCATAACCTCAAAGGGGCCTGACCACTTCAATCTCAATTTACCGCCAAAAAATTTCAACCTCGAGTTGTAAAATAACACCAACTATACCAATTGAAACTCGCAGGCTGGATATCTTATCATGTAATCTCTTGGTCCGCTCCTTATACATTTTAGCATTTTCATATGCACTAAGGCGAAAGTCATCAAGCTCATAGAGTTGCGACAACCTTTTCTCCCCAACGGCCTCCATATCCATATTCAACCTCTGGATGGCACAATATGCTTGGTGTTCTAGCTGAACTGGCAGATGACATGCTTTCTCAAAAACTAACCTATATGGTGAAGTGCCAATAGGGTTTTTGAAAGTAGTATTGTAAGACCAAAATGCATCATCCAACTTGCTAGACCAGTCTTTCCTGTTTGTGCTTACTTTCTTATCAAGATTTTATTTGATTTCTCGATTAGACACTTCTAGCTGTCCACTGGTCTGCGTATGATATGTTGTTTCTATCTTGTGCTTCACATTATACTTTGCAATAGATTATTGAAAAGTCGGTTACAAAAATGCTTACCTTCATCACTGAAGATAGCTCGGGGTGTTTCAATATGGGTGAAGATATTCTTCTTCAGAAACCTAATTACTACCTATACATCATTTGTAGGAAGTGCTGCAGCCTCCACCCATTTTGATAGATAATCCACAACTATCAATATGTACTTGTTGCCATTGATGGGATGAATTGTCCCATGAAGTCAATTCCCCAGTAGTCAAATCGTCAACCTCCATAATTCCTCTTTGAGATATCTTATGCCTTCTCGATATGTTCCCTGTTCTCTGACAGTTGCCAGTTGATTAAAACACATATGCATCCTTGAACAAGGTGGACCAATAACATCTAGATTGAAGGACCTTTGCAGTGGTCCTATCTCCATTGTGATGTCCTTCATAACATGAGGAGTGACAACTTTCTAAAATCTACTGCACTTCACCTTAGGGAACACATCTTCTGGCTAGCTGATTTGGCCCTACATTGTACGAAAAATGGCTCATCCATATGTAGAATCTGCTATCATGAAGGAGTTTCCTCTTTTTGTCCAGAGTTACATCCGCTGGGTATACATTGCTCAATAGAAAGTTCACTATGTCAGCATACCATGGTAGCTCAGGAATGCTGACAGCAAATAGCTGTTCATCAAGGAATGACTCAAAATATTCTACCTCGCAATCAATATGCTTTCTATCCTCCAATCGAGAGAGATGATCTTCTACCTTATTCCTTGATGGGTCTTCCTATGATACATAATGTTCTAATGCCTTCGTAGACATTTCAGGCTCTACCACTATGATGGTCTTTAACTCCTCATAGTAGGGTGACAAGCGTGCTATCCTGAATACATCAAATACTACTTCCTGAACATCCATTATCATTGACATCTTTCCTGACTTCACCCTTCTAACTGCATCTTTTGTAGCCAAGAGTCCTTTCCCTCAAATAATGGGCACTACTTCATCAACCTCATAGTCAAGGATGATAAAGTCCACTGGCAAGAAGAATGGTCCCACTTTAATAAGAACATCTTCAATAATACTGTCAGGAAAAGTGATAGACCTATCATCCAACTGCAGCGTCACTGTAATGGGACGTGGTTATCCTAACCTCAATGTTCTAAACAGCGATGTAGACATGAGATTAATGCTTGCACCCAAATCTCATAGTACTGAGCCAACTTCTCTATTTCCAATGATAATTGGACTAGTGAAGCTTCCCGATCCTTCAACTTTGGTAGGATCTTGTTTCGTACCCAAGAATCGCACTACTCTGTAGGAGCCACAGTCTCAAACTCTATGAGCCTTCTTTTATTATCCATAATATCCTTAAGATCGTGGCGTACTTTGGAATCTCCTACAATAGCTCTACCAATGGTGGATTTACATGCCCTTACTTCAAGATGTCTAGAAATTTCTTGCATGCTATGTCCTTTTTTTGCTTTCTAAACCTCTATGGAAATGAGTGAGGTTGTTTGATATCAATTACTAGACTCACCAACCTCCTGCTTTGACTCTACAACCTCTTCTGCCTATGCCTTATTGTCTCTAGGTATCACTTTACCCAACTCTTTTCCACTATACAAAGAGATTGCACTTACATTCTCCTTGGGGTTCTTTTTTGTATTACTTGGAAGTGCCCCTTGAGGTCTAGTTGTTTGTTGAATTTCCAACTGGCCTAACTATCTCTCCAAATCATGAATCGACTTCTGCATCTCATTGACAAATTAAGTCTACAGAACCAAATCTTTTAAAAGTCTACCTAAACACCCCCACAAGACACCACATAACCTAAAAATGGAACTGACTTCAACCAAAACTTACACTTTCTAAACTTAGAAAATAACTGACGATCCTTAAGAGTCTACAATACAATTCTCAAGTGAGCAACATGCTCCTCCTCACTCTGGGAGTATATGAGAATATCATCTATGGAAATAATGACAAACATATCCAAATACTGTTCGAACACCATGTTCATCAAATCCATGAAGGCTGCAGAAGCATTTGTTTGTCCAAAAGATATAACTAAAAACTCATAGTGACCATACCAAGTTTTAAAGGAAGCCTTCAAGACATCACGCTCTCTAACCCTAAGCTAGTGATAGCCAGATCTGAGGTCTATCTTTTAAAAACACTTGGCGCCCTGAAGCTTGTCAAACAAGTCGTCAATCCTTGGGAGGGGATACTTATTCTTGATAGTGACCTTGTTCAACTGATGATAATCAATGCATATTTTAAGAGAACCATCCTTCTTCCGCACGAAGAGAACTGAAGCACCCCCAAGGAATTTACTAGGCCTGATGAAACCCTTATCTAGGAGATCCTTCAACTGTTCTTTCAACTCCTTAAGCTAAGCTAGGGCCATTATGCAAGGAGGAATTGATATGAGCTGCATATCAGGGAGAAGATCAATACCAAAGTCAATCTCCTGCTCATGAGGGACTCCTTGTAGATTATCTGGGTATACTTCAGGATACTCACATACAATAGGAACTGACTGGAGAGTCGGAGTCTCGGGCATAGAATCCTTAACTCAAACTAAATGGTATACACAACCCTTGGAGATCATCTTCATGACCTTAAGGTAAGAGACAAAGTGACCAATAGGAACTAATGAACTACCCTTCCATTCTAGGACTGGTTCACATGGGAATCGAAACTCTACTGACCAGGTTCTACAATTAACTGAAGTATAGCAAGCATACAACCAATCCATATCGAAAATAACATTGAAATCAGTCATATCTAACTCCACTAAGTCGACTAAGGTTGCTTTTTGAAAAAGTCTAATAGGGCAATTTATGTATACCCATCGAGCTATAACTGACTCACCGATAGGAGTGGAGACTAAGAAGGTTCTAAGAGGATTTTGGGAATGACATTGAAACTGATAGCAACATAAGGAGTCACGAAGGATAATGTGTCCCCTGGTTCTAGAAATTCATAAATATCAAGATGGAAAGACTCGTAACATACCAGTGACCACATCTGTTGAGCTCTCCTGCTCCTAATGAGATGATAGCGCATACAACCTACTTTGACATTTCCCGCCACCTACACTAGAAGATGCGCATTATTGATATGGGCGAGCTGCTGGAACTATTGAAATGGTGGCTGGGGCATGGCCTCTACCATCATGTTTGGCTGATGGGTAATCTCTAATTCTGTGTCTGGGCTTCCCACGCCCGCAGCAAGCATCTGAGCCAATCAAGCACTCTCCTAGGTGATTCTTACCATACTTCCTACAAGCTAGGAAAGTGCGTTCCCCTGTTCTACTCCTATGACTTCTAGAGTCGGATGCTTTATCTCTCCATTCACCTCTAGGCTTGAATGGGACACTGGATGATGATGGGGCTATGGTAGACGACCTCTAATGGGACTGTGGGTGATGTCCTCCACAAAACCTCTTCTGAGAATACCTAAAACTCCCTATCCTAGCCCTCTTTTCCTCTTTCTCCCTCTCCTTCAACTGTTCCATGGACATAGTTGATGAGCATAGCAGTCCTGCACTCCTTGACCAATGAATTTGAGATCCCATTCATAAACTTGCTCATGCGAGCCCTCGACTCCACAACCATATCCAGAGCATACTTGGACAGTTGGGTGAACTTCAGGGCATACTCCTAAAAAGTCATGTCATTTTATTTCAATTTGACGAACTCTACTGCATTTGCTTCCCTCATCTTTTGGGGAAAGAAACTGACCAAAAACATTGTAATAAACTCATCCCAACTTATAGGAGCTATGCTTACTCCATGGTCCTCCTTCCACTGTCGGAACCCAATATGGGCTACCCCCTTCAGCTTATAGGAGGCCAAATCTGCACTCTCCCCTCCTAAAGCTCCCATCATTTGGGTAATCTTTTTATCTCTTTAATGAACTCCTATGGATCCTTGTCCACCATAGAACCATGAAACTATGGCGGTTTCATCCTGGGAAGTCTCTCACCCTAGCTGCTATAACATTCCCATTCATGTTTACATGAACCATAGCCAACTAGTTGACCTGGGCTATCATAGCCCATGCCAACATCTGGAAAATAGTCTTAAACTTAGCATGAGTCACCTACTCATACAAAGGATCAGCTGGAGCTGGTAGGGCTGGCAGATGCCTATATCCATTGCCATTTCCATGGCTATTGCCATTTTTATTCCTTCTTCCATTGAATCAATGAGGAGGCCTATTTCTGCAATGTGTATAGCATGAGTTAGAGGAGCAGAGAGAGTTGAACTTCATTGCATAACATAAATCATGAAAGAAGGGAAGTTTCCTAAAACGCCTAGTAGCCTCTTCCTCATAAGTGTGGCGCACTTCACACCCATGAAAAAGACTCTACTTAACATGGTTTTAGACACCCTAGGACTACCTAAACCTATTATCCTAATACCAAGTTTGTCACGATCCGAGTATAGACCTCAGACCGTGACACAGGACCTAGAAAAATGAATGACATCAAGCTAACCCATGGCACATAAATAGCATGACTAAGAGCATAAGACTAAGCGAAAGTAAGAATAAACCACAACATGAGTGGATTGTAGAATCTCATAAAGCATGACCAGGCTACAGGACAAAATCATTGAAAATCTACACATAGTTTTCTAAAAAGCCTCTAGTCATAGATGAGCTAATGGGACAACACTCCTAACTAGCTCTACCAATATTAGAAAACTCAATGACATAAAAGGAAAGAATGTATGCCAAAACTGACATTCTCAGATAATGAGAACTCACCCAAGCTAGGGATGGATAGGACTAAAGCGGGAGCGAAGCTAACGTTTGGCTGAGACTGATCACCCGAACCTATATCATGTGACGATATAGCATAAAAGTATGTGTTTAGTACTTTGAATGTACTGAGTATGTATGTTAACTAAAAAATGAGTGTAGGGACAACATGCTAAAAATCATAGTCATGAGATAGTCATAAACATGAGTGATTCATCATAAGCTGAAGCATAATGACCCAAAGTTTTGAATGTTAAAAATCATATATATTAACATGTTTGAAATCATAAGTAAAAGCTCATAAACTGATCAATGGGTCAATCAAACTATAAAACATTATATCATAAGTCCTGAACATGAATATCTTACACATGAGGAACAATGGAAGTCTCTCATAAATGACACCATCATGAATGAGCACATAATGCCCAACTATCTTTCTCAAGTTGGTAGAGTTGCCCAAAACCTTACTAGGGTAAAGAAAGATACCAGCACGATATCACTCGTGATCCCTATTGGGCTAGGGAAAACACTCCGTGGTGAGTCCCCAAACTTGAATATATACCTTTGGTGGCATGTAGTTTTGAGACCTGGGTGTGCTGAACCCTGACCTACTTGGTGCTTGAAACTACTCCAAAACATGCACAGTGCTCATAGTCATAATCATGAAACATACTTGATTTTTCATGGGCTAGTTAGAAAACACAAAAATCATAGTCTTACTTTTCATACGTGAACTAGTCATGATACATAAGCTTGAGATTCATGAAATCATACATAATTGAGTAAAATAATCATAACTTGAAAATTATAGGTTCATAAGAGATTCTTGTAGAAAACATGCATTCATAAACATAAAACATAGATTAAACCATAAGAGAATTGAATTTATCAAAGATCGTAAGAGATTCCATTAAAATTGGGTCTAACCCTAGAAATTCATAAAATCATGGTTGGAGACTTAAATTCATGGAATTTCTTAGAAATTGGGTATGAGGGTAGAAGAAATCTCCCATTCATGATACTTGGGCTTGATGAATCCTTAACTTGATTTAAAGACACCAGAGAAATTGAGAAGAAGATGATGAAGAACCCTAACCTTCCTTGAGAGAGGAATCCCAACTTACGATGTTTGAAGAGAATGAGGGTTTAGGCTAAGTGTAACCCATTAATCAACCCTTTAGGAAGCTTACATTGACATCACTTAGGAGTTAAAATCATAGAATTTTACTAAAATACCACTGGACTACTGAACTGAAATTTTAACTAGCAGAGCTAACAACCCATACCACGGGTCATTGAATCAACCAACGGATCGTTGGTCCTTTCATTGGTTTGCAGTCCTACTTCGAATCATCCTCTGAACCTGCTTTAGTGACAAAAACAATGGCTAGTACAATCTAACAATGGGTCATACAATCCACTCATTGGTTCTGGGTAGATTTTAACATTTTTAGAAGTCCTCCACCACGAGACAACTAATGACTCGTTGGTTCATAGGACGACCCATCCTATTGGTCTTTCAATGGCCTAATGCCATTTTCCTACTAGTTTTTGCTACAAGTCTCAAATCTGATTTTAGGGATTTTCAGGGAGTTACATCATATTTTTATGCAGTCTCAGGTAGACAAGAACAGCAGGGATGCTTCACTAGGACTTCACTTCATCTAGCTAATTGGTGAGGCCTCATATATTAGAAGTGTCACGGTTTTGATAAAGTCTTTTCATAGAACTTGAAGTAGCCACGGGAACTATGTCCCAACACACATCTTCAGTTTTAGAGGCCTCATAGATAGATTAGTTATCGAGTCAATAATGTTGCTTCTTAACATCTATTTTAGTTATCGAATAAATTCATTTTTATTATATTAAGCTCACTATGTTTTAGCTTCTGCATTATTTACCGAGATTTAAACTATAGTAAGCTTGGCCAATGGTTCGCTTGGATCACAAAAATGGTCTAAGTGCCGGTCCACGCCCTGGGTCTAAATTTGGAGCGTGAAATAAATGGAGTTTCTTGAACACAAATAAGGGCATCAAATTGGTAGTCTCCCCCAAATCACAAAGAGCTTGCCTTCATCAATTTATATAGAGAAGGTGAAACTCCCTAGGTCTTTAAGCTTTTGAGTTATATTGCTCAACACCCTTGAGATGCACTCTTCATTAGGTGCAACTATCTTGAACTCTATATGTAACGACCCTAAAAAATCCTTAATATTAGATCCTACACATGATGTAGAAAACCAGCAGAAAAGGAACAAATCCCACAGACCAAGTCACATCACGACTCATGGTGAGTAACCACAAATCGTGACATGATTCATGGTAAGAAAAAAAGGTTCCTAGTCCTTGACCGTAGGAGTCAAGGATGATTTTTTACGTCATATAATGACTCATACTGATAAGCCGTGGTGTGTGATTCAAAAAAAGTTCAAGACACTGCCAGTGACCATGAGTCACTGAACAACTTGTGATGTCACTTGAGGAGTCTTGGTATGGAGTCGTGGAGAGAAGATTAGAGATCCAATGAACAAAAGTGGTCACCATGAGTTGTGGTTAGTCATCATGAGTTGTGTGATGACTCGTCGTCACTGGATGAGCAAATTTCACAAATGGGATCCCAAGGGTATTTTAGTAACCTTTCATATTTTAAGTACCTAAACTAGAATATTTTGGGATCCCTAAGGGATATATTTAAGGGTTTATTTAGTCAAAATATTTATTTCCTCTCCAAACGACATAAGATCAAGAATCATTAGCTCTCAAGTCATCAGAAAGCTAGGAATTCATCACCCTCAACCTAGAGTTCTTCAAGTAAACATCTAAGTTCATCATTCTAGGTATATAAGGTTCACTTAAGTGAGGATTTCTATTCTTACTCATGCCCTACATCTAGTAATGAGTTCAATGTGATGAAATCTAGGGTCTTGCCCAATTTCTTTATTTAGTTGATGATATCTCTTGAATTCTTGATTTATTGATCATGGTTCGTGTCTCTTATCCAATGAACTCAATTGCATAAAAGTCATGATTTAGAAAGCATTGTAATTTGAGTTAATTGCATTATTTTCATAAGTTGAGTAGATTTTTAAGAGAGTTTTCATAAAGTGATTTTGAAAGGAAAGTATGTTTTTGGCATGATTTTCAAAAGCTAATGTAAAGTCTTATTTTTTAAAATCAAAGGCTTTGAGTGTAGAATCTCTTGAGTTTTCAAAGTATTGTTTTGAGCCAAGGCTCATGAGTAAAGTATAGAGATTTTAAGCAAAGGCTCAACAATATTTTTAAACATCTATTATATATATAGCTAAAGTACTTTATAAAAGTGTTTTTAGCTACCTCAAATAGGCATATTCATATGAGCATAATTTTTGGGAGGATTACTTTGCCCCGAGTTGGGTGAAGAGTTCAGATAACTCATAAGCCCTAGATCTATGTAGTCAGGATAGGATAGGATCATGTAATTGGTTTGATCGACTCCTCCGATAGCCTATGGTAAGGGCTCAGTTATGGATCCACAGATAATGATCATTCTCTGCCTTGAAAAGGTTTTGGACAGCTTTACCAACTTAAGCCAGAAGTTGGACATCATGTGCTCATTCATGATAGTGTCGGTTATGAGAAACTCTGCAATTAAAGTAATACATATATACATGTATTTTTCATAGAGTGTTTTTATGCACAACTTTATTGCATAACCGTATTACACATCTTTATACTTGTTTTAATGCATCATTCAGAGCTTCAATTTCAGTCAAATTATTTTAGCTGGATTATTTCTTCAGTTCAAACACTCTTACTTAAATGTTGTATCATTTAGCTATTTTACATATCATACATTCCATGTATTGGCGCCATTTGGCACTGCAACTTATTATGGTCGGGATTCAAATAGAGAGGATCAGTTGTAGATGCTTCATTATGGTGTCACATTCATTTAGCTATTGGTGAAGCCTCCTACTTTTGGAGTGTCCCAGTCTTATTGAGTTATTTTATTTTAGAACTGCTTAAGGTAATTGTGGGAACTTTTTCCCGATACCTATTCTTCAGTAATAGAAGCTTCATAAATAATTAGTTAGAGTTGAGTTAATAATGTTACTTTCTAATATTGATTTTAGTTGTAGTTAATAAGTCTTGTTTATTAAATTGATCCCATTACAGCTTTAGCTTCCACATTACCTTATTGTATTCTCAGATAGTAGTAAGCTAGGCCAAGGGTTTGCTTGGATCGCTAGTGGTCTGAATATCGGCCATGTCTAGGATGTAAAATAAGGTCGTGACAAACTGTAATACCCCAAAAGTTCCTAAGGCTAGACCTGAGATTTGAAGTGTGATCAGTAGGAAAAGTTGAAAAAAAATTTACTTCAGTACGACTGAACCTACGAGTCATAGGTTGGTGGTACGGGTCGTAGGAAGATCCATGGTCCAGATCATATAAGTTGTTTCCTAACCACGAGTCCCCACACGGCTGTAGTATATGGGTACGACCCGTGGCCAGAAGTCGTAGCACATCTTTGGAGTTATCATGTGAATGATTATACGGGTAATAGTACGACTCGTAGGATGGAGTTACCGATCGTGCTACGAGTCGTGGAAATATTCAAAGAGTTGGGAAAAAATGGACTCATTAGTCACTGGAAGAAATCATAGGCGTGTGGTACTACTCCTGGTACGAGTGGTAATATGATGGTGTGAATCGTTGGTTCATTCGTGAGTTGATATATTATAATGCCTCAAACTTTCGGGCTATGTTAGGAACCCTTCTAGGTATGTGGATAGACCCACACCTGATGAATTTATGTAAACAAGGTGTTAAGATTAATTCCAAAGTGTAAGAAGTGCATAAGATGCAAATTAAGGTCATAAGGAACCTCTAGCATGAAGTTGAGTTGAGAGCCTTCTTATCGATTGGGTTTTTCATATTGGTTCATATAAGGGTAAACTTCAACTGATCGATTGGGTTTTTCATATTGATTCAGCATATCAAATTTAATCCCTTTGAGTCTTCTTTCCAAAGCATCTGACCTTGTGCTAATCGGAGTTTAGAGTAAAATGTTATGAGCGATTTAGTGAAGCTACAGCAGCATTATACGACTCTCAGTACGAGTCGCACAATCAACCTACGACCCGTACTGTTGGTCGTAGTAACTGCCAGTTACAGGTTTTATTTTGATAGTTTTGGGGCATTTTGGTAAACTCCTATTCTTCTAACTCCTAAATGACATCATTTTGGGCTTCCTTAAGGTCATATTAAAGGGATTAACCTAGCCTAAATCCTTACTCTCTTCAAACATGCTTAGATTATATTTTCTATCAAGAAGGAGCTAGGGTTCATCACCTTCAACCTCTTAATTACTCTTGGATCTCCAATACAAGTTAACGGATCATATATATATATTTACATATGTTCTAAAGTAGGTTTGACCCAATGTTCGGTCTTCTTATGATTATTAGATTTTAGCTTTGGGTCACTTGATTGAGATGTAAAGTTCGGATATGTTTGGATCATGGTTTCAGAAAATGGCATGCAAAGCCCCACTCTCATATTCTTGTTTTCATTATAATTATAATATGCATGTTTTAAATGATTTTACTTATACAAGCAGTTTTACTTACCTTGCATACTCGGTACATTCCACGTACTGACCATATACTAGATGTTGTATCATTTCATGATACAGGACCCGGCTCTCAATTTCAGCCCCGCTCTTAGTCCGCCTTCAGAGATTGCATTGCACGTTGTTGGTGAGTCCTCATCCCCCGAGGACTAGACCATTCAAATTTCTTATATGTATTTCAGTTTCAGTTTTTTTAGGTTATTTGGGATCTTGTCCCATCAACTCATCATGTTTAGAGGCTTTTCAGACATAAGTATGTATTCAAATTCGAATTTCATATTCTGATGTTTTGGTTGAGTTAGACTTCCGCTATCATTATATTGTTGATTATTCAGTTTCTTTGATTGAGTTAGATGTATGCTTATGTTATGGATCGACGTGGAGCCTTTTAGGGTTCTTTGTCCCATGTCTCGATCCAGGCCTATGTTCAGGTCATGACACAAACATGGTATCAGAGCTTTAGATTCAAAGAGTCCTATGATGTCTATGAAGCCGCCTCTAGTAGTGTCGTCTATAATGGGGAGACTATAAGGCGTTAGGAAATACTTTCCTCCATTGATACTCTAGATCGTGTGATAGAGTATAACTCCAAAAATTACTCCTCCTAACTCATGCATTCACGTGTTTAAGGTCATGACTCTAAAACACACTATCAATTAGAGAAATGCAGCTAACCTACCTCAACAGGATAGGATGTTGACCCAAAATTGTCCACGTACTCTAGTTTAGGGATCTAGTGTTAGATCCTAGGATGAACTAACCACTTGTGGAAGGATCCAGAGACATAAGTTCCTCAGCCTCCTAGAGCGGGTACTTCGGAGGCAGAGTCTGGAGGGGCAATTCATATGCCCACTCAGTTAGTCGCTACTTAGTTAGGCTATCAAAACTCGGCACTAGCTAGTTTTAGTTCTTATGATTTGCGAGCATCAAGGATTAGAGAATTCTTGAGAATGAATCCTCCATTATTCACAGGGTCTAAGGTTAATGTGGCCCCCAGAACTTTATTGATGAAATCTGGAAGATTCTGAAGGAAATGCATGCCACAAAGACAAAGGGAGTTGATTTAGCTTCTTATCAGCTAAAGAATGTGGCTAATGTATGCTATGATTAGTGGGAGCAGGGACTAGGTGAGAATGCAACTTTGACAACTTGGGATAGTTTTGAGGAGCCTTTCTTGAAACACTTCTTCCCTTAGGGGCTGAGAGAGGCAGAGGTGGAGGAGTTTGTAAACTTCAGGTAGGGCATTATAAGCATAAAGGAGCATAGCCTTAGGTTAATCTAGCTATCTAGATATACTCTAAAGATGGTACCAAATATGAGGGCAAGAATGAGGAAATTCGTGTTTGGATTAGGCAAGCACGTGAAGAAGGAGTGCAAGGGCTCTCTATTGATCAGTGATATGGACATTTGTAGACTTATGGTTGATGTCGCCCAAATTACACCTCTCAATTGAGATATAAGTGTTCGGTCTGTTTCGCAAATACACGCAAGTGCACTTGGTCGAACAAGTAGTAAAATGGCTAAAGTAAGCCAAGTATTGATCCTACAGGGACTGAACCAAGGTAATAATCGAATTAAGTATTAACGAACTCTAACTCTAAAAAAGCAGACAACAATTTAAAGAGGATTTTGAGAGTTTGTTTCGTAAGTTATACTAATCTAATACAAAATGATAAAATGAGTCTGAACTATAGTAATAAGCAAGCTGAGGCCAAAACGAACATACAGGGAAGTAATTTATCGATACAATTTGGTTAATCTTTCCTTTGGTTGCTAGTCAAGAATTATTGCCTATGGAGAGAAACTTTCGTATTCTACCCAACTTAAGAATCATGAACCTTCAACCTACATTTCTGTGATAAAAGAATTTCATGTTCTAGCCATACGAAACTGATTCCTTAATTGACTAATACGACTTTCAGATATATTTCTATTCTAAAGGTAAATCAATTCTCAATTTTTCCAAACTAAGAAGAGATCATATCCTACCAATTCACAACTTTCCAATTTCTTTCCTTTTCAAGATAAAACTGGATTTTTTAGATATACATTAACATTGGCCAGACATTAACACAGTAAGAACAAGAATTGATAGAATAACCATGGAAGAAAAGATGAAAAACCAAAATGATCAACAATTACATACCACTACAAATGTTCTTAACCTCAGCAAGAAGTGAATTTAGCCACTCATTTGTGGATTCAACATCATAAAATGAGTATAAATCATACAAACAATTGAAATAAAAGATAAAGAGTTAGAGAAGAACCCGAAGAATTTCGTCCCCTCAACTGCCTGTAACCCACGTTCTTGCTCAACCAAGTTAGAATAATTAAAAATAACCCTAAGTGTGCTATTTATACTAGTGGGAATTTTTCCCGGAATAACAAGCAACGTGTCACGAAGTGCATCACAGAGCACTGCCTCCATGACACGATGCAAACGGGGACCCTCACTGGAAATTTATGTTCCAGGTAAATATAGGCAACGTGCCACGGCATGTAACGCGGGGCTTGGCCAACGTGCCACGGCGCTGTCGCGAACCTTTACTGGAAATTTGCCAAAATAAATCATCCGAGGCAGACTGCCTCCGTGATGGCAACGTGACACGGCTCCATCATGGAGCCTCTATATTTGCTGCTTTTTCTTGACTTTTTCCACTGCTCGCTTCCGAGTCCATTCCCGATTTTCACCAACATGCAACTTAGCTTCCTAAAATTACATTTTTCCTGCAAAACAACACTAATCATGTTGGTTAGTATAAATTCACATTTTAACTACAAATCACATGAGAATGTACAATTAACGATAGATAAACAAGACGAAATAGAGCATTTGAGCATCACTTGGGCATATAATTCTTCCCAAGATCACTTACCCCACACTTAAAACCTTGTTCGTCCTCGAACAATACTCTCACATCTCATCCAATTGACACCCACGTATAGCTACTTTGGCTTGACAATTCAAGCTACGGTTATAACGATTATTTAATATAGCAAATCATCAAGAAAACATGCATAGTCTCATCAACACAATGACATACATCACATTAAGACCTCCTAAACTCAAGAATCGACTCTCAATCTCGGCAAACTCATGCGAATCAACCGATCAAGAAATCCGACACGAAATTCAATCTCTCGTCAAGCATGTGCCCTCACAACACAAAAAAATTTCCCCCTTTTCAATAATACGATCTCAAAGCATTACACTTAAGGGTATATGAAAACAATTTCGCTCTCTCTCCTAAAGAATTCGCATGCATCATGTCATGAACCATAGGCTTGCCTCTAGTGTATTACTCCACTAATATAAGGAAGCGTGATGTAAGATCACGTAGGACTTAACGGGTTGTAATGTAAGCTAAGGAACTAGTAAATACTGGGATAACCAATACTATCATCTAGCCTCCTTAAGCGCTTTTCAATACATCCCACCATCATTATGGGCATTATTTCTTCATTCATCCTCCTATTCTTGAAGTCTTTCTTTATTTTTGTTCCCATTTCTTTAAGCACACTCGACTTAATAACAAAGATTAGTTATACATCTTCATTTTATTTAAATTCGGCAAGTGCACCTTTGACCTTATCTTTACTTTCACCACTTCCACTTTTCTTTTCTTTTCACACTTTTCACTCCTCGACACTGTGGGAAAATTATTTTTCTTGAGCGCTTAAGAGTTTTGGATCAAATTCACGAATAATAAAAATAAGGGATTAATCTCGGTTTCTACCTCTTCAACGAAAGAAAAAAAATAGGCTAAAGGCTCAATGGGGCTAACTAGGATGTACATTCAAGGTAGGTATGATAATGGAAAAACTTTCGGTTAAATCAAAGCAATGCCTACATCCTTTCCTACACTACATCCTTCATTTCGTTTCGTACACACACCAGGCAAGTTCTAGTCACTTCACAATAGCATGGAAGAATCGAAACCTCACCTCACACTCATTGCACATGCTCAACTCAAGACTTATTCACAGACTCTTCAATCAGCTAATAACAAGAATTCAATATTAAGCCTCAATCACACCGAATCAAACTCTATGGCCTAGGTATCTCAACATGTTTCACATTTTCATGCTTTCATACGAATCATCTTTGCATCTCAATATCATGTACAACACGCAACATGAATTCCGTACCATGAAGTAACGACACGTTTGGGAAACAAAAAAAAGAAAGAAAATAAAAGAAAAGAACAAAACTACTCCTATCGACTACATTTCCCTTAAGACGATCATCATCCATCCATCATAGGGAACGATCACTATTTACGAATTCGGCTCAATGGGACTATTCTCGGTAAAAGCACCGAAAACAAACACCGAGAAACCCAATCATAAAAAATTCAACAAAAATTTTAAAAATATCGATAATTTCGATAGAAAACAAAAAAATATTTACACAACCAGCAAACAACAACTCAACACAGCACACAACAGCTTAACATTCATTACAACACCGAATTAAATTTACAAAGCACATCACAAAGAGTCACAGGGTTACATTTTTTTTTCACAGGCACAACAACATAAAACATAAACAAAACAAAAACAACAACGAAACATCCAGCACCTAACTACTCCCACCCCACACTTAAATCGAACACTGTCCCCAGCGTTCATCAAATTCAACATAGCACAGAAGTAGGTGGTGAAACTCCCTGATCAATCGAAGTATTCAACTTCTTCGTCAGGTGTCGTTGCCTCGTCCCCCATATCTGAATCGCCCCCGCTGTCCTCATCTCACTCAACATCTGAGTCATCGCGGTGTGTCTCCTCATCAGCGGGGACATCATCATCTATAGGCTCGACAAAAGCTGGCCCCACTCGACATAGAGCTCGGGCATTTTCGCCAAAGGGGTAATCTAGCTCGAGCTGCCATAACTCATCTTCTGTTGCTGGCCTCCCGCCTATGCGCAACTGCAGCATCTGCATCCCATACATGCGGGCCATATACTGATCATCCTGGAGCATGTTGCTCGGCTAGTGTGAGAACTAGCCCGTGAGTGGTGTCAGGTGCCTTGGTTTTGGTGACGTCCAAGGCATGCCCATCCATTTGCAGGATGTAGTCTAGGGCCTCCTCCTCGATGTCGTGGCCCCTCAGGAACGTGGTCAGCAAACCACCAAACCCGTACCTGTGCCCTTGATGAAATGGTCCCTCTTCATGGCGGAGATGATCACCGCCCCAACATTTATCTCAAGCCCTTTCATCAGGGCATAAACCAAGCACACACGATCTCGAGTGACATTATCATGTGCACCCTCGGGATCAAGCAGGAACACACAATTTTAAGCCAAATCCTGGCTTCCCTGTTCATTTGAGAGTAAGGCAGTGTCTGATGGTAGCCCCTCTCCTTGTGCCGCTCCACCGCGCTGTCGAACGGGCTCCACACAGAGTGCGTCTGATATCCGTATAAGGTGGAGTTATGTTCAGCTGTCGGAGTACATGGGCGTCTGTGTCCCGTGCCCCCAATATGACATTCAAGTGATGGGGCTCAAAGGTGACAACCTGCCCCCTTATCTTGACGGTGTGACTGCGGAGTGTTGGGTTCCAGTTTGCGTAGAACTCCCGAGTCAGATGGATATTGCACTCCTTGGGCTCCTCGAAGATGAAGTTCAGCCCGGCAGTGTCAATCCAGTGTACGATTTTGGGGAATTCCTGTGCAAGTGGCTCCCTTGCAATGTGCTCCTCAGGGAAGTATTTGGTCTCCTTGTGCTCTGCATACCATTTCTTCCCTTCGTCAGTCACCTATCGGGTTCCGTATTGACGGCGTTGGCCGCGCGGAACCGCTGGTGCTGCTGAAACTGCTGTTCCCAGTCTAATCCTTTTTCTCCCGGCGCCTAATGTAGATGCACCCTTTCCTTTGTCTTGCCTGCTTGACATCATTCCTGTCAAAT
Source organism: Datura wrightii (assembly GCA_035772735.1). Classification (NCBI taxonomy): domain Eukaryota; kingdom Viridiplantae; phylum Streptophyta; class Magnoliopsida; order Solanales; family Solanaceae; genus Datura; species Datura wrightii. The sequence continues at coordinate 6,823,559 of JASDFA010000008.1, read as the reverse complement.
CAAACAGATAGTCCCAATGTTATTCAAGTCAAAAATTCACTTCGATTAAGGTTGGGTTGAGTTAGGCCACCCCACACTTGGTCTTCAGCCACAATGAAAACAATTCAGCAAGGCAATCATTCTTTTCCAATTTTTATCAATCAACATGCCTTGTGAATTCAGATATGGTGATGGAATAATTACTAAGTACTACTCAGACTTCGTACAACTAATCACAATATCACCATCGATTCCATTACATCACATAACACTTAGCCAAAAATTTTCTCAACAACAACAACCTATGCAATTCACCAATTTCATTTTCCCGAAAATTCCCTTGTTTATTTAGCATATTCATCTATATTCACACACAATTCACCTCACCCAACATGCACAACCCAATATTTTTTCACATTTTCTACCCAATTTAGTTTCTTCCTATTCATGTACCAACCCTAGCGACCAATTTCGCAAAAATTCAATCAAACATGTATTTATCGAGTTCATATAATCATAACGATACTACGAACATCAATCAACAACAACTTAAATGAATTCAAGATCAATTTACACTTAGGGCAAGGTTTACTCACCTCACCTGCTTAAAAATAAAAAATTTAGGCAAAATTTGAGGTTAAGTTCAAGAACATACCTTTAATTCGATGATATCGAAGAAAGGTTGAAGAAATTTCGATCCTAGGTTCGTGTCACGTTGGGGAAGGAGGGATTTTAGGGGGTTTGTCGCGGAGGGGAGTGAGAAATGGGAAAAATGAGGGGTTTTCGGGGTTAAAAAGAGGTTTTTTCACGCGGGTCACCCGGCGACCCGATGTGATCCCACACGAATAACACCTCAACGTGGCATGGAGGGTAACACGGAGCACCCCCTCCATGACACGGAGCCATCACATAGGTGTTCTCGAATTTGTGAAAATTCTAGAATACCTTCAACGTGTCACGGAGGGTAACGCGGAGGCCCTCCGTGACACGGAGCCATCGCGCAGGCTCACTGTCTTGCCACTTTTTTTATTTTTCTCACCTCGATTTTTTTCCTTTGCGATCCTTTGCATTTTTGCCCTCCGTTCCAACTGAAAATCATCTCACAATAAGAAATTGGTTTGAATTTATAGGTTTCAAACCCGAACACAATTTTTGTTTTTATTTTTATTTTTTCTCTTTTTTTATTTTTCTTTTTTAACTAATTCTACTCATCTATTACAAGAATTTCACGGGTTGCCTCCCGTGCAGCGCCTGGTTTACCATCGCGGCTCGACATCATTAAAGCTCAATCATCCTCTAGAGAGATGAACGTTTTCTCTCGAATAATATCCTCACCCCAGTAATGCTTACACCGCTGCCCATTAACCAAGAACGTGGCACTTTGATCTTCTTGCCACAACTCCAGTTTTGGGGTGTCCTCAATCGGTGGTTTTCCCACTGGATCTCGAGAATCAACAATCTGAACAATATCTTCTTGATTTAGCACTTTGATTGCTCCCAAGTGGTGGATTTTTTTGTTGCTCCAGGATTGTTTGTCTGAGCAACTGCAACTTCTTCTCTAGAGCTTCTCTTCTTTGACGATGAAATTTTCTTTGCGGCTCTAAGTATGAATCCACCAGCTCCTTGTCTCTTGCCAGTGTTCAACAGAATTCAATATCTGCAAAAGACAAGCTAAGATCAAGTTGTCAGCACTAATATAGAAATCGTAAACTAACACTTAAGAAAACAATTTTACCAGTTGCCAGTCCCCGGCAACGGCGCCAAAAACTTTTTCGGTCGGTTTCGCAACTACACGCAAGTGCACGTGGCCGAACAAGTAGTAAAATGGCTAAAGTAAGCCAAGTATCAATCCCAGAGGGACTGAACCAAGGTAATAATCGAATTAAGTATTAATGAACTCTAACTCTAAAAATGCAGACAACAATTTAAAGAGGATTTTGAGAGTTTGTTTCCTAAGTTATACTAATCTAAGACAAAATGATAAAATGAGTCTGAACTATAGTAATGAGCAAGCTGAGGCCAAAACGAACATACAGGGAAGTAATTTATTGATACAATTCGGTTAATCTTTCCTTCGGTTGCTAGTCAAGAATTATTGCCTATGGAAAGAAACTTTCGTAATCTACCCAACTTAAGAATCATGAACAATCAACCTACATTTCTGTGATAAAAGAATTTCATGTTCTAGCCATACGAAACCGATTCCTTAATTGACTAATACGACTTTCAGATATATTTCTATTCTAAAGGTAAATCAATTCTCAATTTTTCCAAACTAAGAAGAGATCATATCCTACCAATTCACAACTTTCCAATTTCTTTCCTTTTCAAGATAAAACTGGATTTTTTAGATATACATTAACATTGGCCAGACATTAACACAGTAAGAACAATAATTGATAGAACAACCATGGAAGAAAAGATGAAAAACCAAAATGATCAACAATTACATTCCACTACAAATGTTCTTAACCTCAGCAAGAAGTGAATTTAGCCACTCATTTGTGGAATAAACATCATCAAATGAGTATAAATCATACAAACAATTGAAATAAAGGAGAAAGAGTTAGAGAAGAACCCTAAGAATTTTGTCCCCTCAACTTCCTGTAACCCACATTCTTGCTCAACCAAGTTAGAATAATTAAAAATAACCTTAAGTGTGCTATTTTATACTAGTGGAAATTTTTCCCGGAATAACCGGCAACATGTCACGGAGTGCATCGCAGAGCACTGCCTTCGTGACACGGTGCAAACGCGGACCCTCACTGTAAATTTATGTTCCAGGTAAATATAGGCAACGTGCCACGGCATGTAACGCGGGGCTTGGCCAACGTGCCACGGCGCCGTCGCGAACCTTCACTGGAAATTTTCCAAAGTAAATCATCCGAGGCAGACTGCCTCCGCGATGGCAGCGTGACACGGCTCGATCGCGGAGCCCCTATATTTGCTACTTTTCCTTGACCTTTTCCACTGCTCGCTTCCGAGTCCATTCCCAATTTTCACCAACATGCAACTTAGCTTCCTAAAATTACATTTTTCCTGCAAAACAACACTAATCATGTTGGTTAGTATAAATTCACATTTTAACTACAAATCACATGAGAATGTACAATTAACGATAGATAAACAAGAAGAAATTGAGCATTTGAGCATCACTTGGGCATATAATTCTGCCCAAGATCAATAAGCGGTTGATTGTCAAAGATAGAACCCAACAAAGGTTGAGGTCGATCCAATAGGGAATATGGTAAGAACATAGGTTAATGTGAATAACTATCACTATTGATTGACTTATTTTCGGAGGGGGAAAAATATGGAATAATAACAAAAGTGAAACTAATGAATGCTTGTATCAAATTGGGTTTGCGTTCAATTTACGACTAGACTAGGATTGTGTTCCCCAAGATTTTCTAACCACATGGATTATACAGTAGTGATATTTTCTGGTGTTTAACATGCAATATTGGTAAGTTAGGTTCACTTAAATGGTTGGTCCCCTATCTAGGTGATTTTCACCACGCAACTTGGTCTGTATACGGGTGCTCTTTAGTTGACCCTTACCCTTAATATCGGATTAGCTATTCCTTGGACAAGTTCAAGATATTAGATGAGGGTTGGTAGCCTAAAATCTCCATTGTTAATCCCTTTTCCCATTCATTACCTCCTTGATCCGGTAAGTAAGAATAAGGCAAATCCTAACGTTTGCAATCGTCAAGAATCAATCAAAATGAAGGGAAAAACAATACATGCATAAACCTCCGTTCAAGAATCACTAAGTATTCTTACCTATGTATGTTAATTCATCTTAGTTCCCACCAACCTAGTTTATGGGTTTAGCTACTCATGTTTGTGCAATTGCAATCACAAAATATAAAAGAAATCATAACTGCAACTTACAAAGTATTGTAGAATAATAATCAAGTATATTGAATAAAAATTCCAATGTAGCTTTTGTATCTTGAAAACTTTCTCAAGAATATCGCTCAGGATTCTCCCAAAAATCTACTTCTAAACGTTCTCAACCCTCTCTGAAAAATAAACCTACAACTAGGTATTTATAATATAAAGAAATCCTTTTTCTAAATAAATCTGATAACCAGGTCGGCAGTGGCAACGAGCCATGTGACAGATCGTTAGGCCTTCTAGGGGGTTATTCTTTGCTTTCAATCAATCGTCCTCAGAAACTTACTCAAGCCTGGCAACGGGTCACCTAATGACTCGTCATGATTAGCACGAGTCATTAGGTCCCTCGACGTCTACTTCCTCAGAAATTCTAGTGCACCTCACAGATAGCTCCGATGGCTTGCCAACGAGTCGTTCCTTCAGGTGAAGACTCGTGATGTCTCTCGTCATCTTCACTAGATACTTAGTTGAATTTTTCTCTTCAATACCTAATTGTTGACCTCACGACTCGTTACCAAGTGTAACGAGTTGTTCCTCCAAATCGTCAAGTGCACTATTTCACCTCTTCAAAACTCTATGTTTTGCCAACGCCACAAGTGATGGGTCGTGCCTCCTGCCAATGACTCGTTAAGTGCCTAGCAGTCACCATTCAGTTGTTTTCAGCATTAATTCAACCAAAATCACTTCTAGACTTTTTTTCCTGCACATTAAGCATAAAATTCCTTATACCCATATAAAAATACCTGCAATGTGCATAATTTCTTTGTTTTAAGCGTCGAAAGTGTCATAAAATCACGGCACATCAACACCCTCAAGTTAGAACACTTGCGTGTCCTCAGGCAAAAACAAAATAAAACAAAACAAAATAATCTACTTCAACGCTTCAATCAGAAAAACTTTAGGAAACTTACAACAGTCATCAAAATAAAATTTTCTAACCCCTCCCTCATCATATCAACTCAAAAAACTATGCATATGCAAAATTTCCAACCATAACATAGATGAATCGAAACATGGAAAAATACTGTCACCTGCAACCACGCACATAAATCTATAACACTGCCCTAGACAATTTGTAGATGATTCTTATGACCAAGTTTCTTACCTCAAAGAAATCCCACAATCACACATATGTATATAATTATCTCGGTATATTTTTCTTGGGACTAGGTAAGATCCACTCACGCTCACAAAGAGATTCAAATTGTATGCATACAATACCATAGGCTTGCCTTTACTTTCAATACCTCGATTTTCAAACAAATAACTAGGATCACTATAGGACTTTCTCGGCTTGTAACATAGGCTCGGATTTGGGTATGGTACATATCGATTTTAGTAGCTCAACCCTCCTTGGCACTACTCTTTTTAATCCACTTTTCACCTTTATTTCTATTTTCTCCTTTTTTATTTTTATCTGGTTTAGATACTACGGATGCGGTTACTCTTTACTCAACAAAAACTTATTGATGTCACACATTATTTTTCTTTTCTTTTCTTTTCTTGCTTTTCGACAACAACAATTTCTTTTTCATCATGCATACCGCAGCCGCTCTCTTTCTTTTTTTTCATTACCTAACTTTACTTCCACCCGATTCTTCTTACTCACCCCTATCATAGCCACCCTCAACTTAGGCGATTTTCTTGAGTTGATGTTCGCAATGTCCAAGGAGGGACCAGGGCCAAAACAGGTTCATTCATAATAAAATCAGGTAGGTGAATTGGTGTGAACTAAGAGAAAGGTCAATTAAAGCTCAAACATTTGGATCAAGGGATTTTATTCACTTTGGTAGGTCTTTTAGGCTAAAGTGGACTCATAAAACAAAAACGGCCTATGATCCTTTCCTAGTTCCTTATCCTCTATCTCGGTACGATGACCAAGAAAGTTCTAGATTGACACATACAACCAAATTCAGCTATCAAACCTCACTTCACACATAGCACCGGTCAACATCATCAATTCTACTCATCGCTAGTTCAGGTACAGCCATACAATGGTAAACAAATTCACAGTTCCAATGCCATGCAAAGATTCACAAAGGTCATAATTTTCAACTCTCACATACACATAAACAAAAATTTTTGGAGAGGTATCAAATCATCAAAAATGAAAATATCAAACAATTTTAGCTCTTGACTTCTTTTCGTTTTTCTAACTTTCTTCCGACGGGCACAAAAAAAACACAGAAACATAAAATAAAATCCTAAACATGCCGGTTCTACTAGATATGGAACACCCGAGGGAAAAGATATATGGCAAGAAAAACCCTCGAGTTATTTTCAGAAAAATAGAATGCATAGGTATCCCTTCCCCACCCCCATAAAAAAATGTGCCGTCCTCGACGCATATATGTACAACACAAAAACTAAGGGAATAGGAAACATACATCTGCGACCTAGGTGTCAGCTACCTGGTCGATGGAGGGTGTAAATAAGCCTCCAAAGTCAACTCCAATATTGCCGGCATGACCCAGCATTCTCACATCCAACTGAGCTCGTTCCTTCACCACGAGCTCTCGTTGCCTCAGTCTCGGCTCTCAGTCGAGCCTCTTCTCTTGACTCATGCAGCACTCTCTCCATCTCACTCCACTCCCATTTTTGCTGACGGAGCAGAGATGTATCAACATCATCACTTGCCTTCTCTCGAGGCCTCTTGCCCTTTGCATGTGCCATCAGCTCCTCCGAGATGAAATCAAAAATCAATGGTAGCTCCTCCTCAAACTCATCATCAATCATGGGGAGGACCGGTGGAGGTACTGCAGCTGTCTATCGTGCGGCCAAGTCCCGCACCTCAGACTGTAATGCCCCCAGCTCTGCGTACAATTAGGATAATTCTGGCACCTGTAATTGTGCAAGGCGCTCGTTGATCTTGGGTAGAATTATATGCCCAAGTGATACTCAAATGATTCATTTCTTCTTGTTTATCTATCGTTATTTGTACATTCTTATGTGATTTGTAGTTAAAATGTGAATTTATACTAACCAACATGATTAGTGTTGTTTTGCAGGAAAAATGTAATTTTATGAAGCTAAGATGCATGTTGGTGAAAATCGGGAATGGACTCGGAAGCAAGCAGTGGAAAAGGTCAAGGAAAAGCAGCAATTATAGGGGCTCTGCGATGGAGCCGTGTCACGCTGCCATTGCGGAGGCATTCTGCCTCAGTTGAATTAAGTTGGCCATTTCCAGTGAAGGTCCACATTGCCTCCCTGACACGGAGGCAATGCCACGCGATACAAGTCGTGGCACGTTGGGTGTATTTACCTGGAACATCAAATTCTAGTAAGGGTTCGCGACGGCGCTGTGGCACGTTGGCCAAGCTCTGCATTGCATGTCGTGGCACGCTGAGGAGTAAATGCTGAGGGACCTGATTCCAGAGAGGGTCTGCGTTAGCTCCGTGTCACAGAGGCAGTGCTCTGTGATGCATTCCGTGACACGTTGCTTGTTATTCCGGGAAAAATTCCCACTAGTATAAATAGCACACTTAGGTTTATTTTTAATTATTCTGACTTAGTTGAGCAAGGACGTGGGTTACTGGCAGTTGAGGAGACGAAAATCTTAGGGTTCTTCTCTAACTCTTTCTCCTTTATTTTAATTGTTTGTATGATTTATACTCATTTGATGATGTTTAATCCACAAATGAGTGACTAAATTCACTTCTTGCTGAGGTTAAGAACATTTATAGTGGAATGTAACTGTTGATCATTTTGGTTTTTGATCTTTTCTTCCATGGTTGTTCTATCAATTCTTGTTCTTACTGCATTAATGTCTGGCCAATGTTAATGTATATCTAAAAAATCCAGTTTTATCTTGAAAAGGAAAGAAATTGGAAAGTTGTGAATTTGTAGGATATGATCTCTTCTTAGTTTGGGAAAATTGACAATTGATTTACCTTCAGAATAGAAATATATCTGAAAGTCGTATTAGTCAGTTAAGGAATCGGTTTCGTATGGCTAGAACATGAAATTCTTTTATCACAGAAATATAGGTTGAAGGTTCATGATTCTTAAGTTGGGTAGAATACGAAAGTTTCTCTCCATAGGCAATAATTCTTGACTAGCAACCGAAGGAAAGATTAACCGAATTGTATCGATAAATTACTTCCCTGCATGTTTGTTTTGGCCTCAGCTTGCTCATTACTATAGTTCAGACTCATTTTATCATTTTGTCTTAGATTAGTATAACTTAGGAAACAAACTCTCAAAATCCTCTTTAAATTGTTGTCTGCATTTTTAGAGTTAGAGTTCATTAATACTTAATTCGATTATTACCTTGGTTCAGTCCCTGTGGGATCGATACTTGGCTTACTTTAGCCATTTTACTACTTGTTCGACCACGAGGACTTGCATGTAGTTGCGAAATAGACCGAACAAGTTTTTGGCGCCGTTGACGGGGACTGGCAATTAGTAAAATTGTTTTTTTAAGTGTTAGTTTACGATTTCTATATTAGTGCTGACAACTTGATCTTAGCCTGTCTTTTGCAGATATTGAATTCTGTTGAACACTGGCAAGAGACAAGGAGCTGGTGGATTTATACTTAGAGCCAGAAAGGCAATTTCATCGTCAAAGAAGAGAAGCTCTAGAGAAGAAGCTGCAATTGCTCAGACAAACAATCCTGGAGCAACAACAGAATCCAGCACTTGTAAGGGCAGTATTAGTGCCCGAGGAAATGGCAGCTAGGCCGGTTCGCGAAGTGGCAATCCCACATGCTAACAATGTTACATCAAGCATTCGCAAACCCGAGCCAGGAGGGAGGTTTGAGCTGAAACAGAATATGGTGCAATTGCTGCACACCAGCGGGCAATTTACAGGTCTCCCTCACGAGGATCCACAACAACATCTCCAAAATTTTTTGAAGATAAGTGACACTTTTACATCCTCGCTGGAGTATCATCTGATTACGTAAGGCTTACATTGTTACCATTTTCACTATTGGGAGAAGCAAAGAGGTGGTTGAAAGCTGAGCCACCTAATTCCATCACCACTTGGGATGATCTTGCAAGAAAATTTTGATATGGTTCTTTCCATCCGGGAAAACAGCAAGACTTAGAAGTTAGATTCTATGTTTTAAACAAAGAGAGGGGGAGAATCTGTATCAAGCTTGGGAAAGATTCAAATCCATGTTACGGGATTGTCCTCACAATCACTTGTCCAATAATGTGTTGGTGCATACTTTCATAGAGGGTTTGGAACCCCACACAAAAATTTTGCTAGACTCGGCAGCTGGGGGACAAGCATTAGAAAAGACTTATGAGGAGCTGTATATTTTGTTAAACCTATTTCGTAGGGAAATCCAGAGTGGAATGCGGACTCTTCTAGAGGAGGAACAAGGAAAGCGGCAGAAGTCTTGGAAGTGGATGGTTTTACAGATATCGCTGCACAGATAGTTGCGTTACAAAATCAACTCAATACCCACTTCAGCAATATGAGCTTGAATCAACCTCAAGCCCCGTTAATGTAGTGCAGCAGATCTGGTGTGAAGTATGCAGTAGTAATGAACACTCAATAGAGTGTTGTGGTGTAAATCCAGATCAGTGGACTTTGTTGGTAATGTACAGAGAAATAATCACCAATAGTATGGAAACAACTACAACTCTAATTGGAGGAATCATCTGAATTTCTCCTGGGTTAATAACAGCCATCAAGGGCAGAGTTCGAATCAGGGTGCGCAGAGAAGTCAAGGAGGGCAGCAGAACTATCAGACTCAATACAGAAGCAACAAGCTCAATTGCTATCAGACTCCACCACCACCACCCAGCATTGAGGAAATGTTTAAAACAATGATAGCTAACTAAGCTCAATTGCAGGCTGACTATGTAAAATTGGCGGCAGATGTAAAGAACAATCAGTTAGCTACAAAGGCGTTGGAGTACCAGTTTAGGCAACTAGCTGGAGCTCAAAACACCAGACCAAGAGGAGGACTACCAAGTGACACTGACCCGAATCCCGAGCAAGTAAATGCAGTGACCACAAGGAGTGGTTTACAACTCAAGGAAGTGGAACCAGAAAGACCACCTCAGCAGTCAGGAGCAGTGGAGAAAGAAAGGGAACCGAATGATGAGAGGGGGAAGGAGAAGGCAGCTGAAGCAGAAAGACCACCACCCCCATTCCCTCAAAGATTAAAGAAACACAAAGAGGAAGCGTGTTTCAAAAAGTTCATAGAGGTGCTTAAACAGGTACACATTAATTTACCTCTTGTTGATGTTTTGCAGGGAGTGTCGAAGTATGCAAAGTATATCAAGGACATTGTAGCTAACAAAAGCAGATTGACAGAGTATGCTACGGTGGCGCTTACTGAGGAGTGCACTTCCCGGATACAGAACAGGTTGCCAACAAAGCTCAAGGACCCTAGGAGCTTTACAATTCAAATCACAATTAAGCAAAGTATCCGAGCTTGTGGACTATGTGATTTGGGAGCGAGCATTAACTTGATCTTGCAGTTAGCGGACCATTCTTTAGCCAGACCAGATGGCATTGTTGAGGACGTACTGGTGCAAGTGGGCTCCCTTATCTTCTCGATAGATTTTATTGTTCTAGATTTTGAGCCGGATGCGGAAGTCCCATTTATTTTGGGACGTCCTTTCTTGGCAATCGGGAAAGCGTTGATCGATGTAGTTGCAGGGCAACTAACCATGCGGGCGCATGACAAGGTGGAGGTATTTGATGTGTACAAGGCCACGAAGCTTCCAGCCATATATGAGGAGCTTTCAGCAATCAATGTGCTAAATCAAGAAGATATTGTTCAGATTGTTGATTCTCGAGATCCAGTGGGAAAACCACCGATTGAGGACACCCCAAAACTGGAGTTGTGGCAAGAAGATCAAAGTGCCACGTTCTTGGTTAATGGGTCGTGGTGTAAGTATTACTGGGGTGAGGACGTTATCCGAGAGAAAACGTCCGTCACTCTAGAGGATGATTGAGCTTTAAGGACGTCGAGCCGCGATGGTAAACCAGGCACTGCACGGGAGGCAACCCGTGAATTTTGTGTAATAGATGAGTAGAATTAGTTAAAAAGAAAAAAGAAAAAAAATAAAATAAAAATAAAAATAAACACAAAAATTGTGGTTGTGTTTGAAACCTATGAATTCTAACCAATTTCTTGTTGTGAGATGATTTTCAGGTGGAACGGAGGGCAAAAATGCAAAGAATTGCAAAGGAAAAAAATCGAGGTGAGAAAAATAAAAAAGTGGCATTACAGTGAGCCTATGTGTTGGCTCCGTGTCACGGAGGAGGGCCTCCGTGTTACCCTTCGTGACACGTTGAAGCCAATTCTGGAATTTTTACAAATTCCAGAAGGCTGGCGCGATGGCTCCGTGTTACGGAGGGGGTGCTCCCGTGACACGTTGAGGCGTATTTCACGTCGGGTCACACCGGGTCACCGGGTGACCCACGCGAAAAAACCTCTTTTTAACCCCGAAATCCCCTCTTTTTTCCCATTTCCCACTCCCCTCCGCGACAAACCCCCTAAAATCCCCCCTCCCCCAGCGTGACACGAACCTAGGATTGAATTTTCTTCAACTTTTCTTCGAGTTCATCGAATTAAAGGTATGTTCTTGAACTTAACCTCAATTTTGCCAAAATTTTCAATTTTTGAGCATGTGAGGTGAGTAAAGCTTGCCCTAAGTGTAAATTAAGTTTGAATTCACTTAAATTATGATTGATTGATGTTCGTAGTATAATTGTGAGTATATGAACTCGATGAATGCATGTTTGATTGAATTTTTGCGAAATTGGTAGCTAGGGTTGGAATTTGAATAGGAAGAAACTAAATGTGGTTGAAATGTGAAAATAATTGGGTTGTGCATGTTGGGTGATGTAAATGATGTTGTGAATATAGATGAATATGCGAAGTAAACAAAGGAATTTTTGGGAAATTGAAATTGGTGAATTGCATAGGTTGTTGTGTTGAAACAATTCTTTGCTAAGTGCTAGGTGATGAAATGGAAGCGATGGTGATATTGTTATGCGTTGTACGAAGTCTGAGTAGTACTTAGTAATTGTTCCATCAACTTATCTAAATGCACGAGGCATGTTGATTGTAAAAATTGGGAAAGCATGAGTGTCTTGCCGAATAGTTTTAATTGGGGCTAAAGACTAAGTGTGGGGTGGCTTAACTCAACACAACCTTAGTCGAAGTTAATTTTTGACTTGAATAACATTGGGACTGTCTGTTTGATTTGACAGGAACGATGTCAAGCAGGCAAGACAAAGGAAAGGACGCATCTACATCAGGTGCCGGTAGAAAGAGGATTAGACTAGGAACAGCAGTTCCAGCAGCACCATCAGTTCCACACGGCCAACGCCGTCAATACGGAACCCGATGGGTGACAGAAGAAGGGAAGAAATGGTATGTAAAACATAAGGAGACCAAATACTTCCCTGAGGAGCACATTGCAAGGGAGCCACTTGCACAGGAATTCCCCAGAATCGTACACCGAATTGACATTGTCGGGATGAACTTCATCTTCGAAGAGCCCAAGGAGTGCAATCTCCATTTGATTCGGGAGTTCTACGCAAACTGGAACCCGACACTCCACAGTCACACCATCAAGATAAGGGGGCAGGTTGTCACCTTTGAGCCCCATTACCTGAATGCCATATTAGGGGCGCGGGACACAGACGCCCATGTACTCCGGCAGCTGAACATAACTCCACCTTATGCCGATATTAGAAGCACTCTGTGTGGAGCCCGTTTGACAGCGCGGTGGAGCAGGCACAAGGAGAGGGGCTACCATCAGACACTGCCTTACTCCCAAATGAACAGGGAAGCCAGGATTTGGCTTAAAATTATGTGGTCCTGCCTGATCTCGGGGGTGCACATGACAGATGTCACTCGGGATCAAGTGTGCTTGGTTTATGCCCTGATGAAAGGGCTTGAGATAAATGTTGGGGCGGTGATCATCTCCGCCATGAAGAGGGCCCGTTTGCATCAAGGGCACAGGTACAGGTTTGGTGGTTTGCTGACCACATTCCTGAGGGGCCACGACATCGAGGAGGAGGCCCTAGACTACATCCCGCAAATGGATAGGCGTGCCTTGGACGTCACCAAAACCAAGGCACCCGATACCACTCACGGGCCAGTTCTCATACTAGCTGAGAGACATGCTCGAGATGATCAGTATATGGCCTGCATGTACGGGATGTAGGCAATGCCACGCGATACAAGTCGTGGCACGTTGGGTGTATTTTCCTGGAATATCAAATTCCAGTAAGGGTTCGCGACGGCGTCGTGGCACGTTGGCCAAGCTCCACATTGCATGTCGTGGCACGCTGAGGAGTAAATGTTGAGGGACCTGATTCCAGAGAGGGTCCGCGTTAGCTCCATGTCATGGAAGTGCTCCGCGATGCACTCCGTGACACGTTGCTTGTTATTCCGGGAAAATTCCCACTAGTATAAATAGCACACTTAGGTTTATTTTTAATTATTCTGACTTAGTTGAGCAAGGACGTGGATTACTTAAAGTTGAGGAGACGAAAATATTAGGGTTCTTCTCTAACTCTTTCTCCTTTATTTCAATTGTTTGTATGATTTATACTCATTTGATGATGTTTAATCCACAAATGAGTGGCTAAATTCACTTCTTGCTGAGGTTAAGAACATTTGTAGTGGAATGTAATTGTTGATCATTTTGGTTTTTCATCTTTACTTCCATGGTTGTTCTATCAATTCTTGTTCTTACTGCATTAATGTCTAGCCAACGTTAATGTATATCTAAAAAATCTAGTTTTATCTTGAAAAGGAAAGAAATTGGAAAGATGTGAATTGGTAGGATATGATCTCTTCTTAGTTTGGAAAAATTGAGAATTGATTTACCTTTAGAATAGAAATATAACTGAAAGTCGTATTAGTCAATTAAGGAATCGATTTCGTATGGCTAGAACATGAAATTCTTTTATCACAGAAATGTAGGTTGAAGGTTCATGATTCTTATGTTGGGTAGAATACGAAAGTTTCTCTCCATAGGCAATAATTCTTGACTAGCAACCGAAGGAAAGATTAACCGAATTGTATTGATAAATTACTTCCCTGCATGTTCCTTTTGGCCTTAGCTTGCTCATTACTATAGTGCAGACTCATTTTACCATTTTGTCTTAGATTAGTATAACTTAGGAAACAAACTCTCAAAATCCTCTTTAAATTGTTGTCTGCATTTTAGAGTTAGAGTTCATTAATACTTAATTCGATTATTACCTTGGTTTAGTCCCTGTGGGATCGATACTTGGCTTACTTTAGCCATTTTACTACTTGTTCGACCACGTGCACTTGCGTGTAGTTGCGAAACAGACCGAACACTCGTCCATCCTTTGCTCAAAAGCATCCAGTCGCTCATGCACCGAACTGGAAAGTGTCTCCAACTCCTTTGACTCCCACGACTTGACCTGCTCCATCAAGACATTGACTTGTACAGCCATGTGTGCCTACTGCTTCTCTGCTTTAGCTAGCCGCCTAGCCATGTCCACCAAAAACTCCAATAAAACCATGAATAGGCCGGCTGAGATGGATCAAGGAGGTGCAACTGATGGTCTGGATGCTGCTGCTGTTGTAGATGATGATTCTGGAACATCGGATGGTGTGAAGGCATCCGCTGCATCTGTAGCCTCAACCTGGCTACCCATCTCTCTGCCCTCAGTAGGCTCAGTGGCTAACTCGGCATATTATGCTGCGTCGGTCTTCATCCCGCTACCAAATGCATATGCTATTATGGTCTCTCCAGCGGATGCAGATGCTTGAGTCCTCTCCCTTGATACCGGGTTTGTATCATCTCTAATCAACCCGATATCAGTAATCTTCTAAACCATCACTCTCTTATCAACTGATGGCAGTTCTGGCACTCGAGACTTCCGACAGAGTCTATTAATCAAGCATGGGAAGGGAATCATCATTGCATCATTTATAGCCTGCTCCCGAATCTCCTCGGCAATGAACTGCGAGAAATTGATTACGTACCCCTCCATTATGCTGGCTACCAGTGCGGCTCTATCGGGTGAGAGAATATTGTCATTGCTTGTGGATACCAGCTTGTGCCTCACCAACGACCACAAAAATTTAGCTTGAATGTTCAAGGTGGCCTTCTTTATCTGTGACTCTGTACCATACAGTTATTCAACTAATAGCCCCTTTGTGGAAATGGTGCGGGAAAGCCAAGTGTACTTCTGTATCCGCTCCATGCTATTCAACTTCTTTGTTTTGACTTTCTGCAACTCAGATGCCATGTGATCAAACTTTGCCGTGTTCATCGGAGCTCGATATTTTGGCCCATACAGCATCCTAGAAATTAACTCCTCAGATATGTCAACTTAGTTCTCACGCACCATCACTTGATTCAAGGCAGGTCGTTTCTTCCAATCCTGGCCTCCTAGTGCTAACTGTTGCAAGGTGGCTGCATATGCTGCATAGAACTCGAGAACTAGGAATGGGCTATAGCTGCCTGAAGGCTTTGCCAACCACCTGAACTTGTATTTTTCAAATAGTTCCTGTAGTTCTGGCAGGTCTTTCAAACCGGTGGTGATCAGCCTTAGCTCCTCATAAATGCTCCGCTTCAGATTGCCTTTTTCATTTGGAGCAATATCCTGATTGTATATAGCCTGCATGTCGTGGACACACCAGCTCCTCACATTTCTCAGTTGCTCGTTCGATGTGCCCGATGTCTTAGTCAGCTCATTGTCCGAGTCCCCTCGCTGGGCATGCGAATCATCTACTCTCTATTTATTATGCCTAGCTGTGGAAGCCTCCGGAACAAGTGCAGCAACAGCCCTAGCGCTTTCATTAGTGCGGCTGGGCAGATCTCTTGCTATAGGAGTGGGAGTATCGACCAAGGCTGTCGGATATGAACTTTGTTGAGCCCTAGCCTGGTCGTCCTCCGCACCAGATGCTCCTCCGACATTACATATTCCTCTTCAATGCCACTTGACTCTACAGAGGAGGATGGATCATCTCGCAGCCTTCTGTATGATGGTTGACTGCGCTCAGGTACCTGCTTTTTTGTTGGACCCTTCTTTGGTGTGCTTCGTGGAGACATTGCGCATGTGGAAACCATGTTAGTACACAAAAGGAGGCGAAACAGAAAGTATTTTTAACTAGTGCCAGTGGTCCTCACGGGTGACTAAACGAGTCGTTGCCTCTGGCAAAGAGTCGTGAAGTCACTTGTTACCCAGACTGGACATTTTTTCAAATAGGTCCAGTGTACTTGACGATTTATCCCAGCGAGTCATTACTAGAGGCAACGAGTCGTTAGGTCACTCATCATGTACACTGCCTCAACAGTTTATCTTTCTCACTCAGCACAGACTACATGACGAGTCATTTGGTGGCCCAACGACTCGTGATGTGGCTTGTGCTCAAGAGTTCCTATTCATCATCTTCTTCTTTCAAGTTTACAATTCCACAACACACAATATACAATTAATCATCAACCCAGGTGACTACACGATCGAAATTAAATATTTCATACTTCCTGGGGTTTATCTACATCACAACACACGTAGAAACACAACGTAACTCAAAGAATCATTCAAGCTCACTAAATTATGGGTTTTCGAAAAATCTTGATTGAATGCAACACTTATTCCAAGTTTTTGTGTGAGGAAGATTACTTACAATGCAATATTTCAAAGATGGAATGCTTCAGTGAGTGAGTGTGCAGTGACGATGTTACTTTCAATGGTGTCTTTGATGGGTTCGCATGATGAAGGGGAACAAGAGAAGAGGGAAATTTGAAGTGATTTTTAACGGGGAGTATTGATTTTGGGCATAATTGCTTTCACAAGTGCTATTTTATAGCTTAATTTAGTCATGTTTGTCTAATTTACAGTTACATTATTATGCGATTTTGTGTAAATTTAGGTATGCACTAACCAACATGATTAGTCCTTGTTTTGTAGGTGTAAAATGCATATCAGGGACTAAATAATGATAGGTGAAGTGAAGGAATGGAGTTGGAAGTGAAATGCAAAAGATGGAAAGAAAACATGCCATGGCAAGGCTGGTCGCGCCAGACAGTGTGCCGTGCCCAGCGCCGTGCCACTCCAAGGCCATGCAAGCAAAATACTGTACTCCAAGGCACCTACGCGCCATCGTCCGTGCCACGCCAGGCACTGCTGCGAGCCACAGGCCGTGTCACGCTGGCCATCGCGCAGGACAAGCGCCGTGCCATGCCGGCTGTCGTGCCATGCCTCGGCCAAACAACATTCAAGTGCAAATTCTAGTGGCCCTCCGCGTTACCTACGTGGCACGGAGGCAAATTGGTGCATTCACCTCCGTGCCACGGAGCCATTCCATGACAGTCCAAAAATCACAAATTCCTTATTTACTATAAATTAAACCCTTATCTTCTAAAATCATTTTGTCATGAAATATTTTATGAAAACCGTAGAGGAGCGAAGGGAGAAGTGAAGAACTCACCTAGGGTTCACTAATTTTTACATTCTCTTTTACCTATTCTTGTAAGTACTCTACTTTAACAATGTTTTTAAGTTATTGTACGAACATGAGTGGCTAAACCCCTTCCCCTAGGGTTGAGGCCATGTGATATGATTGTAATGCATGAATTCGTTTTGGTTTGAGTTGTTAATTGTTGTTTTGTCTTACATTATTTATTATGGTTGTTCTCATCCTTGATAACTGTTCGGGTGTTTGTGGGTATACAAAACAACACGCAAGTGCACGTGGTCGAACAAGTAGTAAGTGGCTTTAGTAAGCCAAGTATCGATCCCACAGAGACTTGGACTAAGTGCAATTTACTCAAGTATACCATAATTTACTTCTGAAAATGCAGACAACAATCTAACCAAAAAGTTGATAGTTTGTTTTATAAATTTTTATACTAAAACTAAGAACAATTATCTACTTTGAATCTGAACTATGAATGAAAGCATGCTGAGGTTAAACGAACATGTAATGAAATTTATTATCATCATAAATTGGTTAATCTTTTCTTCCTGTTGCTAGCCAAGAACATTTGCCAAGAGATTAAAACTCTCGTATTTAACCTCACTTAAGAATCATGAACCATCCGTCTACATTTCTGTGATCAAATGCAATTCATGTCCTAGCCATACGATTCCGGTTCCTAAATTGACTAATACGACTTTCAGGTATATGTCTATCCTGAAAGCAAATCAAGACCAAATTTTCCCAAATCAAGTAAAGAACATATCCTATTAATTCACAACTTTCCAATTTCGTGCTCTCTCGAGTGAAACCGGACTTTTTAGATGTACATTAATGTAGGCCACACACTAATGTAGTAGAAACAAGAATTAATAGAACAACATGGAAGAAAAGATGAAAACCATAGAATCAATAATCAAATTTCATCACAATTGTTCATAACCTCAGCAAGGAGAGGAATTAGCCACTCATTTGTGGATTAATCATCATAAAATGAGTGTTAATCATACAAGCAATTAAATTAAAGAAGAAAGAAAGAGAGAAGAAACCCTGAACTTTTCGTCCCTCAACTGCCTGTAACACACGTCCTTGCTCCACCAAGTCAGCATTGTGAAAAATGAACTTAAGTGTTCTATTTATACTGCTGGAAATTTTTCCCGGAATAATGAGCAACGTGTCACGGAGTGCATCGCGGAGCACTGCCTCCGTGACACACCATGAACACGGACCCTCACTGGAACTGGGGGTCCGAGAATTCAGGCTCAACGTGGCACGACGTGCATCGCAGAGCACTGGCTCCGTGCCACGGAGCAAACGCGGACCTCCACTGGAATTTGGGTGATTTTCCCATCTAGGCAGAATGCCTCCGCGATGGCAGCGTGACACGGCTCCATCGCGATACCCCTTTATTTCATGTTCTCCAATGCCTTTTCCCTTCCTCTCATCCAAGTCCAACTCCGATATCATCCAACATGCATTTTAGCTTCCCAAAATCACATTTTACCTACAAAACAATGCTAATCATGTTGGTTAGTATAAATTCACATTTTATTGCCTATTACATGAAAATGTATACACATTGATAGATAAACAAGGCGAAAATGATACTTTTGAGTATCACTTGGGCATATAAATCTGCCCAAGATCACTTACCCCACACTTAAATCCTTGTTCTTCCTCGAACAATAAACATACAATTCATGCAATTTACATCCCAACCTCGCTACTTTGGTTCGACAATTTAAGCTACGGTTATACCGATTATTCAATACAGCAAATCATCAAGAAACCATGCATGGTCTTATCAATGCAATGACCTTCAATACATCAAGACTTCCTAGACTTTAAGAATCGACTCTCGATATCGGCAAACTCATGCATATTAGCTAATCAAGATATCCGACACGAAAATCAATCTTTCATCAAGCATGTGCCCTCACAACTCAAGAGAATCTTCCCCTTTTTGCTCTTGTGACACACAATCATTCAAGCAGGGGCATGTACACACAATTTCACTCTCTCTCCCAAAAGAATTCACATGCATCATGTCATGACCCATAAGCTTGCCCTTAGTGTATTACTCCACTAATATAAAGAAATGCAATGTAAGATCACGTAGGACTTTAATGGGTTGTAATGGAAGCTATGGAACTAGTAAATATTGGATTAGCCAATAATAGCCACTAGCATCCTTAAGCGCCTTTTCAACACATCCCATCAACTCATGGACATTGTTTCTCTTTTCTTTTTCTTTTTTTTCATCATCCCATTCTTGATGATTTACTTTAGTATGGCCCATTTCATTAAGCACACTTGAAACATCAACAAAGATTATTCATGCACCTTCATTATCGTTTATTTCTAACAAGTGCACCTTCAACCTTTTCTTTTCTTCCCTCACTCTACTTTTCTTTTTCTTTTCACCATTCTCACTCTTTGACACTTTGGGAAAATGATTTTCTCTTCTTAATCGCTTAAGAGTTTTGTATAGACTTTACGGCTAATGAAAAGAAGGAACTAAGCTTGGTTTACACTTTGGACAAAAGAAAGAAATAATAGGCTAAAGGCTCAAAGGGCTGACTAGGGTATGCAATCACAGAAAGGGGGGTATGCCAAGGAAAAAAATAGAAACTCTCAGTTAAAACAAAGAAATGCCTACATCCTTTCCTACAATACACCTCCTTCATTTCGTTTTGTCCACACACCAGGCAAGTTCTAGACACTTCACAATAGCATGGAATATCAACACCTCACTTCACATTCTTTGCACATGCTCGATTCAAGATGTATTCACAGACTCTTCAATCAGCTAATTACAGGAATTCAAACATTAAGCCTCAATCACACTAAATCGAACTCTACAGTCTAGGTATCTCAACATATTTACAAATTTGCATGCTTTCATATAAATCACCTTTGCATTTCGATTATCATGTACAACACGCAACCAAAATTTCACAACCATAGTGTAACTACAGGTTCCGGGATGCAATCCACCAAAGAAAAAAACTGAAAAAAATAATTGAAGAAAATCTACTCCTAACGACTACATTTTCCTTAAGACGGTCGTCATCCATCCATCATAGGGAACCATCCATCCATCCATCAGAATCAGCTAGCAACCATTCAGCAACACACATCAATTTCACAAATATTTACAACTACAGAACAATTTGAAAATTCACACTCACAGGGACACACAACATACATGCTAACAGAAGAGAGCATGCAAACAAAACAGCCCAGCCCAGCACCTAACTACTCCCACCCCACACTCTGCTCGAACACTGTCCCCAGTGTTCACAAAAATTCAAATAGCACAAAATCGGGTGGTGGAACTCCCTGATCAGTCAAAGTATTCCACTTCTTCGTCGGGTGCTGCTGCTTCATCTCCCATGTCCGAGTCGCCTCCGTCATCATCATCGGACTCCACATCGGAGTCCTTCCGACGCGTCTCCTCGTCTGTGGGGACATCATCATCTGTGGGCTCTACAAATGCTGGCCCCACTCGGCATAGAGCCCTGGCGTTTTCGCCAAAGGGGTAGTCTAGCTCGACCTGCCATAGCTCCTCCTCCGTCGCCAGCCTCCCACCTATCCTTAGCTGGAGCATCTGCATCCCATACATCCGTGCCATGTACTAGTCATCACGAGCGTGTCGCTCGCCAAGTGTAAGCACTGGCCCGTGGGTGGTGTCGAGAGCCTTAGTTTTTGTAACATCTAAGGCCCGCCGCTCCAACTACGGGATATAATCGAGGGCCTCCTCCTCAACATCGAGGCCCCTGAGAAAGGTGGTCAGTAGTCCACCAAAACCATACCTGTGCCCCTGGTGCAACCAGGCTCTCTTCATGGCGGATATAATAACCGCCCCGACATTAATCTCCAGCCCTTTCATCAGGGCGTACACCAGGCATACATGATCCCGGGTTACATCAGTCATATGTACCCCCGGGATTAGGCATGAGCAGACTATCTTCAGCCAGATTCGGGCTTCCCTGTTCATCTGTGAATAGGGCAACGTCTGGTGGTAGCCCCTCTCTTTGTGTCTGCTCCATCTAGCTGTTGATCGGGTCCCACACAATGTGCGTCTGATGTCCGCATACGGTGGGGTAATGTTCGGCTATCGGAGGACGTGGGCGTCTGTGTCCCGCGCTCCTATGATGGCATTGAGATGGTGGGGCTCCAGAGTGACTATTTGCCCTCTGATCTTGATGGTGTGACTCCTGATCGTCGGGTTCCAGTTGGCATAGAACTCCCGAACCAAGTGCAGATTGCATTCTTTGGGCTCTTCAAAGATGAACTTGAGCCCCGCTGCCTCGATCCGGTGAACCATTCTGGGGAACTCCTGTGCCAATGGTTCCCGTGCTATGTGCTCCTCGGGGAAATATTTATTTTCCTTATGCTTCGCGTACCATTTTTTCCCCTCATCGGTCACCCATCTTGTTTCAAATTGGCGGCATTGGCCGCGTGGAACTGCTGGTGCAGCTGGGACTGCTGTGCGCAGTCTGATTCATTTCCTTCCGGCGCCTGAAGTTGACGCGCCTTTTCCTTTATCTTGCCGGCTTGCCATTTCACCTGTCAACCCAAGTAAACAAGATCAATGTTAAGCTTACAGATATTAACTTTGGCTAAGGTCAGGTTACGCTAGGTTACCCCACACTTAGTCCTTAGCTACAGTTACAACAATACAGCAAGAATATCTTTATTTACACAAAACAACCAACTATATAATCATGCTTAGTGCGTTCGAAAAATTCGATGGTATAACTTCTGCGTACTACTCAGACTTCGTACAGCTAATCGCAATCACTACCATCGCTAGCACTTTAACCATCACACTTAGCAAAGAAAAACAAAGAAACAAAAACAACAACAAAAATTTATACACATGAACCTATCCAACCAACCAAATTCGAACAAATTTCAACATTTCCCCCAAACCCGAGAATCCGTCGTGTATTAACATCCAAACAATTTGTACATCGACTCATCTCATTCAACACATACACCCTGGTATAAAATTCACGATTTCAACACATTTCCAACTTCAAATTCAACAACAAGCCCTAGAATTGATTTTATCAATCAAATTCGAATAATTTATGCAATCGACAAGTTCAAATAATCATAACGACATTCCGAACATTTATCAACAACAAATAACTCAAATTCATGCTTAATTACTACATAGGGCGATTTAGCTCACCTCCCGTGCTTAATTTCGAAGAAAATCGACAAGAAATTGAGAGGGAATCGGAAAACATACCTTGAAGTTGAAGAATCGAAGAAAAGTCGGTGAATTTCTTGCCTTACTCCGTGTCACGTTGATAGGGGATGGTTTTTGGGGGGTTTGGTCGCGGAGGGATTGGAAAATGAGGGGAAAAGGGAGGTTTTCGGGGTTAAAAAGGTAGAAAAATATGCGGGTCACCCGGCGACCCGGTGTGACCCGTCGCGATATACACGGCAACATGTCACGGAGTGCATCGCGGTGCACTACCTCCGTGACACGGAGCCATCGCGATACCATTCTGGAAATTTTAAAATTTCCGGGTTATACCTCAACGTGTCACGGAGGGTAACGCGGAGGTCCTCCTCCGTGACACGGAGTTATCGCCCCAGCTCACTGTTTTCCACTTTTTCTTAATTTTTCATACCTCGACTTTTCCTTCGCGATTTCGTGCACATGTTCCTCCGTTTGACCTGAAATTCAGCTCACTATATAAAATTGGTTAGAATTATAGGTTTCACCTAACTAAAAATAAAAACACTAACTAAAACGAAAAATGTTGTAGTCAATCACGAAAAAGAAAAATCTATTTACACTTTACCAAAAAAACAATTCCATGGGTTGCCTCCCATGCAGCGCCTGGTTTACCGTCGCGGCACGATGTACAAAGTTTCACCGCTTTTTCCTCCACCTTGAGGATATGAATCTCACCCCTAATTTCTTATCTAATTTCCTCTTATGCTCCAGGGGTGGTGGTGAAAAATTGTAAGGACCAAGCAGTAGATGTTGCCGTTTGCACTTATTGGTCCTTAAGTAAGCGAAGTCATTTTGTCTCTCTGAGTTAGCAAATTTCAAAATATACGGGGCTTGGTCCTCCTCTAGACATTTCTCTATAAGCTTGGAAGACTCTATTTCTATGTTTTCAACCAAACTTAATGTTGAAAAATGCTTCGAGTGTGGTCCAATAAACCTCAACTCTGAAAATGCATTGTGCTTAACCTCCTTGCTTGTATACACCTTCTCAGCATCGACATCTATCTCTCCATTAATGTCAAATGGGTGATACTCTATCTCTTCTTCCATGAATGGATTTTCCATAAGTGTGAGCCCATCATGGGGACACTCAAGAGATTCTAATTGTTGGGCTTCATCCAAAAATTCACCCTTGTCTTCCTCTTGTAGTTCCTCTTGAATATCGGCTAAAACTGTCACCTGCAATTTATCACAAGCTTCAGCCTCAGCAATCAACTCCGTGAATTTGACGCTCATCCTTTCTAGAGCCTCTGCATTCTCTTCTTGCTGAATTCTCAATACTGCCATCGCCTCCTTCATTGCTTCTGATTGCTCCAGGAGTTGTTTCAGCATGTCTTCTATTCGAGCTTGGCGTCCCAAGTCCTCATTTTCAGCATGCCTATATTCAGCAAAAACAACAGAAGGATCATAGTAGGGGCTTGGGGGAGGGAAATATGCATTCGGACAGCCATCCCAATGGCCATCTTGACCACCACATATATTGCACGTGTTACAGCGTTGACACGAGTGGTGTCCTCCGCAATTCAGACAAGATTCGCTAAAATATGAGTATCCACCATTTATACCATTTGTATTCCACGATGTCATGTCAATAAGGGTATCCGAAAAAGAAAAAAATAAAATGAAAAAGAATTAAAACAAACACTAAGACTAAGTTGTCAGCACTTAAGAAAAAAAATATAGTAAATTAACACTTAAGACAAATTCACCAATTGCCAAGTCCCCGGCAACGGCACCAAAAACTTGTTCGGGTGTTTGTGGGTATACAAAACAACACGCAAGTGCACGTGGTCGAACAAGTAGTAAGTGGCTTTAGTAAGCCAAGTATCTATCCCACAGAGACTTGGACTAAGTGCAATTTGCTCAAGTATACTATAATTTACTTCTGAAAATGCAGACAACAATGTAACCAAAAAATTGATAGTTTGTTTTATAAATTTTTATTCTAAAACTAAGAACAATTATCTACTTTGAATCTGAACTATGAATGAAAGCATGCTGAGGTTAAACGAACATGTAATGAAATTGATTATCATCATAAATTGGTTAATCTTTTCTTCCTATTGCTAGCCAAGAACATTTGCCAAGAGATTAAAACTCTCGTATTTAACCTCACTTAAGAATCATGAACCATCCGTCTACATTTCTGTGATCAAATGCAATTCATGTCCTAGCCATACGATTCCGGTTCCTAAATTGACTAATACGACTTTCAGGTATATTTCTATCCTGAAAGCAAATCAAGACCCAATTTTCCCAATTCAAGTAAAGAACATATCCTATTAATTCACAACTTTCCAATTTCGTGCTCTCTCGAGTGAAACCGGACTTTTTAGATGTACATTAATGTAGGCCACACACTAATGTAGTAGAAACAAGAATTAATAGAACAACATGGAAGAAAAGAAGAAAACCATAGAATCAATAATCAAATTTCATCACAATTGTTCATAACCTCAGCAAGGAGAGGAATTAGCCACTCATTTGTGGATTAATCATCATAAAATGAGTGTTAATCATACAAGCAATTGAATTAAAGAAGAAAGAAAGAGAGAAAAAACCCTGAACTTTTCGTCCCTCAACTACCTGTAACCCACGTCCTTGCTCCACCAAGTCAGCATTGTGAAAAATGAACTTAAGTGTTCTATTTATACTGATGGGAATTTTTCCCGGAATAATGAGCAACGTGTCACGGAGTGCATCACGGAGCACTGCCTCCGTTACACGCCATGAACGCAGACCCTCAGTGGAACTGGGGGTCCGGGAATTCAGGCTCAACGTGGCACGGCGTGCATCGTGGAGCACTGGCTCCGTGCCACGGAGCAAACGTGGACCTCCTCTGGAATTTGGGTGAATTTTCCCATCCAGGCAGAATGCCTCCGCGATGGCAGCGTGACACGGCTCCATCGCGGAGCCCCTTTATTTCATGCTGTCCAATGCCTTTTCCCTTGCTCGCATCCAAGTCCAACTCCGATATCATCCAACATGCATTTTAGCTTCCCGAAATCACATTTTACCTGCAAAACAATGCTAATCATGTTGGTTAGTATAAATTCACATTTTATTGCCTATTAGATGAAAATGTATACACATTCATAGATAAACAAGGCGAAAATGATACTTTTGAGTATCACTTGGGCATATAAATCTGCCCAACATCAATAACCATGAAAACATATATTTTAAGCTAGGTAAACGCTTTAGATACTAACCCTAGGCTAGAACAAGAGAAAGTAGGGAGCAAGTTCTTATCTTACGATAGGATTCGCTGTTAGGATAGAAATTATACCTAATTTTCTTTGCTTGGTTGATAAAACCGGATGATAGCAAGACACCGACGTAGAATTATCACTCCACCACTCATAGAAGTAGTTGTGAAGCTAAGTTGGGTTAAATGATTAGAGGTACGAAAGTCCCTAATCAAGAGCACAAACCCCGTAAACCACATCCATGTAGTTGAATTGCCCACGAACTAGGTTGTCACATCCCCGCTCAATGATGTAGTGTTGAAGCTAGTTCGTCGTGTTTAAAGGCTCAAAATACCATGAACATCACATTTTCCAACTATGTGAGACAACAATTGATAATTTCATATGTGAACCATGATAAAGTGTAGCATTGTATGATTATCCGTCCCTAGCTCTAGTTGCTTCTTATATTGTTTCTAGATTGTTTTTTGACCACCCCAAAACTTAATTATGATTTACCAAAAACTTCTCTAATCAACACTTGTGAATGTTATCTTACACTTGAACTTCATAATTTGCTGAATTGGTCCAGTCCCTGTGGGTTCGACATCCGGCTCTTACAAAGGGCCACTGTATTACTTGTATGACCGTGTATGCTTGCGAGTGCACTGGAGCGCAACAAGTTTTTGGCGCCGTTGCCAGGGAATTAGTGAAGTTTAGTAAATTTTTCTGTTTTTGTGTGATTTTTAATTTCCCTTAAGTGCTGAGAAACTTGGTCTTAGTCTAATATATTGCAGGTGACAAGTTGTCCTTGCAGAGCTGGTAAAGAATAGAGAGCTAGTGGAACCGTTGCTTGAACCTGAACGTCAACTTCATTTACGCAGGAGGGAAACTCTAGGGAGAAAACTAAAGAGCCTTTTAGGAAAGGTTACAACAACACCCACCAGTAGGGAAAGCGAAGTTGTTACCTGAAACCATGGCAGCTCGACCAGTTCGCGAAGTGGCAATCCCACTAGCGACAAATCTGACCTCTAGTATCTGCAAACTAGAACCTGGAAGGAACTTTGAATTGAAACAAAATATGGTGCAGATGTTACATTCTAGTGGCCAGTTCACTGGGATGACTCAGGAGGATCCACAGCAGCACTTACAAAACTTCCTTGAGATTAGTGACACGTTCGTCCCCACCGGAGTGTCCACAGATTATGTTCGACTTACCCTATTCCCATTCTCATTGTTGGGAGAGGAAAAGAGGTGGTTGAAATCAGAGACACCAAATTCCATAACTTCTTGGGACGATTTGGCAAAGAAGTTCCTCATTAGATTCTTCCCTTCAGGCAAGACTGCCAAACTCAGGAGTGAAATATTAAGCTTCAAGCAGAGGCCGAAGGAGAACTTGTATTTGGCTTGGGAGAGATTCAAGTGATTATTGAGAGACTGCCCACATCATCAGCAGTCCAATGAAGTGCTAGCCCATACCTTTGTGGAAAGTCTATACCCACACACAAAATTTTACTAGACTCTGCATCGGGTAGGCAAGCATTAGAGAAGACTTATGATGAGTTGTACACTTTGTTGAACAGGATTGCTCAGGGAAATCCAGAGTGGCACAATGAGTTATCGAGAGGGTAGGAAAGAGAATAGCAGGGCTGATTGAGGTGGATGGTGTAAACGCCTTGGCTGTACAGCTAGCATCATTTCAGCATCGGATGATGACTCAGTTCAATAAATTGAGTATGAACCAACAGCAGGGACAGGTAAATGCAGTTCAGCAAGCTCCGAGTTCATGTGAAATCTATGAAAATAATGGGCATAATGCAAAATCCTACGAGGCCAATCCTGAATCGGTCAATTTTTTTGGGAATGCTTAGAGAAACAATCAGAATTTTGGGAACAATTACAACAAGAATTGGCAGAGCTACCCGAATTTTTCTTGGGGTGGAAATCAAAGTCAAAGCCACTAGAAACCTCAACAGCAGCAGTATCAGAAGCAAAATAGGCAGAATGGTGGCCAGTTGAGCAGCAACATTGAGGAGAAGTTGCAGAAGATTATGGAGACACAAACCCAATTAGCGGAGAATCAAGCGAGGATGGCATCAGATTTGATAAATTAGCAGTTGGCCACCCGCAATCTAGAGAAGTAGATGGGTCAACTAGCAGCTTCTCATCACACTAGATCGCAGGGTGGATTACCTAGTGACACAGACACAAACCCCTGACAGGTCAATGCCATTAGTCTGAGGAGTGGCAGGCAATTGGCTAATGCACCACTGAAAGAGAGGAGAAATGAGGTGCAGTCGGAGTTGGTTAAAAAGGGCCCATCCACTGACGAGGGAGAGAATTAGAGTTTTGTGCAACAAAATGCCCAATCATCATTGCAGCCAGCACAGATACCATCACCACCATTTCTGCAAAGACTCAAAAAGAGCAAGATGGAGGAATGCTTTAGAAAGTTCTTTGATATTTTCAAAGAACTTCACATAAATTTGCCCATTCTTGATGTTTTACAGGGATGCCCAAGTATGCAAAGTACTTGAAAGATGTGGTGGCCAACAAAGTCAGATTGGTGGATATTCAGATAGTAGAAATGACTGAGGAGTGCAGCCACTGAGTAATGAGCATGATACCTAAAAAGCTCAAAGACCCAGGGAGTTTTACCCTCCCCATACAAATTGGTAAAGCTGAGGTGATAAGAGCTCTGTGTGATTTAGGGGTAGCAGTTAATCTAATTCCCCTATCTTTCTTTAACACCTTGGGGCTGGGTCAACCGAGACCAACACGATTGATGCTGCAGCTGGCAGACAAGTCGCGAGTGGCACCAGATGGAATAATTGAGGACCTTCTCATCAAAGTGGGTAAGTTCATTATACCCACTGATTTTATTATATTGGATTTTAAAGTTGATGACAAGGTACCCCTGATCTTGGGACGGCCATTCTTAGCCACTGGAGCAGCGATTATAAATGTAAGAGCAGGGACCTTGAAAATGAGGGTCAATGATGAAGAAGAACTCTTCCAGGTCTACCAAGATATTAACCCACCCACACAATACAAAGACCTTTGTAAGGTTAGTGTGCTATCAGAGGCTAAGGGTGGGGCGGCAGATTCCATAGGTCCACGGCCACAGGAGATGATTACTTTTCAGCCCGAATCTAAGGGAGGAATTTTGTTAGATAAAGAGTTGGAGGAAGAGAGGGATAGAGTGGCGGCTATTCCTTTGAAAAATAAAAAGAGAAGAAGATGGTTCTCGAAAGGGAACACGGGTAGGAGGATGTACAGAAAAGGATAGTCCACATCGTGCCGCGACGTAAAATTAGGCGCTGCTTTGGAGGCAACCCAAGGGTACCATAGGTACAATGTTAATTTCTTTCATTTTTGTTGATTGTGTTTATTTTTATCTTATTGTTGTTTTTGGTGGATAATTAAGCACAGATGGAGGGGAAGTATGACTACCTTGGAGGAGGAAGCTAAGAAGCATGAAAGTGGGAAAGTGTGGGGTCGAATACCAACTTGTTCAAAAATGAAGAAAACCATGTTGTTAGCTAGGCCTAGAGGCCTCAGGGAGTATTTATCACCCTTTTTGAATTTTAATTGGATGCTTTGGGACATAGCATGATTCAAGTGTGGGGTGAGGAAAATTTCAAAATTTTGTGCTTAATGATTTCGGGTGAATTTAGTGCTTGATAGGTATTGGTTGAGGAAAATTTTTTGAGTTAAGCATGATTCACCCACCCGTTGGTTTTTCTTTTTGGTTCTTTTCCGACGGGGGACACTTTGAACTGAAGAATAAAAATTTTCTTTGTCTGTACATAGATGTTTTTAGTCATAGTTAGGAACTATTCCCGATGATGGATGGATGACGACCGTCTTGAGGGAGAATTAGTCAATAGGTTTTGGTTTTTGAATCCGTAGTCAATTAATGGCATGATGTTCTTGTTATGTGCTATACATGATTGTGAGATGCAAGTGTGGTTAGTGTTGAAGCATGTAAGAAGTTGTATAACTCTGTTTGAAACACCTAGGTTCTTGAATGTGACTCTATGTGCTTAAAGCTTAATTTTGAATTCTTGTGATTAGCTGAGTTAAGAGCCTGCTGAATTTGTCTTGAATTGAGCATGTTGTTGTGAGTGTATGGTCTTTTTGAATATTCCATTCTATGGTGTAGTGTGTAGAACTTGCCTGGTGTATACGAAACGAAATGAGGGATGTTGATTTAAGGAGATGATTTAGGCATTTCTTTGAATGAGCCTAATTTTTATCCCTCGCTTTACCTACCTTGACTGTCTGATCCTAGTTAGCCCCATTGAACCTTAAGCCTATTCTTTGATAGCTGCAACATAAGTTTAATCCTTTTCTTTCAATAGCCTTGAAGTTGCTCAAAAACTCCTAAGCGCTTAAGTGAAAAATCCAAACGAGTAAAGGAGTGAGAATCGTGAACAAGAAGGAAAAATAACGGTTGTGGGAGTTGAGGAAAAGATTAGAGGTGCACTTGTTTGAAAATGCTTGAGTATTGCTAGGGAGTAAGAGAAGAAATGAATGAAAAAGTTGTTGAAGTACTCCTTACTAATAAGCTAAGTGTGCTTAAAGAAATGGAAAACAAAAGAGGAAATTTAAGAGTGAAAAGAATGAAGGTGAAGTAAGAGAAGAGATGTCTGTAACGAACGGGTGATGTATTAAAAGTTCTTGGGAAAGATAGCAACTATTACAAGCCAGAATAGTACCTACCCATCCCTTAGCTTACATTAGGACCCGATAAGTCCTATTTGATCTTACGGTCAAACAGTCTTAAATTAGTGGAGTAAAACACTAAGGGAAAGCTTATGGGTTAATACGCGTGGCATGTGAATTCTTTGTGATAGTGAGCTAAATTCTTATCCATACACCCATACACGATTTGATTTGAAAATTTGTGAGTAAAAATGGGTATTTCTCTTGTTGTGAGGGCACATGTTTAATGAAGGATAATATTCATGTCGGATTTCTTGATCAAATGATTTGCATGAGTTTGTTAAGATTGAGAGTAGATTCTTGAGGTGAGGAAGTCTTCACATAGTATATTTTATTTTGATGGTTACACCATGCATGAAATATTTTTAACTTGCTATCTAAAAACAATCGTTGTAGCCGTAGCTTGAATTGTCTTTCTCAATTAGCTATGTGTGAATCTTCATGTGCATGAGATGTAAAAGAGTTGTTCGAGGACGAACAAGGCTTTAAGTGTGGGGTAGTGATCTTTGGCATAATTGCTTGCCCAAGTGCTATTTTATAGATTAATTTAGTCATGTTTGTCTAATTATACACTTACATTATTATGAGATTTTTCTTAAATTTGGGTATGCACTAACCAACATGATTAGTCCTTGTTTTGTAGGTGTAAAATGCATATGAGGGACTAAATAATGATAGGTGAAGTGAAGGAATGGAGTTGGAAGCGAAATGCAAAAGATGGCAAGAAAACATGCCATGGCAAGGCTGGCTGCGCCAGGCAGCGTGCCACGCTGTGCGTGTGCCGCACCCAGCACCGTGCCAAGCCAAGGCCATGCGCGCAAAATTCTGTACTCCAAGGCACCTGCGCGCCAGCGTCCATGCCACGCCAGGCACTGCTGCGCGCCACAGGCTGTGTCACGTTGGCCATCGTGCAGGACAAGCGTCGTGCCACGCCAGCTGTCGCGCCATGCCTCGGCCAAGCAACATTCAAGTGCAAATTCCAGTGGCCCTCCACATCCTCTGTGGCACGGAGGCAAATTGGTGCGTTCACCTCCGTACCACGGAACCATTCCATGACAGGCCAAAAATCATAAATTCCTTATTTAATATAAATTAAACCCTTAGCTTCTAAAATCACTTTGTCGTTATGTTTTTTCTGAGAACCGTAGCGGAGTGAAGGGAGAAGTTAAGAACTCACCTAGGGTTCACTAATTTTTACATTCTCTTTTACCTATTCTTTATAATAAAGAATGTAAGACAAAACAACAATTAACAACTCAAACCAAAACGAATTCATGCATTACAATCATATCACAAAAATTTGGATTGCGAAAGATTCAAGTCATTATAAAGAAACTATCCCCATCACCAGCAATCCAATGAAGTGCTGGCCCATACCTTTGTAGAAAATCTAGACCCACATACAAAAATTTTGCTAGACTCTGCATCGGGTGGGCAAGCTTTAGAGAAGACGTATGATGAGCTGTACACGCTGTTGAATAGAATTGCTCAAGGAAATCCAGAATGGCATAGTGAATCATCAAGAGGGACAGGAAAGAGAGTAGGGATGATAGAAGTAGATGGTATGAATGTCTTGGCAGCACAGTTAGCTTCATTCCAGCATCAGATTATGACTCAGTTCAATAAATTGAGTATGAACCAACAGCAGGGTCAGGTTAATGCAGTTTAGCAAGCTCCGAGTTGGTGTGAAATTTGTGGA
Source organism: Datura wrightii (assembly GCA_035772735.1). NCBI lineage: Eukaryota > Viridiplantae > Streptophyta > Magnoliopsida > Solanales > Solanaceae > Datura > Datura wrightii. The sequence continues at coordinate 6,791,417 of JASDFA010000008.1, read as the reverse complement.
AATAATGGGCACAATGAAGAATCTTGTGGAGCCAATCTGGAATCAGTCAATTTTGTTGGGAATGTGCAGAGGAACACTCAGAATTTTTGAAACAACTACAACAAAAATTTGCAGAGCCACCCAAATTTTTCTTGGGGTGGAAATCAAAAGCAAAGTTATCAGCAACCTCAACAGCAGTAGTATCAGCAGAATAGGCAGAATGATGGCTAGTTGAGCACCAATATTGAGGAAACGTTACAGAAAATCATGGAGACCCAGAATCAGTTAGCAAAAAATTGGGCGAGGATGACATCAGACTTGAAGAATCAGCAATTGGCCACCCGCAATCTAGAAAAGAAAATGGGTCAGATAGCAGCTACTCAAAACATGATACCAAAGGGAGGACTACCAAGTGACACAGACCCTAACCCCCTTCAGGTCAACGCCATCAGTCTGAGGAGTGGAAAACAATTAGCTGATGTAGTGCCAAAAGAGAAAAGAAATGAGGTGCAGCCGGAGTTAGTTAGACAAGGATCATCCACGGACAAGGGACAGAATCAGAGTGCTGTGCAACAAAATGCACAATCTTCATTGCAGCAAGCACAAAGACCACCACCACCATTCCCTCAGAGATTCGGAAAGAGCAAGGAGGAGGAATGCTTCAAAAAGTTCTTTGAGATTTTTAAAGAACTTCACATAAATTTGCCTTTGCTTGATGTTTTGCAGGGAATGACCATGTATGCTAAATACTTGAAGGATGTGATGGCCAATAAAGTCATATTGGTGGATGTCCAAATAGTAGCACTGACGGAGGAGTATAGTCATAGGGTATTGAGCAAGATTCGAAGCTCAAAGACTCAGGGAGTTTTACCCTCCCCATACAAATTGGTAAAGCTGAAGTGCTACGAGCTTTATATGATCTAGGGGCAGCAGTTAATCTAATGCCCCTATCTTTATTTAACACCCTGGGTTTGGGAAAACCGCGACCAACAAGATTGATGTTGCAGCTGGCGGATAAGTCGCGAGTGGCACCGGATGGAATCATAGAGGACCTTCTCATCAAAGTGGGTAAGTTTATTATACCTGCTGATTTTATTATCTTAGATTTTCATGTTGATGACCAGGTACCCTTAATCTTGGGACAGCTATTCTTGGCCACCGGAGGAGTGGTAATTGACTTAAGAGAGAGGAACCTGAAAATGAGGGTCGAGGATGAAGAAGAACTCTTCCGAGTTTACCAAGAGATAAACCCACCCACACACTATAGAAACCTTTGTAAGGTTAGTGTGTTGTTAGAGGATAAGTGTGCAGTGGTAGATTTCATATGTCAACGGCCAAAGGCAATGATAAGTGTTTAGCCCGAGTCTGATAAAGGGCTTCAGTTTGATAAGAAGTTGGAAGAAGAGAGCAACAGAGTGGAGGCTGTTTCCTCTAAAAATAAAAAGAAAAGGAGATGGTTATTGAAAGGGAACCCAAGTATGAGGATGTCCTGAAAAGGATAGTCCACGTCGTGCCGCGACGTAAAATAAGGCGTTGCTTGGGAGGCAATCCAAGAGTACCACAGGTACAATTTGTGATTTTTATTTATGTGTTTTTTTTAATTTTCAATTTGTGTTGTTTTTGGTGGAAAGTTAGGCACAGATGGAGGGGAAGTCTGAGTACCCGTGGAGGAGGAAGCTAACAAGCATGGAAGAGAAAAAGTGTGGGGTCAAACACCCGCTTGTGCAAATTTGAAGAAAAGCATGTTGTTAGATAGGCATAGAGGCCCAGGGAGTGTTTCTCACCCTTTGAAATTTTAATTAGATACTTTGGGGACATAACATGATTCAAGTGTGGGGTGAGGGAAATTTCAAAAAAAAATTTTTGCTTAATGATTTTGGTGAATGTAGTGCTTGGGAGGAATATTGGAACAAAATTTTTAAATTAAGCATGACTTCATCACCCGTTGGTTTTTCTTTTCGGTTCTTTTCCAACGGGGTGAGGGAAATTTCAAAAAAAATTGTGCTTAACGATTTTGGTAAATGTAGTGCTTGGGAGAAATATTGGACAAAATTTTTAAATTAAGCATGACTTCATCACCCATTAGCTTTTCTTTTCGGTTATTTTCCGACGGGGGGTCTTTGAACCGAAGAATAAAAATTTTCTTTGTCTGTATATAATGTCTTTAGTCATAGATAGAGACTATCTCCGATGATGGATGGATAACGACCGTCTTGAGGAAAATTAGTCAATAGGTTTTGGGTTTTGAACCCGTAGCTAATTGATGGCTTGATGTTCTTGTTATGTGCTATGCATGATTGAATGATACAAGTGTGGTTAGTGTTGAAGCATGTAAGAAGTGTATAACTTTGTTTGAGACACTTAGGCTCTTGAATTTTACTCAATGTGATTGAAGCTTAATTCTGAATTCTTGTGATTAGCTGAGTAAGAGTCTGCTAAATGTGTCTTGAATTGAGCATGTGCTGTGAGTGTAAGTTTTTCGAATATTCCGGGCTACTGTGGAGTGTCTAGAACTTGCCTGGTGTGTATATGAAATGAAATGAAGGATGTGCATTGTAGGAGATGATTTAGGCATTTCTTTGAATGAACCTAACTTTTATCCCTCACTTTACCTACCTTGAATGTTGAATCCTAGTGAGCCCATTGAGCCTTAAGCCTATTCTTTGATAGCTACAACATAAGCTTAATCCTTTTTCTTTCATAAGCCTTGAATTTGATCCAAAACTCTTAAGCGCTTAAGGGAAAAATCCGAAAGAGTGAAGGAGTGGGAAGCATGAAAAAGAAGGAAAAGTAGCAGTTGTAAAAGTTGAGAAAGGTAAAAGGTGCACTTGTTTGAAAATGCCTGAGTATTGGTAGGGAGTAGGAAAATAAACGAATGAAAAAGCTGTTTAAGTACTCCTTACTAATAAGCTGAGTGTGCTTAAAGAAATGGGAACAAGAAGAGAAAATTCAAGATTGAAAAGAATGAGGGTGAAGTAAGAGAAGAGATGTCCTTAATGAAAGTGTGATGTATTAAAAGCGCTTGGGGAAGATAGCCACTATTACTTTCCAAAATAGTACCTACCTGTCCCTTAGCTTACATTACAACCCACTAAGTCCTACTTGATCTTACGTTCATACATCCTTATATTAGTGGAGTAAAACACTAAGGGCAAGCTTATGGTTCACTATATGATGCATGTGAATTCCTTGAGAAAGTGAGCGTAATTCTATTCATATACCCATACATGTTGTGATTTGAAAATTTGTGGGTAAAAATGAGTAACTCATTTGTTGTGAGGGCACATGTTTACTGAGAGATAACATTCATGTCGGATTTCCTGATCAGTTGATTTGCATGAGTTTGCTAAGATTGAGAGTCGATTCTCGATGTTAGGAAGTCTTAACATAGTTATATATCATTTCAATGATTAAATCGTGCATGCTCTATTTTTAACTTGTTATCTTAAATAATCATTATGGCCATAGCTTGAATTATCTTGTTAAATTAACTGTGTGAGTCTTCATTTACATGAGATGTCAAAGGGTTGTTCGAGGACGAACAAGGCTTTAAGTGTGGGGTAGGTGATCTTGGGAAAAATAGCATGCCCTAGGGATACTTTACAACTTAGTTTTGTCTTGTTTAGCTACTTATTTATATACACTCTCATGTAATTTTATGTAAATGTGAATATATATACTAACCAACAAGATTAGTTCTTGTTTTGTAGGTTTAAAATTAATTTGAGGAACTAATCCATGAGTTGGTGAAGTGGAGGCATGGAATCGGAAGTAAAACGCGAATGTTGGCAAGGGGGACACAAAAAACAGCCCACCTGCGCGTTGGCAACGTGCCACGGCAGGCAGGCTGCACGATCAGTGGCATGCCACGGCCCCTAGCGCGCTGCACAAGCAGCGTGACACGTTGCCAACGCGACAGGGGGATGCTTGTGGACTGTGTTGGATTTCCAGTGTGCCTACGCGATGCCTCCGTGTCACGGAGGCAAATTGGCACGATAACCTCCGTTCCACGGAGCTATTTCATGCCAGGCATAATTTTATACACCTCTCATTTACTATAAATAGGTCCCTTAGCTCCTAAAATCATTTTATCACGTTATATTTCTGAAAAACTACCAATGAGTGAAGGGAGAAGTGGGACAACTCACCTAGGGTTCTAAAATTTCATCTTCTCTTCTACCAATTCTTGTAAGTATGTTACATTAATTATGTTTTCTTGTAATTATACGAACATGAGTGGCTAGAACCCTTCCTCTAGGGTTGAAGCCACAAGGTATGATTGTGACTATGTGAATTTGTTTTGGTTTTAAGGTATTAATTGTTGTTTTGTCTTACGTTCTTAATTATGGTTGTTTTTATGATTGATCACGATGAAAACACATACATTACACCTAGGTAAAAGCTTGAGAAAGTAAACCTAGGGAAGAACAAAGAATGTAGGGAGAAAGTTTGTATCTTATGATATAATTTGGGGTTAGAATAAGAAATTATACCTAATTTGCCTTGCTTGGTTACTAAAATAGGATGAGCTAGACAACCAACTTAGAATTATCACATCACCACTCGTAGAAGTAGTTGTGAAGCTAAGTTGAGTTAAATGATTAGAGGTACGAACGTCCCTAATCAAGAGCATAAACCCCATAAACCACATCCACATAATTGAATTGCCCACGAACCAGAATGTCACATCCCCGCTCAACGATGTAGTTGTGAGGCTAGTTTGTCGTGTTTAGAGGCTCGAAAGACCATGAACCTGCAATTGTAATTATGTGAGATGATAATTGATAATTCCATACTTAAATCATGACAAAGCGTAGTATCGCATGATTATCTAGCGTTAGCCCTAGTTGCTTCTTGAATGATTTCAGAGTATTTATGTGACCACCCCTAGACTTAATTAAACTTTATCGAAAAAGTCTATATCAACACTTGTGAAAGTTAATATCACACTTGAACTTGATAATTAGCTGAATTGGTCCAGTCCCTGTGTGTTCGACATCTGGCTCTTCAAAAGGGCCACTGTATTACTTATAAGACCACGTACACTTGCATGTGCGCTTGGGCGCAGTCGTCAACATTGACCTTCTTCTAGATATGCAACCTATATTTATTCCTCCTTACAGAATGGCTCCAGCCGAGCTAAAGGAGTTGAAGGAATAATTGAAAGACCTTTTAGACAAGGGATTCATCAGGCTGAGCAAATCCCCATGGGGTGCACCATTTCTCTTTGTCCGCAAGAAAGGTAGTTCTCTTTGTATGTGTATTGATTATTGGAAATTGAACAAGGTCACCATAAAGGACAAGTATCCTCTACCCAGGATTGATGATTTGTTTCACCAGCTTCAGGGTGCTAATTGCTTTTCAAAGATAGATCTCAGATCCAGATACCATCATCTTAGAGTTCGGGAGAGTGACATCCCGAAGACAACTTTCAGGACTCGGTATGACCACTATGAGTTTGTAATTATGTCTTTTGGACTAACGAATGCTCATACAGCTTTTATGGATTTGATGAACAGGGTGTTCAAGCCATACTTGGATATGTTCATGATCATGTTCATAGATGACATCCTGATATACTCTCGGAGCGATGAGGAGCATGCCATTCATTTGAGGGTTTGCTACAGACTATCAGGGATCGCCAATTATATTCTAAATTTAGTAAATGCAAGTTTTGGTTGAACTCAGTGGCGTTTTGGGTCATGTGGCGTCAAGTGAGGGTATACACTTGGACTCTCAAATATTGAAGCAGTGAAGAATTGGTCTAGACCAGTGAATCCTTCGGATATCAGGAGTTTCTTGGGTTTAGATGGGTGTTATCGGAGATTCTTTGAGGGTTTTTCATCTATTGCAGCGCCATTGACCAAACTGACCCAAAACAAAGTGAAATTCCTATGGTCGGAGGTTTGTGAGAGGAGCTTTCAGGAGTTGAAGACTCGACTCACCTTAGTGCCGGTGTTAACCCTACCTGAGGGTACCGATGGGTTTGTGGTATATTGTGATGCTTCGAGGATTAGCCTTGGTTACGTGTTCATGCAGAATGGTAAGGTTATAAGACATGCTTCCGGGCAACTGAAGGTCTACGAAAAGAATTACCCTACTCGTGATCTCGAATTGGCGGCAGTAGTATTTGCCTTGAAGATTTGGAGACACTATTTGTACGGGGTCCATATAGATGTGTTTACGGACCATAAAAGCCTACAATATGTGTTTACCCATAAGGATCTAAATCTGCATCAAAGAAGGTGGTTGGAGCTACTCAAGGATTATGATATGAGTGTCCTTTACCATCCCTGCAAGGCTAATGTAGTAGCAGAGACTCTTAGTAGGCTCCCTATAGAGAGTATGTCCCATGTAGATGAGGGGAGGAAGGAGCTGGTGAAGGATGTGCATCGACTTGCTTGGTTGGGAGTTCATTTGGTTGACTCAATCGATGGTGGTGTTATTGTTCGGAACATATTAGAATCATCCTTGGTGATTGATGTAAAATCTATACAAGGAGAGGATTCTATCTTGATAAAGTTGAAGGAAGCCGTTCAGAATCAGAAGGTAGAGGTCTTCTCCAAAGGGGAGATGGTGTGCTTCGATATCAGGGTCATATGTATGTTCCGGATGTTGATGATTTGAGAGATCGGATGTTGCACAAGCCTCATGGTTCTAGATATTTCATACATCCAGGTGCCACCAAGATGTACCATGACCTACGGGAAGTCGATTGGTGGAATGGCATGAAGCAGAACATTGCAGAATTTGTGGCTAAGTGTCTGAATTGTCAATAGGTGAAAGTGGAGCATCAAAGACCAGGAGGTGTGTGCTTCAAGATATCAGTATTCCTACTTGGAAGTGGGAGGACATTAATTTGGACTTCATCACATGGTTGCCTCGCACTCGTCGACAGTATGATTGCATTTGGGTGGTCGTGGATAGGTTGACCAAAGCAGCTCATTTTCTACCGGTCAAAACCACCGATTCAGCGGAGGATTATGATAAATTATACATTCAGGAGCTAGTTTGGTTGCATGGAGTTCCCTTTTCCATCATATCAGACAGAGTTACTCAGTTTACCTCCCAGTTTTGGAGATCATTTCAAAAGGGATTTGGTACTCAAGTCAAGATCAGTACAGCATTGCACCCGCAAATCAATGGTCAGGTAGAGCGGACTATTCAGACTCTCAAGGACATATTGAGAGCGTGTGTGATTTACTTCAAGGATAGTTGGGTTGATCATTTGCCTCTCATTGAGTTTGCGTATAACAACAGCTACCATTCCAGCATTCAAATGGCTCCGTTTGAGGCCCTTTATGGGCGGAGATGTAGATCGCCTATTGGTTGGTTTGAAGTTGGTGAAGCTGGATTGATAGGACTGGATTCAGTCCATGTGGCCATGGAGAAATTTCAGCTCATAAGGGACAGATTGAAAATAGCTCAAAGTCGCCAAAAGTCCTATACGGATGTGAGGAGGAGAGAACTTGAGTTTGAAGTTGATGATTGGGTATTTCTAAAGGTGTATCCCATGAAGGGAGTGATGAGGTTCGAAAAGAAAGGGAAACTCAGTCCCCGTTATGTTGGCTCGTACTGAATTGTGAAACGGGTTGGCAAGGTATCATAGGAATTGGAGTTGCCCTCAGAACTAGCCTCAGTCCATCCAGTTTTCCATTTATCACTCTTAAAGAAATGTTGGGGTGATCCAGCTCTAGTTGTTTCGATGGACTGTGTCGGTGTGAAAGATAGCCTTAGTTATGAACAGGTTCCGGTGGAGATATTGGATCAAAAAGTTCATAAGCTAAGCAACAAATAAGTAGCTTCAGTCAAGGTTTTGTGGAGGAATCAATATGTTGAGGGAGCTACGTGGGAGGCTGAAGCAGATATGATGGCTAAATATCCACATCTATTCCCTACCGGCTCAGTTTCAGCTTGAGATATCAGTTTCCTCCTTAATACTCTATTCAGTTTCATTTTTAGCTCATGTATCCCAGTTTTATTTCAGGTAAATGGATGTATGTGTGGTTCGAGAATTCAGTTCCGTCATGTAGTTCAAATCGGAGTCAGTCACTCTATTAGTTTTCAGCATGTATGTTCAATATTTGAGTGTGATGATTGCATTTCTATGCTTTTCTTTATGATTTTCAACATTCGAGGATGAATGATCTGAAGGGGAAGATATTATTATACCCCGAAAGCCCTAAGATCATACCGGGAGTTGAAATGGAGAAAACAAAAATTTCTACACCAGGTTATAGATGAGTCGTCCAGTGACCTGTCAGGAACCCCATGAGTTGTTAAGTTACTCGCGAGGAGAGGCTTGAACTTGGTTGAAATTTGGAATTTTGAAGTGACCACGGGTGTGACCACGTGTCGTCATGTAAGCCGTGGTCAAGAGTTGAACAAAATTTGGAAAGATTGGGCAATGTACCTAATGGATTGGTCACCACGACTCGTGGTGTACCCGATGAGTCGTGGTGACCCCAGGTGATTTTAGGTTGTAAGGGTGATAGGAGGTGACCACGTTTCATGGTCATCAATAATGAATCATTAAGTCCCTCGTGGTGTCTATTAGTATGCAACTTCCAGTGAAGACGACGAGTACAGACCACAAGTCCTGGCCAGGGACGACTCGTCCAGTGACTGGCAGTCTATTTTTCCCTACGAGTTTAGTAAGGGCTTTTCCATAAATTATATGTTTCTAAAGCCTAAACTACGTTATTTTAAGCCCAAATAGATTGTATTAAGATGGGTTAAGTCATTCGAGCCTATTCAAAACTCATGCATGTATGTTTGAGGGTTTAGGGAGTGATCAAGCATAGTTCATCAAGGTTCTTCCTCAATTCTTCCATGAGCGATCAAAGAATATGTAAAATCAAATCTTCTCAGGCATGTAAGGCTATGAATGAGTGTAATTGTCCACACCCATGCCCAATTCCCTCTCAATTCATGATGTTCTAATTAATGATTCCATGGGGTTTTCACCCAATGCATGAATTCCTATGTTTTAATCATGGGTATGATCTAAGCATATTTTGAATGATGAATTATGATTAATGGGCATATTTTACAATGTTTTAACTAATAATTATATTTTAAGTTTTCTAAACTATGATGCCCATCTATGAATGTTCATGAAAGTTGAGATCTTTGAGATATGTGTTTAAGCATGATGAGATGTTTATGAGAAAAGTATGATTTTGATATACCCATGTTTATGTTCATGTTTTCAAAGTGAATCAAGTTGATTTCAAGCATGTTAAAGTATTGGAAAAACCTATATGATCAAGTATGCTTTATGATTTAATGAATTAGCTTACCACATGGTTTTGGAGTCAAGACTCCTATTATTTTCAACCTGTGGTATGGTTTGAGCCAAGGCACCTCATGTTATGATTTTTGATTATGCATGTATGTTATTATTCAGCTATGTTAGTAGGCGATGGTCAGCTTCGTTGAAAAATGATGGAAAGCATATGCATGTTTTTTAGAGTAGTGTCTAACACCAAGTAGCCTAAAGGTTAGTCAACTCGATACCTCAAAACTGTGTGCCGACGTAGGTTTACTTTTATATTTTGGGACCTCCCTTGGAACTTTTCCCTTCTCCCAAGGGGCCTTGAGCTTGATATCAATATCATGGTAGCGTCCTTAGCCTTGGCAAGGCTTTGGACGGCTCTGCTCACTTGAGTGTGATAGTCGGGACCATGTAAACTCTATCGTGATAATGTCGGTTATATGAGGAGTCTCCCATTGTTCCTCATGATTTTAGTTATGCATGTACATCGGTCATGATATTATGTTTTCAACAGGTTTGACTCAATGTTCAGCTTTTACTTATTAATATCAGTTTTCAGCTTTGGGTCATTCGATTTAGTTATGATGTTCAGTTATGTTCAGATCATGATTTCAGAAAATAGCATCCAAGCCCTACTCTCAAAATCTTGTCTTGCTTATGTTAATTATATGCATTATTTATGATTTTACTTAGTGGTTTTACTTACCTTACAAACTCGGTACATTCTACGTACTGACCGTATACTCTATGTTGTATTATTTTATGATACAGGCTCTGATATCCAGACTCCGTCTCGCCGATAGCCAGACTCTCAGCTTTAGTACTTCCCACATCAGAGTTGGTGACTCCTCATCTTGCGAGGTCCCTTTTAATCACTTATGTTTTGTCTTTTCAGTTTTCAAACTATAGTGAGTTAGTTGGGGTCTTGTCCCATCAACTCGTCAGGATTAGAGGCTTTTTCGGACATAGTTGTATTTCAACTTTAGACTTATGTATGTAATCATATCTGATGTTTTGTTTAGACTTTTGCTTATGTTATTTATGATGATCTTCTGCTTATCTTTCCATGGGTCGACTTGGAGCCTCTCGAGGTTTCTTGACCCGTTTCTCAATCCAAACCTATGCTTAGGTCATGACACCTCCTTGATAAGAGTTTCATCAGGCCCAACATATCTCCATGGGGTGCTCTAGTGTTGTTCGCGCGAAAGAAAGATGGTACTCTCAGGATGTGTATCAACTACCATCAGCTGAACAAAGTTACAGTTAAGAACAAGTATCCCCTTCCCAGGATTGACGACTTGTTCGATCAACTTCAAGGATCTAGTTGTTTTTCCAAGGTAGATCTCAGATCAGGGTATCATCAGCTTAGAGTCAGAAAATGTGACATACCAAAAACAGCCTTAGAACTCTGTATGGTCACTATGAATTTGTGGTTATGTCCTTTGGACTAACTAATGTCCTTGCAGCTTTCATGGACCTAATGAACAGTTTTTCAAGCAGTATCTAGACATGTTCGTCATTGTATCCATTAATGACATTCTGGTATACTCCATAAATAAGGAAGAACATGCTAACCATCTAAGGATAGTGTTACAGACGCTCAAATACCACCAGTTGTTCGCTAAATTCAGCAAATGTGAATTTTGGTTGAAGTCTGTGGCTTTCCTTGGTCATGTGGTCTCAGGTGAGGGTATTCAGGTAGATACTTAAAAGATAGCAGTAGTGAAAGACTGGCCAAGACCTACTTCCCAAATAGATATCAGAAGTTTCCTTGGTATAGCCGGTTATTACTGACAGTTTGTAGAAGGATATCCTCTATTGCGACTCCTCTGACTAAGCTAACTCAGAAAAAGGTGAAGTTTCAGTTGTCAGATGCATGTTAGAAGAGCTTCCAGGAGTTGAAGATTCGACTCACTACTAATCCAGTTTTGACCTTACCAGAAGGAACAGATGGATTCATAGTATATTGTGACGCTTCTAGAGTTGGACTCGGTTGCGTTTTGATGCAGTAGGGTAAGGTGAAAATTTATGACTCCAGACAGCTCAAGGTTCATGAGAAGAACTATCTGACTCATGATCTAGAATTGGAAGCAGTGGTGTTTGCTTTAAAGATATGGAGGCATTACCTCTATGGGGTTCACGAGGATATTTATACCGACCACAAGAGCCTTCAATACATGTTCAGTCAGAAGGATTTGAACCTTCGTTAGAGAAGGTGGTTCGAATTACTGAAGGATTACGACATGAGCGTGCTATACCACCCGAGCAAGGGAAATGTGGTGGGTGACACCTTAAGCAGAATGTCTATGGGGAGTGTTTCTCATGTTGAAGAAGGCAGAAAAGAGTTAGCAAAATATATTCACAGGTTAGCTCGGTTGGGAGTGCAGTTTGTTGATTCAGCTGAGGGTGGAGTAGTAATACAAAATGGGTCAGAATCCTCGCTAGTTGTTGAGGTTAAGTCAAAGCAAGATGAAGATCCCATACTTTTTAAGTTGAAAGAAGCAGTTCTCAGAAAAGAAGTAGAGGCTTTCTCCAAAGGGGGAGATGGTGTGCTTCGTTACCAGGGTAGGATATACATTCCGGACATGGGTGACTTAAGACAACAGATACTGGCAGAAGCACACAGCTCCAGATATTCTATCCACCTAGGTGCCACTAAGATGTACCGTGATCTACGAAAAATTTATTGGTGGAACGGCATGAAGAGAGATATTGCAGAATTTGTGCCTAAGTGCCCGAAATGCCAGCAAGTTAAAGTTGAACATCATAGACCTGGAGGTATGACTCGGGATATCATCATACCCACGTAGAAGTGGGAAGAAGTGAATATGGACTTTATTGCAGGTCTACGTCTTACTCGTCAGCAGCATGATTTTGTTTGGGTAATATAGATTAGATGACCAATTCAACACATTTTCTCCCAATTAAAACTACAGACTCAGCTGAAGATTATGTTAGGATGTGTATCAGGGAGTTAGTCAGACTGCATGGGGTGCCCTTGTCCATCATTTCAAATAGAGGTACCCAGTTCACCTCGTATTTCTGAAAGTCATTTCAAAATGAACTCGATACTCAGGTCAAGCTCAGCATAACTTTTCACCCTCAAATAGATAGACAAGACAAGCGGACAATTCATACCTTAGAAGATATGCTGAGAGCTTGTGTGATCGATTTCAAGGGTAGTTGGGATGATCACCTACCTCTCATCGAGTTTGCATACAACAACAACTACCACTCCAGTATTCAGATGGCCCCGTTTGAGGCATTATAAGGTAGAGGTGTAGGTCTCTTATAAGGTGGTTTGAAGTTGGTGAATATACCTTGATAGGACCAGACTCATTCATAAAGCTATGCAGAAACTGCAACTTATCAGGGAAAGGTTGAAAACAGCTCAAAGCCGACAGAAATCATATATTCATCTGAGGAGGAGAGAGTTAGGATTTGTTATAGATGATTGGCTATATCTCACAATTTCACCCATGAAAGGGGTGATGAGGTTCGGAACGAAAGGGAAGCTTAGTCCGAGGTATGTAGGAGCCTACAGGATTCTGAGGCAAATTAGCAATGTAGCCTATGAGCTAGAATTACCTGCAAAATTAGCATCTGTGCACCTAGTCTTCCATGTGTCACTGTTGAAGAAGTGCATCGTGATCCGGGCTCAATTGTGTCATTAGACAATGTAGGCGTGAAGGATAGCCTCTCTTACAAAGAAGTTCCAGTTCAGATCCTAGACCATCAGGTCCATATGCTAAGGAACAAGGAAATCGCTTCCGTGAAAGTCTTTTGGAGGAACCAGCTAGTGGAGGGAGCTACGTGGGAGGCCGAAGAAGACATGATAGCAAAATACCCTCATTTGTTCCCTTCCAGCTCAACTTCAGCATCAGGTATTAAATTCCTCCTTAGTACATTATCAGTTCCATTTTCGGTTCATGTACCCCAGTTTCATTCGTATCTATGTACGTAATTGTGATTCATGAATTTGGTTCAGCCATATAGTGCATTCCAGAGTCAGTCACTCCATCAGTTTTCAACTTAAATTGTTCAGTATTTGGTGTGATAATTGCATTTCTCAGCTTTTCAATGTGTTTACCAACATTTGAGGATGAATGTTCCCAAGGGGGAGATATTATAATACCCCGAAAGTCCTAAGATTAGACTCGAGGGTTAAAATGGAGAATATAGAATTTTCTGCACCAGATCACAGGACGAGTCGTCCAATGACCCGTGAGGTGCACCACAAGTCATTAGGTGACTCGTGGGGAGGAGGATGAGCTTGATTGGATTTTTGGTTTTAGGGTTGACCACGGGTGAATCCATGAGTCGTTAGGTTGGCCGTGGTCAAGGTCATTCCTTGGATGTTGAAAAGTTGACAGTGTTCCCAACGATTAGTCACCATGAGTCGTCGGGTTCACCACGAGTCGTGGTGTCCCTCGTGGTGACCCGTGATGAGAAATTTCCAATGCTGGCAACGAGACAGACCATGATTCGTGGTCAGTAACAATGAATCGTCCAGTCCCCTAATGGAACTGTCAGTGTAATTTCTCTATGAAATTTTTAAGGACTTTTTCATAATTTCCAAAACTCCTAGACTCTAAACTATGTCGTTTTAGGCATGTTCAAGAGAGAATTAAAGGAGTGATCGACGTATTCTTCTCATTCCTTCTCTCAACACTTAGACTTAGTACAAAGAACTCTCAAACAGACTCCTCAGGGCAAAGCTAGGGCATTCGACTTTTCTTCTCCCTTTCGCAAGGGTTTTCTCCAGAATTTCTACACCAAGTATGTGGAATTTAACAAGGGAATTTTCCTTCCCTTATACCGCAAACCCATATAAATTTTCTTACCAGTTCTAAGCCTGAGTTTTTCGAATTTGAGTAAATTATCAATCAAATTCTGTCTATTTCATGTGGAATATTGTTCATATTAATTGTTGCTATATTTCCACTATATAGTGATCATATTGATACTTGTTTCCTGTAAAAAGGGTTTTAGCCCTAACTCCATGGATGCAGTAATTAGGGTCTTGCATAGTTGAGTAGATATTGATGTTGCTTGACTCTATCAGTGTTGGAAATTCCATATTATTACTATGAGATAAATTCTAAGTCAGTTGCATGCTAGCCCAGTTTCAGTCATTATGTTAGTATCTTCAGTGTCTTCAGTAATGTCTGTTGATCAGTTTGACTATAGTCAGTTCTTGAGGTGTCAGTAATGCCTCCTAGTTATCAGTTATTAGTTTGTTCTACAAATGGTTACGACACTTCCATATAAGCAGCTCTGACCAGTCTTAGAACATCAATTACAGTATTTGTTCTAATAAGACTCTCAGGTACTTCCAGATAAATATCCCTGACTTAGTCTTGGGCCCTAGCTTCAAGCTATCAGCTTGGTAGCAGTAGTCATATTAGGACTATCCAGCGGGAGTAGGACTTAGCATCGAAAGGGTCAGGGTTCCATCACACCCAAGTTCTCAGAATTACGTTGCCACCATAGGTTATTTTTGCCCAAATGGGCCCAAACAGTGATCACACAGTCCATGCCTTTATACCTTGGCAAGGTATATTGGGTCCTATTGATGGGACGTATATATCAAACTCAACATTTAGCTCACGTGGTCATATGTAGTTATAGACTCTCCCACTAGTCAGTACAGTCTCAATTCAGCTCATTTCAGTTCAGTTCAGTTTAGCTCAGTTCAGTATCTCAAATCCAGAACATATCTATGACCATCAGCCAGGTCATTATTGACCATATCAGTTATATTTTAGTTGTATCAGTTTTCAGTATTTTAGTTAGTCATTTCATGTCATTGCAGTTCAGTTATTTGTTCTTTCATGATTATTATATCTCTCACTTAATCAGTACATCAAAGTACTGACGTATACCTTTCATGTTGTATCGTACATGATAGAGGCACAAGTTCTCACTCCCAGCTTCGTTAGTAGTTCCCTCAGATGATATCAGAAGCAACATTTGGTGAGCCGTCATCTTTCAAGGACAATATTTATTTTCAGTTATGCTTTTCACTCAGATTTTAGAGTTAGCTGGGGGTTCGTCCCAGCAACTCATCATTTAGTAGTTGGCTTTCAGACATAGACATAGATATTCAGTATTGTTTTTCAGATGTATTGACTCTTCTCAAATTAGTTTTCTTAAATGGTTGGATTTATTTAAGCTTCTGCTTATGTTTACTCAATTTACCAGTGTAATGATAGACCATGGGTTATCTTGGGGTCACTTGTGGCACCAAGTACCGTGTCTCGTCTAGGGTATAGACTCAGGCTGTGACATTTTAGATTTGGTCTTTTATTTTTTGTATGATCGATTTCATTTTCGAAATCAGAATCTTGGTTGGGTTTTGATGGTTGCTGCTTGAAATTTCTTTAGCTTTCCACTTTGAATCATTATTTTTGCACTTTTTTGGGCTATTTGAAATAATGGGTTTCTTTCCCTTGCTTTCAACATTTTTGGGGCTATAGGAATCAATGGGTTTCTTCCCCATACTTTTAGTTTTTTGGGGGTACCACAAACAATGATTTTCTTGTCCTTCTCAATCTTTTTTATGGGAGTTTTACTAAATGCATTTAACTCAAAACTCAGTTGTGATAATAGTTTATTAGGTCTATTAATATGGGTTGATCGATGTGTTTTGCAAATAAGGGTTTTTTAGTTTAGATTGGGATTTCATTGTAGATGAAAGAGAATTTGCTCAAAATGGGGTGGGTTTTGGGAAAAATATAATAAATGAATTTGTCAGATTTTTCATAACCAAAATGGTCAAAATGCATAGGTGGTAGAGCACCTTTAGTGTGCAACTTTCACATCTAAAAATAAATGGACCGTTAACTACATTTACACTGAAGGTGCTCTATTAGCCATGAACCTTCAGTTAAATATTTAAAACTTTCAAGAAAGGTTCATACCTTCTAAAGGACCTTCAATGTTATTATTTTTTTTCTCTTGGAATCTGAATTCTTTAGCGGGTATGATATACCTTTTCTGGCTGATGTGTCATGCCCCACCTTGGGAGGCATGACTGGCACCTGGTGCCCTACTAGGATCTAAACTGACCTGGTCGAGCTTATACACTCCCTGCGCATGCTTAATCCTTAAGTCAAGAAAACAACGGGCTATATCTCAGCTGCAAACACAGCCCCTGGCCGACAAGGCCTTATAGTCACCTGCAAAAGAAAACAGCTAAACAGAAACAGGTAATAACAGTGAATCCTATGCGGGACGACAAGACCACCATGATTCCTAGTTATAACTGTAAAATAAATCCAGCACTAAACTAAGCTATGGCCCACAAGGCTGCTAACTAATAGCTAAATAAGGCCCCGCATGACCAACACATAAGATAAAGCATACACGGGCCCCACACGACCATCAACAGCTAACCACAGGGAATCTGAAATACTTTGCAAGCCTCTAGGAGTGATATAATGATTGAGATAGGGCCCTAACCTACCCATAAACTGTACAAACAAAAAGAGTAAACCTTCTAGCTGTTAGCTCCGGAGGAGAGGAGCTAACTGCTCTGCTAACCCTGGTTGAAATCAAAGAAGATCCTAGTCCACATCAATTGGCACGTGCAGGCAAGTAATGCAATGCCCCAGGAAGGGCTTCAGTACAATATGTACTGAATATGTAAGGCAGTAATTGTAAATTACTGAATGAACCGAAATGAAATCGAAATGAAACCAAAAGAAAAAGGTAGAAATACTGCCTGAATAGTTGAAGCTCTTGTTGTCTAATCTATCAGTAACTAATACAAACAAGAACCTTTCCTAGCCTCCATAAGTCGGAAGGTACAACCAGCATAGAATAACCCACCCGGGGCCCCCAGAAGCCCTGCCGAGTACACTTCTATCTATATACCCCTACAAGGTCACACTGAGCCAACTAACTAACTATAGTCATCCTACGAGTCCCCTGGGTCTGCAACTGAGCTTGCTCGGCCCCTGAACTGTAGCTGTGTCTGAGTCTAGTGGACTCCTAATATCTACACCCCGGGCACCACACTTGACGGGGGTGTGGTGTCGATATAGCATATAATAGTCCAGGTATGAAATAGACTGTATGAGGCCCTTGGACCCCATCTTCGTCCCTTGAGGATGGCATACCGCTCCTTGGAGCGACGTCATCTTACCTCTGGCGGGCGTCGACACAGCTAGTAACCCTGGGTAGGTTATGAAAGCCTATGCAGGGCAAATTCAATCCCAAACTAAACAAAGAATACTGGTCTCAGCTAATCACAACAGATATATTTCTGGCTCTCTTACTGGGATTCAAACTGAGTTACAATATTAAAGAAACTAACTTGCCGAACGGATTTGCCTTAACATACCTGGATCGCCGATTCCTGATTAACTGGCGAGTTCCAATCCGTATTCAATAGCTCTTCCCAACTGTAATCACATTACTGGGAGAATGAGACTAGTTTCAATACTAAATTTGGCACAAACGATAAGTTTTAATACTAATATTAACTATATTTCAACTTAACAAAATATGGTCGAAAATGTATAATTTCTCGAGAGTTCAGAAGGGAGAAATGCTTACTTGAAGCCTATGATCGTATAGAAATCAGTTTGGAGCAATTATGACAACTTCTACTCGGCGGGGTTACGATTTGCCGAGCGAATATCGAGAAATTAAGTCCGTAGTAATCCTCCCTTCAGTCTTATAACCTGTACCTGAAGTTAATTTGAATTTGGGCGGCGTTTGGCAGCATATTCGAAAGGAAACTACTTGAGAATTGCGTCTCTCTCTCTAGACGAAGATATATGTATATATATATATGAGATGAAAACAAATGAAAACACGAACTTATATAATATTTGGGCGGTGGATAGCGGGGTCCGTGTCAAGGCCCCCAACGTGCCGATTTACGAGCATATCACGGCGCCTAACGCAGAGGGAGGGGTCCATGACACGCTACCCCTGTTGCATCCTTCTCTGTCCTTCTCCCTTGCTACCTTGATTCCATGCTCGTATGTCCTTTCCTAGGGCCCTTTCTCATATGTGTCACACTCTAAAACTCTTGACTAACATACGAATATGCCGACTTAACTGATGGAAACTTACAGGGTGTAACATCCTCCCCCCCTTAGGAACATTCGTCCTCGAATGTCCACTTCAACCTATAGGAGTTTTAACTCTTTTAACTATTATTCCGGAAAAAAAAATTTGGCAGAGTCTCCCATGTAATATTGACTGTCTGAAAACCCTGAAACACTGAGAAGTCCAATATAGATATCTCACATAACACTATAACAACTTTTTCTCAACAAGTTTGTAGTCAACTGAATAGTACATGTAACATAAACCATAAAAAAATAATTGAATCAACAACCTTACCTTAATCACATAGTCTGGACTAATCCTGGAACAGATGAGGATATTTGGATCTCATGTCATCTTCAGCTTCCCAGGTCATCTCTTCTCTATTCTTGTTTCTCCAGAGTACCTAACAGAAGCGACATATTTGGTTCTCAACCTAAGAACCTGTCAATCTAATATGGCCACTGGAACCTCTTTGTAGGTCAACTCCTCAATAATCTGAACATCCTCAACTGGAGAAACTTGGGATGGATCCCGTATGCACTTCCGTAACATCGACACATGAAAGACCGGGTGAATAGATTCCAATTCTAAAGGAAAATCTAGCTCGTATGCCACCTGGCCTATTCTCCAAATGATTTGATATGGTCTAATAAACCTCGGGCTAAGCTTGTCCTTCTTGTTAAACCTCATCACGCCCTTTATTGGCGAAACTTTTAGAAATACCCAGTCGTCTATAGTTAATTCCAGGTTCCTATGTCGTACATCAGTGTAAGATTTCTGGCGGCTTTGAGCTGTCAGCAAGCGCTCTCTGATAAGTTTCACTTTCTTCTCTGACTGATGGATTATGTCTAGTCCAATTAATCCTGATTTTCCGACCTCGAACTAACCAACTAGGGACCTGCATTTTTGCCCATATAAGGCCTCATAAGGTGCTATCTGGATTGCCGAATGATAACTGTTATTATAAGCAAACTCAATAAGGGGTAAATGTTCATCCCAGCTACACCCAAAGTCTAGCACGCACGCCCGTAATATATCCTTGAGCGTCTGAATTGTACGGTCCATCTGCCCGTCTATTAGAGGGTGGAAGGCTGTACTTAGATTAACCTGTATATTCCAAACGTCTCTGAAATGACTACAAGAATCTAGTTGTGAGTTGTGCTCCTCTGTTAGAAATGATAGATATTGGGACACCATGTAGTCTAACTATTTACCTGATGTATAACTTGGCATAGTCCTCGATTGAGAAAGTGGTCCTGATTGGAAGAAAACAGGCTGACTTCGTCAACCTATCAACTATCACCCAGATAGAATCAAATCTACGTTGGTACGAGGTAAACCTGTCACAAAATCCATATTAATTGTTTCCCACTTCCACATAGTCACTTCTATCTCCTGTGTCAATCCGCCAGGTTTCTGGTGTTCAACCTTTACCTGCTGGCAGTTAAGGCATTGTGCTACAAACTCTGCTACACTTTTTTTCATTTCAGGCCACCAATAAATTTCTTTTATATCATCATACATCTTTGTTGAACCTGGGTGAAGAGAATAATGGGAATAATGTACCTCTGCCATGATCTACTGGCGAAGTTCTGCCACATCTGGAACACAGAGACGACCTTTACATCTCAAGACCCCATCCTCAGTTACCTCAAAAGCTAATACTTTCCCCTGCTGTACCTTATCTCTGAGCTGTGCTAAATGAGGATCTTTGTACTGCCATTCTTTTACCTCCACTACCAGGGATGATACCGCTGTATTCTGAATTATATCCCCATTGTCTCCCGATCCCAATATTCGAACTACTAAGCTGACTAACTGTTGTAATTCTCGGGCCAGTACCTGTTGTTTGGGTTTTAAATATGCCAAACTACCCATAGATCTACGACTAAGGGCATCTGCTACAATATTGGCCTTTCCTAGATGAAACAAAATGTCTATGTCGTAGTCTTTCAACAATTCTAACAAACGACGCTGTCGTAGATTCAAATCATTTTGAGTGAAGATATACTGGAGACTCTTATGATCAGTGAAAATATCTACATGGATTCCATACAGATAGTGTCTTCATATTTTTAGGGCATGAACTACCGCAGCTAGCTCCAAATCGTGGGTGGGGTAGTTCTTTTCATGTTTTCTTAGCTGCCTCGAAGTATAAGCAATTACCTTACCGTGTTGCATCGGAACATACCCTAACCCACCACCTGAAGCATCACAATACACTGCATAACCTTCTAATCCTTCTGGCAATGCTAGTACTGGCGCTGATGTTAACCTATTTTTCAACTCTTGGAAACTCTGTTCACATGCTTCAGTCCAGTGAAATTTAGCTGCTTTCTGAGTTAACTTGGTTAAAGGTGTTGATAAAGTAGAAAACCCCTCTAAAAATTTCTTGTAATACCTAGCTAACCCCAACAAATTGCGTACCTCAATCGAAGTTGTAGGTCTAGGACATGTGTTTACTGCCTTGATCTTCTGTGAATCTACCTGAATACCAGCCTCTAACACAATATGGCCCAAAAAGGCTACAGAATTCAGTCAAAACTCACATTTAGAAAACTTTTCATAGAACTAGCGATACTTGAGAATCTGGAGCACTGTTCGCAAATGATCTCGATGTTCTGCTTCTGAACGAGAATATACCAGAATATCATCAATAAGTACTATCACAAACAAGTCTAGATACGTCCTGAAGATGCTACTCATCAGATCTATGAACACTATAGGAGCATTCGTCAATCCGAAGGACATGACTAGGAATTCAAAATGGCCATACCTGGTCCTGAAGGTCGTCTTCAGGATTTTTCCTTCCCGAACCCGCACCTGGTGATACCCAGACCTTAAATCGATCATAAAGAAATATTTTTCCCTTTGTAACTGATCAAACAAGTCGTCTATCCTGGGAAGTGGGTATTTGTTCTTGATAGTGACTTTATTTAGTTGCCGGTAGTTTATACACATGTGGAGAGAGCCATCCTTCTTTCTCACAAACAGAACTGGTGCACCCCACCGTGAAGTACTCGGCCTAATAAAGCCCTTATCTAGCAGATCTCTCAACTGCTCTTTCAGTTCTCTGAGCTCTGCAGGAGCCATTCTATACAGAGGATGGATATAAGCTAAGTTCCTGGTTGCAAATCAATAGAAAAATCGATTTCCCTTTCTGGAGGGATGCTATGGAGTTCGTCTGGAAATTCCTTAACTACATGAATAGACTGAATAGTCGGGGATTCTGCTTGGACATCCTGAACCCTGACAATGTGATAAATACAACCCTTTTCTATCAACTTCCTCGCCCGAAGATAGGATATAAACCTACCTTTTGGCGTAGCTGCATTGCCTTTCCACTCTCGTACTACCTCCCCAGGAAAATGGAAACGGATGGTCTTGGACCAACATTCTACATTGGCATAACACGGTGCTAGCCAATGCATACCCATAATTGCATCAAAATCAATCATTTCTAATTCCACCAAATCTGTTAAAGTCTGGTGACCAAAAACCTTTATTGTGCAACCTCGGTAGATTCTTTTAGCTATAATAGAATCACCGACGGGTGTGGACACTGAAAAAGGTCGTTGAAGCAATTTTGGCATGATACCGAATCTCCGGACTACTAGTGGCATTAGATAAGACAAAGTGGAACCCGGGTCAATCAAAACATAAACAGAATGAGAGAAAATGTCCAGCATACCTGTCACCACATCCGGCGACGACTCTGACTCTTGTCTCCTTGGTGAAGCACAAGTGCGATTTGGGTCGGTGCCTGAGCTAGATGCCCCTGACCTGCCTCGGCCTATGTCGGCTGGAGTTGAGGGCCTACGTCCTGCTGGAGATGCTGGGGCGTGTGACCCTACTAAAGATTTATCCTGTCGATCTCGATCACTCTGACCCCGAACTAGACAGTCTCTTATCAGGTTACTCTCTTGTCCACAGGTATAACACACCAAAGAACCATACCTGCATGCCCCATGATGACGTCGACTATAGATAGGGAAAAGTGGCACAGTGAATCTACTCTGCTCTGAATCTCTTTGCTTTTGCGAACTTGATGGCCGTGAAATCTCACCGAGTCCTGACTGCCCCTGACGGCCTTGTCTACCCCCCTATTGTTGCTGTAGAGGTGGGGGTCTAGGTGGCCTGCCCGATAGCCGTGGCCGGGGTCCGCCCTGAAACTTTGCCTACGCATCACTAGGTCTAGCTCTGCAGCGTTGCTCCTGATTTGCCCTCTCTATCTCCTGATGCCGCTGCCTGATTCCCTCAATATTCTGAGAAAATGCCTGAACACGGGCAATATCCATGTCCTCTCACAGAGTAGCTATAATACAAGTCTCTACGTACTCTGGAAGTAGCCCCATAATAAACCAGTGTACCCTGGCTGGCATAGTATCTACAAAAGCTAGTGCATATCGGGTCAAGGAGTCAAATCTCAAAGCATACTCCCGAACACTCATCGAACGCTGCTCCAGATGCAGAAACTGATCTACCCAGTCCTATTGGATTTCTCGTGGTAAATAGTGGCCCAGAAAGGCCTCTGAAAAGATGGACAAAGTTAGAGGAGGGACATCTCTACCTCGGGACCTCTCTCAACTCTCGTACCATAATACTGTTATGTCCCGCAATCAAAGTACCGCCAACTCAACCGACTCTATAGGTGTGGCATGCATTACCCTAAAAATCCGCTACAGTTGGTCCAAAAAGTCCTGAGGGTCCTCATTTTGGTCTGTCCCTACGAACTGCGGGGAACTCAGTGCGAGAAACTCTCGGACCCTCGAATTACCATGTCCTCCCGAAGACTCTACAATTATGGGTGCCACTGGCTAATGTTGTGCAGCCATCATCTAAGCTATCATAAAAACAACACTCCTAACCTTCTGATCTGATGGTGTCAGTATAGAAACTGTTAGAGGTGGTGACGATGCATTTGCCACTCTGGATGGCTCCTGACGGGGCGGAGACTGCTGGGGAGACCGAGATGGAGTCTCCTTGTCGCCCTCAGATCGAGCTGACTCTGACTAAGGAACCCGACTAGTGCCCTCTCCTACTACGACGTCCAACTTCTTGCCAGTCATGGTCTGTCGTATGTCCGAAATTTCTCTATAGACAAGCAGAGTGTGGTAAGCTTAGAGACTCAACCCTATACTGTATAGCTTTATAACACGGCTGGAAGAGAAAGTAGAGTAACCATCTTATCATGTCTCAAAGCCTCCTCTCTATAGAATGTGGTGCAAAACACATCCATAGACAAGACTCTACTTAACACGGGTTGCATACTCCCTGGGATACGATTTGCTCAGATACCAAGTTTGTCACGCCCCACCTTAGGAGGCATGACTAGCACCTGGTGCTCTACTAGGATCTGAAATGACCTGGCCAAGCTTATACACTCTTGGTGCATGATTAATCCTTAAATCAAGAAACAATGGGCTATATCTCGACTGTAAACACATCCCCGGCCGACAAGGCCTTATAGCCACCTATAAAAGAAAACAGCTAACCAGAAACAAGTAATAGCAGGGAACCCTATGTGGGCCGACAAGACCACCATGATGTCTAGTTATAACTGTAAAGTAAACCCAGCACTAAACTAAGCTATGGCCGACAAGGCCGCTAACTAACAGATAAACAAGGCCCCACACGGCCATCAATAGCTAACTATAGGAAATTTGAAATACTTTGCAAGCCTATAGGAGTGATATAATGGTCGGGACAGGGCCCTGACCTACCCACAAAATGTACAAACAAAAAGAGTAAGCCTTCTAGCTGTTAGCTCCGGAGGAGAGGAGCTGACTCCTCTGCTAACCCTGGCTGAAATCTAAGAATATCCTGCTCCACATCTATCGGCACCTGTAAGTAAGTAATGCAGCTCCCTAGGAAGGGCGTTAGTATAATATGTACCGAATATGTAAGGCAATAATTGTAAATAATTGAATTAACCGAAATGAAACCTAAAAGTAACTCAAAGAAAGGGGTAGAAATACTACCTGAATAGTTGAACCTCCTGTTGTCTAATATATCAGTAACTAATGCAAATAAGAACCTTACCTGGCCCCCATAAGTAGAAAGGTACAACCAGCACAGAATAACCCACCCGGTGCTCCCATAAGCCCTGGCGAGTACACTTCAATCTATATACCCCTACAAGGTCACACTGAGCCAACTAATAACTATAGACGTCCTACCGGTCCCCTGAATCTGCAACTGAGCTTGCTCGGCCCCTAAACTATAGTTGTGTCTGAGTCCAGTGGACTCCTGATATTTGCACCCCCGGCACCAGGCTCAACGGGGGTGTGGTACCGATACGACATATAATAGTCCAGCCATGGAATGGACTCTATGAGGCCCTGGGACCCTATCTTCGTCCTTCACGGACGACATACTGCTCCTTGGAGCGACATCATCTTGCCCCTGGGGGGCGTTGACCCAACTAGTAACCCTGGGTTGATTATGGAAGGCTATGTAGGGCAAAGTCAATCCCAAACTAAACATAAAATACTGGACTCAGCTAATCACAATAGATATACTTCTGGCTCTCTTACTGGGATTCAAACTGAGTTACAATACTAAAGAAACTAACTTGTCAAACGGATTTGCCTTAACATACTAGATCACCGATTCCTGATTAACTGACGAGTTTCAATCCCTATTCAATAGCTCTTCCCAACTGTAATCACATTACTGGGAGAATGAGACTAGTTTCAATACTAAATTCGGCAAAAACGATAAGTTTTAATACTAATATTAACTATACTTCAACTTAACAAAATATGGTCGAAAACGTATAATTTCTTGAGAGTTCGGAAGGGAGAAATGCTTACTTGAAGCCTGTGATCGTATAGAAATCAGTTTGGAGCAATTATGACAACTTTTACTCGGCGGGGTTACGATTTGCCGGGCGAATATCGAGAAACTAAGTTCGTAGTAATCCTCCCTTCAGGCTTATAACCTGATACCTGAAATTAATTAGAATTTGGGTGGCGTTTGGCAGCGTATTCGAAAGGAAATTACTTGATAATTGTGTCCCTCTCTCTGGAAGAAGATATATATATATATATATATAAGATGAAAACAAATGAAAACATGAACTTATATCATATTTCGGTGGTGGATAGGGGGGTTCGTGTCACAGCCCCCAACGCGCTGATTTACGGATGTGTCACGACAGCCAACACGGAGGGAGGGGGTCCGTGACACGCTAACCCTGTTACAGCCTGCTCCGGCCTTCTCCCTTGCTACCTTGATTCCATTCTTGTACGTCCTTTTCCCGGGCCCTTTTTCGTACACGCCACACTCTAAAACTCTTTACTAACATAAGAATATGCCGACTTAACCGATATAAACTTACGGGATGTAACATGATGTGACTAATGGGAAAGCTTTTGTTGACTTTGAAGGCTCATGCCATTAAGGCACCTTCAACTTTATTTACCAAGATGCCCTTAACAAGATGAAAAAGGGGGGATTGGTCTATTATGGAGAAAACTCATACCAGTAAGGGTCTTGGTAAATAAAGTTGAAGGTGCCTTAATGGATTGAACCTTTTAAGTCAACAAAGACTTTCCCATTAGTCACACCAGCCAGAAAAGGTAAGTCACATTCGCCGGAAATTTCAGATTCCAAGAGAAAATATAATAACATTGAAGGTGCTTTAGAAAGTATGAACCTTTCTTGAAAGTTTTAAATATTAAATAATGGCCCATGTCTAATAGAGCATCTTCAGTGTAAATATAGTTAACGGTCCATTTGTTTTTGAATGTGAAAGTTGCACATTAAAGGTGCTCCACTACCTATGAATTTTTACTATTTTGGTTATGAAAAATTTGACAAACCCATTTATTGTATTTTTCTCAAAACCCACCCTATTTCGAGCTAATGCTTTGAATAAAACAGATTCTTTCTTAGGAGAAGATTAGTTTCTGATGAAGAAGAAGAGTTATGATTTAAAAGTGAGATTATGGAAGGAAACAAATTGGTTTTAAGAGAGATAAAAACACATTGATCTTGATAATAAAAATATCACACGGAAATCTACTTTTTTCATAATTCTCTGTGCTACAAATAAGGGATAATTAAGTATTAGATGCATAATAGTGATAACTACCATTTATATTAATATTGGTATTTTTATAATTTATTTATCATTTAAATAAATAAGATAAAGTATTGATAGAACTTGTAATTAAAAGCCTGCTTTTATATTCTATGTAATTTTCTCTTAAAGAAACTAAAATTGTTAATAAAAGGTAGTGCTTTTATTGGCAAAATTTACCTACATCAACAATTTTACATCTAATTAACATACACTACTCCCTCTGTCTCAGTGTAAGTATTTTAGTTACTATTGGACAGTTAAAGAAAATTATTTCACTATAATTTTTTAATATATTTTTAAAAATATTTTGAATTATTTATGTTATTTTTTTATATAGTTCTTAAATATGTAATTTCAATTAAAAATAATTAAAGATTATATGTCCAGCTTCAAATTGAATATTAGTCAATTTGACCTTGGTATTTTGAAGGCAATCTTTTTAGTAAGGAGGTGCATATTTTCAATACCTTGTATTATTTTATTTTATAGTAAATTAAGGTTAGAATTTAAAAGGATTGACTTGTTATAAAGATGGATACGGATAAGTAGTTACCTTTTTGTTTATGAATGGGAATAGGAGATGGCGTAATAAGATCGGATCCGCTTTATTTGCTTTCAGAACGTTATTAGGTTCATGCTATACTACTAGTACTAAGTGTTACGTATCACGTAATTTAAACAAAAGAAATACATGTTCGCCAGCCATGGAACACCAAGGGCCCTGACGTTGGTATTGTGTTGTACCATAAAATAAACCAAGGAACCCTTTGTTTTGCTCAAGCCAATGCTTTTCTACCAATTTTCACCCTTCCTTTGGTTAGGTAACTTCTCTCTCTATTCTTCGACTACATATTGTTTTGTTTTGATGTGTACCGTACATTCTTCGGCCCAACTATCCTATCTAGCAGGGAAGGATCTAGGGGATATAAAGGGTCTGAACTCCATAACAGATCAAATTTAATATTTAAATATACATATTATGTATTGAACCTCTTAACATAACCTAGAAGGGGTTCAAAATTTTCCAGGAATGCTGGTCAAGTCAAGGTATAGGTAGTACTTTTTCCTTTTGAAGTGGGATAGGATCTGGCTAGTATCTTTTTTCCTTTTCAAAAAAGTAATGCTTTGTTATTTGTTGTTAAAAGATTCTATATGAATGTTCTTGTTTTATGTGTGTGCGTGTACATTTCTTTAAATAATTTTACTAGCATTTCAACTTTTTTCTGATAAAAGACTATTAACATATTGTTAGTTTGATTTTAACTATACTTTTATTTGTTGTTATGAACTCATTCATCTAATATTTTTATTGATTATTCTTTTAGAAATCTTAAACTTCTTATTTAAATTTCTAGATCCAGTGTTAAGTTTCAAATCAGTGAATAAATCGAAAAGAAAGAAGAAACCTTTCTCGCTCAGCACCTAAAGCGCACTATGCTCAGCTTCAATAAATGAGAGTTTTCGGTGGAATCGCTGCCACCGGGATATCTGTTTTGTTTGCTTTCCTTTTTAGGTTTCTTATAATATCTGTTTTTGGTTGATGGATGAGGTTTTCTTCTTTAATCCACTGTAGAATAGATTTCATAACTAACAAAGTTTATTCACATACATGTATTTTGTTCTATGATTGCATTTGTACTATTACTAACGTTGAAAGGTTTCTTATGTTATAATCACTGCTTGTTGTTCATGATTATGTGGTTTTTTACTTTTCAAAAAAGTAACGCTTTATTTTTTTTTTGGTTAAAAGATTACATATGAATATTCTTACCCACTATAGTGCAGACTTTTTAATTCATTAGTTGATTTTAGAATCATATTTAGTCCATTTTTTTGATTAAAAGATTATATATGAATATTCTTCCACCCATCACAGTGCAGACTTTTTATTTATTAGTTGATTTTAGAGTCATATTTAGTCCATTTCTTGTTATATATATATATATTTGTTTAAATATTTTGCACTAGCATTTTAATATTTGTTTTTTTGATAAAAGACTATTAACATAGTGTTAGTTTGATTCTTAACCATGCTTTAATTTGTTGTTATAAATCCATTAATCTAATTTTTTTAATTGATTATTCTTTTAAAAGTCCTAACTCTTGTTAAAATTCCTAGATTTGCCATTCCCACCAGGGTCTCTCTTTCCTTTCTTTTTTAGGTTTCTTCTAATATCTGTTTTTAATTGATGGATGAGGTTTCCTTCTTTACTCCAATGCAGAATGCAATTCATAAATAACAAAGTTTTCTCACATATATGTGTTTCTTCTAATATCTCTCTTTCCTTTCTTTTTTAGGTTTCTTCTAATATCTGTTTTTAATTGATGGATGAGGTTTCCTTCTTTAATCCAATGCAGAATGCAATTCATAAATAACAAAGTTTTCTCACATATATGTTCTTTGTTCTATGGTTGCGTCCGTACTATTACTAACTTTAAAAGCTTTCTTGTGCTATAATCACTGTTTGTTCAAAGTGGTTCATGATTATGTGCTTGATGTTGTCTGTCGTTAGCTGCAGAAACCAATCTATAATACTCTCCCCATGGATGAGGGTTATAGAGGCCCACTTGGACTTGAGGTTCGTAATTCTTTTTTTATATAACTGTATTTTGTAACATGTGACTTTAAAAAATTATTACTCTATTGTTATATATGAAATTCCATACAAATTTTGCAGGGCAAGTATGCTGCAATGCTTGTTTGTTGGATTTTGGGTAATGGGTGTCTCTTCTCTTGGAACAGTATGTTAACTATTGAGGACTATTATGTCCACCTGTTTCCGGTAACTTGTAGCCCTATCTTATTGAGCTTTATTCCTGAAATTTATTCACGATTCACTTATTCCAACACATTATTAGTTGAATCCCTTACTCCTTTTACTGAGATTGATCTTAGCGGAACATTTAACCTGTTTTATGCTTCAAAGTCCTTCTCAAGTTTACGGTAATACTGGACTAAACTTAGTGTAGTGAAATATGCAAATCATTCACAAGGATATAAAATAAGATAATTCTTTGGACTAAATCCTCTTTTTCTACTTCAAGATTTTGATATGCAATTATACATAAAATGTTTGGTACTTTGTACTACTACTTCTATCTTTGGTCCATTTTCATGTAATCTATGTGCCATTTAGATTTTTATGACTCCACTTGTGGTAACCTAACAAAAGATCTTTGATGGTTAATTCTACTAATATTGCATCTTTGCACAGAATTACCACCCTTCAAGGGTCCTTACCCTCATTTATCAACCATTTGCATTGGGAACACTTGCAGTATTGTCTTACAATGAGGCGAAAATTAATACCAGGAGAAGAAATATTTTTGGATATAGTCTTTTCTTCATCAGTACATTAATAGTTCTTGTTGTAAGTATTTTGTGTTCTCTGTCAGATTTCGATAGTGTACTCTTTGTTCATTGCTGAAGTAACAGATTGTCATAAGCATGGATGATCTAATTCTATTTTCTATGTCATGAACTAACAGTTGGATTTAGCTACATTTGGTAAGGAAGGGTTAGGAACTTTTATTGGGATATGTATCATTAGTGGTGCCTTTGGAGTTGCAGATGCCCATGTTCAAGGTGGAATGGTTGGAGACCTTTCATTCATGTTACCTGAACTTTTACAGGTTAATCTCTGTTTACAATTTGTTTCACCTTCAGTTCCTTCTATTGATTTATGTTAACAAAACATATTATGCTATAAATTTTTCAGTCTTTCCTCGCTGGGTTGGCTGCCTCTGGTGCTCTAACATCTTCATTAAGGTTAATTACCAAAGCAGCATTTGACAATTCACAGGACGGTCTTCGAAAGGGTGCAAGTATGTGTGATTCTTAGATAACATGTTGCTGCTTTATTTGTGCAAAGTTTTCTGCTTATGTCCGCTTGAATTGATATAACTATAGCTTAAATTCTTGTTTTTATCTATGTTATTTGTCGCAAATGATCCTAATTGCTAAAGGCAACCACAAAATGACTATGACATAGGATTGTGCTCATTTCCTACTTACTATATTTCTTAGTACCTTGAATGACCATAAATTCAGGCTATTGTACACTTTTAGATGATCTACTTATTTCCTACAATAAATCAATTTACAAGTGGAATCTTTTTGTTATGATTTTATATCTTAACATGCTATTCCATTTTTCTCCCCCATTAAAACTAATAAATTTGTTGAAACTCTCTGCTGCAGTTTTGTTTTTTTCCCTATCCACACTCTTTGAGCTGCTTTGTGTCCTCCTATATGCATTTGTCTTCCCAAGGCTACCAATAGTGAAGTACTATCATGCAAAAACAGCTTCAGAGGGATCAAAGACAGTTGCTAGTGACCTTGTTGCAGGTGGAGTTTACAAACAAGAGGGTCCAGAAACAAAGGTCATTGCAATTTTTTCATAAAACGATTGGTCATTATAACCTGTGTTCTTGCTAGCAACATGGTTCTAACACTGTTGATCGTGTGTTAATTTTATTGCAGAATAAGCATGATCCTCAACATGTTGAGCGGCTAAACAACAAAGAATTGTTATTGCAGAACATAGACTATGCAATAGATTTGTTTATGATATATGCTGTAACATTGTCAATTTTCCCTGGATTCTTGTCTGAGGATACTGGATCTCATAGCTTGGGATCATGGTTGATTTCTCCGCTCACTTGAAGCTATTTTTTTAACTTCATAAATGTGCAATGACTCATTTATGGTCTAATAGTTGCATTATCTCATTTTTACATTCGTGTCTATT
This sequence comes from Datura wrightii, assembly GCA_035772735.1. Lineage (NCBI taxonomy): Eukaryota > Viridiplantae > Streptophyta > Magnoliopsida > Solanales > Solanaceae > Datura > Datura wrightii. Next base: position 6,760,255 of record JASDFA010000008.1, on the reverse strand, counting down.
TAAAATTCATTGTAATTTGTAGGTATGCACTTGTTCTTATTGCAATGTATAATGTGTGGGATCTCATAGGAAGATACATCCCACTATTCAAATGCTTAAGGCTGGAATCACGAAAAGGACTCATGCTAGTTATTCTTTTGCGTCTTCTACTTGTCCCCGCTTTCTACTTCGCAGCAAAATATGGTGATCAAGGTTGGATGATTGTGCTAACTTCCTTTTTGGGGCTAAGTAATGGCCACCTCACAGTCTGTGTCCTCACTTCTGCACCAAAAGGTTACAAGGTTAGTTGATTCCCGAATTAATTATCTTCAAAGTCATGACTACTTTCTTGCTATGAAAATTGATTTAATGTGAAGCTTTTGGGCTTTATCCTACAGGGACCAGAGCAAAATACTTTGGGAAATCTACTAGTCATGTTTGTTTTAGGAGGCATATTTGCTGGTGTAACTCTAGATTGGTTGTGGCTTATAGGCAAAGGTTGGTAAGCATTATTTAAGCTACTTTCCTAAGTTCAGATTTTCTCCGTTCATCTAATTTCAGCCAATGTATATAACTATGAAACTATGCCCCTTCTTGTTTTTTTGTGAGGATTTTTTGTTGTTGATTGATGTTCTCTTTTTTATTTCATTTGACATTAAATTCCAACATTTAAGGCTATAATTTAGTTGATCATCGTTCAATGAAATGGAATTATGGTGAGAACATTTTCAGTTATCTGAACTTTATATCCTTTTGACTAGTGAAATACGAAGTCATTTTATGGATGATTCTAATGTTATTTTGAAATTTCTGGCACTTTAGTGGTTTACTCTTTAATAAAGAATCTCGAATTCATGTGCGAAAAATATAAAAATTTTAGTGTTTCCACACAACATGTATTTGATTACTGGGCCCACTGGGTTTCAATATTATTAAATGCATAAAATGTACAACAATAAAACGAGCGTATAATTCAGTAATTCTCTTAAGAAACTTCGCTAAAGTATCATATTATATTTATATTTCAAATATGACCTAAATGATACTACTTACATTTACTGGCTCTTTATCTCGTATAAGTTAGAGACTATTTTCTAAAAGATCCCTATCTCGACAAAAGTATCTTCAAAATAGATTTGAAAAGTATAAGAGTGAAAGATATGTTGAAAAAAAAAACCGAAGAGGAATAAAATATTGTCAACAAAAATTAATAGAGATAATCAAAACAAAAAAGAGCAACAATAATAGTAAAATCGAGGATAGAGGAATAGTAACACAATATTAGTGAGATTGATACGAGGAAGAGGGAGCAAATAAAGTATTCTAGTTAGAGCGAAGTTCACCCACATAAAAGAGTGAACACTAGACTACCTAATAATGTTTTATTCTAATTCTTGAGTCCTGCGTGAGGTGAAGCTGTGTCATGTCATATTTAATTACCTCTTCCCAATTCTTCCTCAATTTATATTTATCTCTCTTAAAATCTATTATTGTTAATCTCTCGCACCTCTTCACTGAATTATTTGCGCTCCTTCTATTCATATGCTCAAATCCATGTCTAATTTTTTATTAACAAGATTTGTACAATTCTAGGTACTCTGCTCGATCAAACTAGTAATTTCTTAACAAGATTTGTACAGTTCTAGGTACTCGAGTTTTGTGCATCTTGATCAACACGAAATATTAATTACTAATATTGGCATGTAACATTCTTAGGTCATTTTAATTTCACCAAATATCTATTTTACCCTATTTCAAAAATGAATGAAGAAACCATGTAATATTAAAACTAACAGGAGGGACAAGAAACCAAGTATGCAATGTTAAATTAGTTTGTATTTGATATAAACGTAGTATCCCTGAGCTTCTTGCATGAACTGCGAGAGCAAAATAAAAACTTAATTAATTAATTAAATGGTGAAAATCATTTATATCTTTAAACTTTGCTTAGCGATTAAATTCTTTTCTAAACTTTGAAATAGACATTTCCCCCCTTAATTCTAGTTAACTAACTAATTATTTTACCTTTGCATATGAACCTCTTTTTGCTTTTCTTTATTTTTTTTAATTTTATACATTTTACAATCATGATATTTTTGTTTTTGTAATCTATGCAACAAATCTCCAATACAAAAAAAAAAAAAAAATTTGAGACGAATAAAAGTAAAACTATACTAATTAAGAATATACGTTAATGGCGTTTTATAATAAAGTAAATGAGCAAAATAAAAATTTAATTTTATTAGTAATAATAATCGAAACTCTAGTATTTATTTACACAAGTGAAAACAAACATATACGCACATGTTATAGTGCATGTAATATAAAAATTATTAATAAATTAAAAATAAAGATATATTTATAATAAAATCATAAAAGATTATTTACTAGTCACACCCCAAGACTGGGTGACGTGGACAAGTATCTTGTGAATGCATATCATACATGTTATATCCATGAATCATGACATATGACATAATATATTAAAGGATGTGTATATAATACAACTAGAAACTCTGATAAAGGAAAGTACATATACATACAAGGGAAATCAAGCTTACTTGAATTACAAGCACCGACGTAATAGTTGAGAACATGAGAACATAAACACAGTATCTATGAAGACTTAAGTAGAATCTGAAGACTATATAATTGTAATACTTATCGGGATAAGGCTCTGTCCTATCCAAACTGTTCATAGATACATGTGAAGGGTGCTAAACTCAAGCTAACTCTAGTTAGAAGTGGAAGTCACTAACTCAACAATTGAGGTGTAACAAATACCTAATGAGATGGTCTGTTGCTCTATACATTTAAACCTGCATTTTGAATACAACGCCCCTGAACAAAAGATATGTGAGTTCATAACAATAGTAATCATATGCAAACCAGTTAGAATAATAGATCACAAGTAATAGAGCTCAAATGAAAGGAACATCAAACTTGATCCAGTGAAAACACATGAATACTAGAAAATATCTTATGAAATCACATGTTATGTCTTACCATTCTTAACTACTACAATCAAATAGTCTTTCTACATATGCATCGTCTAAAATAATGATTTTTATCAGCTGTAGCAAAGAAAGAAACTTCATAGAAGGCAAAATAGAAAAAAAAATACCTAGCAACTTTTTTCTATGAATAGGATATAAGGCTTTAATTGATAGAGATAGAGGAAGCACCGTAAAGATCAATTAGCGAGGTTTTGGGCCGATACAATAATAACTACGTACTTATCTCATGATGTGAGATAAAAATTAGGAATTGACTTATGTAATAGAGTCTATCCACTAAAGTCTTGAGCAGCGATGTAGGATCAGATCCCAAAGATAGTAAGTATTTTCTTTCTTATGAAAGAAAGTCTTTTTCAAAGATTCTATATAAATTTATCTATAAAACTGAGATAGTTACCTTTCATAAAATTCTAACACTAGTAGAAATGCCTATGCATACTATAAAAAAACTTTTGGATCATGAAATTATTGACATATTCTTTAGTTTTTGGGTCTACGAGTTATATGCGTCATCAATAGCCACTTGAGGCACTGGATAGTCATATATATATCATGTGGGTTTTATATGTAATACACATTATCAGTACTGGATAAGTCTGCTATTAGGCACATCAGTAGATACTGGATAGTAGCACATGTCATATGAGATCTTTATATAATATGCATCATCAGTACTGGATAAGTCTGCATATGATACATATCATTAATATCTACAAGGGAAATGGATAGTCAATAGTAAACACATAGGGCAGGTGGATTGCGTGAAGGATCTATTTAGGCATTAGCATACTTAAAAATAATTACATTAACTTGATGAAATCATATTGATTCTTTTTCAATTACTTAGACTCTCTTACTCATTTGGGCTCTTTTCTGTTACTAACCACACATGGTTTGTAATTCATTTAAATATTGTTGGGCCCATGTAGTTTTGATAATTAACAACATGTTGATGAAACAGGTGAGTAAAGCTGTTCTAATGAAGTATCAAATATACTACTTAAGGAGCTGGAAATTTCAAGAAATAAAGGAGCATGAATTAAGGATTGGATAAGTTGTATCAAACAAGCTTAGCAAAATAAACACATGGTTAAAATATGATAGTTGGAGTTTGATTGCCATACGTACAAATACAATAGATTAACTTGAAGGAAGACTCCTACATAGAGTGGAACTCTAAGGCGGGCAAAGGTGTTTCCGCAAAGAGATTGGAAGGAAGAAGAACTCTTTGGAGAGTTGTGTATATATAAAAGTATGACTTCTCAGAAGAAAATACACACCGACAAAGAGAGAAAAGAGCGCATTGCAATTGGGTGAGATTCTTTCAATAATCTAAGCGTGAAGAAGTTAGACAAACTTGTTCTAGTAAAGTGATAAGCTAGAGTTAGCAACCTTATACTAGAAGTTTGTCATTGAATTGTAATTGATGTATTCTTACTTCAGTAAGTTATAAACTGGATTAAGAAGATTTTGTCTTCAAGTAGTGTTACTAGGAAGACGTTTGGAAATACCTTTTACTGGTAGGAGTGTAAGCAGCTAGGAATTAGAGTTTATAATTTCTTTAGATTACAAGAGTTGTAATCTGTTGTTTGAAGAGGCTCTTGGAGTCAGTGAAGTTGGAGAAAATCCAGTGGAGTACAAGTCGTGGTTTTTCACCTTTTGAGCCGGGTGTTTTTCATGCTAAATTTATTTTCTTATTTAATTACTGTTCTTATTCACTCAAGTGAAATATGTATGATGACTTGTTTTATTTGTAGGCAAACTGTTAAGTTTTAGACGAATTCTTAGGTTATGCAACCTAACAATCAATATTAGAGAGGGTTTATCTTAAAAGGCTAATACCTAAGATAGATCATAATGAATTCTGCACCACCTATTGGACTCGACCACCTCTTTTCAACGGATCACACTTCATCTGGTGGAAGGCTCGCATGAAAAAGTTTATTCAAGCCGAAAATTATGAGATGTGGGATAGGATCACTACTGGACCTGTTATCCTAAAGAAGGTGATGGATGGAGTCGAAGTTTTAAAAGTAATGTCTGAATTTACTGATGATGGCTTGATGGCACTCAAGAAGAATGACAAAGAAAAGAATACCTTTGTATGTGGGTTGGGTCCTGATGAGTACAATCGAATTTCAAATTGCTCAACAGCAAAACAGATATGGGATGCTTTGATCAACTCTCATGAAGGAACAAGTCAAGTCAAGAAGTTCAGAGTTGCTATACTATTTACTAAATATGAAACATTCAGTATGAAGGAAAGTGAGTCTTTGCAAGAATGGATCACAAGACACACCTCTCTAGTAAATGAACTATCCTTCTTAAGAAAAGTACTCACCACTGAAGAAAACGTTGACAAGGTATTAAGGATCCTTCCTAAAGAAAAATGAGATGTCAAGGTCACTTCTATTCAGGAAGCTAAATACATCTCTACCATGATGCTTGATGAGTTAGTAGGGAACCCGAAGACTTACAAAATGAACATGGATGACTCTAAGAAGGATGATTCAAACAAAGAAAAGTCACTGGCTCTTAAGGCTTGTGATAGTGATGAGTCTGATTGTGATTATGAGCACATGTCTTTTCTAGCAAAGAATTTTAAAAATTCCTCAAGAAAGAAAAAGAATATGACAAGAAAGGATCGGGTAGCAAAAAAGGTTCCAATGAGAAGTCCTTAGCTGGCTGCTACAAATGCTACAAAACTAATCATATGATTAAAGACTGTCCACTCTAGGAAATTGAGTGGAGAAAAGAGAGGGCTGAGAAGGAGAAAGCTGAAAAAGAAATGAAAGAAAAGGAAAAAAAGAAGGAGAAGGAAAATTACACAATGATGGCTGCTTGAGGATCTGAATCTGACGAGTCTGATATTGAAGTTGATGAAACTGCATTCATGGATCTAGGAGACTCTGATCTTGAAGAAGAGGAAAAAAACTCTGAGGTAAGAATCTCTGACCTAAATGAAAACATCCATACTCTATCTAAAAGAAAACTTATCTCTATGATGCATACTGCAATGGATAAACTCCAGGAAGTCACTTTTGATAGAGATCAGTTATGCAATGCTCTTTTTAGTTTAAAATTTAAATTCATTGATCTTAAAAATGGAAAAGATATCATTGATAAAAAAATTGTGCTTTGAAGGAACAAATTATGAAACTTGAGTCTGCTAGTAAAAATCTGAAAGAATCTTCATCTCAAAAGGAAGAAATAAGTGAGAATCTTAAAATGGTTGAGTCTAATCTCTAGCACTGTAAATTGATTATTTCTGTGAAAAGGAAAAAGTAACAAAATTGGATTTGGAAGTTTCAAGGCTAAAAATTGATCTTAAGAAAGCTAATAGGTGGACCAAGTCATCTAGAATTGTAAATAATCTAAGTGGAAGGGTTCACAAATGAAAGGGTTGGAATAGGTTTTCATAAAAAAACAAGTGTCACTGAAGATATGTTTTACTTGTATGGGAAAAATGGTTATCCTACCACTGCATGTCCAGTGGAAGCTAGAAGAAGAAATAGGAGTGATCTGTTGGCTAAAGGAAATAAGTACAAAACTGCTTGTAGGAACAGGTCTAACAACTTGTTGCCATACTGGGCAAGAAGAAACTTGATTCACCCTTTTTATTACAAAAAAAAGACTCAAGCTTGTCTGGGTTCCTAAACTTAACCCCTGAATTGTTTTGTAGGTGAGAATGAAAGGGAGCAAGCATTGGTACATGGATAGTGCTTGTTCAAGACACATGACTAGAGATAAATAAAAATTCCTTTCACTCACTCCGCTAAAAGGGGGAATGTTTCCTTTGGAGGTGGAAAAAAGGGTACTGTTACTGGAATTGGAAAAATTGGAAGTTCAGAAACAAAAACTTTAGAAGATGTGTACCATGTTGACCGATTGAAGCATAATCTACTGAGTATATCTTAGTTGTGTGACAAAGGCAACAAGGTAAATTTTACTTCTGCAGGATACAAGGTCAAAAAGTTAGATGCAAAGGAAATTATGCTAAGTGCAAGCAGACACAAAAATGTATACAAGAAAGAAATCATGGGAATGCCTAGTACAAATTTGACTTGTCTCAGTGCAATGTATTGTGATCCCCTTTTCTAGAACAAGAGACTTGGGAATGCTACTTTGAAATAGTTGAATAAACTTGCTTCAAAGGAGATGGTTATAGGCTTGCCTAAAACTAAGTTCAAAAATGGCAAAGTCTGTAATGCTTGTGTGAGGGGGAAGCAGGTGAGATCATCATTCAAATCAAAAAATTAAGTCAACACAAGCAGGTGTCTGGACCTGTTGCATATGGATCTTTGTGGACCCATGAAAGTAAGGAGCATAGGTGGTAAAAGGTACATTTTTGTTATTGTTGATGATTGCTTTAAGTTTACTTGGACCTTGTTTTTATCTTCTAAAGATGATGCCTTTGATGATACCTTTGACACTTTCTCTATTTTTGTTAAAAAGATGGAAAAGAAGATAGGCACTTTCTTAATTTCCATAAGATAAGACCATGGAATAGAATCTGAAAATATAAAATTCTAAGAATTTTGTTCATTAAATGGAATATATCACAATTTGTCTGCTCCAAGAACACCACAACAAAATGGAGTAGTTAAAAGGAAAATTAGGACTTTAAAAGATATGGCTAGAATAATGATAATTGCAAGTAATCTAGCAAAAATTCTTTGGGCTGAGGCCATAAATACTGCATGCTATATAGTGAATAGATGTATGAATAGACCCATGTTAGAGAAGACTCCCTATGAATTACTCAAGGGTAGAAGGCCTAATATTGCTCATCTTAGAATTTTTGGGTGCAAATGCTTCATTCATAATAATGGAAAAGATAATATGGGAAAATTTGACCCCCGAAGTGATGAGGAAATCTTCTTGGGCTACTCTCAACATAGTAAAGCTTGTAGGGTGTTAAATAAAAGAACAAACTGTGTTATGGAAGGTGTGCATATTATTTTTGATGAATCTTGTGTTATGTTTGAGACTAACATGTAGGATGAAAGTGAAACTGATGAATATACTCAGGAATAAGTTGCATCTCCTACTTCAATTGTTGAACAGAATATGGGCTTACTGATAGGGGGAACAACAAATAATGAAGCTGAGCAAACATCAGTGCAACCAACCAACTCAGATGCAGGAACCTCACAAGGATTGATGCTGAAAAGCTATAATTATTAGGATTCACATCCTATTGAAAATGTTCTCACATATCTCACTTCTGGGATCACAACCAGATCAGGATTGAAAAATGTGTGTGCCTTTATTCCTTTTTATCCAAACTTGAGCCTAAAAAGGTAAAAGAGGCTCTTCTTGATGAAGATTGGATATTGGCTAAGCAAGAGGAGTTAAACCAGTTTTAAAGGAGCAAAGTGTGACACCTGGTATCTCCTCCTGAAGGAAGATCTATAATTGGCAAAAATGGGTATTTTGAAACAAGCTAGATGAGCATGGAACAGTTACAAGGAACAAAGCAAAACTTGGTCCAAGGTTATAATCAAGAAGAAGGAATTGACTATGATGAGACATGTTCTCCTATTGCAAGACATAAAGCAATCAGATTACTCATAACCTTTGCAGCTTTTAAGGGATTCGCTCTTTATCAAATGGATGTAAAGAGTACTTTTTTGAATGGATACTTAAAGGAGGAAGTATATGTGAGGAGACCTCCAGGCTTTGAGAGTTCTAAATTTCTTGATCATGTCTACAAACTAGACAAAACCTTATATGGGTTGAAGCAAGCTCCTAGGACTTTGTATGAAAGGCTTTCAAAATTCCTATTACAGCATGGGCTTACAAGAGAGAAAATTGACAATACACTCTTTTTGAAAACAAAAGGACAAGATCTATTGATTGTGCAAGTATATGTGGATAACATCATATTTGGCTCAACCAATAGCCTCATGACTCAAGAGTTTGCTAAGATAATGAATGGAGATTTTGAAATGACCATGATAGCAGAATTGAATTTCTTCCTTGGATTACAAATTAAGAAAACTCCCACCGGGATCCTGATCCATCAGAAGTATGTGAAGGAGCTACTCAAAAGATTCAACATGGATACTGCTAAGGAGATTGATACTCCTATTGCCACTATCACTAAATTGGACCTTTATGAATTAAGTCCATCTGTAGAGAAGATGCTTTACAGAGGTATGATTTTCTCCCATCTATATCTCACTACTAGTAGACCTAATGTTGTCTTCAGTGTTGGTTTGTGTGCTATATTCCAAGCAAATCCCAAAGAATCACATCTCAAGGATGTCAAGAGAATTTTGAGGTACTTAAAGGGGACAACTGATTTGGGGTTGTGGTACCCTAAAGGAAGTAATTTCTCCTTGGTGGGATATGCAGATGCTGATTACACAAGATATTTGGTTTATAGGAAAAGCAATACAGGGATGACACACTTTATTGGACCATGTCTGATCTCGTGATCCACAAAAAAGCAGAACTCAGTAGTCTCGTCTACTGCTGAGGCTGAATATGTGGCGGTCGGATCATGTTGTGCACAACTACTATGAATTAAGCAACAACTACTGGATTTTAGTATTGATGTTGGATGTGTTCCAATCTTTTGTGATAATACTAGTGCCATCAACACTGTCGAAAATCTAGTTCAACATAAGAGAACTAAGCATATTGACATACGACATCATTTCCTTAAAGACAATATTGAGAAAGGTCACATTTCAATTATGTTTTGTTCTACTAAAGAGCATATTGCTGATATATTTACCAAAGCCTTAAGTAGGGAACATTTTGAAAGGAATGGATTATACTTGGGGATGATTAAGGTTGCATAAGGCCTCCTTCAATGATTGGCTAGATTATGAAAATTTTTACGTTTTATGGATAAATTAGTTATTCATTCTATCTTTACATATTTAATTGTGTGTCCAAATTTTAGGTTTAAAATTTAAATTGACATAGTTGTGTAGTAAACTATGCAGGGATTTTGCTGATGAAAAGTACTTATGGGCATTAATTCATAGTCATAAGGTATGTTTTCTCTCAATTGATGCTTTACTGCAAATGTGAAATAGCTAGGCCTGATTGTTCCATCCCCTCAATGCTCTTTATAACTGTCATTACTTTTTCTCACTCCCATAAAGCAGCAACCACCACCCCATCATCCATCATGACTCCCACTGCTAGCTCATTGTAGAGAAGTCATATCGCATGTTTATCTCCCCTTTTTTTCTCTTATAAAGTGGTAGTTTGGACGAATTAACAGTGACCCATTCAAAATTGCTCAACTAAATCCTCAAAGCTTATCATCATGACTTTTGCTTCTTCTTCTTCAAGCAGCATCTCTGCCACTCCTTTAGAAAAAACTTACTCATCTTATGAATTGGTGGTCCATCCTTCTAAAATTCCATCTCCAAATATTCTGTCTCCCATTCCCATTAAATTGTCCGAATTTGCTGCTTGGAACGCCTTTAAAACCCAGTTCTCCTCTTCTTCACCCATCCCACCATTTATGTCTGGTTCTTTCTAAAAAGCATGCGATATTGTTCCCTTCAAGCTGCTCCAGATGAAGGAATCCCAATTTCAGATTTGATTCCTCAAAGGGTTTGAACTCGGTTGAGAAAGAAGTTTGGAACCCTTGTCCTCATCCCTTATGATGAACCCTACCATGAAACACCTTCACCTACCAGTTCAATCCGAATTCCTCTCACTCAAACCAGAAAAAGACAGGAAGATGCAAATCTTAAGAAAGCTCTTCAAAAGAGAAAGAAGAAAAAAATCTTCCACAACTCCTTCTACTCAAAAGAAATCCTCCTCTTTGAAGGATGTGTTGCTTAAATCTATTCACAAATCCAAAGTGGTCAAGAAGACTATTCCCAAACCCTCTTCTTTTGGGTCAGCAAAATCCCCCTCTTCTGCTAAGACTACCTCAGAGAACCCTCCTACTCCCTCTTCCAAACCCTCTCCAAAACCTCTCTCTAAACCCTCTTCCAAAACCTCTACCAAATCGTCTTCCCCCTCAGCTTCAAAGGAACCTTCTCCCTCTATTAAAACCTGATCATCGAAATAGGTATCTCGACCTAATCCTTTCTATGGTACTGATTCTGATGATTATAATGATGTGTCTGCTGGGATTGAGACCTCAGGCCTCTCTGATGCTCAACTCTCTCACTTACTCCACTTTCAAAAACGTGCTATTCTTAGAGGAAGAGTGGTGACTAGTTTTGGTGGCCCAGATATGGTCATATTACTTGAAAAATTAGAGGCTCAAGGTGGGACATCCTTGTTTCTTCAAGGTGACTTAAAGAGGAAGTTTGGTAAGCCAGAGGTTGTTGAGTTTTATGCTCGAGGAGTCGCCAATGGTTTTATTTTTTCTACTACTGTCAGGGGAGTTTCCATTCATCTGGTAGCTGAAGACTTGGAAAGAATCCTGGGTATTCGTAGTGGTGGATGGGATCACTATGTAAAATTTCAATGGCCACCACTGGACAATTTGTGCTCTACTAGAGATATTTGCAGAAAATTTTCAGGACAACCATCTCTTGCTCAGCATCACCGTGTTCAAAAGAAAGAAATGTCACCTCTCCATTAGCTGTACTTTGATGTTGTGCATAAAATTCTCAACCCAAGAAAGGAGAGAAGGACTGAGGCAAATTATTTTGACCTCACCTTAATGGAGCTTCTTGACGCTGAGGTCAAGATTGATTTGCCCAGCCTCATGGCAAGCATATGCAGCGGGTACTCACTAAGGATGACAAAGGACATGACCTCACCTATGCATTTTGGTTGTCTCATGTATTTTAGGACTATTAAGTCCCTGTTCAAGTATGGACCTTTCAGACAACAAAGGATGTGCTTGGGGATGTGAAACATGTTGATCTACCTACTTCTATGAGAGAGCAAATACCCCTTTTCAAAGGATGCGTAATGCTCTGGCAGAAAAGACAGCTAAATTGGAGGCTGTTCATGCTTACGGAAAGGTAGATCTTCAAGTTAGAATCACTTAGCTACAAGCCACACTTGACTCAGAAAGGGTTGCAAATGCTGATGCTATTCGATGCTTGTCCCTAGATACGTTGTTTTCCCTTTTAGGATTAGTTGTTTTTGCTTTCAGTATTGTTTTAGTTGTGATGTAGAACCACCTTTTGTTATGAATGAATCTCTTATTTTCACATAAATTGGTTATTATCTACAGCACTTTTTAATGCCTTATCATGTCATGATAAATTTCTCCTGATTATCTTGGTGATTGCCCCAGTGGCAATAGAATGTTTGACTATTGTGTTTGGCTGTAATCCATTGAATTAGTTTTTCGATGATGCCAAAAGGGGGAAGAAAAATAAATATGATTGGCAGTGCAATATTTATAACCCAATGTACTAACCTGCTCCAATCAAGTAATTTTTGTGATTTTTGTCTACAGGGCGTAAATGACATTGTGTTTGTCATATTCAAAAAAGGGAAATTTTTTGGGTCCTATGTAGTTTTTATGATTGACAACATGTTGATGAAACAGGTGAATAAAGCTATTCCAATGAAGTGTCAAATATACTACTTAAGGAGATGGAAATTTCAAGAAATAAAGGAGCATGAATTAAGGATTGGATAAGTTGTATCAAACAAACTTAGAAAAATAAACACATGGTTAAAATAGGATAGTTGGAGTTTGATTTCCATACGTACAAATACAAGAGCTTAACTTGAAGGAAGAATCCTACATGGAGTGGAACTCTAAGGCGGGCAAAGGTGTTGCCGCAAAGAGATTGGAAGGAAGAAGAACTCTTTGGAGAGCTGTGTATATATAGAAGTATGACTTCTCAGAAGAAAATACAAACTGACAAAGAGAGAAAAGAGCGCATTTCAATTGGGTGAGATTCTTTCTATAATCTAAGCATGAAGAAGTTAGACAAACTTGTTCTAGTAAAGTGATAAGCTAGAGTTAGCAATCTTCTACTAGAAGTTTGTCATTGAATTGCAATTGATGTATTCTTACTTCAGTAAGTTATAAACTGGATTAAGAAGATTTTGTCTTCAAGTAGTATTACTGGGAAGACGTTTGGAAAGACCTTTTACTGGATAGGAAGTAAGCAGCTAGGAATTAGAGTTTAAAATTCCTATAGATTACAAGAGTTGTAATATGCTGTTTGAAGAGGCTCTTGGAGTTAGTGAAGTTGGAGAAAATCCTGTGGAGTACAGGTCGTGGTTTTTCACCTTTTGAGCTGGTTGTTTTCCATACTAAATTCATTTTCTTATCTACTTACTGTTCTTATTCACTCAAGTGAAACACGTCTGACGACTTATTTCATCCATAGTCAAATAGTTAAGTTTAAGACAAATCCTTAGGTTTTGCAACCCAACAAACATAAAGAATAGGTATTATATGCATACAATGATGAGATTTCGAAGACATTCATGGACCGTTTTCACTTATATATTGTCTCATATTTAAGTTGTTTTAGCCATAATTGTAACTCCTCGTAATTTCATGCTAAGGTTCAACCCATTTTATATTTGAGTAAAGTTGTCCTGAAATTTTTTTAGTGATTCTTAAGGGCTTAGTGTATTTTATCATAAGTTGTAAAGTGTTAAGAAAGTTTGGAGTTGATTAACCATTTAAAAGATCAAGTTTGAAAGTGTTACATCTTGTGTTTGTAATATATGATCATATATTTCACTTACGGGTTCTACCTTGTGTCCTGTATAGATATAGATAGGAGAAGCAATTATTTACCAAGTTTAGGGCCACGTCTGGACCTTATATAGAATATACGAGTCTTATCTTGACCACTGGTGAAAGGACTTGTATAAAGGACTTGTATATACGATGCAAAGTATAAAGCACGTGTTGATTCTATGAAAAAGGGTAAACTCTAAACGATCATATCTCCCAAAGTACAAAGTGCTTTTAGGTGTTATACCAATCAAATTAAATCCTTATGAATCTCAGTTTCAACACATCCAACCATATATCAATCCAAGTTTGAAGTAAAAAGTTATGAGTATTTTTAAGGGATCAATGTCAAGTAGTTACGGCGGACCACATATGAACTGCAAGTGGGTTTTGCAGCTCATGCATAGCCATTTATGAAATGCAAGTCATAAACAGTGGCTGGAAATTTTGAGGGTGTGCTCGCAACCTTAATCTGCAGCTACAAATGAATTTTGTGATACGTAGATGGGCAAAACTTGCCGTAAGTCGAGTTTTTCCAACTTTTATATAAAGCTTAATTCTGAATTTTTCTTCATATGTATCATTTATAATCCCCCCCCCCCAAAAAAAGCTCCCAAAGGATATCTAAACTCTTCCCAAGCATGGTAATCTTCCACCATGGTCTTGCAGCATAAATTTATGAAATTCTTCAAGGTTCTAACATCAAATCATCCTTCCTCATCTAGCAAAGTAAAAAATCACTCTTGAGTCTCTGAGTTATTATTCTTTATGCAAGGTATGTATTCTTCCTAAATCATTGAATAGGTATTACTTCCTACTTCATAGAGATGTTCTAATGTCGGAACTCATGAGATGGTTCTAAGAAGCCACTAGTCCATGTTATGACTTAGGGTTAAGGGTGCTGGATTGTTTTGGTATTAAGGATGGATGTGGTATTTCATTTTTGTGCTTGTGTTAGATCTTTAAGTTTGAAATTAGGTATATAATGAGGTGTTTGTTAAGACAACACACCCATAGGAGGCTCAGGTTACCTGTGTTCTATGGGTTTTTGAAAGAATACCTCTATGACTCAAAATTTGTCGCTAAGATGTTGATTGTAGTTCCTATCCTTATAGTTAATGTAGCTTCACTTTATAAAGGGATTGTGTGTTCATGGTGATAGTTTTGAGGCAACGAATAATGTATGTAAAGTTATCTCTATGTGAGGAACATCAACACTATTCCCCGCGTTATGTTATCCATGTCTACAAGTTTTCCTCCATGTATGAGTTCGGGCTTATGATGAAGATCTTATCTCATGTACTTATTAACACAAATGAACTCTGAGAATTCATATGATATTATTCATCCTCTATGGTTTCATACCCAAAAACTCGGGGAGGGCGCAATTGGCGCTCGATGCAAAGCGGATCGAGAAGCTGACTATAAGACGTCTGTAACTATAATATTTAAGACTTTCAGGCCACCCGTCACAATCAACTTGAGTACAAAACTAGTCTCATAAGGTCTCAAGAATAAAGGATAAGTAACTAAATTCTAAAAAGGCCATGACTATGCTAAACCAAACAACGAAAAGCTGACGAGGCCACAAACTAATTAAGTAATGCCATACACACTAAGTCGACAAAACCTCTAAAGAGTAAACTAAACTAATGGTCGGAATAGGGCTCCGACCTACCCGTAACTGTATCTCAAAACATAAAATGAAATTCTAGACCCTAGCTCTAGAAAGAAAGGAGCATACTAACACATCCACTGGTCTCACGAGCCACTATTAATTGGTATTCTCAGCCTCTACCTGCACTTGTGGCACGAATGCATGTCTCAAAGAAAAGGGATATTAATAAAAATAAAATGTACTGGTATGTAAGGCTGAAACTGCATATATGAGACAACAATCATATAATAACTAAGTCAAAAGAAGTAATCATACAAAGGACAGAGACAATCTGAAACTCAAAATTGTAGCCTGATGACAACTCTATGCTTTAGTGCAAATATAACCAAACAAATGCACAACCAAGCTGTAACTGATAACAATCCAATATCATGGTGTGAATAAAACATGGAACACATATTTTAACACCCCGAAACTTTCCTAGACCAAACTCGGACATTGCATGAAAAACCAGAAGGAATTAGGAAAATTGTGTCTCAGGATGACTCAAACAATGAGTCGTTATCAACATCAATGAACTATTGTATGAGTCATTGTTTAAGCTGCAAGCTTCCTATTCGGGAACCCATGAGTCATGCAACGACCCGTTACCAAGAGTAATGAGTCGTTCTATGGAGTCGTGGTTTCATAGTATAGAAATCAGCCAGACATCTTCCAAAAGCAATGAGTGGAACCAATGACTCATTGTCACCTCTAATAATTCATCGTTTCCACCCGTTGCCAAGTTTCAGGTCCAAGAAGTGTTGACCACCGAGTAGGCACAACGACCTATTGGTTCTACCCACGAATCATTACGTCGTCCGCTAGTAGGTTTCCCATGTTTTGTTTAAAAATCCTACCCGTGACAATGAGAGGTACCAATGACCCGTTGGTCCATCTAATGAGTCATGGTCCCCTTTGTTTCCATATTCTATTAAGCCCAGAATTAAGGCCTAGGACCAACGCCTGGTCCCAATGAGTCGTGGTATCAACCAACGACTCATTGTGTTACCCATTGGTCCCTGTCAAGAAGTTTTTTAGAATTTTTTCCAGGATTATTTTAGTAACTTCTCATCTTTTTAATCTCTAAACTATGACTTTTTTACCTTCTCTCAACTCTCAGACTCAGTACGAATAAATTTCAGACACACTCCTCAGGGCAATTCTAGGGCATTCAATCTTCTTCTCGGATTCTCAAATATTTCTTCTAGGAAATTTTACTCTAGGTATGTGGGAATTCAACAAGGGAATTGTTCTTTCCTTGTGCCAAAAAACCCTTCCATAATTTTTTATCAGTTCTAGCCCTGAAATTTTGAGTTAGGGTGAAATTCGTAGCTTGATCCTGATTAATTGGTATACGTTGTTTTCCCTATGTATTCATGCTATGTTTCCACTACTTAGTGATTATGTTGCTACTTGCTTCCTGTAAAATGGTTTTTGCCCTAACTCTATAAATGCAGTAATTTGGTCTTGCATAGTTGTTAGATATTAATATTACTTGACTCTGTTAGTGTTGAAATTCCCATGTCATTACCATCATATGAGTTCTCAGTCAATTGCATGCTAGTTCAGTCTCAGTCAGAATGTCATTATCTTCAGTATCTTTCAGTAATGCCAGCTGATCAGTTTGACTATAGTTAGTTTCTCGAGGTGTCATTAATGCCTCTGTTTGGTGGTTTTTGGGTATATAACTACACGCAAGTGTACGTGGTCGAACAAGTAGTAGAGTGGCTCAAGTAAGCCAAGTATCGATCCCACAGAGACTGGACTAAAGTAACAATCTACTCAAGTGCCAATAAACTTTAACTCTAAAATGCAGACAATAATGTGAAGAGAAATTTGATATTTTGTTTCCTAATTTTATACTAAATCTAAAACGAATATACAAATTGAGTCTGAACTATAAGTATGAGCATGCTGAGGTTAAATGAACATGTAGAGAAATAACTTATCGATACAATTTGATTAATCTTTCCTCCGGTTGCTAGTCAAGAATTATTGCCTATGGATTAAAACTCTCGTATTTAACCCAACTTAAGAATCATGAACCTTCCACCTACATTTATGTGATAAAACGAAATTCATGTTCTAGCCATACAAAACCGATTCCTTAATTGACTAAACGACTTTCAGGTATATTTCTATCCTGAAGGTAAATCAATTCTCAATTTTTCCCAAACTAAGAAAAGATCATATCCTATCAATTCACAAATTTCCAATTTCTTGCTCTCTCGAGTTAAACCAGACTTTTTAGATGTACATTAACGTTGGCCACACATTAATGCAGTAAGAACAAGAATCAATAGAACAACCATGGAAGAAAAGATGAAAAACCAATTTATCAATAATTACATTTCAATACAATTGTTCTTAACCTCAGCAAGAAGAGGATTTAGCCACTCATTTATAGATTAAACATCGTTAAATGAGTGTTAATCATACAAGCAATTGAAATAAAGAAGAAGAAGATAGAGAAACACCCTGAGATTTTCGTCCCCTCAACTGCCTGTAACCCACGTTTTTGCTCCACCAAATCAGAATAATTAAAAATGAACCTAAGTGTTCTATTTATACTAGTGGGAATTTTTCCCGGAATAACAAGCAACGTGTCATGGAGTGCATCGCGGAGCACTACCTCCGTGACACGCCACCAACGCGGACCCTTACTGGAATCCGAATGTCCAGGTATTTAGGCCCAACGTGGCACGGCGTGGAACACGGGGCTAGGCCAACGTGCCACCGCCCCAACGCGCACCTCCACTGGAAATAGGCGTAATTTCACCATCCAGGCAGAATGCATCCGCGATGGCAGCGTGACACGGCTCCATCGCGGAGCCCCTTTAATTCATGCCTTCAAGTGTTTTTCTTCCTTGCTAGCTTCCGAGTCCAATCCCGATCTCTCCCAACATGCATCTTAGCTCCATAACTTTATATTTTTCCTGCGAAACAATGCTAATCATGTTGGTTAGTATAAATTCACATTTTATTACAAATCACATGAGAATGAATAAACATCGATAGATAAACAAGGTAAAATGACACATTTGAGTATCACTTGGGCATATAAATTTTCCCAAGATCACTTACCCCACACTTAAATCCTTGTTCGTCCCCGAACAATAATCTTACACCGCATGCAATTGACACCCCATCCTGGCTTCTTCGGCTCGACAATTCAAGCTACGGTTATACCGATTATTTAATACAGCAAATGATCAAGAAAACATGCATAGTCTTATCAATAGAATGACCTTCAACACATTAAGACCTCCTAGACTCAAGAATCAACTCTCGATATCGGCAAACTCATGCAAATCACCTGATCAAGATATCTGACACGAAATTTAATCTCTCGCCAAGCATGTGCCCTCGCAACACAAGAGAATTTTTCCCCCTTTTTAATTTTATGAACTCAAAGACATTACATGCAGGGGCATATAAACACAATTTCACTCTCTCTCCCAAAAGAATTCACATGCATCATGTCATGAACCATAGGCTTGCCTTTAGTGTATTACTCCACTAATATAAGGACGTGTGTTGTAAGATCACGTAGGACTTAACGGGTTGTAGTGTAAGCTACGAAACTAGTAAATACTGGGCTAACCAATAATAACAACTAGCATCCTTAAGCGCTTTTTTCAATATATCCCATCAACCTTATGGGCATTGTTTCTTCCTTCATCCTCCCATTCTTGAAGTCTGTCTTTATTTTTGACCCCATATCTTTAAGCACACTTGACTCAATAACACCGATTATTTATACATCTTCATTATATTTAATTAATAACGAGTGCACCTTCGACCTTTTCTTTCCTTTCATCACTCTGCTTTTTCTTTTGTTTTCACCATTCTCACTCCTTGACACTGTGGGAAAATTATTTTCGTTTCCTGAGCGCTTAAGAGTTTTGGATCAAATTCACTGATAATGAAAAGAAGGGGTTAAACTCGGTTTACACCTTTTTGAAAAAAGAAAAATAATAGGCTAAAGTCTCAATGGGCTAACTAGGATGTACATTCAAGGTGGGTACGATAAGAAAAACAAACTTTCGGTTAAAGCAAAGAAATGCCTACATCCTTTCCTACAATACACCTCCTTCATTTCGTTTTGTACACACACCAGACAAGTTCTAGACACTTCACAATAGCATGGAAGACACGAAACCTCACTATACACTCATTTCACATGCTCAACTCAAGACATATTCACAGACTCTTCAATCAGCTAATTACAAGAATTCAAACATTAAGCCTCAATCACACTGAGTCGAACTCTATGGCCTAGGTATCTCAACATATTTACAAAGGTGCATGCTTTCATACGAATCAACTTTGCATCTCAAATATCATGTACAACACGCAACCAGAATTTCGCAACCATAAGGTAACTACAGGTTTTGGGATGCAAACCAACAAAAGAAAAAAACTAAAAAGGACAAAATAAACAAAGAAATCTACTCCTAACGACTACATTTCCCTTAAGACGATCGTCATCCATCCATCATAGAGAACAGTCACTAATTACAATTTCGGTTCAATGGGACTATTCTCGGTAAAGGAACTGAAAACAAATGCCGAGAAACCCAAAAATTTAAAAATTCATGAAATTTTTTTAAAAATATCGATCATTTCGATAAAACAAAAATATGTACAAAACCAACTAACAACATTCAATAGCACACAACAGCTTCACCTTAATTACAATACAGACATACACACAAAAATCATAGGGCCACAAGTTTATCCAAGCACAACAACAGAACAGAGACATTAATAATAACAACAACAACTGACACCTAACTACTCCCACCCCACACTTAAATCGAACACTGTCCCCAGTGTTCACAAAATTCAGCATAGTACAAAAGTAGGTGGTGAAACTCCCTGATCAATCAAAGTATTCCACTTCTTCGTCAGGTGCCGCTGCCTCATCTCCCATGTCTGAATCGCCCCCGTCGTCATCATCTGACTCCACGTCGGAGTCATCACAACGTGCCTCCTTATCTGTGGGGACATCATCATCAGTGGGCTCCACAAAAGCTGGCCCCACGGGGCATAGAGCCCTGGCATTTTCGCCAAACGGGTAGTCTAGCTCGAGCTGCCACAGCTCCTCTTCTGTTGCCGGCCTCCCGCCTATGCGTAGCTGGAGCATTTGCATCCCAAACATGCGAGCCATGTACTGATCATCCCGAGCATGTCGCTCAGCTAATGTGAGAACTGGCCCGTGAGTGGTGTCGGGTGTCTTAGTTTTGGTGACATCTAAGGCCCGCCTCTCAATCTGCGGGATGTAGTCAAGGGCCTCCTCCTCGATATCCAGGCCCCTCAGGAACGTGGTCAGTAATCCACCAAACTCGTACCTGTGCCCTTGATGCAAACGGGCTCTCTTCATGGCGGAGATAATCACCGCCCCCACATTGATCTCCAGCCCTTTCATCAATCCGTAGACCAAGCATAAACGATCCCGGGTGACATCTGTCATGTGCAACCCCGGGATCAGGCAGGAATAAATAATCTTCTGCCATATCCTAGCTTCCCTGTTCATCTGTGAGTAGGGCAAGGTTTGATGGTAGCCCCTCTCCTTATGCCTGCTCCAACATGCTGTAGACTGAGTTCCACACAAAATGCATCTGATATCCGCGTATGGTGGAGTGATATTCAGTTGCCGAAGCACATGAGCGTCTGTGTCCCGCGCCCCCAAGATGGCATTAAGGTGATGGGGCTCAAAAGTGGCTCTTTGCCCCCATATCTTGATGGTGTGACTTGTGAGTGTCGGGTTCCAGTTGGCGTAGAATTCCCGAATCAGGTGCAGGTTGCACTCTTTGGGCTCTTCAAAGATGAGGTTCAGCCTGGCTGCCTCAATTCTGTGGACAATCCTGGGGAACTCCTGTGCCAACGGTTCCCTAGCAATGTGTTCTTCGGGGAAGTATTTTCTTTCCTTGTGCTTTGCGTACCATTTCTTCCCCTCCTCTGTCACCCATCTTGTTCCATATTGACGGTGTTGGCCGTGTGGAACTGCTGGTGCTGCTGGGACTGCTGTTCCCAGTCTAATTCTTTTCCTTCCAGCGCCTGATGTTGATGCGTCCTTCCCTTTATCTTGCCTGCTTGCCATCGTTCCTGTAAAACCAAAAAGACAGTCCCAATGTTATTCCAATTAAAATTAGCTTCGACTAAGGTTTGGTTAAGCTAGGCTACCCCACACTTAGTCTTTAGCCACAATCACAACATTACAGCAAGATCATACTTATTTCCAAATAAAAAAACAAAACACAACAAATATGCCTCGTACATTCAAAGAATTCGACAATATAAATTCTCTTGTACTACTCAGACTTCGTACAACTAACCACAACATTACCATCGATCACATTTTATCACATAGCACGCAACAAACATTTCTATCAACAAAACCGATACAATTCCCCCAATTTCTATGCAATTTCAACAATTTCATTAACCCGACAATCCGTTGCGCCTTAATCGTCTTAACGTTAAGCAAAACCTCATGTTCCTCACCCAACATGCACACACCAAGAAGAATTACACATTTCAACTCGATTTTAACATCTTCATATTCGAATTCTAACCCTAACTACCATTTCGCAAGAATTTCAATCAAACATGTATTTATCGAGTTCATACCATTACATCGATACTATGAACATCAATCAACAATAATTTACATGAATTCATGCTCAATTTACACTTAGGGCAAGTTTTCCTCACTTACTATGCTAAAAATTAGAAAAATAAGGTAAGAAATGAGATGAAGTTAACAAACATACCTTAAATTCGATGATATCAAAGAAAAGTTGATAAATTGAGCTCCTAGTCCATGTCACGTTGGGGAAGGGGGGATTTTAGGGTGTTTGTCACGGAGGAGATGAAAAAATGGGAAAAATGAGGGAAAAAAGGGGTTAAAAAGAATGTTTTTCGCGCGGGTCACTCAACGACCCGGTGTGACCCGTCGCGAAATACACTGCAACGTGTCACGGAGGGTAACGCGGAGCATGCCCTCCATGACACGGAGCCATCGCGCAGGTGTTCTGGAATTTGAAAAAATTTCAGAATTACCTTCAACGTGTCACGGAGGGTAACACGGAGGCCCTCCTCCATGACACGGAGCCATCGCGTGGGCTCATTGTTTTGCCACTTTTTATTAATTTTCTTACCTCGATTTTTCCTTTGCAATCCTTTGCACATTTATCCTCCATTCAACCTGAAATTCATCTCACAACAAGAAATTGGTTAGAATTATAGGTTTCAATTAAAATACAAATTTTGTTTTTATATTTTTATTTTTCTCTTTTTTTTTTTCATTTTTTTTCTTCTTTCCTTTTTTACTACGAAATCTATTCACATTTTACAAAAAATTCACGGGTTGCCTCCTGTGCAGCGCCTGGTTTACCGTCGCGGCTCGACGTCATTAAGCTCAGTCATCTCCTAGGGTGACAGACGTTTTCTCTTGACCAGCATCCTCTCCCCAGTAATGCTTACATCGCTCCGGTGGTTTCCTCAATAACTCTCGTGAGTCAATTCTCTGGAAAACATAAGCTCGATTAATCACATTGATCACTGAGAGTTCCTCATACACAGTCGGGAGCTTGGTGGCCTTGTATACATCAAACACCTCCACCCTTTCGTGTGCTCGCATGGTTAGCTGCCCTGCAGCTACATCAATAAGTGCTTTCCTGGTATCCAAGAAAGGACGTCCCAAAATAAATGGGACTTCCGCGTTTGGCTCAAAATCCAGCACGACAAAATCTACTGGGAAGATAAGGGAGCCCACTTGCACCAGCACGTCTTCCACAATGCCATCAGGTCTGGCTAAGGAATGATCCGCTAGTTGCAAGATCACTATTGTTGGTATAGGACTCCCTAGACCCAACTTCTTGAATACCGATGACGGCATCAAGTTAATGCTCGCTCCCAAATCACATAATCCGCGAGCTCGGATGCTCTGCCCAATTGTAATTTGTATTGTAAAGCTCCCAGGGTCCTTGAGCTTTATGGGCAACCTGTTTTGTATCCGGGAAGTGCACTCCTCCGTAAGAGTGTTCGCCATGATGTCCTTAATATACTTTGCGTACTTCGGCACTCCCTGCAAAACATCAACAAGAGGTAAGTTAATGTGTACCTGTTTAAGCACCTCCATGAACTTTTTGAAACACGCCTCCTCCTTGTGTTTCTTTAATCGTTGAGGGAACGTGGGTGGTGGTCTTTCTGGTTCAGCCTCCTTTTTCTTCCCCCTCTCATCACTTTGCTCCCTCTCAATTTCTGCTGCTCCCGATTGTTGAGGTGGTCTTTTTGGTTCCACCTCTTTAAGTTGCAAACCACTCCTTGTGGTCACTGCATTCACTTGCTTGGGGTTGGGATCCGTGTCACTCAGAAGTCCTCCTCTAGGTCTGGTGTTTTGGGCTCCAGCAAATTGCCCAAACTGGTACTCCAGCGCCTTTGTAGCTAACTGATTGTTCTTTACCTCGGCTGCCAATTTCACGTAGTCAGCCTGCAATTGAGCTTGGTTAGCTATCATTGTCTTAAACATTTCCTCTATGCTGGGTGATGGTGGTGGAGGAGGTGCATTGTTGCTTCTATATTGTGCCTGATAGTTCTGCTGCCCTCCTTGAGTTCTCTGCGCCCCCTGACTCGAACTTTGCCCTTGATGGTTGTTGCTACCCCAAGAGAAATTCGAGTGATTCCTCTAGTTGGAATTGTAGCTGTTGCCATACTGTAGGTGGTTGTTTCTCTGTACATTTCCAACAAAGTTCACCGAATCAGGATTTGCTCCACAACACTCAGCTGAGTGTTCACTACTCCCCCACACTTCACAGCAAATCTGCTGCACTACATTCACTGGGGCTTGAGTCTGGTTCATGCTCATGTTGCTGAAGTGGGTGTTGAGTTGATTCTGTAAAGCAGCTATCTGTGCAGCAATAGCTGTAAAACCATCCACTTCTAGGACTCCTGCTGCCTTCCTTGTTCCTCCTTTTGACGAATCAACATTCCACTCCGGATTTCCCTGCTAAATACAATTTAACAAGGTATATAGCTCCTCATAAGTTTTCTCCCATGCTTGTCCCCCAGCTGCTGAGTCTAGCAAGATTTTTGTGCGGGCTTCCAAACCCTCTATGAAAGTATGCACCAGCACGTCATTGGATTGGTGATGATGAGGACAATCCCGCAACATAGATTTGAATTTCTCCCAGGCTTGATACAGATTCTCTCCCTCTCTCTGTTTAAAACTTAGAATTTGACTTCTAAGTCTTGCTGTTTTACCGGATGGGAAGAACCGAATCAAGAATTTCCTTGCAAGATCATCCCACGTGGTGATGGAATTAGGTGGCTCAGCTTTCAACCACCTCTTGGCTTCTCCCAAAAGTGAAAATGGGAACAATGTAAGCCTGACATAATCTGATGACACTCCAGCGGGGATGTAAGTGTCACTTATCTCCAAAAAATTTTGGAGATGTTGCTGTGGATCCTCATGAGGGAGACCTGTGATCTGCCCGCTGGTGTGCAACAATTGCACCATATTCTGTTTGAGCTCAAACCTCCCTCCTGGCTCAGGTTTGCAGATGCTAGATGTGACATTATTAGCATGTGGGATTGCCACCTCGCGAACCAGCCTAGCTGCCATGTCCTCGGGCACTAACATTGCCCTTACAACTGGTGGATTCTGTTGTTGCTCCATAATTGTTTGTTTGAGCAACTGCAGCTTTTTCTCTAGAGCTTCTCTTCTTTGACGATGAAATTGTCTTTCCGGCTCTAAATATGAGTCCACCAGCTCCTTGTCTCTTGCCAGTGTTCAATAGAAATTAGTATCTGGAAAATACAGGCTAAGACCAAGTTGTCAACACTAAGAAGAAATAGTAAACCAACACTTAAGAAAAATTTACCAATTGCCAGTCCCCGGCTACAGCGCCAAAAACTTGTTCGGTGGTTTTTGGGTATATAACTACACGCAAGTGCACGTGGTCGAACAAGTAGTAAAGTGGCTCAAGTAAGCCAAGTATCGATCCCACAGAGACTGGACTAAAGTAACAATCTACTCAAGTGCCAATAAACTTTAACTCTAAAATGCAGACAATAGTGTGAAGAGAAATTTGATATTTTGTTTCCTAATTTTATACTAAGTCTAGAACGAATATACAAATTGAGTCTGAACTATAAGTATGAGCATGTTGAGGTTAAATGAACATGTAGAGAAATAACTTATCGATACAATTTGATTAATCTTTCCTCCGGTTGCTAGTCAAGAATTATTGCCTATGGATTAAAACTCTCATATTTAACCCAACTTAAGAATCATGAACCTCCACCTACATTTCTGTGATAAAACGAAATTCATGTTCTAGCCATACAAAACTGATTCCTTAATTGACTAATATGATTTTCAGGTATATTTCTATCCTGAAGGTAAATCAATTCTCAATTTTTCCCAAACTAAGAAAAGATCATATCCTATCAATTCACAACTTTCCAATTTCTTGCTCTCTCGAGTGAAATCGGACTTTTTAGATGTACATTAACATTGGCCACACATTAATGCAGTAAGAACAAGAATCAATAGAACAACCATGGAAGAAAAGATGAAAAACCAATTTATCAATAATTACATTTCAATACAATTGTTCTTAACCTCATCAAGAAGAGGATTTAGCCACTCATTTGTGGATTAAACATCGTTAAATGAGTGTTAATCATACAAGCAATTGAAATAAAGAAGAAGAAGATAGAGAAACACCCTGAGATTTTTGTCCCCTCAACTGCCTGTAACCCACGTTTTTGCTCCACCAAATCAGAATAATTAAAAATGAACCTAAGTGTTCTATTTATACTAGTGGAAATTTTTCCCGGAATAACAAGCAACGTGTCACGGAGTGCATCGCGGAGCACTGCCTCCGTGACACGCCACCTACGCGGACCCTTACTGGAATCTGGACATCCAGGTATTTAGGCCCAACGTGGCACGACATGCAACGCGGGGCTAGGCCAACGTGCCACGGCCCAACGTGCACCTCCACTGGAAATAGGCGTAATTTCACCATCCTGGCAGAATGCATCCGCGATGGCAGCGTGACACGGCTCCATCACGGAGCCCCTTTAATTCGTGCCTTCAAGTGTTTTTCTTCCTTTCTAGCTTCCGAGTCCAATCCCGATCTCTCCCAACATGCATCTTAGGTCCATAACTTTATATTTTTCCTGCGAAACAATGCTAATCATGTTGGTTAGTATAAATTCACATTGTATTACAAATCACATGAGAATGTATAAACATCGATAGATAAACAAGGTAAAATGACACATTTGAGTATATTGGGCAGTCTCCTAATTATTAGTTCTCAGTTGGTTCTTTAGACGGTTACAATGATTCTATGTTACAATCTGAGTCTATACCCTGGATGAGACACGGTTCTTAGAGTCACAAGTAACCCCAAGACAACCCATGGTCTATTATAACACTGGTAATATAAGTAGACATAGGCGAAAGCTTAAATAATTATACAATTTAAGAATGCTAATTTGATAAAAGTCCATATATCTGATAAACAAATACTGAATGTCGGAGTCTATGTCTGGAAGCCATCTACTAATGATGAGTTGCTGGGACAAGCCCCAGCTAACTCTAAAGTCTAACTGAAAATAAATATCATCCTCGATGGATGAGGGCTCACCATTGCAACTGCTGATATCACCTGAAGGAATTGACTAATGGTGTTGAGGCTGAGAACCCGCGCCTGTATCATGAAACGATACATCATAGAAGGTATGCGTCAGTAATTGGAATGTACTGATTAAGTGAGAGATAATATAAACATGAAGAAATAAATAATTGAACTGAAATGACATGAAATGACCAACTAAAACACTAGAAACTAAACAACTAAATATGTAACCGATATGGTCAATAATGGCCCTTGCTGATGGTCATAAACATGTCCTAAATCTGAAATACTAAGTTGAGTTAAACTGAGCTGAGTTAAACTGAAACTGAACTGACTAGTGGGAGAGTCTATAACCGACATATAACCATATGAGCTAGACGTGGAGTTCGATGTATATGACCCATCGATAGGACCCAATATACCTTGTCGGGGTATAAAGGCATGAGTTGGGTGATCACAAGTCTGGGGCCATAGGCCAATAAAATATCCTATGGTGGCAACGTATTCTTGGGAACCTAGGTGCGGTGGAACCCTGGTCCACTCGGTGCTAAGTCCTACTCCCACTGGATATTCCTAGTCTGACTACTAAGCTGATAGCTCGAAATTGGGGTCCAAGACTAACTCGAGATACTTATCTAGAAGTACCCTGAGAGTCTTATCCAACCGAATTCTGTAACTGGCATTCTAAGACTAGACAGAGTTGCTTATCTAGAAGCGTCATAACCGTTAAAATAGCAAATTGAAACTGAAGCTGGTGGTTCTAATACTGGTTAGAGCTGCTTATCTAGAAGTGTCGTAACTGTCTAGAGAACCAACTAATATCTAATAATTGATAACTAATTCTGATACGTGACTTCTGGGAGGCACCACTGACACCATAAGAAAAGACTATAGTCAAACTGATCAGTTGACATTTCTGAAAATACTAAGTAGGCTAGTATTCTGACTGAAACTGGACTAGCATGAACTAACTAATATAATCAACTGATATTAACAACATGGAAATCCCAACACTGGTTGAATCAAGCAAACATGAATAACTAATCAAATATGCAAAACTCTAATTTACCTCATTCCAAAGCTAGGGCTAAAACCAACTTTACAAGAACAAGTATCAACATAATAGCTAGATAGTAGAATTTTAGTAACAATTAACATGAACAATATTCCACACAATATAGACAGAATCTAGTTGAAAATTCATTCATATTCGAAAACTCAAGGAGTAGAACTGATAAGAAAATTTAGATGGATTTTGGGGCAAAAGGGAAGGACAATCCCCTTGCAAAATTCTCACATACCTGGTAAAGAAATCTGGAGAAAATCCCTTGAGAATGAGAAGAAAAATCAATTTCTCTAACTTGCCCTCAGAAGTTTTTCTGAGAGTTCTTCGCTCTGGAGATCAAAACTTGAGATAGAATAAGGGAGATCTAGTCGATTACTCGTTTAGTTATCTCCAAAACGTTCCCAAAACAATGGGGTTTAGAGAGTAAAAACATGAGAAATTACTAAAATAGCCCTGGGAGAAAATTCGGAAAACTACCTGACAGGGACAAACCGGTCACTCAACGAGTCGTTGGTTGGGACCACGATTCGTTGGTACTAGTCATTGGTCCTGGGCCGAGATTTTTAGCTCACTGGAACGGGCAATGAGGGTGACCATGACTCATTGGATGAACTGATGGGTCGTTGGTACTTTCTGTTGTCACTAGCAGAAAAAACTTGGGATCCCTAATAACGAGCAACACAATGACTCGTTGGTAGAACCAACAGGTCATTGTATCGACTCGTCGTCTCCACTGGAAAAGTTCTGAGAATCCCTGGACTGGTCACCACAGGTGGACACAACGACTCATTGTGTGATACAACAGGTCATTTTTACCACTCGTTGTCACTAAACGAAATACCTGGGTTCCCCAACTAATGACTCATACTACAAGTCATTGTATCACACGATGATTCGCTGGTTGACTCGTGGATTCCTGGAAAAGGGATCATTGGATTCTGAGCTGGGGATGTAATAAGTGACAGGATGACTCTTTTTTTCGCACAACGGGTCGTTCCCTGTCCTGTTAGTTCCTGAAGAACCAAGGCAGGGCTGACCACGACCCAGAAAATGGGTCATTGGAGCTGACCACAACTCGTTTCTCAGTCATTCTGAGGCACATAATTTTGGTTTAATCTGCTGAGTCTGAGTTTGGTCTAGGAAAGTTTCAGGGTGTTACATTCCAGATAAGCAGCTCTAACCAGTCTTAGAACCACCAGTACTAGTGTTAGTTTGTTCTTTAGACGATTACGACGCTTCTAGATAAGCAACTCTGGCCATTCTTAGGACACCTGTTTCAGTTATCCGGTCTGATAAAACTCTCAAGGTACTTCCAAATAAGTATCCTGATCTTATCTTAGACCCCAACTTTGAGCTATCAACTTAGTAGTCAAATTAGGACTATCTAGTGGGAGTAGGACTAGCACAAATAGGACCCGGGTTCCAGCGCATTCAGATTCCCAAAACTACATTAGCACCATGCGTTATTAGCCCAAATGGGCCCAGACAGTAATCTCACTGTTCATGCCTTTATATCCTGGCAAGGTATATTAGGTCCTACCGATGGGGGTATACATCGAACTCCATGTTTAGCTTATGTGGTTATATGTCGATTATAGACTCTCCCACTTGTTAGTATAGTCTCAATTTAGTTTAGTTTAATTCAGTTTAGCTCAGTTTAGTATCTCAGTCCCAGGACATGTTTATGACCACTGGCCAGGGTCATTATTGACCATATCTGTTATAGTTCAGTTTTATCAGTTTACAGTAATTAGTTGGTTATTTCATGTTATTTTAGTATAGTTACTTATTCTTTCATGCTTATTGTATCTCTCACTTACTCAGTACTTTCAAAGTACTGATGCATACTTTCTATGTTGTATCGTATCATGATACAGGTGCAGGTTCTCTATTCCAGCATCGTTAGTGGTTTCTCTCAATGATTCCAGCAGTAGTAGTCCATTTGGTGAGTCCTCATCTTTTGAGGATGTTATTTGTTTTTTAGTTAGTTTCTTTTCAGTCAGACTTTAGAGTTAGCTGGGGGCTTGTCCCGACAACTCATCATCTAGTTGGTGTCTTTCAGCAACAGTTGTTTAGAACTATTTTTAGTGATGTTTTATATTTTGTGTAGTGTTGATTTATAAATATTTCTTTTAAATCTTCCTCTTATGTTTACTTAGTATACCGGTGCAAAATGTTAGGCCATGGGTTAGCTTGGGGTAACTTGTGGCACCAAGTATCGTGTCTTGGCCAGAGTGTAAACTCGGGTCATGACAAGCTTGGTATTAGAGCCTTAGGTTTAGAGTATCCTAGTATGTCTGAAAGATGCATCAAGTAGAGTCCTTTTCATGGGTGTGAAGCGCACCACACTTATGACGGGGAGGCTAAAAGATGTTACTAGGAAAAACTTCCCTTTGTTCATGCTCCTTATCGTGTGATGAAGTTTAATTCCAGAAATGTCCTCCTAACTTGTGCTCAATTCATTTCAGGTGTAGAAATGAAAGGAGGGCTGGCAATGCTAACCGACCTGCCCCACCAGCTCTAGCATCCCCTCAGGATGAACAAGTGTGCTCAGTAGAATTCCGAGCGGCAATCCAACTGCTGGCTCAAACGGTGACTAACCAAGTGAACTAGCAAGTGGTTTCGGTGAATACAAATGGGTCCTCAGCAGCTGCTAGGGTTCAAGACTTCACCCAAATGAATCCTCCATCTTTTCATGGATCCAAAGTGGGAGAGGACCCGCACGATTTTATAAATGAGGTGTAGAAGATCACTCGGATTATGGGTGTTAATTCTGTGGAGAGTGATGATCTGGTTGCCTACCAGTTCAAAGGGGTGGCTCAGATTTGGTACGACCAATGGAAGGAAGGGAAGCCAGCAGCAGCGGGCCTAGCAGAGTGGGAAGAGTTCACCACAACATTTCTAGATAGATTTTTCCCTCGGGAGTTGAGGGAGGCTAAGGTCACAGAGTTCATGAATTTAAAGCAGGGTAACAGGACCATGGAGGAGTATGCGTTAGAGTTCACTCGGTTGTCGTGGTATGCTCCAGATATGGTAGTCGATCCAAGGGCTCGCATGCTCAAGTTCGTCAACGGAGTATCAAACCTGGTGCTTAAGGAGTGCAGGACCGCGATGCTCTTAAAGGAAATTGACCTCTCCAGCCTCATCATTCATGCCCAGCAGATTGAGGCAGAAAAGTTGAAAGATATGGAGCGCGAGAACAAGCGGGCTAGAACAGGTCTATCAGATTATGGCCAACAGAAGTCCGGCGGCAGTAGCCGCCCATAATAGCAGCAACAGAGGACTCCAACACCTACCTCAACCAGCGCCCCTTCTTTCTAATCACGCAAGGATCCGAAGGGTGGAGCATCTAGCTCTCAGTCCCAAAGTTACAGTGCCAACAATCATTACCCAGATTGTACTAAGTGTAGCAAGCACCATTAGGTGAATGCCTCCTAGGCACAGAGGGTTGCTTTGGATGTGGACGGTTGGGTCACAGGCTAAAAGAGTGTCCATTTATAGGATGGGGGAAAGCACAGTCTACCACTTTAACAGCCCCAATAGGCCATCTAGCTCAGCAAGGTAACACTTCAGGTACGGATGGCGGCAAGTGCCAAAACTGATTTTATGCTTTGTCCTCCCATTAGGATCAGAAGAGCTCACCTGCCACACTATCATTCATGACTCCTTATGTAGCTGTTCAGTTTGAAATAAGTACAGAATTCCTCTTAGAACCATTCTCAGTCTCTACCCCAGTTGGTGAGTAAGTTAGAGCAATCTAGGTATATAGAAACTACCCAGTCTCAGTGTTGAGTAAAATAAATCCAGTTGATCTAGTAGAACTAGATATGGTCGATTTCAACCTCATTCTTGGCGTGGATTGGTTAAATTCTAGTTATGCCTTAGTCGACTGCAGAACTAGAGTCATCATATTTTAGTTTCCAAATGAGCTAGTCTTAGAATGGGTGGGTAGTGTTTCATCGCCTAAAGGTCATTTTATTTCCTACCTTAAGGCAAGGAAGATCGTTTCAAAAGGGTGCATTTATCA
The DNA here is from genome assembly GCA_035772735.1 of Datura wrightii. Taxonomy (NCBI): domain Eukaryota; kingdom Viridiplantae; phylum Streptophyta; class Magnoliopsida; order Solanales; family Solanaceae; genus Datura; species Datura wrightii. The sequence continues at coordinate 6,728,198 of JASDFA010000008.1, read as the reverse complement.
CCTAGTTTCAGTCAAAGAATCTAGCTCCGAGACCCTAACTATTCAGGCAGCTCCAGTTGTCAGCGAGTACCCTGACGTCTTTGCCGAAGATCTTTCCGATGTTTCTCTCGAGCGGGAATAGACTTCGGCATAGACTTTCTTCTAGACACTCATCCCTTTTCTATTCCTCCTTACAGAATGGCTCCAGTTAAACTTAAGGAGTTGATGGAAAAGCTAAAATACCTTCTTGACAAGGGTTTCATTAGGCCCAACATCTCTCTATGGGGTGCTCTAGTATTGTTCGTGCGAAAGAAAGATGGTACTCTCAGAATATGTATCAACTACCATCAACTGAAAAAGGTTACAGTTAAGAAAAGGTGTCCCTTACCCAGAATTGACAACTTGTTTGATTAGCTTTAGGGAGCCAGTTGTTTTTCCAAGGTAGATCCCAGGTCAGGGTATCATCAACTTAAAGTCAGGGAATGCGACATAAGGAAAATAGCCTTCAGAACTCGATACGGTCACTATGAATTTGTGGTTATGTCATTCGAACTAACTAACATCCCGACAACTTTCATGGACCTGATGAACAGGGCATTCAAACAGTATCTGGATATGTTCGTTATTGTGTTCATAGATGATATTTTGGTATAGTCCAAAAATGAAGAGGAGCATGCTAACCATCTGAGGATAGTGTTTTAGACTCTAAGAGAGCGCCAGTTGTTTGCTAAATTTAGTAAATGTGAATTTCGGCTGAAGTCTGTGGCTTTCCTCAGTCATGTGATCTCACGTGAGGGTATTCAGGTAGATCCTCAAAAGATAGCGGCGGTGAAAGAATGGCTAAGACCTACTTCCCCAACAGATATCAAAATTTTCCTGGGTCTAGCCAGTTATTATCGATGGTTCATGGAAGGATCCTCTTCTTTTGCGTCTTGTCACGATCCGAACATAGACCCGAATCATAACACGAGACAAGAAGCCCTAAGAGTCTCCAAGTCGACCCATGGCATGAACATACATCTAACTCAATCAAGTAAAATTGAATACTCAACATAGTAACATAGCAAAAATGTAATCATGACAAACATACAATAGAAGCGCACTTCATACATGATAGCTGAACACTACACATAGTCTGAAAGCCTCTAAAATATCAGATGGGTTGATAGGACAACACCCCCAACTAACCCGACAAGTTTGGAAACTGAATGTAAAGAGATAACTGATATCAACTAGTCCTCGAAGAATGAGGACTCACCAATGAGCTGGATGCTAATCTCTGCGACGAGCTAATGACGATGCTGGGTCTGAAGATCGGGCCTTGTATCATGAAACGATGCATCATAGAGTATGCGGTTAGTACGTGGGATGTACCGAGTATGTAAGGTAAGTTAAACAGACATTTAAAATATATAAAAGTTCATAAGAGATCATAAGAGTAGGACAACATACTCGTAACATAAATATCATAATGCAACATAAGACTCAAGGTTTTAAAAACATTCGTAATTCATTCATTATCATAGTCATAAGAGAAAATTTATAAATTATAACTTGATCCAGAATAACATAAACATAAAAATGCATAAAAAAAACACGGAACAATGGGAGGACTCGTCATAACCGACACCATCATGGTAGAGCCTTACATGATGCTCCAACTATCTCGCTCAAGTGGGTAGAGCCGCCCCTGGCTTGCTAGGCGAGGGACGTGCATTATGTGATATCACGAAAGAGGGGATCTATTAACATTTTAATGTATCAACATGAACATACGGTGGTACATAGTTATGAGACACCGGCGTAGTCCTTTGAGCACCGGGCTACTCGGTGCTAGACACTGCTCCCAAAAACATGCACATTAGGCTCATACGTAAATCATAAACATTATTCATGAGATTCATGGACAAATAAACATTTAACATCCTTGATCCCCTTTACATACATGTTTAGCCATGAATCAAGGGCCCAGTAATCGGCCAATGTCATAAATCAATCAATCATGAAATCCATATCATAAATTATAAGTCATTCTTGAACATATGGGCATTTCCCAATACTTTAGCATACTTGAAAATACCCAATTCACTTGAAAATATGATTATAAACATGGGTAACTTGAAAACATGCTTTTCATCATCAATACTTCATCATACATGAAGATTCATCATAAATCTTAACTTTAATGAATTTCTCATAAATGGGCCTTTAAATTTAAAAAGCTTGAAATATGATTTTAATGAGAAACAATGTAAAACTTTACCCATGAATCATAATTCAATAGTAGAAATACATTCAAATTATACCCATGTAGAGTATTAGGAATTTCATGCATTGGGTTAAAAGCCCATGGAATTTACATAGGAGAAAACATGATTATAAACATGGGTAACTTGAAGACATGATTTTCATCATCAATACTTCATCATACATGAAGATTCATCATAAATCTTAACTTTCATGAATTTATCATAAATGGGAATTTAAATTTAAAAAGCTTGCAACATGATTTTAATGAGAAACAACATAAAACTTACCCATGAATCATAAATTAATAGTAGAAATACATTTAAATCATACCCATGTAGAGAATTAGGAATTTCATGCATTGGGTTACAACCCCATGGAATTGACATAGGGAATTTCATGATTTTGAGAGGGATTAGGCATGGGTGTGAACGGATTCACCATTCATAACCCTATATACCTAAAAGGGTTTGATTCTACCACTCCTCTGATTGCCCAAGGAAGATTTGAAGAAGAACCTTCAAGGATTAGCCTTGGTCACCTCTTTAGACTCTCTAACTTGCATGCATGGGTTTAGAATAGGGTAAAATGACTTAACCTATCTTAATACACCCTGAAAATGGATTAAAATGACGTAGTATAGGACCCAAGAACATAGGAATGATGAGAATACCCTTAATAACTTCGCAGAAAATAACTGCTTGTCAGTCCCCACGAGGGACCTAACGAGTCGTTTCCATCAGCCACGAGTCATTACATTAATCGTTGGGTACACTTTCGAGGTCTCACCTGGAACTCATAATTGGCCATCATATGAATCATTGACGGTGAACCTTCACTGCCTTAAATTTCAAATTATACCCATCATGCTGACCACGACCCATCCCATGATTAGTGGTGACTGACCACGACTCATGAGTGCCTTCCGTAGGGTACACTACCTAGTCCCCTTTACATTCTCAAACTCCTTGCCCACAACTAACTCAATGAGTCATGGGGTCTAACCACAACTCATGGTCACGTTCGTGGGGACCTCAAATCACAAATTCCAACTCACACCCTCAACCTCACCACGAGTCACCTTATGACTCGTGGTCTACCCCACGGGTCACAGAATGACTCATTTTGTGACATGGTGCCAGATTTCCAATTTTCTCTGTTTCAACTCCCGGGTCTGATCTTTAGGCTTTCGGGGTATTACATGTCTCCTCTGACTAAACTAACTCAAAGAAAGGTGAAGTTTCAATAGCCAGGTGCATGTGATAAGAGTTTCCAAGAGTTGAAGACTCGACTCATTACAACTCTAGTTTTGACTTTATCAGAAGGAACAAATGGATTCATAGTCTATTCTGATGCTTCCAGAGTTAAACTTGGTTGCTTTCGATGAAGCGAGGTAAGGTGATAGCTTATACCTCCAGACAACTCAAAGTTCATGAGAAAAATTATTCGACTCATGATCTTGAATTGGTGGAAGTGGTGTTTGCTCTAAAAATATGGAGGCATTACCTTTATGGGGTTCACGTGGATGATTTCACCGATCATAAGAGCCTTCAGTACGTGTTCAGTCAGAAGGATTTGAATCTTCATCAGAGAAGGTGATTGGAGTGGTTGAAGGATCATGACATGAGCATGCTATATCACCCAAGCAAGAAAAATGTGGTGGCATATGCCTTGAGCATAATGTCCATAGGGAGCGTTGCTCGTGTTGAAGAGGGAAGAAAGGAACTGGAAAGGGATATTCATAGGTTAGCTCGGTTGGGAGTGCAATTGGTAAATTTAGCTGAAGGCGGAGTAGTACTGCAGAGTGGGTCAGAATCCTCGTTAGTTGTTGAGGTTAAGTCAAATCAGGATGAAAATCCCATATTGCTTAATCTGAAAGAAGCAATTCTATGAAAAGAAGTGGAGGCTTTCTCCAAAGGGGGAGATGGTGTGCTTCATTGCCAGGGCAGGCTATGTGCTCCAGATATAGAAGAATTGAGACAGCAAATAATGGAAAAATCACATAGCTCTAGATATTCTATCCACCCAGGTGCCACCAAGATATACCGTGATCTACGGAAAATCTATTGGTGGAATGACATGAAGAGGGATATTGCACAATTTGTGGCTAAGTGCCTAAACTGTTAGCAGGTTAAAGGTTGAACACCGAAGACCTGGGGGTATGACTTAAGATATCAACATACCTTAGTGTAAGTGGGAAGAAGTGAATATGGACTTCATTATAGGTCTACTTCATACTCGTCGGTAGCATGATTCAATTTGGATGATAGTAGATAGGATGACCAAGTCAGCACATTTCCTCCTAGTTAAAACTACAGACTCATCTGAGGATTACGCTAGATTGTACATCCGATAGTTGGTTAGACTGCATGAAGTTCCCTTATCCATTATTTCAGATAGAGGTACCCAGCTCACCTCGCATTTTTGGAAGTCATTTAAGAAAGGACTTGGTACTCAGGTCAAGCTCAACACAACTTTTCACCCGTAGAAGAATGGACAAGATGAGCGAAATATTTAGACCTTAGAAGATATGCTGAGATCTTGTGTGTAATACCCTGGAAGTGCCTAAGACTAGACCCGGGAATTTAAAAATGGAAGTTGGCTGAAATCTAGAAAATTATCACAGAACAGGTCATGCAATGGATCGTTGGTTCCACCAATGATCTGTAGGAGTTGTTCATGGTGAGGTACAGTAGGGTTGAAGTTGGGAGTAACGAGTCAAGGAACGACCCATGGTTTGATGTCACGAATCGTTGTTTGTGGTCATGGTGAGCCCGGTCCTTAGTCTAGAGGAAGTAACGGGTCGTAGGATGACTCGTCATGAGTAACACCAGATCGTGGTAAGTAACCGTGGGAAGGAGAAGGGAAATCTCTAGTAGAGGTGACGGATGGAAACCAAAACTCGTTAAAAGGAGCCACGAGTCGTGGTATGGCTCGTAGGAAAGCCCAGGTGCAGGTCGTCAAAGGGAAGTAATGAGAGGATCCAACGGATCATCTTCTGATGTAATGAATCATCCTATCGAGTCATGGGATTAGAATCTGAGAAGTTAAGAATTGGCAGGAGATGTAACGGACGGACACCACGAGTCGTGGTATCAAGGCATGACCCGTAGGATCGGTCGTTATCACTGCCAGTGCAGAATTTTCAGGGAATTCATTAAGGGTATTTTTATCATTCCTAAGTCCTAGGGTCCTAAACTATATCGTTTAAGGATTGAAATGCAGTGTTTTATGAGGGGAAAATCTATCCTAGCCTCATTCACATCCACACATGCATATTGAAGGGGTTTAGGAGGTGATCAAGTTAGATTTCTTCAAGCTTTCCTAAAATCTTTCATTGGGCTTTCAAGGAGTGGTAAAATCAGATCTTCCCCAGGTATGTAGGGTTATGAATGGGTGAATCCGTTCACACCCATGCCCGATGTCTCTTTAAATCATGGAAATTCATATGTTGATTTTATGGTGTTTTAACCCAATGCGTGAAGGTCCTAATTCTCGACTTGGGTATGATCTAAATGAGTTTTTATTATTGAATTATGAATCATGGGAAAGTTTTACGTTGTTTTCCATTAAAATCATGTTTCAAGATTTATAAATTTAAATGCCCATTTATGAGAAGTTTATGAAAGTTGAGTTATGATAAATGTTCATGTATGATGAGATAATATTGATGAAAAGCATGTTTTCAAGTTACCCGTATTTATAATCATGTTTTCAAGGGAATTGAGTATTTTTCAAGCATGTTAAAGTATTGGGCAATGCCCACATGTTCAAGTATTATTTATATTTTATGATATGAATTTCATGATTGATCGATGTATGACGTTGGCTGATTCATGGGCCCTTGGTTCATGGCTAAACATGTATATAAATGGGGATCAATGATGTTAATATTTATTTGGCCATGAATCTCATAAATGATGCTTATGATTTACATACGAGCTTAATGTGCATGTTTTTGAAAGTAGTGTTTAGCACCGAGTAGCCTGGCGTCAAAGGACTATGCCGGTGTCTCATAACTACGTGCCACCGTAGGTTCATGTTGATACATTACAATGTTAGTGGATCCCCTCTTTCGTGATATCACATACTGCACATCCCTTGCCTAGCAAGCCTAGGACGACTCTGCCCACTTGAATGAGATAGTTGGGGCATCATGTAAGGCTCTACCATGATGGTGTCGGTTATGAAGAGTCATCCTATTGTTCCTCATGATTTATGCATGGTTATATTCATATTATTTCGGCTCAAGTTACATTTAATGAAGCTTTTCTCCTATTATTATGATTTTTACTGGTTTATGAATGTTTTTAAAACCTTGAGCCTTATGTTACATTATGATATTTATGTTATGAGCATGTTGTCCTACTCTTATGAACTTTTATGTATTTTAAATGTCCATTTTACTTACCTTATATACTCGGTACATTCCACGTACTGACCGCATATTTTATGTTGTATCGTTTCATGATACAGGGTTCGATCTTTAGACCTAACACCGTCATAAGCTCGTTTTCGGAGTTAGCATCCAGTTCACTGCTGAGTCCTCATCTCCCGAGTACTATTTGATATAAATTATCCTTTATGTTCAGTTTTCCAGACTTGTTTGGTTAGTTGGGGGTGTTTTCCCATCAACCTATCAGATATGTTAAACGCGTTCAGACTCTATGTAGTATCCAGCTGTCACGTATGAAGTGTATTTCACTCTCTTTCGTGATATCACATGCTGCACGTCCCTTTCCTGGCGAGCCTAGGACGACTCTGCCCACTTGAGTGAGATAGTTAGGGCATCATGTAAGGCTCTACCATGATGGTGTCGGTTATGACGAGTTCTCCCATTGTTCCTCATGATTTATGCATGGTTATATTCATATTATTTTGGCTCAAGTTATGTTTAATGAATATTTTCTCCAATTATTATGATTATGACTGAATATTTTAAAAACCTTGAGCCTTATGTTACATTAAGATATTTATGTTATGAGCATGTTGTCCTACTCTTATGAGCTTTTATGTATTTTAAATATCCATTTTACCTACCTTACATACCGGTATATTCCATGTACTAACCGCATACTTTATGTTGTATTATTTCATGATACAGGCTCCGATCTTTAGACCCAACACCTTCATTATCTCGTTCCCGGAGTCAGCATCCAGTTCATTGGTGAGTCCTCATCTCCCGAGTACTATTTGATATCAGTTATCCTTTATGTTTAGTTTTCCAAACTTGTTGGGTTAGTTGGGGGTGTTGTCTCATCAACCATCAGATATGTTAGAGGCTATCAGACTGTATTTAGTATCCAGCTGTCATGTATGTAGTGCGTTTCGCTTTCTATGTTATGTCATGATTATGCTTCCGCTATGTTATTATGTTAAGTATTCCACTTTATTTGATTGAGTTAGATGTATTTCATGCCATAGGTCGACTTGGAGTCTCTTAGGGCTCCTTGTCCTGTGTTTCGATCCAGGTCTACATTCGACTCGTCACAAATTAGGTATCAGAGCAATAGGTTTGAAGTGTCCTAGGTTGTTTGAAAGTTGCGTTAGGTAGAGTCTTTTTTATGCGTGTGAAGTGCACCACACTTATGATGAAGAGGCTACGAGATGTTTAGGAAATGTCCCCTTCTTTCATAATCTATGTCGCGCGATAAAATATCTCCCTATCCTTCTAACTCTTGCTATTCACGATTGCAGAATCATGGCTCCCCACAGAGTTAACAGTAGAACAAATGGAAATGGAAACGGCCATGAGGATGGTAACGGAGACGGGCACCATTAAGCCCCACCAGTCTAGGAGCACCATGCACCGAAGCCGGTTTCCCATGCTGAATTCTAGGCAGCCATTCAGATGCTAGCGTAGGCCTTGACCGCTCAGGTCAACTAGTAGAAAGTGGCACATGTCCGATAAAATGAAAATGCGGCGGCAGCACGGGTCGGAGATTTATTAAGGATAAACCCACTAGAGTTCCTTAGGTCAAAAGTAGATGAGGACCCGCATGAGTTCATTGATGAGATTCTGAAGGTCAACAAAATAATGGGGTGACGGGGGAGGAGTGTGTTGATTTGGCCTCATATCAGTTGAAGGGGGTCGCGCACATATGGTTTAAGCAATGGAAGGATAGTAGGGTCATGGGAGCACGTCCTATTGGTTAGGAGGAGTTTCACATTGCTTTTTTCGATTGGTTCTTCCCTTGGGAATTGAGGGAGATTAAAGTAGCAGAGTTTGTGAATCTGAAGCAAAGAAAGATAATGGTTCAATAGTATGATTTGGAGTTCACCCGCTTGTCTAGATATGCCCCAATGTTAGTGGCTGACTAGAGGGCTCAGGTGAGCAGGTTCGTTCATGGGGTGGCGGACTATGTGGACAAGGATTGTAGGATTTCCATGCTCCATCAGGATATTGTCTTTCCCCGGGTAGTGTTGCACGCCCAGCAGATGGAGGGGGTGTATTTGAGAGAGAGAGAGAGTTCAAAAGGGCCTGGACAAATAGCTATGGGTTCACTCAATAGAAATCCGGCGGTGGTCACCGCCCTCCGATTCAGCAAAGATCACTAGCTCCAGCACCATCATCAGCGAGTGTTCCATCCAGACCCAAGGGTGATCAGAGTAGCAGGGCCTCGGGTTTGAGGGAGCAGAGGGGCATGCAGGCAGAGAAAACATTTTTGGCCTACGGAAAGTGTGGGAAGAGTCATGTCGGGGAGTGCTTGCTCGGCTTTGATATTTGTTATGGGTGCGGTAGATCTGGTCACATGCACCAAGCGTGTCCATTGGCTAGGCAGGGTGATGATAGAAGCCATGCACAAACCACTAAGTCAACAGCAGCTCCAGCACGCTCAACTTCGCAGGGGGCATCCACTAGTGGGGGTGATGGACAGCGCCAAAAAAAATTCTATGCCCTTGTTTCACGTCAGGAATAGGAGACTTCACCGAATGTGGTTACTGGTATGTTATGAGTATTCATCTTGATGCCTATGATTTGTTAGATCCAGGGGCTACCTTGTCTTTTGTGACACCTTATATTGCTAGTAGCTTTGGAGTCAGTCCTGAAATTCTGTCAGAACCATTCTCAGTCTCTACTCCCGTTGGTGATTCAGTTGTAGCTAGGTTGGTGTTTAGAAGTTGTCCGATCACAGTATTGCAGAGAGTCACATCCACAAACCTAGTAGAGTTAGCCATGACTGACTTTTATATTATTCTCAGCATGGATTGGTTGTATGCTTGTTATGCTTCCGTTAATTGTAGATCCCATGCGGTGGAGTTTCATTTTTCGAGTGAGTCAATTTTATAGTGGAAGGATAGTTTAGCCGTTCCGTTTTACTTCCTATCTTAAGGCCCGAAAAATGATTTCTAAGGGTGTATACCATCTAGTTAGGGTTAAGGATGTTGATTCCAATACCCCGACTATCCAATTAGTCCCGATAGTAAGTGAGTTCCCAAAGGTCTTTCCAGATGATTTTCCAGGAGTTTCTCCCGAGCGGGAGATTGATTTTTGTATTGACCTTCTACCCGATACGTAGCCTATATCTATTCCTCCCTGCATAATGGCTCCAACCGAGCTAAAAGAGTTGATGGAACAGTTGAAGGATCTTTTGGATAAGGGTTTCATTAGACCGATCAAATCCCCTTAGGGTGCACCAGTTCTCTTGGTCCGAAAGAAAGATGGCTCTCTTCATACGTGTATTGATTATCGACAATTGAATAGGGTCACTATCAATAATAGGTACCCTTTACCCAGAATTGATGATTTGTTTAACCAGCTTCAAGGTGCCAATTGCTTTTCGAAGATAGATCTCAAGTCTGGATACTATCAAAGCAGGGGTTGGGAGAGAGACATCCCGAAGACAACCTTCAAGACGCGGTATGGTCATTATGAGTTTTTAGTTATGTCTTTTGGACTAACGAATACTCCTGCAGCTTTTATGGACTTGATGAACAGGGTGTTCAAGCCATACTTGGATATGTTCGTGATCGTGTTCATTGATGATATCCTGATATACTCTCAGGAGCATGCTGCTCATTTGAGGGTGGTGTTACAGACTCTGAAGGATCGCCAATTATATTCTAGATTCAGCAAGTGCGAGTTTTGGTTGAACTCAATGGCGTTTTTAGGCCATGTGGTATCAAGTGATGGTATAAAGGCGGACTCTCAAAAAATAGAAGCGGTGAAGAATTTGCCTAGAATGGTGAATCCTTCAGATATCCGAAGCTTTTTGGGCTTAGTTGGCTACTACAGGAGATTTGTTAAGGGCTTTTCATCTATTGTAGCACCATTGACCAAATTGACCCAAAAGAAAGTGAAATTCCAATGGTCGGAGGCTTGTGAGAGAAGCTTTAAGGTGTTGAAGACTCAACTTACCTCAGCACCGGTGTTAACTCTACCCAGAGGGTACTAATGGGTTTGTGGTGTATTGCGATGCTTCAAGGATTGACCTTGGTTGTGTTTTGATGCATCACAGCAAGGTTATAGCATATCCTTCTAGACAGTTGAAAGTTCATGGGAAGAATTACCTGACCCACAATCTTGAATTGACGGCGGTGGTATTCACCTTGAAAATATGGAGACATTATTTGCATGGGGTCCATGTTGATGTGTTTACAGATCATAAGAGTTTACAATATGTGTATACCAGAAGGATCTCAATCTTCAGCAAAGGAGGTGGTTGGAGGTACTTAAGGATTATGAAATAAGTGTCCTTTACCATCCGAGCAAGGGTAATGTAGTAACAGACGTATTTAGTAGACTCTCTATGGAGAGTGTGTCCCACGTGGATGGGGGGAGAAAGGAGCTGGTGAAGGATGTGCATCAACTTGCAAGGTTGGGAGTTTGGTTGGTTGACTCGACCGATGGTGGCGTTATTGTTCAAAACGAATAGAAATCATCCTTGGTGACTGATGTAAAAGCTAGACAAGATGAGGACCCTATTTTGGTAAAGTTAAAGGAGGTCCTTTAGAATTAGAAGGTAGAGGTCTTCTCCAAAGGGGGAGATAGTGTGCTTTGATACCAGGGTCGCTTATGTGTACCGGATATTGATGATTTAAGGAATTGAATGTTGCAAGAGGCTCACGGTTCAAGATATTCAATCCATTCAGTTGCCACTAAGATGTACCGTGACCTACGGGAAGTCTTTCGGTGGAATGGTATGAAAAAGGACATACCAGAATTTGTGGCTAAGTGTCCAAACTGTCAGCAGTTGAAGGTTGAGCACAAAGGCCCGAAGGTGTGCTCCAAGATATTAGCATTCCTACTTGGAAGTGGGAAGAGATCAATATGGACTTCAAAACTGGTTTGCCTTGCACTCGTTGGCAATATGACTCCATTTGGTTGTTGTAGACAGGTTGACCAAAGCGGCTCATTTTCTACGGGTCAAAACCACCGATTCTGTGGAGGATTATGCCAAACTATACATCCGAGAGCTACTTCGATTGCATGGAGTGACCTTGTCCATCATATCAGACAGAGGTACCCAATTTATCTCTCAGTTTTAGAGGTCGTTTCAAAAAAGGCTTGGTACTCAGCACAACATTTCACCTGCAAATGGATGGTCAAGTGGAGCGGACAATTAAAACTCTTGAAGACATGTTGAGAGCATGTGTGATTAAGCTCAAGGGTAGTTAGATGATCATTTGCCTCTTATTGAGTTTGCGTACAATAATAACTACCATTCTAGTATTCACATGGCTCCATTTGAGGCTCTTTATGGACGGAGATGTAGATCGCCTATTTTCTGGTTTGAAGTTGGTGAAGCTACAATGATAGGACCATATTCAGTCCATGAGGCTATACAGAAGTTTCAGCTCATACGGGGCAAGTTGAAAACAACTCAAAGTCATCAAAAGTCCTTTTCTAATGTCATAAGGAGAGAATTAGAGTTCGAAGTGGATGATTGGGTGTTTCTAAAGGTGTCTCCTATGAATGAGTGATGAGGTTTTGAAAGAAAGGAAAACTCAGTCCTCATTACATAGACCCTTATCGGATTTTGAGGCAGGTTGGTAAGGTGGCATATGAATTGGAGTTTCCCTCAAAATTAGCTTCTGTTCATCCTGTTTTTCATGTATCTCTCTTGAAGAAGTGTTTGGGTGATCCAGCTCTAGTTGTCCCGGTGGACTGTGTTGGTGTGAAGACAGCCTTAGTTTTGAGGACGTTCTGGTGGAGATACTGAATCATCAGGTTTTAAGGCTAAGGAACAAGGAAGTAGCTTCTGTCAAGGTTTTGTGGAGGAATCAGCATGTTGAGGGAGCTACGGGGGAAGCCGAAGTAGACATGATGGCTAGATACCCATATTTATTCTCTACCGGCTTAGTTCCAGCTTGAGGTATCGGTTCTTTCCCTAAAACTATATTCAGTTTCATGTTCGGTTCATGTGCTCCAGTTTCTTTCATGTATATGGATGTGCATATGATTCATGAGTTTAGTTCAGCCAAGTAATTTGTATCAGGGTTAATAACTCCGTCAGTTTTCAACTTATATGATCAGTATTTGAGTATGATGATTGCATTCTCTATTTTCTATATAGTTTCCCTAATTCGAGGATGAATGTTCCTAAGGGGGAGATATTGTAATACCCTGGAAGTGCCTAAGACTAGACCCGAGAATTTAAAAATGGAAGTTGGCAGAAATTTGGAAAATTATCACAGAACAAGTCATGCAACGGATCGTTGGTTCCATCAACGATCCATAAGACGTGTTCATGGTGAGGTACAATAGAGTCAAAGTTGGGAGTAAGGGGTCAAGGAACGACCCGTGGTTTGATGGCACGAGTCGTTGTTTGTGGTCGTGGTGAGACTGGTCCTTAGTCTAAGAGGAAGTAACGGGTCATAGGACGACTTGTCGTGAGTAACAACAGATCATGGTAAGTAACCATGTGAAGGAGTAGCAAAATCTCCAGTCGTGGTCATGGATGGAAACCACGACCCATTGTAAGGAGGCACGAGTTGTGGTGTGGCTCGTGGGAAAGCCCAAGTATAGGTCGTCAGGGGAAGTAACGGGAGGATCCAACGGATCCTCGTCTGATGTAACAAATTGTCCTGTCGAATCATGGGATTAGAATCTGAGAAGTAAAGAATTGGCAGGAGATGTAACGGATGGACACCGCATGACCCGTAGGATCAATCACTATCACTGCCAGTGTAGAATTTTCATGGAATTCATTTAGGGTATTTTCGTCATTCCTAAGTCCTAGGGTCCTAAACTACGTCGTTTAAGGCTCAAAATGCAGTATTTTATGAGGGGAAATCTATCTTAGGCTCATTCACATCAATGCATGCATATTGAAGGGGTTTAGGAGGTGATCAAGTTAGATTTCTTCAAGCTTTCCTTCAATTTTCATTAGGCTTTCTAGGAGTGGTAAAATCAGATCTTCCCCAGGTATATAGGGTTATGAATGGGTGAATCCGTTCATATCCATGTCCAATCTCTCTCTAAATCATTGAAATTCATATGTTGATTCTATGGGGTTTTAACCCAATGCATGAAGTTCCTAATTTTTGACATGGGTATGATCTAAATGAGTTTTTATTATTTAATTATGAGTCATGGACAAGTTTTACGTTGTTTTCCATTAAAATCATGTTTCAAGCTTTATAAATTTAAATGCCCATTTATGAGAAGTTTATGAAAGTTGAGATTTATGATAAATGTTCATGTATGATGAGATTTTATTGATGAAAAGTATGTTTTCAAGTTACTCATGTTTATTATCATGTTTTCAAGGGAATTGAGTATTTTCAATAATGTTAAATTATTGGGCAATTCCCACGTGTTCAAGTATGATTTATGATTTATGATATGGATTTCATGATTGATCGATTTATGATGTTGGCCGATTCATGGGCCCTTGGTTCATGTTTAAACATGTATTTAAATGGAGATCAATGATGTTAATGTCTATTTGTCCATGAATCTCATGAATGATGTTTATGATTTACATACGAGCCTAATGTGCATGTTTTTGGAAGTAGTGTCTAGCACCGAGTAGCCAGGCGTTCAAAGGACTACGCCGGTATCTTATAACTACGTGCCACCGTAGGTTCATATTGATACATTACAATGTTAATAGATCCCCTCTTTCATGATATCACATACTGCATGTCCTTTGCCTGGAAAGCCTGGGACGACTCTACCCACTTGAGTGAGATAGTTGGGTCATCATGTAAGGCTCTACCATGATGGTGTCAGTTATGACGAGTCCTGCCATTGTTCCTCATGATTTATTCATGGTTATATTCATATTATTTCGGCTCAAGTCACATTTCATGAAGCTTTTCTCCTATTATTATGATTATTACTGGTTTACGAATCTTTTGAAAACTTTGAGCCTTATGTTATATTATGACATTTATGTTATGAGCATGTTGTCCTACTCTTATGAATTTTTATGTATTTTAAATGTCCGTTTTACTTACCTTGCATACTCGGTACATTCCACGTACTGACCGCATACTTTATGCTATATAGTTTCATGATACAGGCTCCGATCTTCAAACCCAGCACCGTCATTAGCTCATTCTCGGAGCTAGCATCCAGTTCATTAGTGAGTCCTCATCTCCTAAGGACCAGTTGATATTAGTTATCCTTTATGTTCAGTTTTCCAGACTTGTTGGGTTAGTTGGGGTTGTTGTCCCATCAACCCATCGGATATGTTAGTGGCTTTCAGACTATATGTAGTATCCAGCTGTCATATATGAAGTGTGTTTCGCTTTCTATGTTATGTCATGATTATGCTTCCACTATGTTATTATGTTGAGTATTTCGCTTTATTTGATTTAGTTAGATGCATGTTCATGCCATGGGTCGACTTGGAGTCTCTCGGCGCTCCTTGTCCCATGTTGCAATCTGGGTCTGTGTTTGGGTCGTGACATTGTGTGATCGACTTCAAGGGTAGTTGGGATGATCACCTACCTCTTATCGAGTTTGCATACAATAACAGTTACCACTCCAGTATTCTGATGGCCCCGTTTGAGGCATTGTATGCTAGGACGTGTAGGTCTCCTATAGGGTGGTTTTAAGTTGGCGAAGCTACCTTGATAGGACCAGACTCAGTTCATGAATCTATGCAGAAAGTGCAACATATCAGGGGAAGGTTGAAAATGGCTCAGAGCCGACAGAAATCATATAGTTATTTGAGGAGGAGAGAGTTTGAATTTGTTGTTGATGATTGGGTTTACCTAAAAATTTCACACATGAAGGGAGTGATAAGGTTTGGAAAGAAAGGGAAACTTAGTCCGAGGTATGTAGGACCTTATAGGATTCTGAGGCGAATTTGCAATGTGGCCTATGAGTTAGAATTACTTTCGAAGTTAGCATCTGTGCACCCAGCCTTCCATGTGTCATTGTTGAAGAAGTGCATCGGTGATCCGACCTCAATTGTGCCAATAGACAGTGTGGGAGTGAAGGATAGTCTCTCTTACGAAGAGGTCCCAGTTCAGATCCTAGACTGTCAGGTTTGTAAGCTGAGAAACAAGGAAGTCGCTTTAGTGAAAGTCTTGTGGAGGAAGCAACGAGTTGAGGGAACCACATGGGAGGTAGAAGCTGACATGATGGCTAAATACCCTCATTTATTCCCTTCCAATTCAGTTTCAGCATCAGGTATTAAATTCATCCTCAGTACTCTATTATGTTCCGTGCTTATTAGCTCTATTCATGTTTTCAATGTGCACAGTAGTTGTGCCAACTTAGTTAGTATGGCTAAGTCAGTTCGGAGTCAGTCACTCTTTCATAAACTAGCTTATAGCTTCAAATTGGGAATTTCAGCTCTTTTTCCAGTCACTTTTAGGAGAGAATTAAAGGAGTTGATCGATGTATTCCTGTCATTCCTTCCCTAAACTCTCAGACTCCGTACGAAGAAGTTTCAAACAGACTCCTCAAGGCAATGCTAGGGCATTCAATCTTCTTCTCAGATTCTCAAAGATTTCTTCTAGGAAATTTTACTCCAGGTATGTGGGAATTTAAAAAGGGAATTGTTCTTCCCTTTTGTCCCAAAACCCTTCCAGAATTTTTTATCAGTTTTAGCCCTGAACTTTTGAGTTTGGGTAAAATTCATAGGCAGATCCTGATTAATTCTTATGGGTTTTTTTCCCTATGTATTCATGATATGTTTCCAATATTTAGTGATCATGTTGCTACTTCCTTCCAGTAAAATGGTTTTAGCCCTAACTCTATAAATGCAGTAATTTGGGTCTTGCATAGTTGATTAGATATTAGTGTTTCTTGACTCAGTTAGTGTTGGAATTCCCATGCCATTACCATCATATGAATTCTTAGTCAGTTGCGTGCTAGTTCAGTCTCAGTCAGAATGTTAGTATCTTCAGTATCTTTCAGTAATGTCAGCTGATCAGTTCGACTATAGTTAGTTTCTCGAGGTGTCAGTAATGTCTCTCAGTTATCAGTTATCAATTATCAGTTATCAGTTGGTTCTTTAGACAGTTATGATGCTTCCAGATAAGTAGCTCTGACCAGTCTTAGAATCACCAGTACTAGTTTTAGTTTCTTCATTAGACAGTTACGACGCTTCCAGATAAATATCTCTGGCTAGTCTCCGGTCTGATAAGACTCTCAGGGTACTTCCAAATAAATATCCTTGATCAAGTCTTGAACCCCATCTTCGAGCTATCAGCTTAGTAGTCGGTCGACTCTTGCAATAAGGATTGTCATCACTTTTTGGCTGTTCTACGATATTCCTTAGAGGATGGAACTTTCCTATTGACCTAACTTTCCAGTGAGTGGACCTAGTATCCAGTGTGAGTAGTACTTAGCATCGAGAGGACCGGGGTTCCAGCGCACCTAGGTTCCCAAAACTATGTTTCCACCTTAAGGTATTAGCCCAAATGGGCCCAGACAGTAATCTCATAGTTCATGCCTTTATACCCTAGCAAGATATATTGAGTCGGGGCGTATAGATCAAACTCCACATTTAGCTCATGTGGTTATATGTCAGTTATAGACTCTCCCACTTGTTAGTATAGTCTCAGTTTAGTTTTGCTCAATTCAGTATCTCAGTCCCAAGATATGTTTATGACCATCAACCAGGGTCATTATTGAACATATCAGTTATAGTTCAGTTTTATTAGTTTACAATAATCAGTTGGTCATTTCATGTTATTTCAGTACAATTCTTTCTTGCTTATTGTATCTCTCACTTACACAGTACATTCAAAGTACTGATGTGTACTTTCTATGTTGTATCGTATTATGATACAGACCCAGGTTCTCAGTCCTAGCATCGTTAGTAGTTTCTCTCGATGATCCAGCAGCAGCAATCTGTTTGGTGAGTCCTCATCTTCCGAGGATGTTATTTGTTTTTCAGTTAGTTTCTTTTCAGACAGACTTTAGAGTTAGCTGGAGGCTTGTTTCGACAACTCATCAGCTAGTGGTGGCTTTCAGACATAGTTGTTTAGAATTTTTTTCAATGATGTTTGACACTTTCAGCAATGTTGATTTATAAATATTTCTTTTAAAGCTTCCGCTTATGTTTACTTAGAATACCAGTGCAAAATGTTAGGTCATAGTTAGCTTAGGGTCACTTGTGGCACTAAGTACCGTGTCTCGGCCAGAGTATAGACTCGGGTGGTCACACATATATGCTATACTTATACATTTATCTAATTTCATTAATGATACTACCTAATAGAGATAGGCATCTCAGAGGTATAATGTTTGAAAGATTATTTGCCCATCCGACATGACTGCGTTAGTGGTAAGGTCTGGGAATATCTGTCTAGCCGGTATAACAACATTGGTGGTGAGGTTTGAGAATATCTTCAAGTGACACTAAGTACCGTGTCTCGGCCAGAGTATAGACTCGGGTCGTGACACATATATACTATACTTATACATTTATCTAATTGCATTAATGATACTGCCCAATAGAGATAGGCATCTCAGAGGTATAATGTCTAAAAGATTATTTGCCCATCTAACATGACTGCGTTAGTGGTAAGGTCTGGGAATATCTATCTAACCGGTATAACCACATCGGTGGTAAGGTTTGAGAATATCTTCCCAACTAGTAACCGTATCGGTGGTTAGTCTGAGAACATCTTCCCTACTAATATAACTGCATTGGTGCTAAGGTTTGATAAATTATGTCCATAACCATACATATAGCCTATAGGGCTCATATTGACTGTGGCTGACATGTGTAGCATATAAACAATTGGCCTTGATACTGCAGCCTGAATAGACCTCTTTCAAGACTCATGAACTGCTAATATGCACATATATCACCTAAAGCCATCAAATAACATACAAACATGTCGACCTAATAACTTGGAGGACCTTCAGGAGTTTTAGACAACATATGAACTTTAGTAGGCTTACAAGCAATGTTCTATGAATAATCTTATCGATTTAACGTATCTCTTGAATAGAAGCACATAGATTCTCATTTCTTTACTTAGAATCTCTGTATACAATTCCCACAAGGTGGTTCCTTTACATGTAACAACAACAATATATTGAAATTTCTTCATCAAACTTATCACGTTGACGAGCACATATAGTTCTTAATTCATTTGTCTTATTCATAGAAAAACATAGAACTTATAACTTAGAACTTGGAGTTGCAAGTGATAATTCTTGACATACACATAGAGATGAGAACTGAATTAAAGGCATACAACTTTTGCGACTTTTGTATAATGTATAAACTTATATTTAGTTAACAGGGTGATCTCTAGGAGACTTACTGGGATTTAGGACTTCTGAGGTCTTTTAGACACATAACTTATCGTTCTTAAATGACTCCTAGAGGCTTACATCATAGCTTAGAATAGGATTAGATAACATTTCTAACATGTTATGCTGACACTCGAGAACTTATATTCATATTCTTAGTCTTAAAGTTATTTCCATCAACTGTTCACATCAACTATACTTTAACCTCTTCGTTAATCATGAAAACGTTCTTCTTCTTTCTCATACTTTTGTATACTTTGGATCATTATCATATCTTGTTATGTTAGCTACTTAGACATTGTAAATATTAGCACATGAAAGAGACTCTTCTTTGATCTTGAAAAACTCAAATATTAACTCAATAAGAGTTTTACTTATGAACATATAACTTGAACATAAATGAAGGGATTCATTTGTATATCATAACAAAAGGATTGTGTATATATCACGACTCTTTAATGGAGAAACTCGTAAAGACTTGAGTTCTTAAACCATTGCAAATTCACTACTTGTATGAGACATTAGCACGATTCTCAAAATATAAGTATTTGAAACATCTTAGATTACTGTAACATAACTTGACATAAACTTACAAACGTAAAGAGATAATGTAAGATTCTAGAATTTGGAGCTTTACCTTACTTATAGACTCTTAGAGACAACTCTGGATACTTAGATCAACATCGAATGCTTGGTTCGACTTGAGCTTAATCTAGAACTCGAGGGTCAACTAGTTTAATGATACAAAAAAAGTTAATTTCTTTGATTGTTCTTGAGGTGAGAAAATATATTGCTAGAAACATATAAGTTAAAGAAAAAGGGCATTGAAAAAGGAAAGAAATATCGGGGGTCGAAAAGAAAGCTTAAGTATAAGTTGGGAAAGTGAGGTTGGTACAAGAGAAAGAGCAAAAGAATTAAAAGTCGATGTCTTAAAGTGCTTAGGATTGGTAATCACTATTTGTCAAATATTTTCTACCTGTCCCTTAGTCGGCATTACATCCCATGAAAGTCCTTTTGATCATGCACTTTCAATACTTTTTTGATGGAACAGTACACTAAGGGCAAACCTATGGTATGTTTTATATGTGTGGAATATCTTTGGGAGAGTGAGTGAGTGTGGTGGATGTTCCCCCGGTAATTCTTATGACTATATGTGAGCAAGGGGGCATAACTAAATGGTGAGGACACAAGATAGTATGAATTTGGTGTACTGTGTATTTCATTATTTCTATATGATCATGTTGACCTTGATTTTTATGAAGAGTCAATTTTATAGGGTGTATTATTTCATGAAGTATTTTGATCTCAAAATTCTACAAATATGCATGTTGAGTGAATTCTCGGTCATGAATAAATTGTCAAGTTAACTTGAGTGTGAGTTGATAGAGTCAATTAGTGTTGTTTTGGTGAAATCGTGAATGGGTATAGTGAATTGTTCGAGGATGAACAAAGGTTCAAGTGTGGGGTGGTGATCTTGGGCGTATTTGCATGCCCGCTTTCTACATTTTATCCATGTTTTGCTTTATTTTGAGAATGATATTCACATACAATTGTGTGTTTTGATTTAATAACTCTTGATTGTTAACTAATAAATGTGAAGAGGTATTTATAGGAAAATATGATGGAAATTGACCTAGGATGAGCTATCTAGGAAGATCCGGAGCTCCAGAGTAACTTTGGATGTATTTTCGAACAAAACCATGTTGGTGCTTTAGCTGGCACTTAGAACCAGAGGCAATACTTTATAAAAAAGAACATACTATAGCCTAGGGCTTTATGAGGCATGCAGTGCCTGGCCATAAACTTCAGAAGGAGAAAAATTAGCAGGTAGACACCATAAGAGGAGCGATGCACTAAGAAGAAAATTTAGTCAGATGGTCTGGCAAGATTAGGGGCGCGACATGCCCGGGTAGTCCAGATGGAAATTCTCAAGTGATGTTATCCGAGTTCAAGGAGGATAGAAGGGTATTTTTCTATCACTATATATATCCCCTTAGGACCTTTTTTACGGGGAATTACTATTCTATCAAGAGGCAAGAGACAAGAGAGGATTTACTATTAGATTTCTCTTGTTTTTACTTTTCCAAGACATTAACTTGTATTCTTAATTCGAATTATTATGTTTTTAATATGAACATGAGTGGCTAATAACCTTTATTCTGGGGTTATGGCCAAAAGCATGAATATCTTAGTTGATAATTAAATTGACAAAGTTAGTTTATCGTACTGGTTGTTCTTATATTCTTACTTTTACTAATTTAATGCTTGATGACCATAGGAATAAATCAATAATCTTGTTGTGAACGCGATAGAAGAATCAACGAGATAAAATGAAAAATATAAGGAGTAAGTTATTTTTTTATTTGCCACTAGGATTGACATATACCTATAATGTCTTGCTTGGTTATAAAATGGGAAGAAAACCAAATGTGTTCGGATTGAGATATCACATCCTCACTCAAATATTTAGTTGTGGGATCAATTTGAATAGGCGATTAGAGGTTCGATAGACCATAATCGTAATATCAACCCCTTAAACCAACAACTAGATGAACTAACTAGTCAAGGATATTTGATCCAAGATATAAATGTTGAATAAGGTCATAACCTTGAAATTCATACAAATAGTGATCATAAACATTTACCTACTTTATAGTCTTTACTTTTGTCTTTGTATAAAAAATTTTAAAAATTGTTGGTTACTTTTCACACTTAATAAAATTAGCGGTCATTGAATGAACTAGAAGTTGCTAAATCATCAATCCCTGTGGGATCGATATCAGGACTTCAATGTCCTATACTATTTGTCCATCGTGTACACTTGCATGTGCATTTGGATACAATAATCAAAGTTTGAGGATTTTATCCTATACTACTTGTCGACTACATCATAACAACATTAACTCATTACGTCCAAATGCACACGCAAGGTACGCAATTGACAATTAGTATAGAATAGTGAAGTCTAGATATCGATCCCACAAGGACCGGTGATTTAGAAACTTCTAGTTTGTTCAACTACCGCTGATTTCATTAAGTGGGAAAAGTAACAAAGAGTGTTTTAAATTGTTGTTTATACTAAGAGAAAAGTAAAGACTATAAAGTAGGTAAATGTTTGTGACCACTATTTGTATGAATTTCGGGGTTATGACCTTATTCAGCATTCATATCTAGTATCAAATATCCTTGACTAGTTAGTTCATCTAGTTATTAATTTACGGGGTTGATATTATGATTATGGTATGTTGAGACTCTAATCATATATTCAAATTGATCCCACAACTACATCGTTGGTGGGGATGTGGTAACTCAATTAGAATGCATTTCTTTTTCTTTTCATTTTTTGACCAAGCAAGGCATTCTAGGTATATGTCTATCCTAGTAAAAAATCAATTCTTACAAAAAGAACTTGTTATCTATATTCTTCATTCTATCTTGATGATCTTCTATTGAGTCTACAATAAGATTATAGATTTATTCTAATAGTGATCAAGCATTAAAATAATAAAAACAAGAAAATAAAAACAACTAATACGATAAACTAACTTTGTCAATTCAATTATCAACTAAAATATTCATGCTTTGGTTATAACGCAGAACAAAGATTCTTAGGCACTCATGTTCATTTTAAAAATCCAAAAGTTTTAATTAAACATCCAAGATAATGACTTGAAAAGTGAAGAGAAAATAAACCTAATGGTGAAGCCTCTCTTGTCTCTTGCCTCTTGACAGAATAGTGATCAACTTTCAAAAACATCTTAAGGGGATATATATAGTGATATAAAAATACCCTTCTATCCTCCTTGGACTCGAAGTACATAACTAGAAAATTTTCGTTCGAACTACCCTTGGCGCGTCGCACCCCTTATCTCGCCAGACCATCTAGCTGAATTTTTATTCTTGGTGCGTCGCGCTTCTTATGGTGTCTACCTGCTAAAAAAATTCCTTCTAAAGTTTTTGGTTAGATGTTGAGTGCCTCTTATTGCACCAGTCTACTGGATGTTCATTTTTCTAATGTTTTGTCTTTGGTGCTAAGCTCTAGCTAAAGCACCAACATGGTTTTGTCCGTAAACACTTCCAAAGTTGCTCTGGAGCTCCGAATCCTCCTTGATACTCATCCAGGGTCAATTTTCACCACATTTCCTTATAAACATCTCACTACTTTCATTAGTTCATAGTGAAGAGTTATTTAATCAAAATACACAATTGTAAGTGATTATCATTCTCAAAATGAGGTAATGCAGAAAGGGGGCATATAAATACGTCTAACATCAGTAGGTCAATCATGCGGTTAAAGGTTGATGCAAAAGGTCAATTCTGATAAATGGGTCACAATTTTTAAATCATGACCACCAATAGATTCTCGTCGATTAGAGGATTACAGAACACTATTCAAAATTAAATGTTGATAACGTTTGCCCTTTCAAACAATGATTTAATTTGAAGATCTGGACTAAACTTTCCCCATTCTCATATTTTCTCGATATTTTTATCATAAAAATTTATTCATAATCATGTAATAATCTCAAAGAAAAGAATAAAATTATTACCTTAATGAGAAAAACCCTAAATTTTCTCTTCTCTTCTCCTCTCTTTTTCTCTTCATTTTTTCTTTTTTAATACTGTGTTTTTTTTCTTTTCTGTGTTTGTGCTTCTGCCTAGGCTCATTCTCATGTTGATGGGTCCTAAAGGTCCGACTTAGTTCTTTATTTATTTATGTTAGGCTTGGCGGATTTTTCTTTTTTTAAAAGAATTTCCTTCTCCCTCTCTCTCTTTTTTTTTTCTTATACTTAAATTATCAAATAACCCTAAATATTTATAGGTTATTGCAAACCTGCCAATATTCTCTAAAGGATTCAGCTGGGAGTCCATCAACACCTAAAGCTTTATCACTAGGGAGCTATTGGATAACTACATAAACATCTTCTACAGTCACAAGTTTGATGAACTGATTTTGCTGATATGTGTTTAAGCATGGACAATCCATGGATATCTCAATACTGATATAAGGGAGTTCTCTAGCAGAAGTAACTCATAGGTGTTGAAAGAACTTGATGAATTCTTGTTTTACCTTTTCTAAATTTGTTAATATTTTCCCTTGTTCATTAAAAATAAAGGCAATTTTGTTTCTGGATTATCTATCTTTCAAGTGTGCTTGGAAAACTTTAAATTGGAGTCTCCAGAATTTATTATGGCCCTAGATTTCTGGATTAGAACTTTTTCATGAATGTTGTCCCATTTTTGGATATGCATGAGAAGTTATCTTTAAATTCTAATTAGTGCTTGATCAAAGAAGTTCCCATCCAGATTAATTTGTGTATCACGAAGTTCAGTTCTCAAGTCATTCAGTTTTTGTTCTGTTGAAGACATATCTTTGTTTTAACTGTCTTGTTTTTCTACTAACCACTTCTAGCTTCTTCCATACTGAGTACATAACACGTCTAGGTATATATTTATCCCAATATTGGTGTACAATATATTTGAATTGGTCTTGTTTCAACACAATATTAGAAGTATAAATGGTCTTCTAGAATGTTGCTAGGATACAATGGTGTTGATAGTGATAGGGGAGTGGTCAGAGCAATGTGGGCTATTGAATAAGGCTTCTAGACTGCCATATTTCAAAATCCACTGAGCATTCCCCAATGGCACAACAAATTCTACAATATATTCTGACTCTAACATATCTCTTATTAAACCATGAGTATTCATATCCTCCCTTTATTAGGTGTCCCAGTCCCAAATCTTCAATACAATCAATAAAGTCTTATATTTTAGCCCGTTGCATTGGAGCCACATTCAGTCTATCTTCGATAGAGATTCCAGTATTAAAATCTTCAAGAATAATCCATAGATCACTTATGTGAGAGGTAATGTTCCTCAGTTGATCCCATATGTCTTTCCTACCAGTATTTGTATTTAGGCCACAAATGAATGTGATGTAACAAGTGAAATTTGATCCTTTATTCCCTACATAGACATGTATCAATTGAGGTCTAATAAGCACGATACTGACTTTTATATTTTGATGCCTCCAACATATCCATAGTCGACCATTTGTTTTTAATGAGTGCTTTGCAAAGCATTGTCAATCTGTTCCCATCATTTTTCATATACTATCAACTTTATTTTATTTTGGTCTCTAGATACCCCAATATATCAATCTTATTATTAAGTAGAAACTTTTTCAATTTCCTCTGCTTGTAGGGTTGATTTAGCCCTCTTATATTCCAGAAGCTAAAGATCATATTGGATCTTGTAAGGGCTACTCAGGACCCTATATAAAACCCAAGCTTCTTAGCTCTATTTTCTTAAGTACTTCAACTTCAGTGTCCCTTATATTTCTTTCCCCTTTTTCCTTCTCGGCTTTATACATAGGAGGAATAATTTCTAACTCTAGGTCAGTAACCATCTAATGAGTACTTTGGTCTTCTTGAATTACAATAGGCTTAACTACCCAGTGAATTTGTTTCGGCTTGCTCCTTTTTGGGTAAGGCAGTTTAGAGTCTTTTGGAGGCTTCTTCAACGGACATTACTATGTTTCATGTCCTAGAACCAGACACTCTTGATAGAACTCAGGACACCAGTCATACTCCAATTGTTATATTTTGGTTTTTCTAATTAGCTCCTCAATAAACATTTGTTTCGGTAGAGACTGACTGATATCCATTTCAATCAATATTCTAGCATATGAATTCTACCTTCTTCAGTAATCAATTTATTTGTACGTATAGGTTTTCCCAAATAACTTGCAATACGACTTCGATTTTCAGTAGACCAATATTGGATCGGGAGACTTGAGAAATTTACCCATAATGAAATTTCTCGAATGAATTCCTCTCCCATATGCAAATCAAGGTACCGCTATTTAAGTACCACCAGTCTATATTCAAAAGTGTAAGGTCCATTTTTAAGGACTTGTTGTGTTTCCTACTCATCTTTAAATCGAAATATGTAGTACCCTCCCTTAAGAAGAAACACTTACCATGTTGTCATAAACCTCTATGCTGTATAGACAAACTTCAACATTTGCTTAACTGAGGGTTTTATTCAACAACATACCCTATCAAAGAATAATCCCACTTCTTTTGTTGTTCCTTGACTTGCGGATTAAGTTTAACAACTTTGATGCTATTTTTCATTACATTGGGAAAATAGCTGAGTTTCTTACCTCCATCATCAGCTTGATTATTTTCTACGTACTTAGTAGCCCTAGTATTGTTGTAGAGAAGGTTATTTTACATGCCACTTGAGTCATCCCCTCTCCTTCTTATGGAATTGGGTCTAGAGTTTTTATTGTCGGAATAAGTAAAGGCTTATGTATTATCTCTTTCGTTGGAGTGTGATATACCTTGGATCCACTGCTAGAACCCTCCATCCACTGGCATAGCTGAATAGGCAGTAGTGGTTGCGGAACTCCTATATTTTGGGCAATAATTATAGTGTCTTCTTCCGGTGTTGGGGTTTTCATGCCCATTGCTAGCTTCCTTCCTTTCTCTGGTGGGTTTACTGGTTTTCAGGTCATTTCCTTAGGGTATACATTAGCTATCATCTCCTATCGTGCACCCTTGGAATATTCAAGTCTATGACATTGTCATGCCCAAAACCTAAGGAGGCATAACCTGTACCCTGTACCATACTTGATCGAGCTAGCCACTGAAACTCCTACGACTTGTATAACAATTAATCCGACAAGACCACCATGATAACTATGCTACAAAATACAAATTAACAAAACTGACAAGATATCAAGAAAAAAAATACTTTAGGAAGTTGGTAACCCAATATATATATACACACAATGTAGACAAGCTACAAGTACCTTAGTTACTAAACAACAAGCCGACAAGGCTATGAACAGTACAATAATTGAACAAAAGGCCTGCAAAGCCATAAATGACATACTGAAAACTTATGCAAGCCTTTAAGAGTAATCTAATTGACATATATTTGGGACAAGGTCCTGACCTACTTAACTACTATACACATACTCAAAAATAAAGGTAGACCTCTAACTCTTCAGCTCCAAGAAGAATTGGAGCTTACAAAAATCGTTGAACTCTGTAGCTCTTGTTGGAGCGGTCTATCTTAGTCTCGATCTGGACCTGCAGGAAAGGAGATGTCAGTACAAAAAAATGTACTGGTATATAAAGTAGAAATATTATTTGAGTAAGTTGCAAAAAGTAAATTTAACTAACTTTAACGAAATTTATACTATTTAGACAAATAAATTTAAAAGTTATTTTTTCTCCATCAAAAAATATTTGCATACAATTTAAAAGAGTTAAATTTTGCTGTTTGCTTTTTTTTTTTGTGCGCTTAAATTATAACTATTCTGCCTTCTTTATATTTATGTCTTTATAGTTTTCTTAGTGAGAAATTCAAGATTATGCTTCTGCAGTTCAAGAATATGCTTCTTTAATGTAGTTCCTCTTCAATAAAATAGGAACTACAAAAGTATTTTTAAATAGGATAATGGGGCAATTAAAAAATTTACAGGTTATAGAATTGTATTTTTTTTATTTTTAAAATATTCGATTTTAGATATGTCTAATGTTTAAATTTTATTGGACACTTATTTTAAAATTTGAAATTTATAACTCTATATTATAAATATATAAAATGATATTCAAGAATATACATCTACAAATCTATTATATATCATCTAAATCTATACATATATATGTGTGTGTGTGTACACACATATACATACACATATACACACAACACACACACATACATATATATATGAATAAAATATGATTTAAATTTATAAATGAAGAATATGAGAAAATTTTTATCATTGTTGAATTATAAAACTTTATGATATAAATAATTCATGACCCAAAATTTAAGGTAAGATTTAATTTATTGAAAATGAATAAATTCAAGCAACAAATTGTATATATAGATATGCCACTATTTAAATATAAGTAAAATATCCAATGTAAGAATATTAATTAAAATATTATGATAGAAAAAGTTACAAAAAGTGGGATAAAAGTAATATAAAGATAGTTATACTTCATATCAATATATAAAATAAATAAAATAAAATAAATAGTACTCACAGATATTATTGAAAAATTATGAATTCATATTCACAAAAGTGATAATGCTAGATAGTTGATAATATAATACCAAAAATAAGGAACATAAATATTATTAACTGATACATGATTCTTTTTTTAAATTTTCTTTTTTGTGATAGAAATATATTGAATTGAGAAAATATAATGACAGTTGAAATGTCAGTAAAATGATATAATATAATGTTCTCAATAAAACATAAAATTACTTGATATAATTAATTATTTAAATATAAACCGTGCAATGTGCAGATACATATACTAGTATATACTTAAAAGAAAAAAAGTCTAGCTTAGAATTATGGCTAAGTGAAAATGTAGGAGAAAACAATGTGATAGTTTTAGAATATAATTAGTTAGATAGGCAATAATTGGTTATTATTTTCTTTTAATTTATATGTATTTTTTGAAAATATAAATTTTGACAGTGTTCTTGATTTTTAAAATTTAAATTCTAATAATTTTTAATCATAGTAATAGTTATCTATTTAATATAATTTTTAAATATATTTCAAATCTATATCTTCTATATATTAAAAAGAAGGCAATCAACCATCCATGGGAAAAAGAAATTTACAAAAAAAAAATTATTTTTAGTTAGTTTTAATAAATAAGTTAGTAATTTAGGATTTTTCTTATTTATAATATTTTACTATTTAATATTTTTATTAAGTTAAAAATAATTAACCAACATTTTTCTTATTGTATTTTATTCTTATTTAAAAAAAGAAAAGAAAAGAAAAAAAAAAGACAAAAACTAAATAAACAAAATTATCCTTATTAAAATGACCAAACCTGCATACCATCGAAAAGTCATCTTTGGCATCACAACCATCATCACTATTGTCAACCACTATTATTGTCATCAATCACCAGCCACCATCACTAACTACCTCTGTCATCACAACCATCACTCGCAACCACCGTTGTCAACCACTAATGTTAGTCACTACCATATCTTCTATCTCTTTCATTCTAATTATATCTACTGCTACTAGCGCTACCACCTCCACCATCTCTACCATCACTATGATCAATCCCTACTACCAACCACCTTTACCATCACAACAAGTACTTCTGCCAACTGCCACTACACATTGTTTAGCCACTAACACCATGCCACCACCACCATCACCACCACTATAAGTCACTACTAACACTGTAGTAAATTCTGACTATCAACCACCTCGAACATTACATCTAGCTATGCCAGCAACAATATGAAAATGATATGAATAGTATCCTCTTAAAGTTAGATCTTGATGGGGATATCATAAATATGCTACCTAGTGGGGGTACCCATGTGACTCTTGATAAGCGTTTGATTGTTCTAAGTCGAGATTGCCATTTTCAGGTTTTTGAACAGTCAACATTCCGTTTTTAGTTTAATTTGTAGTCATTGTATTTTATATCAAAAAGGAACTCATGCAATAATAAAAAAAATATGTTTTTAGGATAGCCAATGCCTTAAGACAGACCCTAATAGCAGTTGTTGCCTACTTCATTGAGTTGTGGCTAACTACCATGAAAACATCATTAACCATCATCATTCTTTAGCCACCACCATCAGCACCGTCAACTGCTAACATCAACCAACTTTACCACCACTATTAACCGTTGCTATCATGCTAGTCACTATAGAAACAACCACCTCCACATGAAAAATATCACCACTAAACTTTTAGCCACTAACAACAACCATTACCACCACCACAACTACAAACTATCTCCACCACCACTAATGAACATAAATGTCTTATTTTGTATCAAATAATAATTTTATTTTAAATTTATATTATTTTTAATATTTAATAGAATTATATATTATGTTTACAAATAAAAAAATAATGCATATTCAAATGTGGAAAAATAAATAGTCTTAATCATTTAATATTTAGATCTAGAGATAATATCTTGATCATTCAAATATACATACATATTCATAAGTCTAAATCTAAATGAAAACAACTAAGATCTTAATAGACTTGAGAATTGATTTGGAATTAGTAACTAATGCTAAGAGAAAAAAAATGAAAAAGAATCTTTTTCTCTTAATAAGTAAAATGAAGAAGTAAAAATAAAAATTAATTTTGAATAAAATAGACAAATAAAAATAAATACCCCAAAAGTTTCTAAGGCCAGACTATGTTCATTTTAACATAATGCTCTCAGAAAATTGGAAATCTAAAAATATATGAAAAATATACATCTTTTATATAACTAAAGGAGCCTATCTGTATATGTAACACCCCCAAAATTTCTAAGACCAGACTCGATTTGAAGTTTGATCAAGCAAAGAAAACTAGGAAATGTCTCAGTACGATCCACGGTATGGTCCATATGTCCTTGGTATAAGTCGTACCAAGACCCATACTGAGATATCCAGAGGATTCAACACATAAGGATAGAGGAACTATGATTGGATGTCACGAGTCGTACAAGGTCACTATGGTCGTACCTATGGTCTATAGTAGGTGTAATATCCCGAAAATTTCTAAGATTGGCCTTGGGATTAGAAATGTGATCAGTAATAAAAGTTGGAAAAAACATCTCAGGACGACTCATGGTATGAGTCATGAGAAGGACCAACAAGTCGTAGGATGAATCATTATTTGAGGACTGAGTTACCCTGGATGAAAGATACGAGTCGTTGTATGACTCATTTTGGAAAACTATGGGTTGTTGTACTACTCGTTAGAAGGATGGAGGAGTTGGATGAGTGAACCATGAGAACAGATCATGAGTCCTAGGTTAGTGGTACGACTTATAGTAAGATTGTAATGGGTTCTGGTGTGCTATGTTTGGGAGGAATGAGTCATGGTATGACTTGTTGTGGGAAATAATGAGTCGTGGCCTGCACCAGTGGAAAAGGACTGAGGATTTTTGGAAGCAGTGACCATAGGTGGATCCAACGACTCGTCGTTTGATGGTATGAGTCATGGTCTAACCCATTGGTAACTTCATAAATTAGGGCAAGACAGTGTTGGTAATGGGTGGTAACCACGAGTCGTGATAATGAGGTACGACTCATGGTGTTGGTCGTGACTCATGGCAATGTGAAATTTTTTGTGAAATTAGTAAGGGTGTCTTCATAATTTCTATGCTTCTAAGCCCTAAACCACATCATTTTAAGCCCTGAAAGAGGTGTTTTAAAGGGTTTAAACCTATTCTAAGCCTTCCCCTCCTATGCTTGCGAGATTAGGACTCCCCCATTTAAGATCAAGCCTAGAATTGTTCAAGTTCTTCTACAAATCTCTTGAGCTTTCAAAGTCAAGTGTAGATTCAGGTTACCCAGGTATGTAGGGCTATGAATTAGAGTTTCTTTCACTCTAATGCTCTAAGTTCTCCTTAATTCCATAAATTTAAGTTCTAGATCAAGCTCCTGGTCTTATAGGGTTTTATCCTAATTTTATGGAATTCTCTATGATTTATTTATGGGTCAATTCCCTTCATGTTTCAAAGCATGTTTTAAGATTTATGGGCATATTTTATATCTATTTTAATTATAAATTCATGATTGCAATTTTTTTTAGAAAATTATGCCCAATTATGCAAGTTTCATGAAAAGTCAAGTTTATGATTCTATTATGATTTCGATGCTCCAAGCTCTAAATTATGGTTTATGATTTATGATATGGTTTCCTATAAGTACTCTTCATGAATTTATGAATTTCAAGTATGGTGATTTTCTCAAGCATGTATGTTCTTCATGATTTATGAGTTTATGATTTTGGCTGACTCATGGGCCCTTATTTCATGGTTGGTCATGTCTTTCAAGTATGATCAAGTATGTTATGGTTTAACTATCCCATGAACTTCATGTATGATTTCACGATAATTATATGAGCCCTTATGTTCATGCTTTTGGGAGTAGTGTCTAGGACCGAGTAGGCCCGATGTTCAGGTAAATTTCGAGGTCTTAGAACTACATGCCACCATAGGTCTATATTCTTAGTTAAACCTACGAAGTCCCTAATAGTGATATCGTGCCATTTATGTCCCTTTCCTTGGCATGCTTGGGACGGCTCTACTCACTTGAGTGAGATAGCTAAGGTATCATGTAAGCCCTATCATGATAGTATCGGTTAAGACGAGTCCTACCATTGATCCTCATGATTTCAGTTATGCATGTTTATGACTTATGATCTTATGTTTTCAACATGTTTGACCCAATGATCATTTTATAAGCTTTTACATATGATTTCAGATATTGCAAGCCATATGATTTTATTCTTAGCTTTGGGTCATCCTTAAATACGAGATTCAGTTAAGATTATACATGTTTTTAGATATTAACATGCAGTCCCTACTGTCATTATCTTACTATTTATATTTATGTGCATGATTTCAATTATACTTACTCAACCTATTTTACTTACCTTGCATACTCATTACATTCCAAGTATTGACCGCATACTCTATGCTGTATTATTTGATGATACATGTTTCGATGCTTAGATTCAGTCCCGCCGTCAGCTAGTCTCCAGAGCATAATCCAGTTCTCTTTTTGGTTAGTTCTCATCCTTCGAGGACCTTCAGATTGTTTAATTGTGTTACTTTTAGCTTTTAGAATTTTAGTGAGCTAGTTGGGGATGTTGTCCCATTAGCTCTTTAGTTGTGTTAGAGGCTTTTCAGATGATATGTAGAATTTTCGCTTGGTCAGTGTTAACTCTTATTTATTATCATTATGCATGTAGAGTTTTTTTATTCATGTTTAGTTTATTAGTTTCCGTTTCATATATTCCCTTTAGCCGCTATGTTCATGCCATGGGTCGACTTGGAGCCATTCTTGATTCTAGGTTCCGTGTCTCAGTCCGGACCTATGTTCGGGTCATGAAAGTAGGGGATTCAAAGAGTCGTCTGGGAGTGGCCAAGAAACCATGATAGGATCCCACATCTCGTGCCTGGATGGTACGGGTCATACTGAAGGGTCGTAGGAAGGAGGTTCAGAGAATGGCCAATGTGTTTTTGGAGGTACGAGCAACATGTAACATATCGTAGAATGATGGTATGGTTTGTACCATCAGTTCGTGAGTGAGATATTATAACACCTCAAACTTTTAAGATAAGTTTGAAATTGTTCTAGGTAGGTGGATAGACCCAAATCTGATGAATTTTATGGAAAAAAGTTGTTAAGATCAATTTTTAAGTGTGTGAAGTGCATTGGATGCAAATTAAAGTCATAAGGAACCTCTAACACAAAGTTGAAATGAGAGCCTTCTTATTGATAGAGTTTTTACATAAGTTCTTACAAGGGTCAATTTTACATGACCATAACTCTCATTTTACAAAGTGTTTTTGGGTGATTCAACATATCAAATTGAATCCCTTTGACGCTTCTTTCCAACTAGTCTATGCTTGAGTCAATCAGAGTTTAGAGTAAATAGTTATGATCAGTTTAGTAAAGCACTGTCAGGTTTGACGGACAAGACTAGCCCAGTCACCACAAGTCATGGTACAACTCGTGGTATGCGTATGACTCATACCAAGCACCCGTAACAAGAGTTTCAGCAAGCTGTTAAGCCACCCAGAAGACACAGATTTGAACACCATGATCTGTGGTATGTCACTACTAGTCATGGTACGACTTGTGACGACTGAAATTTAAGTGCGATTCTTTAGGGGTATTTTAGTAATTTCTATTCTTTTAACTCTTAAATGACATTGTTTTAGGCTTCCTAAGGGTCATATTAAAGGGCTTAACCTAGCCTAAATCCTTATTTTTTCCAACAACCGTAGATTTTATTTTTCTCTCAAGAAGAAGCTCGGGTTCATCACCTCCTACTTCCCAAATCCTCTTGGGTCTTCAAGCCAAGTTAAGGAATCAATTACCCAGGTATGTAGGGTCATCAATGGAAGATTTATTCCACCCACATTCCCGATTCCAACTCTTAACTCTTGAATTCAAGTCTCTAATCAAGTTTTAAGATTAGACCCAGTTCAATGAAATCTTCCATGATCTCTCTATGAGTTCAATTCCCTCATGTTTCAATTGATGAATTATGGTTATTATGACAGATGTGAACCTCAAATTCCATCAAATTCATGACTTTAAGTTTATAATGATTTACCCAATTATGCATGACCATATGTTTTCTAAGTTTATGAGTCTATGATTTCAAGTCATGATGTATTATCAAAATATGCATGAAAGTTTATAAATACTAAGCTTATGAATTTTACGATTTCGAGTTGTGAAGTTTTATTCAAGCATGTATGATTTTCACGAAATTCAAGTTCAAGTATCATGGCCAACTTTATGGCATCCCTTTCATGGTTATTTCACGTATTTTTCAAGTATGATTTTGATTTCATGTTTCGGCTAGCCCATGCAAGTTCAAGTATACTTTCACGATGATGTCTATGAGCCATGTGCATGTTTTTTAGAGTAGTTTCTAGCATCAAGTAGGCCAGAGGTTCAACCAAATTTGAGTCTCAAAACTATGTGCCACATAGGTATATTCATGTTTCGGCATCGCCCCCAGCCCGATAGAGTTCACGATTGATATCACACCTTTATCGTTCCTTGCCTTTGACAGCTTGGAATGGCTCTACTAACTTCAGCGAGATAGTTAGGCATCATATAAGCTCTACGCTAACGGTATCGGTTATGATGAGTCTCCCATTATTTCTCATGATTTATGATACTTTTGTTTAGGATTTATGATATCATGTTTACTGTATATCTGACTCATTGATCAGTTATGAGTTTTTACTTATGATTTTAAACATGAAAACTTTGTGAACTTCTTTTTTAAAACCTCAGGATGCAATATTTTAGTTTATGATGAATGACTTATGTTTTACGATTATGATGCCATGATGATTTAAAGCATGCTATCCTTACTCTCATATCTTTGCTTGTTTTAATTTCAAGATTTTTTTCACGACCCGAGTTTACACTCTAGCTGTAACACGGGACAAGGAACCCCAAAAGGCTCCAAGTCGACCCATGGAATAATCATAGCATAACACTTAACAACATAAAACATCTGACAAGAATAACTGAGGGGAAACCAACTTTGAAAGACACGATTTACATTTAAAAACATAATCTAGAAAAACATAATACACAAACTGAATCTGCTTACACATGTCTGAAAGCCTTTACTAAATAGATGAATTGCTGGGATAAGCCCCCAACTAACTCCTAAAATCTGAAAATTGAACCATAAAGAAATATAAACATAAGTCACGTCCTTGAGAGATGAGGACTCACCACTAGTAGCTGAGAGGGAATGAAGCATATCTAACCACGAGGCTAAGTCTGGAAACCTGAATCTATATCATGAAACAATATAGCACATAAAGGCCTGCGGTCAGTACTTGGAATGTACTAAGCATGCGGGGAAGAACGTAAACAACTAAATATGCAAGTATATGATAAGGAAATAACAAGTACATCAGCATAACTAATTTAACATGCGACACTCCTCTTATAAGTCACACACACATATATTATATACATGAAACTTCCATATGGATCTCATATCCTAAAATATCATTGAACTCATGCATAAGGGTTAAGTACTGAACATTTAGTAAGAGCCGAAGCTGAGACCTGTATCATACACTGTACTGGATCATTGCTGATAACTGAATCTGTATCTCATTATATAATATCTATTACAAACTAAAGTTTGAATCATACAGAACTGAATCATGCTGATAGCATAACTAAGGGAGTCATTCTCTACTATGGAGAGTCCCAACTAAACTAAGGGAGTCATTCTCTACTATGGAGAAACCCAATTGAACTAGGGAGTCACTCTATGCTATGGAGCATCCTGATTGAACTAGGGAGTCACTCTCTGCTATGGAGGATCCCGACTGAACTAGGGAGTCACTCTCTACTATGGAGGGTCCCGAGCTGACTAAGGGAAACAATCTCGGCTATGGATAGTCCCTGGATGACTAGAACATAAGGAGTACTGATCTGACATTATACATCTGTCCTATGCTACAACAACTAGTCAGAAACATGATCATTCACTATTTTCATCATACAAAATTCATTTCGAAAGGATTAGGGCTACTTTCTACTAACAACAAGCCCAACAGTCTGAAATATCATTCTCATGCTTTATCAGCATAAATCATACCATCATGGAGCCAAATTAGTATTTCTTCAAACGTCTTACATTACTGAGCTTCTATAGATTCACATCATGCATTACACTTTCACAACTTTTAACTTTCGGATTCATATCATTGAGCATGTGTCACAGAGTCATTTATGGTCCATAGGTCCAAATTACACTTTTGCATAGATACATTGTTTCACATGCTTAGGTTTACAGAAGCCCACACACTTAACTTCTACCTTAAGCATTTACAACGAATTCATAGGAGAAGCATTGAAACACCCCTAAAGCTCAAAATTAATATCCGGGACTGAAATTAGAAAATCTGGAAAACTGCAGAAATATTGTAGAATGACCCACCCAACGAGTCGTTAAGGGACCCAACGACTCATTAGGTCAACCATGAGGAGGATGCCTAAGAAAAATTCGGTGTTCCCAACGGGAGACCTCACAAGTCATGGTCAGGTCCCAAGACTCGTTGAGTCACTGGTTGTCAGGCCGGAATCTAGAAACTTGAGAAGTTAGCAGTGTACTTGGCAAATGGGGAAAATGAGTTGTGGTCCCCAATAACGACTCGTTATGTTCCCCGTTACCAGCCCCAGTTAATTTTTATCTAGTGTACCTGACAGGCGTGACCACGAGTCGTGGTCAGACACCACGACCCGTTAGCGTCACCTGGCAGTTTTTCCCAGTGATTTCCTAAGGGCTATTTAGTAATTTTCTACCCTCCCAAGCTTTAAACTACGTTGTTTTAGCATTTATTTCAGATGTTTTAGTGGGGGTAACGGACTCTTTTCCTCATTCCCCACTCAAACTTTCACGAAGCAGAACGTAGAGTTCCTTTCAGAGCAGTTTAGAGCATCAACTAGGGCAGATCTTTCTTCTTCAATTCTTCAGCAATTTCTCCAGGTTTTTTTGTTAGGTATGTGGGTATTCAACAAGGGAAACTATTCTTTCCTTGTGTCCACCAAAATTCTTCCATAACTTCTCAATTAGTTTTAGCCTTGAGTTTTTCGAATACGAAGAACTTACATGTTATTATTCATCAATCTCCCATAGAATGATATTCTCGTTTATTATTGAGAAGAATTCCATTAGTTCTTACTTAAATTATCGAGATTCTTGCAAGAGTGAATTGAAGCCCTGAATTCTTGTATGAAGATGATTTTTCTTGAAAATCTCCCTCTAGTGAATTAAGCATGTTTGGGCTGAAATTTTCCTTGAACTCTAATTATATATGAACGAGTAGATATTGCATTTATAAGAATAATTTTAGACTTGATAAATTAGTTTTCTCGAATTCTTGAGTTGTTGCTATAGTACGGAACTCCCATGTTTTAGGAATGAGTTGGATTCTCTATTAGCTACTTAATAGTTCACTCTAGTTAGAATGTAAAATCCCTTCAGAACTATGCAAAAATTGTCAACTAATCAGTTTGACTCTAGCAATTCTTGAGGTGTTAGTAGTACCTCCCAAATATTAGAATTAGAATCAGAATTCAGTTATTGGTCCACTAGGCAGTTATGAAATTTCAGATATATAGCTCTGACTTTCCCCAGGACCCCAGTTCAGATTTCAGTTTGTTCTTAGATGGTTACGATGCTTCCAGATGAGCAGCTCTGACCAGTCTAGAACCCAGTTTCAAAATCTGGTCCGATAAGACTCTCAGGGTACTTTCAGTTATATGTCCCTGACTAGTCTTGGACCCTAGTTTTGAGCTATCAGCCTAGTAGTTCAGTATAGGTCTTCCCGTGGGAGTAGGACTCAGCACCGAGTGGGCCGGGGTTCCAGTGCACCCAGGTTCCCATAACTATGTTGCTAGCGTAGGTTACAGTTATAGATTATTGGCTTGATTGGCCCCAGACTTTTTTGATCACCCAGTTCATGCCTTTAAACCCTGGCAAGGTATATTAGGTCCTATCGGTGGGGTGTATATATCGGACTCCACGTCTAGGTCACGTGGTTATATGTTGGTTATAGACTCTCCTAATAATCAGTGTAGTTTAGTTTTAGAATAAGATTCTCTGTCCAATTTCATATCCATCAGTTCAGTTCAGTGCAGTATTTCAAATTTAGTGTTACAGATTATGGGCATGTCTTCGACCACTAGATAGGGTCATTTTGACCATCTCAGATAGTTCAAATTATTTTAGTTCAGATAATTGTCTTTCCAGTTTAGTTATTTACATCTATCAGTACATTCAAAGTATTGATGCATACTTTTATGCTGTATCATTTCATGATACAGCTGCAGGTTCTCAAACTCAGCATCGCTAGCCGCCGCAGTACAGATTCTCCACCTCTGCAGTGAAGTGTGAGTCCTTATCATCCAAGGGAATTATTTCTTTCAGTCATTTATTAAGTTTCGGTTAGACTTTGAGTTAGATGGGGGCTTTTCCCAGCAACTCCTCAGTTAGATGGCTTTCAGACATACATGATTTTCAAATTTCTCAGTATTATTCAAATGTTTTGAACTTTATGTTCTCAAACTTTCTTTTCATAAATGCTTTATGATATTATTTCAAAGCTCCGAGTGCATGTTTACTCAGAATGCTAGTGAATGATAGAACAAGGGTTGACTTGGGGTCACTTGTGACTTTATGTACTGTGTTACGTCCAGGATGTAGGCTCGGGTCATGACAGGCATAGATTTTCTTTTCATAAGATCCACTTCATAATTCACTCCAATTCATAAGAAGGATGCAATAATTAGCCCACTCTCATACATTCACCTCATACCCAACCAGTT
This sequence comes from Datura wrightii, assembly GCA_035772735.1. Lineage (NCBI taxonomy): Eukaryota > Viridiplantae > Streptophyta > Magnoliopsida > Solanales > Solanaceae > Datura > Datura wrightii. The sequence goes on along the minus strand of JASDFA010000008.1, from coordinate 6,689,374 downwards.
CCATCGAAAACATAATGAGAATACATATTTTACTTTCAGTTGATTAAACCCATATACTACAATGTCATCTCAACATAATTAGCAAATAGTATATTCTAATCATTAGGGAATTTTGACAATCTTCACATATTTTATACATGGATACGAGTCATTGATTCAATTGAGTAGACAATAATAAAATCTCAATCATCATTCAAGCCATCTTATGAAGAAAAGTCTATAACCATGCATTTTCACCATCTAATACATAATCCAAAATATTAAAATAGTTTCATAATCACAACTAGCTCATAATCCTAGTGGGCTTTAGAATTCAAAAAGACATAGAAGAAATCACCCATCAATCAAACCTTAGGTCATGCTTTTCTAACATAATTGAAATTGGGTTTTTGATAAAACATTTTGGGGCACAAGGATGGAAGAATATCCTTGTTGAAAAACCTGCATACCTGCTTCGAAGAATTTCCCACTTGAACTTGACCTTGAAGCCTTTGAATAATCCCTTGAAGAATCCTTAGTCTTGAGAGAGAGGAGGAAGAAGGGTTTGAGAGTTATTTGATGTAGAATGAGGGTTTAGGCTAGTTACCCCCTTAAAACATCCCATACCATGCTCAAAACGACGTAGTTTAGGAGTTAGAAAAATAGGATTTTACAAAAAACACCCCTGGAAAAATGCAGGAAAAATCCCCTTACCAGTCCCCACGAGGCACTCCAAGAGTCGTGGGGTAGGCAACGACTTATAGGGCCAACTCGTGGAGTGCACTGGCTAAATTTCCTTTTTCTGCTCTTCCTTCCCCATAGGAAACTTGATGAGTCATCGGGTCCACAACGACTCGTCCCTCCTTCTGTGGTCTCCACTGTCTCATCACCCAACAACCGATCTAACAATTCATGGGTTACCTAACAACTCTTTGAATCATCCGTGGCCACTGGTCCAGATTACACTTCTTAACTGCTTCTCACGGGTCTGACCATGACTCGTGGGATCACTTAAAGAGTCATCCCACGACTCATTTTGTGCAAAAATTTCCACTTCCTGTCTGAATTCCTTCTTTAAGCATGGAATTTGATCTTAGAAAAATTCAAGGTGTTACAATTTTAGACTACCACATTACTAGCATATTTTACTCAACCGACATACTAGTACATTCCAAGTACTGATCGCATAATTTTATGCTATATCATTTCATGATATAGGTTAATGTTACCAGCTCTAGCCTCGTTACTAGTTGTTCTCTATTAGTCTCAGCCACTAGTGGTGAGTCCTTCTCTCCTGAGTATGGTGTTATGCTTCTTTATTTTAGTTTTGCTTCAATTTCAGACTTTGGAGTTAGCTGAGAACTTGTCCCAACAACTCATCTGATTAGTAGAGACTTCAAACAATGTGGTAAAGATCAGCTTATGAGTCCGTGTTTTAACAGACTTTATCTTTTTGCATAATGATTAGTCATGTTAAGTTAGCCTCCACTCAGTTTTGCTTAAATTATTGTGGTTATATTAGAATCATGTCATGCCATGGGTTAGCTTGGAGTCAATCGTGGTTCCAGGTCCCTTGTCACAGTCCGAGGTCTATGCTCAGGCCATTACAAACTTAATATTAGAGCATTAGGTTTAGAGTGTCCTAGGATGTCTGAAAGCCGCGTTAAGTAGTCTTTTTTATGGGTGTGAAACACGCCACACTTTTGAGGGAGAAGCTATGAAAAATTTTAGAAACTTTCCTTCTTTCATGTCCTATATCATGCAATAAAGTCCAACTTCTTACTTTTCTAACTCGTGCTATACACGTTCATAGAGAATGCCTCCCAGAGGAGCCAGAGAAAGGGAAATCAGTGATGGCAATCAGCCAACCCCACCAACTCCAGTAAGCCCCTTTAGCGGGCAAGTTATGGATGCAGAGCTCGGGGCTGCCTTCAGAGTGTTGGTACAGGCCTTGACCACTCAGCTTAACCAGCAGGTAATTGCACCTGTGAACACTACTGGAGGGACGACAACTACTAGGGTTCGAGACTTCACTAAAAAGAGTCTATCTCGGATTCACAGTTCATAGGCGGGTGGGAGGTTTAAGGAAAGAGCAAGGGAGACAAGAGAGCTAGAATTGGCAACTTTGAGTTTTACCAACGAGAGTCATGTGGTGGGAAGCAGTCACAGCTTCAACAGAGATCATTGGCTCCATCACCTCTATCATTCAGTATCCCACTACCTAGATCCGAAGGGGAGTAAAGGGGTAGAGCATTCGACTCTAGGATTCAAGGGAGCAGGACCAGGGTAAGAAAGATTACATATCCAGCTTGCAAGGGATGTGGGAAGAACCACCTAGGATAGTTCTTGTTGGGTTCAGATGCTTGCTTCTGGTGTGGCAAGCCCGGTCATAAACTCAGAGACTACCTGTTAGTCAAATTGAGTGACAAGATAAGCCATGCCCCGGCCACCCCTTCAGTAACCTCGTCAAATTGTCCAGCTTACTGGAATTATGGAAAGAATCATCTTGAGAAGTGTTTGCATGGAAAAGAGGGTTGTTATGGGTGTGGTTTGGTGGGTCATAGAGTAAAGAATTTCCCTTCTACTAGACATGGGGGAACTCAGTCTACCATTTCAGCAACTCTGGCAGCTCGCCCATATCAGAAGGGTGGATCATCTAGTCCAGGTGGCGGCCAACTGCAGATATAGTCACAAGCATGTTGTAAGCTTTTCATGTTGATCCTTGCATGTTGTTAGGCTAGGAGATGCAGTATAAGGTATGAGATCTCTTTTAGCATAGTAGTATGAGATTTACCCTGTGTTTGGTATGAAATGGTTATAAGTATGAAAGCCTTCAGTGATAGCTTTAGAGGCGAATGGGAAGTCAAGAGTTAGCAATGTTAGCCTAGTCTTAAGAAAGGATCCAATGGCCTTAGAATGATGACTTTAAGCTTATAGAGAGATGATAAGTTAAAGGGTGATAATGCTCAAACTCACACTTCTTGGCAAAGTATGAAGCAGACATTGTCAATAAAGAATCAAACAAAGAGGTTGCGGTCGAACCCACAGGGAATAAAGTAAGATCTAGACTAATGCCTATACTTAAACTTGTTGGTAAGTTATCTCCAAATTGGGGGGTATCAAAGAAAAAAATATTAAAATATTTTTGTAATTTGTGGTTGTTATCATGATTTGCAAACAAGGATAAGTGTTCCCCATGGGTTCATAACTACTTCAGGTATACACACGTGATCAATCCCAATGCTTACTTGCACAACTGATAACTAGGATTCATCCAAACGACTGGTTCGTCCCTATTGGATGACTATACTCACTCACCGGGTCAGGTCTCATGAGCGATTTCAAACTAACTGTTGTCAATATTTTTCAAATTAACTTTCCTGAGACTGCAACTCAAGACATACAATGATCATAAAAATCAAGGCTTTGTTATAATTATCTTTTCCTAATCTTTACTTTTCTAGGTTCAAGAAAGTAAAGAATTCGGGCAAGTGCTAACATTGTACATCGTCAAAAAATGTTTAAAGAAGAAGAGAATACAATACAAGCGTTTAGCATTGATTTTGAATCACTTTTGTGTAACTCTAATTCATTAATCTACCATGGTTCCCACAACCCTAGTTGCGGAGGTTTAGCCTCTCATAATTGTAAGATTATATTTAGCATTCATAGACAAACACATAATTAAATAGTTACAATAATAATTGAAAGAAAACCTACTTTGAATATCAATGAACAATCTCAAGAACAATTGATGAAATCAACTGTTGATCCTAAGAATTGTTCCCAAAAACTTGATAATAATTTACAAATAAAACTTTTCACACATCTCTACGTTCTCTCTAGCTGCTTTCCTACTAAAATAAAACATAAAAGGTATTTATATAGACATCATAAGCCTTTTCCTAAGCTAACAAGAATTGTTTTTATATCTAGTGCCAGCTTGACTCACGACTGATCCTACGACTCATAACAGGATTGTACGGGTCGTAGTTGCCTCTTGTACATCCCTAGGATACTACAGATCTGTCTAAGTGTTGGAAGCTAGTTCGACTCGTACCGTAGTACGATGAGTCGTACAATCCATATGTGGCTTGGCCCTAAGAAATTTGACATCCTCTGAAGTTTTCTACGAGTGTTGTGGTACGCCTCGTACCTTCCTCCTAGGACTCATACTTCCTTGTTGCATCTAGAGTTTTGCCAAGTCTTTTAGAATCATTGAAACTCCCCATGGCTCATGGTACAAGTCGTAAGTTGTTGTTACGATCCGTGGGTTCCACCCGTACCAAGAGACTACCTTGTGCAATTTTCTCTGAAGATTTCCATGACTACTGTTACGACTCATACCATCTTTGTATGGCTCGTACTGAGAGTCGTACTTTTCCTTCCTCTTATTATAGCTTTCTGATTTTTTCCACGAGTCTCACTACGACTCATACAATCAAGGCGCGGCTCGTACTTAGATTTGTAATGGACTGATTTTCTGCACTTTTATTCATCTTTTGCACATTTTTGCTCCAACACCTATTTTCCCTGAAAACAAAGTAAAAGTAACTCATATCTATATAAATACCTAAGTCTATGCTATTTTCTCAATTTTAAGCATCGAAAGTATTGTAAAATCATAGCACATCAACACCCTCAACTTAAGACTTTTGCATGTCCTCAGGCAAACAAAGCAAAAAACTAAAAACGACGCTTAACTAGAAAATAAACCTAGGATACTACATCCAACAATCAATCAAAATTTTGCACCATAAACTCAAACAACTTTTGACCCTTTTTTTATAAACCAAATCAGCATATGCACATCAAGCAACCACAAACCATGATAAACAGGGTTCAAGATATGTTATCTAGTTATTAACAGATAGTCAAGTCATCACCAATGCTTTTCACACAGAAAATTGGTACAATTAAACACAAACCATGTTCCCTCATATTAAATGAAGTCCCTAACTCATAAATATAGGAAAATATGAAACTTGGGACTGATCAAGTAAGACTCTCACTCTTACAAAGAAGTTCCAAATACTGCTTGTTGGATACTGTAGACTTGTTTTTATTATCTCTACTTCAGCTTGTCAGATGGTTGGGCTAGAATCACTACAGGACTTGATTCGTCTTGTAATGTATGCTTTCAGGCTGGGTATGGTAGGTATGGAATCTTTTTAGTGACTAAACCCTCCTAGACACTACATACATGTGGCTCCATTTTTCACTTTTTCACTCTTTTTGCCTTTTCAACTTTTTTCCTCCCTTTTCACCATTTTTATGCAATTGTATAGGTGTGGTGTATTTTCACAAATTTTCGTTCATCTTTCTCTTTTTGTATATTCTTTTCAATTTTTCTTTTTCTTTTTCTTCTTTTGTCACACCACACCTCATTTTAAACCCTTTTTTACCTTCCCAAGATTTATGCACCCCTACTGTAGCCACCCTCAACTTAGGCATTTTTCGTATGTTGATGTTCACAATGTCCAAGGAGGGACCAAGGCCAAAATGGGTTCATTATAAAAAATGGATACGGTTAATTGGTTAATCAAAGAAAAATGATTCATTTAAGGCTCAAAATCATGATCAAGGGAATCATATTATTTTGGTAGGGCCATTTAAGCTAAAAATGGGCTAAACAAAAATGGCCTACGATCCTTTCCTAACCAACCATCCTAAAACCTATGTAAAGACCAACCAGTCAAGTTTTAGATCCTCTACGCAGTATTGAACTAGGTATTAGACCTCACTCACTCATGGTACATGCCTTGCATTCATTCTATCTATTTGGTTTATACATGGATAACAAGAACTACTCATTCTAATACAATAAATGACATAAAAAGATCCACAGAAATCATGCTTGCAGTCAACAAGTACGTAGCAAACCATCAAAAACTTTTTAAATAGGATCAATTTTTCATAACTTCAAAAACTAGTGCAGTTTATTGGCTGAGTACTCCTAAGCTACATACTAATTAAACAAAAATCATAAAAATAAAATCCTAAGCATGCCGATTCTACTAGATATCATGCTCGAGGGAAAAGAAACACGACAAGAAAAACCCTCGGATGAATCCAAAAATTTCCAAAAATACAAGTACACCCCTTCCCTTTTTTAAAAGAATGCTTCATCCCCAAATATTAGAATATAAATAAGAAGGAAGGTAACATACTTGTGGTGCACTAAGTGCTCTTGTCATCCTACGGAGATGGTATTTCCGCTGCAATCGTGGCACTGGGGGTGGCTGACACACTCAATGGGGTATCAGTAGGGGGAATGGCTACCCCTCATTAGTAGCGGTTGCTTCTATGACCTCCAAAATTACTGGGGTTGAATGTGGCTCGCCCTAAGGGTCCCTTCCACCTGCAAGCTCTGCATGGGCAGTGGTGGCGCTTCTGCTCATCTTGCTCTCTCAAGCAGCTCCGACCTATGCTCGTCATGAGTCTGTTGGCTCTCCAATCTCGCCCGCTTGCTCTCTGTCTTTTCTCTCTTTCTCTTCTTCTTTAGGGTCTCATCTTTAACATCCTCAGAGACCCTTTTTTCCCTTTCTCCCTCTCAGCTTCTGTAGGCTCCCAATATGCCACCAAATCAAGCTCCCCGTCAATGCCAATGTCGAGGTCAGGAAGAGTGGGGGATGGTATAATTGCTGGCTGCCATGATGAAAGCTCATCCACTTGGCTCCGAACCTCCAACTCCTCACAGAGGTTGCTCGTGTCAGTTTTCTTGGCCATATACTCATTGAATCTTCTCTCAAACCTATATAGCGTAACGTGTAGGACCTGTGCAGCTATCTCAATCTCAATCTTTACCTAAGGCTTCATATTCTCCATCATAGATTGTACCTTCCTCTTTGCTAAGGTCAGTCTCTTAGGTAACTTCTAGAAAAATTCCTGAGGCACTAGCATGAACCCGACTGGAGTTTAGCTCGGAAGCCCCATAGGTGGTGCGACGGAGGTGCTAGGAGCTGCCTCTGATTGACCGGCATCTGTAACTAGTGTCTTTCTCTACCCCTGTGAGGTGGGGGCATTCACCTGCTCGCCCTCAAGTATCCGTGATACCGGGACTGCGGTGGAAAGTCGTGCCCCGATTACCGGGTTCATTTTATCTCGTATTAAGCTAATATTTGTGATCCACTATCCCCGATCAAGTCCTTCTCATCATGACACACCTTGACCTACCTATCTGGATAGTCTAAATACGATACTCTTGAATTGGATGGTAGTGCTCAATCCTATATCCCGACCCCGGATCTCCTCCATAATGACCCTCAGGATATTAATGGGGTATCTTGACATGATACATGCCACCACAGCTTCTCTGTGTACACTGAGGGTACTGTCATTCACTGTCGGGCTCAATCGATGGCGCACTAACATCCAGCAGGCTTTATGAAATTCAGAGAATTCTTTGTGGCCTCTTGCCGCTGGTGACCCATTCTGCTTCTTCTTTATCCTCAGCAATAACATTGGACAACCACTAAATCTTCCTCCGCCTATCATCAAAGCCCATCTGCTTGATCTGTTTCACGACATCCACCTGATAGTCATACTCTGTGTCGCGTGTGGTGGTCTAAAGTGGGGTCAATATAACTGTTCCCGAAAGTGCCTAAGACCTGACTCGGGATTTGGAGTGAAAATCAACTGAAAAATCTGAGATTTCTTCTCAAAACAACTCAGGGTATGGCTGGTTGGTGGGTCTAATGACCCATTGGAGGCACTCATTGTGAGGGTCTATAGAAGTAGACTTCGGAGTAACAGGTCTAAGGATGACCCCTTGGTTGATATAACGGGTCGTGGTAAGGGAGTTGTTGTGAGGGTGGCCCTTGTCAAGGTTGCTAGCACGAGTCATGGAACGACTTGTTGTATGGAACAAGCCGTGGTAGATTTCCATTGGGGGGGGGGGGACTTCCAAAAGGTGAGAAGTGGTGGCACTGTCTAGAAACAATGAGTCGTTTGGACTAATAACAACTCGTCCTGACCAATCATGGTTGGAGGCATAAGTTAGAATCTAGCAAGGTAACAGGAGGCAGTAATGGGTCGTCGTCTAGAGTAACGACCAGTTCTATTAAGTCATAATTACTGGATCATAGAAATGAAGAAATGAAGGAAGGAAGTAACGAGTATATACCACTATTCATGGTATCAAAGAACGACCCGTTGTATCACTCATTGTCACTGGAAGTGCAAAAAGTCCAAACTATTCATAAAAAATATTTTCATAATTTCTAAGCCCTAAGGTCCTAAACTACATTATTTTAAGATCAGTTAGCAGGGTTTTAAGGGTGTTAAACCTATTCTAAGTCTTATCATTCCATGCATGCAAATTAGAACTCTTCCTTGGAGATCAAGCTTGAAGAACTTCCCCAATTTCTCTTCAATTTCCTTTGGACTTTCAAGAGGGTTGTGTAATCAGAATTTTTCAGGTATGTAGGGTTATAAATAGGTGTATCCATCCACTCCCATGCCCAATCCCTCTTCAATTTTATGTGATTTCTAAGTTGATGAATCTATGGGGTTTTAACCTAACATGTGAATTCTCTAAGTATCTATCATGGGTATACTCTATTTATGTTTCTAATGTTGAATTATGATTCATGGGCATGTTTTATAATGTTCTAAATTATAATTCATGTTTTGAAGGTTTTACAAATTATGATGCCCAATTATGAGAGTTCATGAAAGGTTGAGATTATGACATATGTTGTCAAGCATGATGTGATATATATGATAAATGTACAATTTCTAATTACCCATGTCTATATTCATTTTTTTGACTATCCAAGTCTATTTAAAGTATATTTAAGTTTGGGCAAGCCCATACGATCCAGTATGATTCATGATTTATCTCAATTTTATGTTATTAACTTACCACATGAATTTTGGAGTCTAGACTCCCACTCTTCTCAGCTTGTGGTATGGTTTGAGTCAAGATTCCTCATGTTATGATTTTAGAATTTTATACATATTGTTATGATCCAGCTTCGTCACTAGATGATGGTTCAGCTTCATTGAAAAATGATGGAGAGCATATGCATGTTTTTAGGATTAGCGTCTAGCACCGAGTAGGCTAAGGGTCAGTTAACCCTGCGCCTCAGAACTACATTTCAATATAGGTATGTTCAAATTATTTGGGACCTCCCTTATGAGCTTCCTATAATACCCCAGAGGTGCCTAAGAATAAGACCCTAGAGTTTATATCTAAAATCTGTAGAAACTGGTGAAAAATAGCATAGGACGAGTGGAGTAACAACTTGTGGTTGCAAACCACGAGCCATTTTTAGCAGTCATGGATTCAGGTGTTCGGGTGGCAATGGAAGTGATGATTAATGGAACGGCTCATTGTAAGAAACAACGAGTCATCATTCATTGTCATGGTAAGAGATGGACTTAGGATTTGGTGAATATAACGGGTCATCAAATGACCCGTCATGAAATGCAACGATTCGTTGTCGTGAGTCATCGTAAGGGAACCTAAATCTCTAGTGGACTCGACAGACGGATACCACGATCCATTGGAACCAACAATGTGTCTTGGTGAGACTCGTTGCTGGGAAGTTCAGAAGGTTCAGGAGGGAAATCAACGATCAATTAAATGACCTGTTAGACCTAAGGATGAGTCATCCTGTCTATCCATGGTTTGATTCTGAGAGAAGGCTCCGGCAGTGCACAACATGGACAGATACCACAGGTCATGGTATCCTCCAACGACCCATTGGGTAGTCCGCTGTTTGGTCCAATTAGCAGTTTTTTTGCGATTTCAGTAAGGGTATTTTCATCATTCATATGTTCTAGAGGCATATACTACGTCGTTTAAGGCTCGTTTTAGTGGGTTTAAGGAGGGGAAAACCTATTCTAAGTTAATTCATTACATGCATGCAAACTTGAGAGTTTGAAGTTTAGGACTTAGAGCAAGTTTTAAAGGTTTCCACTGGAATCTCATCTTGGGCAATTAGAGAAGTAGTAAAATCATCCATTTCAGGTATGTAGGGTTATAAGCGGGTATTTCCTTCCCCACCCATGACAAAATCTCTAGCTAAGTATGAGAAATTCATTTGATCAAGTTGTTGGGTTTTACCCAATTGCATGATTCTTCAATTTCTACACGTGGGTACGATTAGATTATGTTTATATTAATGAATTATGAAGCTTAGGCAGATTTTAAATTATTTTCAATCAATACTGTGTTTTCTAAATTATGAAATTTAAATGCCCATGTATGATAAGTTCATGAAAGAAGAGAATGATGATGAATGTGTGATGATGATGAGATTTGATAATGAAAAGCATGTTTCTAAGGCTACACGTGATTATGATGTTGTTTTAAAAATGAATTGAGTAGATCCAAGCATGATAAATTTGGGCAAGGCCCTTATATCAAGTATGAAGATGTAGTATCTCTAAAGTAAGCTTACCACATGATCTTGGAGTAGATGCTCCCACTTATATTTGAGCTTGTGGTATGTTTCAAAATAAAGCTTCTCATATACATGAATTCATAATTTAGATGTATGTATTATTTAGCTTCGTTTTCATATGATATCAGTTATATGCATGATTGCATTATTGAGCTTTGTAAAATGACAATGTTGAGCTTCGTTTCATACGATGTTGAGTTTTATGCATGATTCCATTATTGAGCTTCGTCAATAGATGATGTTGAGCTTCATATTATATGCGTGTAGAGCATTGCATGTTTTGGGAGAAGAGTCTAGAACTGGGCAGGCTAAGGGTCGATCACCCTATGCCCCAGAACTATGCGCCAACGTAGGTTGATACTATTATGTTATTAGGACCTCTCTTGTGAGCTATCCCAGGCCCAAATGGCCCATGAGTTTGATATCGATATCATAGTAGCATCCTTAGCCCTGGCAAGGTTTTGGACGGCTCTGCCCACTGGAGTGTAATAGTCGGGACTACGTAAGGTCTATCATGGTATGTCGGTTAAACGACGAGTCTCCCATTGTCTACATAATTCAGATTTTCATATTCATTACTCATGATTATTACTTAAAGCACGCATGTATTAAAAACAAGGTTTGATTCATTGTTTAGCTTTCCTATAAATTTCATGTTTCAGCTTTGAGTCATTCGAGTCAATTATGAGGTTATGAAGCTACGCATGGTCTTATTATGAAAAGATTATGATTTCAAAATGAATGCATGCAGTCCTTCCTCTCATATTTGAAAGCTTAAGACATGTTATGAAATGCTTTAAATGATTTACTTTACTTAAGAGGGTTTACTTACCTTGCATACTCGATACATTCCACGTACTGACTACATACTTTCTTTGTTGTATCATTTCATGATACAGGACCGGACTCTCATGTTCAGCCCCATGATCTTGGGCAGATTTATATGCCCAAGTGATACCCAAACGTATCATTTTCGCCTTGTTTATCGTGCAATGTGTATACATTTTCATGTAATTGGTAATAAAATGTGAATTTATACTAACCAACATGATTAGCATGGTTTTGTAGGTAAAATGTGATTTTGAGGAGCTAAAATGCATGTTGGAACAATATCGGAGTTGGACTTGGAATCGAGCACGGAAAAGGCATTGGACTGCACAATATAAAGGGGCTCCGCGATGGAGCCGTGTCACGCTGCCATCGCGGAGGCATTCTGCCTGAAGGGTGAAAAATTAGTCAAATTCCAGTGGAGCCTCGCGACAGCTCCGTGGCACGGAGGCAAGCCTCCGCGTTGCATGCCGTGCCACATTGATGCTATATACTCGGACCCCAAATTTCCAGTGAGGGTCCGCGTCCACGCCGTGTCACGGAGGCAGTGCTCCGCGATGCACTCCGTGACGCACTCCGTGACACGTTGCTTGTTATTCCGGAAAAAATTCCCATTAGTATAAATAGAACACTTAGGCTTATTTTTCATAAGGGTAGTGTTAGTGCCCGAAGAAGCAGCAGCAAGGCCGGGTCGCGAGGTGGCAATCGCACATGCCAACAATGTAACATCCAGTATCCGCAAACCAGAGCCTGGAGAGAGATTTGAACTCAAGCAAAATATGGTGCAACTGTTGCACACAAGCGGGCAATTTACCGGTCTCCCTCATGAAGGCCCACAACAACATCTCCAAAACGTTTTGGAGATAAGTGACACTTATATACCCGCTGGAGTGTCACCTGATTATGTTCGGCTTACATTGTTTCCGTTCTCATTACTTGGTGAAGCCAAGAGGTGGTTGAAAGCTGAGCCACCAAATTCTATTTCAACGTGGGATGATCTAGCACGGAAGTTCTTGATAAGATTTTTTCCCTCTGGTAAAACAACCAGACTTAGAAGTCAAATTCTAAGTTTCAAACAGAGGGAGGGAGAAAATTTGTATCAAGCCTGGGAAAGATTTAAATCCATGTTGCGGGACTGTCCTCATTATCAATAGTCCAATGAGGTGTTGGTGCACACATTTATTGAGGGTTTGGAACCCCATACCAAAATTTTGCTAGATTCAGCAGCTGGAGGGCAAGCGCTGGAAAAGACTTATGAGGAGCTGTACACTTTGCTAAACCAGATTTCACAGGGCAATCCAGAATGGAATGCTGATTCATCACGAGGTGGAGCAAGGAAAGCAGCAGGAGTGCTTGAAGTGGATGGATTTACAGCTATCGCTGCACAGATAGTTGCCTTGCAGAATTAGTTGAACAACCACTTCAGCAACATGACTTTGAACCAGCCTTCAGCTTCAGTCAATGCGGTCCAGCAAATATGGTGTGAAGTGTGTGGAAGCAGTGAGCACTCAGCTGAGTGCTGTGGAGCAAACCCAGATTCGGTTAACTTTGTGGGCAATGCACAAAGAAATCAGCAGCAGTATGGTAGTGGCTACAATTCAAATTGGAGGAACCATCCAAATTTTTCATGGGGTAGCAACAACCAACAAGGCCAAAGTTCGGGTCAGGGTATGCAAAGAAATCAAGGAGGGCAACAGAACTACCAATCTCAATTCAGAAATCACAATGCCCCTCCTCTACCACCATCACCTAGAATTGAGGAAATGTTCAAGACCATGATCGCTAATCAAGCGCAATTGCAGGCTGACTATGTTAAATTGGCAGCCGAAGTGAAAAATAATCAGTTAGCGACCAAGGCTCTTGAGTATCAATTTGGGAAATTTGCTAGTGCCCAAAACACAAGGCCCAGAGGAGGACTGCCTAGCGACACGGATCCAAATCCGAAGCAGGTAAATGCAGTGACCACAAGGAGTGGTTTGCAGCTGAAGGAGGTGGAACCAGAAAGACCACCTCAAAAGTCAGGAGCAGCAGAAGTTGAGGGGGAGCAGAGTTCAGAAAGGGGGAAGACCAAAGCAGCTGAAACAGAAAGACCTCCACCCCCGTTCCCTCAACAACTCAAGAAACACAAGGAGGAGGCGTGTTTCAAGAAATTCATGGAGGTGCTTAAACAGGTACTTGTTAACTTACCTCTTGTTGATGTCTTGCAGGGAGTGCCTAAATATGCCAGATACATTAAAGACATCGTGGCCAACAAAAGTCGTTTGACTGAGTATGCCACGGTAGCTTTGACGGAGGAGTGCACTTCCCGGATCCAAAATAGACTGCCCACGAAGCTAAAAGACCCTGGAAGTTTTACTATCCAACTTACTATTGGGCAGAGTATCCGAGCTCGTGGATTGTGTGACTTGGGGGCGAGCATAAATCTGATGCCATCTTTGGTATTCAGAAAGCTGGGTCTAGGGAGTCCTAGACCTACAACCGTAATCTTGCAGTTGGCAGACCGATCCTTAGCTAGGCCGGATGGCATTGTTGAGGATGTTCTAGTGCAAGTGGGCTCCCTAATTTTTCCGGTAGATTTTATTGTTCTGGATTTTGAACCAGACGCGGAAGTCCCATTTATTTTGGGACGACCCTTCTTGGAAACCGGGAAAGCATTAATCGACGTAGCTGCGGGTCAACTTACAATGCGAGCACATGATAAGGTAGAGGTGTTCGATGTGTACAAAGCACCCAAGCTCCCGATGGTGAATGAAGAACTCTCGGTGATCAATGTAATTGATCATGGTAATGCTAAGCAGATGAATGATTCCCGAGAGTTGATGGGAAGACCACCGGATAGGTGTGAGCACTACTGGGGGAGGACAATGATCGTGAGAAATCGTCCATCTCCCTAGCGGATAATTAAGCATAATGGACGTCGAGCCGCGACGGTAAACCAGGCGCTGCACGGGAGGCAACCCGTGAATTTTTTTTCTTTCATTTTGTAAAGTGTAAATAGATTTTATTTTTTTCTTTTTCTTGATTTAGTACAAAATTTTTACGTTTTAGTTAGTATTTTTTTTTTAATTTTAGTTAGGTGAAACCTATGAATCTAACCAATTTTGTTTAGTGAGATGCTTTTCAGGTTAAACGGAGAAAAATGTGCACGGAATCGTGAAGGAAAAGGCGAGGTTTGAAAAAATTAATAAAAGGCAGAGACAGTGAGCTGGGGCGATAGCTCCGTGTCACGGAGGAGGACCTCCGTGTTACCCTCCGTGACACGTTGAGGTGTAATCTGGAATTTTTAAAAATTTCCAGTAAGCTATCGCGATGGCTCCGTGTCACGGAGGCAGTGCACCGCGATGCACTCCGTGACACGTTGCCATATAAATTGTGACGGGTCATACCGGGTTGCCGGGTGACCCGCGTGTTTTCTACATTTTAAACCCCCGATTTCTCCCCTTTTCCCCTCATTTTTACATTTCTCCGCGACCAAACACCCAAAATTCCCTTCCCCATCAACGTGCCACGGTCTAAAGCAAAAAATTATCAAGTTTTCTTCGGTTCTTCAACTACGAGGTATGTTTTCTGATTATCTCTCAAGTTTTTGTCGATTTCATTCGAATTTAAGCATGGGAGGTGAACTAAATCACCCCAAGTCGAAATTTAGCATGAATTTGAGTTATTTATTGATTGATAAATGTTCGGAATGTTGTAATGAGCGTTTGAACTTGTCGATTGCATGAATTATTCGAATTTGATTGCGAAATTCAATTCTAGGGCGTGGTTGTTGGAATCGAAATTGGTAACTTGTTAAATTTGTGAAATATATGCCGGGTTGTATGTATTGAATGAGATAAGTCATTGTAGAATATTGTTTGAATGAAATAGATGACGAATTCTCGGGTTTTTGGGAAAATGTTGAAAATTGTTCGAATTGGGTTGGTTATATAGGTTCAGGTGTATATATTTTTGTGTTGTTTTTGTTTTGTTGTTTTTCTTTGCTAAGTGCGATGCTTGAATTGATAGAGATGGTAGTGATTGGGATTAGCTGTATGAAGTCTGAGTAGTACGCAAAAGTTCTACCGTCGAATTTTTCTTTGTGAACGCACTAAGCATGAATTGTATAGTTGTTTGTTTTTGGAGTAAATAAAGTATTCTTGCCGTAGTATAGTAACCGTAGCTAAGGACTAAGTGTGGGGTTAACTTAGCGTAACCCGACCTTAGCCTAAGCTAATATCTATTTAGCTTGACATTGCGCTTGTTTATTTGTGTTGACAGATGAAATGGCAAGCAGGCAAGACAAAGGTAAGGGTGCATCAACTTCAGGCACCGGGAGGAAAAGACTTAGACTGGGCACAGCAGTCCTAGCTGCACCAGCAGTTCCACGCGGCCAGCACCGCCAATACGGAACGAGGTGGGTAACTGATGAGGGGAAGAAGTGGTACGCCAAACACAAGGAAAATAAATACTTCCCCGAGGAGCATATTGCATGGGAACCATTAGCACAGGAGTTCCCCCACATAGTTCAACGGATCGAGGCAGCTGGGCTCAGCTTCATATTTCAGGAGCCCAAGGAGTGCAACCTACATCTAGTCCGGGAGTTCTATGCTAAATGGAACCCGGCAATCAGAAGCCACACAATCAAGATCAGAGGGCAGATAGTCACTCTGGAACCCCAGCAGCTAAATGCAATCATCGGAGCGCGGGACACAGACGCCCACATTCTCCGCCAGCTAAACATCACCCCACCATATGCCGATATCAGATGCACATTGTGTGGGGCTCGATCGATAGCCAGATGGAGCAGACATAAGGAAAGGGGTTACCACCAGACTCTGCCGTATTCTCAAATAAACAGGGAGGCTAGAATATGGCTGAAGATAGTCTGCTCGTGCCTAATCCCGGGGGTGCACATGACTGATGTGACCCGGGATCGTGTTTGCCTGGTGTATGCCTTGATGAAAGGGCTGGAGATTAATGTTGGGGCGGTCATCATATCCGCCATGAAGAGAGCCCGACTACACCAGGGCCACAGGTATGGGTTCGGTGGACTAATCACCACCTTTCTCCGGGGCCTCAACGTCAAGGAAGAGGCTTTGGACTACATCCCGCAGTTGGAGCGGAGGGCCTTGGACGTGACCAAAACTAAGGCCCCCGACACCACACACGGGCCAGTGCTGACACTTGGCGAGCGACATGCTCGTGACGACTAGTACATGGCACGGATGTTTGGAATGCAAATGCTCCAGCTAAGGATCGGTGGGAGACCAACCACGGAGGAGGAGCTATGGCAGCTCGAGCTGGATTACCCGTTTGGCGAAAACGCCAGGGCTCTATGCCGAGTGGGGCCAGCCTTTGTAGAGCCTATTGACGATGACGTCCCCACGGACGAGGAGACACATCGGGACTTCGATGTGGAGTTCTATGAAGACGACGAAGGCGACTCGGACATGGGCGATGAGGCAGCAGCACCTGATGAAGAAGTGGAATACTTTGACTGATCAGGGAGTTCCACCACCCAATTTTGTGATTTTTAATTTTTGTGAACACTGGGGACAGTGTTCGATTTAAGTGTGGGGTGGGGAGTAGTTAGGTGCTGGGGCTGGGCTGGTTTGCTTGTATGCTTTCCTCTGTCTTGTATGTATGTTTCCCTGTGTTTGAGAATTGAAAACTGTTCTGTATTTGTACATAATTGTGGTATTGATGTGGGTTGTGGAATGTTGATGTTGCCAGCTAAGTCTGTAAAATTTTTGTAAAATTTTTTTTTCTATCGAAATGATCGATATTTTTAAAAATTTTGCAAAAATATTTTTTTCAGATTTAGAAATATTTTGTAAATAATTTTTCCATCGAAATGATCGATGTTTTGCAAAATTTTTCAATGTTTATTTTGGGTTTCTCGGAGTTTGTTTTCGGTTCTTTTACCGAGAATAGTCCCATTGAACCGACGTCATAGTTAGTGACTGTTCCCTATGATGGATGGATGACGACCGTCTTAAGGGAAATATAGTCGGTAGGAGTAGTTATTTTAATTTATTTTCAGTTTTTTTCTTTGGTGGAGTGCATCACGGAACCTGTAGTTACTATATGGTTGTGAAATTTTGGTTGCGTATTGTAATTGATATTCAAAATGTAAAAGTGATTCGTATGAAAGCATGCAATTTTGTAAATATGCTGAGATACCTAGGCTGTAGAGTTCGTTTCGGTGTGATTGAGGCTTAAATTTTGAATTCATGTAATTAGCTAATTAAAGAGTCTGTGAATGCATCTTGAATCGAGCATGTGCATAAAGTGTGAAGTGAGGTATTGTTATTCCATGCTATTGTGAAGTGTCTAGAACTTGCCTGGTGTGTGTACAAAACGAAATGAAGGAGGTGTAGTGTTGGAAAGGATGTAGGCATTTCTTTGTTTTAACCGAGAGTTTCTATTTTTTTTTCTTGTCATACTCCCCTTTTGATGTGATTGTATACCCTAGTCAGCCCGTTGATCCTTTAGCCTATTATTTCTTTCTTTTGTCCAAAAATGTATAAACTGAGCTTAATTCTTTCTTTTCATTAGCCGTAAAGTCTATACAAAACTCTTAAGCGCTTAAGAAGAACAAAAATTTTCCCAAGGTGTCAAAGAGTGAGAATGGTGAAAAGAAAAAGAAAAGCAGAGTGAGGAAGGAAAGGAAAAGGTTGAAGGTGCACTTGCTATAATTAAATGATAATGAAGGTGCATGAAAAACCTTTGTTTTTGTGTCAAGTGTGCTTGATGAAATGGGCCATACGAAAGTAAACCATCATGAATGGGATGATAAAAAAATAAAAGAGAGAAACAATGTCCATGAGTTGATGGGAATGTGTTGAAAAAGGCGCTTAATGATGGTAGCGGCTATTATTGGCTAATCCAATATGTACTAGTTCCATAGCTTCCATTACAACCCATTAAAGTCCTACGTGATCTTACATTGCATTTCTTTATATTAGTGGAGTAATACACTAAGGGCAAGCTTATGGGTCATGACATGATGCATGTGAATTCTTTTGGGAGAGAGAGTGAAATTAATTTCTACATGCCCCTATTCGAATGTTTGTGTGTCACATGAGCATAAATGGGAAGATTCTCTTGAGTTGTGAGGGCACATGCTTGATGAAAGATTGATTTTCGTGTCGAATATCTTGATTAGCTGATTTGCATGAGTTTGCCGATATCGAGAGTCGATTCTTAAAGTCTAGGAAGTCTTGATGTATTAAGGGTCATTGCATTGTTAAGACCATGCATGTTTTCTTGATGATTTGCAATATTGAATGAACGGTATGACCGTAGCTTAAATTGTCGCACCATAGTGGCGAAGGTTGGGATGTAATTTGCATGAATTGTGTGTTTGTTGTTCGAGGACGAACAAGGATTTAAGTGTGGGGTAAGTGATCTTGGGCAGATTTATATGCCCAAGTGATACCCAAACGTATAATTTTCGCCTTGTTTATCGTGCAATGTGTATACATTTTCATGTAATTGGTAATAAAATGTGAATTTATACTAACCAACATGATTAGCATGGTTTTGTAGGTAAAATGTGATTTTGAGGAGCTAAAATGCATGTTGGAACAATATCGGAGTTGGACTTGGAATCGAGCACGGAAAAGGCATTGGACTGCACAATATAAAGGGGCTCCGCGATGGAGCCGTGTCACGCTGCCATCGCGGAGGCATTCTGCCTGGAGGGTAAATTAGTCAAATTCCAGTGGAGCCTCGCGACAGCTCCGTGGCACGGAGGCAAGCCTCCGCGTTGCATGCCGTCCCACGCTGATGCTATATACCCGGACCCCAAATTTCCAGTGAGGGTCCGCGTCCACACCGTGTCACGGAGGCAGTGCTCCACGATGCACTCCGTGACACGTTGCTTGTTATTCCGGGAAAAATTCCCATTAGTATAAATAGAACACTTAGGCTTATTTTTCATAATTCAGACTTGGTGGAGCAAGGACGTGGGTTACAGGCAGTTGAGGGACGAAAAGTTCAGGGTTTTTTCTCTCCTTCTTCCTTCTTTCACTCAATTGTTTGTACGATTAACACTTGTTTTAGGATGATTAATCCACAAATGAGTGGCTAATTCCCTTCCTTGCTGAGGTTATGAACATTTGTGATGAATTTTGATTATTAAATTATGGTTTTTCATCTTCTTCTTCCATGTTGTTCTATTAATTCTTGTTTCTACTGCATTGGTGTGTGGCCGACATTAATGTACATCTAAAAAGTCCGATTTCACTCGAGAGAGCACGAAATTGGAAAATTGTGAATTAGTAGGGTATTGTTCTTAACTTGATTTGGGAAAATTGAGTTTTGATGTGCTTTCCTGATAGAAATATACTTGAAAGCCGTATTAGTCAATTTAGGAACCGAAATTGTATTGCTAGGTCATGAATTTCATTTGATCACAGAAATGTAGACGAATGGTTTATGATTCTTAAGTGAGATTAAATACGAGAGTTTTAATCTCTTGGCTAATATTCTTGGCTAGCAACTGGAAGAAAAGATTAACCAATGTATGATGATAATCAGTTCATTACATGTTCTTAACCTTGGCATTCTCATATCCATAGTTTCAATTCAAAGTAAATAATTGTCAGTAGTTTTAGTACATAATTTATAAAACAAACTTTTCAATTGTTGGTTACGTTGTTGTCAGCATATTTAGAAGTGAGACAGAATATAGTATACTTAAGCAATTTTCACTTATCCAGAGTCTCCTTGGATCGATACTTGACTTACTTAAGCCACTTACTACTTGTTTGACCACGTGCACTTGCGTGTCAGTTTTTAACCCCAACCAAAGCACCGGACACCCCACTCTTAGTCAGCTTATCAGAGTTAGCATTTGCTTGTTTGTGAGTCCTCATCTTTCGAGGGCTAGACTTTCAGTTTTTTCTTATGTATTTCAGTTTTAGTATTGTTGAGTTAGTTGGGGATCTTGTCCCATCAACTCGTCATGTTTAGAGGCTTTTCAGACTTATGTATGTATTCAGCTTCGGATTATGTATCCTGATGTTATGGTTGAGTTAGACTTCTGCTAAGTTTATTATGTTGATTCTTTTGGTTGTTGATTGAGTTAGATGTATGCTTATGCCATGGGTCGACTTGGGGTCTTTCGGGGTCCCTTGTCCTGTGTCTACGATCTGGGCCTCCGTTGGGTCGTGACAAACTTGGTATCAGAGCCATAGGTTTGAAGTATCGTAGGGTGTCTGAAAGACACGTTAAGTAGAGTTCTTTTCATGGGTGTGAAGCACGCCACACTTATGATAAAGAGGCTACAAGACATTTAGGAAATTTTCCCTTCTTTCATGATCTATGTCGTGCAATGAAAAGTCTTTCTATCCTTCTAATTCATGCTAATCGCGATTGCAGAATCATGGCTCCCCGAAGAATGAAAGGAAGGAGGAATGGAGGTGGTGAGGGACATGAGAATGGAAATGGTTATGGGCATTAGCCAGCCCCACCAGTTCAGGAGACTCAAGAATCGGAGCCATCAGCTCATGCTGAGTTCTGGGCCGCTATTTAGATGCTTGCACAGGCCTTAATCGCTCAGGTTAATCAGCAGGCCGTTATGCATGTTCCGCAAAATGGCAATGCAGTGGCGGCTCGAGTCAAAGACTTCTTGAGGATGAACCTGCCGGAGTTCTTGGGGTCTAAGGTAGATGAGGACCTGTGTGATTTCATTGATGAGATTGTCAAGATCACCAATGTTATGGGGGTGAGTAGTGTTGAGTGCGCAGATTTGGCCTACTACCAGTTGAAGGGGGTTGCGCATATTTGGTTTCGCCAATGGAAGAATAGCAAGGTCACAAGAGCGAGTCCGATCACGTGGGAGGAGTTTCAGGTCACATTCCTAGATCGGTTCTTCCCTCAGGATATGAGGGAGCTTAAAGCAGCTGAGTTTCTAAACCTGAAGTAGGGAAGGATGACAGTGCAAGAGTATTCCCTTGAATTCACTCGCTTATCGAAATATGCCCTGGAGTTAGTGGCTTACTAGAGGGAGCAGGTGAGCAGGTTCGTACATGGTATAGCAGGGTATTTGGAAAAGGTGTGCCGGATTTCTATACTTCACTAGGATATGGACTTCCCTCATATAGTGTTCTACGCCTAGAAGATGGAGGCGGCACATTCGAGAGAGAGGGAGGCTAAGAGGGCCAGGACCAAGGATCACAGATTCTCTCAGTAGAGGTCCGGTGGTGGACACCGATAGCACACTCACCAGAGATCATCAGCCTTGGAATCTCCGGCATTGAGTGTGCCATCCAGGCCTAGACATGATCAGAGAGGGCGAGCATCAGGCTTGAGGGGTTAGAGCAGCAGACCCGTAGATTCCAGCATCCTAGCTTTTCGCAGATGTAGTCGGGGGAACACAGGCCCGTGCTTGGCAGGTTCAGGTGCTTGTTTTGGGTGTGGGCCACCCAAAAACATGCTTAGAGATCTTCCAGCTGCGAGGTAGGATTAGGTTGGGGGCCGAGGCCCAGCTTCTAGTTCAACAGCCCCTCCCGCACGCTCAGCACATCAGGGGGCATCTACTAGCATAGCTGGCGGTCAGCACCAGAACAGATTCTATGCTTTAGCTTCTCGTCCGGAGCTAGAGGTCTCCCCGAATGTGGTTACTAATATGTTGTGAGTTTTCCGTATTGATGTTTATGCTTTGCTAGATCCGAGGGCTACATTGTCTTTTGTGTCACCATATGTGGCCAGTAGCTTCGGAGTCAGTCCCGATGTTTTGTCAGAACCCTTATCAATTTACACTCCAGTAGGTGACTCAGTTATAGATAGACGAGTGTATAGAGGTTGCCCAGTCTCAATCCTTCATAAAGTCACCTCAATAGACTTGATAGAGTTAGCCATGACCAATTTCGATGTTATTCTCGACATGGATTGGCTATTCGCATGCTATTCTTTAGTTAATTGTAGAACCCAGACCATAGAGTTCAGATTTTCGGGTGAGCCGGTCTTAGAATGGAAGGGTAGTTCAACTGTGTCTATAGGTCAATTCATTTCCTACCTTAAGGCCAGAAAGATGATTTCTAAGGGTTGCATGTACCATCTAATTAGGGTTAAGGATGTCGAGCCTGAAACCCTGACTATCTAGTCAGTTCCAATAATACATGAGTATCTAGAGGTCTTTCCTGATGATTTGCCAGGTGTCCCTCCCGAGTGGGAGATTGATTTCAGTATAGATCTTCTTCCTGACATGCAGCCTATATCTATTCTGCCCTACAAAATGGCTCCAACTGAGCTAAAAGAGTTGAAGGATCAGTTGAAGGACCTATTAGATAAGGTCTTTATTAGGCCGAGTAAGTCTCCATGGGGTGCACCAGTGTTATTTGTTCGAAAGAAGGATGGTTCGCTTTAGATGTGCATTGACTATCGGCAGTTAAATAAGGTCACCGTTAAGAACATGTATCCTTTGCCTAGGATCGATGATTTGTTCGATCAGCTTTAGGATTCCAAGTATTTCTCTAAGATTGATCTCAGATTCGAGTACCACCAACTCAGGGTTCGGGAGAGCGACATTCCAAAAACCACTTTCAAGACTCGGTATGGTCACTACGAATTTGTTGTTATGTCTTTTATACTAACCAATTCCCCTGCAACTTTTATGGATCTAATGAATAGGGTGTTCAAGGCATATTTGGACATGTTCGTGATTGTGTTCATTGTTGATATCTTATACACTCTCGGAGCAAGGAGGAGCATGCCGCTCACTTGAGAGTAGTGCTTTAGACCCTCAAGGATCGTCAGTTGTATGCAATGTTCAACAAGTATAAATTTCAGTTGGACTCCGAGGCATTTTGGGCCATGTGGTATCGAGTGAGGGAATAAGGGTGGATTCTCAGAAAATCGAGGCGGTGAAGAATTGGCTTAGACCGATGAACCCATAAGATATCAAGAGCTTTTTGGGCTTAGTGGGTTACTATCGGAGATTCATTGAGGGCTTTTCATCCATTGCAACACCTTTGACCAAGTTGACTTAGAAGAAGGTAAAGTTCCAATGGATGGAGGCTTGTGAGAAAAGCTTCCAAGAGTTGAAGACTCGACTCACTTCAGCACCAGTGTTGACCCTACCCGAGGGTACCGATGGTTTTGTGGTGTATTGTGATGCTTCGAGAATCGGACTTGGGTGTGTGTTTATGCAGCATGGGAAAGTGATAGCATACGTCTCAAGACAGTTGAAAGTCCATGAGAAGAATTATCCGACCCATGATCTTGAGTTGGCTGCGGTGGTGTTTGCATTGAATATATGGAGACGTTACTTATATGGGGTCCATGTGGATGTATTAACGGATCACAAAAGTTTGCAATATGCGTTCACGCAGAAAGATCTCAATCTTCGGCAAAGGAGGTGGTTGGAGTTACTAAAGGACTATGACATGAGTGTCCTTTACCACCCAGATAAGGCCAATGTGGTAGCGGACGCACTTAGTAGGCTCTATATGGAGAGGGTGTCCCACATGGATAAAGGAAAGAAGGAGTTGGTGAAAGATGTCCATCGACTTGTGAGGTTGGGAGTTAGATTGGTTGACTTGATCGATGGCGTCGTTATTATGCAAAATGGATCAGAATCATCATTGGTGACTGATGTGAAGGCTAGACAAGGTGAAGATTCAATTTTGGTAAATCTGAAAGAAGACATTCGGAGTGAAAAGGTGGAGGTCTTCTCCCAAGGGGGAGATGGGGTGTTGCGGTACCAAGGCCATCTATGTGTTCCAGATATTGATAATTTGAGGGACCAGATATTGCATGAGGCACATGGATCCAGGTATTCTATCCATGCGGGTGCCACCAAGTGTATCATGATTTGTGGGAAATATATTCGTGGAACGGCATGAAGAAGGATATTGCAAAATTCATAGCCAAGTGCCCGAACTGTCAGCAAGTGAAAGTCAAGCATCAAAGGATAGGAGGCGTACTTCAGGATATTAGCATTCCCACTTGAAAGTGGGAAGAGGTTGATATGGATTTCATTACAGGCCTACCTCGCACTCACCAACACTACGATTCTATTTGGGTGGTAGTAGATAGGTTTACCAAGGATTCACACTTTCTACTGGTCAAAACCACAAATTCAGCGGATGATTATGCCAAACTGTATATCCGGGAGTTGGTGTTATTAAATGGAGTGCCCTTGTCTATTATCTCAGACCGAGACACTCCGTTTACCTCTCAGTTTTGGCGGTCTTTCTGAAAAGGGCTTGGGACTCAGGTTAAACTCAGCACAACATTCCATCCGCAAATGGATGGTCAGGCGGAGCGAACAATCTAGACTCTCAAGGACATGTTGAGAGCTTGTGTGATTGACTTTAAAGGTAGTTGGGATGACCACTTACCCTTGGTCGAGTCTGATTACAATAACATCTATCACTTTAGCATCCAGATAGCATCGTTTGAGGCTCTTTACGGGCGGAGGTGTAGATCACCCATCAGATGGTTTGAGGTCCGTGAGGCAGCTATGATAGGACCTGATTCAGTTAATGAGGCTATGGTGAAAGTTCAGTTGATAAGGGACGGGCTAAAAACCGCTCAAAGTCGCCAAAAGTCATATGCTGATATGAGAAGAAGAGAGTTGGAGTTTGAGGTGTTTGATTGGGTATTTCTAAAGGTGTCTCCCATGAAGGGAGTCATGCGGTTTGGAAAGAAAGGAAAGCTTAGTCCCCTCTACATTGGTCCCTACCGAGTTATGAAAAGTGATGGTAAGGTAGCGTATGAGTTGGACTTTCCATTAGAGTTATCTTCAGTTCACACCGTCTTTCATGTATCGTTCTTGAAAAAGTGCTTGGGTGATCCATCTTTAGTTATTCCAATGGAAGGCATTGGTGTGGGAGATAGCCTCAGTTATGAAAAAATTCTAGTTGCAATCTTGGATCGTCAGGTTCGGAGGCTGAGGAAAAAACAAGTAGCTTCAGTGAAGGTGTTATGGAGAAATCAGCATGTTGACAGAGCTACGTGGTAAGACGAAGCGGCTATGATGGCTAAATACCCTCATCTGTTCCCTATCGGCTCAGTTTCAGTGTGAGGCATCAGTTTTTTCCCTAATTCTTTAATCAATTTCCATGTTTAGTTCATGTGCACAAGTTTGATTTACGATATGATAGACGTATGTGATGTCTATATTTGGTTCTGCTATGTAGTTATTTTCGGAGGTAGTTATTCCGCTAGTTTTTGGTCTAAATTATCAGTATTTGATTATGATAATTTCATGTTTCTATTTTTTGCTTGTTCTCAAAATTTGAGGTGGAATGTTCTCAAAGGGGAGATATTGTAATACACCGGAGGTGCCTAAGAATAAGACCCGAGAGTTTAACTCTGAAATATACAGAAACTGGGGAAAAATAGCACAGCATGAGTGGAGTAACAACTCGTGGTTGCGAACCATGAGCCGTTGTTAGCAGTCGTGGGTTCAGGTGTTCGAGTGGCAGTGGAAGCAACGATTGATGTAATAGCTCATAGTAAGAAACAATGATTCGTCTTTCATTGTCGTGGTAAGAGATGGACTTATCATTTGGGGAATATAACGGGTCATCCAATGACCCGTTATGGGATGCAACGATCCGTTATCGTGAGTCATGGTAACGGAACCTAAATCACTAGTAGACTTGACGGAAGAATACCACGATCCATTGGAGCCAACAACGAGTCGTGGTGAGACTCATTGTGGGGAAGTTCAGAAGGTTCAGGAGGGCAATCAATGAGATTAAACGATCCGTTAGACCTAAGGATGATTCGTCCTCTCTATCCATGTTCTAATTTCGAGAGAAGGCTTGGGCAGTGCATAACACGGAAAGATACCATGGGTAGTGGTATCGTCCAACGACTGGTTGGGTCGTCTGTTGTTTGGTCCAGTGAGCAATTTTTCTATGTTTTTAGTAAGGGTATTTACGTCATTCCTAAGTTCTAGGGGCCTATACTACATCGTTTAAGGCTCGTTTCAGTGGGTTTATGGAGGGGAAAACCTATTCTAAGTTAATTCATTCCATGCATGCAAACTTGAGAGTTTGAAGAGAGGATTTACAACAAGTTTTGAAGGGTTTCATTGGAATCTCATCTTGAGCAATTATAAAAGTGGTAAAATCATCCCTTCTAGGGATGTAGGGTGATGAGTGGGTGTTTCCTTCCTCACCCATGCCCAAATCTCTAGCTAAGTATGAGAAATTCATATGATCAAGTTGCTGGGTTTTACCCAATTGCATGGTTCTTCAATTTCTACACATGGGTATGATTAGATTATGTTTATATTGATGAATTGTGAAGCTTTGGCAAATTTTAAATTGGTTTCAATCAAAATTGTGTTTTCTAAATTATGAAATTTAAATTCTCATGGATGAAAAGTTCATGAAAGAAGAGAAAGATGATGAATGTGTGATGATAATGAGATTTGATAATGAAAAGAATGTTTCTAAAGTACCCATGATTATGATGTTGTTTTCAAAATGAATTGAGTATATACAAGCATGATAAAGTTTGGGCAAGGCCATTATATCAAGTATGATGATGTAGTATCTCTAAAGTAAGCTTACCACATGATTTTGGAGTAGATGATCCCACTTATATTTGAGCTTATGGTATGTTTCAAAATAAAGCTTCTCATATGCATGAATTAATAATTGAGATGTATGTATTATTGAGCTTCATTTTCATATGATGTCAGTTCTATGCATGATTTCATTGTTGAGCTTTGTAAAATGACAATGTTGAGCTTCATTTCATACAATATTGAGTTTTATGCATGATTCCATTGTTGAGCTTCAATAATAGACGATATTGAGCTTCGTATTATATACGATATAGAACATTGTATGTTTTGGGAGAAGAGTCTGGCATCGAGCGGGCCAAAGGTTGATTACCCTATGCCCCAGAACTACGCACCAACTTAGGTTGATACTATTATGTTATTGGGACCTCCTTTGTGAGCTATCCCCGGCCCAAATCCCATGATCTTGATATCGATATCATGGTACTGTCCTTAGCCCTAACTAGGTTTTGGACGGCTCTGCCCACTTAAGTGTAATAGTCAGGATCACGTAAGCTCTATCATGGTATGTCGGTTAAGTGACGAGTCTCCCATTGTATACATGATTTAGATTTGCATATTTATTACTCACGATTATTACTTTAAGAATGCATGTATTAAAAGCAAGGTTTGACTCATTGTTCAGCTTTCCTATAAATGTCATGTTTCAACTTTGAGTCATTTGAGTCAGTTATGAGGTTATGAAGCTATGCATGGTCTTATTATGAAAAGATTATGATTTTAGAATGAATGCATGCAGTCCTTCCACTCAGAATTGAAAGCTTATGATATGTTATGAAATGCTTTAAATGGTTTTGCTTTTGTTACACACAGTAAATTCTCAACATGTAGATGGCCTATTCGCATGTTGGTTAAGAGTTTTAGAATGCCATACATGCTAGGAAAAGGCCCGAGGGAAGGCCGGACGAACATTGAATCGGACCACTGCGGGAGAAGTCGGGGCAGAACCCCTCCACGAGGGCAGCGTGCCACGCAGGGAGGGCCTCCGCGATGACGGCGTGTAACGAAGGCCCTGTCCAGGACCAAGTATATAAACCCCTCCACTTCGGTTTTGCTTCACTATAACTTATAATTTCCAGCAGAAAACATAGGGGAACAGGGGAGAATGAGGATTTATTATAAATATTCATCCGATTACGCCGTCAAACGCGGTCCAAACTAAAATTAACTCCAGATACCGAAGTATAAAGCTATAGAGAGCATTCCTACGGGTTTAGTTTCGTGAAATTCAGCCGGCGAATCGTCGTCCTACTGAGCTAAGGTAAGTGAAATTGCTCCAAATTAGTGTCAATATACTTCTAGCCCTAAAGTGAGCATTTCTCCCTTCTGGACTTCCGAGATATAGTGAGTTTTCGGTTGTTCTTCGATCAGTCAAAGTTTGAGCTATATATATATATATCAAAAATAGTGTTTTCTTCCATAATATTGATGAATTTAGTTCTAATTGCTATAAATATGAATGCAGTTGAAAGAAATAGCTGAAAATTTGCTGAGTTACACTGGATACTTCGGAAATTAACGGACAAGGTATGTTAAGCCAGTTCTTCGGCAAGCTAGCGATTCCGGTATAGTCAAATAGCTCAAGTGCCAGTAGAATGTTTCAGAAGCCGCATATTATGTTTGGTGTGAATTTTAGTATAATGTTAGAACCATCATGTTAGGTGTAGCGTGAAACATGCCAGCACGATATAAATTCCAGTAGGAAGTTTCAAAAACAGTACAGTATGTCCAGAATGTAATTTAGTAAAATATGGCAGGACATTATCGTGCTTAGCTAAAACTTAGTAAAGCAATATAAGTTCCCGCAAAGTATTTTAGAAATAGAAATAGTATCTTAAAATAGAGTTTAGGAGGCATGTTAGAAATAGTAAATCATATCTACCATGAAACTTAGTTACACAACACGATTCTCAGCAGAAATATTATGTCTTGACTCGGTATCCGATTCAGTACAGCATGACAGAAATTATATAGATATCATTATCAGCCTTAGCATGTTTTATATACATACACATTCTCATTATTAGTTCCAGCATGTAGTATACGCAGTTAGTATTATTAGTTGAGACCTGACTGTATTGTTTTGGGCTGGAATACCTAGCATTCATGACCGCCACAGGGTTAATAGCTGTATCGACTCGTTTGCCAGAGGGTGAGGTTACGTCACTCTACGGAGTGGCATGCCGTCCCCTAAGGGACGAAGATGGGATGCCAGTTTCCCCATATTTTTCCTTGGTCGGCTTTTATACACCCCCGTTGAGTGGGTACGCTCGGGGTGTTGATTCAGAAGTCCTCCGGACTCAGGTACAGTTATAGTCAGGGGCTCAGCGGGCCCAAGTGCATACCCAGGGGACCGGTAGGATGGCCATAGTTACTAGGGGAGATGGGATGACCGGGGTAGGGGTATAGATTGCGTGTTGGTTGTACCTCCCGGCTTATGGGGGCGGGGTAAGGTTTATGTGTGCTATGCTATGTTATGTCATATTGTAGTATGCCATGCTACGTTAGATGTGAATAGATCGATAGTAGAATGCTATATTTCCAGGTATGACTCCTACTCCTTTCAGCATAGTTGAGGACAGTCTTAAACTCATATTTTCTGTCAATTACAGTCTATTCCTTTCTATTTTAGTACTATTAGTTATATTGCTTGTCTTCAGTTATTTTTCAGTTGTTGCTTTGCATACTCAGTACTAGTGGTACTGACGCCACCTTGGGGTGCTGCATTACTTGCCTGCAGGTACTCATAGACGAGGAGCCGATCCCTCGTGATTCTAGCCAGCACCCACAGTCATCAGCTCTAGTCATCCGGAGTGAGATAGCAATGGTTTATCCCTTTTCTTTTGTTGTACAGTATGGGTAGGCCGGGGCCCTGTCCCGACAATGTTATCAGTATTCTTAGAGGCTTGCAGATTGTATATCCCCTGTGGTTAGCTGTACCGATCGTGTGAGGCCATGTGTGTTTTAGTTTTTTTATGATGGTCGTGTGGGGCCTCATTCAGTTGGTAGTGGTGACCTTGTCGGTCACGTAGCAGTTTAGCACCTGTTTTCTTGAATCAGAAGTAACTAGACAGCATGGCAGCCTTGTCGGCCCGCATAGGTTCCTTCATAATACTGTTGTTCTGTTTAGCTGTTGTCTGCTTACTGGTGGCTATAGGCTTAGTCGGCCGTAGGCTGTATTTACAGCCGTTATATAGCCCATCATTTTCTTGAATCAAGAGTTAGAGCCAGCCTGGCACCAGAAGTGCTTAGGCTCAGCTGGTCCAGCAGTTCAGGTCCTAGTAGGGCACCAGGTGCCTGTCATACCCCCTAAGGCGGGGCGTGACAAACTTTGTATCAGAGAAGGTCGTATCCCAGGGAGTCTGCAAGCCGTGCTAAGTAGAGTCTTGCCTATAGATGTATTATGCACCACGTACTATAGGCAGGAGGCTGCAAGGCATGATATGATGGTTGCTTTTTATTCTTATTCAGTCGTGCTGTAGAGCGGGACAGTATAGGGTTGAGTCCCTAGAGCTTACTATATTCTTTGGTTACAGATAATGTCAGACCAGCGACATCCTATCACAGGCCGGAGATTGGACATTGCAGCAGTGGATGGCACCACCAGGATGCCTTACCCTCGTTTAGAAATAGCTCGATCAGAGGGTAATACCGAGGCATCGTCCCAACCTTCTCAACAGTCTCCACCACATCAGGAGCCACTTGGGGCGACACCACATCCAGCAGTCTCTATACTGATACCTTCAGACCAGAAGGTCAGGAGTGCGATAGTCATGCTAGCACAGATGATGGCTGCTTAGAGTCAGCCGATGCCGTCTACAGTTGCAGAGTCGTCAGGAGGGCCCGGTAGTTCAAGGGTCTGGGAATTTTTGGCTTTGAATCCCCATAGTTTACAGGTACGGACCAGACAGAGGAACCTCAGGATTTTCTAGACCAAATGTAGAGAATTTTCAGGGTTATGCATGCCACGCCTACAGAATCGGTTGAATTGGCAGCATTCCGGTTACGGGATATTGCCGTGTTGTGGTATGAAAGCTGGGAAAGGTGCCGAGGGAGGGATGTTTCCCCTCTGACCTGGTCCAGCTTCTCAGGAGCTTTTCTGGATCACTATTTGCCACGGGAAATTTGTCAGGCCCGAGTGGACCAATTTTTACAATTAGAGAAGGGGGCCATGAGTGTTCGGGAATACGCCTTGCGGTTTGATTCTTTGGCCCAGTATGCACCAGCCTTTGTTGATACCATGGCATCTAGAGTACACCACTTCATCATGGGATTGAACCGAGAATATGTTGAGACTTGTATTACGGCTACACTGTGGGAGGACATGGATATTGCCCGAGTTCAGGTATTCGCCCAGAATATTGAGGGCATCAGGCAGCGGCGGCGGGATATCAGGAGGACCAGTCCGGAACAACGCCGAAGGGATAGGCCAGTTGAGTTACGGAGGGAGGCTTGGGAAGTGCCCAGGCCATGATTGTTAGATAGGCCGCCCAGACCCCCGCCTCCACCACAGCCACAGAGGGGCAGATTTAGCCGCAGGGGGTAGTCAGAGACCGATAGAGGCTTGCAGACAGCAGATTCACCACTATAGAGGAGGGCAGAGTAGAGTAGGTATACCCTACCACTTTGCCCTATATGCAGTCGACGCCATTCTGGAGCATGCAGGTATGGCTCCACCGGATGTTATATTTGTGGCCAAGAGGGTCATTTGATGAGAGATTGTCCAGCCAGAGGTCAGAAAGACAGGGATAGACATGATAGGGCTTCCGTAGGGTCACGAGCATCAGTATCCTCGGTAGGGCGCAGGCCCTCAGTTTCAACAAGCAGGGGCCGGGGCAGATCAGGGGCCTCCAGTGTAGGTGGGGGCCCAAGCCGTACATATGCCTTACAAGGGAGGCAGGATTCAGAAGCGTCACCTGATGTTGTGACAGGTATGATGACTATCTGCTCATACCCTGCTTATGTATTGATTAATCCAGGATCTACTTTGTCCTACATTAGTCCATTTGTGGCTCGAAAGTTTAGTGTTGCACCAGAGTTTCTTCAACAACCATTTTCAGTATCCACCCACGTTAGTGACTCTATTATAGACAGAAGGGACTATCGCGGGTGTATAGTAGAGGTTGCTGATCGCCAGACCACAGTAGATCTGGTAGAATTAGAAATGGTCGATTTCGATGCTATTATGGGTATGGATTGGTTGGCTCCGTGCTATGCAAATGTAGAATGCTGGACCAAGACAATTTGATTCCACTTTCCAGGGGAGGCAGTACGAGAGTGGAAGGGCAGTACAATTATGCCAAAAGGTAGGTTTATTTCCTACCTTCAGGCGAGAAAGTTGATAGCTAAGGGGTGCATTTACCACATTGGGAGAGTTCAGGATGTTCGAGTAGAGCCTCCGACTCTCCAGTCTGTGCCAGTGGTGAATGAATTCTCAAATGTATTTCCAGATGAGTTACCCGGTATTCCCCTAGAAAGGGAAATAGATTTTTCAATTGATTTATTACCAGGAACTCATCACATATCAATTCCTCCGTATCGTATGGCTCCTGCTGAACTCAGAGAATTAAAGGAGCAGCTGAAAGATCTATTAGATAAGGGCTTCATCAGTCCGAGTACTTCACCTTGGGGTGCACCAGTTCTATTTGTGAGAAAGAAGGACGGCTCACTCCGCATGTGTATAGACTACCGACAGTTGAATAAGGTTATGATCAAGAATAAGTATCCGCTTCCCAGAATAGATGATTTTTTTGATCAGTTACAGGGGGCCAGATATTTCTCCAAGCTTGACTTACAGTCCGGATACCATTAGGTTCGAGTTCGTGAAAGGGATGTTCCAAAGACTGCTTTCAGGACCAGATACGACCATTTTGAATTTTTAGTTATGTCTTTTGGGCTGACGAATGCTCCCGCAGTATTCATGGACCTGATGAACAACATCTTCAGACCGTACCTGGACCTGTTCGTGATAGTATTCGTTGATGATATTCTGGTGTATTCTCGCTCAGAGGCAGATCACTAAGATCATTTGCGGACCGTGCTTCAGAATCTCAAGGACCGTCAGTTGTATGCCAAGTTCTCCAAATGTGAATTCTAGCTGAACTCAATAGCTTTCTTGGGGCATATTGTGTCGGATGCTGGTATATAGGTAGATAGGAAAAAAATCGATGTAGTAAAAACATGGCCCAGACCTCCCACTCCGACCGAAGTCCGCAGTTGTTCTGGCATTAGCAGGGTACTATTGAAGATTTGTTTAAGGATTCTCCACCATAACGGCACCTCTGACTAAGCTGACACAGAAAGCAGTAAAGTTTCAGTAGACAGAGGCATGTGAGCAGAGTTTCCAAGAATTGAAAGACAGATTAACTTCTGCCCCAGTGTTAGTATTGCCAGAAGGTACAGAGGGTTATGTAGTGTATTGCAACGCGTTGGGTGTTGGGTTAGGATCCGTGTTGATGCAACATGGAAAAGTAATTGCTTATGCTTCCGGACAGCTGAGGAAACATGAAAAGGATTATCCTACCCATGACCTAGAACTAGCTGCGGTAATCCACGCCCTAAAGATATGGAGACATTACTTGTATGGCGTCCATGTGGACATTTTCACTGACCATAAGAGCCTATAGTATATCTTCACTCAGAGGGAGTTGAATTTGCGACAGCGTCGCTGGTTGGAGTTTGGCGTATCACCCGGGAACATTCTGTATCACCCGGGAAGGGCCAACGTAGTAGTAGATGCGCTCAGCCGTAAATCTATGGGGAGTTTGGCGTACTTGCAGCCCGAGCAGCGGGAGTTGGCCAGAGAAATACACCAATTAGCTAGTTTAGCCGTTCGTGTAGCAGAAACAGAAGACAACAGAGCGGTAATTCAGAACACCGCAGTGTCATCATTAGTTGTGGAGGTAAAGGAAGGGCAGTATGAAGATCCTGACCTAGTTCATCTTAAGGACAGAGTTCAACAAAGGGAAAGCACAAGATTTTCAAGTAACTGAAGATGACGTTTTGCGATGTAAAGACCGCCTTTGTGTTCCAGATGTTTCAGGGCTTCGCCAATAGATTATGAGTAAGGTACATTACACCCGCTATTCTCTCCACCCAGGCGCGACGAAAATGTACCACGATATCAATGAAATCTACTAGTGGCCAGGTTTGAAGAGGAAAATAGCAGAATTTGTAGCCTAGTGTCCTGACTGCCAGCAAGTAAAAGTGGAACACCAGAAACCAGGTGGATTGACTCAGGACATAGCTGTGCCTCTTTGGAAGTCGGAAGCAGTAAACATGGACTTTGTAGCAGGATTACCCCGTACCAGGCATAGATATGATTCAATTTGGGTAATTGTTGACCGACTAACTAAATCAACCCGTTTCCTGCCAGTAAAAGCCACTTTGTTTGCCGAAGATTACACCGAATTATATATCAGAGAAATAATTAGATTAGACGGTGTTACAGTATCTATTATCTCTGACAGAGGAGCACAATTTACAGCTAGATTTTGGCGGTCGCTTCAGAGAGGTCTGGGGATGCAGATTAATTTGAGCACAACATTCCACCCTCAGACAGATGGACAGGCGGAACTCACTATTCAGACGCTCGAGGATATGCTATGGGCGTGTGTGTTAGACTTTGGAGGTGGCTGGGATGAGCATTTACCGTTGATTGAGTTTGCTTATAATAATAGTTACCACTCAGCTATCCAGATGGCGCCCTTTGAGGCATTGTATGGGCGAAAATGTAAATCGCTAGTTGGCTGGTTTGAAGAAGGAGAGTCAACGCTGATTGGGCCAGATATTATTCATCAGTTAGAGGAGAAGGTAAAGCTTATCATAGAACGCCTACTGACTGCTCAGAGCCATCAGAAATCGTATGCTGATGTGCGGTGCAGAAACCTGGAATTTAATGTGAATGACTGGGTGTTTTTGAAAGTTTCTCCAATGAAAGGGGTGATGAGATTCGACAAGAAAGGTATGCTTAGTCCGAGATTCGTTGGGCCTTATCAGATTCAGCAGAGAGTAGGCCAAGTGGCATACGAGTTGAACTTGCCTCCAGAATTAGAGTTCGTTCATCCAGTTTTCCACATATCTATGCTAAGAAAGTACATAGAAGACCCCTCCAGAGTTGTCCTAGTCCAGGATGTCCAGGTTATGGAAGAGCTAGCCTATGAAAAGGTTCCAGTAGCCATACTAGACAGATAGATTTGTAGATTGAGAACCAAAGATATTGCTCCTATCAAGGTACTGTGGCGTAATAGGAACTGAGAAGAGATGACTTGGGAAGCAGAGGAGGATATGAAAATCAGATATCCTCACTTGTTTCAAGCCTATCCAGTCAAGAGGTATATCAGTATTGTTATCATAGAAATGCCTTATATTATATGTATAAATGAGATAGTCGACTCTAGTCTTTTACATGATGAATGCTATAATATTGTGTGGAGTACCTGTATTGGACTTTTCTACATTTCATGTTTTTGAGATAGTCCATATTACAGGGGAAACTCTGCCGAAATTTTTCTAAAAGTAAGTCGAGTAAGTTGAGACCCCTATAAGTAGAAATTTACATTCGAGGACCAATGTTCTTAAGGGGGGAGGATGTTACACCCCGTAAATTCTCGACATGTAGATGGCCTATTCGCATGTTGGTTAAGAGTTTTAGAATGTCATACATGCTAGGAAAAGGCCCTAGGGAAGGCCAGACGAACATTGCATCGGACAACCGCGGGAGAAGCTGGGGCAGAACCCCTCCGCGATAGCAACGTGCCATGGAAGGAGGGCCTCCGCAATGGCGGCGTGTCATGGAGGCCCTGTCCAGGCCCAAGTATATAAACCCCTCCACTATGGTTTTGCTTCATTATAACTTATAATTTCCAGCATAAAACGTAGGGGAACAGGGGAGAACGAGGATTTATTATCAATATTCATCCAATTACACCGTCAAACGCGGTCCAAACTCAAATTAACTCCAGATACTGAAGTATAAAGCTGCAGAGAGCACTCCTACGGGTTTAGTTTCGTGAAATTCGGCCGGCAAATCGTCGTCCTACCGAGCTAAGGTAAGTGAAATTGCTCCAAATTAGTGTCAATATACTTCTAGCCCTCAAATGAGCATTTCTCCCTTCTAGACTTCCGAGAAATAGCGAGTTTTCGGCTATTCTTCGATCAGTCAAAGTTTGAGCTATATATATATCCAAAATAGTGTCTTCTTCCAGAATATTGATGAATTTAGTTCTAATTGCTATAAATATGAATGCAGTTGGAAGAAATAGCTGAAAATTTGCTGAGTTACACCGGATACTCCGGAAGTTAACGCACAAGGAATGTTAAGACAGTTCTTTGGCAAGCTAGCGATTCCGGTATAGTCAAATAGCTCAAGTGCCAATAGAATGTTTCAAAAGCCGCATATTATGTTTGGTGTGAATTTTAGTATAATGTTAGAACCATCATGTTATGTGTAGCGTGAAACTTGCCAGCACGATATAAATTCCAGTAGGAAGTTTCAGAAACAGTACAGTATGTCCAGAATGTAATTTAGTAAAATATGGCAGGACATTATCGTGCTTAGCTGAAACTTAGTAAAGAAATATAAGTTCCAGCAAAGTATTTCAGAAATAAAATAGTAGCTTAAAATAGAGTTTAGGAAGCATGTTAGAAATAGTAAATCATATCTACCATGAAACTTAGTTACACAACATGATTCTCAGCAGAAATATTATGTCTTGTCTCGGTATCTGATTCAGTACAACATGACAGAAGTTATATAGATATCATTATCAGCCTTAGCATGTTTTATATACATACACATTCTTATCATTAGTTCCGACATGTAGTATACGCAGTTAGTATTATTGGTTGAGACCTGACTGTATTGTTTTGGGCTGTATTACCTAGCACTCATGACCGCCACAGGGTTAATAGCTGTATCGACTCGTCCACCAAAGGGAGAGGTTACGTCGCTCTATGGAGTGGCATGCCGTCCCCTGAGGGACAATGATGGGATGCCAATTTCCCCATATTTTGCCTTGGTCAGCTTTTATACACCCCCGTCGAGCGGGTATGCCCGGGGTGTTGATTCGGGAGTCCTTCGAACTCGGGTACAGTTATAGTCAGGGGCTTAGCGGGCCCAAGTGCATACCTAGGGGACCGGCAGGATGCTCATAGTTACTAGGGGAGATGGGATGACCAGGGTAGGGGTATAGATTGCGTGTTGGTTGTACCTCCCGGCTTATGGGGCCGGGTAAGGTTTATGTGTGCTATGCTATGTTATGTCATGTTATAGTATGCCATGCTACGTTAGATGTGAATAGATCGACAGTAGAACACTACATTTCTAGGTATGACTCCTACTCCTTTCAGCATAGTTGAGGACAGTCTTAAACTCATATTTTCTATCAGTTATAGTCTATTCCTTTCTATTTCAGTACTATCAGTTATATTTCTTGTCTTTAGTTATTTTTCAGTTGTTGCTTTGCATACTCAGTACCAACGGTACTGACGCCACTTTGGGGCGCTGCATTACTTGCCTGAGGTACTCATAGACGAGGAGTCGATCCCTCGTGATTCTAGCTTGCATCCAAAGTCATCAGCTCCAGTCATCCGGAGCGAGATAGCTAGAGGTTTATCCCTTTTCTTTTGTTGTATAGTATGGGTAGGCCGGGGCCCTGTCCCGACCATGTTATCAGTATTCTTAGAGGCTTGTAGATTGTATATCCCCTGTGGTTAGCTGTACCTGTCGTGTGAGGCTGTGTGTGTGTTTTAGTTTGTTTATGATTGTCGTGTGGGGCCTCATTCAGTTGGTAATGGTGCCCTTTTCGGTCACGTAGCAGTTTAGCACCTATTTTATTGAATTAGAAGTAACTAGACAGCATGGCGGCCTTGTCGGCCTGCATAGGTTCCTTCATACAACTGTTGTTCTGGTTAGCTGTTGTCTGCTTATAGGTGGCTATAGGCCTAGTTGGCCAGAGGCTATATTTACAGCCTTTATATAGCCCGTTGTTTTCTTGAATCCAGAGTTAGAGCCATCCTGGCACCGAAAATGCTTAGGCTCAGCTGGTCCAGCAGTTCAGGTCCCAGTAGGGCACCAGGTGCCAGTTATGCCCCCAAGGTGGGGCGTGACAATTTTACTTAAGCGGTTTTACTTAACTTGCATACTCGGTACATTTCATGTACTGACTGCATACTTTTTATGCAATATCGTTTTGATGATACAGGACCCAGCTTTCAGGTTCATCCCCACTCTTAGTCAGCTTATCAAAGTTAACATTTGCTTGTTGGTGAGTCCTCATCTTTCAAGTTCTATACTTTCAGTTTTTTCTTATGTATTTTAGTTTCAGTGTTGTTGACTTAGTTGGGGGTCTTGTCCCATCAACTCATCATGTTTAGAGGCTTTTCAGACTTATGTGTGTATTCAGCTTCAGATGATGTATCCTGATGTTATGGTCGAGTTAGCCTTCCGCTAAGTTTATTATGTTGATTCTTCTAATTGTTGATTGAGCTAGATGTATGCTTATGCCATGGGTTGACTTGGTGTCTCTCGGGGTCCCCTGTCTCGTGTCTACGATCTGGGCCTCCGTTCAGGTTGTGACACTTCCCCTGCCACCAAGGGGCCTTCAACTTGATATTGATATCATTGTAGCGTCCTTAGCCCTGGCAAGGCTTTGGACGGCTCTGCCCACTTGAGTGTAATAGTTGGGACCACGTAAGCTCTATCGTGGTAATGTCAGTTATATGACGAGTCTCCCATTGTTCCTCATGATTGCAGTTATACATGCTCATCAGTCGTGATATTATGTTTTCAGCAGGTTTGACCCAAAATTTAGTTTTACTTATGAATACTCAGTTTCAGTTTTGGGTTATTTGATTCAGTTATGATATGCAGTTATGTTTAAATCATGTCTTCAGATAATATCAGGGCAAGCCCAACTCTGAGAATCTTATGATGAAATGTTTATGACATGCATGATCTCTAGTTTTACTTACATAGCAGTTTTATTTACCTTACATACTCGCTACATTCCACATATTAAACATATATTCTATGCTAAATCATTTCATGATACAGGCTCAAACATTTAGGCTCAGTCCCACCACTAGCTGGATATTCAGTGTTAGAATCTCCCAGTCAGAGTTGGTGAGTCCTTATATTCAGCATTTTCAGCTTCAGATTTTGGTGGGTTAGTTGGGGTCTTGTACTATCAACTCGTTAGTAGTAGAGGCTTATCAAACAATATGTATTCAACTTCGAACTTGTGTTACGTATTCAGATGTTTAGATGTTATAAGATTTTTAGACTTCCACTATGTTATATGTTGGATTTCTGCATTTAAAGTTGAGGTTAGATGTTGTGTTCATGCCATGGGCCGACTTGGAGGCTCTCGGGGTTCTTTGTCTTGTGTCTCGATCCGGGCCTATGTTCGGGTCATGACAAACTTAGTATCAGAGCATTAGGTTTTGAAGTGTCATAGGGTGTTTGAAGCCGCATTAAGTAGAGTCTTCTTCATGGGTGCGAAGCGCACCACACTTATGAAGAAGAGGCTACGAAACATTTAGGAAATGTTTCCTTCTTCCATGGTCTATGTGGTGCGATTAAATGTCTTTCTATCCTTCTAACTGATGCTATATGCGTTTGTAGAATCATGCCTCCTTGTCGAGTTTACAGAAGAAGGAATGGAAAAAAAAATGGTCATGAGAATGGCAATGGGGATGGGAAACCGTAGGCCCCACCATCCCTGAGGATCATGTGCCCAAACAGGTTGCCATGGAGAGTTTAGGGCTTACATTCAGATGCTAGCTCAGGATTTGACCGCCCAAGTCAACCAACAGGTGGTAGCGCATATGCATCAGAATGGGAATGCGGTGGCGAAAAGAGTCAGAGATTTTCTAAGGGTGAACCCTCCAGAGTTTCTTAGATCAAAGGTAGGTGAGGATCCCATGAGTTTATTGATGAAAGGGATAGCACACATCTAATTCAGACAATGGACGGATAACAGGATAGGTTGAGCAAGTCTTATTGGTTGGGATGAGTTCCATACCATATTTATGGATTGGTTCTTTCCTCATGAGATGAGGGAGATTAAAGAAGTTGCGTTTGTGAACCTAATGCAGGGTAATATGATGGTTCAGGAGTATGCTTTGGAGTTAACCCACTTGCCCAAGTATGCACCTGAGATGGTGGCAGATAAGAGGGCTCGAGTGAGTTGATTCGTGCATGGGATAGAAGACTATTTAGTCAAAGATTGCCGGACCGTGATGCTTCATCAAGACATTGACTTTCCTCGGATAGTTCTATATTCCCAATAGATAGAGGAGGTATAGGTGAGTGGGTGGGAGAGAGAGGCCAAGAGGGCCACGACTGATAGTTTTGGATTCCCCCAACAAAGACCTGGTGGTGGGTATTGTCAGCAGTTCCACCAGATATTATCAACCCCAGCACCGTAAGCTAAGAGTGTTCCATCCAGATTTAGGCGCGACCAAAGGGAACGAGCATCAGCCTCTCGAGGTCCCAGGAGAAGACCCGTAAAGTCCAACATCCAAGAGTGTAGCATGTGTGGCCGGAGACACACATGCTAGTGTTTAGCCGGTTTAGATGCTTGTTTCGGATGTGGGAAGCCCGGACATATGCTCAAATATTGTCCAGCAGCCAGACAGGGCCATGATAGGGGCCGAGACCCATCCACTAGCTCAACAGCCCCACCAGTAAGCTAAGCTTAGTAGGGTGCATCCATTAGTGCAGGTGATGATCAGCACCAGAATAGATTTTATGCCCTAGCATCTCGTTAGGAGCAGGAGGTCTGCCCAGATGTAGTCACTGGTATGTTACTAGTATTCCACCTTCATGTATATGCATTGCTAGATCCAGGGGCTACCTTATCTTTTGTAACGCCCTATTTTGCTAGTAGGTTTGGAGTCAGTCCTGTAGTCCTATCAGAACCCTTCTCAGTCTCTACTCCAGTCGGTGATTCAGTTATAGCTTGAAGGGTATACAGAAAGTGCCTTGGCACAATCCTTTAGAAAGTTACCTCAGCAGATTTAGTAGAGCAAGCCATGATAGATTATGATGTTATCTTTGGCATGGATTGGATGCATGCATGTTATGCCTCAGTAAATTGTAGAACCCATGTGGTAGAGTTCCTATTTTCGAGTGAGCCAGTCCTAGAGTGGAAGGGTAGTTCAGCTGTGCCTGTAGGTCATCTCATTTCCTACCTTAAGGCCAGGAAGATGATCTCTAAAGGTTGCGTGTACCATCTAGTTAGTCTTAAGGATGCTATGTTTGAAACCCTGACAATCCAGTCAATTCCTATAGCGTGCCAATATCCAAAAGTGCTTCCAGATGAGTTACCAGGAGTTCCTCCTGAGCGGGAGATTGATTTTGGTATTGACCTTCTTTCTGATATGCAGTCTATATCTATTCCTCCTTAAAGAATGGCCCTAACCGAGTTAAAGGAGTTGAATGAGCAGTTGAAGTACCTCTTAGAAAAGGGTTTCATTAGACCTAGCAAATCCCCATGGGGTGCGCCGGTGCTCTTTGTCTGAAAGAAGGATGGTTCCCTTCGGATGTTCATTGATTATTAGCAATTGAACAAGGTTACAATAAAGAACAGGCATCCCCCCCAAGATTGATAATTTGTTTGACCAACTTCATGGTGCTAAGTGTTTCTCAAAGATAGACCTCAGATCTGGATACTATCAGCTCAGGCTTCGGGAGAGTGACATTCCAAAGACAACCTTTAGGACTCGGTACAGTCACTATGAGTTTGTAATTATGCCTTTTGGACTAACGAATGCTCTTACAGATTTTATGAATTTCATGAATAGGGTATTCAAGCCGTATTGGGATTTGTTCGTGATCATGTTCATAGATAACGTTCTCATATATTCTAGGAGCGAAGAGGAGCATGCCTCTCATTTGAGGGTGGTATTACAGACTCTGAAGGATAACCAATTATATTGTAAGTTCAGCAAGTGCAAGTTTTGGCTAGACTCAGTAGCACTTTTGGGTCATGTGGTGTCAAGTGAGGATGTATAGGTGGACTCCCAAAAGATAGAAGTAGTGAAGAATTGACCTAGACCAGTAAATCCTTCGGATATAAGGAGTTTCTTAGGTTTAGCTGGTTACTACCAGAGATTTGTTGAAGGGTTCTCATCCATTGCAGCATCGTTGACTGAGTTGACCCAGAAGAAAGTGAAGTTTCAAAGGTCGAAGGCTTGTGAGAAGATCTTCCAAGAGTTAAAGACTCGACTTACCTCAGCACTAGTGTTGACCCTACCTGAGGGTACTGATGGGTTTGTGGTATATTGTGATGCTTTGAGGATCGGTCTTGGTTGTGTACTAATGCAACATGGTAAAGTTATAGACTATGCTTCCAGGCAGCTGAAAGTTCATGAAAAGAACTATTCGACTCACGACCTAGAGTTGGCGAAGATAGTATTTTCCTTGAAGATTTAGAGACACTATCTGTACGGGATCCATGTAGATGTGTTTATGGACCACAAAAGCCTACAGTACGTGTTTACCAGAAGGATATTAATCTACATTAGAGGAGGTGGTTAGTGTTTCTTAAAGATTATGATATGAGCGTCCTTTATCATCTGGGAAAGGCAAATATGGTGGCAGACGCTCTTAGTAGGCTTCCTATGGAGAGTGTGTCCCACGTAGATGAGGAGAGGAAAGAGTTAGTGAAGGAGGTGCATCATGTTGCATGACTAGGTGTTCATATTGTTGATTCAACGGATGGCGGAGTCATTATCCAGAATTGATTAGAATCTTCCTTGGTGACCGAGGTTAAATCTAAACAACACGAGGATCCTATTTTGGTAAAGTTGAAGGAAGCCATTTAGAATCAGAACATGGAGGTCTTCTCCTAAGGGGGAGATGGTGTGCTACGATATCAGGGTCATTTGTGTGTACCGGGTGTTGATGAATTGAGGGAGAAGATGTTGCATGAGGCTCATGGTTATAGATATTTTATTCATCTAGGAACCACCAAGATGAATCGTGACCTACGGATGGTCTATTGATGGAATGGCATGAAGATGGACATAGCATAGTTTGTCGCGAAGTGCCCGAATTTTCAATAGGTGAAGGTCAAGCATCAAAGACCCAGAGGTGTGCTTCAGGACATTAGCATTCCTACACAGAAGTTGGAGGAAATCAATATGGACTTCAATACAGGGTTACCTCATACTCGCCGACAGTATGATTCTATTTGAGTTGTTATAGACAAGTTGACTAAAGTAGCTCATTCTCAATCAGTCAAAACTACTGTCATGCCAAAAAACTACGGTAGGGCGCAACTGGCACTCGATTCATGATTGATTGAGAAGCCGGCTATATGACATCTGTAACTGTAACACTTAGGCCATCCAGGCCACCTGTCACAATCAACTAAAGAATAAACCAAAGCCATAAGGTCTCAACAATACGGGGTAAACAATCGAGATGCAACCAAGGCAATTAGTGTGCTAACAAAGCAACAATAAGCCGAGGAGGCCTCTAGCCGGTGTACCACACCGGGGTAAAATAACAATACCTCCAGCCGATGTACCACACTGGGGTAAAATAAAAATATCTCCAACCGATATACCACACCGGGGTAAAATAAAAATATCTCTAGCCGATATACCACACGGGGGTAAAATAAAAAGATCTCCAGCCGGTGTACCACACCGGGGTATAATAAAATTAAATCATAATCACCATCATAAATGGAGATGACAGAGCTAATATAATTTATCTGAATACTGAAACCATAAAATATGTTGATCAATAACTATAACATGTGCATGATCTTACCAGAACCCCTAATACTACAATTATTCCATACACATATATGTCTTTCATTTAGCATTTAAATACATACATACGCTGTGAATGAATTCTAGGGATGTTCCTAGAACTGGAATATCATAAAGACATGTGTAGACTTACATTCATGATTTTAAACATCTCCTAGCAATTCTAACACGAGGAGCAGAGAGGAATCATTTAACCTAACATTTTCTATTAACAATCTTAGCATTCATTTCGTGCGTATACTTGTTTGAATTTCATACTTTCATATCAAGAATTGTGAGCATACCTCATTCATTGCACATTATATCACATCTCGAGGTAACTTATGAACAGGAAGACATAACTTGTGTATCTCAAACCCGGAGCTCTTTAATATACCAATTCTAGGCAACTGTCTAGGGGCTGCCTTAAAATAAATAAAGACTTATAGTCATGCTTCAGACAGTGTAGGAAAAGA
Source organism: Datura wrightii (assembly GCA_035772735.1). NCBI lineage: Eukaryota > Viridiplantae > Streptophyta > Magnoliopsida > Solanales > Solanaceae > Datura > Datura wrightii. The sequence continues at coordinate 6,645,377 of JASDFA010000008.1, read as the reverse complement.
TCATGTGAAATATTGCAATATATGTGGAGCTTAGAAAAGCTTAGCAACATTATAAACAGTTTAGAAACTTCCAAGAAAAATACAATCCTTTAAAACTTGAAAAAGTTAATCCAACTCTTAGAACATATAATCAAAGATAATTGTTTAAAAATACAATGAAGAACTTCTCTTTAACTTGAGTCACTATCTCAAAATATTCGATTCTAATTATTTCTTAAGGAGTTAACACTTTACTGGCCTTTCATTAGCTTAACAGAACTAAACATAAAAAACTTTACTTATAACTCTTTTGCTAAACGTCGTTAGAACAGGGTAAATCTTATTAGCTATTTGCCTAATTCATTAACAATCGTAACACTTATCATCAAATTTAACAACCTTTAGCTCAAGTTTTCATATACATCTTAAATTCTTTTCCAAACAGGATTCGTCATTCCCTACCTAATTATTTACTCTCCTGTTCATTATTCCAGCAATTCTTGTACGCACTTACCTTCTTATCTAATTGCCAACCTTGTATCTTAAACTTGTCTTTCTCATATTTTAACGTCGCTCAAAGGTTCTTGAAATCAACTACGGACAGAAGGCATATACCTCACATATTACCTTAAAAGATCTGACATTTACTCTTATCTCTCCTTTGCTAGTAGCGCCTCAACTTTTACACTTTGGTTAATTTCCTTACACATCTACAACTTTCAAAGAACATGCGACGTGTCTACTTGAAGCCTTAAGCAATTCTCAGGAGGTCTAGATAACTCAAGAGCTCTAATAAACATATAGCGAATCTCTAAAGGTAGTCCTTGCCGCTTTAGCGCGTAATTTAATGTAAGCATAAAAATAAATATTATGATTTTCGTCTAACATGTTAACATCAAGATATTGTGCATAACCTGCCATTAAAGATGGTCCCGGAGAAATATCAATAGTTTACCCATTCGGGTTCTATCTTCCAAGTTTAACGTATCGGTTAATTAAGAAACATATTAATTAGTCTTAGCTTAAGGGAGAGGGATCGGGGAACCATCTCATGGCCCTAGGTACCATAAAACATTAATATAAGAGGGTAGGTAACTGTCATAAAGAAATTCCATTTTGTTACCCTATTTAGCCCTCATTGAGTTTAAACCCGATTTCAATCATTAGGATTGTCTGCGCATCGTCCTCTTGCCATGCTTGACACATTTATTAGAAACCATAATGTGAAACAACTTTGACACCACAAATACATAACATAATGTAAAGGACTAGCTCACAGTGCCCATGTCGAGGGGACTTCAGACTCTATTTACAACTATGACCATAATAGAAGACAATTGCCCTCTCCGCTTCACATTCATACGTTCCACCTCTTTAGCAAATACACACCTTAATACCAAGTAATTCTAACAACTGGGAGGAACAATAATGTTCTACTACAGAAGATCAGGTACATGGGAATGCTGGATTAATCCTCGGATTCGTGCTTGAAAATCAAGAGAGAAAGAACGCCTTACATACCTTTCTCCGATGAACTTTTCTCTATCCGATTTCCTATTTCGATGATAAGCCTTCAACCTCCTTAATCCAGTGGTTTTATAGTCCAATGACAAGCTTAATCTATAGCACAAAATTCAGCAAAAATAACTAAACAATGGCAGTCACATTAGAAACAACAACACACGGCAACATCAACAACATTTAGCCATTTTCTCACCTAGTTTTCACTAACTTTTAAGGGAGAAACAAGAGGAAATTTTACCTTAGTTCTTTATGTAATTCTTTCCCTCAATATGAAGTATATTTCCAGCAAAATAAACAACAAAAAATCCTAAGGAAAATGAGCAATACTTATCTCACAAACAGTCCATCGGCAGCTCACCTAGCTGCCAATTTCCAGATTTTCTCTTTACAATTTGAGAGGTTTAAAAGGGGTGAAATACTTACCTTTTGCTGGGGATTTTTTCTTGGTTAAAAATAGGAGTAATTGACCTCAACTTCTTGTCCAAAAATACAGCAACCTTGCTGTCCAAAACGCCACAAAACAGTTCACCAACACACCAAATACACCTCCAACTTCTAGTCTTGAAATAAAAAAATTCAAGCAAGGATAGTAGTAGAATCCTTACCTTTTATACTTGTGTTTAATCCCTACCAAGAGTGAACGTATATGTAGCTTAGGAAAGCTTCAAAAAAGCAGCAAATTAACCACAGCAACACTGCCCAAGTGCAGCCAAAACAGCCACCAACACACCACCTTCACTTTATGGTAGATCCCCTTCACCTAGCTTTAGTTTAATGGAGTTTAGCTTAGTGTTTTCCTTAGTTGTTTGCTGGAAATTTGAGAGAATTTCAGAGGATAAGCAGGAACCTTAATTCTGGAAACATTTAAAATGATTTGATAAGTCATGACTTAAAATATAAAGCAAGTTGGGCGGTGGCCATTTTTAGGGCGGTGGCCTCCTTACTGCCCGATAGTGTCACGGTAAAACATCTATAACATTTTACTATGAACTCCGATTGACGAACGGTTTGATCTTATAAAAACTAGAATCAAAGACCTTTAATTTGATAGGTTGTGGGGATTCGAATTCACTATATACTAGGATATATGGTTATTTAAAGTTGACCGTTACTTATGAACTTCACATACTCTTCGGTTTTCCGTTCTCACACATTTTCCTTGTCATCTACGGCAAATATACAACCCGTACTTCCCTTAACATTGCATAAAAACATAAAATAATTACCAAAAATTTTCTGGGGTGTAACATCCTCCCCCCCTTAGAATCATTCGTCCTCGAATGTCATAACACCTTTAACTCATCCTTGTCTTCAATCATAAACATACATTCCATATATTTATAAACATATTCTTTCCAGTCGTTGCTTCATATCAGACTATTTTTATTTAACTCATCCTATTTACCTAACATAAGGCAGACGTGCCTTAACACTACATAATTGATGAACTTTTCTAACCATAAGAAAATTTATACACTACCACGACATATAATTAACTCCAATACCACTTTCCATTCACTACTTAAGATTCAAGATCAATGTTAAATCTGAAGCTATGCTTTTACCACGACCCATTATTGGCGGTCCTGATAACTGAAACTAAAGCGTAATCTAGGAAGACAAAAAGGGACTAAGTCTTCAAGAGAAACTGAATGTCTGGCCACCTAGTGCCTTGAAACACTACAAGGAGCCTTAATAATACTATTGACCTGGTATCCTCCACTCTATTCTACTTTTATGTTGGTACTTGAAGACGGTGAACTAAATCCTTTATCAAACCTAATACAATTTATATACCCCCTCATATTTTGCACCTTATCCGAAGCATATTGGCCAAAGAATTAAACCTGAGACTATATTCATGAATACTCATGCTGCCATGCTTTAGGTACAAAAGTATACTAAGTCGAACTCATTAAAGTTCCCGTGGTAAGCACTAATCCATAAAGGCTAGGGGATTTAGGCTCAAAATCCACAGGCACTAAACCTCTCAGAAGTATTTCCCTTTAACCTTCCATTAATTTCTGCAGCTGATTTTTGAAACGTCACTACTTGGGTTAACATATGAAATGCTTCCTCAAAATCTCATCCCTTTGATATAGCTGAAGGTGCTGGAGGAAAAAGAAAACTCTACCTCCTCCTGGATCTATTGAAACTGGGACAACATGAGGGGCTGAATCCCTTCTCACAGTAGCTCTAACTAGAACTAGAGGAACTATAACACGGGGAGTTAAAAAAACTCACTTCGAGCATATAATCTATTTCTCGGATTGACAGGAGGGGCGACTGGGACCTTTTCAAGAATCTCATAGCCATCTACCTTACTTCAGGTAAATTCTAAATCATAAGCACGATTTGGACTTCAAACAACCCTTACATCTTTGCTCTATAGCACAATCTATTAATGAACAAAGTGAAACAACCCCTAAATTCCCTATAGCATCCTGATTATAAGTATGGTGCACAACATACTCATAAGTAAGACTCTACTAGACCTAGCTTGTGCCTAGGACACGACTTCGCTCTGATACCAAGTCTGTCACGCCACAAAACTGGGGTAGGGCGCAACTGGCACTCGATTCATGATTGATCGAGAAGCCGGCTACATGACATCTGTAACGGTAACACTTAGGCCATCCAAGCCACCTTTCACAATCAACTAAAGAATAAACTGGACCCATATGGTCTAATGCAACCAAGGCAATTAGTGTGCTAACCAAGCAACAATAAGCCGATGAGGCCACAAACTGAATAACACTTTACACACTAAGTCCACAAAGCCTCTAAAGAGTAAACTAACTGACGGTCGGAACACGGCTCCGACCTACCCATACCTGCATCTCAAAACTCAAGATTAAATAACTAAACCCTAGCTCCAGGAAGAAAAGAGCATACCAACCATCTGTTGATCTCACGAACTGCTACTCAACTGGCCATCCTGACCTCTACCTGCACCTGCTACATGAATGCAGGTCCCCGAGCAAGGGGACGTCAGTACAAATGAAATGTACTGGTATGTAAGTCTAAAACTGTAACCATGATATAACAATCCTGTAATAACTGCCATAGCACATAAACATATAGAGGATAAATATAACCTGGAACTCTGCAACCTGTGATTGATAACAACTTACTATAACATAACTGAACTCAAGATAACTAAACCAGGATTAAGGAATGGTAACAACCTGGAATCTTGGAAACTGAAACCTGATAATAACTCTATAAAGAGGTGAAAATGCAATTAAGAAATGCAATGAAATGCACAAGAAAGAAACTATAACTGTAATGCCAGCGACCAGCCAACCATAAATCCATATATAAAATTCGTCCAGCCGATGTACCACACTGGGGTAAAATAAAAATATCTCCAGCCGATGTACCATACCGGGTAAAATAAAAAGATCTCCAGCTGGTGTAACACACTGGGGTAAAATAAAAATACCTCCAGCCGATGTACCACACCGGGGTAAAATAAAAATATGTCCATCCGATGTACCACAATGAGGTAAAATAAAAATATCTCCAGCCGATATATCACACCAGGGTAAAATAAGAAGCTCTCCAGCCGGTGTACCACACCGGGTAAAATAAAGATAAATCATAATCACCATCATAAATGGAGCTGACAGAGCTTATACAAATTATCTGAATACTGAATACCATAAAATATGCTGATCAGTAACTATAATATGTGTAGGAGCTTACCACTACCCCTAATATTACAATTATTCCATACACATATCGGTCTTTCATTTAGCATTTAAATACATACATATGCTGTGAATGAATTCTAGGGATGTTCCTAGAACTGGAATATCATAAAGACATGTGTAGACTCACATTCATGATTTTAAACATCCCCTAGCAATTCTAACACGAGGAGCTGAGAGGAATCACTTAACCTAACATTTTCTATTAACAATCTTAGCAATCATTTTGTGCTTATACTCATTTGAATTTCATACTTTCATATCAAGAATTGTGAGCATACCTCATTCATTGCACATCATATCACATCTCGAGGTAACTTATGAACAGGAAGACATAACTTGTGTATCTCAAACCCGGAGCTCTTTAATATACAAATTCTAGGCAATTGTCTAGGGGATGCCTTAAAATAAATAAGGACTTATAGTCGTGCTTCAGACAGCGTAGGAAAAGATCATGTGAAACATGGCAATATATGTGGAGCTTAGAAAAGCTTAGCTGCATTATTAACAGTTTATAAACTTACAAGAAAAATAAAATCCTTTAAAACTTGAAAAAGTTAATCCAACTCTTAGAACATATAATCAAAGATAATTGTTTAAAAGTACAATGAAGAACTTCTCTTTAACTTGAGTCACTATCTCAAAATATTCGATTCTAATTATTTCTTAAGGAGTTAACACTTTACTAGCCTTTCATTAGCTTAACACAACTGAACATAAACAACTTTATTTATAACTTTTTTGCTAAACGTGTTTAGAACAAGGTAAATCTTGCTAGCTATTTGCCTAATTCGTTAACAATCATAACACTTATCATCAAATTTAACAACCTTTAGCTCTACTTTTCATATTCATCTTAAATTCTTTTCCAAACAGGATTCGTCATTCCCTACCTAATTATTTACTCTCGTGTTCACTATTCCAGCAATTCTTGTACGCACTTACCTTCTTACCTAATTGCCAACCTTGTCTCTTAAACTCATCTTGCTCATATTTTAACGTCGCTCAAAGATTCTTGAAATCAACTACGGACAGGAGGCATATACCTCACATATTACCTTAAAAGGTCTAACATTTACTCTTATCTCTCCTTTGCTACTAGCGCCTCAACTATTACACTTAGGTTAATTTCCTTACACATATACAACTTTCAAAGAACATGCGACGTGTCTACTTAAAGCCTTAAGCAATTCTCAGGAGGTCTAGATAACTAAGAGCTCTAATAAACATATAGCGACTCTCTAAAGGCAATCCTTGCCGCTTTAGCGCGTAATTTTAATGTAAGCATAAACATATATATTATGATTTTCGTCTAACATGTTAACATCAAGATATTATGCATAACCTTCCAATAAAGATGGTCCCATAGAAGTTTCAATAGTTTACCCATTCGGGTTCTATCTTCCAAGTTTAACGAATCAGTTGATTAAGAAATGTATTAATTAGTCTCTTATCTTATGGGAGAGGGATCGGGGAACCATATCATGGACCTAGGTACCTTAAAACATGAATATAAGAGGGTAGGTAACTGTCATAAGGAAATTCCATTTTGTTACCCTCATTAGCCCTTATTGAGTTAAAACCCGATTTCAGTTATTAGGTTTGTCTGCGCGTCGTCGTCTTGCCATGCTTACCAAATTTCTTAGCAACCATAATGTGAAACAACTTTTACACCACAAATACATAATATAATGTAAAGGACCAGCTCACAGTGCTCACATTGAGGGGACTTCAGATTCTATTTACAACTATGACCATAATACAAGGCAATTGCCCTCTCCGCTTCACATTCATGCATTCCACCTGTTTTGCAAATACAAACCTTAATACCAAGTAATTATAAAAAATGGGAGGAACCATAATATGATACTACAGAAGATCAAGTACAGGGGAAATCAGGATTAATCCTCGGCATGAATTCGTGCTTGAAAATCAAGAGACAAAGAACGCCTTACATACCTTTCTCCGATGAACTTTTCTCTATCCGATTTCCTATTTCGATGATAAGCCTTCAACCTCCTTAATCCAGTGGTTTTATAGTCCAATGAAAAGCTTAATCTATAGCACAAAATTCAGCAAAAATAACTAAACAATGGCAGTCACATTAGAAACAACAACACACGGCAACATCAACAACATTTAGCCATTTTCTCACCTAGTTTTCACTAACTTTTAAGGGAGAAACAAGAGGAAATTTTACCTTAGTTCTTTATGTAATTCTTTCCCTCAATATGAAGTATATTTCCAGCAAAATAAACAACAAAAAATCCTAAGGAAAATGAGCAATACTTATCTCACAAACAGTCCATCGGCAGCTCACCTAGCTGCCAATTTCCAGATTTTCTCTTTACAATTTGAGAGGTTTAAAAGGGGTGAAATACTTACCTTTTGCTGGGGATTTTTTCTTGGTTAAAAATAGGAGTAATTGACCTCAACTTCTTGTCCAAAAATACAGCAACCTTGCTGTCCAAAACGCCACAAAACAGTTCACCAACACACCAAATACACCTCCAACTTCTAGTCTTGAAATAAAAAAATTCAAGCAAGGATAGTAGTAGAATCCTTACCTTTTATACTTGTGTTTAATCCCTACCAAGAGTGAACGTATATGTAGCTTAGGAAAGCTTCAAAAAAGCAGCAAATTAACCACAGCAACACTGCCCAAGTGCAGCCAAAACAGCCACCAACACACCACCTTCACCTTATGGTAAATCCCCTTCACATTGCTTTAGTTTATTGGAGTTTAGCTTAGCGTTTTCATTAGTTGTTTGCTGGAAATTTTAGAGAATTTCAGAGGATAAGCAGGCACCTTAATTCTTGAAACATTAAAAATGATTTGATAAGTCATGACTTAAAATATAAAGCAAGTTGGGCGGTGGCCGTTTTTAGGGCGGTGGCCTCCTTACTGCCCGACAGTATCACTGTAAAACGTCTATAACTTTTTACTTTGAACTCCAATTGACGAGCCATTTGATGTTCTGAAAACTAGGCTCAAAGACCTTTAATTTGAAGGTTGTGGAGCATCGAATTCATTATATAATAGGAGATATGGTTATTTAAATTTGACTCTTACTTATGAATATCACATACTCTTCGGTTTTCCATTCGCATACATTTTCCTTGTCATATACGGAAATATACAACGCATACTTTCCTTAACATAGCATAGAAACATCAAATAATTACCAAAAATTTTCCAGGGTGTAACATCTACCAATTTAATGGAGGATTATGCTAAGTTATACATTCGGGAGTTAGTTCGGTTGCATGGAGTGCCCTTGCACATCATATCAGATAGAGGTACTCAGTTTATCTCCCAGTTTTGGAGGTCTTTTCAAAATGGAATTGGTACTCGGGTCAAGCTTAGCATGGCATTTAACCCGCAAACAGATGGTTAGGTTGAACGGACCATTCAAACTCTTGAAGATATGTTGAGGGAATGTATCATTGATTTCAAAGGTAGTTGGGATGATCATTTACCTCTTATTTAATTTTCATATAACAAGAGTTATCATTCCAGCATTCAGATGGCTCCATTTGAGGCTCTCTATGGGCGGAGATGTAGATCGCCTAGTGGTTATTTCGAAGTCGGTGAGGCTACGTTGATAGTATAGGATTCAGTACATGAGGCAATGGAGAAGGTTCATCTTATAAGAGAAAGGTTGAAAACAACTCAGAGTCACCAAAAGTCTTATGCGGACGTGAGAAGGGGAGAGCTTGAGTTTGAAGCTGATGTTTCTGAAGGTATCTCCCATGACGAAAGTGATGAGATTTAGAAAGAAAAGGAAACTCAGTCCATGTTATGTTGGTCCGTATTGGGTTGTTAGACGGGTTGGCAAGGTAGCGTAAGAGTTGGTGTTCCCTCAGAATTGGCTTCAGTGCATTCGGTGTTTCATGTGTTGCTTTTAAAGAAGTGCATGTGTGATCCAGCTTTGGTTATCCTGGTGGAGAGCGTGGATGTGAAGGATAGCTTCAGCTATGAAGAGGTCCTAGTGGTGATACTTGATTGTCAGGTTCAAAAGCTAACGAATAAAGAGGTAGCTTCGGTAAAGGTTTTGTGGAGAAATTAGCATGTTAAGGGAGCTACAAGGGAAGCTGAATCAGATATGATGGCTAAATAGCCGCATCTATTCCCTCCCGACTTAGTTTCAGCTTGGGGTAACAATTTCCTCCGTTGTTATCTATTCATTTTCATGTTCAGCTCATGTGCCCTAGTTTCTTTCATGTTAATGCATGTATACGTCATTCCTAAATTCAGTTCAGCTATGTATTCTAGTCCGAAGTTAGTCACTCCATCAGGGTTTAGCCTTAGAAGTTCAGTATGTGAGATGTCAATTATGTTTCCTTAGTTTTTTCAATATGTTCTTTCACATTCGAGAACAAATTTTCCCAAGGGGGAGATATTGTACTACCCCGGAAGTGCCTAAGACTAGACTCGGGATTTGGAGTGAAAATCATCAGAAAAATCTGAGATTTCTTCTCAGAACGACTCAGGGTACGGGTCGTTGGTGGGTGTAACGACTCGTTCGAGGCACTTGTTGTGAGGGTCTGCAGAAGTAGACTTGCGAGTAAGGGGTTTAAGGACAAGTCGTTAGTTGATATAACAGGCCGTGGTAAGGGAGTCGTTGCGAGGGTGGTCGTTATCAAGGTAGTTGGCATGAGTCATGGCCATACAGTGAGTCATGGTAGGTTTCCGTTGGGGGGAACTTCCAGAAGGTGAGTAGTGGTGTCAACGACTGGAAATGACGTGTCGTTTGGACTAGTAAAGACACGTCCTTACCAGTCGTGGTTGGAGGCCTAAGTTGGAATCTAGCAAGGTAACGAGAGGCAGTGATGGGTCGTCGTTTGGAGTAACGACCCATTCTATTGAGTTGTTATTACAGGATCAGAGAACGGAAGGAATGAAGGAAGAAAGTAACGAGTGGATACCACGATTCGTGGTATCAAAGAACGACCCGTTGTATCACTTGTTGTCACTAGCAATGCAGAAATTCTAGATTTTTTATTAAGGGTATTTTCATAATTCCTAAGCCCTAAGGTCCTAAACTACACCGTTTTAAGCTCATTTAGAAGGGTTTTAAGGGTGTTAAACCTATTCTAAGTCTTACAATTCCATGCATGCAAATTAGAACTCTACCGTGAAGATCAAGCTTGAAGAACATCCCTAATATCTCTTCAATTTCCTTTAGGCTTTCTAGTGGTTTGTGTAATCAGAATTTTTCAAGTATGTAGGGTTATGAATGGGTGTATCCATCCACTCCCATGCCCAATCCCTCTTCAACTTCATGTGATTTCTAAGTTGATGAATCTATGGGATTTTAGCTCAACATGTGATTCTCTAAGTATCTATCATAGGTATACTCGATTTATGTTTCTAATATTGAACTATGATTCATGGGCATGTTTTATAATGTTTTAAATTACAATTCATGTTTTCAAGATTTTACAAATTATGATGTCGAATTATAAGAGTTCGGGAGTTAGTTTGGTTGCATGGAGTGCCCTTGAACATCATATCAGATAGAGGTACTCAGTTTACCTCCCAGTTTTGAGGGTCTTTTCATAAGGGACTTGGTACTCGGGTCAAGCTTAGCATGGCATTTCACCCGCAAATAGATGGTTAGGTTGAACAGACCATTCAAACTCTATAAGATATGTTGAGGGCATGTATCATTGATTTCAAAGGTAGTTGGGATGATAATTTACCTCTTATTTAATTTTCATATAACAACAGTTATCATTCAAACATTCAGATGGCTCCATTTGAGGCTCTTTATGGGCGGAGATGTAGATCGCCTAGTGGTTATTTCGAAGTCGGTGAGGCTACGTTGATAGGATAGGATTCAGTACATGAAGCAATGGAGAAGGTTCATCTTATAATAGAAAGGTTGAAAACAACTCAGAGTCACCAAAAGTCTTATGCGGACGTGAGAAGGGGAGAGCTTGAGTTTGAAGCTGATGTTTCTGAAGGTATCTCCCATGAAGGGAGTGATGAGATTCAGAAAGAAAAGGAAACTCAGTCCATGTTATGTTGGTCCGTATTGGAGTGTGAGACGGGTTGGCAAGGTAGCGTATGAGTTGGTGTTCCCTCAGAATTGGCTTCAGTTCATTCGGTGTTTCATCTGTTGCTTTTAAAAAAGTGCATGTGTGATCCGGCTTTTGTTATCCTAGTGGAGAGTGTGGAAGTGAAGGATAGCTTCAGCTATGAAGAGGTCCCAGTGGTAATACTTGATTGTTAGGTTCGGAAGCTAAGGAATAAAGAGGTAGCTTCGGTAAAGGTTTTGTGGAGAAATCATCATGTTGAGGGAGCTACGTGGGAAGCCGAAGCAGATATGATGTCTAAATACCCGCATGTATTCCCTCCCGAATCAGTTCCAGCTTGAGGCAACAACTGCCTCCCTTGTTATCTATTCATTTTCATGTTCAGCTCATGTGCCCTAGTTTCTTTCATGTCAATGCATGTATATGTGATTCCTAAATTCAGTTCAGCTATGTATTCTAGTCCGGAGTTAGTCACTCCATCAGTGTTTAGCCTTAGAAGTTCAGTATGTGAGATGTCAATTATGTTACCTCAGTTTTTCATTATGTTCTTTCACATTTGAGGACGAATGTACCCAAGGGGGAGATATTGTACTACCCCGGAAGTGCCTAAGACTAGACTCGGGATTTGGAGTGAAAATCAGCAGAAAAATTTGAGATTTCTTCTCAGAGCGACTCGGGGTATAGGTCGTTGGTAGGTGTAACGACTCGTTGGAGGCACTTGTTGTGAGGGTCTGCAGAAGTAGACTTGCGAGTAAGGGGTTTAAGGACAACTCGTTAGTTGATATAACAGGCTGTGGTAAGGGAGTCGTTGCGAGGGTGGTCCTTATCAAGGTAGTTGGCATGAGTCATGGCCATACAATGAGTCATGGTAGGTTTCCGTTGGGGGGAACTTCCAGAAGGTGAATAGTGGTGGCAACAGATGGAAATGACATGGCGTTTGGACTAGTAAAGACTCGTCCTTACTAGTCGTGGTTGGAGGCCTAAGTTGGAATCTAGCAAGGTAATGAGAGGCAGTGATGGGTCGTTGTCTAGAGTAACAACCCATTCTGTCGAGTCGTTGTTACAGGATCAGAGAACTGAAGGAATGAAGGAAGAAAGTAACGAGTGGATACCACGAGTTGTGGTATCAAAGAACGACCCGTTGTATCACTTGTTGTCACTAGCAATGCAGAAATTCTAGATTCTTTATTAAGGGTATTTTCATAATTCCTAAGCCCTAAGGTCCTAAACTACGCCGTTTTAAGCTCAGTTAGCAGGGTTTTAAGGGTTTTAAACCTATTCTAAGTCTTACCATTCCATGAATGCAAATTAGAACTCTTCCTTGGAGATCAAGCTTGAAGAACTTCCCCAATATCTCTTCAATTTCCTTTAGTCTTTCAAGTGGGTTATGTAATCAGAATTTTCCAGGTATGTAGGGTTATGAATAGGTGTATCCATCCACTCCCATGCCCAATCCCTCTTCAACTTCATGTGATTTCTAAGTTGATGAATCTATGGGATTTTAACCCAACATGTGAATTCTCTAAGTATCTGTCATAGGTATACTCTATTTATGTTTCTAATATTGAACTATGATTCATGGGCATGTTTTATAATGTTTTAAATTACAATTCATGTTTTCAAAATTTCACAAATTATGATGCCCAATTATAAGAGTTCATGAAAGGTTGAGATTATGACATATGTTGTCAATCATGATGAGATATATATGATAAATGCATGATTTCGAATTTCCCATGTCTATATTCATGTTTTTTACTATCAAAGTCTAATTCAAGTATGTTTAAGTTTGGGCAAGCCCATATGATCAAGTATATTTCATGATTTATCTCAATTTTATGTTGTTAGCTTACCACATAGAATTTGGAGTCTAGACTCCCACTCTTCTCAACTTGTGGTATGGTTTGAGTCAAGACCCCTTATGTTATAATTCATATTTTTATACATATTGTTATGAATCAGCTTCGTCACTAGACGATGGTTCTTCTTCGTTGAAAAATGATGGAGAGCATATGCACATTTTTGGGAGTGGTATCTCACACCGAGTAGGCTAAGGGTTTGTGCCTCAGAACTACATGCCTATGTAGGTATGTTCACATTATTTGGGACCTCCCTTGTGAGCTTCCCTTCCCCCAAGGGGCCTTTAGCTTGATGTCGATAGCATGGTAGTGTCCTTAGCCCTGGCAAGACTTTGGACGGCTCTGCCACTTCAGTGTAATACTTTGAGACCACGTAAGCTTTATCGTGGTAGTGTCGATTATATGACGAGTCTCCTGATCTTGGGCAGATTTATATGCCCAAGTGATTCTCAAACGTATCATTTTCGCCTTGTTTGTTATGCAATGTGTATACATTTTCATGTAATTGGTAATAAAATGTGAATTTATACTAACCAACATGATTAGCATTTGTTTGCAGGTAAAATATGATTTTTAGGAGCTAAAATACATGTTGGGACAATATCGGAGTTGGACTTGGATGCGAGCACGGAAAAGACATTGGAATGCACAATGTAAAGGAGCTCCGCGATGGAGCCGTGCCACGCTACCATCGTGGAGGCACACTGCCTGGAGAGTGATTAAATTGGCAATTTACAGTGAAGCCTCGCGACAGCTCCGTGGCACGGAGGCAAGCCTCCGCGTTGCATGCCGTGCCACGTTGAGGCTATAATCCCGGACCTGGATTTCCAGTGAGGGTCCGCGTCCACGCCGTGTCACGGAGGCAGTGCTCCGCATTGGCCTCCTTGACACGTTGCTTGTTATTCCGGGAAAAATTCCCAACAGTATAAATAGAACACTTAGGCTTATTTTTAAGGAATTCAGACTTGGTGGAGCAAGGACGTGGGTTAGAGGCAGTTGAGGGACGAAAAAGCTAAGGGATTTTCTCTCTTCCTTTCTTCTTTCAATCAATTGTTTGTATGATTAACACTTGTTTTAGGATGATTAATCCACAAATGAGTGGCTAATTCTCTTCCTTGCTGAGGTTTTGAACAATGGTGATGAATTTTGATTGTTAATTATATGGTTTTTTCATCTTCTTCTTCTATGTTGTTCTATTAATTCTTGTTCATACTGCATTAGTGTGTGGCCGACATTAATGTACATCTAAAAAGTCCAATTTCACTCGAGAGAGCAAGAAATTGGAAAGTTGTGAATTAATAGGGTATTGTTCTTAACTTGATTTGGGAAAATTGGGTTTTGATGTGCTTTCCTGAAAGAAATATACTTGAAAGCCGTATTAGTCAGTTTAGGAACCGAAATTGTATTGCGAGGTCATAAATTGCATTTGATCACAGAAATGTAGACGGATGGTTTATGATTCTTAAGTGAGATTAAATACGAGAGTTTTAATCTCTAGGCTAATGTTCTTGGCTAGCAACATGAAGAAAAGATCAACCAAATTATGATTATAATCAAATTCATTACTTGTTCTTAACCTTGGCATGCTCATATCCATAGTTTCAATTCACAGTAAATATTTGTTAATAGTTTTAGTACATAGTTTATAAACAAAAAATATCTAACTTTTGGTTACGTTGTTGTCAGCATAATTAGAAGTAAGCTAGAATATAGTATACTTAAGCAATTTTACTTATCCAGAGTCTCCTTGGTTCGATACTTGGCTTACTTAGCCACTTTATTACTTGTTTGACCACGTGCACTTGCGTGTCGGTTTTAACCTATACCAAACCCAACGAACATCTCCCATTATTCCTGATGATTGGAGTTATGCATGTTCATCAGTCATGATATTATGTTTTCAGTAGGTTTGGCCCAATCTTCAGTTTACTTATGAATACTCAGTTTCAGATTTGGGTCATTCGATTCAGTTATGATAGACAGTTATGATTAAATCATGTCTTCAGATAATAACATGTAAGCCCTACTCTCAGAATCTTATGATGAAATGTTTATGACATGCATGATCTCTGATTTTACTTATCGGTTTTATTTACCTTGCATACTTAGTACATTCCACATACTGACTGTATACTCTATTTTGTATCGTTTCATGATACAGGCTCAGTCCTGCCGCTATCCAGATCTTCAGTGTTTGCATCTCCCAATCAGAGTTGGCGAGACCTCATCTTTTGAGGGCCCTTCTTATCAGTTATATTCAGTATTTTCAGCTTCAGATTTTAGTGAGTTAGTTAGGGTCTTGTCCCATTAACTCGTCAGTAGTAGAGGCTTATCATACATAGTATGTATTCAGCTTCAGACTTGTGTTATGTATTAAGATGTTTAGATGTTATGATATTTTCAGACTTCCGCTATGTTATATATTGGATTTCCATATTTCAAATATTGAGATTAGATGTTATGTTCATGCCATTGATCAACTTGGAGCCTCTCGGGGTTCTTATTCCCGTGTCTATGTTTCGGTCGTGACAATAACACCTAAACAATAGTGTGCTCAAATATATCCACATTGTGGCCTTGTACCATGATGCTCTCCACCTTGGGTTGATCTTTAATTTTTGCCCTTCCTTTCTGCTTCAAGGTTGCCAAATAATTGGCATAGAACTCCCAGACGATCTCTGAAGTATATCGATCCAAGGCTCTAGCAATCTAGTCGAACCTATAGAAGCTAAATATTTGCTTTATCTCCTCCACATTGTTCAATGTATTTGTAAGGATCCGAGTAACACCCCAAAACTTCTCTAGACTAGATTCAAACCTTGCAAGAAGACCCAGGGGAACCAGAAATTTTATTGCAAAATGACCCAGACAACAGGTCGTGGTACGCTCCAATGGGCCGTTGTAAGCATAGCATATTTCCTTTGGGGGAAAACACCAAGTCATAAGATGATCCATTGGTTGAAACAACAAGCCGTCTTGTCGTCCGTTGGATCCCAAGTTCAGAATCCTATTGGACTCTTCCCTGAGGCAATGAGAGGAACTAACGACTAGTGGTTCCTACCAATAAGCCATTGCTACCACCCGTCGCCTAGTCCCAGGCCCTAACAGTGTAGACCATGAGTCAATGCGATGACACATTGGTTCTACCAATGAGTCTTTGTGTTGACCGTTGTCTTAGGGCCCAGTTTCCTTAACTGTAAAAGCGAGAGGTACCAACGACCCGTCTATGGTTCCAACAAGTCATGGTATTCTCCCGTGGTCCCTTTTTAGTGAGTTTGGTTTCTGGACCCAGAACCAACGGTGGGTTCCAACGGGTTGTGATTTCAACAAACGACCCATTCTAAGGCCCGCTGGTCTATGTCAGCCAGTTTTCAGTTCTTTCTTCCAGGGGTATGTGGGTAATTTATCACCTTTTTAATGCTTAAACCCTGTCATTTTAGGCTTGTTTAGGAGGGAGTTAAAGGGGTAGAATGTCCTTTTCCCCTTCATTTCACTCTTTCCCTCAAAGTTTAAGCGTAGAATAGTCAGGAGGTTCAGAGCAGAAGCTAGGGAAGACAATTCTCTTCTCAGAATTTTCTCAGGGATCTTCTCCAAAAATTCTTAGCTAGGTATGTGGGAATTCAATAAGGAAATAGTTCTTCACTTGTGTCCTAAAAAATCTTCCGTGTCTTCTCCATTAGTTCTAGCGGTGAAACTTTCGAATGTGAAGAAATTATCTGCCAGACATTGTTTAATTCATGTGGAATATTATTTGATGTTAATTGTAGGTATTTTCCACTAGGTTGTGACTATATTGATGCTTTTCTCCGTAAAGTAAATTCCATCCCTAGCTCTTGAATGCAGAAAAAAATATTAGAGTCTTGCATAAGTGAATGGTTATCGAAATTGCTTGATTCTTTAAGTTTGAAGATTTCTATATTGTAGTTTTTACTGAAATCTTAGTAAGATATAGGTCAGTTCAGTTTCAATCAGAATGTTAGAATACTCAGTGTTAGTCAAAAATGTCAGCTGATCAGTTTGACTATAGAAACTCTCGAGGTGTCAGTAGTGCCTCCCAGTTATCATAATTAGACTCAGTATTAGTTTTAGTGGTTCTTTAGGCAGTCATGACACTTTCAAATAAGCATATCTGACCATCCTTAGGACCCCAGCTTCAGATTAAAGTTTTTGCTTTAGACGGTTATGACGCTTCCAGATAAGCAGCTCTGACTAGTCTTAAAACCCAGTTACAGTATCCGGTTCGATAAGACTCTCAGGGTGCTTCCAGATAGGTATTCCTGACTTAGTCTTCGGCCCCAATTTTGAGCTATTAGTTTAGTAGTCAGTCTAGGACTATCCAATGGGAGTAGGCCTTAGCACCGAGTGGACCGGGGTTCCAGCGCACCCAAGTTCCTGTTGCTACTATAGGATATATTTGTATTTGCCTCATGGTTCCAGACCTGTGATCACCCAGTTCATGCCTTTATACCTGGAAAGGTATATTGGGTCCTACCGATGGGGTGTATACATCGGACACCACGTCTATCTCACGTGGTTATATGTCGGTTATAGACTCTCCCACTAGTGAACGCAGTTCAGTCTAAGATTAGTCAGTTCAGATCAGTTTAGTGATATACTTCATATTAGTATCTCAGATTTAGGGCATGTCCTTAACCATTAGATAGGGTCATTTAGAGCATCTCAGATTATTACAGTTATTTAGTTTCACCAGTTGCAGTTGGTCATTACATGTTTTTTCAGTTCAACATTTTTATTCCTTGTGTATGGTGTCTGATGTGCTGTGGATTTACAACACTTTCGACACTAATAAATAAAGAAATTAGCATGGACTTAGGTATGTTTATATGGATATAATGTACTTTTCTTGTGTTTTCAGGTAAACTTAGCTGTTGGAATAAGATTGTGCAAAAGAAGCTTAAAAGAGAAGAAAATGAGCCAAGATGACAGTCTCAATACGAATCGTACATTGATGGTACGAATCATACTAAGACTCGTGAAAATATTCAAATGGATGAGATCAGAAAGATACAATCCATGACTCACAGTACGAGCCGTATGATCATGGTACGAGCTATAATTTCAATTCGTGGAAAGATTAAGAGAAATTTCACAAAAGCTGACTCTTGGTACGGAAGACTACAGTACGAGTCGTGAAAGCAAGGTATGAGTCGTACCACGACACTTATGAAAAACTTCAGAAAAATTCATAGTCTTCATAGTCAAACCACGAAAGCTCAGTATGACCCGTAGAAAGTTGGTACGAGTCGTACCAAGGCCCAACACTTAGCCGAATTTCAGCAAGTAAAGACCTACGGATAACAGGTACGACCCCTACAAGCCTGCTATGGCTCATAGGTATGGTCGTGGCTTGAGTAGCAGTAGATATGGAAGTTTACCTTGTTAGCCAAGGAAAAGGATTTTTATCTCTGTATAAATAAGTTTATGTTTTATTTTCATGAGAGAGTCGACTAAAAGTAATTAGGAGTGATTAGAATTGATTAGCAACGAAATTAAGGAGATATAGACGTGAGAATTGAGTTTTTCAATTTGTGATCAACCTTTTCTTGATCTTCATATTGTTCTTGAGGATTTTGCTAATTAATTCAAGGAAGTTTTTCTCTCAATTATAATTGTAAGTATTGATTCATGTCTTTAATTATGCAAACAAATCACAACCTTGCAACTATGAGAGGCTAGAACGTCCATAGCTAGGGTTTTGGAAACCATGGTGGATTAACAAACTGGGGTTAGCACAAAGTGATTTAAAATCAATGCAAAACACTTGTATTGTTTTCTCTTCATACTTTAATGTTTCTTAACGGTGTACAACATTAGGAATTGCCTGAATTCTTTACTTGCTTGAGCCTAGAGAGGTAGAGATTAGGAAAAGAGAATTATAACAAAGCCTTGGTCTTGATGATCATTGTATTAACGTGAGCTGTGGTCGTAGGATAGTTATATTTGGGAAAAATTGATAACGGTTAGTTTGCAATCTCTCATGAGACCTGAACCGGTGGTTGAGTATACTCATCCAATAGGGACAAACCAGTCATTTGGATTAACCCTAGTAATCAGTCCTACAAGAAAAGCATTGTAATTGATCACTTATGTATACCCGAAGAAGTTATGAACCCGTGGGGAACACAAACTCTAGTTAGTTTTAATTCTTTATCTTACAACTCAATTCTAATCATTGTTGTTTAGTTATTATTCTCTTTAAACCCCCCACTTTGAAGTAACTACCTAACAAAGTTCACTTACTGGCAGTAGTCTAGTTCTTCCATATTCCCTTTGGGATCGACCCCAACCTTTAGTTGAGTTCTTTGTTGACAACGTCGGCTTCATGCTTCGATAGGAGGTGTGGTTTGAGCGTTATCAAAATGTGGTGATGTTGGCGAGGAATACGACTAAGACTAGATTATTTTCTTGTATTTGACTTTTTTGGTAGTTATTTCCTTAATTACATTTTCTTTTTGTTTTTGATACCCATACGCTGTTCTCCGGTGAATGCCAAGCACTCGGAGTAGTGGAGACTGTTGAACCCAGAAATTGAATGAACACTGCACATAATGGAAAACTAGGATCAAAGAGATGCCCGCATAGCTGAGCTATCTTGGCAAGATGCACTTTTGGATGCATAAGATGTCAGAGAAGGGGTAGTGAATGCTGGCCGACATGGGAGGGGCAACAGAGGTTACAGGCATGCACCTCAGTTCTTCGATGATGAGGACCTAGACATTGATGAAGTTGGGTCTACTGGAGCAATTGTTCCACCACCACTGCCCACTGGGGCCTTGTTCGATATCATGAGCACCATGATTCAATTTCTAAACATGAAAAGGGTGTTCAGTGGTCATGCAGTGGATGACGCGAACCGGCACTTGATGAACTTCGTAGGAATATGCAAGGCGTACAAGTTGCTCGGAGTTAGTCAGTATTCCATACAACTCAGACTTTTCCCCTTCTCTCTATCAAGGGAAGCCACTTTATGGTTATCAGAGTTTCCCAATGACTCCATAACCAACTGGAGGGAGGTCAAATAGGCCTTCTTGGAGAGATTCTTTCCCCCTCCAGAATGTTGCAGCTAAAAGACGAGATCTACAACTTTCAACAAATTAAGACAGAGGCACTTCATGAAACTTTGTTGAGGTTAAAAAAGAAGTTGACAAAGTGCCCGAACCACAAGATCCCAGATGACAGTTTGTTGGAAATTTTTTACAAGTCTTTGAATAATAGCACAAAAGCTGTAGCGGACACGGTGGCAGGGGGAGCATTGATGAGTCACACTTGGGAGCAAGCTGCTACTATCCTTTACAGGATGAATAAGACAAACAGGGCATAGCATACGAGGGAGGCTAATGTAGCGGTTGGTACATATAATGTTGGTTTGACTGTAGACCAACAAAGGAAAGAAGAAGAATGTGACCAGGAGTTGGCTCATATGCGCACATTGGACTTGCTGACAATGCACATTATGGGAGATGGAGCCAAAAAGGTAAACGCAGTGGGAACTCCAGGAATGGAGCAGGGAGTTGATCACTCTGATTCTGAGGAAGAGGCAAACTTCCTAGATAGCCAAGTGGCGAGTTTTCGAGCAAACGCCCAAGCGTCTAGACAAGACAATTGGTGCCAAGGTTCTGGAAACCAAGGTCGGAACCAATATAGATACAACTACAACAGAAATGGGTTCGGAGACAAGAGTCGTGGTTGTGAGCGCAAAGGTGAATGGAGAAGAAATGATGGATGCCGCAATGACCGGGCTGGAATTTATATGCCTCCTAATGCACGAGAGGGGGAGGCTGGACAATCAGAGCTAGACAACATGATGGTTGAGATGCTGAAGAAGGTAAGGTCCACTTATGAGCAATTAAAGGAAATCTGAAGTGACTTATCGAGTATGAAGTAGGGTCTCATGCTACAGCCATCAAGTAGATCGAAAATCAACTTGGGCAACTGTCAGCATCAATGAACCCTAGATAAAAGGGTACACTACCTAGAAACACCGTCCAAAAACCAAAGAACGACGGTCATTGCATGGTGGTGAAGACTAGGAGTGGTAAGAGCACAGTTGACCCCCCTTTTCCGGTTGTAGTTGATAAGATTAAAGAAAGCATAATGGAGTAGGATGAGAAGACTGTTGAGACAGAGGACACTGAGAATGATGAGGCCCCAAGAGGTGAAGAAGAAGCTAACATTGACCAAGGAGCAGCACATATCTACAAAGCTATCCCGCAACCACTGTCACCATCTCCTCAAAAGATGACTAAAAAGGCGGCGGAAAATGGTAAGTTCCAAAAATTCCTTTCAATGCTTAAACAGTTATCTGTGAACATACCATTGGTTGAGGCATTGGAACAAATGTCGGGATATGCAAAGTTTATGAAGGACTTGGTGACTAAGAAGAGATCTGTGAACTATGAGCCGGTTGACAATGTACATCACTATAGTTTCATAGCTACAAGGGTCCTGGCTCCAAAGAAGGAAGACCCAGGTGCTTTCACTATATCGTGCACAATTGGAAATGTCATGTTCGAAAGGGCACTTTGCGATTTGGGACCAAGCATCAATTTGATGCCCCTAGCAGTGATCAAGAAATTGGGCTTGGGATCCCCCACACCGACCACTATGCGGCTACTGATGGCCAACAAAACTGTTAAAAAGCCATTGGGGATCCTATTCGATGTTCTTGTCAAGGTATACAAATTTATATTCCCAGCATACTTCATGATTTTGGATTGTGAGGTTGATTATGAGGTCCCCATCATTTTGGGGCAACCATTCCTTGCAACCGGGAGGACCCCTAGTAGATATGGAGGCTTGCCAGCTGAGGTTCAGACTAAACAAAGAGGAGGTCACTTTCAACATCTGCCGGACAGTGTAGTAACCCAAGGAATTCAGTGTAGTCTCAGCACTAGAGGATGAATATGAGTCACTTGACAAATTCTGAGCAGTAAAGAGACTTGCATCGTGCAGTGAGATTAAATCAAACGCTTCTTGGGAGGTAACCCAAGTGGTGGATTGGTGAATTCTTAGTAACCGGCCACCTGTGTCATGTCGCGACGTTAAATCAAGCGCTTCTTGGGAGGCAACCCAAGTTATTGAACTAATGTGTGCTCAGTGTGTTGGGAAAACAAAAATTAGAGGTAGAAAAAATGCTGAAAAAGCAATTTCTACGGCTCTCAATATGACTCGTGACATCCTTGTACGAGCCGTAGCAGGAGGCGTTGTGAGGTTCAAAAAAAGAAATTCAAAGCAATTCCTATGAGTCATCATACGAACCGTACTTACATGGTACGAGTCGTAGGATTTACTCGTAGGTCCCTGGGTAAGTTCTTAATTTTCTAAAGCACGGGTCAAGGGGACGAGTCATGGGTACTTCCTACGACTTGTGATATGAGTCGCGACGGGTCAAAAATATCAATATTACCCGATTCGGCCCAGATTTTTTAAAATTTTCCCTTTACCTATTTAAATCCCATACCTAACTGACCCTTCTCCTATGCAAACAACACACAAACCATGATGTACACTTACCCTCCCCACACACCCGTGACTCAAATAGCAATTTCTTGCTCAACCCAAGTTCCTCTCAACCCCCAATTGTGATTGTCAGTCGAAGAAAGAATCATCAAGTAAGTAAAAGCTTTGAATATCAAAAATTTTAAATTTCTTGAATTCATGGCTGCCAAAACCTTGTAAATCGCTGGTTGTTGAAATTTTTTTATAATACAATGGTTAGGGGAATTGTCGAATTGTGTATGAACTGGGAAAACATTGAAATTTGATTGAAACACATCAATAAGGTGAAAAATCTAAATTTGAGTCGCGGGTAGTGAGTAGAAAGGGGAGGAATGAGTATGGGTTAAATTGATTGAATCATATGTCTTGACCTGGGGAAATCTGAGTACCCAAATTGTGAAAAAGAGAATCCTGCAAAACTGAATAAAACTAAACAAGTTAAGAACTAGGTATGAACCATATTACGGATTGTCGTTTGCCACCACGAGTCATACTGTGTGTTCGTACTCAAGATATGAGTAGGGCTAAGCCAGATGAGGCTGACGAGTCCTTCCTACGACTCATGGAATCGACCTACGGGTCGTACCACGAGTCGTGGAAAAAATAGAGGAGAAATAAAGTTACGGCTTCATCAGAAGACTCAAGGTATGGGTCATACCCTCGAGGTACGAGTCATACCTATGAGTCGTAGTAATCACACAAAGTTTCTGGGTCTTTATACGAGTCATACCTTCAGGGTACGACCCGTACTGTCGACCCGTGATAAAAATCTGACGCTGTTCTTTTCTTGATTGTTTTTCTCAAATGTGGAATTCTGACTTTCTTCTCTATAGGTATGATGACACAGAAGCAAAAGTCATCCAAAGCAACAACCCGGAGAACATTAATTGATGAAACATCTGAGTCTGAGGCTCGGCAAGAAGGAAACTCCCCTAGTAGTTTGGTTGAGGATTACAAGATAGACACATCAGACATAGACAAAACTAGAGACACTAGGGAGAAAGCAAGAGCACAAGCTGAAGCAGCCACTTCCACATCTGACCAAGCTCCCCAGTTTGAGGATGGAGCTAGAGGAGATAATCAGGAGTCATGAAACAACTCAAATGCAGAAGAAGGGTCTGAGGAGACCCAATCAGGTGAAGCAAGTGGGAGCGATGAATCAGAGGAGGAAGCCCTAGATGCTGCACAAGAACAGACCCCACTGATGAAGGGAATAATTATGCACTTCATAAGACATATTTTTGCCCGCACTTTACTATTTTTAGGGGTAAAAGTGATGATTTTGGTAATGTTTGAGGCTTATGGAATAAAGATGAGGAAGTTAGAATGAATAAGGCAAAGATCACGGCATATCGCACTACACAACACTGCTGCGCGACTAGGTGCGCAAAGCGGCACAGAAACTGTGCGATGGCATGCACGATGTGCAACCCTTCTTTCTTGATGCAGTGTGCGACGCGCAACCCCTCTTACAATGCAGTGCATGACGCAACAAGCTTGTCGAATGGCCATCAAAAGTCAAATCCCACTTCAACTAGGAAAAGGAGCTACAAATCCCAAACCAAATTTATGAAGGAACAAAGAAGGTATAAATCTAAGATTATAAATACCCTTTTATTTCTTTGTAATAGAGAGTTCAAGACATAAGTTTAAAAACATGATTTAAGAAGACAAGACTTGGGCTTAAACGTTCTATTTCAAAAACGCTTTGAGATAATTGGTGAATTGTTCTTCTTTATTGTTGCAATAATCAAGTGAGTTTCTTTCTATCATCATTGTAAGTATTAATTTATGCTTTTTTCTATGAATACCATGAATTTATTTATAAAAATGATAGGTTAAAAACACCACAACTAGGGTTGTGAGCACCATGACAAATTAACACATTAGGTAAAATACTTAGTGATTCTTGAACGAAATTTATACATGTATTGTTTCTTCCTTCATTTTAATTGATTTTTAACAGTTGCAAACGTTAGAACTTGCCTTATTCTTACTTTCCGGACCAAGAAGGTAGTGAATGGGAAAAGGGATTAACAACGGAGATTTGAGGCTATCAACCCTCATCTAATAGCTTGACCTTGTCCGGGAATAGCTAATCCTATATCAAGGGTTAAGGGTTAGTAAAGCATACACTCATACACGGACCAAGTTGCGTGGTGATAATCATCTAAAGAGGAGACCAACCATTTAAGTGAAATTTAAATTACCAATATTGCATGCTAAGCACCGGAATAAATCACTAGTATAAAATGCCTTGTGGTTATGAAGTTATTGAGAGCACTTACCCTAGTTAGTTGCATTAGTTTGGAAACAACAAATAATTTCTCAACATTGTTATTTATTACTTTTATAAATTCCCCCTCTTAGGAAATAATTAACTAAAAAGCTTAAGCACTATTGTTCTTCTGCATCCTTTTGTATTCTCTGTGAGATCGACCCCAACCTCTAGTTGGGTTCTTTATTGACAACGTCCGCTTCATACTTCGTAAGGAGGTGAGGTTGGAGCGTTATTTAAAAGTGGCGACGTTGTAGGGGAATACAGTTTAGGATTAGATTAATTGCTTGTGTTTAACTTTTATTCTTTATTTCCTATTTTTTGTCTTTATTTTATTTTCTAACGTGTCATAGGGTGGCGTGGTAAAACAAGAGGCCATGATGTGACCACTGTCTCAACAGGTATCTTGGTGAAATCTGAGTAATCAAGATACCTATGTCGTGCCGCGATGTTAAATCAGGCGCTACTTAGGAGGCAACCCAAGATAAATTTTTGGTTTTTTTTACGTGTTTGTTCAAGTGTGCAGGTGATAGGTCATAATTTTCAATAAAGATTGAGCTTAAATATTGAAGACAAGGGTACAGGCCCAGGGAGTTCTTCTTGCACTCTATTACTTTATGCTGATTTATTTTAGCACTAGGGATAGTATAACCAATTAAGTGTAGGGTGGGAGATGTGAACTTCATATTACCATGCATGCCTTAATTACTAAATTTTCACATTGTAGGCCTAGTTTTTTTTTAGATTTATGATTTGTCTTGCATGCTTGTTGGTTTGTAGCATTTTTTTAATTTTATTTTGGGTTCTTCCGGTTTTTGTTTTCGGTACTTTTCTGGTGCATAGTCCCTTAGAACCGACTAGAGTGTCTAGATTTTGATTTTGATTTTGATTTTTAGCCATTGAGTCATGACTTTTCCCGATGATGGATGGATGACGACCGTCTTAAGGGTAAGTTAGTCATTAGGAAGGACAAGAATTTGGATCCTCTGAATGCTAGGTTCTTCACTTTAGATATCATTGAGAATTTATTAAATTCACTCAAAAATGCATGAGAAAGGTAGAAACACTTAGTCTTTTGGGAACTTAACTCTTGTACTTGAAAAAATGGGCTTAATTATGTTATGCAAGCAATATGAATATATGTGTTTATGTGATCTTGATTTCCATTGTTAAACCATTTTGTGCCATTGTGTGAGTAAGGAATTTTTGATATACTCCATGCTTGTAAATATACGTCTAGAACTTGCCCTGTGTGTGTGTAAAGCAAAATAAGAATGATGGATTTAGGAAGTGATATAGGCATTTCTTTGGTAGCCTATCCTATTTTACCTAGTTTGATTGTAATTATCCTGGTTAGCCATGTTGAGCCTTAGCCTATTATTTTTGATAGCCATATTATAAGCTTGAATCCCTTTTTGTTCTATTGACTTATATTTGATGAAAATGACTCCTAGAGAACTTTAATGAAATTTTTTTGCAGGAAAGGAGCATAATTGGAGAAGTGAAGGGAAAAGCTAAAAAGTGTGGTGAATTGAAAGAAAAGAAAAAGGTGAAATTTTGCTAAACAAGGAGGGTGATTTGTAGTTGAAAAACAAAAAGAAGGAAGAGCTTCGAAAAATTGAAGATGGAAAAAGAATCATGATTTACCAATTAACCGTACCTATTTGTTTACAATGAACCTGTTTTGGCCTTGGTCCTTCCTTGGATATTGGGTGAATCTCAACACAAGAAAAAATTCTTAAGTTAAGGGTGGCTAGAGTAGGGGTGCGTAAAGGATGGGAACGGAAGAAGAAAAAAATGTGTGTGAATGAGCTCAATGATGAAAAGAAAAATCCCCACTAGTCACCTATGTTGAAAAATAGAAAAATAAGGACGTATAAGGAGAAAATTTTGGAAATTGAAGAATAAGCTTAAAAATCAAAGCGTTGTGAAGTATTAAAGTGCTTAGGGAGCTTAGTCACCATCTTGGCCAAATAGTTCCTACCCGTCCTTTAGCCTACATTACAACCAAATTAAAGTCTTAATTGATCCTTGATTCATAATTCTATATTAGCGGAGTATTACACTAAGGGCAAGCCTATGGGTCGTCTTTTGCATGTATGTTGAGTTCTTTGTATGATTGAGGGGATATTGTTTTATTTACGCCTAAGTTTATATTGACTTATATCTTGTGTGAGAAAAGGGCATCTCTTCAAATGGTGAGGGGCACAATGGTAAAACTTTGGTTTAATCTTGATAGCTAAATTGCATATAATTCATGTTGGCCCAAAATATGTCTTGATGAGTTAGTTTTCAAAAGTAAGTGATTTCAAACTTTTACATTTTAATGTTGATCCTATATGCATGCAACTGAGTTGTTCGAGCTTCATAGATTTGTCTCATGATCCTAAGTATAAGTAGACCTGTTTGTGGGATGAATTTTGTGCTTAAATGTAAGAAGAGAAGTAGTAGATTGTTCGAGGATGAACAATAGTTTAAGTGTGGGGTGTTGATGAAGGTCATATTCATGCACTTCATAAGACGTATTTTTGCCCGTATTTTACTATGTTTTGAGAACAAATTATGTTTCTTTTCATGTGTTTAAGTTATATATTTTTGAAAATGGCTAACAAACATGATTAGATATTTTCAGGGCTAAAAGTGATGGTTTTGGGTATATTTGAGGCTTATGGAATAAAGATGAGGAAGTTGGAATGAGTAATGCAAAAATCAAGGCACGTAGCACTATACAACACTACTGCGCGACCAGGTGCACGAAGCGGCATAGAAACTGCATGATGGCATGCGCAACGCGCAACCCTTCTTGTGCGATGTAGTGCGCGGTGTGCAGCCGTTCTTGCGCGATGCAGTGTGCGACGCGGCAAGCTTGTTGAATGGCCATCAAAAGTCAAATCCTACTTCAATTAGGAACAGGAGCTACAAATCCCAAACCAAATTTATGAAGGAACAAAGAAGGCATAAATCTACTATTATGACTGCCTTTTTATTTCTTTGTAATAGAGAGGTCAAGACATAAGTTTAAAAACATGATTTAAGAAGACAAGTCTTGGACTTAGACGTTCTATTTCAAAAACACTTTGAGACAATTGGTGAATTGTTATTCTTTATTGTTGCAATAATCAAGTGAGTTTCTTCCTATCATCGTTGTAAGTATTATTTTATGCTTTTGTCTATGAATACCATGAATTTATTTATAAAAATGACAGGCTAAAACAACTAAGGTTGTGGGAACCATGACAAATTAACACGCATAGGTAAAATACCTAGTGATTCTTGAATGGAGTTTATGCATGTATTGTTTCTTCCTTCGTTTTAATTGATTTTTAACAGTTGCAAATGTTAGAACTTGCCTTATTCTTACTTACCGGACCAAGGAGGTAGTGAATGGGAAAAGGGATTAACAACAAAGATTTGAGGCTATCAACCTTCAGCTAATAGCTTGACCTTATCCGGGAAAAGCTAATCCCATATCAAGGGTAAGGGTTAGTAAAGCATACACACGTAGATGGACCAAGTTGCGTGGTGATAATCATCTAAATAGGAGACCAACCATTTAGGTGAAATTAACTTACCAATATTGCATGCTAAGCACCGGAATAGATCACTAGTATAAAACGCCTTGTGGTTATGAAGTCATAGGGAACACCTACCCTAGTTAGTTGCATTAATTTGGAAACAACAAACAATTTCTCAACATTGTTAATTATTACTTTTACAAATTCACCCCTATTAGGAAATAATTAACTAAAAAGCTTAAGCACTAGCGTTCTTCTACATCCTTCTATATTCTCTGTGGGATTGACCCCAACCTCTAGTTGGGTTCTTTATTGACAACATCCACTTCATACTTCATAAGGAGGTGTGGTTTGAGTGTTATCACCCACCCAGAGAGAACCACACAGTCCGGTGGAGAGTGTTGGGAGCTAGAGAGATTTATGAGCAAGACATTTCTCTCACCGCCAAGAAGAAGCCAAGACACAACATCCAGGAAGAGTTGCGGATCCTCACAAACTCACTGAATGAAGTTGAGGAGATGAAGCGGATATTCAGTTTCTATGGTTTCGAGTGGATGGACAATGCAACAACCCAGTATACAACATAATTGGTCCGGGAGTTCTGCGCAAAATATTTGGCCACCATGGAGCTAAAGGCAAAGGAGGGCAGAAAATAAAAGACCAACCTCGTCTGGATAGTGTTGTGGTTCGGGGTCGAGAGGTTTACATATCTGAGCAGACCATCTCTCAGATTCTGTATGGACATAGTTCCTACCTACACGGATGATGCCAGAGTACGAGTACAAGGTGGAGGCAGATCAGACAGCTGGGCTTGGAAGAAAGCAGGTTACTAAGAGTTCGTTGATTTTTATTGCTAAGGCCTACTAGAAACTAGTATGCCACAAACTAGCACCCACATTCAATGACAACACCCTCAGAGCTGACAGGGTAGCTTTGGTGGCATGCCTCATGTGCCGCTATCCAATCAACATCCCGAGGATCATTGCTGATGAGATATGAGATCGGGCGATGGGAGTAAGCAGTACCATCCCATTCCCGAGTCTTGTCTTCAGGCTATGTATAGAGGCAGGGGTTCTAGTATGGCAAGCTGAGGAGCGGTTGATCGGAGGCCAAAGGATTACAGACATAGGCCTTATTCAGGATGAGATGAACCCGATAAGCTACGCCAGGATTCCCACTGTGATTCAAGCAGTCCAGCCAGCAGGGGGCACATAGATGAATGTCCCCATTACACAGGAGCATAGCGAGACACAGGCTACAAATGTCAGTCATTTAGAGGTAGTCCTAGGACATCTGCCACACCACCACCTAGATTGCAGACTCAGACCCCAGCAGGGCATGTTTTGGTGCCACAGGACTTCCTCCAGAAGCTGGCCAAATGGTTAACCATGGTAGATCGAAAGATTCAAGCCATGATGGAAAATGTAAATCCATGGGTCAAGGCGGAGATAGATGCAACAGCTCAGGCTCTACATGCTCACCTAGATGGATTTGAGAGTCGATTTAATGTGAGGATAGCGGAGAAGACAGACACCAGCAGTCTTCGTGAGGAGTTTGGGGCTCTTCGGAGCGAGGTAGTCGAGTTGTCATCACGACAACCAACAGTTATAACGACTCCCACTCTTCCATAGATACATGTAGAGCTTGATGAGGAGAGTAACTTAGCGGCTTATTGGGAGCCAACGGTAGCTACTGGAGATAAGGGAAAGAAAAGAGCTGTGGAGGATGCTGGAGAGGAGAGTATGAGGAAGAAGATGACAAAGGAGAGGAAAGAACGTGAGCGGGCCAGAGCAGAGAGCCTACAGACTCTTGAAGCACATATGTCAGAGCTTCAGGAGGGAGCTAGAGGAGCAGGCAGCTCCACCATGACTCAGCCCAGTCTTGTCAGTGGCAATGACCCTTGGGGTGAACCACATTCAGCCCAAATTGACACCGAGGCCGTTGAAGCGGCCAAAACTACTAAAGGGGTAACCACTCCCCCTGTTGATACCTCATGGAGTGCACCGGCCACTGCTAACACCACAATTACAGCAGAGGTATCGCCTCTGCAGGACGACTGGAGCACCGATAGCGCCACAAGTATGTTCCCTTCCCTATGATCTTATAGTTCATGCTTCTGGGATGAAGCTTAATTTTCAAAAAGGGGAGGGGGTGTACTTGTGATTTTTGGGTTTTTTGATACGTCCGACGGTTTTTCTTGCCGTGTTTCTTTTCTTTCGGGCATGCTATGTAGTAGAACCAGCATGTGTAGGATTTTTCTTTTTATTTTTGTGATTTTTACTTAATTAGGAAATAACTTAGGAGTACTCAGCTAATGAAAATGCACTAGTTTTGGTTTTTCAAAAAAATTGACCCTGTTTAAAATTTTTTGATGCATTAGCTATGTATTTGTGACTTCATGCATTATTTTTGTGGATCTTTTGATGTCATTTAGTTTATTAGCATAAGGAGTTTTGTTAAGCCATGTATGAACCAGACATGTGAGGTGAATATAGTTCATGTGCCATGAGTGAGTGAGGTGTGTTACTTAGCTCAGTATTATGTTGAAGATCTAGAACTTGCCTGGTTAGTCTTTTAATAGGCTAAGGATGGTTGGTTAGGATATGATCATAGGCTGTTTTTGTTAAAGCTCACTTTTAGCCTAAATAACCTTACCAAAATCATATGATTCCCTTGATCCCAATTTTGAGCCTTTAATAGACCATTTTTCTTTTATTTACCAATTAACCATATCAATTTCATTATAATGAACCTGTTTTGGCCCTGGTCTTTCTTTGGATATTGTGAACCTCAACATAGGAAAAATGCCTAAGTGGAGGGTGGGTAGAGTAGGGGTGCATAAAGGTGGGAATGAGAAAAAGGAAAAGAAAAGAGAAAAAGGTGAAAAACAAGGTGTGGTGGAAGGAAAAAAGGAGATGAAAAAGCTGAAAATCTTAAAAAAAGAAAATTCAATAAAATACTTGAAAGAAGTTGAAAATACACCACACCATGCAAAAGAACATAAAAGGAGTGAAAAGGGAAGAAGAGCTATGAAAGGAATAAAGGGTGAAATATGTGAAGAGTAAAACCAATGTATGTAGTGCCAAGGAAGGGATAGTCACTTTAAAAGATCTCATCTTTATCATGTACAGCCTTAAGCCTACATTACATGCCATATAAAGTCCTAGAGTGATCCTAATTTGACCATCCAACAAACCAAATTAGAGAAAATAAGGGCAGACCTATGGTATCGGATACATAATACTTGTAACTTCTTTGTGAGAGTGAGCACCTTACTTGTTTAGTCCCATGCAATGTTTGACACTATATACATATGAGTGAGGACTTCATTTGTTGTGAGGGTACATGGATTATGTTTACTCTTACCATTGGTATGTGTGGAAAACATAGTGATTACTTGATTGCCTGTTGATAGCTAGATGACATGTCTTGATCCCTGTTTATTATGTTTTGAGGTTGCTTGTAAGACATTAGCTGATGTTGGTTCATGGAAAAGTGTCAAAAGTTGTTGTATGTAAAGTGCAAATTTTGTTTAAATGTTAGAGTAGTATCCTGGGTCTATTTTCTAGATGAGCATTGTATTTTAGTTTTTTTCATTTTATTTGCTTGAGGACGTGCAAAGTTTTAAGTTGAGGGTGTTGATGTGTTGTGGATTTATAGAACTTTCGACGCTCAAAACTAAAGAAAATAGCATGGACTTAGGTATTTTTATATGGATATGAGGTAGTTTTCTTGTGTTTTCAGGTAAACTTTGGTGTTAGAATAAGATTGTGCAAAAGAAGCTTAAAAGAGCAGAAAATGAGCCAAGATTACAGTCTCAGTACGAGTCGTACATTTATGGTACCGATCATACTAAGACTCGTGAAAATATTTCGAAGGATGAGCTGAGAAAGATGAAATCCACGACTCACAATACGAGCCGTATGATCACGGTACGAGCCATAATTTCAAGTCGTGGAAAGATTCAGACAAATTTCACAAAGGCTGACTCTTGGTACGGAAGACTACAGTACGAGTCGTGAAAGCAAGGTACGAGTCGTACCAAGACACTCGTGACAAACTTTAGAAAAATTCATAGTCTTTAGATTGAAACCACAGAAGCTTAGTACGACTCATAGGAAGTTGGTACGAGTCTTACCAAGGCCCCTGGATTTCAGCAAGCTAAAGCCCTACAGATAGCAGATATGACCCGTACAAGCCTGCTATGGGTTGTAAGTCTTGTCGTGGCTCGAAATGTAGCAGTTGTGGAAGTTTAACCTATTAGCCTAGGAAAAGGACTTTTATGTCTGTATAAATATGTTTTATGTTTTATTTTTATGAGAGAGTTGACTAGAAGTAATTAGGAGTGATTAGAACTGATTAGGAATGAAATGAAGGAGATATAGACGTGAGAATTGAGTTGTTCAATTTGTGATCAACCTTTTCTTGATCTTCATATTGTTCTTGAGGGTTTTGCTGATTAATTCAACAAAGTTTTTCTCTCAATTATAATTGTAAATATTGATTCATGTCTTTAATAATGCAAACAAATCACAATCTTTCAACTATGAGAGGTTAAAACCTCCATATATAGGGTTGTGGGAACCATGGTGGATTAACAAACTAGGGTTAGCACAAAGTGATTCAAAATCAATGCAAAACACTTGTATTGTATTTTCTTCATACTTTAATGTTTCTTAATGGTGTACAACATTAGGACTTGCCTGAATTCTTTACTTGCTTTAGCCTAGAGAGGTAGAGATTAGGAAAAGAGAATTATAACAAAGCCTTGGTCTTGATGATCATTGTATTAACTTGAGCTGTGGTCGCAAGATAGTTACATTTGGGAAAAATTGATAAAGGTTAGTTTGCAATAACTCATGAGACATGATCGGTTGATTGAGTATAGTCATCCAATAGGGATGAACCAGTTGTTTGGATTAGCCGTAGTTATCTGTCCTATAAGAAAAGCATTGTAATTGATCACTTGTGTATACTAGAAGCAATTATGAATCCATGGGGAACAAAGTTAGTTTTAATTCTTGATTTTACAACACAATTCTAATCATTGTTTTTTAGTTATTAATCTCTTTAAACCCCCCACTTTGGAGTAAGTATTTAACAAAGTTCACTTACCGACAATAGTCTAGTTCTTCCATATTCCTTATGGGATCGACCCCAACCTTTAGTTGGATTCTTTATTGTCAACGTCTGCTTCATGCTTTGATAAGAGGTGCGGTTTGAGCATTATCAGCTTGTCTCACTTACTCAGTACATTCAAAGTACTGACAAATACCTTTTATGTTGTATCATTTTATGATACAATTACAGGATCTCAGTCTCAACCTCGTTAGCAGATTGATTTCAGAAGATTCCAGCATCATCATTGTTGAGTACTTATTTTCCAAGGACAAGAATTACTTCCTTCAGTTATATTTCTTTTATTTAGATGTGGAGTTAGTTGGGGACTTGTTCCACCAACTCTTCAGTTGTAGTTGGCTTCAGACATAAACATGGTGTCAGACTTTCAGCTTTGTTTCAGATGTTTTTAAACTTTATGAATCAATTGTATTTTCTTAAATGTTTTGTAGTCTCACTTTAAAGCTTCCGCTATTTATAGTTATTCAGAATGCCAGTGTTATGATAGACCATTGGTTGACTTGTGGTTTCTTGTGACTCCAAGTACCGTGTCCCGTCCAGGGTGTAGCCTCGGGGTATGACAAACTTGGTATCATAGAAATAGGTTTAGAGTACCCTTGGATGTCTAAAAGCTGCATCGAGTAGAGTCATTTTTATGGGTGTGAAGTGCGCCACACATATGACGGGGAGGCTATGATATGTTATTAGCAAAACTCCCTTTTTTTCATACTTTTTATCGAGCATTGAAATTGAATTCCAGAATCGTTCTCCTAACTCGTTGTTATACCCTGGAACCCAAGGATTAGACCTGGGTGTGAAAATGGAGGAAAATTGAAATTTTAAACCAGATCACAAAACGACCCATGAAGTGGCTTGTGAGGAGTGACCATGAGTCGTGAAGTGAATCGTGGTCAAGCAAGGCTTGGCAAAGAGTTGGGTGAGGCCACGAGCATGAACACAAGTCGTGGTCAGACCTCACGACTCATGAGATCATCTGTGGCATAGATTGAATGGTTTGGAGCAGTGGGGATAATGGGTGGTGACCACAAGTCGTGGTCAACAACCACGATTCATGGGGTCCCTTGTAGGATCCCCTGAGTGAAATTGGGAAGTAGACTCAACGACTCCAAGCCACGAGTTGTTAGCCTTGGCCACGAATCGTCTAGTTCCTTGTAGGGACTGGCAGTCAGCCAAATTCTGCGATTTAGTAAAGGCTTTTACGTAATTCCTAAGTCCTAGGGGCCTAACTATGTCGTTTTAACATCAGAAAGAGTGGTTTGAAAGGGAAAAGACTAGCCTAAGCCCTCATTCATGCACGCAAAGGTTTGGGAAGGTGATAAGGATGATCAAGGTGATTTGAATGTGTTCTTTATCAATTTTCTCTTGGGCAATCTAGGAGATTGTAGAAGTCAACTTCTCTCAGGTATGTAGGGTTATGAGTGGGTTTCTTCTTCCACACCCATGCTCAATTTCTATCTAAATATGAAAAATTCCTATCATCAAGTTATGGGGTTTTCAGCCAAATGCATAATTCTTCAATTTCTACACATGGGTATGATTAGATTATGTTTCTATTGATAAATTTTGAAGCATGGACAGATTTTAAATTATTTTCAATCAAAATTGTAATTTCTAGTTTTATTGAATTAAAGGCCCATGGATGAGAAGTTCATGAAATAAGAGTATGATGATGAATGTATGATGGCAATGAAGAGCATGTTTCTAAAGCTACCCATGATTATGATATTATATTTAACATGAATTGAGTAGACCGAAGCATGATAAAGTATTGGGCAAAGCCCTTATATCGAGTATGATGATGTAGTATCTCTAAAGTAAGCTTACCACATGGTTTTGGAGTATAGGCTCCCATGGATCTTTGAGCTTGTAGTATGTTTCGAAATAAAACTTCTCATATGCATGAATTCACAATTGAGATGTATGTTATTATTGAGCTTCGTTTTCATATGATGTCGAGTCTATGCCTGATTTGATCTTTAGCTTCATCAATAGACAATGTTGAGCTTCAATATAACGATGTAGAGCATTGCATGTTTTGGGAGAAGAGTCTAGCACCGAGCGGGTTAAGGGTTGATCACCCTATGTCCCAGAACTACAAAACCAACTTAGGTTGATACTATTATATCATTGAGACCTCCCTTGTTAGATATCCCCGGCCCAAATGGCCTATGAGCTTGATATCGGTATCATGTTAGCATCCTTAGCCCTGGCAAGGTTTTGGACGGCTTTTCCTACTTGAGTGTAATAGTAGGGACCATGTAAGCTCTATCTTGATATGTCGGTTAAGTGACGAGTCTCCTATTGTCTATATGATTCAGATTTACATATCCATTATACATGGTTGTTATTTTATTCATGCATGTTCTAAAAGCAAGGTTTCACTCATTGTTAAGCTTTTCTTATAAATGTCATATTTCAGCTTTGAGTCATTCGAGTTAGTTATAATGTTATGAGGATATGTATTGTCATGTTATGAAAAAATTATGATATCAAAAAGAATGCATACAAGGCCTCCTCTTAGATTTAAAAGCTTATGATATGTTACGAAATTCTTTAAATGATTTATTTTACTTAAGGTTTTACTTACCGTGCATTCTCGATACATCCCACTAACTGACCCGCATACTTTATGCTGTATCATTTCATGATATAGAAACTAGCTCCCAAGATCAGCCCCGCTCATAGTCAGTTGTCAGAGTTAGTACCTACTTGGTTGGTGAGTCCTCATCCATCGAGGGCTAGACTTTCAGTTTTCCTTATGTATGTATTCATCTTCGGATGGTTATTTCTGATGTTATGTTGAGTTAGACTTCCACTGAGTTTATATTGTTAATTATTTAGTTTATTGATTGAGTTAGATGTATGCTTGTTCCATGGGTCGACTTGGGGTCTCTCGCGGTCTCTTATCCCGTGTCTACGATCCGGGCCTCCATTCGGGTCGTGACAAACTTGGTATCAGAGCCATAGGTTTCAAATCTCCTAGGGTGTGTGAAAACTGCACCAACTGAGTCTTTTTCACGGGTGTGAAGCACGCCACACTTATGAAAAAGAGGCTATGAGATGTTTAGGAAATGTTCCCTTCTTTCATGATCTATGTCGTGCGATGAAAAGTCTTTCGATCCTTCTAATTCATGCTATTCACGATTGCAGAATCATAACTCCTGAAAGAATGAATGGAAGGAGGAATGGAGGTGGTGAAGGCCACGAGGATGGAAATGGTTTTGGGCATCAGCCAGCCCTACCAGTCCAGGAGCCCAAAGCACCGGAGCTTGCTGCCCATGCTGAGTTCCGGGCCGCTATCAGATGCTTCCGTAGGCCTTGACCACTCAAGTCAATCAGTAGGCTGTTGCGCATGTTTTTAAAAATGGCAATGCAGCGACGACTTGAGTCAGAAACTTCTTAAGGATGAATCCGCTGGAGTTCCTTGGGTCCAAGGTAGATGAGGACCCATATGATTTCATTGATGAGATTGTCAAGATCACCCAGGTAATGGGGGTGAGTAGTGTTGTGTGCGCAGAGTTGGCCTCCTACCAGTTGAAGGGGGTTGCACATATCTGGTTTTGTCAATGGAAGGATAGCAAGGTCGCAGGAGCAGGTCCGATCTCATGGGAGGAGTTTCATGTTGCATTCCTAGATCGGTTCTTCACTCGGGAGATGAGGGAGCTGAAGGCAACTGAGTTTATAAACTTGAAGAAGGGAAGAATGACAGTGCAAGAGTATTCCCTTTAGTTCACATGCCTATCGAAATGTGCCCCAGAGTTAGTGGCTGACCAGAGGATGCGGGTGAGCAAATTTGTGCATGGCATAGCAGGGTATTTGGACAAGAAGTGTCGGATTTCTATGCTCCATCAGGATATGGAATACCCTAGGATCGTGTTGTACTCCCAGCAGATGGAGGCGGCACATTTGAGAGAGAGGGAGGCCAAGAGAGTCAGGATCGAGGACCACAAATTCTCTCAGCAAAGGTCAGATGGTGG
Source organism: Datura wrightii (assembly GCA_035772735.1). Taxonomy (NCBI): domain Eukaryota; kingdom Viridiplantae; phylum Streptophyta; class Magnoliopsida; order Solanales; family Solanaceae; genus Datura; species Datura wrightii. The sequence continues at coordinate 6,607,832 of JASDFA010000008.1, read as the reverse complement.
GCACCGACAGCATACTCACTAGAGATCATCAGCCCCGATATCTTCGGCATTGAGTGTGCCATCCAGGCCTATACATGATCAGAGAGGGCGAGCATCAGGATTGAGGGGCCAGAGCAGCAAACCCGCAGATTCTAGCATCCCAGCTTGTCGCAGATATGGTCGGGGGCACATAGGCTAGTGCTTGGCAGGTTCAGCTGCTTGTTTCAGGTGTGGGCATCCCGGACACATGCTTAGAGATTGTCTAGCTGTGATGCAGGATCAGGTTGGGGGCCAAGGCCCAACTTCTAGTTCAACAACCTTTCTCGCATGCTTAACACATCAGGGAGCATCTACTAGCAGAGCTGGCGGTCAGCGCTAGAACAGATTCTATGCTTAGCATCCCGATAGGAGCACGAGGTATCCCTAGATGTGGTCACTAGTATGTTAAAAGTTTTCCATATTGATGTATATGCTTTGCTAGATCCAGGGACTACCTTGTCTTTTATGACACCTTATATGTCCAGTAGCTTTGGAGTTAGTCCCGATGTCTTGTTAGAACCCTTCTCAGTTTCCACTCTATTAGGTGACTCAGTTATAGCCACATGGGTGTATAGAGGTTTCCCAGTCTCAGTCATTTATAAGGTCACCTCAGCAGATTTGGTTGAGTTAGCCATGACAGATTTCAATGTTATTCTCCGCATGGATTGGTTATTTGCATGATATGCTTCGGTTAATTATAGAACCCAGGAAGTAGAGCTCAGATTACCTGGTGAGCCAGTCTTAGAATGGAAGAGTAGTTTAGCTGTGCTTGTAGGTCGATCCATTTCTTAGCTAAAAGCCAGAAAGATGATTTCCAAGGGTTGCATGTACCATCTAGTTAGGGTGAAGGATGTCGAGTCCAAAACCCCGACTATCCAGTTACTTCCAGTAGCATGTGAGCATCCAAAGGTCTTTCTTGATGATTTGCCAGGTGTTCCTCCCGAGTGGGAGATTGATTTCGATATTGATCTTGTTCCTGACACCCAGCCTATATCTATTCCACCCTAAAGGATGGCTCCAGCCAAGCTAAAGGAATTGAAAGAGCAGTTGAAAGACTTGTTAGATAAGGGATTCATTAGGAAGAGTAAGTCCCCATGAGATGCATCAGTGTTATTTGTCCGAAAGAAGGATGGCTCACTTTGTATGTGCATTGACTATCGACAGTTGAACAAGGTCACCATTAAGAACAGGTATCCTTTGCCCAGGATTGATGATTTTTTTAACTAGCTTCAGGGTGCCAAGTGTTTCTCCAAGATTTATCTCAGATCTGGGTATCACTAGCTCAGGGTTCGGGAGAATGACATCTCAAAAATTACTTTCAAGACTCGGTATGGTAATAATGAATTTGTTGTTATGTATTTTGGACTAACCAATTCCCCTGCAACTTTTATGGATCTAATGAACAGGGTGTTGAAGGCGTATTTGGACATGTTCATGATTGTGTTCATTGATGACATCCTTATATACTCTCCAAGCGAGGAGGAGCATGCCGCTCACTTGAGAGTAGTGCTTCAAACCCTCAAGGACCGTCAGTGGTATGCAAAGTTTAGCAAGTTTGAGTTTTGATTAGACTCCGTGGCATTTTAGGCCATGTGATATGGAGTTTGGGCATAAAGGTAGATTCTCAGAAAATCTCAGCGATAAAGAATTGGCCTAGACCGGTGAATCCTTCGGATATTCAGAGTTTCTTGGGTTTAGCTGGTTACTATTAGAGGTTTGTTGAAGGTTTCTCCTCCATCATAGAACCTTTGACCAAGTTGACTCAGAAGAAGGTGATGTTCCGATGGTCGGAGGATTGTGAGAAGAGCTTCCAAGAGTTGAAGACTCGAATAACTTCAGCACCAGTGTTGACCCTACTCGAGGGTATCAATGGTTTTGTGGTGTATTGTGATGCTTTGAGAATCGGATTCGGATGCATATTGATGTAGCATGGGAAGGTGATAGCATATGCCTCAAGACAGTTGAAAGTCCATGAGAAAAATTACCCAATCCATGATCTTGAGTTGGCCACGGTGGTGTTCGCATTGAAGATATGATGACATTACTTGTATGGGGTCCATGTGGATGTGTTTATGGACCCCAAGAGCTTGCAATATGTGTTCACACAGTAGGACCTCAATCTTCAGCAAAGGAGGTGGTGGGAGCTACTTAAGGACTACGACATGAGTGTCTTATACCACTCGGTTAAGGCTAATATGGTAGAGAATGCACTTAGTAGACTCTCTATGGAGAGTGTGTCCATGTGGATGAAGGAAGGAAAGAGCTAGTGAAGGAGGTGCACTGACTCGCAAGGTTTGGAGAAAGGTTGGTTGACTCAACCGATGGCGGTGTTGTGGTTCATAACAGATCAAAATCGTCCTCGGTGACTGAGGTAAAAGCTAGTCAGGATGAGGACCCAATATTGGTAAATCTGAAGGAAACCGTTCAAAATCAGAAGGTAGAGATCTTCTCCCAAGGGGGAGATGGTGTGCTGCGGTACCAAGGTTGTTTATGTGTTCTAGATGTTGATAATTTGAGGGGCTGCATATGGAATGAGGCTCATGGATCCCGATACTCTATTCATCCAGGTGCATCGAAGATGTATCATGATTTGCGGGAAATCTATTGATGGAATGGCATGAAGAAGGATATTGCAGAATTCATGGCTAGGTGCCCAAACTGTCAGCAATTAAAGGTTGAGCATCAAAGGCCGGGAGGCGTACTTCAGGATGTCAACATTCCTACTTGGAAGTGGGAAGATATGAACATGGATTTCGTTATAGGCCTACCTCGTAGTCACCGACATTATGATTCTATTTGGGTGGTGGTAGATAGGTTGACCAAGGCTGCACATTTCCTACCGGTGAAAACCACAGACTACGGATGATTGTGCCAAGTTGTATATCCGAGAGTTGGTTCGACTACATGGATTGCCCTTTTCCATTATTTCGGACCAAGGTACTCAGTTTACCACCTAGTTTTGGCGGTCATTTTAGAAGGGACTAGGGACTCAGGTTAAGCTCAGTACAGCCTTCCATCCGCAGACGGATGGCCAAGCAAAATGAACAATCCAGACTCTTGAGGACAGGTTCAGAGCACGTGTGATGGACTTCAAAGGTTGTTAGGATGATCACTTGTCCTTGATCGAGTTTTTTTATAACAGCTATGATTCTGGTATCCAGATGGTGCCGGTTGAGGTTCTTTATGGGCGAAGGTGTAGATCGCCCATAAGTTGGTTTGAGGTTGGTGAGGCAGCAATGATAGGGCCAGATTCGGTTCATGAGGCTATAGTGAAGGTTCAGTTGATAAGGGATAAGCTGAAAACCGCTCAGAGTCGTCAAAAGTCATATGCTGATGTGAGGAGGAGAGAGTTGAGTTTGAGGTGGACGATTGGGTATTTCTGAAGGTGTCTCCCATAAAGGGAGTCATGCAATTTGGAAAGAAAGGAAAACTCAATCCCCACTATGTTGGTCCCTATTGAGTTATGAGAAGAGTTGGTAAGGTAGTGTATGAGTTATACTTACTCTAAGAGTTATCTTCCATGCATCCTGTGTTTCATGTGTCCCTTTTGAAGAAATGTGTGGGAGACCCAGCCCTAGTAGTCTCGATGGACAGCGCTGGAGTGGAGGATAGCCTTAGCTACGAGGAGGTTCCAATCAAAATATTGGATCGTCAAATTCGGAGGCTGAGGAACAAAGAAGTAGCTTTAATTAAAGTATTATGGAGAAATCAGCATGTTGAAGGAGCTACATGGGAAGCCAAAGCGGATATATGGGCTAAATACCCACACTTATTCTCTATCGGCTCAGTTTCAGTTTGAGGTATCAGTTTTTTTGCCCTAATACTCCAATAAGTTCCATGTTCGGTTTGTGTGAACAAGCTTGTTTTAGGTTATGATAGATGTATGTGATGTCTGAATTCAGTTCAGCTATGCAGTTCTTTTCGTAGGTACTCATTCTATCAGTTTTAGTTTAAATGATCAGTGTTGGCATATGATGATTGCATGTTTCTACATTTTCTGTGTGTTTCTAACATTCGAGGACGAATGTTCCCAAGGGGGAGATATTTTTATACCTTGGAAACCCGAGGATCAGACTTGGGAGTCAGAACGGAGGAAATTGAAATTTTGCACCAGATCACAGAACGACCCGTGAAGTGACTCGTTGTCAAGAAGGGCTTGGCAAGTAGTTGGGTGAGGCCACGAGCATGACCACGAGTCGTGGTCAGACCTCACAACTCGTGAGGTCATCCGTGGTATGGATTGAATGGTTTGGGGCAGTGGGGATCACGAGTGGTGACCACGAGTCATGGTCAACCACCACAATTCATGGGGTCCCTCGTGGGATCCCCTAAGTGAAATTGGGTAGTAGACTCCATGATTCCAGGGCACGAGTTGTTAGCCCTGGGTATGACTCATCTAGTCCCTCATGGGGACTGACAGTCAGCCAAATTTTGCGACTTTAGTAAGGGCTTTTCCGTAATTCCTATGTCCTAGGGGCCTATACTACGTCGTTTTAACATCTAAAAGAGTGGTTTAAGAGGGAAAATACTAGCCTAAGTCCTCATTCATCCATGCAAAGGTTTGGGAAGGTGATAGAAGGGTGATCTAGGTGATTTCAAGGTTTTCTTCATCAATTTTCTGTTGCGCAATCTAGGAGATTGTAGAATTCAACTTCTCTAAGGTTTGTAGGGTTATGAGTGAGTGTCTTCTTACACACCCATGGCAAATTTTTAGCTAAATATGAGAAATTCCTATGGTCAAGTTATGGGGTTTTCACCCAAATGCATAATTCTTCAATTTCTACACATGGGTACAATTAGATTATGTTTCTATTGATGAATTTTGAAGCATAGGTAGATTTTAAATTGTTTCCAATCAAAATTGTATTTTCTAGTTTTATGAAATTAAAGGCCCATGGATGTGAAGTTCATGAAAGATTAGTATGATGATGAATGTATGATGACGATGAGATTTGATGATGAAAAGAATTTTTCTAAAGCTACCCATGATTATGATATTGTTTTTAAAATGCATTGAATAGATCGAAGCATGATAAAGTTTTGGGCAAAGCCCTTATATCGAGTATGATGATGTAGTATCTCTAAAGTAAGCTTACCAACTGGTTTTGGAGTATAGGCTCCCACTGATCTTTGAGCTTGTGGTATGTTTCGAAATAACGCTTCTCATATGCATGAATTCACAATTGAGATGTATGTTTCATATAATGTCGGTTCTATGCATGATTTCATCTTGAGCTTCGTCAATAGACGATGTTGAGCTTCGTTATATACGATGTAGAGCATTGCATGTTTTAGGAGAAAAGCCTAGCACCGAGCGGGCTAAGGATCGATCAGCCTATGCCCCAGAACTACGCGCCAACGTAGGTTGATACTATTATATCATTGGGACCTCCCTTTTGAGCTATCCCCCACCCAAATGGCCCATGAGCTTGATATCAATATCATGGTACGTCCTTAGCCGTGGCAAGGTTTTGGACATCTTTTCCAACTCGAGTGTAATAGTTGGGACCACATAAGCTCTATCGTGGTGTGTCGGTTAAGTAACGAGTCTCCATTATCTATATGATTCAGATTTTCATATCCATTACTCATTGTTATGTTTTATACATGCATATTCTAAAAGCAAGGTTTGACTCATTGTTCATCTTTTCTTATAAATGTCATATTTTAGCTTTGAGTCATTCGAGTCAGTTATGATGTTATGACACTATGTATTGTCATGTTATGAAAAGATTATGATTTCAGAAAGAATGCATGCAAGGCCTCCTCTAAGATTTGAAAGCTTATGATATGTTACGAAATGCTTTAAATGATTTACTTTATATAAGAGGTTTTACTTACCTTGCGTACTCAGTACATTCCATGCACTGACCCGCATACTCTATGCAATATCGTTTCATGATACAGGACCCAGCTCCAAGGCTCAGCCCCACTCGTAGTTGGTTGTCAAAGTTAGTACCTGCTTTGTTGGTGAGTCCTCATCCTTCGAAGGCTAGACTTTTAGTTTCCTTTAAGTATTTTCAGCTTCAGTATTTTTGAGTTAGTTGGTGTCTTGCCCCATCAACTCGTCCAGATTGGAGGCTTTTCAGAACTATGTATGTATTCAGCTTCGGATGCTTATTCTGATGTTATGTTGTGTTAGACTTCCGCTGAGTTTATATTGTTAACTCTTTAGTTTTTTAATTGAGTTAGATGTATTCTTGTGCCATGGGTTGACTTGGGGTCTCTCGAGGTCCCTTGTCCCATGTCTACAATCTGGGCCTCCATTCGGGTCATGATACTCATGCTCTCTTTTGTTTCAGTGAATCATACCTCTGCGACGTGGTAATGGAAGAAGGGTCGGTAACGCTCACAGACCTGCCCCACCAGCTCTAGCAGCCCCTCAAGTCGATTTCATATCCACTGTAGAGTTCAAAGCGGCTGTCCAGCTACTCACTCAAACAGTTACCAATTAGGTGAACCAGCAGGTGGTTCCGATCAATAATAAAGGGTCTGTAGCAGCTGCCCGAGTTTGGGACTTCACTCAGATGAACCCTCCAAAATTCCACTGATCTAAGGTGGGAGAGGACCCATGGAGTTCGTGGATGAGATTAAAAAGATCACCTGGATTATGGGTGTTAGTTCCTCGGAGAGTGCCAACTTGGCTGCCTACCAGCTGAAAGAGGTAACCCAGATCTGGTATGAACAATGGAAGGAGGGGAGACCAGCGGGAGTAGGACTGGTGAAATGGGAGGAGTTCACTACAGCCTTCCTAGACAGATTCTTCCGTCGGGAGCTCAGGGAGGAAAAAGAGGCAGAATTCAAGAATCTAAAATAAGGAAACAAGATAGTAGAAGAATATGCATTGGAGTTCACCAGGTTGTCTGAATATGCTCCAGAGATAGTAGCCGAGCTAAAGGTTCGCATGCTGTAGTTTGTTAAAGGAGTATCAAACTTGATCCTCAAGGATTGCGGGATAGAAATTCTTATTAAGATCATCGATCTCTCCAGCCTCATAGTTCATTCCAAGAAAATTGAGGAAGAAAAATTAAATGATTGGAATTGAGAAAGCAAACAGGAAAGAACCAGCCAGTCAGATTATGGCCATCAAAGATTTGGCGGTAGTAGCCGCCCACAGAAACAGCAGTAGGGGACTCCAACATCCAGTTAAGCCAGCGCCTCTACTTTTCAGTCCTGCAAGGATTGGGGAGGTAAAGCATCTGGCTCTTAGTCCCATAGCTACGGTGCCATAAAACGCTACCCATCTTGCCCTAAGTGTGGCAAGGAGTGTATTTAGGGTCGAGAGAGGGTTGTTTTGGTTGTGAACATCTTGGTCATCGGCTTAAAGAATGTCCATCAGCAGGACGGGGGAGGTCACAATCCACTGCTTCAGCAGCTCCAGCAGGCCGACCAGCTCAGTAGGCCAACCCTTCAGGTTTGGATGGTGGCTAGTGCCAAAATCATTTTTATGCATTGTCTTCTCGTTAGGATCAGGAGAGCTCACATGGCATGGTCATGGGTAGGTTACGCCTTTTTTATCTAGATGTCTATGCCCTACTAGATCCAGGAGATACACTTTCGTTCGTGACTCTCTATGTAGCATTCTAGCTCGATATCAGTTCAAAGGTTCTCTCAGAACCATTCTCAGTCCCCACCCCAGTTGGCGAGTCAGTTAGAGCTAGTCGAGTGTATAGAAACTGCCTAGTCTCAATCTTGAATAAAATCATTCCAGCTAACCTTTTAGAGTTAGACATGGTTGACTTTGACCTCGTTCTTGGAATGGATTGGTTGCACTTTGATTATGCATCAATCGATTGCAGAACTAGGGTCGTCAGGTTTTAGTTCCCTAATAAGCCAGCTTTAGAGTGGACAGACGGAGTTCAGCGCCTAAAGGTCAGTTTATTTCCTACCTCAAGGCCAGAAAGCTTATTTCCAAAGGGTGTACTTATCATCTAGTTCGGGTCATAGATTCCAGCTGTGAGACCCAAACTATTCAGTCAGTCCCAGTGGTCAGTGAGTTCCCTGATGTGTTTCCAAAGACCTTCTTGGAGTCCCTCCTGAGCGAGAAATAGACTTCGGTATAGACCTTCTCCTAGATACTCAGCCCACCTCCATTCCTCCTTATAGAATGGCTCCAGTTGAGATTAAGGAGTTGAAGGAGCAGCTAAAAGACCTTCTTGATAAAGGTTTTATCAGACCCAATATCTCTTCCTAGGGTGCTCCAATGCTATTCGTGCGGAAGAAAGATGGTATCCTCAAAATGTGCATCGATTACCATAAGTTGAACAAGGTCAAAGTCAAGAACAGGTATCCCCTACCCAGGATTGACGACTTGTTCGACTAGCTTCATGGAGCCAGCTGTTTCTCTAAGATAAATCTCAGGTCGGGGTATCATCAGCGAAGAGTCAGAGAGTGTGACATACTAAAAAATGTTTTCAAGACTCAGTATGGTCACTACGCGTTCGTGGTTATGTCCTTTGGACTGACAAATTCCCCTGCAACTTTTATGAACCTGAAAACCAGGGTCTTCAAGCAATATCTAGATATATTCAACATTGTATTTATCGATGACATTCTGGTATACTCCAGAAATAAGGAAGAGCATGCTAATACCTGAATATAGTGCTTCAAACACTCAGAGACCGCCAGTTGTTCGCCAAGTTTAGCAAATGCAGATTCTATTTGAAATCCGTGAATTTTCTAGGTCATGTGGTCTCAGGTAAGGGTATCCAGGTAGATCCTCAAAAGATAGCAGTGGTGAAAGACTAGCCAAGACCTATCTCCCCAACTAAAATCAGAAGTTTCTTGGGTCTTGTCGGTTGCTACCGACATTTTATGGAAGACTTTTCCTCTATTGCATCCCTCTGACTAGGCTGACTCAAAAGAAGTTGAAATTTCAGTGGTTAAATGAATGTGAGAAGAGTTTCCAGGAGTTGAAAACTTGAATCACTACCGCTCCAGTGTTGACCATGCCAGAAGGAACAGATATGTTTGTAGTGTATTACGACGCTTCCGGAGTTGGACTTGGTTGCATTCTGATGCAGCGAAGTAAGGTGATAGCTTACGCCTCCAGATAACTCAAGGTTAATGAAAAGAATTATCTGACTCATGACCTGGAGTTGGCGGCGGTGGTGTTTGCGTTGAAAATATGGAGACACTACCTGTATGGGTCTCACATGGATGTTTTCATTAATCACAAGAGCCTTCAGTATGTATTCAATCAGAAATATTTGAATCTTCATTAGAGAAGGTGGTTGGAGCTACTGAAGGACTATGAAATGAGCGTGTTGTATCACCCGGGCAAAGCCAATGTGGTGGCTGATGCCCTAAGCAGAGTGTCTGTGGGGAGCATAGCTCATGTTGAGGAAGGCAAAAAGGAGATAGCAAAGAATATCCACAAATTAGCTCGATTGGGAGTACAGTTGGTTGATACAGCTAAGAGTGGAGTAGTTGTGCAGAGTGGATCAAATTCCTCATTGGTAGTTGAAGTTAAGTTAAGGAAGGATGAAGAACCCGTACTGCTTAAACTGAAGGAGGCGGTTCGCAGAAAAAAAGTGGAGGCTTTCTCCCAAAGGGGGAGATGGTGTACTTCATTAGCAGGGTAGATTATGCATACCGGATGTGGGTGATTTGAGACAGTAGATACATACCAAAGCAAAAAATTCGAGCTATTCCATCAACCTTGGTTCTACTAAGATGTACCGTGATTTACAGGATATTTACTAGTGGAACGACATGAAGAGAGACATCACCGAATTTGTAGCTAAGTGCCTGAACTACCAACAAGTCAAAGTAGAACACCCGAGACAGTCAGGTATGACTCAAGATATCAACATACCTACATGGAAGTGGGAAGTAGTAAATATTGATTTTATTAGGGGTCTACCTCGGACTCGTCAGTAGCATGACTCATTCTGGGTTATAGTAGACCGGATGACTAAGTCAACACACTTCCTCCCAGTTAAATCTATAGATTCAGCTGAGGACTATGCTAGCCTTTATATTCGGGAGTTGGTCATACTTCATGGGGTGCCCTTGTCCATTATCTTATACAAAGGTACACAGTTCACCTCTAACTTCTGGAAGTCCTTACATGAGGCACTCGTTACCCAGGTCAAGCTCAGTACAACTTTTCACCTGCAGACAGATGGACAAGCTGAGCAGACTATTCAGACCCTAGAAGATATGTTGAGGGTGTGCGTGATTGATTTCAATTGCAGTTGGCATGGTCACTTGCCTCTCATCGAGTTTGCATACAACAACAACTACCACTCTACTATCCTGATGGCCCCGTTTGAGGCATTGTATGATAGGAGGTGTAGATCTCCTATCGGGTAATTTGAAGTTGGTCAAGCCACTCTAATCGGGCTAGACTCAGTGCATGAAGCTATGCAGAAGGTACAACTCATCCGAGAAAGGTTGAGGATAGCTCAGAGCCCTCAAAAATCTTATGATGATGTGAGGAGAAGAGAATTGGAGTTTGTAGTGGATGACTAGGTTTATCTAAAAATTTCCCCTATGAAAAGGGTGATGAGATTTGGGAAGAAAGAAAAGCTCAGTATGAGATATGTGGGACCCTACAAAATCCTGAAGCGAATTGGAAAGGTATCCTATGAGCTCGAATTACCTTTAGAATTGGCATTTGTGGACCCAGTATTCCATGTGTCACTATTGAAGAAGTACATTGGTGATCCAACTTCAGTTGTGCCATTGGGTAGTGTGGGAGTGAAAGATAGTCTCTCTTATGAAGAGCTCCCAGTTTAGATCCTTGGCCTTTAGGTTCATATGCTGAGGAACAAGGAGGTAGCTTCAGTCAAAGTCTTGTGGAGAAATCACCATGTAGAAGGAGCTATGTAGGAAGCCAAAGAAAATATGATGGCTAGATACCCACACTTGTTCCCTTCCAGTTCAGTTCTGGCATCAGGTACTAAATCCCTTCTCAGTACTCTATTCAGTTCTGTACTCATTAGCTTTATTTAGATTTTCTATGTGCATTCTAGTTGCATCAGCTCTATTAGTAAGGTTAAGTCAGTTCGAAGTCAGTTACTCCTTCAAAAACTATCTCATAGTCTCAGTCTAGAAATCTCAGCTCTTTTCCTAGTTTCATGTAGTTTTAGTCTTCATTCGAGTACGAATAATCCCAAGGAGGAGATATTGTAACACCCCTAAACTTTCCTAGACCAGACACAGACCTTGCAAGAAGAACTAGGGGAAACCAGAAATTTTATTGCAGAACGACCTAGACTAAGCACCAACGGGCCATTGTTTGAGTCATTGTCAACATAGCAAATTTCCTTTTGGGGGAAAACAATGAGGCATAGGACGACCCGTTGGTTGAAACAACGAGCCGTCCTGTCGTTCGTCGGATCCCAAGTTCAGAATCCTAATGGACTCTTCCCTGAGGCAAGGAGAGGAACTAACGTCTTGTGGTTCCTACCAACGAGACATTGCTACCACCCGTCACCCAGTCCCAGGCCCTAACAGTGTAGACCACACGTAGATGTGACGACTCGTTGGTTCTACCAATGAGTCGTTCTGTTGACCATTGTCTTAGGGCCTAGTTTCCTTACCTGTAATAACGAGAGGTACCAATGACCCGTCTATGGTTCCAACGAGGCATGGTATTCTCCCGTGGTCCCTTTCCAGTGAGCTTGGTTTCTGGACCCAGAACCAATGGTGGGTTCCAACAGGTCATGGTTTTAAGCACGGACCCGTTCTGAGGCCCGTTGGTCCATGTCGGCCAGTTTTCAGTTCTTTCTTCCTGGGGTATGTTGGTAATTTTCCCACCTTTTTAATGCTTAAACCCCATAAATTTAGGCTCGTTTAGGAGGGAGTTAAAGGGGTAGAACGACCTTTTCCCCTTTATTTCACTCATTCTCTCAAAGTTTAAGCATAGAATAGTCAAGAAGTTCATAGTAGAAGCTAGGGCAGGCGATTGTCTTCACAAAATTTTCTCAAGGATCTTCTCTAGAAATTCTTAGCCAGGTATGTGGGAATTCAATAAGGGAATATTTCTTCCCTTGTGTCCCCAAAAATATTCCTTGTCTTCTCTATCATTTCTAGCCCTGAAACTTTTGAATGTGAAGAAATTATCTGTCAGACTTCGTCTAATTCATGTGGAATATTATTTGATGTTAATTGTAGATATTTTCCACCAGTTTGTGGCTATATTGATGCTTGTCTCTGTAAAGAAAATTCTTGTCCTAGCTTTTGAATGTAGAAAATAAAAACTAGAGTCATGCATAAGTGATTGGTTATTGAAATTACTTGATTCTTTCAGTGTGGAAGATTTCTATATTGTAGTTTATACTGAAATCTCAGTCAGATACAGGTTAATTCAGTTTCAGCCAGAATGTTAGAATACTCAATGTTAGTCAGAAATCTTAGCTAATCAGTTTCACTACAGAAACTCTCGAGGTGTCAGTAGTATCTCCCACTTATTAGGATTACACTCAGTATCAGTTTTAGTGGTTCTTTAGGCGGTCATGACACTTTTAGATAAGAAGCTCTAACCAACCTTAGGACCCCAACTTTAGATTACAGTTTGTTCTTGAGACGGTTACGACGCTTCTAGATAAGCAACTCTGACTAGTCTTAGAACCCAGTTACAGATCCGGTTCGATAAGACTCTCAGGGTGCTTCCAGATAGATATTCCTGACTTAATCTTGGGCCCCAGTTTCAAGCTATCAGCTTAGTAGTCAGTCTAGGACTATCCAGTGGGAGTAGGCCTTAGCACCGATTGGACCGCGGTTCCAATGCACCCAGGCACCCAGAACTACATTGCCACCTTAGGATATATTTATATTGGTCTCATGGCCTGATGAATTGGAAATTTACCAACTCATTAGGCTCCTAATCATGAGTTTTTACCTAGTTTTCGAGCATGAATCGAGCAAAACACATGGAATTTGAGAAGAAATTTGATGAGTTAGCATATGAGTGAGAGGAGCCAAACATAAGGGAAGAGTTGATCTCAAAAAGAGGAGCAAGGATGTGCTTTGAATCGGCTAAATGCAAATCTAGAAGGGCAAAACGCCGAAGCTACTGCCCAGATCGGCTAAACAACCAGCCCTTCACGAAATGGCATCGGCTAAAAGCCACTAAAACGCCGGTTCCCCCTTGCCAGACACTGTTTTCAACCCACTAAAGTTTGGTGGTCCACGGATTGCAACCGGCGAAATGTCTGTTCCTCGTCGAAAAGGCCTTCTAATGAAGGGTAAAATGGGTCAAAAAAGGTATCAAAAGCATCTAGAAGCTCCAAGGACATTTGGGGAAGTTGTACACTAGAAAGTACAGATATATAACTTCCATTATACACCAACTAAGGGGGAACCATTCAACCAACAATTTATTCATCAAAACTTCATCTTCTTCATAGAATTTTTAGCTGATTCTTATCTCTATAGATTTGTAGAGTTAGATAGTGCTTTTCTTATTCTTTTCTTTAACCCATTTTGGCGGAATTCCATCATTGTTGTAAGAGCTTGTGAAGCAGATTTATGAAGCTAATGCAATGAAAGTGAGGGGAATCCACCTGGTATCTTCTCTCTATCTTTAAATATGCTTTACTAATTTGCTAGTTAGAATTATAATCATGGTGGGTTTGTTAATTTGATTGGGTTTTGATAAATTTCTCTTGGATTCTTATTGAATTGTAGGTGGGTGTTGCTAGATTAATCTTCCTATTGTTCAATTAAGTGTAAATCTATTAGATTCTCTTCAATCTATTAATGAAGATCCATTTATTATGATATGGGTCTATCTATACTTACTTGATTGTTGCTTGGGGGAGAATGATTAAGGATTGGAAGGGAATCTAGTAGTGGGCATGGATAGGAGATTGTAAAATTAAGCTAGAAATAGCTAAAATTACTTCCTCCTTCCTAATTGGCAGATAATAGCTAGGAATTGTGAAGTTGTTGATCCAAATAAATTCGAGTTGAGCTAAATTGTGGCAAGAGTTTGAGAAAACTCTAGCAAGGGGTAGTCAATAGGCTGGGAAGCTGAGGCTACCTACTTCCCGAGATTATTTACACTTGAGTCTAAGGCATTGAAGAAATTCCCGATTTAATTGTGATCTCACTCATAGAATGTCCCTAGCCTCTCACTTGTGATTACTTCAATTGGAATTCCCCCCAATTAGTTTTAGTTTAGAATTATTTAGTTAATTTTTCCTTTTTATTTCCCCCAAATTTTACTTTTCAAATGTTGAACAATATTGCGCTCTAGTTTGAATTAGCTTATAACTTTTGAATTATCGACTCAATTCTATGTGGGATTCGTCCCCGAAATCCGTTGGGATATTTGTTTTAAGCAGCGACCGTTTACGCTCTTTCATAAAAGAGGAGTGTATTTTGGATGTTATCAAAAATGGCGCCGTTGTCGGGGAATTGAGTTATGATAAGTCATTAGTTATTTATTGATTAGAACTACTTTTGCATTTTGTTTTGCTTTTATTTTTTCTTTTGTTTTCTTTTGGTTGTAGCTGAATGATGGCATTCCAGAAAGGAGGTTTGTTTGTGGAAACCCTTATTATGATAACCCATGTCCCTATTGTGGAGGACCACAGTATTAGCAAGATTGCAAATATGCCCCTAGAATGGAGTGAGTGCAGCTTCTCCCTCCTATGATGTGTATAGATGCATATTATGTGGTAGTCATGGGAGACATTGGGATGGATGCCCAAATGGGTTCACTCCCCGCTATAATGGTTATGATAGGAGTTGTGCTTCCAAACTTAAAAGAAATGAAGCCATGGAAAGTGAGGGAAGGAGAAGCACACGTGGACGCATAAAAGCCATGATCCAACTCTTTGTGGAGCGGGAGTCTAATGTAGAAAAGAATACCAACCCCTCTATGCCCATGGAATTATCAAATCCACCAGAAGAAAGATGTAAATCTTTAAAAGAAGAAGAGGAGGAGGCATTGAGGAGCTTAGAAAGAAGAAGTGAACAATGGGGCATAGCTCAACTTGACTCATGTGAGGAAGCTCAAAATGATGATGAAGTAGGAGTCAAGGTGAACTTTGAAGAAGTCATAGAGGTGCACCAACCAACCAATATCGTAAAAATGAAAGATGCAAAGGTTGAAGAAGTGAAACTAGAGTCTCCAAATGATATCCAATACTTCATGCTCAAGGACTCTAGTGCACTTGAAGAGGAGGATGGCAAGAAAGAGGCATGCTTGAAAGGGGAGTGACTTAGACTGCCCTCTTATCATGTTTCAACATTAACCTTGGTTGACAAAATGGAAACTAAGGAGACCAAGTCGATGAAAGGAATTGAGGAGGAAGATCAAGGTGGCTTCATCTTAAAGTATGCCATGCCAACAAGGCCAAAGCACATCCCTCCTTTAGGGGCCAAGAAACACAAGATGCAATATCCGTTGCTTGGTCCTTTGATACTTACACCACCACCATAAAGCGGAGTGAAAGAATGGACAAGAAACTAGGGAGACAAGTGGTGAAGTTGGAGTCGTCGAGCCACAACGTAATCTAAGGCGCTTCTTGGGAGGCAACCCAAGTGCTTTTACTTTTTGTTTTTACTTTTTACTTTTATTTTGTTTTACTTTAAGTTTGTGTTGTATTTGATTTTATAGGGTTGGAAAAGGTGTGGAACATGGAAAACAGTGAGATAAGAAAGAGAAAAAGGAGAAGCATGGAAAATGCATATAAAACGGATGCCTCCACCGTATCAGGGAGTTCTCTCACCCATTCATTCCTCATTTTATTTTACCTTGTACATTGAGGACAATGCTTTAATTGTGTTAGGGGTGAAGTCTGAGTAGCCCACTTGTTAAGTGATGCACTATATGGCCCTATGATAGATTGGGTGACGTCATTCTTAAGGGAAAATCGTCATTACTAGTGAGTTCGTATCGCCTTTTTATATAGTAGTCTTTGAATAAACTCCAAGGGTTTTCTTTATACTATGGTTCTTTCCCAAGGAGTGATATTTTTTGCCTTTTCTTTTTATTGTCGAACCGGGTTGGAAATTCCTGATGATAGATTGAGAGATGACTTTCTTATGAGAAAATGACAAGTCAAGAGTCTTGTTGTGTTGTTTGTGCACTTGCTTGAGGTGGTACCACCTATATTTCTTTCTTGGGATTGTGCATGAGAGTTTAGAAGAAAAGAGGGTTATCTAAATATGAAAATGAGCATGCTCTTGTCACGAATAATATATTTCTTTCTTGGCTTGTTGATTCGTAACAAGCTTGTTAAAAGTCATCCTCTTAATGTAACAAAGGAAGTGACTGAACTCCTTGGATTTTGATGTCTTGTGTGGTGAGGTTTTTAGCTTAATTCTTGTGTATGCATGATTGTCTAGAACTTTCCCTAAGTGTGATTCAAGGCGAAATGATTGATGTGGCTACACTTAGAACATGACCTTAGGCCCTCTTTTGTTAGTCACTTCACCCAAATGACCTCCTTGAACATTAATATTTGATAGCCAAAGTTTGAGCCTTGGACCCTTTATTTGGAAACCACATTAGAATCCTAATGACGATTTTTAATCCTTACCTTTGGCACCCATCCTCCCCAATTTCTAGAGATAAAATAATTAAAAATGTGGCTTGAAGCCCATGAGACGGGGAGCGATAAGGAAATGAATGTGAGATCAGGAAAAAGCCTAAGTTTGGGGGTTTGCAAGAGAAGGGGGGGGGGAAATGAGAGTCAATGTGAGGTAGCACCAAAATCATGATGAGATGAATGAATCAATGGGTTGAAAGACCTCGAATCATCATAAAGAGTAAGAATAGGAAAAAAGGTGTTATCTCTTGCATAGATGAGGCCAAATGTAAAATTTAGGGGTGTTATAAGGGTGTCTTGTGTTATACAAACGATAAAGATGATGAACAAGGAGAAATAAAGAGGAGTAATTTCAATAAGATGAAGGGGTATTACAAGCTTTTGTAAAGGCATTAGGGAGTCTTTAGTCACTAAAGGTAAATAATTATTCTACCCTCACCCCTAGCCTTCATTATGACCCACAAGTCATAATTGATTCTAGGTGTAGCAACACTACATTAGTGGCGATATACATGAAGGGAAAGCCTATGGGTCAATTTGTGTGCACTTGAATTTCTTTGTGAGAGTGAGCGCATTTGTCTTATCTTATAATCCCATTGTGTGAAATACAATGAAAATGTGTAAGGGATTGTCTCTTCTTGTAAGGGGTATAATTTCCTTGGAGTACATGCTTAAAATTATTTTCGAAGAGGTATGATTAAGGAAAGAGGGTAGCGAACTTTAAGGCAAGCATTGAATATGAATTGTCAATGACTTGAGATGCTCCGTGAACTTGTTTTGAGGAACTATGCTCCTTGTTTGAATGAAACGAATGCATGCAAAATATGTTTTATGATTGTGGTTACCTATTGAAGCTTGTGCAATATGGTTTGAGTTTTATCTTTTTCTTGAGTTGGTGAATAATGTTTTGGGGTTGTCTTGCGGATTGATTATTTTGTGTATAACTACCATAGTGCCCTAATCCTTGGCAATGTTCCCTTGTGCAAGAATGTCTTGGTTGGCCCTTGATGCAAGAACTCACATATATATATATATATATATAGCATGTTGTTCATTTTGTCAACAGTCAAGAATTGCATTACTTGAGGACAAGCAATAGTTCAAGTTTAGCGGTTTGATGAGTTGGAAATTTACCAACTCATTAGGCTCCTAATCATGAGTTTTTGCCTAGTTTTCAAGTCATTTATGTGGATTTTATTCCCTTTCTCTTGCATTCTTTGTACTTACCTAATGTGAGTAAAGAAAGAATGAAATCGACCAAAACACATGGAATTTGAGAAGAAATTTGATGAGTTAGCATATGAGGAGAGGAGCCAAAGATAAGGGAATATTTGAGCTCAAAAAGAGGTGCAAGGACGTGCATTGAATCGGCTAAACACGGATCTGGAAGGGCGAAATGCAGGCAAAATGTTGAAGCTACTGCCCAGATCAGTTAAACAACCAGCCCTTCACGAAATGGCATCAGCTAAAAGCCACTAAAACGCCGGTTCCCCCTTGCCAGACACTATTTTCAACCGGCTAAAGTTTGGTGCTCCACAAATTGCAACCGGAGAAATGCTGGTTCCTCACTGGAAAGGCCTTCTAATGAAGGGTAAAATGGGTCCAAAAAGGTATCAAAAGCATCTACAAGCTCCAAGGACATTTGGGGAAAGTTGTACACAAGAAAGTACAGATATATAACCTCCATTATACACCAACTAAGGAGGAACCATTCAACCAACAATTTATTCATCAAAACTTCATCTTCTTATAGAATTTTTAGGAGATTCTTTTCTCCATAGATTTGTAGAGTTAGGTAGTGCTTTTATTCTTCTTTTCTTTAACCCATTTTGGGGGAATTCCATCATTATTGTAAGAGCTTGTGAAGTAGATTTGTGAAACTAATGTAATGAAAGTGAGGGGAATCCTTCTGGTATTGTTATACCCCGTAAGATTTCCGACACTTAGATGGCCTATTCGCATGGTGATTAAGCATATTTGAAAGCCATATGTGCTAGAGAAAGGCCCGGGAAAGGATCGGACGGATAGCCTGTCGAACCATAGCGGAAGGAGCCGAGGCAGAGCCCCTCCGCGATGGCAACGTGTCACGGAGGTGGAGCCTCCGCGTTGGCTCCGTGACACGTTGGCCCTGTCCAGGCTCAAGTATAAAAAGCCCAACTTCGGTCTAATTAATTTAAAACTTATGAAAATTTCCAGAAAACATAGAGGGCAGAGAGGGACGAAGGAAGGTAATATATTATCGTCCGATTACGCTGCCAAACGTTGTCCAAACTCAAATTAACCTCAGGTACTGAGATATTTAGCAACAGAGACCATTCCTATGGATTTAGTTTCATGAAATACGGCCGACAAATCGTCGAGCTATCGAGATAAGGTAAGTGAAATTGCTCCAAACTAGTGTCTATGTGTTCCTAGCTGTGAAGTGAATATTTCTCCCTTCTGGACTTCTGGAAAATAGCGAGTTTTCGACCGTCTTTCGATAAGCCTAAGTTTAGGCTATAATTATATCGAAAGTAATGTCATCCTACAGAATAAAGTTGTATTTAGTACTGATTGATATATTTATAAATGCAGTTGGGAGAAATAGTGGAAGTGTTGGCCGAGCCTCATCCGACAGACGGATAGTTCGAGGATAAGGTATGTAAAGCTAGTTTCCTCGGCAAGTTAGTAATCTCGGTATAGTAAAGTAATTTAAAGGCCAGTAGAATGTTCAAAAGTCATGTGTTATGTTTATTCTGAATGTTGGTACGATATTAGAAGCATCAGGTTATAATTAGCACGAAACTTGCTAGCACGATATAGATTCTAATACAAGTTTTTAGGAACTGCACAGCATGCTCAGTATATGATGTAGTACAGAATGTTAGGATATTATCGTATTCAGATGAAACCCAGTAAAGCAATGTAATATCTGTAAGGCATCTCAGAAGTAGAATGATAGGTTAAAATGAAGTTTAGAAAGCATATTAGAAATAGTAAATCATGTTACTATAGAAACGCAGTATACAACATGGTTTTCAGCAGAAAGACTATATCTTGTTCAGCATTAGACTCAGTATAGTATGGCAGAAGATTATATTTATACATACATACTATTATCAGTCTCAACATGTATTAAGTACATACATATTACTATTACTAGTTCAGCATATAGTATGTACGAATACTTTACTACTATTAGCTTCAGTATATGGGATATGCAGATAGTATTACTAGTTGAGACCATTGTATTGTCTTGGGGTTGGATTACCTAGCATCCCTGACCGCCCCAAGGTTAATAGCTGTATCGACTCGTCTACCAGAGGATGAGGATACGTCGCTCTATGGAGTGGCATGCCGTCCCACAGGGAACGAAGATGGGATGCCAGTTTTCCTCATATTGTGCCTTGGTCGGCCCTTACACACCCCTGTCGAGCGGATACGCCCGGGTGTTGATTCAGGAGTCCTCCGGACTCAGGTACAGTTATAGTCAGGGGCTCAGCGAGCCCAAGTGCATACCTAGGGGACCGGCAGGATGCTTATAGTTATTATAGGAGATGGGATGACCGGGGTAGGGGTATAGATTTCGTGTTGGTTGTACCTCCCGGCTTATGGGGGCCGTGTAAGGTTTGTGTGTGCTATGTTATGTTATGTTATGTTATGCCATGTTACACGAGATACGAGTAGATCGACAGTAGAACGATACATCTCCAGGTATGACTCCTACTCCTTCCAGTATAGTTAAGGGTAAGCATAGTTTTACATTTTCAGATAGTTAATCTATTCCTTCCCATTTCAGTTTCATCAGTTGCATTGTTGTTCTCAGATATTTCTTCAGTTATTGCTTTACATACTCAGTACCAGTGGTACTAACGCCCGGTGGGGCGCTGCATTACTTGCCTGCAGGTACTCATAGACGAGGGTCCGATTCCTCGTGATTCCAGTCAGCTCATAGGGTCATCAGCTCCAGTCATCCAGAGCTAGATAACTAGAGGTTTATCCCTTTTCTTTTGTTGTACAGTACGGGTAGGCCGGGGCCCTGTCCCGACCACTTCTATTGCTATTCCTAGAGGCTTGAAGTCTGTATATATTACCCTGTGGTCAGTTGAGCCGGTCGTGTGAGGCCGTGCAGTTGTAAAGCTGTTAGTACTTTTATTTCTTTTATGTTGGCCGTATGGGGCCATGGCTTAACAATAGTGGTGACCTTGCCGGTCATGTAGCTTTCCAGTATTTCATTGTTGAGTTACAGATAACTAGACAGCATGGTGGCCTTGTCGGCCCGCATAGGTTTCCCTATATTAATATGTTTCTGGTTAGCTGTTAGCACAAGTACAGGTGGCTATAGGCCTAGTCGGCCGGAGGCTGTATTTACAGCCGTCATATAGCCCGTTGTTTCCCTGAATCTGAGTTAGAGCCAGCCAGGCACCAGATGTGCTCTGGCTCAACAGTCTAGCCGTTCAGGTCCTAGTAGGGCACCAGGTGCCAGTCATACCCCCCAAGGCGGGGTGTGACAAACTTGGTATCAGAGCAGGTCATGTCCCAGGGAGTCTGCAAGCCGTGCTAAGTAGAGTCTTGTCTATGCATGTGTTGTGCACCACATACTCTAGGCAGGAGGCTGC
Source organism: Datura wrightii (assembly GCA_035772735.1). NCBI lineage: Eukaryota > Viridiplantae > Streptophyta > Magnoliopsida > Solanales > Solanaceae > Datura > Datura wrightii. Next base: position 6,586,705 of record JASDFA010000008.1, on the reverse strand, counting down.
GAGGCATAATAGGATGGTTACCCTTCTTTCGTACTCAGTCGTGCCATAGCACAGCACAGTACAGGGTTGGTCCTTTTGAAACTTATCATATTCTTTGAATACAGATACAAGTCAGACCAGCGAAACCCTATCCCAGGCAGAAGATCAGATATAGCAACAGGAGAGAACATCAGCCAGTTACATGGTAACTACAACAGCAGGAGGAGGTAACAGGGACCTCCCAAAGTTATCTTTAATTGGTACCATCCCCAGTATATGTCGATAATTTCAGTATAGGAAGTCATAAGCATAACGTATAAATGAGTCGATTTAGTTGTTAGATATATATATATATATAAGACCTGATTAAGACAGTAGACAATATTAGATTATCAGATAAGTGTGATAAAGAGAGGGAAATGTAGGATTCCTACCTCCATTCCTTTAGGTGTGGTACAGTTCCATGTCTTCATTTCGTTGCAGTAAGAAAAAGTCATTCCTACCCCTTAGTTTCGATCCCAGTGTAGCAAAGGGCATAAGGATTGAGACGATGTTGCCCAAAGCAGGCAGTAAGTAAAAGGTGGATTGGTTGATTCCAGAAAGTGTTAGAAAGAGTAAGGAGCCCTTATGATTATGTAAGTTGTGCAGACCCTCACGGTAATAAGTCAGAAGAGCAAGCAAGACTACTAGCTTACTCGAAGTGGGTGTAGGAGATCCGTCAATGATGGACTCCCAGCAAGAGTCAAGTTCAAGTCAAGAAAGGGTTGAATCCGCCATGGCATGCCAATGACGGCAGGGTATGTCTGCAAGATAATAGTTATAATCTTAGCTGTGATATCAAAAGACGGGGAGATTATATGAATAAGATGGGTCCGACTGCAAGTCAGAAGAAGTATAGGTTGGAACTTGACTGGCAACCTTATTGACAGTGTAAGGCAAGGTACCTTAAACCCCATTGCCCAGTTTAAGGAAGATGAAGGTGAAGGGGATGAATACTAGATTTTGAGGGGAAATCAGAATCACATCTAGATTGATAGAACATCGTGTATTAAGGACTAAACCTTAGACGAACAGTTAAGAGACAGTAAGGTTGTAGTTTAGAATGTTGCGGTATGTCCGCCCAAGGAGAAGGTAAGAGGGTACCGAACCAGAGACTCTAATCTAGTATGGCCCAGAGATAAGGTCCAACAGACAGTCACGGGCCTTAATATAATGCCAAGTAAGGCCACGAGGTTCGGATGTTGACCCCACATTGTAAGAGTGGCGAAATTTCAAATAGCAGATCATAGCTAAAGTGCATGTGTGTGTTGCTTCCAGAATGGAATAAAAAAAATCCTATGAAATGATACGAGAGGATATGAGACATCATTAGACCGTAGGAGCGGTATATCATGTGCAGTATGAAATTCAGTAAGGCATGTCAGAGATTATGTATTACTGCAGAATTCAGTACATATTGTACGTAGCTATTGATATATATATTCAGATAATAGATATGCTGTGAGTAGCTTCCTATAAGGGGTACAATCACAGATGCTGATTAGTAATAGAAAGCATGTACAAACTGCATTGTAGGACCCCCCCCCTCTTGCCAAAAAAAAGGGAGAAGAAAGAAAGAAAAGGAGAGAAGAAAGGAGAAAGGGAAAGGAGAAGTGAAAAGGCAGATTAAGTGTGAATTACGTATGAAGTCATAGAAACTATCTCAGTTCTTAGTTATTAAGTTAATAGACTTATGTGTTGTTGCCAGATCTAGGCTCTAGGAGCTTACTAGAGTTAATGGCCTAAACCAGAAGGCTAGATGAGAAGGGCGCAGTTAGACGGTCTACCAACCAGCTGGCGCCTGCATTAGCAGGGAAGCATCCCTGAAGATCGGTAACATTAGTGCATATGCTAGAACCAGGATTAGAGGCCGAACAGGCAAATTTCAGAGATTAGCAATATCAGAATTGTTCTAGTATGTTAAGTGGTCGTACGTCGTTTTTCCAGCCTTGTAGGCGAGAGTCGACCTTAGTCAACCTTGCAGTTATTATGCGGAACACCCCGCAAGTCAGCCGACCGTCTCAGTCAGACAAACCTGAGGATACCCCAAGAAAGAGTCCGTATCAGTAGTCAGTGACGGACTAGTACTTCAGCTGGTTCTCGTAAGGTATTCAGATACAGAGCCCTAACAGAAGGCCGGTCTTTACAGAATGGTTCATAAGACCGAGAATTTCCAAGAACAGTAATATAAATCCAAGGGGGGGTACAAATAATGCGTAAGAAATTGGTAGTGTTCTGCTAGCACAGTGTTTACTAAGACAAGGAGATCGGTAGGTTTCCTATGAAGATCCAGGGACGGATCGCCTGAGAGTAGTATTGGACTAAGCACAACATCACAATTGTTCAATTAGGAGGACGAAACAGTTAGCTGTCCACAACCCCGCAGTTATGCATGAGCTACAGATGTCCGAGTAGGACATGTAGAGCATCGTTAGACTACTGCAGTATTCGGATCATCTAACCCAGCTATTTAGCTAGTCAAGATTATTCAGCCAGACTACTAGAGATCATGATCATTGTCAGGATCCTCTGATCAGATACGGGCACATGGTGTGTAGATAGTCGTTCAGGTTACCTTAGCAACAAGTAGCCTTAGCATGCGGCCAGAAGGCCAGATGAGCTCTAGCTATACCGGTAGATTCCTTGTCAGATTCTCCGGTATAATAAACCAGTATGACCGTCAGTTATATGACAACTTTTTTTTTCTAAATGTGAATTTTGGCTGAGTTTAGTAGCCTTTTTGGTCACATTGTGTCGGAGGCTGGTGTACAGGTAGATACACAGAAAATCGGAGCAGTGAAGACATAGCCCAGACCTACCACTCCGATCCAAGTACGCAATCCCTGCGGTTAGCCGGGTACTACAGAGGGTTTGTGGAAGGATCTTCCACCTTAGCAGGACCTCTGACTAAATTGATACAGAAGGTACCAAAGTTCCAGCAGACTGAGGCGTGTGAGCAGAACTTCCAAGAGTTAAAAGACAGGTTAACACCAGCCCCAATGTTAGTATCGCCAGAAGGTACAGAGGGTTGATGCAGCATGGTAAAGTAATAGCTTATGCTTTCAGGCAGTTGAAGAAACATGAAAAGAATTATCTTACCCATGACCTGGAGTTAGCTGCAGTAGTTTATGCCTTAAAGAGTGAATATTTTGTATCACCCAGGAAGGGCTAATGTGGTAGCAGATTCCCTTAGCCGTAAATTTATGGGGAGTTGGCATACTTGTAGCCTGAACAGCGAGAATTGGCCCGAGAGTTACACCAGTTAGCCAGTTTAGCCATTCACATAGCAGAAATAAAGGACAACAGAGCGGTAATACAGAATGTCGTAGTGTTGTCTTTAGTGGTGGATGTAAAGGAACGGTAGTATAAAGACCCTAGCCGGGTTCAACTCGAACACAAGGTTCAGCAAGGAGAGGTGACATATTTTCAGGTAACCGGGGATGAAGTGTTGCGACGTAAAGGCCGCATTTGTGTTCTAGATATTTTGGGGCTTCGCCAGCAGATTATGAGCGAGGCACATTACGCCCGCTATTCTCTCCGTCCAGGTGCGACGAAAATGTACCATGATAACAAAAAAAAAACTACTGGTGGCCAGGTATAAAAAAAGAAATTGCTGAATTTGTAGCTCAGTGTCCTAACTGCCAGCAGGTGGAAGTAGGACATCAGAAACCAGGCGGTTTGACTCAGGACATAACTGTGCCTCTCTGGAAATGGGAAGCAGTAAACATGGACTTTGTAGCAGGATTACCCCGTACCAGGCATAGACATGGATCTATCTGGGTAGTTGTTGACAAACTGACGAAATCAACTCATTTCCTGCCAGTAAAAGCTACTTTCTCTGCCAAAGATTATGCCGAATTGTATATCAGAGAAATAGTTATATTACACGGTGTTTCAGTATCTATTATCTTTGATAGAGGAGCACAATTTACGGCTAGATTTTGGCAGTCATTTCAGAGAGGTCTGGGGACGCAGATTGATTTGAACACAGCATTTTACCCTCAGACAGATGGGCAGGCTGAGCGCACAATTCAGACGCTCGAAGTTATATTGCGAGCGTGTGTGCTAGATTTCGGGCCGTTAATTGAATTTGCCTACAATAATAGCTATCATTCAGCCATCCAGATGGTGCCTTTTGAGGCATTATACGGGCGAAAATGCAGATCGCTGAATGGTTGGTTTGAAATCAGGGAGTCAGCGTTGGTTGGCCCAGACATTGTTCAGCAGTCAAAGGAAAAGGTAAAGCTTATCCGAGAATGCTTACTAACTACACAGAGCCGCCAGAAATCATATGCAGATGTGCAGCGTAGAAATTTGGAGTTTGATGTGTATGACTGAGTATTTTTGAAGTATCCCCGATGAAAGAGGTAATGAGGTTCGGCAAGAAAGGTAAGCTCAGCCCGAGGTTTGTTGGGCCTTATCAGATTTGCCGAAGGATAGACCGAGTAGCATATGAGTTGAACTTGCCGCCAGAATTAGAATCCGTTCATCCAGTCTTTCATGTGTCTATGCTGAGGAAATGCATAGGAAACCCATCCAGAGCAGTCCCAGTCCAGGTTATCCAGGTTATGGAGAAGCTGGCCTATGAAGAGGTTCCAGTAGCTATCCTAGACAAACAGATTCGCAGGTTGAGGACTAAAGATATTGCGTCTGTCAAGGTATTGTGGCGTAACAGGAACCGAGAGGAGATGACTTGGGAGGCGGAGGAAGATATGAAGGCCAGATATCTTCACTTATTCCAGGCCTAGTCAGGCGACAGGTATGTCAATATCATTACTTATGCGATACCTTATAGTTATGTATGAATAAATGAGAAAGATTGACGCTTAGCTATCAAGTGAATCCTAAAGTATTGTGTGCAGTACCTGTATTAGACTTTTCTGCGTTTCATATTTTTGGTATAGTCCATATTACAGGGGAGACTCTGCCAAAATTTTTCTAAACAAGTAAGTTGAGAAGTCCTTTAGATAGCAATTTCCATTCGAGGACGAATGTTCTTAAGGGGGGGGGGGAGAATGTTATACCCCATAAGATTTCTGACACTTAGATGGCCTATTCGCATGGTTATTAAGCATATTTGAAAGCCATACATGCTAAAGAAAGGCCCGAGAAAGGATCGGACGGATAGCCTGTCGAACCATCGTGGAAGGAGCCGAGGCAGAGCCCCTCCGCGATGGCAACGTGTCACGGAGGTGGAGCCTCCGCGTTGGCTCCATGACACGTTGGCCCTGTCCAGGCTCAAGTATATAAAGCCCCACTTCGGTCTAATTCATTTAAAACTTATGAAAATTTCCAGAAAACGCAGAGGGCAGAGAGGGACGAAGGAAGGTAATATATTATCGTCCGATTACGCTGCCAAACGTTGTCCAAACTCAAATTAACCTCAGGTACTGACGTATTTAGCAGAAGAGAGCATTCCTACAGATTTAGTTTCGTGAAATACGGCCGACGAATCATTGAGCTACCGAGCTAACGTAAGTGGAATTGCTCCAAACTAGTGTCTATGTGTTCCTAGCTGTGAAGTGAATATTTCTCCCTTCTGGACTTCTGGAAAATAGCGAGTTTTCGACCGTCTTTCGATAAGCCTAAGTTTAGGCTATAATTATATCGAAAGTAATGTCTTCCTACAGAATAAAGTTGCATTTAGTACTGATTGATATATTTATAAATGCAGTTGGGAGAAATAGTTGAAGTGTTGGCCGAGCCTCGTCCGACAGACGGATAGTTCGTGGATAAGGTATGTAAAGCTAGTTTCCTCGGCAAGTTAGTAATCTCGGTATAGTAAAGTAATTTAAAGGCCAGTAGAATGTTCAGAAGTCATGTGTTATGTTTATTATGAATGTTGGTACGATATTAGAAGCATCAGGTTATAATTAGCACGAAACTTGCTAGCACGATATAGATTCTAATACAAGTTTTTAGGAACTGCACAACATGCTCAGTATGTGATGTAGTACAGAATATTAGGATATTATCGTATTCAGATGAAACCCAGTAAAGCAATGTAATATCTGTAAGGCATCTCAGAAGTAGAATGATAGGTTAAAATGAAGTTTAGAAAGCATATTAGAAATAGTAAATCATGTTACTATAGAAACTCAGTATACAACATGGTTTTCAGCATAAAGACTATATCTTGTTCACCATTAGACTCAGTACAGTATGGCAGAAGATTATATTTATACATACATTATATTATCAGTCTCAGCATGTATTAAGCACGTACATATTACTATTACTAGTTCAGCATATAGTATGTACGAATACTTTACTACTATTAGCTTCAGTATATGGGATATGCAGATAGTATTACTAGTTGAGACCACTGTATTGTCTTGGGGTTGGATTACCTAGTATCCCTGACCGCCCCAAGGTTAATAGCTGTATCAACTTGTCCGCCAGAGGACGAGGATACGTCGCTCTACGGAGTGGCATGCCGTCCAACAAGGGACGAAGATGGGATGCCAGTTTTCCCCATATTGTGCCTTGGTCGGCCCTTACACACCCCTGTCGAGTGGATACGCCCGGGTGTTGATTCAGGAGTCCTCCGGACTCAGGTACAGTTATAGTCAGGGGCTCAGCGAGCCCAAGTGCATACCCAGGGGACCGACAGGATGCTTATAGTTATTATAGGAGATGGGATGACCGGGGTAGAGGTATAGATTTCGTGTTGGTTGTACCTCCCGGCTTATGGGGGTCGGGTAAGGTTTGTGTGTGTTATGTTATGTTATGTTATGTTATGCCATGTTACACGAGATATGAGTAGATCGACAGTAGAACGATACATCTCCAGGTATGACTCCTACTCCTTCCAGTATAGTTAAGGGTAAGCATAGTTTTACATTTTCAGACGGTTAATCTATTCCTTCCCATTTCAGTTTCATCAGTTGCATTGTTGTTCTCAGATATTTCTTCAGTTATTGCTTTACATACTCAGTACCAGTGGTACTGACGCCCGGTGGGGCGCTGCATTACTTGCCTGCAGGTACTCATAGACGAGGGGCCGATACCTCGTGACTCCAGTCAGCTCACAGTGTCATCAGCTCCAGTTATCCGGAGCTAGATAACTAGAGGTTTATCCCTTTTCTTTTGTTGTACAGTACGGGTAGGCCGGGGCCCTGTCCCGACCACTTCTATTGCTATTCCTAGAGACTTGCAGTCTGTATATATTTCCTTGTGGTCAGTTGAGCCGGTCGTGTGAGGCCGTGCAGTTGTAAAGCTGTTAGTACTTTTATTTCTTTTATGTTGTCCGTGTGGGGCCATGGCTTGACAGTAATGGTGACCTTGCCGGTCACGTAGCTTTCCAGTATTTAATTGTTGAGTTACAGATAACTAGATAGCATGGTGGCCTTGTCGGCCCGCATAGGTTTCCCTATATTAATATGTTTCTGGTTAGCTGTCAGAACAAGTACAGGTGGCTATAGGCCTAGTCGGCAGGAGGTTGTATTTACAGTCGTCATATAGCCCGTTGTTTCCCTGAATCTGAGTTAGAGACAGCCGGGCACTAGATGTGCTCAGGCTCAGCATTCTAGCAGTTCAGGTCCTAGTAGGGCACCAGGTTCCAGTCATACCCCCCAAGGCAGGGTGTGACAGGTATCTTCTCTCTATCTTTAAATATGCTTTACTAATTTGCTAGTTAGAATTATAATCATGGTGGGTTTGTTAATTTGATTGGGTTTTGATAAATTTCTCTTTGATTCTTATTGAACTGTAGGTGGGTGTTGCTAGATTCATCTTCCTATAGTTCAATTAAGTGTAAATCTATTAGATTCTCTCAATCTATTAATGAAGATCCATTGATTATGATATGGGTCTATCTATACTTACTTGATTGTTGCTCGGGAAGAATGATTAAGGATTGGAAGGGAATCTAGTAGTGGGCATGGATAGGAGATTGTAAAATTAAGCTAGAAATAACTAAAATTACTTCCTCCTTTCTAATTGGAAGATAATAGCTAGGAATAGTGAAGTTGCTGATCCAAATAAATTCGAGTTGAGCTAAATTATGTCTAGAGTTTTAGAAAACTCTAGCAAGGGGGTAGTCAATAGGATGGGAAGCTGAGGCCACCTACTTCCCTAGATTATTTACACTTGAGTCTAAGGCATTGAAGAAATTCCCGATTTAATTGTGATCTCACTCATAGAATGTCCCTAGCCTCTCACTTGTGATTACTTTAATTTGAATTCCCCCCAATTAGTTTTAGTTTAAAATTATTTAGTTCATTTTTCCTTTTTATTTCCCCCCAATTTTACTTTTCAAACGTTGAACAATTTTGCGCTCCAGTTTGAATTAGTTTATAATTTTTGAATTATCGACTCAATTCTCTGTGGGATTTGACCCCGACATCCGTCGGGATATTTGTTTTAAGTAGCGACCGTTTATGCTCTTTCATAAAAGAGGAGTGTATTTTGGACGTTATCATGGCCCCAGACCTGTGATCACCCAGTTCATGCCTTTATATCCTAGGAATGTATATTAGGTCCTATCGATGGGGTGTATACATCGAACTCCACATTTAGCTCACGTGGTTATATGTCAATTATAGACTCTCCCACTAGTCAGCTTAGTTCAGTCTCAGATTAGTCAGTTCAGATCAATTTAGTGTAGTACTTCAGATTAGTATCTCAGATTTAGGGCATGTCCTTGACCATTAGACAGGGTCATTTAGAACATCTCCCAAGGACTAGACTATTATGATTTTCTTATGTATTTTCAGTTTTAGCTTGTTGAGTTAGTTGGGGTCTTGTCCCATCAACTCATCATGTTTAGAGGCTTTTCAAACAAAAGATATATTCATCTTCGAATTGTGTATTCTGCTGTTATGATTGATTTAGACTTCAGTTATGATTATCTTGTTGAGTCTTATATTTTATTGGTTGAGCTAGATGAATGCTTATGCCATGGGTTGACTTGGGGTCTCTCGGGGCTCCATATCCCGTGTTGTGATCCGGGCCTCCGTTCGGGTTGTGACATCAGCTCAGTTCAGTCTCAGATTAGTCAGTTCAGATCAGTTTATGCAGTACTTTAGATTAGTATCTCAGATTTAAGGAATGTCCTTGACCATCAGACAGGGTCATTTAGAGCATCTCAAATTATTACAGTAATTCAGTTTCAGTAGTTTCAGTTGGTCATTGCATTTCTTTTTAGTTCAATACTTTTATTCCTTGTGTATGGTTTCTCTCACTTACTCTGTACATTCAAAGTACTGACGCATACCTTTTATGTTGTATCATTTTATGATATAGTTGCAGGATCTCAGTCTCAGCCTCATTAGCAGATCGAATTCAGAAGATTCCAGCAGCATCATTGGTGAGTCCTCATTTTTTGAGGATGAGACTTACTTCCGTCAGTTATTTTTCTTTTATTTTGACTTAAAGTTAGCTGGGGAGATGTCCCAGCAGCTCTTCAGTTGTAGTTGGCTTCAGAAATAGACATGGTTTCAGACTTTCAGCTTTGTTTCAGATGTTTTTAAACTTTATGATTCAGCTTTATTCTCATAAATGTTTTGTACTCTCACTTTAAATCTTTCGCTATTTATAGTTATTCAGAATGCACTATTATTATGATAGACCATGGGTTGCCTTGGGGTTGCTTTTGACTCCAAGTACCATGTCCCGTCTAGGGTGTAGACTCGGGGCATGACAATTCGCGGCTCTTCTTGATTTCTCCACCTAGGTTTGTTCTTGGTGGTGAGAGAAATATCCTGTTATTAAATATCTTGGGCTCCTAGTACTCTCCACCAAATGGTACGGTTCTCCCTAGGCGAAGTCTGCTCCCACTCGGCATTAGTTGTCTCTTTCGCCGACCCGTATGCATTGTATGCATCGCGGAATTAGGCCTCTTCGGATGCCTCTTCATCATTAGAGAAACTTTTAGACTCTTAGGCTCTTTCCTCAGCTCCCTCCTCAGTTTGGGCTTTAGCTTTTCCCCTAGTGGTTCGGGTCCCATCAGTATCAAATATGTCGACCCGATATTCCTCCACTGAACTACTAATGGTATTGCCCGCTTGTTCGTATTCAGAGGTTTTATCTATCTATGCCCTTAGAGCAGTTGCTTTGGATGATTTTCTTTTATGTGTCATTGTACACGTGGAGAAAAAGGGTTAGAATTCCTAATTTGAGAAAAAGAAAGCAAGAAAAATCCTCTATAATTTATCACGAGTCTATAGTATGAGTCGTACCTTAGAGGTACGACTCATATTGAGACTCGTAATGTCTCAGATCAATGTTACGCCCCTGAGGTATGACTTGTACCACAAAGGTATGATCTATACCATGAGTCGTATGAGGATGCCCCTTGAAAACAAGTGTTCTGTACTTTTCCACGACTCATGGTACTACCCATAAGTCGATTCCACAAGTCGTTGGAAGGATCGTACTGTAACTTTTGGACTTAACCCTTTCTAGAATCTTGGTACGATTGTCGGGTATGACACGTCGCAGGATACTATGAGTCGTACTAACTTTCGTAACTCTTAACTTTTACGAGTTTGGCTTGGGACAGTCCCAACAAGCCATCCTATGAGTTGTAGTGTGAAACCATGAGTCTTAGGAAGGCTTGTTAAGCCTGTCCCTACCCTATTTTTGATTTAGTTCGTAGGTTAATTTATTTTGTACTGGGTACTCAAAATTTCCCAAGTTTAGGCATGCATTCATAATGTTTTCACAATACCCATTCCTCCCTTTTTTACTCACAACCCGTAACTCAAGTTTTTAGCAGTTCATTGTGCAATTTTAACATGTTAAAGTCTTACCCAATTACACATTAAATTTTTCACATCACTGGTCATTGTCCTATTTAATTTTTCATGTACTTAGAGGAATCTCAAGGAATAAGCAAGTTTGCTCAGGAAAAATCAGCCTTTTTTCCAAATTTAAAGCATAATACTTAGTTAAATGATGCGCAACGCTGCTTACATCGACTAGAAATTAGGAACTAGGGTTGGAATTTCGAATTTAACAATGTTATCTAAGTAAAAAGCTTGCTCAATTGATCGTGATTCTGAGTTACGAGTGTGAGGGAGTCGTGAGTTCTTTCGTGAGTTTGATTTTGAGTGCGTGGGAGAAGGGTCTGGTAGGTTTGAAGTTTCAATAGGTTTTAGGGAAATTTTGAAAAATTTGGGCCGAGTCTTGTAATTTTAAGCTTTTTGACCCATCACGACTCGTACCACGAGTCGTAGGAAGGGCCTATGACTCATCCCTAGGACTGGTAACAGAGATGTTAAGAAAACTTATCTGTGGACCTACGAGTACATCCTATGATTCGTATTATAAGGGTACGACCTGTACTATGACTCATAGGTCTCTCTTACTTTGAGGTCCGTGCCTTGAATTGTTCATAACCACAGTGAGCACTATGAATCGTACAATGAAGTTATGAGTCATAGGACCAACCGTACCATAAACTCATGCACTAGAATTCATGTCTGCTTCTCACTATGACTCGTACTATAGTCCGTACAATCCTCTTACGAGTCGTACTGAGAACTGTAGCACCAGTTTGTTCAGCAATTCTTCTGCCACCTGTTTATATTTCTCCTACATACTAAACACACATAATTCAATAAACCTGGGTTGCCTCCCAAAAAGCGCTTGATTTAACGTTGCGGCACGACACAGGTGGTTCAATTAATCAGAATTCACCAAAGCACCATATGGTTTCCCTCCCAAGAAGCACCCGATTCAACATCGCAGCACGACACATGTCTCTTAACTAGCCAGCCTCCACATCTATTAAAGCCCTCCCAATGGAAAGGAATGGTCATCCAAAATTATGGGGACCTCAAAATCAACCTCGCAATCAAGGATCATGAAGTCCGCTGGGATATGAATCTGTCCACTTTAACAAGTACATCCAACAGGATCCCCACAGGCTTCTTCACAATTCGGTCGACCATCACAACCGCATAGTAGTTGGTGTGGGGGCTCTCAAGACCAGCTGCTTAAACACGACTAACAACATCAGATTGATTCTTGCTCCCATATCGTAGAGTGCCCTCATGAACTCAACATCACCAATTGTACATGGAATAGTGAAGGCACCTAGATACTCCTTCTAGGCAAGGACCCGTGAGGCTATAACACTACAATGATGCACATTATCCATAGGCTCATAGCTCATTGACCTTGTTTACATAACAAGGTCCTTTTTAAACTTATCATATCCCAGCATCTGTTTCAATGCCTTGACCAAGATAATTATTTTAACATTGACAAGAATTTATGAAACTTACCATTATCCACCTTCTTCTTCAGTCTTGTGGAAACGGTGGCGGTGGTCATGGAATAGCCTTGTAAATATGTGTGGCTCGTTGCTTCTCTCCTTGTTCAGCCTTAGGCCCCTTTTCAACAACTGGAGCCTAGTCAACTCAGCATCATCATTATGCTCATTCTCAGCAACCTCTTCCTTATCATCAATTATGCTTTTTTTCTTCCTTTGAAGCTCAACTACAACTGGTAAAGGGGGATCAACCGTGGTCTTTCCACTCCTAGTCATCACAGCCATACAATGACCTTCATTCTTTAGATTTTGGGCTGTGTTGCTAGGTAGTGTACCCTTTTGCCTAGGGTTCATGGAAGCTGACAGTTGCCCTAGCTATTGTTCAATCTACTTGATAGCCGTAGCATGTGACTCAACTTTTTGAACCATGCTCTCCACGGATGTCTTTCAGCTAATCATTTGTGGATCTAACCTTCTTTAGCATCTCAGCAATCATACTCTCCAACTTTGACTATCCAGCATCCCCTCATGTGGATTCGGAGGCACGTACAATCTTGCTCGATTGTTGAGGTAACCGTCATTCCTTCTCCATTCTCCCTCGTGCTCACAATCTTGGCTTCTATCTCTGTACCCATTTCGATTGTAATTGTCTCTATATTGGTTTTGACCTTGGTCTCTAGAACCTTGGTACCAAGTGTCTGGTCTAGACCTTAGGCGTTGTATCGAAAACCTTCCATCTGGTTGTCCAAGAAGATTGCCTCCTCCTCGAAATCTGAGTGCTCAGGTCCCGGTTCTTGTCCTTGTGTCCCCATTACATTAACTTTTCTAGCTCCACCGCCCATAATATTCTTTGTGAGCAGGTCTAATGATGCGCGCATACGAGCCAATTCTTGGTCACGTTCTTCCTCCTTCCTTCATTGGTCTGCAGTGAAACCAACAACATATGTACCAGTCGCCGCTTCCGCTTCCCGGCTGTGCCATACTCTATTTGATTTTGTCACTCTGTCTAGAATAGTGGCAGCTTGCTCCCAGGTGTGGCTCATCAGTGCTCCTCCCGCTACTATTTCTGCTGTAACATTTGTACTGTTGTTCAATGATCTGTAAAATATTTCCAACAAGATATCATCAGGAATTTTGTGGTTTGAGCACTTGGTCAACTTCATCTTGAAAGTCAACTAGGTTACATGAAGTGCCTCAATCTTCAGTTGTCAGAAATTATAGATTTCACCCTTAAGTTGCAGCATCCTAGAGGGTGGAAAGAATCTCTCTTAAAAAGCCTGTTTGAGCTCCCTCTAGTTGTTAATGAAGTCATTGGGCAACTTCGATAACCATAAAGTGGCCTCCCCAGAAAGAGAGAAGGGGAAGAGTCAGCCTTAATGCTTCCTGGATGACTCCAGGCAACATGCATGCCTTGCATATTCCAATAAAGTTTATTAAGTGCAGGTTGGCATCGTCAGCTACGTGACCACTAAACACCCCCTTCATGTTCAACAATTGGATCATGGTGCTAGGGATATCAAATGCTGCCTCAACAGGCAATAGTGGTGGTGTAATAGCTTCGGTTGACCCAACATCATCAATGTACGGGTCCTCCTCATCAAAGAATAGAGGGGAATATATTTGGCCTCTGTTGCCTCTTCCATGGCGACCAGTGTTGATAATCTCATCTCGAGCATCCTCTACATCATGAAGTGTAGCTTGCCGAGCTAGCTTGGCTTGCTGGGCTTCTTCAGCAATACAGGCATCTCTCTGTTCTTGGTTCTCTATCCTTCGCAGTGTTCTTTCGAGTTCGAGATACAAAGGAATAAGGGGTTTCCACTCCGACGAGTACTTGGCATTCCCCAAGAGACAACAAATCCAAAAACAAAAAGAAAACATTATTTGGGAAATAACAATCAAAAGTTAAATGCAAGCAATTAATCTAATCTTAGTCGTATTCCCTGACAACGCTGCCACTTTTTGATGAAGCTCAAACTCACACTTTCTAGCAAAGTATGGAGAGGATGTTGCAAATAAATAACCCAACAAAGAGGTTGGGGTCGAACCTATAGAGAATAAGGTAATATCTAGACTAATGTCGATACTTAAACTTGTTGGTAAGTTATCTCCAAATTGGGGGTTTTCAAAGTAAAACAATATTATAACAAGATTGTAATTGTAGTTGTTATAAAGATTTGCAAATAACTAGGGTAAATATTTCCCATAGGTTCATAACTACTTCAGGTATACACACGTGATCATTTCCAATGCTTACTTGTAGAACTGATAACTAGGGTTCATCCAAATGATTGGTTCATCCCTACTAGATGACTATACTCAATCACTGGGTCACGTCTCATGAGAGATTTCAAACTAACTGTTATCAATGTGTTCCAAATTAACTTTCCGGCGACCGCAGCTCAAGTCATACAATGATCATAAAAATCAAGGCTTTGTTGTAATTCTCTTTTCCTAATTCTCTAGGTTCAATCGAGTAAAAAATTATGGTAAGTCCTAACATTATACGTCGTTAAGAAATGCTTAAGGGTGAATAGAATACAATACAAGCGTTTAGCATTGATTTTGAAACACTTTTGTGAGACCCCAATTCGTTAATCCACCATGGTTCCCAAAACCCTAATTGTGGAGGTGTTATCCTCTCATGATTGTAAGATTATAATTAGCATTCATAGAAAAACACATCATTAAATACTTATAACAATAATTGGAAGAAAACCTGCTTTGAATATCAATGAACAATCTCAAGAACAATTAATGAAATCAAGTGTTGATCCTAAGAGTTATTCTCCAAAACATGATAATAATTCACAAATAAATCTTTTCACAAGTCTCTACCTTCATTATAGTTCTTTTCCTACAAAAATAAAACATAAAAGGTATTTATACAGACATCGGAAACCTTTTTCCTAAGCTAATAGGAAATTTTTCATATTTGGTACCGGCTTGACTCACGACTGATCATACGACCCGTAATAGGATTGTACGGGTCATACCTGCCCCTCAAACATCCCTTCGCTGCTATAGATTTGTCTATGTATTGGTTGCTTGTATGACTCGTATGGTAGTCCTACCAGTTATACAATCCATCCGTGGCTTGGCACTGAGAACCTTGAAATCCTATGAAGTTTTCTACGAGTGTTGTGGTATGCCTCGTACCTTCCTCCTACGACTCGTACTTACTTGTTGCATCTTGAGTTCTACCAAGTCCTTAAGAATCATTGAATGTTATACCTCAAAAGCTCAAACATCGGACCCAGGAGTTAAAATGGGAAAGTTGGAAAATTGATGTTGCAGGCACACGACGAGTCGTGAGATGACTCGTGAGGAGACCCCACGAGTTAGGTTACTCGTGGGGAGGCCTGGGAAAGTGAATGAATGATGTCCCCAAAAGTGAGGGAACGACTCGTGGTCTGCCACCACGAGTCGTCATGTCAATCATGGGGTGGAGTTGGACTTTCCTAAGGAGGATGACCAGTGTATCTAACGGATGGGACCCCACGAGTTGTGGTCAATCCCAATGACTCGTGAGGTGAGTAGTGATCAAGCAAGATGGTTTTTCATGAGGTGTACATGACCAAAGGTGACCACCAGTTGTGGTCTCAAGGCATGAGTCGTTACATCCCCTGTTAAGAGCCCCTGCAGATTAGTTGACCAGTGTACTTGATGGGCAACTCGACGAGTCATTGCCCATCCTGACGAATCGTCAGGTCACCTGTTAGGGTCACCTAGCAGTTATTTTCTGTGAAATAGTAAGGGCTTTCTCATAATTTTCTAAGTTCCTAAGACCTATACTACGTCGTTTAACACGTTTTAGTGGGTTTTAAGCAGGGTAAAACGTATTCTAAGCCATTACCCTCATGCATGCAAGTTTGAAGGTTTGAAAAGAAGGTTCAAGGTGAAATCTCAAGGTTTTGAATTGGAATCTCAGTTGAAAAATTAGAGGGTGTTAGAATTCACCATTTCCAGGTGTTTTCTTCCACACCCATGCCCAATCCCTATCAAAATGTCATAAATTAACTATGATCAAGTATGGGGTTTTACCCAATTGCATGATTCTTCAATCTCTATCACATGGATACGATTAGATTATATTTATAATGATGATTTATGAATCTTGGGAGGATTCTAAATTGTTTATCCTTATAAATATTGTTTTCCAAAATTTGAATCTTAAACGCCCATGGGTGAAGAGTTCATAAAAGAGGTGATTTATGGTAAATATGTGATAATGATGAAGTTGATGATGAAAAGAATATTTCTAAAGCTACCCATGATTATGATGTTGTTTTCAAAATAAGAATGTGTAGATCCTAGTATGATAAAGCTTTGGGCAATGCCCACAATATGATTTAAAGTGATGATCTCCTCTACATAAGCTTACCACATTGTTTAAAGTGAAAATTTCACAAATTTTTTTATGAATTCTAGCTTGTGGTATGTTGAGAAAATATTTCTACATGTAGCTTACCACATGATTTGGAGTAAATGCTCCCACCTATGATTGAGCTTGTGCTATGTTTCAAAATAAATCTTCTCATATGCATGAAGTTATGATTTAGATATATGGCATTATTGAGCTTTATCGAAGGACAATATTGAGCTTCATTTTCATAAGATGTCAAGTCTATGTATGATTTCATTAATGAGCTTTGTCAATAGACAATGTTGAGCTTCCTTTAATACGATGTTGAGTCATGCATGATTTCATGTTGAGCTTCATCAATAGACGATGTTGAGATTCGTTATATACAATGTAGAGCATTGCATGTTTTTGGGAGAAGAGTCTATCACCGAGCGGTTTAAGGGTCGATTACCCTATGCCCCAAAACTACGCGCCAACATAGGTTGATACTATTATATTATCGGGACTCCCTTGTGAGCTATCCCCGTCCCAATTGGCCTTCAGCTTGATATTGATATCATGGTATCGTCCATTGCTCTGGCAAGGTTATGGACGACTCTACCCATTTGAGTGTGATTGTTGGAACCACGTAAGCTCTATCGAGGTATGTCAGTTAAGTGGCGAGTCTCCCACTGTCTATATAATTCAGAATTGCATATTCATTACTCATGATGATTACTTTTGATATAAATGTTATGTTTATCTTTAAGTCATTCGAGTCAGTCATGACGTTGTAAAGTTAGGCATGGTCATGTCAAGATAAGATTTCAATTTCAGATTGAATGCATGTAGACTTCTACTTACACTTAAAAGTCTATGATATATTGTGTAATGTTTAAATGACTTATTCTAATTAGAGATATTACTTACCTTGCATACTTGGTACATTCCATGTACTGACCGCATACTTTCTATGCTACATCATTTCATGATGCAGGATTCGATTTTCTGGTTCAGCCCCATTCTTAGTCGCTGATCAGAGTTAGCACTTGCATATTTGGTGAGTCCTCATCTTTCGAGGACAAGATCTTAAGTTGTTTAGATGTCCTTTCTGTTTCAGTATTATTGAGCTAGTTGAGGGTGTTGTCTCATCAGCCCATCAAGATTAGAGGCTTATTAGACTTAGACGTATATTAAACTTCAAATATTTATTTTGTTGTTATATTAAGTATGACTTCCGCTGAGTTTATAACTATGTTTTCTTCATCTTTATGTAATGAGTTAGTGGAAAGCTTATGCCATGGGTCGACTTGGGGTCTCTCGGGGCCCCTTGTCCTGTGTCTACGATCCGGGCCTCCATCCAGGTCGTGACAAACTTGGTATCAGAGCCATAGGATTAATATGTCTTAAGGAGTCCGAAAGCCGCATTAAGTAGAGTCTTTTTCATGGGTGTGAAGTGCGCCACACTTATGAAGAAGAGGCTACTAGACATTTTAGGAAATGTTCCCTTCTTTCATGATCTATGTCGTGCGATGAAAAGCCTTTCTATTCTCCTAATTTGTGCTATCCGCGATTGTAGAATCATGCCTCCTCGAAGGATGAATAGAAGGAGGAATGGAGGTGGTGAGGTCCATGAGGATGGAAATGGTCATAAGCATCAGCCAACCCCACCAGTTCAGGAGCCTCAGGCATCGAAGCCAACCGCTCATGTTGAGTTCCGAGCTACCATTCAGATGCTTGCGCTGGCCTCTACCGCTCAGGTCAATCAGCAGGCCATTGCGCATGTCCCTAAAAAGGGCAATGCAATAGCGGCCAGAGTCCAAGACTTCTTGAGGATGAAGTCGCTAACATTTTTGGGGTCTAAGGTAGATGAGGACCCGTATGATTTCATTGATGAGATGGTCAAGATCACCCAGGTTACGGGTGTGAGTAGTGTTGAGTGCCCAGAGTTGGCCTCCTAACAGTTGAAGGGGGTTGCGCATATTTAATTCTGCCAGTGGAAGGACAGCAGGGTCACTGGAGCAGGTCCGGTCATATGGGAGGAGTTTCGGGTTGCATTTCTTGATCAATTCTTCCCTTGAGAGATGAGGGAGTTGAAAGCAGCTAAATTTATGAACTTAAAGCACAAAATGATGACTATTCAAAAGTACGCCCTTGAGTTCACCCGCCTGTCAAACTATGCCCCGGAGTTAGTGGCCGACCAGCGGGCGTGGGTGAGCAGATTTGTGCATGGTATAGCATGTTATTTGGATAGAGACTGCAGGAAAGCAATGCTTCATCAGGACATGGACCTCCCTCGCATTGTAGATGAGGACCCGTATGATTTCATTAATGAGATTGTCAAGATCACCCAGGTTACGGGGGTGAGTAGTGTTGTGTGCGGAGAGTTAGCCAGCTACTAGTTGAAAGGGGTTACGCTTATTTGGTTCCGCCGGTGGAAGGACAGCAGGGTCGCTGGAGCAGGTCCAATCACGTGGGAGGAGTTTCAAGTTGCATTCCTCGATTGGTTTTTCCCTAGAGAGATGAGGGAGTTGAAAGCAGCTGAATTTGTGAATTTGAAGCAATGAATGATGACTGTTCAAGAGTACGTCGTTGAGTTTACCCACCTATCTAAGTATGCCCTGGAGTTAGTGGCCAACCAGTGGGCTCGGGTAAGCAGTTTTGTGCATGGTATAGAAGGTTATTTGGACAATGACTATAGGACAGGTATACTCCATTAGGACATGGAATTCCCTCACATTTTGTTGTACGCTTAGCAGATGGAGGAAGAACATTCGAGGGAGAGGGAGGCCAAGAGGGCCAGGACCGAGGACAATAGATTCTCTCAACAGAGGTTTGGTGGTGCGCACCGACAATAGACCCACCAGAGATCAGCAACACTAGCATCTTCAGTGTTGAGTGTACCGTCTAGGCCCAAACATGATCATAGAGGGCGAGCATCAGACTCGAGGGGTCATAGCAATGGGCCAATAGACTCTAGCATTCCATCTTGTCACAGGTGTGGCCGAGGGCACATAGGCCATTGTTTGGCAGGGTCAGGAGCTTGTTTTGAATGTTGGTAGCCTAGACATATGCTAAGAGATTGTCCCGCTACAAGAAAGGATCAGGATTGCCCCTCCCCCACGCACAACACATTAGGGGGCATCTACTAGCATAGCTGGCGGGCTACACCAGAACAGGTTCTATGCCTTAGCCACTCGTCAGGAGTAAGAGGCCTCACCAGACGTAGTCACCGGTATGTTGAGAGTCTTTCATATTGATGTATATGGATTTCTAGATCTAGGGGTTACCCTATCTTTTTTGAAACCTTATGTAGCCAGTAGCTTCGGAGTGTGTCTCGATGTCTTATCAGATCCCTTCTCAGTTTCTACTCCATTAGGTAACTCAGTTATAGCTAGATGGGTGTATAGAGATTGCCCAGTATCGGTTCTTTATAAGGTCACCTCAACAAACTTGATAGAGTTAGCCATGATCGATTTTGATGTTATTCTCAGCATGGACTGGCTATTTTCATGTTATGCTTCAGTTAATTGTATGACCTGGTCAATAGAGTTCAGATTTTCGAGTGAGCCTGTCTTAGAATGGGAGGGTAGTCCACTTGTGCCTGTAGGTCAATTTATTTCCTACCTGAAGGCAAGGAAGATGATTTCTAAGGGCTATTTGTAACATCTAGTTAGTGTTAAGGACATGGAGTCCGAGACCCCGATTATCCAGTCCTACCAGTAGTACGTAATTATCTAGAGGTCTTTCCTGATGATTTACTAGGTGTCCCTCCATAGCGGGAGATTGATTTTAGTATAGATCTTCATCCCAACATGCAGCCTATATCTATTCTTCCCTACAGGATGGCTCCAGCCGAGCTAAAAAAGTTGAAGGATCAGTTGAAGGACCTGTTAGATAACGTCTTTACTAGGCTGAGTAAGTCTCCATGGGGTGCACCAGTGTTCTTTGTTCGGAAGAAGGATGGTTCGCTTAGGATGTGCATTGACTATCAGTAGTTGAACAAGGTTACCATCAAGAACAGGTATCCTTTACCCAGGAATGATAATTTGTTTAACCAGCTTCAGGGTGCCAAGTGTTTCTCCAAGATTGATATCAGATTCGAATATCATCAGCTCAGGGTTTAGGAGAGTGACATCTCGAAAACTTTTAGATTTCGATATGGTCACTATGAATTTGTTGTTATGTCTTTTGGACTAACCAATGGCCCTACAACTTTTATGAATCTAATGAACAGGGTGTTCAAGGAATATTTAGAAATGTTCATGATTGTGTTCATTGATGACATACTTATATATTCTCGAAGCGAGGAGGAGCATGCCGCTCACTTTAGAATAGCGCTTTAGACCCTCAAGGATCGCCAATTGTATGTGAAGTTCAGCATATGTAAGTTTTGGTTTGACTCGGTGGAATTTCTAGGCCATGTGGTATCAAGCAAGGGCATAAAAGTAGACTCTCAGAAGATCAAGGCGGTAAAGAATTGGTCCAAAACGGCGAACCCATTAGATATCAGGAGCTTCTTGGGCTTAGCGGGCTACTATCGGAGATTCGTGGAGGGGTTTTTCATCTATTTCCACACCATTGACTAAGTTGACTCAGAAGATAGTAAAGTTTCAATGGTCGGATGCCTGTGAGAAAAGCTTCCAAGAGTTGAAGACCCGACTCACTTTAGCACAGGTGTTGACCCTACCTGAGGGTACTGATGATTTTGGTGGTGTATTGTGATGCTTCGCAATTCGGACTCGGGTGTGTGTTGATGCACCATGGGAAAGTGATAGTATATGACTCGAGACCAGTTGAAAGTTCATGAAAAGAGTTACCCGACCCATGATCTTGAATTGGCCGCGGTGGTGGTTGCATTGAAGATATGGCGACATTACTTGTATGGAGTCCAAATGGATGTATTCGCGGATCACAGAGCTCGCAATATGTGTTCATGCAGAAACATCTCAATCTTCGGCAAAGGAGGTGGCTGGAGTTACTAAAGGATTACGATATGAGTGTTCTTTACCGCCCCGACAAGGTTAATGTGCTTGCGGATGCACTTAGTAGACTCTCTATGGAGAGTGTGTCCCACGTGGATGAGGGAAAGAATGAGTTGGTGAAGGATGTTCATCGACTGGCGAGGTTGGGAGTTAGATTGGTCGAGTCAACCGATGGCGGCGTTGTTGTGCAAAATTGATCAGAATCGTGCTTGATGGTTGATGTCAAGTCTAGGCAGGATGAGGATCCAATTGTAGTAAAGCTAAAGGAAGTCGTTCGAAGTCAAATGGTGGAGGTCTTCTCCCAAGGGGGAGATGGTGTATTGCTATACTAGGGTTGTCTATGTGTTCAAGATATCGATAATTTGAGGGACGGGATATTGCATTAGGCACATGGATCCAAATATTCTATCCATCCGGGTACCACCAAGATGTATCATGACTTGCGGGAAATATATTGGTGGAATGGCATAAAGAAGGATATTGAAGAATTCGTAGCCAAGTGCCCGAACTGTCAGCAAGTGAAGGTTGGGCACCAAAGATTGGGAGGCGTATTGCAGGATATTAACATTCCTACTTGGAAGTGGGAAGAGATTAACATGGACTTCATTACCGGCCTACCTCATACTTGCCGACAGTATGACTCCATTTGTGTGGTGGTCAACAGGTTGACCAAGGCTGCACACTTCCTACTGGTCAAAACCATTGATTCGGCGGATGACTGCACCAGACTGTACATTTGGGAGTTGGTTCAACTTCATGGGGTGGCATTGTCTATTATCTTAGATCGAGGTACTCAGTTTACCTCTCAATTTTGGCGGTCTTTCAAAAAAAGGCTTGGGACTCAAGTTAAGCTCAGCACAATATTTCATCCGCAAACGGTCGGCCAGGCGGAATGGACGATTAAAACTCTAGAGGATATGTTGAGTGCTTGTGTGATGGATTTTAAAGGTAGTTGGGATGATCACTTTCCCTTGATCGAGTTCACTTACAATAACAACTATCACTCCAGTATCCAAATGGCACTGTTCAAGGATCTTTACCGGTGAAGGTGTATATCGCCCATCGGATATTTTGAGGTTTGTGAGGTAGCTATGATATGGACAAACTTGGTCCACGAGGCTATGGTGAAGATTTATTTGATAAGGGACCGGCTGAAAACTACTCAGAGTCATCAAAAGTCATATGCGGATGTAAGGAGAAGAGATTTGGAGTTTGAGGTTGATGATTCGGTATTTCTTAAGATATCTCCCATGAAGGGAGTCATGCGGTTTGGAAAGAAAGGAAAACTCAGTCCCCGCTATATTGGTCCTTCCGAGTTATGAGAATAGTTAGTAAGGTAGTGTATGAGTTGGACTTGCCATCAGAGTTATCTTCAGTTCATCCCGTCTTCCATATATCGCTCTTGAAAAAGTGCTTGGGTGATCCAACTTTAGTAGTCCCGATGGAAAGTGTTGGTGTGGGAGATAACCTTAGTTATGAGGAAATCCCGATTGCAATCTTGGATCGTCAGGTTCGAAGGCTAAGGAACAAAAAACTAGCTTCGGTGAAGGTGTTGTGGAGAAACCAGTATGTTGAGGGAGCTACGTTGGAAGCCGAAGAGGCTATGGTGGCTAAATACCCCCACCTGTTCCCTAACGACTCAGTTTCAGTTGAGGTATCAGTTTTTTCCCTAATTCTCTAAGTTTCCATATTAAATTCATGTGCGCAAGTTTCTTTTATGTGTATGAATGTGTATGTGATACCTGAATTTAGTTCATCTATGTGGCTCTTTTCGGAGGTTGTCATTCCATGAAAATTTCGGTTAAAATAATCAGTATTGGAGTATGATAACTGCTTGATTTTGTTTTCTTCTTGTTTCTAACATTCGAGGACTAATGTTTCCAAGGGGGAGATATTGTTATACACCGGAAGCTCAATGATCGGACCATGGAGTTAAAATGGGAAAGTTGGAAAATTGATGTTGCAGGCACAGGACGAGTCATTAAATGACTCGCAAGGAGACCCCACGAGTCATCTGGTGACTCGTGGGGAGGCCTAGGAAAGTGAATGAGTGAGGTCCCCACGAGCGAGGGAACAACTCATGGTCAGCCACCTCAAGTCGTCATGTCAATCGGGGGGTGGAGTTGGACTTTCTTTAGGAGGATGACCAGTGTATCTAATGGATGGGAGCCCATGAGCCATGGTCTGTCCTAACGACCGTGAGGTGAGTCATGATCAAGCAGATGGTTTTTCATGAGTGTTAAGGTAGTGTACATGATAGAAGGTGACCACTAGTCATGGTCTCGAGGCACAAGTCGTTACGTCCCCCATTACGAGCCCCAGCAGATCAGTTGACTAGTGTACTTGACGGGCGACTCGACGAGTTGTTGCCCATCCTGACGAATCTTCAGGTAACCCGTTAGGGTACCTGGCAGTTATTTTCTGCGAAATAGTAAGGGCTTTCTCATAATTTCCTAAGTTCCTAAGACCTATATTATGTCGTTTAAGACTCGTTTTAGAGGTATTTTATGCAGGGTAAAACCTATTCTAAGCCATTACCCTCATGCATGCAAGTTTGAAGGTTTAAAGGGAAGGTTCAAGGTGAAATCTCAAGGTTTCCAATGCAAATTTTAGCTGGCAATTAGAGGGTGTTAGACTTCACCATTTTCAGGTATGTAAGGCTATGAGCGGGTGTTTTCTTCCACACCCATGCCCAATCCCTATCAAAATGTGATAAATTATCTATGATCAAGTATGAGGTTTTACCCAATTGCATGATTCTTCAATCTCTACCCATGGGTATGATTAGATTATATTTATAATGATGATTTATGAAGCTTGGGCAGATTTTAAATTATTTTTCCTTATAAACATTCTCTTCCAAAATAAGAATCTAAAACGCCTATAGTGAAGAGTTCATAAAAGAGGTGATTTATGGTAAATGTGTGATAATGGTGAAGTTGATGATGAAAAGCATGTTTCTAAAGCTATCCATGATTATGATGTTGTTTGCAAAATAAGAATCTGTAGATCCTAGTATGATAAAGCTTTGGGCAATGCCCATATGATGATTTAAAGTGAAGATCTCCTCGACATAATCTTACCACATTGTTTAAAGTGAAATTTCCCAAATTTTATTACGAATTCTAGCTTGTGGTATGTTGAGTAAATATTTCTACATGTAGCTTACCACATTATTTGGAGTAAATGCTCCCACCTATGATTAAGCTTGTGGTATGTTTCAAAATAAATATTCTCATATGCATGAGGTTATAATTGAGATGTATGTCATTATTGAGCTTTCTCGAAGGACAATGTTGCGCTTCATTTTCATATGATGTCAAGTCTATGCATGGTTTCATTAATGAGCTTTGTCAATAGACAATGTTGAGTTTCGTTTCATACAATGTTGAGTCATGCATGATTTCATGTTACACTTCGTCAATAGATGATGTTGATCTTTGTTATATACGATGTAGAGCATTACATGTTTTTGGAACAAGAGTCTATCACTCAGCGGGTTAAGGGTCGCTTACCCTCTGCCCCAGAACTGTGCGCCAACGTAGGTTGATACTATTATATTATCGAGACTCCCTTGTGAGTTATCCCTGGCCCGATTGGCCTTCAACTTGATATCGATATCATGACATCGTCCATTGCCCTGACAAGGTTATGGACGGCTCTACCCACTTGAGTGTAATAGTCGGGACCACGTAAGGTGTATCGTGGTATGTCGGTTAAGTGATTACTTATGCGTGCTTGTTCATAAAGTAAGATTTGACTCAATGTTCAGCTTTTGATATAAATGTTATTTTCAGCTTTGAGTCATTCGTGTCACTCATGACATTGTAAAGTTAAGCATGGTCATGTCAAGATAAGATTTCGATTTCGGAATGAATGCATGTAGCCTTCTACTTACACTTAAAAGTTTATGACATATTATGTAATGTTTAAATGACTTATTCTAATAAGTGATATTACCTACCTGGCATACTCGGTAAATTCCATGTACTGAACGCATACTTTCTATGTTGCATCGTTTCATGATGCAAGATCCGGTTCTCATATTCAGCCCCGTTCATAGTCGCTGGTCAGAGTTAGCACTTGCTTCTTTGGTGAGTCCCTATCTTTCGAGGACTAGATATTCAGTTTTTTAGATGTCCTTTCAGTTTCAACTTTTTTAATCTAAGTGGGGGTGTTGTCCCATCAGCGCATCTAGATTAGAGGCTTATCAGACTTAGATGTGTATTCAGCTTCAGATATTTATTCTATTGTTATATTAACTTTGACTTCCGCTGAGTTTATAATTATGTTTTCTTCATGTTTATATAATGAGTTAGTGGAATGCTTATTCCATGGGTCGACTTGCGGTCTCTCGGGGTCCCTTGTCCCTTGTCTACGATCCGGGCCTGCATTCGGGTCGTGACATTGAATCTCCGCACAACTCATGGTACAGGTCGTAAGTGGTTGTTACAATCCGTGGGTTCCACTTGTACCAAGAGACTACCTTGTGCAGTTTTCTCTAAAGATTTCCATCACTCTAGTTAGGGCTCGTACCATCATGGTATGGCTCATACAGAGAGTCGTACTTTGCCTTCCACTTATTCTAGCCATCTAATTTTTTCCACCAGTCCCAGTACGACTCGTACTAAGATTTGTAATTGGCTGATTTTCTGCACTTTTATGCATCTTTTGCACATTTTTTTCTCCAACACCTATTTTCCCTAAAAACAAAATAAAAGTACCTCATATCCATATAAACATACCTTAGTCCATGCTATTTTCTCAGGTTTTAAGCGTCGAAGTGCTGTAAACTCACAACACATCAAAGGGCCAAGTTAAGTCTATGGGATGTTGATCCATCCCTATTCAGGTGTCTTCCCCTATATTTTAGTCAACATTAAACTTTACTCATGCCTATGTTTAGGTTTCAGAATGATAGGTAACCGCTTCAGACAACAATCTCCGTGTTACACCATGATTCCATAAATCTTAGCCTTATGACGTGAAAATAATTACATACGTAAACTCATGCCTCCCAGTATGCTCAAATTTGTGAATTAATTAGATTTTCCTTAACAACTAAAGACACCAACCTACATCATGGATATGATTAGCTTAGATTTCCTGAATGATTCATGCTTACGATTTTCTTACTCTAAGTTGTAACGACCTAAGTTTGGAATCTGCACCGAGATAAGGGATCTAGAACCATGAATGGCTCCAAGCTAACACATGGAACATACATAGCATGAAAACTAAGCGGAAATAAAGCATGAACGTAATATAAGCGAATGTTACATAACATACCAACATGAACGTAAACACGAACCAACATCACTGAATCATCTATACATAACTATTACAAAAGCCTCTAAACATCTGATGAGCTAGGATAACACCCTCAACTAGCTCGGTAAGTCTGAAACTGAAAGACATGCATAAAAGAGACATAATCAAAACTGATGCTCTCGGATCATGAGGACTCACCATAACTGTGATAGAGCTGGACTGAGCGGGAGCAAGCTAACGACGAGACTGAGATGGATCACCCAATCCTATATCATGAGATGATATAGCATAAAGTATATGGTCAGTACATGGAATGTACTAAGTATGTAGAGAAAATAAAACATGTTAATAAAAATGATAACCTGAATTCATGAATATAAATCAGGATAGAACATGCGGATAGGGCCAATATTCTAAATGCCATATTCCTGAAATAAGAACAATCATGAGCTATTCATCATAAGTTGAACATAATGATCCCAATTTTAGAAATAGAAATCATATAGCGTGCTATACGTGAAATCATAAGTGAAAACTCATAGACTGATCAATGGGTCAAATGTGCTATAAATATGATATCATAAAATATGAACATAAGTAACTGAAAACATGAGCAACAATGAGAGGACTCGTCATAACCGACACCATCATGATAGAGCTTACGTGATGACCCAACTATTTCGCACAAGTGGGTAGAGCCATCCTAAGCCTTACCAGTGCAAAGAACGATAAAGGTGTGATATCACTGATGTGCCCTCAGGTAGGGGAAGCACAAATAAAAATATATATATATATATATATATATATATATATATATATATATATATATATGCCTACGATGGTGCATAGTTATGAGACCTGGGTCCTCGAAATCTCAGGCTTACTCAGTGGTAGACACTACTCCCAAAACATGCATATTGCTCACAATTATATTCTCAAAACATAGCTGAAATATGTTTCTTAGGAGTCTTGACTCCAAATATATCCGTAAATCTAACCATGTAAGACTTGGCTAAAATCATGATAAAACATACTTGACTATATATGAGCTTGCCCAAATTATGAAATTATACATACATGAATCATGCTTCATAATCCAAAATAATGGAATCATATGTTTAAGAATTCATAAACATTCATGCATATTTTGATAATTCATCAAACTTGAAATCATGGGCTCATAAGCTTGAATTTCATAAGTCATGCATTCTAGGACATAATCTTCATAAAATTTAAACAACGAATTAGTATGTAAATTGAGAGTCAAATCTACCCTAATAGCCCTAGTCATCAAGTGAAACATGAGAGAATTGAACTCATAGAGATAACAAGGGTAATTTCATGGAATTGGATTAAATTCTAGAATTTCAACATAACATATTTGGAGACTTTAAATCATAGAATAGGGAGAAATTAGTCATGAGGGTGGAAGAATTTTCCCCATTCATAACCTTACATACTTGGTAGTAAAAGAATCCTCAACTTGATTGAAGACCCAAACGGAATTGATTGAAAGAGATGATGAAACCATAGGGGATTTGATCTTCACTTAGGGTGTTAGGAGTAGAATGAGTGTTTAGGATGATTAAAACCCCCAAAAATACACTTTTGGAGACTTAAAGCGACTTAGTTTGGGTGATAGAAACTTAGAAATTACAGAAACACCCTTAATAATCTGACAAAAAATTACTCACTACTAAACCCATTGGTATACTTGATGGGTCATCACTTGACCCATTGTCACTGGTAGATTCTTCTCAAATTTTCTGGTCTTCTCTTAACACCTCACTTGACGATTCGTCGTGTCTGAATTGCTAGTAGGTGAAGGTTGAGCATCAGAGGTCAGGAAATATACTATAGTATATTAGTATTCCTACTTGGAAGTGGGAACAGATAATATGGACTTCATTATAGGGTTACCTCATATACGCCGACATCATGACTCTAAATTGGTAATAGTGGACTACATGACTAAGTCAACACATTTCTTACCAATTAAGACTATGGGCTCAATTGATTATTAGACTATATTGTACATTTGGGATTTTGTTTGATTATATTGGGTTTCATTTTCTATCATCTCAGATAGGAGTTATCAATTTATCTCTAAGTTCTGGAGATCGTTTAAGAAGGGCCTTGGTACCCAAGAGAAGCTTAGCATAGCTTTCCACCCACATACTAATGGTCAATTCGAGCAGACCGTTCAAACCTTGGAGGATATGTTGAGAGCTTTCGTGATTGATTTCAAGGGTATTTTGTATGATCACTTACTTCTTATTGAGTTTGCATACAACAATAGTTACTATTCCAACATTCAGATTGCCCCATTTGAGCCTCTTTACGAACGGAGGTGTAGATCACCTATTAAATGGGTCGAGGTAGGTAAGGCTACTTTGATAGGGCCATATTTAGTTTGAGGCTCTGTAGAAGGTTTATCTTATTAGAGGAAGGCTGAAAACAACTCAGAGTCATCATAAATCATATGCAGATGTTAGGATAAGAGAACTTGAGTTTGAAGTTGATGATTGGGTGTTTCTGAAGGTGTCTCTCCTGATGGGAGTTATGAGGTTCGGTAACAAAGGGAAGCTTAGTCTCTGATATGTTGGTCCTTATAAGATTCTGAGGAGAGTTGGAAAAGTGGTTTATAAGTTTATGCTACCAATGGAATTAGCTTCGGTGCATCCAATTTTCCATGTGTCTTTGCTTAAAAAGTTCATCGGGAATCCAACTCTAGTTATCCCGGAAGAGGGAATTGCTGTGAAAGACAACTTTACCTATGAGGAAGTTTCATTTGTGATCCTTGATCATCAGATTTTGAGGTTGAGGAACAAGGAGGTAGTTTCAGTGAAAGTTTTATGGAAGAATTAGCTTGTTGCGGGAGATACATGAGAAGCTAAAGCAGGTATGATG
The DNA here is from genome assembly GCA_035772735.1 of Datura wrightii. Lineage (NCBI taxonomy): Eukaryota > Viridiplantae > Streptophyta > Magnoliopsida > Solanales > Solanaceae > Datura > Datura wrightii. The sequence goes on along the minus strand of JASDFA010000008.1, from coordinate 6,556,959 downwards.
GTTAGATACCATATCTTTCCCCTTCTAGCTTAGTTCCAACATGAGGTACAAGTTTCCTCCATAGTACCCTATTCAATTTCACGCTCAGTCTATCTCTCTCAGTTCTCTTCATGTCTTAGTATGCATGTATGTTTCATGAATTCAGTTCAGTCATGTATCTCAATACGGAGTCAGTCACTCCATTATTATTCAGTCTATAGCTTTTAATTTTAGGATTGCAGCTATTTTCCTATTTTTCCAGCTTAGTTAGCCTTCATTTGAGAATGAATGTTCCCAAGGGGGAGATAATGTAACACCCCAAAAGTTCTTAAGACTAGACTCAGGATTTGAAGTTTGATCAAGCGGAGAAAACTGGGAAATGTCTTAGTACGATGCATAGTATGGTTCGTATGTCCTTGGTACGAGTCGTACCATACTGAGAGATCTATAGGATTCAATGGATAAGGATAGAGGAACTATTCTGGGATATCACGAGTCATACAAGTTTATTATGGGTTATACCTACGGTCCGTAGTTTGGGATTCAGAGAGTCTTCAAGGAGTGGCCAAAAACCACAATATGATCCCATGACTTTTGCGAGGAGGGTACAGGACGTACTGAAGGGTTGTAGGAAGGAGGTTTAAGGAATGACAAATGTGGCTTGGGAAGTACGAGTAACATGTAATGGATCATAGGATGATGGTATAGTTCGTACCATCTATTCGTGAGTTGAGATATTGTAATACCTCAGACTTTTTGGCTAAGTTTGAAATTATTCTAGGAATATGGATAGACCCAAACCCGATGAATTATATGAAAACAAGGTGTTAAGATCAATTCTTAAGTGTGAGAAGTGCATTGGATGCAAATTAAGGTCATAAGGAACCTCTAGCATAATGTTGAATTGAGAGCCTTCTTACGGATCAAGTTTTCACGTAAGTCTTTACAAGAGTCAATTTTAAACAACTATAACTCTCATTTCATGAAGTTTTTTGGGCTATTTATCATATCAAATTGAAACCCTTTGAGTCTTCTTTCGAAAGCATCCAACCTTGTATCAATTGGAGTTTGGAGTAAAATATTATAACCAGTTTAGTGAAGCACTATTAGGTTTGACGGATAGGACTAGTCCAATCACCATGAGTCATGGTATGACTCGTACGAAGCACCTGTAGCAAGAGTTTCAACAATCTTTTATGCAACCTAGAAGACACGGATCTATACACCACGACCCGTGGAATGTTAGCACGAGTCATAGTACAGCCCATGACGATTGGCAGGCAGATTTTTAAGTGCGATTCTTCAGGGGTATTTTAGTAATTTTATATACTTTTTACTCTTAAGTGATGCCATTTTGGTCTTCATAAGGGTTATATTATGTCACGCCCCAAGCTTACAGCCTAGACGGGACATGGTGGTTGGAGTTATAAGTAACCCAAGTCAACCCCTGGTCTACAATACATTGGCATTTTGAGTAAACATAAGAGAAATATAGCGGAAGCTTTAAAGTAAACTATAAAACATTTATGAAATAGAGAGGGATCATAAAGTCTAGTAACATCTGAGCAAAACTACAAGTATGAAAAACCAAGTCTTTGTCTGAAAGCCACTACAGTTGATGAGTCGCTGGGATAAGCCCCCAGCAAACTCCAAGTCTAAATAGAAGTAAACAAAACTAAATAAAATAATCTTTGTCCTTGAATGATGAGGACTCACAAGATAGAACAGCTGGAGTCTTCTGAGAACAATCAGCTAACGAGGTTGTGACTGAGATCTTGCAGTTGTATCATAAAATGATACAGCATCAAAGTATGCGTCAGTACTTTGAATGTACTAAGTAAGTGAGAGAAAGCATAAAACAATAGAATAAATAACTGTACTGAACAGACATGCAATGACCAACTGAAATTGCTGAGGCTGAAATAATTGAAATAAACAAAGATGGTCTAAATGACCCTGTCTGATGGTCAAAAAAAATTCTCTGAATATGAGATACTGGTGTGTAAGACTATACTGAACTCATAACTGTACTGAGTAGTCTGAAACTGTTCTGAACTGAGCTAAGTTGAGATTAAGCTAAACTAGGCTAAACTGATACTGGGCTAAATTGAGCTAAACTGATACTGAGCTGAACTGAGAAAAACTGATACTAAGCTGAATTGAGCTAAACTGAGACTGAACTAACTACTGGGATAGTCTATAACCGACATATAACCACGTGAGATAGATGTGGAGTCCGATGTATACACCTTATCGGTAGGACCCAATATACCTTTCCAGGGTATAGAGGCATGAACTGGGTGATCATAAGAGTCTGGGACCATGATGCCAATAAAACTGTAACCTACGATGGCTACCTAGTTCTGGGAACCTGGGTGTGCTGGAACCCCGATCTGCTGGGTGCTAAGTCCTACTCCCACTGTATAGTCCTAGACTGAATACTAAGATGATAGCTTGAAACTAGGGCCCAAGACTAGTCAGGCATACCTATATGAAAGCACCCTAAGAGTCTTATTGGACCGGATTCTAGAACTGGGTGCTAAGACTGGTTAGAGCTGCTTATCTGAAAGCGTCGTAACCGTCTAAAAAACAAGCTATAATATGTAACTAGGGTCCTAAGTCTAATCAGAGATGCTTATCAAAAAAAAGTGTCATGACGACCTAGTGAACCACTAAAACTGAGTTCTGAGTTTGATCATGAAAACTGGGAGGTACTACTGATACTCGAGAATTTTTGTAATCAAACAGATCAGCTGACGTTTCTGATTGACATAGAGAATTATAACATTTTAATTGAACTAAACTGACATCAATCTGACTAAATTTTCAGCACCAACTAACAATATGGGAATCCTCAACACTAAAGGATTCAAGCAAATTTCACTATTTAATTAGTATATCTAGATTTCTAGATTTTCTATTTTTAAGGACTAGGGAATTTCACTTCACACGAACAAACATCATTTTAGTCACAAGCTGGTGAAATATATCCATAATTAACATAAAACAATAATCCATGTGAACTAAAGGATGTATGACTAACAATTTCCTAACATTCGATACTTTCAGGGCTAGAACTGATAGAGAGAGATAGGGAGAAATTTTGAGGACACAAGGGAAGAAATATTCCCTTGTTGAATTCTCACATACCTGGATAGAATTTCCCCAGAGAAAGAAGCTTGAATGACTGCAACTAGTGAGGAACCCTAGGCTTTACTTGAGAGCTCTTGAGAAGAACTTACACTACTTTTCTTTGAAAATCGCAATGGGAATGAGGGGGAAACCGTTTAGCCCCTCTAAATTCCCTTAGAATAGGTCAAAATGATGTAGTTTAGAGTTTAGGAGGTTAGGAAATTACTAAAACACCCTTAGCAAATTCGCAGGAAAAATTGATTGTCAGGCTCCCACGAGGGTCCTAACGGGTCGTGCCCAGTGACCACGACTCGTGGTCCCAGTCATCGAGTGCACTGCCAATTTCCCCCTACTGGTCACCATGAGGTACTCCATGAGTCGTGAGGTAAGGGACGACTTGTGGGGTCCATTCATGGTGTGCACTGTAAGTTTTCTCCCCAAATTCAACAACTTGCCAACGACTAACCCCACGAGTCGTTAGGCGACCTAACGACCCATGGTCAGCTCCCATTAACCTCTTTGCAAAAATTCTCCTGGGGAAACCATGGGCGACACCACAACTCATGGTGTCCTAACCAAGTCGTGGTGAGGACCTGTCGTGTACAATGCCTAATTTCTTCAACTCCCAATCAAACCCTAACTACGGGTCAACCCACGACTCGTGGTGTTGACTACCCCTCGTGGTCACTCCCTTTTCCAAAATTTTCAACCAAGTTCAAAGTCCTCACCATGCGTCACTTAACGACTCATGGTCACCCCCACGGGTCACAAAACTACTCGTTTTGTGACCTGGTATAGATTTTCCAGTTTTCTCCATTTTAACTCCCAGGTCTAGTCTTTGAGTTTCTGGGCATTAAATATTAAAGATCTTAACCTAGCCTAAATCCTTATTCTCTCAAACATCCATAGATTTGATTTTTCTCTCAAGAAGAAGCTAGGGTTCATCACCTCCAACTTCCCAAATCCTCTTGGGTCTTCAAGCCAAGTTAAGGAATCAATTACCCAGGTATATAGGGTCAGTAATGAGGAATTTCTTCGAGCTCATGTCCTATTCCATCTCTAGCTCATGAATTCAAGTCTCTAATAAAATTTTATGAAAATTTTAGGGTTAGACCCAATTCAATGAAATCATCCATGATCTTTCCATGGGTTCAATTCCCTCATGTTTCAATTGATGATTTGTGGTTATTATGCCAGATTTGACCCTCAAATTCGTTAGGAATTCATGATTTCAAGTTTACAATGAATTTACCCAATTATGCATGATCTTATATTTTTCAAGTTTATGAACCTATGATTTCAAGTTATGATGTATTATAAAAATATGCATGAAAGTTTATAAATCTTCAGCTTATGAATTTTATGATTTTGAATTGTGAAGTTTTATTCAAGCATGTATAATTTTCACGAAATTCAATTCAAGTATCATGTACAACTCTTTTGCATCCTTTTCATTGTTATTTCACATATATCAAGTATGATTCTGATTTTATACATTGGCTAGCTCATGCAAGTTCAAGTATATTTTCATGATGATGTCTATGAGCCATGTGCATGTTTTTGGGAGTACTGTCTAGCATTGAGAAGGCTAGGTGTTTAAGCAGACCTGGGGACTCAAAAATACATGCCACTATATGTATATTCATGTTTAGGCATCGCCCCAGCCCGACGAGTTCATGAGTGATATCACGCATTTATCATTTCTTTCCTTGGCAAGCTTTGAACGACTCTACCATCTTGAGCGAGATAGTTGGGCATCATGTAAGCTCTATCATGATGGTGTCGGTTCTGATGAGTCTTTCATTAATCCTCATGATTTATGATACTCTTTTTAAGTATTTACGATAATGTTTCATTGTATATTTGACTCATTGATTAGTTATGAGTTTTTACTTATGATTTCAAACATGAAAACTTTGTGAATTTCTCTTTGAAAAGCTTGGGTCACTATATATCAGTTTACGATGAATGACTTATGTTTTATGATTATGATGCGATGATGATTTATAGCATGTTGTCCTTACTCTCATGTCTTGTCTTGTTTAAATTTCATGATTTCAGAAGACCGCATTACTAGCTTGTTTTACTCAACCTACATACTAGTATATTCCAAGTACTGATCCCATATTTTTATGTTATATCATTTCATGATATAGGTTCAGGTGACCAACTCTAGCCTCGTTACTAGTTGTTCTCTCTTAGTCTTAGCTGCCGGTGGTGAGTCCTCATCTCCTGAGGACAGTGTTATGCTTCTTTATTTTAGTATTGCTTCAGTTTTAGACTTTGGAGTTAGCTAGGGACTTGTCCCAGCAACTCATCAGATTAGTACAGACTTTCAAACAATGTGGTAAAGATCAACTTATTATTTCATGTTTTAATAGACTTTGTTCTTTTGCATAAATTAGTCATGTTGTGGTTAGCCTCCGCTCATCTATGCTTAAATTATTGTGGTTACATTAGAATCATGTCATACCATGGGTTAACTTGGAGTCATTCATTGTTCCAGGAGATTGTAAAAAATATATTTTTAATTAACTTTTAATATAATAATAGTAATTTTGAAATATTCTTAGTTATAACTATAGACGATAAAATTCGCGCCAAGAAAATAATAATCAAGACGGAAAAATATTGCAACAATTATAGTATGAGTTATACAATCTCCATGAATCCTCTGATTCTTCCTTTCAGATATAAGTTCAAGGGATTTTAAGCTTGTTCTTGAACTTGATGGATTTGATCTTTATTTATACTTAAATTCAAGGGCTTGAAAAATGTAATTGAATCTTCATCTTTATCCCAAAAACTTGTCAAGAAATATTTGAGTTCTTGAATGTTTGTAGAGAAATCTACGGCATTTGATCCACGAGCTCTCTCTGGCTTCTTGTTGGAATTCAAGTCTCTTATTGAATTATGAGATCTCTATTTATAGTAGTAGAATGGAAGAGTTGCGATAAGAACGAACTTCACTCAATCAATCAGATTTAACTTGACATGACGATATTTGGTTGATCAGAGCATGTCACTTATACATGTGGCATATTTTCATTAGGTTTTGATTTGTCTAGGCATGTTGTGTCATTTTTACATGGGGCATGATTCTATTGGCTCTTTTATTTGACTAAGCATGACATGTTATTTGACGTGTGGCACCAATTTGGGTCTCTAGGAAGATGATATCTTGGGCTTGGTAAAGTGGGCTCATCATTTCATATTTATTAGACTCAAATAATTAATTCATAATATTTATTTGGATTAATATATCTTAAATTTAATATAATTTAAATTTCTTGTGGATTTGAATTTTAAAAAAAATTATTTTCCACAAATGCCCCTTACTTTAAGATATGTCGGTGTATATATATTGTTTATAGACTATCAAAGTATTATCTTGAGCTTATTTAATTGCAATCTTATTAGTGAGTATCAAAAGTTATTATGCCTCAATAAAAATGGCTAGTTCTGGAATTAATTATCTATTTACATTTAAAAAAACACTAAGAAACATCTTAGTCCATCTTAACACACTTGCTGCTAGAACCTTGGAAATCCATATTAGGTATATTAGGATTGTTCCAATTTTCCTTCTAGAACACTAGCAGCCAGTGAAATTCACATCCCTTACCCACAAATACTAGATGGATTAGGATTTATCCAATTTTCTTTATATCAGCATGTAGTCATTCAATTAGATTAGGATATATTTGTTCAATTCTTTTTTGGACTCGAGTTATTGTTGTTGAATACTATTAAATTAGGAGATGGATATTCCTATTTTTTATTTATAAATAGCAGTTGACTCTTCATTATTTTGTCATCAATCATGCAGTTGTAAGTCACAGCGAGGATAATGATCTTGGGCAGATTTATATGCCCAAGTGATACTCAAACGTATCATTTTTACCTTGTTTGTTGTGCAATGTGTATATAATATCATGTAATTAGTAATAAAATGCGAATTTATACTAACCAACATGATTAGCATTTGTTTTGCAGGTAAATGTGATTTTTAGGAGCTAAAATGCATGTTGGAACTATGTCGGAGTTGGACTTGGATGCGAGCGTGGAAAAGACATTGAAATGCACATTTTATAGGGGCTCCGCGATAGAGCCGTGCCACGCTACCATCGCGGTAGCACACTGCTTGAACAGGAATTAAAATGGCAAATTCCAGTGTGCCATCGCGTCAGCTCCGTGGCACGGAGAGAGACCTCCGCGTTGGCCTCCGTGCCACGTTGAGGCTAATTTACCGGACCCTGAAATTCCAGTGAAGGTCCGCGTCCACGTCGTGTCACGGAGGCAGTGCTCCGCGTTGGCCTCCGTGACATGTTTCTTGTTATTCCGGAAAAAATTTCCCACTAGTATAAATAGCACACTTAGGTTTATTTTAAGCAGTTTTTAGTTTTTAGACTGAGTTCAGAAGTGGAGAGCAAGGACGTGGGTTAGGAGTAGTTGAGGAACGAAAAAGCTAAGGGATTTCTTCTCTTCTTTTCTTCTTTCTATCAATTGTACGTATGATTTACACTCATTTTAGGATGATCAATCTACAAATGAGTGGCTAATTCTCTTCCTTGCAGAGGTTTTGACACTTGTAATGAATTTTGATTGTAAATGATATGGTTTTCTTCTTCTTCTTCCATGTTGTTCTATTAATTCTTGTTCTTACTGCATTAGTGCTTGGCCAACATTAATGTACATCTAAAAAGTCCAATTTCACTCGAGAGAGCAAGAAATTGGAAAGTTGTGAATTAATAGGGTATTGTTCTTAACTTGATTTGGGAAAATTGGGTTTTGATGTGCTTTCCTGATAGAAATATACTTGAAAGCCGTATTAGTCAATTTAGGAACCGGAATTGTATTGCTAGGTCATAAATTGCATTTGATCACAGAAATGTAGACGGATGGTTTATGATTCTAAAGTGAAATTAAATACGAGAGTTTTAATTTCTAGGCGAATGTTCTTGGCTAGCAACATGAAGAAGAGGTTAACCAAATTATCATGATTATCAAGTTCATTACTTGTTCTTAACCTTGGCATGTTCATATCCACTGTCTAAATTCACAGTAAATAGTTGTTATTAATTGTAGTATATTTAGTTTAGAAACAAAACTCAAGTAACTGTTGGTTACATTGTTGTTAGCATAATTAGAAGTGAAATAGGAATATAGTAAACTAGGAAACTTTACATATCTTGAGCCTCCTTGGATCGATACTTGGCTACTTAGCCACTTTATTACTTGTTTGACCACGTGCACTTGCGTGTCGGTTTTTAACCTATACCGGAACACCCGAACATGTTTTTGGCGCCGTTGCCGGGGAGGCTAGGCGATTTGTGAAATTGTGTTTAGTGTAAATTTACTGTATTTTTATTTTATTTTCTTAAAGTGTTAACAACTTGGCCTTAGCCTGTATTTTGCAGATTTTGTTTCTGTGAACACTGGCAAGGGACAAAGAGCTGGTGGAATCTTACTTAGAGCCTGAACGTGAATTTCATAGTCAACGTAGAGAAGCTCTATGCAAGAAGCTGCAGTTGCTTAAACAGTCTATTATGGAGCAACAAAATCCACCAGTTGTGAGGGCAGTGTTAGTGCCCGATGAAGCAGCAGCAAGGCCGGTTCGCGAGGTGGCAATCCCACACGCCAACAATGTACATTCTAGCATCCGCAAACTAGAGCCTGGAGGGAGGTTTGAATTAAAGCAGAATATGGTGCAACTTTTGCACACAAGCGGGTAATTTACCGGTCTCCCTCATGAAGATCCACAACAACATCTCCAAAACTTTTTGGAGATAAGTGACACTTATATACCCGCTGGAGTGTCACCTGATTATGTTCGGCTCACCTTATTTCCGTTTTCCTTACTTGGTGAAGCCAAGAGGTGGTTAAAAGCTGAACCACCCAATTCAATATCAATGTGGGATGATCTTGCACGGAAGTTTTTGATCAGATTTTTCCCTTCTGGTAAAACAGCCAGACTTAGAAGTCAAATTCTAAGTTTTAAACAGAGGGAAGGAGAAAATCTATATCAAGCCTGGGAAAGATTTAAATCCATGTTGCGGGACTGTCCTCATCATCATCAGTCCAATGAGGTGTTGGTACACACATTTATTTAGGGTTTGGAACCCCACACTAAAATTCTGTTAGATTCAGCAGCTAGAGGGCAAGCGCTGGAAAAGACCTATGAGGAGCTGTACACTTTGCTCAACCGAATTTCACAAGGCAATCCAGAATGGAATGTAGATTCTTCAAGAGGTGGAGCAAGGAAAGTAGCGGGAGTGCTTGAAGTGGATGGATTTACAGCTATCGCTGCACAGATAGCCGCTTTGCAAAATCAGTTAAATAACCACTTCAGCAATATGAATTTGAACCAGCCTTCAGCTTCAGTCAATGCAGTTCAATAGATGTGGTGTGAAGTGTGTGGTAGTAGTGAGCATTCAGTTGAATGTTGTGGTGCAAATCCTGATTCTGTTAACTTTGTGGGCAATGCACAGAGAAATCAGCAGCAGTTTGGTAGTGGCTACAACTCAAATTGGAGGAACCATCCAAATTTTTCGTGGGGTAGAAACAACCAACAAGGCCAAAGTTCTGGGCAGGGTATGCACAGAAACCAAGGACGGCAACAAAATTATCAAGCTCAATTCAGAAATCACAATGCCCCTCCTCCACCACCATCACCTACCATTGAGGAGATGTTCAAAACCATGATCGCTAATCAGGCACAATTGCAGGCTGACTATGTTAAATTGGCAGCCGAAGTGAAGAATAATCAATTGGCGACCAAGGCTCTTGAATATCAGTTTGGGCAATTTGCTAGTGCCCAAAATACTAGACCCAGAGGAGGATTACCTAGCGACACGGATCCTAATCCGAAGCAGGTAAATGCAGTGACCACGAGGAGTGGTTTACAGTTGAAGGAGGTGGAACCGGAAAGACCGCCTCAAAAGTCAGGAGCAACAGATGTTGAGGGAGAGCAAATCTCAGATAAGGGGAAGACTAAAGAAGCTGAACCAGAAAGGCCTCCACCCCCGTTCCCTCAACGACTTAAGAAACACAAGGAGGAGGCGTGTTTCCAGAAATTCATGGAGGTACTTAGACAGGTACATGTTAACTTACCTCTTGTTGATGTCTTGCAGGGAGTGCCAAAATATGCGAAATATATTAAAGACACCGTGGCTAACAAAAGTCGTTTGACTGAGTATGCCACGGTAGCTTTAACGGAGGAATGCACTTCCCGTATTCAGAATAGGTTGCCCACAAAACTGAAAGACCCTGGAAGTTTTACTATCCAGCTTACGATTGGGCAAAGTATCCGAGCTTGTGGATTATGCGACTTGGGGGCAAGCATAAATCTGATGCCATCTTCGGTATTCAGAAAGTTAGGTCTAGGGAGTCCTAGACCTACAATGGCAATGTTGCAGCTAGCGGACAGGTCCTTAGCTAAACCGGATGGTATTGTTGAGGATGTGTTAGTGCAAGTAGGCTCCCTCATTTTTCCGGTCGATTTTATTGTTCTGGATTTTGAACCAGATGCTGAAGTCCCATTTATTTTGGGACGACCCTTTTTGGCAACCGGAAAAGCATTAATTGATGTAGCTGCGGGTCAACTCACTATGCGAGCACATGACAAGGTCGAAGTGTTCGATGTGTACAAAGTACCTAAGCTCCCGACTGTTTATAAGGAACTCTCGGTGATCAACGTGATTGATCATGGGAATGCTAATGGAATGAGTGATTCCCGAGAGTTACTAGGAAGGCCACCGGATAAGGTTGAGAACTACTGGGGGGATGACCATGATCGGGACAAATCGTCCATCACCCTAGTAGACAAGTGAGCATAAAGGACGTCGAGCCGCGATGGTAAACCAGGCGCTGCACGGGAGGCAACCCGTGAGAAAAATATTTTATTTTTTTTTCTTCTTTGTGCACAGTGTAGTTAATTTTTATCTTTATTTTTGTTTTTATTTTTTATTTCCAATTTTTATTTTTATTTTTCTTTTCTTGATTAGGTTTAGATTTTCATTTTAGTTAGTATTTTTATTTTAGTTAGGGAAATCTATTAATCTAACCAATTTTTGTTTAGTGAGGTGATTTTCAGGTATAACAGAGGAAATATACATGGAATCGAGAAAATGAGGCAAGGTATGAAAAATTAAATTAATTGAAGAAACAGTGCACTGGCGCGTTGGCTCCGTGTCACGGAGGTAGGGCTCCGCGTTACCCTCCGTGACACGTTGAAGGCAAAATCCGGATTTTTCAAAAATTCCAGTAAGCCAACGCGTTGGCTCCGTGTCACGGAGGAGGGTCTCCGCGTTACCCTCCGTGACACGTTGCCGTGTATTTGGTGCCGGGTCACACCGGGTTGCCGGGTGACCCGCGTGTTTTCTTACATTAAAACCCCCGATTTCGCCCCATTTCTTCCCATTCCCTCTTCCCTCCGCGACCAAAACACCTATTTCCCCCTCCCCAAGCACCATGCCACGTTCCTAGGCAAGGAATACGTCAATTTTCTTCGGTTTCTCAATTCAAAGGTATGTTTTCATCGTCTATCTCAATTTTTTGGCGATTTTTGACAAATTTGGGCACGTGAGGTGAGATATATCACCCTAGGTAGAAATTAAACATGAATGTTGGATTATTTGTGATTGATATATGTTTGGATTGTTGTATTTAGCGTTTGAACTCATCGATTGCGTAAATAATTCGAATTTGATTATAGAATTGTATTCTAGGGCATGAGTTGTTGAATTTAACTTGAGTGACTTGATAAGTCGGCAAATTAGATGCCGAGGTGTGTTTGTTATTTGAGAGAAGTCGTGGTAAATATTGTGTAAATGTTAAAAGACGACAAATTCTCGAATTCTTTTTTGGGAAAATGCAAAAAGTGTGTAAATTGGTTAGATTGTTTGGATTAGATTGTATATAGAATGTTTTTATCGTTGTTTTTATTTTGTTGTTGTTTTTGTTGTGAAGTGCGATGTGTGAATTGTTAGCGATAGTAGGATTGGGATTAGCTGTATGAAGTCTGAGTAGTACGCTAACCGTTATGCTGTCGAAATTTTTTGTGAACGCACTAAGCATGAAGTGTATAGTGTTGTCTGTGGTGTAATTAGAGTTATTCTTGCCGTAATTTTGTAGAAGTAGCTAAGGCCTAAGTGTGGGGTAAATGTTGTGTAACCCGACCTTAGCCGAAGTTAACAAGTTTTTAGCTTAACTTTGTGCTTGTTTGTGTAAATTGACAGGTACAATGGCTAGCAGACAAGATAAAGGCAAGGGTGCTTCTACCTCAGGCACCGGTAGGAAAAGGATGAGACTGGGCACCGCAGTCCCAGCTGCACCCGCTGTTCCGCGCGGCCAACGCCGCCAATACGGAACAAGATGGGTAACCGATGAAGGGAAGAAATGGTATGCTAAGCATAAGGAGAACAAGTACTTCCCGGAGGAACATATTGCACGGGAACCACTCGCACAGGAGTTCCCTCGCATTGTACAGAGAATTGAAGCAGCTGGGCTCAGCTTTATTTTTCAGGAGCCCAAGGAGTGCAACCTTCACTTGGTCCGGGAATTTTATGCAAATTGGAACCCGGCCATTAGAAGCCACACAGTGAAAATCAGAGGGCAGATTGTAACTCTGGAACCCCAGCAGCTGAATGCCATCGTTGGAGCGCGGGACACAGACGCTCACGTTCTCCGCCAGCTAAACATCACCCCACCGTACGCCGACATCAGACGTACGTTGTGTGGGGCTCGATCCACAGCCCGATGGAGTAGACATAAGGAGAGGGGTTACCACCAGACTCTGCCTTATTCGCAGATGAACAGGGAGGCCAAAATATGGTTGAAGATTGTATGTTCGTGCTTGATCCCGAGAGTTCATATGACGGACGTGACCCAGGACCGTGTCTGCTTGGTGTATGCCCTTATGAAGGGGCTTGAGATTAATGTTGGGGCGGTAATAATATCCGCCATGAAGAGAGCCAGACTGCACCAGGGCCATAGATACGGGTTTGGCGGACTCATCACCACCTTCCTCCGAGGCCTCGACATTGAGGAAGAAGCCTTGGACTACATTCCGCAGTTGGAGCGGAGGGCCCTCGATGTGACAAAGACTAAGGCCCCCGACACTACACACGGACCAGTATTGACTTTGGGCGAGCGACATGCTCGGAACGATCAGTACATGGCCCGTATGTTTGGCATGCAGATGCTTCAGCTACGGATTGGTGGGAGACCAGCCACCGAGGAAGAATTATGGCAGCTGGAGCTGGACTACCCCTTTGGCGAGAACGCCAGAGCCTTATTTCGGGTGGGACCAACCTTCATGGAGCCTACTGATGACGATGTCCCTACTGATGAGGAGACACGTCGTGAGGACTCCAATGTGGAGTCCGATGACGACGATGGAGCTGATTCAGATATGGGCGACGAGGCCGCAGCACCAGATGAAGAAGTCGAATATTTCAACTGAGCAGGGAGTTCCACCACCCAAAATTTTGTGTTTTGTAATTTTTGTGAACACTGGGAATAGTGTTTGATTTAAGTGTGGGGTGGGGAGTAGCTAGGTGCTGGGACTTGGGCTCTAATCTGCTGTATGTTTTTTCCTTGGTTTGGATGAATGTTTGTGCTTTCCCTGTTATGAACTGATTTGTGGTGTATGTGTATATATTTGTTTTGTGGCTAATGATGTGTGGTATGAAAAGTTATGGTTTCCAGTGTAAATAATTTTGTAAATATTTTTTTTCTATCGACATGATCGATATTTTTCAAACTTTTTGCGAAGATATTTTGCAATTATCAAAATCTTTTGTAAATATGTTTCTATCGAAATGATCGATGTGTTGCAAAATTTTTCGATTTTTATTTTTTTTGGGTTTCTCGGAGTTTGTTTTCAGTTCTTTTACCGAGAATAGTCCCATTGAACCGATGTCATAGTTAGTGACCGTTCCCTATGATGGATGGATGACGACCGTCTTAAGGAAAATGTAGTCGGTAGGAGTAGGATTTTTATTTGTTTTTAGTTTTTCTTTGGTGGATTGCATCAACGAACTGTAGTTGCTTATGGTTGCTAAAATTTCGTTGCGTGTGTAACTGATGTTCAAAATGTGAAAATGATTCGTTTGAAAGCATGCAATTTGAAAAATATGTTGAGTTACCTAGGCTATAGAATTTGATTCAGTATGATTGAGGCTTAATCTTGAATTCATGTAATTGACTAATTAAAGAGTCTGTGAATGCATCTTGATTCGAGCATGTGCACGAAGTGTGAAGTGAGGTATTGTTATTCCATGCCATTGTGAATTGTCTAGAACTTGCCTGGTGTGTTTACAAAACGAAATGAAGGAGGTGTAGTGTTGGAAAGGATGTAGGCATTTCTTTGTTTTAACCGATAGTTTCCATTTTTTTTTCTTGTCAAACTCTACCTTTCTATGTGTTGTATACCCTAGTTAGCCCGTTGAGCCTTTAGCCGATTTATTTCTTTCTTTTGTCCAAAATTGTATAAACTAAGCTTTATTCCTTCTTTTCATTAGCCTTAAAGTCTATAAGAAGCTCTTATGCGCTTACAAAGAAAAGAAAATGTTTCCCAAAGTGTTAAAGAGTGAAAAGAGTGAAAAGAAAAAGAAAAGCAGAGTGAAGAAAGAAAAGATGATGTTGAAGAGGCACTTGTTGTAATTAAATGATAGTGAGGGTACATGAAAACCCTTTGTTTTGTGTCAAGTGTGTTTGATGAAATGGGCTGTATGAAAGTAAACCAGCATGAATGGGAGAAAAAGAGAAAAGAGAGGAACAATGTCCATAAGTCGATGGGAATGAGTTGAAAAGGCGCTTAAGGATGCTAGCGACTATTATTGGCTAATCCAATATATATATACTAGATCCATAGCCCCGTTGCAACCCATTAAAGTCCTACGTGATCCTATATTACATTTCTTTATATTAGTGGAGTAATACACTGAGGGCAAGCGTATGGGTCATGACATGAGGCATGTGAATTCTTTTGGGAGAGTGAGTGAAATTAATTTTTATATGCCCCTACTTGCATGTTTGTGTGTTGCATGAACAAAAAGGGGAAGATTCTCTCGAGTTGTGAGGGCACATGCTTGATGAAAGATTGATTTTCGTGTCGGATTTCTTGATTAGCTGATTTGCATGAGTTTGCCGATATCAAGAATCAATTCTTAAAGTCTAGGAAGCCTTGATGTATTAAAGGTCATTGTATTGTACGACCAAGCATGTTTTCTTGATGATTTGCAAAAATTGAATAATCGGTATGACTGTAGCGTAAATTGTTGCACCATAGTGACGAAGGTTGGGATGTAAGTTGCATGATTTGTGTATGTGTTGTTCAAGGACGAACAAGGATTTAAGTGTGGGGTAAGTGATCTTGGGCAGATTTATATGCCCAAGTGATACTCAAACGTATAGTTTTTACCTTGTTTGTTGTGCAATGTGTATATAATATCATGTAATTAGTAATAAAATGCGAATTTATACTAACCAACATGATTAGCATTTGTTTTGCAGGTAAATGTGATATTTAGGAGCTAAAATGCATGTTGGAACTATGTCGGAGTTGGACTTGGATGCGAGCGTGGAAAAGACATTGGAATGCACATTTTATAGGGGCTCCGCGATGGAGCCGTGCCACGCTACCATCGCGGTAGCACACTGCCTGAACAGGAATTAAAATGGCAAATTCCAGTGTGCCATCGCATCAGCTCCGTGGCACGGAGAGAGACCTCCGCGTTGGCCTCCGTGCCACGTTGAGACTAATTTACCGGACCCTGAAATTCCAGTGAAGGTCCGCGTCCACGCCGTGTCACGGAGGCAGTGCTCCGTGTTGGCCTCCATGACACGTTGCTTGTTATTCCGGGAAAAATTTCCCACTAGTATAAATAGCACACTTAGGTTTATTTTAAGCAGTTTTTAGTTTTTAGACTGAGTTCAGAAGTGGAGAGCAAGGACGTGGGTTAGGAGCAGTTGAGGAATGAAAAAGCTAAGGGATTTCTTCTCTTCTTTTCTTCTTTCTATCAATTGTACGTATGATTTACACTCATTTTAGGATGATCAATCCACAAATGAGTGGCTAATTCTCTTCTTTGCTGAGGTTTTGACACTTGTAATGAATTTTGATTGTAAATGATATGGTTTTCTTCTTCTTCTTCCATGTTGTTCTATTAATTCTTGTTCTTACTGTATTAGTGCTTGGCCAACATTAATGTACATCTAAAAAGTCCAATTTCACTCGAGAGAGCAAGAAATTGGAAAGTTGTGAATTAATAGGGTATTGTTCTTAACTTGATTTGGGAAAATAGGGTTTTGATGTGCTTTCCTGATAGAAATATACTTGAAAGCCGTATTAGTCAATTTAGGAACCGGAATTGTATTGCTAGGTCATAAATTGCATTTGATCACAGAAATGTAGACGGATGGTTTATGATTCTAAAGTGAAATTAAATACGAGAGTTTTAATTTCTAGGCGAATGTTCTTGGCTAGCAACATGAAGAAGAGGTTAACCAAATTATCATGATTATCAAGTTCATTACTTGTTCTTAACCTTGGCATGTTCATATCCACTATCTAAATTCACAGTAAATAGTTGTTATTAATTGTAGTATATTTAGTTTAGAAACAAAACTCAAGTAACTGTTGGTTACATTGTTGTTAGCATAATTAGAAGTGAAATAGGAATATAGTAAACTAGGAAACTTTACATATCTTGAGCCTCCTTGGATCGATACTTGGCTACTTAGCCACTTTATTACTTGTTTGACCACGTGCACTTGCGTGTCGGTTTTTAACCTATACCGGAACACCCGAACATGTTTTTGGCGCCGTTGCCGGGGAGGCTAGGCGATTTGTGAAATTGTGTTTAGTGTAAATTTACTGTATTTTTATTTTTATTTTCTTAAAGTGTTAACAACTTGGCCTTAGCCTGTATTTTGCAGATTTTGTTTCTGTGAACACTGGCAAGGGACAAAGAGCTGGTGGAATCTTACTTAGAGCCTGAACGTGAATTTCATAGTCAACGTAGAGAAGCTCTACGCAAGAAGCTGCAGTTGCTTAAATAGTCTATTATGGAGCAACAAAATCCACCAGTTGTGAGGGCAGTGTTAGTGCCCGATGAAGCAGCAGCAAGGCCGGTTCGCGAGGTGGCAATCCCACACGCCAACAATGTACATTCTAGCATCCGCAAACCAGAGCCTGGAGGGAGGTTTGAATTAAAGCAGAATATGGTGCAACTTTTGCACACAAGCGGGTAATTTACCGGTCTCCCTCATGAAGATCCACAACAACATCTCCAAAACTTTTTGGAGATAAGTGACACTTATATACCCGCTGGAGTGTCACCTGATTATGTTCGGCTCACCTTATTTCCGTTTTCCTTACTTGGTGAAGCCAAGAGGTGGTTAAAAGCTGAACCACCCAATTCAATATCAATGTGGGATGATCTTGCACGGAAGTTTTTGATCAGATTTTTCCCTTCTGGTAAAACAGCCAGACTTAGAAGTCAAATTCTAAGTTTTAAACAGAGGGAAGGAGAAAATCTATATCAAGCCTGGGAAAGATTTAAATCCATGTTGCGGGACTGTCCTCATCATCATCAGTCCAATGAGGTGTTGGTACACACATTTATTTAGGGTTTGGAACCCCACACTAAAATTCTGTTAGATTCAGCAGCTAGAGGGCAAGCGCTGGAAAAGACCTATGAGGAGCTGTACACTTTGCTCAACCGAATTTCACAAGACAATCCAGAATGGAATGTAGATTCTTCAAGAGGTGGAGCAAGGAAAGCAGCGGGAGTGCTTGAAGTGGATGGATTTACAGCTATCGCTGCACAGATAGCCGCTTTGCAAAATCAGTTAAATAACCACTTCAGCAATATGAATTTGAACCAGCCTTCAGCTTCAGTCAATGCAGTTCAATAGATGTGGTGTGAAGTGTGTGGTAGTAGTGAGCATTCAGTTGAATGTTGTGGTGCAAATCCTGATTCTGTTAACTTTGTGGGCAATCCACAGAGAAATCAGCAGCAGTTTGGTAGTGGCTACAACTCAAATTGGAGGAACCATCCAAATTTTTCGTGGGGTAGAAACAACCAACAAGGCCAAAGTTCTGGGCAGGGTATGCACAGAAACCAAGGACGGCAACAAAATTATCAAGCTCAATTCAGAAATCACAATGCCCCTCCTCCACCACCATCACCTACCATTGAGGAGATGTTCAAAACCATGATCGCTAATCAGGCACAATTGCAGGCTGACTATGTTAAATTGGCAGCCGAAGTGAAGAATAATCAATTGGCGACCAAGGCTCTTGAATATCAGTTTGGGCAATTTGCTAGTGCCCAAAATACTAGACCCAGAGGAGGATTACCTAGCGACACGGATCCTAATCCGAAGCAGGTAAATGCAGTGACCACGAGGAGTGGTTTACAGTTGAAGGAGGTGGAACCGGAAAGACCGCCTCAAAAGTCAGGAGCAGCAGATGTTGAGGGAGAGCAAATCTCAGATAAGGGGAAGACTAAAGAAGCTGAACCAGAAAGGCCTCCACCCCCGTTCCCTCAACGACTTAAGAAACACAAGGAGGAGGCGTGTTTCCAGAAATTCATGGAGGTACTTAAACAGGTACATGTTAACTTACCTCTTGTTGATGTCTTGCAGGGAGTGCCAAAATATGCGAAATATATTAAAGACACCGTGGCTAACAAAAGTCGTTTGACTGAGTATGCCACGGTAGCTTTAACGGAGGAATGCACTTCCCGTATTCAGAATAGGTTGCCCACAAAACTGAAAGACCCTGGAAGTTTTACTATCCAGCTTACGATTGGGCAAAGTATCCGAGCTTGTGGATTATGCGACTTGGGGGCAAGCATAAATCTGATGCCATCTTCGGTATTCAGAAAGTTAGGTCTAGGGAGTCCTAGACCTACAATGGCAATCTTGCAGCTAGCGGACAGGTCCTTAGCTAAACCGGATGGTATTGTTGAGGATGTGTTAGTGCAAGTAGGCTCCCTCATTTTTCCGGTCGATTTTATTGTTCTGGATTTTGAACCAGATGCTGAAGTCCCATTTATTTTGGGACGACCCTTTTTGGCAACCGGAAAAGCATTAATTGATGTAGCTGCGGGTCAACTCACTATGCGAGCACATGACAAGGTCGAAGTGTTCGATGTGTACAAAGTACCTAAGCTCCCGACTGTTTATAAGGAACTCTCGGTGATCAACGTGATTGATCATGGGAATGCTAATGGAATGAGTGATTCCCGAGAGTTACTAGGAAGGCCACCGGATAAGGTTGAGAACTACTGGGGGGATGACCATGATCGGGACAAATCGTCCATCACCCTAGTAGACAAGTGAGCATAAAGGACGTCGAGCCGCGATGGTAAACCAGGCGCTGCACGGGAGGCAACCCGTGAGAAAAATATTTTATTTTTTTTTCTTCTTTGTGCACAGTGTAGTTAATTTTTATCTTTATTTATGTTTTTATTTTTTTTTCCAATTTTTATTTTTATTTTTCTTTTCTTGATTAGGTTTAGATTTTCATTTTAGTTAGTATTTTTATTTTAGTTAGGGAAATCTATTAATCTAACCAATTTTTGTTTAGTGAGGTGATTTTCAGGTATAACAGAGGAAATATACATGGAATCGAGAAAATGAGGCAAGGTATGAAAAATTAAATTAATTGAAGAAACAGTGCACTGGCGCGTTGGCTCCGTGTCACGGAGGTAGGGCTCCGCGTTACCCTCCGTGACACGTTGAAGGCAAAATCCAGATTTTTCAAAAATTCCAGTAAGACAACGCGTTGGCTCCGTGTCACGGAGGAGGGTCTCCGCGTTACCCTCCGTGACACGTTGCCGTGTATTTGGTGCCGGGTCACACCGGGTTGCCGGGTGACCCGCGTGTTTTCTTACATTAAAACCCCCGATTTCGCCCCATTTCTTCCCATTCCCTCTTCCCTCCGCGACCAAAACACCTATTTCCCCCTCCCCAAGCACCGTGCCACGTTCCTAGGCAAGGAATACGTCAATTTTCTTCGGTTTCTCAATTCAAAGGTATGTTTTCATCGTCTATCTCAATTTTTTGGCGATTTTTGACAAATTTGGGCACGTGAGGTGAGATATATCACCCTAGGTAGAAATTAAACATGAATGTTGGATTATTTGTGATTGATATATGTTTGGATTGTTGTATTTAGCGTTTGAACTCATCGATTGCGTAAATAATTCGAATTTGATTATAGAATTGTATTCTAGGGCATGAGTTGTTGAATTTAACTTGAGTGACTTGATAAGTCGGCAAATTAGATGCCGAGGTGTGTTTGTTATTTGAGAGAAGTCGTGGTAAATATTGTGTAAATGTTAAAAGACGACAAATTCTCGAATTCTTTTTTGGGAAAATGCAAAAAGTGTGTAAATTGGTTAGATTGTTTGGATTAGATTGTATATAGAATGTTTTTATCGTTGTTTTTATTTTGTTGTTGTTTTTGTTGCGAAGTGCGATGTGTGAATTGTTAGCGATAGTAGGATTGGGATTAGCTGTATGAAGTCTGAGTAGTACGCTAACCGTTATGCTGTCGAAATTTTTTGTGAACGCACTAAGCATGAAGTGTATAGTGTTGTCTGTGGTGTAATTAGAGTTATTCTTGCCGTAATTTTGTAGAAGTAGCTAAGGCCTAAGTGTGGGGTAAATGTTGTGTAACCCGACCTTAGCCGAAGTTAACAAGTTTTTAGCTTAACTTTGTGCTTGTTTGTGTAAATTGACAGGTACAATGGCTAGCAGACAAGATAAAGGCAAGGGTGCTTCTACCTCAGGCACCGGTAGGAAAAGGATGAGACTGGGCACCGCAGTCCCAGCTGCACCCGCTGTTCCGCGCGGCCAACGCCGCCAATACGGAACAAGATGGGTAACCGATGAAGGGAAGAAATGGTATGCTAAGCATAAGGAGAACAAGTACTTCCCGGAGGAACATATTTCACGGGAACCACTCGCACAGGAGTTCCCTCGCATTGTACAGAGAATTGAAGCAGCTGGGCTCAGCTTTATTTTTCAGGAGCCCAAGGAGTGCAACCTTCACTTGGTCCGGGAATTTTATGCAAATTGGAACCCGGCCATTAGAAGCCACACAGTGAAAATCAGAGGGCAGATTGTAACTCTGGAACCCCAGCAGCTGAATGCCATCGTTGGAGCGCGGGACACAGACGCTCACGTTCTCCGCCAGCTAAACATCACCCCACCGTACGCCGACATCAGACATACGTTGTGTGGGGCTCGATCTACAGCCCGATGGACTAGACATAAGGAGAGGGGTTACCACCAGACTCTGTCTTATTCGCAGATGAACAGGGAGGCCAAAATATGGTTGAAGATTGTATGTTCGTGCTTGATCCCGGGAGTTCATATGACGGACGTGACCCAGGACCGTGTCTACTTGGTGTATGCCCTTATGAAGGGGCTTGAGATTAATGTTGGGGTGGTAATAATATCCGCCATGAAGAGAGCCAGACTGCACCAGGGCCACAGATACGGGTTTGGCGGACTCATCACCACCTTCCTCCGAGGCCTCGACATTGAGGAAGAAGCCTTGGACTACATTCCGCAGTTGGAGCGGAGGGCCCTCGATGTGACAAAGACTAAGGCCCCCGACACTACACACGGACCAGTATTGACTTTGGGCGAGCGACATGCTCGGGACGATCAGTACATGGCCCGTATGTTTGGCATGCAGATGCTTCAGCTACGGATTGGTGGGAGACCAGCCACCGAGGAAGAATTATGGCAGCTGGAGCTGGACTACCCCTTTGGCGAGAACGCCAGAGCCTTATGTCGGGTGGGACCAACCTTCGTGGAGCCTACTGATGACGATGTCCCTACTGATGAGGAGACACGTCGTGAGGACTCCGATGTGGAGTCCGATGACGACGATGGAGCTGATTCAGATATGGGCGACGAGGCCGCAGCACCAGATGAAGAAGTCGAATATTTCAACTGAGCAGGGAGTTCCACCACCCAAAATTTTGTGTTTTGTAATTTTTGTGAACACTGGGGATAGTGTTCGATTTAAGTGTGGGGTGGGGAGTAGCTAGGTGCTGGGACTTGGGCTCTAATCTGCTGTATGTTTTTTCCTTGGTTTGGATGAATGTTTGTGCTTTCCCTGTTATGAACTGATTTGTGGTGTATGTGTATATATTTGTTTTGTGGCTAATGATGTGTGGTATGAAAAGTTATGGTTTCTAGTGTAAATAATTTTGTAAATATTTTTTTTCTATCGACATGATCGATATTTTTCAAACTTTTTGCGAAGATATTTTGCAATTATCAAAATCTTTTGTAAATATGTTTCTATCGAAATGATCGATGTGTTGCAAAATTTTTCGATTTTTATTTTTTTTGGGTTTCTCGGAGTTTGTTTTCAGTTCTTTTACCGAGAATAGTCCCATTGAACCGATGTCATAGTTAGTGACCGTTCCCTATGATGGATGGATGACGACCGTCTTAAGGAAAATGTAGTCGGTAGGAGTAGGATTTTTATTTGTTTTTAGTTTTTCTTTGGTGGATTGCATCAACGAACTGTAGTTGCTTATGGTTGCTAAAATTTCGTTGCGTGTGTAACTGATGTTCAAAATGTGAAAATGATTCGTTTGAAAGCATGCAATTTGAAAAATATGTTGAGTTACCTAGGCTATAGAATTTGATTCAGTATGATTGAGGCTTAATCTTGAATTCATGTAATTAACTAATTAAAGAGTCTGTGAATGCATCTTGATTCGAGCATGTGCACGAAGTGTGAAGTGAGGTATTGTTATTCCATGCCATTGTGAATTGTCTAGAACTTGCCTGGTGTGTTTACAAAACGAAATGAAGGAGGTGTAGTGTTGGAAAGGATGTAGGCATTTCTTTGTTTTAACCGATAGTTTCCATTTTTTTTTCTTGTCAAACTCTACCTTTCTATGTGTTGTATACCCTAGTTAGCCCGTTGAGCCTTTAGCCGATTTATTTCTTTCTTTTGTCCAAAATTGTATAAACTAAGCTTTATTCCTTCTTTTCATTAGCCTTAAAGTCTATAAGAAGCTCTTATGCGCTTACAAAGAAAAGAAAATGTTTCCCAAAGTGTTAAAGAGTGAAAAGAGTGAAAAGAAAAAGAAAAGCAGAGTGAAGAAAGAAAAGATGATGTTGAAGAGGCACTTGTTGTAATTAAATGATAGTGAGGGTACATGAAAACCCTTTGTTTTGTGTCAAGTGTGTTTGATGAAATGGGCTGTATGAAAGTAAACCAGCATGAATGGGAGAAAAAGAGAAAAGAGAGGAACAATGTCCATAAGTCGATGGGAATGAGTTGAAAAGGCGCTTAAGGATGCTAGCGACTATTATTGGCTAATCCAATATATATATACTAGATCCATAGCCCCGTTGCAACCCATTAAAGTCCTACGTGATCCTATATTACATTTCTTTATATTAGTGGAGTAATACACTGAGGGCAAGCGTATGGGTCATGACATGAGGCATGTGAATTCTTTTGGGAGAGTGAGTGAAATTAATTTTTATATGCCCCTACTTGGATGTTTGTGTGTTGCATGAACAAAAAGGGGAAGATTCTCTCGAGTTGTGAGGGCACATGCTTGATGAAAGATTGATTTTCGTGTCGGATTTCTTGATTAGCTGATTTGCATGAGTTTGCCGATATCAAGAATCAATTCTTAAAGTCTAGGAAGCCTTGATGTATTAAAGGTCATTGTATTGTACGACCAAGCATGTTTTCTTGATGATTTGCAAAAATTGAATAATCGGTATGACTGTAGCGTAAATTGTTGCACCATAGTGACGAAGGTTGGGATGTAAGTTGCATGATTTGTGTATGTGTTGTTCAAGGACGAACAAGGATTTAAGTGTGGGGTAAGTGATCTTGGGCAGATTTATATGCCCAAGTGATACTCAAACGTATAGTTTTTACCTTGTTTGTTGTGCAATGTGTATATAATATCATGTAATTAGTAATAAAATGCGAATTTATACTAACCAACATGATTAGCATTTGTTTTGCAGGTAAATGTGATTTTTAGGAGCTAAAATGCATGTTGGAACTATGTCGGAGTTGGACTTGGATGCGAGCGTGGAAAAGACATTGGAATGCACATTTTATAGGGGCTCCGCGATGGAGCCGTGCCACGCTACCATCACGGTAGCACACTGCCTGAACAGGAATTAAAATGGCAAATTCCAGTGTGCCATCGCATCAGCTCCGTGGCACGGAGAGAGACCTCCGCATTGGCCTCCGTGCCACGTTGAGACTAATTTACCGGACCCTGAAATTCCAGTGAAGGTCCGCGTCCACGCCGTGTCACGGAGGCAGTGCTCCGCGTTGGCCTCCATGACACGTTGCTTGTTATTCCGGGAAAAATTTCCCACTAGTATAAATAGCACACTTAGGTTTATTTTAAGCAGTTTTTAGTTTTTAGACTGAGTTCAGAAGTGGAGAGCAAGGACGTGGGTTAGGAGCAGTTGAGGAACGAAAAAGCTAAGGGATTTCTTCTCTTCTTTTCTTCTTTCTATCAATTGTACGTATGATTTACACTCATTTTAGGATGATCAATCCACAAATGAGTGGCTAATTCTCTTCCTTGCTGAGGTTTTGACACTTGTAATGAATTTTGATTGTAAATGATATGGTTTTCTTCTTCTTCTTCCATGTTGTTCTATTAATTCTTGTTCTTACTGTATTAGTGCTTGGCCAACATTAATGTACATCTAAAAAGTCCAATTTCACTCGAGAGAGCAAGAAATTGGAAAGTTGTGAATTAATAGGGTATTGTTCTTAACTTGATTTGGGAAAATTGGGTTTTGATGTGCTTTCCTGATAGAAATATACTTGAAAGCCGTATTAGTCAATTTAGGAACCGGAATTGTATTGCTAGGTCATAAATTGCATTTGATCACAGAAATGTAGACGGATGGTTAATGATTCTAAAGTGAAATTAAATACGAGAGTTTTAATTTCTAGGCGAATGTTCTTGGCTAGCAACATGAAGAAGAGGTTAACCAAATTATCATGATTATCAAGTTCATTACTTGTTCTTAACCTTGGCATGTTCATATCCACTGTCTAAATTCACAGTAAATAGTTGTTATTAATTGTAGTATATTTAGTTTAGAAACAAAACTCAAGTAACTGTTGGTTACATTGTTGTTAGCATAATTAGAAGTGAAATAGGAATATAGTAAACTAGGAAACTTTACATATCTTGAGCCTCCTTGGATCGATACTTGGCTACTTAGCCACTTTATTACTTGTTTGACCACGTGCACTTGCGTGTCGGTTTTTAACCTATACCGTAACACCCGAACAGATAACAATTTTTACTCTTTTCTTTCTTTTAATTTTCATCACTTTCTTTAGAGTTTAGCAAACTTGCAGTTTCAAATTCATATCTTATTGTATAAATATCGTGTTATACCCCGAAAATCCAAGAATCAGACCCCGGAGTCAAAACTGGAAAAAGCTCGAAATTCACACTAGGTCACAGAACGACCCGTGAGGTGGGTAGTGAGGAGTGGCCACGAGTCGTGAAGTGACTCGTGGTCAAGCAGCGCATGACTAAGTTTTGGCGTAAGACCATGGGCATGACCACGAGTCGTGGTCAGGCCACACATCTCGTTAGGTCTATCGTGGACTAGTTGGCAAAGTAAGAAAGGGAAGTGAAGACCACGGATGGTGACCACAAGTCGTGGTCAGACCTCATGACTTGTGAGGTCACCCGTGGCTTGGATTGCATGGTTGATAAATGTTTTGGGCAATGGGGATCGCAGGAGATGACCATGATTCGTGGTCAGCCACCACGATTCGTGGGGTCCCCTGAGTATTTGGGCAGCGAGCATGACGGATCCCAACCACAAGTCGTGCCCCATGGCAACGACTCGTGAGGTCCCTCCTGGGGACTAGTGACCATAAAATGTCTGCACTTTAATAAGGATGTTTCCATAATTCCTAAATTCCCAATGCCTAAACCATATTGTTTTATGGTTTAAATAGGGTCTTTTAAGAGGGATTAAGAATCAAGTTTCCCCAGGTATGTAAGGTCCTCAATGGGTGAATTCTTCCACATCCATGCTCCTACTTTATGATTTTACTTAAAATTTATCAAAAACTCATGCGGTTTTGTATTTCATTTATATATAATCTAATGATTTAATTATGGGTTTTGTGATTTTGAAATATTATCATAATCTATGGATTTTGATAATATTTTTGAGATTTAAATTGATTATAATGATATTGATTTTATTTTTGAAATAATTAAGCTTAATTATGCATGCCCCATGATGAGTTGATTTATGACCTATTATCCCATAGATGTTCTTACGAGCCCAGCCAAAATCATGTTCTAAATTATGAATTCATTATGTCACCCATTATGATTTTATAAAATTCAAGCTATGTACATGGTCTAGAACTATGTATGAATCTTATTATTCATGAATTATGTTTTTGGCCGACTTACGGGCCTCAAGTCATGGCTAGTTCTTTTATGTTCAAACGTGTTTATGATTATCATAATTTAAATATACGCTAAACTCATTAATTTATTATTTTAAGCACTATATATGTTTTAGTAGTAGTATCGAACATCGAGTAGGTTCGGGGCTCAAGTTAAGCCCCGAATCTCATGAACTACGTGCCACCGTTGGTATGTCGGGACCCATTAATGTTAGTCCCTGGACCAAACGCCCCTTTTTATGGTGATATCACACTTTCATGGTTTTATCCTCGACAATGCACGAACACCCTCCCGACTAGGGTTAGAAGTCGGGCTTCATGTGTGCTCATATGGGGTATGTCGGTTAAGAGAATCTACTACTATTTCTCATGATTTAGGCATGTCATAATTATGTATGTTGGTTCAAGTAATGTTAATTAAATCGCTTCTATTATGATTATGATTATGTTATGTTATGAATGGTTTGAAAACCTTGAGCCATATGATATGTTATTATGATTTACGATACGAGCATGACGTCCTACCCTTATGATCATTTATGAGTTTTATATATGTTTTAAATGTCCGTTTTACATACCTTGCATAGTCAGTACATTCCACATACTGACCGCATATTTTCTATGATGTATCGTTTCATGATACAGGTCCCAGTTCTCAGGCTCATCCTCACTCGTAGCTAGATTCAGACTTGCTCTCCACGCATTTGGTGATTCCTCATGTTCCGAGGGCTATATGTTCACACTTTATGTTATTTTTTCAGTTTCTTGATGTTGGATTAGTTGGGGAGTTATCCCATCAATCAGCCTTCCATGTGTAGAGCCTTATCAAACCACAAGATGTATTCCGCCGTATTGTATAAGTCTAGTACTTCTTTTCCTTTATGCTACGTTATGAT
Source organism: Datura wrightii (assembly GCA_035772735.1). NCBI lineage: Eukaryota > Viridiplantae > Streptophyta > Magnoliopsida > Solanales > Solanaceae > Datura > Datura wrightii. Next base: position 6,529,461 of record JASDFA010000008.1, on the reverse strand, counting down.
TATGTTCTTAATATTAAATCTTTCTCTCATGTGATTGAATTAGATGTATGCTCATGCCATGGGTCGACTTGTGGTCTCTCGGGGCTCCTTGTCCCGTGTCTACGATCCAGGTGTACGTTTGGGTCGTGACAAACTTGGTATTAGAGCCATAGGTTTTAAATTATCCTAGGGAGTCTAAAAGCCGCGTTAGGTAGAGTCTTTTTTATGGGTGTGAAGCGCACCACACTTATGATGAAGAAACTACTAGACGTTGAGGAAATTTTCCCTTCTTTCATGATCTATGTCGTGCGATGAACGTTCTTTACTCCTCTAATTCATGCTATTCATGTTTGCAGAATCATGCCTCCACATCAAGTAAACATCTGGAGAAATGGTAATGGTAATGATCATGAGGTTGCCCATGGTGGTGAGCATCAGCCATCTCTACCCGTTCATGAGGAGCATGTACCAAAGTTAGCTGCCCACATCGAGTTTAGGGCAGCGATTCAGATGATGGCACAAGCCATGACTTCCAAGCCCCAAAATCAGACAGTGGCGTATCTCCCTCAGAAACGGGAATGCAACTGCAGCTTGGGTGAGGGACTTATTGAGGATGAGCCCTCTGGAGTTCATGGGGTCAAGGGTGGACGAGGACCCCCACGATTTTACAGAGGAGATTCTGAAAATCACCCAAGTTATGGGGGTGAACAATGGGGAATGCGTTGACTTGACCTCCTACCAGCTAAAGGGGGTAGCACATATATAAGCAATTGGTGAGATTCCAGGGTGGCGGGTGCAGGCTCGATAGGCTGGGATGAGTTTCACATTGCATTCATGGATTGATTCTTCCCTCGAGAGATAAGGGAGGTCAAGGTGGCCGAGTTTGTGAATCTGAAGTAGGGCAACATTTCTGTCCAGGAGTATGCATTAGAATTCACCCGGTTAACGAAATATGCTTCGGAAGTAGTGGTGGATCAACGGGCTCGAGTAAGCCATTTTTTGCATTGAGTAGCAGATTACTTTGACAAGGGGTACCGAATTGCCATGCTTCACCGGGACATCGACTTTCCCCGTATTGTATTGCATGCGCAGCATATGGAGTTGGTCTATAGGAGGAAGAGAGAGGCCAAGAGGTCCAGGACCGACATCTATGGGGTTTCTCATGCCAGGTCAGGAGGTGGACCACGTCAGCAGACCCAGCACAGGTCCATTTCTCCAGCTCCATCATCGGCCAACATGCCATCTAGGTTTTGGGGAGAACAGAGGAGTAGGGCTATAGGCTTGAGGGATCATGGTAGCATGCAGGTGGAGTGCACTTTTCCAGTTTGTGCGAAGTGCAGCAAGAATCATCCCGGGCGGTGCCTAGTCGGCGCGGACGCTTGTTTCGGGTGTGGCAAACTCGGACACTAGATCAGGGATTTCCCTGTAGCCAGTCGTACCGCTCCAGCAGCACGACCCCCTCAGCAGGGTGCCTCCACTAGTTCAGTAGGTGGTCAGCGCCAAAATAGGTTTTATGCCCTAGTGCCTCGCCAGGAGCAGGAGGCTTCACCAGATGTGGTCACGGGTATGTTGCAAGTCTTCCATACTGATACTTATGCTTTGTTAGATCTAGGAGCTACTTTGTCTTTTGTGACCCCTTATATTGCTAGTAGTTTTGGAGTTAGTCCTAAAATTTTGTCAAAATCGTTCTCCGTATCTACTCCAGTCAGTGAATCAATGGTAGGTAGGCTGGTGTATAGGGGTTGCCCCATTATGGTGTTGCATAAGGTTACCTCCGTGGACTTAGTAAAATTAGCTATGACTTATTTTGATATTATTCTAGGCATGGATTGGTTGTTTGCATGTTATGCTTTTGTTAACTGTAGAACCCGAGCGGTGGAGTTCCGTTTTCCGGGTGAGTTAGTTCTAGAATGGAAGGGTAATTCCGTTATACCTGTAGGTCGCTTCATCTCTTACCTTAAGGCCTGGAAAATGATCTCTGATGGTTGCATGTACCACCTAGCTAGGGTTAAGGAGGTAGAGTCTAAGACCTAGACTATTCAGTCAGTTCCAGTGGTGTGAGAGTATCCATATGGTTTTCCCGATGATTTGCTAGGTGTTCCTCCGAAAAGGGAAATTGATTTCGGTATTGATCTATTTCCCAATATGCAGCCCATCTCCATTCCTCCTTACTAGATGGCTCCAGCCGAGATAAAAGAGTTAAAAGAATAGTTGAAGGACTTGTTGGATAAGGGTTTCATTAGACCGAGCAAGTCTCTATGGGGTGCACCGGTTCTCTTCGTTCGAAAGAAGGATGGATCCCTTTGAATGTGTATTGATTATCGACAGCTGAATAAGGTCACTGTCAAGAACAGGTACCCCTTTTCTAGGAGTGATGATTTATTTTACCAGCTCCAAGGTACCAGGTGTTTCTTAAAGATAGATCTCAGGTCTGGATACCGTCATCTTAGAGTTCGGGAGTGTGATATCCCGAAGATAGCCTTCAAAACACAGTATGGCCATTATGAATTTGTAGTTATGTTATTTGGACATGTTCGTAATCGTGTTCATCGATGATATTCTTATATACTCCCGTAGCGAGGAAGGGCATGCTACTCACTTGTGTATAGTGCTTTGAGTCCTCAAGGATAGCCATTTATATGCAAAGTTCAGCAAATGTGAGTTTTGGTTGGACTCGGTGGCATTTTTAGGCCATGTGGTTTCAGGTGAGGGAATTAAGGTACATTCCCAGAAAATTGAAGCGGTGAAGAAATCGCCCAGACCGGTGAATCCTTAAGAAATTCAAAGTTTCTTGGGCCTAGCAGGTTACTACCAGAGATTTAATGAGGGTTTCTCATCTATTGCGGCACCTTTGACCAAGTTGACTTAGAAGAAGTTAAAGTTCCAATGGTCGGAAGCTTGTGAGGAAAGCTTCCAGGAATTGAAGACCCGACTCTCTTCAGCACCAGTGTTGACTTTACCCGAGGGAACATATGGCTTTTTTGTCTATTGTGATGCTTTGAGAGTCGAACTTGGATATATGTTGATGTAGCATGGGAAAGTAATAGCATATGCCTCTCGACAGCTGAAAGTACATGAAAAAAATTACCCGACCCATGATCTCGAGTTAGCCACGGTGGTGTTTGCATTGAAGATATGGCGGCATTACTTGTATGGGGTCCACGTGGATGTATTCATGGATCCCAAGAGCTTTCAATATGAGTTCACGCAGAAGGATCTCAATCTTTTAAAGGACTACGATATGAATGTTCTTTACCACCTGGGCAAGGCTAATGTGGTGGCGGATGCACTTAGTAGGCTCTCTAAGGATAGTGTGTCCCACGTGGAGGAGGGAAAGAAGGAGTTGGTGAAGGATGTCCACTGGCTCGCAAGATTGGGAGTTAGATTGGTCGACTCGACCGATGGCGGCGTGATTGTGCAGAATGGGTCAGAATTGTCCTTGGTGGTTGATGTCAAATCTAAGCAAGATGAAGATCTGATTTTGAGGAAGCTAAAGGAAATAGTTCAGAGTTAAAAGGTTGAGGTTTTCTTCTAAGTGGTAGATGATGTGCTATGATACCAAGGTCAAGTATGTGTTTCGAACGTCGAAAATTAGAGGGTTCGGATATTGCATGAAGCACATGGTACCGAATATTCTATCCACACGGGATCCACGAAGATGTACCGCGACTTGCAGGAAATCTATTGGTGGGGTGGTATGAAGAAGGATATCGCATAGTTCGTAGCCAAATGTCCTAACTGTCAACAAGTGAAGATCGAGCACCAAAGATCGGGAGGTGTGCTTCAGCATATTTGCATCCCCACTTGGAAGTGGGAAAAGATTTATATGGATTTCATTACAGGCCTACCTTGTACTCGACAACACTATGATTCCATTTGGGTGGTGGTAGACAGGTTAACCAAGGCTACACACTTTCTACCGATCAAGGCCACGGATTTGGCGGATGATTACGCCAAGTTGTATATTCGGGAGTTGGTTCGACTTCATGGAGTGCCCTTGTCTATTATTTTAGACTGAGGTACTCAGTTTACCTTCCAGTTCTAGTGGTCTTTTCAGAAAGGATTTGGGACTCAAGTCAATCTCAAGACACCATTTCATCCGCAGACGGATGGCCAGGCGGAACGAACAATCCAGACTCTTGAGGACATGTTGAGGGCATGTGTTATGGATTTTAAAGGTATTTGGGATGACCATTTTCCCTTGATCAAGTTTTCTTATAATAACAGTTATCACTCTAGTATCCAAATGGAACCCTTCGAGGCCCTCTATGGGTGGAGGTGTAGATCTCCCATCTGATGGTTTGAGGTTGCTGAGGCAACTATGATAGGACTAGATTCAGTTCACGAGGTGATGGTGAAGGTTCAGTTGGTAAGGTATCGGTTGAAAACCGCTCAGAGTCGTCATAAATCATATACCGATGTGAGGAGAAGAGACTTGGAGTTTGATGTGGATGATTGGGTATTTCTAAAGGTATCTCTCATGAAGGGAGTCATGCGGTTTGGGAAAAAGGGGAAACTTAGTCCCTGCTATGTTGGCCCCTACCGGGTTGTGAGGAGAGTTGGTAAGGTGGCGTATGAGTTGGACTTGCCCTCAGAGTTATCTTTAGTTCATCCTGTGTTTCATGTTTCATATTTGAAAAAGTACTTGGGTGATCCAGCTTTAGTAGTCCCGGTGGACAGCGTTGGTGTAACGGATAGCCTCAGCTATGAAGAAATTCTGGTAGAAATCTTAGATCGTCAAGTTCGTAAGCTAAGGAACAAAGAAGTAGCTTCAGTTAAGTATTGTGGAGAAATCAGCATGTTGAAGGAGCTACGTGGGAAGCCAAAGCGGATATGATGGCTAGATACCCACACCTGTTCCCTATCGGATCAGTTTCCGCTTGAGGTATTAGCCTTGGCCTAAACCTCTAATCAGTTTTCATGTTCCATTCATGTGTACAAGTTTGTTTTATGATGTGGGAAATGTATGTGATGTTTGGATTCAGTTCAGTTATGTAGTTGGTTTTGGAGTTAGTCAATCCGTCAGTTTTCAGCTTAAATGATCAGTAATTGCATATGATCATTGCTTATTTCTGAGTTTTCTGGATGTTTCTAACATTCGAGGAAGAATGTTCCCAAGGGGGAGATATTGTTATACCCCGGAAACCCAAGGATCGAACTCGGGAGTCAAAACGGAGAAAAATTGGAAATTCACACCAGGTTACAGAACGACCCATGAGGTGGTCGTGAGGAGTGACCACGAGTCGTGAAGTGACTCATGGTCAAGTAGGGCAAGACTAAGTTTTGGGGTGATACAAAAGGAATGACCATGAATCGTGGTTAGGCCACATGACTTGTTACGTCTCCTGTGGCCTAGGGGACCAGTTGGAAAAGTGGGAAAGGGCAGTGAAGACCACGGCTGGTGACCACGAATCGTGGTCAGACGTCACAACTCATGAGGTCACCCCTGGCTTGGATTGCATGGTTGAATAAGGTTTTGGGCAGTGGGGATCACAGGTGGTGACCACGAGTTGTGGTCATCCACCACGATTCGTAGGGTCCCCTGAGTATTTGGGCAGTGAGCATGACGGATCCCAACCACGAATCGTGCCCCATGGCAACGACTAGTGAGGTCCCTCGTGGGGACTGGCAATCAGAAAATGTCTGCATTTTAGTACAGGTGTTTTCGTAATTCCTAAATTCCTAAGGCATAAACGATGTCGTTTTAAGGACTAAATAGGGTCTTTTAAAGGGAATTAGTCCATGTTAAGCGTCATTCATGCATGCAAGAGTATAGAGAGGAGTCTAGAAGGTGATTCAAGGTGTTCTTCCCTAATTTATCTAAATTCCATCTTGGGCTTTCAAGGGAGTTTAAGAATCAAGTTTCCCCAGGTATGTAAGGTCCTCAATGGGTGAATTCTTCCACATCCATGCTCCTACTTTATGATTTTACTTAAAATTTATCAAAAACTCATGGGGTTTTGTATTTGAATTATATAAAATCTAATGATTTAATTATGGGTTTTGTGATTTTGAAATGTTGTCATAATATATGGATTTTGATCATCTTTTTGAGATTTAAATTAATCATAATGATATTTATTTTGATTTTTGAAACAATTAAGCTTAATTATGCATGCCCCATGATGAATTGATTTATGACGTATTATCCCATTGATGTTCTTACGAGCCCAACATGAATCATGTTCTAAATTATGAATTCATTATGTCACTGATTATGATTTTATGAAATTCACGCTATGTACATGATCTAAAAGTATGTATGAATCTTATTATTCATGAACTATGTTTTTGGCCGACTCACGAGCCTCAAGTCATGGCTAATTCTTATATGTTCAAACATGTTTAGGATTATCATGATTTAACTAGCCCATTAACTCATGAACGTATTATTGTGAGCACTATATATGTTTTAGGAGTAGTATCGAACACCGAGTAGGTTCGGAGCTCAAGTTAAGCCCCGAATCTCATAAACTACGTGCCACCATAGGTATGTCGAGACCCTTTCATGTTAGTCCCTGGCCCGAACGGCCCTTTTCATGGTGATATCACACTTTCATGGTTCTACCCTAGGTAAGTTACGAATACCCTCCCGACTAGGGTTACAAGTCGGGCTTCACGTGTACTCTATGGGTTATGTCGGTTAAGAGAATCTCCCACAGTTCCTCATAATTTATGCATGTTATGATTATAATGTTGGCTCAAGTCATGTTAAGTAAATCGCTTTTATTATGATTATGATTACATTATGTTATGAATGTTTTGAAAACCTTGAGCCATATGATATGTTATTATGATTTACGATACGAGCATGGCGTCCTATCCTTATGAGCATTTATGAATTTCATATATGTTTTAAATGTCCGTTCACTTACCTTGCATACTCAGTATATTCCACATACTGACCACATAGTTTGTATGTTGTATCGTTTCATAATACAGGTCCCAGTTCTCAGGCTCATCCTCACTCGTAGCTAGATTCAGACTTTCTCTCCGCGCATTTGGTGATTCCTCATGTTCCGAGGGCTATGTGTTCACACTCTATGTTATTTTTTCAGTTTCTTGATGTTGGATTAGTTGGGGAGTTATCCCATCAATCTGCCTTCCATGGGTAGAGGCTTATCAAACCACAAGATGTATTCCGCCGTATTGTATAAGTCTAGTACTTCTTTTCCTTTATGCTACGTTATGATTACGTTCTTTATATAAAATCTTCCACTCATGTGATTGAATTAGATGTATGCTCATGTCATGGGTCGACTTGGGGTCTCTCGAGGCTCCTTGTCCCATGTCTACGATCGGGGTGTACATTTGGGTCGTGATATATCGAAATCATGATGATCTCGGGCAAAATAGCATGCCTGAGTGATGCTTTATAACTTAATTTAGTCTTGTTTAGCTAATTAATTATGTACATTTTCATGTGATTTTATATAAATGTAAATATATGTACTAACCAACATGATTAGTTCTTGTTGTCTAGGTTTACATGAATTTGAGGAACTAATTTATAAGTTGGTGAAGTAGAGGAATGGAGTCGAGAGCAATTTGCCAAAGTCGAAAAGAAGCATTCCTTGGCAAGGCTAGCCGCGCCAAGCAGCGTGCCATGCTGTCGTGTGCTGCGCCCAACACCATGCCAAGCCCATGCCAGCGTCGTGCCACACCAGGCCAGCTGCGCGCCAACAACATGCCATCGCGCTGCATGAGCAGCGTGTCACGCCGGCCAGCACGGCGACCCTCGGCATATTGGCATCCTGAGGCTATTTCCAGTGTGCTTACGCGTTACCTCCGTGTCACGGAGGTAGTGCTCCGCGATACACTCTGTGACATGGAGCCATTCCACGACAGGCTTAATTTTGCAAAATTCTCATTTATTATAAATAGCTCCCTTAGCTCCTAAAATCATTTGGTCATGATTTTATTCTGGAAAACCACATAGGAGTGAAGGGAGAAGTGGGAGAACTCATCTAGGGTTTGTCAAATTTCCTTCTATTCTACCAATTCTTGTAAGTATGTTATTTTATTAATGTTTTCATGTAATTTTACGAACATGAATGGCTAGAACCCTTCCTCTAGGGTTGAAGCCATGAGTTATGATTGTGTTTTTACGAATTTGTGTTGCCATTAAGTTATTGATTGTTGTTTTGTCTTGCATTCTGAATTATTGGTTGTTTTTATGATTGATCACCATGAAAACCTACACGTTAACTTAGGCATTTGCTTGAGAAAGCATTTACCTAGGTCAGAACATGAGAATGTAAGGAGCATGATTGTATCTCACGATATAATTTGTGTAGGATAGAAATATACCTAACACTTTGCTTGGTTGATAAAACGGGATAAGCTAGGCACCAACTTAGAATTATCACATCACCACTCGAAGAAGTAGTTGTGAAGCTAAGTTGAGTCGAATGATTAGGTGTACGAGAGTCCCTAATCATTTCCACGCAAACCACATCCACGTAATTAATTGCCCACGAACTAGAATTAGCATCCTCGCTCACAATGTTGCAGTGAGGCTAGTTTGTCGTGTTTAGAGGCTCGAAAGGCCATGGACATGCAATTCTAATTATGTGAGATGACAATTAGTAATTTCATACTTAAACCATTTCAAATCATAACAACGCATGATTATCTGGTTTTAACTCTATGTTGCTCCTAGAGTGAATTCAAAATATTTCGTTGACCAAAATTAGACTTAACTAACTTCCTCGAAAACTTCTGTAATGAACACTTGCAAAAGTTTATATCACACTTGAACTAGATAGTTAGCTGAATTGGTCCAGTCCCTATGGGTTCGACATTCCGGTTCTTTAAAAAGGGCCACTATATTACTTGTACGACCCGTACACTTGCAAGAACCGTCAACAAGTTTTTGGCGCCGTTGTCGGGGACTCGGAGAAGTTTTTATAATTTATATGTTTTTGTGTGATTTTTAAATTTCCTTAAGTGTTAAGAAACTTTGTCTTAGTCTGATTATTTGCAGGTGACAGGTTGTCCTGCCGAGCTGGCTAAAAATAGGAGCTTGTGGAACCGTTGTGTAACAGCCCGAACCGCCGCTTGTAGAAATTGTCCGCTTTGGGGATCGCCCCTCATGGTTTTAAAACGCATCTACAAGGGAGAAGTATCTAAGCACTTATAAAGTACTCTTCGTTCTTCTCCCCAACCGATGTGGGATTTGCCTAAGGCAAGCCTCACACTGACATATAAGCAGGAAGTAGCTGAGTCTATATAGCTGAGGATAACTGGAGAGAGTTTATTTATTCTGTAACTAAACTGAGCGTACCTGATAACGTGTAGTCCTACTATCTATTGACGTGCCCACAAGTGTACGGGTCGTGCAAGAATTATATTGGCTCTTTTTAAGAACCGGAATGTCGAACCCACAGGGACTGGACCCATTCCTCTAACTATCCCTTACAAGTGTGATCTTAAATACCAAAAAATGTTGGTTATAGAAGTTTTCGAGGGAGATGTAATTAAGTTTGTTTTGGTGAACGAAATATTCTGAATTTACTCGAGGAGCAACATAGAGTTAAAACCAGATAATCATGTGATGCTACGATTTGCAATGGGTTAAGAATGGAACTATCAATTGTTGTTTCACACAATTAGAATTGCATGTTCATGGTCTTTCGAGCCTCTAAACACGACAAACTAGCCTGACTGCATCATTGTGAGCGAGGATGCTAATTTCTGGTTCCCGGGCAATTAGTTATGTTGTGGTTTACGGGGAAACGATTAGGGACTTTCGTGCGTCTAACCATTTAACTCAACTTAGCCTCACAACTACTTCCTCGAGTGGTGATGTGATAATCCTAAGTTGGTCTATACTAACCCCCGTTTATCAACCAAGCAAGGTGTTAGGTATATTTCTATCCTAACACGAAATTATATCGTGAGATACAAACATGCTCCTTACATTCACATGTCCTGAACTAGGTAATTCTTTCTCAAGCAATTACCCAAGCTAACTTATATGTTTTCATGGTGATCAATCATATAAACAACCAACAATCCAGAATGCAAGACGAAAACAACAATCAATAACTTAATTCCAAAATAATTTCGTAAAATCACAATCATAATTCATGGCTTCAACCCTAGAGGAAGGGTTCTTGCCATTCATGTTCGTAAAACTACAACTAACTACTACTAAACTAACATACTTACATGAATTTGGTAGATGAGAAGGGAATTTGACAAACCCTTGATGAGTTCTCCCACTTCTCCCTTCACTCCTAGGTAGTTTTCCAGAATAAAATCATGACAAAGTGGAATCAGGAGCTAAGGGAACTATTTATAATAAATGAGAAACGTTCCCAATTTAGCTTGTCATGGAATGACTCCGTGTCACGGAGTGTATCGCGGTGCTCTGCCTCCGTGACACGGAGGTAACGCGAAGGCTTTCTGGAAATCACCCAAAATCGACCCTAGTCGGCCTTCTTGCCGCGTTGGCAGCATGTCACGCTGCTTGGGCAGCGCGTTGACACTCCTTTGGCACGGGGATGGCCTGCCGTGGCACGTTGCTAGCGCGCTGGAGCACTGCCTGCTGCCGCATCTTCTCGCTTGTGATGCCTAGGCCTTGCCGACTTTCGCCGATTGCTTCCAACTACATTCCTTTCTTTCACCAACTTATAAATTAGTTCCTCCAAATCATTGAAACCTACAAAACAAGGACTAATCATGTTGGTTAGCACATATATTCACATTTATATAAAATTACATGAAAATGTATAAAATACATTAGATAAATAAGACTACATTAAGGTATAAAGCATCACTTTGGCATGCTATTTTAGCCCACGATCACCCACCCCACACATAAAGTCTTGTTCGTCCTCGAACAACCTATTACATTTCATGCATATGGAGACTCACCCATAACTCATTTAGCAAGAATATTCAAGTTACGGCTATAATGATTAAGCAAGATAACAAGCTAAAAATAGAGCATGCACGATTTGATCATTGAAATGAAGTACAACTATGTTAAGACTTCTTAACCTCAAGAATCGACTCTCAATCTTAGCAAACTCATGCAAATAAACTGATTAAGAAATCTGACATGAACTATATCCTTCATTTAACATGTGCCCTCACGGAAAGAGAGTTACCCAATTTCACACGCAAAAACAATTTTTAAATCACAACATGTGTGGGTACATGAATAGAATTACGCTCACTCTCACAAAGAATTCACATGCATCATGTAATGACACATAAGCTTTCCCTTAGTTTTTTATTCCACTTATTTGAGGATGTGTGAATGTAAGATCAAGTAGGACTTAATGGGTTGTAATGTAAGCTAAGGGATGGGTAGTTACTATTCTGGCCAGTAATAGTGACTAACTTTCCCCGGCGCTTTTAATACATTACGCCCTCATTACGAACTTCCCTTCCCTTACTTCACCTTTTTCTCCTTTCAGCTTTCTTTTTCCTCTTATGTTCCCTCTTTCTTTAGGCACTTTTAGCTTATTAGTAAGGAGCTCTATAAAAAATTTTCATTAATTTGTTTTCTAACTCCTTAATAATAATCAACCATTTTCACAAAAGTGCACCTTTGTCCTTTTCTCCATTTGTACAACTTGCTACTTTTCCTTTCTTTTCACTCCTTTACTCTTTCATATTTTTCCCTTAAGCGCTTTGGAGTTTTGGGTCAAATTCAAGGCTAATGAAAGAAAAAGGATTAAGCTTATGTTGCAGCTGTCAAAGAATAGGCTCAAGGCTCAATGGGGCTAACTAGGATTAATTTCTCAAGGTAGGTAAAATGAGGGATAAAAATTTGGTTCATTCAAAGAAATGCCTAGATCATCTCCTACACTTCACATCCTTCATTTCGTTTTATAAACACACCAGGCAAGTTCTAGACAATCCACAATAGCACAGAATACTCAAAAACCTTACACTCATGGCACATGCTCAATTCAAGACACATTCATCAGACTCTTACTCAGCTAATCACAAGAATTCAGAATTAAGCTTCAATCATATTGAGTCAAATTCAAGAGCCTAAGTGTCTCACAAAACGTTATACACCTGCATGCTTCACACTGAACATACTTGCCTCTTACAATCACGTATAGCACATAACAAGAACATCAAGCACCAATTAGTTATGGTTTCAAAAACCAAAACTTAATGACTAATTTTTCCTCAAGACGGTCGTCATCCATTCATCGTCGAAAACAGTCCCTAACTATGACTAAAAACACTATATACAGACAAAGGAAAGAAAAAGAAAAATTTTATTCTTCGGTTCAAAGACCCCCCTGTCGAAAAAGAACCGAAAAGAAAAACCAACGGGTGATGAAGTCATGCTTAATTCACAAAAAATTTTCAAATTTCTCCTAAATTTCACACAAGCATCACATTCACCAAAAACTTGTTAAGCACAAAAATTTAGAAAATTTTCTCACCCCACACTTAAATCATGCTATGTCCTCATAGCATCAAATTAACATTTAAAGGATGAGAAATACTCCCTGAGCCTCTATGCCAAACTAAAAGCATGCTGTCCTTTCAAGTTCCAGAGATGGGTGTTCGACCCCACACTTCTTCTATTCCATGCTCTTTAGCTTCCACCTTTTCGGTACTTGGACATCCCTTCCATCTGTGCTTAACTTTCCACCAAAAACACAAACAAAATGAAAATAACAAAACCAACACAAAATCAAAATTACAAATTGTACCTGAGGTACCCTTGGGTTGCCTCCCAAGCAGCGCCTTATTTTACGTTGTGGCATGACGTGGACTTCCCTTTTCAAGACATCCTCATACCTGGGTTCTCTTTCGAGAACCATCTCCTTTTCTTTTGTGGTTTAGAGGAAACAGCCTCCACACTGTTCCTCTCTTTCTCCAACTTCTTCTTAATTTGAAGCCCTTCATCAGACTTGGGCTGAAGACTTGACATTGCCTTTAGTCGTGCAAAGGAACTTCTTAGCCAAGTCATTCCACGAAGTTATGGAGTTCGGTGGCTCAGCCTTCAACCACTTTTTTTTTGCCTCTCCCAACAATGAAAATGGGAAGAGGGTAAGTCGGACATAATCTGTGGACACGCTGGTGGGGACAAACGTGTCACTAATCTCTAAAAGGCTCTGTAGGTGCTGCTGCGGGTCCTCATGTGCCATCCTAGTGAATTGACCACTAGAATGTAACAGCTGCACAATGTTCTGTTTAAGCTCAAAGTTCCCTCCAGGCTCCGGTTTACGGATGCTAGAGGTCACATTCGTCGCTAGTGGGATTGCCACTTTGCGAACTGGTCTTGCTGCCATTACTTCTGATGACAATTGTACTTGTCCCGCGGGTGGTTGTTGCTGTACCTTTTGTTGAAGTCTCTTCAGCTTTTGCTCTAGAGCTACTCTCCTTCGCAAATGGATTTGACGTTCAGGTTCAAGCAACGATTCCACAAGCTCTCTATTTCTAGCCAGCTTGGCAGGACAACCTGTCACCTGCAAATAAACAGACTAAGACTAAGTTTTTCAAAACTTTAGGAAATTTAAAAATCACACAAAAATAGATAAATTATCAAAACCTCGCCTAGTCCCCGGCAACGGCGCCAAAAACATGACGTGCCCGCAAGTGTACGGGTCGTGCAAGTAATATGGTGGCTCTTTTTAAGAACCGAAATGTTGAACCCACAGGGATTGGACCCATTCCTCTAACTATGCCTTACAAGTGTGATCTTAAATACCAAAAAATGTTGGTTATAGAAGTTTTCGAGGGAGATTTAATTAAGTTTGTTTTGGTCAACGAAATATTCTGAATTTACTCGAGGAGCAACATAGAGTTAAAACCAGATAATCATGCGATGCTACGATTTACAATGGGTTAAGAATGGAACTATCAATTGTTGTTTCACACAATTAGAATTGCATGTTCATGGTCTTTCGAGCCTCTAAACATGGCAAACTAGCCTCACTGCATCATTGTGAGCGAGGATGCTAATTTCTAGTTCGCGGGCAATTAGTTATGTTGTAGTTTACGGGGAAACAATTAGGGACTTTCGTGCGTCTAACCATTTAACTCAACTTAGCCTCAAAACTGCCTCTGTGACACGGAGGTAACGCGAAGGCTTTCTGGAAATCACCCAAAAGCGACCCTAGTCGGCCTTCTTGCCGCGTTGGCAGCGTGTCACGCTGCTTGGGCAGCACGTTGACACTCCTTTGGCACGGGGATGGCCTGCCGTGGCACGTTGCTAGCGCACTGGAGCATTGCCTGCTGCCGCATCTTCTCGCTTGCCATGCCTAGGCCTTGCCGACTTTCGCCGATTGCTTCCAACTACATTCCTTTCTTTCACCAACTTATAAATTAGTTCCTCCAAATCATTGAAACCTACAAAACAAGGACTAATCATGTTGGTTAGCACATATATTCACATTTACATAAAATTACATGAAAGTGTATAAAATACGTTAGATAAACAAGACTACATTAAGGTATAAAGCATCACTCTGGCATGCTATTTTAGCCCACGATCATCTATCAGTATCTAATAGCACATATAGATATACATAATAATACACACAATACCTGACCGACCCCCATAAGCCGGAAGGTGCCAACCAAAAGAACAATCAATTTACCCCTACTCGGGTCTAAACCAACCAAAAATAAGTCACTCCATTCTGCTGATAACTGTGAGCTCCTCCTACCGGCCCCGTTGGGTACGTAGCTCAGGCCTTGGCCTCTGACAATAAACCGTGTCTGAGTCCGAAGACTCCTGCCTCTGGGCGCAAGCGCTCACGGGGTAATCTACTGGTGTATTTGTAACTGAAACTACCTCTGGGTGGAAGCACGCAACAGGGTAATTTTATAAAAATCTGTATCTGAAACTGCCCCCGGCCACAAGTGCACACATAGTAATCTGCCCCTGTAAACAGGGTATACTGGCTATGCGCAGAGCGAACTGAACTTCCCCTGCAAGCAGGGTAATCTGGACCGTATTATCATGGTGGTCGGCCATCATCGCCCTCTAGGCGGACGGCATCGCCCAGCTGGTGGAGGTATCTAAATCTGGTATCGACACAGCTATAACCCAGGGGCGGTGGGGATGCTAAAGGGTGCCCACACGCCACAACAAGTCTCAACATGCAAACACATACACAACAAGCATGCTCAAATGAAAAATAGTAATCATATTCTCTTCTTTTATTTCAAGGCCAGTCCGTACTAAACAACTGATGCTATATTCTGTTTTACAGTATTTCTGATTGCTGGGCTAACTGCTACCTAGCCTTTATCTGTTTATCTTATTATTGTTATCCGCGATCTAAAGCTATATCCGTTTCTAGAGCCATATCTGTACTGTAACAGCCCAGACCGCCGATTGTAGAAATTGTCCGCTTTGGGGATCGCCCCTTACGGTTTTAAAATGTGTCTACAAGGGAGAGGTATCCAAGCACTTATAAAGTACTCTTCGTTCTCCTCCGCAACCAATGTGGGATTTGCCTAAGGCAAGCCTCACACTCAACCCCCCTGGGGCTCAGTGTCCTCGCTGAGGTTTGCCCCACCACCGGCCCGACACCGGCTTTGATACCAACTGTAACAGCCCAGACCGCCGCTTGTAGAAATTGTCCTCTTTGGGGCTCTCCCCTCACGGTTTTAAAACGCGTCTACAAGGGAGAGGTATCCAAGCACTTATAAAGTACTCTTCGTTCTCTTCCCCAACCGATGTGGGATTTGCCTAAGGCAAGCCTCACACTCACCCCCCCCCCCCCCGGGACTCAGCGTCCTCGCTGTGGTTTGCCCCACGACCGGCCCGACACCGGCTCTGATACCAACTGTAACAGCACAGACCTCCGCTTGTAGAAATTGTCCGCTTTGGGGCTCACCCCTCACGGTTTTAAAACACGTCTACAAGGGAGAGGTATCCAAGAACTTATAAAGTACTCTTTGTTCTCCTCCCCAACAGATGTGGGATTTGCCTAAGGCAAGCCTCACACTCACCCCCCCCTTGGGACTCAGCGTCCTCGCTGAGGTTTGGCCCACCACCGGCCCGACACCGGTTCTGATACCAATTGTAACATCCCAGAGCGCCGCTTGTAGAAATTGTCCGCTTTGGGGCTCGCCCCTCACGGTTTTAAAACGCGTCTATAAGGGAGAGGTATCCAAGAACTTATAAAGTACTCTTCGTTCTCCTCCCCAACCGTTGTGGGATTTGCCTAAGGCAAGCCTCACACTCACCCCCCCCTTGGGACTCAGCATCCTCACTAAGGTTTGCCCCATCACCGGCCAGGCACCGGCTCTGATACCAACTGTAACAGCCTAGACCGCCGCTTGTAGAAATTTTCCGCTTTAGGGCTGGCCCCTCACGGTTTTAAAACGCGTCTACAAGGGAGAGGTATCCAAGAACTTATAAAGTACTCTTCATTCTCCTCCCCAACCTATGTGGGATTTGCCTAAGGCAAGCCTCACACTCACCCCCCCTTGGGACTCAGCGTCCTCACTGAGGTTTGCCCCACCACCGGCCCGGCACCGGCTCTGATACCAACGATACCAACTGTAACAGACCAGACCGCCGCTTGTAGAAATCGTCCGCTTTGGGGCTCGCCCCAGATGCGTTTTAAAATCGTGAGGGGCGAGCCCAAAGCGGAAAATTTTTACAAGCGGCGGTCTGGGCCATTACTGTTGGTATCGTTGGTATCAGAGCCGGTGCCAGACCGGTGGTTGGGAAAACCTCAGCGAGGACGCTGAGCCCCAAGGGGGGTGAGTGTGGGCTTGCCGTAGGCAAATCCGACAACGGTTGGGGAGGAGAATGAAGAGTACTTTATAAGTGCTTGGATACCTCTCCCTTGTAGACGCGTTTTAAAAACTGTGAGGGGCGAGACCCAAAGCGGACAATTTCTACAAGCGGTGGTCTGGGCTGTTACAGTTGGTAGCAGAGCCGGCGTCGGGCCGGTGTGGGGCAAACCTCAACGAGGACGCTGAGTCCCAAGGGGGGGTGAGTGTGAGGCTTGCCTTAGGCAAATCCCACATCGGTTGGGCAGGAGAACGAAGAGTACTTTATATGTGCTTAGATACTTCCCCCTTGTAGACGCATTTTAAAACCGTGAGGGGCGAGCCCCAAAGCGGACAATTTCTACAAGCGGCGGTCTGGGCTGTTAGAGTTGGTATCAGAGCCAAGTGTGAGGCTTGAGGCAAATCCCACATCTATTGGGGAGGAGAACGAAGAGTGCTTTATAAGTGCTTGGATACCTCTCCCTTGTAGACGCGTTTTAAAACCGCGAGGGGCGAGCCCCAAAGCGGACAATTTCTACAAGCGGCGGTCTGGGCTGTTACAGTTGGTATCGTTGGTATGTGCCGGGCCGGTGGTGGGGCAAACCTCAGCGAGGACGCTGAGCCCCAAGGGGGGGTGAGTGTGAGGCTGTGCCTTAGGCAAATCCCACATCGGTTGGGGAGGAGAACGAAGAGTACTTTATAAGTGCTTGGATACCTCTCCCTTGTAGACGCATTTTAAAACCGTGAGGGGCGAGCCCCAAAGCGGACAATTTCTACAAGCGGCGGTCTGGGCTATTACACGTTGCTTGAACCTGAATGTCAAATCCATTTGCGAAGGAGAGTAGCTCTAGAGCAAAAGCTGAAGAGACTTCAAGAAAAGGTACAAAAACATCCACCCGCGGGACAAGCACAATTGTCATCAGAAGCAATGGCAGCTATACCAGTTCGTAAAGTGGCAATCCCAGAAGTGACTAATGTGAACTCTAGTATCCAGAAACTGGAGCCTGGAGGGAACCTTGAGCTTAAATAGAGCATGGTGCAGCAGTTACATTCTAGTGGTCAATTCACTGGGATGACACATGAGGACCCGCAGCAGCACTTACAGAACTTTCTTGAGATTAGTGACACGTTTGTCCCCACCGGCGTGTCCACAGATTATGTCCGACTGACCCTCTTCCCATTTTCATTGTTGGGAGAGGCAAAAAAGTGGTTGAAAGTTGAGCCAACGATCTCCATAACTTCGTGGAATGACTTGGCTAAGAAGTTTCTTATCAGATTCTTTCCTCCAGGCAAGACTGCAAGCTGAGAAGTGCAATACTAAGTTTCAAGCAGAAGCCTGATGAGAATTTATATTTGGCTTGGGAAAGATTCATGTCATTATTGAGAGACTGTCCCCATCACCAGCAATCAAATGAAGTGTTGGATCATACCTTTGTAGAAAGTCTAGACCCACACACTAAAATTTTACTAGACTCTGCATCGGGTGGGCAAGCCTTGGAGAAGACATATGATGAGTTGTACACTTTGTTGAACAGAATTGCTCAAGGAAATCTAGAGTGGCACAGCGAGTCATCGAGAGGGACAGGAAAGAGATCAGGGTTGATAGAGGTAGATGGTATGAATTCCTTGGCAGCATAGCTAGCTTCATTCCAACATCAGATGATGACTCAGTTCAATAAATTGAGTATGAACCAACAACAGGGCCAGGTTAATGCAATTCAACAAGCTCCGAGTTGGTGTGAAATTTGTGGTAATAATGGGCACAATGCAGAATCTTGTGGAGCCAAACCGGAATCAGTCAATTTTGTTGGGAATGTGCAGTGGAACAATCAGAATGTTGGACACAACTACAACAGAAATTGGTAGGGCCACCTGAATTTTTCTTGGGGTAGAAACCCATAGCAGAGTTATCAGCAACCTCAACAATAGCAGTATCAGCAGAATAGGCAGAATGATGGTAAAGTGAGCAGCAACATTGAAGAAACATTGCAGAAAATGATGGAGACCCAGACTCAGTTAGTGGAAAATCAGGCGAGGATGGCAACAGAATTAAAAAATCAACAAGTGGCCACCCGCAATCTTGAAAAACAAGTGGGTCAGATAGCAGCTGCTCAAAACATGAGATCGCAGGGGGTATTACCAAGCGACACGGATCCAAATCCCCGGCAGGTCAATGCCATCAGTCTGAGAAGCGGCAAGAAATTAGTTGATGCAGTGCCAAAAGAGCTAAGAAAGGAGGTGCAGCCGGAGTTGGTTAGACCAGGACCATCCAACAACACGGGAGATAATCAGAGTGCTGGGAAACAAAATGCAAAATCTTCATTGCAGCCAGCACAAAGACCACCACCACCATTCCCTCAGAAATTCAGAAAGAGCAAGGAGGAGGAATACTTCAAAAAGTTCTTTGAGAGTTTCAAAGAACTTCACATAAATTTTCCTCTTATTGATATTTTGCAGGGAATGCCCAAGTATGCTAAATACTTGAAAGACATGATGGCGAAAAAAGTCAGATTGGTGGATGTTCAGACGGTAGCACTGACTGAGGAGTGCAGTCATAGGGTTCTGAGCAAGATTTCGAAGAAGCTCAAAGACCTAGGGAGTTTTACCCTCCCCATACAAATTGGTAAAGCTGAGGTGCTACAGGCTTTCTGTGATCTAGGGGAAGCAGTTAATCTAATGCCCCTATCGTTATTTAACACCCTAGGGTTGGGAAAATCAAGGCCAACAAGGTTGATGCTGCAACTGGCAGATAAGTCGCGAGTGACACCTCATGGAATAATAGAGGACCTTCTCATCAAAGTGGGTAAGTTTATTATACCTGCTGATTTTATTATCTTAGATTTTCATGTTGATGAACAGGTACCCTTAATCTTGGGACGACCATTCTTGGCCACCGGAGGAGTGGTGATTGATTTGAGAGCAGGACCCTGAAAATGAGGGTTCAGGATGAAGAAGAACTCTTCCGCGTATACGAAGAAATGAACCCATCCATACACTACAGAAACCTTTGTCAGGTGAGTGTGTTGTCAGAGGATGAGTGTGGGATGGAGGATTCCATAGGTGCATGGACAAAGGTAATGACAAGTGTTCAGCTCGAGTCTGATAAAGGGCTTCAAATTGTGAAGAAGTTGGAGGTAGAGAGGAATAGAGTGGAGGTTGTTTCCTCTAAAAACCAAAAGATAAGGAGATGGTTCTCGAATGAGAACCCAGGTATGAGGATATCCTGAAAAGGACAGTCCACGTCGTGCCGCGACATAAAATAAGGCGCTGCTTGGGAGGCAACCCAAGGGTACCACAGGTACAAATTGTGATTTTTTTGTTTATGTTGATTTTGTTATTTTCATTGTGTTTGTGTTTTGGTGGAAAAGTTAAGCCCAGATGGAGGGGAAGGCTGAGTACCCTCGGAGGAGGAAGCTAAAGAGCATGGAAGAAAAGAAGTGTGGGGTCAAACACGGACCTATGAATCTTGAAGAAAAGCATGTTGTTAGCTAGGCATAGAGGCTCAGGGAGTATTTCTCACCCTTTTTAAATTTTAATTTGATGCTATGAGGACATAGCAGGATTCAAGTGTGGGGTGAGGGAAATTTCAAAATTTTTGTGCTTAATGATTATTGGTGAATGTAATGCTTGTGAGAAATATTGGAAATTTTTTTTTGTGAGTCAAACATGACTTCATCACCCGTTGGTTTTTCTTTTCGGTTCTTTTTTGACGGGGGGTCTTTGAACCGAAGAATAATTTTTTTTTCTTTGTCTGTATATAATGCTTTTAGTCATAGTTAGGGACTGTTTTCGACGATGGATGGATGACGACCATCTTGAGGAAAATAAGTCAATAAGTTTTGGTTTTTGAACCCGTAGCTAATTGACGGCTTGATGTTCTTGTTATGTGTTATACATGATTGTAAGATGCAAGTGTGGTTTGTTTTGAAGCATGTAAGAAAGGTGTAACTTTGTTTGAGACACTTATGCTCTTGAATTTGACTCAATATGATTGAAGCTTAATTCTGAATTCTTGTGATTAGCTGAGTAAGAGTCTGCTGAATGTGTCTTGAATTGAGCATGTGCCATGAGTGTAAGGTTTTTGAGTATTCTGTGCTATTTTGGATTGTCTAGAACTTGCCTGGTGTGTTTATAAAACGAAATGAAGGATGTGAAGTGTAGGAGATGATCTAGGCATTTCTTTGAATGAACCAAATTTTTATCCCTCATTTTACCTACCTTGAGAAATTAATCCTAGTTAGCCCCATTGAGCCTTGAGCCTATTCTTTGATAGCTACAACATAAGCTTAATCCTTTTTCTTCCATTAGCCTTGAATTTGATCCAAAACTCCTAAGCGCTTAAGTGAAAAATTCCAAAGCGTGAAGGAGTGAGAAATGTGAAAAAGAAGGAAAAGTGGAAGTTGTGAAAGTTGAGAAAAGGACGAAGGTGTACTTGTGTGAAAATGGCTGATTATTAGTAGGGAGTAAGAAAATAAATGAATGAAAAAAAAATTGCTTAAGTACTCCTTACTACTAAGCTGAGTGTACTTAAAGAAATGGTAACAAGAAGAGAAAATTCAAGAGTGAAAAGAATGAGGGTGAAGTAATAGAAGAGACGTGCTTAATGAAGGGTGAAGTTATTAAAAGCTCTTAGGGAAGATGGTCCAACTGATCCCCTTATGGCCTTGCATTTTACCGAGGATGCTGCTAGGTATTTTGGGAAAGAGGACATAAGAAAGCATATTCATGGAGGAGAAAGTATTGTTTGGGAAGCCACTATGGTCAATAGGCCTCATCCATACCATTACCGTGATGACGCCAACAAAAAGGAGTTTGAATCAAATTATTTTACGAGTATTCGCTCTAGCTATCTCCCTTTAAGGAATGGAGATGTCTTCATGTCACGACCAAAGTTGAGACCCTGAATCGCTACATGGAACCCAGAACCACGAGTGACCCCAAGTGAACCTATTGCATGAACATGATAGCTATAGAACATTTTATCAAGAGGAATCTGATATTTAAATATGTATAAGAGGAAGTTTGAATAAAAAACATCTAGCCAATGGAAATATCATAACACTGAGTCTAAAGCTGAATATACAAATCTATGTCTGAAAAGCCTCTACTAACTGATAAGATGCTGGGATAAGCCCCCAACTATCTCTAAGTCTGAAACAAACTGACATAATGATACTGAAATATAGTTGTCCTCGAAGGATGAGGACTCACCCAAAGAAGGGTCTGAACTAGAACAGGAGCAGGACTAACAACGCGATTAAGTCTAATCGTTAGGACCTGTATCATGAAATGACACAATATAGAGTATGCAATCAGTACTCAGAATGTACTGAGTATACAAGGTAAGTAAAAAAGATGGAATAAGAATAACTAAAATCATGCACATAACATAAATCATAAGATCGTGAGAGTATGCACTACATGATAATATCTGAAAACATTAATAGTCATAAATTGAATTTTCATATCTGAATAGAATGTCCCAATTTGAAAATCAAATCAAATGGATTGCCATAATTGAAATCATAAGTAAAAGCTTATAAACTGATCATTGGGTCAAACCTTCTGAAAATGTAATATCATAAGTCATAACATGCATAACTGATTTCATGAGGGACAATGGGAAACTTATCAAAACCGACACCATCAAGATAGAGCTTACATGATGCCCCAACTATTACACTCAAGTGGGCAGAGCCACCCAAAACCTCTCCAGGGTTAAGGATGCCACCATGATAATGATATCAAGCTAAAGGCCCCTATGGGGGAAGGGGAAGCTCACAAGGGAGGTCCCTATGTAAATATATAAACCTGCGTTGGCGCGTAATTCTGAGACTCGGGGTTTATATGAACTACTAGCCTACTCAGTGCTATACACTACTCCTAAAAACATGCAAAGTACTTGATATTGGGCAAAATGGCATGCCCAAGTGACACTTTATAACTTAGTTTTCGTCTTGTTTATCTACTTATTTATATACATTCTCATGTAATTTTGTGTAAATGTTAATACATATATATACACTAACCAACATGATTAGTCTTGTTTTTGTAGGTTTAAAATGAATTTGAGGAACTAATCTATGATTTGGTGATGTGGAAGAATGGAATCGGAAGCCAAATGCGAAAGTCGGCAAGGAGGACATGCGAAACAGCCCACCTGCGTGACAACAACGTGCCACGACAGGCCAGGCTGCACGACAAGGGCGTGTCATGGCCCTTAACGCGCTGCACAAGCAGCGTGCCACGCTGCCATCATGGCAAGGGGCTGCCTGGCGTGTGTTTTATGCAAATTCCAGATTGCTTCCACCATTCCTCCGTGTCACGGAGGTAAATTGGCGCGACCACCTCCGTTCCACGGAGCTATTCCATGTCGGGCATAATTTTATACACCTCTCATTTACTATAAATAGGTCCGTTAGCTCCTAAAAACATTTTGTCATGTAATATTTCTGAAAAACTACCAAGGAGTGAAGGGAGAAGTGGGAGAACTCACCTAGGGTTCTTAAATTTCATCTTCTCTTCTACCAATTCTTGTAAGTATGTTACGTTAATTATGTTTTCTTGTAATTATACGAATTTGAGTGGCCAGAACCCTTCCTCTAGGGTTGAAGACACAAGGTGTGATTGCGATTATGCGAATGTGTTTTGGTTTTAAGTTATTGATTGTTGTTGCGTCGTACGTTCTTAATTATGGTTGTTTTTATGATTGATCACCATGAAAACAGACACGTTACACCTAGGTAAAAGCTTGAAAAAGTAAACCTAGGCAAGAACAAAGAATGCAGGGAGCAAGTTTGTATCTTACGATATAATTCGCTGTTATGATAAGAAATTATACCTAATTTGCCTTGCTTGGTTACTAAAACTGAATGAGTTAGACACCAACTTAGAATTATCACATCACCACTCGTAGAAGTAGTTGTGAATCTAAGTTGCGTTACATGATTAGATGTACGAAAGTCCCTAATCAAGAGCATAAACCCCATACACCACATTCCCATAATTGAATTGCCCACGAACTAGAATGTCACATCCCCCCTCAACGATGTAGTTATGAGGCTAGTTTGTCGTGTTTAGAGGCTCGAAAGACCATGAACATGCAATTGTAATTATGTGAGATGACAATTGATAATTCCATACTTAAACCATTGCAATGCATAGTATCGCATGATTATCTGGCCTCAGCTCTAGTTGCTCCTTGAATTGCTTCAGAGTATTACTGTGACCACGCCTAGATTTAAATAAAATTTATCGAAAACTTCTATAATCAACACTTGTGAAAGTTAATATCACACTTGAACTTGATAATTAGCTAAATTTGTCAAGTCCCTGTGGGTTCGACATCTGGCTCTTAAAAAGGGCCACTGTATTACTTGTAAGACCACGTACGCTTGCGTGTGCACTAGGGCGCAGTCACAACAGTACTCTCCTTCATTTTTCAATGAAACCGACAAAATAGTTTCTCAACAATGCTGATAATGTAATTACATGCATAGTCTGGAATCTAAATACGAGGAGTCCTTGCCCCAAACATACCATAAGCTGAAAATTTGGAGTATCATAAGTTGATATTATGAAACTGAACTGAATCATGAAAAAATACTTAACATGTATGGGCTTGCCCAAATCTTAAAATCATGCATACTTGAAATTGACTTCATAAGTCGAAATCATAGATTCATACATGGGTAATTTGTAGACATTCAATCATGCTAGATATCTCTTCATACTTGAAATCATAAATCATAAACTTGCATAATTGGGCATAATTTTTCTAAGATTTGAAATCATGAATTTATAATCAATTAGTATATAAAATCTGCCCACGAATCGTAAAACATACTTTGAAATATAGAGGGGCTTGACCCATTTATAATTTATGGAGAATTTCATACAATTGGGTTAAAACCCAATAAGATCATAAACTTGGATTAGAACTAGAATTCATGAACTTGAGGAGAAATTTGGGCACGAGAGTGGAAGGAAGTCTCATTCATAGCCCTACATATCCGGGTAACTTGAATCTATATTTGACTTTGAAAGTGTTCGGCAGTGTTTGCTATAGGTGTAAAACCGACACACAAGTGCACGTGGTCAAACAAGTAATAAAGTGGCTAAGTAAGGCAAGTATCGATCCAATGAGACTCTGGATAAGTAAAATTGCCTAAGTACACTATATTCTTATCTTACTTCTAATTATGCTAACAACAACGTAACCAACAGTTAAATAAGTTTTTGCTTAGAAATTATATATACTAAAACTATTAACAATTATTTACTGTGAATTGAAACTATGGATATGAGCATGCAAAGGTTAAGAACAAGTAATAAACTTGATTGTAATCATAATTCGGTTATTCTTCTCTTCATGTTGCTAGCCAAGAATATTAGCCTAGAAACTAAAACTCTCGTATTTAATTTCACTTTAGAATCATAAACCATTCGTCTACATTTCTGTGATCAAATGCAATTTATGACCTAGCACTACAATTCCGGTTCCTAAATTGACTAATACGGCTTTCAAGTATATTTCTATCAGGAAAGCACATCAAAACCCAATTTTCCCAAATCAAGTTAAGAACAATACCCTATTAATTCACAACTTTCCAATTTCTTGCTCTCTCGAGTGAAATTGGACTTTTTAGATGTACATTAATGTCGGCCACACACTAATGCAGTAGAAACAAGAATTAATAGAACAACATAGAAGAAGAAGAAGAAAACCATATCATTAACAATCAAAATTCATCACCATTGTTCAAAACCTTAGCAAGGAAGAGAATTAGCCACTCATTTGCGGATTAATCATCCTAAAACAAGTGTAAATCATACATACAATTGATTGAAAGAAGAAAGGAAGAGAAGAAATCCCTTAGCTTTTTCGTCCCTCAACTGCTTCTAACCCACGTCCTTGCTCCACCAAGTCTGAATTCATTAAAATAAACCTAAGTGTGCTATTTATACTAGTGGGAATTTTTCCCGGAATAACAAGCAACGTGTCACGGAGGCCAACCTGGAGCACTGCCTCCGTGACACGGCGTGGACGCGGACCCTTACTGGAATTCCAGGGTCCGGGAATATAGCCATAACATGGCACGGAGGCCAACGCGGAGGCCTATCTCCGTGCCACGGAGCTGTCGCGAGGCCTCACTGGAATTTGCCAATTAATTTCCCCTCCAGGCAGTGTGCCTCCGCGATGGTAGCGTGGCATGGCTCCATCGCGGAGCCCCTATACTTTGCGCATTCCAATGTCTTTTCCATGCTCGCATCCAAGTCCAACTCCGATATAATTCCAACATGCATTTTAGCTCCTAAAAATCATATTTTCCTACAAACAAATGCTAATCATGTTGGTTAGTATAAATTCACATTTTATTACCAATTACATGAGAATATATACATATTGCACACAAACAAGGCGAAAATAATACGTTTGAGTATCACTTGGGCATATAAATCTGCCCAAGATCACTTACCCCACACTTAAATCCTTGTTCATCCTCGAACAACACATACACAACTCATGCAAATTACATCCCAACCTTTGTCACTATGGTGCGACAATTTACACTACGGTCATACCGATTATTCAATTTTTTGCAAATCATCAAGAAAACATGCATGGTCTTACAATGCAATGACCTTTCATACATCAAGACTTCCTAGACTTTAAGAATCGACTCTCGATATCGGCAAACTCATGCAAATTAGCTAATCAAGATATTCGACACGAAAATCAATCTTTCATCAAGCATGTGCCCTCACAACTCAAGAGAATCTTCCCCTTTATGTTCATGCAACACACAAACATTCAAGTAGGGGCATATAAAAATTAATTTCACTCTCTCTCCCAAAAGAATTCACATGCATCATGTCATGACCCATAGGCTTGCCCTTAGTGTATTACTCCACTAATATAAGGAAATGCGATGTAAGATCACGTAGGACTTTAATGGGTTGTAACGGGGCTATGGAACTATATATATATTGGATTAGCCAATAATAGTCGCTAGCATCCTTAAGCGCCTTTTCAACACATTCCCATCGACTCATGGATATTGTTCTTCTTTTTCTCTTTTTCATCATCCCATTCATGCTTGTTTACTTTTGTATGGCCCATTTCCTCAAACACACTTGACACAACAACACAGGGTTTTCATGCACCTTCATTCTCATTTAATTATAACAAGTGCCTCTTCAACCTCTTCTTCCGTTTCCTCACTCCGCTTTTCTTTTTCTTTTCACTCTTCTCACTCTTCGACACTTTGGGAAAAGAATTTTCTTTTCTTCTTAAGCGCTTAAGATTTTTGTATAGACTTTACGGCTAATGAAAAGAAGGAATAAAGCTTAGTTTATACAATTTTGGACAAAAGAAAGAAAGAAACGGCTAAAGGCTCAACGGGCTGACTAGGGTATACAATCACATAAAAAGGTAGAGTATGACAAGAAAAAAAATAGAAACTCTCGGTTAAACAAAGAAATGCCTACATCCTTTCCAACACTACACCTCCTTCATTTTGTTTTGCACACACACCAGGCAAGTTCTAGACACTTCACAATAGCATGGAATAACAACACCTCACTTCACACACTTCATGCAAATGCTCGATTCAAGATGCATTCACAGACTCTTTAATTAGCCAATTGCATGAATTCAAAAATTAAGCCTCAATCATACCGAATCAAATTCTACAGCGTAGGTAACTCAACATATTTACAAAATTGCATGCTTTCAAACGAATCACTTTTACATTTTGAATATCAGTTACAACACGCAACCAAAATTTCACAACCATTTAGTAACTACAGGTTCAGTGATGCAATCCACCAAAGAAAAACTGAAAATAAATTAAAATCCTACTCCTACCGACTACATTTCCCTTAAGACGGTCGTCATCCATCCATCATAGGGAACGGTCACTAACTATGACATCGGTTCAATGGGACTATTCTCGGTAAAAGAACCGAAAACAAACTCCGAGAAACCCAAAATAAAAACCGAAAATTTTTTGCAAAACATCGATCATTTCGATAGAAAAATATTTACAAAACATTTTGATAAGTGCAAAATATTTTCGCAAAATTTTTTGAAAAATATCGATCATTTCGATAAGAAAGAAATATTTACAAAATATTTACACTGGCAACCACAACTTTTCATAACACACATCATTAACTACCAAAAATATATATAGATACAACACAAATCAGTTCACAGCCACAGGGAAACATAAAAACATACATGCACAACAAGGGAAAGAGCATACAGCAGATTAGCCTAAGTTCCAGCACCTAGCTACTCCCCACCCTACACTTAAATCGAACACTGTCCCCAGTGTTCACAAAAAATACAAAGCACAAAATTTCGGGTGGTGGAACTCCCTGCTCAGTTGAAATATTCGACTTCTTCATCCGATGCTGCTGCCTCGTCACCCATGTCTGAGTCAGCTCCATCGTCGTCATCGGACTCCACATCGGAGTCCTCCCGACGTGTCTCCTCGTCAGTGGGGACATCGTCATCAGTAGGCTCAACGAAGGCTGGTCCCACTCGGCATAAGGCTTTGGCGTTCTCGCCAAATGGGTAATCCAGCTCCAACTGCCATAACTCTTCCTCGGTGGCTGGTCTCCCACCAATCCGTAGCTGAAGCATCTACATGCCAAAGATACGTGCCATGTACTGATCGTCACGAGCATGTCGCTCGCCCAAAGTCAGCACTGGCCCGTGTGTGGTGTCGGGGGCCTTAGTTTTTGTCACATCGAGGGCCCTCCGCTCCAACTGCGGGATATAATCCAAAGCCTCTTCCTCGACATCGAGGCCTCGGAGGAAGGTGGTGATGAGTCCGCCGAACCCGTATCTGTGGCCCTGGTGTAGTCGGGCTCTCTTCATGGTGGATATGATAACCGCCCCAACATTAATCTCCAGCCCTTTTATAAGGGCATACACCAGGCAGACACGGTCCCGGGTCATATCCATCACGTGAACTCCCGGGATCAAGCACGAACACACTATCTTCAGTCATATTCTGGCCTCCCTGTTCATCTGCGAATAAGGCAGAGTCTGGTGGTAACCCCTCTCCTTATGTCTACTCCATCGGGTTGTGGATCGAGCCCCACACAACATACGTCTGATGTCGGCGTATGGTGGGGTGATGTTTAGCTGGCGGAGAACGTGAGCGTTTGTGTCCCGCGCTCCAACGATGGCATTAAATTGCTGGGGTTCCAGAGTGACAATCTGCCCTCTGATTTTTATTGTGTGGCTTCTGATGGTCGGGTTCCAATTTGCGTAGAACTCCCGGACCAAATGTAGGTTGCACTCCTGGGCTCCTGAAATATAAAGCTGAGCCCAGCTGCTTCAATCCTCTGCACAATACGGGGGAACTCCTATGCTAGTGGTTCCCGTGCAATATGTTCCTCCGGGAAGTACTTGCTTTCCTTATGCTTAGCATACCACTTCTTCCCTTCCTCGGTTACCCACCTTGTTCCTTATTGGTGGCGTTGGCCGCACGAAACAGCTGGTGCAGCTGGGACTGCGGTGCCCATTCTCATTCTTTTACTCTCGGTGCCAGAAGTAGAAGCACCTTTGCCCTTATCCTGCCTACTCGCCATTGTACCTGTCAATATACATAAACAAGCACAACGTTCAGCTATATACATGTTAACTTTGGCTAAGGTCGGGTTACACAACGTTTACCCCACACTTAGTCCTTAGCTACTTTTACAAACTATGGCAAGGATAACTCAATTTACACCAAAACAATCAACTATACAATTTATGCTTAGTGCGTTCACAAAAATTTCGACAGCATAACGCTTAGCGTACTACTTAGACTTCATACAGCTAATCCCAATCCTACTATCGCTAACAATTTAACCATCGCACTAAGCAACAAAAACAACAAATAAAAACAATAACAAAAACATTCTATATACATACGAATCCAAATAACCTAACCAATTTGAACAATTTTCGCATTTTCCCCAAAAATTCGAGAATTCGTCGTCTTTTACATTCAAACAATATTTACACCGACTAATCTGAATTCCCAAACACACCCCGGCATCTAATTCACCAAGTTATCAAGTTACCTAATTCAATTTCAACAACCTAAGCCCTAGAATTCAATTTTACAATCAATTTCGAATTATTCACGTAGTCGACAAGTTCAAATGCTAATAACAACATTCCGAACATTCATCAATCACAAATAATTCAATTTCATGCTCAATTTCTACTTAGGATGATATATCTCACCTCACCTGCCCAAATACGACTAAAATCACCAAAACTTAGAGAGAAACGAGGAAAACATACCTTTACGTTGAAGAGCCGAAGAAACTTGATGATTTCTTTGCTTGGTGGCGTGGCACGTTGATTGGGGAGGGGGGGTTTGGATGTGTGGTCACGGAGAGGAAAAGAAATGGGTAGAAAGGGCAAGAAAATCGGGGTTAATTTAAAGAAAAACACGTGGGTCACCCGACAACCCGGTGTGACCCGGCACCAAATATAAGGCAACGTGTCACGGAGGGTAACGCGGAGCCCGTCCTCCGTGACACGGAGCCAACGTGTTGGCTTACTGGAAATTTTAAAAATCCTGATTTTACCTTCAACGTGTCACGGAGGGTAACGCGGAGCCCCTCCTCTGTGACACGGAGCCAACGCCCCAGTGCACTGTCTCTTCATTTTAATTATTTTATCATACCTTGCCTTATTCTTCCCAATTCCATGCATATTTTTCTCCGTTATACCTGAAAAATCACCTCACTAAACAAAATTGGTTAGATTAATAGATTTCCCTAACTAAAATGAAAAATATTAACTAAAACAAAAATATATACCAAATCAAGAAAAGCAAAATAAAAATAAAAATTATTTACACTAAAAAAAAAAAGAAAATATTTTTCACGGGTTGCCTCCCGTGCAGCGCCTGCTTTACCGTCGCGGCTCGACGTCCTTTATGCTCAATTATCTACTAGGGTGATGGATGATTTTTCACGATCCTTGTCCTCCCCCCAGTAGTTCTCAACCTTATCATGTGGCCTTCCTATTAACTCTCGGGAATCGTTTATTCGATTAGTGTTCCCATGATCAATCACATTGATCACCGAGAGTTCTTCATTTACCATCGGGAGCTTGGGTGCTTTGTACACATCGAACTCTTCTACCTTGTCATGTGCTCGCATTGTAAGTTGACCCGCAGCCACGTCGATTAATGCTTTTCCGGTTGCCTAAAAGGGTCGTCCCAAAATAAATGGGACTTCAGCGTCTGGTTCAAAATCCAGAACAATAAAATCGACCGTAAAAATAAGGGAGCCCACTTGCACTAGAACATCCTCAACAATGCCATCCGGCTTAGCTAAGGATCTGTCTGCTAATTGCAAGATTACTGTTGTAGGTCTAGGACTCCCCAGACCTAACTTTCTGAATACCGAAGATGGCATCAGATTTATGCTCGCCCCCCAAGTCACATAATCCACGAGCTCGGATACTCTGCCCAATAGTAAGCTGGATAGTAAAACTTCCAGGATCTTTCAGCTTCGTGGGCAGTCTGTTTTGAATCCGGGAAGTGCATTCCTCCGTCAAAGCCACCGTGGCATACTCAATCAAACGACTTTTGTTTGCCACGATGTCTTTAATATATTTCGCATATTTGGGCACTCCCTGCAAGACATCAACAAGAGGTAAATTAACATGTACCTGTTTAAGCACCTCCATAAATTTCTTGAAACACGCCTCCTCCTTGTGTTTCTTGAGTCGTTGAGGGAACGGGGGTGGAGGTCTTTCTGCTTCTGCTTCTTTGGTCTTCCCCCTATCAGCACTTTGTTCCTCCTCAACTTCTGCTGCTCCTGACTTTTGAGGCGGTCTTTCAGGTTCCACCTCCTTCAACGGCAAACCACTCCTCGTGGTCACTGCATTCACCTGCTTCGGATTAGGATCCGTGTCGCTAGGCAGTCCTCCTCTGGGTCTTGTATTTTGGGCACTAGCAAATTTCCCAAACTGATATTCAAGAGCCTTGGTCGCTAACTGATTATTCTTCACTTCGGCTGCCAATTTAACATAGTCAGCCTGCAATTGTGCCTGATTAGTGATCATGGTTTTGAACATCTCTGCAATGGTAGGTGATGGTGGTGGAGGAGGGGCATTGTGATTTCTGAATTGAGCTTGATAGTTTTGTTGCCCTCCTTGATTTCTCTGCATACCCTGACCAGAACCTTGGCTTTGTTGGTTGTTGCTACCCCACGAAAAATTTGGATGGTTCCTCCAATTTGAGTTGTAGCCACTACCAAACTGCTGCTGATTTCTCTGTGCATTGCCCACAAAGTTAACAGAATCAGGATTTGCAACACAACACTCAGCTGAGTGCTCACTACTACCACACACTTCACACCACATTTGTTGGACCGCATTGACTGAAGCTGAAGGCTGGTTCAAGTTCATATTGCTCAAGTGATTATTCAACTAATTCTGCAAGGCAGCTATCTGTGCAGCGATAGCTGTGAATCCATCCACTTCAAGCACTCCTGCTGCTTTCCTTGCTCCACCTCTTGATGAATCTGCATTCCATTCTGGATTGCCCTATGAAATTAGGTTGAGCAAAGTGTACAGCTCCTCATAAGTCTTTTCCAGCGCTTGCCCTCCAGCTGCTGAGTCTAACAAAATTTTAGTATGGGGTTCCAAACCCTCAATAAATGTGTGTACCAACACCTCATTGGACTGATGATGATGAGGACAGTCCCGCAACATGGATTTAAATCTTTCCCAGGCTTGATATAGATTTTCTCCCTCCCTCTGTTTAAAACTTAGAATTTGACTTCTAAGTCTGGTTGTTTTACCAGAAGGGAAAAATCTGATCAAAAACTTCCGTGCTAGATCATCCCACGTTGATATAGAATTTGGTGGTTCAGCTTTTAACCACCTCTTGGCTTCACCAAGTAAGGAAAACGGAAATAAGGTGAGCCGAACATAATCAGGTGACACTCCAGCGGGTATATAAGTGTCACTTATCTCCAAAAAATTCTGGAGATGTTGTTGTGGGTCTTCATGAGGGAGACCGGTAAATTGCCCGCTTGTGTGCAAAAGTTGCACCATGTTCTGCTTTAATTCAAACCTCCTTCCAGGCTCTGGTTTGCGGATACTAGAATGTACATTGTTGGCATGTGGGATTGCCACCTCGCGAACCGGCCTTGCTGCTGCTTCATCGGGCACTAACACTGCCCGCACAACTGGTGGATTTTGTTGCTCCATAATAGACTATCTAAGCAACCGCAGCTTCTTTTGTAGAGCTTCTCTACGTTGACTGTGAAATTCACGTTCAGGCTCTAAGTAAGATTCCACCAGCACTTTGTCCCTTGCCAGTGTTCACAGAAATCAACTCTGCAAAATACAGGCTAAGACCAAGTTGTCAACACTTAAGAAAATAAAACAAAAATACAGTAGATTTACACTTATCACAATTTCACCAATTGCCTAGTCTCCCCGGCAACGGCGCCAAAAACTTGTTCGGCAGTGTTTGCTATAGGTGTAAAACCGACACGCAAGTGTACGTGGTCAAACAAGTAATAAAGTGGCTAAGTAAGCCAAGTATCGATCCAAGGAGACTCTGGATAAGTAAAATTGCCTAAGTACACTATATTCTTATCTTACTTCTAATTATGCTAACAACAACGTAACCAACAGTTAAATAAGTTTTTGTTTAGAAATTATATATACTAAAACTATTAACAATTATTTACTGTGAATTGAAACTATGGATATGAGCATGCAAAGGTTAAGAACAAGTAATAAACTTGATTATAATCATAATTCGGTTATTCTTCTCTTCATGTTGCTAGCCAAGAATATTAGCCTAGAAACTAAAACTCTCGTATTTAATTTCACTTTAGAATCATAAACCATTCGTCTACATTTCTGTGATCAAATGCAATTTATGACCTAGCACTACAATTCCGGTTCCTAAATTGACTAATACGGCTTTCAAGTATATTTCTATCAGGAAAGCACATCAAAACCCAATTTTCCCAAATCAAGTTAAGAACAATACCGTATTAATTCACAACTTTCCAATTTCTTGCTCTCTCAAGTGAAATTGGACTTTTTAGATGTACATTAATGTCGGCCACACACTAATGCAGTAGAAACAAGAATTAATAGAACAACATAGAAGAAGAAGAAGAAAACCATATCATTAACAATCAAAATTCATCACCATTGTTCAAAACCTTAGCAAGGAAGAGAATTAGCCACTCATTTGCGGATTAATCATCCTAAAACATGTGTAAATCATACATACAATTGATTGAAAGAAGAAAGGAATAGAAAAAATCCCTTAGCTTTTTCGTCCCTCAACTGCTTCTAACCCACGTCCTTGCTCCACCAAGTCTGAATTCATTAAAATAAACCTGTGTGCTATTTATACTAGTGGGAATTTTTCCCGGAATAACAAGCAACGTGTCACGGTGGCCAACGCGGAGCACTGCCTCCGTGACACGGCGTGGACGCGGACCCTTATTGAAATTCCAGGGTCCGGGAATATAGCCTCAAAATGGCACGGAGGCCAACGCGGAGGCCTATCTCCGTGCCACGGAGCTGTCGCGAGGCCTCACTGGAATTTGCCAATTAATTTCCCCTCCAGGCAGTGTGCCTCCGCGATGGTAGCGTGGCACGGCTCCATTGCGGAGCCCCTATATTTTGCGCATTCCAATGTCTTTTCCATGCTCGCATCCAAGTCCAACTCCGATATAATTCCAACATGCATTTTAGCTCCTAAAAATCATATTTTCCTGCAAAACAAATGCTAATCATGTTGGTTAGTATTAATTCACATTTTATTACCAATTACATGAGAATATATACATAATGCACACAAACAAGGCGAAAATAATATGTTTGAGTATCACTTGGGCATATAAATCTGCCCAAGATCAGAAAGCCTAAGAGATTTGGATAAGAACTTGAAGGGTTTAAGCTTGATCTTCAATGGAAATCCTCTAAACTTGCATGCATGAGAGTTGAATGAATTAGAATAGGTTAAACTCACTTAATACACCTTTTTCAGGGCTTAAAATGACGTAGTTTAGGACTTCAAGAGCTTAGGAATTACAAAAATACCCTTATGATTCGCAAGAAAATGACACTGTCAGTCCTAACAAGGGATATCATGAGTCGTTAGGAGGAGTGATGACTCATGGCCCTCACTCGTTGCCACTGGAAAACTTTTCACTTAACTGAAATTCTCTAACTGACAACTAACACGATGAGTCGTTAATAGGGACGATGACTCGTTACATCCTTTTGTAGTCACCACTTGAAGTCTCGCACCATCCAAGACCTCCCAACCAATGAGCCACCTAACGAGTTGTGAAGTGATGCCATGATTTGTCCCTCTATCTGTTAGGTCTCTTGGACCTCAACTGTCTCCCAACTTCTCTTGTGCATCACGGGCTTCTCGATGACTCATTGAGTCATGTGACGAGTTGTTCCTCGACCCGTCACAACTGGTAATAGTTCTTCCATATCCAACTCCATCCTCTAATGAACCACTTAACGATCTGTTAAGTGACTTCATGGGTCACTTGATGTATTATTTTTTGACTTGGTGCAAATTTTTCTTCTTTCTAGTTTCAACCCCCGAATCTGATCTCAAGGACTTTTGGGGTATTATAATATCTCCCCCTTGGGAAAATTCATCCTTGAATGTGGGTAAAATTATTGAATAGCTGGGGAAGGAACTACAATCCCAAATACTGAACATCTAGAGCTGAAAATTGACGGAGTAACTGATTGAAGATGATATACAAAACTGAACTGAATTCATAAATCATACTTACATGCTAGGAAATGAAGGGAACTGAGAGACATGCACTTGACAAGAAACAAAATAGAGTATTACAGAGGAAACTGATACCTTATGTTGGAACGGAAGTGGAAGGAAATAAATGTACGTATTTAGCCATCATATCTACTTTGGCTTCCCACGTAGCTCCTTCAACAAGATAATTCCTCCATAAGACATTCACCAAAGCTACTTCTTTGTTCCTCAACTTCTGAAGCTGATGATCAAGGATCTTAATGGGAACCTCCTCATATATAAGGTTATCCTTCACACCTATGCTCTCTACCGGGACAACCAAAGACGGGTCCCTAATGCACTTCTTTAACAATGGTACATGAAAAACTGAATGTATCGAAGCTAACTCCGCTGGTAGTTCCAACTCATGTCCCACATTGCCAACTCGCCTCATAACCCTATAAGGACTAACATTTCACGGACTAAGCTTCACTTTCTTTCCAAATCTCATCACTCCCTTCATGGGAGACACCTCAAGAACACCAAATCATTGATGTCAAACTCAAGCTCTCTCCATCTAAAATCCGTATAGGATTTCTGGCGACTCTGAGCTGTTTTTAGACTTTCTCTAATTAGCTGAACCTTTTCCACATCCTTATGGACTGAATCTAGCCCTATCAACGTAGTTTCACCTACCTCAAACCATCTTATAAGGGATCTATATCTCCGCCCATAAAAACCCTCAAATGGAGCCATCTAAATGCTGGAGTGGTAGCTATTATTATAAGCAAACTCGATGAGAGGTAAATGTTACACCCCGCAGGATGTTAGCAGCTAGTGTGCATGCGCGTGGGTTTGTGGTGGCAATGAGAGCTTGATGTGTGGGGTTAGAGCCTCGAAGACAGGACGAGCAAGGACATCATCTAGTGGATTAGCAGGGTTGGGCGAGGCTAGGACACAAGGGCTTGCACAACATGCCTACCCTGCCTATGCGATGGGTAGTGCGATGCGCCAGCCCTACCTGCATGGTGGGCAGCGCGGTGCGACAGCCACCCAACACCCTAGGCAGTACGGCGTGACACGCCCCTTGGCACGAGGTGCCCCTTTGCCACTGCCCTACTCATATATAAGGCCCTCTATGATGATTTTAAGTCATTCTGAAACATATCCTTGACAAAGAATAAAAAGAGAACGTGAATTTCATCGGATTTTCGTACAATTACGCCGTCAGACTACACCCAAATGCAAATTCACCTTGGATAAAAAGTTCAAGGCCTACAAGAAGCATCTTTACCGAGTTATTTTTTGAAAATTCGCTCGGTATACCAGAACCCTGCCGAGTAAAGTTTGTCAAAGTTCCTTCAAATTGAGTCCTAAAAGACCACAGGCAATAGGTAAGCATCTCTCCCTTCAAAATTTTTGAGAAATTGTGAATTTTCGGCTGAGTTACACAGAGCTAAATTATAGTTAATACTATTATAAAAATTTAACATTGTTTTCCAAATTTAATATTGAAAATACCCTATTATCTCAGTGTAAGGAATATAGTTGAGTTGAAACGTTGGTTACAGATTAAAACTAATTAATTTAATGAGAATCAATATTCGAGGTATGTTAAGGCTAATACCTTCGGTAAGTTATTCTTGTCCTATTGTAATACGAGTTGTATCTTTGTAAGAAAGTCAGAAGCATGTGTATTATAACTAGTTGTTACCATTAGTTTGAGATTAGCGTTTTCTATTTAGCTTGGGACTGACCCTACCCAATATAGCCTTCTGCCGACCAACCCTACTGACCCTACCCAATATAGCCTTCTACCGACCAACCTCAGGTTTACTAGCTGTGTCATCGCCTACGGGGTTATATTTATCACTCCAAGGAGCTATATGTTGTTCAACGGGACTATATCCCAAGGGCCATATAACAGTCCATCCATGATGGTTTCTATTTTTATGTCGTATCGGCATCAATGACCCTCCATCGAGCCTTATATGCCCAGGGTGTAGTTACAGGAGCCCACCTGGCTCAAATACAACTACAGTAGCCTAGAAAGCTAAGTTGCAGACCTAGAGGCCAGGTAGGTTGGCTATTGTTAACCGTTGACTCATATTGACTATGCTAGGGGTACATAGATTGGAGTGAGCTTGTTGCGGCTTATGGGGGCCCCGAGCAGGTTATTCTGTGCTAGTAGTACCTTCTAAGATTATGGGGGCTAGGTAAGATTCTTGTTTCCATTACTTATTTTTAGTTATATAGCAAGTGGTGAGGCTATTCAGGTTGTACCTATTATCCTTCCTATTGATCGCTTTCAGTTTTATCATCAATATTAATCAGTCATTTTCACTATTCCCTTACATATTCGGTACATGTGGTACTGACGCCCATCCTTGGGGCACTACATTACTTGCCTGCAGGTGCAAATAGATGCGCTTCATGACCTTCCTAGATCAGAGCTAGCCCGATCTAAGGGGGTTAGGGAGACTTCATCGTTGTCTCCCCAGTAGTTTATGCCACACTAGGAGCCCCCTAGGGTAGCAGGCATGTCAGCGTCAGCCCTAGCGGTCCCTATTCCTATACCATCAGATTAGGAGGTTAGCAGCGCTATCTATATGTTTGCTTAGATGATAGCTGCTCAACACTGGCCAGTGGTACTAGTTGTGGCTGAATCTACGGGAGGAGCTGGAAGTTCGAGGGTCTGAGAGTTCCTTGCCCTATGTCCCCCGCAATTGATGGGGACATACCACTCAGAGGACCCTCAGGACTTTTTGGATCAATTACAACGGATTTTTAAGGTGATGCATGCCACGCCCGCGGAGCCGGTTGATTTTGCACTATTTTGATTACGGGACATAACGGTGTTGTGGTACGAGAGATGGGAAAGGTCCTGAGGCAAAGACGTTCCCCCTCCGACTTGGTCTAGCTTTTTAGAGGCCTTCATAGATCATTATTTTCCATGATAAATCCGACAGGCCTAGGTGGATCAGTTTTGCACTTGGAACAAGGCTCGATGAGTAACTGGGAATATGCAATGAAGTTTGAATCCTTTGCCACATATGATCCAGCCTTTGTGGACACCATGCTAGAAAGAGTACATCGGTTTATTATAGGGCTTCTCCCAGAGTATGTAGAAACTTGTGTTAGAACTACTTTATAGGAGGACATGGAAATTTACCACATTCAGGCTTTCGCTCAGAATATTAAAGGGATCAAGAAGCGACAGCGGAAGGTAGAAAGGACAAATCAAGAGTAGTGTCGGAGGGCCAGGCCCAGTGACGTGCAGCTGAAATTCTAGGGCAGACCTAGGCCGCGAATATCAGGAAGACCACCCAGACCCCCACCTCCATAGTAGTAGGGTGGTAGAATAAACCGCCGAGGTCAGTCAGGACCCGACAAGAGCTCACGGGCATCATGCTCCCAACAACAAAGGGGATCATATCAGAGCAGGTCCACAGTGCCACATTCTACTATTTGCAGCCGACGTCATTCTGGGATGTGCAGTCATGGTTCTACGGCTTGTTATACCTGTGGACAAGAGGGTCATATGATGAAGGATTATCCAGCTAGAGGTTAGGTTGATTGGGACCGGCAAGGCAGATCTTCAGCAGGGTCACATGCCCCAGCACCCTTAGCAGGGCACAAGCCCTCAGTTCCAGCTGGCAGAGGCTGAGGTAAATTAGGGGCGTCTAGTTCCGGCAGTGGTCCGAATCACACTTATGCTTTACCAGGGCGACAGGAGTCAGAGTTGTCACCGGAAGTTGTGATAGGTATGCTTGACATTTTCTCTCACTCAGTTTATGCTTTAATAGACCCAGGTTCCACATTGTCCTGTTTACTTCACTAGTGGCCCAAAAGTTTTCTATAATGCCGGAATTGCTTCATCGACTCTTCTCGGTGTCTACACCAATTGGTGATTCTATTATTGATAAAAGTATTTACTAGGGTTGCACAGTAGAGGTTGTTGGTCACCAGACTTTAGCAGATTTAGTGGAGCTAGAAATGATTGATTTTGATTTAATTATGGGTATGGATTGGCCAGCTCCATGTTATGCCAATGGGGAGTGTTGGACCAAGAATATTCGTTTCACTTTCCAAGGGAGGTTGTGCGAGAGTGGAAAGGCAATGTAGCTACGTCAAAAGGTAGGTTCATATCCTATCTTCAGGCGAAAAAGTTGATAGCGAAGGGTTGTATTAACAATATTGTTAGGGTTCGGGATATGCAAGAAGAATCCCTGACTCTTCAGTCCATCCTGGTGGTTAGTGAGTTTCCAGATGTGTTTCTAGACGAACTTCCTAGTATTCCCCCAGAATGGGAAATCGATTCTCTATCAGCTTGCTACCAGGTACTTAGCCTATATCCATCCCTCCGTATCGAATTGCCCAGCTGAATTGAAATAATTGAAAGAATATTCTAAAGTCTTGTTAGTAAGGAATTTATCAGGCCGAGTACCTCACCATGGTGTGCACCAGTTCTGTTTGTAAGAAAGAAAGATGGCTCCCTATCCATGTGTATAGATTATCGGCAGTTGAATATGGTTACTATTAAGAATAAGTACCCCCTCCCAAGAATAGATTATTTGTTTGATTTGTTGCAGGGGGAGAAATATTTCTCCGAAACTGATTTAAGGTATGGATACCATCAAGTGCGAGTTCCAGAGAAAGATATCCCAAAGACAGCTTTCAGGACCAGGTATAGTCATTTCGCATTTTTAGGCATGTCCTTCGAGTTGGCGAATGCCTCAGTAGTATTCATGGATCTAACGAACAACATATTCGGGCCATATTTAGATCTATTTTTGATAGTGTTCATCGATGACATTCTGGTGTATTCCCGTTCAGAAGCAAAACATAGAGATCATTTGCGGATAGTACTCCAGATCCTCAGAGATCGCCTGTATATGCTAAATTTTCTAAATGTGAGTTCTGGATGAATTCCATAGCTTTTTAGGCCATATTGTATCATATGTTGTTATTCAAGTTGATTCGTAAAAAATTGAGGCAGTAAAGACATGTCCTAGACATACAACTCCAACTGAGGTTTGTAATTTCCTAGGGTTAGCCGGGTTTTATAGAAGGTTTGTGGAAGGATTTTCTACCCTATCAGCGCCTTTGATGAATTGACTCAGAAAGTAGCCAAATTCCATTGGACCGAGGATTGTGAGTAGAGTTTCCAGGAGTTGAAAAATAGATTGACATCAGCGTCAGTGTT
Source organism: Datura wrightii (assembly GCA_035772735.1). Taxonomy (NCBI): domain Eukaryota; kingdom Viridiplantae; phylum Streptophyta; class Magnoliopsida; order Solanales; family Solanaceae; genus Datura; species Datura wrightii. The sequence continues at coordinate 6,488,769 of JASDFA010000008.1, read as the reverse complement.
AGCCTTGTCAGAAGGTTCAGAGGGTTATGCTGTATATGTGACGCTTCAGGTGTTGGGTTAGGGTGGGTTCTGATGCAACATGATAAGGTAATTACTTATGCTTCAAGGAAACTAAGGAATCATGAAAAGAACTATCCCACTCATGATTTGGAGTTAGCTGCAGTGGTTCATGCCCTAAACATATGGAGGCATTACTTGTATGGTACATGTAGATATTTTTACTGATCATAAAAGCCTCCAACATATCTTCACATAGAAAGAGTTGAATTTGCAGCAACATCGTTGGCTAGAATTGCTAAAAGACTACGACATGAACATTTTGTATCACCCAAGGAAGGCTAATATTGTAGCAGATGCCCTTAGCCGTAGATCTATGGGAATTCTAGCACATCTGAGGCCAGAACATGGGGAAATGGCTCGAGAACTGCACTGGCTAGCCAACTTAGCACTCCGGGTAATAGATTCAGAGGATAATGGTGAAGGGATTCAGAATACATCAACATCATCCCTGGTTGTAGAGGTAAAAGTGTGGCAGTATGAGGACCCTAACCTAGTACAACTTACAGATATGGTTCACCAAGGTGAATTAACGACCTTTGAGTTAACGAAAGACGGGGTCTTGAGATTCAGAGGTCACCTATCTGTTGGTGAACCATAGTTATCATTCTGCAAACCATATGGTGCCTTATGAGGCCTTATATGGGCGGAAATGCAGGTCCCCAATCGATGGTTCAATGTAAGGGAGTCAGGGTTAATCGGACCTGATATGATCCATCTGTCAGAAGAGAAAGTAAAACTCATTAGAGAGTGCTTGCTGATAGCTCAGAGTCGTCAAAAGTCCTATTCCGATGTTCGGCGGAGAGACTTGGAATTCAATGTTGATGATTGGGTATTCCTCAAAGTTTCGTTGACGACGGATGTAATGAGATTTGGCAAGAAGGGAAAACTTAGACCTAGGTTCATTGACCCATATAGGATCCTTCGAAGGATAGGCCAAGTGGTATATGAGCTAGAACTTCCACCAGAGCTATAATCTATTCATCCAGTCTTCCACGTGTCAATGTTGCAGATGTGCATAGGGGACCCGTCTCGGGTTGTTCCAGTTGAGGATGTTCAAGTTACTGAAGAGTTAGCCTACAAACAGACTCCAGTTTCTATACTAGATAAGCAGGTTCATAAGTTCAGGACTAAAGATGTAGCCTCCGTTAAAGTTTTGTGGAGGAACAAAAATGTAGAAGAGATGACTTAGTAAGTTAAGGACGGCATGAGGTCTAGATATCTTCATTTATTCTAGGATTGACCCAGATTATGAAGTTGAGGTGAGGTTGTTGTTCAATTGTTATTTTATTGCTTATATCATTAGTACTATTTAGTTGGTCACCTCTATGTTGTGGAGTAGCTGTTTATAGCATCTTGTGAGATGCCTATGTTGGACTTTTCTGAGTTTTAGGTTTTCTGATAGTCCATATTATAGGGGAGACTCTACCAAACTTTTTCTAGAATTAGTTATAAGAGTTGAGTCTTTTAAGACTAAAGATTACATTCGAGGACGAATTGTCACGCCCTGCCTTGGGGGGTATGACTGGCACCTGGTGCCCTAGTAGGACCTGGACTGCTAACTGGTGAGCCTAAGCACAGCTGGCGCCTGGCTAGCTCTAACTCAGATTCATGAAATCAACAGGCTATATGACGGTTGTAAACACAGCCTCTGGCCAACTGGCCTATAGCCACCTGTACCTGTAATAACAGCTAACCAGAAACATACTCGTAACAAGGAACCTATGCGGGCCGACAAGGCCACCATGCTGTCTAGTCATCTGAGACTCACCAAAGGGAATACTGAACAACTACGTGATCGGCAAGGTCACCACTACTATCAAACTATGGCCCCACGCGGCCAACATAAAAAAGGGATACTACACAGCCATACAACTGCACGGCCTCACACGACCGGCTCAACTGACCACAGGGAGATGATATATACAATCTGCAAGCCTCTAAGAGTGATAATAGAACTGATCAGGACAGGGCCCCGACCTACCCAAACTGTACGTCAAAAGGAAAAGAGCTACACCTCTGGATATCAGACTCCGAATGACAGGAGCCGACGACTTAATAGCTGACTGAAATCACGAGGGATCGCCTCCTCGTCTATGAGTACCTGTAGGCAAGTAATGCAGCGCCCCACTGGGCGTCAGTACCACTGGTACCGAGTATGCAAAACAACCGAAATAATACAACTGAATACAGATAACATAACTAACAAGTCTGTGAGCAGAAGATAATTGAATCTGAAGAGCTGATAGGAACTAGATCAAACCTTCCAGCACTGATAGGCAGGAGCGTGTCTATAGTCACGGCGGCCTGTTGTCTATTACTAGTATATATAATAAGCACATAAATACATATACATTTAGCAAGCAAGAGCCAATACCAACCCCCATAAGACGGATGGCGCCAAGCAAGCAAACAATCTATATACCCCTACTCGGGTCAAAACCAGCAAAAAATAAGTCACTCCACTCATCTGCTCACTCGGAGCTCCTCTACCGGCCCCCTGGGTCTCCGGCTCGGGCCATAGCCTCCGATATAAATAACCGTGTCTGAGTCCAGAGGACTCCTGTGCAGACAGTAACAGATAGGGTCTGGTTCCCCGAAACTCTCCTCAGGGCTATCTGAAACCGGAGCTGCACCTGTAATAAGATCTGTACTGTAACTGTATCTGTATCTGTTCCCTGGGCGCTTGCGCACAACAGGGCTATCTGTACTGTAATGCTGATCAGCCTGATATGGGGAAAGCTTCATCTCATCTTCATCCAAACTGGGACGGCATGCCACTCCTTGGAGTGATGTAAACCCACCCGCTCAGTGGGCGACACGATTACCAACCTAGGGGCGGCGAGGATGCACAATAAGGTGCCCTCACGCCACATCAAGTCTCAACAAACAAATAGCACATACAAATAGCAAGCATGTATAACTAGAAAAGACTCTCTGAAATTTGATTTCTTATTCTGATCTCTTTCTGTATTATACTGATTCTTTACTGATTATACTGATTTTGGAATCTTTATTTAACTGTTTGGCTAATCTGTAGCTGGGATACTATCTGTCTGAATGGCTAATCTGTAGCCATAAAACTATCTGTCTATCTGGTTTTACTTTATTAGCCTTTATTCTGAAAATCTGTATCTTTTTATTCTACAACAAGCTTGCTAATCATACAATAAGCTATACTGAATCTGGAATGCTAACTCGCCCTTTGGCACATGCTTTACTAACTTTCGGACTGAATACGATATGGCAACACAACTCAGAATCTATTAGACTTACCTAATTCTTCAACATTCAACTCTGAGGGTTTCAAATACGGAGTTTACTATGATTTACCAAGCTAAGACTTACTAACTTGCCGAACAACAACTTCACATACCTTAACCTCAAGTTATCCGACTGTCGGACGAGGCTCGGTCAGTACTCCAGCTATTTCTCCCAACTGCATTCATATATACATCAATTAGTACTAAATACAACACTATTCTGAAAGAAAACATCACTTTCGATATAATTATAGCCTAAACTTAGGCTTATCGAAAGACGGTCGAAAACTTGCTATTTTTCAAAAGTATAGAAGGGAGAAGTATTCACTTTACGGCTAGGAGCACATAGACACTAGTTTGGAGCAATTCCACTTACTTAGCCCGGTAGCACGATGATTTTTTGGCCGAATTTCGCGAAACAAAATCCGTAGGAATGCACCCTGCTGCTAAATACTTCGGTATTTGGAGTTAATTTAGATTCGGACTACGTTTGGCAGAGTAATTGGACGATAATATGTTAACCCTCTTCGTCTCTCTCTATTTTCTACGTTTTTCTGAAGTTATCAAATGACTTAAATGAAAATAAACCGATGTGGGGCTTTATATACTTGGGTCTGGGCAGGCCCATCGTGTCACGGAGCCAACGCGGTGGCCCCGCCTCCGTGACACGCTGCCATCGCGGAGGGGCTCTGCCCCAGCTCCTTCCGCGATGGTTAACAGGCTATGTTCGCGCTCTGCTGCTCGGTATATATTATACACCGACACGCAAGTGTACGTGGTCAAACAAGTAATAAAGTGGCTAAGTAGCCAAGTATCGATCCAAGGAGGTTGCTCTAGATATGCAAAACTGCCTAGTTTACTATATCTCTATTCTATTTCTAACTATGTTAACAACAATCCAACCAAGATTTGAGTAAGTTTTATTTCTAAAATAATTACCTACTAAAATTAAAAACTACTATTTACGTTGAGTTTAGACAATGGATATGCACATGCCAAGGTTAAGAACGAGTAATGAACTTGATAATCATGATAATTTGGTCATCTTCTTCTTCATATTGCTAGCCAAGAACGTTTGCCTAGAAATTAAAACTTCCGTATTTAATTTCACTTTAGCTTCATAAACCATTCGTCTACATTTCTGTGATCAAATGCAATTTATGACCTAACACTACAATTCCGGTTCCTAAATTGACTAATACGGCTTTCAAGTATATTTCTATCAAGAAAGCACATCAAAACCCAATTTTCCCAAATCAAGTTAAGAACAATACCCTATTAATTCACAACTTTCCAATTTCATGCTCTCTCGAGTGAAATTGGACTTTTTAGATATACATTAATGGTGGCCAATCAAGAATGTAATAAGCACAAGAATTAATAGAACAACATGCAAGAAGAAGAAGAAACCATATCAATTATTACCAACATTCATTTCACAAGTTCAAAACCTCAGCAAGAGAGGAATTAGCCACTCATTCTTGGATTAATCATCCTAGAATGAGTGTGAATCATGCATACAATTGAAGGAAAGAAGAAGGGAAGAGAAGAAAACTCTTATCTTTTCTATTCTTCAACTGCCACAAAACCACGTTCCTGCTCCCACTTCTGAACTCAGGCTAAAAAACTAAAACTAAAAAAAAAGCTCCCTAAAAATAACCTAAGTGTGCTATTTATACTAGTGGGAAATTTTTCCCGGAATAACAAGCAACGTGTCACGGAGGCCAACGCGGAGCACTGCCTCCGTGACACGGCGTGGACGCGGACCCTCTCTGGAAATTGCATGGTCCGGATAATTAGCCTCAACGTGGCACGGAGGCCATCGCGGAGGCCTGTCTCCGTGCCACGGAGCTGACGCGCAGGCACACCGGAAATTGCCACTTTTATTTCTGCCCAGGCAGTGTGCTACCACGATGGCAGCGTGGCACGACACCATCGCGGAGCCACTGCAAAATATGCCATCCGAGGTCTTTTCTACGCTCGCATCCAAGTCCAACTCCAGTTCCAACACGCATTTTAGCTCTTAAAAATCACATTATCCTGCAAAACAAATGCTAATCATGTTGGTTAGTATAAATTCACATTTTATTACCAAATACATGATATTATATACACATTGCACAACAAACAAGGTAAAAATGATACGTTTGAGTATCACTTGGGCATATAAATCTGCCCAAGATCACTTACCCCACACTTAAATCCTTGTTCGTCCTCGAACAACACATACACAAATCATGCACATCACATCTCAACCTTTGTCACTATGGTGCAACCATTTACGTTACGGTCATACTGATTATTCGATTTTTGCAAATCATCAAGAAAACATGCTTGGTCATACAAGACAATGACCTTAATACATCGACGCTTCCTAGACTTTTAGGAATTGATTCTTGATATCGGCAAACTCATGCAAATCAACTAATCAAGAAATCCGACACGAAAATCAATCTTTCATCAAGCATGTACCCTCACAACTCGAGAGAAACTTCCCGTTTTATGCTCGTGCAGCACACAAACATGCAAGTAGGGGCATATAGAAATTAATTTCACTCTCTCTCCCAAAAGAATTCACATGCATCATGTCATGACCCATAGGCTTGCCCTTAGTGTATTACTCCACTAATATAAAGAAATGCAGTGTAGGATCAAATAGGACTTTTAATGGGTTGTAACTGGGCTATGGATCTAGTATATATATATTGGATTAGCCAATAATAGTTGCTAGCATCCTTAAGCGCCTTTTCAACTCATTCCCATCGACTCATGGACATTGTTCCTCTCTTTTCTCTTTTTCTCCCATTCATACTGGTTTACTTTCATACAGCCCATTTCATCAGGCACACTTGACCCCAAACGGAAGGTTTTCATGTACCCTCAATTTCATTTAATTACAACTAGTGCCTCTTCAACACCATCTTTTCTTTCCTCACTTTGCTTTTCTTTTCTTTTCACTCTTTTCACTCTTTAACACTTTGGGAAACAATTTTTTTGTTCTTTGTAAGCGCTTAAGAGCTTCTTATAGACTTTAAGGCTAATGAAAAGAAGGAATAAAGCTTAGTTCATACAATTCTGGACAAAAGAAAGAAATCGGCTAAAGGCTCAACGGGCTGACTAGGGTATACAACATATAAAAAGGTAGAACTTGACAAGAAAAAAATGGAAACTAACGGTTAAAAAAAAGAAATGCCTACATCCTTTCCGACACTACACCTCCTTCATTTCGCTTTGTATACACGCCAGGCAAGTTCTAGACAATTCACAATGACATGGAATAGCAAAACCTCACTCACACTTCATGCACATGCTCGAATCAAGATGCATTCACAGACTCTTTAATTAGTCAAGTACATGAATTCAAGATTAAGCCTCAATCATAATGAACCAAATTCTATAGCCTAGGTAACTCAACATATTTACACAATTACATGCTTTCAAACGAATCACTTTCGCATTTCGAACATCAATTACACACGCAACAAAATTTTAGCAACCATAAGCAACTACAGTTTATTGATGCAATCCACCAAAGAAACTAAAAACAAATCATCTACTCTTATCGACTACATTTCCCTTAAGACGGTCATCATCCATCCATCATAGGGAATGTTCACTAACTATGACATCGGTTCAATGGGACTATTCTCGGTAAAAGAATCGAAAACAAACTCCGAGAAACCCAAAAATAAAACTTCAAAAATTTTGCAACACATCGATCATTTCGATGAAAAAAAATATTTACAAAATATGTTGATAAGTGCAACATCCTTTCGCAAAAATTTTGAAAAATATCGATCATATCGATAGAGAAAAAAATATTTACAAAATTTACAAAATATTTACAAAGGCAACCATAACTTTTTAAAGACACACATCATTAGCCACAAACAAATATATACACATCATTCACAAATCAGTTCACAACAACAGGGAAAACACAGACATACACAAACATCAAGGAAGAATATACAGCAGATTTAGAGCCTATGACCCAGCACCTAACTACTCCCCACCCCACACTTAAATCGAACACTGTCCTCAGTGTTCACAAAAATACAAAGCACAAAATTTTGGGTGGTGAAACTCCCTGCTCAGTCGAAATATTCGACTTCCTCATCCGGTGCTGCGGCCTCGTCGCCCATATCTGAATCAGCTCCCTCACCGTCATCGGACTCCACATCAGAGTCCTCACGATGTGTCTCCTCATCAGTAGGGACGTCGTCGTCAGTCGGCTCCACAAAGGCTGGCCTCACCTTGCATAAAGCTCTGGCGTTCTCGCCAAAAGGGTAGTCCAACTCCAGCTGCCATAATTCATCCTCGGTGGCTGGTCTCCCACCTATCCGTAGCTGCAGCATCTGCATACCGAACATACGGGCCATATATTGGTCGTCACGAGCATGTCGCTCGCCCAGAGTCAGCACAGGTCCGTGTGTAGTGTCGGGGGCCTTGGTCTTTATCACATCAAGGGCCCGCCGCTCCAACTGTGGAATGTAATCCAAGGCTTCTTCCTCAATGTCGAGGCCTCGGAGGAAGGTGGTGATGAGTCCGCCAAACCCGTATCTGTGGCCCTGGTGTAGTCTGGCTCTCTTCATGGCGGATATTATAACCGCCCCCACATTAATCTCAAGCCCTTTCATAAGGGCATACACCAGGCAGACACACTCCCGGGTCACGTCTGTCATATGTACTCCCGGGATCAAACACGAACATACAATTTTTAGCCAGATTCTGGCCTCCCTGTTCATCTGCGAATAAGGCAGAGTCTGGTGGTAACCCCTCTCTTTGTGTCTACTCCATCGGGCTGTGGATCGATCCCCGCACAATGTACGTCTGATGTCGGCGTACGGTGGGGTGATGTTGAGCTGGCGGAGAACGTGGGCGTCTGTGTCCCGCGCTCCAACGATGGCATTCAGCTGCTGGGGCTCCAGAGTGACAATCTGCCCTCTGATTTTAATAGTGTGGCTTCTGATGGCCGGGTTCCAGTTGGCATAAAATTCCCGGACCAAGTGAAGGTTGCACTCCTTGGGCTCCTAAAAAATAAAGCTGAGCCCAGCTGCTTCAATCCTCTGTACGATGCGAGGGAACTCCTGTGCAAGTGGTTCCCTTGCAATATGTTCCTCCGGGAAGTACTTGTTCTCCTTATGCTTTGCGTACCACTTCTTCCCTTCATCGGTAACCCATCGTGTTCCGTATCGGCGGTTTTGACCGCGTGGAACAGCAGGTGCAGCTGGGATAGCAGTGCCCAGTCTCATTCTCTTTCTGCCGGTGCCTGAGGTTGAAGCACCCTTGCCTTTATCTTGTCGGCTGGCCATTGTACCTGTCCATTTACACAGACAAGCACAATGTTAAGCTAAAAACTTGTTAGTTTTGGCTAAGGTCGGGTTAAACAAAATTTACCCCATACTTAGTCTTTAACAATATTTACAACATGTTAGCAAGGATAGATCTATTTACACCCCAAACACAATCACTATAAACATGTTGCTTAGTGCGTTCACAAAAATTCGACAGCATAACGGCTAGCGAACTACTCAGACTTCATACAGCTAACCCAATCCTACCATCGACAGCTATTCACCCATGGCACTTAGCAACAATAACAACAACCAAATAGAAACAACAATACAAACATTTTATATACACTAATCTAAGCAATTCAACCAATTCACATATTACGCAATGTCCCACTAAATATCGAGAATTAGTCGTCTTTCACCAATTATACAATATTTACCACGACTTATCTCAAATAATAAACACACCCCGGCATCAATTTCGTCAAACTATCAAGTTACCCAAGTTAAAATTCAACAACCCCAAGCCCTAGAACTCAATTCGACAATCAACAATGAATTATTCAATCAATCGATAAGTTCACCCGTCAACTACAACAATCCGAACACAATCAATCGCAAAATAATTCACGTCATGTTTAATTTCTACCTAGGGTGATATATCTCACCTCACATGCTCAAAATCGACAAAAATCGCCAAAAATTTGAGATAGACGATGAAAACATACCTTGGAATTGAAGAATCGATAAAGACTTGACGTTTTCCTTGCCTCTTAACGTGGCACGGAGCTTGGGGGTAGGGAAATGGGTGTTTGGTCGCGGAGGGAAGATGGAATGGGGAAAATAGGGGCGAAATCGGGGGTTTTTATTAAGAAAACACGTGGGTCACCCGGAAACCCGGTGTGACCCGGCACTGGGATAAGGGCAACGTGTCACGGAGGGTAACGCGGAGGCCCTCCTCCGTGACACGGAGCCAACGCGTTGGCTTACTGGAATTTTAAAAAAATTCCAGATTTGCCTTCAACGTGTCACGGAGGCCAACGCGGAGCATTGCCTCCGTGACACGGCGCCAACGCGCCAGTGCTCTGTTTCACTATCAAATTTTATTTTTCATACCTCGCCTTGTTTTCTCGATTCCACGTATTTTTCCTCCGGTATACCTGAAAATCACCTCACTAAACAAAAATTGGTTAAATGACTAGATTCCCTACTAAAAGAATAAAATTTACTAATTAAAATGCACATCTAAACCTAGTCAAGAAAAAGAAGTGAAAATAAAATAAAAGAAAAACTTTACACTAAGGAAAAAGAAAGAAAAATATTTTTCATGGGTTGCCTCCCGTGCAGTGCCTGGTTTAACGTCGCGGCTCGACAGCCTTTACGCTCAATTTTATACTAGGGAGATGGACGATTTGACCCGATCATGGTCATCTCCCCAGTAGTTCTCAACCTTGTCTGGTGGCCTACCTAGTAACTCTCGGGAATCACTCAATCCATTTGCATTCCCATGATCAATCACGTTGATCACCGAGAGTTCCTTATAGACAGTCGGGAGCTTAGGTGCCTTGTACACGTCGAACACCTCAACCTTGTCGTGTGCTCGCATCGTGAGTTGACCCGCAGCTACATCGATCAATGCCTTTTCGGTTGCCAAAAATGGTCGTCCCAAAATAAATGGGACTTCTGCATCTGGCTCAAAATCCAGAACAATGAAATCTACCGGAAAAATGAGGGAGCCTACCTGCACTAGCACATCCTCCACAATGCCATCCGGCTTAGCTAAAGACCTGTCTGCTAGCTGCAAGATCACTGTTGTAGGTCTAGGACTCCCTAGCCCTAACTTTCTGAATACCGAAGATGGCATCAGATTTATACTTGCCCCCAAGTCGCATAACCCACGAGCTCGGATACTTTGCCCAATCGTCAGCTGGATAGTAAAACTTCCAGGATCCTTCAGTTTAGTGGGCAACCTGTTCTGAATACGGGATGTGCATTCCTCCGTTAAAGCCACCGTGGCATACTCGATCAAGCGACTTTTGTTGGCCACGATGTCTTTGATATACTTTGCATATTTTGGCACACCCTGCAAGACATCAACAAGAGGTAAGTTAACATGTACCTGTTTAAGTACCTCCATGAATTTCTGGAAACACGCCTCCTCCTTGTGTTTCTTAAGTCGTTGAGGGAACGGGGGTGGAGGCCTTGTTGGTTCAGCTTCTTTGGTCTTCCCCGTATTTGAGGTTTGTTCTCCCTCAACATCTGCTACTCCTGACTTCTGAGGCGGTCTTTCCGGTTCCACCTCCTTTAATTGTAAACCACTCCTCGTGGTCACTGCATTTACCTACTTAGGATTGGGATCCATGTCGCTAGGTAGTCCTCCCCTTGGTCTAGTATTTTGGGCACTGGCAAATTGCCCAAACTGATATTCAAGAGCCTTGGTTGCCAATTGATTGTTCTTTACTTCGGCCGCCAGTTTGACATAGTCAGCCTGCAATTGTGCCTGGTTGGCAATCATGGTCTTGAACATTTCCTCAATAGTCGGTGATGGTGGTGGAGGAGGGGCATTGTGATTTCTAAACTGATTCTGATAGCCTTGTTGCCCTCCTTGGTTTCTGTGCATACCCTGCCCTGAACCCTGGCCTTGTTGATTGTTGCTACCCCACGAAAAATTTGGATGATTCCTCCAATTCGAGTTGTAGCCACCACCAAACTGCTGTTGATTCCTCTGTGCATTGCCCACAAAGTTGACAGAATCAGGATTTGCACCACAGCATTCAGCTGAATGCTCACTACTACCACACACTTCACACCACATCTGTTGGACTGCATTAACTGAGGCTGACAGCTGGTTCAAATTCATATTGCTAAAGTGAGTGTTTAATTGATTTTGCAAAGCAGCTATCTGTGCAGCGATAGCTGTGAATCCATCCACTTCAAGCACTCCCGCTGCTTTCCTTGCTCCACCTCTTGAAGAATCTACATTCCATTCCGCATTGCCTTGTGAAATTCGGTTGAGCAAAGTGTACAGCTCCTCATAAGTCTTCTCCAGCGCTTGCCCTCCAGCTGCTGAGTCTAACAAAATTTTAGTGTGGGGTTCCAAACCCTCAATAAAAGTGTGGACCAACACCTCATTTGACTGATGATGATGAGGACAGTCCCGCAACATGGACTTGAATCTTTCCAAGGCTTGATAAAGATTTTCTCCTTCCCTCTGTTTAAAACTTAGAATCTGACTTCTAAGTTTAGCTGTTTTACCTGAAGGGAAAAATCTGATCAAGAACTTCTTTGCAAGATCATCCCACATTGATATAGAGTTGGGTGGTTCAGCTTTTAACCACCTCTTGGCTTCACCAAGTAAGGAAAATGGAAATAAGGTGAGCCGAACATAATCAGGTGACACTCCAGCGGGGATGTAAGTGTCACTTAGTCCAAAAAGTTCTGGAGATGTTGTTGCGGATCTTCGTGAGGGAGACCGATAAACTGCCCGCTAGTGTGCAAAAGTTGCACCATATTTTGCTTTAACTCAAATCTCCCCCTAGGCTCTGGTTTGCGGATGCTGGAATGTACATTATTAGCGTGTGGGATTGCCACCTCGCGAACCGGCCTGGCTGCTACTTCCTCGGGCACTAACACTGCCCGCACAACTGGTGGATTGAGTTTCTCCATCATAGACTATTTGAGCATCTGCAACTTCTTCCGAAGAGCTTCTCTACGTTGACTATGCAATTCACGTTCTGGCTCTAAGTAAGATTCCACCAGCTCCTTGTCCCTTGCCAGTGTTCACAGAAATAAAAATCTGCAAAATACAGGCTAAGACCAAGTTGTTAACACTTAAGAAAATAAAAATACAAATACAGTAAATTTACACTAAACAAAATTTTACAAATCGCCTAGCCTCCCCGGCAACGGCGCCAAAAACTTGTTCGCGCTCTGCTGCTCGATATATATTATACACCGACACACAAGTGTACGTGGTCAAACAAGTAATAAAGTGGCTAAGTAGCCAAGTATCGATCCAAGGAGGCTGCTCTAGATATGCAAAACTGCCTAGTTTACTATATGTCTATTCTATTTCTAACTATGTTAACAACAATCCAACCAAGATTTGAGTAAGTTTTGTTTCTAAACTAATTATCTACTAAAATTAATAACTACTATTTACGTTGAGTTTAGACAATGGATATGCACATGCCAAGGTTAAGAACGAGTAATGAACTTGATAATCATGATAATTTGGTCATCTTCTTCTTCATATTGCTAGCCAAGAACGTTTGCCTAGAAATTAAAACTTCCGTATTTAATTTCACTTTAACTTCATAAACCATTCGTCTACATTTCTGTGATCAAATGCAATTTATGACCTAACACTACAATTCCGGTTCCTAAATTGACTAATACGGCTTTCAAGTATATTTCTATCAAGAAAGCACATCAAAACCCAATTTTCCCAAATCAAGTTAAGAACAATACCCTATTAATTCACAACTTTCCAATTTCATGCTCTCTCGAGTGAAATTGGACTTTTTAGATATATATTAATGGTGGCCAATCAAGAATGTAATAAGCACAAGAATTAATAGAACAACATGCAAGAAGAAGAAGAAACCATATCAATTATTACCAACATTCATTTCACAAGTTCAAAACCTCAGCAAGAGAGGAATTAGCCACTCATTCTTGGATTAATCATCCTAGAATGAGTGTGAATCATGCATACAATTGAAGGAAAGAAGAAGGGAAGAGAAGAAAACTCTTATCTTTTCTATTCTTCAACTGCCACAAAACCACGTTCCTGCTCCCACTTCTGAACTCAGGCTAAAAAACTAAAACAAAAAAAAAAACTCCCTAAAAATAACCTAAGTGTGCTATTTATACTAGTGGAAAATTTTTCCCGGAATAACAAGCAACGTGTCACGGAGGCCAACGCGGAGCACTGCCTCCGTGACACGGCGTGGACGTGGACCCTCTCTGGAAATTGCATGGTCCGGATAATTAGCCTCAACGTGGCACGGAGGCCATCGCGGAGGCCTGTCTCCGTGCCACGGAGCTGACGCGCAGGCACACTGGAAATTGCCACTTTTATTTCTGCCCAGGCAGTGTGCTACCGCGATGGCAGCGTGGCATGGCACTATTGCGGAGCCACTGCAAAATATGCCATCCGAGGTCTTTTCCACGCTCGCATCCAAGTCCAACTCCGACATAGTTCCAACACGCATTTTAGCTCTTAAAAATCACATTATCCTGCAAAACAAATGCTAATCATGTTGGTTAGTATAAATTCGCATTTTATTACCAAATACATGATATTATATACACATTGCACAACAAACAAGGTAAAAATGATACGTTTGAGTATCACTTGGGCATATAAATCTTCCCAAGATCAGGCTACTCGTCCGATCCTTTCCCGGGCCTTTCCCTAGCACGTATGGCTTTCAAATATGCTCAACCAACGTGCGAATAGGCCATCTAGGTGCCGGGAATCTTACGGGGTATAACATTCTCCCCCCCTAAAGAACATTCGTCCTCGAATGTAAACTTTAATCTAGAGGACTTCTCAACTTGTTTCTAAGAAAATTTCGGCAGAGTTTCCCCTGTAATATGGACTATCTCGAAAACCTGAAACGCAGAAAAGTCCAATAGAGGTACTGCACACAATACTTTAAGATTCACTAGATAGCTAAACATCAATCTTTCTCATTTATACATGCACAACCACAAGGTACTGCATAAGTAATAATACGGACATACGTGTTGCCTGACTAGGCCTGGAATAAGTGAGGATATCTAGCTTTCATATCTTCCTTAGCCTCCCACGTCATCTCCTCTCGGTTTCTGTTACGCCACAATACCTTGACAGACGCAATATCCTTAGTTCTCAATCTATGAATCTGTCGGTCTAAGATGGCTACTGGAACCTCTTCATAGGCCAGCTCCTCCGTAACCTGGATATCCTGGACTGGGAATGCTCTGGATGGGTCTCCTATGCATTTCCTCAGCATAGACACATGAAAGACCGGATGAACGGATTCCAATTCTGGAGGCAAGTTCAACTCATATGCTACTCAGCCTATCCTTAAATGAATCTGATAAGGCCCAACAAACCTCGGACTGAGCTTACCTTCTTGCCGAATCTCATCACCCCTTTCATTGGAGATACTTTCAGAAATACCCAATCATTTACATCAAATTCCAAGTCTCTACGCCGCACATCAGTATATGATTTCTGGCGGCTATGTGCAGTTAGTAGGCATTCTCTGATAAGCTTTACCATCTCCTCTGACTGTTGAATAATGTCTAGCCCAATCAACACCAATTCCCCTATTTCAAACCAGCCAACCGGCGATCTGCACTTTCGCCCATACAAGGCTTCAAAAGGCACCATCTGGATGGCTGAGTGATAGCTGTTATTATAAGCAAATTCAGTTAATGGCAAATGCTCGTCCCAGCTACCTCCAAAATCTAGCACACACGCTCATAGCATGGCTTGTCCTCGAGCGTCTGAATAGTGCGCTCAGCCTGTCCATCTGTCTGAGGGTGGAATGTTGTGCTCAAATTAATCTGCGTTCCCAGACCTCTCTGAAACGACTGTCAAAATCTAGCCATAAACTATGCTCCTCTATCTAAAATAATGGATACTGGTACTCCATGCAACCTGACTATTTCTTGGATATACAACTCTGCATAATCTTCAGCCGAGAAGGTAGTTCTTACTGGCAGGAAATGAGCTGATTTTGTCAATCTGTCAACTATCACCCATATAGAGTCATGTCTATGTCTGGTATGGGGTAATCCTGCTACAAAATCCATATTCACGGCTTCCCATTTCCAGAGAGGCACAGCTATGTCCTGAGTTAGCCCTCCTAGTTGCTGATGTTCTGCTTTCACCTGTTGGCAGTTAGGACACTAGGCTACAAATTCAGAAATTTCTCTTTTCATACCTGGCCACCAGTAGTTTTCTTTGATATCATGGTACATTTTTATCACGCTGGTGTGGAGAGAATAGCGGGCGCAATGTACCTCGTTCATAATCTGCTAGCGGAGGCTTGAAACATCTGGAACACACAGACGGTCTTTACAGCGTAGCACCCCATCCTCAGTTATTTGAAAATCTGGCGCTTTACCCTGCTGGATTCTGTCTTTGAGCTGGATCAGGTTAGGATCCTCATATTGTCGTTCTTTCACTTCCACAACTAATGATGACATGATGCTGTTCTGAATTACGACTCTACTGTCCTCTGTTTCTGCTACACGAACGGCTAGGCTAGCTAACTGATGTATCTCCCTGACCAATTCCCGCTGCTCGGGCTGTAAATACGCCAAATTCCCCATGGACTTACGACTGAGAGCATCTTCTACAACATTGGCCTTTCCCGGGTGGTACAGAATATTCACGTCATAATACTTTAACAGCTCCAACCAGCGACGTTGCCGCAGATTCAACACCCTCTGAGTGAAGATATACAGTAGGCTCTTGTGATCTGTAAAAATATCAACATGGACGCCATACAGGTAATGTCTCCACATTTTCAAGGCGTGGATCACTACGGCTAACTCCAGGTCGTGGGTAGGGTAATTCTTTTTGTGTTTCCTCAGCTGTCTGGAAGCATATGCAATCACTTTACCATGCTGCATCAACACACAACCTAACCCGACGCCTGATGCATCGCAATACACCGAATAACCTTCTATACCTTCCGGCAATGCTAACACTGGGGCGGAGGTTAATCTGTCTTTTAGTTCCTGGAAGCTCTGCTCACATGCCTCTGTCCACTGAAACTTTGCTGCCTTCTGTGTCAGTTTGGTCAGAGGTGCCTCTATAGTAGAGAATCCCTCAAAAAATCTCCTGTAATATCCCGCTAATCCCAGAAAGCTACGGACTTCAGTCGGAGTGGTAGGCCTAGGCCATGATTTGACTGCTTCTACCTTCTGCGTATCAACCTGTATACCAGCATCCGACACAATATGCCCTAGAAAGGCTACTGAGGTAAGCCATAATTCACACTTGGAAGACTTAGCATATAATTGGCGGTCCCTGAGGATATGGAGTACTATCCATAAATGAGTCCGGTGATCTTCTTCAGAGCGAGAATACAACAGAATATCATCAATAAACACTATCACAAACAGGTCCAGATATGGTCTAAAAATACTATTCATCAGGTCCATAAATACTGCTGGGGCATTCGTCAACCCGAAGGACATAACTAGAAATTCAAAGTGTCCATATCGGGTCCTGAACACCGTTTTATGAATATCTCTTTCACGAACTCGAACCTGGTGATATCCGGACCGCAAGTCAATCTTGGAAAAGTATCTGGCCCCTTGTAGCTGATCAAACAAATCATCTATTCTGGGAAGCGGATACTTAATATTTACTGTAACTTTGTTCAACTGTTGATAGTCTATAGACATACGGAGTGAGCCATCTTTCTTCCTCACAAATAGAACTGGCACACCCCATGGTAAATTACTCGGCCTGATGAAACCTTTATCTAGAAAATCTTTCAACTGTTCCTTCAACTCTCTGAGTTCTACTAGAGCCATTCGATAAGGAGGAATTGATATAGGCTGAGTTCCTGGTAATAAGTCAATAGCGAAATCTATTTCTCTTTCTGGGGAATACCAGGTAACTCATCCGGAAACACATCAGGGAACTCGTTCACCACCGGAACAGACTGGAGTGTCGGAGATTCTGCTCGGACATCCTGAACCCTGACTAGGTGGTAGATACATCCCTTAGTTATCAATTTCCTCTCCTGAAGGTAGGAAATAAACCTACCTTTTGGAGTAGCTGTGCTGCCTTTCCACTCTCGCACTGCCTCCCCTGGAAAGTGGAATCAGACCGTCTTGGTCCAACATTCTACATTGGCATAGCATGGCACTAGCCAATCCATACCCATTATTGCATCAAAGTCTATCATTTCTCTACCAGATCTACTGTAGTCTGGCAGTCAGCAATCTCCACTGTACACCCTCGGTAAATTCTGCTAGCTATAATAGAGTCACCGACGGGTGTGGATACTGCAAATGGCTGCTGTAATAATTCTGGTGCAATATTGAACTTTCACGCCACAAATGGGGTAATATACGACAGAGTCGATCCTGGATCAATCAATACGTAATCAGGGCATGAACAGATAGTCATCGTACCTGTTACTACATCCGGAGACGCCTCTGAATCATGTCTCCCTGGTAGTGCATAAGTACGATTTAAACCCATACCTGAACTGGAAGCTCCTGATCTACCTTGGCCTCTGCCTACTGAACCTGAAGGCCCACGCCCCGCTGAGGCTGCTGGGGCTCGTGGCCCTGCGGATCCTCTGTCCTGACTGTCTCTACTCTCCTGACCTTTGGTCAGACAATCTCTCATCCGATGCCCCTCCTGTCCGCAAATATAACACCCAGTGGAGCCATATCTACAAGCTCCGGTGTGAGGTCGGCCGCAATTAGGGTAGGGTGGGGGTGCAAATCTGCTCTGCTCTCCCCTTCTCTGCTATGGGGAATCTACAGTTCTAGAACTGCCACTGGGCTCTGACTGCCCTCGCCGAGCAGATCTACCCCGCTGCTGCTGCTGTGGTGGAGGTGGGGGTCTAGGGGGCCTATCTGATAGTCATGGCCTAGGTCCTCTCTGAACTTCCCTTTGCATCTCATCTGATCTGTTTCTGCAGCACTGTTCCTGACTAGTCTGCCTACTATTCTGTTGCCGCTGTCTAAGACCCTCAATGGTCTGAGCAAAGGCCTGTACTCGGGCGATATCCATATCCTCTCGTAACGTAGCCGTCATATATGCCTCAGTATATTCCAGGTTCAGACCCATAATAAATCTGTGAACTCTAGCTGGCATAGTATCAACAAATGCTGGAGCATAACGGGCTAAGGAGTCAAACTGTAAAGCATACTCGTGTACGCTCCTCGCACCCTGCTCCAGGTGCAAAAACTGATCCATCTAGGCCTGCCGGATCTCTCGTGGCAAGTAACAGTCCAGGAAGGCCTCCGAGAAGCTGGTCCAGGTCGGAGGGGTAACATCTCTCCCTCGGGACCTTTCCCAAATCTCGTACCATTGTACTGCTACGTCTCGCAACCGGAACACTGCCAACTCAACAGACTCTGAAGGGGTCACATGCATAACCTGGAAAATTCTCTGCATCTGATCAAGAAAGTCCTGAGGGTCTTCTGCCTGATCTGACCAAGTGAACTGTGGAGGACCTAGTGCCAATAATTCCCTGACCCTGGAACTACCTGACGCACCTGAAGGTTCTGCTGCTATAGGTGGCACCGACTGGCGCTGTGTGGCCAACATTTGTGCCAACATAACTACAGCGCTACGAACCTCCTGATTTGATGGCGAAGGCACAGGAGCTATTGGGGGCGGTATAGTGCCCAACGACTCCTGATGTGAGGAGGACTGCTGAGAGGGCTGTGATGAAGCCTCTATATTGCCCTCAGATCGGGCTGACTCTGACTGAAACTGAGGTATCCTGCTGGTGCCTTCTCCTACTGCTGTGTCTAATCTCCTGCCTGTGGCAGGGTGTCGCCGATCTGCCATTCTTATTTGTAGACAAAGGATACGACAAGTTTTAGGAACTCGACCCTATACTGTACTGCACTATGGCACGACTGAGTATGAAAGAAGAGTAACCATCCTATCATGCCTAGCAGCCTCCTGCCTATGGTATGTGGTGCACAACACATCCATAGTCAAGACTCTACTTATCACGGCTTGCAGACTCCCTGGGACACGACCTGCTTTGATACCAAGTTTGTCACGCCCCGCCTTGGGGGTATGACTGGCACCTGGTGCCCTAGTAGGACCTGGACTGCTACCTGGTGAGCCTAAGCATAGCTGGCGCCTGGCTAGCTCTAACTCAGATTCATGAAATCAACGGGCTATATGACGGCTGTAAACACAGCCTACGGCCAACTGGCCTATAGCCACCTGTACCTGTAATAACAGCTAACCAGAAACATACTCGTAATAAGGAACCTATGCGGGCCGACAAGGCCACCATGCTGTCTAGTCATATGGGACTGAACAAAGAGAATACTAAACAACTACGTGATCGGTAAGGTCACCACTACTATCAAACTATGGCCCCACGCGGCCAACATAAAAAAAGGGATACTACACAGCCATACAACTGCACGGCCTCACACGACCGGCTCAACTGACCATAGGAAGATAATATATACAATCTACAAGCCTCTAAGAGTGATAATAGAACTGATCGGGACAGCGCCCCGACCTACCCAAACTGTACGTCAAAAGGAAAATAGCTACACCTCTGGATATCAGACTCCGGATGACAGGAGCCGACGACTTAATAGCTGACTGGAATCAGGAGGGATCGCCTCCTCGTCTATAAGTACCTGCAGGCAAGTAATGCAGCGCCCCACTGGGCGTTAGTACCATTGGTACCGAGTATGCAAAGCAACCGAAATAATACAACTGAATACAGATAACATAACTAATAAGTCTGTGAGCAGAAGATAACTGAATTTGAAGAGCTGATAGGAACTAGATCAAACCTTCCTGCACTGATAGGCAGGAGCGTGTCTGTAGTCACGGCGGCCTGCTGTCTATTACTAGTATATATAATAAGCACATAAATACATATACATTTAGATAGCAAGAGCCAATACCAACCCCCATAAGCCGGAAGGCACCAAGCAAGCAAACAATCTATATACCCCTACTCGGGTCAAAACCAGCCAAAAATAAGTAACTCCACTCATCTGCTCACTCGGAGCTCCTCTACCGGCCCCCTGGGTCTCCGGCTCGGGCCATAGCCTCCAATAAAAATAACCGTGTCTGAGTCTGGAGGACTCCTGTGTAGACAGTAACAGATAGGGTCTGGTTCCCCGAAACTCTCCTCAAGGCTATCTGAAACCGGAGATGCACCTGTAATAAGATCAAGGTCACCACTACTATCAAACTATGGCCCCACGCGGCCAACATAAAAAAAGGGATACTACACAGCCATACAATTGCACGGCCTCACACGACCGGCTCAACTGACCACAGGAAGATAATATATACAATCTACAAGCCTCTATGAGTGATAATAGAACTGATCGAGACAGGGCCCCGACCTACCCAAACTGTACGTCAAAAGGAAAAGAGTTACACCTCTAGATATCAGACTCCGGATGACAAGAGCCGATGACTTAATAGCTGAATGGAATCACGAGGGATCGCCTCCTCGTCTATGAGTACCTGCAGGTAAGTAATGCAGCGCCCCACTGGTACCGAGTATGCAAAGCAACCGAAATAATACAACTGAATACAGATAACGTAACTAACAATTCTGTGAGCAGAAGATAACTGAATCTGAAGAGCTGATAGAAACTAGATCAAACCTTCCTGCACTGATAGGCAGGAGCGTGTCTGTAGTCACGGCGGCTCGTTGTCTATTACTAGTATATATAATAAGCACATAAATACATATACATTTAGCAAGTAAGAGCCAATACCAACCCCCATAAGACGGATGGCGCTAAGCAAGCAAACAATCTATATACCCCTACTCGGGTCAAAACCAGCCAAAAATAAGTCACTCCACTCATCTGCTCACTCGGAGCTCCTCTACCGGCCCCTTGGGTCTCCGGCTCGGGCCATAGCCTCCGATATAAATAACTGTGTCTAAGTCCGGAGGACTCCTGTGCAGACAGTAACAGATAGGGTCTGGTTCCCCGAAACTCTCCTCAGAGCTATCTGAAACCGGAGATGCACCTGTAATAAGATATGTACTGTAACTGTATCTGTATCTGTTCCCTGGGCGCTTGCGCACAACAGGGCTATCTGTACTGTAATGCTGATCAGCCTGATATGGGGAAAGCTTCATCCCTTCTTCGTCCAAACTGGGGATGGAACGCCACTCCTTGGAGTGACGTAAACCCACCCGCTCAGTGGGCGACACGATTACCAACCCAGGGGCGGCGAGGACGCTCAATAAGGTGCCCTCATGCCACATCAAGTCTCAACAAACAAATAGCACATACAAATAGCAAGCATGTATAACTAGAAAAGACTCTCTGAAATCTGATTTCTTATTCTGATCTCTTTCTGTATTATACTAATTCTTTACTGATTATACTGATTCTGAAATTTTTATTTAACTGTTTGGCTAATCTGTAGCCGGGATACTATTTGTCTGAATGGCTAATCTGTAGCCATAAAACTATCTGTCTATCTGGTTTTACTTTATTAGCCTTTATTCTGAAAATTTGTATCTTTTTATTCTACAACATGCTTGCTAATCATACAATAAGCTATACTGAATCTGGAATGCTAACTCTCCCTTTGGCGCATGCTTTACTAACTTTCGGACTGAATACGATATGACAACACAACTCAAAATCTATTAGACTTACCTAATTCTTCAACATTCAACTCCGAGGGTTTCAAATACGGAGTTTACTATGATTTACCAAGCTAAGACTTACTAACTTGCCCAAGAACAACTTCACATACCTTAACCTCAAGTTATCCGACTGTCGGACGAGGCTCGGTCAGTACTCCAGCTATTTCTCCCAACTGCATTCATATATACATCAATTAGTACTAAATACAATATTATTCTAAAAGAAAACATCACTTTCGATATAATTATAGCCTAAACTTAGGCTTATCGAAAGACGGTCGAAAACTTGCTATTTTTCAAAAGTACAGAAGGGAGAAGTATTCACTTTATGGCTAGGAGCACATAGACACTAGTTTGGAGCAATTCCACTTACCTTAGCCTGGTAGCACGACGATTTGTCGGCCGAATTTCGCGAAACTAAATCCGTAGGAATGCTCCCTGCTGCTAAATACTTCGGTATCTGGAGTTAATTTAGATTTGGACTACGTTTGGCTGCGTAATCGGATGATAATATGTTAACCCTCTTCGTCTCTCTCTATTTTCTACATTTTTCTGAAGTTATCAAATGATTTAAATGAAAATAAACTGAAGTGGGGCTTTATATACTTGGGCCTGGGCAGGCCCAACGTGTCACAGAGCCAATGCGGTGGCCCCGCCTCCGTGACACGTTGCAATCGCGGAGGGGCTCTGCCCCAGGTCCTTCCGCGATGGTTCGACAGGCTACTCGTCCGATCCTTTCCCGGGCCTTTCCCTAGCACGTATGGCTTTCAAATATGCTCAACTAATGTGCAAATAGGCCATCTAGGTGCCGGGAATCTTACGGGGTGTAACACGAATGTTCCTGGGGGGGGCGAATGATGTTACACACCACAAGATGTTAGCAGCTAGTGTGCGTGTGCATGGTCTTGTGATGAGAAATGAGAGCTTGACGCAAGAAAGAAGTGCCTCGGAGGCCGGACGAGCAAGGACATCGTTAGGAGAGGCTAGGCCGCGAGGGCCTGCATGACGCGTCAGCCCTGCCTACATGACGGGCAGAACGACGTACAAGCCCTGCCTATGCGATGGGTAGTGCAGCGTGACAGACACCCAGCGCACAATGCGGCATGCCCCTTGGCGCAATAGTCTAAGCCAGGCGCCCCCCCTCCCCCCTCCACTGCCCTGATCCTATATAAGTCCCTCTATGATGATTTTAAGTCATTTTAAAAGAAATGCTCGACTAAGAATAGAGAGACATGAATTTCATCGGATTTTCATCAAATTAAGCCGTCAAACTCTGTCTAAACGCAAATTCACCTTGGATAAAAAGTTCTAGACCTACGAAAAGCATCTCTGCGAAGTATTTCTTGAAAGTTCGCTCAGTATACCTGAACCTCACTGAGTAAAGGTTGTCAGAATTACTCCAAATTGAGTCCTAAACAGCCACAGGCAATAAGTAAGCATCTCTCCCTTCTAAACTCTCGATAAATTGTGAATTTTCAACTGAGTTAAACAGAGTTGAATTAAAGTTAATATTATTATTGAAAGATATCATTGTCTTCATAATAATAATTTAATAATATTCTCTCAATGTAAGGGCTGCAGTTGAGTGGAATCCCCAGTTACAGGTTGAAACTAATCAGTTTAACGTGAATCGACATTTGAGGTATGTTAAGGATAATTCCTTCCGCATGTTATTCCTGTCGTATAGTAATACGACCTATATCTTTATAAGAAAGTTAGAAGCATATATGTTGTGATTAGTTATTACCATTAGTTTGAGATTACCATTTTCTATTTAGGTTGGGACTGACCCTACCCTATATAGCCTTCCATCAACCAACCTCAGGGTTACTAACTATGTTATCGCCTAGGGGCTATATAGATTTCTCCAAGGATCTATATGTTGTCGGATGGGACTATATTCAGGCCCAAGGGCCAAGTTACAATCCATCCACAGATATACTTCTATTTTTATGCCATATCGGCATCACTGACCCTCCGTCGAGCCTTGTGGACCCAGGGTGAAATTACAGGAGCCCACTAAGCTCAAACACAGCTAAGGGAGCCCATCGTGTTTAGTTGCAGACCCAGAGGCTAGGTAGGTTGGCGATAGTTACCCGTTGACTTATATTGACCATGCTAGAGGTATATAGATTAGAGTAAGCTTGCCAAGGCTTATGGGGATCTCAGGCTGGTTATTCTATGCTGGTTGTACCTTCCAGGCTTATGGGGGCAGGTAAGGTTCTTTTTTGCATTACTTATTGATATCTATACAACAGGTTGTGCGGCTATTCAAGTTGTACCTCTTATTCTTCCTATTGATCGCTTTCAGTTTCATAATAAGTATTAGTTAGTCATTTTAATTACTACCTTACATATTCAGTATATGTTGTACTGATGCCTATCTTTGTGGCACTCCATTACTTGCTTGGAGGTGCGGATAGAAGTGGTTCAGGACCTTCCTTGTCGCCAGCCAGAGTCCAAGTCCCCTCAGCTCCTTTTCTCCAGAGTTGATAGTTAGAGAAGGTTTCTTCTTTTGTTGTTCAACTTTTGGGTAGGTCGGGGTCCCTGTCCCGACCATTATTGCACTATTAGAAACTTGCAGACTACAACTTCTTAGTTGATGGGTGTGGTTGTTGGCCGTGTAGGACCCATGTATGTTTTATCTTGCATAACTATTGTGTGGGGAGTTTAGCTATTAGTTAGTAGCCTTGTCGGCTATAGCATATTTGTGACTGCCTCTTTTCATTCTTTTTTTAACTAAACAGTATGGTGGTCTTGTCGGCCCGTATAGGATCACCTTAAGGCCTTGTTTTTTGTTAGCTTTTTTCTTTTACAAGTGGCTATGAGGCCTTGTCGACCTGAGGTTGTGTTTACAGCTGAGATATAGCTCATTGTTTTCTTAATTTGAATCGCGGGTAAGCACCAAGAGTGCGTAAGCCCAGCCAGGTTAGCTCAGATCTCAGTATGGCATCAGGTGTCAGTCATGCCTCCCAAGGTCGGGCGTGATAGTAAATGATCATCCCAACCATCTTTGAAGTCAATCACACATGCTCTCAACATATCGTCGAGAGTCTGAATGGTCCATTTGGCCTGACCATCTGTCTACCAGTGAAAAGTTGTGCTGAGCTTGACCTGAGTACCAAGTCCCTTCTAAAACAATCTCCAATACTATATGGTGAACAGAGTACCTCGATCAAAAATGATGAACCAGGGAAATCCATGCAATCGAACTAGCTCTCGAATAGATATTCAAGCATAGTCTTCAGCTAAATCAGTAGTTTTGACTAAAAAGAATTGAGTTGCTTAGGTCAACTTGTCTACCACCAACCTAATAGAGTCATACTGCTGGCGAGTGCAAGGAAAACCTATGATGAAGTCCATATTGATCTCTTCCCATTTCCAAGTGGTGATACTGATGTGTTATAGCATACCTCCCGATTTTTGATGCTCAATTTTCACATATTGACAATTCGAACACTTAGCCACAAACCCTGCTGTGTCCTTCTTCATTCCATTCCATTAATAGACTTCTTGTAGGTCACGGTACATCTTGGTGACAGCTAGATTTATAGAATATCGGGAACCATGAGCCTCATGCAACATCCGTTCTCTTAAATTCTCGACATTTGGAACACATAAACGACCCTAATATTGAAGTACACCATCTCCTCCTTGGGAGAAGATCTCCACCTTCTGATTTTTAACCGCTTCTTTCAACTTCACCAAAATAGGATCCTCATCTTGCCTAGACTTGACCTGAGTCACCAAAGAAGATTCTGACCCATTCCGACTAATGACACTACCATTTATCGAATCCACTAGGAGAACTCCTAATCAAGCAAGCCGATTCACATGCTTCACTAATTCTTTCTTTCCATCTTCCACATGGGAAACACTCTGCATGAATAGCCTACTAAGGGCGTCTTCCACCGTATTAGCCTTATCCAGATGATAAAGGACACTCATGTCATAGTCCTTGAGAAGCTCTAGCCACCTCCTTTGTCGTAGATTTAGGTCCTTCTCAGTGAACACAAACTATAGGATCTTGTGATCGTTAAACGCATCCACATGGACCGCATACAAGTAGTGCCTCCAAATCATCAACACGAATACAACTGCTGCTAATTCTAGGTCATGCGTTGGGTAATTACTCTCATAAGTCTTGAGCTGTCTAGAGGCATATACAATGACCTTACCATGCTGCATCAACACACAACCAAGATGAACCCTAGAGGCATCACAATACACAACAATCTATTCATGCCCTTGGGTAGGGTCAATACTGGGATAGAAGTTAGTTGAGTCATTATATCTTGAAGACTCTTCTCACAGGTATCTGACCACTGAAATTTGACTTTCTTCTGAGTCAATTTAGTCGACGGTGCTACATTGGATGAGAATCCTTCAACAAACCTCCTATAATAGCCAGCTAAACTCAATAAACTCCTGACATCCGAAGGATTAACTGGTCTAGGCCAATTCTTTACAAATTCTATCTTTTGAGAGTCTACCCTCACACCCTCACTTGACACTATGTGGCCATAAAATGTTATCGAATCCAACCAAAACTCAACCTTGATGAATTTAGCAAACAATTTTCAATCCTTGAGAGTCTGTAGCACAATCCTCAAATGAGCAGCATGCTCCTCGCTTTTAGAATATATGAGGATATTGTCTATAAAGACAATCATGAACATGCCCATATATGTCTTGAATACTCTCCTAACTCTAAGTTGATATACCCGTATTTGAGGTCTATCTTTGAGAAGCACTTAGCATCCTTAAGTTGGTCAAACAAGTCATAAATTCTAGGGAGGAGATACTTGTTCAACTACGGATAGTTAATGCACATACGAAAAGACCTTTCCTTTTTTCAAATAAAGGAATTGGCGCACCCCAAGGGGACTTGCTAGGCTTGATGAATTCCTTATCCAGGAGATCCTTCAATTGTTCTTTCATCTCCTTTAGCTCAACTGGAGCCATTCAATATGGAGGAATACATATAGGTTGTGTATTGGGAAGAAGGTCAAAACCAAAATCAATCCCCCTCAGGGACTCCAGGTAGATCATTTCGGAACAGCTCCAGATACTCGCATATTATAGGGACAGACTAAAGAGTCAGGGTCTCAGACATAGCATCCTTAACTCGAACAAGATGGTACACGCAACCCTTGGAAATCATCTTTCTAACATTAAGGTAGGAAACAAAGTGACCTATAGGCACAACTGAACTACCCTTCCATCCTAGGACTGGCTCGCCCAAAAATTGGAACTCGATCATTCGGGTTCTACAATTCACTATGGAATAACATGAATTGTAGTACCCCAAAATCCCTAAGATTAGACTCGAGGGTTTAAATAGAGAAAACAAGAATTTCTGCACTAGGTCACAAGATGAGTCATCTAGTGACTCGTGAAGTACCCCACGAGTTGCTAAGTGATTCATAGGTGGAAGAGAGTAGGCTAAGATTTTGTGGTTTGGGGGTTGACCACGAGGAAAGCCATGACACATGGTCAGGGCAACGAGTCATTAGGTTGGTCGTGGTCAAGAAGCCAACATGAATGGTTGGATGATTGACAGTGTTCCCAACAACAAGTCACTACTAGTCGCCAGGCACACCACAAGTCATGGTGTCCCTCATGGTGACTAGCAGAGTGAAGGTTCTATTGTTGGCAACGAGAAGCAGGTCACGAGTCATGGTCACAGGCAAAGAGACGTCCAGTCCCTCGTTGGGACTAGCAGTGTAATTTTTCCTGCAAATTTAATAAGGGCTTTTTTTGTAATTCCTAAGCTCCTAAGACCTAAACTACATCATTTTAACCTCAGATAGGTGAATGTTAAGAGGTTTTAACTCATTCTGAATCAATCCCTCTCCATGTATGAAAGACTAGAAGTTCCTACGGGTGATCAAGCCTATAAATTCATCAAGTTCCTTCCCAATTCCTTTGGGCATTCAAGAAGGGTATGAAATAATAAGTACCAGGTATCTAGAGTTATGAAAGTGTGTACTCATCCACTCCCATGCCCAATTCCTTC
This sequence comes from Datura wrightii, assembly GCA_035772735.1. Lineage (NCBI taxonomy): Eukaryota > Viridiplantae > Streptophyta > Magnoliopsida > Solanales > Solanaceae > Datura > Datura wrightii. The sequence continues at coordinate 6,460,769 of JASDFA010000008.1, read as the reverse complement.
TCAAATTCATGAAAATTCTAAGTTGATGAATCTATGGGGTTTTAACCCATCTTGTGATTACTCTAAGTATCTATCATGGGTATACTCTATTCGTGTTTCTACTATTGAATTTAGATTCATGGGAATGTTTTATAATGTTCTCAATTATAATTTATGTTTTCAAAGTCTTGCAATTATAATGCCCAACTATGAAAGTTCATGAAAGGTTGAGATTATGATCTATGTTTTCAAGTATGATGAGATGTATATGATGAATGTATGATTTCAAATTATCTAAGTTTATACCCATGGTTTTGACTATCCAAAGCATGTATAAGTTTGGGCAATCCCATATGATCAAGTATGTTCAGATTTACTTTAATTTCATGTTATTTACCTTACGACATGGTTTTGGAGTCTAGACTCCCACTTCTCAGCTTGTGGTATGGTTTGAGCCAAGGCTCCTCATGATATGTTTTCATATTAAGCATGTTTGGTTATGATTAAGCTTCATCGCAAGACGATGGTTTAGCTTTGTTGAAAAATGATGGAGACCATATGCATGTTTTTGGGAGTAGTGTCTAGCATGAAGTAGGCTAAGGGTTCAGTCAACCCTATGCCATAAAACTACGTGCCAACTTACGTATGTTCAGATTATTTGGGACTCCCTTGTGAGCTTTCCTTCCCCCCAAGGGGCCTTCAAGTTGATATCAATATCATGGTAGCACCCTAGCAAGGCTTTGGATGGCTCTACCCACTTGAGTGTAATAGTTGGGACCACGTAAGATCTATCATGGTAATTTCGGTTATATGACGAGTCTCCCATTATTCCTCATGATTTCAGGTATTCATGTTCATCAGTTATTGTAATATTTTTTCACTAGGTTTGACCCTGTGTTCAGTTACACTTATGAATAATCAGTTTCACATTTTGGGTCATTCGATTCAGTTATGATATTCAGTTATGTTTAAGTCACGCTGCCATTGCGGAGGCCTTCTGCTTGGAGAGGGAATTTTTGGCCAAATTCCAGTGTGGGTGCGCATTGGGGCCGTGGAACGTTGGCCTAGCCCTGCGTTGCACGTCGTGCCACGTTGGGCTTTATTACCTGGACAGTCTATTTCCAGTGAGCCTCCGCATCTGTGGCGTATCATGGAGGCAGTGCTTCGCGATGCACTCCGTGACACGTTGCTAGTTATTCCGGGAAAAATTCCCACTAGTATAAATAGAACACTTAGGTTCATTTTTCAAGATTCTGACTTGGTGGAGCAAGAACGTGGGTTACAGGCAGTTGAGGGGACGAAAATCTCAGGGTTTTTCTCTATCTCCTTCTTCTTTAATTCAATTGCTTGTATGTTTAACACTCATTTAACGATGTTTAATCCACAAATGAGTGGCTAATTCCTCTTCTTTATGAGGTTAAGAACAATTGTATTGAAATGTGATTGTTGATCAATTTGGTTCTTAATCTTTTCTTCCATAGTTGTTCTATTGATTCTTGTTCTTACTGCATTAATGTGTTGTTATACCCCGTAGGATTTCCGGTACCTAAATGACCTATTCGCACGTTGGTTAAGCATATTTGAAAGCCATACGTGCTAAGGAAAGGCCCGGGAAAAGATCGGACGAGAAACCTGTCGAACCATCGCGGAAGGAGCCGAAGCAGAGCCCCTCCGCGATGGCAACGTATCACGGAGGTGGAGCCTCCGCGTTGGCTCTGTGACACGTTGGCCTTGTCCAGGACCAAGTATATAAAGCCCCACTTCAGTTTTAAATGATTAAACCCTTATAAAATTCCAGAAACAGAGAGGAAAACGCAGGAGAAGGGAAAGGAACGAAGAAGTAATATAATTTTCGTCTGATTACGCTGCTAAACATTGTCCAAACTCAAATTAACCTCAGATACCGAGGTATTTAGCAGCAGAGAGCATTCCTACAGATTTAGTTTCGTGAAATACGGCCGACGAATCATCGAGCTACCGAGCTAAGGTAAGTGGAATTGCTCTAAACTAGTGTCTATGTGTTCCTAGCTGTGAAGTGAATATTTCTCCCTTCTGGACCTCTGAAAAATAGCGAGTTTTCGACCGTCTCTCGATAAGCCTAAGCTTAGGTTATAAACTATATCGAAAGTGACGTTGCTCTTTAAAATAAAGCTGTATTTAGTATTGATTGACCTATTTATGAATACAGTTGGGACAAAAATAGTTGAAGTACCGGCCGAGCCTCGTCCGACAGATGGATAGTTCGAGGATAAGGTATGTAAAGCTAGTTTCCTCAGCAAGTTAGTATTCGCGGTATAGTAATGTAATTTAAAGGCAAGTAGAATATTCAGAAGTCATGTATGATGTTTATTATGAATGTTGGTATGATATTAGAAACATCATGTTATGATCAGCGCGAGACTTGTTAGCACGATATAGATTCTAATATAAGTGTTAGGAACTGCACAACATGCTCAGTATGTGATGTAATACGGAATGTTAGGGTATTCAGTTGAAACCCCGCAAATAATGTAATATCTGTAAGACATCTCAGAAACAGAATGATAAGTTAAAATGGAGTTAGAAAGCATGTTAGGAATAGTAAATCATGTTACTATAGAAACTCAGTATACAGTATAGTTTTCAGTAGAAACACTATATCTTGTTCAGCATTAGCCCCAGTACAGTCTGGCAGAAGACTATATTTATGAATATATACTATTACCAGCCTCAGCATGTATTAAGTACGTACATATTACTATCACTAGCTCAGCATATAGTATATACAAATACTTTACCACTATTAGCCTCAGTATGTGAGACATGTAGATAATATTACTAGTTGAGACAGATGTGTTGTTTGGGGTTGGACTACCTAGCATCCATGACCGCCCCAGGGTTGATAGCTATATCGACTCGTCCGCCAGAGGACGAGGATACGTCACTCTACGGAGTGGTATGCCATCCCACAGGGGACGAAGATGGGATGCCAGTTTTCCCCATATTTGTGCCTTGATCGGCCCTTACACACCCCTGTCGAGCGGATACGCCCGGGGTATTGATTCAGGAGTCCTCCGGACTCAGGTATAGTTATAGTCAGGGGCTCAGCGAGCCCAAGTGCATACCCAGGGGACCGGCAGGATGCTTATAGTTATTATACGAGACGGGACGACCGGGGTAGGGGTATAGATTGCGTGTTGGTTGTACCTCCCGGCTTATGGGGGCCGGGTAAGGCTTGTGTGTGCTATGTATGTTATGATATGTTGTGCCGTGTTATAATAGATACGAGTAGATCGACAGTAGAGCGATAAATCCTCAGGTGTGACTCCTGCTCCTTCCAGTATAATTAAGAGAAGGTATGACTTACATTATCAGACAGTTAATATATTCCTTGTTACTTCAGTTTCATCAGTTACATTATTGTTTTCAGATATTTCTTTCAGTTATTGCTTTACATACTCAGTACCAGCGGTACTGACGCCCGGTGGGGCGCTGCATTACTTGCCTGCAGGTACTCATAGACGAGCAGGCGATACCACGTGATTCCTGTCAGCGATCGAGTATTCAGCTCCTATCATCCGGAGACTGAATTCCAGAGGTGTATTTCACTTTCTTTTGTTGTATAGTACGGGTAGGTCGGGGCCCTGTCCCAATCATTTCTATTGTTATTCCTAGAGGCTTGCAGTCTGTATATATTTCCCTGTGGTCAGATGAGCCGGTTGTGTGAGGCTGTACAGTTGTACAGCTGTTAGTACTTGTGTTTCCTTTATGTTGGCCATGTGGGGCCATAGTTCGACAGTAATGGTGACCTTGCCGGTCACGTAGCTATCCAGTACTTCATGGTTAAGTTATAGATAACTAGACAGCATGGTGCCCTTGTCGGCCCACATAGGTTTCCCTATATTGACATGTTTCTGGTCAGCTGTTAGTACAGGTACAGGAGGCTATAGGCCAATGGGCCGGGGGCTGTGTTTACAGCCGTTATATAGCCTTTTGTTTCCAGAAATGTGAGTTAGAGCCAGCCAGGCACCAGATGTGCCCAGACTTAGCAGTTCAGCAGTTCAGGTCCTAGTAGGGCACCAGGTGCCAGTCATACCCCCTAAGGCGGGGTGTGACAAACTTGGTATCAGAGCAGGTCGTATCCCAGGGAGTCTGCAAGCCGTGCTAACTAGAGTCCTGTCCATGGATGTGTTGTGCACCACATGCTATGGCTAGGAGGCTGCAAGGCATGATAGGATGGTTGTCTTTTATTCTTATTTAGTCGTGTTGTAGAGCGGTATAATATAGGGTTGAGTCCCTAAAAGCTTACTATATTCTTTGGTTACAGATAATGTCAGACCAGCGACATCCTATCACAGGCTGGAGCTTAGATATTACAGCAGGGGAAGGCACCAGCAGGATGCCTCACCCTCATTTAGAAACAGCCAGATCAGAGGGCACTACGGAGACATCGTCCCAGCCTTCACAACAGTCTCCACCACATCAGGAGCCGCTTAGGGCGACACTACCTTCAGCAGTCCCTATACCGACACCTTCCGACCAGGAGGATAGGAGTGCTGTAGTTATGTTGGCACATATGATGGCTGCTCAGCGTCAGGCAGTACCGTCTACAGTTGCGGAGTTATCAGGAGGACCCGGTAGTTCGAGGGTCCGAGAGTTCTTGGCTTTGAATTACCCACAGTTCACAGGTACGGACCGGACAGAGGACCCTCAGGATTTTCTGGATCAAATGCAGAGAATCTTCAGGGTTATGCATGCCACACCTACAAAATCAGTTGAATTGGCAGCATTTTGGTTACGGGACATTGTCGTGTTGTGGTATGAAAGCTGGGAAAGATCCCGAGGGAGAGACGTTTCCCCTCCGATCTGGTCCAGCTTTTCAGGAGCTTTTCTGGATCACTATCTGCCGCGGGAGATTCAACAGGCCCGGGTAGACCAGTTCTTACATCTGGAGCAGGGGGCCATGAGTGTTCGGGAATATTCCTTGCAGTTTGATTCTTTGGCTCGATATGCACCGGCCTTTGTTGATACCATGGCATCCAGAGTACACCGCTTTATCATGGGGTTGAATCCAGAATATGTTGAGACTTGTATTACGGCCACACTGCGAGAGGACATGGACATTGCTCGAATTCAGGCATTTCCCAGAATATTGAGGGCATCAGACAGTGACATCAGGAGATCAGAAGGGTCAATCAGGAACAGCGTTGCTAGGACAGGCCAGTTGAGTTACAGAGGGAGGCCCAGGGAGGACCCAGGCCACGATTGTTAGACAGGCCGCCCAGACCCCCGCCTCCGCCATAGTCGCAGGGGGGTAGATTCAGCCACAGGGGGCAGTCAGAGACTGGTAGAGGCTCGCAGATGGAAGATTCACCATTACAGAGGAGGGCGGAGCAGAGTAGGTATACCCTACCACTTTGCCCTATATGCAGTCGACGCCATCCTGGAGCATGCAGGTATGGTTCCACCGCATGTTATATTTGTGGCCAAGAAGGCCATTTGATGAAAGATTGCCCAGCCAGAGGCTGAGAGGACCGAGATAGACAGGATAGGGCATCTGCAGGGTCATGAGCCACAGCATCCTCGACTGGGCGCAGGCCCTCAGTTTCAGCAGGCAGGGGTCAGGGCAGATCAGGGGCCTTCAGTACAGGTGCGGGTCCAAGCCGCACATATGCTTTACTAGGGAGGCAAGATTCAGAAGCGTCACCTGATGTTGTGACAGGTATGCTAACTATCTGCTCACACCCTGCTTATGTGTTGATTGATCCAGGGTCTACTTTGTCCTACATTACTCCATTTGTGGCACGAAAGTTTAGTATTGCACCAGAATTATTGCAGCAGCCCTTCCTAGTATCCACGCCCGTCGGTGACTCTATCACAGCTAGCCGAATCTACCGCGGGTGTACAGTAGAGGTTGCTGACCGTCAGACCACAGTAGATCTGGTCGAGTTAGAAATGATAGACTTTGATGCCATAATGGGTATGGACTGGTTAGTACCGTGTTTTGCCAACGTTGAATGTTGGACCAAGACAGTCTGATTCCACTTCCCGGGAGAAGTAGTGCGGGAGTGGAAGGGCAGCATTGCTACGCCAAAAGGTAGGTTTATTTCCTACCTTCATGCGAGAAAGTTGATATCTAAGGGATGTATTTACCATCTGGTCAGAGTTCAGGATGTCCAAGCAGAATCTCCGACACTCCAGTCTGTTCCAGTGGTGAATGAATTCCCTGATATGTTTCTTGATGAGTTACCTGGTATTCCCCCAGAAAGGGAAATAGACTTTGCTATTGATTTATTACCAAGCACCCAGCCGATATCGATTCCTCCTTATCGCATGGCTCCTGCGGAACTCAGAGAATTAAAGGAGCAGTTGAAAGATTTGTTGGATAAAGGTTTCATCAGGCGGAGTACTTCACCGTGGGGTGCACCAGTTTTATTTGTGAGGAAGAAAGATGGCTCGCTCCGAATGTGCATAGATTATCGGCAATTAAACAAAGTTACAGTAAAGAACAAGTACCCGCTCCCCATAATTGATGACTTATTAGATCAGTTGCAGGGAGCCAAATATTTTTCTAAGATTGACTTGCGGTCCGGATATCACCAGGTTCGAGTACGTGAGAGAGATATTCCTAAGACAGCGTTCATGACCCGATATGGACATTTTGAATTTTTAGTCATGTCCTTCGGGTTAACGAATGCCCCGGCAGTCTTCATGAACCTGATGAACAGTATTTTCATACCTTTCCTGGACTTGTTCGTGATAGTGTTCATTGATGACATTCTGGTGTATTCTCGCTCTGAAGCAGATTAACGGACTCATTTGCGGACAGTGCTCCAGATTCTCAGGGACCGTCAGTTGTATGTTAAATTTTCTAAGTGTGAATTCTGGCTTAACTCAGTGGCCTTTTTAGGGCATATCGTGTCGGATGCTGGTATACAGGTAGACAAGCAGAAAATAGAAGCAGTTAAGTCATGGCCTAGGCCTACTACTCCGACTGAAGTTCGTAGCTTTCTGGGGTTGGTAGGATATTACAGGAGGTTCGTTGAAGGGTTCTCGACTATTGCAGCACCCCTAACCAAATTGACACAGAAAGCAGCAAAGTTTCAATGGACAGAGGCATGCGAGCAGAGCTTCCAGGAACTGAAAGACAGATTAACCTCCGCCCCAGTATTAGCATTGCCGGAAGGGACAGAAGGTTATTCAGTCTATTGCGACGCGTCAGGCATCGGGTTAGGTTGTGTGTTGATGCAGCATGGTAGTGTAATTGCATATGCTTCCAGACAGTTGAGGAAACACGAAAATAATTACCCTACCCACGACCTAGAATTGGCCGCAGTAATCCACGCCTTAAAGATGTGGAGGCATTACCTGTACGGCATCCATGTTGATATTTTCACAGATCACAAGAGCCTACAGTACATCTTCACTCAGAGGGAGTTGAATCTGCGGCAACGCCGCTGGTTGGAGCTGTTAAAAAATTATGATGTGAATATTCTGTATCACACGGGAAAAGCTAATGTTGTAGCAGATGCCCTGAGCCATAAGTCAATGGGGAGTTTGGCGTATTTACGACCTGAGAAGCGGAAGTTAGCCAAAGAAATTCATCAGCTAGCTAGTTTAGCCGTTCGAGTAATGGAAACAGAAAATAATAGAGCAGTAATTCAGAATTCTGCTGTGTCATCATTAGTTACAGAAGTAAAAGAACAACAGTACGAGGACCCTGATTTAGTCCAGCTCAGAAATAGAATTCAGAAAGGTAAGGAGTTAGATTTCCAAATGACTGAGGATGATGTGCTACGCTGTAAGGGCCGCCTTTGTGTCCCGAATGTTTCAGGGCTTCGCGGGCGGATCATGCATGAGGTACATTACGCTCGCTATTCCCTTCATCCAGGAGCGACGAAGATGTACCGTGACATCAGAGACATCTACTGGTGGCCAGGTATGAAAGCTGAGATAGCTGAATTTGTATCTAGATGTTCTAACTATCAGCAGGTGAAAGCGGAGCACTAGAAGCCGGGCGGTTTGACACAAGATATAACGGTGCCTACGTGGAAATGGGAAACGATAAACATGGATTTTGTAACAGGGTTACCTCGTACCAGACGCAGAAATGATTCCATTTGGGTAATAGTTGACAGGCTGACAAAATTAGCTCATTTCCTGCCAGTGAAGGCTACCTTCTCAGCTGAGGATTATGCCAAATTATATATCAGAGAAATAGTTAGATTGCATGGAGTACCAGTATCCATTATTTCAGATAGGGGAGCACAGTTCACAGCTAGATTCTGGCAGTCGTTTTAGAAAGGTTTGGGAACGCAGAATAATTTGAGCACAGCATTCCACCCCCAGACAGATGGGAAAGCTGAGCGGACTATCCAAACGCTCGAAGATATGCTACGAGCGTATGTACTAGATTTTGGGGGTACCTGGGATGAGCATCTTTCGTTGATTGAATTTGCTTATAATAACAGTTATCATTCAGCTATCCAGATGGCGCCTTTCGAGGCTTTATACGGGCGAAAATGTAGATCGCCGGTGGACTGGTTTGAAATAGGAGAATCAGCATTGGTTGGCCCATACATTGTTCGGCAGTCAGAGGAAAAGATAAAGCTTATCCGAGAACGTTTACTGACTGCTCAGAGCCGCCAGAAGTGTTATGTAGATATGCGGCGCAGAAATCTAGAATTTGCGGTAAATGACTGGGTATATCTGAAAGTGTCTCCGATGAAAGGGGTAATGAGATTTGGCAAGAAAGGCAAGCTTAGCCCGAGGTTCATTGGGCCATATCAGATTCGGCGAAGAATAGGCCGAGTTGCATACAAATTGAACTTGCCTCCAGAATTAGCATCTGTTCACCCAGTATTCCATGTCTCTATGTTAAGGAAGTTCGTAGGGGACCCTTCTACAGTAGTTCCAGTTCAGGATGTCCAGGTCACAGAAGAGTTAGCATATGAAGAGGTTCCCATAGCTATCTTAGACAGACAGATTCGCAGGTTGAGGACTAAAGATGTTGCGTCTGTCAAAGTATTGTGGCGTAACAGGAACCGTGAGGAAATGACGTGGGAAGATGAAGAAGATATGAAAGCCAGATACCCTCACCTATTTCAGGCCTAGTCAGGCGACAGGTATGTCAGTATTATTACTTATGCAGTACCTTATAGTTGTATGTGTGTGAATGAGAAAGATTGATTCTTAGTTATCCAAAGGATCTTAAAATATTACGTGCAGTGCCTGTGTTGGACTTTTCTGCATTTCAGGTTTTTTCTATAGTCCATATTACAGGGGAAATTCTGCCGAAATTTTTCTAGAAAGTGAGTTAACTAGTCCTCCAGATAGCAGTGTACATTCGAGGACGAATGTTCTTAAGGGGGGGAGAATGTTATACCCCGTAGGATTTCCGGCACCTAAATGACCTATTCGCACATTGGTTAAGCATATTTGAAAGCCATACGTGCTAAGGAAAGGCCCGGGAAAAGATCGAACGAGAAACCTGTCGAACCATCGCGGAAGGAGCCGAAGCAGAGCCCCTCCGCGATGGCAGCGTGTCACGGAGGTGGAGCCTCCTCGTTGGATCCGTGACACGTTGGCCTTGTCCAGGCCCAACTATATAAAGCCCCACTTCAGTTTTAAATGATTAAACCCTTATAAAATTCCAGAAACATAGAGGAAAACGCAGGAGAAGGGAAAGGAAGGAAGAAGTAATATAATTTTCGTCCGATTACGCTACTAAACGTTGTCCAAACTCAAATTAACCTCAGATACCAAGGTATTTAGCAGCAGAGAGCATTCCTACGGATTTAGTTTCGTTAAATACGGCCGACGAATCATCGAGCTACCGAGATAAGGTAAGTGGAATTGCTCTAAACTAGTGTCTATGTGTTCCTAGCTGTGAAGTGAATATTTCTCCCTTTTGGACCTCTGAAAAATAGCGAGTTTTCGACCGTCTTTCGATAAGCCTAAGTTTAGGCTATAAACTATATCGAAAGTGACGTTGCTATTTAAAATAAAGCCGTATTTAGTATTGATTGACATATTTATGAATGCAGTTGGGAGAAAAATAGTTGAAGTACCGGCCGAGCCTCGTCCGACAGACGGATAGTTCGACGATAAAGTATGTAAAGCTAGTTTCCTCGGCAAGTTAGTATTCGCGGTATAGTAAAGTAATTTAAAGGCCAGTAGAATATTCAGAAGTCATGTATGATGTTTATTATGAATGTTGGTACGATATTAGAAACATCATGTTATGATCAGTGCGAGACTTGTTAGCACGATATAGATTCTAATATAAGTGTTAGAAACTGCACAGCATGCTCAGTATGTGATGTAATACGGAATGTTAGGGTATTCAGTTGAAACCCCGCAAATAATGTAATATCTGTAAGATATCTAAGAAACAGAATGATAAGTTAAAATGGAGTTAGAAAGCATGTCAGGAATAGTAAATCATGTTACTATAGAAACTCAGTATACAGTATAGTTTTCAGCAGAAACACTATATCTTGTTCAGCATTGGCCTCAGTACAGTCTGGCAGAAGACTATATTTATGCATATATACTATTACCAGCCTCAGCATGTATTAAGTACGTACATATTACTATCACTAGCTCAGCATATAGTATATACAAATACTTTACCACTATTAGCCTCAGTATGTGAGACATGCAGATAATATTACTAGTTGAGACAGATGTATTGTTTGGGGTTGGACTACCTAGCATCCATGACCTCCCCAGGGTTGATAGCTGTATCGACTCGTCCGCCAGAGGATGAGGACACGTCACTCTACGGAGTGGTATGCCGTCCCACAGGGGACGAAGATGGGATGCCAGTTTTCCCCATATTTGTGCCTTGATCGGCCCTTACACACCCCTGTCGAGCGGATACGCCTGGGGTGTTGATTTAGGAGTCCTCCGGACTCAGGTACAGTTATAGTCAGGGGCTCAGCGAGCCCAAGTGCATACCCAGGGGACCGGCAGGATGCTTATAGTTGTTATACGAGACGGGACGACCGGGGTAGGGGTATAGATTGCGTGTTGGTTGTACCTCCCAGCTTATGGGGGCCCGGTAAGGTTTGTGTGTGCTATGTATGTTATGATATGTTGTGTCGTGTTATAATAGATACGAGTAGATCGACAGTAGAGTGATAAATCCTCAGGTATGACTCCTACTCCTTCAAGTATAATTAAGACAAGGTATGACTTACATTATCAGACAGTTAATATATTCCTTCCTACTTCAGTTTCATCAGTTACATTATTGTTTTCAGATATTTCTTTCAGTTATTACTTTACATACTCAGTACCAGCGGTACTGACGCCCGGTGGGGCGCTGCATTACTTGCCTGCAGGTACTCATAGACGAGCAGGCGATACCACGTGATTCCTCTCAGCGATTGAGTATTCAGCTCCTGTCATCCGGAGACTGAATTCCAGAGGTGTATTTTGCTTTCTTTTGTTGTATAGTACGGGTAGGTCGGGGCCCTGTCCCGATCATTTCTATTGTTATTCCTAGAGGTTTGCAGTCTGTATATATTTCCCTGTGGTCAGATGAGCCGGTCGTGTTAGGCCGTGCAGTTGTATAGCTGTTAGTACTTGTGTTTCCTTTATGTTGGCCGTGTGGGGCCATAGTTCGACAGTAATGGTGACCTTGCCGGTCAGGTAGCTATCCAGTACTTCATGGTTAAGTTATAGATAACTAGACAGCATGGTGGCCTTGTCGGCCCACATAGGTTTCCCTATATTGACATGTTTATGGTCAGCTGTTAGTACAGGTATAGGAGGCTATAGGCCAATGGGCCGGGGGCTGTGTTTACAGCCGTTATATAGCCCTTTGTTTCCAGAAATGTGAGTTAGAGCCAGCCAGGCACCAGATGTGCCCAGGCTTAGCAGTTCAGCAGTTCAGGTCCTAGTAGGGCACCAGGTGCCAGTCATACCCCCCAAGGCGGGGTGTGACATGTGTGGCCTATATTAATGTACATCTAAAAAGTCCGGTTTCACTCGAGAGAGCAAGAAATTGGAAAGTTGTGAATCAATAGGATATGATCTTTTCTTGGTTTGGGAAAATTGAGAATTGATTTACCTTCAGGATAGAAAAATACCTGAAGGTCGTATTAGTCAATTAAGGAACCGGTTTTGTATGGCTAGAACATGAATTTCGTTTAATCACAGAAATGTAGGTGGACGGTTTACGATTCTTAAGTTGGGTTAAATACGAGAATTTTAATCCATTGGCAATAGTTCTTGACTAGCAACCGGAGGAAAAGTTAACCAAATTACATAGATAATTTATTTCCTTACATGTTCGTTTAACCTCAGCATGCTCACATTCATAGTTCAGACTCAAATTATATTATCTTTGTAGACTTAGGATAAAATTAGAAATCAAAATATATCAAACTCTTCTTTTCACTGTTGTCTTCATTTTTAGAATCAATATAGTAACACTTAAGTAATTTGTTACCTCATCCCATTCCCTGTGGGATCGATACTTGGCTTACTTGAGCCACTTTACTACTTGTTCGACTACGTGCACTTGCATGTAGTTATACACCCATATAACAAACTCCGAACAAGTTTTTGGCGCCGTTGCCGGGGACTGGCAATTGGTGAATTTTTCTTAAGTGTTAATTTACTATATTTTTTTTCTTAGTGTTGACAACTTGGTCTTAGCCTGTATTTTGCAGATATAATCTCTGTTGAACACTGGCAAGGGACAAGGAGCTGGTGGACTCATATTTAGAGCCTGAAAGACTATTTCATCGTCAGCATAGAGAAGCTCTAGAGAAAACGTTGCAGTTGCTCAGACAAAAAATCATGGAGCAACAACAGAATCCACCAATAGTACGGGCAATGTTAGTGCCCGAGGAAGTAGCAGCTCGGCCGGTTCGTGAGGTGGCAATCCCACATGCTAACAATGTCACATCTAGCATCCGCAAACCAGAGCCAGGAGGGAGGTTCGAGCTCAAGCAAAACATGGTGCAATTGCTGCACACCAGCGGGCAGTTCACAAGTCTCCCTCATGAGGATCCACAGCTGCATCTCCAAAATATTTTGGAGATAAGTGACACTTACATCCCCGCTGGAGTGTCATCACATTATGTCAGGCTTACATTGTTCCCATTTTCACTATTGGGAGAAGCCAAGAGGTGGTTGAAAGCTGAGCCACCAAATTCTATTACTACTTGGGATGATCTTGCAAGGAAATTCTTGATACGATTTTTTCCATCCGGTAAAACAGCAAGACTTAGAAGTCAAATTCTAAGTTTCAAACAGAGAGAGGGAGAGAATCTATATCAATCTTGGGAGAGATTCAAGTCCATGTTGCGGGATTGTCCTCATCATCATCAATCCAATGATATGCTGGTGCACACCTTTATAGAGGGTTTGGAACCCCACACAAAAATCTTGCTAGACTCAGCAGTTGGGGGACAAGCATTGGAGAAAACTTATGAGGAGATGTATACCTTGTTAAACTTTATTTCGCAGGGCAATCCGGAGTGGAATGCTGATTCGTCAAGAGGAGGAACAAGAAAAGCAGTAGGAGTTCTAGAAGTGGATGGTTTTACAGCTATTGCTGCATAGATAGCTGCATTACAGAATCAACTCAACACCCACTTCAGTAACATGACAATGAACCAGCCTCAAGCCCCAGTAAATGCAGTGCAGCAGATTTGGTGTGAAGTGTGCGGGAGTAGTGAGCACTCAGCTGAGTGTTGTGGAGCAAATCCTGACTCGGTGAACTTTGTGGGAAATGTACAGAGGAACAACCACCAACAGTATGGAAACAGCTACAATTCCAACTGGAGGAATCACCCGAATTTCTCTTGGGGTAGCAACAACCATCAAGGACAAAGTTCGAGTCAGGGGGCCCAGAGGAATCAAGGAGGGCATCAGAACTATCAGGCACAATATAGAAATAACAATGCACCTCCTCCACCACCATCGCCCAGCATTGAGGAGATATTCAAGACGATGATAGCTAACCAAGCTCAATTGCAAGCTGACTATGTGAAATTGGCAGCCGAGGTGAAGAACAACCAGTTAGCTACTAAGGCACTAGAATATCAATTTGGGCAATTTGCTGGAGCCCAAAATACCAGGCCTAGAGGAGGACTTCCGAGCGACACAGATCCCAATCCCAAGCAAGTGAATGCGGTGACCACAAGGAGTGGTTTGCAGCTGAAAGAGGTGGAACAAGAAAGACCACCTCAACAATCGGGAGTAGCAGAAGTTGAGAGGGAGCAAAGTGATGAGAGGCGGAAGAAAAAGGAAGCTGAATCAGAAAGACCACCACCCCCGTTCCCTCAAAGATTAAAGAAACACAAGGAGGAGGCGTGTTTCAAGAAATTCATGGAGGTGCTGAAACAGGTACATATTAACTTACCTCTTGTTGATGTTTTGCAGTGAGTGCCAAAGTATGCAATGTACATAAAGGACATCGTGGCAAACAAAAGTCGGTTGACTGAGTATGCTACGGTAGCTCTCACGGAGGAGTGCACTTCCCAGATACAAAACCGTTTGCCCACAAAGCTCAAAGATCCTGGGAGTTTACTATACAAATTACAATTGGGCAGTGTATCCGAGCTCGCGGATTATGTGATTTGGGAGCGAGCATTAATTTGATGCCGTCATCGGTATTCAAGAAGTTGGGTTTAGGGAGTCCTAGACCAACAACAGTGATCTTGCAACTAGCGGATCGGTCCTTAGCTAGACCTGATGGCATTGTGGAGGATGTGCTGGTGCAAGTGGGCTCCCTTATCTTCCTGGTAGACTTCGTCTTGCTGGATTTTGAGCCAGACGCGGAAGTCTCATTTATTTTGGGACGTCCTTTCTTGGCAACCGGGAAAGGGCTAATTGATGTAGCTGCAGGGCAGCTAACCATGCGGGCACACGACAAGGTGGAAGTGTTCGATGTATATAAGGCCCCCAAGCTCCCGATTGTGTACGAGGAACTCTCGGTGATCAACGTGATTGATCGAGGTGATGATGCTCAGATAGTTGAATCACGAGAGTTAATGGGAAAACCATCGGAGAGATGTAAGCACTACTGGGGTGAGGACGGTGGTCGAGAGAAAATGTCCGTCACCCTAGAAGATGACTGAGCTGAATGACGTCGAGCCGCGACGGTAAACCAGGCGCTGCATGGGAGGCAACCCGTGAAATTTTTCTTTGTAAATTGTGAATAGATTTCTTTTTCTTTTTTTTGATTAACAACAATTTTTTTTTATTTTTTTTTTGAGTGAAACCTATAATTCTAACCAATTTCTTGACGTAAGATGAATTTCAGGTTGAACAGAGGATAAATGTGCAAGGGATCGCAAAAGAAAATTCGAGGTATGAAAAATAATAAAAAGTGGCAAAACAGTGAGCTAGGGCGATGGCTCCGTGTCACGGAGGAGGGCCTCCGCGTTACCCTCCGTGATACGTTGAGGTGTAAATCTAGAATTTTAAAAAATTCCAGAACACCCTCGCCACAGCTCCGTGTCACGGAGGGCATGCTCCGTGTTACCCTCCGTGACACGTTGCAGTGTATATCGTGACGGGTCACACCGGGTCGCCGGGTGACCCGCGCGAATTTCCCACTTTTAAACGCTGATTCCCCCTCAATTTTCCTTATTTCTCATACACTCCGCGACCAACCTCCCAAAAACCCCTCCCCCCTCAACGTGACACGGACTTAGGCCAAGAATTTCATCGAGTTTTCATCAATTCTTCGAATTCAAGGTATGTTCTTCAATTCTATCTCATTTCTTGTCGATTTTCTTCGATATTGAACATGTGATATGAGCTAAACTTTCCCTAAGTAGAAATTAAGCATAAATTCAATTGAATTATTGTTGATGGATGTTCGGAGTATCATTGTGATTGCTTGAACTCGTTAATTACATAGTTTAATCGAATTGTTTTGATAAAATCATAGCTAGGGCTTGACTTTGAGTTGGAAATGGAAAAATTTAGTTGAACTAGTGAAATTCATGTTGGGTTGTACATGTTGAGTGAGATGAGTACATGTTTCCCCTTCGACCTGGCCTAGCTTCTCAGAGGATTTCTTGGATCATTACCTACCGCGGGAGATTCGACAGGCCCTGGTTGATTAGTTTCTACACTTGGAGCAGGGATCGATGATTGTCCGAGAATATGCCATGCGATTTGATTCCTAGGCTCGATATGCGCCAGCCTTTGTGGACACAATGCCAGCCAGGGTACACCGCTTTATTATGGGGCTGAACCCGAAATATGTTAAGACCTGCATCACAGCAACATTGTGAGAGGATATGGATATCACCCGTGTACAGGCTTTTGCTCAAAACATTAAGGGTATTAGACAGTGGCAACGGGAGATTAGGAGGATAAGTTAGGAGTAGCATCGTTGGGATAGATCGGGTGAATTACAGGAGGTGTCCTGGGGAGGACCTAGGCCACGGTTATCCAATAGGCCACCTAGACCCCCGCCTCCACCACAACAGCTGAGGAGCAGGTCTAGTCGCCGAGGGTAGCTAGAGCCCAGCGAAGGTTCGCAAGCAGTAGGTTCACAGCAGTAGAGGAGAGTGGTGTAGATTGGGTTTACAATACCACTTTTCCCTATTTGCAGTTGACGCCACACTAGAGCATGCAGGTATGGTTCCACAGCATGCTACATTTGTGGACTGGAGGGTCACCAGATGAGGAATATTCCAGCTAAGGGTCTGGGTGACCGAGATTGACAGGATATGTCCTCGGCAGGATCACGAGCTCCAGCATCCCCGGCAGGGCGTAGGCCCTCAGTTTCAGCAGGCAGAGGCCGAGGCAGATTAGGGGCCTCCAGTTTAGGTGCCAGCCCAGACCGTATCTATGCGCTACTGGGCGACAGGAGTCAGAGTAGTCACCAGATGTTGTGACAGGTATGCTGAACATTTGCTCTCATCCTGCTTATGTGTTGATAGATCTAGGATCCACCTTGTCCTATGTTACACCGTTAGTGGCTCGGAAGTTTTGTATTTTGCTGGAATTGCTTCGGCAACCTTTCTTAGTGTCTACACCCATTGGTGACTCTATTATAGCCAGAAGGATCTAACGAGGGTGTACAGTAGAGGTTGCCAGTCGTAAGACTACGACAGACTTAATAGAACTAGAAATGGTTGATTTTGATGCCATTATGGGTATGGATTGGCTAGCTCCATGCTATGCCAATATCGAATGTTGGACCAAGATTGTCTGGTTCCACTTTCTAGGGGAGATAGTACGGGAGTGGAAAGGTAGTACAACCATGCCAAAAGGTGGTTTATTTCCTATCTTCGGGTGAGAAAATTGATAGCAAAAGGGTGCATTTATAATATTGTTAGAGTTCAGAATGTTCAGGCAGAGCCTCCGACCCTTCAGTCTATTCCAGTGGTTAATGAGTTTCCCGACGTATTTCCTAATGAGCTTCCTAGTATTCCCCAGAAAGGGAAATTGATTTTGCAATCGATCTATTACCAGGCACTCAGCCTATATCTATCCTCCATATCGGATGGCTCCTACTGAACTCAGGGAACTAAAGGAACTATTGAAGGATTCACTAGACAAGGGCTTTATCCGGCTGAGTACCTCACCATGGAGTGCGCCAGTTCGTTCGTGAAGAAGAAGGACGGCTCCCTCGGTATGTGTATATATTATCGACAACTGAATAAAGTCACTATCAATAATAAGTACCCGCTACCCAGAATAGATGACTTGTTTGATCAGCTACAGGGAGCGAGATATTTTTTAAAGATTGACTTAAGGTCAGGATATCATCAGGTCCGGGTTCATGAAAGAGATATTCCAAAGACTGCGTCCAAGACTAGATACAGCAACTTTGAATTTATAGTCTTGTCCTTCAGACTAACGAATGCCCCAACAGTGTTCATGTACCTGATGAACAACGTTTTCAGACCATACCTAGACTTGTTCGTGATAGTATTTATCGATGACATTCTGGTGTATTCCCACTCAGAGGCAGATCACCAGGATAATCTATGGACAGTGCTCCAGATTCTCAAAGATGGCCAGCTATATGCAAAATTTTCTAAATGTGAATTTTGGCTGAATTCAGTAGCCTTCTTAGGCCATATTGTGTCAGATGTTGGATACAGGTAGATACGTAGAAGCTAGAGATAGTAAAAACCTAGCCTAGACCTACCACTCCGACCGAGGTACATAGTTTCCTGGGGTTAGCCGGGTATTACCGAAGGTTCGTGAAAGGATTTTCCACTTTAGCAGCACCTTTAACCAAATTGACGCAGAAGGCAACAAAATTCCATTGGACTGAGACATGTGAGCAGAGCTCTTAGGAACTGAAAGACAGATTGACATCACCACTGGGGCTAGTGTTGCCGAAAGGAATAGAGGGTTATGCAGTCTATTGTAATGCTTTGGGTTTTGGGTTAGGATGTGTTTTGATACATCATGGTAAGGTGATTGCCTATGCTTCCAGGAAGCTGAGGAAGCATGAGAAGAACTACCCTACCCATGACCTGGAGTTAGCCGCGGTGATTCATGCGTTGAAAATATGGAGAAACTACATGTATGGCGTCCACGTAGATATTTTCACTGATCACAAAAGCCTAAAGTATATTTTTACCCAGAAAGAGTTGAATCTGCAGCACCGTCGCTGGTTGGAGCTGTTAAAGGATTATGATGTGAAGATTTTATATCACCCAGGAAGGGCCAATGTTGTAGCAGATGCCCTTAGTCGTAAATCCATGGGAAGCCTGGCATATTTTTAGCCCGAGCGGCAGGGATTGGCCCGAGAATTCAATCAGCTAGTCAGTTTAGTCGTTCGTGTAGTAGAATCAGGAGACAATGGAGTTGTAATCCAGAATACCACAGTGTCATCATGGGTGGTGGAAGTGAAAGAACGGCAGTATGAAGATCCTAGTGTGGTTCAGCTCATAAATAGGGTCCAACGAGGGGAAGTGATAATTTCCAGGTAACCGAGGATAGAGTTTTGATATATAGGGATCGCCTCTGCATTCCAGACGTGGCAGGGCTTCGCCAGCAAATTCTAGGTGAGGTACACTATGCTTGTTACTCTCTCCATCCAGGTTCGACAAAAATGTACCATGACGTAAAATATATTTACTGGTGGCCAGGAATGAAAAAGGGGATAGCAGAATTCATAGCTCAATGTCCCAATTGCCAACAGGTGAAAGTTGAACATCAGAAACCAGGTGGACTGACACAAGATATAGCCGTGCCTTTATGGAAGTGGGAGGTAGTTAATATGGATTTCGTAGTAGGGTTACCTCGTACCAGGCATAAATATGATTCTATCTAGGTAATTGTTGACAGGTTGACAAAATCAGCTCACTTTCTACTAGTAAGGGCTACCATTTTAGCCGAAGGTTATGATGAGTTGTATAATAGAGAAATAGTCTAATTTCATGGTGTTCCTTGTCGATTATCTCTAACCGACGGGCGCAGTTTACAACTATGTTTTGGCAGTCTTTTTAGAGGGGCTTGGGGATGCAGGTTAACCTGAGCACAACCTTCCATCCTTAGATAGACGGGCAGGTCGAACGTACCATCCAGATGCTCGAGGATATGTTACGAGCGTGTGTGCTATATTTTGGAGGCAGCTGGGATGAACAACTACCGCTTATTGAACTTGCCTATAATAACAGTTACCATTCAACAATTTAGATGGCGCCTTATGAAGCGTTATATGGGTGGAAGTGCAGATCTCCATATGGTTGGTTTGACGTAGGAGAATCAGCATTGGTTGGGCAAGATATTATTATCAGTCAAAAGAGAAAGTAAAGCTTATCAAGGAACGTTTGCTAACTACTCAAAGACGCTAGAAATCTTATGTTGATGTGTGGCGAAGAAACCTAGAATTTAATATGGGTGAGTGGGTATTCCTGAAGGTTTCACCGATAAGGGTGTGATGAGATTTGGTAAGAAAGGCAAGCTCAGCCCGAGGTTTATTCGGCCTTATCAGATTCGTCGAAGGATAGGCCAGGTGGCTTATGAATTGGATTTACCTCTAAAATTAGAATCCGTTCACCCAGTTTTTCACGTATCAATGCTGAGAAAGTGTATAGGATATCCCTCACGGATTGTCCCAGTCAAAGACGTCCAAATCACTAAGGAGTTAGCTGATGAAGAAGCTCTAGTAGCCATACTAGATCGGCAAATCCACAGGCTAAGAACTAAAGATGTTGTTTCTGTTAAAGTGTTATGGAGAAATAAGAACCGAGAGGAGATGACCTGGGAGGCAACAGACGATATGAAAACCAGATATCCTAACGTCACGCCCCGAAACTGGGGTAGGGCACAATTGGCACTCGATTCATGATTGATCGAGAAGCCGGCTATATGACATTTGTAATTGTAACACTTAGGCCACCCATGCCACCTGTCACAATCAACTGAAGAATAAATTGGACTCGTAAGGTCTCAACAATACGGGGTAAACAATCGAAATGCAACCAACGCAATTAGTGAGCTAACCAAGAAACAATAAGACGAGGAGGCCAGAAATTGAATAACATTGTACACACTAAGTCCACAAAGCCTCTAAAGATAAAACTAACTGATGGTCGGAATATGGCTTCGACCTACCCATAATTGCATCTCAAAAGTCAAGCATAAATAACTAAGCCATAGATCTAGAAAGAAAGGAGCATACCAACCATTTATTGATCTCATGAACTGCTACTCAACTGGCTATCATGACCTCTACCTGCACCTGCGGCACGAACGCAGGTCCCCAAGCAAGGGGACGTCAATACGAATGAAATGTACTAGTATTTAAGGCTGAAACTATAACCATGAGATAACAATCCTGTAATAACTGACTTAGCACATAAACATATAGAGGATAAATATAACCTAGAACTCTGCAACCTGTAATTGATAACAACTTTCTATAACATGACCGAACTCAAGATAACTGAACCAGGAATAAGCAATGGTAACAACCTTGAATCCTGGAAACTGAAACCTAATAATAACTCTATAAATAGATGAAAATGCAATTTAGAAATGCAAAAGAAAGAAACTATAACTGTAATGCCAGCGACCAGCCAACCGTAAATCCATATATAAAATTCGTCTAGCCGGTGTACCACACCAAGGTAAAATAAAAATATCTCCAGCCTATGTACCACACTGGGGTAAAATAAAAAGATCTCCAGCTGGTGTACCACACCGGGGTAAATAAAAAATATATCCAGCCGATGTACCACACCAGGGTAAAATAAAAATATCTCCAGCCGATGTACCACACCGGGGTAAAATAAAAAGATATCCAACCGGTGTACCACACCGGGGTAAAATAAAAATAAATCTTAATCACCATCATAAATGGAGCTGACAGAGCTCATAAAATTATCTGAATACTGGAAACCATAAAATATGTTGATCAGTAACTATAACATGTGTAGGATCTTACCATGACACCTAATACTACAATTATTCCATACACAATATAGGTCTTTCATTTAGCATTTAAATACATACATATGCTGTGAATGAATTCTGGGGAAGTTCCTAGAACTGGAATATCGTAATGACATGTGTAGACTCACATTCATGATTTTAAACATCTCCTAGCAATTATAACACGAGGAGCAGAGAGGAATCACTTAACCTAACATTTTCTATTAACAATCTTAGCATTGATTTCGTGCTTATACTCGTTTGATTTTCATACTTCCATATCAAGAATTGTGAGCATACCTCATTCATTGCACATCATATCACATCTCGAGGTAACTTATGAACAGTAAGACGTAACTTGTGTATCTCAACCCTAGAGCTCTTTAATATACAAATTCTAGGCAATTGTCTAGGGGCTGCCTTGAAATAAATAAAGACTTATAGTCGTGCTTCAGACAGAGTACGAAAAGCTCATGTGAAACATTGCAAAATATGTGGAGCTTAGAAAAGCTTAGCAGCATGAAAAAGAGTTGATAAGCTTCCAAGAAAAAAAATCCTTTAAAACTTGAGAAAGTTACTCCAACTCATAGAACAAATAATCAAAAATAATTGTTTAAAAAGGATGATGAAGAACTTCTCCTTAACTTGAGTCACTATCTTAAAATATTCAATTCTAGTCATTCCTTAAGAAGTTAGCATTTTACTAGCCTTCTATTAGATTAACACAACTGAACATAAACAACTTTATTTATAATCCTTTTTGCTAAATGTCATTAGAACTGGGTAAATCTTGTTGGCTATTTGCCTAACTCATTAAAAATCGTAAGACTTATCATCTAAACACAACCTTTGACTTTACTTTTTGTATTCACCATAAATTCTTTTCCAACCATAATTCGTAAATCCCATACTTCATTATTTACTCTCGTGTTCATTATTCAAGAATTTCTTATACACACTTACCTTTTTACCTAATTTCCAACCATATCTCTTAAATATAGTCTTGTTCATATTGGAAATCTCTCAAAGGTTCTTGAAATCATCTATGGACAGAGGGCATATAATTTACATTTTACCTTAAAAGTTCTAATATTTATTCTTCCCTATCCATTGCTACCAGAGCCTCAACCTTTACTCTTAAGTTGATTTCCTTAGACATTTACAACTTTCAAAGAACATACGACGTGTCTACTTAAAGCCTTAAGCAATTCTCAGGAGGTCTAGATAACTCAAGAGCTCTAATAATCATATAGCGACTTTCGGAATGTAATCCTTACTGCTTTAGCGCGTGATTTGAACGTAAGCATAAATGCATATATATATATCTATATATATCATGATTTTCATATAACCTGTTAATATCAATATATTGTGCATAACCTTCCAATAAAGATGGTTCCATAGAAATATCAATAGTTTATCCATTCGGTCCCTATTTTCAGAGTTTAACGTGTCGGTTAATTAAGAAACGCATTAATTAGTCGCTTAGCTTAAGGAAGAGGGATCGGGGAATCATCTCATGGCCCTTGGTACCATCAAACATGAATATGAGAGGGTAGGTAACTGTCAAAATGAAACTCCATTTCGTTATCCTCGTTAGCCCTTATTGAGTTAAAACCCGATTTCAATTATTAGGTTTGTCTGCGCGTCGTCATCTTGCCATGCTTACCAAATTTCTTAGCAACCATAATGTGAAACAACTTTCACACCACAAATACATAACATAATGTAAAGGAACAGCTCACAGTGCCCACGCCGAAGGGACTTCAGACTCAATTTACAACTACGACCATAATAGAAGGCAATTTCCCTCTCTGCTTCACATTCCTGTGTTCCAACTCTTTAGCGAATACACACCGTAACACCAAGTAATAATAAAATTTGGGAGGAACTATAATATGCTACTACAGAAGCTCAAGTACAGGTGAATGCTGGATTAATCCTTGGAATGAATTCGTGCTTGAAAATCAAGAGACAGAGAACGCCTTACATACCTTTTTCTTCCAGCGAGCTTTCTTATGTCGTTTCTTTCTTTAAACAACCAGAACTTTAGCCCCTTAAATAAATTGAGTTTATCACCAAGTGACAAGGCTGTTTCAAGCCAATTTTTCCAGACAAAATGTTACATCAATAGGCAGTCACAACACAAACAAATAAGGCAACACTTAGCATTTCTTATTTCAACTTGTTTCTACAACTTTGGGGGAAAATAGAGGTAGGAAATTACCTCACTTTTCTCATGAGAAACTCCCACAAATATAGAGTATATTCTCAGAAAAAAACAGATATTCCAACCTTCAAAAACGAGCAGAACTTCAACAACAACAAACCAACAACGCAGCCCAACATAACCTCCAACTTCTAGCTTTAGCTAGGATTTTTAGGCAAGTTAAGAAATTAGAAACACTTACCCTTTGCATGAGAATATTGTTGGATATAAAAGGAGTATTTTCCTCCAAATCACTTCCCAGTAATGCAGAAATCTTGCTGCTCAAAATGCAGCAAAATAACAGCACAACAACTACAACAAGTCAACATACAAACCATAACTTTCTTCTAGTTTTCCATCAAAAATTCCTACACTTTTTAGAGATTTCAAAAGAGGGAAGTGACTTACCATTTATTAGGAACAATATTTACTAATATGGAGTATAACATTAGCTCAAAATAATCCCAAACACGCAAAAACAACACTACCAAAACGAAGCTACAAGGCAGCAACAACTTCACCACAATGTTGCCTTCAGTTCCATCAACTTTTGCTTGTGTTTTGATGGTGTTTTCTTGAGGGATTTCCTCTTGGTTTCTAAGGCTTTGCTACTGGAAAAGAGAGAGGATTTCAGAGGGTAAACAAGCACCTCAAACCTGGAAAATTTGAAATTGATTTCATAACAAAAAACATAAAATATAAAGGTGTTTGGGCGGTGGCCGTTTTTAGGGCGGTGGCCATGTCATTGCCTGATAGTGCTACCGTAAAACACCTATAACTTTTTATTCCGAACTCGGATTGACGAGCCGTTTGATGTTATGAAAACTAGACGTAAAGAAATTTAATTTGATAGGTCACGGGGCTTCTAATACATCATATATTGCGAGATATGGTCATTTAAAATTGACCCTAATTTATAAACTTTGCATACTCTTTGTTTTTTTCCATTCGTACACATTTCCTTTGTCATCTACGATCAGTATACAACTCGTAATTCCCTTAAAATAGCATACGAACATCAAATAATTTCCAAAAAATTTTCGGGGTGTACCATCCTCCCCCCCCCCTTAGAAACATTCATTCTCGAATGTCATAACACCTTTAACTTATCCTTGTCTTCCATCATAAACATACATCCCATATATTCATAAACATATTCTTTCCAGTCATTGCTTCATATCAAACTACATTTATTTAACTCATTCTATTTACCTAACATAAGGCAGACGTGCCTTAACACTACATAATCGATGAACTTTTCTAACCATAAGCAAATTTATACACTACCTGGACATATAATTAACTCCAATACCACTTTCCATTCACTACATAAGATGCAAGATCAGTGTTAAATATGAAGCTATGCTTTTACCATGACCCATTATTAGCTGTCCTGATAACTGAAACTATAGCGTGATATAGGAAAACAAAAAGGGACTAAGCCTTCAAGAGAAACTAAATGTTTGCCCACCTAGTGCCTTGTAACAATAAAAGGAGCCTTAAATAATACTGTTGACCTGGTATCCTCAAGTCTATTCTACTTTTATGTCAGTACTTGAAGACGGTGAATCAGATCCTCTATCAAACCTAATACAATTGATATACCCCCTCATATTTCGCACCATATCCGAAGCATATTGGCCAAAGAATTAAACCTGAGACTATATTCATGAATACTCATGCTGTCGTGCTTTATGTACAAAAATATACTAACTCGAACTCATTGAAGTTCCTGTTGTAAGCACTAATCCGTAAACGCTAGGGGATTTAGGCTCAAAATCCACAGGCACTAAAGCTCTCAGAAGTATTTCCCTAGAACCTGCAATTAATTTCAGCAGCTGATTCTTGAAACATCACTATTTGGGTTAACATATGAAATTCTTCCTCAAGATCTCATCCCTTTGATATAGCTGAAGTTGCTGGAGGAAAAAAAAACTCTACCTCCTCCTGGCTCTACTGAAACTGGGACAACATGAGGGGATGAATTCCTTCTCACAAAAGCTCTAACTAGAACTATAGGAACTATAACACGTGGAGTAAAAAAACTCACTCCGAGCATATAATCTATTTCTCGGATCGACAGGAGGGGCAACTGGGACCCTTTCAAGAATCTCATAGCCATCTGCCTTACTTCTGGTGAATTCTAAAACATAAGCACGATTTAGACTTCAAACAACCCTTACATCTTTGATATATAGCACGATCTATTAATGAACCAGGTGAAACAACCCCTAAATGCCATGTAGCATCCTGATTATAAGTATGGTGCACAACATACTCATAAGCAAGACTCTACTAGACACGGCTTGTGGAATCCCTAGGATACGACTTCGCTCTGATACCAAGTTTGTCACACCCCAAAACTGGGGTAGGGCGCAACTGGCACTCGATTCATGATTGATCGAGAAGCCGACTATATGACTTCTGTAAATGTTATCCTTAGGCCATCACCACCTGTCACAATCAACTAAAGAATAAACTGGACCCATAAGGTCTCAACAATACGGGGTAAACAATCGAAATACAACCAAGGCAATTAGTGTGCTAACCAAGAAACAATAAGTCGACAAGGCCAAAAACTGAATAACACTGTACACACTATGTCCACAAAGCCTCTAAAGAGTAAACTAACTGATGGTCGGAATAGGGCTCCGACCTACCCATACCTGCATCTCAAAACTCAAGCACAAATAACTAAACCCTTGCTCCAGGAAGAAAGGAGCATACCAACCATCTGTTGATCTCACGAAGTGCTACTCCATTGGCCATCCTGACCTCTACCTGCACCTGCGGCACGAACGTAGGTCCCCAAGCAAGGGGACGTCAGTATGAATGAAATGTACTAGTATGTAAGGCTGAAACTGTAACCATGAGATAACAATCCTGTAATTACTGACTTAGCACATAAACATATAGAGGATAAATATAACCTAAAACTCTGCAACCTGTAATTGATAACAACTTACTATAACATAATTGAACTCAAGATAACTGAACCAGGAATAAGGAATGGTAACAACCTTGAATCCTGGAAACTGAAACCTGATAATAACTCTATAAATAGATGAGAATGCAATTAAGAAATGCACAAGAAAGAAACTATAACTGTAATGCCAGCGACCAGCCAACCGTAAATTCATACATAAAATTCATCCATTCGGTGTACCACACAGAGTTAAAACAGAAAGATCTCCAGCTGGTGTATCAAATCGGGGTAAAATAAAAATATCTCCAGCCGATGTACCACACTGGGGTAAAATAAAAATATCTCCAGCTGATGTACCTAACCGGGGTAAAATAAAGAGATCTCCAACCGGTGTATCACACCGGGGTCAAATAAAAATAAATCTTAATCACCATCGTAAATGGAGCTGACAGAGCTCATATAAATTATCTAAATACTGGAAACCATAAAATATGTTGATCAGTAACTAGAACATGTGTGGGATCTTTCCACGACCCCTAATACTACAATTATTCCATACATGTATAGGTCTTTCATTTTGCATTTAAATACATACATATGCTGTGAATGAATTCTAGGGAAGTTCCTAGAACTAAAATATCATAAAGACATGTGTAGACTCACATTCATGATTTTAAACATCTCGTAGCAATTCTAACATGAGGAGCAGAGAGGAATCACTTAGCCTAACATTTTCTATTAACAATTTTAGCATTCATTTCATGCTTATACTCATTTGACTTTCGTACTTTCATATCAAGAATTGTGAGCATACCTCATTCATTGCACATCATATCACATCTCTAGGTAACTTATGAACAGGAAGACATAACTTGTGTATCTCAAACCTGGATCTCTTTAATATACAAATTCTAGGCAACTGTCTAGGGGCGTCCTTAAAATAAATAAAGACTTATAGTCGTGTTCACATAGTGTAGGAAAAGCTCATGTGAAACATTGCAATATATGTGGAGCTTAGAAAATCTTAGCAGCATTATAAAGAGTCTAGATGCTTCCAAGAAAAAAAATCCTTTAAAACTTGACAAAGATACTCCAACTCATAGAACAAATAATCACAAATAATTGTTTAAAAAGGACAACAAAGAACTTCTCCTTAACTTTAGTCACTATCTTAAAATATTCAATTCTAATCATTCCTTAAGAAGTTAACACTTTACTAGCCTTCTATTAGGTTAACACAACTAAACACAACCAACTTTATTTATAATCCTTTTTGCTAAATGTCATTAGAACTGGGTAAATCTTGTTGGCTATTTGCCTAACTCATTAAAAATCGTAACACTTATCATCTAAAAACAACCTTTGGCTTTACTTTTCGTATTCACCATAAATTCTTTTCCAACATGGACTTGTAATTCCCTACTTCATTATTTACTCTCGTGTTCATTATTCAAGAGTTTCTTATACGTACTTACCTTTTTACCTAATTTCCAACCTTATATCTTAAACATCATCTTGTTCATATTTGACATCTCTCAAAGGTTCTTGAAATCAACTATGGACATAGGGCATATAATTCACATTTTACCATAAAAGGTCTAATATTTACTCTTCCCTATTCATTGCTACCAGAGCCTCAACCTTTACTCTTAGGTTGATTTCCTTAAACATCTACAACATTCAAAGAACATACGATGTGTCTACTTAATGCCTTAAGCAATTCTCAGGAGGTCTACATAACTCAATAGCTCTAATAAACATATAGAGACTTTTGGAAGGTAATCCTTACCGCTTTAGCGCATAATTTGAATGTAAGCATAAATGCATATATATATATATATATATATATATCATGATTTTCGTATAACTTGTTAATATCAAGATATTGTGCATAACCTGCCAATAAAGATGGTTCCACAGAAATATCAATAGTTTATCCATTCGGGACCCATTTTCCAAGTTTAATGTATCCGTTAAAAAAGAAACGCATTAATTAGTCGTTTATCTTAGGAAAGAGGGATCGGAGAATCATCTCATGTCCCTAGGTACCTTAAAAAATGAATATCAGAGGGTAGGTAACTGTCAAAATGAAACTCCATTTCGTTACACTCGTTAGCCCTTATTGAGTTAAAACCCGATTTCAATTATTAGGTTTGTCTGCGCGTCGTCGTCTTGTCATGCTTTCCAAATTTATTAGCAACCATAATGTGAAACAACTTTGACACCACAAATACAATACATAATGTAAAGGAACAGCTCACAGTGCCCACGCCGAGGGGACTTCAGACTCAATTTACAATTACGACCATAATAGAAGGCAATTGCCCTCTCTGCTTCACATTCCTGTGTTCCAACTCTTTAGCGAATACACACCGTAACACCAAGTAATAATAAAATTTGGGAGGAACTATAATATGCTACTACGGAAGCTCAAGTACAAGTGAATGCTGGATTAATCCTTGGAATGAATTCGTGCTTGAAAATCAAGAGACAGAGAACGCCTTACATACCTTTTTCTTCCAGCGAGCTTTCTTATGTCCTTTCTTTCTTTAAACAACCAGAACTTTAGCCCCTTAAATAAATTGAGTTTATCACCAAGTGACAAGGCTGTTTCAAGCCAATTTTTCCAGACAAAATGTTACATCAATAGGCAGTCACAACACAAACAAATAAGGCAACACTTAGCATTTCTTATTTCAACTTGTTTCTACAACTTTGGGGGAAAATAGAGGTAGGAAATTACCTCACTTTTCTCATGAAAAACTCCCACAAATATAGAGTATATTCTCAGAAAAAAACAGCTATTCCAACCTTCAAAACGAGCAGAACATCAACAACAACAAACCAACAATGCAGCCCAACATAACCTCCAACTTCTAGCTTTAGCTAGGATTTTTAGGCAAGTTAAGAAATTAGAAACACTTACCCTTTGCATGAGAATATTGTTGGATATAAAAGGAGTATTTTCCTCCAAATCACTTCCCAGTAATGCAGAAATCTTGCTGCTCAAAATGCAGCAAAATAACAGCACAACAACTACAACAAGTCAACATACATACCATAACTTTCTTCTAGTTTTCCATCAAAAATTCCTACACTTTTTAGAGATTTCAAAAGAGGGAAGTGACTTACAATTTATTAGGAACAATTTTTACTAATACGGAGTATAACATTAGCTCAAAATAGTCCCAAACACGCAGAAACAACACTACCAAAACGAAGCTACAAGGCAGCAACAACTTCACCACAATGTTGCCTTCAGTTCCATCAACTTTTGCTTGTGTTTTGATGGTGCTTTCTTGAGGGATTTCCTCTTGGTTTCTAAGGCTTTGCTACTAGAAAAGAGAGAGGATTTCATAGGTTAAGCAAGAACCTCAAACCTGGAAAATTTGAAAATGATTCATAACCAAAAACATAAAACATAAAGGTGTTTGGGCGGTGGCCCTTTTTATGGCGGTGGCCATGTCACTGCCTGATAGTGCTACCGTAAAACACCTATAATTTTTTATTCAAAACTCCGATTGACGAGCCGTTTGATTTTTAGAAAACTAGACTCAATGAACTTTAATCTGGTAGGTCGTGGGGCTTCTAGTTCATTATATATTGGGAGATATGGTCATTTAAATTTGACCCTAATTTATAAACTTTACATATTGTTTGTTTTTTTCTATTCGTACACATTTCCCTTGTCATCTACTATCAATATACAACCCGTACTTCCCTTAACATAGCATACGAACATCAAATAATTTTCAAAAAATTTCGGGGTGTAACATCCTCCCCCCCTAGAAGCATTCGTCCTCGAATGTCATAACACCTTTAACTCATCCTTGTCTTCCATCTAAAACATGCATTCCATATATTCATAAACATATTCTTTCCAGTCGTTGCTTCATATCAAACTACATTTATTTAACTCATTCTATTTACCTAACATAAGGCAGACGTGTCTTAACACTACATAATCGATGAAGTTTTCTAACCATAAGCAAATTTATACACTACCTCGACATATAATTAACTCCAATACCACTTTCCATTCACTACTTAAGATGCAAGATCAATGTTAAATCTGAAGCTATTCTTTTACCTTTGCTTTTACCACGACCCATTATTGGTGGTCCTGGTAACTGAAACTAAAGCATGATCTAGGAAAATGAAAAGGGACTAAGTCTTCAAGAGAAACTAAATGTTTGGCCACCTAGTGCATTGAAACACTACAAGGAGCCTTAAATAATATTGTTGACCTGGTATCCTCCACTCTATTCTACTTTTGTGTCGGTACTTGAAGACGGTGAATCAGATCCTCTATCAAACCTAATACAATTGATATACCCCCTTATATTTCGCACCTTATTCGAAGCATATTGGCCAAAGAATTAAACCTGAGACTATATTCATGAATACTCATGATGTCGTGCTTTAGGTACAAAAATATACTAACTCGAACACATTGAAGTTCCCGTGGTAAGCACTAATCCATAAAGGCTAGGAGATTTAGGCTCAAAATCCACAGGCACTAAAGCTCTAAGAAGTATTTCCCCAGAACCTGCCATTAATTTCAGCAGGTGATTGAAACGTTACTATTTGGGTTAACATATGAAATTCTTCCTCAAAATCACATCCCTTTGATATAGCTGAAGGTGCTGGAGGAAAAACAAAACTCTACATCCTCCTAGCTCTACTGAAACTGGGACAACATGAGGGGATGAATCCCTTCTCACAGAAGCTCTTACTAGTACTAGAGGAACTATAACACGTGGAGTAAAAAAATCTCACTCCGAGCATATAATCTATTTCTCGGATCGACAGGAGGGGCGATTGGGACCCTTTCAAGAATCTCATAGCCATCTGCCTCATATCAGGTGAATTCTAAAACATAAGAACTATTTAGACTTCAAACAGCCCTCGCATCTTTGCTCTATAGCACGATCTATTAATGAACAAAGTGAAACAACCCCTAAATGCCCTGTAGCATCCTGATTATAAGTATGGTGCACAACATACTCATAAGCAAGACTCTACTAGACACGGCTTATGGACTCCCTAGGATACGACTTCGCTCTGATACCAAGTTTGTCACACCCCAAAACTGGGGGTAGGGCGAAACTGGAACTCGATTCATGATTGATCGAGAAGCCGGCTATATGAAATCTGTAACTGTAACACTTAAGCCATCACCACCTGTCACAATCAACAGAAGAATAAACTCGACCCATAAGGTCTCAACAATACGGGGTAAACAATCGACATGCAACCAAGGCAATTAGTATGCTAACCAAGAAATAATAAGTCGACGAGGCCACAAACTGCAAACATTGTACACACTAAGTCCACAAAGCCTCTAAAGAGTAAACTAACTGATGGTCGGAATAGGGCTCCGACCTACCGATACCTGCATCTCAAAACTCAAGCATAAATAAATAAGCCCTAGTTAAAGGAAGAAAGGAGCATACCAACCATCTGTTGATCTCATGAACTACTACTACACTGGCTATCCTGACCTCTACCTGCACCTGCGGCACAAACATAGGTCCCCAAGCAAGGGGACGTCAGTACGAATGAAATGTACTGGTATGTAAGGCTGAAACTGTAACCATGAGATAACAATCCTGTGATAACTGACTTAGCACATAAACATATAGAGGATAAATATAACCTGGAACACTGCAACCTGTAATTGATAACAACTTACTATAACATAATTGAACTCAGGATAGCTGAACCAGGAATAGGGAATGGTAACAACCTGGAATCCTGGAAACTGAAACCTTATAATAACTCTATAAAGAGATGAAAATGCAATTAAGAAATGCACAAGAAAGAAACTATAACTGTAATGCCAGCGACCAGCCAACCGTAAATCCATATATGAAATTCGTCCAGCCGGTGTACCACATTAGGGTAAAATAAAAATATCTCCAGTCGATGTACCACACTGGGGTAAAATAAAAAGATCTCCAGCCGGTGTACCACACCGGGGTAAAATAAAAATATCTCCAAACGATGGACCACACCAGGGTAAAAGAAAAATATCTCTAGTCGATGTACCACACCGGGGTAAAATAAAAGGATCTCCAGCTGGTGTACCACACCAAGGTCAAATAAAAATAAATCTTAATCACCATCATAAATGGAGCTGACAGAGCTCATTCAAATTGTCTTAATAATGGAAACCATAAAATATGCTGATTAGTAACTATAACATGTGTAGGATCTTACCACGACCCCTAATACTACAATTATTCCATACACATATAGGTCTTTATCGGTTGGTTTGAGGTTGGTGAGGTAGCAACAATAGGGCCAAATTCGGTTCATGAGGCTATGGTGAAGGTTCAGTTGATAAGGGACAGGCTGAAAACCGCTCAGAGTTGTCAAAAGTCATATGCGGATGTGAGGAGGAGAGATTTAAAGTTCAAGGTGGATGATTGGGTATTTCTGAAGGTATCCCCCATGAACAGAGTTATGGGGTTTGGAAAGAAAGGAAAACTCAGTCCCCGTTCTGTTGGTCCCTACCGGGTTATGAGAAGAGTTGGTAAGGTAGCATATGAGTTAGATTTAACCTTAGAGTTATCTTCCATGCATCCTGTGTTTCATGTGTCACTTTTGAAGAAATGTTTGGGAGACCCAGCCTTAATAGTCTCTACGGACAGCGTTGTAGTAAAGGATAACCTTAGCTATAAGGAAGTTCTACTTGAAATATTTGATCGTCAGGTTCAGAGGCTGAGGAACAAAGAAGTAGCTTCAGTTAAAGTATTATGAAGATATCAGCAGGTTGAAGGAGCTACGTGGAAAGCCGAAGCAAATATGATGGCTAAATACCCACACTTATTCTCTACCATCTTAGTTTCAGCTTGAGGTTCTAGATTTTCTCTAAGATCCATTTAGTTTCATGTTCAGTTCATCCACACAAGTTTCTTTTATATATATAGGTGTATATGTGATTTGCCAATTCTATTAAGCTATATAATTTGAATCGGAGGTAGTCATTTCGTCGGTTATGATTTAAATGATCGGTATTTAAATATGATAATTGCATGTTTATGTTTTATACTTGTCTTCTATATTCGAGGACGAATGTTCCCAAGGGGGAGATATTGTTATACCCCGGGAGTTCAAAGATCGGACCAAGGAGTTGAAATGGGAAAAAGGTAAAGTTGATGCTTCAAATTCAGTATGAGTCGTGAGACGACTCGTGAGGACATCCCACAAGTCGTCAGGTGACTCATGGGTAGGTTAGGGAGGAGTTCGAGAAGTTGGAAGAAAAAGGGTCCCCATGGGCATGGCAACAACTTGTGGTCAGACCCCATGAGTCATTAGGTAAGCCGTGGCATGGGGAAAAGAAAAGCAGTGTACTTAACGACTGGTGACCACGAGTCGTGGTGTTAATCATTATGAGCCCAGAAGACAAGGCCAGTTAGTGCACCTGACGAGCGAGGGAACGAGCCATTTTCCCCAATGACTAGTCCTCTAGTCGTCTGTTAGGACCACCTTGCAGTAATTTCCTGCGAATTTAGTAAGGGCCTTTTCATAATTTTTAAGTTCCTAAGGCCTAAACTATGACGTTTTGGGGTATGAATAATCACCTTTTATGGGGTTAAGTTCAGATTACTCATTTATTCTCACCCATGCATGCAAGTTAGAAAAATTTTAGAGAGATCAAGCTATTCTTCAAGCTTCTCCCTATCAATTCATCTTTGGGCATTTAAGAACTTTAGAATCTAATCTCACCCAGGTATGTAAGGTTCCATATGGGTGTTTCTATTTACAGCCATACCTATTTCCTATGAATTCATGAAAAATCTATCAAAAATCTTATTGTGTTTGAGTTCAATTTTGAGAAAAACTAATGAATTACTAATGGGTTTTTATGATTTATGATATATTTCATATTTTGTGTATTTAGATCAAAATTTACCATTTAATTTCGATTATAAATTCTTTGATTTCAATTTCTACCAAATCAAGGCTAATTATCCATGATTTATGATGAATCTATTTATGATCTGCTCTCTAATTTTTATATTTACAAATCCATCATGATCTATGATTTGAAATATGAATTTATTCAATTACCCATCATGATTTGAGGATTTACAAGTTATATGTATAATCTAGATGTATGCATGGATCCTATGATTTATGTTTTGGCCGACTCACGGGCCTTGATTCATGGCTAGTTCATATATGTACAAGCATGTTTATGATTATCATGAATTAACTAGCCCATGAACTCATGCATGATATACTACTAGCACTATATATGTTTTGGGAGTAGTATCTAACACCGAGTAGGTTCAGGGCCCAGGTTCTGCCCCATATCTCATAAACTACGTGCCACCGTAGGTATGTTGGGACCTCCTTTGTGACTGCCCCTAGCCCAAATGGTCCTCTTCATGGTGGTCACACTTTCATGGTTCTACCTTGGCAAGGTACGAACGGCCTCCCGACTAGGTTTACAAGTCGGGCTCCATGTGTGCTCATATGGGGTATGTCGATTAAGAGAAGTCTCCCACTATTCCTCATAATTTATGCATGATTATGTTTATTTATATTGACTCAAGTCACGTTTAATTAAGCTTTTCCCCAATGATTACGATTACGATCGTATTGTGAATGTTTTGAAAACCTTGAGCCTTACGACATGTTATGTTACGATATTTATGTCATGAGCATGTTGTCCTACTCTTATGACGTTTTATGAGATTTTGAATATTTTAAATGTTCATTTATTTACCTTGCATACTTGGTACATTCCACGTACTGACTGCATACTTTCTATGCTGTATCATTTCATGATACAGGACCCGATTCTCAGGCTCATCTCCACCAGTGGTCCATCTCAGAGTTAGCTACCAGCTTTATTGGTGAGTCCTCATGTTCCAAAGGCCATATGTCTAGACATTGATGATGTTCTTTTGCTTCCATTTTGCCAGGTTAGTTGGGGATGTTGTCCCATCAACCTATCTTACATGATAGAGGCTTTCAGACCATATGTACTACTCAACTGATATGTATGTTAGTACATCCCGATAGTTATGTTATGCTATATTACGTTCATGTTTCCACTATGTTTTATGTTTAGTCTTCCTCATAATGTGAATAAAGTTAGTTATGCTTATTCCATGAGTCGTCTTGGGACCTCTTGGGGTTCCTTGTCCCATGTTTATGATCCGGGTCTACTTCGGGACATGACAGGTATTGAGGGAGCAGTTCGACTGCTAACCTAGATGGTAGCTATCTATGATTAGTAGTTAGAGGTAGTGGCATGGCCTAGAGGTGGTGCATTTGGAAGCTCTAAGGCTCGTGATTTCTTGAGTCTGGATCCTCCAATTTTTATGAAATCTGATCTGAATGAGGGCCTACAAGACTTTATTGATTAGATATATAGAGCGCTCCGGGGGATGCGGGTTATGACAACAAGCACACACGAAAGTGTACGGCATCATCAAGTAATGTAAGTCAGAAGTCCAAATATCATCCCATAGAGACTCATCAAATAATTATCTTAGTTTGAATCCTTATTTCACTATTCGTAAGAGAAGGAAAATTGGTTTGCAAGAGTTAAAGTAAATTCTATTAAGTTATCAAGTCCAAGTAAACTAAATTTAGTCTCCATGATTGTTAGTTTCAGATTACGAATTCATTTCTCGACTTATTCTTATGAGTATTCAAGAACTATCTCACTAACCCTAGCACCTATATTCCTATAGTTGCATGAGAAAAGTGAAACGCCGATTATAGATACCTGATTCAACTAAGTAGGGTTACAAGGTATATCTTTACCCATAACAAGGAATCCAATTCCCTTTCTTCTTTTCAGGGAATCGAAACCTACTCTATTATTTTATTTACACTCATATGTTCCCTATTTTGAGTTTAACACATTAGTCAATACATATCATTCAATATATGATTAGACTAACAAACAAACCAAGAAAGTATAAACAATCTTAAAAGAAGATTTAAATGTCTAGCATAAATGAACTTTAAACTACAACCTTCATGCTTGTGGCCAAAACCCTAGATTAAGTTTTTTACCCACCCATGTTCAACTGGAAAACCATAATAATTTTTATTCTCATACAAAAATATAGTGAAGTAAATTAAAGAAGAAAACATAAAAGATGGAACTCTAGTTTTTGTGTTCTTCTGAAAAATCATCAAAATGTTTTACAGATGCCATAGTGACGTATTTATAGTCATAAAAAAGATTCCCATTTTTTCTCTAAGTAATTCAGCTTTTGGAATTTGAAAGATCTTCCCAATAACAACCCTGGCGTTCCATGCCAGGCATAGAACCAACCTGTGCGTGGGCTTCATCTGAAGTTTGGGTCTTGGTGCGCCATGCCTCTCATCTTTCCAAGGTATTAGACAAAATTCTCTGGAGTTTATGAGATGGTGAGCCAGCCCTCCCATTTCGCCTTGTAGCGAAACACTTTTCTCTAAAGTTTAACGGGTGGCGCGCCATTCCACTACCCATGCCTTGGTGTTAGATAATTTTCGGTTGTTTTTCTTCTATGGCATGCCACGCTAGGCATCTCACCACTTTGTGAAAAGATTCCACTGAAGTTCATGGTCTGGCACACTTAGCCAGCCATCTCACCATATCAATTTTCTTTGAATTCTTCTTTCATCAAACCTTGCAACTTTAACTTTCTTTGATTTCTCCT
This sequence comes from Datura wrightii, assembly GCA_035772735.1. Taxonomy (NCBI): domain Eukaryota; kingdom Viridiplantae; phylum Streptophyta; class Magnoliopsida; order Solanales; family Solanaceae; genus Datura; species Datura wrightii. The sequence continues at coordinate 6,423,619 of JASDFA010000008.1, read as the reverse complement.
TTTTTTTGGGTATTTTTCCATTTTTTTTCCTGCAAACATCGTCTAAACACATCCATTAACTCTTTTCAACCACAGATGCATGAAAATATTGAATTTCATAAGGATATTTTTCTTGAAACATGGCAAGATATGGGTAAAATATGCCAAGAAGGAATATAAATACGTCCAAGATCATTAGGTCAAACTTAAACTGTTATTCGTCCTCGAACAACTCCCTAATTTTATTCAACACAACTTCATTGCACACCACTTATCACCTCTATCAATTCACACTCAGGCAGCTAGAATTGCAAAACATCAGGATAGGTAGTTCACCAGTTTACAAGCAACAATAAGACATACACAATGAAGAGCTTTTCATTTGAAACTACATACTCTCTATAAATACTGTTCTTTATTAGAATAGGGACAACATGATTAAGTTCGAAAAATGTGATGCATAGTCCACCAATTCTAGCCATCTTGTTCCCTCACTTATTTTAATGATTCCCCTTCTTTCACTCATATTAGCATGCAAAACACTTGCAACACAAATTAACAAGGCACACTTACTCTCCCAAATGATATTTCAAACATATGCAACATACCATAGGATTGCCTTTCATATATAGTTAGATTAACCAATTAATCAAAACGAATAAGTCATAAGGACTTTGATGATTGTAATGTCGGCTAAGGTGCAAGTAAGAATTATTTGGCAAATAGTGGCCACCAATCCTAAGCACTTTAAGAAAACATTTTTACTTTATTCTTCCTTTGCACCCCTCAGCTTTACTGCCTGCACTTACACTTCCTTAACTAATCCCTTTTCTTATCTCATGCATTTTTTCACTACTTCACTGCTAGTTTCTTCTGTAAGATCAACCAAAACAATCTATTGTTAAGAGTTTTTCTTTCTTTCTTTGGTTATAGCATAAAGTAAGCATTTTATTAAATGGTCACCCTTCTTTATTTTTCTCTTGTCCAGCCCACATTCTCAATTTTCCTCATTAGTGTTACTATAAAGTGCATTAGGGCCTCTTTTGGATCAAATTCATGTAGGCTCAACCAAAAAGGGGATAGGCATCTCATTTGGATAGAAATGATATAGCATTATAAGCTTAATGGGGTTGACTATGGAAAATTTCACAGGTTGTGCAAACAATAAGTAACAAAACATGGGTATTCAATGAAATTCCTTGATCATGTTTTACCGCTTTGAAAATTGGTGAACATACGCACACGCCAGGCAAGTTCTAGATGTTATCCTATGCATGAAACACAATAGTTATAAGATCACCTCCGACGGTATCATGGCTTGAATTGATTTCCTATGACCACATATCTAAAACAATCATATTGAATGAATCTTCATTATTAAGTCCTATTTTTACATCTCTTTAGTCAACATAAAGAACTTATATGTTTCTCATAAAATTTTCACTTCTCATTCATTTCAGATGAACAATCCATACCTTCTAGCTTATCTCCAAAGTAAAATATCAAGACCACACAAATGGTGGTTTTTACCCCTAAAAAAGAAAAAAATCCATGACTAAGTTTCCCTTACGATGGTCTTCATCCATCCATCATTAGGCCTAATCACTACATCTATGAAGGACTCATCATTAAAAAAAATATAAAAATTCAATTGAAAACAAAATAAAAAACGAACCAAACAAGCACATAGCATATCATGACTACCGTCTCCACAACCATCCACTTACTAGTTATTACAAATAGTCAACACTCTAACAGAAATTAATGACACTCTACAGCCAAGTGCCCTTCTAAGTGCCCTGACTATCAACTTCCTGGCCAAGTGCCCTAGGACGTTAGCCTCTTAATTTTCAATGCTATGCTCCCTCAAGTATTGGGTCAACAGGCCTCCATAACAATATCTCCATCAACAATTGTCCATGGACTCCGTATGTTGTCTCTAAGCACTGAACCAAAGCTTATCGGCAACCCTTTCATCAGCATGTACACAAATACTACCCTCTCTCGAGTGATCTCGGTGATCCATACTCTAGAGTCCTTGGTCAAGTAGGATAATGAAACTGTAGAATGACCACCAATCTCACTCCGTGTCCACCTACTAGCTGAGTTCTCTCTACATAAAATCTGGTGAATATCTCCATAAGGGGGCTTCTCAAGAAACTAAAACTATATCTCTGGGTCCTCAACTAGTGTGTTAAGAAATTCATTGAATGATCTTACAGTGAAATGAAACACTTGACCCTCACTCAGACTTTTGTGCTCCCCCCATAAGCCATGTTCAGTTGGCATAAAACTCCCTCGCTAGAGTGAGATTACACTCTTTTGTCTTAGCAATCACATATCCCAACCCCAATTTATGGTCAATTTCATGGATGGCTGGGAACTCAATTTCCAAACCACCTTCGATAATCTATTTCTCCAGGTAGTATTTGGTATGTTTTTGCACATCGAATAATTTTAGGCCATGCTCCTCAACAACCTAAGCTCCGAATCTCCTAGAAGGGGGTGCTCTCGGGGATGTAGAGCTAGCTTCAACTCACTCTCTCAACCGCTTGAAACCTTTTCTTGAAGTTGCAACCTCCTTGCCTTTGTTTGCACGTGAATCCATAACACTTACCTACCACAAACAACATCACAGCAAAATTAGCTTAGTGAGCATTCTTTTGAGGAAGATAATACTAAATGTAATGCCCCAAAAGTTTTCAAGGCCAGACTTTGGATTAGAAATGTGATTAGTAGAAAAGGGGGAAATCATTTCACAGGATGACTCAGTGTAAAAGTCATGGTGAGAAGTGAGGAGTCGTGGGAACTGTTCGTGGTCAAAACCCGCAGGAGGAGTTCAATAGCAGTGAGTCAAGGTACGACTCATGGGATCCTGTAACGAGTCAATGTTAGGGGTCGTGAGAAGCTTCTTAGGTGTTACGCTTGGAAGGTATGACTCTTAGTATGACTCATTGTGGCAAACAACAAATCATGGTAGGGAGTCGTTGGTTGGTTCAGGAGTGTCAGGGTTGGATGTTAAAGATCATGGTATAACTCATTGTGAGGAATAACGAGTCGTGGCCTGCACTCATAGGAAGGGGCAAAGGAATTGACAGAAGTGGTAAAGAATGGGTCCAACAACCCGTCGTTGATGGTACGAGTCATGGTTTGACCTGTGGGAAATTACAAAAGTCAGGGTGAAACAGTAGCAACATTGAGAGCTAACCATGAGTTTTCGTATTGAAGTATGACTCGTGGTGTGGGTCGTTACTTCCGGCATTAGGTAATTTTTTGTAAAATTAGTAAGGGTGTTTTCATAATTCCTAAGCTTTTATGTCCCAAATTACGTCATTTTAAGCTATAAAAGAAGTGTATTAAGGGAGTTTAACCTATTCTAATTCATTCAACTCCCATGCATGCAAGTTTAGAGTTTTTCTATTAAAGATCAAGGTTAAATCCTTCAATTTCTTCCCCAAATCTCTTGGTCTTTAATAGACAATTATAGATTCAGCTCACCCAGGTATGTAGGGCTATGAATGAGAGTTTATTTCACTCTCATTTTCAAAATTTTCCTTAATTCTATGAATTCAAGTTCTAAATCAAATTCATGATCTTATGGGGTTTTAACCCAATTTTATGAAATTATCTATACATTGTTTATGGGTCAATCCCCTCTACGTTTCATAGTATGATTGAAAATTCAGGGGAGATTTTATACCTAGACTATAAAATCATGATTTCAACTTTTCGAAAATTTTGCCCAATTATACAAGTTTCATGAAAAGTCAGGTTTATGATTTACGATTTCAAATATGATGAGGTATCTAGCATGAATGAACATTTACAAATTAACGATGTATGAAATCATGATTTTCCTTATGAAGTATATTTCAAGTATGCATAATTTTATGATTTGGGCAAGCCCACATGAGTTACATATGTTTCATGATTTGGCCAAGGCTAATAAGATAAGTTGATAGATCTATATTTTGGAGTCAAGACTCCCCAATGTTCAAATTCAAGTTATTTTTTGAGAATATGATTATATGATCACCATGCATGTTTTGGGAGTAGTGTCTAGCACCGAGTAGGCTTGGGGTTCGAAGGTTCTCCGGTCTTATAAATTACGCGCCAAAATAGGTATACATTTTTTGACCTCTCAAGACAGAATTTCCCCACCCAAGGGCACACTTTGATATCACACCTTACTTATCCTTCACGCTTGAAAGGCATAGGATGGACCTCCTCCGCATGGGAAAGATGTGTGATCATCGTGCGCTCATACATGGTGGTTTTCGATTAAGACTAGTCTACCATTATTCCTCGTGGTTTTAGTTATGCATGTTTATGAATTATGATATTATGTTTTCAGCTGGTTTGACCTAATGATCAGTTTATAAGATTTTACTTATGATTTCAAGTATGGCAAGCCACATGATTCTAATTTCAGCTTTGGATCACTCTTTTCAGATATTAAATTTAGTTTATGACTATACATGTTTTCAGATGTTAGCATGAAGTCATTACTCTCATGGTCTTATGATTTATGTTTATATGCATAATTTCAGTTTATACTTACTCAACATATTTTTACTTAACTTGGATATTTAGCACATTCCAAGTATTGACCGCATATTCTATGTTGTATCATTTAATAATACAGGTTCAGATGATAAAACTCAGTTCTGTCGCTAGCTAGTTTTCCCGCAGGTTAGTTCAGTTTCTCTCGTTGATGAGTCCTCATCATTGAGGGCCTTTAGTTTGATATTGAGTTATGTAATTTCAGTTTTAAGACTTTAGTGAGCAAGTTGAGGATGTTGTCCCATCAGCTCTTTAGATATGTTAGAGGCTTAAATGACAATATGTAGAATTTCATCCTTGCTAGTGTTGACTCTTTATGGCTGATGTGTATTCTAACTTCCGTGTATTCATGTTTCATTTGTTAGCTTTCGCTTGATGTATGTTCTTTAGTTATTATGTTCATGCCATGGGTTAATGTGGAGCAATTCATGATTCTAGATTTCGTTTCTCGGTCCGGTCCTATGTTTTGGTCGTGACACTAAAGGATAGAAGAAATTTACTTATTTGAAGTGGAGAATCTTGCTTCACCAAGCTCTAGAGAAGACAACAATGGTGGAATTGGGGAATTGGAGTTACGACTTTAGAGAGAGGGAGAGAAACGTGTTTTTTTTCTTATTTTTAGACAGAGAGGATGAGTGGAAAATAAAAATAATGGGTGGGGGATAGGGTTTTAAATCAATTTAGTATCGTTGGTCGGGTAGACCCTTGGACCCAATAAAAAAATTTCACTCATATACCCTTGGCGTGATGCGCCACCTAATATGCCCAACACTTGGAAAAAATTTCAAACTTCTGAGTCGTAGCGCAGTGCGCCGGCCATGTCGCCATGATGTCCAAGAATTACTTCTAATGTTTGACACCTGGCACAATGCCCTAGGCAATATGCCAACCTGGAAAATTTTTTTGAAGTTTTCATCCTAGCGCGGTGCTCCAAATGGTACGCCCCATACTTGACATATTTTTTTTCATGTTCTTTTCCATATTCATCCTCCTCAAGTTCCTTGTCCGTCTCTGAAAAAGAAAAATGCATCATAAAGATGGGTTGCCTCCCACAAATGCCTTATTTATAGCCGTGGCATGACGTTCATGGGTTGCCTCCTATGCAATACTTGATTTAACGTAGCGACATGATGCAAGACTTCTCACTCTCCTTTCAAGGAAATCGAAGTCTTCCTTCTATCAAATTCGCCTCTATAGTAGTGCTTCACCCTTTGGCCATTAACCAAGAAGTTCCTGTATGACCCAAAAGGCTTCAATTACACTGCACCATTCACAGTCACATTCACTTTCTCAATAGGGTCTGACCACTTCAACCTCAGCTTTACCCCAAACAACTTTAACATGGAATTGTAGACCAACACCATATGTCTTGGCCTAAACTCACAAGGCTGGATGTACTTATCATGCAATTTCTTTGTCCACTCCTTGTATAACTTGTCGTATTCATATGCACTAAAGCGGAATTAATCATGCTCATTGAGCTGCAACAACCTTTTCTCTCCCACATCCTACATATCTATATTCAACCTTTGAATGGCCAAGTACACAGAACTGGTCAATCTCATTGAGCGCAAACAAGCTTTCCTCTCCCACAACCTACATATCCATATTCAACTTTTGAATGGCCCAATACGCTTGGTGCTCTAGCTCAACTGGCAAATGATATGCTTTTTCGGAGGCCAACCTATATGGTGAGTTTCTGAAATATCTTTTTAAAGTAGTCTTGTTGGCCTAAAGTGCATCATTCAGTTTGTGAGACCAATCTTTCCTATTTGGTCTACTATCTTATCGAGGATTCTTTTGATTTCTCGATTAGAAACTTCCACCTACCCGCTGGTCTGTGAGTGATAGGTGGTGGCTACCTTGGGCTTCACATTATACTTAACCAACAAGTTATTGAAAAGTTGGTTACAAAAATGCATACCTTCATCACTGATGATAGCTCGAGGTGTCCCAAAATGGGTGAAAGTATTCTTCATTAGAAACCTGATTACCACTTGAGCATCATTTGTAGGTAACAATACTGCCTCCACCCATTTTGACACGTAGTCCATAGCTACAGGGATGTACTTGTTTCAGTTCGATGGGATGAATGACCCTATGAAATTAATTCCCCAACAATCAAGCACTTCTATCTCCATAATGCCCTTTTTAGGCATCTCATGCCTTCTAGATATATTCCCTATTCTCTAACATCTGTCACAAGATTATGCGAATGCATATGCATTCTCGAATCCAATAAAATTCTGATTGAAGGACCTTTGTAGGGTGCTATCTCTGCTATAATGTCCCCCATAGGGGAGGAATGATAACTCTCCAAAGTTTTCTGCACTTCACCTTCAGGAACATATCTTTTGACCAGTTGTTTTGGACCCACATTGTACATGAATGGCTCATCCCAGATGTAAAACTTGTTATCATAAAGGAGCCACCTCTTTTCCTGTCCGAAGTTGCACCCGAATGGTATACTACACTTACCGAAAAATTTACTATGTTTTTATACCATGGAAGCTAAGTTATATCGACAGCTAACAATTGTTCATCAGGGAATGTATGCAAAATTCCCAGTTCATATCAATATGCTTCCTATCCTCCAGTCGAGAAAGATGATATGCTACCTGATTTTCTATGCCTTTTCATTTTGATCTTAATATCAAACTCCTGTAGTAACAATATCCATAGGATAAGCGTTGTCTTAACATCCTTCTTCAAAAGCAAATGTATGATCGCAGCATGATCAGTGCATACCACCACATTTGTGCCCACTAGATAAGCACTGAATTTGTCAAAGGCAAACACCATTACCAATAACTCCTTCTCAGTCACTGTATGATTTTTTGAGTTGCATCTAGTGATTTTCTTGCATAATAGATGGACTAAAATCTCTTTCCTCTGTTCTACCCTAGAACAACTCCAATGGCAAAATCACTGGCATCACATATTACAATGAATGGTAATGACTAGTCTAGAGAAATCATAATCGAGGTTGTTATTAACTTTTCCTTCAAAGCATTAAATGCCTGCATATACTCTACATCGAATGAGAAATTAACATCCTTTTCCAACAACTTGCACAAACGATCTAGTTGTACCTAGAGTACCAATCAAGGAAACAGTAATAATTATGTCCAGCCAACCTATCCAACATCTGGCCCATGAAGGATAGTGGGAAGCGATCCTTTTTACTGGCTTGTGTTAAGCTTGCGGTAATCGATGCAAATTTGCCACCATCCTGTGACTGTTCTTTGCGGAATCAACTCATCTTTATCATTTTGCACCACTGTAATCCCACCTTTCTTTGGGATAGACTGGATAGGGCTCACCCAGTTACTATTCGACATAGGATAGATGACACCTGCATCTAGCCACTTTATCACCTCTTTCTTCACCACCTCCTTCATAATAGGATTCAACCTCTAGTAGCTGATATTGGGAGTAATTATACACCTTCTTGCCACATTATACCCATGTTTTTCCATGTTCCAAGAAGATTATCCTAATGAAATTCAATGTTTTCATGAAATATTATTAACAAATGGATATGTTTAGATGATTCTTTTTAGGAAATGAATGGAAAAATAACCAAAAAGGAGAAATCATGGAAGGTTCAAGATGCAAGTTTTCACAAAAGAAGAATTTAGATAAATTGGCCTGGCGAGATGGCTAGCGTGGCGCGCCAGACCATAAACTTCAGAGGAATTTTTGCACAATGTGGTGCTATGCTTGGTGTGGCATACCAGGGAAGAAAAATGGCCAAAAATTTATCTAACATCTATGTGCAATGCCACCCCTTGAACTTCAGAGAAAGTGTTCAGCTACATGGAGAAATAGGAGGTGTGGCATGCCATCTCCTAGATCTTAGAGAATTTTGATCAACACTTTGACGAAATGAGAGGCGTGGCATGCTAGGAATGAAACTTTAGATGAAGTCCAAGCATATATTGTTACTATGACTGGCGTGGCGCACTAGGGATAATCCGGGGAGAGTTTTTCTAATTCTAATATCTGAATGAATTAAGGGAAAAATGGAATTTTTTCCTATGGTTATAAATACATCGCTTTGTAAAAAAGGTCGTACATTTTCTTTTGGGAGAAGACCTTTTTTATGGCAAGAATGAAAAGACAAGAGATCCATCTTCTAGGTTTTTCTTCTTCTTTACTTCATTACTTTTTCTTGTATGAGAATGATGATTCTTGTGGTTTTACACTTGAACATGAATGGCTAATAACCTTAATCTATGGTTTTGGCCACAAGCATGAAGGTTGTAGTTTAAAACTTCATTTTGCTAGACGTTTAAATCTCCTTTTTAAGATTATTTATGCTTTCTTGGTTTAAAGATTATTCATTACTCTAATGGCCTTTTGAATAATATCTATTGGCTCATCTGTTGAACTCAGAAGAGGGAACAAATGAGGGTTAAAAGAAGCATAGAGTAGGTTTTGATTCTTTGTTAGGATTATAGGGAATTGATTTCATTGTTGCGGATAGGGATATACCCTGAAATCCTACTTAGTTTATCAAGTATCTTTAGTCATTGTTTCACTGTTCTCTTTCGACCATAGGAAAATAGTTATTAGGTTTAGTCAAATACTTCTTCATATTCAGAAGAATAAGTCGACATATGAGTTCATAACCTCAAACTAATAATCTTGGAGACTAAGTTTGGTGTAATTGATCTTGACAACTCAACCTAAAAGCGAAAGTGCAAAGTCCCTAGTTTTTAATCATAATTTGAAACAATATTTTCCTGAAAATGAATTTCCAAAAGATTTAATTTATATTACAACATTTAGTAGAATTTACTTTAACCATACAAAAAACTTTTCCTTCCCTCTTGAATAGTTCTAAGACAATTAATCTAACAAGTCTCCATGGGAAAATATTTGAACTTCTGTCCAATATTACTTGATGACCTTTTACACATGTGAGTGCACTTGGTAACATCATGCTTTTGGTGCCATTGTCGGGTACTTGAATATTGGTTAATTGTTTTTAGTTGAAGCTTTTATTCCCCTGTTTAGTATTTTATTTTATTGTTGGTTGTTGCACATCTCAGGCATTGTTCGTTTAGTGTATGCTCGTTACTCGAAGTCATGGACAACCCTTGGCCTCATTTGATACTGAAATACAGAGAACATTCTATCGGTTTGTAGTAACCATAGACAACAATTGACAGAAGCATGCCAATGACAAAGAATAGATTCTAGTGTTGAATTTTGCTAGGACAAAGTTGGAAAATGCTTCTGAAGCAATCATCAAGTCGACCATCACTAGAAACTTTAAATTAAAGGAGGGAATCGTGTGGTTGGTTCAAAAAACTTTTCAATATCAGGGTAAGTGGCAAAAGGATCCCCACAGACATTTGATGAAATTTGTGGAACTGAGTAAGAGCTTTCACTGCCAAAACGTCTTTGATGAGTGTGATAAGCTCACTTTGTTTCCATTCTCATTGATTGGAGAGGAAAATGAATGGCTACAGAATGAACCAGCAGGGTCCATTACCATTTTGGAAGCTTTTTCTAGCAAGTTTAAAAGTAAGTTTTTCTCTTCAAGGAGAACGAAGGAATTAAGAGAAAAGTTCTCAAGGTTCATTCAGAAAGATAGTGAAACCTTAGCTCATGCATGGGAGAGATAAAAGGGTTATCTGCGAGATTTCCCTCATTATATGTAGCCAAAGGAGATCATTGGACATAATTTCATCGGGGGATTGAAGACAAAGTCAAAGATTTTAGTTGATGCTACTACACAGGGATAAATACTGCCCAAAAGTTACGATGAGATAGAAACTCTGCTAAATATCATTTCAGATGGAAAGTAGGATTACCAGGATCGAGGCAGAGGGTTCGTAGCAACGAAGGTTCTAGGGAAATGTGAGGTTAATGGTATGGCTACAATTTGGTCTGATATCAATCATTGGTGAATGTGATAAGCAAGTTAGTGACTACATTAGCGGTGAATTAGGCTTATTAGGTTCAACGAGTTTAGACTCCACCACAATTATCTGACGCTTGTGGAGAAAATCATGTCTATTTATATTGTCTACTAAACCTAGAATATATCTATTATTTGAGTCAACAGGGTCACAACAGAGGATTCCAAGGAATTAATTACAACCAGGGGTATAGGAATGCTGCAAACCCTCCATAGGGAAGAAATTAGAACTTTTAGAGCCCCCACAATAACTTCCAAAGAAATCATGGGCAGCAGCGTAATAGCTCATTAGAGGAAAAAATGAAGCAATGGATAGGTCAACAGACCCAGATTATTAATGAGATGCAGAAGTTTATTCATGAGTGGAGAGACAAATGGGCCAGTTTGCTATGCAACATATAATTAAACCTCAGTGGGCACTCCCAAGCAATACAAAGAAGAGTCCTAAGAAGAATGTGAGAATAATTTCTCTGTGCACTGGGAAGGAATTAGGGAAGTGATACCCAGAGGCAAAAAAGAAGAAGAAGAGAAGGAACCAAAACAGACTGTAGATTTAAAGTAGGAGACTGGTGAGTCAAGTCGTGAAAAGTTGAAAGAGGTAAAAACAAGCCACCCCCTTCATTTCCTCAGAGGTTTAGAAAGCAGAAGGATGATAGAGGTAGTAAGAACTTTTTAGAAATTTTGAAGCAAGTACATATTAATATACCATTGGTGGAGTTACTTAAGTATGTTTGAAAATGCCAAATATCTCAAGGTTACTGCGTCAAACAAAAGAAGTCTGAGAGAGTTTGAGAATTTAGCTTTCATGGAGAAGCGTAGTTCCTATCTGTGAAATAAAATTCCACCAAAGTTGAAATATCCTTAGAGTTTCACCATTCAAATCATCATTGGAGCCAGAGAGGTAGGTTCAAAATTATGTGATTTGCGAGCAACTATTAATCTTATGCCTACATCCTTATTCAAAAATTTGAGGCTAGGCGAACCACATTCTACTATCATGACTCTAGAGTTGGCAGATAGGTCAATCACGTACCCTGCTAGTAATATTAATAATGTGCTTATTATGGTGGGACCATCCATTTTGCCAGTGGGCTTCACCATCCTTAATTATAATGTCGATAAAGTAGTGCTTATAATTTTAGGGAGAGGTTTGTTAGCCACAACAAATGCAGTTATTAGGGTGAAGTCAGAAAACATGTCTACGACAGTGGATTACAAGGAGGCCATGTTTGATGTGTTCAAAGCACCAATATTTCCACCCTATTATGATGAATTAAAGACCATCACTTTGGTGGAGCCCAAGATGTTTGATGAGGAACAAGAGCAGTGTTTGTCACATGAGGATCTATTGGAGGGAGCTTTGGTATATGAGAAGGAACAGGTAAATAGTACAGAGGTTGCCAAGTGTCTAGATTGTTTGGATGCCACCAGCTCATATATCAGGAGCGAGGCAACTTTTGAGATGCTTGATAAGCCATTGACTTGGAAGAAGCTGAAATCTTCTATCGAGAAGGCATTGGTTCTTGATGTAAAACCTTTAACCACTCATCTAAAATATGCTTATTTAAGTAGTGGTAACATACTACCCGTGATAATATCTGTTCAATGATCTGATGTACAGGTTGATAGGTTTTTAAAGGTGCTACAAAATCATATAATAACAATCAGTTGGACTATAGATTATATCAAGGGGATAATTAGTTCATTATATATGCACAAGACATTGTTTGAAGAAGGTTCAAGACCCAGTGTAGAACACTAGCAGAGGTTGAACCTGATTATGAAGGAAGTGCTGACGAAAAAAGTGTTAAAGTGGATGGATGCAAGGGTCATCTATCCTATTTCAAAAAATTTACTAGGTTAGCCCAGTCTAGTGTGTCCCTAAAATGGTGACAGTGGTACGAAACAAGAAAGATAAGCTGATTCCACAAAGACAGTTATAGGGCCGTAGATTTTTATTAATTATTGCAAGCCTAACACAATCACCTAGAAAGACCATTTCCCACTACCTTGCACGGACTAAATGCTGGACACATTATCTGAACATGAGTACTATTATTTTTTGGATAGGTATTCTGGGTGCAACAAAATCATGATAGCCTAGAAGGACAAAGAGAAGACTACTTTATAGTTTTCTTTAGGTACCTTTGCATTTATAAGGATGTCGTTTGGAATGTCTAATTCTTCAGGCATATTCCATAGGTGTATGATGGCTATTTTCACCAACATGGTGGAAAATTTTGTGGAAGTGTTCATGGATGAATTTTCAGTCTATAGGGACAACTTTGATATTTGTATGAAATATTTTGACATTGTGTTATCTCGGTATGAGGAGACTAATCTTGTTCTAAATTGGGAAAAATGCCATTTTATGGTACGTAAAGGAATAGCTCTGGGTCATAAGATTTTGAAGGCAGGTATCGAGGTTGATTGGGCTATCATTGAAGCAATTTAAATGTTGCCACCTCCGGTGTCTGTAAAAGGGGAGAGTAGTTTCTTGTGACATTCTGGTTTCTATAGGAGATTCATTTAGGGCATCTCAAAGTTAGCCAACCCTAAGTGCAAGTTGCTAGAAAAAGATGTCAAGTTTTCATTTGTTGCAGACTGTGTGCAGGCCTTCAAGACTTCAATGCTTTGAAAGAACGTTGATAACAGCCCCAATTATCATTGCTCCAAACTAGTTATTACCATTCATTATAATATGTGATGCCAATGATTTGTCCATTGGAGTTGTTTTGGGGCAGAATAGAGGAAAGGGATTTTAGCTCATCCATTATGCAAGCAAATTAGTAGATGCAGCTCAGAAAAACTACATTTTGGAACATATGGAAGCTTGAACTTTCCTTGATTACTCCTTTTAGGATTTATTTTCCATTCATTTGATGCCACACAACATCTAAACATATCCATTAGCTCTTTTCACAACATTTCATAAAAATATTGAAATTCTTAATGATATTCTTCTTGGAATATGGAAAAACATGGGTAAAATATGGCATGTGGGAATATAGTTACTCCAAATATCAACCAACGGAGGCCTAATCCTATTATGAAGGAGGTGGTAAAGAAAGAGATGATAAAGTGGCTTGATGCAGGTGTCATCTATCCTATTTTGGACAGTTACTGGGTAAGCCCAGTCGAGTGTGTCCCCAAGAAGGCTGGGATGACAATGGTGCGAAATGAGAAAGATGAGTTAATTCCACAAAGAATAGTCACAAGGCAACAAATTTGCATTGATTGCCGCGAGCATAACACGGCTACCGGGAATCAACACTTCCCATTACCCTTCATGGACCAGTTGTTGGATAGGTTGGTTGGACATGATTATTACAATTTTCTTGATGGGTACTTTGGGTACAATCAGATCATGATAGCGTAGGAGGACCAAGAGAAGACTAGTTTCACTTGCCCATTTCAGTACCTTTGCATTCAGAAGGATGTCGTTTAGATTGTGTAATTCTCAAAGGACGTTCCAGACGTGTATGATTGCAATTTTCATTGACATAGTAGAAAAATTTATGGAAGTGTTCATGGATTTCTTTTTAGTTTATGGGGACGACATTGATGATTGTCTGAAGCATTTAGATGTTGTGTTAGCTCGGTGTGAGGAAACTAATCTTGTTTTGAATTAGAAGAAGTGCCTTTTCATGGTACCCAAAGGAATAGTTCTAGATCACAAGATCTTGAAGGCAGGTATGATGGTTGATCGAGCTATGATCGAAGCTATTGAAAAAGTGCCACCCGGTGTATGTGAAAGGGGTGTGTGGTTTCTTGGGACATGATGGTTTCTATAGGAGGTTCATTTAGGACTTCTCAAAGATAGGCAGTCCTATCTGCAACTTGTTAGAAAAGGATGTCAAGTTCTCACTTGATGCAAAGTGTGTGCAGGTTTCAACACTTTGAAAGAAAAGTTGATAACATCCCTGATTATCATTGCTCCAGACTGGTCATTACCATTCATTGTAATGTATGATATTAGTGATTTTTCCGTTGGAGTTGTTTTGGGGAAGAATATAGGAAAGAGATTTCATCCCATCTATTATGTAGGAAAATGGCTAGATGCATCTCAGAAAAACAACACAACGACTGAGACAGAGTTATTTCCAGTGGTATTTGCCTTTGACAAATTTAGAGCTTATCTAGTAGGTACAATGGTGGTGGTTTACATTGATCATACTACGCTCATATATTTGTTTTGCCAAGAAGGATTCTAAGCTAAGGCTTATCCGGTGCATATTGAGATCAAAGTCTAAAAGGCACAGAAAATCAGGTAGCAGATCATCTTTCTCTGCAGGAGGATAGGAAACATATTGATTTTTTCCCTAATGAAAGGTTGTTTGTTGTCGACCTACTTGAGTGCCATGGTATGCCAACATAGTGAATTTTTTGGTAAGTGCAGTATACCCTTCGGGTGCAATTTCGGACAGAAAAAGGAGGCTCCTTCATGGTAGTAGGTTTTATATCTGGGATGAGCCATTCTAGTATAAAGTAGGGCAAGACCATCTAGTTAGAAGATGTGTCCCCGAAGGTGAAGTGCTGCAAATTTTTGAGAGCTCTCATTCCTACCCCTACAAGGACATCATAGTGGAGATAATACCGCTAAAAAAGACCTTCAGTCTGGATTTTATTGGCCTACCCTATTTAAAGATGCATTTGCATTTGCGAAATCATGTGATAGATGTCAGAGAATAGGGAGCATATCGAGAAGGCATGAGTTTCCTCAAAAAGGCATTATGGAGATAGAAGTGTTTGATTGCTGGAAAATAAATTTCATGGGGCCATTCATCCTATCAAATGGTAACAAGTACATCCTTCTACTCATGGACTACGTGTCAAAATGGGTGGAGGCAGTGTCGCTGCCTACAAATGATGCTCAAGTGGTAATCAAGTTTTTGTAGATGAATATTTTCACCCATTTTGGGATACCTCGGGCTATCATCAGTGTGAAGGTATGCATTTTTCTAACCCTCTTTTCAATAACTTTTTTGCTATGTATAATATGAAGCACTAGGTAGCCACAACTTATCATCCATACACTAGCGTGCAGGTGGAGATTTCTAATTGAAAAACCAAAATAATTCTCTATAAGACCATAAGAATAAATAGGAAACACTGGTCTAGCAAACTGGATGACGCGTTTTGGGCATACATGACTACTTTCAAAACTCCTATCGGCACCTCGCTTTGTAGGTTGGTCTTCGAAAAAGAATATCATTTCATAGATGAGTTAGGACACCAAGAGTATTGTACCATTCAAAGGTTGAATATAGATATGAAGGCTAGGGGAGAGAAAAGGCTATTGCATCTCCATGAGCTTGATGAGTTTCGCTTCAATGCATATGAAAAAGCCAACTTATATAGGGAGAGGACAAAGAGATTGCATGATAAGCGCATCCAGCCTCGTGAGTTTAGGCCTGGACAGATGGTTTTGTTGTACAAATCAAGGTTTAATTTGTTTTGGGGTAAGAAGAGGTCGAAGTGGTCAGGCCCCTTTGAGATTGTGAATGTGACTGCGCATGGCGTAGTGGAGTTGCAACCCTTGGGGTTAGATAGGACCTTCCTGGTTAATGGTCAAAGAGGGAAGCTATTTTATAAAGGACTGTTTGATGGAAGAAAGGCTTCGATTTCCTTGAAAGGGGAATGAGAAGTCTTGTTCCCATGCTGCAATGTTAAATCAGGCGCTGCACGGGAGGCAACTCGCGAATGTCGTGCCACGACTATAAATAAGGTTCTTGGTGGGAGGCAATCCATCTCTCTAATGAATTTTTTTTTCTAGAGATGAACAGGGAACTTAAGAAGGATGAGTGTAAAAAAAAAAGCTGAAAAAAATGTTATGTATGAGTCTCGGCAGGCCGAAAACATCAGAAAAAAATTTTCTTCTACGTTGGCATACTGCCTGGTGTGCGCATCATGTGTCAAACATTGGTAAAAGAATTTTGTGGACAGTATGGTGAAGTCTCTGGTGCACCGCACCAGGTCCTGGATGTTCAAATTTTTTTCAAAGTGTCAAGCGCACTGATTGGCGCACCGTGCCAAAGGGTGTACGGGTCAAGATTTTTTGGGTTAAGGGTCAATCCTACCCAAGACCCTAAATTAATTTAAAACCCTACCCCCACTTACTATTTTTATTTTCCAATCATCCCTTCTCTGTAAAAATAAAAAAGAGCATAACTCTCTCTCTCTCTCTCTAGAAGGTCGTAACTCCCTCTTCCTAAATCTCCCATTGTTGTCTTCTCCAAAGCTTGGTAAAGAAAGGTTCTCCACTTCAAGTAAGGAAATTTCTTCTCTCCTTTAGTATTACCTTCCTTGAAAGTATTCTCACCATTCCCTCTTCTTCCCCAACTAAACCCATGTCCTACATTGTTGGGAAAAATTATGAATTTGACAAAGTGGGTCGCCCATGGATTCAAAGCCATATAGTTAGCATGATAATGTTATATCTTTGTTTGTCTTGGTGTATTATTTATTTTTGAGCTGTGGTATGAGAGAAGGGTTGAATGGGTGATAAATGTTTTTCATGAAATTCTTAAGGTTATAGTACTATTGTGGAAGAAGAAGATTCTTAAATTTTATTTTTGTGAATGTGAGATTGTTGGGAGTTGAAAATTTTCAAAAAATTCATGGTGTAGGGGTATTGAAAAGAAAGAACAATTTTGTTTTAGGTGTACATTGTGAAAATCCCCACACTTGAATTGTTGTAATTTCTGAATAGGTGAAGTTGTTGGGAGTAGCTTAGTTGAAGCACTTTTGAAAGGAGGAAGTTGGAAAGTGCATAAAAATTGTAGTAAGATTCTTGAATGTTTTTATAAAAATTGTGAATGTGGTGAGTTGTTAAGGTTTGGCATGATAATGGGGAAAATTTGAGTATCCTATTTGACAAATTTTCTCCACTATGTTCATGAATAAATTTTTCTTTGATGTTGATTATGGTTGGTAGGTACTATGAATTCACGTGCAGAAAAAGTTAAGGAGGTAGCGACTTTAAGCAAAGGGTTCAAAAGGCTATGAAAGGGAGTCTCCAATAGCTCCTTAAACCCAAGAGCAACCTCTGCTAAGAGGTTTGGAGCCCAATTTGCTGAGGTGCATGGCCTAAAATGGTTCAATGCATAAAAAGAGGCAAAGTACTCCCGAGAACTGGATTGACAAAACAACATTAGAAACATGCTTGGATCGTACCCATGATCGATATTTAGAGAATTCATAGTTTGGGTAAAAATCCCATAAATTCAACAAATAGAATTTTTCATGAATTGAGAAGGAATTCGGAATGGGTGTAGACTATTGCATCCATTCATAACATTACATATTTGAGAGGATCTAATTTTACAAATTCTTTGATTCCAAGAAAGAATTGAGGAAGAACCTTAAAGAATTATACTTGATCACCCTCTAAACCGTCAAACTTGCATGCATGAATTTTTAATAGGCTAGAATGATTTAACCCACCTTAATACACTCTGTTATGGTCTTAAAACAATATAGTTTAGGCATTAGGGACATAAAATTTATGAAAAAGCCCTTACTAAACTCGCAGGAAAGAACAGACTGCCAGTCCGAACGAGGGACTAGACGAGTCATCCCCTTAACCATGACTCATGGTCTCCATCCGTCAATACAATTCTAAAACTCACTTGGGAGTCATCACGGGGGACACCACAACTCGTGGTGCACCCAACGAGTCATGGTGATGACCCGCCGCCAACACTACCAGCTTCTCTTTTTCCTTCGACCATCCTTGACCATGGGTGACTTAACGGATCGTCAGGTTGACCACAACTTGTGGTCACACCCGTGGTCAACCTGAACTTGAAAATTTTTTTACAAAGCCAAACTCCTAACCATGATTCACTTAACGACTTATGGCTATTCTGACAAGTCATTGGATGACTCGTCCTTTGACCTGGTGTAGAAAATTCTGTTTTTTCTTTTTAAACTCTCGGGTATGATCTTAGGAATTCCAGGATATAATAGTCAAGCTAGTTACTGTCATGCTCCTCCTAGGGAAGCACACAACTAAGATCACTTATGTATTGCTGCACATGCTAATGAAGGGGTTGCTGATCAAATTTGAGTCAATACTTAGAGGCAATATTCGGTGGTCTAGGGGCAATTGCCTGTGGAGATATTGTTATGGTATCCTATTGACCTAGTACTTGAGGGAGTAGAGAATTGATGAAGAGGAGGGTAACCTTCAATTCCCACTAGTAAGGTACTTGGCCAAGAAGCTGATAGATGTTACTAACGTTAAGTATCCAGGCCAGCTCTTACTCCAGCCAAGCGCCACGTTTATGATGATAGATGGAGAGGATGAATGTTTGGCATGTTTGACCTGTAGCTGAGGTTAAGGGGTTTTCTGAGGAGATAACTGCACTAAAGGAGTACCCGCTTGCACAGAGCGTCGTACTGATATGCAAAGTGGGACCAACATTTGACAAACCATTAGATGATGATGAGCGTACAGTGTTGACACATGAAGTAGATAACGATGATGATGATGAGGATGATATCACTACAATGGAAATGTTAGTGGATGATATAGAAGCTGCTAATGATCATGATTTAATCCTTACGATGACGACTACTCTTAAAAGCCCAGGACGTCTTCTCTCCCCCTTTATTATGACATGTTTATGCACTGAGGATAAGTATTGTTTAAGTGTGAGGTAGGAATAATAGAATTTCCTTGTATTCTACCTTTGATATATCTTTACAGTTGAGTTGTAGAGTCATTATATAATTTCAGTGTCATTAATTTCTATTAGAGTTGTGATGGTTTGTAATAGTAAGTGGATGATTGTGGAGACTATAGTTGTGCTATGATATGTTCTATTTCATTTTGCTTGTTTATTTTATTTCAATCGAGAGTCAATTTTTTTAGATCCATCATAGACATGGTGATTGGTCCTGATGATGGATGAATAATGAATGTCTTAAGAGAAAATGGGTCATGATTTTTTTGGAGTCGAAAACCACCAATTGTGTGCTCTTCATATTTCACTTAGGAGATAAGCTAGAAGGTATAGATTGTTCATCTTAAATGCATGAGAAGTTAAAATTTCATGAGAAATACATAGGTTTTGTAACTTGGCTCAAGAGATGTAAAAAGTTGGATTTGTAATGAAGATTCATTCAATATGATTGTTGTGAATATGTAGTCAATGAAAACTGACTCAAGCCATGACGCCATGAGAGGTAAGCTTGTAATTGTTGTGTTTCGTACATAGGGTATCGTTTAGAACATGTCTGGCATGTGTGTAAGTTTACTAGTTGTCAAAGAGGTAAGAAATGATCATGACATTTTATTGAACACATTTTGTTACTTATTGTTTGCACAACCTGTGAGATTTTCCCTAGTCAACCCCATTGAGCCTATAAGCTTATTTCTTATCTAGCCACATGAGAAGCCTATACCTTTTTTTGATTGAGTGTATCAGAATTTGATCCAAAAAGAAGTCCAAATGCACTTTAAAATCTGCAAAGTGATAAGGAAGGGTTTCGCTGGGGTAGTAACACTAATGAGGAAAGATGAAAATGTGGGTTGGAAAAGA
Source organism: Datura wrightii (assembly GCA_035772735.1). NCBI lineage: Eukaryota > Viridiplantae > Streptophyta > Magnoliopsida > Solanales > Solanaceae > Datura > Datura wrightii. Next base: position 6,403,597 of record JASDFA010000008.1, on the reverse strand, counting down.
GAAGAAAAATATAGAAGAAAGAGTGCCCATGTAATAAAAATGTTTACTTGCTACTAGAACCAAAGAAAAGAAAAACTCTTAGCAATTGATTGTTTTGTTGGGTTTAAGGCAAGAACTAGCAGTCAAGTAGTGAAAGAAAGAAAGAACAGAAAGGGGCATGAGATAAGAAAAAAGGAATTACAAAGAAAATGTAAGTTTAAGAAGTAAGGACAAGGGGTGGAAAAGAATAACAAAGCGAAGATGTATCTTAAAGTTCTTAGGATTGGTAGCCACTATTTCCCATAATAATTCCTACCCATCCCTTAGCTGAAATTACAACCATTAAAGTCCTTATGATCTTATTGGATTTCGATTAATTGGGTAATCTAACTATACATGAACGGCAAACCTATGGTATGTTGCATATGTATGAAATGTCATTTGGGAGAGTGAGTGTGCCTTGTTGATTTATGGCCCAATGTATTTTGCATGCTTATATGAGAGAAAGAAGGGGACATCACTAAATAAGTAAGGGCACAAGATGGATAAAATTGGTGTTCTATATGTAACATTTTTTCGTATTTAATCATGTTAGGCCTTATTTTGATAAATAAGAGCCAATTATGGAAGGTGTGTAGTTTTGAGTGAAAAGCTCTTCATTATGTATGCTTTGTTATTGCTATTCAACTAATGAACTTCCATTCCTATTGTTCTATTCTAGCTGCCTAAGTGTAAATTGATAGGGGTAATAAGAGGTGTGCAATGGAGTTGTGTTGAATGAAAGTAAGGAGTTATTTGAGGATGGACAAAAGTTTAAGTATGGGGTGATGATATTTGGCATAATTATACGCCCGCTTGCCATAGTTTACCCATGTTTTTCCATGTTACAAGAAGAATATCTTTATGAAATTCAAAATGTTGTGAAAAGAGATTACAGATGTATTTAGATGATATTTTGTAGGAAATGAATGGAAAAATAGCAGAAAAAGGAGCAACCAAGGAAAGTTCAAGCTGCAAGGTGAGCCGAAAGAAGAATTCAGAGATATTGTCTTAGCGAGATGGCTAGTGTGGCATGCCAAGCCATAAACTTCAGAGTAATTTTTGCACAATATGGTGCTATGCTGGGATTGGCACACCAGGGAAGATAAATGGCCAAAAAGTTATGTAAACCTTGGTGTAGTAGCTTCCGTGGCACTTCGCCCTTTGAACTTCAGAGAAAGTGTTCTGTGCTTGGCAAAATAGGAGGCATGGCTCGCCATCTCCTAAACTGCAGTGAATTTTTATCAATGCATTGGCAAAATGAGAGGTGTGGCATGCCAGGATTGAAATTTCAGAAGAAGCCCAAGCACAGGTTGTTTCTATGACTAGAGTGGCGTGCCAGGGCTAATCCAGGGAGAATTTTTCTAAGTCCAGAAGCTAAATTACTTAAGGAAAAAATGGAAATTTTTTCTATGGTTATAAATACATTGCTAGGGTATCCGTAAAAAGGGTCATGCATTTTCTTTTCTTTTGGGAGTAGACGTTTTTTTAGGGAAGAACGAAGAGAAAAGATTTCCATCTTTTAGGTTTTTTCTTCTTTACTTCATTACTATTTCTTGTATAAAAATTATGATTCTTGTGGTTTTACAATAGAAAATGAGTGGCTAATAATGTTAACCTAGGGTTTTGGCCACAAGCAAAATGATTGTAGTTTAAAACTTCACTTATGTTAGACGTTTAAATCTCCTTTTTAAGATTGTTTATGCTTTCTTGGTTTAATGATTGCTCGTTAATATGATCACCTTTTGAATAATATCTATTGGCTCATCTATTGAACTTAGAAGAAGGGAAAAAATAAGGGATAAAAGAAGCATAGAGTAGGTTTTAATTCCTTGTCAATATTATAGAGAATTGATTTCATTATTATGGATAGGAATATACCGTGAAACCCTACTTAGTTGAATCAGGTATTTTTAATAGTCGTTTCATTCTTCTCCTGCAACCATAGGAATATAGTTGTTAGGGTTAGTTAAATAGTTCTTGACTATTAAGAAGAATAAGTTGAGAAATGAGTTAAATTTAAATAGTTCTTGACTATTAAGAAGAATAAGTTGAGAAATGAGTTCGTAACTTGAAACTAATAATCTTGGAGACTAAGTTTGGTGAAATTGAACTTGATAACTCAACCTGAATGAGAAAGTGCCAATACCCTTTATTCTAATCATCATTTGAAATACAACTTTCTTGAAAACGAATTTCCAAAAGATTTAATTTACATTATAACATTTAGTAGAATTTACTTTAACTCTTGCAAACAAATTTTCCTCCCCTCTCAAATGGTAACATAAGGATTCAAACAAAGACAATTAATTTGACAAGTTTCTATGGGACGACATCTTGACTACCGTCCTATAATACTCGACGACTATGTACACTTGCATATGTGTGTTCGGTGGTTTTGGTATATGGTTAAAAACCGACACGCAAGTGCACGTGGTCAAACAAGTAGTAAGTGGCTTAAGTAAGCCAAGTATCGAACCAAGGAGACTCTGGATAAGTAAAAATTGCTCAAGTATACTATATTCTATCTTACGTCTAAATATGCTGACAACAAAGTAACCAAAAGTTAAATAATTTGTTTAAAAATTATATACTAAAACTATTAACAACTATCTACTTTGAATTGAAACTATGGATATGAGCATGCCAAGGTTAAGAACAAGTAATGAACATGGTTATAATCATAATTTGGTTAATCTTCTCTTCCTGTTGCTAGCCAAGAACATTAGCCTAGCGATTAAAACTCTCGTATTTAATCTCACTTAAGAATCATAAACCATCCGTCTACATTTCTGTGATCAAATGCAATTTATGACCTAGCAATACAATTCCGGTTCCTAAATTGACTAATACGGCTTTCAAGTATATTTCTATCAGGAAAGCACATCAAAACTCAATTTTCCCAAATCAAGTTAAGAACAATACCCTATTAATTCACAACTTTCCAATTTCGTGCTCTCTCGAGTGAAATCGGACTTTTTAGATGTACATTAATGTCGGCCACACACCAATGCAGTAGAAACAAGAATTAATAGAACAACATTGAAGAAGAAGATGAAAAACCATATAATTCAATAATCAAAATTCATTACCATTGTTCATAACCTCAGCAAGGAAGAGAATTAGCCACTCATTTGTGGATTAATCATCCTAAAACAAGTGTTAATCATACAAACAATTGATTGAAAGAAGAAAGAAAGAGAGAAAAACCCTGAGCTTTTTCGTCCCTCAACTGCCTGTAACCCACATCCTTGCTCCACCAAGTCTGAATTAATTAAAAATAAGCCTAAGTGTTCTATTTATACTAATGGGAATTTTTCCCGGAATAACAAGCAATGTGTCACGGAGTGCATCGCGGAGCACTGCCTCCGTGACACGGCGTGGACGCGGACCCTTTCTGGAAATTTAGGGTCCAGGAATAAAGCTTCAACGTGGCACGACGTGCAACGCGGAGGCTTGCCTCCGTGCCACGGAGCTGTCGTGAGGCTCCACTAGAAATTGACAAATTATTCACCCTCCAGGCAGAATGCCTCCGCGATGGTAGCGTGACACGGCTCCATCGCGGAGCCCCTTTATATTGTGCAGTCCAATGCCTTTTTCGTGCTCAAATCCAAGTCCAACTCCGATATTGTTCCAACATGCATTTTAGCTCCTCAAAATCACCATTTACCTACAAAACAATGCTAATCATGTTGGTTAGTATAAATTCACATTTTATTACCAATTACATGAAAATGTATACACATTGCACAATAAACAAGGCGAAAATGATACGTTTGAGTATCACTTGAGCATATAAATCTGCCCAAGATCAGTGTGCTTAATACTTCACTGGTGTTCTACACAGGGTCTTGCACCCTCTTTAAGAAATATTTTATATGTATAGAATGAACTTCTTATCCCCATGTTATCAGCTATTGTCCAACCGTTTGCTGTTACATGATCCTGTAGCACCTTCAACAACCTGTAAACCTGTACATTAGACAATAGAGCAGATATTATCACAGGCAATGTGTTACCACTAATCTTGGGCAGATTTATATGCCCAAGTGATACTCAAAAGTATCATTTTCGCCTTGTTTATCTATCAATGTGTATACATTCTCAGGTAATTGGTAATAAAATGTGAATTTATATTGACCAACATGATTAGCATTGTTTTGCAGGTAAAATGTGATTTCGGGAAGCTAAAATGCATGTTGAAGGATATCGGAGTTGGACTTGGATGCGAGCAAGGGAAAAAGCATTGGACAGCATGAAATAAAGGGGCTCCGCGATGGAGCTGTGTCACCCTGCCATCGCGGAGGCATTCTGCCTGGATGGGGAAAATTCACCCAATTTCCAGTGGAGGTCCGCGTTTGCTCCGTGGCATGGAGCCAGTGCTCCGCGATGCACGCCGTGCCACGTTGAGCAGGAATTCCCGGACCCCCAGTTCTAGTGAGGGTCCGTGTTCATGGCGTGTCATGGAGGCAGTGCTCCGCGATGCACTCCGTGACACGTTGCTCATTATTCTGGAAAAAATTCCCAGCAGTATAAATAGAACACTTAAGTTCATTTTTCATGATTCTTACTTGGTGGAGCAAGGACGTGGGTTACAGGTAGTTGAGAGATGAAAAGTTCAGGGGTTTTTCTCTCTTTCTTTCTTCTTTAATTTAATTGCTTGTATGATTAACACTCATTTTATGATGATTAATCCACAAATGAGTGGCTAATTCCTATCCTTGCTGAGGTTATGAACAATTGTGATGAAATTTGATTATTGATTCTATGGTTTTTCATCTTTTCTTCCATGTTGTTCTATTAATTCTTGTTTTTACTGCATTGGTGGGTAGCCTACATTAATGTACATCTAAAAAGTCCGGTTTCACTCGAGAGAGCACGAAATTGGAAAGTTGTGAATTAATAGGATATGTTCTTTACTTGATTTGGGAAAATTGAGTCATGATTTGCTTTCAGGATAGAAATATACCTGAAAGTCGTATTAGTCAATTTAGGAACCGGAATTGTATAGCTAGGACATGAATTGCATTTGATCACAGAAATGTAGACGGATGGTTCATGATTCTTAAGTGAGGTTAAATACAAGAGTTTTAATTTCTTGGCAGATGTTCTTGGCTAGCAACTGGAGGAAAACATTAACCAAAGTATGATGATAATTAGTTTCATTACATGTTCGTTTAACCTCAGCATGCTTTTATTCATAGTTCAGATTCAAAGTAGATAATTGTTCTTAGTTTTAGTATAAAAATTTATAAAACAAACTATCAACTTTTTTGTTACGCTGTTGTCTGCATTCTTAGAAGTAAAATATAGTACACTTGAGCAATTTGCACTTCATCCAAGTCTCTGTGGGATCGATACTTGGCTTACTAGAGCCACTTACTACTTGTTCGACCACGTGCACTTGCATGTCGGTTTTATATACCCAACAAACACCCGAACAAGTTTTTTGGCGCCGTTGCCGGGGACTTGGCAATTGGTGAAATTGTTTTAAGTGTTAATTTACTGTATTTTTATTTTCTTAGTGTTGACAACTTGGTCTTAGCCTGTATTTTGCAGACTTAGTTGCTGTGAACACTGGCAAGAGATAAGGAGCTGGTGGAATCTTATATAGAGCCTGAAAAAATATTTCACAGTAAGAGAAGAGAAGCTCTACAAAGAAAGCTGTAGTTGCTCAGACAGACGATCATGGAGCAACAACAGAATCCACCGGTAGTACGGGCAGTGTTAGTGCCTGAAGAAGCAGCAGCACGGCCGGTTCGCGAGGTGGCAATCCCACACACCAATAATGTTACATCAAGTATCTACAAACCAGATGATTTGAACTTAAACAAAATATGGTGCAGTTGTTGCACACAAGCGGGCAATTTACCGGTCTCCCTCATGAAGATCCACGGCAGCATCTCCAAAACTTTTTGGAGATAAGTGACACTTACATACCCGCGGGAGTGTCACCAGACTATGTCCGGCTTACATTATTTCCATTCTCATTACTAGGAGAAGCCAAGAGGTGGTTGAAAGCTGAGCCACCGAATTCTATTTCTACGTGGGATGATCTTGCACGGAAGTTCTTGATATGGTTTTTTCCCTCTAGTAAAACAGCAAGACTTAGAAGTCAAATTCTAAGTTTCAAATAGAGAGAGGGAGAAGATTTATATCAGGCCTAGGAGAGATTTAAATCCATGTTGCGGGATTGTCCTCATCATCATCAATCCAATGATGTGTTGGTGCACACATTTATTGAGGGTTTGGAACCCCACACCAAAATATTGCTAGACTCAGCAGCTGGAGGGCAAGTGCTGGAGAAGACTTATGAGGAGCTGTATACCTTGTTGAATCGGATTTCACAGGGCAATCCAGAATGGAATGCTGATTCATCACGAGGTGGGACAAGGAAAGCAGCAGGAGTGCTTGAAGTGGATGGGTTTACAGCTATCGCTGCACGGATAGCTGCATTGCAAAATCAATTGAACAATCACTTCAGCAACATGACATTGAACCAGCCTCCAGCCCCAGTTAATGCAGTCGAGTAGATGTGGTGTGAAGTGTGTGGAAGCAGTGAGCACTCAGCTGAGTGTGTGGAGCCAATCCTGACTCGGTAAACTTTGTGGGTAATGCACAAAGGAACCACCGGCAGTATGGTAGTAGCTACAATTCCAATTGGAGGAATCATCCTAATTTCTCATGGGGTAGCAACAACCATCAGGGCCAAAGTTTGGGTCAGGGTGTGCAAAGGAATCAAGGAGGGCAGCAGAACTATCAAGCTCAATTTAGAAACAACAATGCACCTCGTCCACCACCATCACCCAGCATTGAGGAGATGTTCAACACCATGATAGCTAACCAAGCTCAATTGCAGGCTGACTATGTGAAATTGGCAGTCGAAGTGAAAAACAACCAGTTAGCTACCAAGGCACTTGAATATCAATTTGGGTAATTTTCTAGTGCCCAAAACACAAGGCCTAGAGGAGGACTGCCAAGCGACACGGATCCCAATCCCAAGCAGGTAAATGCAGTGACCACAAGGAGTGGTTTGCAGCTTAAAGAGGTGGAACCAGAAAGACCACCTCAACAGTCGGGAGAAGCAGAAGTTGAGAGGGAGCACAGTTCTGAAAGGGGGAAGACCAAAGAGGCTGAATCAGAAAGACCTCCACCCCCGTTCCCTCAACGACTAAAGAAACACAAGGAGGAGGCGTGTTTCAAGAAATTCATGGAGGTGCTAAAACAGGTACATGTTAACTTACCTCTTGTTGATGTCTTGCAGGGAGTGCCGAAATATGCGAAGTATATAAAGGACATCGTGGCAAACAAAAGTCGGTTGACTGAGTATACTACGGTGGCTCTAACGGAGGAGTGCACTTCCCGGATCCAAAATAGACTGCCCACAAAGCTAAAAGACCCTGGGAGTTTTACTATCCAGCTTACAATTGGGCAGAGCATCCGAGCTCGTGGATTGTGTGACTTGGGAGCGAGCATAAATTTGATGCCGTCATCGGTATTCAGAAAGTTGGGTCTAGGGAGTCCTAGACCCACAACGGTAATCTTTCAGTTGGCGGATCGATCCTTAGCTAGGCTGGATGGCATTGTTGAGGACGTTCTGGTGCAAGTTGGCTCCCTAATTTTCCCGGTAGATTTTGTCGTGCTGGATTTTGAACCAGACGCGGAAGTCCCATTTATTTTGGGGCGTCCTTTCTTGGCAACCGGGAAAGCACTAATCGACGTAGCTGCGGGGCAGCTAAAAATGCGAGCACATGACAAGGTAGAGGTGTTGGATGTGTACAAGGCACCCAAGCTCCCGATGGTGCATGAAGAACTCTCGGTGATCAATGTGATTGATCAAGGTGATGATAAGCAGATGAAGGATTCCCGAGAGTTAATGGGAAAACCACCGGAAAGGTGTAAGCACTACTGGGGAGAGGACGGTGATCTAGAGAAATCGTCCATCACCCTAGCGGACAATTGAGCTTGAACGACGTCGAGCCGTGACGGTAAACCAGGTGCTGCACGGGAGGCAACCTGTGAAATTTTTTTTTTCCTTTCATTTTGTAAAGTGTAAATAGATTTTTCTTTTCTTTTTCTTTTTCTTAATTCACTACAAAATTTTTCGTTTTTAGTTTTTGTTTATTTATATTTAGAATGAAACCTATAATTCTAACCAATTTTGTATAGTGAGATTAATTTCAGGTCAAACGGGAAAAATATGCATGGAATCATGAAGGAAAAGTCGAGGTATGAAAAATTAATAAAAAGTGGAAAATAGTGAGCTGGGGCGATAGCTCTGTGTCACGGAGGAGGACCTCCGCGTTACCCTCCGTGACACGTTGAGGTATAACCTGGAAATTTTAAAAATTTCTAGAACAGCCTCGTGATGGCTCCGTGTCAGGGAGGTAGTGCACCACGATGCACTCCGTGACACATTGCCATGTATGTCGCGACGGGTCACACCGAGTCGCCGGGTGACCCGCGCGATTTTCTTCCTTTTTAACCCTGACAACCTCCCCTTTTCCCTCATTTTCTAATCCCTCCGCGACCAAACCCCCAAAAACCCATCCCTCATCAATGTGACACAGAGTAAGGCAAGAAATTCACTGAGTTTTATTCGATTCTTCAAAAACAAGGTATGTTCTTTGATTCCCTCGCAAATTCTTGTCGATTTTCTTCGATTTTTAGCATGGGAGGTGAGCTAAATTGCCCTAAGTAAAAATTAATCATAAATTTGATTTCATTGTTGATTGATGAATGTTCGGAATGTCGTATGATTGCTTGAACTTGTCGATTGCATAAATTGATCGAATTTGATTGATAAAATCAATTCTAGGGCTTGTTTGTTGGAATTTGAAGTTGGAAATGTATTGAAATTGTGTATTCTATGCCGGGGTGTATGTGGTGAATGAGATGAGTCGATGTACAAATTGCTAGGATGTTAATAGAACGACGGATTCTCGGGTTGGGGGAAATGGTGAAATTTGTTAGAATTGGGTTGGTTGGATAGGTTCGTGTATAGATATATTTTTGGTGTTATTTTTGTTTCTTCGTTTTTCTTTGCTAAGTGTGATGGTTAAAATGTTAGCGATGGTAGTGATTGTGATTAGCTGTACAAAGTCTGAGTAGTACGCAGAAGTTATACCGTCGAATTTTTCGAACGCACTAAGCATGATTGTATAGTTGTTTGTTTTGTGTAAATAAAGATATTCTTGCCGTATTGTTGTAACTGTAGCTAAGGACTAAGTGTGGGGTAACCTAGCATAACCCGACCTTAGCCGAAGTTAATATCTGTGAGCTTAACATTGATCTTGTTTACTTGGGTTGACAGGTGAAATGGCAAGCCGGCAAGATAAAGGAAAAGGCGCGTCAACTTCAGGCGCTGGAAGGAAACGAATCAGACTGGGCACAACAGTCCCAGCTGCACCAGCAGTTCCACGCGGCCAGCGCCGCCAGTACAGAATGAGATGGGTGACCGATGAGGGGAAAAAGTGGTATGCAAAGCACAAAGAAAATAAATAATTCCCTGAGGAGCATATAGCATGGGAACCATTGGCACAGGAGTTCCCTAGAATGGTTCACCGGATCGAGACAGCTGGGCTCAAGTTCATCTTTGAAGAGCCCAAAGAATGCAATCTGCACTTGGTTCGGGAGTTGTATGCCAATGGGAACCCGACGATTAGGAGTCACACCATCAAGATCAGAGGGCAATAGTCACTCTGGAGCCCCACCACCTCAATGCCATCATAGGAGCACGGGACACAGACGCCTACGTCCTCCGACAGTTGAACATTACCCCACCGTATGCGGACATCAGACGCACATTGTGTGGGACCCGATCAACAGTTAGATGGAGCAGACACAAAGAGAGGGGCTACCACCAGACTTTGCCATATTCACAATGAACAGGGAAGCCTGAATCTGGCTGAAAATAGTCTGCTCATGCCTCATCCCGGGGGTACATATGACTGATGTAACCCGGGATCGTGTTTGCCTGGTGTACGCCCTGATGAAAGGGCTGGAGATCAATGTTGGGGCGGTTATTAAATCCGCCATGAAGAGAGCCCGGTTGCACCAGGGGCACAGGTATGGTTATGGTGGACTACTGACCACCTTTCTCAGGGGCCTCGATGTTGAAGAGGAGGCCCTCGATTATATCCCGCAGTTGGAGCGGCGGGCCTTAGACGTTACTAAAACTAAGGCTCCCGACAGCACCCACGGGCCAGTGCTTACACTTGGCGAGCGACATGCTCGTGATGTCCAGTACATGGCTCGGATGTATGGGATGCAGATGCTCCAGCTAAGGATAGGTGGGAGGCCAGCGACAGAGGAGGAGCTATGGCAACTCGAGCTAGACTACCCCTTCGGCGAGAACGCCAGGGCTCTATGCCAAGTGGGGCCAGCATTTGTAGAGACCACAGATGATGACGTCCCCACGGACGAGGAGACACGTCGGGAGGACTCCGATGTGGAGTCTGATGAGGACGACGGTGGCGACTCAGACCTGGGAGATGAAGCAGCAGCACCCGATGAAGAAGTGGAATACTTTGACTGATCAGGGAGTTCCACCACCCGAATTTGTGCTATTTTGAATTTTTGTGAACACTGGGGACAGTGTTCGGACTAAGTGTGGGGTGGGAGTAGTTAGGTGCTGGGCTGGGCTGTTTTGCATGTATGCTCTATTTTGCTGTCGTGTATGTGAAAATGTGTTTGTCCTTGTGAGTTGTGAATTTTCAAGTTATTGTTCTGTATTTGTAAATATTTGTGAAATTGATGTGTGTTGCTGAATGGTTACTAGCTGATTCTGATTCTGTACATATTTTTGTTATCGAAATGATTGATTTTTTTTAAAATTTTTTAAATTATTTTGTAAATAATTTCTCTATCGAAATGATCGATATTTTTGACATTTTTTTAAATTTTGGGTTTCTCGGCATTTGTTTTCGGTTCTTTTACCGAGAATGGTCCCATTGAACCGACGTCTTAAGTAGTGACCGTTCCCTTTGATGGATGGATGACGACCGTCTTAAGGGAAATGTAGTCGTTAGGAGTAGTTTTTTTCTCAATTATTTTTTTAGTTTTTCTTTGGTGGATTGCATCCCGGAACCTGTAGTTACTCTATGGTTGCGAAATTCTGGTTGCGTGTTGTACATGATATTCAAAATGCAAAGGTGATTCGTAGGAAAGCATGCAAAATTGTAAATATGTTGAGATACCTAGGCTGTAGAGTTCGATTCAGTGTGATTGAGGCTTAATGTTTGAATTCATGTAATTACCTGATTGAAGAGTCTGTGAATACATCTTGAATCGAGCATGTGCAGAAAGTGTGAAGTGAGGTGTTGATATTCCATGCTATAGTGAAGTGTCTAGAACTTGCCTGGTGTGTCTACAAAACGAAATGAAGGAGGTGTAATGTAGGAAAGGATGTAGGCATTTCTTTGTTTTAACCGAGAGTTTCTATTTTTTTCCTTGTCATACCCCCCTTTCTGTGATTGTATACCCTAGTCAGCCCTTTGAGCCTTTAGCCTATTATTTCTTTCTTTTGTCCAAAAAGTGTAAACCGAGCTTAATTCCTTCTTTTCATTAGCCGGAAAACCTATACAAAACTCTTAAGCGCTTAAGAAGAGAAAATCATTTTCCCAAAGTGTCAAAGAGTGAAAATGGTGAAAAGAAAAAGAAAAGCAGAGTGAGGGAAGAAAAGAAAAGGTTGAAGGTGCACTTGCTATAAATAAACGATAATGAAGGTGCATGAATAATCTTTGTTGTTGTGTCAAGTGTGCTTAATGAAATGGGACATACTAAATAAAATCATCAAGAATGGGATGATGAAAAAAAAAGAGAAACAATGTCCATGAGTTGATGGGATGTGTTGAAAAGGCGCTTAAGGATGCTAGTGGCTATTATTGGCTAATCCAATATTTACTAGTTCCATAGCTTCCATTACAACCCATTAAAGTCCTACGTGATCTTACATCACACTTCTTTATATTAGTGGAGTAATACACTAAGGGCAAGCTTATGGGTCATGACATGATGCATGTGAATTCTTTTGGGAGAGAGAGTGAAATTGTGTGTACATGCCCCTGTTTGAATGTTTGTGAGTCATATGAGCAAAAAGGGGAAGATTCTCTTGTGTTGTGAGGGCACATGCTTGATGAAAGATTAATTCTCGTGTCTGATATCTTGATCAGCTGATTTGCATGAGTTTGCCGATATCGAGAGTCGATTCTTAAAGTCTAGGAGGTCTTAAGGTATTGAAGGTCATTGCATTGATAAGACCATGCATGTTTTCTTGATGATTTGCTGTATTAAATAATCGGTATGACCGTAGCCTAAATTGTCGAACCAAAGTAGCGAGGTTGGGATGTAAATTGTATGAATTGTATGTTTGTTGTTCGAGGACGAACAAGGATTTAAGTGTGGGGTAAGTGATCTTGGGCAGATTTATATGCCCAAGTGATACTCAAAAGTATCATTATCGCCTTGTTTATCTATCAATGTGTATACATTCTCATGTAATTGGTAATAAAACGTGAAGTTATACTGACCAACATGATTAGCATTGTTTTGCAGGTAAAATGTGATTTCGGGAAGCTAAAATACATGTTGAAGGATATCGGAGTTGGACTTGGATGCGAGCAAGGGAAAAAGCATTGGACAGCATGAAATAATGGGGCTCCGCGATGGAGCCGTGTCACGCTGCCATCGCGGAGGCATTCTGCCTGGATTGGGAAAATTCACCCAATTTCCAGTGGAGGTCCGCATTTGCTCCGTGGCACGGAGCCAGTGCTCCGCGATGCACGCCGTGCCACGTTGAGCCTGAATTCCCGGACCCCCAGTTCCAGTGAGGGTCCGCGTTCATGGCGTGTCACGGAGGCAGTGCTCCGCGATGCACTCCGTGACACGTTGCTCATTATTCCGGGAAAAATTCCCAGCAGTATAAATAGAACACTTGAGTTCATTTTTCATGATTCTGACTTGGTGGAGCAAGGACGTGGGTTACAGGCAGTTAAGGGACGAAAAGTTCAGGATTTTTTCTCTCTTTCTTTCTTCTTTAATTCAATTGCTTGTATGATTAACACTCATTTTATGATGATTAATCCACAAATGAGTGGCTAATTCCTATCCTTGCTGAGGTTATGAACAATTGTGATGAAATTTGATTATTGATTCTATGGTTTTTCATCTTTTCTTCCATGTTGTTCTATTAATTCTTGTTTTTACTACATTGGTGTGTGGCCTACATTAATGTACATCTAAAAAGTCCAGTTTCAATCGAGAGAGCACAAAATTGGAATGTTGTGAATTAATAGGATATGTTCTTTACTTGATTTGGGAAAATTGAGTCTTGATTTGCTTTCAGGATAGAAATATACCTGAAAGTCGTATTAGTCAATTTAGGAACCGGAATTGTATATCTAGGACATGAATTGCATTTGATCACAGAAATGTAGACGGATGGTTCATGATTCTTAAGTGAGGTTAAATACGAGAGTTTTAATCTCTTGGCAGATGTTCTTTGCTAGCAACTGGAGGAAAAGATTAACCAAAGTATGATGATAATTAGTTTCATTACATGTTCGTTTAACCTCAACATGCTTTCATTCATAGTTCAGATTCAAAGTAGATAATTGTTCTTAGTTTTAGTATAAAAATTTATAAAACAAACTATCAACTTTTTGGTTACGCTGTTGTCTGCATTTTTAGAAGTAAAATATAGTACACTTGAGCAATTTGCACTTCATCCAAGTCTCTGTGGGATCGATACTTGGCTTACTAAAGCCACTTACTACTTGTTCGACCACGTGCACTTGCGTGTCGGTTTTATATACCCAACAAACACCCGAACAACCACTACCTAAATAAACATATTTCAAATAAGATGGTAATGCCTTTAGATAAAGAACTGATGCCTTCTCAATAGAAGGTTTTATCTTCTCCCAAGTCAATGGTTGGTCAAATGTCTCAAAAATCACCCCTCTCCTGATATAGGCGCTGGTAGTATCCAAGGCACTTAGACACTCGACAACCTCTACACTATTTACCTGCTCTGTTATACCTCGGAAGCCCAAAGATTGGACCTAAGAGTTGTAACAGGGAAAATGTAAAGTAGATGTTGCAAACGGAGGACGAGTCATGAGACGACTCGTGAGGGCAGCCCACTAGTCGTCAGGTGACTCGTGGGGAGGCCAGTGAGAATTTTGGGATGTTTTAAGAAAAGGGTCCCCACTGACGTGGCAACGATTCATGGTTAGACCCTAAAAGTCATTAGGTCAACAGTAGGGTGGGGGAAAAGGAAAAGAGAAGAAGGAGAGTAGTGTACTTAACGACTAGTAACCATGAGTCTTGGTCACCCCTGACGATTCGTGATATGACCCGTAACAAGCCAAGGAGACAAGGCCAGGCAGTGTACATGACAAGCAGGGTGACGAGTCATTGCCCTAGACCATGAGATGTCGGTCGTCCATTATGACCACCTGGCAGTAATTTCCTGCAAATTTAATAAGTGCCTTTTCATAATTCCTATGTTTCTAGAGCCTATACTACATCGTTTAAGGCTCATTTTAGTGGGTTTTTGGAGGGGAAAAGCTATTCTAAGTTATTTCCTTCCATACATGCAAACTTGAGAGGTTTAGGAGGTGATCTAGAGAAAGTCTTTAAGGTTTTTATTCATATCCTTTTTGGGCAACCAAAGAAGTGGTAGAATCAATCCCTTCCAAGTATGTTGAGTTATAAGTTGGTGTTTACTTCCACACCCATGCCCAACTTCTAACTAAACATGAGAGTTTTCTATGATCAAGTTATGAGGTTTTACCCAAATTCATGAATCTTCAATTTCCTTACATGGGCATGAACTGATTATGATTTTATTATCGAATTGTGAAGCATGGGCTAATTTTCTAAGGATTTCAACTAAATTACATTTCTAGCCTTATGAATGTTGAAGCACATTCATGATATGATCATGAAAAGTGAGATTTGTGAAGCATATGTAATAATGATAAGATATTATAATGAAAAGCATGATTGAAGCCACCCATGTTGATAATTATGTTTTCAATGAGAATAGAGTATTTATAAGCATGATAAAGCTTTGGGAAATGCCCACATGCTTTGTTTAAATGATGATTTTCCCAAACTAAGCTTACCACATTGTTTTGGAGCAAAGACTCCCAAGTTCTATATTCTAGCTTGTGGTATGTTTTGAGTTAAGTCTTTTTTATGAATGGCTTACAACATGGTTCTGGAGAAAAGGATCCCATGTATGTTTTCAACTTGTGGTATGTTTTGAACTAAAGCTTCTCATATGTAGGATTTTGTATTTGAGATGTATTTTATTATTGAGCTTCGTTAATAGACGATGTTGAGCTTCTTTATATACGATGTAGAGCATTGCATGTTTTTGGGAGAAGAGTCTAGCACCGAGCAAGGTAAGGGTCGATCACCCTATGCCCCAGAACTATGCACCAATGTAGGTTGATACTATATGAGTTAGGACCTCCCTTGTGAGCTTCCCCTTGCCCTAATGGGTCTTCAACTTGATATCGATATCATGGTAGTGTCCTTAGCCCTGGCAAGACTTTGGATGGCTCTGCCCACTTGAGTCTGATAGTCGGGACCACGTAAGCTCTATCTTGGTATGTCGGTTAAGTGACAAGTCTCCCATTTTTCTATATGATTCAGTTACGCATATTCAATACTCATTGTTATCATATACTCATGCAGGTTCTAAAAGTAAGGTTTGACTCAATGTTCGGCTTTTCAATAAATATCATATTTCGGCTTTGAGTTATTCGAGTCAATTTGATGTTATTAAGCTATGTATTGTCATATTATGAAAAGATCATGATTTCAGAAAGAATGCGTGCAAGCCCTACTCTTAGTTTACTGATGTTTATGTTTTAATTAATGCATTTTGTTGAAAGGTTTTACTTACTTTAGTGGTTTTTCTTACCTTGCATACTCGGTACATTCCACGTATTGACCGCATACTTTCTATGTTGTATCGTTTCATGATACAGGACCAGGCTCGCAGGTTCAGCCCCATTTTTAGACAGCTTCTCAGAGTTAGTGTCTGCTTATTGGTGAGCTCTCATCTTCCGAGGAACAAACTATTTATCTTTTCTTTATGTATTTTAGTTTTCAATTTTTTGAGTTAGTTGGGGTTTTGTCCCTTCAACTCGTCATGTTTAAAGGCTATTCAGACATATGTATGTATTCAGCTTCGAATTTTATACTCTTATGTTATATTCAAGCTAGACTTCTGTTATGATTGTATTGTCGATTATTCAGCCTCTTGGTTAAGTTAGATGTATGCTTATGCCATGGGTCGATTTGGGGTCTCTCAGGGCTCCTTGTCCCATGTCATAGTTTAGGCCTCCATTTGGGTCGTGAAAAACTTGGTATCAGAGCCATAGGTTTGAAGTGCCCTAGGGTGTCTGAAAGCCACGTTAAGTAGAGTCTTTTTCATGGGTGTGAAGCGCGCCACACTTATGAAGAAGAGGCTATGAGACATCTAGGAAATGTTCCCTTCTTTCATGATCTACGTCGTGTGATGAAAAGTCTTTCTGTCCTTCTAATTCGTGCTATTCGCGATTGCAGAATCATGGCTCCTTGAAGAATGAACAGAAGGAGGAATGGAGGTGGTGAAGGCCACGAGGATGGCAATGGTTATGGGCATCAGCCAGCCCTACCAGTTCAGGAGCCTCAGGCACTAGATCCAGCCGCTCATGCCATGTTCGGGGCCACTATTTAGATGCTTATGTAGGCCTTGACTGCTCAGGTCAAGCAGGAGGCTATTGCACATGTTCCGCCAAATGGCAACGCAGCGGTGGCTCGAGTTGGTGACTTTTTGTGGATGAACCAACAAGAGTTCCTTGGGTCCAAGGTGGATGAGGACCCACATGATTTTGTGGATGAGATTGTCAAGATTACCCAAGTCATGGGGGTGAATGGGGTTGAATGTGCTGAGTTGGCCTCTTATCAGCTAAAAGGGGTTGCGCACATCTGGTTTTGCCAATGGAAAGATAGCAGGGTTACAAGAGCAGGTTCGGTCACTTGGGAAGAGTTCCATGTTGCATTTCTAGACCGGTTCTTCCCTCAGGAGATAAGGGAGATGAAGGTAGCAGAGTTCATGAATTTGAAGCAAGGGAGAATGAATGTACAAGAGTATGTGTCACGCCCCACCTTGGGGTGTATGACTGGCACCTGGTGTGCTACTAGGACCTGAACTGCTAGACTGCTAAGCCTAAGCATTCCTGGTGCCTGGTTGGCTCTAACTCTGATTTATAAAATCAACGGGCTATATAACGGCTGTAAATACAGCCCCCGACCGGCTAGGCCTATAGCCACCTGTACAAACATAACAGCTAACCAGAAGCACATCAATGTAAGGGAACCTACATGGACTGATAAGGCCACCATGCTGTCTAGTTACTTTCGAATAAGGAAAACAGGAGCTAAACTGTTACGTGACCGACCAGGTCACCACTACCAACTGAATGAGGCCCCACACAGCCATTAAGAATAAGCTAAGATATACACACGGCCTAACACAACTGGTATAACTAACCACATGGAATACACAATCTACAAGCCTCTAAGAATACTAATAAGATGGTCGGGATAGGGCCCCGGCCTACCCTTACTGTACAACAAAAGAAAGAAAATAAAGCTCTAGCTGTCTAGCTCCGAATGACAGGAGCTGATGACTCCATGAGCTGGCTGAATCATGAGGGATCGGCTCCTCGTCTATGAGTACCTACAGGCAAGTAATGTAGCCCCCCAAATGGGTGTCAATAGCACTAGTATCGAGTATGTAAAGAAAACGGAACATAACTTAATATAAGCAATAATACTGCTAGTTCTAAATAGCAGAAAGTAGCTGAAACTGTCTGGGCTGGCGGGATCTTTAATAAGCTTATTTGTACTGAAGGTAAGGTAGAAGCATACTTGTCGACGTGGCGTCCTGCTATCTATTATCTAATAAATAACATGTATATACATATATAACATAAAAGGACCTATACCAGCCCCCATAAGCCGGAAGGTGTCTACAAACACACAAACTATATACCCCTACCCAGGTCAAAACCATCAAAAAGTAAATCACTCCACTCGCCTACTAACAATGAGCATTTCCACCGGCCCCATGGGTATGTATCTTGGGCTCTCTAGGCCCCTGACTATAACTGTATCTGAGTCCGGAGGACTCCTGTAACTATAAACTGTAATCTGTATCTATATTTGTATCTGTAATTTGCCCCTTGGGCGCAAGCGCTCGACAGGGTAAGCTATAATGCTATGCTGATAAGCCTAATATGGGGAATGTTGCATCCCATCTTCGTCCTCCTGTGGACAGCATGCCACTCCTTGGAGTGACGTATCCTCACCCTCTAGCGGGCGAGTCGACACAGCTATTAACCCTGGGGCGGCAAGGAAGCTCTAAGGGTTCCCACATATCACAAACAAGTCTCAACAAACAATAATCACATATAACAAGCATGTTTAATCTGAAAATACTATCCTTGTTTTGGTATTCTATTCTGAATCTCTCTTCTACATTAAACTGATTCTTTTACTATGCTAATTGTATCTGAAATATTATCTGACTGTCTGATATTGCTTGACTAACTTTTATTCTGAATACAACATAATAACATAAAACATGCTTGCTGGATTCATACTGGACTCAATACTCGACTTCTGAGTTCTTTCTTCTATAGTTCCCGCTATTTGCTATACTAGGATTACTAACTTGCCGAAGGAACAAGCTTTACACACCTCCGTTTTTGATTTCTCGGCTAATTGGCGTAATTTCGGTCAATATTCCGCAATTTCTCCCAACTACATCAATATGTATACCAATTAGGACTAAATACATTAATATTCTGGAAGAAAAAATCACTTTTAATATATATATCCCAAACTTTGACTTATCGAAAAATGGTCAAAAACGCACTATTTCTCAAAAGTCCAGAAGTGAGAAATGGTTACTTTAGGGTAGGAGTATATTGACAATAAATTGGAGCAATTCCATTTACCTTATCTCGGTAGCATGATGGTTCACCGGCCGAATTTCACGAAACTAAACGGAATGCTATTTGCAGCTTTATACTTCGGTATCTAGGTTTAATCTGATTTTGGACTGCATTTGACGGCGTAATAGGAAGGAAAATGGTAGATTTTTTTCGTGTTTCCCTCTCTCTGCTTTGCCCTCTGTTTCTTATTGGAAATTATGAGAAATTTCATGAAATAAACGAAGTGGGGGTTTATATAGTGGGGCTTGGACAGGGCCTTCGTGGCACGCCGCCATCGCGGAGGCCCTCCCTCCGTAGCACGGCGCCATCGCGGAGGGGTTCTGCCCCGGCTCCTCCCGCGATGCTTCGATGTGATGTTCATCCAGTCTTCCCCCAGGCCTTTTTCTAGCACGTATGACCTTCAAAAACTCTTAACCAACATGTGAATAGGCCATCTACATGTCGATAATTTATGGGCTGTAACATCCTCCCCCCCTTAAGAACATTCGCCCTCGAATGTAAACTTCTATTTATAGGGGTCTCAACTTACTCAACTTTCTTTTAGGAAAATTTTGGCAGAGTTTCCCCTGTAATATGGACTATCTCAAAAACCTGAAATGCAGAAAAGTCCAATACAAGCACTCCACACAATACTATAGCATTCATCACGTAAAAGACTAGAGTCAGTTATCTCATTTATACATATAATATAAGGCATTTCATAAGGTAACAATACTAACATACCTCTTGGATGACTAGGCTTGGAACAAGTAAGGATATCTGACTTTCATGTCTTCCTCTGCTTCCCAAGTCATCTCCTCTCGGTTCTTATTACGCCACAGTACCTTCAAAGAAGCAACATCTTTAGTTCTCAATCTACGAATCTCTCTGTCTAGTATGGCTACTGGAACCTCTTCATAGGCCAGCTCCTCCGTAACCAGGACATCGTGGACTGGGAGAATTCTGGAGTAGTATCCTATGTACTTTCTTAGCATAGATACATGGAAAACTGGATGAACGAACTCTAATTATGGAGGCAAGTTCAACTAGTATGCCACTTGGCCTAGTCTCCGCCGAACCTGATAGGGTCCAATGAATCTCGGACTGAGCTTACCTTTCTTGCCCAATCTCATCACCCGCGATCTACACTTTTGCCCGTAAAATGCCTCAAAGGGCGCCATCTGGATAACTAAGTGGTAACTATTGTTACAAGCAAACTCAATCAACGGTAAATGCTCATCCCAACTACCTCCAAAGTCCAACACACACGCCCATAGCATATCCTCGAGCGTTTGAATAGTGCGTTCAACCTGTCCATCTGTCTGAGGGTGGAATACTGTGTTCAAATTAACTTGCGTTCCCAAACTTCTCTAAAACGACTGCCAAAATCTAGCTGTAAATTATGCTTCTCTGTCAGAGATAATAGATACTGGAACACAGTGTAATCTGACTATTTCTCTGATATACAATTCGGCGTAATCTTCGGCAGAAAAAGAGGGTTTTAGTGGCAGGAAATGGGTTGATTTCGTCAGTCTATCAACAATTACCCAAATTGAATCATGTTTATGCCTAGAACGGGGTAATCCTGCTACAAAGTCCATGTTTACTTCTTCCCACTTCCAAAGAGGCATAGCTATGTCCTGAGTCAATCCACTCGGTTTCTGGTGTTCCACTTTTACTTGCTGGCTGTTAGGACACTGGACTATGAATTCTGCTATTTCCCTCTTCATACCTGGCCACCAATAGATTTCTTTGATATTGTGGTACATTTTCGTCGCGCCAGAGTGGAGAGAATAACAGGCATAATGTACCTCCTTCATAATCTGCTGGCGAAGCCCTGAAATATCTAGAACACTAGGCGGCCTTTACATCGTAACACTTCATCCTCAGTCACTTGAAAATCTGGCGCTTTCCCTTGCTGAACTCTATCTTTAAGCTAAACCAGGTCAGGATCTTCATACTGCCATTACTTTACCTCCACAACTAATGACGACACAGCGGTGTTCTGAATTACCGCTCTGTTTTCCTCTGTTTCTTTTACACTAACGACTAAATTGACTAATTGGTGTATTTCTCTGGCCAACTCCCGCTGCTCGAATTGCAAGTACGCTAAACTCCCCATAGATTTGCGGCTGTGGGCATCTGCTACTACGTTGGCCTTTCCCGAATGATACAGAATGTTCACATCATAATCTTTCAATAACTCCAACCAGCGACGCTGCCGCAAATTAAACTCCCTCTGAGTGAAGATATACTGTAGGCTCTTATGGTCAGTTAAAATACCCACATGGACGCCATACAAGTAATGTCTCCATATCTTTAGGGCGTGGATTACCGCGGCTAGTTCCAGGTCATGGGTAGGATAATTCTTTTCATCTTTTCTCAGCTGTCTGGAAGCATAAGCAATTACTTACCATGCTGCATCAACACGCATCCTAACCCAACACCCGAAGCGTCGCAATACACTGCATAACCCATTGTACCTTCTGGCGATGCCAACACTGGGGCGGAGGTTAATCTATCTTTCAATTCTTGGAAACTCTGCTCACATACCACTGTCCACTGAAACTTTACTACTTTCTGCGTCAGCTTAGTCAGAGGTGCCGCTATGGTGGAGAATCCCTCAACAAATTTCCTATAGTATCCTGCTAATCCCAGAAAACTGTGGACTTCAGTCGGAGTGGTAGGTCTGGGCCATGTTTTGACTGCTTCTATTTTCTACGTGTCTACCTGTATATCAGCATCCGACACAATATGCCCCAAGAAATCTATTGAGTTCAGCCAAAATTCACATTTGGAGAACTTGGCATACAACTGATGGTCCTTGAGAATCTGAAGCACTGTCCATAAATGATTCTGGTGATCTGCCTCTGAGCAAGAATATACCAGAATGTCATCAATGAATACTATCACGAACAGGTCTAGGTATGGTCTGACGATACTGTTCATAGGTCCATAAATACTGCTGGGGCATTTTTCAACCCAAAGGACATGACTAGGAACTCAAAATGGTCGTATCTGGTCCTTAAGGCTGTCTTGGGAATGTCTCTTTCACGGACTCGAACCTGATAGTATCCGAACCGTAAGTCAATCTTTGAGAAATATCGCCCCCCATATAACTGGTCAAACACATCATCTATTTTGGGAAGCGGATACTTATTCTTAACTATAACCTTATTCAACTACCGGTAATCTATACACTTGCGGAGCGAGCCATCCTTCTTTCTCACAAATAGAACTGGCGCACCCCAAGGTGAAGTACTCATCCTGATAAAGCCCTTATCTAACAGATCTTTCAGCTGCTCCTTTAACTCTCTAAGTTCAGCATGAGCCATATGATATGGGGGAATTGATATGGGTTGAGTGCCTGGTAGCAAATTAATTGCAAAATCTATTTCTCTTTCTGGGGGAATACCAGGTAGCTCATCTGGAAATACGTCAGAGAATTGATTAACAACTAGAACAGACTAGAGAGTCGGAGGCTCTACCCGAACATCCTGGACTCTGACTAGGTGGTAAATGCATCTCTTAGCTATCAACTTCCTCGCCTGAAGGTAGGAAATAAACCTACCTTATAGCATAGTTGTGCTGCCCTTCCACTCTCGTACCGCCTCCCCTGGAAAGTGGAATCAGACCGTCTTGGTCCAACATTCTACGTTGGCATAGCGTGGCACCAACCAATCCATACCCATAATGGCATTAAAATCAATCATCTCTAGTTCTACCAGATCTACTGTAGTCTGACGATTAGCAACCTCCAATGTACACCCTCGATAAACCCTTCTGGCTATAATGGAGTCACCGACAGGTGTAGATACTGAAAAGGGTTGCTGAAGCAACTCTGGTACAACACTAAACTTTCGAGCCACAAATGGGGTAACGTAGGACAAAGTAGACCCTGGATAAATCAACACATAAGCAGGGTACGAGAAAATAGTCATCATACCTGTTACCACATCTGGAGACGCCTATGAGTCCTGCCACCCGGGTAATCCAAGTCGTACCTGAACTAGAGGCTCCTGATCTACCTCAGCCTCTACCTGCTGGACCTGAGGGCCTACGCCCCGCCGACACTACTGGAGCTCGCGGCCCTGCTGATGCCTTGTCCTAGGTTTCTCGACTACCTTGTCCCCTGGCTGGACAGTCTTTCATCATGTTCCCCTCTTGCCCGCATATGTAACACCCTGTGGAGCCATATCTGCAGGCTCCAGTGTGAGGCCGGCTGCAAATAGGGTGGGGTGTGTATCTACTCTGCTGTACCCTCCTCTGCTGATGTGAATCTACCATTCGGGAACTACCGCCATACTCTAACTGTCCCCGGTGGATGAATAAACCTCTCTGCTGCTGTGATGGTGGTGGGGGTCTAGGTGGCCTGTCTGATAACCGTGGCCTAGGCCCTCGCCGGATCTCCCCCTGAATCGCATCTGATCTATCTCTGCGACGCTGTTCCTGGTTTATTCGTCTGCTATCCTACTGCCGCTGTCTAAGGTCCTCAATAGTCTGGGCAAAAGCTTGTACCCGAGCAATGTCCATATCTTCCTGCAACGTGGCCATCATGCATGCCTCAATTTATATTCTGGGTTTAGACCCATAATAAAATGGTGGACTCTAGATGACATGGTTTCCACAAAATCTGGAGCATAGCGGGCTAAGAAACCAAATTGTAGGGCATATTCTTGTAAGCTCCTCTCCCCCTGCTCCAAGTACAAGAACTGGTCCATCTGGGCCTGCCGGATCTCACGTGGAAAATAACAGTCTAGGAAAGCCTCTAAAAAGATGAACCAGGTCGGAGGGGCAACATCCCTCCCTCGAGACCTTTCCCAGCTCTCATGCCACAACACAACAATATCTCGCAACCAGAATACTGCTGTTCGGGGTGTTATATGGGTATATAACTACACGTAAGTGCACGTGGTCGAACAAGTAGTAAAGTGGCTTAAGAAAGCCAAGTATTGATCCCGCAGGGACTGGGATGAAGTGCAATCTGCTCAAGTGTACTATATTTCGATTCAAAAAATGCAGACAACAGTGTAACCAAGAGTTTGATATTTTGTTTTATAATTTTTATGCTAAAGCTAAAACAGCTATCTAATTTGAGTCTGAACTATGAATGAGAGCATGCTGAGGTTAAACGAACATGTAACGAAATTAATTATCGATGTAATTTGGTTAGTCTTTTCCTCCAGTTGCTAGCCAAGAACAATTGCCAAGAGATTAAAACTCTCGTATTTAACCTCACTTAAGAATCATGAATCATCCACCTACATTTTTGTGATTAAATGCAATTCATGTTCTAGCCATACAAACCCGGTTCCTAAATTGACTAATACGACTTTCAGGTATATTTCTATCCTGAAAGTAAATCAATTCCCAATTTTCCCAAACCAAGAAAAGATCATATCCTATTAATTCACAACTTTCCAATTTCTTGCTCTCTCAAGTGAAACCGGACTTTTTAGATGTACATTAACGTAGACCACACATTAATGCAGTAAGAATAAGAATTAATAGAACAACCATGGAAGAAAAGATGAAAAACCAAAGAATCAATGATCACATTTCATTACAAGTGTTCTTAACCTCAGCAAAAAGATGAATTAGCCACTCATTTGTGGATTAAACATCGTTAAGTGAGTGTTAAACATACGAGCAATTGAATACAAGGAGAAGGAAAGAGAGAAAAACCCTGATAATTTCGTCCCCTCAACTACCTGTAACCCACGTTCCTGCTCCACCAAGTAAGAATATTAAAAAATGAACCTAAGTGTTCTATTTATACTGGTGGGAATTTTTCCCGGAATAACAAGCAACGTGTCACGGAGTGCATCGCGGAGCACTGCCTCCGTGACACACTACGGATGCGGACCTTCAGTGGAACTGGGGGTCCAAGAAATAAAGCCCAACATGGCACGACGTGCAACGCGGAGCCAAGCCCCTCGTGCCACGGACCCATCGCGAACCCACACTGGAATTTGGCTAAAATTTCCATCCAAGCAGAAGGCCTCTGCGATGGCAGCGTGACACGGCTCCATCGCGGAGCCCCTTTATTTTATGCTTTCCAATGCCTTGTCCCGTGCTCACTTTCGAGTTCAACCCCGATCTCTTCCAACATGCATTTAAGCTTTCCAAAATTACATTTTACCTACAAAACAACGCTAATCATGTTGGTTAGTATAAATTCACATTTTATTACCAATTACATGAGAATGTATACACAGTGATAGATAACCAAGGCTAAAATGACACTTTTGAGTATCACCTGGGCATATAAATTTGCCCAAGATCAACTGCTAACTCAACTGATTCTAGATGTCACATGCATGACCCGGAAGATTCTCTGCATCTAGTCTAGGAAATCCTGGGGGTCCTCTGGCTGATCTGACCCTGTGAACTGCGGGGGACCTAATGCCAAAAATTCTCGGACTCTCGAATTGCCAGACACACTGGATGGCTCTGCTGTTATAGGTGGCACTGACTGGCGCTGAGTAGCCATCATTTGTGCTAACATAACTACTACACTCCGAATTTCCTAGTCGGATGCTGTAGGTACAGGAGCTGTCGGAGGTGGTGTCGTTTCGAATGGCTCCTGGTGAGGTGGGGACTGTTGAGAAGGCTGTGATGATGCCTCTGTATTGCCCTCGGATCGGGCTGATTCTACATGAAGCTGGGGCATCCTGCTGGTGCCTTCTCCTGCTACGGTATCTAGTCTTCTGCCTGTGCCAGGGTGTCGCTGGTCTGCCATTTTAATCTGTAAACTTAGAGTATGATAAGTTTTAGGGACTCAACCCTATACTGTACTGCTCTATGGCACGACTGAATATGAAGAAAGAGTAACCATCCTATTATGCCTTGCAGCCTCCTGCCTATAGTATGTGGTGCACAGCACATCCATAGACAAGACTCTAGTTAGCACGGCTTGCAGACTCCTTGGGATACGACCTGCTCTGATACCAAGTTTGTCACGCCCCGGCTTGGGGGGTATGACCGGCACCTGGTGCCCTACTAGGACCTGAACTGCTAGACTGCTGAGACTAAGCATTCCTGGTGCCTGGCTGGCTCTAACTCTGATTTATGAAATCAACGGTCTATATAACGACTGTAAATATAGCCGCCAGCTGGCTAGGCCTATAGCCACCTGTACAACCACAACAGCTAACCAGAACCACATCAACATAAGGGAACCTATGCGGGCCGACAAGGCCACCATGCTGTCTAGTTACTTCCGAATCAAGAAAACAAGAGCTAAACTGCTACGTGACCGAAAAGGTCACCACTACCAACTGAATAAGGCCCCACACGACCATTAAAAATAAGTTAAGACATACACACGGCCTCGCACAACCGTTATAACTAACCACAGGGAATACATAATCTGCAAACCTCTAAGAAAACTGATAAGGTGGTCGGGACAGCGCCCCGGCCTACCCGTACTATACAACAAAAGCAAGGAAATAAACCTCTAGCTGTCTAGCTCCAGATGACAGGAGCTGATGACTCTATGAGCTGGCTGAATCACGAGGGATCGGCTCCTCGTCTATGAGTACCTACAGGCAAGTAATGTAGCGCCCCAAACGGGTGTTAGTACCACTAGTATCGAGTATGTAAAGCAAACTGAACATAACTTAATATAAGCAATAATACTGGTAGTTCTAAATAGCAGAAAGTAGCCGAAACTGTCTGGGCTGGCAGGATCTGAAATAAGCTTATCTGTACTGAAGGTAAGGTAGAACCATACCTGTCGATGTGGCGTCCTGCTATCTATCATCTAATAAATAACATGTATATACATATATAACATAAAAGGACCTATACCAGCCCCCATAAGCCGAAAGGTGCCAACCAACACACAAACTATATACACCTACCCGGGTCAAAACCATCAAAAAGTAAATCACTCCACTTGCCTACCAACTACGAGCACCTCCCCTGGCCCCTGGGTATGCAGCTTGGGCACTTTGGGCCCCTGACTAAAACTGTGTTTGAGTTCGGAGGACTCCTGTAACTATAAACTGTAATCTGTATCTGTATCTGTATCTGTAATCTGCCCCCTAGGCACAAGCGCTCGACAGGGTAAGCTATATATGCTATGCTGATCAACCTGATATGGGGAATGCTGCATCCCATCTTCGTCCTACTATGGACGGTATGCCACTCCTTGGAGTGACGTACCCTCACCCTCTGGTGGGCGAGTCGACACAGCTATTAACCTTGGGGCAGCAAGGTAGCTCTAAGGGTGCCCACATATCACAAACAAGTCTCAACAAACAATAATCACATATAGCAAGCGTGTTCGATCTGAAAATACTATCCATGTTTTGGTATTCTATTCTTAATCTCTTTTCTACATTAAACTGATTCTGTTACTGTGCTAACTATATCTGAAATATTATCTGACTGTCTGATATTGCTTTACTAACTTTTATTCTGAATACAACATAATAACATAACACATGCTTGATGGATTCATACTGGACTCAATACTCGACTTTTGAATTCTTTGTTCTATAGTTCACACTATTTGCTATACTAGGATTACTAACTTGCCGAAGGAACAAGCTTTACATACATCCGTTTCTGATTTCCCAGCTAATTGGCGTAATCAAGTCAATATTCCGCTATTTCTCCCAACTGCATCAATATGTATACCAATTAGGACTAAATACATTAATATTCTGGAAGAAAATATCACTTTTAATATATATATATATATATATATCCCAAACTTTGACTTATCGAAAAACGGTTGAAAACTCGCTATTCTCAAAAGTCCAGAAGGGAGAAATGGTTACTTTAGGTCTAGGAGTATATTGACACCAATTTGGAGCAATTCCACTTACCTTAGCTCGGTAGCACGACGGTTCACCGACCGAATTTCACGAAACTAAACTCGTAGGAATGCTCTTTGCAGCTTTAAACTTCGGTATCTAGGTTTAATTTGAGTTTGGACCGCGTTTGACGGCGTAATCGGAAGGAAAATGCTAGATTTTGTTCGTGTTTCCCTCTCTCTGGTTTTCCCTCAGTTTCTTATTGGAAATTATGAGAAATTTCATGAAATAAACAAAGTGGGGGTTTATATAGTTGGGCCTGGATAGGGCCTCCGTGGCACGACGCCATCGTTGAGGCCCTCCCTCCGTGGCACGACACCATCGCGAAGGGGTTATGCCCCAGCTCCTCCAGCGAGGGTTCGATGTGATGTTCGTCCTGTCTTCCCCTGGGCCTTTTTCTAGCATGTATGGCCTTCAAAAACTCTTAACCAACATGCGAATAGGCCATCTACATGTCGAGAATTTACGGGGTGTAACAGTATGCCCTTGAGTTCACTCGACTATAAAAATATGCCTTGAGTTGGTAGTCGAACAGAGGATGTGGGTGAGTAGATTTGTCCATAGGGTAGCGGGCTATTTGGACAAGGATTGCAGGACTACAATGCTTTACCAGGATATGGAGTTTCCTCCGATAGTGTTGTACGCCCAGCAGATGGAGGCAGCACATTCGAGAGAGAGGGAAGCCATAAGGGCTAGGACCGAGGACCACAGATTCTCTTAGTAGAGATAAGGTGGTGGGCACCGATGGAAGACCCACCAAAGATCATTAGCCCTAGCATCTTCAGCGTTCAGTGTGCCATCTAGGCCCATATATGATCAGAGAGGGCAGGCATAAGGCTCGAGGGGTCATAGAAGTAGACCCGCAAATTCCAGAATTCCAACTTGTCGCAGGTATGGTCGGGGGCACACAAGCTAGTGTTTGGCAGGTTCAGATGCTTGTTTTGGGTGTGGGTAGCCTAGAAACTTGCTTAGAGATTTTCTATCTGCGAGATAGGATCAGTTTGGGGGCCTAGGCCCAGCTTCTAGCTCAGTAGCCCCTTCCACACGCTCAGCACATCATGGGGCATCTACTAGCACAACTGGTAGTCATCGCCAGAACAGATTCTATGCTTTAGCATCCCATCAGGAGTAGGAGGTTTCCTCATATGTGGTCATTAGTATGTTGCGAGTTTTCCATAGTGATGTATATGCTTTGCTAGATCCGGGGGCTACCTTGCCTTTTGTGACACCTTATGTGGCAAGTAGCTTCAGAGTCAGTCCCAAAGTCTTGTCACAACCCTTCTCAATTTCCATTCTAGTAGGTGACTCAGTTGTAGCTAGATGGGTACATAGAGGTTGCCCAGTCTCAATCCTTTATAAGATCACTTCAGCAGATTTGGTAGAGTTAGCCATGACCGATTTCAATGTTATTCTCGGCATGGATTGGCTACTTGCATTCTATGATTCAGTTAATTTTAAAACCCGGGTAGTAGAGTTCTGATTTTTGGGTGAGCCAGTCTTAGAATGAAAGGGTAGTTCAGTTGCGCCTGTAGGTCGATTTGTTTCCTACCTTAAGGCTAGGAGGATAATTTCTAAGGTTTGCATGTGCCATCTAGTTAGGGTTAAGGATGTTGAGTCCGATACCCCGACTATCCATTCAGTTCCATTAGTACGTGAGTACCCAGAGGTTTTTCCCGATGATTTGGCAGGTGTTCCTCCCAAGCGAGAGATTGATTTCGGTATTGATCTTCTTCCTGGCACGCAACTTATATCTATTCCTCCCTATAGAATGGCTCCAAGCGAGCTAAAATAGTTAAAAGAATAGTTGAAGGACCTGTTAGATAAGGGCTTCATTAGACCGAACAAGTCTTCATGGGGTTCACCAGTGTTATTTGTCTGGAAGAAGGATAGTTCGCTTCAGATGTGCATTGACTATCGACAATTGAAAAAAGTCACCGTCAAGAACAAGTATCCTTTACCTAGGATCGATGATCTGTTTGACCAGCTTCAGGGTGCCATGTATTTCTTCAAGATTGGTCTCAGTTCTGGGTATCATCAGCTCAGAGTTCAGGAGAGTGATAAGCTAAAGACAACCTTCAGGACGCGGTATGGTGATTATGAGTTTGTAGTTATGTCTTTTGGACTAATGAATGCTCTTGTAGCTTTCATGGACCTGATGAATAGGGTGTTTAAGCAATATCTAGACATGTTCGTGATTGTGTTCATTGATGACATACTTATATATTCGCGGAGCGAGGAGGACCATGCCACTCATTTGAGAATAGTGCTTCAGAAACTCAAGGATCATTAATTGTACGCCAAGTTCAGCATGTGTGAGTTTTAGTTGGACTCCGTGGCATTTTTGGGCAATGTGGTATCGAGTAAGGGCATAACGGTAGACTTTCAGAAAATCGAGGCGGTGAAGAATTGGCCTAGACCAGTAAATCCTTCAGATATTTGGAGTTTCTTGGGTTTAGCTGGCTACTAACTAAGGTTTGTTGAGGGTTTCTCATGTATTGTGTAACCTTTGACCAAGTTGACTCAAAAAAAGGTAACGTTCCAATGGTCGGAGGCTTGTGAGAAGAGTTTCCAAGAGTTGAAGGCTCGACTCACTACCACATTGGTGTTGACCCTACCTGAGGGTACAAATGGTTTCTTGGTGTATTGTGATTCTTTGAGAATCGGACTTAGGTGTGTGTT
The DNA here is from genome assembly GCA_035772735.1 of Datura wrightii. Lineage (NCBI taxonomy): Eukaryota > Viridiplantae > Streptophyta > Magnoliopsida > Solanales > Solanaceae > Datura > Datura wrightii. Next base: position 6,373,074 of record JASDFA010000008.1, on the reverse strand, counting down.
GATGCAACAAGGGAAGGTAACAACGTATGCCTCTAGGCAGCTAAAGATCCATGAGAAGAATTACCCAACCAATGACCTATAGTTGGCAGCGGTGGTATTCTCATTTAGATATGGCGACATTATTTATATTGGGTCCATGTCGATAATTTTATGAACCACAAGATCTTACAATATGTGTTCACACAGAAGGACCTCAATCTACGACAAAGGAGGTGGTTAGAATTACTCAAGGACTACCATATGAGTGATCTTTAGCATTCAGGTAAGGCTACTGTGGTAGCGGACACACTTAGTAGGCTCTCTATGGAGAGTGTGTCCCATGTGGATGTGGGAAAGAAGGAGCTGGTAAAAGATGTCCATCGGCTTGCAAGGTTGGGGGTTAAGATGGTCGACTCAACCGATGGCACTGTTGTTTTAAAAATGGATCAAAATCATCTTTGGTGATTGATGTGAAAGCTAGACAAGATGAGGATCCAATTTTGGAAAAGCTGAAAGAGGTCGTTCGAAGTCAGAAGGTGGGAGTCTTCTCCCAAGGGGGAGATGGTGTGCTGCAATACCAAGGTCGTTTGTGTGTTCCAGATGTGGATGATTTAAGGAGCTGTATATTGCATGAGGCACGCGGAACCAGGTATTCTATTCATCAAGATGCAACCAAGATGTATCATGACTTGTAGGAGATATACTGGTTGAATGGCATGAAGAAGGATATTGCAGAATTCGTAGCCAAATGTCCGAATTATCAACAAGTAAAGGTTGAACATCAATGGTAGGGAGGAGTACTTCAGTATATCAGCATTCCTACTTGGAAGTTTGAAGAGATTAACATGGATTTCATTACAGGCCTACCTCATACTTGCCGAGAATATGATTCCATTTGGGTGGTGGTTGACAGGTTGACTAAGGTTGCACATTTCCTGTCGGTGAAAACCACAGATTCGGCGGATGATTATGACAAGCTATATATCCGAGATTTGTATCGGTTACATTGAGTGCCCTTGTCCATTATTTCAGATCAAGCTACTCAGTTTACCTCCCATTTTTGGTGGTCTTTTCAGAAGGGGCTTGGTACTCAGGTTAAGCTCAACACAGCCTTTAATCCGCAAACGGATGGCCAAGCGGAATGAACAATCTATCCTCTCGAGGATATGTTGGGAGCATGTGTGATGGGCTTCAAAGGTAGTTGGGATGAACACTTGCCCTGATCGAGTTTTCTTACAATAACATCTGTCACTCCAGTATTCAGATGGCACCGTTCGAGGCTCTTTATGCGCGGAGGTGTAGATCGTCCATCGGTTGGTTTGAGTTTGGTGAGGCAGCTATGATAGGGCCAAATTTGGTTCATGAGGATATGGTGAAGGTTCAGTTGATGTAGGACAGGCTGAAAACCGCTCAGAGTCATCAAAAGTAATATGCTGATGTGAGGAGGAGAGAGTTGGAGTTCGAGGTGGACGATTGGGTATTTCTGAAGGTATCACCCATGAAGGGAGTCATGCGGTTTGGAAGGAAAGGAAATCTCAGTCCCCGTTATGTTGGTCCCTACCGAATTATGAAAAGGGTTGGTAAGGTGGCGTATGAGTTAGACTTACCATCAGAGTTATCTTTCGCGCACCCTGTGTCTCTTGTGTTGCTTTTGAAGAAATATTTGGGAGACCCAGCCTTACTAGTCTCGATGGACAGCATTGGTGTAAAGGATAGCCTCAACTATGAGGAAGTCCTAGTTGAAATATTGGATCAACATGTTCGGAGGCTGAGGAACAAGGAAGTAGCTTCAGTAAAGGTGCTATGGAGAATTTAGCATGTGGAGGGAGCTACATGGGAAGCTGAAGCGAATATGATGGCTAAATACCCACAATTATTCTCTACCGGCTTAATGTCAGTTGGAGGTATCAGTTTTGACCTAAAACTCTATTTAGATTCATGTTCAGTTCATGCACGCAAGTTTCTTTTATGTATATGGGTGTGTATGTGATTTGCAAATTCGGTTTAGCTGTATATTTTGAATCAGAGGTAGTCATTTCGATAATTTTTTGTTTAAATGATCAGTATTTGATAATTGCTTGTTTCTATTTTTTCGTTGTTTTCAATATTCGAGGATGAATGTTCCCAAGGGGGAGATATTGTTATACCCCAAAAGCCCAAAGATCGGACACGGGTGTTGAAACGGGGAAAATGAAAAGTAGATGTTGCTGACTCAGGACGAGTTGTGAGACGATTTGTGAGGGCTGCCCACAAGTCGTCAAGTGACTCGTGGGGAGGCCAGTGAGGAGTTTGGGAAGTTTGAAGAAAAGGGTCCCCACGGGCGTGGCAATGACTCGTGGTCAGACCTCATATGTCGTTCGGGTCAGTCGTAGGGTGGGGGAAAAGGAAAAGAGAAGAAGGAGAGCAGTGTACTTAACGATTGGTGACCAAAAGTTGTGGTCACCCCTGACGAATCGTGATATGACCTGTACAGGCACAGAAGACAAGGCCAAGCAGTGTACATGACGAGCAGGGTGACGAGTCGTTGCCCTGGACCACGAGCCGTCAGGTTGTCTGTTGGGACTACCTAACTGTAATTTCCTGCAAATTTAGTAAGGGCCTTTTTGTAATTCCTAAGTTCCTAAATCCTATACTATGTCGTTTAAGGCTCGTTTTAGTGGGTTTTAGGAGGGGAAAACCTATTCTAAGTTATTTCCTTCCATGCATGCAAACTTGAGAGGTTGAGAAGGTGATCTAAAGCATGTCTTCAAGGTTTTCATTCAAATCCTTCTTAGGCAATCATAGAAGTGGTAGAATCAATCCCTTCCAGGTATGTAGGGTTATGAGTGGGTGTTTCCTTCCACACCCATGCCCAACTTCTAACTAAAGAGAGTTTTCTATGATCAAGTTATGAGGTTTTACCCAAATGGATGAATCTTCAATTTCCTTACATGGGCATGAATTGATTATGATTTTATTATCTAATTGTGAAGCAAGGGCTAATTTTTTAAGGATTTCAATTAAATTATGTTTCTAGCCTTATGAATATTGAAGCCCATTCATGATATGATCATGATAAGTGAGATTTGTGAAACATATGTAATAATAATGAGATATTATAATTAAAAGCATGATTGAAGCAACCTATGTTGATAATTATGTTTTCAATGAGAATTGAGTATTTATAAGCATGATAAACCTTTGGGAAATGCCCACATGCTTTGTTTAAATGATGATTTTCCTGAACTAAGCTTACCACATCATTTTGGAGCGAAGACTCCCAAATTTTATATTCTAGCTTGTGGTATGTTTTGAGTTAAGTCTTTTTTATGAGTAGCTTACAAAATGGTTCTGAAGCAAAGGCTCCCATGTATGTTTTCAGCTTATGGTATGTTTTGAACTAATGTTTCTCATATGTATGATTTCGTATTTGAGATGTATTTGATTATTGAGCTTCATCAATAGACAATGTTGAGCTTCTTTATATACTATTTAGAGCATTGTATGTTTTTGGGATAAGAGTCTAGCACCGAGCGGGCTAAGGGTCGATCTCCCTACGCCCCAGAATTATGCATGAACGTAGGATGATCCTATTATATGACTTGGGACCTCACTTGTGAGCGTCCCCTTTCCTGAATGGGTCTTCATCTTGATATAGATATCATGGTAGCGTCAGCCCTGACAAGGCTTTGGACGGCTCTGCCCACTTGAGTGTGGTTGTCGGGACCACGTAAGCTCTATCGTGGTATATCAGTTAAGTGAAGCGTCTCCCATTGTTCTATATGATTCAGTTATGCATATTCATTACTCATGGTTATTATATACTCATACAGGTTCTAAAAGTAAGGTTTGACTCAATTTTCGGCTTTTCATAAAATATCATATTTCAACTTTGAGTCATTCGAGTTTCATTTGATGTTATGAAGCTATGTATTATCATATTATGAAAAGATCATGATTTCAGAAAGAATGAATGCAAGACCTACTCTCAGTTTACTAATGTTTATGTTTTAATTAATGCATTGTGTTGAAAGGTTTCACTTACTTTAGCGGTTTTACTTACCTTGCATATTCGGTACATTCTACGTACTGACCACATACTTTCTATGTTGTATCGTTTCATGATACAGGACCTAGCTCTTAAGTTTAGCCCAGTTGTTAGATAGCTTATTGGAGTTAGCGTCTTCTTATTGGTGACTGCTCATCTTTCGAGAAACAGACTATCTATCTTTTCTTTATGTATTTCAGATTTCAGTTTGTTGAGTTAGTTGTGGTTTTGTCCCATCAACTCGTCATGTTTAGAGGCTATTTAGACACATGTATGTATTCAACTTCAAATTTTATACACAACGTTATATTCAAGCTAGACGTCCGCTATGATTGTATTATCGATTATTCAGTCTTTTGGTTGAATTAGATGTATGCTTATGCCATGGCTCGACTTGGGGTCTCTCGGGACTCCTTGTCCCTTGTCGCGATCCAAGCCTCCGTTCGGGTTGTGACATGCTCCCTCTCATATGCCAAAGATCTCTCTAATGGATCCTCTGTAACTCCCTGAATTTCCTAAACAATTTTTCATTAACAAAGAATAAAGTTTCCAATCACTATGCATTTGACGACAAAGTTGAGGGCCCGTCACCTTGAATGCAATGCGCCTATGATTTTGGACACTTCTTTTTATGTTGACACCAGAATTGACTGACCATTAGGTGAGTGACGGCCCATTACTTTGGCCATCATTTGACCCCATGATTTGGTACCTTTCTTATTAAGGGTGATGATGGAAGTGACTGACCGTTGAGTGAGTGATGGCCTGTCACTTTGGCCATTACTAGTACCTAAGAATTTCCACTTTCTGGTTGAGAGTGACACTAGAAGTGACTGACTATCAAGTGATTGATGGCCCGTCACTTTGGCTGTCACTTTCTTATACTCTACGTTATATTCAAGCTAGACGTCCGCTATGATTGTACTGTCGATTATTCAGTTTGTTGGTTGAATTAGATATATGCTTACGCCATGGCTCGACTTGGGGTCACTCGGGGCTCCTTGTCCCGTGTCGCGATCCGGGCCTCTGTTCGGGTTGTGACATGCTCCCTCTCATATACCAAATCTCTCTCTAATGGATCCTCTGTAACACCCTGAATTTCCTAAACAATTTTTCATTAGCAAAGAATAAAGTTTCCAATCACTATTCATTTGACGACAAAGTTGAGGGCCCGTCACCTTGAATGTCAATGTGCCTATGATTTTGGACTCTTCTTGTTATGTTGACACCAGAATTTACTGACCATTAGGTGAGTGACGGCCCATTACTGTGGCCATCATTTGACCCCAAGATTTGGTACCTTTCTTATTAAGGGTGATGATGGAAGTGACTGACCGTTGAGTGAGTGATGTCCTGTCACTTTGGCCATTACTAGTGCCTAAGAATTTCCACTTTCTGGTTGAGAGTGACACTAGAAGTGACTGACCATCAAGTAACTGACGGCCCGTCACTTTGGCTGTCACATTGAAAATGCAGATTTTCTACATGTTTTTCTAAGGGCAGTTTCATAACTTTCTTTGATTTTAATACCTAGACCTGAATGTTTGGGGATTCCTAAAGGGGTTATTTAAGGATTCTAAAGGTATAAACAATCATTCCTCCTCTTTCCAAAGTAGAATCTTAGATCAAAGCTCTCATGCTCTCAATGAAAAGCTAGGGAATCATCTTCTTCAACCATGGATTTTCAAGCTTGAGTCTGAGTTCTTCATTCCAAGTATGTAAGTCTAACCTAAGTGAGGAATTCTAATCTTCCTCATTTCCTAAATTCATTATTGAGATTGTTAGGTTCAGAGCTAGAGTTTATTGTTCAATTAACGATTTTTTCTACCCTAATCTATATGTGTTGAATTGCTATCGAATTCTTCACATTGAGTTAATTATTGATGTCTATAGATTGCCATCCTCTCTATTGAATTGTTGATCATCCTCCCTTGGTTATTGATTATTGATACATTGATTGATGAGTTGGTTCATTTCTCTTTTCCCATGAACCTAATTGTAAAAGCATGATTTTAAAAAGCATAACTTTTGAAAGAATGTGTTTGAATTTAATGCATTATTTTCATAAAAGTTAGGCATATTTTCAAGAGAGTATGCATGATGAGATTTTGAACATAAAAAGATGATTCTACATTGTTTTCAAAAGCCTAAGTAAAGTCTTATTTTTGAAACTCATGAGATGTTTGGAGCCTAGAAGCTCCCAAGTGTTAATGAGATGTTTTGATCCAAGGCTCCTTATTGATGTTTAAGCATTTTTTGAGCGAGAGGCTTGTAAGAAAAGTTTAAAAAGATTTCGAGTGAAAGGCTGTGATGACCCGAACATAGGCCCGGATAGAGACACGAGACAAGAAACCCTGAGAGGCCCCAGTAGACCCATAGAATAATCATAACATAACACTATTAGAATAACAACTAATAGAAAACATAACTGAGCGGAAGCTAACTGAAAGAGTCTAATAAAAATCCATAAGAACAAGTCTTATAAAAACTTTGATACAAAAGTTGAATCTGATATACAAGTTTGAAAGCCTCTACTACACTGATGAGTTGCTGGGACAAGCCCCAAGATAACTCCTAAAATTTGAAAACTAAAATATAATTTAAATAGGAAACATAGATCATATCCTTGAGAGATGAGGACTCACCATAATCAGTTAAGATAGAAATGGAGTGTATCTAACCGCCAGGCTGAGTCTGGAAACCTAGATCTATATCATGAAGCGATATAGCACATAAAGTATGCGATCAGTACTTGGAATATACTGAGTATGAGGGAAGCGTAAATAAACTAAAACATGCAAGTATACAAGAAGGAAATAAACTGAATACATCACAGGACATATAACTGAACTAAAATACAACAACCCTGTCTAAGATACATATTTATTGACATGAGGCTTTTATTTGAAATCACTTACTGAAGTATAATCAAATTGATGCATAAGCGTCATGTCCTATACATATACGGAGAACTAAAGTTGTAACTGATATCATACACTGTACTGACTAACTACTGATAACTGAGATTGAATTTTGCTAAGACTGATTAAACTGATGTCTGAAACATACAAAGATGAGTTGAACTGATATCGTAGACTGAGCTAAGGAAGACATTCTATACTATGGAGTTTCCCTAAATGACTAAGGGAGACATTCTCTGCTATTGAGACTCCCTAACTAAGCTAAGGGAAACCTTATCTCCTTTTGAGAATCATTGACTAAGCTAAGGGAAACATTCTCGACTAATGAGAATCCCTGCCTGAGCTAAGGGAGACATTCTCTGCTATTGATAATCCCCAACTAAACTAAGGAAGACATTCTCGGCTAATGAGAATCCTTCAATGTGCTAAGGGAAACATTCTCTACTATTGAGAATCCCTGACTGAGCTAAGGGATACATTCTCTGCTATGGACAACCCCTTACTGGATTGAGGGAAACATTCTCGGCTATTGAGAGTCCCGATAATCTTTTACATGAAGGTACCAATTTGACAATCATTCATATAGTCTAAGCTACATCAGCTAATAAGAGACCTAAGTGTTCAACTAATTACATCATACTGAATTCATTTAAAGTCTAATCAGGACTACTTTATACTATCAACAAGCCTGAGAGTCTAAAAGATCATACTCATGCTTTGTTCTCGAAGTTCATAACATTTCAATCCCAAATTCACAACATATGCCACATATTCTAAATTCATTGAGGCTCCATATGTCCAATTCATACTCTACCATATACCCGAAATCATAGTGAAGGCATACACATACTTCATATAAATCGAAACTCATAAGTTCTAATCATACCTCAACAGATATACTTACTCATATATTCTAGATTTACGGAACACCCATATGATCGACTCCTGCGTTAACACACACACACACACACTGAGACATATATATATATATATATATATATATATATATATATAGAGAGAGAGAGAGAGAGAGAGAGAGTTCATGGTAAGAGCAGGTGAATATTTAATGAAATCCCATTTGAAATTTATGGTAAATCCTGGTGAAAATTTTATAATCACGTTATTCACATATCATGTACATAATTCAAGAACTTGAAAGTAATTTCGTAAGCATACAAGGCTATTAATCATGATCGGTCTTAGAATTCATAGTAAGCATATGAGAATTCATCCATAAATTGAAAAGTAGAACATGCTTTTCTAGAAATCTAGGGATTAAGATTTTAGTATAAAAATTGGGACACAAGGATGAAAGGAGATCCTTGTTGAAGTCCCGCATACTTGATTAGAAGGCTCCCTTACTGATATTAAAGCTTGCATCCCTTGATGAGAAACCCTAGATGCTCATGAGCTTGTGAGAAGAAGAAGAAGAAGAAAACTCTATCGATGATATTTTTGATAATGAGGAGCTTAGTCTAGGAGGAACCCTTAAAACATCCCATCTTGTACCCAAAACAGTGTAGTTTAGGAATTAGAAGCATAGAATTTTACGAAAACACCCTTGGAAACTTGCAGTAAATATTCATGTTGCCAGTCCTCACGAGGGACTGGACGAGTTGTGAGATCCTGGACAACGAATTAAGTCCCACTCGTGACCTTCACTAAAATTTCATTGACTTTTCTTAAGCAGATGACAAATGACTCCATGAGTCGTGAGATTACTCCATGACTCGTGACTTATTTTGTTACCACTGAAGCAAAAAATCCTGCTCTTCACCCTACGACTAACAAGACTTATCGTTGTCACCACTTCCTAAAGACCCCTTTTTGAATTTCGACATTCTTTTGATGACCTTCGTAACAAGTCGTTACCTGCCTAATAACTCTTCGGGCCGTCCATAGACACTAAGCCACACTTGTACCTCTTAACTTCTTTCCAAGAGTCAGACCACAACTCGTTGCGTCATTTAACGAGTCGTACCATGACTCATTCTGAGGCGAAATTTTCCACTTGTTTGCTGATTTTTTATTTTATGTTGGGGTCTGATTTTAGAAACTTTGGGGTGTTACAAAGGCTCCACAAATGATTATTAACTTTTATTATATGTATAGCTAATGTTCTTTATAATGATATTTTGATGTTTTCCTAATAAAGGCATGAGGATATGCGCAAGATTCTTTTGGGAGGAGTATTTACCACCTAGTTTAGTAAAAGGGTTTAAACAACCGTAAGCCCCATAGCTACGTAGCCAACATAGGGTAGGATCGTGCCGATGGTTCGGGAGACTCCTCAAAGATAGTCCCAGGTAAGGACTTTGATAGATAGGGATCTTAGATTATGGTCTTCCTCTACCTGGAAAGGTATTGAACGGCTCTGACAACTTGAGCGAGATAGTTGGGCATCACGTGCTTTTTTATGATGGTGTCGGTTATGAGAAATTCCCAACCAAACAGATTTATTAAGATATAAATTTCTTATACATGTATTTAAAGAGATGGTATTTATGCATAAGTTTTGTTGCATAAACAGTTTTACACATTGATCATGTTATCATATGGTATCTCAAGCATAATTCAGATTTTCAGAGTATATTTTCAGTTTATTGTTTCATGTCAAGTTTATTGTTCCATTTATGTCCTTCACTTGAGATATTCTAGCTAATATTATTTCATTTATCTATTTTACATACCGTACATTCCATGTACTAATGCCTTTTGGCACTGCATCGTATTATGATGCAGACTTAGATAGATAGGATCAACAAAGGATGCTTCTCTAGGACTTCATCTACATTTAGCTTTTGGTAAGGCCTCTTGCATATGGAGTTTCACAATTTTGATGTAGTCATTTTATTTATAGAGCTTGATGTAGCCGTGGGAACTATGTCCCAGTACCCCTTCTACAGTTATAGAGGCTTCAAATATAAAGTTATATATTAAGTCAATGTTGTTACTTTCTAACATTTATTTCAGTTATAGAATAAATTCTCTTTATTAAACTGAGTTCACTAAGTTTCAGCATCCGCGTTGTTTATTGATATCAAAATAGATAGTAAGCCAGGCCAAGGGTTTGTTTGGACGAAAATTGGTCAAGGTGATGATTTATGCCTTGTGTCTAGATTCGGGGCATGAAAAACTTGGTATCATAGTTTAAGGTATTCAAGAGTCCTAGGGTGTCTATGAAGCTGTGTCTATTATTGTCCTTCTAATCATTGTGAAGAGCACCACATCTTTAATGAGGAGACTAAAAAGAATTAGGAAATGTCTCCCTTTTTTATACTCTAGTTCAATGATGGAGCTTGACTCTATAAAGATTTCCTCCTAACTCATGCACTCACGTGTTGCAGATCATGCCTCCTAAATGTATTGCTAGTCAAAGAAGCATGCCTCCACAAATAAGGATGCAGACCCCAAATGGGACATATACTTCGATTCAAGGATCTAGTGTCGGGGCCCAAGATGCACCCACTACCAGTGGAAGGAACCTAGAGACTCCGGTTCTACAGCCTCCTAGTATGGGTACTTTAGAGGAAGAGTTTAGAGGAGCTATTCAGATGCTCACTCAACTGGTGGCAGCTCAGTCAGGTCATTAGAACTCAACACCAGCCACTTTAGGTTCACATGACCCAGGGGCATCAAATATTAGATTGTTCCTAAGGATGAATCCACCAGGGTTCACAAGATACAAGGTTGATGAGGACCCCCGTAACTTTATTGATGAAATTTGGAAGATTCTGCAGACAATGCATACCATCGAGATAGGGGGAGTCGAGTTTGCATCCTACCAGCTTAAAGATGTTGCTCCATCTGGTATGACTAATGGGAGCAAGGTAGAGGTGAGAATGCATCTCCAACTATTTGGCACAATTTTAAGGAAGCTTTTCTGAACCTCTTCTTTCCCCAAGAGTTGAGAGAGGGAAAGGCAGAGGAATTTATGAATGTGAAGAGAACAACCTTAAGCTCATCTAGCTATCTAGGTATGCTCCGGAGATAGTACCGGACATGATGGCCAAAATGAGGAAGTTCATGTTTGGTCTGAGTAAACATGTGAAGAAGGAATGCAAAGGCTCTCTTCTGATCAGTTACATGGGTATTTGTAGATTGATAGTATACGTACAGTACTTATAGGAAGACAAGTTGAAAGGCAAATAAGAATACTAGAGCAAGAAGGCTAAGGTAGTAGGTAATGAGGCTACACAACAAAGGAATGGGAATGGAAACTAGTGTTTCTTCAAAAAGAGGTCCTCTAGATCTACACAGTCAGCTAATTCTCCAGCTTAGAGTCATAAAAATGAGCATAGATCATAGAGATGGGATGGCATGATGCACGAACCTAGTGACAACTGATAAGTTGGTAATTTACCAACTCATTAGGCTTTTAAACATGATCTTTTGCTTGGTTTTCAAGTTAATTAGGATTATTATGTGACTGTTTTGTTAAATTTTTGCAGGTATTCGATCTAAGCGGACAAAGTGAAGAAATTAAATAAAAAGCACGGTTTGGGCTGAAAGAGGAGGACCTGGATTTCGCGGGTTGGCACCTACGAAATGCAGGCCAAATGCAGAAGGAAATTGTTGGAAAGTCAATGGAATACCTACTAAATGCAGGTCAACACCGGAGAAATGCAAGTGCCAACACCAGATCACACCTGGATTTACTGACCCACAACTACGATTAAGCCGCGCTCCATGAATGGGCACTTGCATTAAGTGAGACAGTCATCAAACGGGTAAAATCATCTAGCATAGGAAAAAAGGAGTACATTTAACGTATTTCTGTACATTCCTTGTAAAGTACCAAAAATTCCATTCCATTAGTGTATTAAATTGTTCTTGAATTTCTAGAGAGAAAAAAAGTGAGAGAGCTTTTCTTCATCTTTTTCATCTTTCTTAAAGTAAAAAGCCTCCATCGAAGAACATTGTTGAGCTTGAAATTTACTCTTGATGATGAATGATATAGATTTATTCTTAGTATAATTTCTTTATCTATGAGTAGCTAAATATCTTTCCAAGGGTGTGTGCATGATAGGGGTTAAATTGGATTTTGTGTTGGTAGATTAATCTTATAAAACTTATCTAGTATAAATCCATTGTTTTCTCTAGGTGATACCTAATATATCTGCCATTACAAGTGTAGATGATGCTTACTTGCTTTATTGTTGCTTGAAAAAGAAGAATAGAGTATTAGTGAGAAAATAATGGTGGGTATTTAGATATTGAATTTCCGGGAGTGGACTAGAGATAGCCAATACCCACCTTTTTACATCCATTAGAGAATTGAGGCTAGAAATAGCTCAAATCTAACCCAAGTCATAGTGGATGAATTGTTTGGGACCTTGGGGTTTGACAAAACCCAAGGCAAAAGGAACCCAAGTGTTTGAAAAACATGGGGTGCCACCTCGTCCACGACTATTTATGCTTGTGAGTAATGATTTGATATCCTAATTAACTCCAATCCGATTGATGCCTCGTTAATAGAGCACTCCTAGCTCTTGCTCATCTTTGCTTATTCAAATTGGTTGCTTTATAATAGATTGATTGAATTTAAATTCTAATTGAGATCATTTTAATCCCCAATATTTACTTTGCCATTTTTAAGACAATGATACAATGTAATTCTATTCGATAGAAAACTTTTATGCCATCAAATCTCTATTCCCTATGGATTCGACCCCAACTCACGAGTTGGGTAATTATAATGTGACAACCATTTACACTCTCCTCATGAGGAGTGGATTTGGACGTCATCAATTTTAGTGTTGTTGCCATGGATTAGGATTAGATAACACCTAGTTGATTGTTGATTTGAATTAACTGAGCATCTTGTGTTTTGTTCTTACATTTATTGTTGTTTTTGGTGTCTCTTTAGGCTGACTGATATGAGCAAGCACTCTCAAGAGGGTTCTATGGATATCCACATAGACCACAAGGATGATGATCAAATGATACCTGACATAGCTGGGGCTATCCGCCTACCTCCTACGGTGGGGAATGTTATGTTTCACGTGAAGAGCACTATGCTCCATTTGCTCTAGATGAAAGGGTTATTTAGAGGGAAACCTAGAAACGATGCCAACCTCTACCTTCAAAATTTCCTTTTTATATGACAGTCTTTCAATATTGCCAATATTAGCCAAGAGTCGATTAGACTAAGGCTCTTCCCATTTTTCTTAATGGGAGAAGCTACCATACGGCTAAAGGATCTTCCTTTGTGGTGTATCACTTCGTGGAAAGAATTGATGGAAGCCTTCATTGATAGGTTCTTCCCTCCATCGAGGATGTTGCAATTGGGAGATGACATCACCAACATTAGGCAAATTCCAAGTGAACCCTTACATGAAGCATGGCTTTGGTTCAAGCAGAAGTGTCCTTACGTCCAAACCATAGTCTAGCAGATGGAGTGCTACTTCAAATCTTTTATCAATCCCTCAATTCCATTAACAATTTAGTGGCCAATAATTTAGCTGGGGGATCCCTCATGGAACAACCTTTTGGGATAGCCAAGGCGCTTTTGGATAAGATGACCAAAACAAATCAAGCTTGGCACACTAAGGACACTGAAGTGCCCATAAGTGGTGCTAGTTCAAGCTTGTGACTAAGGAAATAAGGAAAAGATAAGAAGAGAGAGATGAGACCCTAGCAAAGATGATGACCCATCTTGATCTAATGAAAAAGCATCTAATAGGAACCAGGTCCAAGAATGTCAATGCGGCGACGACTCAAGGCCCCATGTAATATGAGGGTTAAGCTTTACAACCAAGGTATAAGGAAGAGTGTCAATTCATGGAAGGTCAAAATGAGGGGTTGTCACCCTGGTTGTCAAGGTGCTAACCAAGGCCCTTGGAATCCACTGGACGAGTATCAAGGTTGGTGGAGCAGTGACAATCAGGGTTGGGTGAATAGAAACGAGCGATGGGGAAATAGAGATCAAAATCGCATAGAGGAGCAATACCATCGAAGTTCAAACACATACGTGCCTCCTACAAAGGCTGAACCACATCAAATACAATTTGGGTTAAGAGATGTGGGGAATTCAATGATTGAAGAAATGCTAGCACGAGTGCTCAAAAAAGTTGAGTCCACGGACAATGGGGTCAAAGAGATAAAATGGGAGGTGTCTAACCTTGCCCAGACTGTTATCTCTTATTCAGCATCCATTAAGCCTTTAGAGGCTCAAATTAACCACTTGTCATCCCAAATGAATCCCTAAATTAAGGGCACATTTCCTAGTGACACCGTACCAAATCCGTCGAAGGATGGCCATTACATGGAAGTTATTACTTAGAGTGGAAAAATCTTGGGTGATGGAGGTGCGAAGACCAAACAGGATGGTGATACAATAAAAATTGACAAAGTGAAAGAGGTGGTGAAAAAGACCCATGTTGTTGATGATTAAGAAGTACTTGCTGAAGAAAGAGGGGCTGTTGTAACCAAGGATGTTGATACTGAGAAAAAAAGAAAGGAGTCCTCAAATGCACAAGGCCAGGAGCCTAGAATCCCGCCTCCTTACCCTCAGGGTTTAAATAAAAGAAAGAGGACAAAAAATTCAAGAAATTCATTCAGATATTTAGCAAGTTGTCCATAAACACACTGGTGGATGCATTGCTCCAAATGTTGGGCAACACAATGTTCATGAAGGAATTGTTGTAGACAAATAATGTTGTTGATGCTAGTATAAGGGAAGTAACACACCATTGTAGTGCAATGATGGAGAGCAATCTTGCTCCCAAAAGATAGGACCCTGGAGCTTTTACTATTCCTTGCACCATTGGCTAGGCAGAGCGGATAATTCAAACTCTCGAGGACACGTTGAGGACTTGTGTGATGGACTTTAAAGGTAGTTGGGATGATCACTTTCCTTTAATCGATTTTGCTTACAATAACAACTATCACTCCAGTATCCAAGTGGCAAAGTTCGAGGCTCTTTATGGGCGGAGGTGTAGATCACCCATCAGATGATTTGAGGTTTGTGAAGCAGCTATGATAGGGCCATACTCGGTTCACGAGGCTATGGTGAAGGTTTAGTTGATAAGGGACAGGCTAAAAACTCCTCAGAGTCATCATTATTCATATGCGGATGTGAGGAGAAGGGATTTGGAGTTTTAGATGGATGATTGGGTATTTATAAAGGTATCTCCCATAAAGGGAGTCATGCGGTTCGAAAAGAAAGGAAAACTCAGTCCCCGCTATATTGGTCCCTACCGGGTTATGAGAAGAGTTGGTAAGGTAGCGTATGAATAGAACTTGCCCTCAGAGTTGTCTTCAGCTCATCCCATCTTTCATTATCGCTCTTGAAAAAGTTCTTGGGTGATCCAGCTTTAGTAGTCCTAAAGGAAAGTGTTACTGCGGGAGATAGCCTCAATTATGAGGAAATTCTGGTTGCAATCTTGGATCGTTAGGTTCGGAGGCTGAGGAACAAAGAAGTAGCTTCGGTGAAGGTGTTATGGAGAAACCAGCATATTGAGGGAGCTACGTGGGAAGACAAAGAGGCTATGATGGCTAAATACCCCCACCTATTCCCTACCGACTCATTTTCAGTTTGAGGTATTAGTTTTTCCCAAATTATCTAATTTGTTTCCATGTTCAATTCATTTGCGCAAGTTTTAATTATGTTATGATAACTCTATGTGATGCCTTAATTCAATTCATCTATGTAGTTCTTTACGGAAGTAGTCATTCTATTAGTTTTTGATTTTAATAATCAATATTTGCATATGATGATTACATGTTTCTACATTTTCTATGTGTTTCTAACATTTGAGGATGAATGTTCCCAAGGGGGAGATATCGTTATACCCCAGAAGCTCAAAGATCAGACCCGGGAGTTGAAACGGGAAAATTGTGGAATTGATGTTGCAGGCACAGAGGAGTCGTGGGATGACTCATGAGGAGACCCCATGGGTCATCTAGTAACTTGTAGGCAGGCCTGTAATAATGAAGAATCGAGGTCCCCACTAGGGAGAGAATGACTCGTGGTCAGCCACCACGAGTCTTCATGTCAATCGTGGGGTGATGTTGGAATTAGATTGGAAGAAGTACCAGTGCACCTAATGGATGGGACCCCACTAGTCGTGGCCAGTCCCAACGACTCGTGAGGTGAGTCATGATAAAGAAAATGGTTTTTCAGGAATGTTAAGGCAGTATATATGACGGAAGGTGACCATGAGTCTTTATGTCCCCCATTACGAGCCCCAGCAGTTCTGTTAACCAGTGCACTTGACGGGCGACTAGATGAGTCGTTGCCCGTCCTGAGAAATCATCATGTCACCCGTTGGGGTCACCTGGCAGCCAGTTTTTGCGAAATAGTAAGGGCGTTCTCGTAATTTCCTATGTTCCTAAGACCTATACTACGTCATTTAAGGTTCGTTTAGTGGGTTTTAACTAGGGTAAAACCTATTCCAATACATTCTTCCCATGCATGCAAGTGTGAAGGTTTGAAGAGAAGATTGAAGGCAAAATCTCATGGTTTCCATTGGAATCTCAACTTGGGCTATTAGAGGGTGTTAGAATTCACCATTTCTAGGTATGTAAGGCTATGAGTGGATTCCTTCTTCCACACCCATGCCCAATTTCTACCAAAATGTTATAAATCATCTATGATCAAGTATGGGGTTTTACTCATTTGCATGAATCTTCAATCTCTCTACATGAGTATGATTATATTGTATTTAAATTGATGATTTATGAAGCTTGGGCGAATTCTAAATTATTTTCCTAATAAAATTTGTTTTTCCAAAAAATTGTATCTAAAACGCCCGTGGATGGTGAGTTCATAAAAGGATTGATTTATGACAAATCTGAGATGATTATGAGGTTGATGATGAAAAGCATATTTCTAAAACTACCCATGATCTATTTTGTTGTTTTCAAAAAGAATCGATTAGATCCAAGTATGATACAGCTTTGGGTGATTCCCACATGTCGATTTAAAGTGATGATTTTCCCGACATAAGCTTACCACATCATTGAAGTGAAATTTCCCATTTATTATTATAAATTCTAGCTTGTGGAATGTTGAGTAAATATTTCTATACGTAGCTTATAACATGATTTGGGGTAGTTTCTCCCACCTTGATTGAGCTTGTGGTATGTTTGAAATAAAGCTTCTCATATGCATGAATTCATAATTGAGATATGAGTCATTATTGAGCTTTGTCAAGGGACAATGTAGCGCTTCATTTTTATATGATGTCGAGTGTATGCATGATTTCATTAATGAGCTTTGTCAATAGACAATGTTGAGCTTCGTTTCATATGATGTTGAGTTATGCATGATTTCATATTTATCTTCGTCATTAGACGATGTTGAGCTTCATCCATAGATGATGCTGAGCTTTGTTATATACGATGTAGAGCATTGCATGTTTTTTTGGAGAAGAGTCTAGCAGCGAGCGGGTTAAGGGTCGATCACCCTATTCCCCAAAACTATGCGCCAAGGTAAGTTGATACTATATATATTTGGGACCTCCCTTCTGAGCTATCCGATTGGCCCTTCATCTTTTATCGATATTATGGCAGCTTCCTTAGTCCTAGAAAGGTTTGGGACGGCTCTGCCCACTTCAGTGTAATAGTCAGGACAACGTAAGCTCTATCGTAGTATGTTGGTTAAGTGACGAGTCTCCCACTGTCTAAACTGTTCATATTGCATATTCATCACTCATGATATTTATCTCATGCATGCATGTTCAAAATGCAAGGTTTAGTTCATTGTCTAGCTTTTGATATAAATGCATGTTTCAGCTTTGACTCATTCGAGTCAGTCATGATGTTCAAAAGCTATGCATGGTCATGTTATGATAACAGTACGATTTCAGAATGAATGCATGTGGCCTTCTATTTACACTTGAAAGTTTATGATATGTTATGAAATGCTTTAAATGATTTATTTTAATTAAGAGGTTTTACTTACTTTGCATACTTGGTACATTCCACGTACTGACTGCATAGTTTCTATGCTGCATCATTTCATGATGCGGGACTCGGTTCTCAAGTTCAGCCCCGCTTGTAGTCACTGTTAAGAGTTAGCACCTGCTTACTTGGCGATTCCTCATCTTTCGGGGACTAGACCTTAAGTTGTTTTAGATGTCCTTTCAGTTATTGTATTTGTTGAGCTAGTTGGGGATGTTGTCACATCAGCTCGTCAAAATTAGAGGCTTATCAGACTTAGACGTGTATTCAGCTTCAGATATTTTTTCTATTATTATATTAAGTTTGACTTCCGCTGAGTTTTTAATTACATTTTCTTCATGTTTATTGAATGGGTTAGTTGAATTCTTATGCCACGGGTCGACTTGGGTCTTTTGAGGTCCCTTATCTCGTGTCAACGATTCGGGCCTCTATTCGGGTCGTGACAACTACATTATGGGAATCCCAAAACTGATAAAATCAAGCTATAGGGATACCTAGTCCAACCCGCAAGATTCTAATTCTACTGAATTGAGAACTAAGGCTAAATCATTCCACTATATACTAGTTTCACAAAAAATTCTAGAAATAGGGAATAATAAAGCAGTTAATATCATGATTAATATTCCACTTGAAATTGTAATGAAATTTATCTAAAAACTTTCTACATTTCAAATCCACATGGTTGTAACTGAACAAAGAAATAGAGAAAGGTTTTGGGTAAATAAGGGAATTCCCTTGTTGAATTCCCACATACCTGGATAAGAAATCCCTTGGAGAAGAAATCTTGAACTTCTACTACTGGCAAGGAGCCGTAGTTCTTGCTTGAAAGGAATGACCTGGGTTTGTTTGATTGTTTTCTAAGAGTTAGAGTGGGGAAAGAGGGAGAAAAACCATTTAAACCCTCTAAATTCTCTAAAAATATACATAAAACAAAGTATTTTAAGGACTAAATAGGTGAGAAATTACAAAAATATCCCTGGAGTAAAATCTGGAAAACTTCCCGAGGGGGAGCAATGGGCCACTCAATGAGTCATTGGTTGAGACCACGACTAGTTGGGACTTGGATCTGGCAATTGGGGATAGCACGACTCGTTAGAATAACCAATGGGTCGTTGGTTCCTCTTGTGGTCACTGGGTGAGAAAACATGAAATTTCTAGTTCCAAGTGACACAACGACTCGTTGGTTCACCCAACGGGTCATTATGTGTAGTTGTTACTTTCAGTGGAAAGATTTAAGGATTACTGAACCTGACCCCACAGATGGTCACAACAACTCGTTGTGGGATACAACGGGTCGTTAATTCCACGTCTCAACACTAAAGGGGTTTTTGGGACCCTCAACTAACGACTTACACCATGAGTCATTTTTTCTGCCGATGACTTGTTGGTTGAGTCGTGGGGTCCTGGAAGAGGGATTTCTTAGTTGGGGACCAACAATTGATAGGACGACTCATTGTTTCTCACAACAGGTTGTTCCTTGTCCCGTTGGTTCTCGAAGGACCCCACTATGACCACAACTGAGACAACGAGTCATTGGATCTAATCACAACTTGTTGTCTCAGTCGTTCTGAGGCAAATTTTCTGGTTTCCTTCTGGATTTTTCTTGCAAGCTCTGAGTATGGTCAAGGAAAGTTTCAGGGTGTTATAATATCTCCCCCTTAGGATCATTTGTCCTCGAATGAAGAATAAAACTGCTAGAAACCTAGGAAAAGAGCTATAATTCCTAGACTAATACTATGTGATAGTTTTTGAAAGAGTAACTGACTCCGAACTGACTTAACCATGCTAAAAGAGCCGATGCAACTAGAATGCACATTGAAAATCTGAATAGAGCTTATGAGTATGGACCTGAACAGAGTACTGAGGAGGGATTTAGTACTTGATGTTGGAACTAATATGGAAGGGAATATGTGAGCGGATCTAACCATCATATTTGCTTCTGCTTCCCATCTGGCTCCCTCAACTAGTTGTTTCCTCCACAAAGCTTTCACCGAAGTGACTTCCTTGTTTCTCAGCTTACGAACCTGACGGTCAAGGATCTGGACTAGGACCTCTTCATAAGAGAGACCATCATTTATACCCACACTATCTAGTGGCACAGCTAATGTTGGATCACCAATGCACTTCTTAAATATTGACACATGGAAGACTGGGTGCACATATGCCAACTCTGGAGGCAGTTCTAACTCATATGCCACACTGCCAATTCGCTTCAGAATTTTGTAGGCTCCCATATATCTTGGACTGGGTTTTCCTTTATTTCCAAACCTCATCACCCCCTTCATGGGTGAAACTTTTAGATAAACCCAATCATCCACTGGAAACTCTAACTCTCTTATCCTCACATCAACGTAGTATTTCTGATGGCTTTGCACTATTTTCAACCTCTCCCTAATTATTTGCACCTTCTGCAAAGCCTCATGAACTAAGTCTGGCCCTATCAGGGTAACTTTACCAACCTCAAACCACCTTATAGGAGACCTACATCTCCTACTATATAATGCCTCAAACGAGGCCATCTGGATACTTGAGCGGTAGTTTTTGTTGTACAAAAACTTGATGAGAGGTAGGTGATCATCCCAATAGCCGGTGAAATCGATCACACACACTCTCAGTATATCTTGGAAAGTCTGTATAGTCCGCATCAACTTGTCCTTCTGTATGTGGGTGAAAATTTGTACTAAGGTTGACCTGAGTACCAAGTCCCTTTTAAAATGACTTCCAGAAATGCGAGGTGGACTGAGTACCTCTATCTGAAATAATGGACAAGGGCACCCCATGCAGTCTGACCAACTCTCGGATATAAAGCCGAGCATAATCCTCGACTGAGTCTGTGTTTTAACTGGAAGGAAATATGCTAACTTGTTCATCCAGTCTATTATCACCCAGATTGAGTCATACTGCCAACAAGTATGAGGTAGACCTATAATAAAATCCATATTCACTTCTTCCCACTTCCATGTGGGTATGCTGGTATCCTGAGTCATACTTCCCGGTCTCTGATGTTCCACCTTGACCAGCTGGCAGTTCGGGCACTTAGCCACTAATTCTGCAATGTCTCTTTTCATGCCGTTCCACCAGTAAATATCCCCTACATCAAGGTACATGTTAGTAGCTCCTAGATGGATAGAGTATCTTGAACTGTGTGCTTCAGCAAGGATCTGCTGTCTCAGTTCACCCACATCAGGCACACATAGTCTACCCTGGTAACAGAGTACACCATATCCCACTTGGGAGAAAGCCTCCACTTCTTTTCTAAGAACCACCTCCTTCAGCTTATGCAGTATGGGATGTTGATCCTTCCTTGACTCAACTTCAACAACCAATGAGGAATCTAATCCACTTTGCACCACTACTCCACCCTCGTCTGTATCAACCAATTGCACTTCCAACCGAGCTAGCTTGTGAATATTCTTCACTGGTTCCTTTTTCCCTTTTCAACATGAGTCACGCTCCCCAAGACAAACTACTTAGGGCATCAAGCACCACGTTGCCTTTCCTAGGGTGGTACAGCACACTCATTTTGTAGTCATTCAATAGCTCCAACCACCTTCTCTGACATAGATTTAAATCTTTCTGACTAAACACATACTGAAGGCTCTTGTGATCGGTGAAAACATATACGTGAGCCCCATAAAGGTAGTGCCTCCATAATTTCAATGCTAACACCACTACTGCCAACTCCAGGTCGTGAGTTTCATAGTTCTTTTCATGAACCTTCAGCTGTCTGGAGGCATAAGCTATCACGTTACCCCGCTGCATCAAAATGCAGCCAAGACCAACTCTAGAAGCGTTAAAATACACCACAAACCCATCTGTTCCTTTTGGAAAAAGCTTAACTTTGGAGAGGTAGTGTGTCGAGTCTTCAACTCCTGGAAACTCTTCTCACACACATCTAACCACTGGAATTTCACCATTTTCTTAGTCAACCTAGTTAGAGGAGATTCAATGGAGGAAGAACCCTCCACAAAACGTCGGTAATAGCCGTCTAGACCCAAGAAGCTTCTGATTTCGATTGGGGAAGTAGGTCTTGACCAGTCTTTCACCGTTGCTATCTTTTGAGGATCTACCTAAATACCCCAACCCCAGACCACGTGACCAAGGAAAGTCACAGACTTAAACCAGAATTCACATTTGATGAACTTAGCGAACAACTGCCAGTCTCTGAGCATTTGTAGCACTATCCTCAGATTGTTAGCATGTTCTTCCTCACTTCCGGAGTATACCAGAATGCCATCAATAAATACAAAAACTAACATGTCTAGATATGGCTTTAAAAACCTGTTCATCAGGTCCATGAAAGCTGCAGGGGCATTAGTTAGTCCGATGGACATAACCACGAATTCTAGTGACCATACCAACTTTTGAAAGCTATTTTCAATATGTCACATTCCCTGACTCTTAGCTGATGGTACCCCGACTTGAGATCAACCTTGGATAAACAACTGGCTCCTTGATTTTGATCAAACAAGTCATCAATCCTCAAAAAGGCATACCTACTATTGATTGTGACCTTATTCAACTGACGGTAGTTGATACACATTCTGAGGGTACCGTATTTTTTTCGCACAAATAATATTAGAGCACCTTATAGAGAGATGTTGGGCCTGATAAAGCCTTTATCAAGGAGGCCTTTTAGCTACTCCTTTAACTCCTTAATCTCACCTAGAGCCATTCTATAAGGAGGGATAGAGATGGGCTGAGTGTTTGGGAGACGGTCTATACCGAAGTCTATTTCCCGCTCAGGAGGAACTCCGGCAAGATCTTTGGGAATAACATTAGGGAACTTGCTGACAACTGGAACTGACTTAATAGTCGGGGTCTCGGAGCTGGAATCTTTGACCCTAACGAGATGATAAATATACCCTTTAGAAATAAGCTTTTTGGCCTTAAGGTAGGAAATAAACCGACCCTTAGGCGCTGAACAACTGCCTATCCACTCTAAAACTGGCTCATTAGGGAACTGAAATCTGATGACCCTAGTTCTGCAGTCGATTGAGGCATAACCGGAGTGTAACCAATCCATGCCAAGAATGAGGTCAAAGTCAACCATGTCTAACTCTACAACATCAGCTAGAATGACCTTATTCGAGATTGAGATTAGGCAGTTTCTATACACTTGGCCGGCTCTAACTGACTCACCAATTAGGTTGAAGATTGAGAATGATTCTATGAGGACTTCTTGACTGATATCAAATTGGCAAGCTACACAGGGAGTCTTCGAATGATAGTATGACCCCTGGATCTTGTAGGGCGTACATATCTAGAAGGAAAAGGCGTAACATACCCGTGACCACGTCAGGTGAGCTCTCCTGATCTTGACGAGAGGACAAAGCATAAAAACAGTTTTGGCAGTGGTTGTCATCCATACCTAAAGTGTTGGCCTGCTGAACTGGTTGGCCCGCTGGAACTGCTAGAGTGGCGGATTGTGATCTCCCCCTACCCGTTAACGCGCATTCTCTGAGCTGATAACCAAGCTGTCCATACCCAAAGCAACCCTCTAGGCCTTGAAGGAATTCTCCTAGATGGTTCTTTGACACACATAGGGAAAGCTAGGTAGCGATTGCTAGCACTATGACTCTTGGACTGGTCATAATCTGATTGGCCAGTCGTTGCCTGCTTATTCTCCCGCTATAAGGTTTTTAGTTTTTCTGCCTCAATCTACTGGGCATGAACAATGAGGCTGGAGAGATCAATATCTTTAATAAACATTGCAGTCCTGCACTCCTGAGGACAAAGTTTGATACTCTATTAACGAACTTCAACGTGCAAGACCTTGGCTCGGCTACCATCTCCGTAACATATTTAGACAATCGTGTGAACTCTAGTGCATACTCTTCCAGCGTCTGATTTCCCTGTTTTAGATTCATAAATTCTACTACCTTAGCCTCTTTGAGCTCCCGGGGAAAGAATCTATCTAGGAAGGATGTAGTGAACTCCTCCCTCTTCACCGGTTCTACTCTCGTTGGTCTCCCTTCCTTCCACTGGTCGTACAAAATATGGGCTACCCCTTTCAGCTGGTAGGTAGCCAGGTCAACACTCTTAGAGGAGCTAACACCCATAATTTGGGTGATCTTCCTAATCTCATCCACGAACTCATGTGGATCCTCTCCCACCTTAGATCTATGGAATGCTAGAGGGTTCATCCGAGTGATGTCCCGAACTCAAGAAACTGCTGTGGACCCAAATATAAAGTTATATATTAAGTCAATGTTGTTACTTTCTAACATTTATTTCAGTTATAGAATAAATTCTCTTTATTAAACTGAGTTCACTAAGTTTCAGCATCCGCGTTGTTTATTGATATCAAAATAGATAGTAAGCCAGGCCAAGGGTTTGTTTGGACGAAAATTGGTCAAGGTGATGATTTATGCCTTGTGTGTAGATTCGGGGCATGAAAAACTTGGTATCATAGTTTTAGGTATTCAAGAGTCCTAGGGTGTCTATGAAGCTGTGTCTATTATTGTCCTTCTAATCATTGTGAAGAGCACCACATCTTTAATGAGGAGACTAAAAAGAATTAGGAAATGTCTCCCTTTTTTATACTCTAGTTCAATGATGGAGCTTGACTCTATAAAGATTTCCTCCTAACTCATGCACTCACGTGTTGCAGATCATGCCTCCTAAATGTATTGCTAGTCAAAGAAGCATGCCTCCACAAATAAGGATGCAGACCCCAAATGGGACATATACTTCGATTCAAGGATCTAGTGTCGGGGCCCAAGATGCACCCACTACCAGTGGAAGGAACCTAGAGACTCCGGTTCTACAGCCTCCTAGTATGGGTACTTTAGAGGAAGAGTTTAGAGGAGCTATTCAGATGCTCACTCAACTGGTGGCAGCTCAGTCAGGTCATTAGAACTCAACACCAGCCACTTTAGGTTCACATGACCCAGGGGCATCAAATATTAGATTGTTCCTAAGGATGAATCCACCAGGGTTCACAAGATACAAGGTTGATGAGGACCCCCGTAACTTTATTGATGAAATTTGGAAGATTCTGCAGACAATGCATACCATCGAGATAGGGGGAGTCGAGTTTGCATCCTACCAGCTTAAAGATGTTGCTCCATCTGGTATGACTAATGGGAGCAAGGTAGAGGTGAGAATGCATCTCCAACTATTTGGCACAATTTTAAGGAAGCTTTTCTGAACCTCTTCTTTCCCCAAGAGTTGAGAGAGGGAAAGGCAGAGGAATTTATGAATGTGAAGAGAACAACCTTAAGCTCATCTAGCTATCTAGGTATGCTCCGGAGATAGTACCGGACATGATGGCCAAAATGAGGAAGTTCATGTTTGGTCTGAGTAAACATGTGAAGAAGGAATGCAAAGGCTCTCTTCTGATCAGTTACATGGGTATTTGTAGATTGATAGTATACGTACAGTACTTATAGGAAGACAAGTTGAAAGGCAAATAAGAATACTAGAGCAAGAAGGCTAAGGTAGTAGGTAATGAGGCTACACAACAAAGGAATGGGAATGGAAACTAGTGTTTCTTCAAAAAGAGGTCCTCTAGATCTACACAGTCAGCTAATTCTCCAGCTTAGAGTCATAAAAATGAGCATAGATCATAGAGATGGGATGGCATGATGCACGAACCTAGTGACAACTGATAAGTTGGTAATTTACCAACTCATTAGGCTTTTAAACATGATCTTTTGCTTGGTTTTCAAGTTAATTAGGATTATTATGTGACTGTTTTGTTAAATTTTTGCAGGTATTCGATCTAAGCGGACAAAGTGAAGAAATTAAATAAAAAGCACGGTTTGGGCTGAAAGAGGAGGACCTGGATTTCGCGGGTTGGCACCTACGAAATGCAGGCCAAATGCAGAAGGAAATTGTTGGAAAGTCAATGGAATACCTACTAAATGCAGGTCAACACCGGAGAAATGCAAGTGCCAACACCAGATCACACCTGGATTTACTGACCCACAACTACGATTAAGCCGCGCTCCATGAATGGGCACTTGCATTAAGTGAGACAGTCATCAAACGGGTAAAATCATCTAGCATAGGAAAAAAGGAGTACATTTAACGTATTTCTGTACATTCCTTGTAAAGTACCAAAAATTCCATTCCATTAGAGTATTAAATTGTTCTTGAATTTCTAGAGAGAAAAAAAGTGAGAGAGCTTTTCTTCATCTTTTTCATCTTTCTTAAAGTAAAAATCCTCCATCGAAGAACATTGTTGAGCTTGAAATTTACTCTTGATGATGAATGATATAGATTTATTCTTAGTATAATTTCTTTATCTATGAGTAGCTAAATATCTTTCCAAGGGTGTGTGCATGATAGGGGTTAAATTGGATTTTGTGTTGGTAGATTAATCTTATAAAACTTATCTAGTATAAATCCATTGTTTTCTCTAGGTGATACCTAATATATCTGCCATTACAAGTGTAGATGATGCTTACTTGCTTTATTGTTGCTTGAAAAAGAAGAATAGAGTATTAGTGAGAAAATAATGGTGGGTATTTAGATATTGAATTTCCGGGAGTGGACTAGAGATAGCCAATACCCACCTTTTTACATCCATTAGAGAATTGAGGCTAGAAATAGCTCAAATCTAACCCAAGTCATAGTGGATGAATTGTTTGGGACCTTGGGGTTTGACAAAACCCAAGGCAAAAGGAACCCAAGTGTTTGAAAAACATGGGGTGCCACCTCGTCCACGACTATTTATGCTTGTGAGTAATGATTTGATATCCTAATTAACTCCAATCCGATTGATGCCTCGTTAATAGAGCACTCCTAGCTCTTGCTCATCTTTGCTTATTCAAATTGGTTGCTTTATAATAGATTGATTGAATTTAAATTCTAATTGAGATCATTTTAATCCCCAATATTTACTTTGCCATTTTTAAGACAATGATACAATGTAATTCTATTCGATAGAAAACTTTTATGCCATCAAATCTCTATTCCCTATGGATTCGACCCCAACTCACGAGTTGGGTAATTATAATGTGACAACCATTTACACTCTCCTCATGAGGAGTGGATTTGGACGTCATCAATTTTAGTGTTGTTGCCATGGATTAGGATTAGATAACACCTAGTTGATTGTTGATTTGAATTAACTGAGCATCTTGTGTTTTGTTCTTACATTTATTGTTGTTTTTGGTGTCTCTTTAGGCTGACTGATATGAGCAAGCACTCTCAAGAGGGTTCTATGGATATCCACATAGACCACAAGGATGATGATCAAATGATACCTGACATAGCTGGGGCTATCCGCCTACCTCCTACGGTGGGGAATGTTATGTTTCACGTGAAGAGCACTATGCTCCATTTGCTCTAGATGAAAGGGTTATTTAGAGGGAAACCTAGAAACGATGCCAACCTCTACCTTCAAAATTTCCTTTTTATATGACAGTCTTTCAATATTGCCAATATTAGCCAAGAGTCGATTAGACTAAGGCTCTTCCCATTTTTCTTAATGGGAGAAGCTACCATACGGCTAAAGGATCTTCCTTTGTGGTGTATCACTTCGTGGAAAGAATTGATGGAAGCCTTCATTGATAGGTTCTTCCCTCCATCGAGGATGTTGCAATTGGGAGATGACATCACCAACATTAGGCAAATTCCAAGTGAACCCTTACATGAAGCATGGCTTTGGTTCAAGCAGAAGTGTCCTTACGTCCAAACCATAGTCTAGCAGATGGAGTGCTACTTCAAATCTTTTATCAATCCCTCAATTCCATTAACAATTTAGTGGCCAATAATTTAGCTGGGGGATCCCTCATGGAACAACCTTTTGGGATAGCCAAGGCGCTTTTGGATAAGATGACCAAAACAAATCAAGCTTGGCACACTAAGGACACTGAAGTGCCCATAAGTGGTGCTAGTTCAAGCTTGTGACTAAGGAAATAAGGAAAAGATAAGAAGAGAGAGATGAGACCCTAGCAAAGATGATGACCCATCTTGATCTAATGAAAAAGCATCTAATAGGAACCAGGTCCAAGAATGTCAATGCGGCGACGACTCAAGGCCCCATGTAATATGAGGGTTAAGCTTTACAACCAAGGTATAAGGAAGAGTGTCAATTCATGGAAGGTCAAAATGAGGGGTTGTCACCCTGGTTGTCAAGGTGCTAACCAAGGCCCTTGGAATCCACTGGACGAGTATCAAGGTTGGTGGAGCAGTGACAATCAGGGTTGGGTGAATAGAAACGAGCGATGGGGAAATAGAGATCAAAATCGCATAGAGGAGCAATACCATCGAAGTTCAAACACATACGTGCCTCCTACAAAGGCTGAACCACATCAAATACAATTTGGGTTAAGAGATGTGGGGAATTCAATGATTGAAGAAATGCTAGCACGAGTGCTCAAAAAAGTTGAGTCCACGGACAATGGGGTCAAAGAGATAAAATGGGAGGTGTCTAACCTTGCCCAGACTGTTATCTCTTATTCAGCATCCATTAAGCCTTTAGAGGCTCAAATTAACCACTTGTCATCCCAAATGAATCCCTAAATTAAGGGCACATTTCCTAGTGACACCGTACCAAATCCGTCGAAGGATGGCCATTACATGGAAGTTATTACTTAGAGTGGAAAAATCTTGGGTGATGGAGGTGCGAAGACCAAACAGGATGGTGATACAATAAAAATTGACAAAGTGAAAGAGGTGGTGAAAAAGACCCATGTTGTTGATGATTAAGAAGTACTTGCTGAAGAAAGAGGGGCTGTTGTAACCAAGGATGTTGATACTGAGAAAAAAAGAAAGGAGTCCTCAAATGCACAAGGCCAGGAGCCTAGAATCCCGCCTCCTTACCCTCAGGGTTTAAATAAAAGAAAGAGGACAAAAAATTCAAGAAATTCATTCAGATATTTAGCAAGTTGTCCATAAACACACTGGTGGATGCATTGCTCCAAATGTTGGGCAACACAATGTTCATGAAGGAATTGTTGTAGACAAATAATGTTGTTGATGCTAGTATAAGGGAAGTAACACACCATTGTAGTGCAATGATGGAGAGCAATCTTGCTCCCAAAAGATAGGACCCTGGAGCTTTTACTATTCCTTGCACCATTGGCTAGGCAGAGCGGATAATTCAAACTCTCGAGGACACGTTGAGGACTTGTGTGATGGACTTTAAAGGTAGTTGGGATGATCACTTTCCTTTAATCGATTTTGCTTACAATAACAACTATCACTCCAGTATCCAAGTGGCAAAGTTCGAGGCTCTTTATGGGCGGAGGTGTAGATCACCCATCAGATGATTTGAGGTTTGTGAAGCAGCTATGATAGGGCCATACTCGGTTCACGAGGCTATGGTGAAGGTTTAGTTGATAAGGGACAGGCTAAAAACTCCTCAGAGTCATCATTATTCATATGCGGATGTGAGGAGAAGGGATTTGGAGTTTTAGATGGATGATTGGGTATTTATAAAGGTATCTCCCATAAAGGGAGTCATGCGGTTCGAAAAGAAAGGAAAACTCAGTCCCCGCTATATTGGTCCCTACCGGGTTATGAGAAGAGTTGGTAAGGTAGCGTATGAATAGAACTTGCCCTCAGAGTTGTCTTCAGCTCATCCCATCTTTCATTATCGCTCTTGAAAAAGTTCTTGGGTGATCCAGCTTTAGTAGTCCTAAAGGAAAGTGTTACTGCGGGAGATAGCCTCAATTATGAGGAAATTCTGGTTGCAATCTTGGATCGTTAGGTTCGGAGGCTGAGGAACAAAGAAGTAGCTTCGGTGAAGGTGTTATGGAGAAACCAGCATATTGAGGGAGCTACGTGGGAAGACAAAGAGGCTATGATGGCTAAATACCCCCACCTATTCCCTACCGACTCATTTTCAGTTTGAGGTATTAGTTTTTCCCAAATTATCTAATTTGTTTCCATGTTCAATTCATTTGCGCAAGTTTTAATTATGTTATGATAACTCTATGTGATGCCTTAATTCAATTCATCTATGTAGTTCTTTACGGAAGTAGTCATTCTATTAGTTTTTGATTTTAATAATCAATATTTGCATATGATGATTACATGTTTCTACATTTTCTATGTGTTTCTAACATTTGAGGATGAATGTTCCCAAGGGGGAGATATCGTTATACCCCAGAAGCTCAAAGATCAGACCCGGGAGTTGAAACGGGAAAATTGTGGAATTGATGTTGCAGGCACAGAGGAGTCGTGGGATGACTCATGAGGAGACCCCATGGGTCATCTAGTAACTTGTAGGCAGGCCTGTAATAATGAAGAATCGAGGTCCCCACTAGGGAGAGAATGACTCGTGGTCAGCCACCACGAGTCTTCATGTCAATCGTGGGGTGATGTTGGAATTAGATTGGAAGAAGTACCAGTGCACCTAATGGATGGGACCCCACTAGTCGTGGCCAGTCCCAACGACTCGTGAGGTGAGTCATGATAAAGAAAATGGTTTTTCAGGAATGTTAAGGCAGTATATATGACGGAAGGTGACCATGAGTCTTTATGTCCCCCATTACGAGCCCCAGCAGTTCTGTTAACCAGTGCACTTGACGGGCGACTAGATGAGTCGTTGCCCGTCCTGAGAAATCATCATGTCACCCGTTGGGGTCACCTGGCAGCCAGTTTTTGCGAAATAGTAAGGGCGTTCTCGTAATTTCCTATGTTCCTAAGACCTATACTACGTCATTTAAGGTTCGTTTAGTGGGTTTTAACTAGGGTAAAACCTATTCCAATACATTCTTCCCATGCATGCAAGTGTGAAGGTTTGAAGAGAAGATTGAAGGCAAAATCTCATGGTTTCCATTGGAATCTCAACTTGGGCTATTAGAGGGTGTTAGAATTCACCATTTCTAGGTATGTAAGGCTATGAGTGGATTCCTTCTTCCACACCCATGCCCAATTTCTACCAAAATGTTATAAATCATCTATGATCAAGTATGGGGTTTTACTCATTTGCATGAATCTTCAATCTCTCTACATGAGTATGATTATATTGTATTTAAATTGATGATTTATGAAGCTTGGGCGAATTCTAAATTATTTTCCTAATAAAATTTGTTTTTCCAAAAAATTGTATCTAAAACGCCCGTGTATGGTGAGTTCATAAAAGGATTGATTTATGACAAATCTGAGATGATTATGAGGTTGATGATGAAAAGCATATTTCTAAAGCTACCCATGATCTATTTTGTTGTTTTCAAAAAGAATCGATTAGATCCAAGTATGATACAGCTTTGGGTGATTCCCACATGTCGATTTAAAGTGATGATTTTCCCGACATAAGCTTACCACATCATTGAAGTGAAATTTCCCATTTATTATTATAAATTCTAGCTTGTGGAATGTTGAGTAAATATTTCTATACGTAGCTTATAACATGATTTGGGGTAGTTTCTCCCACCTTGATTGAGCTTGTGGTATGTTTGAAATAAAGCTTCTCATATGCATGAATTCATAATTGAGATATGAGTCATTATTGAGCTTTGTCAAGGGACAATGTAGCGCTTCATTTTTATATGATGTCGAGTGTATGCATGATTTCATTAATGAGCTTTGTCAATAGACAATGTTGAGCTTCGTTTCATATGATGTTGAGTTATGCATGATTTCATATTTATCTTCGTCATTAGACGATGTTGAGCTTCATCCATAGATGATGCTGAGCTTTGTTATATACGATGTAGAGCATTGCATGTTTTTTTGGAGAAGAGTCTAGCAGCGAGCGGGTTAAGGGTCGATCACCCTATTCCCCAAAACTATGCGCCAAGGTAAGTTGATACTATATATATTTGGGACCTCCCTTCTGAGCTATCCGATTGGCCCTTCATCTTTTATCGATATTATGGCAGCTTCCTTAGTCCTAGAAAGGTTTGGGACGGCTCTGCCCACTTCAGTGTAATAGTCAGGACAACGTAAGCTCTATCGTAGTATGTTGGTTAAGTGACGAGTCTCCCACTGTCTAAACTGTTCATATTGCATATTCATCACTCATGATATTTATCTCATGCATGCATGTTCAAAATGCAAGGTTTAGTTCATTGTCTAGCTTTTGATATAAATGCATGTTTCAGCTTTGACTCATTCGAGTCAGTCATGATGTTCAAAAGCTATGCATGGTCATGTTATGATAACAGTACGATTTCAGAATGAATGCATGTGGCCTTCTATTTACACTTGAAAGTTTATGATATGTTATGAAATGCTTTAAATGATTTATTTTAATTAAGAGGTTTTACTTACTTTGCATACTTGGTACATTCCACGTACTGACTGCATAGTTTCTATGCTGCATCATTTCATGATGCGGGACTCGGTTCTCAAGTTCAGCCCCGCTTGTAGTCACTGTTAAGAGTTAGCACCTGCTTACTTGGCGATTCCTCATCTTTCGGGGACTAGACCTTAAGTTGTTTTAGATGTCCTTTCAGTTATTGTATTTGTTGAGCTAGTTGGGGATGTTGTCACATCAGCTCGTCAAAATTAGAGGCTTATCAGACTTAGACGTGTATTCAGCTTCAGATATTTTTTCTATTATTATATTAAGTTTGACTTCCGCTGAGTTTTTAATTACATTTTCTTCATGTTTATTGAATGGGTTAGTTGAATTCTTATGCCACGGGTCGACTTGGGTCTTTTGAGGTCCCTTATCTCGTGTCAACGATTCGGGCCTCTATTCGGGTCGTGACAACTACATTATGGGAATCCCAAAACTGATAAAATCAAGCTATAGGGATACCTAGTCCAACCCGCAAGATTCTAATTCTACTGAATTGAGAACTAAGGCTAAATCATTCCACTATATACTAGTTTCACAAAAAATTCTAGAAATAGGGAATAATAAAGCAGTTAATATCATGATTAATATTCCACTTGAAATTGTAATGAAATTTATCTAAAAACTTTCTACATTTCAAATCCACATGGTTGTAACTGAACAAAGAAATAGAGAAAGGTTTTGGGTAAATAAGGGAATTCCCTTGTTGAATTCCCACATACCTGGATAAGAAATCCCTTGGAGAAGAAATCTTGAACTTCTACTACTGGCAAGGAGCCGTAGTTCTTGCTTGAAAGGAATGACCTGGGTTTGTTTGATTGTTTTCTAAGAGTTAGAGTGGGGAAAGAGGGAGAAAAACCATTTAAACCCTCTAAATTCTCTAAAAATATACATAAAACAAAGTATTTTAAGGACTAAATAGGTGAGAAATTACAAAAATATCCCTGGAGTAAAATCTGGAAAACTTCCCGAGGGGGAGCAATGGGCCACTCAATGAGTCATTGGTTGAGACCACGACTAGTTGGGACTTGGATCTGGCAATTGGGGATAGCACGACTCGTTAGAATAACCAATGGGTCGTTGGTTCCTCTTGTGGTCACTGGGTGAGAAAACATGAAATTTCTAGTTCCAAGTGACACAACGACTCGTTGGTTCACCCAACGGGTCATTATGTGTAGTTGTTACTTTCAGTGGAAAGATTTAAGGATTACTGAACCTGACCCCACAGATGGTCACAACAACTCGTTGTGGGATACAACGGGTCGTTAATTCCACGTCTCAACACTAAAGGGGTTTTTGGGACCCTCAACTAACGACTTACACCATGAGTCATTTTTTCTGCCGATGACTTGTTGGTTGAGTCGTGGGGTCCTGGAAGAGGGATTTCTTAGTTGGGGACCAACAATTGATAGGACGACTCATTGTTTCTCACAACAGGTTGTTCCTTGTCCCGTTGGTTCTCGAAGGACCCCACTATGACCACAACTGAGACAACGAGTCATTGGATCTAATCACAACTTGTTGTCTCAGTCGTTCTGAGGCAAATTTTCTGGTTTCCTTCTGGATTTTTCTTGCAAGCTCTGAGTATGGTCAAGGAAAGTTTCAGGGTGTTATAATATCTCCCCCTTAGGATCATTTGTCCTCGAATGAAGAATAAAACTGCTAGAAACCTAGGAAAAGAGCTATAATTCCTAGACTAATACTATGTGATAGTTTTTGAAAGAGTAACTGACTCCGAACTGACTTAACCATGCTAAAAGAGCCGATGCAACTAGAATGCACATTGAAAATCTGAATAGAGCTTATGAGTATGGACCTGAACAGAGTACTGAGGAGGGATTTAGTACTTGATGTTGGAACTAATATGGAAGGGAATATGTGAGCGGATCTAACCATCATATTTGCTTCTGCTTCCCATCTGGCTCCCTCAACTAGTTGTTTCCTCCACAAAGCTTTCACCGAAGTGACTTCCTTGTTTCTCAGCTTACGAACCTGACGGTCAAGGATCTGGACTAGGACCTCTTCATAAGAGAGACCATCATTTATACCCACACTATCTAGTGGCACAGCTAATGTTGGATCACCAATGCACTTCTTAAATATTGACACATGGAAGAGTGGGTGCACATATGCCAACTCTGGAGGCAGTTCTAACTCATATGCCACACTGCCAATTCGCTTCAGAATTTTGTAGGCTCCCATATATCTTGGACTGGGTTTTCCTTTATTTCCAAACCTCATCACCCCCTTCATGGGTGAAACTTTTAGATAAACCCAATCATCCACTGGAAACTCTAACTCTCTTATCCTCACATCAACGTAGTATTTCTGATGGCTTTGCACTATTTTCAACCTCTCCCTAATTATTTGCACCTTCTGCAAAGCCTCATGAACTAAGTCTGGCCCTATCAGGGTAACTTTACCAACCTCAAACCACCTTATAGGAGACCTACATCTCCTACTATATAATGCCTCAAACGAGGCCATCTGGATACTTGAGCGGTAGTTTTTGTTGTACAAAAACTTGATGAGAGGTAGGTGATCATCCCAATAGCCGGTGAAATCGATCACACACACTCTCAGTATATCTTGGAAAGTCTGTATAGTCCGCATCAACTTGTCCTTCTGTATGTGGGTGAAAATTTGTACTAAGGTTGACCTGAGTACCAAGTCCCTTTTAAAATGACTTCCAGAAATGCGAGGTGGACTGAGTACCTCTATCTGAAATAATGGACAAGGGCACCCCATGCAGTCTGACCAACTCTCGGATATAAAGCCGAGCATAATCCTCGACTGAGTCTGTGTTTTAACTGGAAGGAAATATGCTAACTTGTTCATCCAGTCTATTATCACCCAGATTGAGTCATACTGCCAACAAGTATGAGGTAGACCTATAATAAAATCCATATTCACTTCTTCCCACTTCCATGTGGGTATGCTGGTATCCTGAGTCATACTTCCCGGTCTCTGATGTTCCACCTTGACCAGCTGGCAGTTCGGGCACTTAGCCACTAATTCTGCAATGTCTCTTTTCATGCCGTTCCACCAGTAAATATCCCCTACATCAAGGTACATGTTAGTAGCTCCTAGATGGATAGAGTATCTTGAACTGTGTGCTTCAGCAAGGATCTGCTGTCTCAGTTCACCCACATCAGGCACACATAGTCTACCCTGGTAACAGAGTACACCATATCCCACTTGGGAGAAAGCCTCCACTTCTTTTCTAAGAACCACCTCCTTCAGCTTATGCAGTATGGGATGTTGATCCTTCCTTGACTCAACTTCAACTACCAATGAGGAATCTAATCCACTTTGCACCACTACTCCACCCTCGTCTGTATCAACCAATTGCACTTCCAACCGAGCTAGCTTGTGAATATTCTTCACTGGTTCCTTTTTCCCTTTTCAACATGAGTCACGCTCCCCAAGACAAACTACTTAGGGCATCAAGCACCACGTTGCCTTTCCTAGGGTGGTACAGCACACTCATTTTGTAGTCATTCAATAGCTCCAACCACCTTCTCTGACATAGATTTAAATCTTTCTGACTAAACACATACTGAAGGCTCTTGTGATCGGTGAAAACATATACGTGAGCCCCATAAAGGTAGTGCCTCCATAATTTCAATGCTAACACCACTACTGCCAACTCCAGGTCGTGAGTTTCATAGTTCTTTTCATGAACCTTCAGCTGTCTGGAGGCATAAGCTATCACGTTACCCCGCTGCATCAAAATGCAGCCAAGACCAACTCTAGAAGCGTTAAAATACACCACAAACCCATCTGTTCCTTTTGGAAAAAGCTTAACTTTGGAGAGGTAGTGTGTCGAGTCTTCAACTCCTGGAAACTCTTCTCACACACATCTAACCACTGGAATTTCACCATTTTCTTAGTCAACCTAGTTAGAGGAGATTCAATGGAGGAAGAACCCTCCACAAAACGTCGGTAATAGCCGTCTAGACCCAAGAAGCTTCTGATTTCGATTGGGGAAGTAGGTCTTGACCAGTCTTTCACCGTTGCTATCTTTTGAGGATCTACCTAAATACCCCAACCCCAGACCACGTGACCAAGGAAAGACACAGACTTAAACCAGAATTCACATTTGATGAACTTAGCGAACAACTGCCAGTCTCTGAGCATTTGTAGCACTATCCTCAGATTGTTAGCATGTTCTTCCTCACTTCCGGAGTATACCAGAATGCCATCAATAAATACAAAAACTAACATGTCTAGATATGGCTTTAAAAACCTGTTCATCAGGTCCATGAAAGCTGCAGGGGCATTAGTTAGTCCGATGGACATAACCACGAATTCTAGTGACCATACCAACTTTTGAAAGCTATTTTCAATATGTCACATTCCCTGACTCTTAGCTGATGGTACCCCGACTTGAGATCAACCTTGGATAAACAACTGGCTCCTTGATTTTGATCAAACAAGTCATCAATCCTCAAAAAGGCATACCTACTATTGATTGTGACCTTATTCAACTGACGGTAGTTGATACACATTCTGAGGGTACCGTATTTTTTTCGCACAAATAATATTAGAGCACCTTATAGAGAGATGTTGGGCCTGATAAAGCCTTTATCAAGGAGGCCTTTTAGCTACTCCTTTAACTCCTTAATCTCACCTAGAGCCATTCTATAAGGAGGGATAGAGATGGGCTGAGTGTTTGGGAGACGGTCTATACCGAAGTCTATTTCCCGCTCAGGAGGAACTCCGGCAAGATCTTTGGGAATAACATTAGGGAACTTGCTGACAACTGGAACTGACTTAATAGTCGGGGTCTCGGAGCTGGAATCTTTGACCCTAACGAGATGATAAATATACCCTTTAGAAATAAGCTTTTTGGCCTTAAGGTAGGAAATAAACCGACCCTTAGGCGCTGAACAACTGCCTATCCACTCTAAAACTGGCTCATTAGGGAACTGAAATCTGATGACCCTAGTTCTGCAGTCGATTGAGGCATAACCGGAGTGTAACCAATCCATGCCAAGAATGAGGTCAAAGTCAACCATGTCTAACTCTACAACATCAGCTAGAATGACCTTATTCGAGATTGAGATTAGGCAGTTTCTATACACTTGGCCGGCTCTAACTGACTCACCAATTAGGTTGAAGATTGAGAATGATTCTATGAGGACTTCTTGACTGATATCAAATTGGCAAGCTACACAGGGAGTCTTCGAATGATAGTATGACCCCTGGATCTTGTAGGGCGTACATATCTAGAAGGAAAAGGCGTAACATACCCGTGACCACGTCAGGTGAGCTCTCCTGATCTTGACGAGAGGACAAAGCATAAAAATAGTTTTGGCAGTGGTTGTCATCCATACCTAAAGTGTTGGCCTGCTGAACTGGTTGGCCCGCTGGAACTGCTAGAGTGGCGGATTGTGATCTCCCCCTACCCGTTAACGCGCATTCTCTGAGCTGATAACCAAGCTGTCCATACCCAAAGCAACCCTCTAGGCCTTGAAGGAATTCTCCTAGATGGTTCTTTGACACACATAGGGAAAGCTAGGTAGCGATTGCTAGCACTATGACTCTTGGACTGGTCATAATCTGATTGGCCAGTCGTTGCCTGCTTATTCTCCCGCTATAAGGTTTTTAGTTTTTCTGCCTCAATCTACTGGGCATGAACAATGAGGCTGGAGAGATCAATATCTTTAATAAACATTGCAGTCCTGCACTCCTGAGGACAAAGTTTGATACTCTATTAACGAACTTCAACGTGCAAGACCTTGGCTCGGCTACCATCTCCGTAACATATTTAGACAATCGTGTGAACTCTAGTGCATACTCTTCCAGCGTCTGATTTCCCTGTTTTAGATTCATAAATTCTACTACCTTAGCCTCTTTGAGCTCCCGGGGAAAGAATCTATCTAGGAAGGATGTAGTGAACTCCTCCCTCTTCACCGGTTCTACTCTCGTTGGTCTCCCTTCCTTCCACTGGTCGTACAAAATATGGGCTACCCCTTTCAGCTGGTAGGTAGCCAGGTCAACACTCTTAGAGGAGCTAACACCCATAATTTGGGTGATCTTCCTAATCTCATCCACGAACTCATGTGGATCCTCTCCCACCTTAGATCTATGGAATGCTAGAGGGTTCATCCGAGTGATGTCCCGAACTCAAGAAACTGCTGTGGACCCATTTGTATTGACCGAAACCACCTTCTGGTTCACCTAGTTCATGACTATCTGTGCGAGCATCTGGATTGCCAGTCTAAACTCTGTAGCGGACACTAGGTCATCCTGAGGGGATGTTGGAGCTGGTGGGGTAGGTCAGTGAGCATTGCCGGCCCTTCTTCTGTTACCACGTCATCGAGGCATGATTTCACTGAAACAAAATAGAGCACGAGTTAGGAGAACATTTCTGGAATTGAACTTCAAGGCATGATAAGGAGTATGAACAAAAGGAAGTTTTCCTAATAACGTCTCCTAGCCTCCCTGTCATAAGTGTGGCACGGTTCATACCCATGAAAAGGACTCTACTCGACACGGCTTTCAAACATCCTAGGATACTCTGATCTTAGTGCTCTGATACCATGTTTTTCATAGCGGAAGCTTTAAAAATAACCCGAAGTCAACCCATGGTCTATCATAACACTGGTAATCTGAGTAAAATCATAGCGGAAGCTTTAAAAATAGTAAAAGCCATTTATGAAGAAGAACAAAATCATAAAGCTTTATACAACTAAAAATAAAATAGAAAATCTAAATTTGTGTCTGAAAGCCATCTATATCTGATGAGTTGCTGGGACAAACCCTCACCTAACTCTAAAGTCTAACAGTATGAAAATAATTAAAGAAAAATAAACATCTTCCTCGAAAGATCAAGACTCACCATTGGTGCAGCTGAAAACTCCTGGATAAGATCTTCTAATGGTGCTGATATTATGAACCTGCAGGTGTATCATGAAATGATACAACATAAAAGGTATGCATCCATACATGGAATGTACTATGTATGTAGGAGAAAAGATAACACGAAAAATAAATAACTGAACTATAGTGGCATGCAATGCCCAAATGAAATGCTAAAACAGAATAAACTGAAATATACTGGGATGGTCAAACTGACCCCGCCTGATGGTCATAGACATGCTCTGAATCTGTAATACTGAATCTGAACTAACTGTATTTAATTGAGTAAACTGAAATTGTTTTGAACTGAGCAGATCTTAGACTAAACTAACTAGTGGGAGAGTCTATAACCGACATATAACCACGTAAGCTAGACATGGAGTTTGATGTATACACCCCATCGATAGGACCCAATATGCCTTGCCAGGGTATAAAGGAATGAACTGGGTGATCACAAGTCTGGGGCCATAAGGCCAATAGAAATAACCTATGATGGCAAGGTAGTTCTAGGAACCTAGGTGCGCTGGAACCTTAGTTCTCTTGCTGCAGGACTCCCACTAGATAGTCCTAGACTGACTACTAAGCTGATTGACCAAAACTGAGGCCCAAGACCAAGTCAGGAATACCTATCAAGACGTACCCTGAGAGTCTATTTAGACCAAATTTTGTAACTGATGTTGTAAGACGGGTTAGAGCTGCTTATCTGGAAGCATCGTAACCATCTAAAGAACAAACTATCATCTGAAGCAGGGGGTATTAAGACTGGTCAGAGATGCTCATCTAGAATTTTCATAACCATCTAAAGAACCACTAAAATTTGATAACTGAGTCCAATACAGATAACTAGGAAGCACCACTAACACCTCAAGAATTGACTGTAGTTAAACTGATTAGCTGACATTGCTGGACAACACTAAGTATGCTAATAATCTAACTGAGAATTGACTAACATGCCTGTTCGTGCCCGATTCGCGCGTCCGCAAGTGTAGGGGTCGTGCAAGTAATATAGTGGCTCTTTTTAAGAACCGGAATGTCGAACCCACAGGGACTGGACCCATTCCTGTAACTATCCATTTCAAGTGTGATCTTAACTTTCTCAAGTGTTGGTTATAGAAGTTTTCGAGGGAGATTTAATTAAGTTTGTTTTGGTCAACAAAATATCCTGAATTTACTCTAGGAGCAACACAGAGTTAAAACCAGATAATCATGCGATACTACAAATTGCAATAGGTTAAGAATGAAACTATCCATTGTTGTTTCACATAATTAGAATTGCATGTTCATGGTCTTTCGAGCCTCTAAACACGGCAAACTAGCCTCATTGCATCATTGTGAGTGAGGATGCTAATTTCTAGTTCGTGAGCAATTAATGATGTTGTGGTTTACGGGGAAACGATTAGGGACTTTCGTGCGTCTAACCATTTAACTCAACTTACCCTCACAGCTACTTCTTCTAGTGGTGATGTGATAATCCTAAGTGGGTCTCTTAATAACCCCCGTTTTATCAACCAAGCAAGGTGTTAGGTATATTTCTATCCTAACACGAAATTATATCGTGAGATACAAACATGCTCCTTACATTCTCATGTCCTGACCTAGGTAATTCTTTCTCAAGTAATTGCCCAAGCTAACGTATATGTTTTCATGGTGATCAATCATAAAAACAACCAACAATCCAGAATGCAAGCCGAAAACAACAATCAATAACTTAATTCCAAAACAATTTCATAAAATCACAATCACAATTCATGGCTTCAACCCTAGAGGAAGGGTTCTTTCCATTCATGTTCGTAAAACTACAACTAAATACTACTAAACTAACATACATAGATGAATTTGGTAGATGAGAAGGGAATTTGTCAAAACCTAGATGAGTTCTCCCACTTCTCCCTTCACTCCTAGGTAGTTTTCCAGAATAAAATCGTGACCATGTGCTTTTATGAGCTAAGGGTCCTATTTATAATAAATGAGAAACGTGCACAATTTAGCCCGTCATGGAATGGCTCCGTG
Organism: Datura wrightii; assembly: GCA_035772735.1. Lineage (NCBI taxonomy): Eukaryota > Viridiplantae > Streptophyta > Magnoliopsida > Solanales > Solanaceae > Datura > Datura wrightii. The sequence goes on along the minus strand of JASDFA010000008.1, from coordinate 6,332,156 downwards.
TCACGGAGTGTATCGCAGAGCACTACCTCCGTGACACGGAGGTAACGCGGAGGCTCTCTGGAAATTGCCTCCGGAAGCTAAAACTGCTGAGTGCCACTGTGTTGGCAGCGTGTCACGCTGCTTGGGAAGCGCGTTGGCCTTGCTCTGTCGTGTAGCTGGCACGGCGTGGCATGTTGCTGGTGCGATGGTGCTGCCTGCTTGCCGCATCTGCTCCCGACTCCATTCCGCTACTTTACCAACTTATAAATTAGTTCCTCAAAATCATTGAAACCTACAAAAAAAGGACTAATCATGTTGGTTAGCACATATATTCACATTTATATAAAATCACATGAAAATGTATACAATTACTTAGCTAAACAAGACTAAATTAAGTTATCAAGCATCACTCGGGCATGTTATTTTGCCCGAGATCACAACCCCACACTTAAAGTCTTGTTCGTCCTCGAACAACCTTTTACATCTCATGCATATGGAGACTAACCCATAACTCATTTAGCAAGATTATTCAAGCTACGAATATAATGATTACGTAAGATAACAAGCTAAAAATAGAGCATGCATGATTTGATCATCAAAATGAAGTACAACTATGTTAAGACTTCTTAACCTCAAGAATCGACTCTCAGTCTTAGGAAACTCATGCAAATCAACTGCTTAAGAAATCCCACATGAATTATATCCTTCATTCAACATGTCCCTTATGGAAAGAGAGTTACCCAATTTCACACGTAAAAATAATTTTCAAATCACAACATGTGTGGGTACATGAATAGAATTACGCTCACTCTCACAAAGAATTCACATGCATCATGTAATGACCCATAAGCTTGCCCTTAGTGTCTTATTCCACTAATTTAAGGATGTATGAATATAAGATCAAGTAGGACCTTTTAGGTTGTAATGTAACTCAGGTGCGGGTAGATACTATTATGGCCCGTAATAGTTACTATCTTTCCTAAGCGCTTTTAATACATCACGCCCTCATTACGAACTTCCCTTCCCTTACTTCACCTTTTTCTCCTTTCTGCTTTCTTCTTCCTCTTATGTCCCCCCTTTATTTAGGAATTTTTAGCTTATTAGTAAGGAGTTCTATAAATAATTTTTCATTAATTTGTTTTCTTACTCCTTACTAATAATCAACCATTTTCACACAAGTGCACCTTTGTCCTTTTCTCACTTCTACAACTTGCTACTTTTCCTTTCTTTTCATTCTTCTCACTCCTTTACTCCTTCGGATTTTTTCACTCAAGCGCTTAGGAGTTTTGGATCAAACTCAAGGCTAACGAAAGAAAAAGGATTAAGCTTCTGTTATAGCTATCAAAGAATATGCTTAAGGCACAATGGGGCTCACTAGGATTCAATATTCAAGGTAGGTAAAGTAAGGGATAAAAATTAGGTTCATTCAAAGAAATGCCTAAATCATCTCCTACAATTCACATCCTTCATTTCGTTTTATAAACACACCAGGCAATTTCTGGACAATCCACAATAGCATAGAATACTCAAAAACCTTACACTCATGGCACATGCTCAATTCGAGACACAATCAGCAGACTCTTAACTCAGCTAATCACAAGAATTCAGATTAAGCTTCAATGATATTGAATCAAATTCAAGAGCCTAAGTGTCTCAAACAAAGTTATACACTTGCATGCTTCAACACTAACCACCCTTGTATCTTACATTCGTGTATAACACATAACAAGAACATCAAGCACCAATTAGTTATGGTTTCAAAAACCCAAAACCTATCGACTAATTTTCCCTCAAGACAGTCGTCATCCATCCATCGTCGGAAATAGTCCCTAACTATGACTAAAAACACTATGTACAGACAAAGAAAATTATTTTTATTCTTCGGTTCAAAGACCCCCCATCGGAAAAGAACCGAAAAGAAAAACCAACAGGTGATGAATTCATGCTTGACTCCAAAAATATTTCAAATTTCTCCCAAATTTCACACAACACAAGCATCACATTCAACAAAACTTGTTAAGCACAAAAATTTTGAAATTTTTCTCACCCCACACTTAAATCATGCTATGTCCTCATAGCATTAAATTAACATTTAAAGGATGAGGAATACTCCCTGAGCCTCTATGCCAAGCTAAAAGCATGTCGTCCTTTCAAGTTCCAGCGATGGGTGTTCGACCCCACACTTCTTCTATTCCATGCTCTTTAACTTCCACCTTCTCGGTACTCAGACTTGCCTTCCATCTGTGCTTAACTTTCCACCAAAAACACAAACAAAATGAAAATAACAAAACCAACACAAAATCAAAATTAACAAAGTGTACCTGAGGTACCCTTGGGTTGCCTCCCAAGCAGCGCCTTATTTTACGTCGTGGCCCAACGTGGACTATCGTTTTCAGGACATCCTCATACCTGGGTTCTCTTTTGAGAACAATCTCCTTTTCTTTTGTTGTTTAGAGGAAACAGCCTCCACTCTGTTCCTCTCTTTCTCCAACTTCTTCTCAGTTTGAAGCCCTCTATCAGACTTGGGCTGAAGACTTGACATTGTCTTTAGCCGTGCACCTGCGGAATCCTCCACCCTACACTCATCCTCTGCCAACACACTAACCTGATAAAGGTTTCTGTAGTGTGCAGATGGGTTCATTTCTTGGTAAACGTGGAAGATTTCTTCTTCATCCTCAACCCTCATTTTCAGGGTCCCTGCTTTCATGTCAATCACCGCTCCTTCGGTGGCCAAGAATGGCTGTCCCAAGATAGGGGTACCTGGTCATCAACTTGAAAATCTAAGACAATAAAATCAGTAGGTATAATAAACATACCTACTTTGATGAGAAGGTCCTTTATTATTCCATCAGGTGTCACTTGCGACTTGTCAACCAGCTGCAGCATCAACCTTGTCGGCCTCGGTTTTCCCAACCCCAGGGTGTTGAATAAGGATAAGGGAATTATATTAACTACTGCCCCTAGATCACACAAAGCTCGTAGCACCTCAGCTTTACCAATTTGTATGGGGAGGGTAAAACTCCCTGGGTCTTTGAGCTTCTTCGGCATTTTGCTCAATACCCTATGACTGCACTCCTCAGTCAGTGCTACAGTCGGGACATCCACCAATCTAACTTTGTTCGCCATCACGTCCTTCAAGTATTTAGCATACTTGGGCATTCCCTGCAAGACATCAATAAGAGGCAAATTTATGTGAAGTTCTTTGAAACTTTCAAAGAACTTTTTGAAGCATTCCTCCTCCTTGTTGTTTCTGACTTTCTGAGGGAATGATGGTGGTGGTCTTTGTGCTGGCTGCAATGAAGGTTGTGAATTTTGTTTCCCAGCACTCTGATTCACTCCAGTGTCAGTGGATGGTCCTGGTCTAACCAACTCCGGCTTTACCTCCTTTCTCAACTCTTTAGGCACTGCATCAGCTAATTGCTTTCCGCTTTTAAGACTGATGGGATTGATTTGTCGGGGTTAGGATCTGCATCGCATGGTAATCCCCCCTGTGACCTCATGTTCTGAGCAGCTTCTATCTGACCCACTTGTTTTTCAAGATTGCGGGTGGCTACTTGCTGATTCATTAAGTCTGTTGCCATCCTCGCCTGATTTTCCGCTAACTGATTCTGGGTCTCCATAATTTTCTGCAGTGTTTCCTCAATGCTGCTACTCAATTGCCCATCATTCTGCCTATTTTGCTGATACTGCTGTTGTTGAGGTTGCATATAAATCTACTTTTGGTTTCTGCCCCAAGAAAATTTTGGGTGGCCTTGCCAATTTCTGTTGGAGTTGTTCCCAAAATTCTGATTCCTATGCACATTACCAACAAAATTGACTGATTCCGAATTGGCTCTACAAGATTCTGCATTGTGCCCATTGTTACCACAAATTTCACACCAACTTGGAGCTTGCCGAACTGCATTAACCTGGCCCTGGTTTTGGTTCATACTCAGTTTATTGAACTGAGTCATCATTTGATGTTGGAACGAAGCTAACTGTGCTGCCAAGGCATTCAAACCATCTACTTCTATCAACCCCGATCTCTATCCTGCTGATCTTGGGCAAATTTATATGCCCAAGTGATACTCAAATGTGTCATTATAACCTTGTTTATCTATCAATGTTTATACATTCTCATGTGATTTATAATAAAGTGTGAATTTATACTAACCAACATGATTAGCGTTATTTTGCAGGTGAAATGTAATTTTGTGAAGCTAAAATGCGTGTTGGGAAAGATCGGGGATGGACTCGGATGATTAGCAAAGGACAAAGAATTGGACGGAAAGAATTAAAGGGGCTCCGCGATGGAGCCGTGTCACGCTGCCATCGCGGAGGCCTTCTGCCTGGCTAGGGAATTTTTGGCCAAATTCCAGTGTGGGTGCGCGTTGAGGCCGTGGCACGTTGGCCTAGCCCCGCGTTGCATGTCGTGCCACGTTGGGCTTTATTACCTGGACAATCCATTTCCAGTGAGCCTCCGCGTCTGTGGCGTGTCACGGAGGCAGTGCTCCGTGATGCACTCCGTGACACGTTGCTTGTTATTCTGAGAAAAATTCCCACTAGTATAAATAGAACACTTAGGTTCATTTTTCAATATTCTAACTTGGTGGAGCAAGAACGTGGGTTACAGGCAGTTGAGGGGACGAAATTATCAGGGTTTTTCTCTATCTTCTTTTTCTTTAATTCAATTGCTTGTATGTTTAACACTCATTTAACGATGTTTAATCCACAAATGAGTGGCTAAATCCTCTTCTTGCTGAGGTTAAGAACAATTGTAATGAAATGTGATTGTTGATTAAGTTGGTTTTTCATCTTTTCTTCCATGGTTGTTCTATTGATTCTTGTTCTTACTGCATTAATGTGTGGCGTATATTAATGTACATCTAAAAAGTCCGGTTTCACTCGAGAGAGCAAGAAATTGGAAAGTTGTGAATCAATAGGATATGATCTTTTATTGGTTTGGGAAAATTGAGAATTGATTTACCTTCAGGATAGAAATATACCTGAAAGTCGTATTAGTCAATTAAGGAACCGGTTTTGTATGGCTAGAACGTGAATTTCATTTAATCACAGGAATGTAGGTGGACGGTTCACAATTCTTAAGTTAGGTTAAATACGAGAGTTTTAATCCATTGGCAATAGTTCTTGACTAGCAACAAGAGGAAAAGTTAACCAAATTATATCAATAATTTATTTCCTTACATGTTCGTTTAACCTCAGCATGCTCACATTCATAGTTCAGACTCAAATTATATAATATTTGTAGACATAGGATAAAATTAGAAATCAAAATATATCAAACTCTTCGTTGCACTGTTGTCTTCATTTTTAGAATCAATATAGTAGCACTTAAGTAATTTGTTACCTCATCCCAGTCCCTATGGGATCGATACTTGGCTTACTTGAGCCACTTTACTACTTGTTAGACCACATGCACTTGCATGTAGTTATACACCCATATAACAAAGATCCGAACAAGTTTTTGGCGTCGTTGCCGGGGACTGGCAATTGGTGAATTTTTCCTAAGTGTTAATTTACTATATTTTTTTCTTCTTAGTGTTGACAACTTGGTCTTAGCCTGTATTTTGCAGATATAATCTCTGTTGAACACTGGCCAGGGACAAGGAGCTGGTGGACTCATATTTAGAGCCTGAAAGACTATTTCCTCGTCAGTATAGAGAAGCTCTAGAGAAAAAGCTGCAGTTGTTCAGACAAACAATCATGGAGCAACAACAGAATCCACCAGTAGTACGGGAAATGTTAGTGCCCGAGGAAGTAGCAGCTAGGCCGGTTCGCGAGGTGGTAATCCCACATGCTAACAATGTCACATTTAGCATCCGCAAACCTAAGCCAGGAGGGAGGTTCGAGCTCAAGCAAAACATGGTGCAATTGCTGCACAACAGCGGGCAGTTCACAGGTCTCCCTCATGAGGATCCACAACAGCATCTCCAAAATTTTTTGGAGATAAGTGACACTTATATCCCTGCTGGAGTGTCATCAGATTATGTCAGGCTTACATTGTTCCCTTTTTCACTATTGGGAGAAGCCAAGAGGTGGTTGAAAGCTGAGCCACCAAATTCTATTACCACTTGGGATGATCTTGCAAGGAAATTCTTGATACGATTTTTTCCATCCGGTGAAACAGTAAGACTTAGAAGTCAAATTCTAAGTTTTAAATAGAGAGAGGGAGAGAATCTATATCAATCTTGGGAGAGATTCAAGTCCATGTTGCGGGATTGTCCACATCATCATCAATCCAATGATGTGTTGGTGCACACTTTTATAGAGGGTTTGGAACCCCACACAAAAATCTTGCTAGACTCAGCAGCTGGGGGACAAGCATCGGAGAAAACTTATGAGGAGTTGTATACCTTGTTAAACCGTATTTCGCAGGGCAATCCGGAGTGGAATGCTGATTCATCAAGAGGAGGAACAAGGAAAGCAGCAGGAGTTCTAGAAGTGGATGGTTTTACAACTATTGCTGCACAGATAGCTGCTCTACAAAATCAACTCAACACCCACTTCAGTAACATGACAATGAACCAGCCTCAAGCCCCAGTGAATGCAGTGCAGCAGATTTGGTGTGAAGTGTGCGGTAGAAGTGACCACTCAGCTGAGTGTTGTGGAGCAAATCCTGACTCGGTGAACTTTGTGGGAAATGTACAGAGGAACAACCACCAACAGTATGGCAACAGCTACAATTCCAACTGGAGGAATCATCCGAATTTCTCTTGGGGTAGCAACAACCATCAAGGGCAAAGTTCGAGTCAGGGGGCGCAGAGGAATCAAGGAGGGCATCAGAACTATTAGGCACAATATAGAAACAACAATGGACCTCCTCCACCACCATCACCCAGCATTGAGGAGATGTTCAAGACGATGATAGCTAACCAAGCTCAATTGTAGGCTGACTATGTGAAATTGGCAGCTGAGGTGAAGAACAACCAGTTAGCTACTAAGGCACTTGAATATCAATTTGGGCAATTTGCTGGAGCCCAAAATACCAGGCCTAGAGGAGGACTTCCGAGCGACACAGATCCCAATCTCAAGCAGGTGAATGCGGTGACCACAAGGAGTGGTTTGCAGCTGAAAGAGGTGGAACCAAAAAGACCACCTCAACAATCGGGAGCAGCAGAAGTTGAGAGGGAGCAAAGTGATGAGAGGGGGAAGAAAAAGGAAGCTGAATCAGAAAGACCACCACCCCCGTTCCCTGAAAGATTAAAGAAACACAAGGAGGAGGCGTGTTTCAAGAAATTCATGGAGGTGCTGAAACAGGTACATATTAACTTACCTCTTGTTGATGTTTTGCAGGGAGTGCCAAAATATGCAAAGTACATAAAGGACATCGTGGCAAACAAAAGTCAGTTGACTGAGTATGCTACGGTAGCTCTCACGGAGGAGTGCACTTCCCAGATACAAAACTGCCTGCCCACAAAGCTCAAAGATCCTGGGAGCTTTACTATACAAATTACAATTGGGCAGAGTATCCGAGCTCGCGGATTATGTGATTTGGGAGCGAGCATTAATTTGATGCCATCATCGGTATTCAAGAAGTTGGGTTTAGGGAGTCCTAGACGACCAACAGTGATCTTGCAACTAGCGGATCGGTCCTTAGCCAGACCTGATGGCATTGTGGAAGATGTGCTGGTGCAAGTGGGCTCCCTTATCTTCCCGGTAGATTTCGTCGTGCTGGATTTTGAGCCAGACGCGGAAGTCCCATTTATTTTGGGACTTCCTTTCTTGGCGACTGGGAAAGCGCTAATTGATGTAGCTACAGGGCAGCTAACCATGCGGGCACACGACAAGGTGGAATTGTTCGATGTATATAAGGGCCCCATGCTCCCGACTGTGTACGAGGAACTCTCGGTGATCAACGTGATTGATCGAGGTGATGATGCTCAGATAGTTGAATCACGAGAGTTAATGGGAAAACCACCGAAGAGATGTAAGCACTATTGGGGTGAGGATGGTGGTCGAGAGAAAATGTCCGTCACCCTAGAAGATGACTGAGTTGAATGACGTCGAGCCGCGACGGTAAACCAGGTGCTACACGGGAGGCAACCCGTGAATTTTTTCTTTGTAAATTGTGAATAGATTTCTTTTTCTTCTTCTTGATTAACAACAAAATTTTTAGTTTTTATTATTTTTTATTTTTTTATTTTGAGTGAAACCTATAATTCTAACCAATTTCGTGCCGTAAGATGAATTTCAGGTTGAACGGAGGATAAATGTGCAAGGGATCGCAAAGGAAAATTCGAGTTATGAAAAATAATAAAAAGTGGCAAAATAGTGAGCTAGGGCGATGGCTCCGTGTCACGGAGGAGGACCTCCACGTTACCCTCCGTGACACGTTGAGGTGTAAATCTGGAATTTTAAAAAAATTCCAGAACACCCTCGCGACAGCTTCGTGTCACAGAGGGCATGCTCCTCGTTACCCTCCGTGACACGTTGCAGTGTATATCGCGACGGGTCACACCGGGTCACCGGGTGACCCGCGCGATTTTCCCACTTTTAAACCCCGATTCCCCCTCAATTTTCCTTGTTTCTCACACACTCCGCGACCAACCTCCCTAAAACCCCTCCCCCCTCAACGTGACACGGACTTAGGCCATGAATTTCATCGAGTTTTCTTCAATTCTTCGAATTCAAGGTATGTTCTTCAATTCCATCTCATTTCTTGTCGATTTTCTTCGATATTGAACATGTGATATGAGCTAAACTTGCCCTAAGTAGAAATTAAGCATAAATTCAATTGAATTATTATTGAAGGATGTTCGGAGTATCATTGTGATTTCTTGAACTCGTTAATTGCATAATTTAATCGAATTTTTGATACAATCATAGCTAGGGCTTGCTTTTGAGTTTGAATTGGAAAAATTTAGTGAACTAGTGAAATTCATGTTGGGTTGTACATGTTGAGTGAGATGAGTCAATGGGCTAACTGTTACTATGCTAAAAGACCGACGGATTCTCGGGTGAAGGAAATATTGGAGTTTGCAAGAATTGGGTGAATTGTATAGGTTCATGTAGATAAATTCTCTTTGTTTTCATTTCTTTGTTTCTCCTTGCTAAGTGAGATGCGATAAAATGTTATCGATGGTAATGATCGTGGTTAGCTGTACGAAGTCTGAGTAGTACATAGAATATATACCGTTCAATTCGCCAAATGCACTAAGCACATTTGTTATGTTTTGTTGGTTGTTTGTGTAAATAAGCATGATCTTGCCTTAATGTTGTAATTTTGGATAAGGACTAAGTGTGGGGTAGCCTAGCTTAACCCAACCTTAGTCGAAACAAATTTTAGTTGGCTTAACATTGATCCTGTCTATTTGGGTTGACAGGAAAAATGGCAAGCAGGCAGGACAAGGGAAAAGGCGCATCAACATCTGGCCCCAGCAGAAAAAGAATCAGACTGGGCATAGCGTTCCTAGCAGCACCAGCGGTTCCACGCGGCCAACGCCGTCAATATGGAACCAGGTGGGTGACAGAGGAGGGGAAGAAGTGGTATGCGAAGCACAAGGAGAGCAAGTACTTCCCCGAGGAACACATAGCAAGGGAACCGTTGGCACAGGAGTTCCCTAGGATTGTCCAGAGGATCGAGCCACCTGGGCTGAACTTCATCTTTGAAGAGCCCAAGGAATGCAATTTGCACTTGATTCGGGAATTCTATGCCAACTGGAACCCGACTCTAAGACGTCACACCATTAAAATAAGGGGGCAAATAGTCATTTTTGAGCCCCACCACCTCAATGCTATCTTAGGGGCGCGGGACTCAGACACCCACGTGCTTCGACAGCTGAACATCACTCCACCATATGCGGACATCAGACGCACTTTGTGTGGAACCCGATCGACGGCTAGGTGGAGCAGACATAAGGAGAGGGGCTACCATCAGACTTTGCCCTAGTTACAGATGAACAGGGAAGCCAGGATATGGCTTAAGATCGTGTGTTCCTGCCTAATCCCGGGGGTGCATATGACGGATGTAACCTGGGATCGCGTATGCTTGGTGTACGCCCTGATGAAAGGGCTGGAGATCAATGTGGGGGCGGTGATTATCTCCGCCATGAAGAGAGCCTGGTTGCATCAGGGGCACAAATATGGATTTGGTGGATTACTCACCACATTCCTGAAGGGCCTGGACATTGAGGAAGAGGCCCTTGACTATATCCCGCAGATGGAGCGGCGGGCCTTAGATGTCACCAAAACTAAGGCTCCCGACACCACCCACGGGCCCGTTCTTACACTTGCCGAGCGAGATGCTCGGGATGATCAGTACATGGCTCGCATGTACGGGATGCAGATGCTCTAGCTACGGATAGGCGGGAGGCCGGCAACAGAGGAGGAACTATGGAAGCTCGAGCTAGACTACCCTTTTGGCGAAAATGCCAGGGCTCTACGCCCAGTGGGGTCAGCTTTTGTAGAGCCCATGGATGATGATGTCCCCATAGATGAGGAGACACGTCGTGAGGACTCTGATGTGGAGTCTGATGAAGACGATGGGGGTGATTCAGACATGGGAGACGAAGCAGCAGCACCTGATGAAGAAGTGGAGTATTTTGATTGATCAGGGAGTTCCACCACCCAATTTTTGTGCTATTTTAATTTCTATGAACAATGGGGATAGTGTTCGATATAAGTGTGGGGTGGGAGTAGTTAGGTGCTGGTTGTGTTGTTGTGTATGTTCTGTTCTGTTGTTGTGCCTGATGAAAACTTTTGTGACCCTGTGATTTGTGATTGTGAAGTTGTTATTCTGTATTGTAATTAAATGTGAAACTGTTGTGTGTTGCTGAATGTTGCTAGCTGATTTTGAACATATTTTTGTTTTATCGAAATGATCGATATTTTTTTTATTAATTTTTTTTAATTCTTGGGTTTCTCGGCATTTGTTTTCGGTTGTTTTACCGAGAATGTTCTCATTGAACCGAAGTCCTAGTTAGTGACCATTCCCTATGATGGATGGATGACGACCGTCTTAAGGGAAATGTAGTCGTTAGGAGTAGATTTTTCATTTATTTTTCAGTTGTTTTCTTTTGTGGGTTGCATCCCAAAACCTGTAGTTACTTTATGGTTGCAGAATCCTGGTTGCGTTTCGTACTCGATATTCGAAATGAAAAGGTGATTCATATGAAAGCATGCAACTTTGTAAATATGTTGAGATACCTAGGCCATAGAGTCGATTCAGTGTGATTGAGGCTTAATGTTCGAATTCTTGTAATTAGCTGATTGAAGAGTCTGTGAATACGTCTTGAATTGAGCATGTGCAATAAGTGTGAAGTGAGGTTTTGTTTATTCCATGCTATTGTGAAGTGTCTAGAAGTTGCCTGGTGTGTGTACTAAACGAAATGAAGGAGGTGTATTGTAGGAAAGGATGTAGGCATTTCTTTGTGTTAACCGAAAGTTTCTCTGTTTCATTATTGCACCCACCTTGAATGTACACCCTAGTTAGCCCGTTGAGCCTGTAGCCTATTATTTTTTTTCTTGTGTCAAAAATGTGTAAACCGAGCTTTACCCCTTCTTTTTATTAGCCTTGAATTTGATCCAAAACTCTTAAGCGCTTAAGAAGAGAAAATAATTTTCCCAAAGTGTCAAAGAGTGAGAATGGTGAAAAGAAAAGAAAAGCAGAGTGACGAAAGAAAAGAAAAGGTTGAAGGTGCACTTGTTATAAATAAAATATAATGAAGGTGTCTTAATAATCTTTGTTGTCGAGTCAAATGTGCTTAATAAGATATGGGCCAAACTAAAGACAGACTTCAAGAATGGGAGGATGAAGGAAGAAACAATGGCCATGAGTTTGATGGGATGTATTGAAAAGGTGCTTAAGGATGCTAGTGGCTATTATTGGCTCGCCCAATATTTACTAGTTCCGTAGCTTACATTACAACCCGTTAAAGTCCTACGTGATCCTACATCACATTTCCTTATATTAGTGGAGTAATATACTAAGGGCAAGCCTATGGTGCATGACATGATGCATGTGAATTCTTTTGGAAGAGCGAGTGACATTGCGTTTATATGCCCCATCTTGTAACCGTTAGGGTTCATGTGATTAAAAAGGGAAAATTCTCTTGCATTGTGAGGGCACATGCTTGATGAGAGATTAATTTTCGTGGCGGATATCTTGATCAGCTGATTTGCATAAGTTTTCCAATATCGAGAGTCGATTCATAAGTCTAGGAGGTCTTGATGTGTTGAAGGTCATTGCATTGACAAAACCATGTGTGTTTTCTTGATGATTTCTGTATTGAATAATCGGGATGACCGTAGCCAGAATTGTCAAACCAAAGTAGCCAGGATGGGGTGTAAATTGCATGAGGTGTAAGATTGTTGTTCGGGGACGAACAAGGAGTTAAGTGTGGGGTAAGTGATCTTGGGCAAATTTATATGCCCAAGTGATACTCAAATGTGTCATTTTAACCTTTTTTATCTATCAATGTTTATACATTCTCATGTGATTTATAATAAAATGTGAATTTATACTAAACAACATGATTAGCGTTGTTTTGCAGTTGAAATGTAATTTTGTGAAGCTAAAATGCGTGTTGGGAAAGATCAGGGTTGGACTCGGATGTCAGCAAAGGACAAAGCATTGGACAGAAAGAATTAAAGGGGCTCCGCGATGGAGCCGTGTAACGCTGCCATCGCGGAGGCCTTCTGCCTGGAGAGGGAATTTTTGGCCAAATTCCAGTGTCGGTGCGCATTGGGGCCGTGCCACGTTGGCCTAGCCCCGCGTTGCACGCCATGCCACGTTGGGCTTTATTACCTGGACAGTCTATTTCCAGTGAGCCTCCGCGTCTGTGGCGTGTCACGGAGGCAGTGCTCTGCGATGCACTCCGTGACACGTTGCTAGTTATTCCGGGAAAAATTCCCACTAGTATAAATAGAACACTTAGGTTCATTTTTCAAGATTCTGACTTGGTGGAGCAAGAACGTGGGTTACAGGCAGTTGAGGGGACGAAAATCTCAGGGTTTTTCTCTATCTCCTTCTTCTTTAATTCAATTGCTTGTATGTTTAACACTCATTTAACGATGTTAAATCCAAAAATGAGTGGCTAATTCCTCTTCTTGCTGAGGTTAAGAACAATTGTATTGAAATGTGATTGTTGATCAATTTGGTTTTTAATCTTTTCTTCCATGGTTGTTCTATTGATTCTTGTTCTTACTGCATTAATTTGTGGCCTATATTAATGTACATCTAAAGAGTCCGGTTTCACTCGAGAGAGCAAGAAATTGGAAAGTTATGAATCAATAGGATATGATCTTTTCTTGGTTTGGGAAAATTGAGAATTGATTTAACTTCAGGATAGAAATATACCTGAAAGTCGTATTAGTCAATTAAGGAACCGGTTTTGTATGGCTAGAACATGAATTTCGTTTAATCATAGAAATGTAGGTGGACGGTTCACAATTCTTAAGTTGGGTTAAATACGAGAGTTTTAATCCATTGGCAATAGTTCTTGACTAGCAACCGGAGGAAAAGTTAACCAAATTATATCGATAATTTGTTTCCTTACATGTTCGTTTAACCTCAGGATGCTCACATTCATAGTTCAGACTCAAATTATATAATCTTTGTAGACTTAGGATAAAATTAGAAATCAAAATATATCAAACTCTTTGTTGCACTGTTGTCTTCATTTTTAGAATCAATATAGTAGCACTTAAGTAATTTGTTACCTCATCCCAGTCCCTGTGGGATCGATACTTGGCTTACTTGAGCCACTTTACTACTTGTTCGACCACGTGCACTTGCGTGTAACTATACACCCATATAACAAACAGCCGAACACCTACTCCCCTCGATGACTCGCTGTGCCACTCTGGATTTCCTTGTGCAATTCTGTTCAACAAAGTGTACAACTCATCATATGTCTTCTCCAAGGCTTGCCCACCCGATGCAGAGTCTAGTAATATTTTTGTGTGTGGGTCTAGACTTTCTACAAAGGTATGAGCCAGTACTTTATTTGATTGCTGGTGATGGGGGCAGTCTCTCAACAATGACTTGAATCTTTCCCAAGCCATATATAAGTTCTCATCAGGCATCTGCTTGAAACTGAGTATTTCACTTCTCAACTTTGCAGTTTTGCCTGAAGGGATGAATCTGATAAGGAACTTCTTAGCCAAGTCATTCCATGAAGTTATGGAGTTCGGTGGCTCAGCCTTCAACCACTTTTTTGCCTCTCCCAACAGTGAAAATGGGAAGAGGGTCAGTCGAACATAATCTGTGGACACGCCGATGGGAACAAATGTGTCACTAATCTCTAAAAAGCTCTGTAGGTGCTGATGCGGGTCCTCATGTGCCATCCCAGTGAATTGACCACTAGAACGTAACAGCTGCATCATGTTCTGTTTAAGCTCAAAGTGCCCCCCAGGCTCCGATTTACGGATGCTAAAGGTCACATTCGTCGCTAGTGGGATTGCCACTTCGCGAACTAGTCTTGCTGCCATTGCTTCTGATGACAATTATGCTTGTCCCGCGGGTGGTTGTTGTTGTAGCTTTTCTTGAAGTCTCTTCAGCTTTTGCTCTAGAGCTACTCTCCTTCGCAAATGGATTTGACGTTCAGGTTCCAGCAACGGTTCCACAAGCTCTCTACTTCTAGCCAGCTCGGCAGGACAACCTGTCACCTGCAAATAAACAGACTAAGACAAAGTTTCTCAACACTTAAGAAAATTTCAAAAATCACACAAAAACAGATAAATTATCAAAACTTCACCGAATTCCCCAGCAACGGCGCCAAAAACTTGTTCGTGCCCGATTCGCCCGTCCGCAAGTGTACGAGTCGTGTAAGTAATATAGTGGCTCTTTTTAAGAACCGAAATGTCGAACCCACAGGGACTGGACCCATTCCTCTAACTATCCATTTCAAGTGTGATCTTAACTTTCTCAAGTGTTGGTAATAGAAGTTTTCGAGGGAGATTTAATTAAGTTTGTTTTGGTCAACAAAATATCCTGAATTTACTCTAGGAGCAACATAGAGTTAAAACCAGATAATCATGCGATACTACAAATTGAAATGGGTTAAGCATGAAACTATCGATTGTTGTTTCACATAATTAGAATTGCATGTTCATGGTCTTTCGAGCCTCTAAACACGGCAAACTAGCCTCACTGTATCATTGTGAGTGAGGATGCTAATTTATAGTTCGCGGGCAATTAAGTATGTTGTGGTTTACGGGGAAATGATTAGGGACTTTCGTGCGTCTAACCATTTAACGCAACTTACCCTCACAACTACTTCTTCTAGTGGTGATGTGATAATCCTAAGTTGGTCTCTTAATAACCCCCATTTTATCAACCAAGCAAGGTGTTAGGTATATTTCTATCCTAACACGAAATTATATCGTGAGATACAAACATGCTCCTTACATTCTCATGTCCTGACCTAGGTAATTCTTTCTCAAGCAATTGCCCAAGCTAATGTATATGTTTTCATGGTGATCAATCATAAAAACAACCAACAATCCAGAATGCAAGACGAAAACAACAATCAATAACTTAATTCCAAAACAATTTCATAAAATCACAATCATAATTCATGGCTTCAACCCTAGAGGAAGGGTTTGTGCCATTCATGTTCGTAAAACTACAACTAACTACTACTAAACTAACATACTAACATGAATTTGGTAGATGAGAAGGGAATTTTCCAAACCCTAGATGAGTTCTCCCACTTCTCCCTTCACTCCTAGGTAGTTTTCCAGAATAAAATCGTGACCAAGTGATTTTAGGAGCTAAGGGTCCTATTTATAATAAATGAGAAATGTACACAATTTAGCCTATCATGGAATGGCTCCGTGTCACGGAGTGTATCACGGAGCACTGCATCCGTGACACAGAGGTAACGCGGAGGCTCTCTGGAAATTGCCTTCGGAAGCCAAAACTGTTGAGTGCCACCGCGTTGGCAGCGTGTCACGCTGCTTGGGCAGCACGTTGGCCTTGCTCTGTCGCGCAGCTGGCACGGCGTGGCACGTTGCTGGCGCACTGGTGCTGCCTGCTTGCCGCATCTACTCCCGACTCCATTCCGCTACTTCACCAACTTATAAATTAGTTCCTCAAAATCATTGAAACCTACAAAACAAGGACTAATCATGTTAGTTAGCGCATATGTTCACATTTATATAAAATCATATGAAAATGTATACAATTACTTAGCTAAACAAGACTAAATTAAGTTATCAAGCATCACTTGGGAATGCTATTTTGCCCAAGATCAATGCCTCTAACTGGGAATTCAACATATACTACAATATGGGAATCCCAAAACTGATAGAATCAATCTACAGGAGAAATTAGTACAACCCGCAAGATTCTAATTCTACTGAACTGAGAACTAGGGCTAAATCATTCCACCATATACTAGTTTCACAAAAATTTCTAAAAATAGGGAATACTAAAGTAGTTAATATCATGAGTAATATTTCACTTAAAAGTGTAAAGATATTATCTGAAAACTTTCTACATTTCAAATCCACATGGTTGTAACTAATAGAGGAAATAGAGAAAGGTTTTGGGGACACAAGAGAAGAAAAATTCCCTCGTTAAATTCCCACATACCTGGATAAGAAATCCCTGCAGAAGAACGCTTAAACTTCTGCAACTGACAAGGAGCCCTAGTTCTTACTTGAGAGGAATGACCTAGGTTTCTTCGATCATTTTCTAAGAGTTTAAGTGGGGGATGAGGGAGGAAAACCATTTAACCCCTCTAAATTCTCTGAAAAAATAATTAAAATGATGTAGTTTGAGGACTAAATAGGTGGGAAATTACAAAAATATCCCTGAAAAAATTTGTAAAACTGCCCGATAGGGGACCAACGGGTCACTCTATGAGTCGTTAGTTGAGACCACGACTCATTGGGTCCAGTTGTTGGTCCTACTATCTAGGTTCTAGGTTCACTGGATTTGGAAACAAGGGATACCATGACCCGATAGATTAACCAATGGGTCGTTCGTTCCTCCTATGGTCACTAGATAAGAAAACTTGAAAGGTCCAGTCATTACTTTCATTGGAAAGATTTAAGGATTATTGAACCTAACCTCATGGGTGGTCATAACAACTCGTTGTGGGATACAACGGGTAGTTGTTTCCACTCGTCAACATTGAAGGGGTTTCTGGGGTCCTTAATAAATGACTCACGCCACGGGACATTATTTCCAACAATGACTTGTTGGTTGAGTCATGGGGTTCTAGAAGAGGGACTTCTGAGCTGAGGACCAACAAGTGACAGGTCGAATTGTTGTTTCTCACAATAGGTTTTTCCTTGTCCCATTAGTTTCCGAAGGACCACTCTGGTCTGACCATGACTGACTCAACGAGTTGTTGGAGCTAACCACGACTCGTTGTCTAAATCGTTCTGAGGAAAATTTTCTGGTTTTCTTCTGGATTTTTATTGCAAGGTCTGTGTCTCGTCTAGGAATGTTTCGGGGTGCTACATTTAGTCTGAGTAACCCTCTATGCTTAAAATGAATATTTTTCCCGATGATAGATAGATTGACGTCTTTCTTAAGGACAAATCATCATTTTTATTATGTTGTGCCATTTGAGTGGGTAAATCATATTGTGGGGGTGAGTTGATTAAGGCTTGAAATTGAGGTATTTTTGTTTAACTAGTTTGGGGTGATCAATTTTGAATGGGTTTTCACCTAAGAGTTGTCGGTCAGGTTCGATGAAACACAGGGTAAGGCACAGGTACGAGTTTGAGGCTTCAGGCCATTGCCCAGCACCAGTGTTTCACCTATGCATCGATGTTCAAGATCGGTGAAATGTCAATGTAGCGCAGGGAGAGCACCATTCTGTCTAGTTTTCTGCCGAGGCCTGCAGCTTAGCTGCGACTCGCACGTCTCGACCTACGTTTTGAAATTGTAACACAAGTACTACCAACCCATGATTTTGATGTTTCAACTTGTTGTCATCTAATTCTTAGATTTTTATTTCTAGCTTAGTTTAGTTGTTTCATTTGCATTCATATTATCAAAAATACAAAAATAGTAGCATGTGGCACTAACATTTCTTTTGCAGCATCATGATTTCGTCTAGGCAAGCTGACAAGGGAAAGGCACCCTCCATGTCCAAGAGTAAAGGAAAGGGTAAAGCCAAAGAAACCCCAGCCCCCACCAATACCAGAGAGGTCATCATCTACTGTACCTTACATGAAGGCTCATTATGTCATCTATGAAGGGAGGCCAATTACCACTGAGAAATGCTTTGATCTAGTAGGGCTGGGGTATGATTTCTCCAACATCACTGCACATTTTAAAGACAGACAATGGCACATGTTTTCTAAGCCTCTCCTGGACTAATACACCAACCTTGTGCCAAAATTCTATGCATCCTACTAGGCACAACAAGAGGAAATGAAGCTTAAGGGAAAGGTTGATGAGTTCCCTTTCCTTCCCTCAGTCAATGTTCGAGGTGTGGAGGTAGATATCACTCTAGCACCCATAAATGCACTATTTTGGGAGGATAAAATTGATTCAGGAACGGAGTATGCAGCAAAAGTGGCCAGCAAAGAACATCATTTTAGTTGGATAGCTCCCATCATCGCCACTGGCCAGCCCTTATAGGTCTACATGGGTGATGAAATCTCAAGGAATGATTTAAAGTTTGAGGCCAAGTTGTGACTACTATTTGTTTGAAGCCAAATTACTCCCTCTAAAAATGAGCAAAGAATGAACCTCGAGGCAGCCATACTTATTGGCTGCATCATGATAGGGATGCCCATTATCTTTGGCCAAACAGTCACCACACAAATGAAGTGTAAGACCAGACAATAGGGAACTTCAATGCCATATGTTGTTCTCATCTCTTAGTTGTGCCTCAAAGCGGGGGTACCATTATTCCTCGATGAATCCCCCCAACTCCGCCACTAGTGTCATTAATGTTGAAAGAAAGAGGGACGCTAATCCACCAAAGATCAAAAGAAAGAGGATGTAAGTATGACGCGAACATTGTCAATTAAGAACCCCGCTAGGTTGGGGTCAATCCCATAGAGAATATGGTCAGGATATAGAAAAAAGGTAGTATTTACGTTTTTAGTTTGAATATATCCTAATGGAGGGTTTTTTAAAGAATGAAACACATAACAATATTGAAGATTTAAGTTGTCATCAAATTGATTTGTTATCAAGTTGATGCAATTAACTAGAGGGGTGGACGCCATGGATTCATGACTACTTCATATTTTACACTTGTGATCTATCCCAATACTTAGCTTGTAGAACTGATAATATGGGTTCATCCAAACGGCTGGTTCATCCCTATTGGATGACTATACTCAATTACCGGATTACGTCTCTTGATTGATTTCACAATAACCGTTATCAATTTTTTCAAAATTAACTATCCTGCTACTGCAGCTCAATTTATATAATGAACCATAAAGTTCAAGGCTTTTTTGTTCTTCTCTTTTCCTAATCTCTTCTTCTCTAGGTTCAAGAAAATAGAGAATTCCGGCATGTCCTAATGTTGTCCATCATTAAGAAACATTATAGATGAAGAGAAGGCAATACAAGAAATCATATTGGTTTAGAATCACATTGTGCAAACACTAGTTGGTTAATTCTCTATAGTTTCCACAACCCTAGTTGTGGAGGTTTTAGCCTCTCAAGACTAAGCAAAGAATTAGCATTTAATAAGGAAAATATAATTAAAGAACTTACAATAAAGATTGAAATAAAAATCCACTTGATTTTGTATAATTCAACTTTGATCAATTCTAGAACAATGGAGTAAACTCAAGAATATTGGAAATTTCAAGAAGAATCTCCCAAAACTCGAATCCTCCCTCAAATTATTCGTTCTCTAAATTCTTCTAACAAAAATAACCTAGAAAAATATTTATACAAATAATTAGAAACCTTTCCTAAATTAATAGGGAAAACTAATTAACTATCGCCGCCTTCTTATGCGACTAGTGACTTGATCATGTGAGTCGTAGCTTCAATCATACAATGCTTGTAAGCTCTTAATTTAGTTAAGTGCTGGGAGCTGGTACTACCCGTATAATCCACCTGCGAGTCGTACAATCTCGTTGTGGTTTGAACCTGAAAATTTCCATAGGCCTTTGGTACGATTCGTACATTAATGTTATGGCGCGTGGTTGCCTCTTGTACCATGGGATCTGCCATTCTACTTTGTTGTGAACTTTACCACGACTCCTTGGTATGGGTCATAGGTAGTCATCGCGACTCGTGGATTCCATTCGTACCAGGAGATTAATCAAAGTGCATCCTTCTGATATTTTCCATAACTCATAGTACAGTTTGTACCAAGAGTCGTAATTGGCGAGTACCTTGTACAGATCTTCTGAAGTTTATCACGACTTATAGTACAACTCGTACTATCAAGGTATGGCTCGTATTGAAGTCTTATTTGGTCTAATTTTTCACTCCTTTTCCTTTTTTCACAGCTTTCAACTCCAACACCTTATTTCCCTGAAAATAAAGCAAAAGTGTATCACATCAGTGTAAACACACCTGAGGCCATGCATATTTTCTCAATTTTAAGCGTTGAAAGTGTTATCAACCCACAGCACATCAACACCCTCATCTTAAGACTTTTGCATGTCCTCAGGAAAACAAAACAAAACTATTAGCGATGTTTAACTAGAAAGTAAAATAGAAGACTATTGCACCCCATCGCACGCGCAAGCGCATGCGGTCGTACAAGTAATACAGTGGCCCTTTTAAGAGCTGGATGTCGAACCCACATGGACTGGACTAATTCCGCAAATATTCAAGTTTAAGTGTAAGTTAACAATTACAAGTGTTGATTTAAGAGATTTTTGGATAAGTGTAATTAAATCTAGGTGTGATCACAAAACAATCGGGATATAATACATGAAGCAACTAGAGTTAAGGCCCGATAATAATGCAATGCTGCAATTCACAAATTCAAGTGTGAAAACTTCAGTTTTTGTCTCACAGAGTTAAAATGCAGTGCTCATGGTCTCTCGAGCCTCTAAACACAACAAACTAGTCTCACACCTACATCATTGAGTGAGGATGTGACATCCTAATTCGTGCAGAATTGACAATGTGGATTGTTCGGTGCGTAGTATGGGTATTATAAAACCGACACGCAAGTGCACGTGGTCGAACAAGTAGTAAGTGGCTTTAGTAAGCCATGTATCGATCCCTCAGAGACTTGGGTTTAGTGCAATTTGCTCAAGTATACTATATTTTTACTTCTAAATATGCTGACAACTAAATAACCAAAAAGTGAATAATTTGTTTTATAAATTTTATACTAAACTACAAACAATTATCTACTTTGAATTTGGACTATGAATAAGAGCATGCCGAGGTTAAAGAACATGTAATGAAACTGATTATCATCATAAATTGGTTAATCTTTTCTTCCAGTTGCTAGCCAAGAACAATTGCCAAGAGATTAAAACTCTCGTATTTAATCTCACTTAAGAATCATGAACCATCCGTCTACATTTCTTTGATCAAATGCAATTCATGTTCTAGCCATACAATTCCGGTTCCTAAATTGACTAATACGACTTTCAAGTATATTTCTATTAGGAAAGCACATCAAAACTCAATTTTCCTAAATCAAGTAAAGAACAATATCCTATTAATTCACAACTTTCCAATTTCGTGCTCTCTCGAGTGAAATCGGACTTTTTAGATGTACATTAATATAGGCCACACACCAATGCAGTAGAAACAAGAATTAATAGAACAACATGGAAGAAAAAGATGAAAAACCATATAATTAATAATCAAAATTCATCAAAAGTGTTCACAACCTCAGCAAGGAAGGGAATTAGCCACTCATTTGTGGATTAATCATCCTAAAACAAGTGTTAATCATACAAACAATTGAATTAGAGAAGAAAGAAAGCGAGAAAAAACCCTGAACTTTTCATCCCTCAACTGCCTGTAACCCACGTCCTTGCTCCACCACGTCTGAAATATGAAAAATACACTTAAGTATTCTATTTATACTGGTGGGAATTTTTCCCAGAATAATGAGCAACGTGTCACGGAGTGCATCGCGGAGCACTGCCTCCGTGACACGCCGTGAACGCGGACCCTCACCGGAACTAGGGGTCCGGGTAATCAAACACCAACGTGGCACGGCGTGCAACTTGGAGGCTAGCCACCGTGCCACGGAGCAGACGCGAACCTCCACTGGAAATTTGTGAATTTTCACCCTCCAGGCAGAATGCCTCCGCGATGGTAGCGTGACACGGCTCCATCGCGGAGCCCCTTTAATTCGTGCAGTCCTATGCCTTTTTCCTTTCTCGCATCCAAGTCCAACTCCGATATCATCCAACATGCATTTTAGCTTCCCGAAATCACATTTTACCTACAAAACAATGCTAATCATGTTGGTTAGTATAAATTCACATTTTATTACCAATTACATGAAAACGTATACACATTGCTAGATAAACAAGGCGAAAATGATACTTTTGATTATCACTTGGGCATATAAATCTGTCCAAGATCACTTACCCCACACTTAAATCCTTGTTCGTCCTCGAACAACAAACATACAATTCATGCAATTTACATCCCAACCTTCGCTACTATAGTGCGACAATTTAAGCTACGGTCATACCGATCATTCAATATTTCAAATCATCAAGAAAACATGCATGGTCTTAACAATGCAATGACCTTCAATACATTAAGACTTCATAGACTTTAAGAATCGACTCTCGATATCGGCAAACTCATGCAAATCAGCTAATCAAGATATCCGACACGAAAATCAATCTTTCATCAAGCATGTGCCCTCACAACTCAAGAGAATCTTCCCCTTTTTGCTCATGTGACACACAAACATTCAAGTAAGGGCATGTAAAAACAATTTCACTCTCTCTCCCAAAAGAATTCACATGCATCATGTCATGACCCATAGGCTTGCCCTTAGTGTATTACTCCACTAATATAAAGAAATCCAATGTAAGATCACGTAGGACTTTAATGGGTTGTAATGGAAGCTATGGAACTAGTATATATTGAATTAGCCAATAATAACCACTAGCATCCTTAAGCGCCTTTGGAACACATTCCCATCAACTCATGGACATTGTTTCTTTTTTTTTCATTTTTTTTTCGTCATCCCATTCTTGATGATTTACTTTAGTATGGCCCATTTCATTAAGCACACTTGACACAATAACAAAGGTTGTTCATGCACCTTCAACCTTTTCTTTTCTTTCCTCACTCTGCTTTTCTTTTTCTTTTCACCATTCTCACTCTTTGACACTTTGGGAACATTATTTTCTCTTCTTAAGCGCTTAAGAGTTTTGTATAGACTTTACGTCTAATGAAAAGAAAGAATTAAGCTCGGTTTACACTTTTTGGACAAAAGAAAGAAATAATCGGCTAACGGCTCAAAGGGCTAACTAGTTTATACAATCACAGAAAGGGGGAGTATGACAAGAAAAAAATAGAAACTCTCGGTTAAAACAAAGAAATGCCTACATCCTTTCCTACAATACACCTCCTTCATTTCGTTTTGTACACACACCAGGCAAGTTCTAGACACTTCACAATAGCATGGAATATCAACACCTCACTTCACACTTTATGCACAGGCTCGATTCAAGATGTATTCACAGACTCTTCAATCAGCTAATTACATAAATTCAAACATTAAGCCTCAATCACACCGAATCGAACTCTACAGCCTAGGTATCTCAACATATTTACAAGATTGCATGCTTTCAAATGAATCACCTTTGCATTTTGAATATCATGCACAACACGCAACTAAAAATTCACAACCATATAGTAACTACAGGTTCCGGGATGCAATCCACCAAAGAAAAAACTGAAAATAAATTAAAAGAAAAATATCTACACCTAACGACTACATTTCCCTTAAGACGGTCGTCATCCATCCATCATACGGTCACTAACTATGACGTTGGTTCAATGGGACCCTTCTCGGTAAAAGAACCGAAAACAAACGCTGAGAAACCCAAAATTAAAAAGTTGAAAAATTTTGCAAACCATCGATCATTTTGATAGAAAAATTATTTACAAAATATTTTAAATATGAACAAAATATTTTCAAAAAAAAAATTTAAAATATATCGATCATTTCGATAAGCAAAAATATTTACCAAAATATTTACAGAATCAGCTGGCAACATTCAACAACACACATCAATTCCACAAATATTTACAAATACAGAACAGTTTGAAAATTCACAAACACAGGGAAACATAACATACAAAATAACATAGGAGAACATACAAACAAACCAGCCTAGCCTAGCACCTAACTACTCCCACCCCACACTTAATCCGAACACTGTCCCCAGTGTTCACAAAAATTAAATAGCACATAATCGGGTGGTGGAACTCCCTGATCAGTCAAAGTATTCCACTTCTTCATCAGGTGCTGCTGCCTCATCTCCCATGTCCGAGTCGCCTCCGTCGTCATCATCGGACTCCACATCGGAGTCCTCTTGACGCGTCTCCTAGTCCATGGGGATGTCATCATCAGTGGGCTCTACAAAGGCTGGCCCTACTCGGCATAGAGCCCTGACGTTTTCTCCAAATGGGTAATCTAGCTCGAGCTGCCATAGCTCCTCCTCCGTGGCTGGTCTCCCACCGATCCTTAGCTGGAGCATTTGCATCCCATACATCCGCGCCATGTACTGGTCATCACGAGCGTGTCGCTCGGTAAGTGTCAGCACTGGCCCGTGGGTGGTGTCGGGAGCCTTAGTTTTGGTCACATCCAAGGCCCACCGCTCCAACCGCGGGATATAATCGAGGGCCTCCTCCTCAACATCGAGGCCTCAGAGAAAGGTGGTGAGTAGTCCACCGAAACCATACCTGTGGCCCTGGTGCAATCGGGCTCTCTTCATGGCGGATATAATGACCGCCCCGACATTAATCTCCAGCCCTTTCATCAGGGCGTACACCAGGCAAACACATTCCCGGGTCACATAAGTCATGTGTACCCCTGGGATTAGGCAAGAGCAGACTATCTTCAGCCAAATACGGGCTTCCCTGTTCATCTGAGAATATGGCAGAGTCTGATGGTAGCCCCTTTCCTTGTGCCTGCTCCATCTAGCTGTGGATCGGGCCCCACATAGTGTGCGTCTGATGTCAGCATATGGTGGGGTAATGTTCAGCTGGCGGAGAACGTGTGCGTCTGTGTCCCGCCCTCCTATGATGGCATTTAGCTGGTGGGGCTCCAAAGTGACTATCTGCCCTCTGATTTTGATGGTTTGGCTTCGGATTGACAGGTTCCAGTTAGCATAGAACTCCCAAACCAAGTGCAGGTTGAATACTCTAGGCTCCTCGAATATGAAACTTAGCCCAGCAGCCTCGATCCGGTGAACTATTCTGGGGAACTCCTATGCCAATGGCTCCCGTGCTATATGCTCTTCGGGGAAATATTTGTTCTCTTTATGCTTCACATACCACTTTTTCCCTTCGTCCGTCACCCATCTAGTTCCATATTGGCGGCGCTGGCCGCGTGGAACTGCTGGTGCAGCTGGAACTGCTGTGCCCAGTCTGAGTCGCTTTCTTCCGGTGCCTGAAGTTGATGCACCCTTCCCTTTATCTTGTCTGCTTGCCATTTTGCCTGTCAACACACGTCAACAATCGCCATGTTATGCTAAATAAATATTAACTTCGGCTAAGGTCGGGTTACGCTAAATTACCCCACACTTAGTCCCTAGTTACAGTTATAACCTATGGCAAGAATAACTTTATTTACACAAAACAACCAGCTATACAATCATGCTTAGTGCGTTTACAAAAGAAAATTCGACGGTATAACTTCTGCATACTACTCAGACTTCATACAGCTAATCAAAATTCCTACCATCGCAAACATTTTAATCCTCGCACTTAGCAAAGAAAAAATAAAGAAACAAAAATAACAACAAAAATTTATATACATTAACCTATCCAACCAACCAAATACAAACAATTTTTCAACATTTCCCCCAAACTCGAGAATTCGTCGTCTATTCACATCCTAACACTTTGTACAACGACTCATCTCATTCAACACGTACAACCCGGCATACAATTTACACTTTCAACACATTTCTAATTTCACATTCAACAACAAGCCCTAGAATTGATTTTCGCAATCAAATTCGAATACTTTATGCAATCGACAAGTTCAAACAATCATAACTACATTCCAAACATTTATCAATCAACAAATAACTCGAATTCATGCTTAATTTCGACTTAGGGCTATTTAGTTCACCTCCCATGCTTAAAATCAAAGAAAATCGACAAAAACTTGAGAGGGAATCGGAAAACATACCTTGTAGTTGAATAATCGAAGAAAACTAGGTAAATTGTTGCCTTAAGCCGTGGCACGTTGGTGGGAGAGGGGTTTTGGGACGTTTGGTCACGGAAGAAAATGAAAATGAGGGGAAAAGGGGAGAATTCGGGGTTTAAAAGGTAGAAAAACACGCGGGTCACCCGGTAACCCGGTGTGACCCATCGCGATATACAAGGCAACATGTCACGGAGTGCATCACGGTGCACTGCCTCCGTGACACGGAGCCATCGCGACAGCATACTGGAAATTTTAAAATTTCCGGGTTATACCTCAACGTTTCACGGAGGGTAACGCGGAGGTCCTCCTCCGTGACACGGAGCCATCGCCCCAGCTCACTGTCTTCTACATTTTATTAATTTTTCATACCTCGACTTTTCCTTCACGATTCCGTGCATATTTTTCTCCATTTGACCTGAAAATCATCTCACTAAATAAAATTGGTTAGACTAATAGGTTTCACCTAACTAATAATAAAAAATACTAACTAAAATGAAAAATTTTGTAATCAATCAAGAAAAAGAAAAAGAAAAAGAAAAATCTATTTACACTTTGCAAAATGAAAGAAAAAATTTTCACGGGTTGCCTCCCGTGCAGCGCCTGGTTTACCGTCGCGGCTCGACGTCATTTAAGCTCAATTGTCTGCTAGGGTGATGGACGATTTCTCTCGATCACTGTCCTCCCCCCAGTAGTGCTTACACCTATCCGGTGGTCTTCCCATTAACTCTCGGGAATGCTTCATCTGCTTAGCATTACCATGATCAATCACATTGATCACCGAGAGTTCTTCATGCACCATCGGGAGCTTGGGTGCTTTATACACATCGAACACCTCTACCTTGTCATGTGCTTGCATTGTCAGTTGCCCCGCAGCTACGTCGATTAATGCTTTCCCGGTTGCCAAGAAGGGTCGTCCCAAAATAAATAGGACTTCCGCGTCTGGTTCAAAATCCAGAACAATAAAATCTACCGGGAAAATTAGGGAGCCAACTTGCACTAGAACATCCTCAACAATGCCATCCGACCTAGCTAAGGATCGATCCGCCAACTACAAGATTATGGTCATAGGTCTAGGACTCCCTAGGCCCAACTTTCTAAATACCGAAGATGGCATCAGATTTATGCTTGCCCCCAAGTCACACAATCCACGAGCTCGGATGCTCTACCCAATAGTAAGCTGGATACTAAAACTTCCAGGGTCTTTTAGCTTTGTGGGCAGTCTATTTTGGATCCGGGAAGTGCACTCCTCCGTTAAAGCCACCGTGGCATACTCAGTCAACCGACTTTTGTTGGCCACGATGTCTTTTATGTATTTGGCATATTTAGGCACTCCCTGCAAGACATCAACAAGAGGTAAGTTAACATGTACCTATTTAAGCACCTCCATGAATTTCTTGAAACACGCCTCCTCTTTGTGCTTCTTGAGTCGTTGAGGGAACGGGGGTGGAGGTCTTTCTGATTCAGCTTCTTTGGTCTTCCCCCTTTCCGAACTTTGCTCCCCCTCAACTTCTGCTGCTCCCGAGTGTTGAGGTGGTCTTTCTGGTTCCACCTCCTTCAGCTGCAAACCACTCCTTGTGGTCACTGCATTTACCTGCTTCGGATTCAGATCCGTGTCGCTTGGCAGTCCTCCTCTAGGCCTTGTATTTTGGGTACTAGCAAATTGCCCAAATTGATACTCAAGAGCCTTGGTAGCTAACTGATTGTTTTTCACTTCGGCTGCCAATTTCACATAGTCAGCCTGCAATTGAGCTTGGTTAGCTATCATGGTATTGAACATCTCCTCAATGCTGGGTGATGGTGGTGGAGGAGGTGCATTGTTATTTCCGAATTGAGATTAGTAGTTCTGTTGCCCTCCTTGGTTCCTTTGCATACCCTGACCCGAACTTTGTCCTTGATGGTTGTTGCTACCCCATGAGAAATTAGGATGATTCCTCCAATTTGAATTGTAGCTACTACCATACTACTGGTGATTTCTTTGTGCATTACCCACAAAGTTTACTGAGTCAGGATTTGCTCCACAGCACTCAGCTGAGTGCTCACTGCTTCCGCACACTTCACACCACAATTGCTGGACTGCATTAACTGGAGCTGACGGCTGGTTTAAAGTCATGTTGCTGAAGTGGTTGTTCAATTGATTTTGCAAGGCAGCTATCTGTGCAGCGATAGCTGTAAACCCATCCACTTCAAGCACTCCTGCTGCTTTCCTTGCCCCACCTCGTGATGAATCAGCATTCCATTCTGGATTGCCTTGTGAAATCCGATTTAGCAAAGTATACAGCTCCTCATAAGTCTTTTCCAGCGCTTGCCCTCCAACTGCTGAATCTAGCAATATTTTGGTGTGGGGTTCCAAACCTTCAATAAATGTGTGCACCAACACCTCATTGGACTGATGATGATGAGGACAGTCCCGCAACATGGATTTAAATCTCTCCCAGGCTTGATATAAATTTTCTCCCTCCCTCTGTTTGAAACTTATAATTTGACTTCTAAGTCTTGCTATTTTACCAGAGGGAAATAACCTTATCAAGAACTTTTGTGCAAGATCATCCCACGTTGAAATAGAATTTGGTGGCTCAGCTTTCAACCACCTCTTGGCTTCTCCAAGTAATTAGAACGGAAATAATGTAAGACGAACATAGTCAGGTGACACTCCAGCGGGTATATAAGTGTCACTTATCTCCAAAAAGTTTTGGAGATGCTGTTGCGGGTCTTCATGAGGGAGACCGGTAAATTGGTCGTTTGTGTGCAACAATTGCACCATATTTTGCTTGAGTTCAAATCTCCCTCCAGGCTCTGGTTTGCGGATACTGGATGTAACATTGTTGGCATGTAGGATTGCCACCTCGCGAACCGGCCTTGCTGCTGCTTCTTCGGGCACTAACACTGCCCTCACAACCGGTGGATTCTGTTGCTCCATAATGGTCTTTCTGAGCAACTGCAGCTTCCTTTGTAGAGCTTCTCTCCGTTTACTGTGAAATACACGTTCAGGCTCTATATAAGATCCCACCAGCTCTTTGTCTCTTGCCAGTGTTCACAGCAATTTAGTCTGCAAAATACAGGCTAAGACCAAGTCATCAACAGTTAAGAAAAAAAAATAAAAATACAGTAAAATTAACACTTAAAACAAATTCACCAATTGCCAAGTCCCCGGCAACGGCGCCAAAAACTTGTTCGGTGCGTAGTATGGGTATTATAAAACCGACACGCAAGTGGACGTGGTCGAACAAGTAGTAAGTGGCTTTAGTAAGCCAAGTATCAATCCCTCAGAGACTTGGGTTAAGTGCAATTTGCTCAAGTATACTATATTTTTACTTCTAAATGTGCTGACAACTAAATAACCAAAAAGTGAATAATTTGTTTTATAAATTTTATACTAAACTACAAACAATTATCTACTTTGAATTTGGACTATGAATACGAGCATGCCGAGGTTAAAGAACATGTAATGAAACTGATTATCATCATAAATTGGTTAATCTTTTCTTCCAGTTGCTAGCCAAGAACAATTGCCAAGAGATTAAAACTCTCGTATTTAATCTCACTTAAGAATCATGAACCATCCGTCTACATTTCTGTGATCAAATGCAATTCATGTTCTAGCCATACAATTCCGGTTCCTAAATTAACTAATACGACTTTCAAGTATATTTCTATTAGGAAAGCACATCAAAACTCAATTTTCCCAAATCTAGTAAAGAACAATATCCTATTAATTCACAACTTTCCAATTTCGTGCTCTCTCGAGTGAAATCAGACTTTTTAGATATACATTAATGTAGGCCACACACCAATGCAGTAGAAACAAGAATTAATAGAACAACATGGAAGAAAAAGATGAAAAACCATATAATTAATAATCAAAATTCATCACAAGTGTTCACAACCTCAGCATGGAAGGGAATTAGCCACTCATTTGTGGATTAATTGTCCTAAAACAAGTGTTAATCATACAAACAATTGAATTAGAGAAGAAAGAAAGAGAGAAACAACCCTGAACTTTTCGTCCCTCAACTGCCTGTAACCCACGTCCTTGCTCCACCAAGTTTGAAATATGAAAAATACACTTAAGTTTTCTATTTATACTGGTGGGAATTTTTCCCAGAATAATGAGCAACGTGTCACGTAGTGCATCGCGGAGCACTGCCTCCGTGACACGCCATGAACGCGGACCCTCACTGGAACTGGGGGTCCGAGAAATCAAACACCAACGTGGCACGGCGTGCAACGCGGAGGCTAGCCACGGTGCCACGGAGCAGACGCGAACCTCTACTGGAAATTTGTGAATTTTCACCCTCCAGGCAGAATGCCTCCGCGATGGTAGCGTGACACGGCTCCATCGCGGAGCCCCTTTAATTCGTGCAGTCCTAGGCCTTTTTCCTTGCTCGCATCCAAGTCCAACTCTGATATCATCCAACATGCATTTTAGCTTCCCGAAATCACATTTTACCTACAAAACAATGCTAATCATGTTGGTTAGTATAAATTCACATTTTATAACCAATTACATGAAAACGTATACACATTGCTAGATAAACAAGGCGAAAATGATACTTTTGAGTATCACTTGGGCATATAATTGTAACCGCAAATCCTATCATAAGGACAAGAACTTGCTCCTTACATTCTAGTGTTCTAACCTAGGGTAACTCTTTTGAGCTTTTAACTAAGCTTAACGAGTTTGTGTTCATGGTGATCAAGCATAAAAACATCCATAATTAAGAATGCAAGACAAAACAAAAACTAAAAACTCAACCCAAAGATGAATTCATGAATTCACATTCATATCATGTGGCCTCAACCCTAGAGGAAGGGTTTTAGCCACTCATGTTCGTACAATTACTCAGAAACATAATTAAGGTAATGTACTTACAAGAGTAATTAAAAGAGAATGCAAAATAATGAACCCTAGGTGAAGCTCTTCTCTTCTCCCTTCACTCCTTTTCGTTCTTCCTAGAATATTTCTTGATAAATGATTTTAGAAGCTAAGGGTCCTATTTATACTAAGTGAAAAATTACAAAATCTGGCCATGGTGGAACGTGCTCCATGTCACGGACCTAGTTGCACCAATCTTGATCCGTAACATGAAGCAATGATATGCTATGGATTTACAGCACTTTTGACGCTCAAAACTAAGAAAATAGCATGGACTTAGGTGTGTTTATGTGGATATAAGGCTCTTTTCCTTTGGTTGTAGAATAAATTGGTGTTGGAGTTAAAAAATGTAAAAGAAAGCCTGAAGTATGCATAATAGGCTCAAAGTATAGTCCATAGTACGAGTCGTAGGAAGGTCCTATGAGTCGTACTGATGGTTGTGAAAAGTTGCAGAAGGCTAGTGTTGAAGAGATGCAATTTACGAATCTCAGTATGAGTCATACCTAGTTTGTATGAGTCGTGATAATGAAGTCGTGAAAAGATTTAGATTATTTGCATAAGAGGTTGACTCCTACTATGGAAAGTAAGAAAAAATCGTGGAATGAAGGTATGAGTCGTACCATGGCAGTCATGATAAACTTCAGAAAAATTTCAAAGTTTCAGAGTCAAGCCAAGGGAGCTCAATATGGATCATAAGATGGAGATATGAGTCGTACCAGGACCCAACACTTAGCCAAAATCCAGCCAGTCATGCAAGGTATGAAAGGATGGTACGGGCCGTAGGATGGTACTACAGGTTGTAGGTTGACTCGTGATGAAGGCGGAACAAGATATGGAAATTCACCCTGTTAGTCTAGGAAAAGGATTCTTGTGTCTGTATAAATACATTATAGGTTTTATTTTTTAAGAGGTCGGTAGAGAGCAGATTTGGTTGAGAAAAAGAAATTAGAGAAAGAGAAAATTGCATTGATTTGACTTGTGATCAACCTTTTCTGGAATTCATCTTGTTCATGTTATTTGTTCTTGAAGATTTGCTGAGTAATTAAAGAAAGTGTTTTTCTCATTCATTCTTGTACGTATTGATTTATTTTTTTAATCATGAATGCAATTCACAACCTTACAACTATCAGAGGCTAAAACCTCCACAGCTAGGGTTGTGGGAACCATGGTGAATTAACAAGGCAGGGTTGCACAAAGTGATTCTAAAACCAATATGAATACTTATATTGTATTCTCTTCATGCTCAAACATTTCTTAACGGTGCGCAATGTTAGGACTTGCCCGAATTATTTACTTTCTTAAGACTAAGAGGTAGAGATTAGGAAAAGAGAATTAAAACAAAGCAATTGATTTTGATAATCATTGTATTAACTTGAGTTGTGGTCGCAGGATAGTTAAATCTGGAACTTAGTGATAATGGATAGTTTGAAACTGCTCATGAGACTTGGTCGAGTGATTGAGTATAGTCATTCAATAGGGACTGGTATGTCGCTTGAATGAACCTAAGTTATCAGTTCTATAGGTAAGTATTGGTTATAATCACTAGCATATAATACCCAAAGAAGTTTTGAACCCATGGGGAACCCAAACCCTAGTTATCCTTTAATATTGACTGAACACCAGATTTTTAATATTTCTTTTGATTATTGATTTTCTTTAAAATCCCCCAATTTTGAAGTAACTACCTCCCATATTACCTGTGGGTTAGACCCCAACCTCTAGTTGGGTTCTTTATTGACAATGTTTGTTTTATACTTCGGTAGGAGGTATGGTTTGAGCTTTACTAAAAAGTGGCATCGTTGCTGGGGAATACGGCTAAGACTAGTTTATTAGCTTGTATTGGACTTGTTGGTATTTACCTTTCTTTTTACGCTTTTTCTTTGTTTTTTTGCTTTGTTTTTCTTTAGTGACTCTCAGGCTACATCAAAGGAACATGCTTTCTCTTAAACACTCAAATGGAACATAATAAGCTGCCAACACCTATGGAAGAAATTGTGACTGATGATGCATTGGCCTCTGTGATAATGAATTATGAAGACGATGGGAACCCAGAATACACAAAAATGGTTAATGCTCTAAATAGTACAGGGTCATATAACTTCAGCTCAAAAACGTTAGACTTGGACTTAAAGAACCGTTCAACACCGGCGGCCAAGCCATCGGTGGAGGTACCACCAATCCTCGAACTAAAAGAATTACCTCCTCATCTCAAGTATTCATTCCTTGGGATGGACAACACTTTGCCGGTCATAATTGCAGCAAACCTGTTAGATGAGCAGGTGGACGCTTTGGTTAACATCTTGAAAAGATACAAGAAGGCAATTGGCTGGACCATAGCTGATATCATCGGAAATCCACCAGGCATATGCACTCATAATATCCAACTTGGAAAAGATTCTAAGCCGATCATAGAGCATTAGCGCCACCTGAACCCTCCAATGTAAGAAGTCATCAAAAAGGAGATTATCAAGTAGATGGATGCTGGGGTGATATATCCTATAGCAGATAGTCAGTGGGTAGGTCATGTCTACTGCGTGCCAAAGAAAGGAGGGATTACAGTGGTGCCCAATAAGAAGAATGAGTTGATACCAAAACGACCAGTCACAATATGTATGCATAGATTACAAAAAACTCAACTGGTGTACCCAGAAAGACCATTTACCAATGCCATTTTTGGAGCAGATGCTTGATAGACTCGCAGGTATAGAATGGTATTGTTTCCTTAATGGATATTCCAGGTATAATCATATCATTATTGCTCCAGAAGATCGGGACAAGACAACATTCACCTGTCCATATGGAACTTTTTCCTTCAGAAGGATGCCATTTGGGTTGTGTAATGCACCATCCACCTTCCAGTGTTGTATGATGTCCATATTCTCAGACACGGTGGAGGACACCATTGAAGTGTTTATGGATGATTTTATGTTGTAGGTGATTCATTTGAATCATGCCTTACTCATCTGGGAAGAGTATTGAAAAGATGTGAAGAAACCAATCTGGTCCTAAACTAGGGAAAATGTCATTTCATGGTTAAAGAGGGGATAGTGTTAGGCCATAAAATCTCAGGAAAGGGGATCGAGGTGGACAAGGAAAAAATCGAGTTTATAGTAGGATTTCCACCCCCTATTTTTGTAAAAAGGGTTATAAGCTTTTTGGGGCATGAAGGCTTTTATCGGCACTTTATCAAGGATTTTTCAAAAATTGCACAGCCGTTATGCAAATTACTAGAGAAAGAGGTAAAGTTTGTGTTCGAGAGGCATGTCTAAAGTCCTTTGAGTGTCTAAAGGAAAAGCTCACCACTGCTCCTATCATTATAGCTCAAGATTGGTTTCTTCCCTTCAAGGTAATATGTGACGCTAGCAGTGTTGCTCTTGGTGATGTTTTAGGCGAAAGGAGAGAAAAGATGTTTCATCCAATCTATTATGCCAATAAAACACTCAATATAGCCCAAAAGAATTATATAGTCACAGAATAGGAACTACAGGCGGTGGACTTTGCATTTGAAAAATTCTCAGCATATTTGCCTGGAAACAGGGTGATTATTCATACAGACCATGCTGTGTTGAGGTACCTGATGTCCAAGAAGGAGGCCTAGCCCAGATTGGTTCGGTGGGTGCTCTTGCTCCAAGAATTTGAGTTTGAGGTGAAGAATCGAAAGGGAACAGAAAATCAGCTGGCAGATCGTCTATCTAAGCTTGAGTCTAAAGAAAAGGAAAGGATGGAGTTTGATATCAATGATACCTTCCTAGATGAACAAGTACTAGCTGCATCACAGGATTTGATTACTTGGTTTGCTGATTTTTGCAAATTATTTGGTTAGTGATATGTTGCCAGCAGACCTAACTCCTTAAAAGAAGAAGAAGTTCTTATTCAATGCCCGCAGATATTCCTGGGATGAGCCATATTTATTCCACCTTTGTGTAGATGATATCATTCATAGGTGTTTACCAAAAGTAGAGATGTTGAGCATCCTAGAGGCAGATCACTCATCTCTTATTGGGGGTCATCAATCTCCAGTTGGGGGTCATCACAATGGTATCAGAACGACACATAAAATTTTATAATGCGGATATTTCGGGCCGTCTATTCACCGAGACTCATATGACTTCGCCAAGTACTGTGATCAATGTCTAAGACAGGGAAATATTACCCATAGACATGAGTTGCCACTAACCCCCATATTGGAAGTAGAGTTGTTTGATGTGTGGGAGATTGATTTCATGGGCCCTTTCATCAGCTCATATGGAATGAAGTATATAATGGTGGTTGTAGATTATGTCTCCAAATAGGTGTAGGCAATTGCCCTACGAAACAATGAAGGTAAGAGTGTTACAACATTCCTTTGGAAATATATCTTTGCCAGGTTTGGCACTCCAAGATCTATTATCAGTGATGGTGGATCCCACTTCTACAATTAGCTCTTCAAAACTTTATTGGAAAAATATGGTGTCAAGCATAAGGTGGCCACACCTTACCACCCTCAGTCGAGTGGACAAGTGGAAGTTTCGAACAAGGAAATCAAGACCATACTGGCCAAGATAGTGAATACTAGCCGGACGGATTGGTCAAGGAAGCTCGATGACGCACCGTGGCCTTATAAAATAGCTTATAAGACTCCCATTGGTTCAGCTCTATACCGGCAAGTTTATGGAAAAGAATTCCACTTACTAGTTGAACTAGAGCAAAAGGAATTATGTACTATAAAAAGGCTGAACATGAACTGGAATGAAGCTGCCAATCTAAGGCTTAACCCTCTTAATGAGTTGGATGAATTCTGACTTAAGGCTTATGAGAGTGCAGCCACCTATAAAGAAAGAATGAAGATCTACCATGCCAAAAAGATTACAAGAAGGGAGTTCAGCCTAGGTGATTTGGTCCTACTGTTTAACTGGAGACTCCAGTTGTGTCCTAGGAAGTTGAAATCTAGATGGATGGGACCTTACAAAGAAGTGCAAGTTCTCCGTATGGTGCATTGGAAGTTTAGAATAAAGAAGGAAAAGGATTTAAAGTAAATGGGCAAAGAATAAAAGTGTATCTGGAAGATGAGGAAGAAGTAAAAAGAATAGAGGAAGTGTACCTTGATGATGCTTGAGGAGTCACAAAAGTCAGATCGTGCCGCGACGTTAAATCAAGCACTGCATAGGAGGCAACCCATGGAAGGTGAAGTCTGTGAGCCCCAGGTATGCTCTATTCCCTATGTAATAGATGATGCTTCGAGGATGAAGCTTACTTTTCAAAAAGGGGAGGGGGTATACTTGTGATTTTTGGGATTTTTGATTCGTCCGAGGGTTTCTCTCGCTGTGTTTCTTTCCCCTCAAGCATGCTATTTAGTAGTACTGACATGTGTAGGATTTTTATTTTTTTTAGTATGTGATTTTTGTTTAATTAGAAAGTAACTTAGAAGTACTCAGCTAATAAAAATGCACTTGTTTTGGTTTTTGAAAAAAATTTACCCTGTTTAAAAAAACATAATTTTTTGATGCATTAGCTATGTATTTGTGAAAACATGCATGATTGTTGCGGATCTTTTGGTGTCATTTAGTTTGTCACCATGAGTATTCTTGTTAATCCATGTATAAACCAGACAGGTAAGGTAAAAATAGTCCATGTACCATGTGCGATTGAGGTATAATTAATATTTAGTTCGGTATTGTGTTGAAGATCTAGAACTTGCCTGTTTGGTCTTTGCATAGGCTAAAGATGATTTGTTAGGATATTATCATAGCCATTTTTGGTTATCTCACTTTTAGCCTATATCACCCTACCAAAGTGCATGAATTCTTTGATCCCAACTTTGAGCCTTAATAGACCATGTTTCTTTGATTTACTGATTAACCATACACATTTTTTTGACAATGAACCTATTTGGCCTTGGTCCATCCTTGGATATTGTGAACCTCAACATAAGCAAAATGCTTAAGTTGAGGGTGTCTAGAGTAGGGGTGCGTAAATTGTGTGAATAGAAGAAAGGATAAGAAAAGAGAAAAGAAATGGTGAAAAATAAGGTGCGGTGAAAAGAAAAAAAAGAGATGAAAATGCTGAAAATCTTGAAAAAGAAAATTCAAAGGAAAATGAAAATGCTAAAAAAGTTGAAAACTCACCACACCCATAAGTGTATAAAAAGGGTGAAAAGGGAAGAAAATGGAATGAAAGAGTAAAGGGTGAAATAGGTGAATGGTGCAACCAATGTATGTAGTTCCAAGGAAGGGATAGTCACTTATAAAATCTTCCATCTTTATCATGTCCAACCCTAAGCCTACATTACAAGCCATATCAAATTCCTATAGGGATCCTAACTTGACCATCTGATAAACTAAAGCAGAGAAAATAAGGGCAAGCCTATTGAATCTAACAGATAATTCTTGTAACTCTTTGTGAAAGTGAGCGCCTTACTTGTTTAGTCCCAAGCTATATTTGACATTTCATATCTGAGTGGGGACTTCATTTGTCTGAGGGTACATGGATTATGTTTTCTTTTACCATTGGTTTGTGTGGAAAACATTGGTGATGACTTGAT
The DNA here is from genome assembly GCA_035772735.1 of Datura wrightii. Classification (NCBI taxonomy): domain Eukaryota; kingdom Viridiplantae; phylum Streptophyta; class Magnoliopsida; order Solanales; family Solanaceae; genus Datura; species Datura wrightii. Next base: position 6,294,520 of record JASDFA010000008.1, on the reverse strand, counting down.
TTCCTGTTGATAGATTAATGACATGTTTTGGTCCCTGTTTATGATGTTTTGAGGTTGTTTGTAATGCATTAGCTGATGTTGTTCCATGAGAAAAGGTCAATAGAGTTTGTATAGAAAGTGCAAGTTTTGTTTGAGTATTGGTTGTAGTATCTTAAGTCTATTTTCTAGTTGAGCATCATGTTTAGTTTTTCTTTTCTTTGCCTGAGGACATGCAAAAGTCTTAAGTTGAGGGTGTTGATGTGTTGTGGATTTACAACACTTTTGATGCTCAAAACTAAGAAAATAGCTAGACTTAGGTGTGTTTATGTGGATATAAGTCACATTTCCTTTGGTTGCAGGATAAATTAGTGTGGGTATTAAAAAATGCAAAAGAATGACTGAAGTATGAAAAATAGTCTAAAAGTGCAGTCCACAGTACAAGCCGTAGGAAGGTCCTATGAGTCATACTGATGGCTTTGAAAAGTTGTAGAAGGCCAGTGTTGAAAAGATTCAATTTACAAATCTCTGTACAAGTCGTACAAAGATTGTACGAGTCGTGATGATGAAGTCGTGAAAATATTCCGAATATTTGCATAAGAGGCTGACTCCTGCTACGGATAGTAAGTATGAACCGTGGAGTGAAGGTACGAGTCGTACCATGGAGGTCGTGATAAAATTCAGAAAAATTTCAAAGTTCCATAGTCAAGCCATGGTTTCTTAGTACGGATCGTAGGATGGAGGTACGAGTCATACAAGGACAAAAAACTTAGCGAAATCCAGCCAGTCATGCAAGGTACAGAAGGATCGTACGGGCCGTAGGATGGTACTACGGGTCGTAGGTTGACTCGTGACGAAGGCGGAACCAGATATGGAAATTCACCCTGTTAGCCTAGGAAAAGGATTCTTATATTTGTATAAATACTTTTTGGTTTTATGTTTGAAGAGAGAAGTAGAGAGAGGTCGGTAGAGAGAAGATTTGGCCGAGAAAAATACATTAGAGAAAGACAGAATTAAGTTGATTTGACTTGTGATCAACCTTTTCTTGAAATGTTTTTGTTCTTGCTATTTGTTCTTGAAAATTTTGCTGAGTAATTAAAGGAAGTGTTTTTCTCATTCATTATTGTAAGTATTGACTTATGTTTTTAATCATGAATGCAATTCACAACCTTACAACTATGAGAGGCTAAAACCTCCATAGCTAGGGTTGTGGAAACCATAATGAATTAACAAGGTAGGGTTGCACAAAGTGATTATAAAACCAATACAAATACTTGTATTATATTCTCTTAATGCTTAAACGTTTCTTAACGGTGCGCAACATTAGGACATGCCCAAATCATTTACTTGCTTAGGACTAAGAGGTATAAATTAGGAAAAGAGAATTACAACAGAGCCTTGATTTTGATAATCATTGTATTAACTTGAGTTGTGGTCGCAGGATAGTTAAATCTGGAACTTAGTAATAATGGATAGTTTGAAAACCGCTCATGAGACTTGGTCGAGTGATTGAGCATAGTCATTCAATAGGGACTGGTCGGTCGTTTGAATGAACCTAAGTTATAAGTTCTATAAGTGTTGGTGATAATCACGAGTGTGTACCCAAAGTAGTTATGAACCCATGGGGAACACAAACCCTAGTTATCCTTTAATATTGACTGAACAATAGATTTTTAATATTTATTTTTATTATTGATTTTCTTTAAAAAACCCCCCAATTTTGAACTAACTACCTCACAAGTTCACCTACCGGTTGTAATCTAGTTCTCCCATATTCCCTGTGGCTTCGACCCCAACCTCTAGTTGGGTTATTTATTAACAACGTCCTCTTCATACTTTGGTAGGAGGTATGGTTTGAGAGTTATCAAGCAGTTGTGCCTGCTTAGTGGAATTGTCGACTTTGGCATTGTCATGGGCGCTTAACAACCGGCGTGGCATGGAGGCCATCGCGCCTCTCGCAGGCTGTGGCAAGCCTTGGACGCACAGGATTCCTGGCATGGCATGTTTCCATCGTGCAGGGCGCCTTCCTTGTGGTATCTTCCGTGCGTGCATGGCATGGGCGTGGCATGGCGCTGCGCGCGGCGCACGCCTAGCGTGACATGCTGCCTGGCGCGGCCAGCCTTACCTTGGCATGTTCACTTGCCTTCATTTGAAATTTGATTCGAACTCCATTCCTTCACTTCAACCATCATTATTTAGTCTCGCTTTGAATTTTACACCTACAAAATAAAGACTAGTCATGTTTGTTAGTTTATGCTTATAAATATACAAAATCACAAGAGAATATAATCAATTTAAATTGGAAAGAATGACTAAGTTAAGATGTAAAATAACACTTGGGCACGTAATTATGCCCAAGATCACTACCCTAAACTTAAAGCCTTGTTCGTCCTCGAACAACTCTATTACAACCCATGCACATGAAGAACTTAGACATAGCTAGTTGAAACAAGATGATTCAAGCTACGACTATACCGAATTTATTAGATTGCATGTTCAAAATAGAGCATGCAATATCTCACCATTAAATCCCCATATACGTAAGTTAAAACTAGCTAGCCTCAAGAATCTACTCTTAAACCCAGCGAATTCATGCAAATCAACCAAGTAAGACATCCGACATGAACTTTATCCTTCATCAAACATGTACCCTCGCAACAAGAGAGTTACCCAACTTTTTTCACTCATAAGTTTTCAAATTATAGCATGTATGGGTATATTATAAGAAGTAAGATCATTCTCACAAAGAATTAACATGCAACATGTATTGACCCATAAGCTTGCCTTTAATGTTTTACTCCACTTATTTAGGGATGTTTGAAAGTAAGATCAAGTAGGACTTAGTGGGTTGTGCTGTAGGATAAGGGATGGGTAGGTACTATTCTAGCCAGTACTAGTGACTATCTTCCCTAAGCGCTTTTAATACATTACACTTTTGTTAGAATATATATCCCCTTACTTCACCATTATTCATTTCAACCCCATTTCCTCTTTGTTTCCCCATTTCATTAGGCACACTTAAGCTATTAGTAAGGAGTACTTAAATCCCCTTTTCTTCTTTTACTTCCTACTAACTCTTATTCATTTTTAAACAAGTGCACCTCTAGTCTTTGCTTCAACTCCCACAAACTACTTTTTTCCTTCTTCTTCCAATTCTCACTCCTTAACTTCTTTTGCATTTTCACTTAAGCGCTTAGGAGTTTTGGATCAAATTCAAGGCTATTGAAAGGAAAGGATTAAGTTCATTTTGAAGCTAGCAAAGAATAGGCTAAAGGCTCAATGGGCTTAATTAGGATCATATATTAAAGGTAGGTAAAGCGAAGGATAAAAATTAGGCTCATTCAAAGAAATTCCTAAATTATCTCCTACAATTGACATCCCTCATTTCATTTTTTATATACACCAGGCAAGTTCTAGCATCTAAACAATAGCATGGAATATTCAAAAATCTTACACTCACAACACATGCTCAATTCAAGACAAATCCAGTAGACTCTTTACTCAGCTCATCACAAGAATTCAGGATTAAGCTTTAAGCAACTAGAGTCATATTTAGGACCCTAGGTGTCTCAAACCGAGTTATACAATTGCTAAACATGCTTCAAAATTTAGAACACTTGCATCTCACAACCGTGTATAGAACATAACAAGAACATCGAGTCATCAATCAGCAAAGGGTTCACAATACAAACCTATTGACTAATTTTTCCTCAAGACGATCTTTATCCATTCATCGTCGAGAAAAGTCCCTAACTATAAATAACACCATTATGTACAGAGAAAGAAAAATTTTATTCATCAATTCAAAGTGCCCTCCTTCAGAAAAGAATCGAAAATAAAAAACAAAAGGGTGGGTGAATTATGCTCAACTCCAACTTTTTCCTCAAACAATATTATGCCAGGCACCAACTTCACCCGAATTCCTCAAGCACAAAATTTTTTGTATTTACCTCACCCCACTCTTGAATTATTCTATGTCCCTAAAGCATCAAATAAAATTAATACAAGGGTGAGAAATACTCCATGAGTCCTCTAGGCCTAGCTAACATCATATTCTTCTTCATTTTTGAACAAGTGCATCATCGACCCCACACTCATCTTCTTGTCATGCTCCTTAGCTATTACTTTCCTGGGTACTCAGACTTCCCTTGAATTTGTGCTTAACAACCAAAACACACAACACAAGTGAACAATATCAAAATACAACACATACTAAAAAGAAAGTGTACCTGTGGTACTCTTGGGGTTCCTCCCAAGCACCGCCTAATTTTACTCACGGCACAACGTGGACTATCCTTTTCAGCATATCCTCAAACAAGTGTTCCCTTTCGAGAACCATCTTCTTTTCTTCTTATTTTTAGAGGGAATAATCTCCACTCTGTCCCTCTTTTCTTCCAACTTCACTTACAATTTTAGCCTTCTATCAGACTCGGGCTGGAATGTCATCATGCCCTGCAGCATTGGACCCATGGAATCTACCATCCCATACTTATATTTTGACAACACACTGATCTTAAAAAGATCACTATAGTGTGGGGGTAGGTTGATCTCTTGGTGGATTCTAAAGAGCGCTTCTTTATCATTAACCCTCATTTTAAGGGTACTTGCTCTTACGTTTATGATTGCTTCTCCAGTTGCCAAGAATGGCTACCCCAAGATCAAGGGTACCTTATCATCAACTTTAAATTCCAAAATGATGAAATCAGTGGGTATAATGAACTTACCCACTTTGATGAGAAGGTCCTCAATTATTCCCTCTGGTGCCACTATAGACTTGTCTACCAGCTGCAACATTACCCATATGGGCCTCGATTCACCAAACCCCAGGGTGTTAAATAGAAATGGAGGCATTAGATTTACTGTTGCCTCTAAGTCATAAAGAGCCCTTATAACTTCAACTTCACCAATTTGTACGGGAAGGGTGAAACTCACTGGATCCTTGAGCTTTTTCGGCATCTTGCTCATCACCCTATAGCTACACTCCTCAGTAAGTGCCATAGTCTGGAACATCCACTAATCTAACATTGTTGGCCACCACATCTTTCAAGTACTTAGCGTACTTTGGCATTCCCTGCAAAACATCAAGTAAGGGAAAATTGATGTGAAGTTCTTTGAAAGTATCGAAGAAATTTTTAAAGCATTCTTCCTCCTTGCTCTTTTTGAGCCTTTGCGGGAATGGTGGTGGTGGTCTCTGTGCTGGATGCAATAAAGATTGTGCATTGTGTTTCACAACACTCTTAGTTTCTCCTATGTCGGCTGTTGGACCATGTCTAACAAACTCTACCTGCACCTCATTTCTCTTTTCCTTTGGTGGTGCATTGACAAATTTCTTGCCACTCCTCAAGATGATGCCATTGACCTGTCAGGGGTTTGTATCTGTGTCACTGGGTAACCCTCCCTATGGTCTAGCGTGTTGAGCAACTGCTAATTGACCCATTCGCTTCTCTAGATTTCGGGTGGCCATCTGCTGATTTTTCAAATTTGAAGCCATTCTTGCTTGATTCTCTACCAATTGGGTCTGAGTAGTCATAATTTCCTGCAACATATCCTCAGTGTTGCTGGTGCTTGACTAGCCACTGTTTTGTCTATTTTTATGCTGATACTATTACTGTTGAGGCTGCTGGTAACTCTGACTCTGATTGACATCCCAAGAAAAATTTGGGTGACTCAGCCAATTCTTATTGTAGGTGTTCCCATAAGATTGATTAATTCTCTAAACATTTCCTACAAAGTTGACTGATTCAAGATGGGGCCCGCAAAATTATACATTGTGCCCATTATTACCATAGATTTCGCACCAGCTAGGAGCCTACTGATTTGCATTCACCTGTCCCTACGGTTGGTTCATACTCTATTTGTTGAACTGAGTCATCATCTGGTGCTGCAATGATGCTAGTTGTGCTGCTAAGGCATTGACATTGTCCACTTCTATTAGCCCTGCTACTCTCTTTCTTACCCCTCTTGATGATTCACTATGCCACTCCAGGTATACTTGATCAATTCTTCTTAAGAGAGTGTACAACTCATCATATGTCTTCTCTAGTTCTTGCCCACCTGATGCGAGTCTAACAATATCTTAATGTGTGGGTCTAGACTCTCCACAAGTTTGTGCGCTAACACCTCATTAGACTGCTTGTGATGGAGAAAGTCTCTCAATAATGAATTGAATCTTTCCCAAGCCAAATATAGGTTCTCCTCCGGCCTCTGCTTGAAACTTAATATCTCACTTCTAATCTTGGCAGTCTTACTTGAAGGGAAGAATCTGATGAGGAACTTCCTTGCTAGGTCATCCCAAGAAGTAATGGAATTCGGTGGCTCGACCTTCAACCACCTCTTTGCCTCTCCCAACAATGAAAATGGGAAGAGAGTGAATCGGACATAATCTGTTGACACTCTGGTAAGGACAAAAGTGTCATTGATCTCCAGGAAATTTTGTAGGTGTTGTTCTGGGTCCTTATGTGTCATCACAATGAACTGGACAATATAATGTAACAGCTGCACCATGTTATTTTTTAGCTCAAATTTTCCTCCGGCCTCCGGTTCACGGATACTGGAGGTAACATTTGTTGCTGGTGGGATTGCCACTTCGCGAACTGGTCGGGCTGCCATCTGAGCAGGAAACAACTCTACATGTACAACTGGTGGATGTTATTGTAATTACTCCTGTAACCTTTTCAACTTTTTCTCTAGAGCTTCTCTCTTGAGAAAATGTAGTTGGCGTTCAGGTTCAAACAAACGTTCCACCAGCTCTCTCTTCCTTGCTAGTTCTGCAAGGACAACCTATTTCCTGCAATATAGAAAACTAAGACCAAGTTTTTCAAAACATAAGGAATATAAAAATCACACAAAAATTATAAGTTCACTAAATGCTTCCAGTCCCTCGGCAATGGCGCCAATAAATTATTGCACCTCAGCGCACACGCAAGCGCATGTGGTCATAAAAGTAATACAGTGGCCCTTTTAAGAGACGGATATTGAACCCATAGGAACATCACTAATTCAGTGAATATTCAAGTTCAAGTGTAATTTAACCTTCACAAGTGTTGATTTAAGAGATTTTTGGATCTGTATAATTAAATCAAGGTGTGATAATAAAACAAGAAACTAGAGTTAAGGCCCGATAATCATGCAATGCTACATATGACAATGGTTCAAGTATGAAAACTTCAGTTGTCTCACAGAGTTAAAATGCAGTGCTCATGGTCTCTCGAGCCTCTAAACACAACAAACTAGTCTCACACCTACATCGTTGAGCGGGGATGTGACTTCCTAATTTGCGAGCAATTAACAATGTGGATGTAGTTTACGAGGTTTATGCCCTTGATTTTGGACTTTTGTACCTCTAATCATTTAACCTGATTAAGCTTCACAACTACATATACGAGTGGTGATGTGATAATTCTATGTCGGTGTTGAGCTATCATCCCGTTTTATTAACCAAGCAAGGAAAATTAGATATAGTTTCTATACTAACCGTGAATCCTATCGTAAAGACAAGAACTTGCTCCTTACATTCTTGTGTTCTAACCTAGGGTTCCTCTTTCTAGCTTTTACCTAAGCTTAACGAGTTTGTTTTTATGGTGATCAAGTATAAAATCATCCATAACTAAGAATGAAAGACAAAACAACAACTAAGAACTCAAACCAAAGATGAATTCAAGCATTCACATTCATATCATATGGCCTCAACCCTTGAGGAAGGGTTTTAGCCACTAATGTTCGCACAATTATTCAAAAACATAATTAAAATGTACTTACAAGAGTAATTAAAAGAGAATGACAAATAATGAACCTTAGGTGAATTTCTTCGCTTCTCCCTTCACCCCTTTCCGTTCTTCCCAAAATATTTCGTGATAAATGATTTTAGAAGCTAAGGATCCTATTTATACTAAGTGAAAAATTACAAAATTTGTCTGTGGTTGAACTGGCTCCATGTCACGAACCTAGCCGCACCAATCTTGCTCCGTGACACGGAGCAATCGCGCCTGCTCACTGGAATTGTCGACTTTGGCATTGTCATGGGCGCTGAGCAACCGACGTGGCACAAAGGTCATCGCGCCTCTCGCATGCCGTGGCACGGCTTGGACATGCAGTACTCTTGGCATGGCATGTCTCCATCGCACAGGGTGCTGCATTGTGGTATCTTCCGCACGCGCATGGCATGGGCGTGGCACGATGCTGGGCACGGCGCATGCCTAGCGTGGCACAGTGCCTGGCGCGGCCAACCATGCCTTGACATGTTTACTTGCCTTCTTTTTCAATTTTATCCAAACTCCATTCCTTCACTTCAACCAGCATTATTTAGTCCCTCCTATGCATTTTACACCTACAAAACAAAGACTATTCATGTTGGTTAGTTTATGCTTATAAATATACAAAATCACATGAGAACATAATCAATTTAAATTGACAAACATGACTAAATGAAGATATAAAATAGCACTTGGGCACATAAATTATGCCCAAGATCAAAGACCTACAGTCAACCCAACAAAACTTGCACAACAGACCATTCTCAGATATAGACCCTTTTTTCATTCAAACCAAGTCAGGTATGCATACATGCAACTACAACTCATGACATACAGGGCTCTAGATATGGAATCTAACTATTAGCGGAGAACTGAGCTATCACTGATGCTATTTACATTGAAAACTAGCAGAATGAGATACAAACCATGTACCCTCTGTTCGGTCTGTTTGTTATATGGGTGTATAACTACACGCAAGTGCACGTGGTCGAACAAGTAGTAAAGTGGCTTAAGTAAGCCAAGTATCGATCCCACAGGGACTGGGATGAAGTGCAATCTGCTCAAGTGTGCTATATTTCAATTCTAAAAATGCAGACAACAGTGTAATCGAGAGTTTGATATTTTGTTTTATAATTTTTATGCTAAGCTAAAACAATTATCTAATGTGAGTCTAAACTATGAATGAGAGCATGCTGAGGCTAAACGAACATGTAATGAAATTAATTATCGACATAATTTGGTTAGTATTTTCCTCCGGTTGCTAGTCAAGAACTATTGCCAAGGGATTAAAACTCTCGTATTTAACCCCACTTAAGAATCATGAACCATCCACCTACATTTCTGTGATTAAATGCAATTCATGTTCTAGCCATACAAACCCGGTTCCTAAATTGACTAATATGACTTTCAGGTATATTTCTATCCTGAAAGTAAATCAATTCTCAATTTTCCCAAACTAAGAAAAGATCATATCCTTTAATTCACAACTTTCCAATTTCTTGCTCTCTTGAGTGAAACCAGACTTTTTGGATACACATTAACGTAGGCCACACATTAATGCAGTAAGAACAAGAATTAATAGAACAACCATGGAAGAAAAGATGAAACACCAATATGATCAACAATCACATTTCACTACAATTGTTCATAACCTCAGCAAGAAGATGAATTAGCCACTCATTTGTGGATTAAACATCGTTAAATGAGTGTTAAACATACAAGTAATTGAATACAAGGAGAAGGAAAGAGAGAAAAACCCTGATAATTTCGTCCCCTCAACTGCCTATAACCCACGTTCTTACTCCACCAAGTCAGAATATCTCAAATAAAACCTAAGTGTGCTATTTAGAGTAGTGGGACTTTTTCACGGAATAACATGCAACGTGTCACGGAGTGCATCGCGGAACACTGCCTCCGTGACACGCCACTGACGCGAAAGCTCTCTGGAAATCACCCGAAATTGGCCTCGGCAGCACCCTGCCGCGTTGGCAGTGTGTCACGCTGCTTGGGCACCACGTTGACACCTCATTGTCGCGCAGCCAACCTGCCGTGGCTCGTTGCCAACGCGCAGGTGGGCTGTTTTGTGCCTCTTCTTTGCCGACGTTCGCGGGTTAATTCCGTTTCCAAGCCTCTACTTCACCATCTCATGGATTAGTTACTCAAAAGTCATCAAAACCTACAAAACAAAGGCTAATCATGTTGGTTATCTCATATCTTCACTTCATATAAAATTACATGAAAATGTATACAATAACTTAGATAAACAAGACTAATTTAAGTCATAAAGCGTATCTCGGGCATGCTATTTTTGCCCGTGATCACAACCCCACACTTAAAGCCTTGTTCGTCCTCGAACAACCTTTTACATATCATGCATATGGAGACTCCCACATAACTAATTTAGCAAGATAACTCAAGTTACGGCTATAATGATTACGTAAGATACAAGCTAAAAATAGAGCATGCCTGATTTGATTATTGAAATGAAGTACAACTATGTTAAGACTTCTTAACCTCAAGAATCGCCTCTCAATCTTAGCAAACTCATGCAAATCAACTGATTAAGAATCCCACATGAATTATATCCTTCATTCAACATGTGCCCTCACAACAAAAGAGTTACCCCTTTTCACACGCAAATTTTTAAATCACAACATGTATGGGTAAATGAATAGAATTACGCTCACTCTCACGAAGAATTCCCATGCATCATGTAATGACCCATAAGCTTTCCCTTAGTGTTTTACTCCACTAATTTAAGGATTTTTGAACGTAAGATCAGGTAGGACTTAATGGGTTGTAATGTAAGCTAAGGGACGGGTAGGTACTATTCTGGTCAGTAATAGTGACTATCTTCCCCCAAGCGCTTTTAATAACTTCAACCTTCATTAAAGATATCTCTTCCCTTACTTCACCCTCATTCTTTTCAATCCTGAATTTTCTCTTCTTGTTCCCATTTCTTTAAACACACTCAGCTTAGTAGTAAGGAGTACTTAAGCACAATTTTTTTTTCATTCATTTATTTTCTTACTCCCTACTAATAATCAACCATTTTTACACAAGTGCACCTTTGTCCTTTTCTCAACTTTCACAACTTCTACTTTTCCTTCTTTTTCACGCTTCTCACTCCCTCATTCTTTGGAATTTTTTCACTTAAGCGCTTAGGAGTTTTGGATCAAATTCAAGGCTAATGAAAGAAAAAGGATTAAGCTTATGTTGTAGCTCTAAAAGAATAGGCTCAAGGCTCAATGGGGCTAACTAGGATTAAATATTCAAGGTAGGTAAAGTGAGGGATAACATTTATGTTCATTCAAAGAAATACCTAAATCATCTCCTACAATTCACATCCTTCATTTCGTTTTATATACACACCAGGCAAGTTCTAGACGTTCCACAATAGCACGGAATATTCGAAAAACTTACACTCACAGCACATGCTCAATTCAAGACACATTCCACAGACTCTTAACTCAGCTAATCACAAGAATTCAAAATTAAGCTTCAATCATATCAAGTCAAATTCAAGAGCCTAGGTGTCTCAAACATAGGTATACCACTTGCATTCTTCAACATTAAACATACTTGCATCTTACAATCATTTATAACACATAACAAGAACATCAAGCCATCAATTAGCTACGGGTTCAAAAACCAACCTACTGACTAATTTTCCTCAAGACGGTCGTCATCCATCCATCGTTGGAAACAGTCTCTAACTATGACTAAAAACATTATATATAGACAAAGAAAAAATTTTATTCTTCGGTTCAAAGACCCCCCCGTCTGAAAAGAACCGAAAAGAAAAACCAATGGGTGATGAAGTCATGCTTGACTCACAAAAAAAAATTCTTTTTCTTTTCAAATATTTCTCACAAGCATTACATTCACCAAAAATCATTAAGCACAAAAATTTTAAAATTTTCCTCACCCCACACTTCAATCATGCTATGTCCCCATAGCATCAACTTAACATTTAAAGAGGGTGAGAAATACTCCCTGAGGCCTTTAGGCCTAGCTAACAGCATGCCTTTCTTCAACTTTGCACAAGTGGGTGTTCGACCCCACACTTTTTCTCTTCCATGCTTGTTAGCTTCCTCCTCCACGGATACTCAGACTTCCCCTCCATCTGAGCTTAACTTTCCACCAAAACAACACAAGATGAAAAATAAATAAAATAAACTTAAATGCAAGAAATTAAAATGGTACCCATGGTACCCTTGGGTTGCCTCCCAAGCAGCGCCTAATTTTTCATCGCGGCACGACGTATAAAGTTTCACCGCTTTTTCCTCCACCTTGAGGATATGAATCTCACCCCTAATTTCTTCTCTAATTTCCTCTTATGCTCCAGGGGTGGTGGTGAAAAATTGTAAGGACCAAGCAGTAGATGCTGCATTTTGAACCTATTGGCCCTCAAGTAAGCGAAGTCATTTTGTCTCTCTGAGTTAGCAAATTTCAAAATATACCGGACTTGGTCCTCCACTAGACATTTCTCTATAAGCTTGGAAAACTCTATTTCTATGTTGTCAACCAAACTTAATGTCGAAAAATGCTTCGAGTGTGGTCCAATAAACCTCAACTCTGAAACTGCATTGTGCTTGACCTCCTTACTTGTAAACACCTTCTCAGCATCGACATCTATCTCTCCATTAATGTCAAATGGGGGATGCTCTATCTCTTCTTCCATGAATGGATTTTCCATAAGTGTGAGCCCATCACGGGGACACTCAAGAGATTCTAATTGTTGGGCTTCATCCAAAAATTCACCCTTGTCTTCCTCTTGTAGTTCCTCTTGAATATCGGCTAAAATTGTTTCCTGCAATTTATCGCAAGCTTCAGCCTCAGCAATCATCTCCATGAATTTGACGCTCATCCTTTCTAGAGCCTCTGCATTCTCTTCTTGCTGAATTCTCAATACTGCCATCGCCTCCTTCATTGCTTCTGATTTCTCCAAGAGTTGTTTCAGCATGTCTTCTATTTGAAATTGGCGTCCCAAGTCCTCATTTTCAGCATGCCTATGTTCAGAAAAAACAACAGAAGGATCATAGTAGGGGCTTGGGGGAGGGAAATATGCATTCGGACAGCCATCCCAATGGCCATCTTGACCACCACATATATTGCACGTGTTACAGTGTTGCCACGAGTGGTGTCCTCCGCAATTCAGACAAGATTCGCCAAAATATGAGTATCCACCATTTAAACCATTTGTATTCCACGATGTCATGTCAATAAGGGTATCCGAAAAAGAAGAAAAATAAAATAAAATAAAATAATATAAAAAAGAATTAAAACAAACACTAAGACCAAGTTGTCAGCACTTAGAAAAAAAATATAGTAAATTTACACTTAAGAAAAATTAACCAATTGCCAGTCCCCGGCAATGGCGCCAAAAACTTGTTCGGTCTATTTGTTATATGGGTGTATAACTATACGCAAGTGCACGTGGTCAAACAAGTAGTAAAGTGGCTTAAGTAAGCCAAGTATCGATTCCACAGGGACTGGGATTAAGTGCAATCTGCTCAAGTGTGCTATATTTCAAATCTAAAAATGCAGACAACAGTGTAATCGAGAGTTTGATATTTTGTTTTATAATTTTTATGCTAAGCTAAAACAAATATCTAATGTGAGTCTGAACTATGAATGAGAGCATGCTGAGGCTAAACGAACATGTAATGAAATTAATTATCGACATAATTTGGTTAGTATTTTCCTCCGGTTGCTAGTCAAGAGCTATTGCCAAGGGATTAAAACTCTCGTATTTAACCCCACTTAAGAATCATGAACCATCCACCTACATTTCTGTGATTAAATTCAATTCATGTTCTAGCCATACAAACCTGGTTACTAAATTGACTAATACGACTTTCAGGTATATTTCTATCCTGAAAGTAAATCAATTCTCAATTTTCCCAAACTAAGAAAAGATCATATCCTATTAATTCACAACATTCCAATTTCTTCCTCTCTCGAGTGAAACCGGACTTTTTGGATATACATTAACGTAGGCCACACATTAATGCAGTAAGAACAAGAATTAATAGAACAACCATGGAAGAAAAGATGAAAAACCAATATGATCAACAATCACATTTCACTACAATTGTTCATAACCTCAGCAAGAAGATGAATTAGCCACTCATTTGTGGATTAAACATCGTTAAATGAGTGTTAAACATACAAGCAATTGAATACAAGGAGAAGGAAAGAGAGAAAAACCCTGATAATTTCGTCCCCTCAACTGCCTGTAACCCACGTTCTTGCTCCACCAAGTCAGAATATCTCAAATAAAACCTAAGTGTGCTATTTATTGTAGTGGGACTTTTTCCTGGAATAACAAGTACCGTGTCACGGAGTGCATCACGGAACACTGCCTCTGTGACACGCCCCTGACGCGAAAGCTCTCTGGAAATAACCCGAAATTGGCCTCGGCAGCACCCTGCCGCGTTGGCAGCGTGTCACGCTGCTTGGGCACCGCTTTGACACCTTATTGTCGCACAGCCAACCTGCCGTGGCACGTTGCCAACGCGCAGGTGGGCTGTTTTGTGCCTCTTCTTTGCCAACGTTCGCAGGTTAATTCCGGTTCCAAGCCTCTATTTCACTAACTCATGGATTAGTTACTCAAAAGTCATCAAAACCTACAAAACAAAGGCTAATCATGTTGGTTAGCACATATCTTCACTTCATATAAAATTACATGAAAATGTATACAATAACTTAGATAAACAAGACTAATTTAAGTCATAAAGCGTATCTCGGGCATGCTATTTTTGCCCGTGATCACCCTTACAACAACTGAAGTCCCCAAAACTCAAAGATATATATAAATGAAACATGGGACTAACCAAACAGGACTCTCACACTCACAACAAAGTTCCACATACTGCACATCGGATACCATAGGCTTGCCCTTATTTTCTCTACTTTAATTTTTTAGGAAGTTAGGCTAGGATCACTACAGCACTTTTCTCGGCTTGTAACGTAGGCTTCGGGTTGGGTATGGTAGATATGGATATTCGTGACTAACCCTCCTTGGTACTAGGTAACTTGACTTCATTTTTCACCTTTGTACCCCTTTTCACCTTTTTAAATTTTCCTCCATTTTTCTCCTTTCAATTGTCACTTGTGCGTATGGTTTATTTTTTTAACTTTTTCAATTCTTTTTTCTTTTCTTTTCTTTTAATATTTCAACTCTTTTCTCTCTTTTTTCTTCCTTTGACATTTCACACCACAACCCACTTTTTTTTTTTAATTTTTTTCTTTCTTTTTCACCCCCAACAGGTCTACGCACCCCTACTATAGCCACCCTCAACACAGGCATTTTTTCTTGAGTTGAGGTTCACAAAGTCCAAGGAGGGACCTATTGAGTTGAGGTTCACAATGTCCATGGAGGGACCATGGCCAAATAGGTTCATTATAAATATGGGAAAGGTGAATGGGTATTCAAAGAAAAATGGTCAACTGAAGGCTCAAACAAGGGATCAAGGGATTTATTTTTCATTTGGTAGGGCAATATGGGATAAAAGTGGGCTAAAACAAAAATGGTCTATGATACTTTCCTAACCAACTATCCTACAACCTATGTAAAGACTAACCGGTCAAGTTCTAGATCCTCTATGCAGTATTGAACTAAGTGAAAATTCTCACTCACTCATGGTACAGATTTGCATTTATTTTACTTATCTGGTTCATGTATAGCTAAGCCATAATAACACATGCTAATCTACTAAATGACAAAAAAATATCAATATAAGTCATTCTTTGTAGTCAACATACACAGCTAATACCAAAAAATTATAAAAAGGTTCATTTTTCAACAACTTCAAAACAATTGCATTAATTGGCTGTAAAGTACTCCTAAGCTACTCCTAGTTAAACAAAACACCCAACCCTAAACATGTCAGTTCTACTAGATAACATATTTGAGGGAAAAGAAACACGGTAACAGAAACCCTCTGACGAAGTCAAAAATAAAAAATAAGTACACCCCCCCCCCCTTTCTAAAACATGTTTTGTCTGCAAAGCAGATAAAAAAATATAAGATGTTGGAGGGGGACAAACTTGTGGTGATCTAAGCGGTCCTGTCAGCTACTCATACTTCATCGATCATTCACGGATTGCCTCCCATTCAGTGTATAATTTAACATTGCAACACGACATAAATTCCTTGTCTACTCAAGATTCATCAAGATGCACCGATTCGATTTCTCTTACCTTCTCGGTGTTTTCCATATAGAGCTTCACTCTCTATCCATTTACCTTGAACCTCTTATCATCCTTATTCTCAATTTCAATAGCACCATATGGAGAAATTTCTATCACTTAGTACAATCCCATCCATCAAGACTTTAACTTACCTGGATGCAAGCGGAGCCTCAAATTAAATAGGAGTACCAAATCACCAGCATTGAACCCTCTTTTTGCAATATTTCGATCATGGTACATTTTCATTCTCTCCTTATAGATGGATGCACTCTCATAAGCTCGGATCCAGAAGGCATCCGTCTTATTTAGATCAAGCTAGTTTTTATAGGTGCAAATGCCAGGGGGAATATCGATGATGTCAGCAACAGTCTACCCAATTGCCTTGTTGTGCCTCCTTAATACTGAAACTAAGACCTCTACTTGCCATTCTACAACATCTGCTGCTATAATCACTGGCAATGTATTGTTCTCCCCCAAAAAAACATATTTCAAATGTAGGGGTAGAGCTTTAAGCTCAAGAACTAGTGGTACCTCTACTAATGGTTTCGCTGGAGGGGTTTCCCTGTTTTTTAAATCAAGGTCCAACTTCTTTGGTTTGAAATTGTAGGACCCCACACCCTCTAGGGCATTGATCATCTCTATGTATGCCTGGACATCATCCCTATCGTAATTCATTAGGGCAGTTGCCAGTGTCTCAGCACTCAATTGTGCCATCAGTGGTACGAGAAGTCTAACATCCTCCATCTTGGTGCTTACAGAGGTTAGAGTTTCCTTATTGTAACCTGAATTGAAAAAAAACAAAATAAAAATGTAAATAGGGAAATAACGACTAAATATTAAAAAGTCGTATTCCCCGGCTACGACGCCACTTTTGATAGTACTAAAATCTCACCCCCTTAAAAGTATGACGTGGATGTTTTCAATAAAGAACCCACCTAGGTTGGGGTCGATCCCACTAGGAATATGGTTAGGATGTAGAATAAAGCTAGTATTTACGCTTTTAGTTCGATTATCTCCTAATGGTCGGTTTTAAAGAATGAAACACGTAACAATATTGAATATTTAAGTTGTTATCAAGTTGATGCACTTAACAAGAGAGGTGGTCCCCATGGATTCATGACTACTTCGAATTTTACACTGGTTATCTATCCCAATACTTAGCTTGTATAACTAATAACATAGGTTCATCCAAATGACTAGTTCGTCCCAGTTGGATGACTATACTCAATTACCGAATTAGGTCATTTGAGTGATATCACATTAACGGTTGTCAATTTGTTCTATATTAACTACCATGCTACCACAGCTCAACTTATACAATGAACCATAAAGTTCAAGGCTTTGTTTCTTCTCTTTTCCTAATCTCTACTTTTTCTAGGTTCAAGCAAATAGAGAATTTGGGCATGTCCTAAAGTTGCACACCATTAAGAAACATTAAAGACAAAGAGAAGACAATACAAGCATTCATATTGACTTAGAATCACCTTGTGAAAACCCTAGTTGGTTAATTCTCCATGGTTCCCACAATCCTAGTTGTAGAGGTTTTAGCCTCTCATGATTGAAAGAAAAGAATTAGCATTCATTGAAGAAAACATAATTAAAGGACTTACGGTGAATATTGAAATAAAAATCCACTTGATTATTACACAATTCAACTTTGATCAATTCAAGAACAATGATGTAAAACCCAAGAATATTGAAAAATTCAAGAAGAATCTCCCAACAGTTGAATCCTCCCTCAAATTATTCATCCTCTAAATCCTGCTAACAAAAATAACCTAGAAAAATATTTATACAAATAATTAGAAATATTTTCTAAATTAACAGGAAAAACTAATTAACTATCGTCGCTTTATCATATGACTCGTAACATGATCATACGATTAGTAGCTTCACTCATACAATGCCTGGCAGCTCTGAATTTGGTCAAGTGTTGGGAGCTGGTGCGACTTGTACAATGCACCTACAAGTCGTAAAATCCTGTCGTGGTTTGAATAGGAGACTTCTGGCATTCTCTCAATATTTCCACGGGCCTTGGGTACAATCCTCACTTTAATTTTGCGGCTTGTGGTTGCCTCTTGTACCATGGGATATTCTATTCAACTTTGTTCTGAACTTTACCATGGCTCCTTGGTATGGGTCATAGGTAGTCATCACGACTCATGGTTTCCATCCGGACCAGGAGACTAATGAAAGTGCATCCTTCTGATATTTTCCATGACTCATAGTATGGCTCATACCAGAATTCGTAACTAGCCAGTAACTTGTATAGATCTTCTGAAGTTTATCACTACTTACAGTACGATTTGTACCACCAAGGTACGACTCGTACTGAAGTTTGTACTTGGCCCAATTTTTGCACTCTTTTTCCTTCTTTCACTTCTTTCAACTCCAACACCTTATTTCCCTTTAAGCTAAGAAAAAGATCATCAATCTATATAAAAACACCTAAGGCCATGCATATTTTCTCAATTTTAAGCACCGAAAGTACTATAGACCTACAACACATCAAGGGTGATGCTTTATAGGGTAAGGTTTTAGATTAATTTTAATGTGCAAATGGTATTCTAGAACATGCCCCTAGTGTGACTCAAGGAGAAATCCTAGATGTAGCTACATTTAGAACATGATTTTAGGCGTTTTTGATAGCTACTTCACCTATATGACCTCCTTAAACATCCATCCTTGCTATCCAATGTTGAGACTTTAAACCTATTCCTTCAGAACCACATTACAAGCCTATTATCCTTTTGTAATCCCTCTTTTGGCACCCATCCTTCCTAGTGCTAGTTGTGAGAAGAAATGAAAAAATGATGCTTGAGGCCCAAAAGTGTGAGAATAGAAAAGGGAGAAATGAGGCAAAAAAGCCTAAGAAAAGCCTAAGTTTGGGGGATGCAAAAAAAATAGGAAAATTATGTGATTTCCAATGTGAGATAACACCAAATTATGAGGAAACGAATGAATTGGCTGGTTGAGAAAAACCTATAAACCTTAGAAGAAAAGGAATTATTGAAAGGTGCTACCTCTTGCTTAGATAAGGTTAACATTGGTAACTAAGGAGATATAAGGGTGGCTTTTGATACAAAAGTGAAAATGTTGATAAAGCAGATAAAGTGGGGGTAATCTTAAGAGAAAAATGGAGTATGCAAAAATCTTCACAAATAGGGCAATATGGAGGTTCTAGTCACTAGAACTAAAAAGTCATCCTACCTTTACCCCCAGCCTTCGTTAAGATCTCCAAGTTCTAATTGATTAAAAGTGTAACAACTCGACATTAGTGGCGAGTTACAAGAAGGACAAACCTATGGGTCAAGTTGTGTCCATAAGAATTTCTTTGTGAAAGTGTGGGTATTTGTCTTATTCTGTAATCTGTTTGAGTGTGAGTTGCTTTGAAAATTAAATGGAATTCTCTCATGATGTGAGTGACATTACTTCCTTGGGGAACATGCTTGCACGTGTTAAAAGATGTGATTGAGACAAAAATGTAGTGAGCTTTAAGACAAACTTTGAATATGAATTTTCAATGAGTTAAGATGCTATATAAGCTCAGATTGATCAACCATGCCCTTTATTTTGAATGAAGGAAACACTTGTGAGCCATGCTAATTGTTTGAGGTTACCTCATGGAGCATTAGCATAAAATGTTGAGTCTTCTCTTTCTCTTTGAGTCGGTGAGCTATTTTGGGGTTGTCTTAGTCCTAGTTTTCCCTTGTGCAAAAACTCATGTGGTGTGACATGCTTAATTCCATTATTCAACTGTCAAGAAATTTCTTACTTGAGGACAAGCAATGGTTCAAGTTTGAGGGTTTGATGAGTTGGTAATTTACCAATTCATTAGGCTTTTAAACATGAGTTTTTCCTTGGTTTTCAAGTCAATTAGGATAATTTTTATCCCCTTTTTGTTAATGTTTGCAGGTATTCGATATAAACAGACAAAGCAAAGAACTTGAACAAAAATCATGGTTTGGGCTGAAGGAGGAGGACTTGCTTTTAGCAGGGTGACTCTTACGAAACGTAGGTAAAACACATAAGGGAACTACTGGGAAGTCAATGGCACACCTACGGAGTACAAATCAGCACTGGCAAAATTGTAGGTGCTAACACCAAATCACACCTGGATTTACTGACCGACAATTGCGAGCAAGCAGCGCTGCATGTATGGGCACTGGCAAAATGCCGATGACTTGCAAATGAGACCGTCATCAAAAAGGTAAAATCATCCAGCACAAGATAAGAGAAACAACTTTAACCTATTTTTGTACGTTTCTTGTAAAGTATGAAAAATTCCATTCCATTTGAGTATTAAATTATTTTTGAATTTCTAGAGAGAAAAAAAGTGAGAGAGCTTTTCTTCATCTTCTTCCTCTCTCTCAAGGTAAAACACCTCCACGGAAGAATATCCTTGAGCTTTAAACTTACTCTTGATGATGAAAGATATGGATTTATTTCTTAATACAATCTTTTATTCTTTATCTATGAGTAGCTAAATATTTTTTTAGGGGTGTGTGCGTGATAGGGGCTCAATTGAATTTGGTGTTGCTAGATTGATCTCGTAATTACTTATCTAGTATAAATATATTGTTTTCTCTAGGTTATACCTTATATATCTGCAATTGAAAGTGTAGATAATGCTTACTTACTTTATTGCTGCTTGAAAAAGAAGAATAGAGTATGGGTGAGAAAATAATGGTGGGTATTTGGTGCTAAGTGTGCGGGAGTAGGCTAAAGATAGCCAATACCCATCTTCTTACACCCATTAGAAAATTGACGCTAGAAATAACTCAAATCTGACCCAAGTCATAGTGGGTGAATTGTTTGGGACCTTAGGGTTTGAGAAAATCTAAGGCAAAAGGCACCCAAGTGGTTGAAAAACATCGGGTAACGCCTCATCCACGACTATTTATGCTAGTGAGTAACGATGTGATTACCTAGTTAACTCCAATTCGAATAATGCCCCATCAATAGCACACCCCTAGCTCTTGCTCATCTTTGCTTATTCAAGTTTGTTGCCTTGTAGTTGATTGATTGAATTTAATTTCTAATTGAGATCATTTTAACCCCCAATATTTACTTCGCTATTTTTAAGACAATGATGTGACTTAGTTCAATTTGATAACAAATTTTCTTCCATCAAATCTCTATTCCCTATAGATTCGACCTCGACTCACGAGTTAGGTAATTATATTGCAACAACCGTTTACACTCTCTCCTCTTGTGGAGTGGACTTGAACATCATCAACAACCACCTTGTGGCAAGTGTGGTAAGGTGCACTCGGTAAGTGTCAGTTGGGTAAGGATGGATGTTATGGATGCAGCTAACAGGGCCACTATTTGAGAGTTTTCCCATCCAGACAGGGTAATGGAGGCAACAGAGCCCAACCGACTCTATCGGCAGGCAAAGCAACCCAAAGGGAACAACATCAGGGATAGGCGGAGGTCAAAACTATATGTATGCTATGTCTAGCCGATAGGATTGGGAGAAATCCCCCAATGTTGTTATTGATATCTTAAAAGTCTTCTCCACTAATGTTTATGCCTTACTTGATCCAGGTGCTGCATTATATTTTGTACCTCCTTACATAGCTGATATGTTTGGAAAGTGTCTAAAACTACTCTTAGAGCATTACAGTGTTTCTACTTCAGTTGGTGAGTCAATTCTAGCTAAGAGAGTCTATAGAGATTGTATGATTTAAGTCCATCAAAGAGACACCATAGCTAACTTGATAAAGCTAGACATTGTGGACTTTAATGTTATTCTAGGCATGGATTGGTTATATTTCTATCATACCACAGTTCATTATAGGACCCGAGTTGTAGAATTTCAAATTCCAAATTAGTCAGTTCTAGATTTGGAGGGTAGTCCTGTTATGTCTAAGGGTCACTTCATTTCATACTTTAAGGCAAGAAAGTTGATCTCTAAGGGGTGTGTTTATTGATCTTGGGCAGAATTATATGCCCAAGTGATACTCAAATGATTCATTTCGTCTTGTTTATCCAGCGATATTTGTACATTCTCATGGGATTTGTAGTTAAAAGGTGAATTTATACTAACCAACATGATTAGTGTTGTTTTGCAGGAAAAATGTAACTTTAGGAAGCTAAGATGCATGTTGGGAGAAATCGGGAATGGACTCGGAAGCGAGCAGTGGAAAAGGCCAAGGAAATGCAGCATATTAAGGGGCTCCGCGATGGAGCTGTGTCACGCTGCCATCGCGGAGGCATTCTGCCCCGGATGATTAAAATTGGCCAAGCTCTAGTGAAGGTTCGCGTTGGTGCCGTGGCACGTTGGCCAAGCCACGCGTTGCACGCCGTGACGCGTTGGGCATAATTACCTGGAGGACCGGATTCCAGTAAGGGTCCGCATTTGCGTAGTGTCACGGAGGCAGTGCTCCGCAATGCACTCCGTGACACGTTGCTTGTTATTTCGGGAAACATTTTCACTAGTATAAATAGCACACTTAGGTTTATTTTTAATTATTCTGACTTAGTTGAGCAAGGACGTGGGTTACAGGCAGTTGAGGGGATGAAAATCTTAGGGTTCTTCTCTATCTCTTTCTCCTTTACTTCAATTGTTTGTATGATTTATACTCATTTGATGATGTTTAATCCACAAATGAGTGGCTAAATTCACTTCTTGCCGAGGTTAAGAATATTTGTAGTGGAATGAAATTATTGATCATCTTGGTTTTTCATCTTTTCTTCCATGGTTGTTCTATCAATTCTTGTTCTTACTGCATTAATGTTTGGCCAATGTTAATGTACATCTAAAAAATTCGTTTTTCGCTCGAAAGAGAAAGAAATTGGAAAGTTGTGAATAGGTAGGATATGTTATCTTCTTGGTTTGGGAAAATTGAGAATTGATTTACCTTCAAAATAGAAATATATCTGAAAGTCATATTAGTCGATTAAGGAATCAGTTTTGTATGGCTAGTACATGAATTTCTTTTTATCACAGAAATGTAGGTGGAAGGTTCATGATTCTTAAGTTGGGTTAAATACTAGAGTTTTAATCCATAGGCAATAATTCTTGACTAGCAACTGAAGGAAGGATTAACTAACTTGTGTCAATAAATTGCTTCCCAGCATGATCGTTTTAGCCTCAGCATGCTCATTACTATAGTTCAGACTCAATTTGTACATTTATTTTAGATTAGTATAAATTAGGAAACAAACTCCCAAAATCTTCTTGAAACTGTTGTCTGCATTATTAGAGTTAGAGTTCGTTAACGCTTGATTCGATTATTACCTTGGTCCAGTCCCTGTGGGATCGATACTTGGCTTACTTAAGCCATTTTACTACTTGTTTGGCCACATGCACTTGTGTGTAGTTGTGAAAAATCCCGAACAAGTTTTTGGCGCAGTTGCCGGGGACTGGCAATTGGTAAAAATTGTTTTATTAAGTGTTAGTTTACGATTTCTATATTGTGCTGACAACTTCATCTTAGCCTGTCTTTTACAGATATCGAATTCTGTTGAACACTGGCAAGAGACAAGGAGCTGGTGGACTCATACTTAGAGCCGGAAAGAGAATTCCATCGTCAAAGGAAAGAAGCTCTAGAGAGAAAGCTGCAGTTGCTCAGACAAACAATCCTGGAGCAACAATAGAATCCACCACTTGTAAGAGCAGTGTTAGTGCCCGAAGAAATAGCAGCTAGGCCGGTTCGCGAAGTGGAAATCCCACATGCTAACAATGTTACATCAAGCATTCGCAAACCCGAGCCAGGAGGGAGGTTTGAGCTGAAACAGAATATGGTGCAGTTGCTGCACACCAGCGGGCAATTCACAGGTCTCCCTCACGAGGATCCACAACATCTCCAAAACTTTTTGGAGATAAGTGACACTTACATCCCCGCAGGAGTATCATCTGATTACGTAAGGCTTACATTGTTCCCATTTTCACTATTGGGAGAAGCAAAGAGGTGGTTGAAAGCTGAGCCACCTAATTCCATCACCACTTGGGATGATCTTGCATGGAAATTTTTGATACGGTTCTTTCCATCCGGTAAAACAGCAAGACTTAGAAGTCAAATTCTAAGTTTTAAACAAAGAGAGGGGGAGAATTTGTATCAATCTTGGGAACAATTCAAATCTATGTTGCGGGATTGTCCTCATTATCACCAATCCAATGATGTGCTGGTGCATACTTTCATAGAGCGTTTGGAACCCCACACAAAAATTTTACTAGACTCAGCAGCTGGGGGACAAGGCATTAGAAAAGACTTATGAGTAGCTGTATATTTTGATAAACCGTATTTCGTAGGGAAATCCAGAGTGGAATGCGGACTCTTCAACAAGGGGAACAAGGAAATCAGCAGGAGTCTTGGAAGTGGATGGTTTTACAGCTATTGCTGCACAGATAGCTGCATTACAGAATCAACTCAACACCCACTTCAGCAATATGAGCATGAATCAGTCTCAAGCCCCAGTGAATGTAGTGCAATAGATTTGGTGTGAAGTGTGCGGCAGTAATGAACACTCAGCTGAGTGTTGTGGTGCGAATCCTGATTCAGTGAACTTTGTTGGTAATGTACAGAGAAATAATCACCAACAGTATGGCAACAACTACAAGTCTAATTGGAGGAATCATCCGAATTTTTCCTGGGGTAGTAACAACCATCAAGGGCAGAGTTCAAATCAGGGTGTGCAGAGAAATCAAGGAGGGAAGCAAAACTATCAGACTCCATACAGAAGCAACAATGAACCTCCAACACCACCATCACCTAGCATTGAGGAAATGTTCAAAACGATGATAGCTAACCAAGCTCAATTGCGGGCTGACTATGTGAAATTGGCAGCCGATGTAAAGAACAATCAGTTAGCTACAAAGGTGCTGGAGTACCAATTTGGGCAACTAGCTGGAGCTCAAAACACCAGGTCGAGAGAAGGACTCCCGAGTGACACTAACCCCAACCCCAGCAAGTGAACGCAGTGACCACAAGGAGTGGTTTACAACTCAAGGAGGTGGAACCAGAAAGACAACCGTAGCAGTTGGGAGCAGTGGAGAATGAGAGGGATCACAATGATGATACGGGGAAGGAGAAGGAAGCTGAACCAGAAAGACCACCACCCCGTTCCCTCAAAGATTAAAGAAACACAAGGAGGAAGCGTGTTTCAAAAAGTTCATGGAGGTGCTTAAACTGGTACACATTAATTTACCTCTTGTTGATGTTTTGCAGGGAGTGCCGAAGTACGCAAAATATATCAAGGACATCGTGGCGAACAAAAGCAGGTTGACGGAGTACGCTACGGTGGAGCTTATAGAGGAGTGCACTTCCCGGATACAAAATAGTTTGCCCACAAAGCTCAAAGACCCTGGGAGCTTTACAATTCAACTTACAATCGGGCAGAGTATCCGAGCTCACAGATTATGCGATTTGGGAGTGAGCATTAACTTGATGCCGACATCGGTATTCAAGAATTGGGGCTAGGCAGTCCTAGACCAACGACAGTGATCTTGCAACTAACGGATCGTTCTTTTGCTAGACCAGATGGCATTGTGGAGGATGTGCTGGTGCAAGTGGGCTCCCTGATCTTCCCGGTAGACTTTGTCGTGCTAGATTTTGATCCGGATGCGAAAGACCCATTTATTTTAGGACGTCCTTTCTTGGCAACCGGGAAAGCATTGATAGATGTAGCTGCAGGCAGCTAACTATGCAGGCACATGACAAGGTGGAGGTATTTGATGTGTACAAGGCGACGAAGCTTCCGGCCGTGTATGAGGAACTTTCAGCGATCACAATGTGTTTGATCAAGCAGATACTGCTAAGATTGTTGATTCGCAAGATCTAATGGGAAAACCACTGAGGGAGGACCCCCCAAAACTGGAGCTGTGGAAAGAAGATCAAAGTGTCACTTTCGCAGTTGATGGGAATCGGTGTAAGCATTATTGGGGTGAGGACGGTAGTCGAGAGAAGATGTCTGTCACCCTAGAGGATGATTAAGCTTCAATGACATCGAACCACAATGGTAAACTAGGCACTGCATGGGAGGCAACCCGTGAAATTGTTTTAATACTTGAGTAGAATTAGTTAGAAAAGAAAAATAGAAGAAAAGAGAAAAACAGAAAAATAAAAATAAAAACAAAAATTGTGTTTTATATTGAAACCTATGAATTCTAGCCCATTTCTTGTTGTGAGATGAATTGCAGGTTGAACGGAGGGTAAAAGTGCAAAGGATCTCAAAGGAAAAATCGAGGAACGATGGCGAGTAGGCAAGACAAAGGAAAGGGCGCATCTACATCAGGCGCCGGGAGAAAAAGAATTAGACTGGGAACGGCAGTCCTAGCAGCACCAGCGGTTCCATGCGGCCAATGCCGTCAATACGGAACCCGACGGGTGACAGACGAAGGGAAGAAATGGTACACAAAGCACAAGGAAACCAAATACTTCCTTGAGGAGCACATTGCAAGGGAGCCATTTGCACAGGAATTCCCCAAAATCGTACATAGGATTGATGCTGTCGGGCTGAACTTCATCTTCAAAGAGCCCAAGGAGTGCAATCTCCACTTGATTCGGGAGTTCTCCGCAGTCACACCATCAAGATAAGGGGGCAGGTTGTCACCTTTGAGCCTCATCACCTAAATGCAATCTTAGGGGCGCGAGACACAGACGCCCATGTACTCCGGCAGCTGAACATAACTCCACCATATGCAGATATTAGACGCACTCTGTGTGGAGCCCGTTCGACAACGCGCTGGAGCAGGCACAAGGAGAGGGGCTACCATCAGACGCTGCCCTATTCTCAAATCAACAGGGAAGCCAGGATTTGGATTAAGATTGTGTGTTCCTGCCTGATCCCGGGGGTGCACATGACAGATGTCACCTGGGATCGTGTGTGCTTGGTTTATGCCCTGATGAAAGGGCTGGAAATTAATATTGGGGCGGTGATCATCTCCGCCATGAAGAAAGCCCGTTTGCATCAAGGGCACAAGTATGGGTTTGGTGGTTTGCTGACCACATTTTTGAGGGGCCTTGACATCAAGGAGGAGGCCCTAGACTACATCCCGCAGATGAATAGGCGTGCCTTGGACGTCACCAAAACTAAGGCCCCCGACACCACTCACGGGCCAGTTGTCACACTAGCCGAGAGACATGCTCAGGATGATTAATATATGGCTCGCATGTTCGGGATGCAGATGCTGTAGTTGAGAATAGGCGGGAGGCCAGCAACAGAAGATGAGTTGTGGCAGCTCGAGCTAGATTACCCCTTTGGTGAAAATGCCAGGGCTCTATGCCGAGTGGGCCAGCTTTTGTGGAGCCCATTGATGATAATGTCCCCAAAGATGAGGAGACACGCCGTGATGACTCAAATGTTGAGTCAGATGAGGATAGCGGGGGCGATTCAGATATAGGGGACGAGGCAACAGCACCTGACGAAGAAGTTGAATACTTCGACTGATCAGGGAGTTTAACCACCTACTTCTGTGCTATGTTGAATTTGATGAACACTGGGGACAGTGTTCGGTTTAATTGTGGGGTGGGAGTAGTTAGGTGCCGGTTGTTTTGTTGTTGTTTATGTTCATGTTTATGTTCATGTTTTGTTGTTGTGCCTGTGAAAAATTGTGACCTTGTGATTTTGTGAGTATGTTGTGTATTGTAATTCGGTGTGCAATGAATGTTAATCTGTTGTGTGCCGTGTTGAGCTGTTGTTAGCTGGTTGTGTAAATATTTTTATTTTATATCGAAATTATCGATATTTTTAAATTTTGTTGAATTTTTTTTTAATGATTGGGTTTCTCGGCCTTTATTTTCGGTGCTTTTACCGAGAATAGTCCCATTGAATCGAAGTCGTAAATAGTGACCGTTCCCTATGATGGATGGATGACGACCGTCTTAAGGTAAATGTAGTCGATAGGAGTAGTTTTTTTTCTTTTATTTTCTTTCATTTGGTTGTTTCCCAAACGTGTTGCTATTTCATGGTTCGAAATTCTTGTTGCGTGTTGTACATGATATTAAAGATGCAAAGATGATTCGTATTAAAGCATGCAAATGTGAAACATGTTGAGATACCTAGGCCATAGAGTTCGATTCGGTGTGATTGAGGCTTAATATTAAATTCTTGTAATTAGCTGATTGAAGAGTCTGTGAATAAGTCTTAGTTAAGCATGTGCAATGAGTGTGAGATGAGGTTTCGATTCTTCCATGCTATTGTGAAGTGTCTAGAACTTTCCTGGTGTGTGTACGAAACGAAATGAAGGATGTGTATTGTAGGAAAGGAATAGGCATTTCTTTGATTTAACCAAAGTTTTTCCATTATCATACCCACCTTGATAGTACATCCTAGTTATCCCTATTGAGCCTTTAGCCTATTTTTTTCTTCCGTCGAAAAGGCACAAACCGAGCTTAACCCCTGACGTGCCCGATTCGCGCGTCCGCAAGTGTACGGGTCGTGCAAGTAATATAGTGGCTCTTTTTAAGAACCGGATTGTCGAACCCACAGGGACTGGACCCATTCCTCTAACTATCCATTTCTAGTGTGATCTTAAATACCTCAAGTGTTGGTTATAGACATTTTCGATTGAGATTAATTAAGTCTAAGTTTGGGTCAACGAAGTATTCTGAAATTACTCTAGGAGCAACATAGAGTTAAAACCAATTAATCATGCTATACTACGATTTGCAATGGGTTAAGCATGCAACTATCAATTGTTATTTCACATAATTAGAATTTCATGTTTATGGTCTTTCGAGCCTCTAAACACGGCAATCTAGTCTCACTACATCATTGTGAGCGAGGAGTTTAATTTCTAGTCGCGGGCAATCAATTAAGTTGAGGTTTACGGGGAAACGATTAGGGACTTTCGTGCGTCTAACCATTTAACTCAACTTAGCCTCACAACTACTTCTTCGAGTGGTGATGTGATATCCCAAGTTGGTCTTTCATAACCCCCGTGTCTCAACCAAGCACGGTGTTAGGTATATTTCTATTCTGACACAAAAATCTCTCCCGAGATACAAACGTGCTCCTCACATTCTCATGTCCTGACCTAGGTAATGCTTTCTCAAGCTATTACTCAAGCTAACAAATATGCTTTCATGGTGATCAATCATAAAAACAACCAACAATCCAGAATGCAAGATGAAAACAACAATCAATAACTTAATTCCAAAACAATTTCATAAAATCACAATCATAATTCATGGCGTCAACCCTAGAGGAAGGGTTCTTGCCATTCATGTTCATAAAACTACACTAATTACTACTAAACTAACATACTTTCATGAATTTGGTAGATGAGAAGGGAATTTGACAAACCCTAGATGAGTTCTCCCACTTCTCCCTTCACTCCTAGGTAGTTTTCCAAAATAAAATCGTGACAAAATGATTTTAGGAGCTAATGGTTCAATTTATACTATGCTGAAAAATTGCAAAATTTGGCCTGTGGTGGAACAACAACGTGTCACGGAGCTGAACGCCCTACTTGACCTCCGTGACACGTTGGTAACGCGTACCCTCACTGGAATGTGCCAAAAATGCAATTTTTGGCCAAGTGTTGCCGTGTTAGCAGCGTGCCACGGCCCCTATCGCGCAGGGTGCCAGTTATTGCATGTTTTCTTGTTGACTTTCACGTTTTGCTCTTGATTCCATTCCTCCACTTCACCAAATCATGAATTAGTTCCTCAAATGCATTATTAACCTTCAAAAACAAGGACTAATCATGTTGGTTAGTATATATTCACATTTACATAAAATCACATGAAAATGTATAAAATAACTTAGATAAACAAGACTAAATTAAGGTATAAAGCATCACTCGGGCATGCTATTTTTGCCCACGATCACCTACCCCACACTTAAAGTCTTGTTCGTCCTCGAACAACCTATTACATCTCATGCATATGGAGACTCATCCATAACTCATTTAGCAAGAATATTCAAGCTACGGCTACAATGATTACGTAAGATAACAAGCTAAAGATAGAGCATGCACGATTTGATAATTGAAATGAAGTACAACTATGTTAAGACTTCTTAACCTCAAGAATCGACTCTCAATCTTAGCAAACTCATGCAAATCAACTGATTAAGAAATCCCACATGAATTATATCCTTCATTCAACATGTGCCCCTCATGGAAATAGAGTTACCCAATCACACGCAAAAATAATTTTTAAATCACAACATGTGTTGGTACATGAATAGAATTACGCTCACTCTCACAAAGAATTCACATGCATCATGTAATGACCCATAATCTTGCCCTTAGTGTTTTATTGCACTAATTTAAGGATGTGTGAATGTAAGATCAAGTAGGACTTAATGAGTTGTAATGTAAGCTAAGGGACAGGCAGGTACTATTCTGGACAATAATAGTGACTAACTTTCCCAAGCGCTTTTAATACATTACGCCCTCATTACGAACTTCCCTTCCCTTACTTCACCTTTTTCTCCTTTCAGCTTTCTTTTTCCTCTTATGTTCCCTCTTTCTTTAGGCACTTTTAGCTTATTAGTAAGGAGCTCTATAAAAAAAAATTCATTAATTTGTTTTCTAACTCCTTAATAATAATCAATCATTTTCACACAAGTGCACCTTTGTCCTTTTCTCCACTTCTACAACTTGCTACTTTTCCTTTCTTTTCACTCCTTTACTCTTTCATATTTTTCCCTTAATCGCTTAGGAGTTTTTGATCAAATTCAAGGCTAATGAAAGAAAAAGGATTAAGCTTATGTTGCAGCTGTCAAAGAATAGGCTCAAGGCTCAATGGGGCTAACTAGGATTAATTTCTCAAGGTAGGTAAAGTGAGGGATAAAAATTTGGTTCATTCAAAAAAATGCCTAGATCATCTCCTACACTTCACAGCCTTCATTTCATTTTATAAACACACCAGGCAAGTTCTAGACAATCCACAATAGCACAGAATACTCAAAAAACTTACACTCATGGCACATGCTCAATTCAAGACACATTCATCAGACTCTTACTCAGCTAATCACAAGAATTCAAAATTAAGCTTCAATCATATTGAGTCAAATTCAAGAGCCTAAGAGTCTCACACAAAGTTATACACCTGCATGCTTCACACCGAACATACTTGCATCTTACAATCACGTATATCACATAACAAGAACATCAAGCACCAATTAGTTATGGTTTCAAAATCCCAAAGCCTATCGACCAATTTTTCCTCAAGACGGTCGTCATCCATCCATCGTCGGAAGTAGTCCCTAACTATGACTAA
This sequence comes from Datura wrightii, assembly GCA_035772735.1. Taxonomy (NCBI): domain Eukaryota; kingdom Viridiplantae; phylum Streptophyta; class Magnoliopsida; order Solanales; family Solanaceae; genus Datura; species Datura wrightii. The sequence continues at coordinate 6,263,415 of JASDFA010000008.1, read as the reverse complement.
AGACACTATCTACAAACAAAGGAAATAAAAAAAAATTTATTCTTCGGTTCAAAGACCCCCCCGTCAAAAAAGAACCGAAAAGAAAAACCAACAGGTGATGAAGTCATGTTTAATTCACAAAAATTTTTCAAATTTCTCCCAAATTTCACACAAGCATCACATTCACCAAATACTTGTTAAGCACAAAAATTTAGAAATTTTTCTCACCCCACACTTAAAGTCTTGCTATGTCCTCATAGCCTCAAATTAAATTTAAAGGATGAGAAATACACCCTGAGCCTCTATGCCAAGCTAAAAGCATGCTTTCTTTTTAAGTTCCGGAGATGGCTGTTCGACCCCACACTTCTTCTGTTCCATGCTCTTTAGCTTCCACCATCTCGGTACTCAGACTTCCCTCCATCTGTGCTTAACTTTCCACCAAAAACACAAACAAAATGAAAATAACAAAAGCAACACAAAATCAAAATTATGAATTGTACCTGAGGTACCCTTGGGTTGCCTCCCAAGCAACGCCTTATATTACGTCGTGGCACGACGTGGACTGTCCTTTTCAAGACATCCTCATACCTGGGTTCTCTTTCGAGAACCATCTCCTTTTCTTTTGCTGTTTAGAGGAAACAACCTCCACTCTATTCCTCTCTTTCTCCAACTTCTTCTCAATTTGAAGTCATTCCATGAAGTTATGGAGTTCGGTGGCTCAGCCTTCAACCACTTTTTCGCCTCTCCCAATAGTGAAAACGGGAAGAGGGTCAATCGAACATAATCTGTGGACACACCGGTGGGGACAAACGTGTCACTAATCTCTAAAAAGCTCTGTAGGTGCTGCTGCGGGTCCTCATGTGCCATCCCAGTGAATTGACCACTAGAATGTAACAGCTGCACCATGTTCTGTTTAAGCTCAAAGTACCCTCCAGGCTCCGGTTTACGGATGCTAGAGGTCACATTCGTCGCTAGTGGGATTGCCACTTCGCGAACTGGTCTTGTTGCCATTGCTTCTGATGACAATTGTACTTGTCCCGCGGGTGATTGTTGTTGTACCTTTTCTTGAAGTCTCTTCAGCTTTGGCTCTAGAGCTACTCTCCTTCGCAAATGGATTTGACATTCAGGTTCAAGCAACGGTTCCACAAGCTCTCTATTTCTAGCCAGCTCGGTAGGACAACCTGTCACCTGCAAATAAACAGACTAAGACCAAGTTTTTCAATACTTTAGGAAATTCAAAAATCACACAAAAATAGATAAATTATCAAAATCTCGCCTAGTCCCCGGCAACGGCGCCAAAAACTTGACGTGCCCGATTCGCGCATCCGCAAGTGTACGGGTCGTGCAAGTAATATAGTGGCTCTTTTTAAGAACCGGATTGTCGAACCCACAGGGACTGGACCCATTCCTCTAACTATCCAATTCTAGTGTGATCTTAAATACCTCAAGTGTTGGTTATAGACATTTTCGATCGAGATTAATTAAGTCTAAGTTTGGGTCAACGAAGTATTCTGAAATTACTCTAGGAGAAACATAGAGTTAAAACCAATTAATCATGCGATACTACGATTTGCAATGGGTTAAGCATGGAACTATCTATTGTTATTTCACATAATTAGAATTTCATGTTTATGGTCTTTCGAGCCTCTAAACACGGCAATCTAGCCTCACTGCATCATTGTGAGCGAGGAGTTTAATTTCTAGTCGCGGGCAATCAATTATGTTGTGGTTTACGGGGAAACGATTAGGGACTTTCGTGCGTGTAACCATTTAACTCAACTTAGCCTCACAACTACTTCTTTGAGTGGTGATGTGACATCCCAAGTTGGTCTTTCATAACCCCCGTGTCTCAACCAAGCATGGTGTTAGGTATATTTCTATTCTGACACAAAAATCTCTCCCGAGATACAAACGTGCTCCTCACATTCTCATGTCCTGACCTAGGTAATGCTTTCTCAAGCTATTACTCAAGCTAACAAATATGCTTTGATGGTGATCAATAATAAAAACAACCAACAATCCAGAATGCAAGACGAAAACAACAATCAATAACTTAATTCCAAAACAATTTCATAAAATCACAATCACAATTCATGGCTTCAACCCTAGAGGAAGGGTTCTTGCCATTCATGTTCGTAAAACTACACTAGCTACTACTAAACTAACATACTTAAATGAATTTGGTAGATGAGAAGGGAATTTGACAAACCCTAGATGAGTTCTCCCACTTCTTCCTTCACTCCTAGGTAGTTTTCCAGAATAAAATCGTGAGAAAATGATTTTAGGAGCTAAGGGTTCAATTTATACTATGCTGAAAAATTGCAAAATTTGACCTGTGGTGGAACAGCAACGTGTCACGGAGCTGAACGCCCTACTTGACCTTTGTGACACGTTGGTAACGCGTACCCTCACTGGAATATGCCAAAAAATGCAATTTTTGGCCAAGTGTTGCCACGTTGGCAGCGTGCCACGGCCCCTATCGCGCAGGGTGCCAGTTATTGCATGTTTTCTTGTTGACTTTCACGTTTTGCTCTTGATTCCATTCCTCCACTTCACCAAATCATGAATTAGTTCCTCAAATGCATTATTAACCTTCAAAAACAAGGACTAATCATGTTGGTTAGTATATATTCACATTTACATAAAATCACATGAAAATGTATAAAATAACTTAGATAAACAAGACTAAATTAAGGTATAAAGCATCACTCGGGCATGCTATTTTTGCCCACGATCAACCCCTTCTATTCATTATCCGTGAATTTGATCCAAAACACTTAAGCGCTCAAGAAAAATAATTTTCCCATGGTATCAAGGATTGGTAATTGTCAAAAGAAAGGAAAAGCGGAAGTGGTGAAAGTAAAGAAAAGGTGAAGGGTGCACTGGCCGAATTTAATAAAATGAAGATGTATAACTAATTTTTGTTATTAAGTCGAGTGGGCTTAAATATGTGGGAATAAAAATAAAGAAAGACTTCAAGAATGGGAGGATGAAGGAAGAACAATGCCCATAATGTTAGTGGGATGTATTGAAAAGCACTTAAGGAGGCTAGTTGCTATTATTGGTTAGCCCTGTATTTACTGGTTCCTTAGCTTACATTACAACCTGTTAAGTCCTACGTGATCTTACATCACACGTCCTTATATTAGTGGAGTAATACACTAGAGGCAAGCTTATGGGTCATTACATGATGCATGTGAATTCTTTTGGAGAGAGAGAGAAATCGTGTTCATATGCCCCTGCATGTGATGCTTTTGAGATCATATGATTGAAAAGGGGGAAATTCTCTTGTGTTGTCAGGGCATATGCTTGACGAGAGATTGAATTTCGTGTCGGATGTCTTAGTCAGCTAATTTGCATGAGTTTGCCGAGATCGAGAGTCGATCCTTGAGTCTAGGAGGTATTAATGTGTTGAATGTCATTGTATTGATGAGACTATGCATGTTTTCTTGATGATTTGCTATGTTAAATAATTGGTATAACTGTAGCTTTAATTGTCAAGCCAAAGTAGCTATGATTGGGTGTCAATTGCATGAGATGTGAGATTATTGTTCGAGGACGAACAAGGTTTTAAGTGTGGGGTAAGTGATCTTGGGCAGAATTATATGCCCAAGTGATACTCAAATGCTTTATTTCGTCTTGTTTATCCATCGATATTTGTATATTCTCATGTGATTTGTAGTTAAAAGGTGAATTTATATTAACCAACATGATTAGTGTTATTTTGCAGGAAAAATGTAATTTTAGGAAGCTAAGATGCATGTTGGGAGAAATCGGGAATGGACTCGGAAGCGAGCAGTGGAAAAGGCCAAGGAAATGCAGCAAATTAAGGGGCTCCGCGATGGAGCCGTGTCACGCTGCCATCGCAGAGGCATTCTGCCCCGGATGATTAAAATTAGCCAAGTTCCAGTGAAGATTCGCGTTGGTGCCGTGGCATGTTTGCCAAGCCACGCGTTGCATGCCGTGGCACGTTGGGCATAATTACCTGGAGGACCGAATTCCAGTAAGGGTCTGCGTTTGCGCCATGTCACGGAGGCTGTGCTCTGCGATGCACTCCGTGACATGTTGCTTGTTATTCTGGAAAAAATTCCCACTTGTATAAGTAGCACACTTAGGTTTATTTTTAATTATTCTGACTTAGTTGAGCAAGGACGTGGGTTACAGGCAGTTGAGGGGACGAAAATCTTAGGGTTCTTCTCTATCTCTTTCTCCTTTATTTCAATTGTTTGTATGATTTATACTCATTTGATGATGTTTAATCCACAAATGAGTGGCTAAATTCACTTCTTGCTAAGGTTAAGAACATTTGTAGTGGAATGTAATTATTGATCATCTTGGTTTTTCATCTTTTCTTCCATGGTTGTTCTATCAATTCTTGTTCTTACTGCATTAATGTTTGGCCAATGTTAATGTACATCTAAAAGTCCAATTTTCGCTCGAAAGAGAAAGAAATTGAAAAGTTGTGAATTGGTAGGATATGATCTCTTCTTGGTTTGGGACAATTGAGAATTGATTTACCTTCAGAATAGAAATATATCTGAAAGTCGTATTAGTCAATTAAGGAATCGGTTTCGTATGTCTAGAACATGAATTTCTTTTTACCACAGAAATGCAGGTGGAAGGTTCATGATTCTTAAGTTGGGTTAAATACGAGAGTTTTAATCCATAGGCAATAATTCTTGACTAGCAACCGAAGGTAGGATTAATCGACTTGTATCAATAAATTGCTTCCCTGCATGATCGTTTTAGCCTCAACATGCTTATTACTATAGTTCAGACTCAATTTGTACATTTGTTTTAGATTAGTATAAATTAGGAAACAAACTCCCAAAATCTTTTTGAAACTGTTGTCTGCATTATTAGAGTTAGAGTTCATTAACCGCTTGATTCGATTATTACCTTGGTCAAGTCCCTGTGGGATCGATACTTGAGTTACTTAAGCCATTTTACTACTTGTTTGACCACGTGCACTTGCGTGTAGTTGTGAAAAATCCCGAACATCTATCATCTTGTGAGAGTGAAAGACTCTAATGTTGAGACCCATCCCTTCATTCAATTCCTGTTGCTAATGGGTTTCCTAATGTCTTTCTTGATGATCTTCTAGGATAGGGAGATAGATTTCAAAATTGATGTTATTCTTAATACTCAGCCTATTTTTATTCTTCCATATAGAATGGCCCTATCCGAGTTGAAAGAGCAGTAAAAAGATCTTCTTGATAAGGGTTTCATCAGCCCTAGTGTTTCACCTTCGGGTGCTGCAGTTCTCTTCGTGCATAAGAAAGATGGTACTCTTAGAATATATATAGACTACAGTTGATTGAACAAGGTAACCATAAAAAATAAGTTTCATCTTCCTAGAATAGATGACTTGTTCGACCAACTTCAGGGCGCTAATTGTTTCTCTAAGATAGACCTCAAATCAGGCTATCATTAGTTGAAGGTAAGGGAAAGTGATATTCTCAAGATAAGTTTTAGGACTCTCCATGTTCATTTCAAGTTTTTTGTTATGTCCTTTGTATTGACTAACACTTCTATAGCATTTATGGATCTGATGAACTGAGTGTTTAAGTTATATTTGGACATGTTTGTTATCATGTTCATTGATAATATCTTGGTTTACTCCAAGAGAAATGAGGAGCATGCTAAACATCTTTGAACAGTCCTTCAGACATATAAGGAAAAGGAGCTATTCTCCAAATACCACAAGTGTGAGAAGTTTATGGCATTCTTAGCCCACATAGTTTCCAGCAAAGGTATTAAGGTTGACTAGCAGAAGATTGAAAAAGTTATGAATTGACCTAGACCCACAACTCTGATACACATCAAGAGTTTCTTGGGTTTAGTTAACCATTATAAAAGATTTTTAGAAGGGTTTTCTACTATTGCAACTCAGTTGACTAAGTTGACTCAGAAGAAGGCCAAGATTCTATAGTCTGAAGCTTGTGAGAAAAGCTTTCAGGAACTAAAGACCGGCTTAATTATTACTCTTGTATTGACCCTACTAAAGGGAACAAATGGCTATTTTGTATATTATGATGCCTCTAGAGTTGGCAGTGGATGTGTATTGGTGCAAAATGGTAAGGTTATTGCTTATTCCTCCAAATAGTTGAAAGTCCATAAGAATAATTATCCAACTCATGATCTAGAGTTGATAGTAGTTTTGTGCGCATTGAGGATATGGCGCCATTATCTGTATGGTTCTCATGTAGATATGTTCGCAGAACATAAGAGTTTTCAATATGTGTTCAACCAGAAGGAGTTGAATATGAGGTAGATAAGATGGCTTGAGTTGCTTAAGGATTATGATATGAGTATTCTCTACCATTCAGGTAAAGCTAATCTAGTCTTTGATGCTCTTAGTAGGTTGTCTATGGGTAGTATAGCCCATGGAGAGGAAGAGAAGAGGGAGATAGAAAAGGATGTGCATAGACTCTCATGCCTTGGAGTCCGCCTTCTAGACTCCAAGGAAGGAAGGCAGTGTGCTTGTGCAAAGTGGGGCTGAATAGTCCTTAGTAGTGGAAGTTAAGGAAAAGTAGGACAGAGATCACCTCTTCCTTTGGTTAAAGAAAGATGTTCAAAAGTAGAACGTATTGGTTTTTGCACAAGGGGGAGTTGGTGTCTTGAGGTATCAAAGAAGATTGTGTGTTCCAAAGGTAGATGGCCTTAGAGATACAAGTATGGAAGAAGCACACAGTTCTAGATATTTGATTCATCCAGGTTCCACCAAGGTGTATCATGACTTGCTGTCTATTGGTGGAATGGTATGAAGAGGGACACAGTAGATTTTGTTTCCAAGTGTCCAGACTATCAGAAAGTTAAGGTTGACCACCAAAGGCCATGTGGTGTTGCTCAGAACATAGCACTCCCTGAGTGGAAGTGGGAGATGATTAATATAGACTTCATCACCGGTCTACCGAGGTCCCGCAAATAGCATGACTCTATTTGGGTGTAGACTAAATGACTAAGTAAGCTCACTTCTTAGCAGTTAAGACTATAGACTCAGTTGAGGATTCCGCTAAGTTGTACCTTAGGGAAGTGGTGAGACTCTATGGAGTGCCGTTCATTATTTTGAATAGGGGTACTCAGTTGTCTGCTCAATTTTGGAAGTTGTTTCAGAATGGTTTGGGTATGAAGGTCAATCTTAGTATAGATTTTCATCCACAAATAGATGGTCAAGTAGAGCATACTATTCAGACCTTGGAGGATATGTTGAGAGCATGTGTAATTGATTTCAATGAGAATTGGGATGACAATTTACCTCTTAGTGAGTTTGCTTATAATAATAGTTATCATTCTAGCATTCAGATGGCTCATTTTGAGGCTCTTTATGGGCAGAGGTGTAGGTCTCCGATTGGTTGGTTCGAAGTTGGTGAAGCAGAGTTGATAGGACCAGAATTATTGCAGTAATCCATGGAGAAGGTTAAGATCATTCAGAAAGATTGAAGACTTCATAGAGTCGGCAAAATTCTTATACAAATGTGAGGTAGAGAGATATAGAATTTGAGGTTGATGATTGGGTTTACTTGAAGGTTTCACCCGTGAAGTGAGTTTTGAGATTTGCGAAGAAAGGGAAACTCAATCCCTATTATATTGGACCATAAAGGATTTGAAATAGAGTTGGCAATGTAGCATATGAATTGGAGTTGCCAACCGAACTAGAATCAGTTCACCCAGTTTTCCATATCCCTATGCTTAAAAGTGTGAAGGAGATGCTTCACTCATTCTGCCCATAAAAAAGTGTTGGATTTAACGATAACCTTTCTTATAAGGAAGTTTCAGTTGAGGTTCTAGATCGTCAAGTCAATAAGCTAAGGAATAAGGAAGTTGTTTCAGTGAAAGTGCTATGGAGGAATCAACATGTTGAGGGAGCTACTTGGGCAGCTGAAGCAAACATGATGGCCAAGTACCCCCATTTATACCCTCCTAATCTAGAATCATTAAGAGATAATAGGTTCCTATTTTAGTATTCTTATTGGTTTTATGTTCCATTCTGTTGTCATTAAGTTCCTTAGTATGACTGGGTGTTGCATAAGTTGAGTTTGACTATTATAGTTAGATAAGCTATTGCCTAAGCCTTAGTGTAGTTTTGGTTCAAGGACAAATGATCCCAAGGGGGAGATAAAGTAACACCCCAGATTTCCAAAATAGTTTTTGTTAGAAAGGAATAAAGATTCCAGGTTTGATGGTCACTTTGCATTTGACATAAAATTAGACAGCCTGTTGAGTGGGTGACAGCACGTCACCTTCAACGTCAATATGCCTAAGATTGTAGACTCTTCTGGTTAAGGTGATGGCATAATTGACTAACTGTCTGGTGAGTGACATCCCGTCATTTTGGTCATCACTTGACCCCAAGATTTGGTACCTTTATGGTTAAGGGTGAAGTCGGAAGTGACTGACCGTTGAGTGAGTGACAGCCCAACATTTTTGTCATCACTGGTGCTTGAGAATTTCCACTTTCTAGCTAATATTGATGCAAAATTTTACTGACTATCAAGTGAGTGACTGGCCGTCCCTTTGAAATCGCAGATTCTCTACATGTTTTTCTAAGGGAAGTATCGTAACTTCTTATAATTTTAACACCCAAAACTTGAATATTTTTTGATTCCCAAAGGGGTTATTTAAGGATTCTACATGTCTAAAAACTCATTCCTCCACTTCCCAAAGTTGAAACAAGGATCAAAGCTCTTAAGGAAAATGTTAGGGAATTCATCTTCTTCAACCTATGGTTTTCAAGCTTGAGTATAAGTTCTTCGTTCTAGGTATGTATGGCTAAACTAAATGAGTAATTCTAATCTTCCTCATTTCCTAAATTCATTGTTTATATTGTTAGGTTTAGAGCTAGGGTTTTTTGTTCAATTAATGATTTTCTTCTACCCTAATCTATATGTGTTGAATTGCTTTATTGAATTTGTCACATTAATTTAATTATTGATGTCTATTGATTTTCATCCTCTCTATTGAATTGTTGATCATCCTCTCTTGGTTATTGATTATTTATTGGTTGATTGATGATTTTGTTCATGTCTCTTATCCCATGAACCCAATTTTTGAAAGCATGTGTTTTGAAGTAAATGCATTGATTTCATAAAAATCGAGCATATTTTCAAGAGAGTATGCACGATGAGATTTTGAACATGAAAAGATGATTCTTATAAGTTTTTCAAAAGATTAAGTAAAGTATTGTTTTTGAAACTCATGAGATGTTTGGAGCCTAGAAGCTCCCAAGTGTTAAAGAGATGTTTTGAGCTAAGGATCCTTATTGATGTTTAAATATTGTTTTGAGCGAGAGCTCTCCATTGATGTTTTAAAGATGTTTTAAATGATGTTTTGAGCGAGAGGCTCGTAATTGAAGCTTAGAGAGATTTTGAGATAAAGGATCCACATATATTTTAAACATTCATTAAATGTATGCTAAAGTGCATTATAATGATGCTTTGGTTTTTTCCTAAGAAAGCCATGAGGACATGAGCAAGATTATTTTGGGAGGAGTATTTAGCACTGAGTTGGGTGAAAGGGTTCAGACAACCTGTAAGGCCCATAACTATGTAGTCAACATAGGATAAGATCATGTCGTTTGTTTAGGTAACACCTCAAAGATAGTCCCTGGTAAGGACTTTAATTAAGAGGCATCCCATATTGTGATCTTCCTCTATCCTAACAAGCTATTAGATACCTCTGTCAACTTGAGTGAGATAGTTTGGCATCAAGTGCTCATTCATGATGGTTTCGGTTATGAGAAACTCCCAACCAAACAGATTTATTATGATATATATTACTTCCACATGTATTTACAGAGAGGATTTTGATGCATAATTTTTATTTCATTGATGGTTTTACATGTTGATCATGTTATTATATGGTATCCCAAGCTTAATTCAGAGTTTCAGAGTATAGTTTGAGTTTATTGATTCATGTCAAGTTTATAGTTCCAGTTATGTCCATCACTTGAGATATTCTTGAAAGCATTATTTCATTAAGCTATTTTACATACTTTACGTTCCATGTACTGACACCCTTTTGGCCCTACATCATATTATGATTCAGACTCGGGTAGATAGGATCAGCAAAGGATGCTTCATAGGACTTTATCTACATTCATCTTTTGGTAAGGCCTCCTACAGTCGGAGTGTCACGATTTTGATCGAGTCTTTTTATTTATAGAGTTTTAGGTAGCCATGGAAAATATGTCCCGACACCCCTTCTACAATTATGGAGGCTTCATAAATAGAGTTAGATATTTAGTAAATGATGTTACTTTCTAACATTTATTTCAGTTATAGAATAAATTCACTTTTATTATACTGAACTCACTATGTTTCGACTTTTGTATTATTTACTTAGATCTAAACAGATCGTAACTCAAGCCAAGGGTTCTCTTAGATCAAGAAAGTGGTCTAAGTGCTGGTCTACATCCTGGATCCAGATTTGAGGTGTGACATCATCCTGTGACAAATATTGCTCTAACACCACCTCAAATATCTCAGGCTCCACCATGGTGATGGCCTTTAGTTCCTTATAATTGGGTGGCAGTCAATGCTACCTTGAACACATCAAACATGGCCTCCTAGCCATCTAATTTCATAGACATCTTCCCTGATTTCACCCTTATGATTGCATCCATGTGGCTAAGAACCCTCTCCCCAAAATGATGGGCATTGCTACATCGGCTTCATAACCAAGAATAATATAGTCCATTGGCAAGATTAGACGATCCCACTTTAATAAGCACAATCTTGGATAATATCATCAGGGTAAGTGTTACAACTATCGCCCGACTGTAGAGTCACTATAGTGGGACGTGGTTCACCTATCACCAAATTTCTGAATAAAGATGCAGGCATAAGATTTATATGTGTTCCAAAATCACATAATGTTCAGCCTACTTCTTTGGCTCCAATGATGACTGGAATGGTGAAACTCTCAAGATCACTCAAGAGCTACAGTCTCAAAATCTATTAGCCTTATTTTGTTAGCTAAAATATCCTTGAGATATTTGGTATATTTTGGAATATATTTCAACAAATCCAGCAATGGTATATTTAGGTGCACTTGTTTCAAAATATCTAGAAAGTTCTTACGCACTAAGTCATTATTCTGCTTCCTAAACCTCTATGAAAATGAAGGAGGTGGCTTGGTTTCTACCTTTTTTTGTTGTCCTCGACTTGACTCACCAGCCTCCTGCTTCGAATCTGAAATCTATTCTAGCTCCTTTTTAGACTCTACTCTTTTGCTTCTGGGTAACTTCAACTAAGTCCTTCCTATGGCACAAGGAAATTGCACTCACATTCTCCTTAGGATTCTTCTCTTTATTTCTTGGAAGTGCCCCCTGAGGTCTAGTCATCTGCTTAAGTGCCATCTGGCCCATTCATTGCTCCAGCTCATGAATAGGCTTCTACATCTCATTGATAATCTGGGTTTGCTGACCCATCCATGGCTTCATTGTTTCCTCTAGTAAGATGCTAGACTGCTGGCCCTGATTTCTCTGAAAGTTGTTGTGCATCCTCTGATGTTCTAATTTCCTCTCCATTGAGGATATGTTGCATTCTTGTACCCCTAGTTGTAATTATTCCTTTGGAATCCTCCCCTACGATCCTGTTGACCCACATAATAGATAGATTTTGGGTTTAGCGTAGAAGATGAGTATACATGATTTTTTCCACATTCCTCACATGTTGGTGGCAGAGTCTGAACTTGTTGAACCCGATTCATAGCAGGTGAGGTCACTAACTTACTGATAACATTCACCAAATGACTAATATCTGATCGAATTGCAACCAAACCATCAACTTCCAGCTGACATGAGATTCAATAGAGCTTCTATCTCATCATAATTTTTGGGCAGTATCTATTCCTGTGCAATAGCATCATGAAAAATCTTTGACTCTAGCTTCAAACCCTCTATGAAATTATACAGAATGATTTTCTTTGACTGCATGTGATGAGGAAAATCTTATAGATAACCCTTGTATATCTCCCATGACTGAGATGAGGTTTCACAATCCTTCTAATGAGCCCTGAGATCTTTCCTCTTAACTCCTTCGCTCTCCTCGAAGAGAGAAAATTGTTTATAAACTTGCTGGAAAGAGCTTCCCATGTGGTAATGGACCCTTCTGGTTCATTCTATAGCTATTTGTTTACCTCTCCAATTAATGAGAATGGGAAAAGAGTCAGCTTAATATAATCATCAGAGACGTTTTGGTAGGGAAAGTTATCACTCAGTTCCACATCTGTCATCAAATGCCTGTGGGGATCCTCATGTGACTTGTCCTAATATTGACAAGTGTTCCAAACCAGTCGCGTGGTTCCTTCCTTCAGTTCAACGTTCCCAGTGATGGCCAACTGGATGATTGTTTTATAAGCATTCTCCAAGTTTGACTTATCAATGTTCAGCACTAAGACCCGTTCTTGGTCATTGGAATGATTCTGTCCACTGTTGTCTGCCATTTGTTCTGTTGTTTGGTGATTACACGCAAGTGCACGTGGTCGAACAAGTGGTAAAGTGGCTTAAGTAAATCCAAGTATCGATCCCACAGGAACTGAGCTACGGTACTAATTAAGTTAAGTGTTAATGAACTATATATTTAAGAATGCAAACAACCAAATAAATAATATTTTGAGAGTTTGAGTTTACTGATTAATAAGAATCTAAGGAAAAATTATAAAGTGAGTCTGAACAATAGTAATGAGCAAGATGAGGTTAGAACGAACGTGCAGGGAATTAATTTATCAATACGATTCAGTTAATCTTTCCTTCAGTTGCTAGTCAAGAATTATTGCCTATGGATTGAAACTTTCGACTCCTATCCAACTTAAGAATCAAGAGCCTTAATCTACATTTCTGTGATAAAAGAATTTCATGTTCTAGCCATACATTCACGGTTCCTTAATTGACTAATAAGACTTTTAGATATATTTCTATTTTGAATGTAAATCAATTCTCAATTTTCCAAACTAAGAAGAGATCATATCCTAACAATTCACATATTTCCAATTTCTTTCCTTTTCAAAATCAAAATTGGATTATTAAGATATACATTAACATTGGCCAAACATTAATGCAGTAAGAACAAGAATTGATAGAACAACCATTGAAGAAAAGATGAAAACTGAAATGATTAGCAATTACATTCCACTACAATTGTTCTTAACCTCAGCAAGAAGTGAATTTAGCCACTCATTTGTGGATTTAACATCATCAAATAAGTAGAATTCATACAAACTATTGAGATAGAAGAGAAAGAGATAGAGAAGAACCCAAGAATTTTCGTCCCCTCAACTGCCTGTAACCCACGTTCTTGCTCAACCAAGTCAGAATGTTTAAAACAAAACCTTAGTGGCTATTTATACTGTTGAGAATTTTTCCCGGAATAACAAGCAACTTGGCACAGAGTGTATCGCGGAGCACTCCCTCCGTGCCACAGAGGTATCGCGGACTCTCACTGGAATTCGGCTCCCAGGAAATTTCACCTCAACGTGCCACGGCCTGCATCGTGGAGCCTGGCCTATGTGCCACGGAGGTAACGCGAACCTCCACTGGAAATTGCCAAATTTAATTCACCCGAGGCAGAATACCTCCGTGATGGCAGCGTGACACGGCTCCATCACGGAGCCCTTATTTTTGCTGCTCTTCCTTGTCCTTTTCCACTCCTTTTTTTCAAGTCCATTCCCGATTTTACCAACATGTATCTTAGCTTCCTAAAATTCCATTTTACCTGCAAAACAACACTAATCATGTTGGTTAGTATAAATTCACATTTAACTACAAATCACATGAGAATGCACACAATAATGATAGACAAACAAGTCGAAATGAAGCATTTGAGTATCACTTGGGCATGAAATTCTGCCCAAGATCACTTACCCCACACTTCAAACCCCTTTCGTCCTCGAGCAATATTCTCACATCTCATGCAATTGACACTCACGCCAAGCTACTTTGGCTCAACAATTCAAGCTACGGCTATACTGATTATTCAATATAGCAAATCATCAAGAAAACATGCATGGTCTCATCAATACAATGAAGTACATCACATTACGATCTCCTAAGCTCAAGAATCAATTCTCGATCTTGGCAAACTCGTGCAAATCAACTGATCAAGACATCCGACACGAAATTAATCTCTCATCAAGCATGTGCCCTCACAACACAGAGAATTACCCCATTGCCATCATATGATTTCCAAAGCACTACATGTAGGGGTATATGAAATACGATTTGGCTCTCTCTCCCAAAGAATTCACATGCATCATATCATGAACCATAGGCTTGCCTCTAGTGTATTACTCCACTAATAAGGACGAGTGATGTAAGATCACGTAGGACTTAACGGGTTGTAATTTAAGCTAAGGAACTACCAAATACTGGGCTAACCAATAATAGCAACTAGCTTCCTTATGCGCTTTTCAATACATCCCACCATCATTACGGCCATTTTTTTCTTCCTTCATCCTCCCATTGTTGAAGAAATTTTTTTTCTTTGTTTTTGTTCCCATTTCTTTAAGCACACTCAACTTACTAGCAACTATTAGTTATACATCGTTATTTTATTTAATTTCAGCAAGTGCACCTTTGACCTTTTCTTTAACTTTCATCCGTTCCGCTCTTCATTCCATTTCACAATTCTCACTCCTTTACACTGTGGGAATTTTTTTTTTCTTGAGCGCTTAAGAGTTTTGGATCAAATTCACGGCTAATGAAAAGAAGAGATTAAGCTCAATTTGTACCTCTTCAAATAAAGAAAAAGATAGGCTAAAGGCTCAATGGGGCTAACTAGGATGCACATTCAAGGTAGGTATGATAATGGGGAAACTTTCGGTTTATTCAAAGAAACGCCTACATCCTTTCCTACAATACACATCCTTCATTTCATTTCGTACACACACCAGGCAAGTTCTAGACACTTCAAAATAGCATGGAATAATCAAAACCTCACCTCACACTCATTGCAAATGCTCAACTCAAGACATATTCAGAGACTCTTCAATCAGCTAATTACAATAATTCACTATTAAGCCTCGATCACACCGAATCGAACTCTATAGCCTAGATATCTCAACATGTTTACACATTTGCATGCTTTCATACGAATCACCTTTGCAACTTAATATCATGTACAACACGTAACAAGAATTTTGAACCATGAAGTAGCGATACGTTTGCGAAACAAACAAAAGAAAGAAAAGAAGGAAAAAAACTACTCCTATCGACTACATTTCCCTTAAGAAGGTCGTCATCCATCCATCATAGGGAACGGTCACTGTCTACGACTTCGGTTCAATGGGACTATTCTCGGTAAAAGCACCGAAAACAAAGGCCGAGAAACCCAACATAAAAGAAAATTAATAAAAATTTTAAAAATTTCGATAATTTCGATAGAAAACAAAAATATCTACACAACAACCAACCTACAACAGCTCAACAAAGAACACAACAGCTTAACATGCATTATAATACCAACTCAATTACAGACATACCACATAAAATCACAGGGTCACATTTTTCACAGGCACAACAACACAAAACATAAACACACACACACAAAAAAAAATGAAGCAGCTGCCACCTAACTACTCCTACCCCACAGTTAAACCGAACACTCTCCCCAGTGTTCACATAATTTCAACATATCACAAAGGTGGATGGTAAAACTCCCTGATTAATCGAAGTATTCAACTTCTTCATCAGGTGCCATTGCCTCGTCTCCCATATCAGAATCGCCCCCGCTATCCTCATCTGACTCAACATTTGAGTCCGCCCGGCGTGTCTCCTCATCGGTGGGGACATCATCATCTGCGGGCTCCATAAATGCGGGCCCCACTTTGCATAGAGCTCAGGCATTCTCGTCATATGGGTAATCTAGCTTGAGCTGCCACAGCTCATCCTCTGTTGCCAGCCTCCCACAAATTCGCAACTGAAGCATCTGCATCCCGTACATGCGGGCCATATACTGATCATCCCAAGCATGTTGCTCGGCTAGTGTGAGCACCGACCCATGAGTAGTGTCAGGTGTCTTGGTTTTGGGGACATCCAAGGCACACCTGTCAATCTGTGGGATGTAATCCAGGGCCTCCTCCTCGATATCGTGGCCCCTCAGGAACATGGTAAGCAAACCACCGAACCCGTATCTGTGCCCCTGATGTAGTCGGGCTCTCTTCATGGCAGAGATGATCACCGCCCCAACATTGATCTCAAGCCCCTTCATCAGGGCATACACCAAGCAGACTCGGTCCCGGGTGACATCTTAATGTGCACCCCCAGGATCAAGCATGAGCACACAATTTTCAGCCAGATCCTGGCTTCCCTGTGCATTTGAGAGTAGGGTAGTATCTAATGGTAGCCCCTCTCCTTGTGCCTACCCCACCGTGCTGTCGAACGGGCTCCACATACAGTGCATCTGAAATCCGCATAAGGTGGAGTGATGTTCAGCTGCCGAAGGACATGGGCGTCTGTGTCCCATGCCCCCAAGATCGCATTCAGGTGATGGGGCTCAAAAGTGTTAACCTGCCCCTTGATTTTGACGGTGTGACTGCAGAGGGTCCGGTTCCAGTTGGCATAGAACTCCCGGATGAGATGGAGATTGGACTCCTTGGGATTTTTGAAGATGAAGTTAAGCCCAGCGGTGTCAATCCGGTGTACAATCCACGGGAATTCCAGTGCTAGCGGTTCCCGTGCTATATGCTCTTCCGGGAAGTATTTGGTTTCTTTATGTTTTGCATACCACTTCTTCCCTTCATCAGTCACCCATCGGGTTCTGTATTGTCGGCATTGGCCTCTCGGAACCGCTGTTACTGCTGGAACTGCTGTTCCCAATCTTATCCTTTTCCTACCGGCGCCCGATGTGGATGCGCCCTTTCCCTTGTCTTGCCTTCCTAACATTGCTCCTGTACAATCAAACAGACAGTCCCAATGTTATTCAAGTCACAATTAGTTCAACTAATGTTGAGTTTATTTAGGTCACCCTACACTTAGTCTTTAGCCACAATCAAAACAATTCGACAAGACATTCATGATTTTCCTCATTCTTAACATTCAACCAGCTTAGTGCATTCTTATAAATCGATGGAACAATTACTATGTACTACTCAAACTTCGTACAATGAATAAAATTATCGTCATCGATTCACTTTCAACATCATAGCACTTAGCCAAATTTTTGTTCTCAACAACCTATGCGAGTCACCAATTTCATTCTCCCGAAAATCCCTTGTCTACTTAGCATATTCAACATTAATCACAACATAATTCAATTCACCCAACATGCACAACCCAATTTTGTTCAACATTTCAAACAATTTTAGTCTTCTTCCTATTCAATTTCCAACCCTAGCTACCAATTTCGCAAAAATTCAATAAAACATGCATTCATCAAGTTCATATACTCAGAACGATAGTATGAACATCAATCAATCATAACTTAAATGAATTTAAGCTTAATTCTCACTTAGGTAAAGGTTCAATCACTACACATGTTCAACAATAAAAAATTTAAGCAAAAATGAGGTAAAGTTCAAGAACATACCTTTAATCTGATGAGATTGAACAAAACTCGAAGAAAATCGATGCCTAGGTCCGTGTCACATTGGGGGAGAAGGGAATTTGGGGTGTTGGTCGCGGAGGGAAGGGAAAATAAGGAAAGAAATGAGGGAAATCGGGGTTTTAAAGTGATATTTTGTGCGGGTTACCCGTCGACCCGGTGTGACCCAACGCGAAATAACACTCAACGTGTCATGGAGGGTAACGCGGAGCACCCCCTCCGTGACACGGAACCATCGCGCCAGTGTTCTGGATTTTTAAAAAACTCGGAACACTCTTCAACGTGTCACGGAGGGTAACGCGGAGCACCCCCACCGTGACACAGAGCCATCGTGTAGGCTCACTGTAATGTGTTAATTTTTACTTTTCTCACCTCGATTTTTTTCCTTTGCGTTTCTTTTCATTTTTGACCTCCATTCCAGCTGAAAATCAGTTCACCATAAGAAATTGGTTAGCATTCATAGGTTTCAACACAAAACAAAATTTTTATTTATTTATTTATTTTTCTTCTTTTTCTTTTCTTTTTCTCTTTTTTTTTCAAATAGTTCTTGTTCGGTCTGTTTGTTATATGGGTATATAACTACACGCAAGTGCACGTGGTCGAACAAGTAGTAAAGTGGCTCAAGTAAGTCAAGTATCGATCCAACAGGGACTGTGATAAGGTAACAATTAATCAAGTGTTACTATATTTTCAGTTTAACAATGAAGACAACAGTGTAACCAAGAGTTTGATATTTTTGGATTCTAATTTTTATGCTAAGTTTAAAACGATTATCTAATGTGAGTCTGAACTATGAATGTGAGCATGCTGAGGTTAAATGAACATGTAAAGAAATCAATTATCAATATCATTCGGTTAGTCTTTTCCTCCGGTTGCTAGTCAAGAACTACTGCCAATGGATTAAAACTCTCATATTTAACCCAACTTAAGAATCATGAACCGTCCACCTACATTTCTGTGATTAAACGAAAATTCATGTTCTATCCATACAAACCCGGTTCCTAAATTGACTAATACGACTATCAGGTATATTTCTATCCTGAAGGTAAATTAATTATCAATTTTCCCAAACTAAGAAAGGATCATATCCTATTAATTCACAACTTTCCAATTTCTTGCTCTCTCGAGTGAAACCAGACTTTTTAGAAATACATTAACATAGGCCACACATTAATGCAATTAGAACAAGAATCAATAGAACAACCATGGAAGAAAAGATGAAAAACCAAAGAATCAATAATCACATTTCATTACAATTGTTCTTAACCTTAGCAAGAAGAGGAATTAGCCACTCATTTGTGGATTAAACATCGTCAAATGAGTGTTAAACATACAAGCAATTGAATTCAAGGAGAAGGAAAGAGAGAAAAACCCTGATAATTTCGTCCCCTCAACTGCCTGTAACCAACGTTCTTGATCCACCAAGTCAGAATATTGAAAAATGAACCTAAGTGTTCTATTTATACTGGTGGGAATTTTTCCCGAAATAACAAGCAACGTGTCACGGAGTGCATCGCGGAGCACTGCCTCCGTGACACGCCACCGACGCGGACCCTCACTGGAAGTTGGGGGTCCAGGTAATCAGGCTCAACGTGGCACGGCGTGCAACGTGGAGCTAGGCCACCGTGCCACGGACCCAACGCGAACCCTCACTGGAAATTGGGCAAAAATTCCCTATCCAGGCAGAATGCCTCCGCGATGGCAGCGTGACACGGCTCCATCGCGGAGCCTCTTTATTTTGTCCCTTCCAATGCCTTGTCCTTTGCTCACATCCGAGTCTAACCCCGATCTCTCCCAACACGCATTTTAGCTTCCCAAAATTACATTTTACCTGCAAAACAATGCTAATCATGTTCGTTAGTATAAATTCACATTTTATTACCAATCACATGAGAATGTATAAACATTGATAGATAAACAAGGCTAAAATGACACATTTGAGTATCACTTGGGCATATTAATTTGCCCAAGATCACTTACCCCACACTTAAATCCTTGTTCGTCCTCGAACAACGATCTTACACCTCATGCAATTTACACCCAAACCTCGCTACTTTGGTTCGTCAATTTAGGTTACGGTCATACCGATTATTCAATACAGCAAATCATCAAGAAAACATGCATGGTCCTATCAATGCAATGACCTTCAATACATCTAGACCTCCTAGACTTAAGAATCGACTCTCGATATTGGCAAACTCATGCAAATCAGCTGATCAAGACATCCGACACGAAAATTAATCTTTCATCAAGCATGTGACCTCACAACACAAGAGAATTTTTCCCTTTTTGATCATATGAACTCACAAAATTTCAAGCAGGGGCATAAAAACACAATTTCGCTCTCTCTCCCAAAAGAATTCACATGCATCATGTCATGACCCATAAGCTTGCCTTTAGTGTATTACTCCACTAATATAAAGAGTGTGATGTAGGATCACGTAGGACTTTAACGGGTTGTAATGCAAGCTACGGAACTAGTAAATATTGGGCTAGCCAATAATAGCCACTAGTATCCTTAAGCGCCTTTTCAATACATCCCATCAAACTCATGGGCATTGTTTCTTTCTTCATCCTCCCATTCTTGAAGTATTTCTTTAGTTTGGCCCATCTTATTAAGCACACTTGACACAACAACAAAGATTATTCATGCACCTTCATTATAGTTTATTTATAACAAGTGCAACTTCAACCTTTTCTTTTCTTCCATCACTCTGCTTTTCTTTTCTTTTCACCATTCTCACTCTTTGACACTTTGGGAAAATGATTTTCTCTTCTTAAGCGCTTAAGAGTTTTGGATCAAATTTGCGGCTAATGAAAAAAAGGGATTAAGCTCGGTTTACACTTTTTGACCAAAGAAAAATATTAATAGGCTAAAGGCTCAACGGGCTGACTAGGGTACACAATCAAGGTGGGTACAATAATGAAAAATAGAAACTTTCGGTTAAACACAAAGAAATGCCTACATCCTTTCCTACAATACACCTCCTTCATTTCATTTTGTACACACACCAGACAAGTTCTAGACACTTCACAATGGCATGGAATAACAAAACCTCATGTCACACTTATTGCACATGCTCAATTCAAGATGTATTCACAGACTCTCCAATCAGCTAATTACAGGAATTCAAACATTAAGCCTCAATCACACTGAATTGACTCTATGGCCTGGGTATCTCAACATATTTACAAAGTTGTATGCTTTCATACGAATCACATTTATATTTTAAATATCATGTACAACACGCAACCAGAATTCTACAACCATAAAGTAACTACCAGTTTTGGGATGCAACCCACAAAAGAAAAATAACTGAAAAATAAATGAAAAATCTACTCCTAACGACTATATTTCCCTTGAGACGGTCGTCATCCATTCATCATAGGGAATGGTCACTAACTAGGACTTCGATTCAATGGGACCATTCTCGGTAAAAGAACCGAAAACAAACACCGAGAAATCCAAGAATTGAAAAATTTTTAAAAATATCGATCATTTCGATTTTAAAAATATCGATCAATTCGATAAACAAACCTATGTACAAACTCAGCTAGCAACATTCAGCAACATACAACAGTTTCACATATATTTACAATACAAAACAACAACTTACAATCACAAATCACAGGGTCAGAAAATTTTGTTCACATGCACAACAACAGATTAGGACATACATAACAGCACAACCAGCACCTAACTACTCCCACCCCACACTTATCTCGAACACTGTCCCCAGTGTTCACAAAAATTAAAGTAGCACAAAAAATTGGGTGGTGGAACTCCCTGATCAATCAAAGTACTCTACTTCTTCATCAGGTGCTGCTGCTTCATCTCCCATGTCTGAATCACCCCCATCGTCATCATCAGACTCCATATCGGAGTCCTTCCGACGTGTCTCCTCGTCTGTGGGGACATCGTCATCCGTGGGCTCTACAAATGCTGGCCCCACTCGGCATAGAGCCCTGGCGTTTTCGCCAAAAGTGTAGTCCAGCTCGAGCTACCATAGCTCCTCCTCTATTGCCGGCCTCCCACCTATCCTCAGCTGGAGCATTTGCATCCCATACATGCGAGCCATATACTGATCATCACGAGCATGTCGCTCGCCTAGTGTAAGCACTGGCCCGTGGGTGGTGTCGGGTGCCTTAGTTTTAGTGACATCTAAGGCCCGCCGCTCCATCTGCGGGATATAATCAAGGGCCTCTTTCTCAACATCTAGGCCCCTCAGGAATGTGGTGAGTAGCCCACCAAATCCGTATTTGTTCCCCTGATGCAACCGGGCTCTCTTCATGGCGGAGATAATCACCGCCCCCATGTTGATCTCCAGCCCTTTCATCAGGGCGTACACCAGGCATACACGATCCCGGGTTACATCCGTCATATGTACCCCCGGGATTAGGCAGGAACAGACGATCTTAAGCCATATCCTGGCTTCCCTGTTCATCTGTGAATAGGGCAAAGTCTGATGGTAGCCCCTCTCCTTGTGTCTGCTCTATCTAGTTGTCGATCGGGTTCCACACAAGGTGCGTCTGATGTCCGCATATGGTGGAGTGATGTTCAGTTGTCGAAGCACGTGGGCGTCTGTGTCCCGCGCCCCTATGATAGCATTGAGGTGGTG
Organism: Datura wrightii; assembly: GCA_035772735.1. Taxonomy (NCBI): domain Eukaryota; kingdom Viridiplantae; phylum Streptophyta; class Magnoliopsida; order Solanales; family Solanaceae; genus Datura; species Datura wrightii. The sequence goes on along the minus strand of JASDFA010000008.1, from coordinate 6,241,277 downwards.
GGGCTCAAAGGTGACTATTTGCCCTCTGATTTTGATGGTGTGACTTCTGAGAGTCGGATTCCAATTGGCATAGAATTCCCGAATCAGGTGCAAGTTGCATTCCTTGGGATCTTCAAAGATGAAATTGAGCCCAGCTACTTCGATCCTGTGGACAATCCTAGGGAACTCCTGTGCCAACCGAGCTATGTGTTCCTCGGGGAAGTACTTGCTCTCCTTGTGCTTGGCATACCACGTCTTCCCCTCTTCTGTCACCCACCTTATTCCGTATTGGCGGTGTTGGCCGCATGGAACCGCTGGTGCTGCTGGGACTGCTGTGCCCAGTCTGATTCTCTTTCTTCCGCCGCCAGACGTTGATGCGCCTTTCCCCTTTTCTTGCCTGCTTGCCATTTTCCTGTCAACCTAAATAGATAAGATTAATGTTTAGCCAATGAGTATTAGCTTCGACTAAGGTCGGGTTAAGCTCGGCTACCCCACACTTAGTCCTTAGCTAAAATTACAACATTATGGCAAGATCATATCTATTTACACACACAAACAACCAAATATACAACCATGCTTAGTGCATTCGAAGAATTCGATGGTATGTATTCTATGTACTACTCAGACTTCGTACAGCTTACCATAATCATTACCATCGATAACATTTTATCTTATCGCACTTAGCAAGGAGAAACAAAGAAACAAAAACAACAAGAATTTAACTACATGAACCTATACAACTCACCCAATTCTTGCAAATTTCAATGTTCCCCTAACTCGAGAATTCGTCGGTCTTTTAGCATAATAACAACTAGCACATCGACTCATTTCACTTAACATGTACAACCCAGCATGAATTTCACGAGTTCACTACATTTTTCCACTTGAAATTGAAAAACAAGCCCTAGCTATGATTGTATCAACAAAAATTCAATTAAACTATGCAATTAATGGGTTCAAGCGATCACAATGATACTCCGAACATCCATCAACAACAATTCAATTGAATTTACGCATAATTTCTACTTAGGGCAAGTTTAGCTCACATCACATGCTCAATATCGAAGAAAATCGACAAGAAATGAGATGGAATTGAGGAACATACCTTAAATTTGAAAAATTGAAGAAAACTCAATGAAATCCTTGGATTATTCCGTGTCACGTTGAAGGGGGAGGGGTTTTAGGGGATTGGTCGCGGAGTGTGTGAGAAATAAGGAAAATGTGAGGGGGATTCGGGGTTTAAAAGTGGAAAAATCGCGCGGGTCACCCGGCGACCCGGTGTGACCCATCGCGATATACACAACAACGTGTCACGGAGTGCATCGCGGAGCACTGCCTCTGTGATACGGAGCTGTCGTGAGGGTGTTCTGGAATTCTTTTAAAATTTCGGATTTATACCTCAACGTGTCACGGAGGGTAACGCGGAGGCCCTCCTCCGTGACACGGAGCTATCGCCCTAGCTCACTGTTTTGCCACTTTTTCTTGATTTTCATACCTCGAATTTTCCTTTGCGATTCCTTTTATATTTTCCCTCTGTTCGACCTGAAATTCATTCTACTACAAGAAATTGGTTAGAATTATAGGTTTCACGCAAAATAAAAATAAAAATAAAAACAAAAATAAAATCTAAAAATTTTGTTGTTAATTAAGAAAAGAAAAGAAAATGGATAAAAATAAATAAAAAAATCTATTCACAATTTTCAAAGAAAAATTTTCACGGGTTGCCTCCCGTGCAGCGCCTGGTTTACCGTCGCGGCTCGACGTCATTCAGCTCAGTTGTCCTCTAGGGTGATGGATGTTTTCTCTCGAAAACCGTCCTCCCCCCAGTAGTGCTTACATCATTCAGGTGGTTTTCCCACTAACTCTCGTGAATCCTTTATCCGCGCATTATCAACTCGATCAATTACATTGATCACCGAGAGTTCTTCGTACACAATCGGGAGCTTGGAGGCCTTGTACACATCGAACACTTCCACCTTGTCATGGGCTCGCATGGTTAGTTTCCCCGCAGCTACATCAATCAGCGCTTTCCCGGTCGCCAAAAAAAGACGTCCCAAAATAAATGGGACTTCCGCGTCTAGTTCAAAATCCAGCACGACGAAATCTACTGGGAAGATCAGGGAGCCAACTTGCACCAGAACGTCCTCCACAATGCCATCAGGTCTGGCTAAGGACCGATCCGCCAATTGCAAGATCACTGTTGTGGGTCTAGGACTTCCTAGACCTAGCTTTATGAATACCGATGACGGCATCAAATTAATGCTCACTCCCAAATCACAAAATCCACGAGCTCGGATACTCTACCCAATAGTAATCTGTATAGTAAAGCTCCCAGCATCTTTGAGCTTTGTGGGCACTCGGTTTTGTATCCGGGAAGTGCACTCCACCGTAAGAGCCACCGTAGCATACTCAGTCAACCGACTTTTGTTATCCACAATGTCCTTTATATACTTGGCATACTTCGGCACTCCCTGCAAAACATCAACAAGAGGTAAGTTAATATGTACCTGTTTCAGCACCTCCATGAATTTCTTGAAACACGCCTCCTCCTTGTGTTTCGTTAATCGTTGAGGGAACGGGGGTGGTGGTCTTTCTGATTAAGCTTCCTTAGTCTTCCCCCTCTCATCACCTTGCGCCCTCTCAACTTCTGCTGCTCCCAATTGTTGAGGTGGTCTTTCTGGTTCCACCTCTTTCAGCTGCAAACCACTCCTTGTGGTCACCGCATTCACCTGCTTGGGGTTGGGATCTGTGTCACTCGGAAGTCCTCCTCTAGGCCTGGTATTTTGGGCTCCAGCAAATTGCCCAAATGATATTCAAGTGCCTTGGTAGCTAACTGGTTGTTTTTCACCTCGGCTGCTAATTTCACATAGTCAGCCAGCAATTGAGCTTGGTTAGCTATCATCATCTTGAACATCTCCTCAATGCTGGGTGATGGTGGTGGAGGAGGTGCATTGTTGTTTCTAAATTGTGCTTGATAATTCTGCTGCCCTCCTTGGTTCCTTTGCACACCCTGACTCAAACTTTGCCCCTGATGGTTGTTGCTACCCTAGGAGAAATTCGGATGATTCCTCTAATTGGAATTGTAGCTGTTGCCATACTGTTGGTGGTTGTTTCTTTGTATATTTCCCACAAAGTTCACCGAGTCCGGATTTGCTCCACAACACTCAGCTGAGTGCTCACTGCTCCCGGACACTTCACACCAAATCTGCTTTACTGCATTCACTGGGGCTTGAGGCTGGTTCATTGTCATGTTACTGAAGTGGGTGTTGAGTTGATTCTATAAGGCAGCTATCTATGCAGCAATAGCTGTAAAACCATCCACTTCTAGAACTCCTGCTGCATTCCTTGTCCCTCCTCTTGATGAATCAGCATTCCACTCCGGATTGCCCTGCGAAATACGGTTCAACAAGGTATACAGCTCCTCATAAGTTTTCTCCAGCGCTTGTCCCCCAGCTGCTGAGTCTAGCAATATTTTTGTATGGGGTTCCAAACCCTCTATAAAAGTGTGCACCAGCACATCATTGGATTGATGATGATGAGGACAATCCTGCAACATGGACTTGAATCCTCCCAAGCCTGATATAGATTCTCTCCCTCTCTCTGTTTGAAACTTAGAATTTGACTTCTAAGTCCTGCTGTTTTACCGGAGGGAAAAAATCGTATCAAGAATTTCCTTGCAAGATCATCCCACGTAGAAATAGAATTAGGTGGCTCAGCTTTCAACCACCTCTTGGCTTCTCCCAATAGTGAAAATGGGAACAATGTAAGCCGGACATAATCTGATGACACTCCGGCGGGGATGTAAGTGTCACTTATCTCTAAAAAATTTTGGAGATGCTGCTGTGGATCTTCATGCGGGAGACCTGTAAACTGCCTGCTAGTGTGCAGCAATTTCACCATGTTTTGTTTAAGCTCGAACCTCCCTCCTGGCTCAGGTTTGCGGATTCTAGATGTGACATTATTAGCATGTGGGATTGCCACCTCGCGAACCGGCCAAGCTGCTACTTCCTCGGGCACTAACATTGCCCGTACTACTGGTGGATTCTGTTGTTGCTCCATAAGTGTTTGTCTGAGCAACTGCAGCTTTCTTTCTAGAGCTTCTCTCCGCTGACGATGAAATAATCTTTCTGGATCTAGATACGAGTCCACCAGCTCCTTGTCTCTTGCCAGTGTTCAACAGAGATTAAATCTGCAAAATATAGGCTAAGACCAAGTTGTCAACACTAAGAAAATAAAAATATAGTAAATTAACACCTAAGAAAATTTTACCAATTGCCAGTCCCCGGCTACGGCGTCAAAAACTTGTTCGGTCTGTTTTTTATATAGGTATATAACTACACGCAAGTGCACGTGGTCGAACAAGTAGTAAAGTGGCTCAAGTAAGCCAAGTATCGATCCCACAGGGACTGGGATAAGGTAACAATTAATCAAGTGTTACTATATTTTCAGTTAAACAATGAAGACAACAGTGTAACCAAGAGTTTGATATTTTTGGATTCTACTTTTTATGCTAAGTCTAAAACGATTATCTAATGTGAGTCTGAACTATGAATGTGAGCATGCTGAGGTTAAATGAACATGTAAAGAAATCAATTATCAATATCATTCAGTTAGTCTTTTCCTCCGGTTGCTAGTCAAGAACTACTGCCAATGGATTAAAACTCTCATATTTAACCCAACTTAAGAATCATGAACCGTCCACCAACATTTCTGTGATTAAACGAAAATTCATGTTCTAGCCATACAAACCCGGTTCCTAAATTGACTAATACGACTTTCAGGTATATTTCTATCTTGAAGGTAAATCAATTCTCAATTTTCCCAAACTAAGAAAGGATCATATCCTATTAATTCACAACTTTCCAATTTCTTGCTCTCTCGAGTGAAACCAGACTTTTTAGATATACATTAACATAGGCCACACATTAATGCAGTAAGAACAAGAATCAATAGAACAACCATGGAAGAAAAGATGAAAAACCAAAGAATCAATAATCACATTTCATTACAATTGTTCTTAACCTCAGCAAGAAGAGGAATTAGCCACTCATTTACAGATTAAACATCGTCAAATGAGTGTTAAACATACAAGCAATTGAATTCAAGGAGAAGGAAAGAGAGAAAAACCCTGATAATTTCGTCCCCTCAACTGCCTGTAACCCATGTTCTTGCTCCACCAAGTCAGAATATTAAAAAATGAACCTAAGTGTTCTATTTATACTGGTGGGAATTTTTCAAGGAATAACAAGCAACGTGTCACGGAGTGCATCGCGGAGCACTGCCTCCGTAACACGCCACTGACGCGGACCCTCACTGGAAGTTGGGGGTCCAAGTAATCAGGCTCAACGTGGCACGTCGTGCAACGCGAAGCTAGGCCACCGTGCCCCAGACCCAACGCTAACCCTCACTAGAAATTGGGCAAAAATTCCCTATCCAGGCAGAATGCCTCCGCGACGGTAGCGTGACACGGCTCCATCACGGAGGCTCTTTATTTGTGCCTTCCAATGCCTTGTCCTTTGCTCACATCCGAGTCCAACCCCGATCTCTCCCAACACGCATTTTAGCTTTCCAAAATTACATTTTACCTGCAAAACAATGTTAATCATGTTGGTTAGTATAAATTCACATTTTATTACCAATCACATGAGAATGTATAAACATTGATAGATAAACAAGGCTAAAATGACATATTTGAGTATCACTTGGGCATATAAATTTGCCCAAGATCAGTTCTACTCATCTATTACAATAATTTGACGAGTTGCCTCCCGTGCAGCGCCTGATTCACCGTCGCGACTCGACGTCATTCATTGCCCAATCATCCTCTATAGCGATGGAAGTCTTCTCTCGAATAACGTCCTCACCCCAATAATGCTTACATCGTTGCCCAAATTACTAAGAATGTGGAACTTCTATCTTCTTGCCACAACTCCACTGCCCCATGCGGGGTCATTCTTACCACCTCAAACGGCCTTGACCATTTGGACTGCAATTTTCCTAGAAAATGCCTCAATCTTGAATTGAATAGCAATACTTTCTGCCCCGGCTCAAAGATCCGATGCACAATATATTTATCATGCCACCTCTTTGTTTTCTCTTTGTAGCACTTGCCACTTTCATAGGCATGCCAATGAAACTCATCAAGTTTGCTGAGTTGCATCAGCGCCTTCTTACCCGCTAGCTCTAGATCCATGTTCAATTTCCTCACGGCCCATAAAACTCGGTGTTCTAGCTCCACAGGCAGATGAAACGCCTTTCCATAGACCAATCTATACGGAGAAGTCCCAATTGGTGTCTTGTACGCAGTTCTATAAGCCCACAACGCATCGTCGAGTTTGCTTGACCAATCACTACGTTGTGCATTCACTGTTTTCTATAGAATCTGCTTTACTTCTTTGTTCAACACCTCCACTTGCCCACTAGTTTGGGGATGATATGCTGTTGCTACCTTGTGGCGCACCCCATACTTAGCTAGAAAATTCTTGAAACTTGCATTAACAAAATGAGCCCCTCCATCACTGATAGTGGCTCGGGGTGTCCTGAACCTGGTGAAAATGTGCTTTTTCAAAAATTTTGTTACCACCTTGTTGTCATTCCTGGGGCAAGCTGTTGCTTCAACCCACTTTGATACATAATCAACGGCCACCAAGATGTAACGATTACCAAATGACAGTGGGAATGGGCCCATGAAATCTATACCCCATACATCAAAGATCTCCACTTCTAATATTTACTGTAGTGGCATTTCTTGCCTTCTACCAATTGTGCCTGTTCTTTGACATCTATCACACATTTTTTACGTATGCCATAGAGTCTCTGAATAGTGTAGGCCAAAAGAAACCTGACTGTAGCACCTTGTGCGCTGTCCGCTCGTCTCCGTGGTGCCCTCCATATAATGAAGAGTGACAACTCCTTAACACTTTTGCAATCTGGCTCTCCGGAAAGCATCTTCTCATCACTTGATCCGGTCCCTGCTTAAACAAGTACGGCTCATCCAAGATATAATACCTGTAATCATGCCTCCACTTCTTTCTTTGCTGAGCCGTAGCCTCCTATGGATAAACTCCACTCACTAGCAAATTCATAATATCGGCATACCAAAGGATTTCAGCTACCCTTATTGCCAAGAGCTGCTCATCCGGGAACTCTTCTTTGATGCTGCCACCTTCCTTCACATGCAACTGGCTTTCCAATCGCGATAGGTGATCTGCCACTTGATTCTCGCTCCCCTTTCTGTCCTGAATCTCTAGGTCAAACTCTTGTAACAACAAGATCCATCTAATCAGCCTGGGCTTTGCATCCTTCTTGTTAAACAGATACTGAATTGCTGCATGATCGGTATACACCACTACTCTAGAACCCACCAAATAGGACCTGAATTTATCAAATGCGAACACCAATGCTAGCATCTCCTTTTCAGTGACTGTATAATTGACTTGGGCTGCGTCAAGTGTTTTGCTTGCATAATGAATAGAATGAAAAATTCTATTCCTCTGCTGCCCCAATACAGCTCCTATAGCCACATTGCTTGCATCACACATTAGTTCAAACGGTTGTTCCTAATCTGGAGAAATGAAGATAGGTGCTTTTATCAACTTCTGTTTCAACTCCTCGAATGCTTTGACACAATCCTCATCAAACTCGAATTTCATCTCTTTTTCTAGCAACCTGCATATTGGTCTAGAAATTTTAGAGAAGTTCTTGATGAACCGTCTGTAGAACCCTGCATGTCCGAGAAAACTGCGAACACCCTTCACTGACAAAGGTGGTGGTACCTTTTCAATAACCTCAATCTTTGCACAATCGACTTCCAACCCCTTGCAAGACACTTTATGGCAAAGGACGATACCCTCCTTGACTAAGAAATGAAATTTCTCCCAGTTGAGTACAAGGTTGGATTCTTCACAACGAGCTAGCACCCTGTCAAGATTCTACAAACAAGTAGCAAATGAATTACCGAAAATAGAAAAATCATCCATAAATACCTTGACGAAATCTTCCACCATATCGTGGAAGATCTCTATCATGCATCTCTGGAATGTGGTGGGTGCATTGCATAACCCAAATGGCATCCACCGGAAAGCATATGTCCCATAAGGACATGTGAAAGTAGTCTGCTCCTGGTCCTCCGGTGCTATGGTTATCTGGTTATAGCCAGAATAGCTATCAAGGATACAATAATATTCTTTACCTGCCAATCTGTCCAATATCTGATCAATAAACGGGATAGGATAGTGATCTTTCCTTGTGGCCTCATTGAGCTCTCTGTAGTCCGTGCAAATCCGCCAGCCTATGACTGTGCGTGTAGGGATCAGCTCATTTTTCTCATTGGTGACCACGGTCATCCCTCCTTTCTTTGGGACACACTGAACGGGGCTGACCCATTCGCTGTCGGAAATAGGATAGACCACACCTTCATCAAGCCACTTAATCACTTCCTTCCCAACCACATCCTTCATCATCGGATTCAACCTCCGCTGATGTTGTACAGTTGGCTTTACTCCTTCCTCCATGAAAATTCTGTGTGTGCAAAAAGCTGCATTGATACCCCGAATGTCTGACATTTTCCAGCCCATTGCTTTCTTCCTCCTATTGAGAACCACCAATGCATCCTTTACATGTGCCTCCGTCAATTCTGCGGAGATGATGACTGGCAAGGTGTCATCTTCCCCCAAAAAGTCGTATTTCAGATGTGGAGGCAATGTCTTCAACTCCAGTTTTGGTGCTTCCTCAATAGATGGTTTTGGCAATGGTTCCAGGGACCTCATCAATGGCTGAAAGTCTTGCTTTCTGAGATACCATTTTGATTCATTCAACATTTGCACCATCTCATAAGTATTCCTGTCTCCAAAATGATCGGAGCCTCTCAAAGCTCTTTCCAATGGATCTTGAGAATCAACAATCTGAAGAATTTCTTCCTTGTTTAGCACATTGATTGCTGATAGCTCCTCATAAATGGTCGGAAGCATCATGGCCTCATACACATCAAATACCTCCACTTTGTCATGCGCTCGCATGGTTAGCTGCTCCGCAGCTACATCAATCAAAGCTCTCACGGTTGCCAGGAAAGGACGTCCCAAAATAAATGGGACTTCCGCATCCGGCTCAAAATCTAAGACAATAAAATCCACTGGGAAGATGAGGGAGCCCATTTGCACCAGCACGTCCTCCACAATGCTTTCTGGTCTGGCCAAAGAACGGTCTACTAACTTCAAGATCACTGTAGTTGGTCTAGGACTTCCCAGCCCCAATTTCTTGAACACCGATGTCAGCATCAAGTTTATGCTCGCTCCCAAATCACATAATCTCCGAGCTCAGATACTTTTCCTGATTGTGATCTAAATTGTAAAGCTCCCACGGTCCTTGAGCTTTGTTGGCAACCTGTTCTAAATCCGGGAAGTGCACTCCTCAGTAAGCACCACCGTAGCATACTCCGTTAATCTGCTTTTGTTGGCTACGATGTCCTTGATATACTTTGCATATTTAGGCACTCCCTGCAAAACATCAAGCAAAGGTAAATTAATGTGTACCTGTTTAAGCACCTCCATGAACTTTTTAAAACAAGCTTCCTCCTTGTGTTTCTTTAATGTTTGAGGGAACAGGGGTGGTGGTCTTTCTGCCTCGACTGCCTTCTCCTTCCCCCTCTCGTCATCATGCTCTCTATCTTTTTCCACTGCTCCTGATTGCTAAGGTGGTTTTTCTGGTTCCACCTCCTTGAGTTGTAATCCACTTCTTATGGTCACTGCATTGACCTGCTTGGGATTCGGGTCAATGTCACTCGGTAGTCCTCTTATGGGCCTGGTGTTTTGAGCTCCAGCTAGTTGTCCAAACTGGTACTCCAATGCCTTAGTAGCTAACTGCTGATTTTTCATGTCTGCCGCTAATTTCACATAATCAGCCTACATTTGAGCTTGGTTAGCTATCATTGTTTTAAACATTTCCTCAATGCTGATGGGTGGTGGAGGAGGTGCATTGTTTCCTTTAATTGAGACTGATAATTCTGCTGCCCCCCTTGATTTCTCTGCACACCCTGATTCAAACTCTATCCTTGATGGTTGTTACTACCCCAAGAGAAATTCGAATGATTGCTCCAATTTGAGTTGTAATTATTGCCATACTATTGGTGATTATTTCTCTGGACATTCCCAACAAAGTTCACTGAATCTAGATTTGCACCACCACACTCAGCTGAGTGTTCATTACTGCCGCATACTTCACACCAAACCTGCTGCACTACATTAACTGGGGCTTGTGGTTGATTCAAGCTCATATTGCTGAAGTGGGTGTTGAGTTGATTTTGCAATGCAGCTATCTGTGCAGCGATAGCTGTAAAACCATCCACCTCAAAGACTCCTGCCGCTTTCCTTGTTCACCCTCTTGAAGAGTCCGCATTCCACTCTGGATTTCCCTGTGAAATACGATTTAACAAAGTATACAGCTCCTCATAAATCTTTTCTAATGCTTGTCCCCCAGCTGTTGAGTCTAGCAAAATTTTTGTGTGGGGTTCCAAACCCTCTATGAAAGTGTGCACCAACACATCATTGGACTGGTGATGGTGAGGACAATCCCTTAACAATGATTTGAACCTTTCGCAAGCTTCATACAGATTCTCCCCTTCTCTTTGTTTAAAACTTAGAATCTGACTTCTAAGTCTTGCTGTTTTCCCAGATGGAAAGAATCTTATCAAAAATTTTATTGCAAGATCATCCCAAGTGGTGATAGAGTTAGGTGGTTCAGCTTTCAACCACCTCTTTGCTTCCCCCAATAATGAAAATGGGAATAATGTAAGCCTTACGTAATTAGATGATACTCCAACGGGGATGTAAGTGTCACTTATCTCCAAAAATTTTTGGAGATGTTGTTGTGGATCTTCATGAGGGAGTCCTGTGAATTGCCCGCTGGTGTGCAACAATTGCACCATGTTCTGTATAAGCTCAAACCTCCCTCCTAGCTCTGGTCTGTGAATACTAGATGTAACATTGTTAGCATGTGGGATTGCCACTTCGTGAACCGGTCTAGCTTCCATTTCCTTGGGTGCTAACACTGCCTTCACAAGTGGTGGATTCTGTTGTTGCTCCAAGATTGTCTGCCTGAGCAACTGTATCTTTTTCTCTAGAGCTTCCCTTCTTTGACGATGAAATTGTCTTTCCAGCTCTATATATGAATCCACCAACTCCTTGTCTCTTGCCAGTGTTCAGAAGAATTCAATATCTGCAAGAGAAAGGCTAAGATCAAGTTGTCAGCGCTTATATAGAATTTGTAAACTAACACTAAGAAAATAAATTCACCAATTGCCAGTCCCCGGCAACGGCGCCATATGGTAATGGACCCTTCTGGTTCATTCTATAGCTATTTGTTTTCCTCTTCAATCAATGAGAACGGGAAAAGAGTGAGCTTAACATAATCATCAGAGACGATTTGGTAGTGAAAGTTATCACTCAGTTTCACATCTGTCATCAAATGCCTGTGGGGATCCTCGTGTGACTTGTCCTAATATTGACAAGTGTTCCAAACCAGTCGCGTGGTTCCCTCCTTCAGTTCAATGTTCCCAGTGATGGCCAACTGGATGATTATTTTATAAGCATTCTCCAAGTTTGACTTATCAATGTTCAGCACTAAGACCCGTTCTTGGTCGTTAGCACTATTCTGTCCACTGTTGTCTGCCATTTGTTTTGTGGTTTGGTGACTACACGCAAGTGCACGTGGTCGAACAAGTAATAAAGTGGCTTAAGTAAACCCATGTATCGATCCCACAGGGACTGAGCTACGGTACTAATTAACTTAAGTGTTAATGAACTATATATTTAAGAATGCAGACAACCAAATAAATAATATTTTGAGAGTTTGAGTTTACTGATTAATAAGAATCTAAGGCAAAATTATAAAGTGAGTATGAACAATAGTAATGAGCAAGTTGAGGTTAAAACGAACACGCAGGGAATTAATTTATCAATACAATTCAGTTAATCTTTCCTTCGGTTGCTAGTCAAGAATTATTGCCTATGGATTGGAACTTTCAACTCCTATCCAATTTAAGAATTATGAGCCTTAATCTACATTTTTGTGATCAAAGAATTTCATGTTCTAGTCATACATTCCCGATTCCTTAATTGACTAATAAGACTTTCAGATATATTTCTATTCTGAATGTAAATCAATTCTCAATTTTCCAAACTACGAAGAGATCATATCCTACCAATTCACATATTTCCAATTTCTTTCCTTTTTAAAATCAAAATTGGATTTTTAAGATATACATTAACATTGGCCAAACATTAATAGAGTAAGAACAAGAATTGATAGAACAACCATTGAAGAAAAGATGAAAACTAAAATGATTAACAATTACATTCCACTACAATTGTTCTTAACCTCAGCAAGAAGTGAATTTAGCCACTCATTTGTGGATTTAACATCATCAAATAAGTAGAATTCATTTAAACAATTGAGATAGAAGAGAAAGAGATAGAGAAGAACCCTAGAATTTTCGTCCCCTCAACTGCCTGTAACCCACGTTCTTGCTCAACCAAGTCAGAACGTTTAAAATAAAACCTAAGTGTGCTATTTATACTGTTGAGAGTTTTTCCTAGAATTAACAAGCAATGTGGCAAGGAGTGTATCGCGGAGCACTCCCTCCGTGCTATGGAGGTATCGCGGACCCTCACTGGAATTCGGCTCACGGGAAATTTCACCTCAACGTGCCACGGCCTGCATCGTGGAGCCTGGCCAATGTGCCATGGAGGTAATGCGAACCTCCACTGGAAATTGCCAAATTTAGTTCACCCGAGGCAGAAACCTCGCGATGGAAGCGTGACACGGCTCCATCGCGGAGCCCTTATTTTACTGCTCTTCCTTGTCCTTTTCCACTCCTTGTTTCCAAGTCCATTTCCAATTTTACCAACATGTATCTTAGCTTCCCAAAAATCCATTTTACCTGCAAAACAACACTAATCATGTTGGCTAGTATAAATTCACATTTAACTACAAATCACATGAGAATGTACACAATAATGATAGACAAACAAGTCGAAATGAAGCATTTGAGTATCACTTGGGCATGAAATTCTGCCCAAGATCACCATTACTACCAACTGATGAAACATTCTCTCTAATCAAATGATACCAAGGATTTTCCGTGACTTCGAGTAACTGACATACATTGAACAAAAAATACCTGCAGCGTGCAACAACTAACAACAAGGTAAAATACTGAATAGTGGAATAAAATTTCCAACTAAAAACAATTAATCAATATTCAAGTCTCCAACAATGGTGTTGAAACCTTGATGCAGACAATCGTTTAGGTAAATGTACATGGTTGTCAAGTAATATAGGATATAAGTCCAGATATCTTCCTATAGAGACTTGCCAAACTAATTGTCTCAGTTTGAATCCTTATTTCACTTTTCTCAAGAAAAGAAAATTTGGTTTGCAAGAATTAAAGCAAATTCTACTGAGTATTGCATTGTAAATTAAATATTTTGGAAATTCATTTTTTAGGAATATTATATTCCAACTGATTAATAAAATCCAAGGTATTGGCACTTTCACTTTCAGGTTGAGTTATCTAGTCCAATTACGCAATCTTAGTCTCCAAGATCATTAGTTTCAAGTTACAAATTCATTTCTCGACTTATTCTTCAGAATATTGAAGAACTATCTCACTAACCCTAGTACCTATATTCCTATGGTTGCAACAGAAAAGTGAAACATCGATTATAGATACCTGATTCAACTAAGTAGGGTTGTAGGATTTATCTTTATCCATAACAATGAATCCAATTCCCTTTGTTCTTGACAAGGGATCGAAACCTACTCTATATATCTTTTTCCCTCACTTGTTCTCTCTTTTGAGTTCAACACATGATCAATATATATATTTTGAATGGTGATCAATGATAACATCTACAATACATTCCTCGTTACAAAAGAGCATAAATGGTTGTTGTAACAAAACAAATATCCCAATGGATGTCGGGGTCAAATCCCACAAAAAATTGAGTTGATTATTCAAGAGTTATAAACTAATTCAAATGAAAACGCATAATTGTTCAACATTTGAAAATTAAATTGCGGGAAACAATAAAGAAAAAATACTATCTAATTCGAATTTGGAACTAAGTGGGGGGATTTCCAATTGTTGCATTCTCAATTAAATTAGCTAAGGGTGTGATTTGCATGGCTAAACAACTAGCATGGGATACTTCATTGCCCTTAAATTCAAATTCAACTTAGATAGATATGAATAAATCACATTCTCTTGATTTTAAACCATAAGAATGTTTATGCCTTGGGTTTTCTCAAACACCAAGGCCAATTCAAGTTACCAACAACAAAAGCTTGAGGAAAGATTAAGCTATCTCTAGACCTGACCTTTAATGGAGTGAAGGTGTGGATTTTGACTATCTCTAGCTTAATAACACACACCCAACACTGCAAATCCTCACCATTATCTTCTCACCAAATTCTCACCTTTCTCTCTCAAGCAAAAGCAAGAAAAGTAAAGCAAAATTCATGCTTGCAACCATCAATTTTTACAAAACTTGGGAGAAGACAATTGATCTATGTTTCAATGAGAATTTAAAATCAAATCATCAATACCCATGCATACATTCAAACCCACCATGCATACACCCCTAATAGCAATTTAGATCTACATATTTAGGGAGAGAGAAAAGATACTCAAATAACTTTCTCAACATTCACAATATGGGTTCATCCAATTGCTTCACAAGGTTTGCAGCAATGGTGGAATTCCCCGATAAAGGGGATTCCTCAAAAAGAAGAACTCTCCATTTTATATTAAGAGAAATCTACAATTTCTATTGTTTTTTAATGAAAAGATGATAAATGATTCAATGGTGTACAATAGAGCTTATATATATCTGTACTTTTGTATGCACAACCTTCCAAAAGTGCTCTTGGATGCTTCTAGGCCCTTAAGGACCCTTTCTAGATGGTTTTACACTTCAAAAGATGGCATCACTTTCAAAGCACGGGCATTTCACTAGTGTAAATTCACAGACCACCGATTACTTGCTGACGGAAAACAATGGCCTGGCAGGGGAAACCAGCGACACATCGGTGGTTGGACCGCTGATTCGGTGATACCAAGGCGCGAAACACCAAAGCCAACAGACTCAGCTGGCGCCAAACCGACAGTAGGATGGAGATTCTCCGGTGGCAGACTACCAATTTCCAGTTGGGTGTAGTTTTTAGGCATCTTAGTTTGTGTTTTGCACTTTTGGATCCGCGTTTAGCCGATTCATAAGATGTCCTTGCACCTCTTTTTGAGCTCGAATCATCCGTTATCTTTGAATCCTTTCCTTTAAATGCTAACTCATCAAATTTTCGTCTCAAACTTCATGTGCTTTGCTTGATTTCATTCTTTTTGTACTCATTTGAAGTACCTACGAAGAATCAAAGAGAAAGAGCATAAAACCCACATAACTGACTCAAAAACTAGGCCAAAACTCATGATTAGGAGCCTAATGATTGGTAAATTTCCAACTCATCAAACCCCCAAACTTGAATCATTGCTTGTACTCAAGTAATGCAATTCTTTACACTTGAGAAATTGAACAACATGCTATATATAAGTTTTTGCATTGAGGGCTAATCAAGATGTTCTTTCACAAGAGGACTTTACTAAAGCTTAGAGCACTACGTAAGTGGCACAGAAAATCATCAAGCCTCAAGAAAACCCAAACATTATACACCAACTTATGAAAAAGGAAAGACTCAAACCATGTTGCACAAGCTTCAATAAGTGACCACAATCATTAAGCATATCTTGCATGCATTTGATTCATTCAAACAAGGGGCATAGTTCATCAAAACTAGTTCAAAGAGCATCTCAAGTCATTGACAATTCACATTAATAGCTTCCCTTCAAGTTTGCTACACACTTGCCTCATTCATAAATCTCTTTTGAAAAAAATTTTAAGCATGTATCCCAAGGAAGTAATGTTACTCACAAGAAGAGAGAATCCCATACATTTTTTAGCATTTCACATATAGGGATTATAAGATAAGACTAATGCACTCATTCTCACAAATAAATTCAAGTGCATAAAAACTGACCCATAGGCTTTCCCTTCAGGTATATTGTCACTAATTTAGTATTGCTATACTCACAATCAATTAGGAGTTTCCGGTCATAATGAAGGCTAGGGGTAAGGGTAGGACAAATATTTAGCTCTAGCGACTAGCACCTCCCTAATGCCTTTGGTGAACATTTTTTAACCTCCCATCAACTCTTTTTAATCACTCCACCTTATTTCTCCCATTTCATCATCTTTGTCTTTCATTTCTCAACGGACCTCCTTATAACTTCTTTGGATCTCACAATTAGCCTCATCTAAGGAAGAGGTAACACCAATTCACTATTTTTTTTTCTCTTTTGAAGAACAAAGGTTTTTCAATCTATCATTTTATGCATTTTGACCACAATGTGTTACTACCTCAAATTGAAGCTCTCATATCTCCCCCTATTCTTGAAAACCCACCAAACTTAGGCTTTTGCCTCATTCCACACTCATTTCCTTATCTCTCCCCATTTCTTGGGCTTCAAGCCCCATATTTCATTCTTTCGTCACTAGCCATTAAAGAGGACTGATGCCGAAGAGGGGGATTTCAAAGGTTCATTAGGCTTTTAATGTGATTTCCAAGAAAAAGTTTCAAGGGGCTCAACATTGGCTAACAATGGAAGATGTTCAAGAAGGTCATTTTTGGCAAAGTGACTTTCACAAGTGAGCCTAAGATCATGCTCTAACTACAGCCTCATCTAACATTTTTCCTTGAAGCACATTTAAGGAAAGTTCTAGACAGTCATGCATACACAAGAATTAGGTTAAAAGTCCTCACGACACGAGGCATCACAACCCAAGGAGTTCACATACTTTCACATTAAAAATATGACTTTTGACAAGATAGTTACGACTCAAAATGGCAAGAAAGAAATGTATACTTCATGACAAGAGAGTGCTCGTTATCACGTTTAAATGCCCCCTTTTCTATTCAAAACTCATGCACAATGCCAAGCAAGAGATGTTGTGGTACCTCTCCACACAAGTGCACAAAAAATAAAAAACTCTAGACTTGAAATTATCCCTTAAGAAAGTCTCCTATCAATCTATCATCAGGAAATATCAACCCGGTTCAACAAAAACAAGAAAAGACAAAAAATCGCTCCTTGGGAAAGAACCGTAGTATAAAGAAAACCCTTGGAGTTTATTTAAATACTATTATATACAAAGGTGATACTACTAGCAAGTAATGACGTTTTGCCCTTAATTCCTAATCTGTCGTGGGGCCATATCATACATCACTCACGAGGGGATTACTCTGACTTTATCCCCCAACAAAACATAAACAAAAAACATAAAATAAAAGCAAAACAAACATTATCTTTAAGGACAAAGTCGCACTCAATAAGGAAGGAATGGGTGAAAGCACTCTTTGGTCTGACAGGGACATTTGCATTGGAATTCATTCCATACATATGATGTTGCATTTCGCTGGTTATTACCGGCGTTTCACAAGTTGAGCGCAAAATCTCTCCGCTTGAATTTTTTCCTCCTAGGTATTCTGGTCCTAGCCTGCGCTAGACCGGTGATAATGCTCAAACCACAACTCTTACTAAAGTATGAAGCGGACATTATAAATAAAGAACAAAAATAGAGGTTGGGATTGATCCCACAGGGAATATGGAAGAGCTAGATTAAAACCAGTAAGTGAACTTGTAAGGTAGTCACTTCAAAATTGGGGGGTTCTAAAGAAAATCAATAATGAAAACAATTATCAGAAATCCGGTTTTGAATCAGTATTAAAGGATAACTAGGGTTTGTGTTCCCCATGGATTCATAACTACTTTGGGTATACATTGGTGATCATCACCAATACTTGCCTATATAACTGATAACTTATGTTCATTCAAACGACCGACAAGTCCCTATTCAATGACTATACTCAAGTACTTGACTAAGTCTCATGAGTGGTTTCAAACTATCCGTTATTACTAAGTTTCAGATTTAACTATCCCGTGACCACAGCTCAAATTAATACAATGATCAACAAGATCAAGGTTCCATTGTAATTCTCTTTTCCTAATCTCTACCTCTTAGACCTAAGAAAGTAAAGAGTTCGGGCATTTCCTAAAATTGCACACCATTAAGAAACATTTAAGCATGAAGATAATACAAAATAAGTGTTTGTATTGGTTTTAGAATCACATTGTGCAACCCTAGCTTGTTAATCCATCATGGTTCCCACAACCGGAGCTATAGTGGTTTTAGCCTCTCATAGTTGTAAGGTTGTGAATTGCATTCATGATTGAAAACATAAATCAATACTTACAAGTATGAATGAGAAAAACACTTCCTTTGATTAGTTAGCAAAGCCATGAAGAACAAGTAGCAAGAATCATTCAAGAAAATGTTGATGACAAGTCAAATCGACTCAATTCTCTTTTTATTCTCCTAAAAATCTCTTCTCCGATCGATACCTACTGGAACCAAAACATAACACGTAGTTATACATACACAAGAATCCTTTTTCTAGGCTAATTGGTTGAATTTCTATATCTGGTTCTGCCCACATCACGGGTCATCCTACGATCCATACCACGATCATATGGCCCATAGCATCCTTTCGTACATTGCATGACTGGCTGAATTTTAGCTAAGTGTTGGATCCTGTTACTACTCGTACCTCCATCCTACGATCCGTACTGAGCTCCGTGGCTTGACTCTGAGCCTTTTAAAATATTTCTGAAGCTCATCATGACCACCATGGTATGACTCGTACCATCATTCCATGGTTCGTACTTCCTTTCTGTAGCAGGAGTCAGCCTCTTATGAAAAATCTTCTGAATCTTTTCATGACTTCAACCCCATGACTCATACAAGCTTGGTACAACTCGTATTGAGACTCATATATTGCATCTCTTCAACCTTAGCCTCCTACAACTCTTCATGGCCACCAGTATGACTTATAGGACCTTCCCATGGTTCATATTGTGGACTGCAATCTAAGCGTATTTTGCAAACTTCAGGCTATATTTTGTATTTTTTAACTCCCACATCAATTTATCCTATAACCAAAGGAAAAGTGCCTTATGTCCACATAAATAGACCTAAGTCCATGCTATTTTCTTAGTTTTGAGCGTTGAAAATGTTGTAAATCCATAGCTCATCAACACCCTCAACTTAATACTTTTGCATGTCCATAGGCAAAGAAAAAAAACTAAACACTACGTTGAACTAGAAAATAGACTTAAGATACTACAACCAATAGTCCAACAAAACTTGCACTTTATATACAAACTCTACTAACACTTTCTCAAGGAATAACATCAGCTAATGCATTACAAGCAACCTCAAAACATCATAAACAGGGATCAAGACATGTCATCTAGCTATCAATAGGCAATCAAGTCATCACCAATGTTTTTCACACATACCAATGGTGAAAGAAAATATAATCCATGTACCCTCACACAAATGAATTCCCCACTCAGATATGAAATGTCAAACATAGCATGGGACTAAACAAGTAAGGCGCTCACTCTCACAAAGAAGTTACATGTATTATGTGTAAGATACCATAGGCCTGCCCTTATTTTCTCTGCTTTGGTTTATCAGATGGTCGAGTTAGGATTAATATAGGAATTGGCATGGCTTTTAATGTAGGCTTAGGGTTGGACATGATAAAGATGGAAGATTTTATAAGTGACTATCCATTCCTTGGCACTACATACATTGACTACACCATTTACCTATTTCACCCCTTATTCTTTCATTCACTTCTTCTTCCCTTTTCACTTGTTTTTATACACATTTGCATAGTTTTGGTGTATTTTCAACTTTCTTCAGCATTTTATTTTCTTTTGAAATTTCTTTTTCTGGATTCTCAATATTTCTCATCTCTTTTCTTTTCATCACACCACCTCATTTTCACCATTTCTTTTCTCTTTTCTTTTCCTTTCTTCCGTTCCCACCATTTACGCACCCCTACTCTAGAAACCCTCAACCTAAGCATTTTGTTTATGTTGAGGTTCACATCCAAGGAAGGACCAGGGCCAAAATAGATTCATTGAAATCAAATGGGTACGATTAATCGGTAAATCAAAGAAACATGGTCTATTAAGGCTCAAACTTGGGATCAAGGGATTCATGCAACTTTGGTATTGTAATATAGGATAACAGTGAGATAAACAAAAATGGCCTATGCTCATATCCTAACCAACCATCCTTATCCTATGCAAAGACCAACCAGACAGGTTCTAGATCTTCAACACAATATCGAACTGAATACTATACCGCACTCACTCATGGTACATGAACTATTTTCACCTCACCTATCTGGTTTATACATGGCTTAAATGGACTAGTCATATTAATAAACTAAATGACATCAAAAGATCCACAGAAATCATGCATATTGTCACAAATACATAGCTAATGCATTAAAAAACTTTAAACAGGGTCAATTTTTTTCAAAAACCAAAACAAGTGCATTTTTATTGATTGAGTACTCCTAAGTTACTTTCTAATTAAACCAAAAATTACAAACAAAAAAAAAAAATCCTACACATGCCGGTTCTAATAGATAGCATGCCTTAGGGAAAAGAAACACGGCTAGAAAAACCCTCTGACGAATCAAAAATTCCAAAAATCACAAGTACACCCCCTCCCCTTTTTGAAAAAATAAGCTTCATCCCTGAAGCATAAATTATAAGCAGATAGGAAAGAGAACATACCTGTGGCACACTTGGTGCTCCTGTCATCTTGCAGAGGTGGTACCTCCTCCGTAATAGTGGCGCTAGCGGTGGCTGGTGCACTCAATGGTGTGTCAATAGGGCGAGTGGTCCCCCCCAATACTCGTGGCCGTTTTGACGGCCTCTGTAACTATTGGGGCTGAATATGTCTCTCCTGAAGGGTCACGACCACTGGCAGGCTTGGGCTGAGCTATGGTGGAGTTGCCTGCTCCTCTAGCTCTCTCATGCAGCTCAGACATATGTGTGTCGTGAGTCTACATGCTCTCTGCTCTAGCCCGCTTATGGTCTTTGCTCTCCTTCTTCCTCCTCTTTTTCAGACTCTCCTTTCTAACATCCTCAGCAGCTCTTTTCTTACCCTTTCAATAGCTGTAGTCAGCTCTTAATATGCCGGCAAATCAATCTCCTCGTTAGGCTCGGCATTAAGGTCCGGAAAAGTGGGGGTTGTTAAAACTATTGGTTTCGATGATGAAAACTCAACTACTTGGCTCTGGAGAGCCCCCAACTCCGCCTAGAGACTGCTGGTATCTATCTGCTCCTCCATCCATACATTGAATTGGCTTTCCAAACTTTTTAGGCGAGCATGTAGAGCCTCGGTTGTTGCCTCTATCTCTGACTTGACCCATGGTTTTACATTGTCCATCATGGCTTGAATCTTTGGCTCCTCCATGGTCAATTGTTTGGCCAGCTTTAGGAGGAAGTCCTGTGGTACCAAGGTATACCCTGGTGGTGTCTGAGTCTGCAGGCTGGGCAGTGGTGCAGCTGTGGTGCTGGGAGCTGACTCTGAATGACCAGTATCTGTAGCTAGTGTCTCGATCTGCTCTTGTGTAATAGGGAAATTCACCTATGCATTCCCTTTTGGCTGGGCTGATGGAATTGCTGTGGGAATCCTGGATCTTCTTTTCGAGTTCATCTCATCCCGGATAAAGCCTATGTCTACAATCCTCTGGCCTCCAATCAAATGCTCGTCACCCCGTGGAACTTCTTCCTCCATAAATAACCTGAATACAAGACTCGGGAATGGGATAGTAGTGCTCACTCCCACCGCCCGGTCTCGTATCTCATCTGCTATGATCCTCGGGATATTGATGGGGTAACGAGACATGAGGCATGCCACCAAAGGCGCTCTTTCAGCACTAAATGTGTTGTTGTTTATCATAGGTGCTAACCGGGGGAGCACTAGTGTCCAGCAGGATTTTTCTATGAAATTTAGTGAGTTCTTTGTCACCTACTTTCCACCTATAACCCACTCAGTTTCTTCCTTATTCTCAGCAATCACCCCTGCTAGCCATTGCAGCTGCCTCTATCACTCCTGCACATTCAACTATCTAATCTGGTTCATTGCCTCCACCCTGTAATCTTTTTTTGGCATCATCCTCATATGCATGAACTGTGGTCCGTACAACATTCAAGCGATCGTCCGATTAGATATATCAACCTCTCGACCTCAGACCACAACACTCCCCATATGAGGTTGATCTTTTATCTTCTGCCCTTCCTTTGCCTTTACCTCCATGGTGGCCAAATAGTTGGAATAGAACTCCCGGTCTATTTCTTCTGTATACTATGCTGGAGTCTTGGCCATCCACTCAAAACCATAGAAGCTAAAAATCTGCTTTATCTTCTCGACTTCATTCAGTGAGTTTGTGAGGATCCACGGTTCTTCTTGGATGCTCCTCCTTGGTTTATTCTTGGCAGTGAGAGAGATGCCTCGCTCATAGATTTTTTAGCTCCCGACACTCTCCACTAAATTGTACGGATTTCCCTGGGTGGGGTCTGTTCTTGTGCAACATTAGGAGCCTCCTCCTCTAATTCTTCACTACCTATCTCTGCAACATTTTGGGTCTCCCCTGACCCTTCTTCAATATTGGAGTCATTTCCTGACTTCTATTGTTCCTCTCTGACTCCCTCCTCTAATTGGGGAGCTCGAGCGGATGTGACAGTGGTTGCTTCAGCTTGGGCCTTAGCTTTTGCCCTAGTGGTTATGGTTCCATCAGTGTCAGAGGTGTCAAACTTGATACTCTTCGACTGAACCACTTGATGAGTCCCCTGCCTTTTCGGACTCCAACTCAGTTGTTTCATCAATCAATGTCCTTCGGGCTTTTGATTTATCTACTCTGCGTTTGTACTTCATTGTACCTGTAGAAAAGAAGTTAGCATTCTGCTATTGAAAAGAAAAGAATTAGATAGGAGATGTTTAGATTCTCATCACGGGTCATCACTAGGGGTTGCACCATGAAGGTATCACTCATGAGAAGTCCCAAAATTACAACCAATTTTTTGTAAGATTCAGAGGTACGACTCGCACAACAAAGGTACGATCCGTACCTTGAGTCATCTAATGAAGCCTCTCCATTAGTATTTCTCTGTATTTTTCCACAACTCATGGTACGACCCATTGGTCGATTCCATGAGTCGTAGGAAAGGATTTTTATGCAACCTTGTTCAATTTGGTGGTACGAGTGCTCAGTACGAGTCGTAGTAGAAACCTACGATCCGTACTGTGCCTCATGCCACTTCCAGATTTTCTTTTCTCAGTTTTCAAGGGTTCTCTTTTCACATTTTTAGGTACTCAGATTTCCCCGAGGTCTAGGCACATCATTAACTAAATTTAACCATGCTTAATCCTCCCTTTTTGACCTACTACCCATAACTCAATGTGTGTTTCAAGACCTAAGTTTATCAAAATTTTAGCATCTCTCCAGTCGAATAACAATTTCACAACACCCTGATCATTGTCTCTCTTTTCAAAATCAATTTTAGAGCATAGTGACTAACTCACAGGGGTTTTGGCACCATCACTCTCAGTATATGAATGTTTAATACAACATACTTACTTGATAGATGCTTCATCAACTAGAAATCATCGTATAGGGTTTGGGAGAACTTGGGTTGAGTAAAAATTTTACTCGATTATTCGGTGATTTTGAGTTACGGGTGTGGGGAGGTGAGTTCAAGTCGTGATTTTGAGTGGTATTAGCTTGGGAGAAGGGTTTTGTTGTGTTTAAATAGGTAAGGGAAAATTTTAAAAGAATCTGGGTCGAGTTGGGTATTATTGCCATTGTTGACTCATCACGACTTGTACCACGATTCATAGGAAGTACCTACGACTCATCCCTAGGACTCGTAAGTGAACCTGTTGAAGAAAACTTACCTGACAACCTATGAATAGATCCTACAACTCGTAAAATTGAGGTACAATACATAGGATGACTCGTAGGTCAGAGCTTGGAGTCATTTTCATCTGATCCTCACCATAACTACTGCTACGACTCGTAGGATCCAATCATGAGTAGTATTAAGAGCAGCTGATGTTTCAACCTCCTATTTTTAATTTTCCAGCACACTGAACACACATTAGTTCAATAACATGGGTTGCCTCCCAAGAAGCGCTTGATTCAACGTCGTGGCATGACAGAAATCTCTTCACTACTCAGAATTCTTCAAGTGGTTCATACTCATCATCTAGTACTGAGATTACACTAAATTCCTTGGGTTGCTTTATTGTCCTACAGATGTCGAAAGTGACCTCTTCTTGGTTTAATCTAAACTTCAGCAGACCAGCTTCCATATCTACTAGAGCCCTCCCAATTGCAAGGAATGGTCACCAAAAAATGATGGGGACCTCATAATCAACCTCGCAATCCAAAATCACAAAGTCTGCTGGGCATATGAATTTGTCTACCATGACAAGCACATCGACTAGGACGCCCACTGGCCTTTTAACCATTTTGTCGGCCATCAGTAGCCACATGTTGGTCGGTGTGGGGGCTCCATATCCCAATTTCTCAAAAACTGCCAAGGGCATCAAATTAATGCTAGCTCGCATATCACAGAGTGCCCTTGCAAACTCGACATTTCCAATCATACATGGTATAGTGATGACACCTGGGTCTTCCTTTTTCTAAGCTAGAACCCTTGTAGCTATGGAACTACAGTGATGTACATTGTCAATATGCTAATAGCTCACAAATCTCTTCTTATTCACTGGGTCCTTCTTAAGCTTTGCATATCCCGACATGTGCTCTAATGCTTCAACCAATGGTATATTTACAGACAATTGTTTAAGCATTGAAAGGAATTTCAGGAACTTACCATTCTCCGCCTTTTTCTTCATCCTTTGAGGGAATGGTGGCGGTGGTTGTGGGATAACATTATGCAATTCTGTTGCCCCTGGATCAATGTCAGGTTCCTTCTCACCTCTCAAGGACTCTTGCAACTCACCATTCTCTATCTCAGCACACGTATCAACTTCCTCAAACATGCTCTCTTTCGTCCACTCAACTTCAATCTAAAATGGGGGGTCAACTATGCTTTTACCACTCCTAGTCAACACTTCCATGCAATGTGCATCATTCTTTGGATTTTGGAAAGTGTTGCTGGACAGTGTACCCTTTTGTCTAGGGTTCATTGATATTGACAGTTGCCCAAGTTCATGTTCGATCTGCTTGATGGCGGTAGCATGAGATTCCACTTTCTAACCCATACTTGATAAGTCACTTCGGATCTCCTTCAGCTAATCATCAGTGGACCTCACCTTCTTCAACATCTCAGCCATCATGCTCTCTAACTTTGATTGCCCAGCCTCCCTTTCTCGTGCATTGGAAGGAACATAGACTCCAGCCCGATCATTGTGGTATCTATTGTTTCATCTCAAATCTCCTTTGCGCTCATGACCGGGCAACCTATACTCCTTGCATATTCCTATAAAGTTCATTAAGTGCAGGTTGGCTTCATCCGCTGCGTGACCACTTAACACCCCTTTATGCTTACAATTAGATGATGGTGCTCGTAATGTCGAATTTGTCCCCAGCGGGCAATGGTGGTGGCAGAATTGCTCCAGTCGACCCAACTTCATCAATATCTGAGTTCTCATCATCGAAGAACTGAGGGGTAAATCTATGAGCTCTGTTGGCCCTCCCATGTCGGCCAGCATTCACTACCTCTTCTCTGTCATCTTTCACATGTTACAGTGCAGCTTGCCTAGCTTCTTCAGCTATGCAGGTTTTTCTTTACTCGTGGTTCTCCTTTTTGTGAAGTGCTCTTCCATTTATGGATTTAGTGGAACAAGGGGATCTCCGCTACTCCGAGTGCTTGGCATTCACCGGAGAATAGCCTGTGAGCATCAGAAACACAAAAATAAACGTAATTAATGAAATAACTACCAAAAAAGTCAAATACAAGAAAATAACCTAGTCTTAGCCGTATTCCTCAGCAACGGCGCCAGTTTTTTGATAACGCTCAAACCAGACCTCTTACTGAACTATGAAGCGGACGTTGTCAATAAAGAACTCAACTAGAGGTTGGGGTCGATCCCACAGGGAATATGGAAGACAAGATTACAGTTGATAAGTGAACTTGTAAGGTACTTACTTCAAAATTGGGGGGTTTTAAAGAAAATCAATAATGAAAACAATTATCAGAAATTCGGTTTTGAATTAGTATTAAAGGATAACTAGGGTTTGTGTTCCCCATGGGTTCGTAACTGCTTTTAGTATACACCCGTGAACATCACCAATACTTACCTATAGAACTGATAACTTTTGTTCATCCAAACGACCGACTAGTCCCTATTCAATGACTATACTCAATTACTCGACCAAGTCTCATGAATAGTTTCAAACTATCCGTTATCACTAAGTTCTAGATTTAACTATCCTGCGATCACAACTCAAGTTAATACAATGATCATCAAGATCAATGCTCCATTGTAATTCTCTTTTCCTAATATCTACCTCTCAGATCTATGAAAGTAAAAAATTCAGGCATGTCCTAATGTTACGCTCTGTTAAGAAACGTTTAAGCATGAAGAGAATACAATATAAGTGCTTGTATTGGTTTTAGAATCACTTTGTGCAACCCAGCTTGTTAATCCACCATGGTTACCACAACCCTAGCGATGGAGGTTTTAGCCTCTCATAGTTGTAAGGTTGTGAATTGCATTCATGATTGAACACATAAATCAATACTTACAAATATGAATGAGAAAAACACTTCCGTTGATTAGTTAGCAAAACCTTCAAGAACAAGTAGCAAGAATAATTCAAGAAAAGGTTGATCACAAGTCAAATCAACTCAATTCTCTTTTTTTCCTCCTTCAAATCTCTTCTCCGATCGATACCTACTGAAAATAAAACATAAAATGTATTTATACAGACACAAGAATCCTTTTCCTACGCTAACAGCATGAATTTCCATATCTGGTTCTGCCCACGTTACGAGTCAACCTATGATCTATAGCACGATTGTACGTCCCATAGCATCCTTTTGTACATTGCATGACTGGCTGAATTTTTGCTAAGTATTGGATCCTAGTACGACTCGTACCTCCATCATACGATCCGTACTAAGCTCCCGTGGCTTGACTTTAAGACTTTAAAATATTTCTGAAGTTCGTCACGACCACCATGGTACGAATCCTACCTTTATTCCATGGTTCATACTTCCTTCCCATAGCAAGAGTCAGCCTTTTATGCAAATCTTCTGATTCTTTTCACGACATCACCATGACTCATACAAGCTTGATAAGGCTTGTACTGAGACTCGTATGTTTTATCTCTTCAACCATAGCCTTTTTCAACTTTTCATGGCCATCAGTACGACTTGTAGGACATTCCTACGGTTCTTACTATGGACTACAATCTCAGCCTATTTTGCACACTTCAGGCTATCTTTTGCGTTTTTTAACTCCAACATCAATTTATCTTGTAACCAAAGAAAAAATTTCTTATATCCACATAAATACATCTAAGTCCATGCTATTTACTTAGTTTTGAGTGTCCAAAGTATTGTAAATCCACAACACATTAATAGGTGCCTCACGTGTTTCGACCTACATTTCGCCGGTCTAATGCCGGTTTATATATTTTGCTCCTACCACTTGTTATCACATTCCATACCTTATTCAACCAAGAAATACTAAAAAATAACACCAACGTGAAGTAAACAGAAATAAATTAAACAGGATGAAAAACAAGTTTGAATCAATAAATAACTAATGTCTTATCACAACTCAATTCCCCGACAACGGCGCCATTTTTGATAACGTCCAAAATACACTCCTCATTATGAAATAGCATAAGCGGTTGTTGTATCAAAAAAAATCTCCCGACGAATGTCGAGGTTGAATCCCACAAAGAATTGAGATGATAATTCAAGAGTTATAAACTAATTCAAACTAGAACGCATAATTGATCAACATTTAAAAAGTAAATTGGGGGAAAAATTAAGGAAAAACACTATCAAATTCTAATTTAAAACTATGTGGGGAATATTCCTATTTTTGGATTCTCAAGTGAATTAGCTAAGTGTGTGCTTTGCATGGTTAAACAACTATCATGGTCTACTTCATTGCCTTTAAATTCAAATTCAACTTAGATAGCTGTGGACAAATCACATTCTCTTGTTTTTCAACCATAAGAATGTTTATGCCTTGGGTTTTCTCAAGCACCAAGGACAAATTCAAGTTATTAACAACAAAAGCTCTAGGAAGGATTAAGCTATCTCTAGACCCGACATTTAAGTGAGTGAAGATGTGGGTTTTGACTATCTATAGCTCAATCACACACACCAAAACTCCAAATCCTCACCATTATCTTCTCACCCAATTCTCACCTTTCTCTCTCAAGCAAAAACAAGAAAAGGAAAGCAAAACTCATGTTCGCAACCATCAATATTTATAATTAAAACTTGGGAGAAGACAATAGACATAAGTTGCAATGAGAATTTAAAATCAAATAATGAATACCCATTCATACATTCAAACCCACCATGCATACACCCCTAACTACCAATTTAGATCTACATATTTAGAGAGAGAGAAAGGATACTCAAATAACTTTCTCAACATTCACAACATGGGTTCATACAATTGCCTCACAAGGTTTGCAACAATGGTGGAATTCTCCCATAAGGGGGATTCCTCAAAAAGAAGAGCTCTCTATTCTATGTTAAGAGAAATCTACAATTTCTATTGTTCTTTTAATGAAACGATGATGAATGATTCAATGGTGTACAATAGAGGTTATATATATCTGTACTTTTGTGTGCACAACCTTCCAAAAGTTCTCTTGGATGCTTTTAGGAGCTTAGGGAACCTTTATGGATGCTTTTAGACTTCAATAGATGGCCTCACTTTTGAAACACTGGTGTTTCACCGGTGCCAATTCGCTGAGCACCGATTACTTGCTGACAAAAAACAGTGGTCTGGCAGGGGAAACTAGCGACTAATTGGAGGTTGGACCGGTGATTCGGTGATTCGGTGATTCTAAGTCACAAAACGCCGGTGGCAACAGACTCAACTGGTGCCAAACAAGCGGTAGGCGACGATTCATTGGTAGCAGGCTGCCAATAACTAGTTGGGAGCAGTTTTTAGGCATTGTAGTTTGTGTTTCGTGTTTTGGTGCGTTTCGCAACTACACGCAAGTGCACGTGGTCGAACAAGTAGTAAAATGGCTAAAGTAAGCCAAGTATCAATCCCACAGGGACTGGACCAAGGTAATAATCAAATTAAACATTAATAAACACTAACTGTAATAATGCAGACAACAGTTTCAAGAAGATTGTGGGAGTTTGTTTCCTAATTTATACTAATGTAAAGCAAATGTACAATTTGAGTTTGAACTATAGTAATGAGCATGCTGAGGCTAAAACAAACATGTAGGGAAGCAATCTATTGATACAAAGTGGTTAATCTTTCCTTCGGTTGCTAGTCAAGAATTATTGCCTATGGATTAAAACTCTCGTATTTAACCCAACTTAAGAATCATGAACCTTCCACCTACATTTATGTGATAAGAAGAAATTCATGTTCTAGCCATACAAAACCGATTCCTTAATTGACTAATACGACTTTCAGATATAATTCTATTCTGAAGGTAAATCAATTCTCAATTTTCCCAAACCAAAAAGAGATCATATCCTATTAATTCACAACTTTCCAATTTCTTTCTCCTTCGAGTGCAAACCGGATTTTTTAGATATACATTAATATTGGCCAAACATTAATGCAGTAAGAACAAGAATTAATAGAACAACCATGTAAGAAAAGATGAAAAACCAAGATAATCAATAAATACATTCCACTACAAATGTTCTTAACCTCAGCAAGAAGTGAATTTAGCCACTCATTTGTGGATTAAACATCATCCAATGAGTGTTAATCATACAAACAATTAAAATAAGGAAGGAAGAGATAGAGAAGAACCCTAGGAATTTCGTCCCCTCAACTGCCTGTAACCCACGTTCTTGCTCAACCAAGTAAGAATAATTAAAAATAAACCTAAGTGTGCTATTTATACTAATGGGAATTTTTCCCAGAATAACAAGCAACGTGTCACGGAGTGCATCGCGGAGCACTGCCTCCGTGACAATCCAGAAACGCGGACCCTCACTGGAATCAGGTCCTCCAGGTAATTATACCCAACGTGCCACAGCGTGCAACGCGGGGCGTGGCCAACGTGCCACGGCCCCGACGCGGACCCTCACTGGAACATGGCCTATTTTTATCATCCGGAGCAGAATGCATCCGCGATGGCACCGTGACATGGCTCCATCGTGGAGCCCCTTAATTTGCTGCATAACCTGGGCCTTTTCCACTGCTCGATTACGAGTCAATTCCCAATTTCTCCCAACATGCATCTCAGCTTCCTAAAATTCCATTTTTCCTGCAAAACAACGGTAATCATGTTGGTTAGTATAAATTCACATTTTAACTACAAATCACATGAGAATGTATAATTATCAATGTATAAACAAGACAAAATGAAGCATTTGAGTATCACTTGGGCATATAATTCTGCCCAAGATCACTTACCCCACACTTAAAACTTTGTTCTTCCTCGAACAATAATCTCTCATCTCATGCAATTGACACCCAATAATAGCTACTTGCGCTCGACAATTCAAGCTACGGTTATACCGATTATTTACATAGCAAATCATCAAGAAAACATGCATAGTCTCATCAATACAGTGACATTTAGCACATTAAGACCTCCTAGACCCACTACTCGACTCTCGATCTCGGCAAACTCATGCAAATCAGCTGATCAAGACATCCGACACGAAATTAAATCTCTCGTCATGCATGTAACCTCACAACACCAGAGAATTTCCCCCTTTACAATATTATGATCTCAAGAGCATTATATGTAGGGGCATATGAACACAATTTCGATCTCTCTCCCAAAGAATTCACATGCATCATGTCATGACTCATAGGCTTGCCTCTAGTGTATTACTCCACCAATATAAGGACGAGTGATGTAAGATCACATAGGACTTAACGGGTTGTAATGTAAGCTAAGGAACTAGTACATACTGGGCTAACCAATAATAACAACTAGCACACTTAAGCGCTTTTCCATACATCCCACCACATTATGGGCATTGTTTCTTCCTTCATCCTCCCCTTTCTTGAAGCCTTTCTTTATTTTTGTTCCCATTTCTTTAAGCACACTCGACTTAATAAAAAAAGGGATTAGTTATACATCTTCATTTTATTAACTTCGGCAAGTGCACCTTTGACCTTTTCTTTACTTTCACCGCTTTCGCTTTTCCTTTCTTTTCCCAATTACCATTCCTCGACACTGTGGGAAAATTTCTTTTCTTGAGTGCTTAAGTGTTTTGGATCAAATTAACGGATAATGAAAAGAAGGGGTTAAGCTCGGCTTACACCTTTTCGACAAAAGAAAAAAATAGGCTAAAGGCTCAATGGGCTAACTAGGATGTACATTCAAGGGAGGTACGATAATGAAAAAAAAACTTTTGGTTAAAGCAAAGAAATGCCTACATCCTTTTCCTACCATACTCATCCTTCATTTCGTTTCATACACACACCAGGAAAGTTCTAGACACTTCACAATAGCATGGAAGAATTGAAACCTCACCACACTCTCATTGCACATGCTCAACTCAAGACATATTCACAGACACTTCAATCAGGTAATCACAAGAATTCAAACATTAAGCCTCAATCACACCGAATCAAACTCTACGGTCTAGGTATCTCAACATGTTCACGAAGTTGCATGCTTTCATACGAATCAACTTTGCATTCTAAATATGTTGTACAACACACAACCTGAATTCCGAACCATAAAGTAGCGACACATTTGGGATACAAACAAACAAAAGAAAAAATTAAAAAGAACAAAAGAAATCTACTCCTATCGACTACATTTCACTTAACATGGTCGTCATCCATCCATCATAGGGAACGGTCACTATTTACGACATCAGTTCAATGGGACTATCCTAGGTAAAAGCATCGAAAACAAATGCCGAGAAGCCCACAAAAAAAAGATTTCATGAAAATTGTTTAAAAATATCGATAATTTCGATAAAACAGCAATATTTACACAACCAACTAACAACAACTCCATACAGCACACAACAGCTTCACATTAATTACAATACAAAACATAAACATCAAAATCACAGGGTCACAATATTTCACAAGCACAACAACAAAACAGAAACATAAACAACAACAAAACAACCAGCACCTAACTACTCCCACCCCACACTTAAATCGAACATTGTCCCTAGTGTTCACAAAATTCAGCATAGCACAAGAGTAGGTGGTGAAACTCCGATCAATCGAAGTATTCCACTTCTTCGTCAGGTGCGGTTGCCTCATCCCCCATATCCGAATCACCCCCGCTATCCTCATCGGACTCAACATTTGAGTCATCGCGGCGTGTCTCCTCGTCTGTGGGGACATCATCATCAACAGGCTCCACAAAAGCTGGCCTCACTCGGCATAGAGCCCTGGCATTTTTACCGAAGGGGTAGTCCAACTCTAGCTGCCACAGCTCATCTTCTGTTGCTGGCCTCCCACCTATGCGCAACTTAGCATCTGCATCCTGAACATGCGGGCCATATACTGATCATCCCGAGCATGTCGCTTGGCTAATGTCGGAACTGGCCCGTGAGTGGTGTCGGGTGCCTTAGTTTTGGTGACGTCCAAGGCACGCCTCTCCATCTGCGGGATGTAGTCAAGGGCCTCCTCCTCAAAATCTAGGCCCCTCAGGAAAGTGGTCAGCAAGCCACCAATCCCGTACTTGTGCCCTTGATGCAAACGGGCTCTCTTCATGGCGGAGATGATCACCGCCCAACATTAATCTCCAGCCCTTTCATCAGGGCGTATACAAAGCACACACGATCCCAGGTGACATCTGTCATGTGCACCCCCGGGATCAGGCAGGAACACGATATTAAGCCAAATTCTAGCTTCCCTGTTCATTTGAGAATAGGGCAGTGTCTGATGGTAGCCCCTCTCCTTATGCCTACTCCGTCGTGCTGTTGAACGGGCTCCACACAGAGTGCGTCTGATGTCCGCATATGGTGGAGTGATGTTCAGCTGTCGGAGTACATGGGCGTCTGTGTCCCGCGCCCCCAAGATTGCATTAAGGTGATGGGGCTCAAAAGTGACTACCTACCCCCTTATTTTGACAGTGTGACTTCGGAGTGTTGGGTTCCAGTTGGCGTAGAATTCCCGAATCAGGTGGAGATTGCACTCCTTGGGCTCTTCAAAAATGAAGTTAAGCCCGGCAGCATCAATCCGGTGGAATATTCTGGGGAACTCCTGTGCCAACGGCTCCCTTACAATATGCTCCTCGGGGAAGTATTTGCTTTCCTTATGCTTTGTGTACCATTTCTTCCCTTCCTTTGTCACCCATCGGGTTCCGTATTGACGGCGTTGGCCGCGCGGAACCGCTGGTGCTACTGGGATTATTGTTCCCAGTCTAATTCTTTTCCTTCCAGTGCCCGATGTAGATGCGCCTTTTCCTTTATCTTGCCGGCTTGCCATTGTTCCTATCAAATCAAACAGACAGTCCCAATGTTATTTGAATTAAAATTAGCTTCGACTAAGCTCGGGTTAAGCTAGGCCACCCCACACATAGTCTTTAGCCACAGTGAAAACAATTCGGCAAGACAATCATTCCATTCCAATATTTGTCAACCAACATGCCTCGTGCATTCAGATAAGTCGATGGGATAATGACTAAGTACTACTCAGACTTCGTACAACTAATCACAATTTCACCATCGGTTTCATTACATCACCTAGCACTTAGCCAAACTTTTTCTCAACAACAACAACCTATACAATTCACCAATTTCATTTTCCCAAAAATTCCCTTGTTTATTTAGCATGTTCATCCATATTCACAACATCATTTACATCACCCAACATGAACAACCCAATCATTTTCAAATTTTCAACCAAATTTAGCTTCTTCCTATTCAAATTCCAACCTTAGCTACCAATTTTGCACAAATTCAATCAAACATGTATTTATCGAGTTCATACAATCATAATGATACTATGAACATCAAACAACAATAACTTAAATGAATTCATGCTCAATTTACACTTACGGCAAGCTTTAGTTACCTCACATGCTCAAAAATTGAAAATTTCAGCCAAAATTGAGCTTAAGTTCAAGAACGTACCTTTAATTCGTTGAACTTGAAGAAAAGTTGAAGAAAATTTGATCCTAGGTCCGTGTCACGTTGGGGGAGGGGGGATTTTGGGGTGTTTGTCGCGGAGGGGAGTGAAAAATGGGAAAAACTGGGTATTTTCGGGGTTAAAAAGAAGGTTTTTCGCGCGGGTCACCCGACGACCCGGTGTGACCCGTCGGGAATAACACTTCAACGTCTCATGAAGGGTAATGCGGATCACACCCTCCGTGACATGGAGCCATCGCGCAGGGGTTCTACAATTTGTAAAAAATTCCAAAACACCTTCAACGTGTCACGGAGGGTAACGCGGAGGCCCTCCTCCGTGACACGGAGCCATCGAGCAGGCTCACTGTTTTGCCACTTTTAATTTTTTTACTCACCTCAATTTTTTCCTTTGCGATCCTTTGCATTTTTGCCCTCCGTTACACCTGAAAATCATTTCACAACAAGAAATTGGTTAGAATTTATAGGTTTCAAACACTAATGAAAAAATTATTTTTTCGTTTTTGTTTTTATTTTTCATTTCTTTATTTTTTTCTTTTTCTAAACTAATTCTACTCATCTATTACAATAATTTCACGGGTTGCTTCCCGTGCAGCGCCTGGTTTACCGTCGCGGCTCGACGTCATTAAAGCTCAATCATCGCTGCCCATTGACGGACGTTTTTCTCACAACTACCGTCCTCACACTAGTAATTCTTACATTGCTGCCCATTGACTAAGAACGTGGCACTTCGAATCTTTTTGCCACGATTCCACTTTTGGGGGGTCCTTCACCGGTGGTTTTCCCACTGGCTCTCGCGAATCAACACTCTGAGCAATATTCGCTCTGTTAAGCACGTTGGTCACTGAGAGTTCCTCATACACGTCTGGAAGCTTCGTGGCCTTGTACACATCAAATACCTCCACCTTGTCGTGTGCCCTTATGGTTAGCTGCCCTGTAGCTACATCAATCAGTGCTTTCCCGGTTGCCAAGAAAGGAAGTCCCAAAATAAATGGGACTTCCGCATCCGGCTCAAAATCCAGCACAATGAAGTCAACCGGGAAGATAAGGGAGCCCACTTGCACCAACACGTCCTCCACAATGCCATCTGGTCTGGCCAAAGAACGATCCGCTAGTTGCAAGATCACTGTTGTCGGTCTAGGACTACCTAGCCCCAATTTCTTGAATACCGATATCGGCATCAAGTTAATGCTCGCTCCCAAATCACATAATCCACGAGCTCGGATACTCTGCCCGATTATAAGTTGAATTGTAAAGCTCCAAGGGTCTTTGAGCTTTTTGGGAAACCGATTTTGTATCCGGGAAGTGCACTCCTCCGTAAGTGCCACAGTAGCGTACTTCGTCAACCTGCTTTTGTTCGCCATGATGTCCTTG
Source organism: Datura wrightii (assembly GCA_035772735.1). Lineage (NCBI taxonomy): Eukaryota > Viridiplantae > Streptophyta > Magnoliopsida > Solanales > Solanaceae > Datura > Datura wrightii. The sequence continues at coordinate 6,205,675 of JASDFA010000008.1, read as the reverse complement.
ATATATTTTGCGTACTTCGGCACTCCCTGCAAAACATCAACAAGAGGTAAATTAATGTGTACCTGTTTAAGCACCTCCATGAACTTTTTGAAACACGCTTCCTCCTTGTGTTTCCTTAGTCTTTGAGGGAACGGGGGTGGTGGTCTTTCTGTTTCAGCTTCCTTCTCCTTCCCCCTATCATCATTGTGTTCCCTCTCCTTCTCCAATGCTCCCGACTGCTGTGGTGGTCTTTCTGGTTCCACCTCCTCGAGTTGCAAACCACTCCTTGTAGTCACTGCATTCACTTGCTTGGGGTTGGGGTCAGTGTCACTTGGAAGTCCTCCTCTCGGCCTGGTGTTCTGAGCTCCAGCTGGTTGCCCAAACTGGTACTCCAATGCCTTTGTAGCTAACTGATTGTTCTTTACATCGACTTCCAATTTCACATAGTCAACCTGCAATTAAGCTTTGTTAGCTATCATCGTTTTGAACATTTCCTCGATACTGGGTGATGGTGGTGGATGAGGTGCATTGTTGCTTCTGTATTGAGATTGATAGTGCTGCTGCCCTCCTTGATTTCTCTGTGCTCCCTGACTCGAACTCTGCCCTTGATGGCTGTTACTACCCCAACAGAAATTTGGGTGACTTTTACAATTAGAGTTGTAGTTGTTGCCATACTGTTGGTGATTATTTCTCGGTACATTACCAACAAAGTTTACATAATCAGGATTCGCACCACAACACTCAGCTGAGTGTTCATTACTGCCGCACACTTCACACCAAATCTGCTGCACTACATTCACTGGGGCTTGAGAATGATTCATGCTCATATTGCTGAAGTGGGTATTGAGTTTATTCTGTAACGCAGCTATCTGTGCAGCAATAGCTGTAAAACCATCCACTTATAAGACTCCTGCCGCTTTCCTTGTTCCTCCTCTAGAAGAGTCCGCATTCCACTCTGGATTTCCCTGCGAAATACGGTTCAACAAAGTATACAACTCCTCATAAGTTTTTTCTAATGCTTGTCCCCCAGCTGCTGAGTCTAGCAAGATTTTTGTGTGGGGTTCCATACCCTCTATGAAAGTATGCACCAGCACATTATTGGATTAGTGATGATGAGGACAATCCCGCAACATAGATTTGAATCTTTTCCAGGCTTGATACAGATTCTCTCCCTCTCTATTTAAAACTTAGAATTTGACTCCTAAGTCTTGCTGTTTTACCGAATGGAAAGAACCGTATCAAGAATTTTTTTGCAAGATCATCCTAAGTAGTGATGGAATTTAGTGGCTCAGCTTTCGCCATCTCTTTGCTTCTCCCAATAGTGAAAATGGGAACAATGTAAGCCTGACATAATCGGGTGACACTCCAGCGGGGATGTAAGTGTCACTTATCTCCAAAAAGTTTTGGAGATGTTGTTGTGGATCCTCGTGAGGGAGACCTGTGAATTGCCCACTGGTGTACAGCAATTGCACCATGTTCTGTTTAAGCTCGAACCTCCCTCCTAGCTCAGGTTTGCGAATGCTCGATGTAATGTTGTTAGCATGTGGGATGGCCACTTCGCGAACCGGCCTAGCTTCCATTTCTTTGGACACTAACACTGCCCTTACAATGGGTGGATTCTGTAGTTGCTCCAGGATTGTCTGTCTGAGTAACTGCAACTTTCTCTCTAGAGCTTCTCACCTTTGACGATAGAATTGTCCTTCCGGCTCTAAGTGTGAATCCACCAGCTCCTTGTCCCTTGCCAGTGTTCAACATAATTCAATATCAGCAAAAGACAAGCTAAGACCAAGTTGTCAACACTAATAAGAAATCGTAAACTAACACTTAAGACAACAATTTTACCAATTGCCAGTCCCCGGAAACGGCGCCCAAAACTTGTTCGGTGCGTTTCGCAACTACACGAAAGTGCACATGGTCGAAGAAGTAGTAAAATGGTTAAAGTAAGCCAAGTATCGATCCCACAGGGACTGGACCAAGGTAATAATCAAATTAAGCGTTAATAAACTCTAACTCTAATAATGCAGACAATAGTTTCAAGAAGATTGTGGGAGTTTGTTTCCTAATTTATACTAATCTAAAGCAAATGTACAATTTGAGTCTAAACTATAGTAATGAGCATGCTGAGGCTAAAACAAACATGTAGGAAAGCAATCTATTGATACAAAGTGGTTAATCTTTCCTTCGGTTGCTAGTCAGGAATTATTACCTATGGATTAAAACTCTCGCATTTAACCCAACTTAAGAATCATGAACCTTCCACCTACATTTTTGTGATAAGAAGAAATTCATGTTCTAGCCATACGAAACCGATTCCTTAATTGACTAATACGACTTTCAGATATATTTCTATTCTGAAGGTAAATCAGTTCTCAATTTTCCAAAACCAAGAAGAGATCATATCCTATTAATTCACAACTTTCCAATTTCTTTCTCTTTCGAGCGCAAACCGGATTTTTTTAGATATACATTAATATTGGCCAAACATTAATGCAGTAAGAACAAGAATTAATAGAATAACCATGGAAGAAAATATGAAAAACCAAGATAATCAATAATTACATTCCACTACAAATGTTCTTAACCTCCTAAAGAAGTGAATTTAGCCACTCATTTGTGGATTAAACATCATCCAATGAGTGTTAATCATACAAACAATTGAAATAAGGAAGGAAGAGATAGAGAAGAACCCTAAGAATTTTGTCCCCTCAACTGCCTATAACCCACGTTCTTGCTTAACTAAGTCAGAATAATTAAAAATAAACCTAAGTGTGCTATTTATACTAATGGGAATTTTCCCGGAATAACAAGAAACGTGTCACAGAGTGCATCTCGGAGCACTGCCTCCGTGACATGCCACAAACGCGGACCCTAACTGGAATCCAGTCCTCCAGTTAATTATGCCCAACGTGCCATGGCGTGCAACGCGGGGATTGGCCAACGTGCCACGGCCCCGACGCGGACCTTCACTGGAACTTGGCCTATTTTTATCATCCGGAGCAGAATGCATCCGCGATGGCAGTGTGACATGGCTCCATCACGGAGCCCCTTAATTTGCTGCATAACCTGGGCCTTTATCACAGCTCGCTTCTGAGTCTATTCCCGATTTCTTCCAACATGCATCTTAGCTTCCTAAAATTCCATTTTTCCTGCAAAACAACACTAATCATGTTGGTTAGTATAAATTCACATTTTAACTACAAATCACATGAAAATGTACAATTATCAATGTATAAACAAGACGAAATGAAGCATTTGAGTATCACTTGGGCATATAATTCTTCCCAAGATCATTTCGCACTTTTGGATCCATGTTTAGCCGATTCATAGCATGTCCTTGCACCTCTTTTTGAGTTGGAATCATCTGTTATCTTCGGCTCCTTTCCTTCAAATGCTAACTCATAAAATTTTCATCTCAAACTTCATGTGTTTTGCTTGATTTCATGATTTTTATACTTACTTGAAGTACCTACATAGAATCAAAGAGAAAGAGCATAAAATCCACATAAATGACTCGAAAACTAGGCAAAAACACATTATTAGGAGCCTAGTGAGTTGGTAAATTTCCAACTCATCAATAAGACTAACAAACAATCATTAAATCAACAAAGTATGAAAAATCTCAATAGGATATTTAAATATAGTGCATAAATAAACTTTAAACCACAACTATTATGCTTGTGGCCAAAACCCTAAATTAAGGTTATTAGCCACCCATGTTCAAGTAGAAAACCATAATAATCATCATTCTCATATAAGAAAATAGTGAAGTAAAGTAAAGAAGAAAACCTAAAAGATGGAACTCTTGTCGCTACATTCTCCCCGAAAACCTTCACTATGTTTTACAGATTCCTTAGTTATGTATTTATAATCATAAGAAATTCCCCATTTTTAAACTAACTAATTTAGCATTTGGACTTAGAAAAATCATCCCTGGAATAGTCGTGGCATGCCACGCCAGGCATAGCACCAACATATTCTTGGACTTCATCTGAAGTTTGGGTATTTGTGCACCATAGTCTCACCTCTCCAATGTGTTCATCAAAATTATCTAGAGTTTATGAGATGAAGCGCCACATCTCCTATTTTGCCAAGTAGCTAAACACTATTCCCTGAAGTTTAAGAGGTGGTGCACCATGCCACCCATTGCCTAAGGTGTTAGATAATTTTCAGCCAATTTTCTTCCCTTGAGCACCACGCTAGGCATCTCGACACTTTATGCAAAAATTCCTATAAAGTTCATGCCTTGTTGATTTTCTTTATATTCTTTTTTGTCACACCTTGCATCTTGAATTTTCTGTGATTGCTCCTTTTTTGGGTGCTTTTCCATTTGTTTCCTGCAAACATCATCTAAACACATATGTTAGCTCTTTTCAACATAACTTTCATGAAAACATTTATTTTCAGAAGGATATTTTTCTCAGAACATGGTAAGATATGGGTAAAATATGGCAACCGGGTGTATAAATACGCCTAAGATCAGCGGGCTACGATAATGGAGACAGTGGCGTTGGCATCAATGGGATACATGAGGTAGCTATTCCGTGGTTTTAGGCTTGAGAGTGGTCTAAGGGAGCCAATGCATCTTCATCTGAATAGGTGGAATTCTCAGAGGCCATGTTAGATAAGTATTTACCATAGGAGATGCAAGAGGCCTAGCCGACTAGTTTTTACACCTAGAGCAAGGCAACATGAGTAGTTTGTGATTACAATGTCAGATTTAACTCACTGGCTAGATATGCTCGGAACATGGTGCAGAAAATGCAGGCCAGAGTCCGTAGGTTTGGGCCTTATTTGATCTAAAATTGTATAAGGGTGTCTACCTAAGTTGTAACACCTTATACTTTTGACTATGGGTGGGACTATTATACATGTGAATCAGACCCTAAACAAGTGAACATGGTTGTATTTAGGTGTAATATCAATTCTTAAGTGTGGGAAGTGTATTGTATGTGAATTAAGGTCATAGGAACCTCTAGCACAAAGTTGAGTTGAGAGCTTTTTTACCAATTGAGTTTTCGTATAAGTTTTTATAAGGGTCAACTTCAAATGACCATAACTCCTAATTTACAAAATGCTTCTGGGTGATTCACACATCAAACTGAAGCTCTTTGAGTCTTCTTTCCAATGTATCCTAACTTACGTCATGGAGTTCGGAGTAAAAGGTTATGAGCAATTTAGTGGAGCACTGTCAGCGGTGACAGAAAGAGTGACGGCCCGTCACCACCTGATGGCCCATCAAGATTTCTCTGTCACAATTAACTAGAAGCTGTGAATTTCCACCCCAAAGTGACTGGCAAGCTGACAGTCCATTGGGGGACTGACGGCCCATCACTTGGGGCATCACATGGGGGTTTCAGGGCTTTTAAAGGTCTCCTTAAACGAATATTTTGGTATTATTCGGCCTCCAGATCAACCCTATTAGTTCCAAAAGCTCTCTTCAACCCTATTAAGGCTGTGTAAGTGTTCTCTAACCTATTAAAGCATAAATCCATTAATTTCTTCATGATTCTAACATTGAAATCATTTTCCTATCTCTAGCAAGGTCAAGCACAAGCTTTTAGTTTCAAGACTTGAAATCTTGAGCACTCCTCCTTCCTCCAAGGTAAGAAACACTCCAAAATACTTACATGAGTAGTACTTTCTACTCCTTATGTATGTTCTAACGTCAGGACACATGGGACAGTGTTAGAAAGCCATAAGTTCATGTGATAACCTGAGCTTAAGGTTTATGGGACTGTTTTGGTGTTGAGGATGGATGTGATTGTTTTGGTTGGACTTGTAATGGTATGTATGTTATTAAGGATAATGTAGAAAGAGGTGAGTGTTATTTAACCCCACCCTTATGAAGCTCAAATTTCTTATGTACTCCGGATGTTCGATAAAATGGCTCTATGACTTGAATTTTGTCATTAAGCTATTAATTGTAGTTCTTGTCTACATAATTATTATAGAATGATGTTATAAAAGGATTGTTGCTTCATGGTTATAGTTTGAAATCAAGAATACGTATGTAAGGCTAACTCTCATGCAGGAATACATTGTTTCATTCCCCACACCATGCTTCCTGAAATTTCCACATAAAATACATCTTCTTGATTTTTAGGGTTATGGTCAAGAATGCTATATCTATAATAAATAATTTTCAAACCTCTTTGGATTCCTACATATGTATTATGATTATCCTTGACTTTCCATGAGTTCTATGAATCCTTTTTTGGAAAAGGGTCGAACTCTATCATTAATGATTTTTCTTTTCCTCTAAAAGAAAAGTTTCCATGATCTTTGTGCAGAATAACTATGACTTGATGACTTATGAATTTAAAGGCCTTATTATGATGAAGAACTATGATTAAGATATGATAATGACTGATAATGATAAGCTAGGTTTCTTAATGATGAATTTAAGTAAATCACATTACGTAATGAAAAGGGAGCAGTATTACTAACCGAGAAGGCTTCACGCCTGAAACTACGTATGCCAACATAGGATGATGGATCATTTTCGTTAGTTCGGTCAACTCCTATATGCCCCTGGTACGATCTTTTATGAATCCTTCCTAGCACTATGATATGTACGTCTCATACCCCAGCAAGGTATGAGATGGATTAGCCGATCGAGTTGAGATCAAACTCCATATTTATATGGTTGTTTATATCAGTTAAGAAAAGAACCTCCCATAATGAACTTAATGAATGATGATGAATACATTATTTTTTAAAAGGGGTCTATTTACTGATTTGTTTTATATCCTTAATTTTGTTTATGTTATGTCTTTATCTTGGTTGCACTTTTATATTGTTCATCCATGTTATGTTTCATTTAGCCATTTTACATACAGTACTATCCTATGTACATACATCTCTTCAGATGAAGGCGCTGTGTTGTTTTATAAAGCAAATTTAGGTACTCATACCAATGATCAAGTTTCTTGTTAGGATTCCACTTTATTTTGCTGTCAGTGAGCCCCACTTGTTTTGGGCTTATTCTTATATCCATAATTATTTGATGTTGATTTAGAGTATGCCGGGTGCCTTATCCTGGTAAAATAGTTAATCCAGTATGTTAGAGGCTCCATAGATTATTTCTCATGCTATGTAAAGTTGACGTGTCTTCTTTTTAGATCGAGTATTTTAGCCCTTAAAGTTTAAGTTTAGATATTTTCCACTTATGATTAGATGCATGCTCATAATGTACACCATGTATGCAGTTCACTCCAGTCGGCAATGGCTTTGAGTGTCTGTCATGCCTATGCCTTGAGTCACGGCATGACAAACTTGGTATTAGAGCCCTGGGTTCAAGTGTTTAAGGGAGTCTATGAAGCCGCATCTAGTTGAGTCTGACTTATAAGTTTTAAGTGCACCATGATTATAAGTTAGAAGCTACCGAACATATATGAATTACTCTTCTTTCCTACTCTAGATCATGCTATAGAGTTGAACTCTAAGTGAATACGCTAGTGTTCGCGTTGTTGCGCTTCTTACCAAAAATTCCTGTTATGAGAAAGACAACCTCAAGCTAAAGTGGAAGTGTCGCCAACAAGGCGAACTCCAGTGAACCTCAGGGAGTTCAGATGAGGTCCCGGGGTCATTCTGCAGGCCATACCAATCGTACTTCTCCACTGATAGAGGGTCCTATGTGGAACCCTACAGCATATATGCCACCCCGAGTACAACAAATGCTGATATAAGGGGAGCTACTCAGATGCTTACCCAATTGGTGGCAGCACAGACTCAATGTCAAGGTACACCATCGCAGAGTATGGGATCTCATCAAAGCTCAGCTACATCGAGGATTCGAGAATTCCTCAGGATAAATCCACCAATTTTTACAAGGCACAAGCCAGAGGAGGATCCCTAGAATCTTATTGATAAGGTGTAGAGAAATTTATGAGTCATGCATGCTAGTGAGACAAAGGCATTTGTATTTGCCTCCTATTAGTTGAAAGATATAGCTATCACTTGGTACGAGTAGTGGGAATGTCCTAAAGGAAAGATGCAGTTCCTGCTGTGTGGGATGAATTCATAGATGCCTTCATTGATAACTTTCTATCTATAGAGCTGAGGGAAGCTAGGGCAGAGGAGTTTATGTCACGACCCAAACATAGACCCGGATCGTAACACCGGATAAGGAGCCCCGAGAGACTCCACGTCGACCCATGGCATGAACATTCATCTAACTTTATCATTAAGCTGAACACTTAACATCACGATATAGCAGAAACATAAACATAACATAACATAGCGTGATAAGCGGAACATACAAAATATATAATAGCTGAGTACTACAATTAGTCTGAAAGCCTCTATCATATCAGATGGGTTGATGGAACAACATCCCCAACTAACCCGGCAAAATTGAAAGCAAAAAAGGACATCAATATCTGAAACATGTGGTCCTCATAGAATGAGGACTCACCCACAAGGCTGAATGCTAAACTCTTAAATGGACTACTAACAGGGATGAACCTGAGTGTCGGATCCTGTATCATGAAATGATACAACATCGAGTATGCAGTCAGTACGTGGAATGAACTGAGTATGCAAGGTAAGTAAAAAAGACATTTAAAAATATATAAAAGATCATAAATGATCATAAGTGTGGATAACATGCTCATAACATAAGTATCATACGATAACATAAGGCTTATGGTTTAAAAACGTTCGTAAATCAATCGTAATAATAATTATATGAGAAAAGCTTTCTTGAACATGACTTGAGCCAAAGTGCATAATCATAAACATGCATAAATCATGAGGAACAATAGGAGATTCATATAACCGACATACCCCATATAAGCACACATGGAGCCCGACCTATAAATCCCAAGTCGGAAGGGTGTTCATACCTTGCCAAGGGTAGAACCATGAAAGGCGTGATATCACAGATGAAATGGGGCATTTTGACAAGGGGACAGTCACAAAGGAGGTCCCATCATGTCCTACGGTGACACATCGTTCTGAGATTCGGGGCAAAACCTGAGCCCCAAACCTACTAGGTGTTAAATACTACTCCCAAAATGAATATAGTGCTCAAGGTATAATATGCATGAAATTCATGGGTTAGTTAAATCATGATAATCATAAATGTGCTTGAAAATACGTGAACTAGCCATGAGGTTAAGTCCCGTGAGTTAGCAAAAAACATAATTAATAAATCATGGGATTCATGAATACTTGTAGATCATGTATAGACTTTGTAAATCATAAATTTATAATGGGCATTTGAATAAATCCATATTATAACTCATAAATCATGACGAGTTTATGAATATGAACAATTAAGGTAAAGATCATAACTCGATTCATCATAGGACACACATAATTAGGCATTATTTAGTAGAAATCAAAATCAATAAATTTATAATCAAAATAGTTGTAGAATCTGCTCACAATTCATAAAATATGATGCAAATAACGAAAAATAATAACCCATTGATGGATCATAAGAATTCCACAAGATTTAGGATAAAACCCCATAAGATTTTTAAATAACTCTTCATGAATTAGGAGAAATTGGGCATGGGTGTGAATGGAAATGCCCACTCATAACACCACATACCTGTGAATAGCTGATTCTTACCCTCCCTTGAATACCCAAGAAGGAATCGAAGAAAACCTTGAAGTACTGCCTTGATCACCTCTTTAGTCTATCACTCTTGCATGCATGAATATGAAAATGGCCTAAAATGAACTTAACCTCTTTAAAATTCACTATTCATAACTCAAACGACGTAATTTAGGCCTAAGGATCTTAGGAATTTTGGAAAAGCCTTTACTTAATTCGCAGAAAATAACTGCCAGATGGTCCCAACGAGGGACCTAATGACTCGTTACCCTGGACCATGACCCATAGAGTCGTCCATGAAGTACACTGCTCAATACGCCTCCTGGACTCATCACGGAAGACATCACGACTCGTTACTGGGTGACTAAAACTCGTGGTCACAACTCGTGATGTACACTACCTCAATACCAAGTCCTCAACTAGCTGACCAAGACCCTCCCCATGAGTCGTGGTCAGTCCGCACGGTTAGTGCGGTCCTTCCGTCAAGTAAACTACCTCTGTTCTCCACTTTTCCTTACTCACCCACCCCACGACTGACCTAACAGCTGTGTGGCCTGATAACAAGTCGTGGTCACGTCCGTGGGATCAAAATTCCAAAATGTCAAATTCATTCCCTGACCTCCCCACGAGTCACAACACGACTCATGGGCTCCTCTCACGGGTCTCCTCACTACTCGTTCTATGCCTGGTGCCAGATTTAGGTTTTTTTCCGTTTCAACTCTCGAGTTTGATCTTTGGTCTTCTGGGGTATAACAATATCTCCCCCTTGGGAACATTCATCCTCGAATGTTGGAAAACATATAAAAAGCATAGAAAGGCAATCATTATACCAAAATACTGATCATTTAACTAACGGTATGACAATTCTCGATTCAAACTATATAGATGAACTGATTTCACAAACTATACACACATCCATATACATAAAAGAAACTTGGGCGCATGAACTGAACATGAAAATTAGATAGAGTTTTAGGTAAAAAGTGATACCTCAAGCTAGAACTGAGCCGGTAGAGAGTAAATGTGGGTACTTAGCCATCATGTCCGCTTTGGCTTCCCATGTAGCTCGTTCAACATGATGATTTCTCCATAACACTTTAACTAAAACTACTTCCTTGTTCCTTAGCCTTTGAACCTGATGATCCAGTATTTCTACCGGAACCTCCTCACAACTGAGCCTGTCTTTTAGAACAACATTTTCCACCGGGACAACTAGAGCTGGGTCGCCCAAACACTTCTCTAAAAGAAACACATGAAATACAGGACGCACAGAAGCTAATTCTTAGGGCAACTCCTATTCATAAGCCATCATGCCAATAAGTGTCACTATATGGTACGGGCCGACATAGCGGGGACTAAGTTTCCCCTTATTTTTGAACCTCATCACTCCCTTCATGGGAGACACCTTCATAAATACCCAGTCATCGACATCAAATTCTAATTCTCTTCTTCTCACATCAGCATAGGACTTTTGCTTACTCTGGGCAGTTTTCTATTGGTCCTTTATCAATTAAACCTTCTGCATCGCGTCATGAACCAAGTTTGGCCCTATCATCGCCACTTTTCAAACCTTAGACCATCCAATGGGCAACCTACACCTCCGCCCATAGAGACCTCAAACGGTGCCATCTGGATACTGGAATGATAGTTGTTGTTGTATGCAAATTCAATAAGAGGAAAATACTCATCCCAGCTACCTTTGAAGTCAATCATGCATGCTCTCAACATGTCCTCGAGGGTCTGTATTGTCCGCTCTGCTTGACCATCCGTATGCGGGTGAAACGCTGTGCTGAGTTTAACCTGTGTACCAAGCTCTTTTTGAAAAGACCTCCAAAACTGAGAGGTAAATTGAGTACCTCTATCTGAAATAATGGATAAGGGCACTCCATGCAATCGAAGTAGCTCTCGAATATATAGTTTGGTATAATCCTCCACTAAATCCATTGTTTTGACCGATAGAAAATGAGCGGCCTTGGATTATCTGTCTACCCCAAACCAAATGGAGTCATATTGTCGACGAGTATGGGGTAAACCTGTGATTAAGTTCATATTAATTTCTTCCCACTTCCAAGTAGGAATGTTGATATACTAAAGTACACCTCTCGGTCTCTGGTGCTTGACCTTTACTTGCTAATAATTCAGGCACTTTGCTATGAATTATGTGATATCCTTCTTCATGCCATTCCACCAATAGACTTCCCGTAAGTCACAGTACATCTTGGTGGTTCCTGGATGGATAGAATACCTTGATTCATGAGCCTTTTGCAACATTCGGCTCCTCAAATCATCAACATCTGGAACACCTAGGCAACCCTGATACCGAAGCACCGCATCTCTCCCGTTAGAGAAGACCTCTACCTTTTGATTCTAAATGACTTCTTTTAAGTTTACCAAAATTGGGTCCTAATCTTGTATATCTTTCACATCAATTACCAAGGACGATTTTGATCCATTCTACACCACAACACCGCCATCAGTCGAGTCAACCAATCTAACTCCTAACCTTGTGATTCAATGCACATCCTTCACCAACTCCTTCTTACCCTCATCCACATGGGACACACTCCCTATGGAGAGCCTACTAAGTGCGTCCGCTACTATGTTGGCCTTACCTGGATGGTAAAGGACACTCATATCGTACTCCTTGAGTAGCTCCAACCACCACCTTTGCCAAAGAATGATATCCTTCTGAGTAAACACATATTATAAGCTCTTATGGTACGTAAACAAATCCACATGGACCCCATACAAATAATCTCACCATATCTTCAATGCGAACACCACCACGGCTAATTCAAGATCATGAGTCGGGTAATTCTTCTCGTGGACTTTTAGTTGTCTATAAGAATATTCTATAACCTTCCCATACTGCATCAACACACACCCCATTACAATCCATGAAGCATCACAATACACCACAAACCCATCGATACCCTCAGGTAGGGTCAACACCAGAGAGGTAAGTCGAGTCTTCAACTCTTGGAAGCTCTTCTGACAAGCCTCTGACCATTGGAATTTCACCTTCTTCAGAGCCAATTTGGTCAAAGGTGCTGCAATAGATGTGAAAACCTTAACAAATATCCGATAGTAGCCAGCTAAACACAAGAAACTCTGAATATTTGAAGGATTCACCGGTGTAGGCCAATTCTTCACCGTCTCTATTTTCTGACACTCCACCTTTATGCCCTCACCTGATACTACATGGCCCAAAATGCTACAAAGTTCAACCAAAACACGCACTTGCTAAATTTGGCATATAGTTAGCGATCCTTGAGAGTCTGAAGAACTATTCTAAAATGAGCGGCATGTTCCTCCTCGCTCCTAGATTATATCAGGATGTCATCAATAAACACAATCACGAACATATCCAAGTATGGCTTGAACCCCCTGTTCATCAACTCCTTAAAAGCTATAGGAGCATTAATTAGTCCAAAAGACATAACTACAAACTCATAATGACAATACTGCATTCTGAAGGTTGTCTTTGGGATGTCACACTACCGAACACTGAGCTGATGATACCCGGACCGGAGATCTATATTTGAGAAACACTTGGCACCCTGAATCTTGTCAAATAAAGCATCAATCCTAGGTAGCGGATACCTGTTCATGATGGTGACTTTGTTAAATTACCGATAATCAATACACATTCAAAGAAAACCATATTTTTTCCGGATAAAGAGAACTGGTGCACCCCATGAAGACTTAATCTGTCTAATGAAACCCTTATCTAATAGGTCCGTCAGCTGTTCATTCAACTCCTTTAGCTCGGGTGCGGTCATTCTATAGGGAGGAATTGGTATAGGTTGCATGTCGGCAAGCAGATCAATTCCAAAACTGATTTCCCTCTCAGGAGGAACACACGGTAAATCATCAGAGAATACTTTTGGATAATCACGCACTATCGAAACTAACTAGATAGTCGAGGTCTTGGAGTCAACATCCTTAACCCTAACTAGATGATACGCACAACCCTTATAAATCACCTTCCTGGCCTTAAGATAGGAAATAAAATAACCTACAGGCACGACCAAACTACCCTTCCACTCCAAGATTGACTCAACCGAAAAGAGAAACTCCACTGCACGGGTTCTACAATTAACAGAAACATACCACGCATACAACCAATCCATGCCAAGAATAATATCAAAGTTAGTCATGGCTAACTCTACAAGGTCTGCGGAGGTGACCTTATGCAATATAATAACCGGACATCTCCTATCCACCCGCCTAGCTACAACCAAATCACCAAGAGAGTAACTCTAAAGCTACTAGGAATGTAAGGTGTCACAAAAGACAAGGTAGCCCCTGAATCTAACAAAGCATAAAAAAGAAAAGGTAGCCCCTAGATCTAACAAAGCATAAGCATAGAGGTGAAAGACTCGTAACATACCTGTAACCACATCCGGTGAAGTCTCCTAATCATAACGGGTCGCAAAGGCATAGAACTTGTTCTGGTGCTGACCATTGGCTGAACTAGTCAAGGAACCCTGCTGAGAGGGACATGCTGCTGGAGCGGCTGAACTAGCGGCTGGCATACGTGCTCCACCGCCCCCTGATCTTGCTAAAGGGAAATCCCTGAGTTTGAGTCTAGTTTTTTCACACCCAAAACAAGCGTCTGAGCCAACTAGGCACCTCCCTAGGTGATTCTTGCCTCACCTTGCACAAGCTGGGAAAGTGCGCTCTATCTGCATGATACCCTGGCCTCTCGAATTTGATGCCCTGCTCCTCCGATCTCCTCGTGATCTAGATGGTGTACTAGCTATTGATGGTGCTGGAGAAAAAGACTTTTGATGAGACTGCTGGCGGTATCCACTCCACGATCTAGGCTAAGATATTCCATAATTGTCTGTCCTGGCCCTCCAGGACTCTCTCTGCCTCCGATACATTGACTCCATCTATTGGGCATGCAGTACTATGAAGGGAAAATCTATATCCCAATGCAGCATGGCAATCCTACAGTCCTTATCCAGGTAGTCCGCTACTCCATGCACAAATCGACTCACCCGAGCCCACTAGTCTACCACTAACTCTGGTGCATACTTGGATAAGAGGGTGAACTCCAGAGCGTACTCCTAAATTGATATATCCCCCTGCTTCAGATTTACAAACTCGACCGCCTTCAGTTCCCTCATCTAACTGTCATGACCCAAACGGAGGCCCGGATCATAGATACGGGACAAGGGACCCCGAGAGACCCCAAGTAGACCCATTACTTAAGCATACATCTAACTCATTCAATAAACTGAGGAAAACATCAATATAATCTCAACGGAAGCCTAATTCAACATCACGTCAGAATAACATTCGAAGCTAACACATACATAAGTCTGAAAAGCCTCTACTTTGGACGAGTTGATAGGACAAGACCCCAACTAACTCAACAATCTGAAACTAAAAATACATAAGGGAACTGAAAGTCTAGCCCTCAGAGGATGAGGACTCACCAACCTAGTAGGAGCTAACTCTGACAACCGACTATGAGCGGGGTTGAGCCTAGGAACTAGGGCCTATATCATGAAAAGATACATCATAGAAAGTATGCGGTCAGTACGTGGAATGTACCGAGTATGCAAGGTAAGTAAAATCGCTCAAGTAAAGTAAATCATTTAAAACATTTCATAACATATCATAAGCTTTCAAATCTGATAGGAAAGAATTACATGCACTCATTTTGAAATCATAATCTCTTCATAGTATGACCATGCATAGTTTCATAACATCATAACTGACCCGAATGACTCAAAGCTGAAATATGACATATATAGAAAAGCTGAGCAATGAGTCAAACCTTACTCTTAGAACATGCATGATTGAAATAATAATCATGAGCAATGAAATGCAAATCTGTATCATATAGACAATGGGAGACTTTTCACTAAACCGA
The DNA here is from genome assembly GCA_035772735.1 of Datura wrightii. Classification (NCBI taxonomy): domain Eukaryota; kingdom Viridiplantae; phylum Streptophyta; class Magnoliopsida; order Solanales; family Solanaceae; genus Datura; species Datura wrightii. The sequence goes on along the minus strand of JASDFA010000008.1, from coordinate 6,190,244 downwards.
CATACCACGATAGAGTTTATATTGTCCCGACTATCACACTCAAGTGGACAGAGCTGTCCAGAACCTTGCTAGGGCTAAGGACACTACCATGATATTGATATTAAGCTCATGGGCCATCTGGGCCGAGGATAGCACACAAGGGAGGTCCTAATAATATAATAGTATCAACCTACGTTGGCGCGTAGTTCTGGGGCATAGGGTAATCGACTCTTAGCCCGCTCGGTGCTAGACTCTTCTCCCAAAACATGCAATGCTCTACATCATATATAACGAAGCTCATCATCGTATTTTGACGAAGCTCAACAATGATATCATGCAAAAACTCAACATTGTATGAAATGAAGCTCAACATTTCAATTTGACAGAGCTCAATAAGGGAATCATGCATAGACTCGACATCATGTGAAACGAAGCTCAATGATAACGTACATCTCAGTAATGAATTCATGCATATGAGAAGCTCTATTTAAAACATACCACATGATCAATTATAAGTGGGAGCATCTACTCCAAATCATGTATTAAGCTATATGTAGGAATATTTAACTCATCATACCACAAGCTAATAATATGAAATTTGGGAGGCTTCGCTCCAAACAATGTGGTAAGCTCATTTCGGGAAAATCATCATTTTAAATCAACAGGTGGGCATTGCCCAAAGCTTTACCATACTTGGATCTACTCAATTCATTTGAAAACAATATCATAATCATGGGTAGCTTTAGAAACATGCTTTTCATCATCAAATCACATCATCATTATACATTTGTCATCATTCTCTACTTTCATGAACTTCTCACCCATGAGCATTTAATTTCATAATTTAGAAAACATAATATGGGTTGAAAACAATTTAAAATCTACCCTAGCTTCCCAATTCGTCAATATAAATATAATCTAATCATGCCCATGTATAAAGATTGAAGAATTATGGAATTGGGTAAAACCCATACATGACCATAGGTAATTTTCATGATTTGATATAAAATTGGGCATGAGTGGGGAAGAGGACACCCACTCATAACCTTACATAACTAGGAGGGATGACTTTTACCACTTCTCTAATTGTCCAAGACGAGATTCCAATGGAAACCTTCAAAACTTGCTGTAAATCCTCTCTTCAAATTCTCAAGTTTGCATGCATGGGATGAACTAGCTTAGAATAGGTTTTCCCCTCTTAAAACCCTATAAAACGAGCCTTAAACGATGTAGTATAGGCCCCTAGGACTTAGGAAGTACAGAAAAGCCCTACTAAAATCTCAAGATTTCATTAACTGCTTGTCCCCATGAGGGACTGGACGACTCGTGCTCACAGGCCATGACTCGTGATCAAGAGTCGTCTGCTACACTGCTCAAAACATTAAGGGGACCTCACGGAAGACACCACGACACTTGGTGGGTGACAACGACTCATAGTCACCCTCCGTGGCTTCTATTACACAATGCCTCCTCCCCACGACCAGTCTAGGCCAAGGGAGACCTCACGATTTGTGAGGCCTGACCACGACTCGTGGTCATGCCCGTGGATTCTCACCAGATCCTGCCAACCCTGCTGGACCATGAGTCACTTCATGGATCATGGTCACTTCTGACGAGTCTCCTTACGATTCGTCCTGTGACCTTATGCGAAATTTCAGTTTTTCACCGTTTGGACTCCCGGGTCTGATCCTTGGGTTGCCAGGGTATCACACTCACCAAGGAAGAACCGATTCAAAAAGGATGCACAGAACTCTTCCTAACCTATAGGGCCTACTCCTACTTCCCTACTCTCTCTACATTGTTTAAACCAAATATGCGCCACCCCTTTTAGCTGATGAGAGGCCAAATCAATGCACTCTCCATTTATCACCCCCATGACCTGGGTGATTTTTGGAATCCAATCGATGAATTCATGAGGGTCCTCAGCTACCTTTGACCCAAGGAACTCCGGAGGGTTCATCCTCAGGAAATCCATGACTCGAGTCGCCGCTGCATTGCCATTTTGCGGAACATGCTCAACCGCCAGCTGATTGACCTGAGTGGTCAAGGCCTGTGCGAGCATCTAAATAGCAGCACAAATCTCACCATGGGAACCTAGCACCAATGCCTGGTGCTCCTGAACTGGTGGGGCCTGCTAGTGTCCATTCCTATTGACATCCTTGTGGCCGTCTCGGTTTTCATTCCTCCTACCATTCATTCTTTGGGGAGCCATGATTCTGCAATCGTGAATAGCACGAATTAGAAGGATAGGAAGACATTTTATTGCACGACATAGATAATTAAAGAAGGGAACATTTCCTAAATGTCCCATAGCCTCTTTGTTGTAAGTGTGGCGCGCTTTACACCTGTGAAAAAGACTCTACTTAAAGCAGATTTTAGACACCCTAGGACACTTGAAACCTATAGCTTTGATACCAAGTTTGTCATGACCGGAACGTAGACCCAGATCATAACACGGGATAAGGAACCCCGAGAGACTCCAAGTTCATCCATGGCATGAACATTCATCTAACTTCATATCATTAAGAGGAATACATAACATGACGACATAGAGGAAAAATAAACATAACGTAGCATGATAAGCGGAATGTACAAAATATATAATAGTTAAGTACTACAATTAGTTTGAAAGCCTCTATCATTTCAGATGGGTTGATGGGACGATAACCACAACTAACCCGGCAAAACTAAAAGCAAAAAGGGACATCAATATCTTAAACATATGCGCCTCGGAGAATGAGGACTCACCCACAAGGCTTGATGATAAACTCTGAAATGGACTACTGACGGGGCTAAACCTGAGGTGGGGTCCTGTATCATGAAACGATACAACATAGAGTATATGGTCCGTACGTGGAATGTACCAAGTATGCAAAGTAAGTAAAATAGACATTTAAAACTACATAAAATCTCATAAATGACCATAAGAGTTGGACAACATGCTCATAACATAAGTAGCATATGGAAACATAAGGCTCAAGGTTTTCAAACATTAGTAAATTAGTTGTAATCATAATCATAAGAGAAAAACTCTCTTGAACATGACTTGAGCCAAAGTGCATAATCATAAACATACATAAACCATGAGGAACAGTGGGAGATTCTTATAACCGACATATCCCATATGAGCACACACGGAGCCCAACCTGAAATCCCTAGTCAAGATGGTGTTCATACCATGCCAAGGGTAGAACCATGAAGGGCGTGATATCACACATGAAAGTGCCCATTTGGGAAAGGGGACAGTCACAAAGGAGGACCCATCATGTCCTATGATGGCACATAGTTTTGAGATTCGGGGAAAAACCTGGGCCTCGAACCTACTCGGTGTTAAATACTATTCCCAAAATGTATATAGTGCTCAAAGTATAATATGCATGAAATTCATGAGCTAGTTAATCATGATATTCATAAACATGCTTGTAAATACGTGAACTAGCCATGAGGGTAAGGCCCGTGATTCAGCCAAAAACATAATTAGTAAATCATGGGTTTCATGCATACTTGTAGATCATGTTTAGACTTTGTAAATCATAAATTTATAGTGGGGTATTTGAAGAAATCCATATTATAACTCATAAATCATGATGGGTTTATGAATATCAATAATTAAGGTAAAGATCATAACTAGATTTATCATAGGAAACAAATAATTAGGCATAATTTAGTAGAAATTGATATCAATAAATTTATAATCATAATAGTTGTACAATCTGCTCAGAATTAATAAAATATGATGTAAATCACAAAAAATAATAACCCATTGATGGATCATTAGAATTCCACAAGATTTATGATAAAACCCTATAAGATTTTTGAACTACTCTTCATGAATTAGGAGATATTGGGCGTGGGTATGAACGGAAACACCCATTCATAACCCTACATACCTGAAAATTGCTGATTCTTACCCTCCCTTGAACCCAAGAAGGAATTGAAGAAAACCTTGAAGTATTTCCTTGATCAACTCTTGGTCTATCTCTCTTTCATGTATGAATATGAAATTGGACTAAAATGAACTTAACCCATTTAAAATTCACTATTCATAACTCAAAACGACGTAGTTTAGTCCTTAGGATCTTGGAAATTACGGAAAATCCCTTACTAAATTCACAAAAAATAAATTCCAGATGGTCACAGGGGACCTAACGTCTCATTACCCTGGACTACGACTCGTGGACTCGTCCGTGAAGTACACTGCTCAACAGGTCTCCTGGGATCATAACGGGAGACATCACGACTCATTACTGGGTGATGATGACTCGTGGTCACTACTCGTGATGTACACTACCTCGATACCAAGAATTCTTCAATTAGCTGACCACGACCCTTCCCACGAATCATGGGGACTAACCATGACCCATGGGGTCCTTCTGTTGTGTACACTGCCTCTCCTCTCCACTTTTCCTTAGTCACCCACCCCACGACTGACCTAACGACTCTTGCAGCCTGACCACGAGTCGTTGTCACGTCCGTGGGATCCAAATTCCAAAATTTCAAATTCATTCCCTAACCTCCCCATGAGTCACATCACGACTCGTGGTCTCCTCTCACGGGTCTCCTCCCGACTTGTTCTGTGTCTGGTACAAGATTTTAGTTTTTTCTCTATTTCAACTCCTGGGTCTGATCTTTGGACTTTTGAGGTATAATAGTTTACATCTCTCAGACAAGGCTCTACGAGTGTGCGAGAGTATAGCCTTAAGTTCGCACAACTATCACTCGATATGCTCTGGAGATGGTTTCTACTATACGGACAAGGATGCATCATTATGTATATGATTTGGGAACTCACATGGCCAGTGATTGCACCTTAGCCTTTCTAAAAAAGGAGATGAATATTTCCAGCTTAATGTCTTATTCTCAATAAATATAGGACTTGAAGAAGAGCATTAGATAAGACAAAAACAACAATCAGCACAAGAGGGTCACGTCAACTAGCTATAATAACTGTAACACTGGTAGGAACTTATTTAATGGAAGATCATCAGATAGGGCACCATCCACCATAAGTGCACCACCTTCCAGATACAGTAATGATAGGCGAGGTCAAAATGGCCAAAGCTAGAACTCTAGAGCACCAGGCTCTCAATCACAGGGTAGTGTCGCACAGAGCAATTGGCGGCAACTTCTCTGTAACAGATGTGGTAAGTGGAACCCAGGGGAGTATCGTATGGGTACAGAGGTATGTCATGGGTATGGTGTTAAAGACCATATTCAGAGATATTTTTCATTAGCTAAATAGGGTAATACAGGCACTGGCGCTTCATCCCAAAATGTATCAACAACTCAGACAACTCCTCCATGTGATTCGCAGGCCCGAGTAGGATGGGGTGATAACTAAGGTGGAGGACAAAATTGCCTATATGCTTTATTGAGTCGACAAGATCTAGAGGCATCACCAGATGTTTTAACAGGTATATTAAAAGATTTTACTTATGATTTATATGTACTAATGGATCCTAGATCCACATTGTCTTATGTGACCCCTTATGTTGCTAAGAAGTTCGGGCTAGAACCTGAATGACTACGTTAACCATTATCTATATCTATTCCAGTCGGTGAGTTAGTTATTTCCAAACGAGTCTATAAGGTTTTTATAATTATGATGGGTCAAAGAACCACGACGGTAAGTCTTGTTGAATTAGAAACTGTCGATTAAGGTGTTATTATAGAGATGGATTGGTTTTCATCTTATTATGCTACCCTTAATCGTAGGAACAAAGATGTTACATTCCAATTTCCTAATTAGCCAGCCTTAGAATGGAAGGGTAATGATGTTATTCCAAAGGGTAGGTTTATTTCCTATGTTATAGCTAGAAAGCTACTTTCCAAGGGATGCTTATATCATCTTGTTAATGTAGTGGACATCGATGCTGAAGCACAGACTCTTTAGTTTGTACCTATAGTTAATGAATATACAGAGGTGTTTCTAGACGAACTTCCAAGGATTCCTCCAAATAGGGAGATTGATTCGAGATTGATGTTCTTCCCTATATCAAACCAATATCTATTCCTTCATACAGAAGGGCACCAGTAGAATAGAAATAATTAAAGGAAAAATTGAAGGACCTACTTGATAAGGGGTTTATTCACCCAGTGTCTCACCATAGGGAACACCTCTCTTGTTTTTCCAAAAGAAGGATAGGTCATTATGTATGTGAATTGACTATTGACAGTTGCACAAGGTAACTATAAAGAACTAATGCCCATTTCCTAGGATAGATGATTTTTTGTACCAACTATAGGGTGCCAAGTGTTTCTCTAAGATTGACCTATGGTCAAGTGACCAACTGAAGTTTAGAGAGGAAGACATTTTGAAAATAGCTTTCAGGACTCGGTATAGACTTTTTGAGTTTCTTGTTATGTCTTTTGGGTTGAAGAATGGCCCAGATGCTTTTATGGACCTCATGAACAGAATTTTTAAACCTCATCTCGACCTATCGTTGATTGTCTTTATTAACGTCATATTAGTGTACTCCCAGAATGAAGTTGAACATGAAAACCATCTTAGGTTACTAGTACAAACTCTATGACACCATAAGTTATACGCAAAATTCTCAAAGTGTGAGTTTTGGTTGGACTTAGTGGAATTCCTATGCCATATAGTATCTGGTGAGGGTACCAGGGTTAATTTCCAGAAAATGGAAGTGGTAAAGAATTGGCCTAGACCCACAACTCCTACAGAGATAAGGAGCTTTTTTGGTGTAGTATAGTCCCATTGACTAACTTGACTCAGAAAAAGACAAAGTTCCAATTCTAAGATGCATATGAAATGAGTTTTCAAGAATTAAAGACCAAATTGACTACCACTCCAATCCTATCTTTATCAAAGGAAATCGATGGTTTCATGGTTTATTGTGATGCTTCAGGAACTGGTCTTGGCTGTGTGTTGATGCAACATATGAAGGTCGTAGCCTATGCTTCTAGGTAGTTAAATATCCATGAGAAGAACTATTCCACACATGATTTTGAATTGGCTGTTATGGTGGTTGTGCTCCAGATGTGGTGTCCCTATTTGTGTGTAGTTCACATGGATATCTTCACAGACCACAAAATTCATGAATATATTTTCAAACAGAAAGAATTGAACCTCAAACAGCAAAGATGGATTGAATTGCTTAAGGACTATGACGTTGATATCATCTATCATCCAAGAAAGGCTTATATAGTAGTCGATGCTCTTAGGGAACTGTCCATTGGATGTATGGCTCACATTGAAGAGGACAAGAGAGAATTAGTTAGAGACATCCACAGATTACCTAGCCTAGGGGTCCATTTGTTAGACTCCACGGACGGCAATGTGGTTGTTCAGAATAAGGCAGAATCGTCAGTAGTAGTAGAAGTGAAGTAGAAGCAATATGAAGATCTGACCTTGCTCAACTTGAAAGAGGGAATTCACAAGAAAAAGACTACGGATTTTGAGTTGGGGGGGGGATGGAACTTTAAGGTATCAAGGCAGATTATGTGTCCCAAAGGTGGAAAATCTACGTGAAAGAGTCATGGCTGAAGCACACAGCTTCAGGTATTCTATCCACCCTAGTTTAACTAAGATGTACCATGATCTAAAAGAGATTTATTTGTGGAACAATATGAAGAAGAACATAGAAGACCACGTGGCTAGGTGTCCAAATTGCCAATAGATTAAAGTGGATCACCAGAGGTTCGGTGGCCTAGCATAGAATATTGAACTTCCTGTATGGAAATGGGAAATGACAAATATGGACTACATAACAGGTTTTCCTTGCTTCTTTCAGAAACATGACTTAGTTTGAGTTATTATGGGCCGGCTTACCAAGTCAGCACACTTTTTACCTATCAAGACAATAGATTCCGCAGAGAATTATTCCAAGCTGTATATTCGGGAGATTATTAGACTGCATGGGACCCCAGTGTCTATCATATCTGACAAAGGTGCTCAGTTCATAGCCCACTTTTGGATGTGTTTCCAGCAAGGGTTGGGTACATGTGTGAACCTTGGTACTACTTTTCACTCACAAACAGACGGACAGGCCGAGCACACCATTCAGACACTCGAAGATATGTTGAGAGAATACGCACTTGAATTTAAGGGAAATTGGGATGATCACCTACCATTGGCTGAGTTTTCATATAATAATAATTACCATTCAAGTATTAAGAAGGCACCCATGAGGCTCTATATGGGTGAAGATGCAGATTACCCATTAGTTGGTTTGAGGTAGGTGAAGTAAAACTATTGGGCCTAGACTGGGCCATCAGGCTGCAAAGAAGATCAAACTAATTCAAGAACGGTTACAGGCCTCCCAACTCCATCAGAGATACTATTCGGATGTGCGATGTAGAGATCTAGAATTTGATATTAACGGTTGGGTATTCTTTAAGGTTTCACCTATGAAGGATGTTATGTGCTTTGGAAAGAAAAGAAAGCTTAGTCCTAGAAATACTGGTCCATATAAGATATTGCAAAGAATTGGTCTAGTAGCCTATAAGCTGGAATAGCCTATAGAGTTGGCATTAGGGCATCTAGTATTCCATGTTTCTACATTGAAGAAATATGTGGGGGATCAATCCCTTGTGGTCCCTATTAAGAATATAATTGTCAAAGAAGGTCTGACTTATGAAAAAACTCTTGTGGCCATTCTTTATAGTCAAATTCGTAAATTAAGGACCAAAGAAGTAGAATCTATGAATGTAATATGGAGAAACCACAATGTTCAAGAGGCTACTTGGGAAATCGAAAATGATATGAAGGCTAAATATCCGTACTTATTTTGCGATCAAGAAGAAGATGCGTGAGGTAATGATCCTATATCACCATACGAACTTTATTACTCCATGTTTCGTTCTATGTTATGCTTTATGAAGGCTCTAACTCTACGTTACGTTATGCCCTTATGTTTAGATGAAATTATGCTACACTCGATGAATTCATTTCTCATGTTATGTTACATCCATGCAAAAATCTACATTTATTGTATGAGTCATGCCTACAATTCCTCTCCTTTAAAAGGTTATGAAATTCCTTGAAAGAACAATTGTTACGATAATGAACGAAGGGAAAGGTAAGCTTTGAGTAAATGCCTATATTTATGCTTCTCAAGTATTCCTTCATGTCTATGCCCTTTTAATGCCCTGTGAGGATTATGATAACGTTTCTAGTTACCTATCACATTTTGAGAATTTGGGATAGTCCTATTTACAAAGCAAACTCTGCCAAAAATTCTGAAAATTTCTAGAGTTAGACTCTATTCATGCCCATAACCATCATTCGAGGACAAATGATCCCAATGGGGAGATATTGTAACACCTCGTACTCTCGGCTATGGTTTGGACCATTAGATGTGTGAATTAGACCTAAAAAAGTAAACATGGTTATATATAGGCGTGTATGATCAATTCTTACATGTGGGAAGTCCATTGGATGTGAATTAAGGTCATAAGGAACCTCTAGCACAAAGTTGAGTTGAGAGCCTTTTTACCAATTGAGTTTTCATGTTCAAATTCAAATGACCATAACTCATAATTTAATGAAGTTCTTATGGATGGTTCAACACATCAAATTAAAGCTCTTTGAGTCTTGGAGTTTGTAGTAAAACAATATAAGTAATTTAGTGGAGCACTATCAGCAATGATAGGAAGAGTGACGGCCCATCAACCACCTAATGGCTAGTCAAGATTGCTCCGACACCCTTAACCAGAAGCTACAAATTTCAACCCCAAAGTGACGTCAAAGTTGAGGGTCCTTCGAGGGGACTGATGGCCCGTCAGTTGGGGCATCACATGGGGGTTTCTGGGCTTCTAAAAGTCGCCTTAAATAATCTTTTTGGTATTATTTCACCTCTAGATCAACCCTATTAGTTCCAAGAGCTCTCTTCAATCCTTCTAAGGATAGTTAAGTATTCTCCAATATATTACAACATAAATCCATGAATTTATTTATGATTCTAGAGTCAAAATCATCTTTCTATCTCTAGCAAGGTCAAGAACAATCTTTGAGTTCCAAGACTTGAAATCTTTAGCACTCCTCCTTCCTCCAAGTTAAGAAACTCGACAAAAACCTTACATGAGTATCATTTTCTACTTCTTAGGAATGTTCTGAGGTCAAGACTCATGGGATGGTGCTAGGAAGCCATCCGTTCATGTAATGACTCGGAGTTAGGGTTTATGGAACTGTTTTGGTGTTAAGGATGGATGTGGTTGTTCTAGTTGGATATGTTATTATGGGGGCTGTAGAAAGAGGTGGGTGTTAGTGCACCCCACCTATATGCCGCTTGAATTTCCTATGCACTCCTTGTATTCGATAAAATGCCTCTATGACCTGAATTTTATTGTTAAGCTATTGATTGTACTTCCTATCTATATAATTATTGTAGATTGACATTATAAAAGTGTTATTTATTCGTGGTGATAGTTTTGAAACCATGAATAAGTTATGTAAGGCTAAATCTCATGTAGGAATACTTTATTTTTTTCCCCACACCATGCTTCCTGAAATTTCCACATAAAATCATTCTTTTTGAATTGTTAGGGTTAAGGTCAGGAACGTTATGTACATAATAAATTATTTTCAAAACTCTTTGGGTTTATACATATATATTATGATTATCCTTGACTTTCCATGATTTTTATGAATTCTTTAATTCAAAGGACTCAACCTCTATGATTTATGATTATACTTTTCCTCTAAAAGAAAAGTTGCTATGATCTTTGTGCAAAATGACTATGACATGATGGCTTATGAGTTTAAAGACCTTATGATAATGAAGAACTATGATTAAGATATGATAATGATTGATGATGAGAAGCTTGTTTTCTTAATAATGATTTTAAGTAAATCACATTACATATTGAAAAGGGAGTAGTATATTTAATCGAGAAGGCTTCATGCCTGAAACTACGTATGCCAACATAGGATGATGGATCATTTTGTTGGTTCGGGCGACTACTTTATGCCCCTGGTATGGGCTGTTATGGATTCTCTCTAGAACTATGATATATATATCTCATACCACAATAAGGTATGAGATGGATTAGTTGATCAGGCAGAGATCAGACTCCATGTTTACATGGTGGTTTATATTGGTTAAGAAAAGATCATCCCATAACGAACTTAATGAATGACAATGAAAACATGATTTTTTTAAAGTGGTCTATTTATTGATTTGTTTTATATACTTGATTTCCTTTATGTTATGTCCTTATCTTGGTTGCCCTATTATATTGTGCAACTATGTTATATTTCTTTTAGCCGCTTTACATAAAGTACGATCCTATATACTTAAATCCCTTATGTCGGGGTGCTGAATTGTTTTATAATGTAGATTTAGGTACTCATACCAATCATCGAGCTACTCGCTAGGATTCCACTTTGTTCAGCTGCTGGTGAGCCCCACTTGTTTTTGGCTTTGCCTTCTATGCATAATTATTAGATATTGATTTAGAGGTATGCCAGGTGTCTTGTCCTGATAAAACAGTTAATCCAGTATGTTAGAAGCTTCATTGATTATTTCTCATGTTATGTACACATGTAAAGTCTTCTCTCTCAATCGAGTATTTTGGCCCTTAAAGTTTATGTTTAGCTATTTTCCACTTATGATTTGATGCATTCTCATGGTACACAATGTATATGGTTCACTCGAGTCAGCAATCACTTTGAGTGCCAGTCACGCCTAGGCCCAGTGTCGGAGCGTGACGCAGGTGAATATGGATATTGCTCAGATATAAGAATATGCTAAGGGGGCCGAGGATTAATCTCATAGTCTTTGAGAAAAGCGCAGAGAGAGAAAGCGTAGAAAAAGGACCGAAATAGTGGTTCTTACAGAGAGCCTTGTAGGGACCTAGGACTTTAGTCATCTAGGCAGTTAGCTCACCCTGTTGAGAGTGCGCCATCCCAGCTTTAAGGTCAGAGGCAAGATTAGAGTTCTGCTCCGTCTAGTTTTCCACGGCTGAAGTGTACAAGGAAGGGGGATTGACTTTTTAACTTTGTGTTCACTGTGGAAGCAAAAATGTAGGTCAGTGTCCTCAAGTGCAGAGTGTGTGTTACCATTGTAGGAACCCATGGCACATTATGCATTATTGTTCAAATAGGGAAATGGGTGATACTACTCAACCATCAGGATCAGTAGCTACCTCATCAACATTACTTTAGCCTCCTAGACTTGGTTCTTAATCTAATCCAGGTTGTGGTAGGGAAAAAAAGGGGAGAGGCATCTAGTTCAGGGAGTGTGCAGAACTAATTATATGCCTTAGGTAGATGCCAAGACCAGAAGGTATTGCTTGATGGGTTATAGGTACATGGATTATCCTTTCTCATGCTGTATATGCTTTACTATATCTTAACTATACTCTTTCGTATATTACCCCATTGATTTCACGTAAGTTGAGATGATTCCAGAATTATTGTCTAAACCTTCTATTATATCTACACCAATTAGCAAGTCTATCTTAGCTAAGAGAGTTTACTGTAACTATACAGTGTTAGTATGTGACAGACCTACTTCAGCTGACTTAGTTGAGCTAGATATGGTTGATTTTGATGTGTTAATATGAATGGAATGGCTAGAAACATGTTATGCTAATGTTGGTTGTCGAACAAGATTGTTAGATTCCATTTTTCAAATGAGCCATTCCTAGAATGGAGAGGCACTAAAGCAATGCCCAAAGGTAAGTTTATTTTGTACATTAAGGCCCAACGATGATTTATAAGGGTTTATTTTCTAATTTTGTATGAGTCAAGACTTAGAAAGTGAACATGTAACTCTTTAGTGGGTTCCACTGGTAAATGAGTTCCCAATTAAATGAGTTCCCAATAGTCTTTCCAGAAGATATCCTTGGAGTTCCTCCTGAAAGAAAAATATATTTTACTATTGATTTACTTCCAAGTACCCAAACTATATCTACACCTCCCTATAGAATGTCTCCTGCAAAGCTATGGGTGTTGAATGATTAGTTGAAAGAACTTCTTGAGAAGGGCTTTATCCAATGAAGTACATCGTCATGGGGTACAATTGTGTTGTTTGTGCAGAAGAAAGATGTGTTGTTGAGAATATGCATTGACTACCAGAAACTAAATAAGGTAATGATTAAGAATAAGTATCCATTCCCCTATATTGATGATTTGCTTTATCAGCTACAGGGTGCTAGGTGCTCTTCCAAGATGACCTGAGATTTGGATACCATCAATTGTGAGTTAGGCAAGTTAATATCCCTATGATATCTTTAAGGACCAAGTATGATAATTATGTGTTTTTGGTAATGTCATTTGGGCTTACTAACATCCTAGCAACCTATATGGATTTGATGAACTAGGTATTTAAAACATTTCTTGATGTGTTTGTGATCATATTCAATGATAATATCTTGATATATTTATGACCTGAAGTTGAGCATGAGACCATTTGAGAACTGTGCTACAGGCTCTTTAGGATCACAAGTTGTATGCTAAATTTTCTAAAAGTGAATTTTCACTAACATCTGTGGCTTTTCTTTATCATCATGTGATTATAAACAAAGGTATAATGGTTGAATAGAAGATAGAAATCGTGAAGAATTAGCCTAGACCCCTGAATCGTACAGAAGTTTGTAGTTTTCTATGATTAGAAGTTTACGATTGCAGGTGATCTTAGGTGTATTTGTATGCCCACTTGCCGTATTTTACCTATGTTTGTCCTAATTTTAAGAATGATATTCACTTATAATTGCATGTTTGATTGAAATCTCTTCATTGTGAACTAAGAAATGTGATTAGATGTTTTGTAGGAAATATGGTGGAAATCAACCAGAGTGAGCTATATGAGAAGGTTCGGAGCTTCCGAGAAAAGTCAAGAGAGTTTTCGGCCAAGGATTAAGATGGCGCATTAAGAGGCATACCACACTAGAGCCAAAAATTCTGTCAAAAAAACTATATAGATAGGTACACAGTCTGGCGCTTTGTCCCTACATGTTGGTGCATTGGATGGCACTCTACACCTAAGGCCAAACATCAAAAAAGAAAGTACAGTTAGGCGCATTGGGAGGCGCATCGTGCCTGGGTCCATCCTGAACTAAATTTTTATTTCCCAACTCATTTTGAGTTAATTTATTTTGTGGGACTTTTTCTACACTTACAAATAATTCTTAAAAATGTCTTGAAATATAAATTTTGACCGGGAATGATTTAGGAGCTGCAGTGGAGCCTAGAGAATTTATGTTTAACCTTTTCTTCTCTTTATTAGTTATTTTGCGGAACTCTTTGGATGAATTGTGCAACTACCTCACGTCTATGTGGAGCTAAACATCTCATTCCAGGATTATGATTTTGTTGGTATGAACTCGAGTTGAATTTGTTGATTATAAATGTAGTTATTCTTGTATTCTTATGCTCACTATTTTGATGATTGGCTACCATGGAAATACATTTGTATCCTTGTTGTGAACTCGACATAAGAATCAACAAGATAGGGAGAAAGATCTCTTCTTAGAAGTGATTTATGACTAGGATAGACATATACCTAGAACATGTTACTTGATTATTAAATGGGAAGATATATAAATGCATTCAGATTGGGTTACCAAATTTCCGCTCAACAATGCAATTGTAGGACCAATTTTGGTAGACGTTTAGAGGCTTGAAATAACCTAAGTATGTTATTAACCACGTACAACAATAACTATTTAATTTTTCATGATAATGAAGGTGAATGATTGCTAGCAACTCATAGTCCTAGACTGTCACGGCCCAAACATAGGCCCGGATTGAGAGATGGGACAGAGAGCCCCGAGAAACTAGTTGACCCATGTCATGAACATACATCTAACTCAATCAAATGAAGTGGAAGACTTAGCATAATAGTCATGGCGGAAGTCTAAGCACAACATAATCTCAAATTGGAATTTCACATAATACATAACAAGCAGATTACTATGTACGGTCTGAAAGCCTCTAACATATCTGATGGGTTGATGGTACAACACTCCCCACTAACCCGACAAGTTCGAAAACTAAAAATACAAAGATATCTGATAACAAATGGTCCTCGGGAGATGAGGACTCACCAATAGAGACTGGGTGCTAACTCCAAAAGATGGCTAATGACGGGGCTGAGTCTGAAGATCAGAGCCTGTATCATAAAATAATAAACATAGAGTATACGGTCAGTACGTGGAATGTACAGAGTATGCAAGGTAAGTAAAACTGCATAAATACGTAAAAATCATTTAAAACGTATGTAATGTAAAACACATTTAAGATAAGAATCTGAGAGTAGGGCTTGCATGCTAATTTCTGAAATCATGATCTGAACATAACCGAACATCATAACTAAATCAAATAACCCAAAACTGTAATATGATAATCATAAGTAAAACTGAACATTGGGTCAGCCTTCTTTAGAACATATATGTATATATCATGACTAATAACATACATAATTGAAATCATGAGGAACAATAGGAGACTCGTCATATAATCGATATTACCACGATAGAGCTTACGTTGCCCCAGCTATCACACTCAAGTGGGTAGAGCCGTCCAAAGCCTTGCTAGGGCTAAGGACGATACTATGATGTTGATATCAAGATCAAGGCCCATTAGGGGAAAGGGATAGCTCACAAGGGAGGTCCCAAAATATATATGTAAACCTACGTTGGCACATTGTTCTAAGGCATAGGGTTGACTAACCATTAGCCTACTCGATGCTAGACACTACTCCAAAAAACATGCATATTCTCTCCATTGTTTTTCAACAAAGCTGACCATCATCAATGGACGAAGCTAAATAATCATATACATATACATATACAATCTGAAATCATACATGAGGAGCTTCGGCTCAAACCATACCACAAGCTGAACATTATTGGGAGTCTTAACTCCAAAACCAAGTGGTAAGCTAATTCGTGAAATCATAATCATACTTGAACATATAGGCAATGCCCAATACTTAAACATGCTTGAAAATAGTTAATTCACTTGAAAACATGATCATAGACATGGGTAACTTGAAAACATGCTTTTCATCAATAATACCTCATCACACTTGAACATTCATCATAAATCTCAACTTTCATGGACTATCATGTACGGGCATTATAATTTATAAAACTTGAAAATATGATTTATAATTGAAAACATCATAAAACTCTCCCATGAATCATAATTTGATAATAGAAACATATTAGATCATACCCATGGTAGAAACTTAGGAAATTCATGCATTGGGTTAAAACCCCATAGGATCAACATATAGGCTTTTCAGGAATTGGAGAGGAATTGGGCATGGATGTGATCAACTTAACCTATTCATGACCGTACATACCTGAGATGGACTAATTACACTAACTCCTTGATAGACCAAGGAAAATTGAGGAAGCACTTGTAGAAAACCGAAGCTTGATCACCTTCTAAGCCCTCAACTTGCATGCATGAAAGTGAATGAGTCTAAGATGAACTTACACCTCTTAAAACTCCCTATTTCGAGCATAAAACGACCTAGTTTAGGACCCTAGGGCTTAGGAATAACGAAAATACCCTTAATGAATTTCCTGGAAAAACTTATCTACCAGAGAAAACGGATATCAAAACAATTAGTTGTTAGCTCACCCTGAACTCAAGTCTCAGATCCCCCACCATGACTGGACAGGACGGGTCATTGCTAGCTCAAACGACTCATTGCTGCAAGTCGTCGCCACCACTTCTTTAACCTGGGGATCACTTTTAATAGCTGATGACCATGACCCATTGTAACCTCCAATGGGTCGTTCTACGACTTATCACTCCCTCCTAGACCAAGGACCAGTCTTACAACGACCCTATCCTCCGACTCATTACATCACACAATGGGTCATTCCTATACACATTCACTCCAAACCTGTAGTATCTCACCATGGACACATCCAACAGGTCATTAGTCGCATCAATGACCCGTATCACGACTCGTTCTTAGAAACTTTCCAGATTTCTGCCCCTTTTCATTTACAAATCCGATGTTAGTCTTGGGCACTTCGGGAGTATTTCTATTTCTCCCCCTTGGGAACATTCATCTTTGAATATGGGAAAACATATAGGAAATAGTGAAATGCAATCATCATACTTAGTTATTGATCATACAAGCTGAAAACTCAAGGAATGACTAACTCCGATTTAAACAACATGACTGAACTAAACTCATGAATCATACAAACATCCATTTAAATGAAAGGAACCAGGGCATATGAACTGAACTCAAAACTTAATAGAGTTTTAGGGCAAAACCTAAACCACAAGATGGAACTAAGCCGATAGGGATTAAATATGAGAACCTAGCCTTCATATCTTCTTCAGCTTCCCACGTAGCTCCCTCCACATGTTGATTCCTCCATAGAACTTTAACTAAAGCTACTTCCTTGTTCCTTAGCTTGTGAAGTTGCCGATCCAGTATTTCCACCAGAACTTCTTCATAACTAAGACTGTCTTTCACTTCGACACTATCCACCAAAACAACTAGAGCTGGATCACCCAAACACTTCTTTAGGAGTGATACATGGAAATCTGGATGGGCTGAAGCTAATTCTTAGGGCAAATCCAATTCATATGCTACCTTGCCAACCCGTTTCATAACATTGTATGGGTCAACATAACGGAGACTTAGTTTTCCTTTCTTTCCAAACCTCATCACTCCCTTCATGGGAGACACCTTCAGAAACACCCAATCATCAACTTCGGACTCAAGTTCCCTCCTCCTTACATCGACATAGGACTTTTGGTGACTTTGAGTTATTTTCATCCAGACCTGTATGAGCTGAACCTTCTCCATACCCTCATGGAATGAATATTGTCCTATCATCGCAGCTTCACCTACTTTAAACCAACCAATAGGCTATCCACATCTGCGCCCATAGAGAGCCTCAAACGGAGCCCTCTGATTACTAGAATGGTAGTTGTTATTATATGAGAACTCAATAAGAGGCAAATGGTCATTCCAAATACCCTTGAAGTCAATCACACACGCTCTCAACATGTCCTTAAGAGTCTGAATTGTCCGCATCGTCTGACCATCCGTTTGTGGGTGAAATGTTATACTGAGCTTGACCTAAGCACCAAGTCCTTTTTGAAACGAGCTCCAAAACTGAAAGGTAAATTGGGTACCTCTGTAAGATATGATGGACAAGGGTATCCCATGTGACTGAATTAGATCTTAGATGTATAGTTTGGCATAATCCTCCACTATATCAGTGGCTTTGACCAGTAGAAAATGAGCGACTTTGGTCAACCTGTCCATGATCACCCAAATGGAGTCTTACTGTCGACGAGTGCGAGGAAACCCTGTGATGAAGTCCATGTTAATTTCCTCCCACTTCCAAGTCGGGATACTAATATCCTTAAGGAAAACCCCCGATCTCTAGTGCAACCTTCACTTGTTGACAGTGTGGACACTTAGCTACAAATTTTGCGATCTCTTTCTTCATGCCATTCCACCAATAGACATCCCCTAGGTGACGGTACATCTTGGTGGCACCTGGATGTATTGAATATCTGGATCAGTGATCCTCATGCAACATCCAATTTCTCAGATCACCAACGTTCGAGACACACAAGAGACCTTGATAATGAAGAACACGATCTCCCCCTTTGGAGAAGACCTCTACCTTTTGATTGTAAACGACTTTCTTTATCTTTACCAAAATGGGGTCCTTGTCTTGTCTAGCGTTCACATCAGTCACCAAGGACGATTCTGATCCGTTCTATACAATAACACTGCGGTCGGTCTGGTTGACCAAACAAACTCCCAACCTTTCAAGATGATGCACATCCTTCACCAGCTCCTTCCTCCCCTCATCCACATGGGATACACTCTCCTTAGAGATTTTACTAAGTGTGTCTGCTACTACATTGGCCTTTCCCGGATGATAAACGACAATCTTATCATAATCCTTGGGTAGCTCTAACCACCTCCTTTGGCATAGATTTAGATCCTTTTGTGTAAACACATAGGTTTTTGTGGTCCGTAAATAATATCTACATGGACCCCGTACAAATATTGTCTCAATATTTTCAAGGAAAATACCACCGCCGCCAATTCGAGGTCATGTGTCGGGTAATTCCTTTCATGAACCTTCAGCTGCCTGAAAGTGCATGCTATGACTTTACCATGCTGCATCAATACACAACCAAGGCCGATTCGAAAAGCATTGCAATACACCACAAACCAATTGGTACCCTTCGGTAGAGCTAACACTGGTGTTGAGGTGAGTCGAGTCTTCAACTCCTAGAAGCTCCCCTCACATGCATCCAACCATTAGAATTTCACTTTCTTCTGGGTCAATTTAGTCAATGGCGCTGCAATAGATGAAACATCCCTCAACAAATCTACAATAATAACCAGCTAAGACCAAGAAACACCTGATGTCTGAAGGATTCACAGATCTAGGCCAATTCTTTACTGCTTCTATCTTTTGAGAGTCCACCTTTATGCCCTCACTTGACATCAAATGGCCCAAAAATGCCACTAAGTTCAATCAAAACTCGCATTTACTAAATTTAGCATATAGTTGACGATCCTTGAGAGTTTATAGCACCACCCTCAAATGAGCGGTATGCTCCTCCTCGCTCTGTGAGTATATCAGGATATCATCAGTAAACATGATCACGAACATATCCAAGTATGACTTGAAAACCCTATTCATCAAATCCATAAAAGCTGCAGGAGCATTTGTTAGTCCAAAAGACATAACTACAAATTCATAATGACCATACCGCGTCTTGAAGGCTGTCTTCGGGATGTCACTCTCCTGCACCCTAAGCTGATGTTATCCGGACCTAAGTTCTATCTTTGAAAAGTACTTGGCACCCTGAAGTTGGTCAAACAAATTATCAATCCTGGGTAGAGGATACGTGTTCTTGATGGTGACCTTATTCAATTGCCGATAATCAATACATATAGGAAGGAATCCATCTTTCTTTTGGACGAAGAGAACCGGTGCACCCCATAGGGATTCGCTCGATCTAATGAAACCCTTATCTAAAAGGTCCTTCACCTGCTCCTTTAACTCCTTTAACTCGGTTGGGGCCTTTAAGGAGGAATAGATATAGGCTGCATATCGGGAAGAAGGTGAATACCAAAATCAATCCCCCCTCGGGAGGGATTCCAGGTAAATTATCTGGGAAGACTTCTGGATACTCGCATACTACTGGGACTGACTGGATAGTTCAGGTCTCAGACTTAGCATCCTTAACCTTAACTAGATGGCACAACCTTTGCAGATCATCTTCCTATCATTAAGATAGGAAATGAAATGACCTACAGGCACAACTGAACTACCCTTCCACTCTATGACTGGCTCATCCGGAAATTTGAACTCTACTGCCCAGGTTCTACAATTAACTGAGCCATAACATGTAAATAGCCAATTCATGTTCAGGATAACATCAAAATCGGTCATGACTAACTCTATTGATCTGCTGAGCTGACCTTCTGAAGGATTGTGATCGGGAAACTTCTATACACCCTTCTAGCTACAATTGAATCACCCACTAGAGTAGAGACTGAAAAGGGTTCTGACAAGATTTCGGGACTGACTCCGGAACTACTAGCCATATAAGGTGTCACAAAAGACATGGTAGCCCCTAGATCTAACAAAGCATATACATCAAGATGGAAAACTTATAACATACCAGTGGCTACATCTTGGGAGACCTCCTGCTCCTGGCGAGATGCTAAGGCATAGAATCTATTTCGGAGCTGATCGCCACCTGTGCTAATATATGCCCCCTGATGGGCTGGGTGTGTGCGTGGAGCTTCTGAACTGGAAGCTGGGCCTTGGCCCATATCATGGCCCTTTCTAGCTACTAGGCAATCTCTGAGCATATGTTAGGTCTTTTTGCACCCGAAGCAAGCACCTATACCTTCCAACCACTAACTTGTGTGCCCTCAAACACACCTGCTTCAAACTGGGACACTATAATCCACGAGCCTGCTGCTCTGACCCCTAATGCCTGATGCTCGTTCTAACTGGTTGTGCCTAGGTCTAGATGGCACAATCATACCTGAAGATGCTGGGGCTGAAGATATCTGGTGGGTCTGCTGTCGGTGCCTACCACCTAGCCCTCTTGGCCTTTCTCTCCCTTACCTGCGCCACCTCCATCTATTGAGCATACCAAACTATCCAAGGGAAATTCATATCCTGATGGAGCAGGGAGTTCTACAGTCCTTGTCTAGATAGTCTGCCACCCCATTAACAAACCTACTCACTCGCACCCTCTGATCAACCACTAACTCTAGGGAGTACTTTGATAGAAGAGTGAACTCTAGGGAATATTCCTGCACTGTCATCTTCCCCTTCTATAGATTCATGAACTCGGCCGCCTTCAACTCCCTTGTCTCATGAGGGAAGAATTGATCTAGAAAAGTGACGTGAAACTCCTCCCAACTGATAGGGCCTACTCCGAATGACCTACTATCTTTTCACTATTTGAACCAAATGTGTGTGACCCCCTTTAACTGATATGAGGCCAAATCTGCACACTCTTCTCCACTCACCCCCATGACCTGGGTGATCTTTACAATCTCGTCGATAAACTCATGTGGATCCTCGTCCACCTTTGACCCAAGAAACTCTGGTTGGTTCATCCTTAGAAAATCTCTGACTCGTGCAGTCACTGCATTCCCGTTCTATGGGACATGCGCCACTGCCTGCTAGTTGACCTGGGTTGTCATGGCCTGTGCTAGAATCTGAATGGCTTGCCTAAATTAAGCATGGGCAACCGGCTCCGGTGCATGGTGCTCATGACTGGTGGGGCTTGCCGGTGCCCATCTCCATTTCCATCCTCTTTGCCATTTCCATTCCCATTCCTTCTACCATTAACTATGTGAGGAGGCATGATTCTGCAATCGTGAATAACACAAATTATAAGGATAAAGAGACATTTCATCACACGACGTAGATCATAAAAGAAGGGAACATTTCCTAAACGTCTCGTAGCCTCTTCATCATAAGTATGTCATGTTTCACACCTATGAAAAAGACTCTACTTAACAAAGCTTTCAGATACCCTAGGACACATCCAAACCTATTACTCTGACACCATGTTTGTCACGACCTGAACATAGGTCCGGATCGTGACACGGGACAAGGAGCCCTGAGACTCCAAGTTAACCCATGGCATGAACATATATCTAACACAATCAAATAAAGTGGAAGACTTAGCATAATAAACACGGCAGAAGTCTAAACACAACATAATCTCAAATCAAAATTTCACATAATACATAACAAGCTGATTACTACGTACAATTTGAAAGCCTCTAACATATCTGATGGGTTGATGCGACAATATGTTTATACCCCAGAAGCCCAAAGATCAAACCCGGGAGTTGAAACAGAGAAAAACTTAAAAACTAGCATCAGGCATAGAATGGATCATGAGGTGACCCGCGAGAGCAGCCCAGGAGTCATGATGTGACTCGTGGTGAGGCTCAAGAGTTGGGTTTGAAAATTTCAGAAATGGAATCCCCACAGACATGACCACGAGTCATGGTCAGGCCCCATGACTCATTAGGTTTGTCGTGGGGAGTGGTGATTGAGAAAAGAGGAAGAGGAAGATTGTGTACCTAACGGAAGGACCCATGAGTCATGGTCAGTCACCACAAATCGTGGGATGAGTCGTGGTCAGTTGATGGAAGTTATTTGAAAATCATAGGGAGTGTATAGGACGGGTGGTGACCACGAGTCATGGTCACCTAGTGACGAATCATGAAGTCTCCTGGTGCGAGCCCTAGACGACTGCTAGATAATGTACTTGACGTATGATGCCATGAGTCATGGCCAAGGGTGACGAGTCGTTTGGTCCCTCGTGGGGACTAATTGGCAGTTATTTTCTGTGAATTTAGTATGAGCTTTTCCATAATTCCTAAGATCCTAAGGCCTAAACAACGTCGTTTTAAGTTATGAATTATGAATCTTAAGAGATTTAAGTTCATTTTAGGCCTCATTCGCGCATACAAGAGTGATAATCTATAGGGGTGATCAAGGCAATTCCTTCAAGGTTCTCTTCAACATCTTCTTTGGCATTAAGGAACTGTAATAATTAGCTTCAATTAGGTATATAGGGTTATTAATGGGTGAATTCTTTCACACCCATGCCCAATCCCTCTCCAAATCATGAATTTCCTATGTCAAATCTATGGGATTTTTACCCAATACATGAAGTTCCTAATTCTCTACATGAGAATGATTTAAATATGTTTCTACTATTGAATTATAAAGCCATTGATGATATTTTATAATGTTTTCAATTAAAAATCATGTTTCAAGTTTTATGAATTAAAAAGCCATTGATGAGAAGTTTATGAAATATGAGATTTATGATGAATGTATGATTATGATGAAAAGCATGTTTTCAAGCTACCCATGTTTATAATCATGTTTTCGATGTGAATTGAGTATTTGAAAGCATGTGAAAGTATTAGGAAATTCCCACATGTTAAAGTATGATTTATGATTTTCTGAATTAAGCTTACCATATGGTTTTAGAGAGAAGATTCCCAATTATTTTTTCATCTTGTGGTATGGTTTGAGTTAAAGCTTCTCGTATGCATGATTTTAGATTTGAGATGTATTTTATTATTGAGCTTCGTCAATAGATGATGTTGAGCTTCATTGAAAAATGGTGGAGAGCATATGCATGTTTTTAGGAGTAGTGTCTAGTATCGAGTAGGTTAAGGGTCGATCACCCTGTGCCTCAGAACTACGCGCCAACATAGGTTTATACTTATATATATGTTACTTCGGGACCTCCCTTGCGAGCTATCCCTAACCTATTGGGCCACGAGCTTGATATCGATATCATGGTATCGTCCCTAGTCCAGGCAACGGCTCTATCCACTTGAGTGTGATAGTTGGGACCACGTAAACTCTATCGTGGTATGTTGATTAAAAGAAGAGTCTCTCATTATTCCTCATGATTTCAGTTATGCATGTTCATCATTCATGATATTTATACATATATATGTGTTCTAAAGCAGGTTTGACTCAATGTTCAGTTTTACTCATGACTATCAGATTTCATCTTTGAGTTAATCAATTCAGTTATGATGTTATGTATGTTATGATGAGATCATGATTTTAGATAGAATGCATGCAAACCCTACTCTTAGATTCTTATTGTTTATGTTTTACATTATGCATGTCTTTAAATGATTTTACTTATTTAAGTGGTTTTACTTACCTTGCATACTCGGTACATTCCATTTACTAACCACATACTCTATGTTGTATCGTTTCATGTTATAGGACCCGACACTCTGACTCAGTCCCGTTCTTAGAAAGCCTTCAGAGTTAGCATCTTACGCTTATTAGTGAGTCCTCGTCCCCCGAGGACTAGACTTATTTAGATTTCCTCTATGTATTTTTCAGTTTCAGCTTTTTTGAGTTAGTTGGGGGTCTTATCCCATCAACTCGTCATCTTTAGAGGCTTTCGAAGAAAAAGGACGTATTCAGCTTCAGATTGTATATTTGGACGTTATGTGTATCTCAGACTTCCTCTTAGCTTATCATGTTATTTTTTCTATTTTGTCGATCGATTTAGATATATGTTCATTCCATGGGTAAACTTGGAGTCTCTCGGGCCTCCTTGTCCAGTGCTACTGATCTTGGGCAGATTTATATGCCCAAGTGATACTCAAACGTATCATTTTTACCTTGTTTGTTGTGCAATGTGTATATAATATCATGTAATCAGTAATAAAATGCGAATTTATGCTAACCAACATGATTAGCATTTGTTTTGCAGGTAAATGTGATTTTTAGGAGCTAAAATGCATGTTGGAACTATATCGGAGTTGGACTTGGATGTGAGCGTGGAAAAGACAATGGAATGCACATTTTATAGGGGCTCCGCGATGGAGCCGTGCCACGCTACCATCGCGGTAGCACACTGCCTGAACAGGAATTAAAATGGCAAATTCCAGTGTGCTATCGCGTCAGCTCCGTGGCACGGAGAGAGGCCTCCGCGTTGGCCTCCGTGCCACGTTGAGGCTAATTTACCGGACCCTGAAATTCCAGTGAAGGTCCGCGTCCACGCCGTGTCACGGAGGCAGTGCTCCGCGTTGGCCTCCGTGACACGTTGCTTGTTATTCCAGGAAAAATTTCCCACTAGTATAAATAGCACACTTAGGTTTATTTTAAGCAGTTTTTAGTTTTTAGACTGAGTTCAGAAGTGGAGAGCAAGGACGTGGGTTAGGAGCAGTTGAGGAACGAAAAAGCTAAGGGATTTCTTCTCTTATTTTCTTCTTTCTATCAATTGTACGTATGATTTACACTCATTTTAGGATGATCAATCCACAAATGAGTGGCTAATTCTCTTCCTTGCTGAGGTTTTGACACTTGTAATGAATTTTGCTTGTAATTGATATGGTTTTCTTCTTCTTCTTCCATGTTGTTCTATTAATTCTTGTTCTTACTGCATTAGTGTGTGGCCGACATTAATGTACATCTAAAAAGTCCAATTTCACTCGAAAGAGCAAGAAATTGGAAAGTTGTGAATTAATAGGGTATTGTTCTTAACTTGATTTGGGAAAATTGGGTTTTGATGTGCTTTCCTGATAGAAATATACTTGAAAGCCGTATTAGTCAATTTAGGAACCGAAATTGTATTGCTAGGTCATAAATTGCATTTGATCACAGAAATGTAGACGGATGGTTTATGATTCTAAAGTGAAATTAAATACGAGAGTTTTAATTTCTAGGCGAATGTTCTTGGCTAGCAACATGAAGAAGAGATTAACCAAATTATCATGATTATCAAGTTCATTACTTGTTCTTAACCTTGGCATGTTCATATCCATTGTCTAAATTCACAGTAAATAGTTGTTATTAATTTTAGTATATATAGTTTAGAAACAAAAACTCAAGTAACTGTTGGTTACATTGTTGTTAGCATAATTAGAAGTGAAATAGGAATATAGTAAACTAGGCAACTTTACATATCTTGAGCCTCCTTGGATCGATACTTGGCTACTTAGCCACTTTATTACTTGTTTGACCACGTGCACTTGCGTGTCGGTTTTTAACCTATACCGGAACACCCGAACAAGTTTTTGGCGCCGTTGCCGGGGAGGCTAGGCGATTTGTGAAATTTTGTTTAGTGTAAATTTACTGTATTTTTATTTTTATTTTCTTAAAGCGTTAACAACTTGGTCTTAGCCTATATTTTGCAGATTTTGTTTCTGTGAACACTGGCAAGGGACAAAGAGCTGGTGGAATCTTACTTAGAGCCTGAACGTGAATTTCATAGTCAACGCAGAGAAGCTCTACGAAAGAAGCTGCAGTTGCTTAAACAATCTATTATGGAGCAACAAAATCCACCAGTTGTGAGGGCAGTGTTAGTGCCCGATGAAGCAGCAGCAAGGCCGGTTAGCCAGGTGGCAATCCCACACGCCACCAATGTACATTCTAGTATCCGCAAACCAGAGCCTGGAGGGAGGTTTGAATTAAAGCAGAATATGGTGCAACTTTTGCACACAAGCGGGCAATTTACCGGTCTCCCTCATGAAGATCCACAACAACATCTCCAAAACTTTTTGGAGATAAGTGACACTTATATACCCGCTGGAGTGTCACCTGATTATGTTCGGCTCACCTTATTTCCGTTTTCCTTACTTGGTGAAGCCAAGAGGGGGTTAAAAACTGAACCCCCCAATTCTATATCAATGTGGGATGATCTTGCACGGAAGTTTCTGATTAGATTTTTCCCTTCTGGTAAAACAGCCAGACTTAGAAGTCAAATTCTAAGTTTTAAGCAGAGGGAGGGAGAAAATCTATATCAAGCCTGGGAAAGATTTAAATCCATGTTGCGGGACTGTCCTCATCATCATCAGTCCAATGAGGTGTTGGTACACACATTTATTGAGGGTTTGGAACCCCACACTAAAATTCTGTTAGATTCAGCAGCTGGAGGGCAAGCGTTGGAAAAGACTTACGAGGAGCTGTACACTTTGCTCAACCGAATTTCACAAGGCAATCCAGAATGGAATGCAGATTCATCTCGAGGTGGAGCAAGGAAAGCAGCGGGAGTGCTTGAAGTGGATGGATTTACAGCTATCGCTGCACAGATAGCTGCTTTGCAAAATCAGTTAAATAATCACTTCAGCAATATGAACTTGAACCAGCCTTCAGCTTCAGTCAATGCAGTTCAACAGATGTGGTGTGAAGTGTGTGGTAGTAGTGAGCATTCAGTTGAATGCTGTGGTGCAAATCCTGATTCTGTTAACTTTGTGGGCAATGCACAGAGAAATCAGCAGCAGTTTGGTAGTGGCTACAACTCAAATTGGAGAAACCATCCGAATTTTTCGTGGGGTAGCAACAATCAACAAGGCCAAAGTTCCGGGCAGGGTATGCACAGAAACCAAGGAGGGCAACAAAGCTATCAAGCTCAATTCAGAAATCACAATGCCCCTCCTCCACCACCATCACCGAGCATTGAGGAGATGTTCAAAACCATGATCGCTAATCAGGCGCAATTGGAGGCTGACTATGTTAAATTGGCAGCCGAAGTGAAGAATAATCAATTGGCGACCAAGGCTCTTGAATATCAGTTTGGGCAATTTGCTAGTGCCCAAAATACTAGACCCAGAGGAGGATTACCTAGCGACACGAATCCTAATCCGAAGCAGGTAAATGCAGTGACCACGAGGAGTGGTTTGCAGTTAAAGGAGGTGGAACCGGAAAGACAGCCTCAAAAATCAGGAGCAGCAGATGTTGAGGGAGAGCAAATCTCAGATAAGGGGAAGACTAAAGAAGCTGAACCAGAAAGGCCTCCACCCCCATTCCCTCAACGACTTAAGAAACACAAGGAGGAGGCGTGTTTCCAGAAATTCATGGAGGTACTTAAACAGGTACATGTTAACTTACCTCTTGTTGATGTCTTGCAGGGAGTGCCAAAATATGCGAAATATATTAAAGACATCGTGGCTAACAAAAGTCGTTTGACTGAGTATGCCACGATAGCTTTAACAGAGGAATGCACTTCCCGTATTCAGAATAGGTTGCCCACAAAACTGAAAGACCCTGAAAGTTTTACTATCCAGCTTACGATTGGGCAAAGTATCCGAGCTTGTGGATTATGCGACTTGGGGGCAAGCATAAATCTGATGCCATCTTCCGTATTCAGAAAGTTAGGTCTAGGGATTCCTAGACCTACAACGGTAATCTTGCAGCTAGCAGACAGGTCTTTAGCTAAGCCGGATGGCATTGTTGAGGATGTGTTAGTGCAAGTAGGCTCCCTCATTTTTCCGGTCGATTTTATTGTTCTGGATTTTGAACCAGATGCTGAAGTCCCATTTATTTTGGGACGACCCTTTTTGGCAACCAGAAAAGCATTAATTGATGTAGCTGCGGGTCAACTCACGATGCGAGCACATGACAAGGTCGAAGTGTTCGATGTGTACAAAGTACCTAAGCTCCCGACTGTTTATAAGGAACTCTCGGTGATCAATGTGATTGATCATGGGAATGCTAATGGAATGAGTGATTCCCGAGAGTTACTAGGAAGGCCACCGGATAAGGTTGAGAACTACTGGGGGGATGACCATGATCGGAACAAATCGTCCATCACCCTAGTAGACAAGTGAGCATAAAGGACGTCGAGCCGCGACGGTAAACCAGGCGCTGCACGGGAGGCAACCCGTGAGAAAAATATTTTATTTTTCTTCTTTTTGCACAGTGTAGTTAATTTTTATCTTTATTCTTGTTTTTATTTTTTATTTCCAATTTTTATTTTTCTTTTTCTTTTCTTGATTAGGTTTAGATTTTCATTTTAGTTAGTATTTTTTTATTTTAGTTAGGGAAATCTATTAATCTAACCAATTTTTGTTTAGTGAGGTGATTTTTAGGTATAACGGAGGAAATATACATGGAATCGAGAAAATGAGGCAAGGTATGAAAAATTAATTTTATTGAAGAAATAGGGCACTGGCGTGTTAGCTCCGTGTCACGGAGGTAGGGCTCCGCGTTACCCTCCGTGACACGTTGTCGTGTATTTGGTGCCGGGTCACACCGGGTTGCCGGGTGACCCGCGTGTTTTCTTAAATTAAAACCCCCGATTTCGCCCCATTTCATCCCATTCCCTCTTCCCTCCGTGACCAAAACACCTATTTTCCCCTCCCCAAGCACCATGCCACGTTCCTAGGCAAGGAATACATCAAGTTTCTTCGGTTTCTCAATTCAAAGGTATGTTTTCATCGTCTATCTCAATTTTTTGGCGATTTTAGTCAAATTTGGGCATGTGAGGTGAGATATATCACCCTAGGTAGAAATTAAACATGAATGTTGGATTATTTGTGATTGATATATGTTTGGATTGTTGTATTTAGTGTTTGAACTTATCGATTGCGTAAATAATTCGAATTTGATTATAGAATTGTATTCTAGGGCATGAGTTGTTGAATTTAACTTGAGTGACTTGATAAGTCGGCAAATTAGATGCCGGGGTGTGTTTGTAAATTGAGAGAAGTCGTGGTAAATATTGTGTAAATGTTACAAGACGACAAATTCTCAAATTTTTTTTTGGGAAAATGCAAAAAGTGTGTAAATTGGTTAGATTGTTTGGATTAGATTGTATATAGAATGTTTTTATCGTTGTTTTTATTTTGTTGTTGCTTTTGTTGCGAAGTGCGATGTGTGAATTGTTAGCGATAGTAGGATTGGGATTAGCTGTATGAAGTCTGAGTAGTACGCTAACCGTTATGCTGTCGAAATTTTTTGTGAACGCACTAAGCATGAAGTGTATAGTGTTGTCTGTGGTGTAATTAGAGTTATCCTTACCGTAATTTTATAGAAGTAGCTAAGGCCTAAGTGTGGGGTAAATGTTGTGTAACCAGACCTTAGCCGAAGTTAACAAGTTTTTAGCTTAACTTTGTGCTTGTTTGTGTAAATTGACAGGTACAATGGCGAGCAGACAAGATAAAGGCAAGGGTGCTTCTACCTCAGGCACCGGTAGGAAAAGGATGAGACTGGGCACTGCAGTACCAGCTGCACCCGCTGTTCCGCGCGGCCAACGCCGCCAATACGGAACAAGATGGGTAACCGAGGAAGGAAAGAAATGGTATAATAAGCATAAGGAGAGCAGGTACTTCCCGGAAGAACATATTGCACGGGAACCACTCGCACAGGAGTTCCCTCACATTGTACAGAGAATTGAAGCAGCTGGGCTCAGCTTTATTTTTCAGGAGCCCAAGGAGTGCAACATTCACTTGGTCCGAGAGTTCTATGCAAATTGGAACCCGGCCATCAAAAGCCACACAGTGAAAATCAGAGGGCAGATTGTCACTCTGGAACTCCAGCAGCTGAATGCCATCGTTGGAGCGCGGGACACAGACGCCCACATTCTCCGCCAGCTAAACATCACCCCACCGTACGCCGACATCAGACGTACGTTGTGTGGGGCTCAATCCACAGCCCGATGGAGTAGACATAAGGAGAGGGGTTACCACCAGACTCTGCCTTATTCGCAGATGAATAGGGAGGCCAGAATATGGCTAAAGATTGTGTGTTCGTGTTTGATCCCGGGAGTTCATATGACGGACGTGACCCGGGACCGTGTCTGCTTGGTGTATGACCTTATGAAAGGGCTTGAGATTAATGTTGGGGCGGTCATAATATCCGCCATGAAGAGAGCCAGACTGCACCAGGGCCACAGATACGGGTTTGGCAGACTCATCACCACCTTCCTCCGTGGCCTCGATGTCGAGGAAGAGGCCTTGGACTACATTCCGCAGTTGGAGCGGAGGGCCCTCGATGTGACAAAGACTAAGGCCCCCGACACTACACACGGACCAGTACTGACTTTGGGCAAGCGACATGCTCGGGACGATCAGTACATGGCCCGTATGTTTGGCATGCAGATGCTACAGCTACGGATTGGTGGGAGACCAGCCACCAAGGAAGAATTATGGCAGATGGAGCTGGACTACCCCTTTGGCGAGAACGCCAGAGCCTTATGTCGGGTGGGACCAGCCTTCGTGGAGCCGACGGATGACGATGTCCCTACTGATGAGGAGACACGTCGGGAGGACTCCGATGTGGAGTCCGATGACGACGATGGAGCTGACTCAGATATGGGCGACGAGGCAGCAGCACCAGATGAAGAAGTCGAATATTTTGACTGATCAGGGAGTTCCACCACCCGAAATTTTGTTTTGTAATTTTTGTGAACACTGGGGACAGTGTCCGATTTAAGTGTGGGGTGGGGAGTAGCTAGGTGCTGGGACTTGGGCTCTAATTTGCTGTATGTTTTTCCTTGGTTTGGATGAATGTTTGTGCTTTCCCTGTTATGAACTGATTTGTGGTGTATGTGTATTTATTTGTTTGTGTGGTTAATGATGTGTGGTATGAAAAGTTATGGCTGCCAGTGTAAATATTTTGTAAATATTTTTTTTTCTATCGAGATGATCAGTATTTTTCAAAATTTTCGCAAAAATATTTTGCACTTGTAAATACTTTCTTTCTATCGAAATGATCGATGTGTTGCAAAATTTTTCGATTTTTAATTTTTGGGGTTTCTCGGAGTTTGTTTTCGGTTCTTTTACCGAGAATAGTCCCATTGAACCGATGTCATAGTTAGTGACCGTTCCCTATGATGGATGGATGACGACCGTCTTAAGGGAAATGTAGTCAGTAGGAGTAGGATTTTTATTTGTTTTTAATTTTTCTTTGGTGGATTGCATCAATAAACTGTAGTTGCATTTATGGTTGCTAAAATTTCGTTGCGTGTTGTAACTGATGTTCAAAATGTGAAAATGATTCGTTTGAAAGCATGCAATTTGATAAATATGTTGAGTTACCTGGGCTATAGAGTTTGATTCAGTATGATTGAGGCTTAATCTTGAATTCATGTAATTGACTAATTAAAGAGTCTGTGAATGCATCTTGATTCGAGCATGTGCATGAAGTGTGAAGTGAGGTATTGCTATTCCATGCCATTTTGAATTGTCTAGAACTTACCTGGTGTGTATACAAAATGAAATGAAGGAGGTGTAGTGTTGGAAAGGATGTAGGCATTTCTTTGTTTTAACCGATAGTTTCCATTTTTTCTTGTCAAATTCTACCTTTTTATATGTTGTATACCCTAGTCAGCCTGTTGAGCCTTTAGCCGATTTCTTTCTTTCTTTTGTCCAAAATTGTATAAACTAAGCTTTATTCCTTCTTTTCATTAGCCTTAAAGTCTATACGAAACTCTTAAGCGCTTACAAAGAAAAGAAAATGTTTCCCAAAGTGTTAAAGACTGAACAGAAAAAGAAAAGCAGAGTGAGGAAAGAAAAGATGATGTTGAAGAGGCACTTGTTATAATTAAATGATAGTGAGGGTACATGAAAACCCTTTGTTTTGTGTCAAGTGTGTTTGAGGAAATGGGCAGTACGAAAGTAAACCAGCATGAATGGGAGAAAAAGAGGAAAGAGAGGAACAATGTCCATGAGTCAATGGGAATGAGTTGAAAAGGAGCTTAAGGATGCTAGCGACTATTATTGGCTAATCCAATATATATATACTAGATCCATAGCCCCGTTACAACCCATTAAAGTCCTACGTGATCTTACATTGCATTTCTTTATATTAGTGGAGTAATACACTAAGGGCAAGCTTATGGGTCATGACATGAGGCATGTGAATTCTTTTGGGAGAGTGAGTGAAAATAATTTTTATATGCCCCTACTTGAATGTTTGTGTGCTGCATGAACATAAAGGGGAAGATTCTCTTGAGTGTGAGGGCACATGCTTGATGAAAGATTGATTTTCTTGTTGGATTTCTTGATTAGCTGATTTGCATGAGTTTGCCGATATCCAGAATCAATTCTTAAAAGTCTAGGAAGTCTTGATGTATTAAAGGTCATTGCATTGTAAGACCAAGCATGTTTTCGTGATGATTTGCAAAAATTGAATAATAGGTATGACCGTAGCGTAAATTGTTGCACCATAGTGACGAAGGTTGGGATGTAATTTGCATGATTTGTGAATGTGTTGTTCGAGGATGAACAAGGATTTAAGTGTGGGGTAAGTGATCTTGGGCAGATTTATATGCCCAAGTGATACTCAAACGTATCATTTTTACCTTGTTTGTTGTGCAATGTGTATATAATATCATGTAATCAGTAATAAAATGCGAATTTATACTAACCAACATGATTAGCATTTGTTTTGCAAGTAAATGTGATTTTTAGGAGCTAAAATGCATGTTGGAACTATATCGGAGTTGGACTTGGATGCGAGCGTGGAAAAGACATCGGAATGCAAATTTTATAGGGGCTCCGCGATGGAGCCGTGCCATGCTACCATCGCGGTAGTACACTGCCTGAACAGGAATTAAAATGGCAAATTCCAGTGTGCCATCGCATCAGCTCCGTGGCACGGAGAGAGGCCTCCGCGTTGGCCTCCGTGCCACGTTGAGGCTAATTTACCGGACCCTGAAATTCCAGTGAAGGTCCGCGTCCACGCCGTGTCACGGAGGCAGTGCTCCGCGTTGGCCTCCGTGACACGTTGCTTGTTATTCCGGGAAAAATTTCCCACTAGTATAAATAGCACACTGAGGTTTATTTTAAGCAGTTTTTAGTTTTTAGACTGAGTTCAGAAGTGGAGAGCAAGGACGTGGGTCAGGAGCAGTTGAGGAACGAAAAAGCTAAGGGATTTCTTCTCTTCTTTTCTTCTTTCTATCAATTGTACGTATGATTTACACTCATTTTAGGATGATCAATCCACAAATGAGTGGCTAATTCTCTTCCTTGCTGAGGTTTTGACACTTGTAATGAATTTTGATTGTAATTGATATGGTTTTCTTCTTCTTCTTCCATGTTGTTCTATTAATTCTTGTTCTTACTGCATTAGTGTGTGGCTGACATTAATGTACATCTAAAAAGTCCAATTTCACTCGAAAGAGCAAGAAATTGGAAAGTTGTGAATTAATAGGGTATTGTTCTTAACTTGATTTGGGAAAATTGGGTTTTGATGTGCTTTCTTGATAGAAATATACTTGAAAGCCGTATTAGTCAATTTAGGAACCGGAATTGTATTGCTAGGTCATAAATTGCATTTGATCACAGAAATGTAGACGGATGGTTTATGATTCTAAAGTGAAATTAAATATGAGAGTTTTAATTTCTAGGCGAATGTTCTTGGCTAGCAACATGAAGAAGAGATTAACCAAATTATCATGATTATCAAGTTCATTAATTGTTGTTAACCTTGGCATGTTCATATCCATTGTCTAAATTCACAGTAAATAGTTGTTATTAATTTTAGTATATATAGTTTAGAAACAAAAACTCAAGTAACTGTTGGTTACATTGTTGTTAGCATAATTAGAAGTGAAATAGGAATATAGTAAACTAGGCAACTTTACATATCTTGAGCCTCCTTGGATCGATACTTGGCTACTTAGCCACTTTATTACTTGTTTGACCACGTGCACTTGCGTGTCGGTTTTTAACCTATACCGGAACACACGAACAGCTACGATTTGGGCCTCCATTCGGGTCTCCATTCAGGTCATGATAAACATGGTATCAGGCCATAGGTTTGAAGTGTTCTAGGATGTCTGAAATGCGCATTAAGTAGAGTCTTTTTCATGGGTGTGAAGCACGCCACACTTATGATGAAGAGGCTACGAGACGTTTAGGAAATATTCCCTTCTTTCATGATCTATGAGGTGCGA
The DNA here is from genome assembly GCA_035772735.1 of Datura wrightii. Lineage (NCBI taxonomy): Eukaryota > Viridiplantae > Streptophyta > Magnoliopsida > Solanales > Solanaceae > Datura > Datura wrightii. The sequence goes on along the minus strand of JASDFA010000008.1, from coordinate 6,155,632 downwards.
TGAAAAGTATCCCTATCCTTCTAATTTGTGCTATTCGCAATTGCAGAATCATGGCTCCCCGCAGAGTAAATGGTAGGAGGATAGGAATGGAGACAGCCACGAGGATGGCAATGAAACCGGGCACTAGGGGGCCCCGCCAGTCCAGGAGCACCATGCACCTGAGCCGGTTGCCCATGCTGAGTTTCGGGCAGCTATTCAGATGCTAGCGCAGGCCTTGATGACTCAGGTCAATCAGCAGGCAGTTCCGCATATTCAGCAAAATGGAAATGCGATGGTGTCATGACCCAAACGGAGGCCCGGATCGTAGACACGGGACAAGAGACCCCGAGAGACCCCAAGTCAACCCATGGCATAAGAATACAACTAACTCATTCAATAAACTAAAGAAAACATCAATGTAATCTTAGTGGAAGACTAAGTCACATCAGAATAACATCCAATGATAACACATACATAAGTTTGAAAAGCCTCTAGTCTGGACGAGTTGACGGGACAAGACCCCAACTAACTCAACAATACTAAAACTTAAAATACATAAGGGAACTAAAAGTCTAGCCCACGAAGGATGTGGATTCACCAAATAAGTAGGAGCTAACTCTGGCAACTGACTACGAGCAGGGCTGAGCCTGGGAGCTAGGGCCTGTATCATGAAACGATACAGCATAGAGATTATGCGATCAGTAAGTGGAATTTACCGAGTATGCAAGGTAAGTAAAACAACTCAAGTAAAGTAAATCATTTAAAACATTTCACAAGCTTTCAAATCTGAGAGGAAAGAATTACTTGCACTCATTCTGAACTCATAATCTCTTCATAGTATCACCATGCATAGTTTCATAACATCATAACTGACCTGAATGACTCAAAGCTGAAATATGACATTTATAGAAAAGCGGAACAATGAGTAAAACCCTACTCTTAGAACATGCATGCTTGAAGTTAGAATCATGAGTAATAAATATGAAAATTTGACTAATTTAGAGAATGGGAGACTCGTCACTTAACCGACATACCACGATAGAGCTTACGTGGTCCCGACTATCACATTCAAATGGGCAGAGTCGTCCAGAACCTTTCCAGGGCTAAGGACGCTACCATGATATTGATATCAAGCTCATGGGCAATTTGGGTCGCGGATAGCTCACAAGGGAGGTTCCAATAACATAATAGTATCAACCTATGCTGGCGCGTAGCTCTGGCGCATAGGGTGATCGACCCTTAGCCTGCTTAGTGCTATACTCTTCTCCCAAAACATGCAATTCTCTACATCGTATAAAACGAAGCTCAACATCATCTATTAACGAAGCTCAACAATGATATCATGAATAAACTCAACATCATATGAAGAAAATCTCAACATTGCCATTTGACAAAGCTCAAAAATGGAATCATGCATAGACTCGACATCATATGAAACAAAACTCAATGATAACGTGCATCTCAGTTATGAATTCTCATATGAGAAGCTCTATTTCGAACATACCACAAGCATAACTTACTCTAAATCATGTAAGCTATATGTAGGAATATTTAACTCATCATACCACAAGCTAATAATATGAAATTTGGGAGACTTCGCTCCAAATAATGTGCTAAGCTCATCTCAGGAAAATCATCATTTTAAATCAACATGTGGGCATTTCCCAAAGCTTTACCATACTTGGATCTACTCAATTCATTTGAAAACAATATCATAATAATGGGTGGCTTTAGAAACATGCTTTTCATCATCAAATCTCGTCATCATTATACATTCGTCATCATTCTATGCTTTTATGAACTTCTCACACATGAGCATTTAATTTCATAATTTAGAAAACATAATTTGGGTGGAAAACAGTTTAAAATCTGCCCCAGCTTCAGAATTTGTCAATATAAATATAATCTAATCATGCCCATGTATAGAGATTGAAGAATTACGGAATTGGGTAAAAACCCCATACCTGATCATAGGTAATTTTCATGATTTGATATAAAATTGGGCATGGGTTGGGAAGAAGACACCCACTCATAACCTTACATACCTGGGAGGGATGATTTTTACCAGTTCTCTAATTGTCCAAGACGAGATTCCAATGAAACCTTCAAAACTTGCTCTAAATCCTCTCTTCAAATTCTCAAGTTTGCATGCATGGGATGAACTTGCTTAGAATAGGTTTTCCCTCTTAAAACCCTATAAAACGAGCCTTAAACAATGTAGTATAGGCCCCTAGGACTTAGGAATTACGGAAAATCCCTTACTAAAATCGCAGGATTTGGCTGACTGCCAGTCCCCACAAGGGGCTGGACGACTTGTGCTCATAGGCCACGACTCGTGGTCAAGAGCCATCTGGTACACTACTCAAAGAAACAAGGGGACCTCACGAAAGACACCACTATTTGTGGTGGGTGACCATGACTCATGTCACCATCCGTGGCTTCTACTACCTAATGCCTCCTCGCCACAACTAGTCTAGGCCACGGGAGATCTCACGAGTCATGAGGACTTACCATGACTCATGGTCATGCCCGTGGTCTTCTCACCATATCCTGCCAACCATGCTGGAACACAAGTCACTACATGACTCGTGGTCACTACTCATGAGTCTCTTCATGATTCGTCCTATGACTTGGTGCAAAATTTTATTCTTTCACCGTCTTGTCTGCAGGATCTGATCCTTGGGTTCCTGGGGTATAACAATATCTCCCCCTTGGGAACATTCATCCTCGAATGTTTGAAACATGTTGAAAATGCAGAAACATGAAATACTCATATGCAAACACTGATCATTTAAATTGAAAACTGATGGAATGACTACCTCCGAAAAGAACTACATAGCTGAACTGAATTCAAACATCACATACATCTATCATAACCTAAATCAAACTTGCGCACATGAACTGAACATGGAAGCTGATTAGAGAATTAGGGAAAAAACTAGTACCTCAAACTAAAACGAAGCTGGTAGGGAATAGATTAGGGTATTTAGCCATCATAGCCGCCTCAGCTTCCCACGTAGCTCCATCAACACGCTGATTTCTCTATAACACCTTCACCGAAGCCACTTCTTTGTTCCTTTGCCTCGAGCCTGACGATCCAAGATTGCAACTAGAATTTCCTCATAACTGAGGCTATCTCCCACACCAATGCTTTCCATCAGGACAACTAAAGATGGATCACCCAAGCACTTTTTCAAGAGTGATACATGAAAGATGGGATGAACTGAAGATAACTCTGATGGCAAGTCCAACTCATATGCTACCTTACAAACTCTTTTCATAACATGGTAGAGACCAACATACCTAAAATAAAGGTACTGAGTTTTCATTTCTTTACGAATCGCATGACTCCCTTCATGGGAGACACCATCAGAAATACCCAATCGTCCACCTCGAACTCCAACTCTCTTCTCCTCACATCAGCATATGACTTTTGATGACTCTGAGTAGTTTTAAACCTATCCCTTATCAACTGAACTTTCGCCATAGCCTCATGAACCGAATTAGGTCCTATCATAGCTACCTCACCAACCTCAAACCATCCGATGGGTGATCTACACCTTTGCCCATAAAGAGCCTCGAACGGTGCCATCTGGATGCTAGAGTGATAGTTGTTATTATAAGCAAACTCAATCAAGGGCAAATATTCATCCAGCTACCTTTGAAATCCATCAGGCATGCTCTCAACATGTCCTTGAGGGTATGGGTTGTTCTTTCAGCTTGGCCATCCATTTGCGCATGAAATGTTATTCTATGTTTAACCTGAGTCCAAAGCCCTTTTTGGAAAGACCGCCAAAACAAAGAGGTAAACTAAGTACCTCGGTCTAAGATAATAGATAAGGGAACTTTGTGAAGTCGAACCAACTCCCGAATATACAATTTGGCATAGTCATTCGCTGAATTTGTGGTTTTGGCTGATAAGAAGTGTGCAGCCTTGGTTAACCTATCGACCAACACCTAAATGGAATCATGATGTCGGCGAGTACGAGGTAGGCCTGTAATGAAATCCATATTAATCTCTTCCCACTTCCAGGTGGGAATGATAATATCCTGAAGTACACCTCCTGGCCTTTGATGCTCAACTTTCACTTGCTAACAGTTAGGGCACTTGGCTACGAATTCTGCAATATCCTTCTTCATGTCGTTCCACCAATATATTTCCTGCAAATATTAATACATTTGGTAGCACCCGGATGCATAGAAAACCTGGATCCAAGTGCCTCATGAAATATCAGATCCCTCAAATTATCAATATTTGGAACACATAGACAACCCTAGTACCGCAACACCCCATCTCCCCCTTGGGAGAAGACCTCCACCTTCTGACTTCCAATGGCTTCCTTCAGTTTTACCAACATTGGATCCTCATCTTGCCTAGCTTTCACGTCTACTACCAAGGATGATTCTGATCCCTTTTGCACAACAACCCCACCATTGGTCGAGTTAACCAATCTATCTCCCAACCTCACAAGTCGATGAACATCTTTCACCAACTCTTTCTTTCCCTCATCCACGTTGGACACACTCTCCAGAGAGTCTACTAAGTGGGTTCGTACCACATTAGCCTTACCCGAATGGTAATGGACACTCATGTTGTAGTCCTTTAATAGCTCCAACAACCTCCTTTGCCGAAGATTGAGATTGTTCTGCGTGAACATATACTAAAAGCTCTTGTGATCCGTGAATACATCCACGTGGACCCCGTAAAAGTAATGCCGCCATATCATCTATTGCGAACACCACCGCGGCCAACTCTAGATCATGTGTCGGGTAATTCTTCTCATGGACTTTCAACTGTCTTGAGGGATATGCTATCAATTTCCCATGCTGCATCAACACACACCCAAGTCTGATTCTCAAATCATCACAATACACCACAAAACCATCGGTACCCTCAGGTAGGGACAACACTGGTGCTGAAGTGAGTTGAGTCTTCAACTCTTGGAAGCTTTTCTCTTAAATCTTTGACAATTGGAACTTTATCTTTTTCTGATTCAACTTGTCAAAGGTACCGCAATAGATGAAAAGCCCTCAACAAATCTCCAATAGTAACCCGCTAAGCCTAAAAAGCTCTTGAAATATGATGGGTTCACCAGTCTGGGCCAATGATTTACCACCTTGATTTTCTAAGAATCCACCCTTATGCCCTCACGCGATACCACATGGACCAAAAATGCCAGAAAATCCAGCCAGAACTCACACTTGCTGAACTTTTAATACAAATGACGATCCTTGACAGTCTGAAGCACTACTCTCAAGTAAACGGCATGCTCTTCCTCGCTCGAAGAGTATATAAGGATGTCATCAATGAACACAATCATGAACATGTCCAAATATGCCTTGAACAACCTGTTCATTATATCCATAAAAGCTGCATGGGCATTGGTTAGTCCAAAAGACATAACAACAAATTTGTAGTGACCATATCGAGTATTGAAAGTGGTTTTTGGGATGTCACTCTCCTGAACCCTGAGCTGGTGATACCTGAACCTGAGATAAATCTTGGAAAAAAACATGGTACCGTGAAGCTGGTCAAACAAATCATTGATCCTAGGTAACCGATACCTATTCTTAATGGTGACCTTGTTCAACTACCTATAATCAATATACATCTGAAGAGAACCATCTTTCTTCCGAACGAATAGGACTGGTGCACCCTATAACACTTACTCGGCCTAATAAAGCCCTTATCTAACAGGACCTTCAACTGATCCTTCAACTCTTTCAGCACGGCTGGAGCCATTTTGTAGGGCGGAATAGATATAGGCTGCGTGTCGGGAAGAGGATCTATACCAAAATCGATCTCTCTCTCGGGAGGGACACCTGGCAAATCATTAGGAAAGACCTCTAGATACTCACGTACGACTGGAACTGACTGGATAGTTGGGGTTTTGGACTCGACATCCTTAACCCTAACTAGATAGTACATGCAATCCTTGGAAATCATCTTTCTGGCCTTAAGGTAGGAAATGAATCGACCTACAGGCACAGCTAAACTACCCCTCCATTCTAAGACTGGATCACCTAAAAATTGAACTCTACAACCCGGGTTCTACAATTAACTTAAGCCTAGCATGCAAATAGCCAATCTATGCCGAGAATAACATCGAAATTGGTCATGGCTAACTCTATCAAGTCTGCTAAGGTGACCTTATGAAGGACTGAGACTGGGAAACCTCTATACGCCCGTCTAGCTATAATTGAGTCACCAACTGGAGTAGAAACTGAGAAGGGATCTGACAAGATGTTGGGACTTACTTCAAAGCTACTGGCACATATGGTGTCACAAAAGACAAGGTAGCCCCCGGATCTAACAAAGCATAAACATCAATATGGAAAACTCGCAACATACCAGTAACCATATCCGTGGAGACTTCCTGCTCCTGACGGGAAACTAAAGCATAGAATTTGTTCTAGCGCTGACCGCCAGCTGTGCTAGTAGATGACCCCTGATGTATTGAGCGTGCGGAAGAGGCTGTTGAACTAGAAGCTTGGCCTCATCCCCACCTGATCCTTCCTCATAGCTGGGCAATCTCGAAGCATGTGCTCGGGTTTCCCACACCTGAAACAAGCACCTGAACTTGCCAAGCACTGGCTTATGTGCCCCCGACCATATCTGTGATAAGTTAGGATGCTAGAATCTTTGGGTCTGCTTCTATGACCCCTCTAGCCTAATGCTCGCCCTATCTGATCATGTCTGGGCCTAGATGGCATACTCAATACCGAAGATGCAGGGGCTGATGATCTCTGGTGAGTCTGCTATCGATACCCACCACTGAACCTCTACTAAGAGAATATGTGGTCCTCGGTCCTGACCCTTTTGGCCTCCCTCTCTCTCGAATTTGTCGCCTCCATTTGCTGGGTGTACAACACTATGCGGGAAAAATCCATATCCTGGTGAAGCATAGAAATCCGACACTCCTTATCCAAATACCCTGTTATACCATGCACAATCTTCTCACCCGCACCCTCTGGTCGGTCACTAACTCAAAGGCATATTTCGATAGGTGAGTGAACTCAAGGAAATACTCTTACACTGTCATCCTTCCTTGCTTCAAGTTTACAAACTCAACTTCCTTCAGCTCCCTCATCTCATAAGGGAAGAACTGATAAAGGAATACAACCTGAAACTCCTCCCACATGATCAGACCTACTCCTGCGACCCTGCTATCCATCCATTGGCGAAACCAGATATGCACAGCCCCCTTCAACTTGTCGGAGGCCAACTCTACGCACTTAACACTACCTACCCAAATTACTTGGGTGATCTTGAAAATCTCATCAATTAAATCATGAGGGTCCTCATCTACCTTGGACCCCAAGAACTCTGACGGGTTCATCATCCTCAAGAAGTCTCTGACTCGAGCCACCGCTACATTGCCATTTTTTGGAACATGCGCAACGACCTGCTGCTTCACCTGAGCAGTTAAGGCCTGCGCAAGCATCTGAATAGCAGCCCGGAACTCAGCATGAGTCGTTGGCTCTGGTGCCTGAGGCTCCTAAACTGGTGGGGCTGGATAATTCCTATAACCATTTCCATTATCATGGCCCTCAACACCTCTATTCCTCTTTCCATTCATTCTTCGGTGAACCATGATTCTGCACTTGCAAATAGCACGAATTAGAAAGATAGAAATACTTTTAATCGCACGGCATAGATCATGAAAGAAGGGAATAATTCCTAAACATCTAGTAGCCTCTTCTTCATAGGTGTGGCGTGCTTCACACCCATGAAAAACACTCTACTTAACGCAGCTTTCAAACTCCCTAGTACACATCAAACATATTGCTCTAATATCAAGTTTGTCGCGACCCGAACGGAGGCCCGAATCATAGACACATGACAAGGGACCCCAAGAGACCCCAAGTCGACCCATGGAATAAGCATACAACAAACTCATTAAATAAACTGAAGAAAATATCAATACAATCTCAACGGAAGTCTAATTCAACATCATGTAAGAATAACATCCGAAGCTAACACATATTTACGTTTGAAAAGCCTCTAGTCTGGACGAGTTGATGGGACAAGACCCCAACTAACTCAACAATACTGAAACTAAAAATACATAAGGGAACTAAAAGTCTAGCCCTTTAAGGATGAGGACTCACCAACCAAGTAGGAGCTAACTTTGACAACTGACTACGAGTAGGGCTAATCCTGGGAGTTGGGGCCTGTATCTTGAAATGATACAGCATTGAAAGTATGCGGTCAGTACATGGAATGTGCCGAGTACGTAAGGTAAGTAAAATCGCTCAAGTAAATCATTTAAAACATTTCATAACATATCATAAGCTTTCAAATCTAAGAGAAAAGAATTACATGCACTCATTCTTAAATCATAATCTCTTCAAAGTATGACCGTGCATAGTTTCACAACATCATAACTGACCTGAATGACTCAAAGCTGAAATATGACATTTATAGACAAGATGAATAATGAGTCAAACCTTACTATTAGAACATGCATGCTTGAAATAATAATCATGAGTAATGAATATGAAAATCTGAATCACGTAGACAATGGGAGACTCGTCACTTAATCGACATACCGCGATAGAGCTTACGTGGTCCCGACTATCACACTCAAGTGGGCATAGCCATCCAGAACCTTGCCAGGGACAAGGACGCTACCATGATATTGATTTCAAGTTCATGGTCCATTTGGGTCAGGGATAGCTTAAAAGGGAGGTCCTAATAACATAATAGTATCAACCTACATTGGTGCGTAGTTCTGGGGCATAGGGTGATCAACCCTTAGCCTTCTCGGTACTAGACTCTTCTCCCAGAACATGCAATACTCTACATCGTATATAACGAAGCTAAACATCGTCTATTGACGAAGCTCAACAATGATATCATGCATAAACTCAACATCGTATGAAATAAAGCTCAACATTGCCATTTGACAAAGCTCAATAATGGAATCATGCATAGACTCGACATCGTATGAAACGAAGGTCAATGATAACGTACATCTCAGTTATGAATTAATGCATATGAGAAGCTCTATTTTGAACATACCACAAGCTCAATTATAAGTGGGAGCATATACTCCAAATCATGTAGTAAGCTATACGTAGGAATATTTAACTCATCATACCATGAGCTAATAATATGAAATTTGGGAGACTTCGCTCCAAACAATATGGTAAACTCATTTCGGAAAAATCATCATTTTAAATCAACATATGGGCATTGCCCAAAGCATTACCATAGCTGGATCTACTCAATTCATTTGAAAATAATATCATAATCCTGGGTAGCTTTAGAAACACGCTTTTTATCATCAAATCTCATCATCATTATACGTTCGTCATCATTCTCTTCTTTCATGAACTTCTCACCCATCGGCATTTAATTTCACAATTTAGAAAACATAATTTGGGTTGGAAACAATTTAAAATTTTCCCCAACTTCACATTCATCAATATAAATATAATGTAGTCATACCCATGAATAGATATTGAAGAATTATGTAATTGGGTAAAAAACCCATACTTGATCATTGGTAATTTTTATGATTTGACAGAATTAGGCATTGGTGTGGATGAGGAAACCCACTCATAACCTTACATACTTTGGAGGGATGATTTTTACCACTTCTCTAATTTTCCGAGATGAGATTCCAATGGAAACCTTAAAAACATGCTCTGAATTTTCTCTTCAACTCTCACGTTTGCATGCATGGGATGAACTAGCATAGAATAGGTTTTCCCCTCTTAAAACCCTGTAAAAAAAGCCTTAAATGACGTAGTATAGGCCACTAGGACTTAGGAATTATGGAAAATCCCTTACTGAAATTGCAGGATTTGGCTGACTGCCAGTCCCTACGACGGACTGGACGACTCGTGCTCATTGGCCACGACTCGTGGCCAATAGTCATTTGGTGCGCTGCTCAAAACAACAAGTGGACCTCACAGAAGACACCACGACTCGTGGTGGGTGACCATGACTCGTGGTTACCATCCATGGCTTCCACTATCCAATACCTCCTCGCCACAAGCAGTCTCGGCCACGGGAGACCATACTAGTCGTGAGGCCTTACCACGACTCGTGGTCATGCCCATGGTCTTCTCACCACATCCTGCCAATCCTGCTAGACCACGAGTCATTTCATGACTCATGGTAACTCCTCATGAGTCTCTTCACGATTCGTTATGTGACCTGGTGCAAAATATTATTTTTTCACCATTTGTAGTGTAGGGTCTGATCCTTGGGTTCCCGGGGTATAACAGACGGGGGCTCGAGTCAAGGATTTCTTGAGAATAAACCCGCCAGAGTTCCTGGGGTCAAAGGTAGACGAGGACCCACATGAGTTCATAGATGAGATTGTGAATATAAACCAAGTCATGGGGGTGAATGGAGTTAAGTGTGCAGAGTTGGCCTCACATCAGCTAAAAGGGGTCACATACATCTTCTTTCGATAATGGAAAGATAGTAGGGTCGCTGGAGCAGGTCCTGTCACTTGGGAGGAGTTCTATGTTGCGTTCTTAGATCGGTTCTTCCCTCATGAGATGAGGGAGATGAAGACGGCGGTGTTCGTGAACCTTAAGCAAGGGTGAATGATGGTGCAGGAATATTCCCTTGAGTTCACTCGCCTATCAAAGTACGCCTCGGAGTTAGTGGCTGATCAGAGGGCGCGGGTGAGCAGGTTCGTTCATGGAGTGGCGGGCTATTTGGAAAATGATTGTAGGATCGTTATGCTCCACCAGGATATGGATTTCCCTCGGAAGGTCTTGTATGCCCAGCAGATAAAAGAGGCACATATAAGAGAGAGAGAGGCCAAGAGGGCCAGGACCGATGACTATAGATTCTCTCAGTCGAGGTTAGGTGATGGCCACCAACAGCAGCCCACCTGAGATCTTCAGCCCCAACATCTTTAGTGTTGAGTGTGCCATCCTGGCCTAGGCATGATTAGATGAGGCGAGCATCAGACTCTAGGGATTAGAGCAGCAGGCGCGTAGATTCTAGTATTCCAGCTTGCTATAGATATGGTCGGGGCACACAGACCATTTCTTGGCAGGTATAGGTGCTTGTTTCAGGTGTGGAAATCCTAGACACATACTCAGAGATTGCTCAGTAACAAGACAAGACCAGGATGGGGGCCGAGGCCCAGCTTCTAGATCAGCAGCCCCTCCCATACACTCAGCATATTAGGGCACATCTACCAGTACAGGTGGCAGTCAGCACGAAAATAGATTCTAGGTATTAGCATCCCGCTAGGAGTATGAGGTCTCCCCGGATGTAGTTACTAGTATGTTACAAGTTTTCTATCTTGATGTTTATGCTTTGCTAGATCCGGGGGCTACTTTATCTTTCGTGACACCCTATGTGGCCAGTAGCTTCAGAGTTAGTCCTAAAGTCTTTTCGGAACCCTTCTTAGTCTCTACTCCTGTAGGTGATTTAGTTGTAGCTAAACAAGTGTATAGAGGTTTCCGGATCTTAGTCCTTCAAAAAGTCACCTTAGTAGATTTGTAGAGTTAGCCATGATCGATTTTGATGTTATCCTCAGCATGGATTGGCTTTTTGCATGTTATGCTTCAGTTAATTGTAGAACCCGAGCAGTAGAGTTCAGATTTTTGGGAGAGCCAGTCTTAGAGTTGAAGGGTAGTTCAGCTATGCCTGTAAGTTATTTCATTTCCTACGTTAAAGCTAGAAAGATGGTCTCCAAAGGTTGTGTGTATTATCTAGTTAGGGTTAAGGATTCTTCGTTCGAGACCCCGACTATCCAGTCTGTCCCAGTAGTATGTAAGTACCCAAAAGTATTCCCAGATGATCTACGGAGAATCCCTCCTGACCAGGAGATTGATATTGGTATTGACCTTCTTCTCGACACGTAGCCTATATCTATTCCTCCTTACGGAATGGCTCCAGCCGAGCTAAAGGAGTTGAAGGAACAGTTGAAGGACCTGATAGATAAGGGTTTCATTAGACCAAGCAAGTCCCCATACGGTGCACCAGTTCTCTTTATCTGAAAGAAAGATGGTTCTCTTTGCATGTGTATTGATTATCGACAATTGAACAAGGTCACTATCAAGAATAGGTATCCTTTACCTAGGATTGATGATTTATTTTACCAGCTTCAGGGTGCCAAGTGTTTTTTGAAGATAGATCTCATATCCGGTTACCATCACCTCAGTGTTCAGGAGAGCGACATCCCGAAGATAGCCTTTAGGACGCAGTATGGTCACTACGAGTTTATAGTTATGTCTTTTGGACTAACAAATGCTCCTGCAGCTTTTATGGACTTGATGAACAGGGTGTTCAATCCATACCTGGATATGTTCGTGATTTTGTTTATTTATGACATCTTGATCTACACTCAGGGCGAGGAGGATCCTGCCGCTCATTTGAGAATAATGCTTCAGATTCTCAAGGATCGCCAATTATATGCCAAATCCAGTAAGTGTGAGTTTTGGTTGAACTCAGTGGCATTTTCGGGCCATGTGGCATCAAGTGAGGGTATAAAGGTGGATTCTCATAAAATAGAATCAGTGAAGAATTGGCCTAGATCGGGGAATCCTTTAGATATTGGGAGCTTTTTGGGTTTAGTCGGTACAATGGAACATTTGTGGAAGGTTTCTCATTGATTGCAGCACCTTTGAACAAATTGACCCAAAAGAAGGTGAATGTCAGAGGCTTGTGAGAAGAGCTTCCAAGAGTTGAAGACTCAAGTTACTTCGGCAGTGGTGTTAACTCTACCAGAGGGTACCGATAGTTTTTTGGTGTATTATAATCCTTCAAGGATTGGACATGAGTGTTTTGTAGCATATTCCTTTAGACAGCTAAAAGTTCATGAGAAGAATTACCTGACCCATGATCTTGAATTAGCCGCGGTGGTATTCGCATTGAAGATATGGTGACATTATTTGTATGGGGTCCATGTGGGCGTGTTTATGGACCATAAGAGTTACAATATGTGTTTACCTAGAAGGATCTCAATCTTCGGCAAAGGAGGTGGTTGGAGCTACTCAAGGACTATGATATGAGTGTTCTTTACCATCCGGGTAAGGCTAATATAGTAGCAGATGCAGTTAGTAGACTCTTTATGGAGAGTATGTCTCACGTGAGTGAGAGGAAGATGGAGCTGGTGAAGAATGTTCATCAACTCGCAAGGCTAGGAGTTAGGTTGGTCGACTCAACTAATGGCGGTGTTATTGTTAACAACGGATAAGTTTCATATTTGGTGACTGATGTAAAATCTAGACAAGATGAGGACCCTATTTTGGTAAAGTTAAAGGAAGCGGTTCAAAATAAGAAGGTAGAGTTCTTCTACATAGAGGGAGATGGTGCGCTTCGATACCAGAGTTTCTTACGTGTTACGGATATGGACGATTTGAGGAGACGGATGTTGCACGAGGCTCATGGATCTAGGTATTCAATCCATCCAGGTGCAACCAAGATGTATCGTGACTTACGGGAAGTTTATTGGTGGAATGGCATGAAGAAGGACATCGCGGAGATCATAGCTAAGTGTCCGAACTGCCAACAAGTAAAGGTTGAGCATTAGAGACTTGGAGGCATGCTTCAGGATATTAGTATTCATACTTTGAAGTGGGAAGAAATCAATATGGACTTCATCATAGGTTTACCTTGTACTCATCGACAATATGACTCTATTTGGGTTGTGGTAGATAGGTTGACCAATGCTACCCATTTTATACTGATCAAAACCAAATATTCGGTGGAGGAATATGCCAAACTATATATCTGGGAGCTAGTTCGATTGCATGGAGTGCCCTTGTCCAATATATCTGATAGAGGTAATTAATTTACCTCTCAATTTTGGAGGTCGTTTCAAAAAGGACTTGGTACTCAGGTTAAGCTCATCACAACATTTCACCCACAACTGGATGGTCAAGCAGAGCAAAAAATTCAGACTCTCGAGGATATGTTGAGAGCATGCATGATTGACTTCAAAGGTAGTTGGGATGATCATTTTCCTTTTATCTAGTTTGCATACAATAACAGCTACCATTCTAGTTTTTAGATGGCTCCGTTTGAGGCTCTCTATGGGTGAAGATGTAGATCGCCCATTGGTTGGTTTGATGTTGGTAAAGCAGTGATGATAGGACCAGATTCGATCTAGGAGGCTATGGAGAAGGTCTAGCTCAAACGAGGTGGGTTGAAAATAGCCCAAAGTCGCCAAAAGTCCTATGCTTATATAAGAAGGAGAGAATTAGAATTCAAGGTGGATGATTGGGTGTTTCTGTAGGTATCACCCATGAAGGGAGTGATGCAGTTTGGAAATAAAGGAAAACTCAGCTCTAGTTATGTTGTCCCCTACCAGATTGCTAAACGGGTTGGCAAGGTGGCATATGAAATGGAGTTACCCTTAGAATTAGCTTCTGTTCATCCTATTTTTCATGCATCGCTCTTAAAGAAGTGTTTGGCTGATCCAGCTCTAGCTGTCCCGTGGACAGTGTTGGTGTGAAAGACAACCTTAGTTATGAGGAGGTTATGATAGAAATACTGGATTGTCAAGTTCGAATGCTAAGGAATAAGGAAGTAGCTTCATTCGAAGTTTTAATGAGGAATCAACATGTTGAGGGAGCTACGTGGGAAGTCGAAGCGGACGTGATGGCTAAATACCCATATTTATTCTCTACTAGTTCAGTTCCAGCTTGAGGTAACAATTTTGCCGTCGAACTCTATTTAGTTTTCATGTTCAGTTCATGTTCCCAAGTTTCTTTTATGTATATGGATGTTTGTATGATTCATGAATTCAACTCAATTATGTAGTTTGAATTGAAGATAGTCATTCCGTTAGTTTTCGGTATAAATGATCAGTATTTTAATATGATGATTGCATATATCTGCTTTTCTATATTTTTTCCAACATTCGAGGATGAATGTTCCCAAGGGGGAGATATTGTTATACCTTGGAAGCCCAAAGATCAGTCCCGGGAGTTGACATGGAGAAAAACATAAAAACTGGCATCAGGCACAGAACGGATCGTGAGGTGACCCATGAGAGCAACCTATGAGTCGTGATATGACTCTTGGTGAGGCTTAAGATTTGTGTTTGAAAATTTGATAAATGGAATCCCCACGTACATGACAACAATACGTGGTCAGGCCCCACAACCCGTTAGGTCAGTCATGGGGAGTGGTGATTGAGAAAAGAGGAAGAGAAAGACAGTGTACCTAAAGAAAGGACCCCACGAGTCGTGGTCAGTCACCATGAATCGTGGGATGAGTCATGGTCAGCTGGTGGAAGTTATTTAAAAATCTTATGCAGTGTATAGGACGAGTGGTGACCACGGGTCGTGGTCACCTGTGACGAATCATGAAGTCTCCCATTACGAGCACTAGATGACTTCTAGACAGTGTACTTGATGGATGATGCCATGAGTCGAGGCCAAGGGGGAGGAGTCGTTAGGTACCTTGTGGCGACTAACTGGCAGTTATTTTTTAAAAATGTATTAAGGTCTTTTCTGTAATTCCTAAGATCCTAAGGCCTAAACTACGTTGTTTTAAGTTATGAATGATGACTTTTAAGAGGGTTAAGTTCATTTTAGGCTATTTCTCATTCATGCATGCAAGAGTGATAGTCTAAAAAGGTGATCAAGGCAATTCCTTCAAGGTTCGATTCAATTTCTTCTTAGGCATTCAAGGAAGTGTATGAATTAGCTTCAATCAGGTATGTGGGGTTATGAATGGGTGAATTCTTTCACAACCATTTCCAATCCCTCCCAAAATCATGAATTTCCTATGTCAACTCTATCGGGTTTTAACCCAATGCATGAAGTTCCTAATTATCTACTTAGGTATGAACTAAATATGTTTCTACTATTGAATTATGAAGCATGGGAAAGTTTTATATTGTTTTCAATTAAAAATCATGTTTCAAGTTTTATCAATTAAAAGCCCATTGATGAGAAGTTTATGAAAGATGAGATTTGTGATGAATGTATGATTATGATGAGAGATTATGATGAAAAACATGTTTTCCACCTACCCATGATTATAATTATATTTTCGATGTGAATTGAGTATTTTCAAGCATGTGAAAGCATTGGGCAATTCCCACATGTTCAAGTATGATTTATGACTTTCTGAATGAAGCTTACCACATGGTTTTGGAGCGAAGACTCACAATTATTTTTTAGCTTGTGGTATGGTTTGAGTTAAAGCTTCTGATATGCATGATTTCAGATTTGAGATGTATTTGATTATTGAGCTTCGCCAATAGACGATGTTGATCTTTGTTGAAAAATGATAGAGAGCATATAGATGTTTTTGGGAGTCATGTCTTGCACCGAGTAGGATAAGGGTTGATCACCCTATGCCTTAAAACTACGCACCAATGTAGGTTTGTACTTATATATATATATATATATTACTTCGGGACCTCCCTTGTAAGCTATCCCTACCCTATTAAGCCATGAGCTTGATATCGATATCATGGTATCGTCCCTAGCCCTGGCAAGGATTTGGACGGCTCTACCCACTTGAGTGTGATAGTTGGGACCACATAAGCTCTATCGTGGTATGTTGGTTAAAAGACAAGTCTCCCATTGTTCCTCATGATTTCAGTTATGCATGCTAATCATTCATGAGATTTACACATATATATATGTTCTAAAGCAGGTTTGACTCAATGTTCAGTTTTACTCATGACTATCATATTTTAGCTTTGAGTCAATCGATTTAGTTATGATTTTATGTATGTTATGATGAGATCATGATTTCAAAAAGAATGCATGCAAACCATAATCTCAGATTCTTATTTTTTATCTTTTACATTATGCATGTCTTTAAATGATTTTACTTATTTAAGCGGTTTTAATTGCTTTCCATACTCGGTACATTCCACGTACTGACCGTATACTCTATGTTGTATCATTTCATGATACTGGACCTGGCACTCAGACTCAGCCCCGTTCTTAGCTAGTCTTCAGAGTTAGCATCTTATGCTTGTCGGTGAGTCCTCATCCCCCGAGGACTAGACTTATTTAGATTTCTTCCATGTATTTTCAGTTCCAGATTTGTTGACTTAGTTGAGGGTCTTGTTGTCACGCCCTGAGCTTACACCCTAGACGTAACACGGTACTTGAATCCATAAGTGACCCCAAGTCAACCCCTAGTCTATCATACACTAGCATTCTGAGTAAACATGCACAGTGGAACTTTTAAATAACAACTTTATCAGTTTAAGAAAATGTAAAGACTTAAAGTAGAGAAAAGAAATAATATATCTGAAATACAATTCTGAAAGACAAGTCTGGTCTAAAAGCCAGTTCTGAGGAGTTGCTGGGATAGGTCCCCAGCTAACTCTAAGTCTATACAAAACCATATCCAACTAAAGTAAATAAATAAGGCCCTCAAATGATGAGGATTCACACCCTGACCTACTGTAATGGAATGCTCTGAAACTGAAGTAACTATCTATGCTGAATTTGAGAACTTACGGCTGTATCATGAAATGATACAACATGAAAAGCATGCGCCAGTACTTTGAATGTACTGAGTAAGTGGGAGAAACATACTGAATATAAAGTCTGAACTGAAATGACATGCCATGACCAACAGCTAAGCTGAATTGAACTATTGATATAATCTAAAATGGTCAAGACGACCCTGTCTGACTGTCAAGGACATGCCCTAAGTCTTAAAAACTGAATGTGAGATACTAGTACTTAACTGATCTACTTATTCTAATACGAGACTAGACTGACTAGTGGGAGAGTCTATAACCGACATATAACCACGTGAGCTAGATGTAGAGTCCGATGTATAAACCCCACCAGTAGGACCCAATATACCTTTCGAGGTTATAAAGGCATGAACTGAGTGATCAAAAAAATATCTGGTCACGATCAGGCCATGTAATACTGAAACCTACGCAGGCAACGTAGTTCTGGGAACCTGGGTGCACTAGAACCCCGGCCTGCTCGGTGCTAACTTCTACTCCCACTGGAACACCTAAACTGAACTACTAAGCTGATAGCTCGAAACTACGGCGCAAGACTAGTCAAGGAAGAATAACTGCATGCACCTCGAGAGCCTTATCTGACCAGATTATTGAACTAGGTTCTAAGACTGGTCAGAGCTGCTTATCTGGAAGCGTCGTAACCGTCTACAAAATAACTAATAACTGAACTTGGGTCCTGGGCTGGTCAGAGTTATAACTAAATGTCATGACCGCCTAATGGACCAAATAAGTGAAATCTGAATCTGAGTTGAAAATTTGGAGGCACCACTGACACCTCGAAAATAAACTGGAGTCAAACTAATCAGTTGAAATTTTCTGGACAACATTGAGGTTGCTAAAATCTGACTGAAGCTAGATTTATATGATTCTGACTGAGACTAGATTAAGAGAGTTTTGTGTTCTAACTAACTAAAATATTAAGCAGCTAATAGAGAATTTCATTCAACGTACTAAAGTCATTCAGATTCATGGGATATTTACCCAACACATATGAAGAGCAAGACAATTCTAGGAATTCAACCCAAAGCATTCTTTATTCACTAGAGGGAATTTAACAAGAAAAAAATCATTACTCAAAAGTTAGGGCATAAAGTCACCTTTGTAATAACACTGACAATCTACTAAGGAATTGATGAAAATTATATTAACAATAAGTATAAACATTGTTCTGAGGGAAATAAGCGAAAATAAACATGAATGCTTCTCATACTTGAAAGCTCAGGGCTTAAAACTGATAGAAGAAATTGAGGAGAACTTTGGGGATGCAAGGCAAGGACAATCCCCTTGCTAAAACCCCACATACCTGATGAAGAACCCATGAAAATCTTGAGAAATTGAGGATAAGAAGGCTGCCCTTGTTCTTGCTCTGAGAATTATGAGAGAACTTGCGGTTTATTTTCTGAGTGCTTGAGTTGGGAATGAGGAAAATGACCCATTACCCCCACTAAAACGTCTGTAACCAAAGTCAAAACGATATGGTTTAATGCTTGGGAGAATAGGAAATTACTAAATAGCCCTTAGAAATTCATAGGGAAAAACTGTCAGGTGCCCCTAAGGGATGACCTAACGAGTCGTGGCGTCTGAAAACGACTCGAGGTCATGGTCGTCAGGTACACAGCCTGGAATTTTCAGTGGGTGACCACGAGTGACTTAATGAACCGTGGTCATTGGACACGACTCGTGGTCACCAATTGTCAACCACACTGTCTCACCCCCTGGGAAAATAATACAAAGCTGGTAACGAGTCACTCAATAAGTTGTTCTTACAGAAGATGCCTCGTGGTGACCACCCATCAAGTACACTACCAACTTCTCAAGTTTCTGGATTCTAGCCAGGCAACGAGTTACTCAATGGGTTGTGGGGCCTGACCACGACTCGTGAAGTTGCTTGTTGGGAACACTAACTCATCATCTTAGAATCCTTCTCACTGTTTACCTGACGACTCGTTAGGTCCTTTAACGACCCGTCAGGTTGGTCCTTTTGCAACTTTTCTGCTGTTTTCCAGATTTTCTGATTCATGTCCCAGATATTGATTTCTGAGAAGGGTTCTGATAGGACCTCTGGACTGATGTTGAACTGAACTGCTACATATGAAGTTACAAACAAAAGAGTAGCTCCTGGATCTAGGAGGGCATACACGTCGTGAAAGAGACGTAACATACAAGTAACTACGTCAGGAAAACTTTCCTTATCCTGATGAGAATAGAGAGCATAAAAATGATTCTAACGTTGACCACCATTTGTACCTGAAAGGTTGGCCTGCCGAGCTGGTCGGCTTGCTGGAGCTGATGAGGTAGTGGATTGTTATCTCCCTCCCCCTGCTGATGGGCACTCCCTAAGCCTGTGTCCAAGCTATCCACACCCAAAGCAGCCCTCTCATACCTGAAGGCATTCTCCTGGGTGATTCCTACCACACTTGGGACAGGATGGATATTTGTTTCCTGTACTATGGGCCTGAGACTGAGTTCCAGAAGACCCACCCCTCTGATCATAGCGGGACCAAAAGGGTGGGGCAGTGGTTGAGCTAAGTGTTGGGGCCCTCTGTTGTTGCTTCTGTGGGTGGCTACCACCACCAGATCTCTGGTGGACAAAATCTTTATGACCAATTCTTGCCCGCTTGTTCTTACGTTCCATATCCTTCAGCTTCTCTGTCTAAATCTGCTGGGCATACGCAAATAAGCTAGAAAGGTCCATGTCCTTGATTAGCATTGTCGTCCTGCACTCTCTGAGGACCAGGTTAGGTACTCCATTTATGAACTTCAGTATGCAAGCCCTTGGATCGGCCACCATCTCTGGAGCATACTTTGATAGTCTAGTAAACTCCAGAGCATCTTCCTCCACTATAAGATTGCCCTGCCGTGGTTCATAAACTCTGCCATCTTAGCCTCCCTCAGCTCCCGGGGAAAGAACCTATCCAGAAAAGCTGTATGAAACTCCTCCCACTCAACCGATCCTGCTTCTGCTGACCGCCCCTCCTTTCACTGCTCGTACCAAGCCTGGGCTACCCCTTTTAGCTTGTAGACAGGCAGGTCAGCACTCTTGAAGGAGCTGACACCCATGATCCGGGTGATCCTTCTGATCTCATCTATAAAGCCTTGTGGTTCCTCTCCCACCTTTGCTCCGTGAAAGTCTGGAGGGTTCATCCGGGTGAAATCCCACACCCGGGCAGTAGCTACAGACCCATTTTTGGTTATTGGAACCACCTGCTGTTTCACTTGATTGATGATGGTCTGAGAAACCAATTGTATGGCCTCCCTGAATTCGGCGGTAGACACAGAGTCGTCTTGAGGAACTACCGGAGCTGGTGGAGCAGGTTTGTTCATGTTTTCATCTCTTCATCAACTTCCACGTCGAGGAGGCATTGTTCACTAAAAGGAAATAGGACACAGTTGAGAAATACACCCTTGAAATTGGACTTTAACGCATGATAAAGAGCATGAACAAAAGGGAAATGTTTCTAATAACATCTCGTAGCCTCCTCGTCATAAGTGTGACGCACTTCACACCCATGAAAATGACTCTACTCGATGTGGCTTTCAGACTTTCCGAGGATACTCTAAACATAGTGCTCTGATACCATGTTTGTCATGCCCCAAGCATACACCTTGGATGTAACACGGTATTTGAAGCCACAAGTAACGCTAAGTAAAACCCTGGTCTGTCATACACTAGAATTATGAGTAAACATGCGCAATGGAACTTTTAAATAACATCTTTATCAATTTAAGAAAATGTAAAGACTTAAAGTAGAGAAAGAAATAATATATCTAAAATACAATTCTGAAAGACAAGCCTGCTGTGAAAGACAACTACTGAGGAATTGTTGGGACAGGTCCCCAGCTAACTCTAAGTCTATACAAAACCATATCCAACTAAAGTATATAAATAAGGCCCTCAAATGATGAGGACTCACACCCTGATCTGCTGAAATGGAATGCTCTAAAACTGAAGTAACTATCTGTGCTAAATCTGAGAACCTATAGCTGTATCGTGAAACAATACAACATGAAAAGCATGCGTCAGTACTTTCAATGTACTGAATAATTGGGAGAAACATAATGAATATAAAGTATGAACTGAAATGATACGCCATGACCAACACGTAAGCTGAACTGAACAACTGCTATAATTTGAAATGGTCAAGACGACCTGTCTGATGGTCAAGGACATGCCTTAAGTCTGAAAAACTGAATCTAAGATACTGTACTGAACTGAGCTTCTTATTCTGATACTGGACTAGACTGACTTGTGGGAGAGTCTATAACCGACATATAACCACGTAAGTTAGACGTGGAGTCCGATGTATAAACCCCACTGATAGGACCTAATATACCTTTCTAGGGTATAAAGGCATGAATTGAGTGATCACAAAAATATATGGAGCCAATCAGGCCAAGTAATACTGAAACCTACACTGGCAACGTAGTTCTAGAAACCTGGGTGCGCTGGAACCCCGGCTCGCTCGGTGCTAAGTACTAATCCCACTGGAATACCTAAATTGAACTACTAAGCAGATAGCTCAAAACTGCGGCCCAAGACTAGTTAGGGACAAGTAACTGCATTTACCTTTAGAGTCTTATTGGACCAGATTCATAAACTAGGTTCTAAGACTGGTCAGGGCTGCTTATCTTGAAGCATCGTAATAGTCTACAGAACAACTAATAACTATACTGGGGTCTTGGGACTAGTCAGAGCTATAACTGAATGTCATGACCGCCTAATGGACCAAATAACTAAAATTTGAAATCTGAGTATGAAAACTGGGAGGCACCACTGACACCTCGAAAATAAACTGGAGTCAAACTGATCAGTTGACATTTTTTTGACAAGACTGAGGTTGCTAAAATCTGACTGAAGCTAGACTGATATGATTCTGATTGAGACTAGACTGATAAAGTGATGTGTTCTAACTAACTAAATTAATAAGAAGCTAATAGATAATTTCATTCAACGTACTAAATTCATTCTAATTCATGGGATATTTACCCAACACATATGAAGAGCAAGACAATTCTTGGAATTCAACCCATAGCATTCTTCATTCACTAGAGGAAATTTAACAAGAAAAAAATCATTACTCAAAAGTTAGGGGTTAAATTCACCTTTGTACTAACACTGACAATATGATAAGGAACTTATGGAAATTATATTAATAATAACTATAAACAAGCTCTGAGGGAAATCAACGAAAATAAACATGAATGCTTCTCATACTAAGCTCAGGACTTAAAACTGATAGAAGAAATTGAGGAGGACTTTGGGAAAGCAAGGAAAGGACAATCCCCTTGCTAAAACCCCACATACCTGATGAAGAACCCACGAAAATCTTGAGAAATTGAGGAGAAGAAGGATGCCCTAGTTCTTGCTCTAAGAATTCCTAAGAGAACTTACGGTGTAGTTTCTGAGTGCTTGAGTGGGGAATGAGTAAAAAGACCCATTATCCCTACTAAAATGTTTGAAACCAAAGTCAGAACGGCATGGTTTAATGCTTGGGAAAATAGGAAAATACTAAATAGCCCTTAGAAATTCGTAGAGAAAAACTGTCAGGTGCCCCAAATGGGTGACCTGACGAGTCGTAGCATCTGAAAATTACTCATGGTCATGCTCGTCAGGTACACTATTTGGAATATTCAATGGGTGACCACGAGTGACATAACGAGTCGTGGTCACCGGACACGACTCGTTGTCACCAGTCGTCGACCACACTGTCTCACCCCCTGGGAAAATAATACAAGGCTGGTAATGAGTCACTCAACAAGTCGTTCTTACGGATGACGCCTCGTGGTGACCACCAGTCAAGTACACTTCGAACTTCTCAAGTTTCTGGATTTTTGCCTAGCAATGAGTGACTTAACGAGTTGTGGGGCCTAACCATGACTCGTGAAGTTTCCTGTTGGGAACACTAACTCATCATCTTGGCATCCTTCTCATGGTTGACCTGACGAGTCATTGAGTCCTTTAACGACCCGTCAGGTTGGTCGTTTTGCAACTTTTCTGCAGTTTTCCAGATTTTCTGATTTATGTCCCGGATATTGATTTTGAGCTTTCGGGGCATTACACTTTTCCCATCAACTCATCATGTTTAGAGACTTTTTAGACAAAAGGACGTATTCAACTTCAAATTTTGTATTCTGATGTTATTTATACCTTAGACTTCTGCTAAGTATATAATGTTATTTATTTTATTTTATTGATCATGTTAGATGTATGTTCACTCCATGGGTCGGCTTGGAGTCTCTCAAGGCTCCTTGTCTCATGTTACGATTCGGACCTTCATTCGGGTCATGACACAATACCTCCAACTAACCCGACAAGTCTGAAAACTGAAAGTACAAAGATATCTGATAACAAATGGTCCTCGGGAGATGAGGAATCCCCAATAGAGACTGGGTGCTAACTCTGAAAGCTGCTATTGACGGGGCTGAGTCTGAAGATTGGAGCCTGTATCATAAAATGATAAATCATAGAGTATGCGGTCAGTAGGTGTAATGTACCGAGTATGCAAGGTAAGTTAAACTGATTAAATACATAAAAATCATTTAAAACATGTATAATGTAAAAATACAATTAAGATAAGAATCTGAGAGTAGGGCTTGCATGTTAATTTTTGATATCATGATCTAAACATAACCAAACATCAAAAGTTAATTGAACGACCCAAAGTTGAAATCTGATAATCATAAGTAAAACTGAACATTGGGTCAACCTGCTTTAGAACATATATGTATATATGATGAATAATAACATGCATAAATAAAATCATGAGGAACAATGTGAGACTCGTCATATAACCGACATTGCCACGATAGAGCTTACATGTCCCAACTATAACACTCAAGTGGGTAGAGTCGTCCAAAGCCTTGCCAGGGCTAAGGAAGATTCCATGATATTGATATCAAGCTCAAGGCCCATTCTTTGCAGGGGATAGCTCACAAGGGAGGTCCCAAAGTATATTGTAAACCTATGTTGGTGCGTAGTTCTAAGGCATAGGGTTGATTGACCCTTAGCCTACTCAATGCAAGACACTACTCCCAAAACTATGCATATGTTCTCCATCGTTTTTCAACGAAGCTAACCATTCTCTATGGATGAAGATGAATAATCATATAAATGTAAAATCTAAGATTATACCATGAGGAACGTTGGCTCAAACTATACCACAAACTGAACATAATTGGGATTCTTAACTCCAAAACGATGTAGTGCTAATTCGTGAAATCATAATCATACATGAACATATGGGCACTGCCTAATACTTAAACATGCTTGAAAATACTTAATTCGCATGAAGACATAATCATAGACATGGGTAACTTGAAAACATGTTTTTCATCAATAATACTTCATTATACTTGAAATTCATCATAAATCTCAACTTTCATAACACTCATGGATGGGCATTATAATTTATAAAACTTAAAAACATGATTTATAATGGAAAACATCATAAAACTTTCTCATGAATCATAATTCGATAATACAAACATAATTAGATCATACCCATGGTAGAAACTTAGGAAATTCATGCATTCAGTTAAAACCCCATAGGATCAACATATAGATTTTTCATGAACTGGATAGGGATTGGGTATTGGCGTGAACAACTTCACCCATTCATGACCTTACATACCTGAGATGGACTAATTACACCAATTTCTTGATAGCCAGAAGAAAATTTAGGAAGAACTTGTAGAAAACCTAAACATGATCACCTTCTAAGCCCTCAACTTGCATGCATGAAAGTGAATGAGTCTATGATGAACTTACCCCTCTTAAAACTCCCTATTTTGAGCTTAAAACGTCGTACTTTAGGAACCTAGGCTTACAAATTTCAAAAATACCCTTAATAAATTTCTTCGAAAAAATGATCTACTAATGACAACGGACATCAGAACGGTCCGTTGTTAGCTAATAATGTACAAAATATATCGTTAATGCGAAGAATATACATGGTTGAAGTATCCAAATAAGTAACCCAATGAGTGTCGCGGTCGAATCCCATGAAGACTAGGGAATGATAGTTACATGTGTCGATTGAGAAATTTACGTTAAGTTGCACCACGTAGATTTAATATAAAAACAAATAAAGTTTGGGGAATTAAAATTTGTAGTGAATTGTGTATTGATTTAGTGAAATAAAATAGCAAGATCAGCTAAGTTGTCAACAAGGATGTGAAAGACTAGAGGTGCGGTGTAGATAAAATACTAACTAGTTCGGGACATGCTAGGTCATCTTATGAGTTAAACAAGTGTAAATAATATCAAAATTGGGTATCTACAGCTTTTCAGCCTTCTAGTTACCTTTCACTAGAGTTTTTTCAAACCTCTAGTCACAATTTAGCTCAACCGATTTGATTTGAATTAGTAGTTGGACTAATTTCTAGTTATTAGCTGCTAATAAGGAATGAGAATGTAATTTCAGCTATTTCTAATCCAATTTTACACTCTCTTCTCCATACCCACTACTAAATTCTCTTCAAATGCTTAATTATTCTTTTACAAGCATTAATCAAGAAAGAATAAGTAAATTCATATCATAATCAATGGATCTTCCTTTATATATTGAAGATAATCTAATAGATTTATACTTGCATGAAAATATGAAGATGACTCTAGCAATACCCAATCCAATTAAGTATTCATCATCATACACCTCTAGTTAATGATTTTTCTACTCATGATTAAGAAATTCAAAAACACATTCATCAATAGTATCATTGAATTTAATAGCAAGAGTAGAAAAATCAACTTCACAAAACAATCTCCAACAATAGTTGAAATTTACTAGTACAAAGAAGAAATAGAGCAGAGTACTTTCCATTTCTATCTCTATTTCTATCTCTCCTTCTGCATATATGTACAAGGTACTTTATCTTCTATTTATATCTTGAAAAGTAGGAAACTTTTTATCTCTTTTCCAATGTTGGACAATTATACCCCCATAAGCACCGTTCTGGAATCAGCGGAGACAGCAGCAGTTCGCCGGTTCCAATTCGTGAACCACCGGTATCTTTTCTTAATCCTCACCCAATTACAGTGAACATCAGCGGTTCACTCGGCGTTTCGCTGATGCAAATCCATGAACCACTGGGTCTTCAACCAATTCTCCACAACGTTTGGTATCTTTCGGCGACTGAACTGGCAACTCGCCGCAGGCAATTTGCGCACCGCTAGTTGCATTAATCCTCAGAGGCAGTTATGTTCGGCCCTTGGCTGGCGTTTCACCGGTTTTCATCTACGAATCACTGATGTAATCTCACTCTCTTCTTTTTGCTCCATTTTTGCTCTTTTCTTCACATTTAGTCATCTGAACACAATAAAAGTAAAAAGGGCATAAAATCTAAATAATCAACTCAACAACTAAACAAAAACTCACGTTTTAGAGCTTAATAAGTTGGTAAATTACTAACTCACTAAACCCCCAAATTTAAATCGTTTCTTGTCCTCAAGTCGCAATGCTCATTTATTGCGAAACTAGTTAATTTTCTTGCGGTATGCCCGATCATTTAAAAATAGAAGTGAACTTGCTAAAGTGGTCATTTAATATTAATTAATTCACAAAAAAATAATAAATATAAAAAATACTTCAATTAATTTTCATTTATAAATGACATGTTTAAAGTATAAACTAATAAAATCTCTTTTTAAGTAAATTTTGAAAGTTTCATAAAGTAATATCGAGTAAAAAAGCTTCCAAAATTATAGTAAATCAACATAAAATAGACACTTTTCCCATTGTTGCTTCCTCATCAAAATAGTCTCCAAAATAATCTTAATAAATAAACAAAAAAATACAACAAATCTTGAATTGCAAATCCACAAGAATAAATATAATAGTCTTTACTCTTATTAGGGTGGAAAGTATGTATGATATATCATATATGAATAACAATATTCTCTGTAATACTTATAATATTTTTTTAATATTATTATTTTTGCACTACCATCGATGCACCAAATCTGAAAAATATTACTATATATTATTGTCAAGAGAAAGTCGGCTAAACAAATAAATACAAATGACGTGCTGCTAGAACTTCCGAAATTTCTATTCACTATAAGCAAAAAGGGATTTTCTACGAAAGATGGCACCATGAAAAAGAATAACAATAAAACACATGCTACATTTCACTTTCTATTTCAGAGATATGCAACCCTGAATGATTAGATCAGATAACTTGAATGGATTGCATAACCTTTCTTATGCATTCTTGAATTTATTTTTGTGAGTGAGATGTTATTACGAGTATCTTTTAACCATTTATGCATGAAAAATGACATCATCATATACAATTAATAAGCATGTGGATCTACCAATTAAAGTAAATATTTAAACATCTTAATTAGATAAATATAGGATGAAATATCTTGGAAGTTTAAATGTAAAAAGAAATTGCTATATTCTGTTAACTTGATAATATTCTCCTCCAAAAGATATATATTTTTGGAAGATCCAACACTATTTTGATTGCATTTATGGAGAATCTAAGAAATATTGATTATAATCATAAATGAAAAGTGATACGAATAGTGACTATTCGTATAGCTAACTTAAGTATGATTGGGATAAGGGCTTATAGTTGTTGTAATGAGACATTATTTATCGAGGTAAAATAATTTATCATAACATTATCTGGTTAAACTGGAAAGATACAGCTAATATATTTCTTACTTTACACAAAACAAAAAAATAAAAAGTTATGATATACTTTATTGGTATACAAGTTCTTCCAGCTTGGATTTTAAAAATGACTCTTGATACAATTATGTCTATTCAAGTTGATAAATGAAACTAATATTTTTCTTTGGAAACCACCTTTTAGAAATGATATAAGTAGAAATATTTCATCAATACCTAATTAAGGAACATAGTACTTGAAAGGCCCACACCTCCTATATAAGAGTCGTCTTTGTTCCTCTTTTTTGTACTCCTTCCTTCATTTCTATTAGTAGAAGTTCAAATCTTATTGATCACCTTAATTATCATAGTTAATGAGTATATCACATGACTCCTAAATTTCCTACAAAATAAATATCCAAGTAAGAGAGTGAGTAGATGACCCCTAAGTTGGTAACATAATAGTACTATTAAGTATTTACATCAAATATTTTCAAGCATATAAATGCTAAGAATATATAAAAGAGACATGGAGTAAAAATAATGTATGAAATTAATGTCCATGGTTAATATTATTGGTGATCTACAAGAATTGTAAAAACCACAAGAATAACATACAAAAAGCAAAAGAAGAGAATTATATATATTATCATGCTAAAAAGTGAATACAAAAAGGTCATTGTCATGTCCAAATTTGAAGCAATTTACTAATTTTTTTGGGATTAATACTCTCAATTGTCCTTTCGTGTTCCTAATCAAACATTCAAAACCACCATCAAAATAAAATATGACAAAATAAATAATAAGAACGTACATGCTTCTTCAAATAAGGAGTAATATTATCAATAAATAGGTAACCAAGAAAATTAGAGTCCATCAAGAACACGCACATCATAAAACAAAGACATAACCTATTATAAAACAAAAAGACAACAACAATTCAACAATTACATTCAATTCTTTTAATGTAAGTATCAAAATTTACATCTACTCTTAAAAATATATAATTGATAAAATACCAAATCAAATACATTCTCTTGTGAAAAAATATATTATTTTATTGGAATTAAGTAAATCTTTGAATCAACTCAGGCATGTCATGAAACAACACTGCAGTAATTTTTATTTTCCTACTTCAGAGCAAAGTGTTGAAAAAAGACTCAGAAAACATAGCAGCAAGAGGAAAATCATATTCAGGACTGGAATGGTTCTCTCTTTTTATAATCGAAAGAAAAAGTATTGACATGTATTTATTTTTTGGCTTAGCATAAGAAACTTAAATATACACATGTAACTTGAGTGAAGGTGAATATTGCTCACAACAAAATCACAAATTTCCTACTTGTTTAAAACTTTTTGGCCCTATATACATGTAACTTGAATCTCCTGGCAGAGACACAAAGTTACATGAAAAAATTATTCAGATATCTTATTTTCTTCCCATCTTCAAGTCATCCCTCAATCTCAAAATTCATTTTGAGTTCCTCAAGTTGTCGCCAATTTGTAAATTAGTTATATGATCAAAACTTGAAGGTAATTCTACAATACAAGTAGTAAAATGAGTTCATAACAAATAAATTGCAATGATTGACTAATTAGTTCACAAAATTTATGACCTATAGATTTGATATTTCAAGAGTTGAAATGCCATCTAAGAAATACACAGATATTTGTAAAGACCCAAACACATCTTTCTTATTTGATCCATAAGACACTCTAGTCACTTATGAAAAAATTTTCGGCTTGTATTATAAACTGACATATACGATTGAAAGATTTTTTTGTTTGCTTGTTTGTTGGGGATATAAAAGCATAAAATTTGGATCATGAGTAATAGATGAAAAGGGCATGAAGTTAATGGTAAATCAATTTAAAACTCCCATTTTGAAAATAGAGAATACATGTATCTCACAATATAATCACAAATCTCTGACTTGTATTGTTTTTTAGGCCCTATATATGTGTAACTTGAAGCTTCTGGTATAGACATAAAGTTGGATGCAAAAATTATGCAAATATCTTTTTTTTATCTTCAAGTCTTCCCTCAATTTCAAAATCCATTTTGAGATCCTCAAGTTGTCACCAATCCATAATTTACTTATATGATAAAAATTTAAAGGTAATTCTACAAAAGAAATATTAAAAATAAGAAGTCCATCATAATACCACGAACTGTAAAACAAAGAGATTGTAATGATTGAAAAATTAGTTCATAAAATTTAAAACCTAACAAAACGAAAAGTAGATTTTCTCCTTTAAGAATTGAAGTGTGATCTAAGAAATATACAGAAATCTGCAAAGACCTCAACACCCATTTACATATCTGATCAAAACTTGAAGAAAATTCTACAAAAAATAGTTAACATGAGAAGCCCATCATAATAACATAAACTGTCTAACAAATAAATTGTAATGATTGACAAATTAATACATAAAATTTAAAACTAAAAAAATAGAAAAGTAGATTTGATCCTTTCAGAGTTGAAGTGTCATCTATGAAATAGATAGAAATTTGCAAAGACTCGAACAAACCTTTTTCATTTGCTACACAAGACACTCTAGTCATGTATGAAAAATCTCTCGACTTCTATTATAAACTGACATATACTATGAAAAAAATTGTTTATTTGTTTTTTTTGTTGGGATATAAAAACATAAAATTTGGATCATGAGTAATAGATGAAAAGGCCATGAAATTGATGGTAAATCATTTAAAAACTCCCATAGAAAATAGAGAATACATGTATCTCACAACAAAATCACAAATCTCTAACTTGTTTGAAGTTTTTTGGGCCCTATATCTTCTGGTATAGACACACAGTTAGATGAAAAAATTACATAGATTTTTTTTTTCAATCTTGGAGTCATCCCTCAATCCCAAAATCTATTTTGCGATCCTCAAGTTGTCACAAATCCATAAATTACATTTATGATCAAAACTTGAAGGTAATTCTACAAAAAATAGTAAAATGAGAAGTCCATCATAACACCACAAACTGCATAACAAATAAATTGCAATGATTGAAAAATTAGTTCATAAAATTTAAAACCTAACAAATCAAAAAGTAGATTTGACCTTTAAGAGTTGAAGTGTCATCTAAGAAATAGAAAGAAATTTGCAATGACTCAAACACACCTTTAACATTTTCTCCATAAGACACTCTACTCATGTATGAAAAATCTCCTGACTTTTATTATAAACTGACATATATGATTGAAAGTTTTTTTGATTGTTTGTTTGTTGGGGATATTACAATTTGGATCATGAAATAGATGAAAAGACATGAAGTTGATGGTAATCATTTA
This sequence comes from Datura wrightii, assembly GCA_035772735.1. Lineage (NCBI taxonomy): Eukaryota > Viridiplantae > Streptophyta > Magnoliopsida > Solanales > Solanaceae > Datura > Datura wrightii. The sequence goes on along the minus strand of JASDFA010000008.1, from coordinate 6,124,287 downwards.
AAAAGTCCCCTTGAAAATAGAGAATATATGTATTTTCATAGAAAGAGAAAATACCTTCTGAGAAAAAAATTATAGGGGAAAAATTCTTATAATTGATGGAAAAGTGCAAAAGATGAAAAAGTTATATGGTTTAACGAATAGGAGTTAATGTAAGTAACTTTTGACTTTCAAGAAAGCTCCTTATAAGAAAAAATAGAATTAAAACTCCAAAAATTTGAGAAAAATGCAAAAAAAATAAGAAAAAATATAAATAGCTTTTCTGATCAATGAAGCATTCCATGTCACCCCTCGGGTTGAGGTCTCTCCTTTATATAAATATAAGATATGCCACCTCTATTCACGATTATACATCGCCAATCACCTGGATTAAGACAACCCAAAAATACTCACCAAGATCACCAAAAAGGAGAAGAAAATACCCCAAAAGACCAAAACAATGAAGATATTTCAAACAGGCAACCACTTTCCACCAAGCAAAGCTTATGAAAGGAATCATTTAGCAAATCAAAGGCATTGCTCAACAAAGAAACAACCATAGCATCTCAAGTTATAATTAGTGCAAATTCAAAGCTTGCCTTAGAGTTTACACTCCTTGAGCCTGTTTCAACATTAACTCTGAATGCTCTTGCTTATCCAAATAGGAATGATGCCACTCACCAAAATAAGGATCCATATTCTTTTGGTCATGTGATTATTTGATGCACACAAGGGATTGTTTGGAAGAGACACTCACACTCACTCTCCCAAAAGAAATCTTCATGCATACACTTGACCCATAGGCTTTCCCTTCATGTAATTAGCTACTAGTGTAGAGTAGCTGCACCTAGAATCATTTAGGGCTTGCGGGTTATGATGTAGGCTCGGGGTAAGGGTAGGATGAAAATTTGGCTATAGTGACTAGATCCTCCCTAATGCTTTTTTTGAGCATACCTTACATCAATTCCACTCACTTCACCTTGTTACTCTTCTTTCCTTGTTGATGACTTTAATTCCTTTAATGATCCCCCTTATAACTCCTTTGACTTTCACAACTAAACTTATCACCTCAAGAGGAAACACCGGTTCACAAAGATTGCCTTTTTATTTTTGATTTATCCTTTGGTGAATTTTGACACAAAGTGGTGTTCCCCTCTCACTATAATTCTTATCTTTCCATTTTGTTTTGCACACCCCCAAACATAGACTTTTGCCTCATTTCTCAAAATTTTTATCACTCCTTCTTTCTTAGGCTTTAAGCCTCATTTCATCACTTATCTTGTCACTAGCATTTAGGGAGAATGGGGCCCAAAAAGAGATATTATGAACGATCTTAAGGATTGTAATATGGTTGCCAAAGAAAGGGTTTGAGGCTCAATATTGGCTAACAAGGATCAATGCTCAAAGAGGGCATATGGGTGAAGTGATTAGACAATGGAAAGCCTAAAATCATGTTCTTGGCGCAACTACATCTAGGATTTAGCCTTGTATCACATTCGGGGCAAGTTCTAGACAAGATGTAATGCATGAGATTCATCAAAAATTTCCTTACTACACAAGGAATCACCTCTAGAAGGTCTACAAGAGTACTTCTCAACACAAGATACAACATTAGGACATCAAAGCAGGCAAACACCGTAAGTCAAGCAAAGAATTTACAATGACAAAGAATGCTATGCTATGGTGTCAACACTTGCTCATTATCTTCATTTCATGCCCTTGTTTTAACAATTCCATTTCAATAATTTTTGCTGGTGCCTTTAAAAACAACTTCACAAAAGACGCAAAAGCAACATGGCATTTTCTATTAAGAATGTAGCCACTCAATCCATCATCGGGAAATACCAACCCGGTTCGACAATAAAAATAAACAAAACTAAAAGAATGGTCCTTAGGAAAGAACCGTGGTCAAAAGAAAACCCTCGGAATTTTAATTTCTAAACTACTATTTAAAATGGAGAAAAAGAACAAGACTTAGAGGTCATTTCATTTAGGATTTTCAAGATTTTACACCTTAAAACCAAGACACCATTTACTCACTAATAATCCATCATAAACAAAAGTGAACCAAATCATTCATTTCATTTAAAACAAGACAAACCCGACAAGGGCAATAATCAATCATTGAAATAACACAACAGCCCGACAAAGGCTAGACTTACCCAAACTCAAACAAAAACATAAGAACATCAAAATAAACATCCATCCCTGGCCCCCTTATCAAATTTCTCTCATCCCTCCCCCGCTTAAGAGCATACTTTGTCCCCGGTGTAAATATGCAAAAGGGAAAGGGACAAGGAACTCCCTGAGTGGGTCACTCCTCTTCATTGTCAACATCTGCCTCACCACCACCGCTGCTTGCCTCACCTAGCCCAGCGAAATCATCTCCCAGCCCTTCAAAAAGATTATCAATTTGCCCCCGAACAGAGGAACGACCAGCCATTGCAGCATCCAAGGCGCTCATGTACGACACTTCTATTGAAGTTCGACTCTTCCACTCATGTACCCCGGTTCGGAGGGAAGTTACCGCCCCTTCCACTGCATCTACCCTCTTGCATAGTGTGGCGACATTCTCATACAATGACTCGAGCTCCCTCTTAATTGTTTTGGAAATGAGTGCTGGGAGGCTCTTAGCCAATCGTTGGAGTTGGTTTTCGTGCGAGTTTTTCATCTCGATAAGTCTATGGAGACCACTTGGCTGAGAGGATTGTGGAGGGGGAGATGTTTCCCATTGAGGCATGTCTCCTGTTGCTTGTCCAGACATTTTCGGCTGGGGCATATTTGACTCTTGGGCATGTGGCGGTTGGTATGACTCATGGGAGAGGGACCCTTATTGCACTCTAAAGGCATGCAATATCTTCCTTTTCATTGTCGGTGCCTCAGAATCTCTGGTCCGCTCAATGTCTATCACTCCTGAAGCAGCAAAAGGAGTTTCATCAGGGAATAGAGGCACCCCAGCTGCTGTGTAAAGCTGGGAAATCAAGCCAGCTTAGGGCATTGAGGTACTGGACTGTCGGGCCTTTTTCTTCATTTCCTAAGCAACAATTTCCCCGAAGTTAATGGTGAATCCCGTTATTATGCAAGCAATAAGGATGGTGGTTTCAAGGCTGACCCTCTACTTATTATTAGAGGGGATGATCTGAGCATAAACAAAATCTACCCACATCTTGGTCTCAAACATCAGGTCATGGCGAGACATTTTTCCACCCATTGAGGCCCAAAGAGGATTGCCAACAGCTATGATGTGGGCTACCCAAGTGAGCTAATCCATCATATCAGCTGTCACGACCCGAACGTACACTCAGATCGTAGACATGGGACAAGGGACTCGAGGACCCCAAGTCGACCCATGACTCATGCATACAACTATTCTTATTCAAATAAGCGGAACGATAATCATAAAGATATAGAGGAAACATAATCATAACATATCATCAAGAAAGACCAACGTTTACATAGTTGAGTACTACATACTTGTCTGAAAGCCTCTAATACATAAGATGGGTTGATGGGACAACATCCCCAACTAACACGACCAATACTAAACATAAACAACATTAAAGTCGGTAAAACAGCCCTTAGAACATGAGGACTCACCAACAAGCTAAAAGCGTAAGCTGAGATGGCATAAGGGTGAGGATGAGCCTGAGATCCGGATCCTGTATCATGAAATGATACATGATAGAAAGTATGTGGTCAGTACGTGGAACGTACTGAGTATGCAAGGTAAGTAAAATGGGCATTTTAAAAGAAAAGTAAACTCATAAATAGATATAAGAGAAGGACATCATGCTTGCATCAAAATTCTTCACAATAAAGCATAAGGCTCAAGACTTTTAAATCATTCATAATCATTCATTATCATAATCATCAATAGCTTTATCATATTATAACTTGAGCCAATAACATAATTATAACAATGTATAAAACATTTCGAACAATGGGAGGACTCGTCATAACCGACACCATCATGGTAGAGCCTTTCATGATGCCCCACTGTCTCGCCCAAGTGGGCAGAGCCAACCCCAGCTTGCCAGGCGAGGGTCGTGCATAAGGTGTGATATCACATTTTAGGGGATCATTATTATTACATCACAACATTTACAACCCACGGTGACACGTGGTTATGAGACACCGACGTAGTCCTTTGAACGCCGGGTTGCTCAGTGCTTGACACGGCTCCCAAAAATTTGCATATAGGCTTATACATAAATCATTAACATCATGCATAAATATTCATTGGATAAGATATAACATTTATCATCATTGATCCCCTTTAAAACATGCTTAGCCAAGAATCGAGGCTCTTTTTATCGGCCAACATCATAAATCGATAAATAATGAAATTCATTTTGTAAATCATAAATCATTCTTAATCATATGGGCATTGTCCAATGCTTACTCATACTCAATTCTTTCAAAATATGCTCATAAACATGGATAACTTGGATTCATGCATTTCCATAATCAATAAACTTAAAATGATGAATAATCATCACTAATCAGGATTTCCATGAACTTCCATAAATGTGAAATTTAGATTTAAAAAGATTGAGACATGATTTTGATGAAAATAATACTAAACCTGCCCAACATGCATATTTCAACAAATAAAACTCAATTAAAACATACCCATACGGAGAAATCACATTGACATGCTTCGGGTAAAACCTCCTGGAATTTGAGTAGGAGAATTCATGACTTTAATTGAAATTGGGCATGAGTGAGGAAGAATTCTACCCATTTTATAACCCTACATTCCTGGGAATGGAGTGACTCGAAATTCCTTGAACACCCACAAAGAAATTGAAGAAAATTTTGGTGAAGAATGCCTTGAATCTCCCAAAAACCTCTCTAGAATCCTTGCATGAGAATGGGCATGTCTAAAGGACTTAACTCATATTATCATACTCTAAAAATATCCAAAATGACATAGTTTAGATTCTAACAATTAGGAAAGGTCGAAAATACCCTTAAAATAATTTCCCTGAAAACTGTCTCGGACGGAACAATAACTGACCCAACGGGTCATGGAAACATACCACGGCTTGTGGTATCAATTTGTTGGGTGCAATACCTCATAACATATCTCAGATCCAATCCCACGACTCATCGGGACGAGTCGTTACTTCAACCCACGGGTCGTTGAATTAACCGTTGTCAACTCCTTGGCTAATCTGACCCCCCTTTCCACGAGCCTCACCATGACTTGATGTGACTTCCAACCAGTCATGGTTTCCATCTGTTGAATTCACTAGAAACCTCAACGAACCAGTTACGAGTTGAAACAATGGGTCGTCGTCTCTCACCACAGATCGTGGGATGGCCCATTGCTTCCTCCTCAGCCTAAGTCCAAACCTCCCAATGACTGGTGACAACGACTCGTTGTTCCCGACAACGGGTCGTTGTACCATCCGTTGTTTCCTATGACTCCTTGACTTCCCAAACCACGACTGCATATGACGAGTCGTGGTATCCTACCACGAGTTGTAGGGTCATCCGTCCTGTTATATTTTTTGTAGTTTTCTACACTTTTAAATTTTAACTCACGGGTCTATTCTTAGGCCTTTCCGGGGTATTACAATATCTCCCCCTTAGGAACATTCATCCTTGAATGAAGGAAACAAGCAGCAAACAGAAACTTACAATTTATCATAGCTATATACTGATCATTTTAACCAAAATTTTCATGGATTGACTAACTCCAAATCACCTTCGATCCCGTGAACTTAGGAGGGTTCATCCTCAAGAGGTCTCTAATCCAAGCTGCCGCCGCATTGAACCTGCGCAATAGCCTGCTTATTGAGCTGAGTGGTCAAGGCCTATGCCAACATCTGAATCGCCGCCCAAAACTCGGCGTGGGCAGCCGGCTCTAGTGCCTGGGGCTTCGAAACAGGTGGGGCTTGCTGATGCCAATGATTATTTCAATCTACGTGGCCTTCATTATCTCCATTGCTCCTTTAGTTCATTCTTCTAGGATCCAAAATTCTGCAATCGCGAATTGCACGAATTAGAAGGATGGAAAAGCTGTTCATCGCATGACATAGAACATGAACGAAGGGAACATTTCCTAAAATGTTTAGTAGCCTCTTCGTCATAGGTGTGGCGTGCTTAACACCAATGAAAAAGATTCTACCAAAGATGACTTTCGGATACCCTAGGACACTTCAAACCCATTGCTCTGATCCCAAGTTTGTCACGACCCGAATGTACACCCAGATTGTAGATATGGAAAAAGGGACCCCGAGGGACCCCATGTCGACCCATGGCTCATGCATACAACTATTCTCATTCAAATAAGCGGCACGATAATCATAAAAATATAGATGAAACATAATCATAAGGATCCATATTCTTTTGGTCATCTGATTATTTGATGCACACAAGGGATTGTTTGGAAGAGACACTCACACTCACTCTCCCAAAAGAAATCTTCATGCATACACTTGACCCATAGGCTTGTCCTTCATGTAATTCGCTACTAGTGTAGAGTAGATGCACCTAGAATCATTTAGGGCTTGCGGGTTATGATGTAGGCTCGGGGTAAGCGTAGGATGAAAATATGGCTATAGTGACTAGATCCTCCCTAATGCTTTTTTTGAGCATACCTTACATCAATTCCACTCACTTCACCTTGTTACTCTTCTTTCCTTGTTGATGACTTTCATTCCTTTAATGATCCCCCTTATAACTCCTTTGACTTTCACAACTAAACTTATCACCTCAAGAGGAAACACCGGTTCACAAAGATTGCCTTTTTATTTTTGATTTATCGTTTGGTGAATTTTGACAGAAAGTGGTGTTCCCCTCTCACTATAATTCTTATCTTTCCATTTTGTTTTGCACACCCCCAAACATAGACTTTTGCCTCATTTCTCAAAATTATTATCACTCCTTCTTTCTTAGGCTTTAAGCCTCATTTCATCACTTATCTTGTCACTAGTATTTAGGGAGAATGGGGGCCAAAAAGAGATATTATGAACGATCTTAAGGATTGTAATATGGTTGCCAAAGAAAGGGTTTGAGGATCAATATTGGCTAACAAGGATCAATTCTCACAGAGGGCATATGGGTGAAGTGATTAGACAATGGAAAGCCTAAACTCATGTTCTTGGCGCAACTACATCTAGGATTTAGCCTTGTATCACATTCGGGGCAAGTTCTAGACTAGATGTAATGCATGAGATTCATCAAAAATTTCCTTACTACACAAGGAATCACCTCTAGAAGGTCTACAAGAGTCATTCTCAACACAAGATACAACATTAGGACATCAAAGCAGGCAAACACTGTAAGTCAAGCAAAGAATTTACAATGACAAAGAATGCTATGCTATGGTGTCAACACTTGCTCATTATCTTCATTTCATGCCCTTGTTTTAACAATTCCATTTCAACAATTTTTGTTTGTGCCTTTAAAAAAAACTTCACAAAAGACGCAAAAGCAACATGGCATTTTCTATTAAGAATGTAGCCACTCAATCCATCATCGGGAAATACCAACCCGGTTCGACAATAAAAATAAACAAAACTAAAAGAATGGTCCTTGGGAAAGAACCGCGGTCAAAAGAAAACCCTCGGAATTTTAATTTCTAAACTACTATTTACAATGGAGAAAAAGAACAAGACTTAGAGGTCATCTCATTTAGGATTTTCAAGATTTTACAACTTAAAACGAAGACACCATTTAGTCACTAATAATCCATCATAAAAAAAACTGAACCAAATCATTCATTTCATTTAAAACAAGACAAACCCGACAAGGGCAATAATCAATCATTGAAATAACACAACAGCCCGACAAAGGCTAGACTTACCCAAACTCAAACAAAAACATAAGAAAATCAAAATAAACATCCATCCCTGGCCCCCTTATAAAATTTCTCTCATCCCTCCCCCGCTTAAGAGCATACTTTGTCCCCAGTGTAAATATGCAAAAGGGAAAGGGACAAGGAACTCCCTGAGTGGGTCACTCCTCTTCATTGTCAACATCTGCCTCACCACCACCGCTGCTTGCCTCACCTAGCCCAGCGAAATCATCTCCCAGCCCTTCAAAAAGATCATCAATTTGCCCCAAACTGAGGAACGACCAGCCGTTGCAGCATCCAAGGCGCTCATGTACGACACTTTTATTGAAGTCCGACTCTTCCACTCATGTACCTCGGTTCGGAGGGAAGTTACCGCCCCTTCCACTGCATCTACCCTCCTGCATAGTGTGGTGACATTCACATACAATGACTCTAGCTCCCTCTTAATTATTTTGGAAATGAGTGCTGGGAGGCTCTTAGCCAATCATTGGAGTTGGTTTTTGTGCGAGTTTGTCATCTCGACAAGTCTATGGAGACCACTTGGCTGAGAGGATTGTGGAGGGGGAGATGTTTCCCATTGAGGCATGTCTCCTTTTGCTTGTCATGACATTTTCGGCTGGGGCATATTTGAATCTTGGGCATGTGGCGGTTGGTATGACTCATGGGAGACGGACCCTTATTGCACTCCAAAGGCAGGCAATATCTTCCTTTTCATTGTCGGTGCCTCAGAATCTCTGGTCCGCTCAATGTCTATCACTCTTGAAGCAGCAAAAGGAGTTTCATCAGGGAATAGAGGCACCCCAGCTGCTGTGTAAAGCTGGGAAATCAAGCCAGCTTAGGGCATTGAGGTACTGGACTGTCGGGCCTTTTTCTTCATTTCCTAAGCAACAATTTCCCTGAAGTTAATGGCGAATCCCGTTATTATGCAAGCAATAAGGATGGTGGTTTCAAGGCTGACCCTCTACTCATTATTAGAGGGGATGATCCGAGCATAAACAAAATCTACCCACATCTTGGCCTCAAATATCAGGTCATGGCGAGAAATTTTTCCACCCATTGAGGCCCAAAGAGGATTGCCAACAGCTATGATGCGGGCTACCCAAGTGAACTAATCCATCATATCAGCTGTCACGACCCGAACGTACACTCGGATCGTAGACATGGGACAAGAGACTCGAGGACCCCAAGTCGACCCATGACTTATGCATACAACTATTCTTATTCAAATAAGCGGAAGATAATCATAAAGATATAGAGGAAACATAATCATAACATATCATCAAGAAAGACCAACGTTTACATAGTTGAGTACTACATACTTGTCTGAAAGCCTCTAATACATAAGATGGGTTGATGGGACAACATCCCCAACTAACCTGACCAAAACTAAACGTAAACAACATTAAAGTCGGTAAAACAGCCCTCAGAACATGAGGACTCACCAAAAAGCTAAAAGCGTAAGCTGAGATGGCATAAGGGTGAGGATGAGCCTGAGATCCGGACCCTGTATCATGAAATGATACATGATAGAAAGTATGTGGTCAGTACGTGGAATGTACTGAGTATGCAAGGTAAGTAAAATGGGCATTTTAAAAGAAAAGTAAACTCATAAATAGATATAAGAGAAGGACATCATGCTTGCATCAAAATTCTTCACAATAAAGCATAAGGCTCAAGACTTTTAAATCATTCATAATCATTCATTATCATAATCATAAATAGCTTTATCATATTATAACTTGATCCAATAACATAATTATAACAATGTATAAAACATTTCGAACAATGGGAGGACTGGTCATAACTGACACCATCATGGTAGAGCCTTTCATGATGCCCCACTGTCTCGCCCAAGTGGGCAGAGCCAACCCCAGCTTGCCAGGCGAGGGTCGTGCATAAGGTGTGATATCACATTTGAGGGGATCATTATCATTACATCACAACATTTACAACCCACGGTGACACGTGGTTATGAGACACCGACGTAGTCCTTTGAACGCCGGGTTGCTCAGTGCTTGACACGGCTCCCAAAAATTTGCATATAGGCTTATACTTAAATCATTAACATCATGCATAAATATTCACTGGATAAGATATAAAATTTATCATCATTGATCCCCTTTAAAACATGCTTAGCCAAGAATCAAGGCTCTTTTTATCGGCCAACATCATAAATCGATAAATAATGAAATTCTTTTTGTAAATCATAAATCATTCTTAATCATATGGGCATTGTCCAATGCTTACTCATACTCAATTCTTTCAAAATACGCTCATAAACATGGATAACTTGGATTCATGCATTTCCATAATCAATAAACTTAAAATGTTGAATAATCATCACTAATCAGGATTTCCATGAACTTCCATAAATGTGAAATTTAGATTTAAAAAGATTGAGACATGATTTTGATGAAAATAATGCTAAACCTGCCCAACATGCATATTTCAACAAATAAAACTCAATTAAAACATACCCATACGAAGAAATCACATTGACATGCTTCGGGTAAAACCTCGTGAAATTTTAGTAGGAGAATTCATGAATTTAATCGAAATTGGGCTTGAGTGAGGAAGAATTCTACCCATTTTATAACCCTACATACCTGGGAATGGAGTGACTCGAAGTTCCTTGAACACCCACAAAGAAATTGAAGAAAATTTTGGGGAAGAAGGCCTTGAATCTCCCAAAAACCTCTCTAGAATCCTTGCATGAGAATGGGCATGTCTAAAGGACTTAACTCATATTATCATACTCTAAAAATATCCAAAACGACGTAGTTTAGATGCTAACAATTAGGAAAGGTCGAAATTACTCTTAAAATAATTTCCCTGAAAACTGTCCCGGACGGACCAATGACTGACCCAACGAGTCATGGCAACATACCACGGCTTGTGGTATCAATTTGTTGGGTGCACTACCTCATAACACATCTCAGATCCAATCCCACGACTCGTCGGGACGAGTCGTTACTTCAACCCACGGGTCGTTGAATCAACCGTTGTCAACTCCTTGGCTAATCCGATCCCCCTTTCCACGAGCCTCACCACGACTTTGATGTGACTTCCAACCAGTCATGGTTTCCATCTGTTGAATTCACTAGAAACCTCAACGAACCAGTTATGAGTTGAAAAAACGGGTCGTCGTCTCTCACCACGGATCGTGGGATGGCCCATTGCTTCATCCTCAGCCTAAGTCCAAACCTCCCAATGACTGGTGACAACGACTCGTTGTTCCCGACAATGGCTCGTTGTACCATCCGTTGTTTCCTATGACTCCTTGACTTCCCAAACCACGACTGCATATGACGAGTCGTGGTATCCTACCATGAGTTGTAGGGTCATCCGTCCTGTTATATTTTTTGTAGTTTTCTACACTTTTAAATTTTAACTCACGGGTCTATTTCTAGGCCTTTCCGGGGTATTACAATATCTCCCCCTTAGGAACATTCATCCTTGAATGCAGGAAACAAGCAGCAAATAGAAACATACAATTTATCATAGCTATATACTGATCATTTTAACCAAAATTTTCATGGATTGACTAACTCCAAATGACCTTCGATCCCGTGAACTCAGGAGGGTTTATCCTCAAGAGGTCTCTAATCCAAGCGGCCGCAGCATTGCCATTCCGGGGAACCTGCGCAACAGCCTGCTTATTGAGCTGAGTGGTAAAGGCCTATGCCAACATCTGAATCGATGCCCAAAACTCGGCGTGGGCAGCCGGCTCTAGTGCTTGGGGCTTCGAAACAGGTGGGGCTTGCTGATGCCAATGATTATTTCAATCTACGTGGCCTTCATTATCTCCATTGCTCCTTTAGTTCATTCTTCTAGGAGCCAAAATTCTGCAATCGCGAATTGCACGAATTAGAAGGATGGAAAAGCTGTTCATCGCATGACATAGAACATGAACGAAGGGAACATTTCCTAAAACGTTTAGTAACCTCTTCGTCATAGGTGTGGCGTGCTTCACACGAATGAAAAAGATTCTACCAAAGACGACTTTCGGATACCTTAGGACACTTCAAACCCATTGCTCTGATCCCAAGTTTGTCACGACCCGAATGTACACCTAGATCGTAGATATGGAAAAAGGGACCCTGAGGGACCCCAAGTCGACCCATGGCTCATGCATACAACTATTCTCATTCAAATAAGCGGCACGATAATCATAACAATATAGAGGAAACATAATCATAACATAGCATCAAGAAAGACCAATATTTACATAACTGAGTACTACAAACTTGTCCGAAAGCCTGTAATACATAAGATGGGTTGATGGGACAACGTCCCTAACTAACCCGACCAAAACGGAATGTAAACAACATGAAAGACTGTAAAATAGCCCTCGGAACATGAGGACTCACCAACAAGCTGAAAGTGTAAGCTGAGATAGCCTAAGGGTGAGGATTAGCCTGAGATCCGTACTCTGTATCATGAAACGATACAACAGAGAAAGTATGCGGTCAGTACGTGGAATGTACTGAGTGTGCAAGGTAAGTAAAACGGTAATTTTAAAAGCAAAGTAAACTCATAAATAGACATAAGAGAAGGACATCATTCTTGAATCAAAATTCTTCACAATAAAGCATAAGGCTCAAGACTTTTAAATCATTCATAATCATTTATTATCGTAATCATAAATAGCATTATCATAATATAACTTGAGCCAATAACATAAGTATAATAATGCATAAAACATGTGGAACAATGGGAGGACTCTTCATAACCGACACCATCATGGTAGAGCCTTTCATGATGCCCCACTGTCTCGCCCAAGTGGGCAGAGCCGACCTTGGCTTGCCAGGCGAGGGTCGTGCATAGGGCGTGATATCACATTTGAGGGGATCATTATCATTGCATCATAACATTTACAACCCACAGTGGCACGTGGTTATGAGACAGTGCCGTAGTCATTTGAATGCTGGGCTGCTCTGTACTAGACATGGCTCCCAAAACCATGCATATAGGATCATACATAAATCATTAACATCATGCATAGAAATTTATTTGCTAAGATATAACATTTATCATCATTGATCCCCTTTAAAGCATGCTTAGCCAAGAATCAAGGCTCTTTTGTCGGCCAACATCATAAATCGATAAATCATGAAATTAGTTTTGTAAATCATAAATCATTCTTCATCATATAGGCAGTGCGCAATGCTTCCTCATACTCAATTCTTTCAAAATATGCTCAGAAATATGGGTAACATGGATTCGTGCATTTCCATAATCAATTATCTTAAAATAATGAATAATCATCATAAATCATAATTTCCATGAACTTTCATAAATGGGCAATTTAGATTTAAAATGATTGAAACATGATTTTGATGAAAATAAGTCTAAACCTTCCCACCATGCATATTTCAATAAAGAAAACTCAATTAAAACATACCCATAAGGAGAAATCACATTGACATGCTTTGGGTAAAACCCCATGGAATTTGAGTAGGAGAATTCATGACTTTAATAGAAATTGGGCATGGGTGAGGAAGAATTCCACCTATTTTAAAACCCTCCCTACCTGAGAATGGAGACACTCGAAGTTCATTGAACACCCATAAAGAAATTGAAGAAAATTTTGGGGAAGAAGGCCTTGAATCTCCCAAAAACCTCTCTAGAATCCTTGCATGAGAATGGGCATATCTAAAGGACTTAACACATATTATCATACTCTAAAAATATCCAAAACGATGTAGTTTAGGGGCTAAAAAGAGGAAAGGTCGAAAATACCCTTAAAATAACTTCCTTGAAAACTATCTCGGACGGACTAACGACCGACCTAACGGGTCGTGGAAACATACCACAACTCGTGGTATCAAGTCGTCGGGTGCACTGCCTCATAAAACATCTCAGATCCCTTCCCACGACTCGTTAGGATGAGTTGTTACTTCAACCCACGGGTCATTGAATCGACCGTCGTCAACTCCTTGGCCAATCTAACTCCCCTTTCCACGAGCCACACCTTGACTAGTTGTGACTTCCAATGAGTCGTGGTTTCCATCCGTTGAATTCACTGGCAACCTCAACACACCAGTAACGAGTTGAAACAACGAGTCATTGTCTCTCACCACAGATCGTGGGATGGCCTGTTGCTTCCTCCTCATCCTAAGTCCAGACCCCCCAACGACTGGTGACAACGGCTGTTGTTCCTGACAACGGGTCGTTGTAACATCCTTTGTTTACTATGATTCCCTGACTTCCCAAACCACGACTGCATATGACGAGTCACGTATCCTACCACAAGTCGTAGGGTCGTCTATCTTGTGATATTTTTTCCAGTTTTCTGCACTTCTAAATTTTAACTCCCGTGTCTATTCTTAGGCCTTTCCGTGGTATTACAACATCGCCCCCTTGGGAACATTTGTTCTTGAATGCAGGAAACAAGCAGCAAACAAAAACATACAATTTATCATAGCTATATACTGATCATTTTAACCGAAATTTTCACGGAATGACTACCTCCGAATCAAACCACATAGCCGAACTGATCTCATGCTTCACATATGCATTCATACACATAAAAGAAACTTGCACACATAAACTGAACATGAAAACTAAATAGAGTCATAAGGAAAAACTGATACCTCAAGTCAGAACTGAGCTGGTAGAGAACAAATGTGGGTATTTAGCCATCATATTGTCTTCAGCTTCCCACGTAGTTCCCTGAGCATGTTGGTTCCGCCATAATACTTTAAGTGAAGCTACCACTTTGTTCCTTAGCTTACGGACTTGACGATCTAAGATTTCCATCGGAATTTATTCATAACTGAGGTTGTCCTTCACCCCAATGATGCCTACCGGAACTACCAAGGCTGGATCACCCAAGCACTTTTTCAAAAGTGACAAATGAAAGACATGATGAACCAAAGATAGCTTCGAGGGTAAGTCCAACTCATACGCCACCTTACCAACTCTTCTCACAACCCGGTAGGGACCAATGTAGCGGGGACTGAGTTTACCTTTCTTTCCAAAACACATGACTCCCTTAATGGGAGATACCTTAAGAAATACCCAGTCGTCCACACTAAACTCCAATTTTTTTCTTCTCACATCAGCATATGATTTCTGATGACTCTGAGCGGTTTTCAACCGTTCACGTATCAACTGAACCTTCACCATCGCCTCATGAACTGAATCTAGTCCCATCATAGCTGTCTCACCAACCTCGAACCATCCTATGTGAGACCTACACCTCCGCCCGTAAAGAGCCTCGAACGGTGCCATCTGAATACTTGAGTGTTAACTATTATTATAAGCAAACTCGATCAAGGGCAGATGATCATCCAAACTACCTTTAAAATCCATAACACATGCCCTCAACATATCCTCAAGGGTCGGAATGGTTCGTTCTGCCTGACCGTCTATTTGCGGATGGAAGGCTGTATTGAGCTTAACTTGCGTCCCATGTCCTTTTTGAAAAGAACGCTAGAATTGAGAGGTAAACTAAGCACCTCGGTCTGAAATGATAGACAAGGGTACTCCATGAAGCCGAACTAACTCCCGAATATACAATTTAGCATAATCATCAGTTGAATCCATGGTCATGACTGGTAGGAAGTGTGCCGCCTTAGTTAGCCTATCGACCACCACCCAAATGGCGTCATAGTGTCGGCGAGTACAAGGTATGCCTATAACTAAGTCCATATTAATCTCTTCCTACTTCCATGTGGGGATGCTAATATCTTGAAGTACGCCTCCCGACCTTTGATGTTCGACTTTCACTTGCTGGCAGTTTGGACATTTTGCTATGAAATCCGCAATATCTTTCTTCATACCATCCCACCAAAAGGCTTCTCACAAATACAGATACATTTTCATGGATTTTGGATGAATAGAATATCTGGTACAATGTTCCTTATGCAATATCCAACCTCTCAAATTATCGACGTCCGAAACACATACTCAACCCTAGTATAGTAGCACACCATCTCCCCCTTGAGAGAAGACCTCAACCTTCTAACTCCTCACCTCCTCCTTCAGCTTCCTCAATATTAAATCCTCATCTTGCCTGGATTAACATCAACTACCAAGGACGATTCTAACCTGTTATGTACAACAACAACACCATCAGTCCCAGCCTTGCAAGCCGATGGACATCCTTCAGCAACTCCTTCTTTCCCTCCTTCACGTGGGACACACTTTCCATGGAGAGTATACTAAGAACATCCGTAACCACATTACCCTTGCCCTAGTGGTAAAGGACACTCATGTCATAGTCCTTAAGTAATTCCAACCACCTCCTTTGCCAAAGATTTAGATCCTTCTAGGTGAACATGCACTACAAGCTCTTGTGATCCATAAATACATCCACGTGGACCCTATACAAGTAATGTCGCCATATCTTGAATGCAAACACAATCGCAACCAACTCAAGATCATGGGTCGGGTTATTCTTTTCATGGACCTTCAGCTGTCTCAAGGAATATGCTATTACCTTCCCACGATGCATCAACACACATCCCAGTCCGACTCTTAAAGCATCACAATATACAACAAAGCCGTCGGTACCCTCGGGTAATGTCAACACTGGTGCTGAGGTGAGTCAAGTCTTCAATTCTTGGAAGCTTTTCTAACAAGAATCCGGCCATTGGAATATCACCTTTTTCTGAGTCAACTTAGTCAAAGGTGCCGCAATAGATGAGAAACCCTCGACAAACCTTCTGTAATAACCTGCTAGGCCAAAGAAACTATGGATTTCTGAAGGATTCACCGGTCTGGGCCAATTCTTCACCGCCTCTATCTTCTGGGAATCTACCCTTATGCCTTCGCTTGATACCACATGGCCCAGAAAAGCTACCGGGTTTAGCCAAATTCATACTTGCTAAACTTTTCATACAGATGACGATCCTTGAGGGTTTGCAGCACTATTCTCAGGGGAGTGGCATGCTCCTCCTCGCTCCGGGAGTATATAAGAATTTCGTCGATGAACATGATCACGAACATATCCAAATATTGCTTGAACACCCTGTTCATTAGGTCCATAAAAGCTGCAGGAGTATTGGTTAGCCCAAATGACATAAGAACAAATTCGTAGTGACCATATCGAGTCCTGAGAGCTGTCATCGAGATGTCACTCTCCCAAACTTTGAGCTGGTAATACCTAGACCTAAGGTCAATCTTGGAGAAGCAATTGGCACCCTGAAGCTGGTCAAACAAATCATCAATCTTGGGTAAGGGGTACCTGTTCTTGATGGTAACCTTGTTCAACTGTCAGTAGTCAATACACATGCGAAGGGAAACATCCTTCTTTTGAAAAAATAGAATTGGTGCACCCCATGGAGATTGGCTCGATCTGTTGAAGCCCTTTTCCAACTGATTCTTTAACTTATCATTCAAGTCCCTTTGCTCGGCTAGAGCCATCCTATAAGGAAGGATAGAAATAGGTTGTGGAAATAGATAGATACCAAAATCAATTTCCCTTTTCGGAGGAACACCTAGCAAATCCTCGGAAAACACCTCCGGGTATTAAAACACCACCGGAACTGACTAATTAGTTGGGGTCTCGGACTCCACATCCTTAACACTAAATAGGTGGTACATGCACCCCTTAGAGAGAATCTTCCTAGCATTAAGATAGGAAATAAACCGACCTTCTAGCACCGCCGAACTACTCTCTCACTCCACAACTAACTCACCCTAAAAAATGAAACTCCACGGTATGGGTCCTACAATTAATCGAAGCATAATATACAAATAACCAATCCATACCCAAAATGTTGACAAAATCAGTCATGGCCAATTCTACTAAGTCTGCAGAGGTAACCTTATGCAACACAGTGACCAAACACCCTCTGTATACCAGTCTAGCTACAATCGAATCACTGCAGGGGTAGACACGGAGAATGGTTCAGACAGAATTTCAGGACTAACTCCAAAATTACTAGCAATGTAAGGAGTCACGAAAGACAATGTAGCTCCCGGATCTGGCAATGCATAAACATAAATATGAAAGACATGCAACATACTCGTGACCACGTCTGGCAAAGTCTCCTGCACCTGGCGCGAGGAAAGGGCATAGAATTGGTTCTGGCGTTGTCTACCACCTCCACTAGCCGATGCTCCTGTTATACCCCGTAAGATTTCCTGCACCTAGATGACCTATTCGCACGTTGGTTAAGCGTATTTGAAGGCCATACGTGCTAAAGGAAGCCCCGGAAAAAAGATCGGACGAGAAACCTGTCGAACCATCGCGGAAGGAGCTGAGGCAGAGCCCCTCCGCGATGGCAGCGTGTCACAGAGGTGAAGCCTCCGTGTTGGCTCCGTGACACGTTGGCCTTGTCCAGGCCCAAGTATATAAAGCCCCACTTCGGTTTTAATCCATTAAAACATATAAAAATTTCCAGGGAACATAGGAAAACAGAGAGGGACGAAGGAGGTTAAGATATAATCGTTCGATTACACTGCCAAACGTTGTCCAAACTCAAATTAACCTCAGATACTGAGGTATTTAGCAGCAGAGAGCATTCCTACGGATTTAGTTTCACGAAATACGGCCGACGAATCGTCGAGCTACCGGACTAAGGTAAGTAGAATTGCTCCAAACTAGTGTCTATGTGTTTCTAGCTGTGAAGTGAGTATTTCTCCCTTCTCGACTTCTGAAAAATGATGAATTTTTGACCGTCTTTTGATAAGCCTAAGTTTAGGCTATAATTATATCGAAAGTGATGTCGTCCTTCAGAATAAAGTTGTATTTAGTACTGATTGATATATATATGAATGCAGTTGGGAGGAATAGCTGAAATACTGACCAAGCTACGCCGGTTAGTCGGGAAATCAGAAGCGAAGGTATGTAAAGCTAGTTTCCTCGGCAAGTTAGTGAGCTCGGTATAGTAAAGTAACTTAAAGGCCAGTAGAATATTCAGAAGTCATGTGTTATGTTTATTACGAATGTTGGTACGATATTAGAAGCATCATGTTATAATTAGCGCGAAACTTGCTAGCACGATATAGATTTTAATATAGGTGTTAGGAACTGCACAGCATGCTCAGTATGTGATGTAATACAGAATGTGAGGATATTATCGTATTCAGTTGAAACCCAGTAAAACAATGTAATATCTGTAAGGCATCTCAGAAGTAGAATGATAGGTTAAAAAATGAAGTTTAGGAAGCATGTTAGGGATAGTAAATCATGTTATTACAGAAACTCAGTACACAGTACAGTATGGCAGAAGATTATATTTATACATATATACTATTATCAGTCTTAGCATGTATTAAGTACGTATACATTACCATTACTAGTTCAGTACACAGTATGTACGGATACTTTACTACTATTAGCTTCAGTATGTGGGATATGCAAATAGTATTACTAGTTGAGACTGTTGTATTGTTTTGGGGTTGGATTACCTAGCATCCATGACCGCCCCAGGGTTAATAGCTGTATCGACTCGTCCGCCAGAGGACGAGGATACATCGCTCTACGGAGTGGCATGCCGTCCCACAGGAGACGAAGATGGGATGCCAGTTTTCCCCATATTGTGCCTTGGTCGGCCCTTACACACCCCAGTCGAGCGGATACGCCCGGGTGTTGATTCAGGAGTCCTCCGGACTCAGGTACAGTTACAGTCAGGGGCTCAGCGAGCCCAAGTGCATACCCAGGGGACCGGCAGAATGCTTATAGTTATTATAGGAGATGGGACGACCGGAGTAGGGGTATAGATTGCGTGTTGTTTGTACCTCCCGGCTTATGGGGGCCGGGTAAGGTTTGTGTGTGCTATGTTATGTTATGTTATGTTATGCCATGTTGCACTAGATATGAGTAGATCGACAGTAGAACGATACATCTCCAGGTATGACTCCTACTCCTTCTAGTATAGTTAAGAGTAGGCATAGTTCTACATTATCAGACAGTTAATCTTTTTCTTCCTATTTCAGTTTCATCAGTTGTATTGTTGTTTTCAGATATCTCTTTCAGTTATTGCTTTACATACTCAGTAACAGCGGTACTGACGCCCGGTAGGGCGCTGCATTACTTGCCTGCAGGTACTCTTAGACGAGGAGGCGATCTCTCGTGGTTCCTGTTAGCGATTGAGTATTCAGCTCCTGTCATCCGAAGACTGAATTCCAGAGGTGTATTTCATTTTGTTTTGTTGTACAGTACGGGTAGGTCGGGGCCCTGTCCCGATCATTTCTATCGTTATTCCTAGAGGCTTGCAGTCTGTATATATTTCCCTGTGGTCAGTTGAGCCGGTCGTGTGAGGCCGTGCAGTTGTATAGCTGTTAGTACTTTTACTTCTTTTATGTTGGCCATGTGGGGCCATAGCTTGACAGTAGTGGTGACCTTGCCGGTCACGTAGCTTTCTAGTATTTCATTGTTGAGTTACAGATAACTAGACAGCATGGTGGCCTCGTCGGCCTGCATAGGCTCCCCTATATTGGATGTATTCTGGTTAGCTGATAGTACAGGTACAGGTGACTATAGGCCAGTTGGCTGGAGGCTGTATTTACAACCGTTATATAGCCGGTTGGTTTTTTGGAATAGAGCCAGGGCCAGCCAAAACCACCAGACGTGGTTAGGTTGGACCATCTAGCAGTCCAGAGTCTAGTAGGCACCAGGTGCCCGTCATACCCTCCAAGGTGGGGTGTGACAAACTTGGTATCAGAGCAGGTCGTGTCCCAGGGAGTATGCAAGCCGTGCTAAGTAGAGTCTTTTCTATGGATGTGTTGTGCACCGCATACTATAGGCAGGAGGCTGCGAGGCATGATAGGATGGTTACCCTTCCTTCTCAGTCAGTCGTTCTTTAGAGCGGTACAGTATAGGGTTGAGTCTCTAAAAACTTACCGTATTCTTTGATTACAGATACAAAGACAGATCAGCATTACCCTATTACAGGCAGAAGATCAGATATAGCAACAGAAGAGGGCATCAGCCAGATACATGATAACTACAGCAGCAGGAGGAGGTACCAGAGACCTCCCAGCGTGATACCTTTATCGGTACTATTCCTAGTATACGTTGATAACGTCAGAATAGGAAGTCAGAAGTATAATGTACATACGAGTTGATTTACTTATTAGCTATATAAGATCTGATTAAGATTACAGACAAGGTCAGACCACCAAGTAAGTATAAAGAAGAGAGGGAAATGCAGGAATCCCAAATACATCTTTTCGGATATGGTATAGTTAAATGTCTTTATTTCTTGCAATAAGAAAAGGGCTATTCCTACCTCTTGAATTTGATTCCAGTATAGTAAAGGGGCATAAGACTTGAGATGGGGTTGCCAAGTCAAGTAGTAAGTGAAGGTAGATTGATTAATTCCAGTAAGTGTTAGTGAGCGTAAAGAGAAAGTAAGACTGTTAGCTTACCCGAAGTAGGGGTAAAAGACCTGTCAATA
Organism: Datura wrightii; assembly: GCA_035772735.1. Taxonomy (NCBI): domain Eukaryota; kingdom Viridiplantae; phylum Streptophyta; class Magnoliopsida; order Solanales; family Solanaceae; genus Datura; species Datura wrightii. The sequence continues at coordinate 6,103,149 of JASDFA010000008.1, read as the reverse complement.
ATGAATGCCTAGTAATAGTCAAATTTGAGACAGGAAAAGGCCAAGTACGCCATATACGCTAATAGACAGCAAGATATACCTGCAAGATTATAGATATGATCCAGTTGTGATATCGAAAGGGGGAGAGGTCATGTGAATCAGATAGGTCTGACTGCAAGTCAGGGGAAGTATGAACTGGTACTTGACCAGTAATCTTGTTAACAATGAAGAGTAGGTACCTTGAACCCCAGAGTTCAGCTTAAGTAAGATGAGGGGAAGAAGCAGGAATGTCAGATCTTGTGGGGAAATTAGAATTACCTCCAGATTGATAAAATATCGTATTAGGGATTAGGCCTCGGGCTGATAGTAACATTGCGGTTCAGAATACCGCAGTATGTCCGCTATGGAGAAGTTAAGAAGTTACCGATACAACGAATTTAATCTAGTGTGGCCTAGAAACAAGGCCCAGCAGACAGTCATGGGCTCTCAATATATGCCAAGTAAGGCCATAAGATTCGAATGTGACCCCACATCGCAAGAGTGGCGGACTTTCAAACAGCAGACAATAACAAAAGTGTTTATGTTTGTTACTTTCTGAATGGGCTGACAATACAATGAAATGTTAAGAGAAGGTAGGAGGTATTATTAGACCATAGAAGCAGTATATCATTTACAATATGAGATTTAGCAAAGTGTGTCAGAGATTACGTATCACCACAGAATTCAGTATGTATTGTATGTATTTATTAATATATATCTGTGCAGGTAATAAATATGCTGTGAGCAGCTGCTAATAGGGGTTACAATCACACAGATGCATATTAGTGCTGGGAAGTATATACGAATTGCATTGCAGGACCCCTTGTCAAAAATAAAAAGAGAAGAAAAGAAGAAAAGAGAAGAGAAAGGGAAAGGAGAATAGAAAGGGCAGGTTAAGTGTCAATTACGTATAAAGTCATAGAAACTATCTCAGTTCTCAGTTATTAAGTTAATAGACTTATGTGTTGTTGCCAGATCTAGGCTCTAGAAGCTTACCAGAGTTAATGGCCTGAATCAGATGGCTAGATGATAAGGGCACAGTTAGATGGTCTAACGACTAGCTGGCGCTTGTACTGGTAGGGAAGCATCCCTAATATTTATTAGCATTATCGCATATGCCAGAACCAGAATTTTTCCAGTATGTTAAGTGGTCGTACATCATTTTCCCAGCCTTATAGGTGAGAGTTGACCTTAGTCAACCTAGTAATTATTACGTGGAACACCCCGCAAGTTAGCCTACCGTCTGAGTCAGTCAAGCCCGTGGGCACCCCAAGAAAGGGTCCACATCAGTAATCAGTGGCAGACTAGTACTTCAACTGGTTCTTGTAAGGTATTTAGATACAAAGCCCTAGTAGAAGGCCAGTATTTACAGAATAGCTCATAAGACCGAGAATTCCCCATAATAGCAGTATAAATCCAAGTGGATACACACAAGGTGTAAGAAAGTGATAGTACCCTGCTAGTACAGTGTCTATTAAGACCAAGGGATCAGTAGACTCCCCGTGAAGATCCAAAGATTGATCGCCTGGGAGTAAGTTTGATTAAGCCCATCCTTATAGTGGTTCAAGTAAAATAACAAAGCAATTTGATGCTCACAAGTTTGTAATGAACTATAAGTACTCAAGTAGAACAGTTAGAGCATTGTTAGACTACTGCCACATTCGGGTCATTCAACTCGACTATTCAGTTATTTAAGGTTAGGCAGCCAGATCATTAGAGGTCATGATCAATATCAGGATCCTCTAATTAGATAAAGGCACAAGGTGCACAGACGGTCGTTCAGGTTGTCACAGCAACAAGTAGCCTTAGCATGTGGCCAGAAGGCCAGATAAGCTCTAGTTACGCCGCTAAACTACCTGTTGATCTCTTCGGCAAGACAAGCCAGTATGACCGTCAATTATATGCCGAGCTCTCTAAATATGAAAATGTTATATCAGTCAAGAATAGGTAATGAAGCAACAAACGCTCTTAGCTATAGATCTAGTAGGAATGTGGCGTATGTGCAACCCGAGCAACGGGAGTTGGTCAGGGAGATACATCAATTGGTCAATTTAGCCGTTCGTGTGATAGAAATGAAGGACAACAGAGCAGTAATCCAGAACACCACCGTGTCATCCTTAGTTGTGGGGGTAAAAGAACGGCAATATGCAGATCCTGAACACAACATTTCACCCTCAGATAGATGGACAGGCGGAACGCATAATTCAGACGCTCGAAGATATGTTGCGAGCGTGTGTGTTAGATTTCAGTAGTAGCTGGGTATTTTTTTAAAAGCATCACTGATGAAAGGGGTGATGAGATTCGGCAAGAAAGGTAAGCTCAGTCCAAGATTTGTTGGGCCTTATCAGATTCGTCGAAGGATAGGCCGAGTAGCATATGAGTTGAACTTGCCTCCAGAACTAGAATCCGTTCATCCGGTCTTCCATGTATCTATGCTGAGGAAATGCATAGGAGACCCATCCAGAGCAGTTCCAGTCTAGGATATTCAGGTTACAGAAAAGCTGGCCTATGAAGAGGTTCCAGTGCTATCCTAGACAGACAGATTCGCAGATTGAGGACTAAAGATATTGCGTCTGTCAAGGTATTGTGGCGTAACAGGAACCGAGAGGAAATGACATGGGAAGCGGAGGAAGATATGAAGACCAGATATCCTTACTTATTTCAGGCTTAGTCAGGCGACAGGTATGTCCGTATTATTACTTATGTAGTACCTTATGGTTGTATATGTATAAATGAGAAAGATTGATGTTTAGCTATCCAATGAATCTTAAGGTATTGCGTGCAGTACCTGTGTTGGACTTTTCTACGTTTCAGGTTTTTGGTATAGTCCACATTACAGGGGAGACTCTGCCAAAATTTGTTTTCTAAATAAGTAAATTGAGAGGTCCTCTAGATAAAAGTTTACATTCGAGGACGAATGTTCTTAAGGGGGGGAGAATGTTATACCCCATAAGATTTCCGGCACCTAGATGACCTATTCGCACGTTGGTTAAGCGTATTTGAAGGCCATACGTGCTAAAGGAAGGCCCGGAAAAAAGATCGAACGAGAAACCTATCGAACCATCGCGGAAGGAGCCGAGGCAGAGCCCCTATGCGATGGCAGCGTGTCACAGAGGTGAAGCCTCCGCATTGGCTCCGTGACACGTTGGCCTTGTCCAGGCCCAAGTATATAAAGCCCCACTTTGGTTTTAATCCATTAAAACTTATAAAAATTTCCAGGGAATGTAGGAAAACAGAGAGGGACGAAGGAGGTTAACATATAATCGTTCGATTACGCTACCAAACGTTGTCCAAACTCAAATTAACCTCAAATACCGAGGTATTTAGCAGCAGAGAGCATTCCTACGGATTTAGTTTCGCGAAATACGGTCGACGAATCATCGAGCTACCGGACTAAGGTAAGTGGAATTGCTCCAAACTAGTGTCTATGTGTTTCTAGCTGTGAAGTGAGTATTTCTTCCTTCTGGACTTCTAAAAAATGATGAGTTTTTGACCGTCTTTCGATAAGCCTAAGTTTAGGCTCTAATTATATCGAAAGTGATGTCGTCCTTCAGAATAAAGTTATATTTAGTACTTATTGATATTTATATGAATGCAGTTGGGAGGAATAGCTGAAATACTGACCAAGCTACGCCGGTTAGTCGGGAAATCAGAAGTGAAGGTATGTAAAGCTAGTTTCCTCAGCAAGTTAGTAAGCTCAGTATAGTAAAGTAACTTAAAGGCCAGTAGAATATTCAGAAGTCATGTGTTATGTTTATTACGAATGTTGGTACAATATTAGAAGCATCATGTTATAATTAGCGCGAAACTTGCTAGCACGATATAGATTCTAATATAAGTGTTAGGAACTGCACAACATGCTCAGTATGTGATGTAATACAAAATATTAGGATATTATCGTATTCAGTTGAAACCCAGTAAAACAATGTAATATCTGTAAGGCATCTCAAAAGTAGAATGATAGGTTAAAAAATGAAGTTTAGGAAGCATGTTAGGGATAGTAAATCATGTTATTACAGAAACTCAGTACATAGTACAGTACGACAGAAGATTATATTTATACATATATACTATTATCAGTCTCAGCATGTATTAAGTACGTATACATTACTATTACTAGTTCAGTACACAGTATGTACGGATACTTTACTACTATTAGCTTCAGTATGTGGGATATGCAGATAGTATTACTAGTTGAGACCGTTGTATTGTTTTGGGGTTGGATTACCTAGCATCCATGACCGCCCCAGGGTTAATAGTTATATCGACTCATCCGCTAGAGGACGAGGATACATCGCTCTACGGAGTGGCATGCCGTCCCACAGGGGACGAAGATGGGATGCCAGTTTTCCCCATATTGTGCCTTGGTCGGCCCTTACACACCCCAGTCGAGCGGATACGCCCAGGTGCTGATTCAGGAGTCCTCCGGACTCAGGTACAGTTATAGTCAGGGGCTCAGCGAGCCCAAGTGCATACCCAGGGGACCGGCAGAATGCTTATAGTTATTATAGGAGATGGGACGACCGGGGTAGGGGTATAGATTTCGTGTTGTTTGTACCTCCCAACTTATGGGGGTCGGGTAAGGTTTGTGTGTGCTATGTTATGTTTTGTTATGTTATGCCATGTTGCACTAGATACAAGTAGATCGATAGTAGAACGATACATCTCCAGGTACGACTCCTACTCCTTCCAGTATAGTTAAGAGTAGGCATAGTTCTACATTATCAGACAGTTAATCTTTTTCTTCCTATTTCAGTTTCATCAGTTGTATTGTTGTTTTCAGATATCTCTTTCAGTTATTGCTTTACATACTCAGTACCAGCGGTACTGACGCCCGGTGGGGCGCTGCATTACTTGCCTGCAGGTACTCTTAGACGAGGAGGTGATCCCTCGTGATTCCTGTCAGCGATCGAGTATTCAGCTCCTGTCATCCGGAGACTGAATTCCAGAGGTGTATTTTGTTTTCTTTTGTTGTACAGTACGGGTAGGTCGGGGCCTTGTCCCGATCATTTCTATTGTTATTCCTAGAGGCTTGCAGTCTGTATATATTTCCTTGTGGTCAGTTGAGCCGGTCGTGTGAGGCCATGCAATTGTATAGCTATTAGTACTTTTACTTCTTTTATGTTGGCCATGTGGGGCCATAGCTTGACAGTAGTGGTGACCTTGCCAGTCACGTAGCTTTCTAGTATTTCATTATTGAGTTACAGATAACTAGACAGCATGGTGGCCTCGTCGGCCCGCATAGGCTCCCCTATATTGGATGTATTCTGGTTAGCTGATAGTACAGGTACAGGTGGCTATAGGCCAGTTGGCCGGAGGCTGTATTTACAGCCGTTATATAGCCGGTTGGTTTCTTGGAATAGAGCCAGGGCCAGCCAAAAGCACCAGACGTGCTTAGGTTGGACCATCTAGCAGTCCAGAGTCTAGTAGGCACCAGGTGCCCGTCATACCCTCCAAGGTGGGGTGTGACAGCTCCCTGTGGGGCAGAACGGGCTAGAGCTGTTGCTATCCTGGTGGTCTGTGCTCGACCCCTATCTTCACCCTGTCTGGAATATGGACATGCTCGACGCATGTGCCTAGGTGTACCACACCCAAACCAGACATCTGAACTGAGTAGGCACTCCCCATTGTGATTCTTGTTGCACTTCCCGCAGGCTGGAGAGGTATACTCTAACTGGGTGTCCCTCTGATCCCTCAGCCTGAAGCCCTGTTCCTCTTATCACCCCTTGGTCATGATAGAACACTAGCTGAGGATGGTGCTGGGGCTAGTGATCTCTGCTGAAACTGTGAATGGTAGCCACCGCCGGATCTCTGATGCAAAAATCCACGACTATCTGTCCGAGCTCTCTTAGGCTCCCTCTCCCTCGCATGAGCTGCCTCCATCTACTGGGCGTACAACACTATGAAAGGAAAGTCCATATGTTGGTGAAGCATAGAAATCCTGCAATCCTTTTCTAAGTATCCAGCCATACCATGAACAAATCGGTTCACTCGCGCCATCTGATCCATCACTAACTCTGCGGCGTATTTCGATAAGCGAGTGAAATCAAGTGCATACTCCAACACTGACATCTTACCTTGCTTGAGGTTTACGAACTCAGCTGCTTTCAACTCCCTCATTTCCCGAGGGAAGAATCTGTCAAAAAAAAGCCATGTTGAACTCATCCCAGCTGATAGGGCCAGCTCCCGCTACCTTGCTGTCCTTCCATTGCTTGTACCAAATATGAGCGACCTCCTTTAGCTGATAAGAGGCCAAGTCCACACACTCCCCATTTGTCACTCCCATAACCTGAGTGACCTTCAGGATCCCTTCAATGAATTCGTGTGGATCCTCAACCACCTTCGATCCAGCGAACTCAGGAGGGTTTATCCTCAAGAAGTCTCTAATCCGAGTCGCCGCCATATTACCATTTTGGTGAACCTGTGCAATACCATGCTGATTGACCTGAGTGGTCAAGACCTATGCCAACATCTAAATCGCCGCCCGAAACTCGGCGTGGGCAGCCGGCTTTGGTGCTTGGGGCTCCGAAAAAGGTGGGGCTTGCTGATGCCCATGATCATTGCCATCTCCCTAGCCTTCATCATTTATATTCCTCCTTCCGTTCATTACTTCTAACAGCCGTAATTATGCAATCGTGAATCGCATGAATTAGAAGGATGGAAAATCTTTTCATCGCATGACATAGAACATGAACGAAGGGAACATTTCCTAAAAATTATAGTAGCCTCTTCGTCATAGGTGTGGAACGCTTCACACCCATGAAAAAAATTCTACCCAACGCGGATTTTGGACACCCTAGGACACTGCAAAGCCGTTGCTCTGATACCAAGTTTGTCAAGACCCAAACATACACCCGGATTATAGACACAGGACAAGGGACCCCGAGGGACCCCAAGTCGACTCATGGCTCATGCATACAACTATTTTCATTCAAATAAGTGAAACAATAATCATAAATATGTAGCGGAAACATAATCATAACATAGCATCAAGAACGACCAACGTTTACATAGTTGAGTACTACATACTTGTCCTAAAGCCTCTAATACATAAGATGGGTTGATGGGAAAACGTCCCCGACTAAACCGACCAAAATTGAACATAAACAACATGAAAATCTATAAAACATCCCTCGGAACATGAGGATGCACCAACAAGATGATAGCGTAAGCTGAGATGGCCTAAGGGTAAGGATGAGCCTGAGCTCCGGACCCTGTATCATGAAACGATACAATATAGAAAGTATGAGGCCAGTACGTGGAATATATTGAGTATGCAAGGTAAGTAAAACAGGCATTTTAAAAGCAAAGTAAAATCATAAATAGGCATAAGAGAAGGACATCATGCTTGCATCAAAATTCTTCACAATAAAGCATAAGGCTCAAGACTTTTAAATCATTCATTATCATAATCGTAAATAGCTTTATCATAATATAACTTGAGCCAATAACATAATTATAATAATGCATTAAATATGTGGAATAACGGGGGGACTCATCATAACAGACACCATCATGGCAGAGCCTTTCATGATGCCCCAATGTCTTGCTTAAGTGGGCAGAGCCGACCCTAGCTTGCCAGGTGAGGGCCGTGCATAAGGCGTGATATCACATTTGAGGAGATCATTATCATTACAACATAACATTTACAACCCACGGTGGCACATGGTTATGAGACACCGGCGTAGTCCTTTGAACGCCGGGCTGCTCAGTGCTAAACACGTCTCCCAAAAACATGCATATAGGCTCATACATAAATCATTAACATCATGCATAAAAATTCATTGGCTAAGATATAACATTTATCATTATTTATCCCCTTTAAAACATGCTTAGCTAAGAATCATGGCTCTTTTTATCGGCCAACATCATAAATCGATGAAAATTCATTTCGTAGATGATAAATCATTCTTCATTATATGGGCATTGCCCAATGCTTCCTCATACTCAATTCTTTCAAAGTATGCTCATAAACGTGGATAACATGGATTCATGCATTTCCATAATCAATAAACTTAAAATAATAAATAATCATCATAAATCATAATTTCCATGAAGTTCCATAAATGGGCAATTTAGATTGAAAAAGTGAAACATGATTTTGATGAAAATAATACTAAACCTACCCAATATGCATATTTCAATAAATAAAACTCAATTAAAATATACCCATAAGGAGAAATAACATTGACATGCTTTGGGTAAAGTCCCATGGAATTTGAGTAGGAGAATTCATGACTACAATAAAAATTGGGCATGGGTGAGGAAGAAAAATTTGGAGAAGAAGTCCTTAAATGTCCTTGAATTCTTAGTTTTGCTCTCTGACTAATACGGCTTTCAAGTATATTTCTATCAAGAAAGCACATCAAAACCCAATTTTCCCAAATCAAGTTAAGAACAATACCCTATTAATTCACAACTTTCCAATTTCGTGCTCTCTAGAGTGAAATTGGACTTTTTAGATATACATTAATGGTGGCCAATCAATAATGTAGTAAGCACAAGAATTAATAGAACAACATGCAAGAAGAAGAAGAAACCATATCAATTATCACCAAAATTCATTACACAAGTTCAAAACCTCAGCAAAGAAGGGAATTAGCCACTCATTCTTGGATTAATCATCCTAAAATGAGTGTAAATCATGCATACAATTGAAGGAAAGAAGAAAGGAAGAGAAGAAAACTCTTAGCTTTTCTATTCTTCAACTGCCACAAACCCACGTTCCTGCTCTCCACTTCTGAACTCAGTCTAAAAACTAAAAACTAAAAACTGATTAAAAATAAACCTAAGTGTGCTATTTATATTAGTGGGAAATTTTTCCCGGAATAACAAGCAACGTGTCACGGAGGCCAACGCGGAGCACTGCCTCCGTGACACGGCGTGGACGCGGACCCTCTCTGGAAATTGCAGGGTCCGGATAATTGGCCTCAACGTGGCACGGAGGCCATCGCGGAGTCCTGTCTCCGTGCCACGGAGCTGTCGCGAGGCCTCACTGGAATCTGCCAATTAATTTCCTCTCCAGCCAGTGTGCTACCGCGATGGCAGCGTGGCACGGCTCCATCGCGGAGCCAGTGTAAAATGTGCCATCCAAGGTCTTTTCCACGCTGGCATCCCAGTCCAACTCCGACATAGTTCCAACACGCATTTTAGCTCTTAAAAATTACATTATCCTGCAAAACAAATGCTAATCATGTTGGTTAGTATAGATTCGCATTTTATTAACAAATACATGATATTATATACACATTGCACAACAAACAAGGTAAAAATGATACGTTTGAGTATCACTTGGGCATATAAATCTGCCCAAGATCACTTACCCCACACTTAAATCCTTGTTCATCCTCGAACAACACATACACAAATCATGCACATCACATCTCAACCTTTGTCACTATGGTGCAACCATTTTACGCTACGGTCATACCAATTATTCAATTCTTGCAAATCATCAAGAAAACATGCTTGGTCGTACAAGACAATGACCTTAATACATCGAGGCTTCCTAAACTTTTAAGAATTGATTCTTGATATCGGCAAACTCATGCAAATCAACTAATCAAGAAATCCGACACGAAAATCAATCTTTCATCAAGCATGTACCCTCACAACTCGAGAGAAACTTCCCCTTTTATGTTCGTGCAGCTCACAAACATGCAAGTAGGGGCATATAAAAATTAATTTCACTCTCTTTCCCAAAAGAATTCACATGCATCATGTCATGACCCATAGGCTTGCCCTTAGTTTATTACTCCACTAATATAAAGAAATGCAATGTAGGATCAAATAGGACTTTTAATGGGTTGTAACTGGGCTATGGATCTAGTATATATATATTGGATTAGCCAATAATAGTCGCTAGAATCCTTAAGCGCCTTTTCAACTCATTCCCATCGACTCATGGACATTGTTCCTCTCTTTTCTCTTTTTCTCCCATTCATGCTGGTTTGCTTTCATATAGCCCATTTCATCAGGCACACTTGACACAAAACAGAGGGTTTTGATGTACCCTCACTATCATTTAATTACAACTAGTGCCTCTTCAACATCATCTTTTCTTTCCTCACCTTGCTTTTCTTTTCTTTTCACTCTTTTCACTCTTTAACACTTTGGGAAACATTTTCTGTTCTTTGTAAGCGCTTAAAAGCTTCTTATAGACTTTAAGGCTAATGAAAAGAAGGAATAAAGCTTAGTTCATATAAATCTGGACAAAAGAAAGAAATCGGCTAAAGGCTCAACGGGCTGACTAGGGTATACAACATATAAAAAGGTAGAATTTGACAAGAAAAAAATGGAAACTAAAGGTTAAAACAAAGAAATGCCTACATCCTTTCCGACACTGCACCTCCTTCATTTCGTTTTGTATACACACCAGGCAAGTTCTAGACAATTCACAATGACATGGAATAGCAAAACCTCACTCACACTTCATGCACATGCTCGAATCAAGATGCATTCACAGACTCTTTAATTAGTCAATTACATGAATTCAAGATTAAGCCTCAATCATAATGAACCAAATTCTATAGCCTAGGTAACTCAACATATTTACAAAATTGCATGCTTTCAAACGAATCATTTTCACATTTTGAACATCAATTACAACACGCAACGAAATTTTAGCAACCATAAGCAACTACAGTTTATTGATGCAATCCACCAAAGAAATTAAAAACAAAACATCTACTCCTATCGACTACATTTCCCTTAAGACGGTCGTCATTCATCCATCATAGGGAACGATCACTAACTATGACCTCGGTTCAATGGGACTATTCTCGGTAAAAGAACCGAAAACAAACTCCGAGAAACCCAAAAATAAAACTTCAAAATTTTTGCAACACATCGATCATTTCGATAGAAAATATTTAAAAAATATTTTGATAAGTGCAAAATCTTTTCGCAAAAATTTTGAAAAATATCGATCATATCGATAAAGAAAAAAAATATTTACAAAATTTACAAAATATTTACAAAGGCAACCATAACTTTCAAAAACACACATCATTAGCCACAAACGAATATATACACATAAATCACAAATCAGTTCACAACAACAGGGAAAGCACAAACATACATAAACGTCAAGGAAAAATTATACAGCAAATTTAGAGCCTATGTCCCAGCACCTAACTACTCCCCACCCCACACTTAAATCGAACACTGTCCCTAGTGTTCACAACAATACAAAGCATAAAATTTTGGGTGGTGAAACTCCCTGCTCAGTCGAAATATTCGACTTCCTCATCTGGTGCTGTGGCCTCGTCGCCCATATCTGAATCAGCTCCATCGCCGTCATCGGACTCCACATCAGAGTCCTCACGACGTGTCTCCTCATCAGTAGGGACGTCGTCATCAGTCGGCTCCACAAAGGCTGGCCCCACCTTGCATAAAGCTCTGGCGTTCTCGCCAAAGGGGTAGTCCAGCTCCAGCTGCCATAATTCATCCTTGGTGGCTGGTCTCCCACCTATCCGTAGCTGTAGCATCTGCATGCCGAACATACGGGCCATATACTGGTCGTCACGAGCATGTCGCTCGCCCAGAGTCAACACCGGTCCGTGTGTAGTGTCGGGGGCCTTGGTCTTTGTCACATCAAGGGCCCTCCGCTCCAACTGCGGAATATAATCCAAGGCTTCTTCCTCAACGTCGAGGCCTCGGAGGAAGGTGGTGATGAGTCCGCCAAACCTGTATCTGTGGCCCTGGTGTAGTCTGGCTCTCTTCATGGCGGATATTATGACCGCCCCCACATTAATCTCAAGCCCTTTCATAAGGGCATACACCAGGCAGACACGGTCCCGGGTCACGTCTGTCATATGCACTCCCGGGATCAGACACGAACATACAATTTTTAGCCAGATTCTGGCCTCCCTGTTCATCTGCGAATAAGGCAGAGTCTGGTGGTAACCCCTCTCTTTGTGTCTACTCCATCGGGCTATGGATCGAGCCCCACACAACGTACATCTGATGTCGGCGTACGGTGGGGTGATGTTTAACTGGCGGAGGACGTGGGCGTCTGTGTCCCGCGCTCCCACAATGGCATTAAACTGCTGGGGTTCCAAAGTGACCATCTGCCCTCTGATTTTAATAGTATGGCTCCTGATGGCCGGGTTCCAGTTGGCGTAGAATTCCCGAACCAAGTGAAGGTTGCACTCCTTGGGCTCCTGAAAGATAAAGCTGAGCCCAGCTGCCTCAATCCTCTGTACGATGCAAGGGAACTCCTGTGCAAGTGGTTCCCTTGCAATATATTCCTCCGGGAAGTACTTGTTCTCCTTATGCTTTGCGTACCACTTCTTTCCTTCCTCGGTAACCCATCGTGTTCCGTATCGGCGGTGTTGACCGCGTGGAACAACAGGTGCAGCTGGGACAGCAGTGCCCAGTCTCATTCTCTTTCTGCCGGTGCCTGAGGTTGAAGCACCCTTGCCTTTATCTTGTAGGCTGGCCATTGTACCTGTCAATTTACACAAACAAGCACAACGTTAAGCTAAAAACTTGTTAGCTTCGGCTAAGGTCGGGTTAAACAAAATTTACCCCACACTTAGTCTTTAACAATATTTACAACATTTTAGCAAGGATAGCTCTATTTACACCCCAAACACAATCAACTATAACATATTGCTTAGTGCGTTCACAAAAATTCGACAGCATAACGGCTAGCGAACTACTCAGACTTCATACAGCTAACCCAATCCTACTATCGACAGCTATTCACCCATAGCACTTAGAAACAATAACAACAACAAAATAGAAACAACAATACAAACATTTTATATACAACTAATCTAAGCAATTCAACCAATTCACATATTACGCAATTTCCCACAAAAATTCGAGAATTAGTCGTCTTTCAACAATTATACAATATTTACCACGACTTATCTCAAATAATAAACACACCCCGACATCAATTTCATCAAACTATCAAGTTACCCAAGTTAAAATTCAACAACCCCAAGCCCTAGAATGCAATTCGACAATCAAAATTGAACTATTCAATCAATCGATAAGTTCAAATGTCAACTACAACAATCCGAACATAATCAATCACAAAATAATTCACGTCATGTGTAATTTCTACCTAGGGTGATATATCTCACCTCACATGCTCAAAATCGACAAAAATCGCCAAAAATTTGAGATAGATGATGAAAACATACCTTGGAATTGAAGAATCGACGAAAACTTGACGTTTTCCTTGCCAATTAACGTGGCACGGAGCTTGGGGGTAGGGGAATGGGTGTTTGGTCGTGGAGGGTAGAGGGAATGGGGAAAAATGGGTGAAAATCGGGGGTTTATTTAAAGAAAACACGCGGGTCACCCGAAAACCCGGTGTGACCCGGCACTGGGATAAGGGCAACGTGTCACGGAGGGTAACGCGAAGACCCTCCTCCGTGACACGGAGCCAACGCGTTGGCTTACTGGAATTTTTAAAAACTTTCCAGATTTGCCTTCAACGTGTCATGGAGGCCAACGCGGAGCATTGCCTCCGTGACACGGCGCCAACGCGCCAGTGCTCTGTTTCACCATCAAATTTTATTTTTCATACCTCGCCTCGTTTCCTCGATTCCAAGTATTTTTCCTGCGGTATACCTGAAAATCACCTCACTAAACAAAAATTGGTTAAATGAATACATTCCCTACTAAAAAATAAAAATTTACTAAATTACTAAATAAAAAAAATTACTAAATAAAATGCAAATCTAAGACTAATCAAGAAAAAAAGAAAAGAAAATAAAATAAAAGAAAAACTTTACACTAAAGAAAGAAAAAAATATTTTTCACGGGTTGCCTCCCGTGCAGCGCCTGGTTTAACGTCGCGGCTCGACATCCTTTATGCTCAAGTGTCTACTAGGGAGATGGACGATTTGACCCGATCATGGTCATCTCCCCAGTAGTGCTTGCATCTCTGCCCATTTACCAAGAACGTAGCACTCCTATCTTCTTGCCACAGTTCTACCGCCCCATGAGGGGTCATTCTCACTACTTCAAACGGTCCAGACCATTTAGACCTCAGCTTACCAGGAAACAATTTTAATCTTGAATTAAAAAGCAAAACTTTCTGTCCTGGTTCGAAAATGCGATGCACCACATGCTTGTCGTGCCATCTTTTGGTTCTTTCCTTGTAGTACTTCGCACTCTCATAGGCATGCCAGCGGAATTCATCAAGTTCGCTGAGCTGCATCAATCTCTTTTTACCCGCCAGCTCTAAGTCCATATTTAGCTTTCGGACAGCCTAGAAAGCTCGATGCTCAAGTTCAACCGGGAGATGACATGCTTTGCCATAGACCAATCCGTATGGTGACGTTCCAATCGGTGTCTTATAAGCAGTTCGGTAGGCCCACAACGCATCATCAAGTTTACCAGACCAATCATTCCGTTGAGTGTTCACCGTTTTATGAAGAATCTGTTTTACCTCCCTATTTGACACCTCTACTTGCCCACTAGTTTGTGGGTGGTATGCTGTGGCCACTTTATGGCGCACCCCATACTTAGCCAATAATTTCTTGAAGCTTGTATTGACAAAATGAGCTCCTCCGTCACTGATAATTGCTCGGGGTGTCCCAAACCTTGTGAGAATGTGTTTCTTCACAAACTTCGTTACTACCTTGTTATCATTCCTGGGGCAAGCTATTGCTTCCACCCATTTTGATACATAATCTACAGCTACCAAGATGTAACGATTTCCAAATGACGGTGGGAATGGGCCCATGAAATCAATGCCCCATACATCAAAGGGCTCAAATTCCAGTATGTTCTGCAAAGGCATCTCTTGTCTTCTGCCAATTGTTCCTGTCCGCTGACATCTATCACACGTTTTGACATACTCCATAGAATCTCTGAACAGGGTCGGCCAAAAGAAACCTGACTGAAGAACCTTATGTGCTGTTCTCTCACCTCCGTGATGCCCTCCATACAACGAAGAATGGCAGCCCCTTAGTACCTCTGCTATCTGACTCTCTGGGATGCATCTTCTCATCACCTGGTCTGGTCCCTGCTTGAACAAATATGGCTCGTCCCATACATAATATCGGCTGTCATGCCTCAATTTTCTTCTTTGCTGGTTTGTTGCCTCAAGGGGGTAAACTCCGCTCACCAGCAAGTTGACTATGTCAGCATACCAGGGAACTTCTGCTTCTCCCACTGCCAATAGTTGCTCATCTGGGAAGTCCTCATTAATGTCATCACTTTCCATCACATGCGACCGACTCTCCAGTCGTGATAGGTGATCTGCTACCTGATTTTCACTCCCCTTTCTGTCTCTAATCTCAAGGTCGAACTCTTGTAGCAATAAGATCCATCTGATCAATCTGGGCTTAGCGTCTTTCTTGTTAAATAGGTATCAAATAGCTGCATGATCAGTGTACACCACCACTTTCGAACCCACCAAATAAGACCGGAACTTGTCAAATGCAAACACCAGAGCTAGCATTTCCTTTTCTGTGACTGTGTAGTTGCTCTGAGCCGTATTCAGCGTCTCGCTTGCATAATAAATAGAATGAAAAACTCTATTCTTCCTTTGTCCCAATACAGCTCCCACAGCCACATCACTGGCATCACACATCAGCTCAAATGGTTGTTCCCAGTCAGGAGAAGTAAGTATGGGTGCTTCTACCAATTTCTGCTTCAACTTTTCAAATGCTACAACACACTCCTCGTTTAATTCAAACTTGACCTCCTTTTCTAGCAGCCTGCATAGCGGTCTAGAAATGTTGGAAAAGTTTTTATTGAATCGTCTGTAGAATCCTGCATGTCCCAGAAAACTGCGTACACCTTTCACGGATACTGGTGGTGGCAATTTCTCAATAACCTCAATTTTAGCATGATCGACTTCCAACCCCTTTTTAGACACTTTGTGGCCCAGGACAATCCCCTCCTTCACTAAGAAGTGGCATTTCTCCCAGTTTAG
Source organism: Datura wrightii (assembly GCA_035772735.1). NCBI lineage: Eukaryota > Viridiplantae > Streptophyta > Magnoliopsida > Solanales > Solanaceae > Datura > Datura wrightii. Next base: position 6,087,224 of record JASDFA010000008.1, on the reverse strand, counting down.
CATGAGGTTGGATTCTTCACATCGAGCCAGCACCCTGTCAAGATTCTGCAAGCAAGTAGCAAACGAATTACCAAAAACAGAAAAATCATCCATAAATACCTCAACAAAATCTTCAACCATGTCATGGAAAATAGCCATCATGCATCTCTGGAATGTGGCGGGTGCGTTGCATAACCCAAACGGCATCCGCCTGAAAGCATATGTCCCATAAGGACAGGTGAAAGTCGTCTTCTCTTGATCCTCAGGAGCTATGGCTATTTGGTTATAGCCGGAGTACCCATCAAGAAAGCAATAATATTCCTGCCCTGCCAACCTGTCAAGTATTTGGTCAATAAAAGGAATGGGGTAATGGTCTTTCCTCGTGGATTCATTTAGTTTTCGGTAGTCCATACAAATTCGCCAGCCTGTGACGGTTCGCGTGGGGATTAACTCATTTTTCTCATTGGTGATTACAGTCATCCCCCCTTTCTTAGGAACACATTGAACGGGACTGACCCACTCGCTGTCTGAAATTGGGTAGACTACACCTGCATCAAGCCACTTGATTATTTCCTTCCCTACCACATCTTTCATTGCTGGATTAAGTCTCCTCTGTGGCTGAATAGTTGGCTTGGCTCCTGTCTCCATAAATATCCTGTGCGTGCAGAAAGCTGGATTTATACCCTGAATGTCGGACATTTGCCAACCCATTGCTTTCTTCCTTTTCCTTAAGACCCCCAAAGCTGCCTGTTCCTGTTCCTCTGTCAAGTCTGCAGAGATAATAACTGGTAACGTCTCTCCCTCCCCCCAAAAGATATATTTTAAATGGGGAGGCAATTCTTTCAGCTCCAATTTCGGTGCCTCCTCAACAGACGATTTCGGCAACGGCTCTAGTGATCTCATCAAGGACTGAAATTCCTGTCTTCTCGGATGTTTAGGTGCTCCATCCAACAATTGAACCATTCCACAAGCTTCTCCATCCCCAAAATGATCAGAATGCATAAGCGCTCTCTCCAATGGGTCTTGAGATTCAACAGCCTGCTTACTTTCTCCATGTTCAACCACGCTGATTTCCGAAAGCTCCTCATGTATAGCCGACAGCTTCATGGCTTTTAACACATCAAATACTTCTACCTTGTCATGTGCTTGCATTGTAAGTTTACCCGCAGCTACATCGATCAATGCCTTTCCGGTTGCCAAAAAGGGTCGTCCCAAAATAAATGGGACTTCCGCATCTGGTTCAAAATCCAGAACAATGAAATCTACCAGAAAAATGAGGGAGCCTACCTGCACTAGCACATCCTCAACAATGCCATCCGGCTTAGCTAAAGACCTGTCTGCTAGATGCAAGATCACTGTTGTAGGTCTAGGGCTCCCTAGTCCTAACTTTCTGAATACTGAAGATGGCATCAGATTTATACTTGCCCCCAAGTCGCATAACCCACGAGCTCGGATACTTTGCCCAATCGTCAGCTGGATAGTAAAACTTCCAGATCCTTCAGTTTAGTGGGCAACCTGTTCTGAATACGGGATGTGCATTCCTCTGTTAAAGCCACCGTGGCATACTCAGTCAAGCGACTTTTGTTGGCCACGATGTCTTTTATATACTTCGCATATTTTGGCACACCCTGCAAGACATCAACAAGAGGTAAGTTAACATGTACCTGTTTAAGTACCTCCATGAATTTCTGGAAACACGCCTCCTCCTTGTGTTTCTTAAGTCGTTGAGGGAACGGGGGTGGAGGCCTTGCTGGTTCAGCTTCTTTGGTCTTCCCCGTATCTGAGGTTTGTTCTCCCTCAACATCTGCTGCTCCTGACTTCTGAGGCGGTCTTTCCGGTTCCACCTCCTTTAATTGTAAACCACTCCTCGCGGTCACTGCATTCACCTGCTTAGGATTGGGATCCGTGTCGCTAGGTAGTCCTCCCCTTGGTCTAGTATTTTGGGCACTAGCAAATTGCCCAAACTGATATTCAAGAGCCTTGGTTGCCAATTGATTGTTCTTTACTTCGGCTACCAATTTGACATAGTCAGCCTGCAATTGTGCCTGGTTGGCAATCATGGTCTTGAACATTTCCTCAATAGTCGGTGATGGTGGTGGAGGAGGGGCATTGTGATTTCTGAACTGATTCTAATAGCCTTGTTGGCCTCCTTGGTTTCTGTGCATACCCTGCCCTGAACCTTGACCTTGTTGATTGTTGCTACCCCATGAAAAATTTGGATGATTCCTCCAATTCGAGTTGTAGCCACCGCCAAACTGCTGTTGATTCCTCTGTGCATTGCCCACAAAGTTGACAGAATCAGGATTTGCACCACAGCATTCAGCTGAATGCTCACTACTACCACACACTTCACACCACATCTGTTGGACTGCATTGATTGAGGCTGACGGCTGGTTCAAATTCATATTGTTGAAGTGAGTGTTTAACTGATTTTGCAAAGCAGCTATCTGTGCAGCGATAGCTGTGAATCCAACCACTTCAAGCACTCCCGCTGCTTTCCTTGCTCCACCTCTTGAAGAATCTGCATTCCATTCCGGATTGCCTTGTGAAATTTGGTTGAGCAAAGTGTACAGCTCCTCATAAGTCTTCTCCAGCGCTTGCCCTCCAGCTGCTGAGTCTAACAAAATTTTAGTGTGGGGTTCCAAACCCTCAATAAAAGTGTGGACCAACACCTCATTTGACTGATGATGATGAGGACAATACCGCAACATGGACTTAAATCTTTCCCAGGCTTGATAAAGATTTTCTCCTTCCCTCTGTTTAAAACTTAGAATCTGACTTCTAAGTTTAGCTGTTTTACCTGAAGGGAAAAATCTGATCAAAAACTTCCTTGCAAGATCATCCCACGTTGATATAGAGTTGGGTGGTTCAGCTTTTAACCACCTCTTGGCTTCACCCAGTAAGGAAAATGGAAATAAGGTGAGCCGAACATAATCAGGTGACACTCCAGCGGGTATGTGTCACTTATCTCCAAAAAGTTCTGGAGATGTTGTTGCGGATCTTCGTGAGGGAGACCGGTAAACTGCCCGCTAGTGTGCAAAAGTTGCACCATATTTTGCTTTAACTCAAATCTCCCTCCAGGCTCTGGTTTGCGGATGCTGGAATGTACATTATTAGCCTGTGGGATTTCCACCTCGCGAACCGGCCTGGCTGCTACTTCCTCGGGCACTAACACTGCCCGCACAACTGGTGGATTTGGTTGCTCCATCATAGACTGTTTAAGCAACTGCAGCTTCTTCCGAAGAGCTTCTCTATGTTGACTGTGCAATTCACGTTCTGGCTCTAAGTAAGATTCCACCAGCTCCTTGTCCCTTGCCAGTGTTCACAGAAATAAAAATCTGCAAAATACAGGCTAAGAACAAGTTGTTAACACTTAAGAAAATAAAAATACAAATACAGCAAATTTACACTAAACACAATTTTACAAATCGCCTAGCCTCCCCGGCAACGGCGCCAAAAACTTGTTCGCGGCTTGTACTGCTCAGGTTGGTATTAAATATTATCAACCGACACGCAAGTGCACGTGGTCAAACAAGTAATAAAGTGGCTAAGTAGCCAAGTATCGATCCAAGGAGGCTGCTCTAGATATGTAAAACTGCCTAGTTTACTATATTTCTATTCTATCCCTAACTATGTTAACAACAATCCAACCAAGAGTTGAGTGAGTTTTTGTTTCTAAACTATTTATATACTACAATTAATAACAACTATTTACTTTAGAATTTAGACAATGGATACGCACATGCCAAGGTTAAGAATGAGTAATGAACTTGATAATCATGATAATTTGGTCATCCTCTTCTTCATGTTGCTAGCCAAGAACGTTTCCTAGAAATTAAAACTTTCGTATTTAATTTCACTTTAGAATCATAAACCATCCATCTACATTTCTGTGATCAAATGCAATTTATGACCTAGGACTACAATTCCGGTTCCTAAATTGACTAATACGGCTTTCAAGTATATTTCTATCAAGAAAGCACATCAAAACCCAATTTTCCCAAATCAAGTTAAGAACAATACCCTATTAATTCACAACTTTCCAATTTCGTGCTCTCTCGAGTGAAATTGGACTTTTTAGATATACATTAATGGTGGCCAATCAATAATGTAGTAAGCACAAGAATTAATAGAACAACATGCAAGAAGAAGAAGAAACCATATCAATTATCACCAAAATTCATTACACAAGTTCAAAACCTCAGCAAAGAAGGGAATTAGCCACTCATTCTTGGATTAATCATCCTAAAATGAGTGTAAATCATGCATACAATTGAAGGAAAGAAGAAAGGAAGAGAAGAAAACTCTTAGCTTTTCTATTCTTCAACTACCACAAACCCACGTTCCTGCTCTCCACTTCTGAACTCAGTCTAAAAACTAAAAACTAAAAACTGATTAAAAATAAACCTAAGTGTGCTATTTATACTAGTGGGAAATTTTTCCCGGAATAACAAGCAACGTGTCACGGAGGCCAACGCGGAGCACTGCCTCCGTGACACGGCGTGGACGCGGACCCTCTCTGGAAATTGCAGGGTCCGGATAATTGGCCTCAACGTGGCACGGAGGCCATCACGGAGTCCTGTCTCTGTGCCACGGAGCTGTCGCGAGGCCTCACTGGAATCTGCCAATTAATTTCCTCTCCAGGTAGTGTGCTACCGTGATGGCAGCGTGGCACGGCTCCATCGCGGAGCCAGTGTAAAATGTGCCATCCAAGGTCTTTTCCACGCTCGCATCCCAGTCCAACTCCGACATAGTTCCAACACGCATTTTAGCTCTTAAAAATCACATTATCCTGCAAAACAAATGCTAATCATGTTGGTTAGTATAGATTCACATTTTATTAACAAATACATGATATTATATACACATTGCACAACAAACAAGGTAAAAATGATACGTTTGAGTATCACTTGGGCATATAAATCTGCCCAAGATCACTCTCTATTTCCCCACCTTTCATTCCTCTCAAGCCATCCTTGTGGCTCATGATTTCTCCAACCTTAGTTGTCATCCCTTGGGCGCCATGGGCCTTGGTTTGCTCCTTAGAAGCCAAGTCGAGGACCTCCCATTTGGTTGCCCATATATTGACATTCTTCTTCATATCTTGGCGGTGATGACTCTCCCTCATATAGTAAGGGACCTTGCATTCCCACGGTATTCACCACCTTTGGCCCTGCTCCCATCACGTGCTTGGTCGTCAATTGTAGTTGTTTCATCATCTTGGCAAGATTTTCATCCCGCTCTTCATCCCATTTCCGCAACTCAGCCGCCAATGCACCTGAACTGATCTCATGAGTGGATACAGTTGTTTCTCTCGTGTGCCAAGCCCTATTGGTCTTCATCATTCTGTCTAGGAGGGCTTTGGCCAACCCATATGTTTGATCCATAATAGAACCACCAGCTAGGTTGTTTGACACGAACTTGTTGATTGAATCAAGGTCCTTGTAAATCTTTGAGAAGCACTCCATCTGGAAGCCCATGATTTGGGCAAAGAGAAACCTTCTTTTTAAACCTTAACCATGCCTCGTGCAAAGGCTCTCCAGGTTCTTGCCTGAAATTTGTAATATCATCCTCAGCTAAAGCATCTTCGATGGAGGGAAAAAGTTGTCCCAAAAGGCCTCGGTCAGCTCCTGCCATGAAGTAATACATCCCAAAAGGAGTTCCCCTAGCCACATTGTTGCCTCCCTCATCAATGAAAAAGGAAAAAGTCTCAACCTGATTAACTCTTGACTGATATTTGTTATATTGAAGGGCTGACATATTTCCAAGAAGTTTCTCAAATGAAGATTTTCATACACGCTTTGTTTTCCGCCAAAGAGCCCCTTCATTTGCAACAAGTGAAACATGGTGCTTGTGACATAAAACAATGTATTCCCCATCGCCGGTGGTAGGCGAATGGCTCTTGCAACTTCCGATATCACCGGATTATCTTCCTCGAGTTCCATGTTACCTTCCACTGAGCTATCCCCTGCTTGGGAGTGATGAATCATGTGGTTATGAGATCCTAATCAACACAGCAAACGTTAAGTAAGTATGATGCAAAACTATTTCAACTTAACAATCAACATAAGATTATCAAGCGCTAGTCCCTGGCAACAACGCCATTTTTGATAATGTCCAAAATATATCCTTAATGCAAAGAATATACACAACCGAAGTATCAAAACAAGTAACCCGACGACTTTCGGGGTCGAATCCCATGACTACTAGCGAATGATTGTTACAAGTGTCGATCGAGAAATTGACGTTATCTTGCACCATGTAAATTTAATATAAAAACAAATAAAATTAGGGGTGTTGTAATTTTCAGAGAATTTTATTAATTGATTTAGTGAAATAAAATAGCAAGATCAACTATGTTGTCAACACAAATGTGAAAGAATAGAGGTGCGGTGTAGATAAAATACTAACTAGATCGGGACATGCCAGGTCATCTTATGAGTTCAACAAGTGTAAATAAACTCGGGAAGTGGATAATTAAAGCTTTTCAGCCTTCCAATTACCTCTCACTAGAGTTTTTTCAAACCTTTAGTCACAATTTAGCTCAACCCGATTTGATTTGGATTAGCAGCTGCACTAATTTCTAGCTATTAGCTGCTAATAAGGATTGAGAATGCAATTTCAGGTATTTCTAGTCCAATTTCACACTCTCTTCTCCATACCCACTACTAAATTCTCTTCCCGTACTTAATTATTCTTTTACAAGAAACAATCAAGCAAGAATAAATAGACCCATAACATAATCAATGGATCTTCCTTTATAGATTGAAGAGAAACTAGTAGATTTACACTTGCATGAACAATATGAAGATGACTCTAGCAATACACAATCCAATTAAGTATTCATCATCACACACCTTTAGTAAATGATTTTAGCTACTCAAGGTGAAGAAATCCAAAAAAAACATTCATCAATAGCATCATTGAATTTAATAGCAAGAGTAGAAAAATCAACTTCACAAAATAATCTCCAATAATAGCTGAAACTTACTAGTATAAAGAAGAAATATAGCAGAGTACTTTCCACAATTTTCAATCAGAATCTCCTTATTTTAGCAAAGAGAATGTTCTTCAGCTAAAAATGGAAACAATGATGTGATGTAAGCTTTGTTCTATCTCAATATCTCTATTTCTATCTTTCCTTCTGCATATATGTACAAAGTACTTTATCTTCTATTTATATACTAAAAAGTAGGGCACTTTTTATCTCTATTTCAGTGTTGGACAATTATACCCCTTTAAGCACCATTCTGGAGTGGGCAGAGACACCGGGGGTTCGCAGGTTCCAATCCGTGAACCGCCGGGTATCTTTTCTAAATCCTCACCATATTCCAGTGAACATCAGTGGTTCACTCGGTGTTTCACCGATGCCAATACGTGAACTTTCGAGTCTTCAAGCAATTTTCCAACACCTTGGGTATCTTTCGGCGACTTAACCGGCGATTCGCCATAGGCAATTTGCGCACTGCCGGTGACGTTCATCCTCAGAGGTAGTGATGTTCGGCCCTTGGCAAGCATTTTGCCGGTTTTCATCTATGAATCGCTGATGTACTCTCACTCCCTTATTTTTGCTTCATTTTTGCTTTTTTCTTCACATTTAGTCATCTGCACACAACAAAAGCAAAAAAGGTATAAAATACGAATAATCTACTCAACAACTAAACAAAAACTCAAGTTTTAGAGATTAATGTGTTGGTAAATTACCAATTCATCAATCGCTCCCACGGTCTGTTGTTACCTTCCATTGCTACACCTTGAGCTCAGATCCCCCACCACAACTGGATAGGACGGGTTGTTGCTAGCTCAAATGACTCGTTGCTGTCAGTTGTCATCACCACTTCTTTAAGCTGGGGATCCCTTTAAATGGCTACTGACCACGGCCTGTTATAACCTGCAATAGGTCCTTCTACGACTCATCATTCCCTCCTTGACCAAGGACCAGTTTCACAATGACCCCATCCCATGACTCATTACATCACACAATGGGTCGTTCCTAGACCCGTTACTTCCACTCTAAACCTGCAGTACCTCACCATGGACACATCCAACGGGTTGTTAGTCACACCAACGACCTGTATCACGACCCATTCTGAGAAACTATTCTAGATTTCTGCCACTTTTCATTTTTAAATCTCGGGTCTAGTCTTGGGCATTGCCGGGGTATTACATAGACTGTCTCATCTAATTGATTTCATAAGAATTTGATCTTTATTTGGTTAATTGTTCATTAGTATTTTCTTTTTTTTAGTTTAGATAGTTATAAACACATCCTTAGATTCGATTGCTTGAATAAATCGATTAGCGCTAATTTACTTTAGTGAATAAGTAATCAAGTCTATGTGGGTTCAATATATGAACTTGCAATCCTATATTACTTGTACAACCATGTACACTTGTGTGATTTGGAAACAGACAAGTTTTTGGTGTCGTTGCTGGGGACTTGGAAAATAATTGTTTTTCTAAGTTATACTTTTGTTTTCTTTATCTACTCAAGTATTTAATTTTTGTAAATATGTTATATTGTTTTTCGTTTTTATTTTTTAGTATTTTACCACTCTTTTTAACATGACATCTTAGAATTTATATTGGTCGAATGATGGATATTATTATTTTCATGATCCTTGTCTGAATTGTGGAGGACCTCACTTATGGAAACACTTTCATACATGTGGTATATGTGATGGTCAGGATGCCCATTAGAATGGTTGCCCAAATTCTTGTTCCCCTTCACCAAGCCACTATTATGATCCCCATGTTGTTATTGATGCTTACAGGAATAATGAAGAGGAGGAACATCATGCTCAGATATGCGTTATGGTAAAACAAGTGCTTGAGAAGATGGAAATAATAAGGGAGCAATATATTGAACAAGGAAAAGCCATAAAAAGGATGAGTGGCAAGCTAACGGAGATGAAGGTTAAGGTTGAAAACTTGTAATGATTTGCAAGTCACAGTCTTAGCTAATACTCAAGAAGAACCATAGGTAGAAGACAAGAGTGAGTTCTTGGAACTAGCTCAACAAATAGAATTTCATGGGTTTCTCTGTGATGGTCTATGTACATGTCTAATCAATTCATGGAAAAGAGAGTAGAGCTTAGACATGAGATAGACTAATTTGTTTTAGATAACCATGACCCGCAGGCTCATTTGAATGAAAAGGTTGAGGCTTCTAAGGCCCAACTACAAATTATTATGGATACTAGCCAATGTAGGGAACTGAAAGAAGAATTCCAACCATTCAACTACTCTTTTTGGGTTGATGTTAATGTAGAGGAGGTGGACTAAAGTGTCAATTATAATGCAATTTTAAGGTTGGGGCATAATGGTCCTCATTGTAAACAGTTTTTGACATTGTATTTGATTGGCAACTTAGAAATAGAGTCTTCCAAGCGTATGCAGAAAGGTGTAGATGAGGAATAATGTCCTTATATTATAAAATCTTCTATGCCAAGGAAACAAAATGACATTCCTCACTTAAGAGACAAGAAGTGCAAGATGCGGCAGCCATTGTTGGGTCCCTTCATCTTTACACCACCACCGTTGGAGAATAATAGGAAACGAGAAAAGAAATTAGAGGTAAAATTTATATGTTTGAAGTGGAAAGAAAAGTGGTGAAACTTGATGGCGTCATACCGTGACGTTAAATCAGGCTCTTGTTTGGAGGCAACGCAATTTTAGTACTTTCTTTTATATATTTATTTTTATATTATTGTTGTAGTTTTATTTTTTGTAGAAGTTTGAGAATTGAAGCAAAATCACCTGAAGTTGCAAGAGAAAGCTACCAAGTTGGGACTAAGTGTGGAGTGACAACATGAAGAACCAAGTTTTGTTGGGAGAAGTCTGAGTATCCCATAAGCAGCTAATGCTTCAGCCTTTGGCCTTCTAGGGAGTTTCTTTTACCCTCTTATTATCTCTGTGTTCACTAAGGATAGTGCAAAATTTTAAGTGTGGGGTGGAGAAATTACTTGGGTTCTTTTATATTCGAATTATAGGTATTTAATAATCCCTCTCAGGTTTTTTTTGTGCATCGGTTCTTTTTCTAAGGATGAATCTTGAATCAGGTATATTTTAAAATTTTAGGAGTAGATTTTATTTTTTTCCTTTTTAGTCATAGATAAAGACTTTTCTTTATGATGGATGGATGAAGACCATCTTAAGATAACTAAGTTGTTAGATTTTTTTAGGGATCATAGGGAGAGAGAAAAAAGACCATTTTGACTTGGTTAATGCTAGCAATTTAGGCTTGAGCTTAAGTAGTGCTTTCTTATGACTGCTTGGTAAAATAGCAAATTTTTTGAAACCTAGGCTTAGGGTAGTAACTCTGGATGTAAATTTTCTTTTTTTTATAGTTTTATATGACCCTATCCATCTTAGATCATATTAATCTGGTTTGATTAAGACTTGCGCCATATGAGGTGAAGATTTCTTGCATATATTCCATGTTTTGCATCTTAGTCTATAACTTTCCTTGCGCGTTATTAAAGTGAAATAATAAGTATTTCTCATTTAGAAGATGATAATAGTCTTTCTTTGATTTGTCCTGCGAAATTTAGCCTGTTCAGATATTATTACCATTAGTTCGCCCTTTGAGCCTATAGCTTTTTAGTTTTTGGCCGTATATTTGCCTTGAATCTATTTATTGAATACCTAGTTTTTGCACGCTGCTTCTTTGAGCATTGTAGCATAGACTGTGATGAAATTATTAATTTAAAATAAAAAGGATATACGGTCAAGTGTAAATGATGGCCAATGAAAATTATTTATGATGAAAAGGCCCTATAGAAGGAATGTGATATGAAAAGAACAAAGAAAAAATAAGAGGAGAACAAAAAAATGCTTGAAAACAAAATAAAAGAGAAAAGAAAAAAATTGAAAAAGTATATATGATTGTAACATTTTTGATAAGATCAGAATTACTAGTGGAAACAACTGATGAAAAAAGGCCTGAAAAATAAAGTGAAGAAAATAATAGGTGAAAAGTCTAAAAATTGCAAAATGCTTATGGAAGTTTAAGTAACTATTATATAGTTTTTCTACCCATCCCTTAGCCAATATTACAATCCTTTAAAGTCCTATTTGATTTTATTCGAGCACACTTGATTAGTGGATATCTACACAATGAGCAAGCCTATGGTACTTTGTGTGTATATCTGAATTCTTTTATGAGCGTGAGAGTTGTTCTTTGATGCTAAGTCCTTAATTTACATCCATTTCTTCGATTTGAGTGTGTGGATTGATTCTTCTTATGAGTATATTTGTTTCATGATAAATAAGTGACATGATTAGCTTTCCTTGAGAGAGTAGGTGAGGGAGCTTGAATTTGAAAAAGTAGAGTCCATCTTTGAGGTTAGGAGATTAGATGCTTTTTTTATTTGTATATATTGATTGCATGATGAGGGAAACGTTCACTTGATGTTGTGAATCGCTACTAGGTTGAATTGATTGTATCAACCAAAGTAGGTGTGTTCCTAGGCTAGACTTTTTAAGATCTGCTTAAATGATTGTCAAGGATGAATAAAGGTGTAAGTGTGCGGTGGTGATCTTGGGCATATTGGTAAACCCATTTGTTGTGTTTATCCTTGTTTTGAGAATGATATTCGATTATAGTTGCATGTTTTGATTAAAAACTCCTAATTTGTGAACATACAAGTGCGATGAGATGTTTTGCAAGAAAATATGGCAGAATCAATCAAAATAAGCATATGAGAAGCTTCGACGCTTTAGACCAATGTTGGGAGAGTTTTTGGGCAAGGATTGCGCTGGCGCATTGAGAGGCACACCACACCATAGCCAAAACTTCTATTGAAAAGGATCTGAAAATAGGAAAACTGGCTAGTACTCCGTGCCTACATTTTGGCACATTCGCTGGCACTCCATGCGTAAGGCCAAACTTTAGAAAAATTATAAAAAAATTACAGTTAGGCGCTTTAAGAGGAGCCTCGTGCCGCACTTGGGCCCATCCTGAACTGAACTCCAATCATTTTGGACTCATTTTATTGTGTGAGACTTCTCTTACACTTATAAATAGTCCTTAGAAACATCTTGAAACATAAATTTTGACCGGGGAAAAACTAGGAGCTGTCGTGGAAGCTAGAGAATTTAAGTTTCATCTTTTTTCCCTTTATTATTTATTTTTACAAAATTCTTTGGATGATTTGTGTAATTGCTCCATGTCTATTTGGATCTAAACTTCTCATTCTAGGATAACGTTTTGTTGGTATGAACATGACTTGAATTGCTCAATTATCATAGTAGTTATTCTTATATTCTTGTGCTTACTATTTTGATGATTGACCACTATCGAAGTACATCAATATTCTTATTGTGAACTCTACAGACGAATCAACAAGATAGAATGAAGAATATAGGGAGAAAGATATATTCTTAGAAGTGATTTCCGACTAGCATAGACATATACCTAGATTTCCTTACTTGGTTATAAAATGGGAAGTATACAAATGCGTCCGAATTGAGTCAACACATCCCCGCTTAATGATGTAGTTGTGGGAACAATTTTGATAGACATTTAGAGGATCAAAAGATTCTAAACATATTATTAACCCCATAAATCAATAACTCGATAATGATTTCAAGAAAATAAAAGTGAATCATTGCTAGCAACTCATAGTCCTAGATCGACTCATCTAATTAATTTCGTAAGAATCCACACTTTCTTTGTTTAATTTTTCATTAGTATTTCCTTTTGTTTTTAGTTTAAACAATTATAAATACATTCTTAAATTCTATCACTAGATTATATAGATTAACATTAGTTTAATATAGTTAATAATTAATCAAGTCCTTGCGGGTACGATATCTGGACTTACAATCCTATCTTACATAGTATGAAACAAATAGATGTTTGTAAAGGGCTTCTCTACCATCTCCACACCATTGATAAAGCTGACTCATATGGTAGTTAAGTTCCACTGGATAGAGGAATGTGAGCGGAGCTTTTAGGAGTTAAAGGATAGGCTAACATTAGTGCCTGTCCTAACTCTCCCTAAGGGCACAAAGGGTTATGTTATTTATTATGATGCTTCCAGGATCTGTTTGGATTTGTGTTGTAATGCAACATGGAAAAGTCGTTACCAATATCTCAAGGCATTTGATGAAACACGAGCATAACTACCCTACTCATGATTTAGAAATAGTAGTAGTGGTTTTCACATTGAAGATTTGAAGTCACTACTTATATGGAGTGCATATTGATATATTTACATATCATAAGAGCCTTCAGTACTTGTTCCAGCAGAAAGTATTGAACTTGAGGTAGAGAAGATGGCTAGAATTGCTAAGGGATTCTGATGTAAGTATTCTATACCATCTAGGTAAGGAAAATGTAGGGATAATGCTTTAGCAACAAGTCTATGGGGATCCTGAGCCATGTTGAAGCTAATAGAATCAAAATGGTGAAAGCCTTGAAGCATTTAGCTAACTTGCAGATTCAGTTGTTAGATATCATAGATAGAGGCGTTGTTGTTTAGAATATTGCAAAGTCTTCCCAACAGTGAAATAGATGTAATATGATGACCCAGAGTTAGTAATCTGAGAGAATGTATATCACAGTAGAAGCAAACCCTGTTTGAATGTGTTTCCAAATAGAGTTCTCAAATATTAAAGTCGCTTATGAGTGCCCAATGGGGGTAAGTTACAGAAACATATCTTGACTAAAGATCATTATTCTTGTTATTTAGTACATCCAGGTGAGACAAAGATGTATCATGAACTAAGACAACTTTATTATGTGAAATTACATTAAGAAGGACATTACAGGTTTTATAGCGCAGCGCCAAAACTGCCAACAGGTGAAACTGGAACACCAGAGGCAAAGAGGATTGACACAGAATATAGATATCCCAACATGGAAATTGGAAGTGATTCACATGGATTTCATTATAGGTTTGCCTCAGATAAGCAGGAAGCACGACACTATTTTGGTGATCATAGAAAGATGCACAAATTCAGCTCACTTTCTTCCAATCAGAACTACTTATGCAGTAGAGGATTATGCTAGGTTGTACATACGCAGGATAGTCTATCTTCATGGAGTCTTATGTCTATCATACTAGATAGAGGATCTTAGTTACAGTTACAAATTTTATGTAGCCAATTTTTCAATAAATTAGGTATTAGGAGCCAGTTTCATCCTCCCTCAATTTTCAGGCGTGACAGACTTAATATCAGAGCAAAGTCGTTTCCCAAGGAATCCACAAAATCGTGTTTAGTACAGTCTTGCTTATGGGTATATTGTGCACCATACTTATAATCAGGAGGCTCTAGGACATTTAGGAGTTGTTTTCACTTCTTTAACTAATATTTCATGCTATAGAGATAAGTCATAAGGTTTTAAAATATCTAAATTGTTCTTATATTTCATAGTATGCCGGTGACAAGGAATATAGAAAAATCACAACTCGAGTCTGCACCTTGGACGTGACACAGTACTTAGGATCACAAGTGACCCCAAGCAAATCCATGGAATACATAATCGTATAATGACTGAACCACTGTAAAAGGTTATTAAGCAGAAGCCATTTAAAAACAATACCAAATACTGATAAATAAATAGCATTTGATAAATCATTGACATTTGCTCAAATACTGAAACTCAAGCTCAAACTAACATTTTCTGTCTGAAAGCTTTCTAAAAGAAACTGATGAATTGTTGGGACAAACCCCTAGCTAAATGTAAGGTTTAAACTACAACTACAATTAACAAAGCTAAAGATGAAGACTCCGGCCCTCAGCAGATTAGGACTCACCACTAACAACTGTGGGATATTTGTCGAGAGAACTAGCTATGATGTTGAGGTTGGGTACCTAAGCCTATATCGTAAAATGATATAGCACATGGAAGTATGCAATCAGTTCCTGGAATGTATTGAGTATGCAAGGTCATGAATGTTTAGAATATAATCATGCTAAAAGAATATTATAAATAAACATCTAGCATCCGCAAACCCGAGCCAGGAGGGAGGTTCGAGCTCAAGCAAAACATGGTGCAATTGTTGCACACCAGCGGGTAGTTCACAGGTCTCCCTCATGAGGATCCACAACAGCATCTCCAAAATTTTTTGGAGATAAGTGACACTTACATCCCCGCTGGAGTGTCATCAGATTATGTCAGGCTTACATTGTTCCCGTTTTCACTATTGGGAGAAGCCAAGAGGTGGTTGAAAGCTGAGCCACCTAATTCTATTACTACGTAGGATGATCTTGCAAGGAAATTCTTGATACGATTTTTTCCCTCCGGTAAAACAGCAAGACTTAGAATTCAAATTCTAAGTTTCAAACAGAGAGAGGGAGAGAATCTATATCAAGCTTGGGAGAGATTCAAGTCCATGTTGCGGGATTATCCTCATCATCATCAATCCAATGATGTGCTGGTGCACACCTTTATAGAGGGTTTGGAACCCCACACAAAAATCTTGCTAGACTCAGCAGCTGGGGGACAAGCATTGGAGAAAACTTATGAGGAGTTGTATACCTTGTTAAACCGTATTTCGCAGGGCAATCCGGAGTGGAATGCTGATTCGTCAAGATGAGGAACTAGGAAAGCAGCAGGAGTTCTACAAGTGGATGGTTTTACAGCTATTGCTGCACAGACAGCTGCTATACAGAATCAACTCAACACCCACTTCTGTAACATGACAATGAAACAGAATCAAGCCCCGGTGAATGGAGCGCAGCAGATTTTGTGTGAAGTGTGCGGGAGTAGTGAGCACTCAGCTGAGTGTTATGGAGAAAATCCTGACTCGGTGAACTTTGTGGGAAATGTGCAGAGGAACAACCACCAACAGTATGGCAACAACTACAATTCCAACTGGAGGAATCATCTGAATTTCTCTTGGGGTAGCAACAATCATCACGGGCAAAGTTCGAGTCAGGGGGCGCAGAGGAATCAAGGAGGTCATCAGAAATATCAGGCACAATATAGAAACAACAATGCACCTCCTCCACCACCATCACCCAGCATTGAGGAGATGTTCAAGACGATGATAGCTAACCAAGCTCAATTACAGGCTGACTATGTGAAATTGGCAGCCGAGGTGAAGAACAACCAATTAGCTACTAAGGCACTTGAATATCAATTTGGGCAATTTGCTGGAGCCCAAAATACGAGGCCTAAAGGAGGACTTCCGAGCGACACAGATCCCAATCCCAATCAAGTGAATGCGGTGACCACAAGGAGTGGTTTGCAGGTGAAAGAGGTGGAACCAGAAAGACCACCTCAACAATCGGTAGCAGCAGAAGTTGAGAGGGAGCAAAGTGATGAGAGGTGGAAGAAAAAGGAAGCTGAATCAGAAAGACCACCACCCCCGTTCCCTCAAAGATTAAAGAAACACAAGGAGGAGCCATGTTTCAAGAAATTCATGGAGGTGCTGAAACAGGTACATATTAACTTACCTCTTGTTGATGTTTTGCAGGGAGTGCTGAAATATGCAAAGTACATTAAGGACATCGTGGCGAACAAAAGTCGGTTGGCTGAGTATGCTACGGTGGTTCTCACGGAGTAGTGCACTTCCCGGATACAAAACCGACTGCCCACAAAGCTCAAAGATCCTGGGAGCTTTACTATACAAATTACAATTGGGCAGAGTATCCGAGCTCGCGTATTATGTGATTTGGGAGCGAGCATTAATTTGATGCCGTCATCGGTATTCAAGAAGTTGGGTCTAGGGAGTCCTAGACCAACAACAGTGATCTTGCAACTAGCAGATCGGTCCTTAGCCAGACCTGATGGCATTGTGGAGGATGTGCTGGTGCAAGTGTGCTCCCTTGTCTTCCCGGTAGATTTTGTTGTGCTGGATTTTGAGCCGGACGCGGAAGTCCCATTTATTTTGGGACGTCCTTTCTTGGCGACCGGGAAAGCGCTGATTGATGTAGCTGTAGGGCACACGACAAGATTGAGGTATTTGATGTGTTTAAAGCCATGAAGCTACCGGCCATACATGAGGAGCTTTCAGCAATCAGTGTGGTTGAACATGAAGAAATTTGTCAGATTGTTGAATCTCAAGACCCACTGGAAAGAGTGTTGATGCACTCCGATCATTTTGGAGATAGAGATGCTTATGAGGTGGTCCAAATGTTGAATGAGTCACAAAGGCATCCGAGTAGACAGGAATTTCAATCCTTGATGAGGTCCCTAGAACCGTTGCCGAAACCATCCATAGAGGAGGCACCAAAGCTGGAATTGAAAGAATTGCCTCCCCATTTAAAATATGTCTTTTTGGGGGAAGATGAGACGTTACCAGTCATCATCTCCGCAAAATTGATGGAGGCACAGGAGAAGGAAGCATTGGGTGTCCTAAGAAAAAGGAAGAAAGCAATGGGTTTGCAAATGTCAGATATTCAGGGTATCAATCCAGCTTTTTGCACACACAAGATTTTCATGGAGACAGGAGAAAAACCAACCATTCAGCCGCAACGAAGGCTAAATCTAGCAATGAAGGATGTGGTGAGGAAAGAAATAATCAAGTGGCTTGATGCAAGCGTGGTGTACCCGATTTTGGACAGTGAATGGGTCAGCCCCGTTCAGTGCGTTCCAAAGAAAGGAGGGATGACCGTGGTCACCAATGAGAAAAATGAGTTGATTCCTACACGAACCGTCACAGGCTGGCGGATTTGCATGGACTATAGAAAGCTTAATGAAGCCACAAGGAAAGATCATTATCCTATCCCGTTCATTGATCAAATACTAGATAAGTTGGCTGGACAGAAATATTATTGTGTCCTTGATGGGTAGTCTGGTTATAACCAAATAGCCATAGCTCCGGAGGACCAAGAGAAGACTACTTTTACCTGTCCTTTTGGGACTTATGCTTTTAGGCGGATGCCATTTGGGTTATGCAATGCACCCGCCACATTCCAGAGATGCATGATGGCTATTTTCCACGACATGGTGGAGGATTTTGTTAAGGTATTTATGGATGATTTTTCTGTTTTCGGTATTTCGTTTGCTACTTGTTTGCAGAATCTTGACAGGGTGCTGGCTCGCTGTGAGGAATCCAACCTTGTACTAAACTAGGAGAAATGCCACTTCTTAGTTAAGGAGGGTATTGTCCTTGGCCACAAAGTGTCTCGCAAGGGGTTGGAAGTCGATCGCGCTAAGATCAAGGTTATTGAAAAGTTGCCACCACCTGTGTCGGTGAAAGGTGTTCGCAGTTTTCTTGGGCATGCAGGATTCTACAGACGGTTCATCAGAAACTTTTCCAAAATTTCTAGACCATTATGCAGATTGTTAGAAAAAGAGCTAAAGTTTGAGTTGAATGATGAGTGTGTTAAAGCATTCGAGGAGTTGAAGCAGAAATTGATAGAAGCACCTATCCTTACTTCTCCAGATTGGGGACAACCAGTTGAGTTGATGTGTGATGCGAGTGATATGGCTGTGGGAGCTGTATTGGGGAAAAGGAAAAATAGAATCTTTCATTCTATTCATTATGCAAGAAAAATGCTGAATACGACCCAAAGCAATTACACAGTCATAGAGAAGGAAATGCTAGCATTGGTGGTTGCATTTGACAAATTAAGGTCCTATTTGGTGGGTTCAAAAGTAGTGGTGTACACCAATAATGCAGCGATTCGGTACCTATTTAACAAGAAGGATGCTAAGCCCAGACTGATCAGATGGATCCTGTTGTTGCAAGAGTTCGACCTTGAGATCAAGGACCGAAAGGGGAGCGAGAATTAGGTGGCAGATAACTTATCGCGATTGGAGAGCCGGTCGCATGTGATGGAAGGTGATAACATCAATGAAGAGTTTTTGGATGAGCAGATCTTGGCAGTAGGGGAAGCTGAAGTTCCCTGGTACGCAGACATAGTCAACTTGCTAGTGAGCGGAGTCTACCCACCTGAGGCAATAGTCCAACAGAGAACGAAATTGAGGCATGATTGCCGGCACTTTGTTTGGGATGAACCATACTTATTTAAAAAGGTACCGGATCAGGTAATGAGAAGATGCATCCCAGAGAGTCAGATTGCAGAGGTGTTGAGGAGCTGTCATTCTTCATTGTATGGGGGTCACCATGGAGGCGAGCGAACAGCACATAAGGTTCTACAGTCAAGGTTCTATTGGCCTACACTGTTCATACGTCAAAATGTGTGATAGATGTCAGCGTACAGGAACAATTGGTAGAAGACAAGAGATGCCGCTGTAGAATATACTGGAAGTAGAGACCTTTGATGTATGGGGCATTGATTTCATGGGCCCATTCCCACCATCATTTGGTAATCGTTACATCTTGGTGGCCGTAGACTATGTATCAAAATGGGTGGAAACAATAGCTTGCCCCAGGAATGACAACAAGGTAGTAACGAAGTTTATGAAAAAACACATTCTCACCAGGTTCGGGACACCCCGACCCATTATCAGTGATGGAGGGGCTCATTTTGTCAATGCAAGTTTCAAGAAATTACTAGCCAAGTTTGGGGTGCACCACAAAGTGGCAACAACATACCACCCCCAAACTAGTGGGCAAGTAGAGGTGTCGAATAGAGAAGTGAAGCAGATTCTCCAGAAAATGGTAAATACACAACGGAATGATTGGTCAAGCAACTTGATGATGCGTTGTGGGCGTACAGAACAACTTACAAGACACTGATTGGAACCTCACCATACCGATTGGTCTATGGTAAAGCGTGTCATTTGACTGTGGAACTAGAGCACCGAGCCTTCTGGGCCGTGAGAAAGTTGAATATGGACTTAGAGCTAGCGGGCAAGAAGAGACTAATGCAACTCAGTGAACTTGAAGAGTTCCGCTGGCATGCCTATGAGAGTGCCAAGTACTACAAGGCAAAAATGAAAAGGTGGCATGACAAGCATGTGGTGCATCGCATTTTCGAGCCAGGGTAAAAAGTATTGGTCTTCAATTAAAGATTGAAGTTGTTTCCAGGAAAGCTGAGGTCTAAATGGTCGGGACCATTTGAAGTGGTGAGAATGACCCCGCACGGGGCAGTAGAGTTGTGGCAAGAAGATCGGAGTGCCACATTCTTAGTAAATGGGCAGAGATGTAAGCACTACTGGGGTGAGGACGGTGGTCGAGAGAAAACGTCCGTCACCCTAGAAGATGACTGAGCTGAACGACGTCGAGCCACGACGGTAAACCAGGGGCTGCACGGGCGGCAACCCGTGAAAGTTTTCTTTGTAAATTGTGAATAGATTTCTTTTTTTTTCATTTTTTCTTGATTAACAACAAAATTTCTAGTTTTTATTGTTGTTTTTATTTTTATTTTGAGTGAAACCTATAATTCTAACTGATTTCTTGCCATAAGATGAATTTCAGGTTGAACGGAGGATAAATGTGCAAGGGATCGCAAAGGAAAATTCGAGGTATGAAAAATAATAAAAAGTTGCAAAACAGTAGGCAAGGGCGATTGCTCCGTGTCACGGAGGAGGGCCTCCACGTTACCCTCCGTGACACGTTGAGGTGTAAATCTGGAATTTTTAAAATTTTAGAACACCCACGCGACAGCTCCGTGTCACGGAGGGCATGCTCCGCGTTACCCTCCGTGACACGTTGAAGTGTATATCACGACGGGTCACACCGGGTCGCCGCGTGACCCGCGCGAATTTCCCACTTTTAAACCCCGATTCCCCCTCTATTTTCCTCATTTTTCATATCTTCCGCGACCAACCTCCCAAAAACCCCTTCCCCCTCAACGTGACACGGACTTAGGCCAAGAATTTCATCGAGTTTTCATCAATTCTTCAAATTCAAGGTATGTTCTTCAATTCTATCTCATTTCTTGTCGATTTTCTTCGAGATTGAACATGTGATATGAGCTAAACTTGCCCTAAGTAGAAATTAAGCTTAAATTCAATTGAATTATTGTTGATTGATGTTCGGAGTATCATTGTGACTGCTTGAACTCGTTAATTACATAGTTTAATCGAATTTTTGATAAAATCTTAGCTAGGGGTTGCCTTTGAGTTTGAAATGGAAAAATTTGGTTGAACTAGTGAAATTCATGCTGGGTTGTACATGTTGAGAGAGATGAGTCGATGTGCTAACTGTTACTATGCTAAAAGACTGACGGATTCTCGGGTGAAGGAAATATTGGAAGTTGCAAGAATTGGGTGAATTGTAGAAGATCATGTAGTTAAATTTTTCTTTTGTTTCTCCTTGCTAAGTGCTATGGGATAAAATGTTATCGATGGTAATGATTGTGGCTAGCTGTACGAAGTCTAAGTAGTACATAGAATATATACCGTCGAATTCTCCAAATGCACTAAGCATATTTGTTATGTTTTGTTGTTTGTTTGTGTAAGTAAGCATGATCTTTCCTTAATATTGTAATTTTGGTTAAGGACTAAGTGTGGGGTAGCCTAGCCTAACCCAACCTTAGTTGAAGAAAATTTTAATTGGCTTAACATTGATCTTGTCTATTTGGGTTGACAGGAAAAATGGCAAGCAGGCAAGAGAAGGGAAAAGGCGCATCAACATCTGGCGCCGGAAGAAAAAGAATCTGACTGGGCACAGCGGTCCCAGCAGCACCAGCGGTTCCACGTGGCCAACGCCGTCAATATGGAACCAGGTGGGTGACAGAGGACGGGAAGAAGTGGTACTCAAAGCACAAGGAGAGCAAGTACTTCCCCGAGTAACACATAGCAAGGGAACCGTTGGCACAGGAGTTCCCCAGGATTGTCCTGAGGATCGAGGCAGCAGGGCTGAACTTCATTTTTTAAGAGCCCAAGGAATGCAACTTGCACTTGATTCGGGAATTCTACGCCAACTGGAACCCGACTCTCAGAAGTCACACCATCAAAATAAGGGGGCAAATAGTCACTTTTGAGCCCCACCACCTCAATGCTATCTTAGGGGCGCGGGACACAGACGCCCACGTGCTTCGACAGCTGAATATCACTCCACCATATGAAGACATCAGACGCACTTTGTGTGGAACCCGATCGACGGCTAGGTGGAGCAGACATAAGGAGAGGGGCTACCATCAGACTTTGCCCTACTCACAGATGAATAGGGAAGCCAGGATATGGCTTAAGATCGTGTGTTCCTGCCTAATCCCGGGGGTGCATATGACGGATGTAACCCAGGATCGTGTATGCTTGGTGTACGCCTTGATGAAAGGGCTGGAGATCAACGTGGGGGCGGTGATTATCTCCGCCATGAACAGAGCCCGGTTGCATCAGGGACACATATACGGATTTGGTGGATTACTCAACACATTCTTGAGGGGTCTGGACATTGAGGAAGAGGCCCTTGACTACATCCTGCAGATGGAGCGGTGGGCCTTAGATGTCACCAAAACTAAGGCTCTCGACACCACCCACGGGCCAGTGCTTACACTAGCTGAGCGACATGCTCGGGATGATCAGTACATGGATCACATGTAGGGGATGCAGATGCTGCAGCTACGAATAGGCGGGAGGCCGGGAAAAGAGGAGGAGCTATGGCAGCTCGAGCTAGACTACCCTTTTGGCGAAAATACCAGGGCTCTATGCCGAGTGGGGCCAGCTTTTGTAGAGCCCACGGATGATGATGTCCCCACAAATGAGGAGACACATCGTGAGGACTCCGATGTGTAGTTCGATGATGACGATGGGGGTGATTCAGACATGGGAGACGAGGCAGCAAGACCTGATGAAGAAGTGGAGTATTTTGATTGATCAGGGAGTTCCGCCACCCATTTTTTGTGCTATGTGAATTTTTATGAACACTGGGGACAGTGTTCGAGATAAGTGTGGGGTGGGAGTAGTTAGGTGCTGGTTGTGATGTGTGTATGTTCTGTTCTGTTGGTGTGCTTGTGGAAAAATTTTGTGACCTTGTGATTTGTGATTGTGAAGTTTTTGTTCTGTATTGTAATTAAATGTGAAACTGTTGTGTGTTGCTGAATGTTGCTAGCTGATTTTGTACATTTTTTTTTCATCGAAATGATCGATATTTTTAAAATTTGTTTTTTTTCTCAATTATTGGGTTTCTCGGCGTTTGTTTTCGGTTCTTTTACCGAGAAGGGTCCCATTGAACCGAAGTCCTAAGTAGTGACCGTTCCCTATGATGGATGGATGATGACCGTCTTAAGGGAAATGTAGTCGTTAGGAGTAGATTTTTTAATTTTTTTTTCAGTTGTTTTCTTTTGTGGGTTGCATCCCAAAACCTGTAGTTACTTTATGGTTGCGGAATCCTGGTTGCGTGTTGTACATGATATTCGAAATGCAGAGGTGATTCGTATGAAAGCATGCAACTTTGTAAATATGTTGAGATACCTAGGCCATAGAGTCGATTTAGTGTGATTGAGGCTTAATGTTTGAATTCTTGTAATTAGCTGATTGAAGAGTCTGTGAATACGTCTTGAATTGAGCATGTGCAATAAGTGTGAAGTGAGGCTTTGTTTATTCCATGCCATTGTGAAGTGTCTAGAACTTGCCTGGTGTGTGTACAAAACGAAATGAAGGACGTGTATTGTAGGAAAGGATGTAGGCATTTCTTTGTGTTAACCGAAAGTTTCTCTTTTTCATTATTGTACCCACCTTGAATGTACACCCTAGTTAGCCCGTTGATCCTTTAGCCTATTATTTTTTTCTTGTGTCAAAATGAGTAAACCGAGCTTCACCCCTTCTTTTCATTAGCCGTAAATTTGATCCAAAACTCTTAAGCGCTTAAGAAGAGAAAATAATTTTCCCAAAGTGTCAAAGAGTGAGAATGGTGAAAAGAAAAGAAAAGCAGAGTGATGAAAGGAAAGAAAAGGTTGAAGGTGCACTTGTTATAAATAAAATATAATGAAGGTGTCTGAATAATCTTTGTTATCGAGTCAGGTGTGCTTAAAGATATGGGCCAAACTAAAGACAGACTTCAAGAATGGGAGGATGAAGGAAGAAACAATGCCCATGAGTTTGATGGGATGTATTGAAAAGGCGCTTAAGGATGCTAGTGGCTATTAGTGGCTAGCCCAATATTTACTAGTTCCGTAGCTTACATTACAACCCGTTAAAGTCCTATGTGATCCTACATCACATTTCCTTATATTTGTGGAGTAATACACTAAGGGCAAGCCTATGGTTCATGACATGATGCATGTGAATTCTTTTGGGAGAGAGAGTGAAATTGTGTTTATATGCCCCTGCATGTAACCGTTAGAGTTCATGTGATTAAAAAGGGAAAACTCTCTTGCGTTGTGAGGGCACATGCTTGATGAGAGATTAAGTTTCATGTCAGATATCTTGATCAGCTGATTTGCATGAGTTTGCCAATATCAAGAGTCGATTCTTAAGTCTATGAGGTCTTGATGTGTTGAAGGTCATTGCATTGATAGGACCATGCGTGTTTTCTTGATGATTTGCTGTATTGAATAATCGGTATGACCGTAGCCTAAATTGTCGAACCAAAGTAGCCAGGGTGGGGTGTAAATTGCATGAGGTGTAAGATTGTTGTTCGGGGACGAACAAGGATTTAAGTGTTGGGTAAGTGATCTTGGGCAAATTTATATGCCCAACTGATACTTAAATGTGTCATCTTAGCCTTGTTTATCTATCAATGTTTATACATTCTCATGTGATTTATAATAAAATATGAATTTATACTAACCAACATGATTAGCGTTGTTTTGCAGGTGAAATGTAATTTTGGGAAGCTAAAATGCGTATTGGGAGAGATCGGGGTTGGACTCAGATGTTAGCAAAGGAAAAAGCATTGGAAGGCACAAATTAAAGGGGCTCTGTGATAGAGCCGTGTCACGCTGCCATCGCGGAGGCCTTCTGCCTGGATAGGGAATTTTTGGCCAAATTCCAGTGTGGGTGTGCGTTGGGGCCGTGGCACGTTGGCCTAGCCCCGCATTGCACGCCGTGCCACGTTGGGCCTTATTACCTGGAAAGTCAATTTCCAGTGAGGCTCCACGTCAGTGGCGTGTCACGTAGGCAGTGCTCCGCGATGCACTCCGTGACACGTTGCTTGTTATTCCGGGAAAAATTCCCACTAGTGTAAATATAACACTTAGGTTCATTTTTCAATATTCTGACTTGGTGGAGCAAGAACGTGGGTTACAGGCAGTTGAGGGGACGGAATTCTCAGGGTTTTTCTCTATCTCCTTCTTCTTTAATTCAATTGCTTGTATGTTTAACACTCATTTAACGATGTTTAATCCACAAATGAGTGGCTAATTCCTCTTCTTGCTGAGGTTAAGAACAATGGTATTGAAATGTGATTGTTGATTAAGTTGGTTTTTCATCTTTTCTTCCATGGTTGTTCTATTGATTCTTGTTCTTACTGCATTAATGTGTGGCCTACGTTAACGTACATCTAAAAAGTCCAGTTTCACTCGAGAGAGCAAGAAATTGGAAAGTTGTGAATCGATAGGATATGATCTTTCCTTAGTTTGGGAAAATTGAGAATTGCTTTACCTTCAGGATAGAAATATACCTGAAAGTCGTATTAGTCAATTAAGGAATCGATTTTGTATGTCTAGAACATGAATTTCGTTTAATCACAGAAATGTAGGTGGACGGTTCATGATTCTTAAGTTGGGTTAAATATGAGAGTTTGAATCCATTGGCAATAGTTCTTGACTAGCAACCGGAGGAAAAGTTAACCAAATTATATCGATAATTTATTTCCTTACATGTTCGTTTAACCTCAGCATGCTCACATTCATAGTTCAGACTCAAATTATAATATCTTTGTAGATTTAGGATAAAATTAGAAATCAAAATATCAAACTCTTCTTTGCACTGTTGTCTTCATTGTTAGAGTTAAAATATAGTACACTTGAGTAGATTGCTACCTTATCCCAGTCCCTGTGGGATCGATACTTGGCTTACTTAAGCCACTTTACTACTTGTTCGACCACGTGCACTTGCGTGTAGCTTTATACCCAAAGCAAAAACCCGAACAAGGTACAATTTATGAATTTTTGTTGCCGTTGATTTTGTTATTTTCATTGTGTTTGTGTATCTGGTGGAAAGTTAAGCACAGATGGAGGGGAAGTCTGAGTACCCGTGGAGGAGGAAGCTAATGTTCGGTCGTTTGTTTGGTATATAACTACATGCAAGTGCACGTGGTCGAACAAGTAGTAAAGTAGCTTAAGTAAGCCAAGTATCGATCCCACAGGGACTGGGATGAAGTGCAATCTGCTCTGGTGTACTATATTTTAATTCTAAAAATGCAGACAACAGCATAACCAAAAGTTTGATATTTTGATTTATAATTTTTATGCTAAATCTAAAACAACTATCTAATGTGAGTCTGAACTATGAATGAGAGCATGCTGAGGTTAAACGAACATGTAATGAAATTAATTATCGACATAATTTGGTTAGTCTTACCCTCCGGTTGCTAGTCAAGAACTATTGCCAAGAGATTAAAACTCTCGTATTTAACCCCACTTAAGAATCATGAACCATCCACCTACATTTCTGTGATTAAATGCAATTCATGTTCTAGCCATACAAACCTGGTTCCTAAATTGACTAATACGACTTTCAGGTATATTTCTATCCTGAAAGTAAATCAATTCTCAATTTTCCAAAACTAAGAAAAGATCATATCCTATTAATTCACAATTTTCCTCTCTCGAGTGAAACCGGACATTTTAGATGTACATTAACGTAGGCCACACATTAATGCAGTAAGAACAAGAATTAATAGAACAACCATGGAAGGAAAGATGAAAAACCAATATGATCAACAATCACATTTCACTACAATTGTCCATAACCTCA
Source organism: Datura wrightii (assembly GCA_035772735.1). Classification (NCBI taxonomy): domain Eukaryota; kingdom Viridiplantae; phylum Streptophyta; class Magnoliopsida; order Solanales; family Solanaceae; genus Datura; species Datura wrightii. The sequence goes on along the minus strand of JASDFA010000008.1, from coordinate 6,060,574 downwards.
GCAAGAAGATGAATTAGCCACTCATTTGTGGATTAAACATCGTTAAATGAGTGTTAAACATACAAGCAATTGAATACAAGGAGAAGGAAAGAGAGAAAAACCCTGATAATTTCGTCCCCTCAACTGCCTGTAACCCACATTCTTGCTCCACCAAGTCAGAATAATGAAAAATGAACCTAAGTATTCTATTTATACTAGTGGGAATTTTTCCCGGAATAACAAGCAACGTGTCACGGAGTGCATTGTGGAGCACTGCCTCCGTGACACGCTACCGACGCAGACCTTCACTGGAACTGGGGGTCCAGGAAATAAGGCCCAACGTGGCACGGCGTGCAACGCGGAGCCAGGCCATCGTGCCACGGACCCATCGCGAACCCTCACTGGAAATTGGCTGAAAATTCCTATCCAGGCAGAAGGCCTCCGCGATGGCAGCGTGACACGGCTCCATCGCGGAGCCCCTTTATTTTGTGCTTTCCAATGCCTTGTCCCTTTCTCACGTCCGAGTCCAACCCCGATCTCTTACAACATGCATTTAAGCTTCCCAAAATTACATTTTACCTGCAAAACAATGCTAATCATGTTGGTTAGTATAAATTCACATTTTATTACCAATTACATGAGAATGTATACACATTGATAGATAAACAAGGCTAAAATTCCAAATTTGAGTATCACTCGGGCATATAAATTTGCCCAAGATCACTTACCCCACACTTAAATCCTTGTTCATCCTTGAACAACAATCCTACACCTCATGCAATTTACATCCCAACCTCGCTACTTTGGTTCGACAATTTAGGCTATGGTCATACTGATTATTCAATACAGTAAATCATCAAGAAAACATGCATGTTCCTATCAATGCAATGACCTTCGATACATCAAGACCTCCTAGACTTAAGAATCGACTCTCGATATTGGCAAACTCATGCTAATCAGCTGATCAAGATATCCGACACGAAAATTAATCTCTCATCAAGCATGTGCCCTCACAACACAAGAGAGTCTTCCCTTTTTTGCTCATATGAACTCACAAAATTTCAAGTAGGGGCATGTAAACACAATTTCGCTCTCTCTCCCAAAAGACTTCACATGCATCATGTCATGACCCATAAGCTTGCCCTTAGTGTATTACTCCACTAATATAAAGAAGTGCGATGTAAGATCACGTAGGACTTTAACTGGTTGTAATGGAAGCTACAGAACTATTGGGTTAGCCAATAATAGCCACTAGCATCCTTAAGCGCCTTTTCAACACATCCCATCAACTCATGGACATTGTTTCTTTTTTTTTTTTTCATCCTCCCATTCTTGACATTTTTCTTTAGTTTGGCCCATCTTATTAAGCACACTTGACACAACAACAAAGATTATTCATGCACCTTCATTATAGTTTATTTATAACAAGTGCACCTTCAACCTTTTCTTTTCTTCCATCACTCGGCTTTTCTTTTCTTTTCACCATTCTCACTCTTTTGACACTTTGGGAAAATGATTTTCTCTTCTTAAGCGCTTAAGAGTTTTGTATAGACTTTACGGCTAATGGAAAAAAAGGATTAAGCTCGGTTTACACTTTTTGACAAAAGAAAAAAATAATAGGCTAAAGGCTCAACGGGCTGACTAGGGTATACAATCAAGGTGGGTACGACAATGAAAAATAGAAACTTTCGGTTAAAACCAAGAAATGCCTACATCCTCTCCTACAATACACCTCCTTCATTTTGTTTTGTACACACACCAGGCAAGTTCTAGACACTTCACAATAGCATGGAATAACAAAACCTCACTTCACACTTATTGCACATGCTCAATTCAAGATGTATTCACAGACTCTTCAATCAGCTAATTACAGGAATTCAAACTTTAAGCCTCAATCACACTGAATCGAACTCTATGGCCTAGGTATCTCAATATATTTACAAAGTTGCATGCTTTCATACGAATCACCTTTGCATTTTAAATATCATGTACAACACGCAACTAGAATTTCGCAACCATAAAGTAACTACAGGTTTTGGGATGCAACCCACAAAAGAAAACGACTAAAAAATAGTTGAAAAACATCTACTCCTAACGACTACATTTCCCTTAAGACGGTCTTCATCCATCCATCATACGGAACGGTCACTAACTAGGACTTCGGTTCAATGGGACCATTCTCAGTAAAAGAACCGAAAACAAACGCCGAGAAACCCAAGAATTGAAAAAAAAATTTAAAAATATCAATCATTTCGATTAACAAAAATATGTACAAAATCAGCTAGCAACATTCAGCAACACACAACAGGTTCACATATATTTGCAATACAGAACAACAACTTACAATCACAAATCACAGGGTCAGAAAAATTTGTTCACAGGCACAACAACAGATTAGGACATACATACATAACAGCACACCCAGCACCTAACTACTCCCACCCCACACTTAGCTCGAACACTGTCCCCAGTGTTCACAAAAATTTAAATAGCACAAAAATTGGGTGGTGGAACTGCCTGATCAATCAAAGTACTCCACTTCTTCATCAAGTGCTGCCGCTTTATCTCCAATGTCTGAATCACCACCGTCGTCATCATCAGACTCCACATCGGAGTCCTCCCGATGTGTCTCCTCGTCCGTGGGGACATCATCATCCATGGGCTCTACAAATTCTGGCCCCACTCGGCATAGAGCCCTGGCATTTTTGCCAAAAGGGTAGTCTAGCTCGAGCTGCCATAGCTCCTCCTCTGTTGCCGGCCTCCCACCTATCCTCAGCTGGAGCATTTGCATCCCATACATGCGAGCCATATACTGATCATCACGAGCATGTCGCTCACCAAATATAAGCATTGGCCCGTGGGTGGTATCGGGTGCCTTAGTTTTAGTAACATCTAAGGCCCACCGCTCCATCTGCGGGATATAATCAAGGGCCTCTTCCTCAACATCTAGGCCCCTCAGGAATGTGGTGAGTATCCCACCAAATCCGTATATGAGCCCCTGATGCAACCGGGCTTTCTTCATGGCGGAGATAATCACTGCCCCCACGTTGATCTCCATCCCTTTCATCAGGGCGTACACTAGGCATACACAATCCCGGATTACATCTGTCATATGTACCCCCGGGATTAGCCAGGAACAGACGATCTTTAGCCATATTCTGGCTTCCCTGTTCATCTGTGAATAAGGCAAAGTCTGATGGTAGCCCCTCTCCTTGTGTCTGCTCCATCTAGCTGTCAATCGGGTCCCACAAAAGGTGCGTCGGATGTCTGCATACGGTGGGGTCATGTTCAGCTGTCAAAGCACGTGGGCATCTGTGTCCCGCGCCCCTATGATAGCATTGAGGTGGTGGGGCTCAAATGTGACTATTTGCCCTCTGATTTTTATGGTGTGACTTCTGAGTGTCGGGTTCCAGTTGGCATAGAATTCCCGAATCAGGTGCAGGTTGCATTCCTTGGGTTCTTCAAAGATGAAGTTGAGCCCAGCTGCCTCGATCCGGTGGACAATCCTAAGGAACTCCTGTGCCAATGGTTCCCGTGCTATGTGTTCCTCGGGGAAGTACTTGCTTTCTTTGTGCTTTGTGTACCACTTCTTCCCCTCATCTGTCACCCATCTGGTTCTGTATTGGGGGCGTTGGCTGCGTGGAAACGCTGGTGCTGCTGGGACTGCTGTGCCCAGTCTGATTCGCTTTCTTCCGGCGCCAGATGTTGATGCGCCTTTCCCTTTTTCTTGCCTGCTTGCCATTTTACCTGTCAACCCAAGTAGACAAGATCAATGTTAAGCCAATGAATATTAACTTTGACTAAGGTCGGGTTAAGCTAGGCTACCCCACACTTATTCATTAGCTACAGTTACAACATACCGGCAAGATCATGCTTATTTGCACAAACATACAACCAACTATACAAACATGCTTAGTGCATACGAAGAATTCGACGGTATATATTGTATGTACTAATCAGACTTCGTACAGCTAACCACCGTCATTACCATCGACAACCTTTTAATCCATCGCACTTACCAAGGAAAAAAACAAAGAAACGAAAACAACAAGAATTTATCTACACGAACCTATACAACCAACCCAATTCTTTCAAATTTCAATATTCCCCTAACCCGAGAATTCGTCGGTCTTTTAACATGATAACAACTAGCACATCGACTCATCTCACTCAACATGTACATCCCGGCATGAATTTCACAAGTTCACTACATTTTTCCACTTCAAATTCAAAACAAACCCTAGAAATGATGATATCAAGAAAATTCGATTAAATTATGTAATTAATGAGTTCAAGCAATCATAATGATATTCCGAACATTCATCAACAACAATTCAATTGAATTCATGATTAATTTCTACTTAGGGCAAACTTAGCTCACCTCACATGCTCAATATCGAAGAAAATCGACAAGAAATGAGATGGAATCGAAGAACATACCTTGAAGTTGAAGAATTGAAGAAAACTCAATGATTTTATTGGCCTATTCCGTGTCACGTTGAAGGGGGATGGGTTTTAGGGAGTTTGGTCACGGAGTGAGTGAAAAATAAGGAAAAGTGAGGGGGTTTCGGGGTTTAAAAGTGGGAAAATCGCGTGGGTCACCCGGCGACCCGGTGTGACCCGTCGCGATATACATAGCAACGTGTCACGGAGTGCATCGCGGAGCACTGCCTCCGTGACACGAAGCTGTCGCGAGGGTACTCTGGAATTTTTTTAAAAAATTCCGGATTTATACCTCAACGTGTCACGGAGGGTAACGCGGAGGTCCTCCTCCGTGACACGGAGCTATCGCCCTAGCTCACTGTTTTGCCACTTTTTATTGATTTTCATACCTCGAATTTTCCTTTGCGATTCCGTGCATATTTTCCTCCGTTTGACCTGAAATTCATCTCACTACACGAAATTGGTTAGAATTATAGGTTTCACTCTAAATAAAAATAAAAACAAAAACAAAAACTAAAAATTTTGTTGTTAATCAAGAAAAAGAAAAAGAAAAATCTATTCACACTTTACAAAGAGAAAAATTTTTCACGGGTTGCCTCCCGTGCAATGCCTGGTTTACCGTCGCGGCTCGATGTCGTTAAGCTCAGTTGTCCTCTAGGGTGATGGACGATTTCTCTCGATCACCGTCCTCCCCCCAGTAGTGCTTACACCTCTGGCCATTAACTAAGAACGTGGCACTCCGATCTTCTTTCCACAACTCTACTGCCCCGTGCGGGGTCAATCTTACCACTTCAAATGGTCCCGACCATTTAGACCTCAGCTTTCCTGGAAACAACTTCAATCTTGAATTGAAGAGAAAGACTTTCTGTCCTGGCTCAAAAATGCGATGCACCACATGCTTGTCATGCCATCTTTTCGTGCTTTCCTTATAGTACTTGGCACTCTCATAGGCATGCTAGCGGAACTCTTCAAGTTCACTGAGCTGCATTAGTCTCTTCTTGCCCGCCAGCTCTAAGTCCATATTTAGCTTCCTCACAGCCCAAAAGGCTCGGTGCTCTAACTCCACCGGAAGATGACACGCTTTACCATAGACCAGTCGGTATGGTGAGGTTCCAATCGGTGTCTTGTAAGCAGTTCTGTACGCCCACAACGCATCATCAAGTTTTCTTGACCAATCATTCCGTTGTGTATTTACCGTTTTCTGGAGAATCTGCTTCACTTCTGTATTTGACACCTCTACTTGCCCACTAGTTTGGGGGTGGTATGCTGTCGCCACTTTATGGCGCACCACATACTTGGCTAGTAATTTTGAAAATTGCATTGACAAAATGAGCCCCTCCATCGCTGATAATGGCTCGGGGTGTCCCGAACCTGGTGAGGATGTGTTTTTTCACAAACTTCGTTACTACCTTGTTGTCATTCTTGGGAAAAGCTATTGATTCCACCCATTTTGATACATAATCTACGGCCACCAAGATGTAACTATTACCAAATGACGATGGGAATGGGCCCATGAAATCAATGCCCCATACATCAAAGGGCTCAACTTTCAGTATATTCTGCAGCGGCATCTCTTGTCTTCTACCAATTGCTCCTGTACGCTGACATCTATCACACATTTTGACGTATGCCATAGAGTCTCTGAACAGTGTCGGCCAAAAGAAACCTGACTATAGAACCTTGTGTGATGTTCGCTCGCCTCCATCATGACCCCCATACAACGAAGAGTGACAGCTCCTCAACACCTCTACAATCTGACTCTCCGGGATACATCTTCTCATCACCTGATCCGGTCCCTGTTTAAATAAGTATGGTTCATCCCAAACAAAATGCCGGCAATCATGCCTCAATTTCCTTCTCTGTTGGTCTGTTGCCTCAGGTGGGTAGACTCCACTCACTAGCAAATTGACTATATCTGCGTACCAAGGAACTTCAGCTTCTCCTACTGCCAAGAGTTGCTCATCAGGGAACTCCTCATTGATAGTGTCACTTTCCATCACATGCGAATGGCTCTCCAATCGCGATAAGTGATCTGCCACCTGATTCTCGCTCCCCTTTCTGTCCTTGATCTCAAGATCGAACTCTTGCAACAACAGGATCCATCTGATTAGTCTAGGCTTAGCATCCTTCTTGTTAAATAGGTACCGAATCGCTGCATGACCTGTGTACACCACTACTTTTGAACCCACCAAATAGGACCTGAATTTGTCAAATGAAAACACCAACGCTAGATTTCTTTCTCTGTGACTGTGTAATTGCTTTGGGCCGTATTCAGCGTTTTTCTTGCATAATAAATAGAATGAAAGATTTTATTTTTCCTTTGCCCCAACACAGCTCCCACAGCCACATCACTTGCATCACACATCAACTCAAATGGTTGTTCCTAATCCGGAGAAGTAAGGATAGGTGCTTCTATCAATTTCTGCTTCAATTCCTCGAATGCTACCACACACTCATCATGTAACTCAAACTTTACCTCTTTTTCTAGCAATTTTCATAGTGGTCTAGAAATTTTGGAAAAGTTTCTGATGAACCGTCTGTAGAATCCTGCATGCCCAAGAAAACTGCGAACACCTTTCACTGACACAGGTGGTGGCAACTTCTCGATAACCTCGATCTTAGCACGATCGACTTCCAACCCCTTTTTAGACACTTTGTGGCTAAGGACAATACCCTCCTTCACTAAGAAGTGACATTTCTCCCAGTTCAGTACAAGGTTGGATTCCTCACAGTGAGCCAGCACCCTGTTAAGATTCTGCAAACAAGTAGCAAACGAATTACCAAAAACATAAAAATCATCCATAAATACCTCAACAAAATCCTCCATCATGTCGTGGAAAATAGCCATCATGCATCTCTGGAATGTGGCAGGTGCATTGCATAACCCAAATGGAATCCGCCTAAAAGCATATGTCCCATAAGGACAGGTAAAAGTAGTCTTCTCTTGGCCCTCCGGAGCTATGGCTATTTGGTTGTACCTAGAGTACCCATCAAGGAAGCAATAATATTCCTGTCCAGCCAACCTATCTAGTATTTGATCAATGAACCGGATGGGATAATGATCCTTCCTTGTGGCTTCATTCAGCTTTCTATAGTCCATGCAGATCCGCCAGCCTGTGAAGGTTCGCGTAGGAATCAACTCATTTTTCTCATTGGTGACAACGGTCATCCCTCCTTTCTTTGGAACGCACTGAACGGGGCTGACCCATTCGCTGTCTGAAATCGGGTAGACCACACCTACATCAAGCCACTTGATTATTTCTTCCCTCACCACATCCTTCATTGCTGGATTTAGCCTTCGTTGTGGCTGAACGGTTGGTTTTGCTCCAGTCTCCATGAAAATCCTGTGTGTGCAAAAAGCTGGATTTATACCCTGAATATCTGACATTTGCCAACCCATTGCTTTCTTCCTTTTCCTGAGAACACCCAAAGCTTCTTTCTCCTGTGCCTCTGTCAATTCTGCGGAGATGATGACTGGTAACGTTTCATTTTGCCCCAAAAAGACATATTTTAAATGGGGAGGCAATTCTTTCAATTCCAGCTTTGGTGCCTCCTCAATGGATGGTTTCGGCAACGGTTCTAGGGACCTCATCAATGATTGGAATTCCTGTTTCCGTGGATGCCTTTGTTCCTCATTTAACATTTGGACCACCTCATAGGCGTCTTTATCTCAAAAATGATCGGAGTGCATCAACACTCTTTCCAGTGGGTCGTGAGATTCAACAATCTGACGAATTTCTTCAGGTTCAACCACACTAATTGTTGAAAGTTCCTCTTGTATTGCCGGCAGCTTCATGGCTTTAAACACATCAAATACCTCAATCTTATCATGTGCTCGCATGGTTAGCTGCCCTGCAGCTACATCAATCAGAGCTTTCCCGGTCGCCAAGAAGGGACGTCCCAAATAAATAGGACTTCCGCATCTGGTTCAAAATCTAGCATGATAAAATCTACCGGGAAAATCAGGGAGCCAACTTGCACCAGAACGTCCTCCACAATGCCATCAGGTCTGGCTAAGGACCGATCCGCCAATTGCAAGATCACGATTGTTGGTCTAGGACTCCCTAGACCCAGCTTTTTGAATACCGATGATGGCATCAAATTTATGCTCGCTCCCAAATCACACAATCCACGAGCTCGAATACTCTGCCCAATAGTAATCTATATAGTAAAGCTCCCAGGGTCTTTGGACTTTGTGGGCAGTCGGTTTTGAATCTGGGAAGTGCACTCCTCCGTTAGAGCCACCGTAGCATACTCAGTCAATAGACTTTTGTTTGCCACGATGTCCTTTATATACTTGGCATATTTTGGTACTCCCTGCAAAACATCAACAAGAGGTAAGTTAATATGTACCTGTTTCAGCACCTCCATGAATTTCTTGAAACATGCCTCCTCCTTGTGTTTCTTTAATCGTTGAGGGAACGGGGGTGGTGGTCTTTATGATTCAGCTTCCTTAGTCTTCCCCCTCTCAGTACTTTGCTCCCTCTCGACTTCTGCTGCTCCCAATTATTGAGGTGGTCTTTCTGGTTCCACCTCTTTCAGCTGCAAACCACTCCTTGTGGTTACTGCATTCACCTGCTTGGGATTGGGATCTGTGTCGCTCGGAAGTCCTCCTCTAGGCCTGGTGTTTTTGGCTCCAGCAAATTGCCCAAATTGATATTCAAGTGCCTTGGTAGCTAACTGGTTGTTTTTCACTTCAGCTGCCAATTTCACATAGTCAGCCTGCAATTGAGCTTGGTTAGCTATCATGGTCTTGAACATCTCCTCAATGCTGGGTGATGGTGGCGGAGGAGGTGCATTGTTGTTTCTGAATTATGCTTGATAATTCTGCTGCCCTCCTTGGTTCCTTTGCACACCTTGACTTGAACTCTGGCCCTGATGGTTGTTTCTACCCCAGGAGAAATTCGGGTGATTCCTCCAATTGGAATTGTAGCTGTTGCCATACTGTTGGTGGTTGTTCCTTTGTACATTTCCCACAAAGTTCACTGAGTCAGGATTTTCTCCAGAACACTCAGCTGAGTGCTCACTGCTTCCGCACACTTCACACCACATCTGCAGCACTGCATTCACTGGGCCTTAGGGCTGGTTCATTGTAATGTTGCTGAAGTGGGTGTTAAGTTGATTTTGTAATGCAGCTATCTACGCAGCAATAGCTGTAAACCCATCCACTTCTAGCACTCCTGCTGCTTTCCTTGTCCCGCCTCTTGACGAATCAGTATTCCATTCCGGATTGCCCTGCGAAATACGGTTCAACAAGGTATACAGCTCCTCATAAGTTTTCTCCAACGGTTGTCCTCCAGCTGCTGAGTCTAGCAATATTTTTGTATGGGGTTCCAAAACCGTTATAAAAGTGTGCACCAACACATCATTGGATTGATGATGATGAGGACAATCCTACAACATGGACTTGAATCTCTCCCAAGCCTGATATAAATTCTCTCCCTCCCTCTGTTTGAAACTTAGAATTTGACTTCTAAGTTTTGCTGTTTACCGGAGGGAAAAATCGTATCAAGAATTTCCTCGAAAGATCATCCCACGTATAAATAGAATTCGGTGGCTCAGCTTTCAACCACCTCTTGGCTTCTCCCAATAGTGAAAATGAGAACAATGTAAGCCGGACATAATCTGATGACACTCCAGCGGGGATGTAAGTGTCACTTATCTCCAAAAAATTTTGGAGATGCTGCTGTGGATCTTCATGAGGGAGACCTGTAAACTGCCCGCTAGTGTGCAACGATTGCACCATATTCTGCTTAAGTTCGAACCTCCCTCCTGGCTCAGGTTTGCGGATGCTAGATGTGACATTATTAGCATGTGGGATTGCCACCTCGCGAACCAGCAGAGCTGCTACTTCTTCGGGCACTAACATTGGCTGTACTACCGGTGGATTCTGTTGTTGCTCCATGATCGTCTGTCTGAGCAACTGCAGCTTTCTTTCTAGAGCTTCTCTCCACTGTCGATGAAATAATATTTCTAGCTCCAAATTCGAGTCCACCAGCTCCTTGTCTCTTGCCAGTGTTCAACAGAAATTAAATCTATAAAATACAGGCTAAGACCAAGTTGTCAACACTAAGAAAATAAAAATATAGTAAATTAACACTTAAAACAAATTCACCAATTGCCATTCCCCGGCAACGACGCCAAAAACTTGTTCGGTCGTTTGTTGGGTATATAACTACACGCAAGTGCACGTGGTCGAACAAGTAGTAAAGTGGCTTAAGTAAGCCAAGTATCGATCCCACAGGGAATGGGATGAAGTGCAATTTGCTCAAGTGTACTATATTTTAATTCTAAAAATGCAGACAACAACATAACCAAAAGTTTGATATTTTGATATATAATTTTTATGATAAATCTAAAACAACTATCTAATGTGAGTCTGAACTATGAATTAGAGCATGCTGAGGTTAAACGAACATGTAATGAAATTAATTATCGACATAATTTGGTTAGTCTTTTCCTCCGGTTGCTAGTCAAGAACTATTGCCAAGAGATTAAAACTCTCGTATTTAACCCCACTTAAGAATCATGAACCATCCACCTACATTTCTGTGATTAAATGCAATTCATGTTCTAGCCATAAAAACCTGTTTCCTAAATTGACTAATACGACTTTCAGGTATATTTCTATCCTGAAAGTAAATCAATTCTCAATTTTCCCAAACTAAGAAAAGATCATATCCTATTAATTCACAACTTTCCAATTTCTTGCTCTCTCGAGTGAAACCGGACTTTTTAGATGTACATTAACGTAGGCCACACATTAATGCAGTAAGAACAATAATTAATAGAACAACCATGGAAGGAAAGATGAAAAACCAATATGATCAACAATCATATTTCACTACAATTGTTCATAATCTCAGCAAGAAGATGAATTAGCCACTCATTTGTGGATTAAACATCGTTATATGAGTGTTAAACATACAAGCAATTGAATACTAGGAGAAGGAAAGAGAGAAAAACCCTAATAATTTTGTCTCCTCAACTGCCTGTAACCCACGTTCTTGCTCCACCAAGTCAGAATAATGAAAAATGAACCTAAGTGTTCTATTTATACTAGTGGGAATTTTTCCCGGAATAACAAGCAACGTGTCACGGAGTGCATCGCGGAGCACTGCCTCCGTGACACGCTACCGACGCGGACCTTCACTGGAACTGGGGGTCCAGGAAATAAGGCCCAACGTGGCACGGCGTGCAACGCGGAACCAGGCCACCGTGCCACGGACCCATCGCGAACCCTCACTAGAAATTGGCTGAAAATTCCTATCCAGGCAGAAGGCCTCCGCGATGGCAGCGTGACACGGCTCCATCCCGGAGCCCCTTTATTTTATTCTTTCCAATTCCTTGTCCCTTGCTCACGTCCGAGTCCAACCCCGATCTCTTCCAACATGCATTTAAGCTTCCCAAAATTACATTTTACCTGCAAAACAATGCTAATCATTTTGGTTTGTATAAATTCACATTTTATTACAAATTACATGAGAATGTATACACATTGATAGATAAACAAGGCTAAAATTCCACATTTGAGTATCACTCGGGCATATAAATTTGCCCAAGATCAGCTAACAAGCATGGAAGAGAAAAAGTGTGGGGTCGAACACCCACTTGTGCAAAGTGGACGAAAAACATGATGTTAGCTAGGTCTAAAGGCCTCAGGGAGTATTTCTCACCCTCTTTAAACTTTAATTTGATGCTATGAGGACATAGCATGATTCAAGTATGGGGTGAGGGAAATTTCAAGAAAATTTCAAATTTTTTGTGCTTAACGATTTTTGGTGAATGTAATGCTTGTGAGAAGAATTTTGAAAAATCTTTGTGAGTCATGCAGGACTTAATCAACCGTTGGTTTTTCTTTTTGGTTCTTTTCCGACGGGGGGTCTTTGAACCGAAGAATAAATTTTTTTTTCTTTGTCTGTATAATGTTTTTAGTCATAGTTAGGGACTGTTTCCAACGATGTATGGATGACGATCGTCTTGAGGAAAATTAGTCATTAAGTTTGGGTTTTTGAAACCGTAGCTAATTGATGCTTGATGTTCTGGGTATGTGCTATAAATGTTTGTAAGAGGCAAGTGTGGTTAGTGTTGAAGCATGCAAGTGGTATAACTTTGGTTGAGATACTTAGGCTCTTGAATTTGACTCAATATGATTGAAGCTTAATTCTGAATTCTTGTGATTAGCTAAATAAGAGTCTGCTGAATGTGTCTTGAATTGAGCATGTGCCATGAGTGTAAGGTTTTTGAGTATTTTGTGCTATTGTGGATTGTCTAGAACTTGCCTGGTGTGTTTATAAAACGAAATGAAGGATGTGAAGTGTAGGAGATGATTTAGGCATTTCTTTGAATGAACCCAAATGTTATCCCTCATTTTACCTACCTTGAATAATTAATGCTAGTTAGCCCCATTGAGCCTTGAGCCTATTCGTTGATAGCTGCAACATAAACTTAATCCTTTTTCTTTCATTAGCCTTGAATTTGATCCAAAACTCCTAAGCGCTTAAGTGAATAATCCAAAAGAGTAAAGGAGTGAGAAAAAATGAAAAAGAAGGAAAAATGGAAGTTGTGAAAGTTGAGAAAGGTCAAGGGTGCGCTGGTGTGAAAATGGTTGATTATTATAAGGAGTAAGAAAATAAATTAATGAAAAGTTACGTATAGAACTCCTTACTAATAAGCCAAAAGTGCCTAAAGAAAGGGGGAACAAAAGAGGTAAAAGAAAGATGAAAGGAGAAAAAGGTGAAGTAAGGGAAGGGAAGTTCGTAATGAGGGCGTGATGTATTAAAAGCGCTTAGGGAAGATAGTCACTATTACGGGCCATAACAGTACCTACCGTCCCTTAGCTACATTACAACCTAAAAAGTCCTACTTGATCTTACATTCATACATCCTTAAATTAGTGGAGTAAAACACTAAGGGCAAGCTTATGGGTCATTACATGATGCATATGAATTCTTTGTGAGAGTGAGCGTAATTCTATTCATGTACCCACACATGTTGTGATTTAAAAAGTTTTTGCGTGTGAAAATGGGTAACTCTCTTGCCGTGAGGGCACATGTTGAATGAAGGATATAATTCAGGTTGGATTTCTTGATCAGTTGATACGCATGAGTTTGCTAAGATTGAGAGTCAATTCTTGAGGTTAGGAAGTCTTGGCAGAGTTGTATTTCATTTCAATGATTAAATCGTGCATGCTCTATATTTAGCTTGCTACCTTACGTAATCATTATAGCCGTAGCTTGAATTATTTTTGCTAAATTAGATAAGTATGAGTATCCATATGCATGAGATGTAAAAGGTTTGTTCGAGGACGATCAAGGCTTTAAGTGTGGGGTAGGTGATTGTGGGCAAAATAGCATGCGCGAGTGATACTTTATAATTTAGTTTTGCCTTGTTTATCTATTTATTTATATACATTTTCATGTGATTTTATATAAATGTGAATACATGTACTAACCAACATGATTAGTCTTTGTATTGTAGGTTTTAATGAATTTGAGGAACTAATTCAAAAGTTGGTGAAGTAGAGGAATGGAGTCGGGAGCAAATTGGGAAAGTCGCCAACGAGCATGACTTGGCAAGGCTCCAGCACGCCAGGTAGCGTGCCACGCCAGGACAGCTACGCTACAGGAGATTGCCGACGCGCAGCAGCGTGTCACGTTGGCAGCACGGTGACACTCGGCAGTTTTGGCATCCAGAGGCAATTTCCAGAGAGCCTCCGCGTTACCTCCGTGTTATGAAGGTAATGCTCCGCGATACACTTCGTGACACGGAGCCATTCCACGACAGGCTAAATTGTGCACGTTTCTCATTTACTATAAATAGGTCCCTTAGCTCCTAAAAACACTTGTCACGATTTTATTCTGGAAAACCACCTAGGAGTGAAGGGAGAAGTGGGAGAACTTATCTAGGGCTTGGAAAATTCCCTTCTCATCTACCAATTCTTGTAAGTATGTTAATTTAGTTGTAGTTTCTTGTAGTTTTACGAACATGAATGGCTAGAACCCTTCCTCTAGGGTTGAAGCCGTGAATTATGATTGTGTTTTTATGAATTTGTCTGGAATTAAGTTATTGATTGTTGTTTTGTCTTGCATTCTGGATTATTGATTGTTTTAATGATTCATCACCATGAAAACATACACGTTAACTTGGGCATTCGCTTGAGAAAGCATTTACCTAGGTCAGAACATGAGAATGTGAGGAGCATGATTGTATCTCACGATATAATTTGTGTTAGGATAGAAATATACCTAATGCCTTGCTTGGTTGATAAAACGGGATTATTTAGAGACCGACTTAGGTTTATCACATCACCACTCAAAGAAGTAGTTGTGAGGCTAAGTTGAGTTAAATGATTAGGTGCATGAGAGTCCCTACTCATTTCCACGTAAACCATATCCACGTAATCAATTGCCCACGAACTAGAAGAAGCATCCTCGCTGACAATGATGCAGTGAGGCTAGTTTGTCATGTTTAGAGGCACGAAAGGCCCTGAGCATGCAATTCTGATTATGTGAGACAACAATTGATAGTTACATACTTAACCCATTGCATTTCGTAATAGCGCATGATTATCTGGTTTTAACTCTATGTTGCTCCTAGAGTGAATTTAGAATATGTCATTGACCAAAAATTTGACTTAATTAAACCTCCCTCAAAAACTTTTATAATCAACATTTTCGGTGTTTAATATCACACTTGGATTAGATAGTTAGAGGAATAGGTCCAGTCCCTGTGGGTTTGACATTTCGGTTCTTAAAAAGAGCCACTATATTACTTGCACGACCCGTACACTTGTGGGCTCACCAATGCAGTGTACTGTGATTCTTTGGGCATCGGGTTAGGATGTGTTTTGATGCAACATGGTAAGGTTATTGCTTATGCTTCAAGATAGCTGAGAAAGCATGAAAACAACTATCCCACCCATGTCCTGGAGTTAGTGGCAGTAGTTCATGCCTTAAAAATCTGGAGACACTACCTGTATGGGGTGCAGGTGGACATTTTTACTGATCATAAGAGCCTCCAGTACATCTTTACATAGAAAGAGTTGAATCTGCGGTAGCGTTGGTTGTTAGAATTGTTAAAGAACTACAACATGAATAATTTACATCATCTAGGGAAGGAAAATATTGTAGTAGATGCCCTTAGTCGTAGATAAATAGGGAGTTTAGCGCACTTGAGTCTCAAACAGCGGGAGCTAGCCCGAGAACGGCACTAGTTAGCTAGTTTGGCCGTTCGAATAGTAGACTTGGGAGTTAGTGGGGCAGTTATTCAGAATACTGCAGTTTTGATGTGCTGTGGATTTACACCACTATTGACGCTCAAAAATAAGAAAATAGCATGGACTTAGGTGTATTTATGTGGATATGAGGCACTTTTCCTTTGATTTCAAGATAAATGGGTGTTGGAACAATAAATTGTAAAAGAAAGCTAAAAGTGCGCAAAAAAATGGGCAAAAAGTGCAGTCCACAGTATGATCCGTAGGATGTACCTACGAGTCGTACTGAGGGCCTTGATAAGAAGCTGAAAGTTTAACCTAGATGACTGATCCCACCAGACTTGTCACGGATCATACCATGATGGTACGAGTCGTGGTAAGCCAGTCGTGATGAAACCCAGAAGAATTGCACAGGAGGCTGATTCTCAGTACGAGAGGATCCTACGACCTGTGAGATGAAGGTAAGAGTCGTACCATACTGGTCGTAGTGAAGTTCAGAAAAAGTTCAAAAATAGCAGGATCAAGCCATGGGTGCAATGTTCAAGTCATAGGATGTAGGTACGAATCGTACCTTGGCCCAACACTAAGCCAAAATTCAGCCAATACTTCAAGATTTGAGTCGATGCCACAGTCCATGAGAAGCCCCTATGAGTCGTAGGAGGACCTGTGAAGAGCTCGACGATAGATATGGAAAGCAGTCTTGTTAGTTTAGGAAAAGGATTCTTCTGTCTCTATAAATACGTTTTATGTTTTATTTTTCAGGGAGGACGACGAATAGACTTAATTTTAGTAGGAAAACATTGTAGTAAGCACTTTTACATCATTGAAAGAGAGAATTGAGTTGGTTCAACCTTGTGTTCAACCTTTTCTTGAACTCATATTGTTCTTGCTACTTGTTATTCGAGATTTTGCGGATTATTGAAGGAATCATTTTTTCTCAATAATCTTTGTAAGTATTGTTTTATATCTTCAATCATGAATACAATTCACAACCTTGCAACTATGAGAGGCTAAAACCTCCATAGCTAGGGTTGTGCGAACCATGGTGGATTAACAAGCTAGGGTTGCACAAAGTGATTCTAAAACCAATACTAATTACTTATATTGTAGTCTCTTCATCTTTAATGATTCTTAGCGGTGCTCAACGTTAGGAAGTTCCTGAATTCTTTACTTTCTTTGGTCGAAGAGGTAGAGGTTGGGAAAAGAGAATTACAACAGAGCCTTGATCTTGATGATCATTGTATTAACTTGAGTTGTGGTCATCGGATAGTTATATCTGGTACTTAGTGATAACGGTTAGTTTGCAAAACTCATGAGGCTTGGTTGAGTAATTGAGGATAGTCATTCAATAAGGATTGGTCGATTTTTTTAATGAACCTAAGTTATCAGTTCTATAAGTAAGTATTTGTAAAGATCTTGAGTGTATACCCAAAGCTATTATGAACCCATGGGGAACACAAACCCTAGTTATCCTTTAATTATTGATTTGCAAATATAATCCTAATTGTTGTTTATTTTTATTATTGATTTTTATTAGAATTCCCCCCATTAGAAGTAACTATCATACCAGTTCATCTATCGGCTGTAATCTAGATCTTCCATATTCCCTGTGTGATCGACCCCAACCTCTAAGTTGGGTTCTTTATTGACATCGTCCTCTTCATACTTCAGTTCGAAGTGTGGTTTGAGCGTTGTAAAAAAGTGGCGTCGTTGTTGGGGAATACTGCGAAGACTAAGTTATTGGCTTGTATTTGACTTTTTGGTAGTTATTTATTTAATTATTTGTATTTTTGTTTTTTGATACCCACAGGCTTTCCTCCGGTGAATGCCAAGCACATGGAGTAGAGGATACCCTCTTGTTCCACTAAATGCTGAAATAGAATGAGCACTGCATTGAATAGAGAAACCTAAGCAAAGAGAAGCCCGCTTGGCTGAAGAAGTTAGGCAAGCCGAGCTAGCTCGGTTAGCTGCACTTCAGCAAGCTGGAGATGATAGAGATGAGGTGGTAAATGCTGGTCGACATGGAAGGGGCAACCGAGCTCAGAGATTTGCCCCTCAGTTCTTCAATGATGAGGACCCAGACATTGATGAAGTTAGTTCAACTGGAGCAATTGTACCACCACCACTGCCCGCTGGGGCCAAATTTGATATTACGAGCACCATGATTAAATTGTTAAATATGAAGGGGGTGTTCAGTGGCTACACAGTGGATTATGCCAACCTGCACTTGATGAACTTCATAGGAATATGCAAGGCGTACAGGTTGCCAGGAGTAAGCCAGGATGCCATACGACTCCGACTCTTTCCTTTCTCTCAATCAGGGGAAGCTACTTTGTGGTTATCGTAGTTGCCCAACGACTCCATAACCAATTGGAGGGAGCTTAAGCAAGCCTTCTTGGAGAGATTCTTTCCCCCATCAAGGATGTTACAGTGAAAAGATGAGATCTATAATTTTAGGCAAATTAAGACGGAGGTATTTCATGAAACCTGGTTGAGGTTGAAAAAGAAGTTGACTAAGTGCCCAAACCATAAAATCCCAGATGACAGTTTGTTGAAAATTTTTTATAGGTCCCTTAATAATAGCACCAAGGCTGTAGTAGACACAGTAGCCAGAGGAATATTGATGTGTCACACCTGGGAGGAAGCAGCCACTATCCTTGACACGGTGACTAAGACAAACAGGGCATGGCATACGAGGGTGGATGATGCAGTGGTAGGTACATATGTTGTTGGTTTGACTGCAGACCAATGAAGGAAGTACGAAGAACGAGATCAAATGTTTGCTCACATATGCACATCATTGGATTTGCTGACAAAGCATATCATGGGAGCAAGAGACAAAAAGGTAAATGTAGTGGGAACTCAAGGAAGGGAGAAAGAAGCAAATCACTCTGATTCTGAGGAAGAGTCAAACTTCCTAGATGGCCATGTGGCGGGTTTCCGAGCCAACACCCAAGCGTCTGGACAAGACAATTGGCATCAAGGTTCTGGAATTCAAGGTCGGAACCAATACAGAGACAACTACAATAGGAACAGGTTCAGATATAGGAGTCGTGGTTGTGAGCGAGATGGAGAATGGAGAAGAAATGACAGATATCGCAATGACCAGGCTAGAGTCTATATGCCTCCCAATGCACGAGAAGGGTTGGCCGGACAATCAAAGTTGGAGAGCATGATGGTTGCAATGCTGAAAAAGGTGAGGTCCACGGATGATCGGTTAAAAGAAATTCAAAGTGACTTATCTAGCATGGGTTAGAAAGTGTAATCTCATTCCACCGCCATCAAGCAGATAGAACACCAACTTGGGCAACTGTCATCATCAATGAACCCTAGGAAAAAGGGTACACTTCCTAGCAACACTGTACCGAATCCAAAGAATGCTGCTCATTGCATGGCAGTGATGACTACGAGTGGTAAAACCAAAGTTGACTGTTCGGTCTTTTGTTATATGGGTATATAACTACACGCATTTGCACGTGGTCGAACAAGTAGTAAAGTGGCTCAAGTAAGCCAAGTATCGATCCCACAGGGACTGGGATAAGGTAGCGATTAATCAGGTGTTACTTTATTTTCAGTTTAACAATGAAGACAACAGTGTAACCAAGATTTTGATATTTTTGGATTCTAATTTTTATGCTAAGTCTAAAACAAGTATCTAATGTGAGTCTAAACTATGAATGTGAGCATACTGAGGTTAATTGAACATGCAAAGAAATTAATTATCGGTATAATTTGGTTAACCTTTCCTCCGGTTGCTAGTCAAGAACTAATGCCAATGGATTAAAACTCTCGTATTTAACCCAACTTAAGAATCATGAACCGTCCACCTACATTTCTTTGATTAAATGAAAATTCATGTTCTAACCATACAAACCCGGTTCCTAAATTGACTAATATGACTTTCAGGTATATTTCTATCCTGAAGGTAAATCAATTCTCAATTTTCCCAAACTAAGAAAGGATCATATCCTATTAATTCACAACTTTCCAATTTCTTTCTCTCTCGAGTGAAACCGGACTTTTTAGATATACATTAACGTAGGCCACACATTAATGTAGTAAGAACAAGAATCAATAGAACAACCATGGAAGAAAA
This sequence comes from Datura wrightii, assembly GCA_035772735.1. Classification (NCBI taxonomy): domain Eukaryota; kingdom Viridiplantae; phylum Streptophyta; class Magnoliopsida; order Solanales; family Solanaceae; genus Datura; species Datura wrightii. The sequence continues at coordinate 6,040,841 of JASDFA010000008.1, read as the reverse complement.
GATGAAAAACCAAAGAATCAATAATCACATTTCATTACAATTGTTCTTAACCTCAGCAAGAAGAGGAATTAGCCACTCATTTGTGGATTAAACATCATTAAATGAGTGTTAAACATACAAGCAATTGAATTCAAGGAGAAGGAAAGAGAGAAAAACCCTGATAATTTCGTCCCCTCAACTACCTGTAACCCACGTTCTTGCTCCACCAAGTCAGAATATTAAAAATGAACCTAAGTGTTCTATTTATACTGGTGGGAATTTTTCCCAGAATAACAAGCAACGTGTCACGAAGTGCATTGCGGAGCACTGCCTCCGTGACACGCCACTGACGCGGACCCTCACTGGAAGTTGGGGGTCCAGGTAATAAGGCCCAACGTGGCACGACGTGCAACGTGGAGCTAGCCCACCGTGCCATGGACCCAACGTGAACCCTCACTGGAAATTGGGAAAAAATTCCCTATCCAGGCAGAATGCCTCTGCGATGGCAGCGTGGCACAGCTCCATCGCGGAGCCTCTTTATTTTGTGCCTTCCAATGCCTTGTCCTTTGCTCACATCCGAGTCCAACCCCGATCTATTCCAACATGCATTTTATCTTCCCAAAATTACATTTTACCTGCAAAACAATGCTAATCATGTTGGTTAGTATAAATTCACATTTTATTACCAATCACATGAGAATGTATAAACATTGATAGATAAACAAGGATAAAATGACACATTTGAGTATCACTTGGGCATATAAATTTGCCCAAGATCACTTACCCCACACTTAAATCCTTGTTCGTCCTCGAACAACAACCTTACACCTCCTGCTATTTATACCCAAACCTCGCTACTTTGGTTCTACAATTTAGGTTACTGTCATACCGATTATTCAATACAGCAAATCATCTAGAAAACATGCATGGTCCTATCAATGCAATGACCTTCAACACATCAAGACCTCCTAGACTTAAGAATCGACTCTCGCTATTGGGAAACTCATGCAAATCAGCTGATCAAGACATCCGACATGAAAATTAATCTTTCATCAAGCATGTGCCCTCACAACACAAGAGAATTTTCCCCTTTTTGATCATATGAACTCACAAAATTTCACGCAGGGGCATAAAAACACAATTTTGCTCTCTCTCCCAAAAGAATTCACATGCATCATGTCATGACCCATAAGCTTGCCTTTAGTGTATTACTCCACTAATATAAAGAAGTGTGATGTAGGATCACATAGGACTTTAACGGGTTGTAATGTAAGCTACGGAACTAGAAAATATTGGGCTAGCCAATAATAGCCACTAGTATCCTTAAGCGCCTTTTCAATACATCCCATCAAACTCATGGGCATTGTTTCTTTCTTCATCCTCCCATTCTTGAAGTATTTCATTAGTTTGGCCCATCTTATTAAGCACACTTCACACAACAACAAAGATTATTCATGCACCTTCATTATAGTTTATTTATCACAAGTGCACCTTCAACTTTTTCTTTCCCATTATCACTCTGCTTTTCTTTTCTTTTCACCATTCTCACTCTTTGACACTTTGGGAAAATGATTTTCTCTTCTTAAGCGCTTAAGAGTTTTGGATCAAATTTGCAGCTAATGAAAAGAAGGGATTAAGCTCGGTTTACACTTTTTGACAAAAGAAAAAAATTAATAGGCTAAAGGCTCAACGGGCTGACTAGGGTACACAATCAAGGTGGGTACAATAATGAAAAATAGAAACTTTCGGTTAAAAACAAAGAAATGCCTACATCCTTTCCTACAATACACCTCCTTCATTTCGTTTTGTACACACACCAGGCAAGTTCTAGACACTTCACAATGGCATGGAATAACAAAACCTCACGTCACACTTATTGGACATGCTCAATTCAAGACGTATTCACAGACTCTTCAATCAACTAATTGCACGAATTCAAACATTAAGCCTTAATCACACGTAATCGACTCTATGGCCTAGGTATCTCAACATATTTACAAAGTTGCATGCTTTCATACGAATCACATTTGCATTTTAAATATCATGTACAACACGCAACCAGAATTCCGCAACCATAAAGTAACTACCAGTTTTGGGATGCAACCAACAAAAGAAAAACAACTGAAAAATAAATGAAAAATCTACTCCTAACGACTACATTTCCCTTAAGACGGACATCATCCATCCATCATAAGGAACGGTCACTAAGTAGGACTTCGGTTCAATGGGACAATTCTCGGTAAAAGAACTGAAAACAAACGCCGAGAAACCCAAGAATTGAAAAAAAAAATGTTAAAAATATCGATCATTTCGATAAACAAAAATATGTACCAAATCAGCTAGCAACATTCAACATTCAGCAACACACAACAGTTTCACATATAATTACAATACAAGATAACAACTTAACACTCACAAATCACAGGGTCAGAACATTTTGTTCACAGCACAACAACAGATTCGAACATACATAACAGCACAACCAGCACCTAACAACTCCCACCCCACACTTATCTCGAACACTGTCCCCAGTGTTCACAAAAATTAAAATAGCAGAAAAATTGGGTGGTGGAACTCCCTGATCAATCAAAATACTCCACTTCTTCATCAGGTGCTGCTGCTTCGTCTCCCATGTCTGAATCACCCCCATCGTCATCATCGGACTCCACATCGGAGTCCTCCCAATGTGTCTCCTCGTCTGTGGGGACATCATCATCCGTGGACTCTACAAATGCTGGCCCCACTCGGCATAGAGCCCTGGCATTTTTGCCAAAAGGGTAGTCTAGCTCGAGCTTCCATAGCTCCTCATCTGTTGCCAGCCTCCCGCCTATCCTCAGCTGGAGCATCTGTATCCCATACATGCGAGCCATATACTGATCATCACGAGCATGTCACTCTCCTAGTGTAAGAACAGTCCTGTGGGTGGTGTCGGGATCCTTAGTTTTGGTGACATCTAAGGCCCGCCGCTCCATCTGCGGAATGTAGTCAAGGGCCTCTTCCTCAACATCTAGGCCCCTCAGGAATGTGGTGAGTAGTCCACCAAATCCGTATCTGTGCCCCTGATGCAACCGGACTCTCTTCATGACGGAGATAATCATCGTCCCCACGTTGATCTCCAAGCCTTTCATCAGGGCTTACACCAGGCATACACGATCCCGGGTTACATCTGTCATATGTACCCCCAGGATTAGGCAGGAACAGACGATCGTAAGCCATATCCTGGCTTCCCTGTTCATATGTTAATAGGGCAAAGTCTGATGGTAGCCCCTCTCCTTGTGTCTGCTCCATCTAGTTGTCGATCGGGTTCCACACAAGGTGCGTCTGATGTCCAAATATGGTGGAGTGATGTTCAACTGTCGAAGCATGTGGGCGTCTGTGTCCCGCGCCCCTACGATAGCATTGAGGTGGTGGGGCTCAAAGGTGACTATTTGCCCTCTGATTTTGATGGTGTGACTTCTGAGAGTCGGGTTCCAATTGGCATAGAATTCCTGAATCACGTGCAAGTTGCATTCCTTGGGCTCTTCAAAGATGAAATTGAGCCCAGCTGCCTCGATCCTGTGGACAATCCTAGGGAACTCCTGTGCCAACGGTTCCCGAGCTATGTGTTCCTCGGGGAAGTACTTGCTTTCCTTGTGCTTGGCATACCACTTCTTCCCCTCTTCTGTCACCCACCTGGTTCCGTATTGGCGGCGTTGGCCGCGTGGAACCGCTAGTGCTGCTGGGACTGTTGTGCCTAGTCTGATTCTCTTTCTTCCGGCGCCAGATGTTGATGCGCCTTTCCCTTTTTCTTGCCTGCTTGCCATTGTTCCTGTCAAACCAAACAGACAAGATCAATGTTAAGCCAATGAGCATTAGCTTCGACTAAGGTCGGGTTAAGCTGGGCTACCCCATACTTAGTCCTTAGCTAAAATTACAATATTACGGCAAGATCATACCTATTTACACAAACAAACAACAAAATATACAACCATGCTTAGTGCATTCGAAGAATTCGACGGTATGTATTCTATGTACTACTCAGACTTCGTACAGCTAACCACAATCATTACCATCGATAACATTTTATCTTATCGCACTTAGCAAGGAGAAACAAAGAAACGAAAACAACAAGAATTTATCTACATGAACCTATATAACTCACCCAATTCTTGCAAATTTCAATGTTCCCCTAACCCAAATATTCGTCGTTCTGTTAGCATAATAACAACTAGCACATCGACTCATCTCACTCAACATGTACAACCCATCATGAATTTCACTAGTTCACTACATTTTTCCACTTCAAATTCAAAAACAAGCCCTAGCTATGAATGTATCAACAAAAATTCGATTAAATTATGCAATTAACGAGTTCAAGCGATCACCATGATACTCCGAACATCCATCAACAACAATTCAATTGAATTTACGCTTAGTTTCTAATTAAGGCAAGTTTAGCTCACATCACATGCTCAATATCGAAGAAAATCGACAAGAAATGAGATGGAATTGAGGAACATACCTTAAATTTGAAGAATTGAAGAAAACTCAATGAAATCCTTGGCCTATTCCATGTCACGTTGAAGGGGGAGGGGTTTTAGGGAGATTGGTCGCGGAGTGTGTGAGAAATAAGGAAAATTAAGGGGTTTTCGGGGTTTAAAAGTGGAAAAATTGCAGGGGTCACCCGGCGACCCGGTGTGACCCGTCGCGATATACACAGCAACGTGTCATGGAGTGCATCGCAGAGCACTGCCTCCGTGACACAGAGCTGTCACGAGGGTGTTCTGGAACTCTTTTAAAATTTCGGATTTACAACTCAACGTGTCATTGAGGGTAACGCGAAGGCCCTCCTCCGTGAAACGGAGCTATCGCCCTAGCTCACTGTTTTGCCACTTTTTCTTGATTTTCATACCTCGAATTTTCCTTTGCGATTCCTTGTATTTTTTCCCTCCGTTCGACCTGAAATTTATTTTACTACAAGAAATTGGTTAGAATTTTAGGTTTCACTCAAAATAAAAATAAAAATAAAAACAAAAATTAAAAACTAAAAATTTTGTTGTTAATCAAGAAAATAAAAGAAAATGAATTAAAATAAATAAAAAAATCTATTCACAATTTACAAAGAAAAATTTCACGGGTTGCCTCCCGTGCAGCGCCTGGTTTACCGTCGCGGCTCGATGTCATTCAGCTCAGTTGTCCTCTAGGGTGATGGACGTTTTCTCTCGACCACCGTCCTCCCCCCAGTAGTGCTTACATCGTTCAGTGGGTTTTCCCAATAACTCTCGTGAATCATTTATCTGCGCATTCTCAACTTGATCAATCACATTGATCACCGAGAGTTCCTCGTACACAGTCGGGAGCTTGGAGGCCTTGTACACATCGAACACTTCCACCTTGTCGTGTGCTCGCATGGTTAGTTGCCCCGCAGCTACATCAATCAGCGCTTTCCCGGTCGCCAAGAAAGGACATCCAAAAATAAATGGGACTTCCGCGTCTGGTTCAAAATCCAGCACGACGAAATCTACCAGGAAGATCAGGGAGCCAACTTGCACCAGAACGTCCTCCACAATGCCATCCGGTCTGGCTAAGGACCGATCCGCCAATTGCAAGATAACTGTTGTGGGTCTAGTACTCCCTAGACCCAGCTTTTTGAATACCGATGACGGCATCAAATTAATGCTCGCTCCCAAATCACATAACCCGAGCTTGGATACTCTGCCCAATAGTGATTTGTATAGTAAAGCTCCCAGGATCTTTGAGCTTTGTGGGCAGTTGGTTTTGTATCCGGGAAGTGCACTCCTCCGTAATAGCCACCGTAGCATACTCAATCAACCGACTTTTGTTTGCCACGATGCCCTTTATATACTTGGCATACTTCAGCACTCCCTGCAAAACATCAACAAGAGGTAAGTTAATATGTACCTGTTTCAGCACCTCCATGAATTTCTTGAAACACGCCTCCTCCTTGTGTTTCTTTAATCGTTGAGGGAACGGGGGTAGTGGTCTTTCTGATTCAGCTTCCTTAGTCTTCCCCCTCTCATCACTTTGCTCCCTCTCGACTTCTGCTGCTCCCGATTGTTGAGGTGGTCTTTCTGGTTCCACCTCTTTCAGCTGCAAACCACTCCTTGTGGTCACTGCATTCACCCGCTTGGGGTTGGGATCTGTGTCACTCGGAAGTCCTCCTTTAGGCCTGGTGTTGTGGGCTCCAGCAAATTGCCCAAATTGATATTCAAGTGCTTTAGTAGCTAACTGGTTGTTTTTCACCTCGGCTACCAATTTCACATAGTCAGCCTACAACTTAGCTTGGTTAGCTATCATCGTCTTGAACATCTCCTCAATGCTGGGTGATGGTGGTGGAGGAGGTGCATTGTTGTTTCTAAATTGTGCTTGATAATTCTGCTGCCCTCCTTGGCTCCTTTGCACACCCTGACTCGAACTTTCCCCTGATGGTTGTTGCTACCCCAGGAGAAATTAGGATGATTCCTCCAATTGGAATTATAGCTGTTGCCATACTATTGGTGGTTGTTCCTTTTTACATTTCCCATAAAGTTCACCGAGTCAGGATTTGCTCCACAACACTCAGCTGAGTGCTCACTGCTCCCGCACACTTCACACCAAATCTGCTGCACTGCATTTACTGGGGCTTGAGGCTGGTTCATTTTCATGTTACTGAAGTGGGTGTTGAGTTGATTCTGTAAGGCAGCTATCTGTGCAGCAATAGCTGTAAAACCATCCACTTCTAGAACTCCTATTGCTTTCCTTGTCCCTCCTCTTAATGAATCAGCATTCCATTCCGGATGGCCCTGCGAAATACGGTTCAACAAGGTATACAACTCCTCCTCAGTTTTCTCCAGCGCTTGTCCCCCAGCTGCTGAGTCTAGCAATATTTTTGTATGGGGTTCCAAACCCTCTATAAAAGTGTGCACCAGCACATCATTGGATTGATGATGATGAGGACAATCCCGCAACATGGACTTGAATCTCTCCCAAACCTGATATATATTCTCTCCCTCTCTCTGTTTGAAACTTAGAATTTGACTTCTAAGTCTTGCTGTTTTACCGGAGGGAAAAAATCGTATCAAGAATTTCCTTGCAAGATCATCCCACGTCGAAATAGAATTAGGTGGCTCAGCTTTCAACCACCTCTTGGCTTCTCCCAATAGTGAAAATGGGAACAATGTAAGCCGGACATAATCTGATGACACTCAAGCGGGGATGTAAGTGTCACTTATCTCCAAGAAATTTTGGAGATGCTGCTGTGGATCTTCATGAGGAAAACCTGTAAACTGCCCGCTAGTGTGTAGCAATTGCACCATGTTTTGTTTAAGCTCGAACCTCCCTCCTGGCTCAGGTTTGCGGATGCTTGATGTGGCATTATAAGCATGTGGGATTGCTACCTCGCGAACCGGCCGAGCTGCTATTTCTTCGATCCCTGGCAATGGCGCCAAAAACTTGTTCAGTCTTTTGTTATATGGGTATATAACTACACGCAAGTGCACGTGGTCGAACAAGTAGTAAAGTGGCTCAAGTAAGCCAAGTATCGATCCCACAGGGACTGGGATAAGGTGGCAATTAATCAAGTGTTACTATATTTTCAGTTTAACAATGAAGACAACAGTGTAACCAAGAGTTTAATATTTTTGGATTCTAATTTTTATGGTAAGTCTAAAACAAGTATCTAATATGAGTCTGAACTATGAATGTGAGCATACTGAGGTTAATTGAACATGCAAAGAAATTAATTATCGATATAATTTGGTTAACCTTTCCTTCGGTTGCTAGTCAAGAACTAATGCCAACGGATTAAAACTCTTGTATTTGACCCAACTTAAGAATCATGAACCGTCCACCTACATTTCTGTGATTAAAGGAAACTAGCCATACAAACCCGGTTCCTAAATTGACTAATATGACTTTCAGGTATATTTCTATGAAGGTAAATCAATTCTCAATTTTCCCAAACTAAGAAAGGATCATATCCTATTAATTCACAACTTTCCAATTTCTTGCTCTCTCGAGTGAAACCGGACTTTTTAGATATACATTAACTTAGGCCACACATTAATGCAGTAAGAACAAGAATCAATAGAACAACCATGGAAGCAAAGATGAAAAACCAAAGAATCAATAATCACATTTCATTACAATTGTTCTTAACCTCAGCAAGAAGAGGAATTAGCCACTCATTTGTGGATTAAACATCATTAAATGAGTGTTAAACATACAAGCAATTGAATTCAAGGAGAAGGAAAGAGAGAAAAACCCTGATAATTTCGTCCCCTCAACTGCCTGTAACCTACGTTCTTGCTCCACCAAGTCAGAATATTAAAAATGAACCTAAGTGTTCTATTTATACTGGTGGGAATTTTTCCCGGAATAAGGCCCAACGTGGCACGACGTGCAATGCGGAGCTAGCCCACCGGGCCACGGACCCAACGCGAACCCTCACTGGAAATTGGGAAAAAATTCCCTATCCAGGCAGAATGCCTCCGCGATGGTAGCGTGACACGGCTCCATCGCGGAGCCTCTTTATTTTGTGCCTTCCAATGCCTTGTCCTTTGCTCACATCCGAGTCCAACCGCGATCTATTCCAACATGCATTTTAGCTTCCCAAAATTATATTTTACCTGCAAAACAATGCTAATTATGCTGGTTAGTATAAATTCACATTTTATTTCCAATAACATGAGAATGTATAAACATTGATAGATAAACAAGGCTAAAATGACATATTTGAGTATCACTTGGGCATATAAATTTGCCCAAGATCATTGACCCCCCGTTCCCTGTTGAAGTTGAAGGGAGGAGAGAGAGCGTGATTGAGGAAGAAGAGATTGGTGTTGAGACACAACATGATGAGCTGCAAGTGGCCCCTAGGGGTGAGAAGGAATGTGACATTGATCAAGGGGAAACTCTAGTGCAAAAGGCTATCCCAAGACCATCTCCACCATTCCCACAAAGGATAAAGAAAAAGGCAGACAACGGTAAGTTCCAAAAATTTCTTCGATTGCTTAAACAACTTTCTGTGAAAATACCGTTGGTCGAAGCACTAGATCAAATGCCAGTATATGCAAAATTCATGAAGGACCTGGTGATGAAGAAAATATCTATGAGCTATGAGCCGGTTGACAACGTCCATTACTGCAGTGCCATAACAAGAAGGGTCTTAGCTCAGAAAAAGGAGGACCCCGGTGCCTTCACGATACCTTGCACCATTGGTAATGTCGAGTTTGCAAGGGCACTCTGTGATCTGGGGGCTAGCATTAATTTAATGCCTTTGGCGATTTTCAAGAAGCTAGGATTGGGAGGCCCCACACTGAACAACATGCGGATACTGATGGATGACAGAATAGTAAAAGACCAGTGGGCATGCTAGTTGATGTGCTTGTCAAGGTTGATAAGTTCATATTCCCAAAAGACTTCATGATCTTTAATTGCGAGGTCGATTATGAGGTCCCCATCATTCTGGGGCGACCATTCCTCGCTACTGGGAGAGCTCTAGTAGATGTGGAAGCTGGCCTGGTAAAGTTCACTCTAAACAAAGAAGAGGTCACTTTCCACATCTGTCGAACCATGAAGCAACCAAAGGAATTTGGTGTGATCTCAACACTTTAGGATGAGTATGAGTCACTTGACAAATTCTGAGTAGTCAAGAGACTAGTGTCGTGCTGCTACATTAAATCAAACGCTTCTTAGGGGGCAACCCAAGTGGTGATTTGGTGAAAACTGAGTAACCAGACCACTTGCGTCATGCCGCTATGTTAAATCGGGTGCTGCATGGGAGGCAACCCATGGAAGGTGAAGTCTGAGTAGCCACAGGTATGTCCTTTTCCCTACATGCTTATGTTTTATGCTTCGGGGACGAAGCTTATTTTTTAAAAAGGGGGGGGATGTACTCGTATTTTTGGGATTTTTGTTCGCCTGAGGGTTTTTCTTGTTGTGTTTCTTTTCCCTCAGGCATGCTATCTAGTAGAACCGACATGTGTTAGGATTTTTGTTTTTAGTCATGATTTTTGTTTGATTAGAAAGTAACTTAGGAATACTAAGCCAATGGATATGCACTAGTTTTGTTTTTTTTTGAAAAAATTGACCCTGCTTAAAAAATTTTGCTATGTATGTATGACAACACTTTATGATTTTTGTGGATCATTTTATGTCATTTAGTTATTAATAGTGCTAGTCTTGTTAGGCTAGGTATGAACCAGATAGGTAAAGTAAAAACAGTTCATGTACCATGTGTGAGTGACGTCTTAGTGTTTATTGCGGTATGTTGTTGAAGATCTAGAACTTGGTTGGTTGGTCTCTGCATAGGTTAAGGATGGTTGGTTAGGATATGATCATAGGCCATTTTTTTGTTTTATCTCACTTTTAGCCTATATTTCTCTACCAAAGTTTCATGAATCCCATGATCCCAAGTTTGAGCCTTAATAGACCATATTTCTTTGATTTAACTGTTAACCATACCCATGTGTTTATAATGAACCTATTTGTCCCTTTGTCCTTCCTTGGTTATTGTTAACCTCAACATAAGCAAAATGCTTAAGTTCAGGGTGGCTAGAGTAGGGGTGCATAAATGGTGGGAGTGGGAGAAAAGGAAAGAAAAGAAAAAGAAAAAAAAAGTGAAAATAAGGTATGGTGAGGTGAAAAAGTAAGAAGCTGAAAATTTGAGAATATTGAAAAAGAAAAATTTAAAAGATCTTGAAATTATTGAAAAATGTGAAAAATCACCTCACCCATGCAAATATTCTTAAAATTGGAAAAAAGGAAGAAAATAAGACATAAAGAAGGAAGGTTTAAATAGGAAAATGGTGTAGCCAATGGATGTAGTGCCAAGGAAGGGATAGTCACTCATAAAATCTTTCATCTTTATCATGTCCATCCCTAAGCCTACATTACAACCATATCAAGTCCAATAGTGATCTTAATTTGACCATCTAACAAACCAAAGTAGAGAAAATAAGGGCAAGCCTATGGTATATGATGCATAATACTTTCTTTTCTTTGAGAGAGTGAGTGCTTCATTTGCCTAGTCCATGTTTCATTTTGATACTTCATATTAGAGTGGGGACTTCATTTTTGTGCGGGTACATGGATTATGTTTGCTTTTATCATTGGTCTGTGTGAAACACATAGGTGATGACTTGATTGCTTGTTGATAGTTAGACGACATGTCTTGATCCTTGTATATGATGTTTTGATGTTGCTTGCAATACATTAGCTGATGATGTTTCATGAGGAAGGGTCAATAGAGTTTGTAAATAGAGGCCACAAATTTGTTTGAGTTTTGGCAGTAGTATCTTAAGTTTATTTCTAGTTGAGCGTCATGTTTAGTTTTTCCTTTTCTTTTCCTGAGGACATTCAAAAGTCTTAAGATGAGGGTGTTGATGTACTGTGGATTTACAACACTATTGACACTCAAAATTAAGAAAATAGCATGGACTTAGGTGTATTTATGTGGATATACGGCACTTTTCCTTTGATTTCAAGATAAATCGGTGTTGGAACAATAAAATGCAAAAGGAAGCTAAAAGTGTGTAAAAAAAGGAAAAAAGTGCAGTCCACAGTACGATCCGTAAGATGGACCTACGAGTCGTATTGAGGGCCTTGATAAAAAGCTGAAAGTTTAACCTGGAAGACTGATCCCACGTGACTTGTCACGGATCGTACCATGATGGTATGAGTCGTGATAAGCCAGTCATGATGAAATCAAGAAGAATTGCACAGGAGGTTGATTCTCAATACGAGAGGATCCTACGACCCGTGAGATGAAGGTATGAGTCGTAACATATCAAACGTGGTGAAGTTATGGAGGAACAGGAATAGAGAGGAGATGACCTGGGAAGCTGAGGATGATATGAAATCTAAATTTCCTCACCTGTTCCAGGATTGATCCAGATTATGTAGTTAAGGTGAGGTTGTTGTTCAGTTATTATTTTATTTCTTATGTTATCAGTACTGCTATTTAGCTATTCCTTATTATCATGTAATAGTTGTTGTAGTGTCCTGCGAGGCACCTATGTTGAACATTTCTGCGTTTCAAGTTTCTGGATGGTCCATATTACATTGGAAACTCTGCCAAAATTTTCTAAATCCTGCATAAAAGACTTAACTTCCTTAAGCCTAAGAATGTCATTCAAGGACGAATGTTTCTAAGGGGGCAAGGATGTTACACCCCATAAAATCTAGCGATTAGTAATCATACACATGGATTTTTGATGAATACAGAGTGTAGGACACATGTAGAGAAGCCTTGGAAGAAGGATTGGGTGAGGCTAGGCCGCGAAGGGCCAGTGCAATGCGCCAACCGGCAGGACACCTGCTAGCGCGGCGCGCCAGCACACTGGCTCTATGAGGGGCGCGATGTGGGGCTGGTTTTGGCATGCAGGGTGCCCACTGCCACAACCCTAGCCTATTTATAAGGCCCCTCCTTTTAATTTTAGTTCATTTTCTTCAGATAGTTTCGGCCAGAGAGAGAGATACGAAGAATTCAAATAATTTTCATTCGATTACGCTATCAAACATGGTCCAAATTCAAATTAACTTCGGGTATCGAGCTCTAAGCCCGCAAGGAGCATTACCACAGAGTTATTTTCTCGAAATTCGCTCGGTAAATCATAACCCCGCCTAGAAAAAGTTGTTAGAATTTCTCCAAATCGATTTCTATACCAACACAGGCATCAAGGAAGCATATTTCCCTTATGAACCCTCGGGAAATTATAGGTTTTCGATTGTATTTTACATAGTTGAATTATAGTCGCTATCAGTATTGAAAGTTATCATTTTAAGACAAATTTTGTATTAAAATTAGTATCTTTCTCCCAGTATTATGGTTATATCTGGAGCTGTTAAGTACAAGTTGAAACTTATCAGTTGTCCGGGAAACGACAATCGAGGTATGTTAAGGCGAATTACTTTGGCAAGTTAGTTCCTATAGCATTATAATACAGTTTGAATTCCAGTAAGAAAGCCAGAAGTCTTGTTGTTGCGAATAGCTGTTGTTGTTAGCTGAGATCAGTACTTATGTTTAGTTTGGGATTGACTTTGCCCTGTATAGCCTTCCAAGACCAACCCAAGGTTACTAGTTGTGTCGTGGCTTGCCAGGGGCTAGATGACGTCACTCCAAGGAGCGGTATGCTGTCTGTAGTGGGAAGAAATGAGGTCCGAGGACCTTATACAATCCATTCCATAGTTGGACTATTTATATGCCATATCAACACCACACCTTTGTCGAGCCTAGTGCCTGGGGTGCAGATATCAGGAGTCCATTGGACTCAGACACAACAATAGTTTAGGGGCCGAGCGGGCTCAGTTGCAGACCCAGGGAACTGGTAGGATGGATATAGTTATTAGTTGGCCTAGTTTGACCTTGTTAGGGGTATATAGGTTGAAGTGTAATCGTCAGGGCTTATGGTGGCCCCGGGTGGGTTATTTTGTGTTGGTTGTACCTTCTAGATTATGGGGCCAGGTAAGGTTCTTGTTTGCATATTTTAGCCAATGAATCTTAATGCATGATGTTATTGATTTACGTTTGAGCCTACATGTATGTTTTTTGGAGCCGTGTCTAGTACCGAGCAGCCTGGCGTTCAAAGGACTATGCTAGTGTCTCATAACTACGTGCCACCGTGGGTTTCTAATGGTATATTATATTGATAATGATCCATTCAAATGTGATATCATTCCTAATTCACTACCCTCGTGTGGAAAGCCAGGTTCGGCTTTGCCCACTTGAGTGAGATAGTTGGGCATCTTGAAAGGCTCTACCATGATGGTGTCGGTTGTGACGAGTCCTTCCATTGTTCCGCATGTCTTATGCATTGTTATATTTATGTTATTGGCTCAAGTGATATTTTTATAAAGTTTACTTATGATTATGATTATGAACGCCTTATGAATGACTTGAAAGCCTTGAGCCTTATGTTTTCTTACTAAGTTTATAATACAAGCATGATGTCCTCCTCCTACGTTTACTTATGATTTTATTTTTTCTTTTAAATGTCCGTCTTACTTACCTTGCATACTCAGTACATTCCACTTGCTGACCGCATACTTTCAATGCTCTATCGTTTTATGATATAGGGTCCGGATCTCAGGCTCATCCTCATCCTTAGTTCATCTCAGCTCTCGCTATCAGCTTATTGGTTAGTCCTCATATTCTGAGGGTCGTTTGACATACTTTCATGTTATTTATGTTTTAGTATTGGTCAGGTTAGTTGGGGATGTTTTCCCATCAACCCATCTTATGTATTAGAGGCCTTCAGGCAGGATGTAGAACTCAGCTTATGTATATGCCTAGTACTTTCGGTTGTTATGGTATGGTTACGATCCCGCTTAGTTTATGCTCAGTATATTGCTTTATTGAATGAGATTAGATGTATGCATGTGCCATGGGTCGACTTGGGGTCCCTTGTCCCGTGTCTACAATCTGGGTGTATGTTGAGGTCGTGACACTAGTTCACCCAGAAATCTGAACTCTACTGCACGAGTTCTACAATTGACTGAGGCATAATATGCATGAGCCAATCCATGCCGAATATAATATCAAAATAAATCATGGCTAACTCTACTAAATCGACTGAGGTGATTTTTCGAAGTATTCTGACAGGGAAATTTCTATATACCCGTCTAGCTATAAATGAATCGTCGATTGGAATAGAGATCGAGAAGGGTTCTGAAAAGATTTTGGGACTGACTCCAAAACTACTAGCAATATAGGGCGTCATAAAAGATAAAGTATCCCCTGGATATAACAATATATATGCATCAAGGCGGAATACTCGTAACATACCAGTGACTATATCTGGAGAGACCTCCTGCTCGTGATAAGATGCTAGGGCATAGAATTTGTTTTGACGTTGACCACAACCCACACTAGTTGATTCCCCCTATTGTGCTGGGCATGCTAGTTGAGCTGCTGAACTAGAGGATAGGCCTCGACCCCTGTCATGACCCTGTGTGGATGCTGGGCAATCCCTAAGCATATTTCCGGGCTTTTCACACCTGAAAAAAGTACCTAAACCTACTAAGCACTAACCCACGTGTCTCTGTCCACCTATGCTACACTCTGGAGTGCCGGCCTCTACGGGTCTACACCTGACCTCTAGAGCCTGATGCTTGTCCCCTCTGATCATGCCTGGATCTGGATGGCACACTCATAGCGGAAAGTGCTGGGGATGAAGATCTATGGTGGGACTACTGATGGTGCCTGCTAGGTCTTTGCTGGGAGAATCCTAAGCTATTAGTCCTAGCCTCTTGAACTCTCTCACCTGCTCACTCATCTGCACTACCTCCATCTGCTGGGCGTACAAGACTATCCGAGAAAAGTCAATGCCCTAAGGAAGCATCACGGTCCGGCAACCCCTGAACAAGTAGTCTACTGTACCATGCATGAATTGACTCACTTGAGCTCTCTGATCTAACACCATCTCGGGTGCATACTTGGACAAGCGAGTGAACTCCAAAGCATACTCCTGAACTGTCATCTTCCCTTCCTTTAGGCTCACAAACTCGTCTATGATCTTGGGCAAATTTATATGCCCAAGTGATACTCAAATGTGTCATTTTAGCCTTGTTTATCTATCAATGTTTATACATTCTCATGTGATTGGTAATAAAATGTGAATTTAGACTAACCAACATGATTAGCATAGTTTTGTAGGTAAAATGTCATTTTGGGAAGCTAAAATGCATGTTGGATTAGATCGGGGTTGGACTCGGATGTGAGCAAAGGACAAGGCATTGGAAGGCACAAAATAAAGAGGCTCCGCGATGGAGCCGTGTCACGATGCCATCGCGGAGGCATTCTGCCTGGATAGGGAATTTTTGCCCAATTTACAGTGAGGGTTCGCGTTGGGTCCGTGGCACGGTGGGCTAGCTCCGCATTGCACGTCGTGCCACGTTGGGCCTGATTACCTTGACCCCCAACTTCCAGTGAGGGTCCGCGTCGGTGGCGTGTCACGGAGGTAGTGCTCCGCGATGCACTCCGTGACACGTTGCTTGTTATTCCGGGAAAAATTCCCACTAGTATAAATAGAACACTTAGGTTCATTTTTCAATATTCTGACTTGGTGGAGCAAGAACGTGGGTTACAGGCAGTTGAGGGGACGAAATTATCAGGGTTTTTCTCTCTTTCCTTCTCCTTGAATTCAATTGCTTGTATGTTTAACACTCATTTAACGATGTTTATTCCACAAATGAGTGGCTAATTCCTCTTCTTACTGAGGTTAAGAACACTTGTAATGAAATGTGATTATTGATTCTTTGGTTTTTTATCTTTTCTTCCATGGTTGTTCTATTGATTCTTGTTCTTACTGCATTTAATGTGTGGCCTACGTTAATGTATATCTAAAAAGTCCGATTTCACTCGAGAGAGCAAGAAATTGGAAAGTTGAGAATTAATAGGACATGATCCTTTCTTAGTTTGGGAAAATTGAGAATTGATTTACCTTCAGGATAGAAATATACCTGAAAGTCATATTAGTCAATTTAGGAACCGGGTTCGTATGGCTAGAACATGAATTTTCGTTTAATCACAGAAATGTAGGTGGAGGGTTCATGATTCTTAAGTTGGGTTAAATACGAGAGTTTTAATCCATTGGCATTAGTTCTTGACTAGCAACCGGAGGAAAGGTTAACCAAATTATATCGATAATTAATTTCTTTACATGTTCAATTAACCTCAGCATGCTCACATTCATAGTTCAGACTCAAATTATATAATCTTGGCAGACTTAGCATAAAAATTAGAAATCCAAAAATATCAACTCTTGGTTACACTGTTGTCTTCATTGTTAAACTGAAAATATAGTAACACTTGATTAATTGTTACCTTATCCCAGTCCCTGTGGGATCAATACTTGGCTTACTTAAGCCACTTTACTACTTGTTCGACCACGTGCACTTGCGTGTAGTTATATACCCATATAACAAACAGACCGAACAAGTTTTTGGCGCGAGGTGGAAATCCCACATGCTAATAATGTTACATCTAGCATCCGCAAACCTGAGCCAGGAGGGAGGTTCGAGCTAAAACAAAACATGGTGCAATTACTGCACACTAGCGGGCAGTTTACAAGTCTCCCTCATGAAGATCCACAGCAGCATCTCCAAAATTTCTTGGAGATAAGTGACACTTACATCCCCACTGGAGTGTCATCAGATTATGTCCGGCTTACATTGTTCCCATTTTCACTATTGGGAGAAGCCAAGAGGTGGTTGAAAGCTGAGCCACCTAACTCTATTTCTACGTGGGATGATCTTGCAAGGAAATTCTTGATACGATTTTTTCCCTCCGGTAAAACAACAAGACTTAGAAGTCAAATTCTAAGTTTCAAACAAAGAGAGAGAGAAAATCTATATCAGGCTTGGGAGAGATTCAAGTCCATATTGCGGGATTGTCCTCATCATCATCAATCCAATGATGTGCTGGTGCACACTTTTATAGAGGGTTTGGAACCCCATACAAAAATATTGCTAGACTCAGCAACTGGGGGACAAGCACTGGAGAAAACTTATGAGGAGCTGTATACCTTGTTGAACCGAATTTCGCAGGGCAATCCGGATTGGAATGCTGATTCATCGAGAGGAGGGACAAGGAAAGCAGCAGGAGTTCTAGAAGTGGATGGTTTTACAGCTATTGCTGCACAGATAGCTGCCTTACGGAATCAACTCAACACCCACTTCAGTAACATGACAATGAACCAGCCTCAAGCCCCAGTGAATGCAGTGCAGCAGATTTGGTGTGAAGTGTGCAGGAGCAGTGAGCACTCAACTGAGTGTTGTGGAGCAAATCCAGACTCGGTGAACTTTGTGGGAAATGTACAAAGAAACAACCACCAATAGTATGGAAACAGCTATAATTCCAATTGGAGGAATCACCCGAATTTCTCCTGGGGTAGCAACAACCATCAGGGGCAAAGTTCGAGTCAGGGTGTGCAAAGGAACCAAGGAGGGCAGCAGAATTATCAAGCACAATTTAGAAACAACAATGCACCTCCTCCACCACTATCACCCAGCATTGAGGAGATGTTCAAGATGATGATAGCTAACCAAGCTCAATTGTAGGCTGACTATGTGAAATTGACAGCCGAGGTGAAAAACAACCAGTTAGCTACCAAGGGACTTGAATATCAATTTGGGCAATTTGCTGGAGCCCAAAATACCAGGCCTAGAGGAGGACTTCCGAGTGACATAGATCCCAACCCCAAGCAGGTGAATGCGGTGACCACAAGGAGTGGTTTGCAACTGAAAGAGGTGGAACCAGAAAGACCACCTCAATAATCGGGAGCAGCAGAAGTCGAGAGAGAGCAAGGTGATGAGAAGGGGAAGACTAAGGAAGCTGAATCAGAAAGACCACCACCCCCGTTCCCTCAATGATTAAAGAAACACAAGGAGGAGGCGTGTTTCAAGAAATTCATGGAGGTGCTGAAACAGGTACATATTAACTTACCTCTTGTTGATGTTTTGCAGGGAGTGCCGAAGTATGCCAAGTATATAAAGGACATCGCGGCAAACAAAAGTTGGTTGATTGAGTATGCTACGGTGGTTCTTATGGAGGAGTGCACTTCCCGGATACAAAACCGACTGCCCACAAAGCTCAAAGATCCTAGGAGCTTTACTATACAGATTACTATTGGGCAGAGTATCCGAGCTCGTGGATTATGTGATTTGGGAGCGAGCATTAATTTGATGCCGTCATCGGTATTCAAAAAGCTGGGTCTAGGAATTCCTAGACCCACAACAGTGATCATGCAATTGGCGGATCGGTCCTTAGCCAGACCTGATGGCATTGTGGAGGACGTTCTGGTGCAAGTTGGCTCCCTAATCTTCTCGGTAGATTTCGTCGTGCTGGATTTTGAACCAGACGCGGAAGTCCCATTTATTTTGGGACGTCCTTTCTTGGAGACCGGGAAAGCGCTGATTGATGTAGCTGCGGGGCAGCTAACAATGCGGGCACACGACAAGGTGGAAGTGTTCGATGTGTACAAGGCACCCAAGCTCCCGATTGTGTACGAGGAACTCTCGGTGATCAATGTGATTGATCGAGTTGATGATGAGCAGATAAAGGATTCACGAGAGTTATTGGAAAACCACCGAAACGGTGTAAGCACTACTGGGGGGAGGACGGTTTTCGAGAGAAAATGTCCATCACCCTAGAGGACAACTGAGCTGAATAACGTCGAGCCGCGAAGGTAACTCAGGCGCTGCACGAGAGGCAACCCGTGAAATCTTTCTTTGAAAATTGTGAATAGATTTATTTATTTATTTTTATTCATTTTCTTTTCTTTTCTTGACTAACAGCAAAATTTTTAGTTTTTATTTTTATTTTTATTTTTATTTTGAGTGAAACCTATAATTCTAACCAATTTCTTGTAGTAGAATAAATTTCAGGTCGAACGGAGGGAAAATATTATGAAAATCAAGAAAAAGTGGAAAAACAGTGAGCTAGGGCGATAGCTCTGTGTCACGGAGGAGGGCCTCTGCGTTACCCTCTGTGACACGTTGAGGTATAAATCCGAAATTTAAAAAAAATTCCAGAACACCCTCGCGAAAGCTCCGTGTCACGGAGGCAGTGCTCTGCGATGCACTCCGTCACACGTTGCTATGTATATCGCGACGGGTCACACCGGATCGCCGGGTGACCCGCGCGATTTTTCCACTTTTAAACCCCGAATCCCCCTCAAATTTACTTTATTTCTCACACACTCCGCGACCAAACTCCCTAAAACCCCTTCCCCTTCAACGTGACATGGAATAGGCCAAGGATTTCATTGAGTTTTCTTCAATTCTTCAAAGTTAAGGTATGTTCCTCAATTTCATCTCAATTCTTGTCGATTTTCTTCGATATTGAGCATGTGATGTGAGCTAAACTTGCCCTAAGTAGAAATTAAGTGTAAATTCAATTGAATTGTTGTTGATGGATGTTCGGAGTATCATTGTGATCGCTTGAACTCGTTAATTGCATAATTTAATTGAATTTTTGTTGATACAATCATAGCGAGGGCTTGTTTTCGAATTTGAAGTGTAAAAATGTAGTGAACTAGTGAAATACATGATGGGTTGTACACGTTGAGTGAGATGAGTCGATGTGCTAGTTGTTATAATGCTAAAAGACCGATGGATTCTCGAGTTAGGGGAATATTGAAATTTGCAAGAATTGGGTGAGTTGTATAGGTTCGTGTAGATAAATTCTTGTTGTTTTCATTTCTTTGTTTTTACTTGTTAAGTGCGATGGGATAAAATGTTATCGATGGTAATGATTGTGGTTAGCTGTACGAAGTCTGAGTAGTCCATAAAATATATACCGTCGAATTCATCGAATGCACTGAGCATGTTTGTATATTTGGCTGTTTGGTGTGTAAATAGGTATGATCTTGCCATAATGTTGTAATTTTAGCTAAAGATTAAGTGTGGGGTGGCCTAGCTTAACCCGACCTTAGTCAAAGCTAATACTCATGGGCTAAACAATAATCTTGTCTATTTGGGTTGACAGGAAAAAAAATGGCAAGCAGGCAAGAAAAGGAGAAAGGCGCATCGACATCTGGCGCCGGAAGAAAGAGAATCAGACTGGGCATATCAGTCCCAGTAGCACCAGCGGTTCCACGCGGCCAACGCCGCCAATATGGAACCAGGTGGGTGACAGAAGAGGGGAAGAAGTGGTATGCCAAGCACAGGGAGAGCAAGAACTTCCCCGAGGAACACATAGCTCGGGAACCGTTGGCACAGGAGTTCCCTAGGATTGTCCACAGGATCGAGGCAGCTGGGCTCAATTTCATCTTTGAAGAGCCCAAGGAATGCAACTTGCACCTGATTCGGGAATTCTTTGCCAATTGGAACCCGACTCTCAGAAGTCACACCATAAAAATCAGAGGGCAAATAGTCACCTTTGAGCCCCACCACCTCAATGCTATCATAGGGGCGCGGGACACAGATGCCCACGTGCTTCGACAGCTGAACATCACTCCACCATATGCGGACATCAGACGCACTTTGTGTGGAACCCGATCGACAACTAGATGGAGCAGACACAAGGAAAGGGGCTACCATCAGACTTTTCCCTATTCACAGATGAACAGGGAAGCCAGGATATGGCTTAAGATCGTCTGTTCCTACCTAATCCTGGGGGTACATATGACGGATGTAACCCGGGATCGTGTATGCCTGGTGTACGCCCTAATGAAAGGGCTGGAGATCAACGTGGGGGCAGTGATTATCTCCGCCATGAAGAGAGCCAGGTTGCATCAGGGGCACAGATACGGATTTGGTGGGCTACTCACCACATTCCTGAGGGGCCTAGATGTTGAGGAAGAGGCCCTTGATTATATCCCGCAGATGGAGCGGCGGGCCTTAAATGTCACTAAAACTAAGGCACCCGACACCACCCACGGGCCAGTGCTTACACTACTCGAGCGACATGCTCGTGATGATCAGTATATGGATCGCATGTATGGGATACAGATGCTCCAGCTGTGGATAGGCGGGAGGCCGGCAATAGAGGAGGAGCTATGGCAGCTTGAGCTGGACTACCCTTTTGGCGAAAATGCCAGGGCTCTATGCCGAGTGGGGCCAGCATTTATAGAGCCCACGGATGATGATGTCCCCATAGACGAGGAGACACATCGGGAGGACTCCGATGTGGAGTCCGATGATGACGATGGGGGTGATTCAGACATGGGAGACGAAGCAGCAGCACCTGATGAAGAAGTGGAGTACTTTGATTGATTAGGGAGTTCCACCACCCAATTTTTTGTGCTATTTTAATTTTTGTGAACACTGGGGACAGTGTTCGAGATAAGTGTGGGGTGGGAGTAGTTAGGTGCTAGTTGTGCTGTTATGTATGTCCTAATCTGTTGTTGTGCCTGTGAACAAAATTTTCTGACCCTGTGATTTGTGATTGTAAGTTGTTGTTCTGTATCGTAAATATATGTGGAACTGTTGTGTGTTGCTGAATGTTGCTAGCTGAGTTTGTACACATGTTTGTTTTTCGAATTGATCGATATTTTTAAAATCAAAATGATCGATATTTTTAAAAAATTTTCAATTCTTGGGTTTCTCGGCGTTTGTTTTCAGTTCTTTTACCGAGAATGGTCCCATTAAACCGAAGTCCTCGTTAGTGACCGTTCCCTATGATGGATGGATGACGACCGTCTTAAGGGAAATGTAGTCGTTAGGAGTAGATTTTTCATTTAGTTTTTAGTTGTTTTTCTTTTGTGGGTTGCATCCCAAAACTTGTAGTTACTTTATGGTTGCGCAATTTTGGTTGCGTATTGTACATGATATTTAAAATGCAAATGTGATTCGTATGAAAGCATGCAACTTTGTAAATATGTTAAGATACCTAGGCCATAGAGTCCATTCAGTGTGATTGAGGCTTAATGTTTGAATTCCTGTAATTAGCTTGTTGGAGAGTTTGTGAATACGTCTCGAATTGAGCATGTGCAATAAGTGTGAAGTGAGGTTTTGTAATTTCATGCTATTGGGAAGTGTCTAGTACTTGCCTGGTGTGTGTACAAAACAAAATGAAGGAGGTGTATTGTAGGAAAGGATGTAGGCATTTCTTTGTTTTTAACCGAAAGTTTCTATTTTTCATTATCGTACCCACCTTGATTGTGTACCCTAGTCATCCCGTTGAGCCTTTAGCCTATTAATTTTTTTCTTTTGTCAAAAAGTGTAAACCAAGCTTAATCCCTTCTTTTAATTAGCCGCAAATTTGATCCAAAACTCTTAAGCGCTTAAGAAGAGAAAATCATTTTCCCAAAGTGTCAAAGAGTGAGAATGGTGAAAAGAAAAGAAAAGCAGAGTGATGGAAGAAAAGAAAAGGTTGAAGGTGCACTTGTTATAAATAAACTATAATGAAGGTGAATGAATAATCTTTGTTGTTGTGTCAAGTGTGCTTAATAAGATGGGCCAAACTAAAGAAATACTTCAATAATGGGAGGATTAAAACAGAAACAATGCCCATGAGTTTGATGGGATGTATTGAAAAGGCGCTTAAGGATACTAGTGGCTATTATTGGCTAGCCCAATATTTACTAGTTCTGTAGCTTACATTACAACCCGTTAAAGTCCTACGTGATCCTACATCACACTTCTTTATATTAGTGGAGTAATACACTAAAGGCAAGCTTATGGGTCATGACATGATGCATGTGAATTCTTTTGGGAGAGAGAGCGAAATTGTGTTTATATGACCCTGCTTGAAATTTTGTGAGTGCATATGATCAAAAAGGGGAAAATTCTCTTGTGTTATGAGGTCACCTGCTTGATGAAAGATTAATTTTTGTGTTGGATGTCTTGATCAGCTGATTCGCATGAGTTTGCCAATATCGAGAGTCAATTCTTAAGTCTAGGAGGTCTTGATGTATTGAAGGTCATTGCATTGATAGGACCATGCATGTTTTCTTGATGATTTGCTGTATTGAATAATCGGTATGACCGTAACCTAAATTGTCGAACCAAAGTAGCGAGGTTTGGGTGTAAATTGCATGAGGTGTAAGATTGTTGTTCGAGGACGAACAAGGATTTAAGTGTGGGGTAAGTGATCTTGGGCAAATTTATATGCCCAAGTGATACTCAAATGTGTCATTTTAGCCTTGTTTATCTATCAATGTTTATACATTCTCATGTGATTGGTAATAAAATGTGAATTTAGACTAACCAACATGATTAGCATTATTTTGCAGGTAAAATGTGATTTTGGGAAGCTAAAATGCATGTTGGAATAGATCGGGGTTGGACTCGGATGTGAGCAAAGGACAAGGCATTGGAAGGCACAAAATAAAGAGGCTCCGCGATGGAGCCGTGTCACGCTGCCATCGCGGAGGCCTTCTGCCTGGATAGGGAATTTCCGCCCAATTTCCAGAGAGGGTTCGCGTTGAGTCCGTGGCACGGTGGCCTGGCTCCGCGTTGCACGTCGTGCCACGTTGAGCCTGTTACCTGGACCCCCAACTTCCAGTGAGGGTCCGCGTCGGTGGCGTGTCACGGAGGCAGTGCTCCGCGATGCACTCCGTGACACGTTGCTTGTTATTCCGGAAAAAATTCCCACTAGTATAAATAGAACACTTAGGTTCATTTTTCAATATTCTGACTTGGTGGAGCAAGAACGTGGGTTACAGGCAGTTGAGGGGACGAAATTATCAGGGTTTTTCTCTCTTTCCTTCTCCTTGAATTCAATTGCTTGTATGTTTAACACTCATTTAACGATGTTTTATCCACAAATGAGTGGCTAATTCCTCTTCTTGCTGAGGTTAAGAAAACTTGTAATGAAATGTGATTATTGATTCTTTGGTTTTTTATCTTTTCTTCCATGGTTGTTCTATTGATTCTTGTTCTTACTGCATTAATGTTTGGCCTACGTTAATGTATATCTAAAAAGTCCGGTTTCACTCGAGAGCAAGAAATTGGAAAGTTGAGAATTAATAGGATATGATCCTTTCTTAGTTTGGGAAAATTGAGAATTGATTTACCTTCAAGATAGAAATATACCTGAAAGTCGTATTAGTCAATTTAGGAACCGCGTTCGTATGGCTAGAACATGAATTTTCGTTTAGTCACAGAAATGTAGGTGGACGATTCATGATTCTTAAGTTGGGTTAAATACGAGAGTTTTAATCCATTAGCATTAGTTCTTGACTAGCAACCGGAGGAAAGGTTAACCAAATTATATCAATAATTAATTTCTTTACATGTTCAATTAACCTCAGCATGCTCACATTCATAGTTCAGACTCAAATTATATTATCTTGGTAGACTTAGCATAAAAATTAGAAATCCAAAAATATCAACTCTTGGTTACACTGTTGTCTTCATTGTTAAACTGAAAATATAGTAACACTTGATTAATTGTTACCTTATCCCAGTCCCTATGGGATCGATACTTGGCTTACTTGAGCCACTTTACTACTTGTTTGACCACGTGCACTAGCGTGTAGTTATATACCCATATAACAAATAGACGGAACAGTCTACTTTGATCTTTCTCATCTCATGAGGGAAGAACCTACTCAGAAACGCGGCATGAAACTCATCCTAACCAATAGGACCTGCTCCAGTTGCCCTACTATCCTTTCATTGCTTGAACCAGATGTGCGTAACCCCTTTCAACTGATACTATGGGGGTGGCACACTAGGTCCATCCCAGAGCTAAAATAATTGGAAATTTAACTAACACTATGGTGAGATGGTGAGGGCAGCGCGCAGACCCTTGTGGAGTGGAAATTACTAATTTTAAAGCAAAGTATTGGAGGGCAAAAGTGTCATTTGAAGGCTCAACTATAAATAAAACCTCTAGGTCATTTTTTATGCAGCTTTTTTTCTCATTTTTACACTCCGTATTTCATTTTTGGAGGTTGGTAAGCCGTTTGGAAGGAAGACAAATTTTAAACTAGGTTTCTTATCATCTTTATTACTTTACTTTTGAATGATGATGATTAAGTATTTATTTTTCCACTTGTTTATGAGTGCATAAACTCATAATCTAGGGTTTTGGCCATGGTGGATGGTTGATTGTTTGAAAGAATGATTTAATCTGGATTCGATTCTTCTTGAATGGGAGTTTGTATTTACTTGTTTAATTGCTTATTTATAAGACTGATCACCTTATAGTAAATCTGTTGTCTTTTGATTGAACTTGAAAAAGGGAATTGAAAGGGTAAAGGTAAATATAGAATAGGAATTTAGGGACCCTTGAACCTATTAGTGAGAGGATGGAAGTTGTTGTTGAGGATAGGGATATACCCTTGAACCCCATTTAGTTGAAACACAAGTAGGCATAATCTTCATTTCATGTTTCTCCTGCGACCATAGGGATATAGGCGTTAGGGTTCATGATATAGTCTTTTGATGCTAGGGATACTGGCAAGGAATGTGATAGTAACTTGCAACTAGCAATCATAGGAAGAATCGTTCTAGTGTAATCACTTCTAGAAAACACAATCTGAAACTGAACAAGTGTCATTTCCCTAGATTTTCATCATCATCGAAGTAAAATCAAGCTTGCGACGGTCTTTAGTGATTTTTATATTTAAGCTTAGTTTAATTTCCCAAACCATTCCCCATTTTAACTATTTTGTTAGAATATAAAAATAAAGTTATAACCTTATAATGATTGAAATGACAACTCTCTATGGGTACGATAATGGGGTCTTCCAGTCCAATATTACTTGACGACCATGCGCACTTGTGTCCATTTGGGAGACATCAGTCTCAACTACCATATGCTTACCTATTTATTAATGCCTTTTCTTTTGGAAATCAGGGTTGAGATCACACTAGGGAATTCTAAGCTTGTAATGATGGTCAAAGGGCTAGTAGGATACAAATATGGTGTCTAGTGACTCATTTACCATCCTTTACCACTTTATCATTTTTTCACTACCTTTTTCACTTTTAGGATCTTTTTTTTTCTTCCCTTTCTTTCAAAGCAACTTCTCACACCCCAAGTTATTTTTATGAGCTCAATTTTCATTTTCTCCTTTCTCCTTTTTTCTTTTCTATTTCTTCTTTTTAGCACATTGCTCAATACACCTTAGTGATATGATCAAACATTACTCTTTGCCCTATTTCTTTATTTTCCAACTTATAACACCTAACTTAAAATCTTTTTACTCATTTTCATCATAGTGTCAAGGATGATAGGTTCAAAAGAGGATCAACTTGAGAATTGATTTTGGCATTCATTTTGGTTGATCAAGAAAAAAAGGTCAAAGACGTAAAAGGGGAGGCTAGGGATACATGCATCTTTTGTTAGGTCTATTTAGGAAAGTGTGGATTTTGATTCACACAAAAGGCCTAAGTTTATCTCCATAACCCATAGTCAATCCTAAGTTCAAGCATAAGTAGCAAGGCATGTTCAAGAGTGTGACATAATCAAGTGGAAAAAATAAAATTTCTTACCACATAACGGCACATGGATATCAAAATGACTAAACACATTACTCTCAACTAGGTACAAATTATTACAATTAGCAAAATTAAATGTCAAAAGGCGAGTTACACATGTCAATACCAAATAGCTATGATAAAAATTTTAAGGGAGGAATTTTTTCAAAAATTAGTACAAGCATGTTAGGAACTCAATTGCCACCACCACTTAAGTCAAAAATATTTTATTCAATCAAAAGCAACTCAACTAGTAGGCTGATAACCTTAAGAATGTCATGTAACAATCTATCATTGGGCCCACACACTAACACACTTTAACTATATTATTTTTCTAGATTCAACAAAAAATAAGCTTCTCTGGAAAGAATCATAGCTAAGAAAATCCAAATGGAGCACACATATCAATCAACAAAGTCAATTAGCAACACCAACTCACAATGCACCCAACAAACCCCCGACTTAAATATATGCAGTGTGCTCAATACATGAAAAAGCTAAAGAGCAAGGTTTAGAATTCCCTGAGGTGCACTTGGCGCACTAGTCATTCGGGTCCATCATGAAGCTCATATGACAGAATTGACTCCAGCGGTGATATGTGCATACTTTTTAGGTTACCTCCCAAAGAGCATCCTATTTAACATCGCGGCTAATAATGCTCAAATTACACTTCTCATTTAGAGAAATGTAAGCAATTGTTGTATCAAAACAAATAACCCGATGAGTGCCGGGGTCAAATCCCAAAAGGACTAGAGAATGATTTACACAAGCGTTGTTTAGTGAATTGAATTGATTCACATCCAAGAAATGAAAATGTCAAAGTAAATTTTAGGGGAAGTGAAGGAAATAATATTGTGGATTCTAAAATCATCTAATCAAGAGAGCAAGATAACCAAATTGAGAAATAATAATGAGTGAAGGCTAGAGGTGTGGTGCAGATGGGATGTCAATCAAATCAAAATTTACTAGACAATTTGGTTATTACTAATATGTGTAAATAACTTTGGAAAAAGATGGATCCCGATGTTTTTCAACCACTTGGGCTCCTTATCCTCGAATCCTTTCAAACCTCAAGGTACAGTTCAACTATTCCAATATGGTTTGGATTAGGGGCCGAACTATTTCTAACCATCAACCTCTAAAGGAATTATGATCTTGGATTTTGGCTATTTCTAGCCCAACCCCATATAATCAATTCACAATCCACTATTAAATTCTCCCCCATTACTTAATTCTTCTTTTTCAAGCAAAAATCAAGTAAGAAAATAATACCCATATTTACAACTATGATAAATCAACTATAATTTGAGCAGAATTCAATAGATTTACACTAATTAAGTAATAACAAGACAAATCTAGCAATACCCAAATCAAATTAAACATCCATCATCACACATCTCTTGCTATAAATTTATCTAATAATTGAGAAGCACAAAAGCATATTTATCAATAAACTCAATAATTTCATCATTAGAAGTAAGCACAATCAAGCTCAAAATATCTCTGAAATGGTGGATATACCTTGCTGAAGAAGATAAAGATGAAAAAGCAATATACCAAAAAATTTCTTCTCCAATGAGGTTCATTGTCTCTCAAAAAGTAAAAGAGATATTCAATGATATGTTCAGAGTACTTTTTCTTGAATATATACAGAAGTAGGTCATAAAATTCTCCTCTTTTTCAAGGTTGGATGTTTTTACCCCTTTTCAGGCGTCTTTCACTTGTGATGGAACTGGAGGTCCACCGATTTCTATCCACAAGCCGCTGGTTGATTTCCTCTGTGATCCAATGAATTTTCAAAGCCTTTTGATGATGTCTTTAGAGGTTTGTCGATTGCTATTCGCGAGCCACCAGTTGATTTCATCATTTGTCCAGCAAAGTCCAGCACATTTAGGCGATGGTACTCGCATACCACCGGTTGCTGCCCGCGAGTCGTCGATTGCAGTTGTTCATCAAACCAGTGGGTGCCTGCGGTTAACTGACCAATTTCACCGGTGTCCTCTAGTGGAGCACCAGTTTTAACCTAAATCTCATTGTTTTTATTCAACTTCATGCTCCTTCTCTTCAAACCGGATACCTACACATCCAAAGGCAAAAAGATCATAAAATCCAACTAAAAGACTTGAAAACTAAGCTAAAGTTCATGCTTAAGAGCCTAATGAGTTGGTAAATTACCAACTCATCAGTAGCACAACGCAAATGGACTGATTCTGCTAAACATGAGTTGGGTAGTCCTTCAATGGGAACTTCTCAACAAGCCTCTCCTTATTAGTGATTCCTAAATAATGCTTTACGCACTGACCAACTACCTTGAACTTCTGGGCTCCTTCTTCAGTTTCAGACTCTACGGTCCCATAAGAGCTAACGCTCACCACATTAAATAGCCTGGAACACCTTGTTTTCATATTTCCAGGGAACAACTTAAGTTAGGAGTTGAACAACACCACTTGATTCCTGGGATGAAACTCCCAGTGTTGAATTTTCTTATCATATAAGTGCTTCATTTTCTCTTTGTACAGAGCAGCACTTTGAAATGCATAAAAATAGAGCAAATCCAATTTTTTAAGTTGCTTCATTGTGAACTTGGTCGTAATAATACCCCGGAAGTTTCCAAGATTAGACCCACGATGTTAAAATGGAAGTGGTAGAAATCTAAAAAAATTTCACAAAACAGGTCATGGTATGGATCATTGGTGTCACCAACGACCCATTGGGTGAGTTCGTGGTGAGGTACTGTAGGTTTAGAGTTGGGAGTAACGAGTCAAGGAATGACCCATGGTTGATGTAACGAGCCATGGTCAACAGT
Source organism: Datura wrightii (assembly GCA_035772735.1). Classification (NCBI taxonomy): domain Eukaryota; kingdom Viridiplantae; phylum Streptophyta; class Magnoliopsida; order Solanales; family Solanaceae; genus Datura; species Datura wrightii. Next base: position 6,011,203 of record JASDFA010000008.1, on the reverse strand, counting down.
CGTACAAAGGGATCCCAGATTAGAGGCAGTGGTGATGACAACTGGACGCAATTAGTCGTTGGAGCTAGAAATGACCCATTCTATCCATTCATGGTGAGGGATCAGAGACCTGAACTCAAGGAGTAACAACGAGTGGTAACGACGGACCGTAGCATGTTACAACGGATCGTTCTACCGTTCGTTGTCACTGACAGTGCAGAATTTTCAGGAAATTTAGTAAGGGTATTTTCATCATTCCTATGTCCTATGGTCCTAAACAACGTTGTTTAAGGATTGAAATGAAGTATTTTCTGAAGGGTAAAGCCCTCCTAGCCTCATTCACATCCATGCATGCAAATTGAAGCCTTAGAAGGTGATCAAGTGTAGGTTTTCTTCAAGAATTCCTTCAATCATTCCTTGGGCAATTAAGGAGTGGTAAAATAAGTTCCTCCCCAGGTATGTGGGGTTATGAATGGGTGAACTCGTTCACACCCATGCCCAATCTCTCTCTAATCATGAGAATTCATATGTTAACTCTATGGGGTTTTAACCCAATGAATGAAATCCCTAATTTCCTACATGGATATGATTTAAAGATGTTTCTAGCATTGAATTATGATTCATGGGAAAGTTTTATCTTGTTTTCAATTAAAATCATGTTTCAAGCTTTATATATTAAAATTTCCTATTTATGAAAAGTTCATGAAAGTTGAGATTTATGATGAATGTTCAAGTATGATGAGATATTATTGATGAAAAACATGTTTTCAAGTTACCCATGTTTAGGATCATGTTTTCAAGTGATTTATGTATTTTTCAATCATGTTAAAGTATCAGGCAATGCCCATATGTTCAAGTATTATTTATGATTTCCTGAATAAGTTTACCACATGGTTTTGGAGCAAAGACTCCCAATTATTCTCATCTTGTGGTATGGTTTGAGCTAAAACTTCTCATATATGATTTTATATTTGAGATGTTTGTGATTATTGATCTTCATCAATGGACGATGGTGAGTTTCATTGAAAAAAAATGGAGAGCATGTGCATGTTTTTGGGAGTAGTGTCTAGCACCGAGCAGGCTAAGGGTCGATCACCCTATGCCTTAGAACTACACGCCAAAATAGGTTATTACATACATACATACATATATATATATATAACACCTTGGGACATCCCTTGTGAGCTATCCCCTACCCCGATTGGGCCTCGAGCATGATATCGATATCATTGTGTCGTCCTTAGCCCTGAAAAGGCTTTGAACGGTTCTACCCACTAGAGTGCGATAGTTGGGACCACGTAAGCTCTATCGTGGTATGTCGGTTATAAGACGAGTCTCCCATTACTCTTCTTAATTCCAGTTATGCATGTTCATCACTCATGATATATATATATATATATATATATATATATATGTTCTAAAAAAGGTTTGACCCAATGTTCAGTTTTACTTAGGATTATCAATTAGTATGTTATATTATGTTCAGATCATGCTTTTAAAAAAATAGCATGCAAGCCTACTCATAGATTCTTGTTTTGATTATGTTTTATATTATGCATGTTTTAAATGATTTTACTTAATTAAGCAGTTTTACCTACCTTGTATACTCGATATATTCTACGTACTAACCGCATACTCTATGCTGTATCATTTTATGATACAGTCCCCGGTACTCAGGCTCAGCCTCGTCCTTAGCGAGCCTTTCAAAGTTAGCATCCCACATCTATTGATGAGTCCTCATATCCCCAGTACCATTCTTTATCAGTTTTCTTTATGTATTTAGTTTCATATTTAGAGAGTTAATTGCGGTCTTGTCCCATTAACTCATTAGTGTTAGAGGATTTTCAGACATAGAATGAAATTAGCTTTAGATTCATGTGTATTTCTTATGTTATGCTTATTTTAGACTTCCGCTAAGTTTACCATGTGGATCTTCCACTTTTATGATTGAGTTAGATGTTATGTTCATGCCATGGGTCGATTTCGAGGGGTTCCTTGTTTCGTGTCTCGATCCGGGCCTATGTTCGGGTTGTGACAAACTTGGTATCAGAGGAATAGGTTTGAAGTTTCCTAGGATGTCTGAAAGCCGCGTTAAGTAGAGTATTTTTCATGGGTGTGAAGTGCGCCACACCTATGACGAAGAGACTACGAGACGTTTAGGTAATGTTCCCTTCTTATGATCTATGTTGTGCGATGAAATATCTCCTTATCCTTCTAACTCATGCTATTCGCTATTGCAGAATCATGGATCCCCGTAGAGTAAAGAGTAAGAGGAATGGAAATGGAAATGGAGATGAGTATGGTAATGGAGATGGGCACCAACAAGCCCCACCAGTCCAGGAGCACCATGCACCGGAGCTGGTTGCCCATGCTGAATTTCGGGCAGCCATTTAAATGCTAGCGTAGGCCTTGACCACTTAGGTCAACTAGCAGGCAGTGGCACATGACAGCAGAACGGGAATGCGGCAGCAGCTCAAATAAGAGATTTCTAGAGGATGAACCCACCAGAGTTTCTTGGGTAAAAAGTGGACGAGGATCCAGATGAGTTTATCGATGAAATTATAAAGATCACCAAGGTCATGGGTGTTAATGGAGTTGAGCGTGCTGAGTTGGCCTCATATTAATTTATGGGATTCGCACACATTTGTTTTGGACAGTAGAAAGATAGTAGGGAAGTCGGAGCAAGCCCTATCAGTTGGGAGGACTTCCATGTTGCTTTTCTAGATCGATTTTTCCCTTGTGAGATGAGGGAGTTGAAAGAAACTGAGTTCGTGAATCTTAAGAAGGGAAAGAGGAAGGTATAGGAGTATTCCCTTATGTACACTCGTCGATCAAAGTACTCCCCAGAGTTAGTGGTTGATCAGAGGGTGCAAGTGAGCAGGTTTGTTCATCGGGTGGCAGACAATCTAGACAAGAATTGCAGGACCGCTATGCTCCATCAGGATATGGATTTCCCTCGGATAGTCTTATATGCCCAGTAGATAGAGGAGGCACATATGAGGGAGAGAGAGGCCAATAGGGCCATGACTGATAATTATACATTCTCTCAGTCAAGGCTAGGTGGTGGGCACCGACAACAGACCCACCACAGATCTTCAGCCCCAGTATCTTCAGTGATGAGTGTGTCATCCAGACCTAGACACGACCAAAGAGTATGAGCATCAGGCTCTTTGGGTTGGAGAAGTAGGGCCACAGATTCTAGTATCCCAGTTTGCGGCAGGTATGGTCCGGGGCACACTGGTCAGTGCTTTGAAGGTACAGGTGCTTTCTTTGGTTGTGGGAAGCCCGGACATATGCTCAGAGATTGCCCAGCAGTTAGACATATCCATGATAAGGGCTGAGGTCCAGCTTTAAGTTCACCAAATCCACCCGCACGTCCAGCACAGCAGCACGCATCTACTAACGCAGGTGGCGGTCAGGGCCAAAATAGATTCTATGCCTTAGCATCTCACCAGCAGTAAGAGGTCTCCCTGGTGTAGTCACTGGTATGTCATGAGTTTCGCATCTTAATGTATATGCTTCGTTAGATCCAGGATCCACCTTGTCTTTTGTGACAGCTTATATGGCTAGTAGTTACGGAGTTAGTCCTAAAGTCTTGTCAGAATCCTTCTCAGTCTCTACTCCAGCGGGTGATTTAGTTGTACCTAGACGGGTGTATAGAGGTTGCCCGGTCACAGTCCTTCAGAATATCACCTCAACCAATCTAGTAGAGTTAGCCATGATCGATTATGACATTATCCTTGGCATGGATTGGCTATTTGCATGTTATGCCTTCGTTAATTGTAGAACCCGAGCAGTAGAGTTCAGATTTTCAAGTGAGCCAGTCATAGAGTAGAAGGGTAGTTTAGCTGTGGCTGTAGGTTGTTTCATTTCCTATCTTAAGGCTAGAAAAATGATCTCAAAAGGTTGTGTATACCATCTAGTTAGGGTTAAAGATGCTATGTCCGATAACCCCACTATACAGTCAGTCCAAGTAGTATGTGAGTATCCAGAAGTCTTCCCAGATGCTCTGCAGGGAATCCCTCCCGAGCGGGAGATTGATTTTGGTATTAACCTTCTTTTCGATATGCAACCTATATCTATTCCTCCTTACAGAATGGACCCAGTCAAGTTAAAGGAGCAGTTGAAGAACCTGTTAGATAAGGGTTTCATTAGACCGAGCAAGTCCCCATGGGATGCACCAGTTCTCTTTGTCCAAAAGAAAGATGTCTCTCTTCGTATGTATGTTTATTATCGACAATTGAACAAGGTCACCTTCAAGAACAGGTACCCTCTACCTAGGATTGATGATTTGTTTGACCAGCTTCAGGGTGCCAATTGCTTTTTGAAGATAGATCTCAGATTCGGGTACCATCAGCTTAGAGTTTGGGAGAGCGACATCCTGAAGACAGCCTTCAGGACGCGATATGGTCATTTTGAGTTTGTAATTATGGCTTTTGGACTAACACATTCCCCTGTAGCTTTTATGGACTTGATGAACAGGGTGTTAAAGTCATACTAGGATATATTTGTAATTGTGTTTATTGATGACATCCTGATATACTCTCGGATCGAGGAGGAGCATGCTGCTCATTTGGTGCTACCGACTCTCTAGGATCGCCAACTATATGCTAAATTCAGCAAGTGCGATTTTTGGTTGAACTCAGTGGCATATTTAGGCCATGTGGTGTCAAGTGAGTGCATAAAGGTGGACTGTTAGAAAATAGAAGCGGTGAATAATTGGACTAGACTGGTGAATCCTTCAAATATCCGGAGCTTCTTGGGCTTAGCTGGCTACTATCAAAGATTTGTTAAGGGCTTTTCATCTATTGCAGCGCCATCGACAAAATTGACTCAAAAGAAATTGAAGTTCCAATGGTTGGAGGCTTGTGAGAGGAGCTTCCAAGAGTTGAAGACCCAACTTACCTCACCATCGGTGTTAACTCTACCCGAGGGTACCGATTGGTTTGTGGTGTATTGCGATGCTTCGAGAATTAGACTTGGTTGTGTATTGATGCAGCACGGTAAGGTCATAGCATATGCTTCTAGACATCTGAAAGTTCATGAGAAGAATTACCCAACCCATGTTCTTGAGTTGGCGGCGGCGGCATTCTCCTTGAATATATAGAGACATTATTTGTATAGGGTCCATGTAGATGTGTTTACGGATCGTAAAAGTCTTCAATACGTGTTTATTTATAAGGATCTTAATCTTCGGCAAAGGAGGTGGTTGGAGCTACTTAAGGATTACGACATGAGTGTCCTTTACCATCCTAGCAAGGCTAACATAGTAGAAGATGCACTTAGTAGACTCTCTATGGAGAGTGTTTCCAATGTGGATGAGGGGAGAAAGGAGTTGGTGAAGGATGTGCATCAACTTGCAAGGTTGGGAGTTCAGTTGGTTGACTCAACCGATGGTGGTGTTATTATTCAGAACGGATCATAATCGTCCTTGGTGATTGATGTAAAAGCTAGATAAGATGAGGACCCTATTTTGGAAAAGTTGAAGGAAGTCGTTCAGAATCAGAAGGTGGAGATCTTCTCCAAAGGGGGAGATGGTGTGCTTTGGTACCAGGGTTGCTTGTGTGTCCCAGACGTTAATGATTTGAGGAGTAAGATGTTGCATGAGACTCACGGTTCCTGGTATTCAATATATCCAGATGCCACCAAGATGTACCGAGACTTACGGAAAGTCTATTAGTGGAATGGCATGAAGAAAGACATCGCAGAATTTGTAGCTAAGTGCCCAAACTGTCAGCAAGTGAAGGTTGAGCATTAGAGACCAGGAGGTGTGCTTTAGGATATAAGTATTGCTACTTGGAAGTGTGAAGAAATCAATATGGACTTCATCACAGGGTTTCCTCGCACTCGTTCGCAATATGACTCCATTTGTGTTGTTGTTGATAGGTTGACCAAAGCCGCTCATTTTTTACCAGTCAAAATCACGGATTCAGTGGAGGATTATTCTAAATTGTACATCCGAGAGTTAGTGCGATTGCATGGAGTGCCCTTGTCAATCATATCTAACAGAGGTACTCAGTTTACCTCTCAGTTTTGGAGATTGTTTCAAAAAGGGCTTGGCACTTAGGTTAAGCTCAGTACAACATTTCACCCGCAAATGGATGGTCAAGCGGAGAGGACAAATTCAGACTCTTGAGGACATATTGAGAGCATGTGTGATTGACTTCAAGGGTAGTTCAGATGATCATTTGCCTCTTGTTGAGTTTACGTACAATAACAGCTACCCTTCTAGTATTCAGATGGCTCCATTTGAGGCTCTCTATGGGCGAAGATGTAGATTGCCTATTCGTTGGTTCGAAGTTGGTGAAGCTACAATGATAGGACCAGATTCAATCCATGAGGCTATGAAGAAGGTTCAGCTCATACGGGACAGGTTCAAAACAGCTCAAAGTCTCCAAAAGTCCTATGCCGATCTGAGAAGGAGAGAACTTGAGTTCAAAGTGGATGATTAGGTGTTTCTGAAGATGTCTGCCATGAAGGGGGTGACGACGTTTGGAAAGAAGGGAAAACTCAGCCCTCGTTATGTTGGCCCCTATCGAATTGTGAAGCGGGTTCGCAAGGTGGCATATGAGTTGGAGTTGCCCTTAGAATTTTCTTGTGTGCATCATGTTTGTCATATATCGCTCTTAAAGAAGTGTTTGGGTAATCCAACTCTAGTTGTCCCGGTGGACAGTGTTGGTGTGAAAGACAACCTTAGTTCTTAGTAGGTTCTGGTGGAAATACTGTATCGTCATGTTTGAAGGCTAAGAAACAAGGAAGTAGCTTCAATCAAAGTTTTATGGAGGAATCAACATGTTGAAGGAGCTACGTGGGAAGCCGAAGCAGACATAATGGCTAGATACCCACATTTATTCTCTACTGTCTGAGTTCCAGCTTGAGGTGTCAGTTTTTTCCCTAAAACTCTATACAATTTCGTGTTCAGTTCATGTAGCCCAGTTTCTTTCGTGTATATGAATGTATGTATGAGTCATGAATTCAGTTCAGTCATGTAGTTTAAATCAGAGTTAGTCATTCCGTCAGTTTCATCTTATATGATCAGTAATTAAGTATGATGATTGCATTTCTCTATTTTCTGTATGTTTTCCCACATTCGAGAACAAATATTCCCAAGGGGAGATATTATAATACTCCGGAAGTGCCCAAGATTAGACCAAAGGTATGTTAAAATGGAAAGTGGCAGAAATCCGAAAAATTTTCACAAAACGAGTCATGGTACAGATCGTTGGTGCCACCAATTACCCATTGGGTGAGTCTGTGGTGAGGTACCGCAGGTTTAGAGTTCGGAATAATGGGCAAGGAACGACCTGTGGTTTGATGTAATAAGTCATGGTTAACAATAGTGCAAAGGGATACCAAATTAGAGGCAGTGGTGTCGATGACTAGCAGCAACAACCCATCCTGTCCGGTCGTGGTGAGGGATCAGAGTCATAAACTCATGGAGTAACAACGAGTGGTAACGATGGACCGTAGGGTGTAACAATGGATCATTTTGTCGTCCGTTGTCACTCACGGTGCAGAATTTTTAGGAAATTCATCAAGGATATCTTCTTCATTCCTAAGTCCAAGGATCCTAAACTGCGTCATTTAAGGCTTGAAATGAAGTGTTTTCTGAAGGGTAAATCCCTCATACTCTCATTCACATCCATGAATGAAAATTGAAGGCGTAGGAGGTGATCAATGATCTCGGGCAAAATAACATGCCCGGGTGATGCTTTATAACTTAGTTTTGTCTTGTTCATCGACTTAATTATATGCATTCTCATGTAATTTTATGTAAATGTGAATATATACACTAACCAACATGATTAGTTCTTGTTTTTGTAGGTTCAAAATGAATTTGAGGGACTAATCCATGAGTCGGTGAAGTGGAGGCATGGAATCGGAATTAAAACGCGAACGTCGGCAAGGAGGATGTGCGAAACAGCCCACCTGCACGTTGGCAACGTGCCACAGAAGGCAGGCTGTGCGACCAAGGCCGTGACATGCCACCTAGAGCGCTGCACAAGCAGCGTGACACGCTGCCAATGCGGCAAGGGGCTGCCTGGCCACGGTTTTGTGAGTTTCCAGTGTGCATTCGTGTTACCTCCATGTCATGGAGGCAGTGCTCCACAATACACTCCGTGACATGGGGCCATTCCACGACTGGCATAATTTTGTACAATTCTCATTTACTATAAATAGGTCCCTTAGCTCCTAATATCATTTTGTCACGATTTTATTCTGAAAAACCACCTAGGAGTGATGCGAGAAGTGGGAGAACTAACCTAGGGTTCATCAATTTCATCTTCTCATCTACCAATTCTTGTAAGTATTTTACTTTAACAATGTTTTCTTGTAATTTTACGAACTTGAATGGATAGAAACCTTCCTCTAGGGTTGAAGCCATGAGTTATGAGTGTGTTTTTACGAATTTGCTTTGGAATTAAGTTATTGATTGTTGTTTTGTCTTGCATTCTTAATTATGGTTGTTTTTATGATTGATCACCATGAAAACACACACGTTAAAATTAGGCAAATGCTTGAGAAAGCAAACCTAAGGAAGAACATAAGAATGTAGGTAGCAAGTTCTTGTCTTTTGATAATATTTTGTGGTTAAGATAGAAATATACCTAGTACCTTGCTTGGTTGATACAATGGGAAGAGAGAAAGACACCGACTTAGATTTGTCACTCCACCACTCGCAGAAGTAGTTGTGAAGCTAATTTTGGTTAAATGGTTGGAGGTACGAAAGTACCCTAATCAATGGCATAACCCCATAAACCACATCCACATAGTTAATTGCCCACGAACTAGAATTAGCATCCTCGCTCACAATGTAGTAGTGAGGCTAGTTTGTCGTGTTTAGAGGTTTGGAAGACCATGAACATGCAACTCTAACTATGTGAGACGACAATTGATAGTTTCATAATTAAACCATTGCAAATCGTAGTATCGCATAATTATCCGGCCTTAACTCTATGTTGCTCCTTGAATGAATTCAGAGTATTTCGTTGACCAAAATTAGACTTAATTAAACTCTATCAAAAACTTCTATAATCAACACTTGCGGTATTTAATATCATACTTGAACTCGATAGTTAGCTGAATTGGTCCAGTCCCTATGGGTACGACATCCGGCTCTTAAAAAGGGCCACTGTGTTACTTGTATGACCCGTACACTTGCGGGCTCACCAATCAAATGTAGGTTTGTTCAAGCTTTCCTTCAATATTTCATTGGGCAATCAAGGAGTGGTAAAATCAGCTTTCCCTAGGTATGTAGGGTTATGAATGGGTGAACCTGTTCCCACCCATGCCCAATCTCTCTATAAATCATAAAAATTCATAAGTTGATTTTATAGGGTTTTAACCCAATGCATGAAAATTTCCTACATGACTATGATTTTGAAGATGTTTCTAGCATTGAATTATGATTCATGGGTAAGTTTTACATTGCTTTCAATTAAAATCATGTTTCAAGCTTGATAAATTAAAATGCCCATTTATGAGAAGTTCGTAAAAGTTGAGATTTATGATGAATGTTCAAGTATGATAAAATATTAATGATGAAAAGCATGTTTTCAAGTTACCCATGTTTATGATCATTTTTTCAAGAGATTTATGTATTTTTCAAGCATGTTGAAATATCGGGAAATGCCCATATGTTCAACTATTATTTATGATTTCTCGGATAAGCTTACCCACATGGTTTTGGAGGAAAGACTCCCAATTATTCTCAGCTTGTGGTATGGTTTGAGCTAGAGATTCTCACATATGAATTCAGATTTGAGATGTTTTTGATTATTGAGCTTCGTCAATAGATGATGGTGAGCTTCGTTGAAAAACGATAGAGAGCATATGCATGTTTTTGGAAGTAGTGTCTAGCATCGACTAGGCTAAGGGTCAATCATCCTATGCTTCAGAACTACGCGCCAATGTAGGTTATTACATATATATATATATATATATATATATATATATATATATATATATATAAATATATTTATATATATATATATAATACCTTTGGACTTCCCTTGTGAGCTATCCCCTTCTCCGATTGGGCCTCATGCTTGATATCAATATCATGGTATCGCCCTTAGCCCTGGCAAGGCTTTGGACGGTTCTACCCACTTGAGTGTAATAGTTGGGACTACGTAAGCTCTACCACGGTATGTTGGTTATAAGATGGATCTCCCTTATTCCTCATGATTTCAGTTATGCATGTTTATCACTCATGATACATACATATATATATATATATGTGTGTGTGTGTGTGTGTGTGTGTGTGTGTGCGTGCGTGTGTGTGTGTTCTAAAAGAGGTTTGACCCAATGTTCAGTTCTACTTACGATTATCACTTATGATGTTATGTTATGTTCAGATCATGATTTCGAAAAAAAATACATGCAAGCCTATTCTCGGATTCTTGTTTTGATTATGTTTGATATTATGCATGTTTTAAATGATTTTACTTAATTAAGCGGTTTTACCTACCTTGATACTCGGTATATTCCACATACTTATCTCATACTCTATGTTGTATCGTTTTATCATACAGACCCCAGTACTCAGACTCAATCTCGCCCTTAGCCAGCCTTTCTGAGTTAGCATTCCACATCTATTGGTGAGTCCTCATCTCCCGAGGACCATGCTTTGTCAGTTTTCTTTATGTATTCAGTTTTAGACTTAGAGAGTAAGTTGGGGTCTTGTCCCATCAACTCATTGGTATTAGAGGCTTTTCAGACATAGAATGTAATCAGCTTCAGATTCGTGTGTATTTCTGATGTTATGCTTATTTCAGACTTTCGCTAAGTTTATCATGTTGATCTTCAGCTTTTATGATTGAGTTAAATATTATTTCATGCCATGGGTCGACTTGGAGTCCCTTGGGGTTCCTTTTCCCATATCTCGATCTGGGCCTATGTTTGGGTCGTACCAACAGTATTATCCCACTCCATGTTCAACTTTTTGAAAGCCCATAAGGCTTTACACACTTACTCAACTAACAAGTGGCAAGCTTTTCTGAGTTAACTAATTGATAAGGAGAGGCTCTAATTGGCAGCTTCTCAACTGTTCTGTAAGACCATAAAGCATCACGTAGGTTCCTGGACTAGTCTGTCCAATTTGCATTGACAGTTTTAGCTAGAATGCTCTTTATTACTCTATTTGTCACTACCACTTGGCCACTGGTTTGTGAATGATATGGGATTTCCACTTTCTATTTCACTCCATTTGTCAAAAGTAAGACTTTGAAAGATTTATTGCAAAAATGAGATCCACTATCAATGATTAAGCATCTTTGAATATTGAACCTGGTGAAAATAATCTCTTTAAGGAAGGAAGTGAAACTTTTTGCTTCATTATTAGGCAACGCTATAGCTTAGACCAACTTTTACACATAGTCTACGGTCACCAAGATGTATGTTATCCTATAGGAGCTCTCTAAGGGACCCATGAAGTCAATGCTCCAAACATCAAATAGCTTTACCTTAAGCAGAAAATTGAGGAACATATCTTGTCGTCGTGATATAGACCCCTGTCGTTGGCATTGACCACGAGTTCTAGATACCATGTTAGAATCACGGTAGATAGTTGTAATATCCGATAAAGTCCCTACGATCAAACCCTACACTTGTAGAAAAATCAACAGAAAAATCTATAGAATTTCTCAGAACGGCTCATGGTACGGGTCATGGTCTGATGTCATGATTCGTTGGAGCAGTTGTGGTATGTAGTAGTTCTCCTTTGCCCAGTAGCAACGACTCATGGTACCAGTAGGAGGAGGAAATAATTAGCGAAGGTATGACTTGTTGCTGGAAACAATGAGTCGTGGTGTGGCCTATGGTTGAAGAACCAGAGGACCAGAAATTTTGACCCGCAAACAACGAAAGGAAACCATGAGTCGTTGTTTGGTTGTATGACTCGTGGTACCTGCAGTCAGTTTTTAATTACATGTTCGTAGAGGTATTTTTGTAAATTCCTAAGCTTCTAACTCCTAAATGACATCGTTTTAGGCTTTCTAAGGGTCAGATTAAAGGAGTTTAATTTAGCTAAATTATTCATTTCCTTCAAAGAGAGATAGTTGGAATTTTCCCTCAATATCAAAGCTAGGGTTCTTCATCAAACCTCTCCAAGGGTTCTTGGGCTTTTCAAGACAAGCTTAGGAGTCAATTGCCCAGGTATGTAGGATTATCAATGAGGGAAATTCTTCTACTCTCATGCCAATTTCATCCCAATTATATTATTTCAAGTCTCTAAACATGTCAAGTTAAATTTTAGGGTTTGACCCAGCTCAATGCAATCTTCCATGCTATCTCTATGGGTTATATTCTCTCGTGTTTTACGGCTATTGAGGTAGATTTAACACTCAATTTACTTCTGAATCCATGATTTCAAGTTTTGAAGATTATGCTCTATTATGTATGACTTACGAATTTCAAGCTTATGAGTCATGATTTCAAGTATGATGAACTATCTAGTATGTATGAATAATTTATGAAATCCTAAACTTATGATTCCATTATTTTGAAGTTATGAAGCTTTATTCAAGCATGTGTTATTTTCATGCAATTCAAGTTCAAGTATCATGGCCAATTATGGTATCTTTTTATGAATATTTCATCCATGTCAACTATGATTATGATTTCATGTTTCAGCTAGCCCCTGCAAATTAAAGTATGTTTTCACAATAATGATTATGAGCCATGTGCATGTTTTTGGGAGTAGTGTCTAGCACCAAATAGACTAGAGGTTCAGGCAGACCCCGAGTCTCAGAACTATGTGCCATCATAGGTATATATTCATTTTCAAACCCTACGGGGACTCATAAGTGATATCACCCCTTAAATCATTCCTAGCCTTGGCAAGCTTGGGATGGCTCTTCCCACTTGAGCGAGATTGTTGGGGTATCATGTAAGCTCTATCATGATGGTGTCAGTTAAGATGAAGCCTCCCATTGTTCCTCATGTTTTCAAAACACTAATGTTCATGTCTCGTGATATTATGACTTATAACATATTTGACCCATTGATCAGTTTATGAGTGTTCACTTATGTTTTAAAGTATAGTACGCTATATGTATTCTATTTCTAAACCTTGGGTCATTATTTAGATTACGATGAATAACTTATGATTATGTATACTTCAGGTGTATGGATTTTAGCATGTTGCTCTTACTCTCATGATCTATATTGATTTATTTCATGATTTCATACTATCATTTTACTAGCTTGTTTTACTTTCTTTACATACACAATACATTAAAAGTACTGACTGCATACTCTATGCTATATCGTCTCATGATATAGGTCTAGGTGACCAGTATCAGCCTCGTCATTAGCTCGCTCCCCTTAGTCCAGCTTTGTCCCCACCTGGGTGAGTCCTCATTCTCCGAGGATAATATTAGTTTTATGTTTTTAGCATGTCTATTAAGTTTCAGACTTAGCAAATTAGTTGGTGGTGTTGTCCCATTAATTCATCATAGTAGTAGAGGCTTTACAGACAACCAGGTATAGACAGTTTAGTGTTGTTGGCACATGTTTACACTTATGACTTTATGTTGCACAGAATTCCAGTTATATCATGATCATGATTTAATTTCGGCTTAGTACTGCTCTCTTATTTATGTTATATCTTTTCCAGTTGGTTAGTTTGGAGCCATTCGTGGTTCTAGATCCTGTGTCTCCGTCTGGGGTCTCATCTTGGGTCATGACAAACTTGGTATCAGAGAAAAAGTTTAGGTGTGTCCTAGGGTGTGTGAAAGCTGCATTAGGTAGAGTCTTTTCTATTGCACCCCAAAATTTTTTGTTATTATTTGATGTTTGTATGCTATGTTAAGGGATGTAGGGTTCTATTTTGGTCATAGATGACAAAGGAACTACGAACGGAAAATGGTATGTGAAGTTCATAAATAAGAGTTAATTATAAATGACCATATCTCCCAATCTATAATGAGTTAGAAGCGTCACTTTCTATCAAATTAAATATCTTTGAGTCTAATTTTAAGAACATCAAAGCATTAACGAATCATATTTTAGAGTAAGAAGTTATGGGTATTTTACCAAGGCACCCTAAGCAATAACATGGGCATGACGCCATAGCGCCTCCACCGCCCTATTTACTTAAAATCAGATTTTTCACTTATAGTAGGCATTTTCATCCCCAAAAAAATTGACCAGCTTGCTAAGTATTCCATGTCTCTCTCAATTCCAGTATCTAGAACAAAGAAAAGAAAGGAGGAAACATCATGCTAAGTTCAAGCAAATCACAAGACAAGTTGAGAATTCTTTGCCAAGTGTGTTGGGGGCTGTTTTGGAGCTCATTTTTGGCGGTTGTTTTGGGTGAGGTTGCCTCATTTTAGGAGTTGTTTTTACTGCCTATATGTCCACCATGAAATAGGGATTAAAAATAAGGAGAAAGGTAAGGATTTTGTGATCTTTAAATCCCTCAAATTGTAAAGAAAAAAGCTAGATTGGCAGCTAAGTGAGCTGCTGATAGACTGTTTTTGAGCTGAGTGTTTGCTCATTTTTCGTAGGCATTTTGCAATACACTCTACCTTGAGGGGAAGAATCACATAAAATGTGAGGTCAAGTTCCCTCTTGTTTTCTCCCTCAAAAGCTTATGAAAACTAGTAGAGAAGATGGCTAAATGTTATTGATATTGCGGTGTATTGTTGTTACTATTGTGACTAACCTTGGTGAGTCATTTTGGGCTTCATTTTATACTACATATTAGGGTTGGGTTGTCCATTGAAGTATGAAAAATTTGTCGAAAGAAAGGTATGTTAGGCGTTCTATCTGTCGTTCTTGCAAGCATGATTCATGCGTTGTGAGTTGAATGAGAGAGAAAACATGTTACATGTCTTGAGGAAGTATGTTAAGATCCATTTAAGCTTTAAAGTTTCATGTTTTATTGAAGTTAAATGTTGAGATTATGTCTAGCCCAAACATGCATTTAAAGTGTGATATCGTATCGATTGTTGTCATAGTTGTACATAGAGTTGGAGACCGCTCAGCGTGGAAATTGTTATATGGTCCTTTATATTATTTTATATATGTTATGTTGATCATGTATGAGCTTCTGGTCACCTTATGAAATTATAAATTGAATCTAAGATGGCGACGTAAGAGTAACATACGCTAAGAACGAATATCGAGATAAATAAGGATAAACAAGGGTACCAAACAAGATAATCCTTGTTATGGTTACCTACCTTCATGTATATATGTTTTAGATTTCTTAAGGCATAAAAATAATTCCATAACTACTATTCCTTAAGCTATTGGCAAGTTATCGGGTGCTACAAGTATTGAACGTTGACACTAAGTATCCATAATTGAGTCTGAGTACTTCCAATTGAGTTTAAGTTGAGTCTAATCTTTCTAAGTTGAATCTAAGTATTAATGTGGAGTCCAAGTATTCCAATGTTTGGTCTAAGTATCCAAAGTTGGTTCTAAGAACCTGTAAGCAAGGTGCAATTTCATGTTCCTCGAGTCTCATATCCACCTTAAGCTTTCAAGTCTAGTTATGTTTTATGTCCCTTCCTATTAGCTACTAGGGGTATTATGTTCAGTTGGTCCTCCGAGTTGGACCCGTTATCTGAGTTAGTTACTTTGCATTATTTAATTGTTCCTCCAAGTTGGACCCCTTAATTGAGTCAGATATATTGTGTTGTTCAACTATTGGCTTAGGTATCAGTTTTCTCATTTGCATGATTTGTATTATTTACCACACACCTTCTCCGGTCCGAGTATCAGATGGATGATTGTGCGATGCTGCGGGAGTGATGTCGCATACACTCTCTGGTTTGAGTATCAGATGGATGAATATGTGAGAAAATATGTATGAAAATCCTTGTCCAAGTATTAGGTAATCCGTATAAAGTCCTGGTCCAAGTACAGGCTACTCTTAATGTCTTGGTTAAGTATCCGGCAGCCATACTTAAATCCTAGTTCATGTATCAGGTAGCCATCGAGTCGATTCTCATAAACTCCAGTCCTAGTATTAGAACTGTTGGCATATGAGTTAGTTATGTTATGCTCATGCACTGAATCTTCATGTAGGATAGTTAGTTATAGAGTTAACAGATTATCTCTCTACCATATCTTATGAGTTATGTTCAAATGTTATTTGCCATTGTTTATGTTGACAAGTTCTAGAGTGTCAAGTTTGTTACACCCCCTAAGTTGTGATTGATTAGCTGACATGTGCATGTGCTCGTGGTGAGTGATTAGAGCACAGCATGTGCGGGAGAAGGCCCGAAAGGGGAATTCACAAGCGCATCATCGAGCTAGTGGAAGGCCGAAGACGGAGGCAGGGCGCACCAAGTGTCGTGACGCACCCTTCCCTCAGCGCAAGGAGTGGCGCATCACATCTGTGTCCCAGCCCAAGGAGAGGCGAGTCGCACACCCAGCCCGCCGCCTAAATATATATATTTATACCTCCTTAGTTCAAGTTGAACTCATTTCCAATATTTTCCCAAATGAGAACCATGGCTTAGGTAACTTCCTCCTCTAATTTCTCACCAAATAAAGGTAAGATTGCACCGTTAAACCTTGTCTAATTGCAAATTTATCTTGGGTAATGATTCTTAGTCCTATGAAGAATGTATCTACAAAGTTATATCTATAAAATAGACCCAGTTCAGTGGATTCCCGCCGAGTAGAAGTTGTAGAAATCACTTCTAATCAAGTTCTAATTGTCTACCAGTGATAAGTAAGTGTTTCTACCTTCGAAATTATCTGTCATTCATAAGTTCCTACCGAATTGAGCTCACTTTGACTGGTTATTATTATGCTTTGTGGACTATTGGTATGGGCCTAACTCTTGAATTAGGAAGCCCTATTTCCCTGACATATAAGCTCGAATATAAAGGAATTACGAGTTATAAATTAAAGCAGGGTTGATTGACCAAAATTTTGCAATTGAGGTATGTTAGGGTAAATCTCTTTTGGCAAGTAATCTCGTCGTATAGTTGATATAACTTGTACCTCTATAGTGGCTTCTGATTATATATGTTTTGGCTAGCTGCTGCGAGACAAAGTGATGTTGTATTATTAGTATCCCTTATCGGGAAAGAGTATATTCAGTATGACTAATGCTAGAGCGTTATAGAGATTTCCTTGTCCATTTGTTTACTGTTTAGAGGAATTCTAATGCCTTGTTGTCATACCAAGTCCTTAGAAGCTTGTAGTTAGCTGCTAGGTATAACTTGGTTAGGTTGGACAACATAGGGCGCAGCTGCTGCGGTCCATTTTTGTACACTTCCCTGCCCGGGAAAAGGGGTCAAAGAAAGGTAGCTTGCTTCTCTCTTGGACGGATGGTAACTTATGTAGTTGTGCAGTATAACTTTCTGTTTGATTCCTATATAGACAGCAAAAGCTCACCCACAGGCTATTGGTGTACCTTGACGCCTCCAGGTCGAGAATCTCGATAGGGTGGTATTACTTTGAAGTCAATGGCACTAAGGTTGCCTAATTAACTAAGAGATAGCTTTCCATGTGATTGGCTACTGTCAGTGACCGTTTAGTTTCAGCAGACTTACTGTTTGTCATATAGGTCACTCAGTAAACCACCCCCGTTGTTAGAAATATGATAGACCTAGTGATACCCTAAGGGGGAACCTTGTCAGGGGTTAGACGTGGGACCAACCACTCGGGCTACTCTTCCGTACCCCCATGTACATATTGCTGCAAAGGGCTAAATCCAGATATATCTGCCTATGGGGGTATGAACTACTCACAGGAGTTATATATTATCTGGACAGACCAAGTTGACGTCTAGGGGACTAGAACCTGGGTATCGCAACATTACCTCTAGGCTAAGAATTGTAGTAGGCTACTTGTGGGGTGATAGGGTCGACTACTTAGGAACATGTCCGATTAGTAGTAGCCCTGAAGTCATTCTAGGTGAGAGAACCACATAGATGGCAACCTACGACCTTGTTGTTCACTTAGGAACTACCATTGTCCTAGTATGAACTTCAGAGTATCGCTTAGGTCACCCCGGAACTCACTCTATTCTTTCAAAGCTGATAGAGGTTGTAATCGTTGCCATGACCCTCTAGTCAAGCGTAGGCACATGGGTGTGCCTGTTGGCAGCTATATAGACTATTTTAGGGGCGAGTAATGGTTGTGTTAGGCCTAAGGGGATAGGTACTCCTATTAAGTGACTATATTGAGGCTATAGCATGGTACCTCTGTAGGGATTGACCCTCCTTAATTGGTCTCCAGTTAAACTGCATCAGGATTACTAATTGTATCATTGCCTACAGGACTACAAATTACTTAATGGAGCTATATGATGTCTAAAAAGACTATATTCAGGCCTACAAGGCCGTTTTGAAGTCCATTCATGTATGGAATCCCTTTACACCATAACAACACTATTGACCCTTAGTAAAGCCTTGTGTGCTCAAGGTATAGTTACAGGATCCCAAAGGGCTCAAATACAGTTACAGGATCCCAAGGGCTCAGTTGCAGTCCTAGAGGTCGGATGGGTTTGGTTATAGTTACTTGTGAAACCATAATAACCTAGTTAGGGGTATATAGATTGCATTGTACTTGCTGAGGCTTATGGGGGCCCAGGTAGGTTATCTTTTTATTGCTTGCACCTTCTAAGCTTATGAGGGCCAGGTTAGGTTCTCGTTTCTATACTTGCTTGCTATATATAGCTTATGAATGTATAATCATACAGCTTAAGTTCCTGTTGGTATAACTGTCTACTAGATGCAGGTTGTGGTTATGAAAGTATACAAGTTAACTTCGGCCCCTTAACGCTGATTACTTTCAGTTATTATTACTGCCTTACATATTTGGTACATGTTGTACTGACGCCTACGCATGAGGTGCTGCATACTTGCCTACAGGTTTGGACAGATGGGTTTTGGGACTTCCTTAGCCACTATTCAGAGTCGGCAGATTGGTCAGCTTATTTCTTTCGGAGTTTCCAGATTGTAAAGGTTTTCCTGTATTTTGTTATATAGTTTTGGATAGGCCGGGGCCCTGTCCCAACTAATATTTCAATCTTAGAGGTTTGCAACTACATTTTATAGTTAGTGGTGTGTTGTTGGCCATGTGGGGCCTATATGTGTTGTGATTTGAGTATTGGCTGCATGGGGCCTAGTTATGAAACATGTTAGACAGCATGGTGGTCTTATCGACTCGTATAGGATGATATTGTTATTACACCTATTAGGTTAGGTGTTTTTTACAGGTTTGTATTGCGGCCTTATCAGCCTGAGGCTATATTTATAGCCAAGATATAGTTATTTGTTTTCTTTCTATGTGTTGTTAGCACGCACTAGGAGTGCATGTGTCCAGCCAGGTCAGCTTGGTGTCCAGTGTGACATTAGGTGCCATTTACGCGTCCCAAGGTGGGGCGTGGCAAGGTTGTTGCAATTCCCTTCTCAAGTTCAGTTATCTTTGGTGATCTTGGGCAAATTTATATGCCCAAGTGATACTCAAATGTGTCATTTTGTCTTGTTTATCTGTCGATGTTTGTACATTCTCATGTGAATTGTAATAAAATGTCAATTTATACTAACCAACATGATTAGCGTGGTTTTGCAGGAAAAATATAATTTTACGAAGCTAAGATGCATGTTGGGAGAAATCGGGATTGGACTCGGAAGCTAGCAAGGAAAAAGCACAAGGAAAGCACGAATTAAAGGGGCTTCGCGATGGAGCCGTGTCACGCTGCCATCGCGGATGCATTCTGCCCGGATGTTGAAAATAAGCCAAATTCCAGTGAAGGTGCGCGTTGGGGCCATGGAACGTTGGCCTAGCCCCGCGTTGCACGCCGTGCCACGTTGGGCTTTAATACTTGGACGACCGGATTCCAGTGAGGGTCCGCATTGGTAGCGTGTCACGGAGGCAATGCTCCGCGATGCACTTCGTGACACGTTGCTTGTTATTCCGGAAAAAATTCCCACTAGTATAAATAGAACACTTAGGTTCATTTTTAATTATCCTAACTTGGTGGAGCAAGAACGTGGGTTACAGGCAGTTGAGGGGACGAAAATGTCAGGGTTCTTCTCTATCTCCTTCTTCTTTATTTCAATTGTTTGTATGATTAACACTCATGTAACGATGTTTAATCCACAAATGAGTGGCTAAATTCCCTTCCTGCTGATGTTAAGAACATTTTTATTGAAATGTAATTATTGATAAATTGGTTTTTCATCTTTTCTTCCATGGTTGTTCTATTGATTCTTGTTCTTACTGCATTAATGTGTGGCCAACGTTAATGTATATCTAAAAAGTCCGGTTTCACTCGAGAGAGCAAGAAATTGGAAAGTTGTGAATTGATAGGATATGATCTTTTCTTAGTTTGGGAAAATTGAGAATTGATTTACCTTCAGGATAGAGATATACCAGAAAGTTTTATTAGTCAATTAAGGAATCGGTTTTGTATGGCTAGAACATGAATTTCTTTTTATCACAGAGATGTAGGTCGAAGGTTCATAATTCTTAAGTTGGGTTAAATACGAGAGTTTTAATCCATAGGCAATAATTCTTGACTAGCAACCGGAGGAAAGATTAATTAAATTGTATCGATAATTTATTTCTCTACATGTTCATTTTAGCCTCAGCATGCTCATACTTATAGTTCAGACTCAAATTGTATATTCGTTTTAGACTTAGTATAAAATTAGGAAACAAAATATCAAAATCTTCTTCACACTGTTGTCTGCCGTTTAGAGTAAAAGTTTATTGACACTTGATTAGATTGATACCTTAGTCCAGTCCCTGTGGGATCAATACTTGGCTTACTTGAGCTACTTTACTACTTGTTTGACCACGTGCACTTGCGTGTAGTTATTCCAAACAGCCGAACAAGTTTTTGGCACCGTTGCCGTGGACTGGCAATTGGTAAAATTTTTCTTAAGTGTTAGTTTACTATTTCTTCTTAGTGTTGACAACTTGGTCTTAGCCTGTATTTTGCAGATACTAATTTCTGTTGAACACTGGCAAGAGACAAGGAGCTGGTGGACTCATCTTTAGAGCCGAAAAGACAATTCCATCGTCAAAGGAGAGAAGCTCTAGAGAAAAGTTGTAGTTGCTCAGACAAACAATGCTAGAGCAACAACAGAATTCACCAGTTGTAAGGGCAATGTTAGTGCCCGAGGAAATGGCAGCTAGGCCGGTTTGCGAGGTGGCAATCCCACATGCTAACAATGTCACATCTAGCATCCGCAAACCTGAGCCAGGAGGGAGGTTCGAGCTTAAATAGAACATGGTGCAATTGCTGCACACCAGCGGGCAGTTCACAGGTCTCCCTCATAAGGATCCACAGCAACATCTCCAAAATTTCTAGGAGATAAGTAACACTTACATCCCTACTGTAGTGTCATCAGATTATGTCAGGCTTACATTATTCCCATTTTCACTTTTGGGAGAAGCTAAGAGGTGGTTGAAAGTTGATCCACCTAATTCCATCACCACGTGGGATGATCTTGCAAAGAAATTCTTGATACGATTCTTTCCATCCGGTAAAACATCAAGACTTAGAAGTCAAATTCTATGTTTTAAACAGAGAGAGGGAGAGAATCTGTATCAGGCCTGGGAGAGATTCAAATCTATGTTGTGGGATTGTCCTCATCATCACCAATCCAATGATGTGCTGGTGCATACTTTCATAGAGGGTTTGGAAACCCACACAAAAATCTTGCTAGACTCAGCAGCTGGGGGACAAGCATTAGAGAAGACTTATGAGGAGCTGTATACCTTGTTAAATCGTATTTCGTAGGGGAATCCAAAGTGGAATGCGGACTCGTCAAGAGGAGGAATAAGGAAAGCAGTAGGAGTCTTGGAAGTGGATGGTTTTACAACTATTGTTGCACAGATAGCTGCGTTACAGAATCAACTCAACACCCACTTCAGTAACATGAGCATGAACCAGTCTCAAGCCCCAGTGAATGTAGTGCAGCAGATTTGGTGTGAAGTGTGCGGGAGTAATGAACACTCAGCTGAGTGTTGCGGAGCAAATCCTGATTCGGTGAACTTTGTTGGTAATGTACAGAGAAATAACCACCTACAGTATGGCAACAACTACAATTCCAACTGGAGGAATCACCCGAATTTCTCTTGGGGTAGCAACAACCATCAAGGGCAAAGTTCGAGTCAGGGGGCGCAGAGAAATCAAGGATGGCAGCAGAACTATCAGTCGTAATACAGAAGCAACAATGCACCTCCTCCACCACCATCACCCAGCATTGAGGAGATGTTCAAGACAATGATAGCTAACCAAGCTCAATTGCAGGCTAATTATGTGAAATTGGCAGCCGATGTAAAGAACAATCAGTTAGCTACAAAGGAGTTGGAGTACCAGTTTGGGCAATTTGCTGGAGCTCAAAACACCAGGCCGAGAGGAGGACTTCCGAGTGACACTGATCCGAACCCCAAGCAGGTAAATGCAGTGACCACAAGGACTGGTTTGCAACTCAAGGAGGTGGAACCAGAAAGATTACCACAGCCGTCGAAAGCAGGTGAAAAGGAGAGGGATCACAATGATTATAGGGGGAAGGACAAGGAAGCTGAACCAGAAAGACAACCACCCCCGTTCCCTCAAAGACTAAGGAAACACAAGGAGGAAGCGTGTTTCAAAAAGTTTATGTAGGTGCTTAAGCAGGTACACATTAATTTACCTCTTGTTGATTTTTTGCAGGGAGTGCCGAAGTATGCAAAATATATCAAGGACATCGTGGCAAACAAAAGCAGGTTGACTGAGTACGCTACGGTGGCGCTTACGGAGGAGTGCACTCCACAGATACAAAATAGGTTGCCCACAAAGCTCAAGGACCATGGGAGCATTACAATTCAAATTACAATTGGGCATAGTATCCGAGCTCGCGGATTATGTGATTTGGGAGCGAGCATTAACTTGATGCCGACATCGGTATTCAAGAAGTTGGGGCTAGGGAGTCCTAGACCAACAACAGTGATCTTGCAACTAGCGGATCGTTCCTTAGCCAGACCTGATGGCATTGTGGAAGACGTGCTGGTGCAAGTGGGCTCCCTTATCTTCCCGGTAGACTTTGTCGTGCTGGATTTTGAGCCAGACGCGGAAGTCCCATTTATTTTTGTACGTCCTTTCTTGGAGACCGGGAAAGCACTTATTGATGTAGCAGCAGGGCAGCTAACTATGCGGGCACATGACAAAGTTGAGGTATTTGATGTATTTAAGGCCATGAAGTTGCCGGCCATACATGAGGAGCTTTCAGCAATCAGTGTGTTTGATCAAGAAGAAATTCGTCAGATTGTTGAATCTCAAGAACCACTAAAAAGAGTGTTGATGAAATCCGATCATTTTGGAGATAGAGATGCTTATGAGGTGGTACAAATGCTAAATGAGTCACAAAGGCATCCTAGGAAACAGGAATTTCAGTCTCTAATGAGGTCTCTAGAACCATTGTCGAAACCATCTATTGAGGAATCACCAAAGTTAGAATTGAAAGAATTGCCTCCCCATTTAAAATATGTCTTTTTGGGGGAAGATGAGACTTTGCCGGTCATCATCTCCGCAGAATTGACGGAGGCACAGGAGAAGGAAGCATTGGGTGTCCTCAAAAAAAGGAAGAAAGCAATGGGCTGGCAAATGTCAGATATTCAGGGTATCAATCCAGCTTTTTGCACACACAGGATTTTCATAGAGACAGGAGCAAAGCCAACTGTTCAGCCTCAGCAAAGGTTAAATCCAACAATGAAGGATGTGGTTAGGAAAGAAATAATTAAGTGGCTTGATGCAGGTGTGGTCTACCCTATCTCAGACAGTTAATGGGTCAGCCCTGTTCAGTGCGTTCCAAAGAAAGGAGGGATGATCGTGGTCACCAATGAAAAAAATGAGTTGATTCCTACATGAACCGTCACAGGCGGGCGGATTTGCATGGACTATAGAAAGCTTAATGAAGCCACAAGGAAAGATCATTATCCTATCCCATTCATTGATTAGATATTAGACAGGTTGGCTGGACAGGAATATTATTGTTTCCTTGATGGGTACTGTTCGGTGCTTTGGTTGGGGTTATAAAACCGACACGCAAGTGCACGTGGTCAAACAAGTAGTAAGTGGCTTAAGTAAGCCAAGTATCGATCCAAGGAGACTCTGGATAAGTAAAAATTGCTTAAGTATACTACATTCTATCTCACTTCTATATATGCTGACAACAACGTAACCAACAATTGAAAAGTTTGTTTTATAAAGTATGTACTAAAACTACTGACAATTATTTACTTTGAATTTAAACTATGGTTATGAGCATGCCAAGGTTAAGAACATGTAATGAACTTGATTATAATCATAAATTGGTTAATCTTTCTCTTCCAGTTGCTAGCCAAGAACATCAGCCAAGAGATTAAAACTCTCGTATTTAATCTCACTTAAGAATCATAAACCATCCGTCTACATTTCTGTGATCAAATTCAATTCATGACCTAGCAATACAATTCCGGTTCCTAAATTGACTAATACGGCTTTCAAGTATATTTCTATCAGGAAAGCACATCAAAACCCAATTTTCCCAAATCAAGTTAAGAACAATACCCTATTAATTCACAACTTTCCAATTTCGTGCTCTCTCGAGTGAAATCGGACTTTTTAGATGTACATTAATATCGGCCACACACCAATGCAGTAGAAACTAGAATTAATAGAACAACATGGAAGAAGAAGATGAAAAACCATGTAATTCAATAATCAAAATTCATCACAAATGTTCATAACCTCAACAAGGAAGGGAATTAGCCACTCATTTGTGAATTAATCATCCTAAAACAAGTGTTAATCATACAAACAATTGATTGAAAGAAGAAAGAAGGAGAGAAAAACCTTGAGCTTTTTCGTCCCTCAACTGCCTGTAACCCACGTCCTTGCTCCACCAAGTTAGAATTTATTAAAAATAAGCCTAAGTGTTCTATTTATACTAGTGGAAATTTTTTCCGGAATAACAAGCAACGTGTCATGGAGTGCATCGCGGAGCACTGCCTCCGTGACACGGCGTGGACGCGGACCCTCTCTGGAAATTTGGGGTCCGGGAATAAAGCTTCAACGTGGCACGGCATGCAACGCGGCGGCTTGCCACCGTGCCATGGAGCTGTCGCGAGGCTCCACTGGAATTTGACTAATATTTCACCCTCCAGGCAGAGTGCCTCCGCGATGGTAGCGTGACACGGCTCCATCGCGGAGCCCCTTTAATTGGTGCAGTCCACTACCTTTTCGTGCTCGAATCCAAGTCCAACTCCGATATTGTTTCAACATGCATTTTAGCTCCTCACAATCACCTTTTACCTACAAAATAATGCTAATCATGTTGGTTAGTATAAATTCACATTTTATTACCAATTACATGAAAATGTATACATATTGCTTGATAAACAAGGAGAAAATGATACGTTTGAGTATCACTTGGGCATATAAATCTGCCCAAGATCAGTTACCCCACACTTAAATCCTTGTTCGTCCTCGAACAACAAACACACAATTCATGCAAATTACATCCCAACCTTTGCCACTATGGTGCGACAATTTGAGCTACGGTCATACCGATCATTCAATATTGCAAATCATCAAGAAAACATGCATGGTCTTAGCAATGCAATGACCTTTAATACATCAAGACTTCCTAGACTTTAAGAATCGACTATCGATATTAGCAAACTCATGCAAATCAGCTAATCAAGATATCCGACACGAAAATCAATCTTTCATCAAGCATGTGCCCTCACAACTCAAGAGAATCTTCCCCTTTATGCTCATGTGACACACAAACATTCAAGTAGGGGCATGTAGAAATTAATTTCACTCTCTCTCCCAAAAGAATTCACATGCATCATGTCATGACCCATAAGCTTGCCCTTAGTGTATTACTCCACTAATATAAAGAAATGCAATGTAATATCACGTAGGACTTTAATGGGTTGTAATGGAAGCTATGGAACTAGTATATATTGGATTAGCCAATAATAGCCACTAGCATCCTTAAGCGCCTTTTCAACACATTCCCATCAACTCATGGACATTGTTTCTCTCTTTTCCCTTTTTTTTCATCCCATTCATGATAGTTTACTTTCGTATGGCCCATTTCATCAAGCACACTTGACACGACAACAAAGGTTTTTCATGCACCTTCATTATCATCTAATTATAACAAGTGCACCCTCAACCTTTTTCTTTTCTTTCCTCAGTCTGCTTTTCTTTTTCTTTTCACCATTCTCACTCTTTGACACTTTGGGAAAATTTTTGTTCTTCTTTAGCGCTTAAGAGTTTTGTATAGACTTTACGGCTAATGAAAAGAAAGAATTAAGCTCAGTTTATACATTTTGGACAAAAGAAAGAAATAATAGGCTAAAGGCTCAACGGGCTGACTAGGGTATACAATCACATCAAAAGGGGAGTATGACAAGAAAAAATAGAAACTCTCGTTTAAAACAAAGAAATGCCTACATCCTTTCCAACACTACACCTCCTTCATTTCGTTTTGTACACACACCATGCAAGTTCTAGACACTTCACAATAGCATGGAATAACAACACTTCATGCACATGCTCGACTCAAGATGCATTCGCAGACTCTTTAATTAGCCAATTACATGAATTCAAAAATTAAGCCTCAATCACACCGAATCGAACTCTACAGCCTAGGTATATCAACATATTTACAAAACTGCATGCTTTCATACAAATCACCTTTGCATTTTGAATATCAAGTACAACACGCAACCAACATTTCACAACTATATAGTAACTACAGGTTCCGTGATGCAATCCACCAAAGAAAAAAACTGAAAATAAATTAAAATCACTACTCCTACCGACTACATTTCCCTTAAGACGGTCGTCGTCCATCCATCATAGGGAACGGTCACTAACTATGACGTCGGTTCAATGGGACTATTCTCGGTAAAAGAACCGAAAACAAACTCCGAGAAACCCAAAAATAAAAATCGCAAAATTTTGCAAAACATCGATCATTTCGATGGAAAACTTATTTACAAAATATTTTAATATGTACAAAATATTTTCGCAAAATTTTAAAAATATCGATCATTTCGATAGAGAAAAATTTTTACACAATTAGACTTAGCTGGCAACAACAACATTCCACAACACACATCAATACCACAAATATGTACAGATACAGACCAGTTTGCAATTCACAAACACAGGGAAACATAAACATACATACAAAACAGAGGAAAGCATACAAGCAAACCATCCCAGCCCCAGCACCTAACTACTCCCCACCCCACACTTAAATCGAACAATGTCCCCAGTGTTCACAAAAATTAAAAATCACAAAATTGGGTGGTGGAACTCCCTGATTAGTCAAAGTATTCAACTTCTTCATCAGGTGCTGCTGCCTCATCGCCCATGTCTGAGTCACCTCCATCATCGTCCTCGGACTCCACATCGGAGTCCTCCCGACGTGTCTCCTCGTCCGTGGGGACATCATCCTCAGTGGGCTCTACAAAGGCTGGCCCCACTCGACATAGAGCCCTGGCGTTTTTGCCAAATGGGTAATCCAGCTCGAGCTACCATAACTCCTCCTCCGTGGCTGGTCTCCCACCGATCCGAAGCTGGAGCATTTGCATTCCAAACATCCGTGCCATGTACTGGTCATCACGAGCATGTCGCTCGCCAAGCGTCAACACTGGCCCGTGTGTGGTGTCGAGGGCCTTAGTTTTGGTCACGTCAAGGGCCCTCCGCTCCAACTGCGGGATGTAATCCAAAGCCTCTTCCTCAACGTCGAGGCCCCAGAGAAAGGTGGTGATTAGTCCCCCGAACCCATACCTGTGGCCCTGGTGTAGTCGGGCTCTCTTCATGGCGGATATGATGACCGCCCCAACATTAATCTCCAGCCCTTTCATCAGGGCATACACCAGGCAAACCCGGTCCCGGGTCACATCAGTCATGTGCACCCCTGGGATTAAGCACGAGCAGACTATCTTTAGCCATATTCTGGCCTCCCTGTTCATTTGAGAATACGGCAGAGTCTGGTGGTAACCCCTCTCCTTATGTATGATCCATCTGGCTGTGGATCGAACCCCACACAATGTGCGTCTGATATCGGCATATGGTGGGGTGATGTTCAGCTGGCGGAGAACGTGGGCGTCTGTGTCCTGCGCTCCGATGATGGCATTTAATTGCTGGGGTTCCAGAGTGACTATCTGCCCTCTGATCTTGATTGTGTGGCTTCTGATTGTCGGGTTCCAATTTGCATAGAACTCCCGGACTAGATGTAGGTTGCATTCCTTGGGCTCCTGAAATATGAAGCTGAGCCCAGCTGCCTCGATCCTTTTCACTATGTGGGGGAACTCCTATGCTAGTGGTTCCCGTGCAATATGCTCCTCAGGGAAGTATTTATTCTCCTTGTGTTTGGTGTACCACTTCTTCCCCTCATCGGTTACCCACCTCGTTCCGTATTGGCGACGCTGGCCGCGCGGAACTGCTGGTGCAGCTGGGACTGCTGTGCCCAACCTAAGTCTTTTTCTCCCGGTGCCTGAAGTTGATGCACCTTTACCCTTGTCCTGCCTACTTGTCATTTTACCTGTCAACATAAATAAACAAGCGCAATGTCAAGCTAAATGAATATTAACTTCGCCTAAGGTTGGGTTAACTAAGTTTACCCCACACTTAGTCCTTAGCTACAGTTACGATACTACGGCAGGAATAACTTTATTTACACCAAACACTAACAACTATACAATTCATGCTTAGTGCGTTCGCAAAGAAAAATTCGACGGTATAACTTTAGCATACTACTCAGACTTCATACAGCTAATCCCAATCACTACCATCGCTAGAGATTCAACCATAGCACTTAGCAAAGAAAAACAACAAAACAAAAACAACAACAAAAATTCTATATACACATGAACCTATATAATCAACCCAATTTGAACAATTTTCAGCATTTTCCCAAAAACCCAAGAATTCGTCGTCTATTAACATTCAAACAATATTCTACAACGACTTATCTCATTCAATACATATAACACGGCATATAATTCACCAATTTAACAAGTTACCCATTAGGATTCCAACAACCAAGCCCTAGAATTGAATTTCGCAATCAAATTCGAATCATTCACGTAATCGACAAGTTCAAATGCTCATTACAACATTCCGAACATTTATCAATCAAGGAATAACTCAATTTCATGCTAAATTTCGACTTGGGGTGATTTAGTTCACCTCCCATGTTTAAATTCGAATAAAGTCGACAAAAACTTGAGAGATAAAATCGGAAAACATACCTCGTAGTTGAATAACCGAAGAAAACTTGATAATTCTTTGCTTTATACCGTGGCACGTTGATGGGAAAGGGAATTTTGGGTGCTTTGTTGCGGAGAAGTGTAAAAAATGAGGGGAAAAGGGGAGAAATCGGGGGTTTAAAATGAAGAAAACACGCGGGTCACCCGGCAACCCGGTGTGACCCGTCACAATTTATATGGCACCGTGTCACGGAGTGCATCGCGGTGCACTGCCTCCGTGACACGGAGCCATCGCGATAGCTTACTGGAATTTTTGAAAATTCCAATTTACACTTCAACGTGTCACGGAGGGTAACGCGGAGGTCCTCCTCCGTGACACGGAGCTATCGCCCCAGCTCACTGTCTCTGCATTTTATTAATTTTTTCATACCTTGCCTTTTCCTTCACGATTCCGTGCACATTTTTCTCCGTTTCACCTGAAAATCATTTTACTAAACAAAATTGGTTAGATTAATAGATTTCAAAAACTAAAATACAATAATACTAACTAAAACAAAAATTTTGTACTAAATCAAGAAAAAGGAAAATAAAATAAAATATATTTACACTTTATAAAATGAAAAGAAAAAAATTTTCACGGGTTGCCTCCCGTGCAGCGCCTGATTTACCGTCGCGGCTCGACGTCCTTTATGCTCAATTGTCCGCTAGGGTGATGGACGATTTCTCATGATCATTGTCCTCCCCACAATAGTGCTCACCCTTATCCGGTGGTCTTCCCATCAACTCTCGGGAATCATCCAATTGTTTAGCATTCCCATGATCAATTACATTGATCACCGAGAGTTCTTCATTCACCATCGGGAGCTTGGGTGCTTTGTACACATCGAACACCTCTACCTTGTCATGTGCTCGCATTGTAAGTTGACCCGCAGCTACATCGATTAATGCTTTCCCGGTTGCCAAGAAGGGTCGTCCCAAAATAAATGGGACTTCCGAGTCTGGTTCAAAATCCAGAACAATAAAATCTACTGGGAAAATTAGGGAGCCTACTTGCACAAGCACATCCTCAACAATGCCATCCGGCCCAGCTAAGGATCTGTCTGCCAACTGCAAGATTACGGTTGTAGGTCTAGGACTCCCTAGACCCAACTTTCTGAATACCGAAAATGGCATCAGATTTATGCTCGCCCCCAAGTCACACAATCCACGAGCTTGGATGCTCTGCCCAATAGTAACCTGGATAGTAAAACTTCCAGGGTCTTTTAGCTTCGTGGGCAGTCTATTTTGGATCCGGGAAGTGCATTCCTCCGTTAAAGCCACCGTGGCATACTCGGTCAAACGACTTTTGTTGGCCACGATGCTTTAATGTATTTGGCATATTTTGGCACTCCCTGCAAGACATCAACAAGAGGTAAATTAACATGTACTTGTTTAAGCACCTCCATGAATTTCTTGAAACACGCCTCCTCCTTGTGTTTCTTTAGTCTTTGAGGGAACGGGGGTGGAGGTCTTTCTGATTCAGCTTCTTTGGTCTTCCCCCTTTCCGAACTTTATTCTCCCTCAACTTCTGCTGTTCCTGACTTTTGAGGTGGTCTTTC
This sequence comes from Datura wrightii, assembly GCA_035772735.1. Classification (NCBI taxonomy): domain Eukaryota; kingdom Viridiplantae; phylum Streptophyta; class Magnoliopsida; order Solanales; family Solanaceae; genus Datura; species Datura wrightii. The sequence goes on along the minus strand of JASDFA010000008.1, from coordinate 5,980,439 downwards.
TGGTTCCACCTCCTTCAGCTGCAAACCACTCCTTGTGGTCACTGCATTTACCTGCTTCGGATTAGGATCCGTGTCGCTAGGCAGTCCTCCTCTGGGCCTTGTGTTTTGGGCACTAGAAAATTGCCCAAATTGATACTCAAGAGCCTTGGTCGCTAATTGATTATTTTTCACTTCGGCTGCCAATTTAACATAGTCAGCATGCAATTGCACCTAATTAGCGATCATGGTCTTGAACATTTCCTCAATGCTAGGTGATGGTGGTGGAGGAGGGGCATTGTGATTTCTGAATTGAGATTGGTAGTTCTGTTTCCCTCCTTGATTCCTTTGCATACCCTGACCCGAACTTTGGCCTTGTTGGTTGTTGCTACCCCATGAAAAATTTGGATGGTTCCTCAAATTTGAGTTGTAGCCGCTACCAAACTGCTGCTGATTTCTTTGTGCATTGCCCAAAAAGTTAACAGAATCAGTATTTGCTCCACAGCACTCAGCTGAGTGCTCACTGCTACCACACACTTCACACCATGTTTGCTGGACCGCATTGACTGAAGTTGAAGGATGGTTCAAATTCATGTTGCTGAAGTGGTTGTTCAATTGATTCTGCAAGGCAGCTATCTGTGCAGCGATAGCTGTAAATCCATCCACTTCAAGCACTCCTGCTGCTTTCCTTGCACCACCTCATGATGAATCAGCATTCCATTCTGGATTGCCCTGTGAAATCCGGTTTAGCAAAGTGTACATCTCCTCATAAGTCTTTTCCAGCGCTTGCCCTCCAGCTGCTGAGTCTAGCAAAATTTTAGTATGGGGTTCCAAACCCTCAATAAATGTGTGTACCAACACCTCATTGGACTAATGATTATGAGGACAGTCCCGCAACATGGATTTAAATCTTTCCCAGGCTTGATACAAATTTTCTCCCTCCCTCTGTTTAAAACTTAGAATTTGACTTCTAAGTCTGGCTGTTTTACCAGAGGGAAAAAATCTTATCAAGAACTTTCGTGCAAGATCATCCCACGTTGAAATAGAATTTGGTGGCTCAGCTTTTAACCACCTCTTGGCTTCACTAAGTAATGAGAACGGAAATAGTGTGAGCCGAACATAATCAGGTGACACTCCAGCGGGTATATAAGTGTCACTTATCTCCAAAAAGTTTTGGAGATGCTGTTGTGGGTCTTCATGAGGGAGACCGGTAAATTGCCCGCTTGTGTGCAACAGTTGCACCATGTTGTGCTTGAGTTCAAATCTCCCTCCAGGCTCTGGTTTGCGGATACTGGATGTTACATTGTTGGCATGTGGGATAGCCACCTCGCGAATCGGCCTTGCTGCTGCTTCTTCGGGCACCAACACTGCCCTTACAACCGGTGGATTTTGTTGCTCCATAATAGTCTGTCTGAGCAACTGCAGCTTCTTTTGTAGAGCTTCTCTGCGTTTACTATGAAATATACGTTCAGGCTCTATATAAGATTCCACCAGCTCTTTGTCTCTTGCCAGTGTTCACAGAAATCAAGTCTGCAAAATACAGGCTAAGACCAAGTTGTCAACAGTTAAGAAAATAAAATAAAAATACAGTAAATTTACACTTAATACAATTTCACCAATTGCCTAGTCTCCCCAGCAACGGCGCCAAAAACTTGTTCGGTGCGTTGGTTGGGGTTATAAAACCGACACGCAAGTGCATGTGGTCAAACAAGTAGTAAGTGGCTTAAGTAAGCCAAGTATCGATCCAAGGAGACTCTGGATAAGTAAAAATTGCTTAAGTATACTATATTCTATCTCAGTTCTATATATGCTGACAACAACGTAACCAACAATTGAAAAGTTTGTTTTATAAAGTATGTACTAAAACTACTGACAATTATTTACTTTGAATTTAAACTATGGTTATGAGCATGCCAAGGTTAAAAACATGTAATGAACTTGATTATAATCATAAATTGGTTAATCTTTCTCTTCCAGTTGCTAGCCAAGAACATCAGCCAAGAGATTAAAACTCTCGTATTTAATCTCACTTAAGAATCATAAACCATCCGTCTACATTTCTATGATCAAATGCAATTCATGACCTAGCAATACAATTCCGGTTCCTAAATTGACTAATACGGCTTTCAAGTATATTTCTATCAGGAAAGCACATCAAAACCCAATTTTCCCAAATCAAGTTAAGAACAATACCCTATTAATTCACAGCTTTCCAATTTCGTGCTCTCTCGAGTGAAATTGGACTTTTTAGATGTACATTAATGTCGGCCACACACCAATGCAGTAGAAACAAGAATTAATAGAACAACATGGAAGAAGAAGATGAAAAACCATGTAATTCAATAATCAAAATTCATCACAAATGTTCATAACCTCAACAAGGAAGGGAATTAGCCACTCATTTGTGGATTAATCATCCTAAAACAAGTGTTAATCATACAAACAATTGATTAAAAGAAGAAAGAAGGAGAGAAAAACCCTGAGCTTTTTCGTCCCTCAACTGCCTGTAACCCACGTCCTTGCTCCACCAAGTCTGAATTTATTAAAAATAAGTTTAAGTGTTCTATTTATACTAGTGGGAATTTTTCCCGGAATAACAAGCAACGTGTCACGGAGTGCATCGCGGAGCACTGCCTCCGTGACACGGCGTGGACGCGGAGCCTCTCTGGAAATTTGGGGTCCGGGAATAAATCTTCAACGTGGCACGGCATGCAACGCAGAGGCTTGCCACCGTGCCACGGAGCTGTCGCGAGGCTCCACTGGAATTTGACTAATATTTAACCCTCCAGGCAGAGTGCCTCCGCGATGGTAGCGTGACACGGCTCCATCGCGGAGCCCCTTTAATTGGTGCAGTCCACTGCCTTTTCGTGCTCGAATCCAAGTCCAACTCCGATATTGTTCCAACATGCATTTTAGCTCCTCACAATCACCTTTTACCTACAAAACAATGCTAATCATGTTGGTTAGTATAAATTCACATTTTATTACCAATTACATGAAAATGTATACATATTGCTAGATAAACAAGGCGAAAATGATACGTTTGAGTATCACTTGGGCATATAAATCTGCCCAAGATTAGGTACTCTGTCTATAACCAATTAGCCATAGCACCAGAGGATCAAGAGAAGACTACTTTTACTTGTCCTTATGGGACATATGCTTTTAGGCAAATGCCATTTGGGTTATGCAATGCACCCGCCACATTCCAGAGATGCATGATAGCTATTTTCCACGACATGGTGGAGGATTTTGTTGAGGTACTTATGGATGATTTTTCTTTTTTCGGTAATTCGTTTGCTACTTGTTTGCAGAATCTTGACAGGGTGCTGGCTCGCTGCGAAGAATCCAACCTTGTACTCAACTGGGAGAAATGCCATTTCTTAGTCAAGGAAGGTATTGTCCTTGGCAAAAAAGTGTCTTGCAAGGGGCTGTAGGTTGATCGTGCTAAGATTGAGGTTATTGAGAAATTACCACCACCTGTGTTGGTGAAAGGTGTTCGCAACTTTCTTGGGCATGCAGGGTTCTACAGACGGTTCGTCAGAAACATCTCAAAAATTTCTAGACCACTATGAAGATTGTTAGAAAAAGAGGTGAAGTTTGAGTTGGATGATGAGTGTGTTAAAGCATTCGAGGAGTTGAAGCAGAAATTGATAGAAGCACCTATCCTTATTTCCCCAGATTGGGAACAACCATTTGAATTGATGTGTGACACAAGTGATGTGGCTGTGGGAGCTGTTTTGGGGCATAGGAAAAATAGAAGCTTTAATTCTATTCATTATGCAAGAAAAACACTGAACACTGCCCAAAGTAACTATACAATCACAGAGAAGGAGATGCTAGCATTGGTGTTTGCATTTGATAAATTCAGGTCCTATTTGGTGGGTTCGAGAGTAGTGGTGTATACCGATCATACAGCGATTCGGTATCTGTTTAACAAAAAGGATGCAAAGCCCAGGCTGATCAGATGGATCCTGTTGTTGCAGGAGTTCGACCTCGAAATTAAGGACAGAAAGGGGAGCAAAAATCAGGTGGCAGATCACTTATCGCGATTGGAAAGCCAGTCGCATGTCAAGGAAGGTGATAACATCAATGAGGAGTTCCCGGATGAGCAGCTCTTGGCAATAGGGGGAGCTGAAGTTCCCTGGTACGCAGACATAGTCAACTTGCTAGTGAGTGGAGTCTATCCACCTGAGGCTACAGTTCAGCGGAGAAAAAAATTGTGGCATGATTGCCGGTATTTTATTTGGGATGAGCCATACATATTTAAACAGGGACCGGATCAGGTGATGAGAAGATGCATCCCAGAGAGCCAGATTGCAGAGGTGTTGAGGAGTTGTCACTCTTCGTTGTATGGGGGGCACCATAGAGGCGAGCGGACAGCGCACAAGGTTCTACAGTCAGGTTTCTTTTGGCCTACACTGTTTAGAGACTCTATGGCATACGTCAAAATGTGCGATAGATGTCAGCGTACAGGCACAATTGGTAGAAGGCAAGAGATGCCGCTGTAGAATGTACTGGAAGTGGAGACCTTTGATGTATGGGGCATAGATTTCATGGGCCCGTTCCCACCGTCATTTGGTAATCGTTACATCTTGGTGGCCGTTGATTATGTATCAAAGTGGGTTGAAGCAATAGCTTGCCCCAGGAATGACAACAAGGTGGTAACAAAATTTGTGAAAAAACACATTCTCACCAGGTTCGGGACACCCCGAGCCATTATTAGTGATGGAGGGTCTCATTTCGTAAATGCAAGTTTCAAGAAGCTACTAGCCAAGTATGGGGTGCGCCACAAGGTGGCAACAGCATATCACCCCCAAACTAGTGGGCAAGTGGAGGTGTCGAATAGAGAAGTGAAGCAGATTCTCCAGAAAACAGTGAATGCACAACGTAATGATTGGTCAAGCAAACTTGATGATGTGTTGTGGGCATACAGAACTGCTTACAAGACACCGACTAGAACTTCTCCATACCGATTGGTCTATGGTAAAGCGTGTCATCTGCCAGTGGAGCTAGAGTACCGAGCCTTCTGGGCCGTGAGGAAATTGAATATGGACTTAGAGCTAGCGAGCAAGAAGAGGCTAATGCAACTCAACGAACTTGAAGAGTTTCGCTGGCATGCTTATGAGATTGCCAAGTACTACAAAGAAAAAACAAAGAGGTGGCATGACAAGCATGTGGTGCATCGTATTATTGAGCCGGGGCAGAAAGTATTGCTCTTCAATTCAAGATGGAAGCTGTTTCCAGGGAAGCTGTGGTCCAAATGGTCAAGACCATTTGAGGTAGTGAGAATGACCCCGCACGGGGCAGTAGAGTTGTGGCAAGAAGATCGAAGTGCCACGTTCTTAGTCAATGGGTAGCGATGTAAGCATTACTAGGGTGAGGACGGTAGTCGAGAGAAAACGTCTGTCACCCTAGAGGATGACTGAGGTTAATGACGTCGAGCCGCGACGGTAAAAGGCGCTGCATGGGAGGCACCCCGTGAAATTATTGTAATACTTGAGTATATTTTGTAGAAAAAAATAAAAATAAATATATATGTATATAGAAAAATAAAAATAAAAACAAAAATTGTGTTTTATGTTGAAACCTAGGCATTCTAACTAATTTCTTGTTGTGAGATGAATTTCAGGTTGAACGGAGGGCAAAAATGCAAAGGATCACAAAGGAAAAATGGAGGTGAGAAAAACAATAAAAAGTGGCAATACAGTGAGCCTATGCGATGGCTCCGTGTCATGGAGGGAGTGCACCTCGTTACCCTCTGTGACACATTGAAGTGTAATCTGGAATTTCTGAAACATTCCAAAGTACTGGCGTGATGGCTCCGTGCCACGGAGGGCATGCTCCGCGTTACCCTCCGTGACACGTTGAAGACAATTTCGCGTCGGGTCACACCGGGTTGCCGGGTGACCCGCGCGAAAATACCCCTTTTTAACCCCTTTTTCCCTCATTTTTTTTCCATTTCTCATCTCCTCCCCGTCAAACACCCAAGAATCCCCCCCTTCCCCAACGTGACACGGACCTAGGAGCTAAAATTCTTCAACTTTTCTTCGATATTGTCGAATTAAAGGTATGTTCTTTAACATCATCTCATTTCTTGACTAATTTCTCCGATTTTGAGCATGAGAGGTGAGGAAAACTTGCCCTAATTGTAAATTGAGCTTGAATTCATGTAAGTTATTGTTGATTGATGTTCGTAGTATCTTGTGACTATATGAACTCGATAAATACATAGGTGATCGAAATTCTTGTGAAATTTGTAGCTAGGGTTAGAATTTGAATATGAAGACGTTAAAATTGAGTTGAAATGTGAAATTCTTGTTGGGTTGTGCATGTTGGTTGAGGTAAATTACGTTGTGCTTAACGTTAATATGCTAAAGGTGCGATGGATTTTCGGGATAATGAAATGGTTGAAATTGCATAGAAATTGGGGGAATTGCATCGGTTTTGTTGATAGAAATTTTCGATAAGTGCTATGTGATGAAATGTTATCGATTGTAATAGTGGATTAGCTGTACGAAGTCTGAGTAGTACATAGAATTTATACTGTCGAACCCTCTGAATGCACGAGGCATTTTTTTTATTGTTTTTTTTATTTGAAAGTTAGAAAAAGAGGATTGTCTTGCTATAATGTTGTGATTGTGGCTAAAGACTAAGTGTAGGGTGGCCTAGCTCAACCCAACCTTAGTCGAAGATACTTTTAATTTGAATAACATTGGGACTGTCTGTTTGATTTGACAGGAATGATGGCAAGCAGGCAAGACAAAGGAAAGGGCGCATCTACATCAGGCGCCAGAAGGAAAAGAATCAGACTAGGAACAGTAGTCCTAGCAGCACCAGCGGTTCTGCGCGACCAACGTCGTCATTACGGAACCCGATTGGTGACAGAGGAAGGGAAGAAATGGGACACAAAGCATAAGTAAAGGAAATACTTCCCCGAGGAGCACATTGCTAGGGAACAGTTGGCACAAGAATTCCCCAGAATTGTCCATAGGATTGATGCAGCCGGGCTGAACTTCATCCTTGAAGAGCCCAAGGAGTGCAATCTTCACCTGATTCGGGAGTTCTACGCCAACTGGAACCCGACACTCAGAAGTCACACCATAAAGATAAGGGGGCAGGTAGTCACTTTTGAGCCCTATCACCTTAATGCCATCTTGGGGGCGCGGGACACAGACGCCCACGTACTCCGGTAGCTGAATATCACTCCACCATATGCGGACATCAGATGCACTCTGTGTGGAGCCCGATCTACAGCACGGTGGATCAGGCATAAGGAGAGGGGCTACCATCAGACATTGCCTTACTTACAGATGAACAGGGAAGCCAGGGTATGGCTTAAAATTGTTTGTTCCTGCCTGATCCCGGGGGTGCATATGACAGATGTCACCCGGGATCGTGTGTGCTTGGTCTATGCCTTGATGAAAGGGATGCAGATCAATGTTGGGGCGGTGATTATCTCCGCCATGAAGAGAGCCCGTGTGCATCAAGGGCACAGGTACGGGTTTGGTGGCTTACTTACCACGTTCCTGAGAGGCCTGAATATTGAGGAGGAGGCCTTTGACTACATCCCGCAGATGGAGAGGCGGGCCTTAGACGTCACCAAAACTAAGGCACCCAACACCACTTACGGGCAAGTTCTTACACTAGTCGAGCGACATGCTCAGGATGATCAGTACATGGCCCGCATGTTTGGGATGCAGATGCTCCAGCTGCACATAGGCGGGAGGCCAGCAACAGAAGATGAGCTGTGGCAGCTCGAGCTAGACTACCCTTTTAGCGAAAATGCCAGGGCTCTATGCCGAGTGGGGCTAGCTTTTGTGGAGCCCACTGATGATGATGTCCCCACAAATGAGGAGACACGTCGCGACGACTCCGACATTGAGTCAGAGGAGGACGACGGGGGCGATTCAGACATGAGAGATGAGGTAGCAGTACCTGACGAAGAAGTTGAATACTTCGATTGGTCAGGGAGTTTCACCAACCACTTTTGTGCGATGCTAAATTTTATGAACACTGGGGACAATGTTCAATTTAAGTGTGGGGTGGGAGTAGTTAGGTGCTGGTTGTTTTGTTGTTATTTATGTTTCTATTCTGTTGTGGTGCTAAATTTGTGACCCTGTGATTTTTGTGTATGTTCTGTATTATAGTTAATGTGAAGCTGTTGTGTGAAGCAATGTTGTGCTGTTGAATGTTGGTAGATGGTTGTGTAAAATTTTTTTTTTAATTAAAATCATCGATATTTTTAAATTTTTTTAAATATTTTTCTTTCTTTTCCGTTTAATTAATTTTATGATTGGGTTTCTCGGCGTTTGTTTTCGGTTCTTTTATCGAGAATAGTCCCATTGAATCGAAGTCGTAATTAGTGACCGTTCCCTATGATGGATGGATGATGACCGTCTTAAGGAAAATGTAGTCGATAGGAGTAGTTTTTGTCTTTTAATTTTTCCTTTGTTTGCTTGTATCCCAAATGTGTTGTTACGTTATGGTTTCGAAATTCTTGTTGTGTGTTGTACATGATATTTAAAATGCAAAGGTGATTCGTATGAAAGCATGCAACTTTGTAAATATGTTGAGATACCTAGGCCATAGAGTTCGATTTGATGTGAATGAGGCTTAATGTTTGAATTCTTGTAATTAGCTAATTGAAGAGTCTGTGAATATGTCTTGAGTTGAGCATGTGCAATGAGTGTGTGGTGAGGTTTTGTTTCTTCCATGCTATTGTGAAGTGTCTAGAACTTGTCTGGTGTGTGTACGAAACGAAATGAAGGATGTGTATTGTAGGAAAGGATGTAGGCATTTCTTTTCTTTAACCGGAATTTTTTTTTTCATTATCGTACCTACCTTGAATGTACATCCTAGTTAGCCCATTGAGCCTTTAGCCTATTTTTTTCTTTTGTCAAAAAGGTGTAAACCGAGCTTAACCCCTTCTTTTCATTATCCGTGAATTTGATCCAAAACTCTTAAGCGGTCAAGAAAAAAATAATTTTCCCACAGTGTCAAGGAGTGAGAATTGTGAAAAGAAAAGAAAAAGCAAAGTGATGAAAGGAAAGAAAAGGTCAAAGATGCACTCACTATAAATTGAATATAATGAAGATGTATAACTAATCTTTGTTATTAAGTCGAGTGTGCTTAAAGATATGGGAACAAAAATAAAGACATACTTCAAGAATGGGAGGATGAAGGAAGAAACAATGCCCATAAGGTTGATGGGATGTATTGAAAAAGCGCTTAAGGAGGCTAATTGTTATTATTGGTTAGCCCAATATTTGCTAGTTCCGTAGCTTACATTAAAACTCGTTAATTCCTATGTGATCTTACATCACGCGTCCTTATATTAGTGGAGTAATACACTAAAGGCAAGCCTATGGTTCATGACATGATGCATGTGAATTCTTTTGGGAGAGAGAGCGAAATCATGTTTATATGCCCCTGCATGTAATGTCTTTGAGTTAATGTGATTAAAAAGGGGAAAATTCTCTTGTGTTGTGAGGGCACATGCTCGACGAGAGATTGAATTTCGTGTCGAATATCTTGATTAGCTGATTTGCATGAGTTTGCCGATATCGAGAGTCGATTCTTGAGTCTAGGAGGTCTTAATGTGTTGAAGGTCATTGTATTGATAAGACTATGCATGTTCTCTTGATGATTTGCTATATTAAATAATCGGTATAACCGTAGCTTAAATTGTCGAGCAAAAGTAGCCAGGATCAGGTGTCAATCGCATAAGGTGTAAGATTATTGTTCGGGGATGAACAAGGATTTAAGTGTGGGGTAAGTGATCTTGGGCAGATTTATATGCCCAAGTGATACTCAAATGTGTCATTTTGTCTTGTTTAACTATCGATGTTTGTACATTCTCATGTGAATTGTAATAAAATGTGAATTTATACTAACCAACATGATTAGCGTGGTTTTGCAGGAAAAATATAATTTTACGAAGCTAAGATGCATGTTGGGTGAAATCGGGATTGGACTCTGAAGCTAGCAAGGAAAAAGCACAAGGAAAGCACGAATTAAAGGGGCTCCGCGATGGAGCCGTGTCACGCTGCCATCGCAGATGCATTCTGCCCGAATGTTGAAAATAAGCCAAATTCTAGTGAAGGTGCGCGTGGGGGCCGTGGCACGTTGGCTTAGCCCTGCGTTGCACGCCGTGCCACGTTGGGCTTTAATACCTAGACGACCGGATTTCAGTGAGGGTACGCGTTGGTAGAGTGTCACGGAGGCGGTGCTCTATGATGCACTCCGTGACACGTTGCTTGTTATTCCGGGAAAAATTCCCACTAATATAAATAGAAAACTTAGGTTCATTTTTAATTATTCTGACTTGGTGGAGCAAGAATGTTACACCCCGTAGAATTCCCGGCACTTAGATGACCTATTCCCACGTTGGTTAAGCATATTTGAAGGCCATACATGTTGGAGAAAGGCCCGGGAAAAGATCGGACGAGAAGCCTGTCGAACCATCGCGGAAGGAGCCGAGGCAGAGCCCCTCCGCGATGGCAGCGTGTCACGGAGGAGGAGCCTCCGCGTTGGCTCCGTGACACGTTGGCCTTGTCCAGGCCCAAGTATATAAAGCCCCACTTTGGTTTTAAATGATAGAAACTTATAAAAATTTCTAGAAAACGTAGAGAGCAGAAAGGGACGAAGGAAATTAATTAATTTCCGTCCGATTACGCTGCCGAATGCTGCCCAAACTCAAATTAATCCCAGATACCGAAGTATTTAGCAGCAGAGAGCATTCCTACGGATTCAGTTTCGTAAAATACGGCTGACGAATCGTCGAGCCACCGATCCAGGGTAAGTGGAATTGCTCTAAATTAGTGTCTATGTGTTCCTATATGTGAAGTGAATATTTCTCCCTTCTGGGCCGCTGAAAAATAGCAAGTTTCTGGCCGTCTTTCGATAAGCCTAAGTTTTGGCTATAAACTATATCGAAAGTGACGTTGCCTTTTTAAATAAAGTTGTATTTAGTGTTAATTAATATGTTTATGAATGCAGTTGGGAGAAAACAGTTGAAGTACCGGCCGAGCCTCGTCCGACAGACGAATAATTCAAGGATAAGGTATGTAAAGCTAATTCCTTCGGCAAGTTAGTAATCCAGTACGATAGATAGCGTGATGTACAGAAAAAAAGAACTTATAAGTCAAGCACTAAGTCCAATTTGAATTTAGTAAGCATGTTTGTATGATATTATGATAAACATATACTCAGAATCAAAGTTAGTAAAGCAACATCAGATAGTCAGATGATATCTCAGTTACAGTATAGGTAGACAGTCAGATAATATCTCAGATACAGTATAGTTCGGTATTGCGTTATTATGAACATTGGTACAACATGAGAAGCATTGGGCTGTAACGTGTACGAGACCTATCAGTATGTGATGTAATATGCTACGTTAAGATATTGTTGTGTTCAGCTGAAACCCCGCGGAATAGTATAGTATCTGTAAAGCATTTCAGACATAGAATAGTAGACTAAAACAAAGTTTAGAAAGTATGTCAGGAATAGTAACACATGTTACTATAGAAAATCAGTATACATCATAGTTTCAGCAGGAAGTTTATATCATGTTCAGCATTAGCCTCAGTATAGTCGGGCAGAAGACTGTATTCGTACATACATATATATTACTTCCAGACTCAGCATGTATTAAGTATGTACACATTTCTATTACTAGTCCAGCATATAGTGTATACAGAAACTTAGTAAACAGCAGAGTTTTCAGCAGAAACATTGTCTTATATAGCATTTGCTCCAGTACAGCCCGGCAGGAGACTATACTCATATTTATACGTCTTTACCTGCCTCAGCACGTATTAAATATGTACAGATTACTATCATTAGCTCAGCATGTAATATATATGATACTTCACCCCTATTAGCCTCAGCATGTGAGATACCCAGACAGTATTACCAGTTGAGACCGTTGTGTTGTTTGGGGTTGGATTACCTAGCATCCATGACCGCCCAGGGTTAATAGCTGTGTCGACTCGTCCGCCAGAGGACGAGGATACGTCACTCTACGGAGTGGCATGCCGTCCCGCCAGGGGATGAAGATGGGATGCCAGTTTTTCCCCATATTTGTGCCTTGATCGGCCTTACACACCCCAGTCGAGCGGATACGCCCGGGTGCAGATTCAGGAGTCCTCCGGACTCAGATACAGTTATAGTCAGGGGCTCAACGAGCCCAAGTGCATACCCAGGGGACCGGCAGGATGCTTACAGCCAGTATAGGAGATGGGATGACCGGGGTAGGGGTATAGATTCTATGTTGATTGTACCTCCCGGCTTATGGGGGCCGGGTAAGGTTGTGTATGCCATGTTACGTTATGTATGTTATGTTACATTACAGTAGATACGAGTAGATTAGTAGTAGAATGATACGTCTCCAGGCATGATTCCTACTCCCTTCAGTATGATTAAGAACAGGTACGATCTACACCATCAGACAGTTATCTACTCCTTCTTATTTCAGTTTTGACTGTTATGTTATTGATTTCAGATATCCCTTCAGTTCATACAGATTAAGTTACCTCCTACTATTCAGAATTTTTTAGTTATATTACTTGTATTCAGCTGTATTCAGTTTGCTTTACATACTCAGTACCAGCGGTACTGACGCCCAGTGGGGCGCTGTATTACTTGCCTGCAGGTACCCATAGCCGAGCAGGGGATACCACGTGATCCCCATCAGCGGTTGAGTATTCAGCTCCTGTCATCCAGAGACTAAATTTTTAGAGGTGTAGTTCAGTTTCTTTTGTTGTACAGTACGGGTAGGTCGGGGCCCTGTCCCGATCATTTCTATTATCCTTCCTAGAGGCTTGCAGTCTGTATATATTCCCTGTGGTCAGATGAGCTGGTCGTGTGGGGCCGAGCAGTTGTATAGTTGCCTTTACTCCTTCTTTCTTTTGTAATGGTCGTGTGGGGCCATAGTTTGCCAGTAGTGGTGACCTTGCCGGTCACGTAGCTTTACAGTATGTTATGCTTGAGTTACAGATAACTAGACAGCATGGTGGCCTTGTCGGCCCGCATAGGTTCCCCTGAATTACCTTGTTTCTGGTTAGCTGTAATACAGGTACAGAAGGCTATAGGCCAATGGGCCGAGGGCTGTATTTACAGTCGTTATATAGCCCTTTGTTTCCAGAAATTTGAGTTAGAGCCAGCCAGGTGCCAGATGCGCCCAGGCTTAACAGTTCAGCAGGTCAGGTCTTAGTAGGGCACCAGGTGCCAGTCATACCCCCCAAGGTGGGGCGTGACAAACTTGGTATCAGAGCAGGTCGTATCCCAGGGAGTCTGCAAGCCGTGCTAAGTAGAGTCTTGTCTATGGATGTGTTGTGCACCACATACTATAGGCAGGAGGCTGCGAGGCATGATATGATAGTTACCCTTCTTTCTCAGTCAGTCGTGCTTTAGAGCGGTACAGTATATGGTTGAGTCCCTGAGAACTCACCTTATTCTTTGGTTACAGATACAAAGACAGATCAGCATTACCCTATCACAGGAAGAAGATCAGAAATAGCAACGGAAGAGAGCATCAGTCAGTTAATGATAATTACAACAGTAGGAGGAGGTATCAGAGACCTCCCAGCGTGATACTGTTATTGGCATTATTCCCACTATATGTTGATAACGTCAGAATAGGAAGTCAGAAATATAATGTATATATGAGTTGATTCATTTATAGCTATATGAGATCTGATTATGATTACAGATAAGGTCAGACCACCGGGTAGGTATAAAAAAGGAGAGGGAAAATGCAGGAATCCCAAATACATCCTTTTGAATTTGGTACAGTTGAATGTTTTTATTTGCTGCACTATGAAAAGGGCTATCTCTACCTCCTGATTTTGATGCCAGTATAGTAAAGGGGCATAAGACTTGAGATGGGGTTGCCAGATCAAGCAGTAAGTAAAGATGGGCTGATTGATCCTAGTAAGTATTAGAAAGTATAAAGAGCCCTCATGATTACGTAAGCTGTGCGGACCCTTATGATAACACGCCAGTAAAGAAAGTAAGACTGCTAGTCTACCCGAAGTAGGGGTAACAGACCTGCTAGTGATGAATGCCTAATAATAGTCAAGTTTGAGTCAGAAAAAGGCCAAGTCCGCCATATACGCTAACGGATAGCAAGACATACCTATAAGATTATAGTACGATCTAGTTGTAACCTCGAAAGATATAGAGGTCATGTGAACCAGATGGGCTTGAACATACGCCAGAAGAAGTATAGGCCGAGGCTTGATCAGTAATCTCATTAGCAATGAAGGGCAGGTACCATGAACCCCAGAGTTCAGTCTAAACAAGATGAGAGGAAGAAGCAGGAATGTCAGATCTTGTGGGGAAATTAGAACTACCCCGGATTGATAAAGTATCGTACTAAGGATTAAGCTTCGTGCTGACAGTAAGATTGTGGTTCAGAATACCGCAGTATGTCCGCTATGGAAAAGTTAAGAAGTTACCAATATAGTAATTCTAATTTAGTGTAGCCTGGAGATATGGCCCAGCAGACAGTCATGGGCTCTCAATATGTGCCTAGTAAGGCTACAGGATTCGAACGTTGACCCCCACATCGCAAGAGTGGCGGAATTTCAAACAGCAGACAATAACTAGAATGTTTATGTTGTTATTTTAAGAATGGGGTGACGATGCAATGAAATTATAAGTCAGGGCAGGAGATATTATTAGGCCGTAGAAGAAATGTATCATGTACGATGTGAGACTCAGCAGAACATGTCAGAGATTATGAATTACCGCAGAAATCAGTACATGTTGTACGTAGCTAGCGATATATATGTATACAGATCATAGATATGTTGTAAGTGGCTGCCTATAAGGGCCACAATCACAGATGCTGATTAATAATAGAAAGCCTATACAGATTGCATTACAGGACACCACCCCCCCCGCCAAAAAAAAAAGAGAAGAAAGAAAAGAACAAGAGGAAGGGCGGATTAAGTGTGAGTTATGTATGAAGTCATAGAAACTATCTCAGTTCTCAGTTATTAAGTTGATAGATTCATGTGTTGTTGTCGGATCTAGGCTCTAGGAGCTTACCAGAATTATTGACCTAAGACAGATGGCTAGATGATGAGGGCGCAGTTAGACAGTCTACCGACCAGCTGTCGCCTGTATCAGCAGGGAGGCATCCCTGAAGATTGGTAACAGTAGTGCATTTGTCGGAACCAGGATTAGAGACCGAATAGGCAAATTTCAGAGATTAGCAATACCAGAATTGTTCTAGCATGCTAAGTGGTCATACGTCGTTTTCCCAGCCTCGTGGGCGACAGTCGGCCTTAGCCAACCTAGCAGTTGTTATGTAGAACACCTCATAAGTCAGCCGGCCGTCACAGTCAGAATACCCGTGGGTACCCCAAGGAAGGGTCCACATCAGCAGTCAGCGATAGACTAGTATTTCAGCTGGTTTTCGTAAGGTATTTAGATACAGAGCCCTAGCAGAGGGCCAGTACTTACAGAATAGCTCATAAGACCGAGAATTCCCCAGAATAGCAGTATAAATCCAAGTGGATACACACGAGGCATAAGAAATTAACGGTACCCTGCTAGCATAGTCTTTATTAAGACCAGGGGATCAGTAGACTCCCCGTGGAGATTCAGAGACTGATCGCCTGGGAGTAAGTTGATTAAGTCCAGCCTTACAGTGGTTTAAGCAAAATAACAGAGCAATTAGATTCCCACGAGTTGGCGCTGATGCACGAACTATAAGTACTCAAGTAGTACAGTTAGCGCATTACTAGACTACTGTCACATTCGGGTCATTCAACCCGACTATTCAGTCATTTAAGGTTATGTAGCTAGATCATTAGAGATCATGGTCAGTATTAGGACCCTCTGATCAGATAAAGGCACAAGGTGCGCAGACAGTCGTTCAGGTTATCCCAGCAACAAGTAGCCTTAGCATGCGGCCAGAAGGCCAGATAAGCTCTAACTATACCGGTAGATTACTTGTCAGATTCTCCGGTATAATAAACCAGTATGACCGTCAGTTATATGTCAAATTTTGTAAATGTAAATTTTGATTGAGTTTAGTAGCTTTTGTTGGCCATATTGTGTCGAAGGTTGGTGTACAGACAGATAAACAGAAAATCGAAATAGCGAAGATATAGCCAGACCTACCACTCCGACCGAAGTACGCAGTCCCTGCGGTTAGCCGAATACCGCAGAGGGTCTATGGAAGGATTTTCCACCTTAAACAGCACCTCTCACTGAGTTGACACAGAAGGCCGTGAAGTTCCAGTAGACTGAGGTGTGTGAGCAGAACTTCAAAGAGTTAAAAGCCAGGTTAACATCAGCTCCAGTGTTAGTATCGCCAGAAGGTACAGAGGATTGGTGCAGCATGGTAAAGTAACAGTTTATACCTTCAGGCAATTGAAGAAACGTGAAAAGAATTATCTTACCCACGACTTGGGTATTACCCAGTTAGCTGCAGTAGCTTATGCCTTACAAGAGCGAAAATTTTGTATCATCCAGGAAGGGCTAACATGGTAGCAGACGCCCTTAGCCATAGATCTATGGGGAGTTGGCATACTTACCACCTGAACAGCGGGAGTAGACCCGAGAATTTTACTAGTTAGCCGGTCTAGCCGTTCGCATAGCAGAAATAAAGGATAATAGAACGATAATACAGAATATCGCAGCATTACGGTTAGAGGTGGAAGTAAAGGAACGGCAGTATAGAAACCCTAGCCAGGTTTAACTTGAACACAAGATTCAGTAAGGAGAGATGACATATTTTCAGATACCCGGGGATGATGTGTGGCGATATAAAGGCCGCATTTGTACTCCAGATATTTTGGGGCCTCGCCAGCAGTTTATGAGCGAGGTACATTACGCCCGCTATTCCCTTCATCTCGATACGACAAAGAGGTACCATGACATTAAAAAGAACTACTGGTAGCCCAGTGTCCCAACTGCCAACAGTTGAAGGAAGAATATCAAAAACCAGGCAGGTTAGTTTAGAACATAGCTGTGCCTCTTTGGAAATGAGAAGCAATGAATACGAATTTTGTAGCAAGATTACCCCGTACTAAACACAGACATGGCTCTATATGAGTGATAAGTGACAGATTGATAAAAATCAGCTCATTCCTTGCCAGTAAGAACTACTTTCTTGGCCGAAGATTATGCTGAGTTGCATATCAGAAAGATAGTCAGATTACATGGAATACCAGTATCCATTATTTCAGACAAAGGAGCACACGTCACAGCTAGATTATGGCAGTCATTTTAGAAGAGTTTGGGAGCGCAGATTAATTTAAGCGCAGCGTTCTATCCTCAGACAGATGAGCAGGCTGAGCGCACAACGCAGACGCTCGAAGTCATGTTGCGAGCGTGTGTGCTAGATTTCAGTAATAGCCAAAATGAGCATTTACCATTAATCGAATTTGCCTCCAAAATTAGAATCCATTCATCCGGTCTTCTATGTAGCTATGCTGAGGAAATGCATAGGAGGCCCGTCCAGTGTAGTCCCAGTTCAGAACATCCAGGTTACGACTAGACAGACAGATTCGCAGATATAAGGACCAGATATCCTCACCCTATTTCAGGCCTAGTCAGGCGACAGGTATGTCCGTATTATTATTATTTATGCAGTATCTTATGGTTGTATGTCTATAAATGATAAAGGAAAATTGATATATAGTCATCCAGTGGATCTTAGAATATTGTGTGCAGTGCCCGTTTGGACTTTTCTGCATTTCAGGTTTTTGCGATAGTCCATATTACAGGGGAAACTCTGCCGAAATTCCTCCAGAAAGTAAAGAAATCGGTCCTCTAGATAACAGTATACATTCGAGGACGAATGTTCTTAAGGGGGGGAGAATGTTACACCCCGTAGAATTCCCGGCACTTAGATGACCTATTCCCACGTTGGTTAAGCATATTTGAAGGCCATACATGTTGGAGAAAGGCCCGGGAAAAGATCGGACGAGAAGCCTGTCGAACCATCGCGGAAGGAGCCGAGGCAGAGCCCCTCCGCGATGGCAGCGTGTCACAGAGGAGGAGCCTCCACGTTGGCTTCGTGACACGTTCGCCTTGTCCAGGCCCAAGTATATAAAGCCCCACTTTGGTTTTAAATGATAGAAACTTATAAAAATTTCCAGAAAACGTAGAGAGCAGAAAGGGACGAAGGAAATTAATTAATTTCAGTCCGATTACGCTGCCAAACGCTGCCCAAACTCAAATTAATCCCAGATACCGAAGTATTTAGCAGCAGAGAGCATTCCTACGGATTCAGTTTCGTAAAATACGGCCGACGAATCGTCGAGCCACCGAGCCAGGGTAAGTGGAATTGCTCTAAATTAGTGTCTATGTGTTCCTAGCTGTGAAGTGAATATTTCTCCCTTCTGGGCCGCTGAAAAATAGCGAGTTTCTGGCCGTCTTTCGATAAGCCTAAGTTTAGGCTATAAACTATATCGAAAGTGATGTTGCCTTTTTAAATAAAGTTGTATTTAGTGTTAATTGATATGTTTATGAATGCAGTTGGGAGAAAACAGTTGAAGTACCGGCCGAGCCTCGTCCGACAGACGAATAATTCAAGGATAAGGTATGTAAAGCTAATTCCTTCGGCAAGTTAGTAATCCAGTACGATAGATAGCGTGATGTACAGAAAAAAAGAACTTATAAGTCAAGCACTAAGTCCAGTTTGAATTTAGTAAGCATGTTTTTATGATATTATGATATACATATACTCAGAATCAAAGTTAGTAAAGCAACATCAGATAGTCAGATGATATCTCAGTTACAGTATAGGTAGACAGTCAGATAATATCTCAGATACAGTATAGTTCGGTATTGCGTTATTATGAACATTGGTACAACATGAGAAGCATTGGGCTGTAACGTGTACGAGACCTATCAGTATGTGATGTAATATGCTACGTTAAGATATTGTTGTGTTCATCTGAAACCCCGCGAAATAGTATAGTATCCGTAAAGCATTTCAGACATAGAATAGTAGACTAAAACAAAGTTTAGAAAGTATGTCAGGAATAGTAACTCATGTTACTATAGAAAATCAGTATACATCATAGTTTCAGCAGGAAGTTTATATCATGTTCAGCATTAGCCTCAGTATAGTCGGGCAGAAGACTATATTCGTACATACATATATATTACTTCCAGCCTCAGCATGTATTAAGTATGTACACATTTCTATTACTAGTCCAGCATATAGTGTATACAGAAACTTAGTAAACAGTAGAGTTTTCAGCAGAAACATTGTCTTATATAGCATTTGCTCCAGTACAGCCCGGCAGGAGACTATACTCATATTTATACGTCTTTACCTGCCTCAGCACGTATTAAATACGTACAGATTACTATCATTAGCTCAGCATGTAATATATATGATACTTCACCCCTATTAGCCTCAGCATGTGAGATACCCAGACAGTATTACCAGTTGAGACCGTTGTGTTGTTTGGGGTTGGATTACCTAGCATCCATGACCGCCCAGGGTCAATAGCTGTGTCGACTCGTCCGCCAGAGGACGAGGATACGTCACTCTACGGAGTGGCATGCCGTCCCGCCAGGGGACGAAGATGGGATGCCAGTTTTTCCCCATATTTGTGCCTTGATCGGCCTTACACACCCCAGTCGAGCGGATACGCCCGGGTGCAGATTCAGGAGTCCTCCGGACTCAGATACAGTTATAGTCAGGGGCTCAGCGAGCCCAAGTGCATACCCAGGGGACCGGCAGGATGCTTACAGCCAGTATAGGAGATGGGATGACCGGGGTAGGGATATAGATTCTGTGTTGATTGTACCTCCCGGCTTATGGGGGCCGGGTAAGGTTGTGTATGCCATGTTACGTTATGTATGTTATGTTACATTACAGTAGATACGAGTAGATTAGTAGTAGAATGATACGTCTCCAGGCATGATTCCTACTCCCTTCAGTATGATTAAGAACAGGTACGATCTACACCATCAGACAGTTATCTACTCCTTCTTATTTCAGTTTTGACAGTTATGTTATTGATTTCAGATATCCCTTCAGTTCTTACAGATTCAGTTACCTCCTACTATTCAGAATTTTTTAGTTATATTACTTGTATTCAGCTGTATTCAGTTTGCTTTACATACTCAGTACCAGCGGTACTGACGCCCAGTGGGGCGCTGCATTACTTGCCTGCAGGTACCCATAGCCGAGCAGGCGATACCACGTGATCCCCATCAGCGGTTGAGTATTCAGCTCCTGTCATCCGGAGACTGAATTTCTAGAGGTGTAGTTCAGTTTCTTTTGTTGTACAGTACGGGTAGGTCGGGGCCCTGTCCCGATCATTTCTATTATCCTTCCTAGAGGCTTGCAGTCTGTATATATTTCATGTGGTCAGATGAGCCGGTCGTGTGGGGCCGAGCAGTTGTATAGTTGCCTTTACTCCTTCTTTCTTTTGTAATGGTCGTGTGGGGCCATAGTTTGCCAGTAGTGGTGACCTTGCCGGTCACGTAGCTTTTCAATATGTTATGCTTGAGTTACAGATAACTAGACAGCATGGTGGCCTTGTCGGCCTGCATAGGTTCCCCTGAATTACCTTGTTTCTCGTTAGCTGTAATACAGGTATAGAAGGCTATAGGCCAATGGCCCGGGGGCTGTATTTACAGCCGTTATATAGCCCTTTGTTTCTAGAAATTTGAGTTAGAGCCAGCCAGGCGCCAGATGCGCCCAGGTTTAACAGTTCAGCAGGTCAGGTCTTAGTAGGGCACCAGGTGCTAGTCATACCCCCCAAGGTGGGGCGTGACAAAGAACGTGGGTTACAGGCAATTGAGGGGACGAAAATCTCAGGGTTCTTCTCTATCTCCTTCTTCTTTATTTCAATTGTTTGTATGATTAACACTCATTTAACGATGTTTAATCCACAAATGAGTAGCTAAATTCCCTTCTTGCTGAGGTTAAGAACATTTGTATTGAAATGTAATTATTGAGAAATTGGTTTTTCATCTTTTCTTCCATGGTTGTTCTATTGATTCTTGTTCTTACTGCATTAATGTGTGGCCAACGTTAATATATATCTAAAAAGTCCGGTTTCACTCGAGAGAGCAAGAAATTGGAATGTTGTGAATTGATAGGATATGATCTTTTCTTAGTTTGGGAAAATTGAGAATTGATTTACCTTCAAGATAGAGATATACCTGAAAGTCGTATTAGTCAATTAAGGAATCGGTTTTGTATGGCTAGAACATGAATTTTTTTTTATCACAGAGATGTAGGTGGAAGGTTCATGATTCTTAAGTTGGGTTAAATACGAGAGTTTTAATCCATAGGCAATAATTTTTGACTAGCAACCGGAGGAAAGATTAATCAAATTGTATCGATAATTTATTTCTCTACATGTTCATTTTAGCCTCAGCATGCTCATACTTATAGTTCAGACTCAAATTGTATATTCGTTTTAGACTTAGTATAAAATTAGGAAACAAAATATCAAAATCTTCTTCACACTGTTGTCTGCAGTTTAGAGTTAAAGTTTATTGACACTTGATTAGATTGATACCTTAGTCCAGTCCCTGTGGGATCGATACTTGGCTTACTTGAGCCACTTTACTACTTGTTCGACCACGTGCACTTGCGTGTAGTTATTCCAAACAGCCGAACATTTGGCATTACTTCATTTGCAGCTTTCAGTCTTACATACCATTGCATTTCTTTGTACTGATGTCCCTTCGCCTGGGGACCCCTGCAATTGTGCTACAGGTGCAGACAGGAGCTCTAGTCGAACATAGTAGTAGGAGCCCAGATCCAGCAAAGAGTTGGTATGGTCCTCTCTTTCAGGAGCCTTAAGTTTGGTTGTTCATTCTGAGTTATGTGTATATATGGTTGGGTCTGGGCATTGTCTCGTACACTAAGTATTTCTTACTCTTTTACAGGCTTTTGTGGACAAGTTGTACAATTGGTTAGTTTGTGGCCTAGTTGGTTTTCCGTAGTTTCAGTTTCCATTGTTGCCTTGTCGGCATACTATCTTTGTTATGTTTATTAAAACTAGGTTGGTCCATTTCTATGTTATAGTTGACTGTGACAGGTGGCCTTGTTAGCCTAAAAGTTATAGTTTAGATGCTATATAGTCGATTTCTCGATCACTTTTGTAATACCCCGAAAGTGCCTAGGACTAGAATTAGGATTTGAAATGGGAAAAATAGAAAAATATGAGATTTTGACTCAGAATGACTCGTGGTACAAGTCATGGGAAAGAAGGATGGGTCATGGGAGGAGTCGTGAAGAAAACCTGGAGTCTAAGGTCCATACCATGATTCACACAACGAGTCGTGGTATGTGGGTATGACTCGTCGTCAGGGTCGTTGGAGAGACGAAGTCACAGTGATGCTACGACTCGTGATAGGAAACCACTAGTCATGGGATGAAATTGGGTGTGAATTCAGTAAGTTGCCAGGTGGCCAGTGGTGATCACGAGTGGCGGCCATGAGTTGTTACTTCATGGTACCACTCGTGGTGAGGCCCGTGATGACTGGTAGTGTTCAATTTCCAGATTTTTCATTAAGGGTATTTTTGTAAATACTAAGCTCTAAGGTCCTAAACTACGCCATTTAAGCTCAGTTAAGAGGGTTTTAAGGGTGCTTAATCTACTCTAACCCATTCCCTCCCCATGGATGCAAACTAGAGGATTTTAAGGGAAGATCAAGCCTAGAATTCCCCAATTCCTTGGGCATTCATGGGAGAGTGTAAGATCAGGTTACCTAGGTATGTAGGGTTGTGAATGAGAGTTTCACTTCTCTCTCATGCCCTAATTTTTCCTTTATGTTTATGAATTCAAGTATTAAAGTTATTTTGATGATCTTATAGGGTTTTAAGCCCAAATTTATGGAATTCCCTTTGATTTTATTATGGGTCATTTCCCTTCATGTTCTAAATGATGTGTTAAGATCTATGGGTAGATTTTATATTTTAAATTTATTATAATTTTTATGATTTCAATTCCAAGTCAATCTATGCCCAATTATGTAAAGTTTCATGAAAAGTCAAGTTATGATTCTATTATGATTTTGATCTTATTAAGCCTAAATTATGATTTATGATTCATGTTATGATTCTCTTCAAGTACTCTTCATGGATTTATGAATATCAAGTATATGAATTTTCACAAGTATGCATGTTCTTCATGATTATGAATTTATGACTTTTGGCCGACTAGCGGGTACTTATTCATGGCTAATCATGTATTTTAAGTATGATCAAATATGTTATGATTTATTTGGCCATGAAATCCATGAATGATTTCATGATATGATACGAGCCTCATGTGCATGTTTTAGGGAGTAGTGTCTAGAACCAAGTAGACCCGGTGTTCAGATAAACCCCATGGTCTTAGAGCTACGTTCCACCAAAGGTGTATGTATTTATGGATTTCCCCTTGTGATATCACATCATGCACGTCCCTTGACTAGCAAGCCTAGGATGGCTCTGCCCACTTGAGAGAGATAGTTGGGGAATCATGTAAGCTCTATCATGATAGTGTCGATTAAGAAGAGCACTCCCATTGTTCCTCGTGATTTATGCATTGTTACACTTATGTTACTTTGGATCAAGTTACGTTTTTATAAGGTTTCTCTTATGATTACGATTGTGACTGAATTATGAATGGTTTGAAAACCTTGAGCCCCCATGTTTATATTATGATATTTACTTCATGTTCATGTTGTGCTACTCTTATGAACTCTTATGTATTTTCACTTTATGTTTTTTCTTTCCTTGCATACATAGTACATTCCAAGTACTAACCGCATACTCTATGCCATATCATTTCATGATATAAGTCTACGGGATCAGTCTCAGTCGCATCTTTAGTCCTGCTTTCCTCTCAAACCTGTTTTTGCCAGTGTTGGTGAGTCATCATCCTTCCAGGACATTCAGTTATCCATTGTTATGTAATTTTAGTAACAGACTTTTGTCGAGCTAGTTGGGGATGGTGTCCCATCATCTCATCAGTTATCTTAGAGGCTTTTAAGCAATATATAGAAATCAACTTGTCAGTATTGATTCTGTTTTTGATTGATATGTATGCAGACTTCTGGTTAAGCATGTCTCTTTCCTCAAGTCCTCTTGTTGTATGTTCTTAGACACTATGTTCATTCCATAGGTAGACTTGGAGCCTCTCGAGGTTCCTTTTCTGTAACACCCCGAAACTTTCCTAGACCAGACTCAGGCCTTGCAAGAAAAATCAAGAAGAAAACCAGAAAAATGCCTCAGAATGACTGAGATAATGAGTCGTGCTCAGCTCTAACGACTCATTCTGTTAGTCTTGGTCAGCAGGGTTTGGTCTCCCCGGAACCCATGAGAAAAGGAACAACCCATTGTGAGAAACAATGAGTCGTTTGATGAGATGGTAATTTACCAACTCATTTGACTCTAAAACACGAGTTTTTGTCTAGTTCCCAAGTTGATTATGTGGATTTTATGCCCTTATTGCTTTTGTTGTGTACAGATGCCTAAGTTTGAAGAAAAGAGAAAAAATTGAGTAAAAAGGAGGAAATGAGTATAAGCGGCGAATGACAGGTGTTAACGGGCGAAATACCGGTCAAAAGCTGAAGGTAACTACCTCAAGGGAGGAATGCTACCGGCGGTTCACAAGTCACCAGTGGCGAGATGCCGGTGCAGTCGCCGAATGACACTCAGAAAATTCTAGAATTGGCATTGAAGGTCCGGCAGTTCGCGGATTGGCACCGATAGAACGCCGAAGTTCATTGGAAATGAATGCAGAAGAAGAGCAAGAATCCAACGGTTCACAGATTTCATCGGCGAATCGCCGGTACCTTCGCTACTTTTAGAATGATGCTTTTAAGGGTATAATGGTCCATTTCTGAAAAAGGAAGGAAAAGTATCCTACTTTTCAAGGTATAAATAGAAAGAGAAGTACTCTGCAATAAGAGAGCAAAAGAGAGAGGAAGAAGATAGAGAGTTAGAGAGAAGTACTCTGCAATAAGTACACATCACATCATTATTTCCTCTTTTAGCTGAAGACAATCTCTTAGCTGATAAAGGGATTTTTGATTGAAATTTGTAGAAGATACTCTGCTCTATTTTCCTCTTTGATTTCATTAAGTTTCAACTGTAGTGAAGGATAATTGTGGTTTTGATTAATCTACTCTTCTTATTAAATTCATTGATGCAATTGATCATTGTGTTTTTTAATTTCTTAACTATCAGTAGAAAAAATCATTAACTAGAGGTATGTGATGATGAATACTTAATTGAATTGGGTATTGCCAGAGTCAACTTCATGATGTTCAATTAAGTGTAAATCTATTGGAGTCCCTTTAATCTATTAATAAAGATCCATTGATGATGATATGGGTCTATCTATACTTGCTTGATTATTTCTCGAGAGAGAATAATTAAGTATTTGAAGGGAATATAGTAGTGGGTATGGATAAGAGAATGTAATAGGCTAGTAATAGCTGAAATTACTTTCTCCTTCCTAATTAGCAGCTAAAAGCTAGGAATAGTGAAGTTGTTGATCCAAATCAATTCGGGTGAACTAAATCGCAGTTAGAGTTTGAGAAAACTCTACCTAGGGGTAGTCAATAGTCTAGGAAGCTGAGGCTATCTATTTCCCCAGATTATTTGCACTTGTTGAACTTATGAAGATAACCTGGCTTATCCCGATCTAGTTAGTATTTCATCTACACTGCATGATAACGCTCAAACCACACCTCTTACTGAAGTGAGAAGCGGACGTTTTCAATAAAGAACCCAACTAGAGGTTGGGGTCGATCCCACAGGGAATAGGGAGACTGGATTATAGCGGCAACTAAACTTGTAAGGTAGTTACTTCAAAATAGGGGGGTTCTAAAGTAAATCAATAATAAAAGAAAATATCAAAATTCTGATGTTAAGTCAATATCAATGGATAACTAGGGTTTGTGTTCCCCATTGGTTCATAACTACTTCAGGTATACAATCGTGATTATCTCCAATACTTACTTATAGAACTGATAACTTAGGTTCATTCAAACAACCACAAGTCCCTATTGAACAACTATACTCAATCACTCGACCAAGTCTCATGAGCGGTTTCAAAACTATCTGTTATCACTAAGTTCAAGATTTAACTATCCTACGATCACAACTCAAGTTATTACAATGATCATCAAGATCAAGGCTCTATTGTAGTTCTATTTTCCTAATCTCTACCTCTTCGACCAAAGCAAGTAAAGAATTCGGGCAAGTCCTTACATCACTCACCGTTAAGAAAAGTTTAAGCATGAAGAGAATACAATATAAGTATTTGTATTGGTTTTAAGATCACTTTGTGTAACCCTAGCTTGTTAATCCACCATGGTCCCCACAACCCTAGCTATGGAGGTTTTAGCCTCTCATAGTTGCAAGGTTGTGAATTGCATTCATGATTAAATACATAAAACAATACTTACAAGTATAGATAAGAAAAACACTTCGTTCAATTACTCCACAAAAACTTGAAAAACAAGTAGTATGAACAAGAAGAATTCAAGAACAGGTTGACCAAAAGTTAATACCAACTCAATCCTCTCTTTCTCAAGGTTTCTCCTCTCTAAAACTATCAAAATTGACGTCTCCTATAAAAATGAAACCTAAAATATATTTATACAGACACAAGAATCCTTTTCCTAAGCAAACAGGGTGAATTTCCATTTCTGTCGCCGCCGGTGCCATGACTCGACCTACGATCCGTAGCATGCTCCTACTATCCCTAGCTTTCTCTCATACAACCTTAGCTGGCTAAATTTTGGCGAAGTGTTGGATATGGGAACAACTCACACCATCAACTCATGAATCGTACTGAGCTCCCATACTTTGAATCAGATTTTGATGTTTTTATGAAGTTCATCACGACCAGAATGGTACGACTCGTACCTTCATCTTACAGGTCGTACTTGCTTCTCGTAGCAGGAGTCAGACTTAGATGCAATTCTTCTGGATTTCACCATGGCTTCCTTATCACAACCCTTAGAAGCCTACTACTAATCGTACTGGGACTCGTGGGTCACCATTTGCTCAACCTTAACTTTCAGCAACTTCTCACGGCCACCAGTACGACTCGTAGGTACTTCCTACGATCCATACTGTGGTCTGTACTTTTTGCCCACTTTGCACTATTTTAAGCTATCTTTTGCAATCTTCAGTTTCAACACTTGTTTATCCTGTAACAATAGGAAAAGTACCTCATATCCACATAAATACACCTAATTCCATCCTATTTTCTTAGTTTTCAGCATCGAATGTGCTGTAAACCCACAGCACATCACCGCACCTCTAGTATTTCACACTATTGTCAACAACTTAGCTAATCCTTTTACTTTTAGTTCACTAAAGCAACTTTTGTAATTCTCTGCAAAGTTTATTCCCCCATGTTCTTTGTTTTTATGTTAAATTTATATGGTGCTAGCAAATATCAATTTCTCAATCGACGGTTGAATTCATCACTCCCTAGTCCTCATGAGATTCGACCCCGATACTCGTCGAGTTATTTGTTTTGATAAAATGATCGTGTATATTCTTTGACTTAATAATATATTTTAGATGTTATCAAAAATGGTTCCATTTGCCAGGGATAGGTCATGATAATCTAGAGATTGATTATTATATTGAATTAGTGTGCATCGTAGCTACTTGATTTGATTTACTGTTGTGTTTTTAGGATCTCACCACCTCATGAGCCATCACCCCCATGCAGGAGATAGCTCAGTGGAGGGGAACATGGAACTTGAAGAAGATAATCTGATGATGCTGGAAGTTGCAGGAGCTATTCGCCTCCCACCTACAGTAGGGAATGCGGTGTTCTATGTTACTAGCACCATGTTGCACTTATAGCATATGAAAGGGCTTTTCGGTGGCAAACCAAGAGAAGATGCATATCGGCACTTGTGGAATTTCTTAGAAATTTTCTAGCCCTTCAACATCACAAACATTAGTCAAGAGTCAATTAGGTTGAGACTCTTCCCTTTCTCATTGACAGGGGAAGCAACAATGTGGCTGGAGGAACTTCCTCCGGGGTGTATTACTTCATGGAAAGAGTTAACCGAGGCTTGCCTAGATTGGTTTTTTCCTCCCTCAAAGATGTTACAACTGAGGGATGATATCACAAACTTCCGACAAGAACAAGGAGAGCCTTTGTATGAGGCATGGCTAAGGTCTAAAAAGAAGGTTGCTCTTTGCCCAAATCATGGATTACCGGATGGAGTGCTTCTCCGAAGCTTCTATAGGGCCCTTGATTCAATCAACAAATCCATTGCCAACAACCTAGCTAGGGGAGCAATTATGGACCAAACACATGGGTTAGCCAATGGTCTCCTTGACAGAATGACAAAAACCAATAGGGCTTGGCACACAAGGGAAACGAGTATGTCTACTCATGAGATCAGCTCAAGTGCATTGACGGTATAGTTGCGAAAAAGGGATGATGAGCGGGATGAGACTCTTGCCAAGATGATGACACAATTAGAATTGATGACCAAGCATGTGATAGGAGCAGGTCCGAAGGTGGTAAAAGTTGTGGGAATGGAAGGTCCCCTGCAATATGAAAGAGAGCCTTCATCACAAAGATATGACGAAGAATGGCAATATATGGGTAACCAAATGGGGGGGAGGGCTTCGACCTGGCTTCCAAGGAGAAAGCCAAGGCCTGTGGCTCCCAAGGGATGATAACCAAGGGTGGAGAAATCGTGAACAGCAAGGATGGCCCAAAAGGTATGAGAGATGGAGCAATAGAGAACCAAACCAAGAAGGTGATTGTTACCATCGAAGTGCAAATCCATACATTCCACCTCCTAAGGATGGAAATCATCAAAACCAGCAAGGAGTAAGTGACGCGGTAGCTCAATAATCTAAGAAATGCTCTCAAGAGTTTTGAAGAAGGTGGAGTCGACCATAAGTGGGGTGAAAGAATTAAGAGGGGAGGTGTCTAACCTCACTCAAACAGTGATTTCACACTCGGCCTCCATCAAGAATTTGTAAGCTCAAATGAATCCCCTATCAGCCCAAATGAACCCTAGAATGAAGGGAACATTACCTAGTGACACAATGCCTAATCTGAAGAAAGGTGGTCAATGCATGGCTATTGTCACTAAAAGTGGCAAGAGGTTTGGAGACGCCCCAGGAAAGCCTAGTGAGGTGGCGAACCCGAAAGTAGTTGATGAAGATGATGTTTATAAAATGCCAATGATTTTGGAGAATGAAGAAAACGTTTAGGAAGAAATAGAGGAAAAATATGATGAGATCCACATTCAAGTTGATGATGAAGAGGCAGGCATGAAGGTCCTAATTGATGATAGAGTTGAATCAAGAATCCCACTACCGTATCCACAATGGCTTACCAAGAAAAAAAAGGAGGATCAGTTTAAGAAGTTTGTTAACATGTTTAGCAAGTTTTCCATAATCATACAGTTAGTGGATGCTTTGATCCAAATGCCTGATTATGCCAAGTTTATGAAAGAATTTTTGAAAAAGAAGAAGGTGGTTGATACTAGAAATGAAGAGAAAACGCACCATTGTAGTGCGGTAATAATGAGCAACCTTGACCTAAAAAGGAAAGACCCCAGATCTTTTACAATTCCATGCACGATTGGGATTTATATGTTTAAGAAGGATCTATGTGATCTCGGTGCAAGTATAAATCTAATGCCCCTGCTCATTTTTAAAAAATTAGGCATTGGAAGCACGAAACCGACATCGATGCGGCTACTAATGGCAGATAGGTCAATCAAATGACCTGTGGGAGTGCTACATGATGTACTGGTGCGAGTGGACAAGTTAATTCTCCTGACTGATTTTGTTATTATGGATTGTGACATGGATGTGTAAGTTCCCATTTTTTTGGGAAGACCTTTGTTGGCTACCGGGAGAGTAGTGGTAGATGTGGAGCTTGGAGAGTTAAAATTTTGGGCTGGTAGTGAGGAAGTCACCTTCAAGGTCTGTCCATCACCTAGAACTCCAACTGAATGCAAGGTGATTGGAGTATTACAAAATGATGATAAGGATAAGGGATTGAAGTTGCGGGAGATGGAACAGGATGATGACCCCTCGGAAATGAAGAATTGAAAAAAGACTACATCATGTTGCGATGATAAATAAGGATCTTCTTGGGAGGCAATCCAAGTGTTTATTGAATTATTTGATGTATTTATTGATTTTATTTGTGTAGGAACTAAGAGATGAGAAGCAAAGTAAGAAGCAACTAAGGAAGAAAGAAGCGGTGAGAAAATCGGCGAACCGTCGGTCCTGAAACGTGGATCACCGAGGACGATGGATCTCAAAGCAGAAATTCGAGGTTTGAACTAAAGAATTGGCAGGCCACTGGTGAACCGCCGAGCTAGATTCGTGGGTCGCCGGTCTAAAGCAGAGTACCTGTAGCTAGGCCACAGATTCGGCGGATGACTGGCAGGATGCAGCTTCAATTCGTGAACCGCCGGTGCATCGCCGGATGGAACCAGATCACTGGGGACAATACAAGTTGAAATGAAGCACATCAGTGAACCGCCGAATGGAATTGGTGAACTGCCTGTGTAACGCTGATCGAGGCTCGCACTGAGTAAAAGAGGGGAGAATCTAAATAAATGGGCCCATAAAATCCCAAATGCCTACCCAGCCACCCTAATTTTGCAAATACTCCCATAGCTTCCATTTTGTCCAGCATTTTTCTTTCCAATTTTGTCTCTCTATTTCTGACAAATTAAGACGGAGGCACTTCATGAAACCTGGTTGAGGTTCAAAAAGAAGTTGACTAAGTCCCCAAACCATAAAATCCTAGATGATAGTTTGTTGGAAATTTTTTACAGGTCCCTTAATAATAGCACCAAGGCTGTAGCAGACACAGTGGCTGGAGGAGCATTGACGAGTCACACTTAGGAGGAAGCAGCCACTATCCTTGACAGGGTGACTAAGACAAACACAGCCTAACATACGAAGGAGGCTGATGCAGTGGTAGGTACATATGTTGTTGGTTTGACTGCAGACCAACGAAGGAAGGAGGAAGAACGCGATCAGGAGTTAGCTCACATACGCACATCATTGGATTTTCTGACAAAGCATATCTTAGGAATAGGTTCCAAAAAGGTAAATGCAATGAGAACTCAAGGAAGGGAGTAAGGAGCAGATCACTCTGATCTTGAGGAAGAGACAAACTTCCTAGATGGCCAAGTGGTGGGTTTTCGAGTCAAAGCCCAAGCGTTTGGATAATACAATTGGTGTCAAGGTTCTGGAAATCAAGGTCGGAACCAATGCAGAGACAACTACAATAGGAAGGGGTTTAGAGATAGGAGCCCGTGGTTGTGAGTGAGATGGAGAATGGAGAAGAAATGACGGATACCGCAATGACCGGGCTAGGGTCTATGTGCCTCCCAACGCACCAGAAGGGGAGGATGGACAATCAAAGTTAGAGAGCATGATGGCCTAAATGCTAAAAAAGGTGAGATCCACGCATGATCAGTTAAAAGAAATTTGAAGTGACTTATCTAGCATGGGTCAGAAAGTGAAATCTCATGCCACCGCCATCAAGCAGATAGAACACCAACTTGGGCATCTATCAGCATCAATGAACCCTATGCAAAAGGGTACATCTGGAGACTACGCAGCAGCGGCGCCAAAAACTTGTTGGCGACTGCCCGAGCTCACACGCAAGTGTACGTGGTCTTACAAGTAATACAGTGGCCCTTTTTAAGAGCCGGATGTCGAACCCACAGGGACTGGACCAATTCAACTAATTATAAAGTTCAAGTGTGATATTTACTTTCGCATGTGTTGATATAGACTTTTTCGATAAAGTTTAATTAAGTCTAGGGGTACTCACAGAAATACTCGAAAAACATTCAAGAAGCAACCAGGTCTAACACCGGATAATCATGCGATACTACGCTTTGTAATGGTTTAATTCAATTGTCATCTCACATAATCAAAAAATTGCATGTTCATGGTCTTTCGAGCCTCTAAACGCGACAAACTAGCCTCACAACTACATCATTGAGCGGGGATGTGAAATTCTAGTTCGTGGGCAACTCAATTACATGGATGTGGTTTACGGGGTTTATGCTCTGGATTAGGGACTTTCATACCTCTAATCATTTAACTCAACTTAGCTTCACAACTACTTCTATGAGTGGTGATGTGATAATTCTAAGTTGGTGTCTAGCTCATCCCATTTTAGTAACCAAGCAAGGCAAATTAGGTATAATTTCTTATCCTACCCGCGAATTATATCGTAAGATACAAACTTGCTCCCTACATTCTTTGTTCTTGCCTAGGTTTACTTTCTCAAGCTTTTAGCTAGGTGTAACGTGTGTGTTTTCATGGTGATCAATCATAAAAACAATCATAATTAAGAATGTAAGACAAAACAACAATTAATAACTTAAAACCAAAACAAATTCACATAGTCACAATCATATCTTGTGGCCTCAACCCTAGAGGAAGGGTTCTAGCCACTCAAGTTCGTATAATTACAAGAAAACATAATTAAAGTATCATACTTACAAGAATTGGTAGAAGAAAAGATGAAATTGATGAACCCTAGGTGAGTTCTCCCACTTCTCCCTTCACTCCTTGGCAGTTTTTCAGAAATAAATCATGACAAAATGTTTTTAGGAGCTAAGGGACCTATTTATAGTAAATGTGAGGTGTATAAAATTATGCCCGACATGGAATAGCTCCGTGGCACGGAGGTGAATGCGCTAATTTACCTACGTGACACAGAGGAATCACGGAGGCACATTGGAAAGCACCTAAAATTACATTCGGCTGAAGGTTGCAGCGATGGCCGGCGTGGCACGCTGCCTGTGCAGCGCGATGGCCCACGTGACACGGCCACTATCGCGCAGATTGCTTGGTGTGGCACGGCGCTGGTGCACAGGTGGCCTTCTTGCTACCTTCTTCACGCGCCTGGCATTGGCGTGGCATGGCACTGGGGGCGGCACACACACAGCGTGGCACGCTGCCTGGCGCGGCCAGCCTTGCCAAGGCATGGTTCCTTGCCGACTTTTGTACTTTTCTTTCCATTCCATTTCTCCACTTTACCCATCATATATTAGTTCCTCAAATTCATTTTAAACCTACAAAAATAAGAACTAATCATGTTGGTTAGTATATATCTTCACATTTACATAAAATCACATGAGAATGTATATAAATAAGGAGATAAACAAGATAAAAACTAAGTTATAAAGTATCACTTGGGCATGCAATTTTGCCCAAGATCAACCACCCCACACTTAAAGCCTTGTTCGTCCTATAACAACCCTTTTACATCTCATGTAAATGAAGACTCACACATAGTTAATTTAACAGGATAATTCAAGCTACGGCTATAATGATTATTTAAGATAACAAGTTAAAAATAGAGCATGCACGATTTAATCATTGAAATGAAATACAACTATGTTAAGATTTCCTAACCTCAAGAATCGACTCTCAATCTTAGCAAACTCATGCAAATCAACCGATCAGGAAATCCCACATGAATGTTATCTCTCATTAAACATGTGCCCTCACAACAAAAGAGTTACCAATTTTTACTCACAAATTTTCAAATCACAACATGTATGGGTATATGAATAGAATTACGCTCGCTGTCTCAAGGAATTCGCATGCATCATGTAGTGACCCAAAAGCTTGCCCTTAGTGTTTTACTCCACTAATTTAAGGATGTATTAACGTAAGATCAAGTAGGACTTATCGGGTTGTAATGTAAGCTAAGGGACGGGTAGGTAATATTATGGATAATAACAGTGGCTATCTTCCCCAAGCGTTTCTAATAACTTCAATCTTCATTAAGGACATCTCTTTTCTTACTTCCTCCTCATTCTTTTCAATCTTGAAATTTTTTTTTCTTGTTCCCATTTCTTTAAGCACACTTAGCTTATTAGTAAGGAGTACTTACGAAATTTTTTCATTCATTTATTTCTTACTCCCTACCAATACTCAGGCATTTTCAAACATGTGCACCCTTGACCTTTCCAATTTTTACAACTGCTACTTTTCCTTTTTTTTCGTGCTTCTCACTCCTTCACTCTTTCAGATTGTTCTCTTAAGAGCTTAGGAGTTTTGGATCAAATTCAAGGCTAATGAAAGAAAAAGGATTAAGCTTATGTCATAGCTATCAAAGAATAGGCTTAAGGCTCAATGGGATCACTAGGATTCAACATTCAAGGTAGGTAAAGTGAGGGATAAAAATTAGGTTCATTTAAAGAAATACCTAAATCATCTCCTATAGTCCACATCCTTCATTTCATTTTATATGCACACCAGGCAAGTTTTAGACATTCCACAATAGCACGGAATATTAGAAAAACTTACACTCCCAGCACATGCTCAATTCAAGACACACTCAGCAGACTCTTACTCAGCCAATCACAAGACTTCAGAATTAAGCTTCAATCACATCGAGTCAAATTCAAGAGCCTAAGTGTCTCAAACAAAGTTATAAACTTCTTACATGCTTCAACACTAACCACACTTGTATCTTACAATCATGTATAGCACATAACAAGAACATCAAGCCATCAATTAGCTACGAGTTCAAAAACCAAAACCTATTGACTAATTTTTCCTCAAGATGGTCGTCATCCATCCATCGTCAGAAATAGTATCTAACTATGACTAAAAACATTATATACAAACAAAGAAAATTTTTATTCTTCGGTTCAAAGACCCCCTGTCGGAAAAGAACCGAAAAGAAAACCAACGGGTGGTGAAGTCATGCTCAACTCAAAAATTTTTCCAATATGTATCAAGCACTACATTCACCAAAATCATTAAGCACAAAAAAACATTTGAAATTTTCCTCACCCACACTTGAATCATGTTATGTCCCCATAGCATCAAATTAAAATTAAACAGGATGAGAAATACTTCCTGAGGCCTCTAGGCCTAGCTAAAAGCATGTTTTTCTTCAAATTTTGCACAAGTGGGTGTTTGACCCCACACTTTTTATCTTCCATGCTTCTTAGCTTCCTCCTCCAAGGGTACTCAGATTTCTCTCCATGTGTGCCTAACTTTCCACCAAAAACAACACAAATTGAAAATAAACAAAAACACATAAACAAAAATCACAAATTTACCTGCGGTACCCTTGGGTTGCCACCCAAGCAGCGCCATATTTTACGTCGCGGCACGATGTGGACTATCCTTTTCAGTACATCCTCATATCTGGGTTCCCTTTCAAGAACCATCTTATTTTCATTTGATTTTTAGAGGAAACAGCCTCCACTCTGTTCCTCTCTTCCTCCAACTTCTTATCAAACTAAAGCCCTTTATCAGACTCGGGCTGAACACTTATCGTTACCTTTGGCTGCGGACCTGTGGAATCTACCACCCCACACTTATCCTCTAACAACACACTAACCTTACAAAGGTTTCTGTAGTGTGTGGGTGGGTTCATTTCTTCGTATACTCGGAAGAGTTCTTCTTCATCCTGGACCCTCATTTTCAGGGTCGCTGCTCTTAAGTCAATTACCGCTCCTCCGGTGGCCAAGAATGGCCATCCCAAGATTAAGGGTACCTAGTCATCAACATGAAAATCTAAGATAATAAAATCAGCAGGTATAATAAACTTACCCACTTTAATGAGAAGGTCCTCTATGATTCCATTCGGTGCCACTCGCGACTTATCCTCCAGCTGCAGCATCAATCTTGTTGGTCATGGTTTCCCCAACCCCAGGGTGTTAAATAAAGATAGGGGCATTAGATTCACTGCTGCCCCTAAATCACATAGGGCTCGTACCACTTCAGCTTTACCAATTTGTATGGGGAGGGTAAAACTCCCTGGGTCTTTGAGCTTCTTAGGAATCTTGCTCAACACCCTGTGACTGCACTCCTCCGTCAGTGCTACTGTCTGGACATCCACCATTCTGACTTTATTGGCCATCACATCCTTCAAGTATTTATCATACTTGGGCATTCCCTACAAAACATCAAGCAAAGGATAATTTATGTGAAGTTCTTTGAAAATCTCAAAGAACTTTTTGAAGCATTCCTCCTCCTTGCTCTTTTTGAATCTATGAGGGAATGGTGGTAGTGGTCTTTGTGCTGGCTGCAATGAAGATTGTGCATTTTGTTGCACAGCACTCTAATTCTCTCCCTTGTTAGTGGATTGTACTTGTCTCACCAACTCTAGTTGCACCTCATTTCTTTTCTCTTTTGGCACTGCATCAGCTACTTGTTTGCCGCTCCTCAGACTGATGGCATTTACCTAACAGGGGTTAGGATCTTTGTCACTTGGTAGTCCTCCCTGTGGTCTCATGTTTTGAGCAGCTGCTATCTGACCCATCTGCTTTTCTAGATTGCGAGTGGCCAATTGCTGATTCTTCAAGTCTGATGCCATCCTCGCCTGATTTTCTACTAACTGAGTCTGGGGTCTCCATGATTTTCTGCAACGTTTCCTCAATGTTGCTGCTCAACTGGGCATCATTCTGCCTATTCTGCTGATACTGCTGCTGTTGAGGTTGCTGATAACTTTTCTTTTGATTTCCACCCCAAGAAAAATTCGGGTGGGTCTGCCAATTTTTGTTGTAGTTGTTTCCAAAATTCTGAGTGTTCCTCTGTACATTCCCAACAAAATTGACGATTCTGGATTGGATCCACAAGATTTTGCATTGTTCCCATTATTCCCACAAATTTCACACCAACTCGGAGCTTGCTGAACTGCATTTACCTAACACTGCTGTTGGCTCAGACTCAGTTTATTGAACTGAGTCATAATCTGACGCTGGAATGATGCTAGTTGTACCGCCAAGGCATTCATACCATCTACCTCTATAAACCCTGCTCTCTTTCCTGCCTCTCTCGATGACTCGCTGTGCCACTCTAGATTTCCTTGAGCAATTCTATTCAACAACGTGTACAGCTCATCATATGTTTTCTCTAAGGCTTGCCCACCCGATGCAGAGTCTAGCAAAATTTTTGTATGTGGGTCTAGACTTTCTACAAAGGTATGAGCCAGCACTTCATTGGATTGCTGGTGATGGGGACAGTCTCTTACTGATGACTTGAATCTTTCCCAAGCCAAATATAAGTTCTCATCAGGCCTCTACTTAAAACTCAGTATTTCACTTCTCAATTTTGCAGTCTTGCCTAAAGGAAAGAATATGATCAAGAATTTCTTCGCCAAATCATCCCAAGAAGTTGTGGAGTTTGGTGGCTCAGCTTTCAACCACCTCTTTGCCTCTCCCAACAGTTAAAATGGGAAGAGGGTAAGTCGGACATAATCTGTGGACACACGGTGGGGACAAAAGTGTCACTAATCTCTAAAAAGTTCTGTAAGTGCTGTTGCGGGTCCACATGTGCCATCCCAGTGAATTGACCACTAGAATGTAACAGCTGCACCATGTTCTGTTTCAATTCAAAGTTCCCTCCAGGTTTCGGTTTACGGATACTAGAGTTCACATTCGCTGCAAGTGGGATTGCCACTTCGCGAACTGGTCCGGCTGTCATTGCTTTCGATGACACTTGTGCTTGTACTGCGGGTGGTTGTTGTTGTACCTTTTCTTGAAGTCTTTTCAGCTTTTTCTCAAGAGCTACTCTCCTTCACAAATGAATTTGATGTTCTGGTTCAAGCAACGGTTCCACAAGCTCTCTATTCCTAGCCAGCTCGGCAAGACAACCTTTCACCTGCAATAAGTCAAACTAAGACCAAGTTTCTCAACACTTAAGGAAATTTAAAAATCACACAAAAATAGATAAATTTACTAAACTTCGCTGAGTCCCTGGCAACGGTGCAAAAAACTTGTTGAGACTGCACAGCAGCGGCGCCAAAAACTTGTTGACGATTGCCTGAGCGCACAGGCAAGTGTACGTGGTCTTACAAGTAATACAGTGGCCCTTTTTAAGAGCCGGATGTCGAACCCGCGGGGACTGGACCAATTCAGCTAATTATAAAGTTCAAGTGTGATATTTACTTTCGCAAGTGTTTATATAGACTTTTTCGATAAAGTTTAATTAAGTCTAGGGGTGGTCATACAAATACTCTGAAAACATTCAAGAAGCAACTAGGGCTAACGCCGGATAATCATGCGATACTACGCTTTGTAATGGTTTAAGTATGGAATTATCAATTGTCATCTCACATAATTAAAATTGCATGTTCATGGTCTTTCGAGCCTCTAAACACGACAAACTAACCTCACAACTACATCGTTGAGCGGGGATGTGACATTCTAGTTCGTGGGCAACTCAATGACATGGATGTGGTTTACGGGGTTTATGCTCTTGATTAGGGACTTTCATACTTCTAACCATTTAACTCAACTTAGCTTCACAACTACTTCTACGAGTGGTGATGTGATAATTCTAAGTTGGTGTCTAGCTCATCCCCTTTTAGTACCCAAGCAAGGCAAATTAGGTATAATTTCTTATCCTAACCACGAATTATATCGTAAGATACAAACTTGCTCCCTACATTCTTTGTTCTTGCCTAGGTTTACTTTCTCAAGCTTTTACCTAGGTGTAACGTGTGTGTTTTCATGGTGATCAATCATAAAAACAACCATAATAAGAACGTAAGACAAAACAACAATTAATAACTTAAAACCAAAACAAATTCACATAGTCACAATCATATCTTGTGGCCTCAACCCTAGAGGAAGGGTTCTAGCCACTCAAGTTCGTATAATTACAAGAAAATGTAATTAAACTAACATACTTATAAGAATTGGTAGAAGAGAAGATGAAATTAATGAACCCTAGGTGAGTTCTTCCACTCGTCCCTTCACTCCTTGGCAGTTTTTCAAAAATAAATCGTGACAAAATGTTTTTAGGAGCTAAGGGACCTATTTATAGTAAATGTGAGGTGTATAACATTATGCCCGGCATGGAATAGCTCCGTGGCACGGAGGTGAACGCGCTAATTTACCTCCGTGAAATGGAGGAATCGCGGAAGCACACTGGAAAGCACCTAAAAATGACATTCGGCTGAAGCTTGCCACGATGGCCGGCGTGGCACGCTGCCTGTGCAGCGTGATGGCCTGCGTGACACGGCCACTGTCGTGCAGATTGCCTGGCGTGGCACGGCGCTGGCGCGCAGGTGTCCTTCTTGTTGCCTTCTTCTCGCGCCTGGCATTAGCGTGGCACGGCGCTGGGCGCGGCACACACACAGCGTGGCCCGCTGCCTGGCGCGGCCAGCCTTGCCAAGGCATGGTTCCTTGCCGACTTTTATACTTTGCTTCCAATTCCATTTCTCCACTTCACCCATCATAGATTAGTTCCTCAAATTCATTTTAAACCTACAAAAACAAGAACTAATCATGTTGGTTAGTATATATCTTCACATTTACATAAAATCACATGAGAATGTATATAAATAAGTAGATAAACAAGACAAAAACTAAGTTATAAAGTATCACTTTGGCATGCAATTTTTCCCATGATCAATACACTTCCTAGAAACACTACACAGAATCTAAAGGATGATGCTCATTGCATGGCAGTGATGACTAGGAGTGGTAAAACCACAGTTGACCCCCCAGTTCCCTGTTGAAGTTGAAAGGAGGAAAGAGAGCATGATTGAGGAAGAAGATATTGTTGTTGAGACACAACATGATGAGTTGCAAGAGGCCCCTAGGGGTGAGATGGAATGTGACATTGATCAAAGGGAAACTCTAGTGCAAAAGGCTATCCCAAGACCACCGCCACCATTCCCACAAACGATGAAGAAAAAGGCAGACAATGGTAAGTTTTGAAATTTTTTTTCATTGCTTAAACAACTTTCTATGAATATACCGTTGGTTGAAGCACTAGAGCAGATGCCAATTTATGCAAAATTCCTGAAGGACCTAGTGACGAAGAAAAGATATGTAATCTATGAGCCGGTTGACAATGTCCATTATTGCAGTGCCATAGCAACAAGGGTCTTAACTTAGAAAAAGGAGGACCCAAGTCTTTTCACGATACCTTGCACCATTGGTAATGTCGAGTTCGTAAGGGCACTCTGAGATCTGGGGGATAGCATTAATCTAATGCCCTTGGTGGTTTTCAAGAATCTAGGATTGGGAACCCCACACCAACCAACATGTGGCTACTGATGGCCGACAGAACAGTGAAAAGACCAGTGGGCATCCTAGTTGATGTGCTTGCCAAGGTTGATAAGTTCATATTCCCAGCAGACTTTGTGATCTTGGATTGCGAGGTCAATTATTAGGTCCCCATCATTCTGGGGCAACCATTCCTCTCTACTGGGAGAGCTCTAGTAGATGTGGATGCTAGCCTATTAAAGTTTAGGCTAAACAAAGAAGAGGTCATTTTCAACATCTGTCAGACCATGAAGCAACCAAAGGATTTTAGTGTGATCTCAACACTTGAGGATGAGTATGAGTCACTTGCAGAATTCTAAGTAGTCAAGAGACTCGCGTCGTGCCGCGACGTTAAATCAAGCGCTTCTTGGGAGGCAACCCAAGTAGTTGTTTGGTGAAATCTGAGTAACCAGACCACCTGCATCGTGCCGCGATGTTAAATCAGGCGCTGCATAGGAGGCAACCCATGGAAGGTGAAGTATGAGTAGCCACAGGTATGTCCTTTTCCCTACATGATTATATTTTATGCTTCGGGGACGAAGCTCATTTTAAAAAGGGGGGATGTACTTGTATTTTTGGAATTTTTGTTCAGTTAAGGGTTTTTCTTGCCATGTTTCTTTTCCCTCAGGCATGCTATCTAGTAGAACTGAAATGTGTTAGGATTTTTGTTCTTAGTCGTTATTTTTTTTATTAGAAACTAACCTAGGAATACCCAGCCAATGGATATGCACTAGTTTTGTTGTTTTTGAAAAAATTGACCCTGCTTAAAAAATTTTACTATGTATGTGTGACAACAATGCATGATTTCTTTGGATAGTTTTATGTCATTTAGTTATTAATAGTGCTAGTCTTGTTAAGTCAGGTATGAACCAGACAGGTAAAGTAAAAATAGTTCATATACCATGTGTGAGTGAGGTCTTACTATTTATTGCGGTATGTTGTTGAAGATCTAGAACTTGCCTGGTT
This sequence comes from Datura wrightii, assembly GCA_035772735.1. Taxonomy (NCBI): domain Eukaryota; kingdom Viridiplantae; phylum Streptophyta; class Magnoliopsida; order Solanales; family Solanaceae; genus Datura; species Datura wrightii. The sequence continues at coordinate 5,939,489 of JASDFA010000008.1, read as the reverse complement.
GGTGTCTGCATAGGTTAAGGATGGTTGGTTAGGATATGATCATAGGCCATTTTTGGTTTTAGCTCACTTTTAGCCTATATTGCCCTGCCAATGTTTCATGAATCCTTTGATCCCAAGTTTGAGCCTTAATAGACCATATTTCTTCGATTTACCTGTTAACCGTACCCATTTGTTTATAATGAACCTATTTGGCCCAGGTCCTTCCTTGGATATTGTGAACCTGAAAATAAGCAAAATGCTTAAGTTGAGGGTGTCTAGAGTATGGGTGTATAAATGGTGGGAGCGGGAGAAAAGGAAAGAAAAGAAAAAGAAAAAAAGGTGAAAATAAGGTGTGGTGAGGTAAAAAAGTAAGAAGCTGAAAATTTGAGAATATTGAAAAAGAAAAATTCAAAAGAGCTTGAAATTGTTGAAAAATGTGAAAAATCACCTCACCCATGCAAATATTCTTAAAATGGAAAAAAGGGAAGAAAAGGAGACAAAAAGAAGGGTGAAATAGGAAAATGGTGTAGCCAATGGATGTAGTGTCAAGGAAGGGATAGTCACTCATAAAATCTTTCATCTTTATCATGTCCAACCCTAAGCCTACATTACAAGCCATATCTAGTCCAATAGAGCTCTTAATTTGACCATCTAACAAACCAAAGTAAAGAAAATACGGGCAAGCCTATGGTATCTGATGCATAATACTTGCATTTCTTTGAGAGAGTGAGTGCTTCATTTTCATAGTCACATGTTTCATTTTGATACTTCATATTAGAGTGGGGACTTCATTTTTGTGAGGGTACATGGATTATGTTTGCTTTTACCATTGGCCTATGTGAAACACATAGGTGATGACTTGATTGCTCGTTGATAGTTAGATGACATGGCTTGATCCCTGTATATGATGTTTTAATGTTGCTTCCAATACATTAGCTGATGATGTTTCATGAGGAAGGGTCAATAGAGTTTCTATGTAGAGTGCACAAATTTGTTTGAGTTTTGGTTGTAGTATCTTAAGTTTATTTTCTAGTTGAGCATCGTGTTTAGTTTTTCTTTTTCTTTGCCTGAGGACATTTAAAAGTCTTAACTTGAGGGTGTTGATGTGCTATGGATTTACAGTAGTATTGACGCTCAAAACTAAGAAAATAGCATGGACTTAGGTGTATTTATGTGGATATAAGGCATTTTTTCTTTTATTTCAGGATAAATGGGTGTTGGAACAATAAATTACAAAACAAAGCTAAAAGTGTGCAAAAAAGGGCAAAAAGTGCAATCTACAGTATGATTTGCAGGATGGACCTACGAGTCGTACTGAGGACCTTGATAATAAGCTGAAAGTTTAACCTTTAAGACTGATCCCACGAGACTTGTCACGGATCTTACCATGATGGTACGAGTCGTGGTACGCTAGTAATGATGAAATCTAGAAGAATTGCACAGGAGGCTGATTCTCAGTACGAGAGGATCCTACGACACGTAAGATGAAGGTACAAGTCGTACCATACCGGTCATGGTGAAGTTCAAAAAAAGTTCAAAAGTAGTAGGATCAAGCCACGGGTGCAATGTATGAGTCATAGGATGTAGGTACGAATCGTACCTTGGCCCAACACTTAGCGAAAATTCAGCCAACACTTCAAGCCATGAGTTGATGCCAGGATCTGTGAGAAGCCCCTACGAGTCATAAGAGGACCCGTGATGAGCTCGGCGATAGATATGGAAAGCAGTCCTATTAGTTTAGGAAAAGAATTCTTGTGTCTCTATAAATACGTTTTATGTTTTATGTTTTATTTTTTAGGGAGGACGATGAATAGACTTAATTTTAGTAGGAAAACATTGTAGTAAGCAATTTTACATCATTGAAAGAGAGAATTGAGTTGGTTCAACCTTCTGATCAACCTTTTCTTGAACTCATATTGTTTTGCTACTTGTTATTCAAGATTTTACAGATTAATTGAAGGAATCGTTTTTCTCAATCATCTTTGCAAGTATTGTTTTATGTCTTCAATCATGAACACAATTCACAACCTTGCAACTATGAGAGGCTAAAACCTCCATAGCTAGGATTGTGGGAACCACGGTGGATTAACAAGCTAGGGTTTCACAAAGTGATTCTAAAATCAATACTAATTCCTTATATTGTAGTCTCTTCATCTTTAATGATTCTAGCAGTGCGCAATGTTTGGAAGTTCCTGAATTCTTTACTTGCTTTGGTCGAAGAGGTAGAGATTAGGAAAAGAGAATTACAATAGAGCCTTGATCTTGATGATCATTGTATTAACTTGAGCTATGGTCGCAGGATAGTTATATCTGGAACTTAGTGATAACGGTTAGTTTGCAAAACTCGTGAGACTTGGTCGAATAATTGAGGATAGTCATTCAATAGGGATTGGTCGATCGTTTGAATGAACCTAAGTTATCAATTTTGTAAGTAAGTATTGTTAAAGATCATAAGTGTATACCCAAAGCTATTATGAACCCATGGGGAACACAAACCCTAGTTATCCTTTAATTATTGATTTGCAAATATAATCCTGACTGCTGTTTATTTTTATTATTGATTTTTATTACAATTCCCCCCATTCTGAAGTATCTATCATACGAGTTCATCTACCGACTATAATCTAGATCTTCCATATTCCCTGTGGGATTGACCCCAACCTCTAAGTTGGGTTCTTTATTGACAACGTCCGCTTCATACTTCAGTTGGAAGTGTGGTTTGAGCGTTATCAAGTATCATCCCTTGGTATAGATGTAAAAGAACGGAAGTATGAAGATCCTAGCCTGGTACAACTCAGAGATAAAGTTCAACAAGGGGAAGTATCAGCTTTTGCGGTAACCGAAGACGGGGTATTGAGATGTAGGGTCGCCTCTGTATTCCAGATGGGGTAGGACTTCGCTAGCAGATCATGGTAGAGGTAAATTATTCCTATTATTCTCTGCACCCTGGTTCAACAAAGATGATTCATGGCATAAAAGAAATTTATTGGTGGCCGGGAATGAAAAAGGATGTAGCAGAATTTGTGGCACAATGCGCTAACTGCCAGCAGGTAAAGGCGGAATATCAAAAACCCGACGGATAGACACAGGATATAACAGTGCCTATATGGAAATGAGAAGAAATCAACATGGATTTTGTGACAGGGTTACCTCGTACTCTGTGCAGATTTGATTCTATTTGGGTGATTGTCGATAGATTGATGAAATCAGCTCACTTTCTGCCCGTTAGGACCACCTTCTCAACCGAGGACTATGTTGAATTGTATATTATAGAAATACTTCGATTGCATAGTGTCCCAACTTCTATAATTTCTAACAGAGGGGCGCAGTTCACAGCTAGATTTTGGCAGTCATTTCATAAAGGCTTGGGGACACAGGTTAATCTGATACAGCCTTTCATCCTCAAACAGACGGGCAGGTAGAACATACTATTTAGACGCTCGAGGATATTTTGTGAGTGTGTGTGTTAGACTTTGGAGGCAGTTGGGATGAGCATTTACCCCTTATTGAATTTTCTTACAATAACAGTTATCATTCGGCAATCCAGATGGCGCCTTATGAAGCCTTATACGAGCGGAAATGCTGATCCCTAGTTGGTTGGTTCCATGTTGGAGAATCAGAGTTAATTGGACCAGATAATATCCATCATTCAGAAGAGAATGTAAAGCTTATCAGAGAGCGTTTGCTAACAGCTCGGAGCTGCCAAAAATCACATTCTGATGTGCGGTGCAGAGCCTTGGAATTCATTATTGGTGATTAGGTGTTTTTGGAAGTTTCGCCAACGAAGGGCATAATGAGGTTCGATAAGAAATGCAAGCTTAGCCCTCGATTTATTGGCCCATATCAGATCCTCCAAATAATAGGCCAAGTGGCTTATGTATTAGACTTACCTCCAGAGTTAGAACCTATTCACCTGGTCTTTCATGTGTCGATGCTGTGAAAGTTTATAGGGGATCCATCTTGAGTCGTGCCAATTGAGGAAGTCCAAGTTATTGAGGAGTTAACCTATTAAGAGGTTCCAATGGCCATATTAGATCAACATGTTCGTAGGTTGAGAACAAAGGATGTCGACTCTGTTAAAGTATTATGGAGGAACAGGAATAGAGAGAGATGACCAGGGAATCTGAGGATGATATGAAATCTAAATTTCCTCACTTGTTCCAGGATTGAGCCAGATTATGCAGTTAAGGTAAGGTTGTTGTTCAGTTATTATTTTACTTCTTATGTTATTAGTACTGCTATTTATCTATTCCTTATTATCATGTAATAGTTATTGTAGAGTCCTGTGAGGCACCTATGTTGAACATTTCTGTCACTCCCAATAAATTTCTAACATTTAGTTGGCGTACGTATGTGTTAGCTAAGAGTTTTAGAGTTCAATACATATGAGAAAGGGACTGGGGAGAGGTCAAGCGAGCATGGAGTTGAGACCACACGAAAGGAGGCCGGGCCAGCTGCCCAAAGGGGCAACGTCGCACGGACCTCACTCGGCGAGTTGGCCTCTGTGCCACGGAGCCAAATTGGCGCGATAGGGTCCATGCCATGGACCCTGTGCTCACCAACCAAGTTATATATAAACCATCTTGTTTCAATTGGAAATTATTTTGATAAACATATGGTCTTCCAGAGAGTGTACGAGAGTTTACATTGAAATTCGTTCGGATACGCTATGAAATGCCATCCAAACTCCAATTAACTTCAGGTACTGTTGTATAAGTTTGCCGAGAGCATTCCTACGGAGTTATTTTCTTGAAAAACGCCCGGCGAATCAGAACTCTACCGAGTTAGAGTTGACAAAATTGCTTCAAATTAGTTTCTATACGATCACAGCATTCAAGTTAGCATTTCTCCCTTTTGAACTCTCGAGAAATTATATGTTTTTGATCGTATTTCGTCAAGCTGAAATATAATTGATATTATTATTAAAAGTTATCTTTTTTATTGAATTTAGTACTGAAGTTGGTCTCGTTCTCCCAGTAATATGATTGTACTTGCATAGTGCTATTGAACTCAGATTGAAACTCGCTAGTTGGACAGGAAGTCGACACTTGAGGTATGTAGGGCTTTTCTTCCAGAAAGTTATGTTGTTGCGAGTTATTACAACTTATATACCTGCAATACTTCAGAATGAACTTATTAGGGTCAGCTGTTGTAAAATGAATTGAGTCTGTAATAATGAAATAGTAATCCCTGTCCTAATGAGCTTATCTAAAATGCCCTACCCGAATATTGATTAGTTAGTTGTTACCCTATATTATGTTTCATTTACAAAGGCTGTGAGGGTCATATCATGTTTCATTTACAGAGGAGGTGAGGGCCTTGTCATGCTTCATTTACAGAGGCTGTGAGGGTCGTACCATGTTTCATTTACAGTGGTTGTGAGGGCCGTGTCATGTTTAACTTACAGAGGCTGTGAGGGCCGTATCATGTTTCATTTACAAAGGCTGTGAGGGTTGTACCATGTTTCATTTACAAAGGTTGTGAGGTTCGTATCATATTCCTGTTACTAAGGTTGTAAGGGCATACTTAGTTATAGTTTACACAATTCCTAGTAGTCAAATGAGTATAGAGGATTTTGTTTGTACTTGTTGGGTTTATGGGGTCCCAGTTAGGTTTTTCTGTACTGGTTGTACCTTCCAAGCTTATGGGGGCCCGATTAGGTTTTGTTTGCATTTTTAAGCTTGTTATTTAGATATATTAGATGATCCAAGTATTGCAGGATAAATCCTTACTCTCCCTCTTTTGATTGCTACAGATTTTTTTCCAATTTCCGGTCAAGTTATTATCTTTTTGCTTTACATATTCGGTACATATTGTACTGACGCCCACTCGGGCACTACATTACTTTCCTGTAGGTGTATATTGATGCGGTTCAGGACGTCCTTAGTCTCCAGCTGAGGTCAGCAGTTCATTCAGCTCCTTCCCTTCAGAGTTGAAGTTAGGCAGGACTTCCTTTTGATGTACAGTTTTGGGTATGTCAGGGGCCCTGTCCCAGCCACTATATCATTCCTAGAAGCTTGCAGTATGTTGTATATTCCCTGTGGTTAGTTTCTATTGGCCGTGTGAGGCCCATGTGTTCTTTAGTTCCTGTGATGGTCGTGAGGGGCCTTGCTTAGCTGCCAGATAGCGGCCTTGTTGTCCATGGTGTAGCTTAGCGCTTGATTTAAATTTTGGTTATAATTAGACAGCATGGTGGTCTTATCGGCCTACATAGGATCCCCGTTATTGTGTTATTCTGGTGAACTGTCTTCTTTTACAGTTGGCCTTGTCGGCCAGGGGCGGTATTTAGAGCCAAGATATAGCTTGTTAGTTTCTCGAATTGATGTCACTGTGCACTAGTCCAGTTAGACTAGTTCAGACCCATTAAGGCACTAGGTGTCGGTCATGCCTCCCAAGGTAGGGTGTGACAAACTTGGTATCAGAGTAAGTCATATCCTAGGGAGTCTGCAAGCCATGCTAAGAAGAGTCTTGTCTATAGATTTGTTGTGCACCACATACTATAGGCAGGAGGCTGTGAGGCATGATAGGATGGTTACTCTTCTTTCTTATTCAGTAGTGCTATAGAGCCGTGTTGTATAGGGTGACTTCTTGAGATTATGTTATCCTATTTGGTTGCAAAAAAGTGCCAAACACACAGCAGACCCCAACTGATCAAGAGTTGGATGTGGCAGCAAGAGAGGGCACCAGCACGAGGCCCCAGGAAGAGTTAGGCCAATCTGAGGGTGACAGGGGGACACCACTTCGGTCTCCCCATAATTTACCACCATATTCTGAGCCCACTAGGCCGGAAGATGTACCAGCACCACCCCTAGCTATTCTTATGCCATCCGATCAGGAGCTCAGGGGTGAATTTTATATGATGATACAGATGATGGCTGCCCAGCGTCAGCCTCAGCCGATAGCACCAGTTGCCACTTAGCCCGCTGAGGGGCCTAGCAGTTCGAGAGTTCGTGAGTTCCTGGCCTTGAGTCTCTTGCAGTTTATAGGGATAGATCGCAGGGAGGATACTCAGAACTTTATAGATCAGCTGTAGAGGATATTTAGGGTCATGCATGCCTCTTTCACTGAGTCAGTGGAGATGGCAGTATTCAGATTATGGGATGTAGCGGTTTTGTGGTACGAGAGTTGGGAGAGATCCCGGGGCAGAGATGCATCTCCACCTCTATGGCCCATATTTTCTAAGGCCTTTATAGATCATTATCTACCCCGAGAGGTTCGGCAGGATAGAGTGGAGCAGTTCTTGCATCTAGAGCAGGGTCGGATGAGTGTCAGAGAGTATGCATTGAGGTTTGATTCCCTAGCCAGGTATGCACTTCATTTGTTGACACTATGTCGGCTAGGGTACACTGGTTTATAATGGGGTTTGCGCCAGAGTATGTGGAAATATGTATTACAACCACCTTGCGAGAAGACATGGACATTTCACGAATCCAGGCCTTTGCTCAGAAAATAGAGGAGCTCAGACAACACCTGTATGTTATGGAGAGGTTAGGTCAGGAGCAGTGTCGAGGGCTAAACCTGCAGATTTTCAAGTAGATTTTCAGGGCGGACCCTGGCCCGGCTTCTCAGGTAGGCCACCATTCCTACAACAGTAGGACAGCATATCAGATTGTCAGAGGCACATAGGCCCCGGCGAAAGTTCCAGAGCATCAGACTCGCAGCAGTAGAGGGGAACAGACCAAGCTGAGTCAGCGATACCCCGGTGTAGTACCTGTTATAACTGGCACCTGGGGAGGTGCAGATATGGTTCTAACGAATGTTATACCTGCGGGCAGGAGGGACACATGATGAGGAACTGCTCGACTAGACGTCGAGGTGGTTAGGACCAGTAGGGTGGACCTTCAGCAGGTTCGTATGCCCCAGCACCTTCAGCAGGCCGTAGGCCCTCAGCTCTAGCCGGCAGAGGCCGAGGTAGGTCGGGGGCATCTGGGTGAGGTAGCCGTCAGGACCACACGTATGCATTACTAGGGCGACAGGAGTCAGAGACGTCGCCAGATGTCATGACAGGTATATTACATGTCTGCTCATACTCAGTTTATGCTTTAATATATCCAGGCTCTACCCTGTCGTATGTTACCCCGTTAGTAGCTTGGTAGTTTGATATCACACCAAAATTACATCGGCGACCCTTTTCAGTATCTACCCCAATTGGTGACTCTATTATTGCTAGGAGGATTTACCGAGGCTGTATAGTAGAGATTGTTGGACGTCAGACCTCCGTAGATTTAGTAGAGTTAGAAATGGTTCATTTTGATGTGATTATGGGTATGGACTGGTTGGCACCGTGTTATGCTATGATAGATTGGACTAGAATTGTCTTGTTTCATTTCCCAGGAGAGGTTGTACGTGAGTGGAGGGGTAATATAGCCACGCCGAAGGGTAAATTTACATCCTATCTTTGAGCGAGAAAGTTAATAGAAAAGGGTTGTATTTATCATATTGTCAGGGTTCATAATGTGCAAACAGAATCCCCGACTCTCTAGTCGATTCCAATTGTTAATGAATTCCCAGATGTGTTTCCAGATGAACTTCCTGTTATTCCCCCAGAATAGGAAATTGATTTTTCCATAGACTTATTACTAGATACTCAGCTTATATCTATCCCTCCATATAGAATGGAACCTGTAGAGCTTAGAGAATTGAAAGAGCAGTTGAAAGATCTATTAGATAAAGGTTTCATCAGGCCCAGTACTTCACCGTGGGGTGCGCCAGTTTTGTTTGTAAGAAAGAAAGATGGCTCCCTATGCATGTGCATAGATTACCGAAAACTGAATGGAGTTACTATTAAAAATAAATATCCTCTTCCGCGAATAGATGATTTGTTTGACCAGCTGCAAGGGGCAAAATACTTTTCTAAGATTGATTTGAGATCCGGGTACTACCAGGTTCGAGTTCGGGAGAAAGACATCCCCAAGACAGCCTTCAGGACCAGGTATGGCCATTTTGAATTTTTGGTCATGTCCTTTGGGCTGACTAACGCGCCAGTAGTGTTCATGGACCTAATGAATAGTATCTTCAGGTTGTATCTAGATGTATTTGTAATAGGATTCATTGATGATACTTTGGTCTTCTCTCGCTTAGAGACAGAACATAAAGATCATTTGCGAATAGTACTCCAAATCCTCAGAGACCACCAGTTGTATGCAAAACTCTCTAAATGTGTGATCTGGTTGAATTCTGTAGCTTTCTTGGGCCACATTGTATCAGAGGCTGGTATTCAAGTCGATTCGCAAAAAATTAAGGAAGTGAAAACATGGCCTAGGCCTATGACTCCGACATAGGTTTGCAGTTTCTTGGGATTAGCTGGGTGTTACAGAAGGTTTGTGGAAGGGTTTTCTTCTCTGTCAGCGCTGTTGACTAAGTTGAATCTAAAAGCATCCCAATTTCTATGGACCTAAGCCTACGAGCAGAGTTTCCAGGAATTGAAAAACAGGTTGACCTCAGCACCAGTGTTATCTTCGCCGGAAGGTTCAGAAGGTTACGCAGTATATTGTGATGCTTCGGGTGTTGGGTTAGGATGTGTTTTGATGCAGCATGGTAGGGTAATTGCCTATTCTTCGAGGCAGCTGAGAAAACATGAAAAGAACTATCCCACTCATGATTTAGAGTTGGATGCAGTAATTCACGCCTTAAAGATATGGAGGCATTACTTGTATGGGTGCATGTTGATATTTTTACCGACCATAAAAGTCTTCAGTACATTTTTATACAGAGGGAACTGAACTTACGACAGCACCGATGGTTAGAATTGTTGAAAGACTATGATGTGAACATTTTATACCACCCAGGGAAAGCTAATATTGTGGCGGACGCTCTTAGTCATCAATCTATTGGCAGTCTGGCATACCTGAGGCCGGAACAACAGGAGATGGCTCGAGAATTGCACTAGCTAGCCAGTTTAGCCATTCGCGTAGCCGATACAGGGGACAATGGGGCCATAATTCAAAATACAACAGTATTGTCCCTGGTTGTAGGAGTAAAGGAGCGACAATACGAAGATTCCTATTTGGCACAGCTTAGAGATAGAGTGCAGCAGGGTGAGATATCAGTGTTTGAGGTAGCCGGCGATGGGATTTTGAGGTACAGAGGTCGCCTTTATGTCCCGGATGTGGCAGGACTCCGTCAGCAGATTATGGAGGAGGTACACCATTCTCGCTATTCTCTTCATCCAGGTTCAAAAAAGATGTACCATGACTTAAAAGAGATATATTGGTGGCCTAGAATAAAAAAAGAATGTCACTGAATTTGTAGCACAGTTTCCTAATTATCAGCAGGTGAAGGCAGAACATCAGAAACCCAGCGGCTTAACTCAGGAGATAGCGGTGCCTATGTGGAAATGGGAAGCAATTAACATGGATTTTGTGACAGGATTACCCCGTAGCAGGCACAGATTTGACTCCATTTGAGTTATTGTTGACAGATTGACGAAGTCAGCTCACTTCCTACCTGTCAGAACCACTTTTTCATCCAAGGACTATGCCGAATTGTATATAAGAGAAATAGTTAGACTACACGGTGTCCCTGTATCTATCATTTCTGACATAGGAGAACAATTTACGGCTAGATTCTGGCAGTCGTTTTAGAGAGGTTTGAGAACGCAGGTTAATCTGAGCACGACATTTCATCCTCAGATAGATGGGCAGGTAAAACGTATGATTCAAATGCTCGAGGACATGTTACGGGCGTGTGTGAAAGACATTATGGGTGGCTGGGATGAACACTTACCCCTCATTGAGTTTGCCTATAATAACAATTATCTTCAGTGATTTAGATGGCGCCGTACGAGGCGTTATACAGGAGAAAGTGTAGGTCTCCAGTTGGCTGGTTTGAGGTAGGAGAATCAGAGTTATTTGGGCCAGATATGATTCACCAGTCATAGGAAAAGGTAAAGCTTATCAGAGAATGTCTATTCACAGCTCAGAGTCGTCAGAAATCTTATGCTAATGTGCGGCGTAGAAACCTGGAGTTTAATGCAGGTGATTGGGTATTTCTTAAAGTTTCGCCCATGAAGGGCATAATGAGGTTTGGTAGGAAGGGAAAGCTTAGCCCAAGGTTTGTTGGGTAATATCAAATCCTCTGAAGAATAGGCCAGGTGGCATACGAGTTAAATTTGCCTTCAGAATTAGAGTCTGTTCACCCGGTCTTTCATGTATCAATGTTACGAAAATGTATAGGGGATCCTTCCCATGTTTTGCCAGTCAAGGACATCCAGGTTACTGAGGAGTTAGCCTATGAACAGGTTCCTGTAGCCATATTAGATCGGCAAGTTCGTAAATTGAAAACCAAGGATGTTGCCTCTGTTAAAGTTTTGCGGAGAAACAGAAATAAAGAAGAAATGACCTAGGAAGCCGAGAATGACATGAAATCTAGATACCATCAGTTGTTCTAGGATTAGTTCTAATTATGCAGTTAAGGTAGAGTCATTATTTCAGCTGTTGTCTATGATTTACGTTATTAATACTGCTCAATTGACTATCCTTCTGTTGTGCAAGAGTTGTTATAGTGTTATATGATGTACCTGTACTGGACACTTCTGCGTTTTAGGATTTTTTATTTAGTCAATACTACAGGGGAAACTCCACCAAAATTTTCCCAGAATAGCAGTTAAAAGGGTTAGACTCCAGCAAGCTTAAGCTGACATTCGAGGACGAATGGTCCTAAGGGGGGGAGGATGTTACACTTCGTAAATTTCTAACATTTAGTCGGTGTACGTATGTGTTAGCTAAGAGTTTTAGAGTTCAATACGTACGAGAAAGGGACCAGGGAGAGGTCAAGCGAGCACTAGGCGAGACCACGTGGAAGGAGGCCGGACCAGCTGCCTAAAGGGGCCACATGGCACAGACCTCACTTGGCGCATTGGCCTCCGTGCCATGGAGCCAAATTGGCGCGACAGGGTCTGTGCCACGGACCCTGTGCCCACCAACCAATTTATATATAAACCATCTTGTTTCAATTGGAAATTATTTTGTAAACATAAGGCCGTCCAGAGAGTGAGAGAGCACGAGAGTTTACATTGAAATTCGTCCGGATACCCTATGAAATGTCGTCCAAACTCCGATTAACTTCAGGTACTGGCGTATAAGCTTGCCGAGAGCATTCCTACGAAGTTATTTTCTTGAAAAATGCCCGGCGAATTGGAACTCCGTCGATTTAGAGTTGACAAAATTGCTTCAAATTAGTTTCTATATGATCACAGGCTTCAAGTAAGCATTTATCCCTCCTGAACTCTCGAGAAATTATACATTTTTTATCGTATTTCGTCAAGCTGAAATATAATTGATATTATTATCAAAAGTTATCTTTTTCACTGAATTGAGTACTAAAATTAGTGTCTTCTCCCAGTAATATGATTGTACTTGCTTAGGGCTATTGAACTCAGATTGAAACACGCTAGTTAGACAAGAAGTCGACACTTGAGGTATGTAGGGTTTTTCTTCTGGAAAGTTATGTTGTTGCGAGTTATTACAACTTATATACCTGCAGTACTTCAGAATGAACTTATTAGGGTCAGCTGTTGTAAAATGAATTGAGTTTGTAACAATGAAATAGTAATCCCTGTTCTAATGAACTTATCTAAAATTCCCTACCCGAATATTGATTAGTTAGCTTTTACCCCATATTATGTTTCATTTATAGAGTCTGTGAGGGTCGTATCATGTTTCATTTACAGAGGTTGTGAGGGTCGTGTCATGTTTCATTTACAGAGGATGTGAGGGTCATATCATATTTCATTTACAGAGGCTATGAGGGCCTTGACATGTTTCATTTACAGAGGTTGTGAGGGTCGTATCATGTTTCATTTGCAGTGGCGGTGAGGGTTGTACCATGTTTCATTTACAGAGGCTGCGAGGGTCGTATCATGTTCCTGTTTCTAAGGCTGTAAAGGTCGTACTGAGTTATAGTTTACACAATTCCTAGTAGTCAAATGAGTATAGATGATTTTGTTTGTACTTGTTTGGGTTTATGGGGTCCCGGGTAGGTTTTTCTATGCTAGTTGTACCTTTCAGGCTTATGGGTGACTGGTTAGGTTTTGTTTGCATTTGTTAGATTGTTATTTTTATATATTAGATGATGCAAGTATTGCAGGATAAATCCTTACTCTCCCTCTTTTGATTGCTACAGATTCTTTTTCTAGTTTCCGGTCAAGTTATTGTCTTTCTGCTTTACATATTCGGTGCATATTGTACTAATGCCCACTCAGGCGCTGGCATTACTTGCCTGCAGGTGTAGATAGACGTGGTTCAGGAAGTTCCTGTCACACCCCGCCTTGGGGGGTATGACTGGCACCTGGTGCCCTACTAGGACCTGAACTGCTGGACTGCTAAGCCTGGGCACATCTGGTGCCTGGCTGGCTCTAACTCACATTTCTGGAAACAAAGGGCTATATAACGGCTGTAAACACAGCCCCCGGCCCATTGGCCTATAGCCTCCTGTACCTGTACTAACAGCTGACTAGAAACATGTCAATATAGGGAAACCTATACGGGCTGACAAGGCCACCATGCTGTCTAGTTATCTATAACTCAACCCTGAAGTACTGGATAGCTACGTGACCGGCAAGGTCACCACTACTGTCGAACTATGGCCCAACACGGCCAACATAAAAGAAACAGAAGTACTAACAGCTAACCACTGCACGGCCTCACACGACCGGCTCATCTGACCACAGGGAAACATATACAGACTGCAAGCCTCTAGGAAGAGCAATAGAAATGATCGGGACAGGGCCCCGACCTACCCGTACTATACAGCAAAAAGGAAATGAAATACACCTCTGGAATTCAGTCTCGGGATGACAGGAGCTGAATACTCGATCGCTGACAGGAATCACGTAGTATCGCCTGCTCATTTATGAGTATCTGCAGGCAAGTAATGCAGCGCCCCACCGGGCGTCAGTACCACTGGTACTGAGTATGTAAAGCAATAACTGAAAGAAATATCTAAAAATAATAATATAACTGATGAAACTGAAGTAGAGAGAAATAGATTTAACTGTCTGATAATGTAAGTCATACCTTCTCTCAATTATACTGGAAGGAGTAGGAGTCATACCCGGAGACGTATCGTTCTACTGCTGATCTACTCGTATCTATCATAACATGGCATAGCATAACATAGCATAACATAGCACACACAAACCTTACCCGGCCCCTATAAGCCGGGAGGTACAACCAGCACAGAATCTATACCCCTACCCCGGTCATCCCATCTCCTATAAACCCTGTAAGCATCCTGCCAGTCCCCTGGGTATGCACTTGGGCTCGCTGAGCCCCTGACTATAACTGCGTCTGAGTCCGGAGGACTCTTGAATCAACACCCGGGCGTATCCGCTCGACAGGGGTGTGTAAAAGCCGACCAAGGCATAATATGGGGAAAACTGGCATCCCATCTTCGTCCCCTGTGGGACGGCATGCCACTCCATAGAGCGATATATCCTCGTCCTCTGGCGGATGAGTCGATACAGCTATCAACCCTGGGGCGGTCATGGATGCTAGGTAGTCCAACCCTAAATAATACAACGGTCTCAACTAGTAATACTATTTGCATGTCTCACATGCTGAGGCTAATGGTGGTAAAATATTGTATATATCACATGCTGAACTAGTAATAGTAGTATGTACGTATTCAATACATGCTGAGGCTGGTAAATATATATGTATAAATATAGTCTTCTGCTAGACTACACTGGGTCAGATGCTGGACATGATATAGTCTTTCTGCTGAAACTATGTTGTATACTGAGTTTCTATAGTAACATGATTTACTAGTTCTAATATGCTTTCTAGCTTCACTTTAACTTATCGTTCTATTTCTGAGATGTCTTACAGATATTACATTGCTTTACTGGGTTTCAACTGAATACAATGATATCCTAACATTCTGTGTCACATCACATACTGATCATACTGCGCAGATTCTAATACTTGTATTAGGATCTATATCGGGCTAGCAAGGTTTGCGCAAATTATAACGCGATACTTCTAATACCGTACCAACATTCATAATAAGCATAACACATGACTTCTGAACATTCTACTGGCCTTTAAATTACTGTACTGTACCAAGATTACTAACTTGCCGAGTAAACTAGCTTTACATACCTTATCCTTGAACTATTCGTCTGTCGAACGAGACTCGGCCGGTACTTCAGCTATTTTCTCCCAACTGCATTCATAAATATGTCAATTAATATTAAATACAACTTTACTTTAAAAGGCAACGTCACTTTCGATATAGTTTATAGCCTAAACTTAGGCTTATCGAAAGACGGTCGAAAACTCGCTATTTTTCAGCGGTCCAGAAGGGAGAAATATTCACTTCACAGCTAGGAACACATAGACACTAATTTTGAGCAATTCCACTTACCTTAGCTCGGTGGCTCGACGATTCGTCGGCCGTATTTCACGAAACTAAATCCGTAGGAATGCTCTCTACTGCTAAATACCTCAGTATCTGAGGTTAATTTGAGTTTGGACAACGTTTAGCAGCATAATCGGTCGAAAATTATAATCCCTCCTTCGTTCTTACCTTCTCTCTGCTGCTTACTCTCTGTTTTCTGGAAATTAATAAGTGTTTAAATGATTTAAACCCGAAGTGGGCTTTATATACTTGGGCCTAGACAAGGCCAACCTGTCACGGAACCAACGCGGAGGCCTCTCCTCCGTGACACGCTGCCATCGCGGAGGGGCTCTGCCTCGGCTCCTTCCGCGATGGTTCGATAGGTTTCTCGTCTAATCTTTTCCCGGGCCTTTCTCCAGCATGTATGGCCTTCAAATATGCTTAACCAATGTGCGAATAGTTCGTCTAGGTGCCGGGAATTCTACAGGGTATAATATTCTCCCCCCCTTAAGAACATTCGTCCTCGAATGTACACTGCTATCTAGAGGACTACTTAACTTACTTTCTAGAAAAAATTTCGGCAAAGTTTCCCCTGTAATATGGACTATAGCAAAAACCTGAAATGCAGAAAAGTCCAATACAGGTACTGCACACAATATTTTAAGATCCACTGAATAACTAGGTATCAATCCTTCTCATTCACACACATACAACTATAAGGTACTGTATAAGTAATAATACGGACATACCTATCGCCTGACTAGGCCTGAAATAGGTGAGGGTATCTGGCTTTCATATCTTCTTCAGCTTCCCACGTCATTTCCTCACGGTTCCTGTTACGCCACAATACTTTGACAGATGCAACATCTTTAGTCCTTAACCTGCGAATCTGTCTGTCTAAGATAGCTACGGTAACCTCTTCATATGCTAACTCCTCTGTGACCTGGAAATCCTGAACTGGAACTACTGTAGAAGGGTCCCCTACGAACTTCCTTAACATAGAGACATGGAATACTGGGTGAACAGATGCTAACTCTGGAGGCAAGCTCAACTCGTATGCAACTCGGCCTATTCTTCGCCGAATCTGATATGGCCCAATGAATCTCAGGCTAAGCTTGCCTTTTTTACCAAATCTCATTACCCCTTTCATCGGAGACACCTTCAGATATACCCAGTCATTTACCGCAAATTCTAGATTTTTGCGCCGCATATCTGCATAAGACTTCTAGCGGCTCTGAGCAGTCAGTAAACGTTATCGGATATGCTTTATCTTTTCCTCTGACTGCCGAACAATGTCTGAGCCAACCAATGCTAATTCTCCTATTTCAAACCAGCCCACCGGCGGTCTACATTTTCGCCCGTATAACGCCTCAAAAGGCTCCATCTGGATAACTGAATGATAATTGTTATTATAAGCAAATTCAATCAACGAAAGATGCTCATCCCATCTACCCCCAAAATCTAGCACACACGCTCGTAGCATATCTTCGAGCGTCTGAATTATACGTTCAACCTGCCCATCTGTCTGGGGGTGGGAAGCTGTGCTTAGATTAATCTGCGTCCCCAGCCCCTTCTGGAATGATTTCCAAAACCTGGCCGTGAACTGTGCTCCTCTGTCTGAAATAACGGATAATGGCACTCCATGCAATCTGACTATCTCTCGGATATACAACTTCGCATAATCTTCAGCCGAGAAAGTAGCTTTCACCGGCAGGAAATGAGATGATTTTGTCATCCTGTCAACTATTACCCAAATAGAATCATTTCCGCGTCTGGTACGGGGTAGTCCTGTCACAAAATCCATACTCACTGCTTCTCATTTCCAGAGAGGCACAGCTATGTCCTAAGTTAATCCGCCTGGTTTCTAATGTTCTGCTTTCACCTGTTGGTAGTTAGGACACTGGGCTATAAATTCAGCGATTTCTCTTTTCATACCTGGCCACCAGTAGTTTTCTTTGATATCATGGCACATTTTCGTCATGCCTGGGTGGAGAGAATAGCGGGCGTAATGCGCCTCGCTCA
This sequence comes from Datura wrightii, assembly GCA_035772735.1. Taxonomy (NCBI): domain Eukaryota; kingdom Viridiplantae; phylum Streptophyta; class Magnoliopsida; order Solanales; family Solanaceae; genus Datura; species Datura wrightii. The sequence continues at coordinate 5,922,149 of JASDFA010000008.1, read as the reverse complement.
TAAGCTGCTGGCGATGCCCCAAAATATCTAGAACACAAATGCGGCTTTTATATCGCAACACTTTATCCCCGGTTATCTGAAAATATGTCACCTCTCCTTACTGAACCTTGTGTTCAAGTTGAACCTGGCTAGGGTCTATACTGCCGTTCCTTTACTTCCACCACTAACGACAACACTGCGACATTCTGTATTATCGCTCTGTTATCCTTTATTTCTGCTATGTGAACGGATAAACCGGCTAACTAGTGTAATTCTCGGGTCTATTCTCGCTGTCCAGGCTGCAAGTATGCCAACTCCCCATAGATTTACGGCTAAAGGCATCTGCTACCATATTAGCCCTTCCTGGGTGATACAAAATTTTCACTCTTTAAGGCATAAACTACTGCAGCTACTCCAGGTCATGGGTAAGATAATTCTTTTCACGTTTCTTCAACTGCCTGAAAGCATAAGCTATTACTTTACCATGCTGTATCAACCCTCTGTACATCCTGGCGATACTAACACTGGAGTTGATGTTAACCTGGCTTTTAACTCTTGAAGTTCTGCTCACACGCCTCAGTCTACTGGAACTTTGCTGCCTTCTGTGTCAATTTAGTCAGAGGTGCTGCTAAGGTGGAAAATTCTTCCACAAACCCTCTGCAGTACCAGGCTAACCGCAGGGATTGCGTACTTCGATCGGAGTGGTAGGTCTAGGCTATGTCTTCACTATTTTGATTTTCTGTATATCTATCTGTACACCAGCCTCCGACACAATGTGACCAAAAAGGCTACTAAACTCAACCAAAATTCACATTTACAAAGAATTGGCATATAACTAACGGTCATACTGGTTTATTATGCCGGAGAATCTGACAAGTAATCTACTGGTATAACTAGAGCTTATCTGGCCTTCTGGTCGTATGCTAAGGCTACTTGTTGCTAAGGTAACCTGAACGACCGTCTGCGCACCTTGTGCCTTTATCTGATCAGAGGATGCTGAATTGATCATGACCTCTAACGATCTGGCTGCATAACCTTAAATAACTGAATAGTCAGGTTGAATAACCCGAATGTGGCAGTAGTCTAACAATGCTCTAACTGTTCTACTTGAGTACTTATAGTTCATGCATACTATAGACTTGTGGGCATCTAATTACTTTGTTATTTTTCTTGAACCACTATAAGGCTGAGCTTAATCAAACTTACTCCCAGGCGATCAATCTCTGGATCTTCACGGGGAGTCTGCTGATCTCCTGGTTTTAATAAACAATGTGCTAGCAGGGTACTATCAATTTCTTACGCCTTGTGTGTATCCACTTGGATTTATACTGCTATTCTGGGGAATTCTCGGTCTTATGAGCTATTCTGTAAATACTGGCCTTTTGCTAGGGCTCTGTATCTAAATATCTTACGAGAACCAGCTGAAGTACTAGTCTGTCGCTGACTACTGATGTGGACCCTTCTTTGGTGTACCCACGGGTATTCTGACTGGGGCGGCCGGCTGACTTATGGGGTGTTTCACATAATAACTGCTAGGTTGACTAAGGCCGACTCTCACCTACAAGGCTGGGAAAATGACGTACGACCACTTAACATACTAGAACAATTCTGGTATTGCTAATCTCTGAAATTTGCCTATCCGGCCTCTAATCCTGGTTCTAGCATATGCACTAATGTTACCGATCTTCAGGAATGCTTCCCTGCTAATGCAGGCGCCAGCTGGTCGGTAGACCATCTAACTGTGCCCTTATCATCTAGTCATCTGGTTTAGGCCATTAACTCTGATAAGCTCCTAGAGCCTAGATTTGGCAACAACACATAAGTCTATTAACTTAATAACTGAGAACTGAGATAGTTTCTATGACTTCATACGTAATTCACACTTAATCTGTCCTTTCTCTTCTCCTTTCCCTTTCTCCTTTCTTCTCTCCTTTTCTTTCTTTCTTCTCCCCTTTTTTTTGGCAAGGGGCGGGGGGTCCTGCAATGCAATTTGTACATGCTTTCTATTACTAATCGGCATCTGTGATTGTACCCCTTATAGGCAGCTACTCACAGCATATCTACTATCTGTATATATATATATATCAATAGCCACGTACAATATGTACTGAATTCTGCGGTAATACATAATCTCTGACATGCTCTGCTGAGTCTCATACCGTACATGATACACTGCTTCTACGGCCTAATAATATCTCCTGCCCTGGCTTATCATTTCATTGTATTGTCACCCCATTCTGAAAGTAACAAACATAAACACTTTAGTTATTGTCTGTTGTTTGAAATTCCGCCACTCTTGCAATGTGGGGTCAACGTTCGAATCTTGTGGCCTTACTAGGCATATATTGAGAGCCCATGACTGTCTGTTGGGCCTTATCTCTAGGCTACACTAGATTAGAATTACTGTATCAGTAATTTCTTAACTTCTCCATAGCGGACATACTGCGGTATTCTGAACCGCAATCTTACTGTCAGTCCGAGGCTTAATCCTTAATACGATATTTTATCAATCCGGGGGTAATTCTAATTTCCCCATAAGATCTGACATTCCTTCTTCTTTCCCTCATCTTACTTAAGCTGAACTCTGGGGTTCAAGGTACCTGCTCTTCATTGTTAACAATATTGTTGGTCCAGTATCAGTTCATACTTCCCCTGACTTACAGTCAGACCTATCTGATTCACATGACCCCTCACCCTTTCGATATCACAACTGGATCATAACTACAATCTTACAAGTATGTCTTTGTCTTGCTATCTGTTAGCATATGTAACGGACTTGGCCTTTTTCGGACTCGAACTTGACTATTACCCGACATTTATCACTAACAGGTCTTTTACCCCTGCTTCGGGTAAGCTAACGGTCTTACTTTCTCTACTGGCTTGTTGTCATAAGGGTCTGCACAACATACGTAATCCTAGGGGCTCATTATACTTTCTAATATTTACTAGGATCAATCAGCCCATCTTTACTTACCGCTGGATTTGGCAACCCCGTCTCAAGTCTTATGCCCCTTTACTATACTGGCATCAAAATCAAGAGGTAGGAATAGCCCTTTTCTTATTGCAACAAATAAAAGCATTTACCTGTACCATATCCAAAAAGATGTATTTGGGATTCCTGCATTTCCCTCTCTTTCTTATACTTACCTGGTGGTCTGACCTTGTCTGTAATCTTAATCAGATCTTATATGGCTAATAAATAAATCAACTCGTATGTACATTACACTCCTGACTTCCTATTCTGATGTTATCAACATATACTGGGGATAGTACCGATAAAGGTATCATGCTGGGAGGTCTCGGGTACCTTCCTCCTGCTGTTGTAGTTATCATGTAACTGGCTGATGCCTTCTTCTGTTGCTATGTCTGATCTTCTGCCTGTAATAGGGTAATGCTGATCTGCCTTTGTATCTGTAATCAAAGAATACGGTAAGCTTTTAGGGACTCAACCCTATACTGTACCGCTCTACAGCATGACTGAATAAGAATAAAAGACAACCATCCTATCATGCCTTGCAGCCTCCTACCCATAGTATGTGGTGCATACCACATCCATGGGCAGGACTCTACTTAGCACGGCTTGTAGACTCCCTAGGATACCACCTGCTCTGATACCAAGTTTGTCACACCCCGCCTTGGGGGGTATGACTGGCACCTGGTGCCCTACTAGGACCTGAACTGCTGGACTGCTAAGCTTGGGCACATCTGGTGCCTGGCTGGCTCTAACTCACATTTCTGGAAACAAAGGGCTATATAACGGCTGTAAACACAGCCCCCGGCCCATTGGCCTATAGCCTCCTGTACCTGTACTAACAACTGACCAGAAACATGTCAATATAGGGAAACCTATACGGGCCGACAAGGCCACCATGCTGTCTAGTTATCTATAACTCAACCCTGAAGTACTGGATAGCTACGTGACCGGCAAGGTCACCACTACTGTCGAACTATGGCCCCACACGGCCAACATAAAAGAAACAGAAGTACTAACAGCTAACCACTGCACGGCCTCACACGACCGGCTCATCTGACCACAGGGAAACATATACAGACTGCAAGCCTCTAGGAATAGCAATAGAAATGATCGGGATAGGGCCCCGACCTACCTGTACTATACAGCAAAAAGGAAATGAAATACACCTCTGGAATTCAGTCTCCGGATGACAGCAGCTTAATACTCGATTACTGAAAGGAATCACGTAGTATCGCCTGCTCGTTTATGAGTACTTGCAGGCAAGTAATGCAGCGCCCCACCGGGCGTCAGTACCACTGGTACTGAGTTTGTAAAGCAATAACTGAAAGAAATATCTAAAAACAATAATATAACTGATGAAACTGAAGTAGAGAGAAATAGATTAACTGTCTGATAATGTAAGTCATACCTTCTCTCAATTATACTGGAAGGAGTAGGAGTCATACCCGGAGACGTATCGTTCTACCGCTGATCTACTCGTATCTATCATAACATGGCATAACATAACATAGCATAACATAGCACACACAAACCTTACCCTGCCCCCATAAGCTGGGAGGTACAACCAGCATAGAATCTATACCCCTACCCCGGTCATCCCATCTCCTATAAACCCTGTAAGCATCCTGCCAGTCCCCTGGGTATGCACTTGGGCTCGTTGAGCCCCTGACTATAACTGCATCTGAGTTCGGAGGACTCTTGAATCAACACCTGGGCGTATCCGCTCGACAGGGGTGTGTAAAAGCCGACCAAGGCATAATATGGGGAAAACTGGCATCCCATCTTCGTCCCCTATGGGACAGCATGCCACTCCGTAGAGCGACGTATCCTCGTCCTCTGGCGGACGAGTCGATACAGCTATCAACCCTGGGGCGGTCATGGATGCTAGGTAGTCCAACCCCAAACAATACAACGGTCTCAACTAGTAATACTATTTGCATGTCTCACATGCTGAGGCTAATGGTGGTAAAATATTGTATATATCACATGTTGAACTAGTAATAGTAGTATGTATGTATTCAATACATGTTGAGGCTGGTAAATATATATGTATAAATATAGTCTTCTGCCAGACAACACTGGGTCTGATGCTGGACATGATATAGTCTTTCTGCTGAAACTATGTTGTATACTGAGTTTCTATAGTAACATGATTTACTAGTTCTAATATGCTTTCTAGCTTCACTTTAACTTATCATTCTATTTCTGAGATGTCTTATAGATATTACATTGCTTTACTGGGTTTCAACTGAATACCATGATATCCTAACATTCTGTGTCACATCACATACTGAGCATACTGCGCAGATTCTAATACTTGTATTAGGATCTATATCGGGCTAGCAAGGTTTGCGCAAATTATAACTCGATACTTCTAATACCGTACCAACATTCATAATAAGCATAACACATGACTTCTGAACATTCTACTGGCCTTTAAATTACTGTACTGTACCAAGATTACTAACTTGCCGAGGAAACTAGCTTTACATACCTTATCCTTGAACTATTCGTCTGTCGAACGAGACTCAGTCGGTACTTCAGCTATTTTCTCCCAACTGCATTCATAAATATGTCAATTAATATTAAATACAACTTTACTTTAAAAGGCAACGTCACTTTCGATATAGTTTATAGCCTAAACTTAGGCTTATCGAAAGACGGTCGAAAACTCGCTATTTTTCAGCGGTCTAGAAGGGAGAAATATTCACTTCACAGCTAGGAACACATAGACACTAATTTAGAGCAATTCCACTTACCTTAGCTCGGTGGCTCGACGATTCGTCGGTCGTATTTCACGAAACTGAATCCGTAGAAATGCTCTCTGCTGCTAAATACCTCAGTATCTGAGGTTAATTTGAGTTTGGACAACGTTTAGCAGCGTAATCGGTCGAAAATTATAATCCCTCCTTCGTTCTTACCTTCTCTCTTCTGCTTACTCTCTGTTTTCTGGAAATTAATAAGTGTTTAAATGATTTAAACCCGAAGTGGGCTTTATATACTTGGTCCTAGACAAGGCCAACGCGTCACGGAGCCAATGCGGAGGCCTCTCCTCCGTGACACGCTGCCATCGCGGAGGGGCTCTACCTCGGCTCCTTCCGCGATGGTTCGACAGGTTTCTCGTCTTATCTTTTCCCGGGCCTTTCTCCAGCACGTATGGCCTTCAAATATGCTTAACCAACGTGCGAATAGATCGTCTAGGTGCCGGGAATTCTACGGGGTATAACAGTTCCTAGTCTCCAGCTGAGGTCAGCAATTCATTCAGCTTCTTCCCTTCGGAGTTGAAGTTAGGTAGGACTTCCTTTTGATATATAGTTTTGGGCAGGTTGGGAGCCCTATCCCAGCCACTATATCACTCTTAGAGACTTGCAGTATGTTGTATATTCCCTGTGGTTAGTTGTTGTTGGCCGTGTGGGGCCCATGTGTTCTTTTATTCCTATGATGGCCTTGAGGAGCCTTGCTTAGTTGTCAGATAGCGTCCTTGTTGGCCATTGCATAGCTTAGCGTTTGATTTACATTTTGGTTATAACTAGACAGCATGGTGGTTTTGTCGGCCCGTATAGGATCCCCGTTATTGTGTTATTATGTTGAGTTGTCTTCTTTTAAAAGTGGCCTTATCGGCCAGGGGCGGTATTTACAGCCAAGATATAGCTCGTTCGTTTCTCGAATTGATGTCACTGTGACCAGTTGTGCACTAATACAGTTAGACTAGTTCAGACCTAGTGGGGCACTACGAGCCGGTCTTGCCTCCCAAGGTGGTCTGCATTTTAGGTTTCCGGATGGTCCATATTACAAAGAAAACTGTGCCAAAATTTTTCTAAATCCTAGATAAAAGAGTTAACCTCCTTAAGCCTGAGAATGTCATTCAAGGACGAATGTTCCTAAGGGGGGGAGGATGTTACACCCTGTAAAAGTTAGCGATTAGTAAGCATACATGTGGATTTGTGATGAATAAAGAGTGTACGACGCGTGTAAGAAGCCTTGAAAGAAGGATCAGGCGAGGCTAGGCCGCGAAGGGCCAGCGCGGTGCGCCAGCACACTGGCTCTATAAGGGACGCGATGTGGGACTGGTTTTGGCATGCGGGGCACCCCCCTGCCACCTCCCTAGCCTATTTGTAAGGCCCCTCCTTTTAATTATAGTTCATTTCCTTCAGATAGTTTCGTCCAGAGAGAGAGAGATACGAAGAATTCAAATAATATTCATTCGATTACGCTATCAAACACGGTCCAAATTCAAATTAACTTTGGGTATTGAGTTCTAAGCTCGCAGAGAGCATTACTAAGGAGTTATTTTCTCGAAATTTGCCTGGTAAATCATAACCCCATCGAGCAAAAGTTTTCTAAATTGCTCCAAATCGATTTTTATACCATCACAGGCATCAAGTAAGCATATTTCCCTTCTGAACCCTCGGGAAATTATAGGTTTTCGACTGTATTTTACATAGTTGAATTATAGTCGCTATCAATATTGAAATTTGTCATTTTAAGATGAATTTTGTATTGAAATTAGTCTCTTTCTCCTAGTATTATGGTTATATCTGGAAAGAGGTTTTAAGTACAACTTGAAACTCGTCAGTTGTTCGGGAAACGACAATCGAGGTATGTTAAGGAGAATTCCTTTGGCAAGTTAGTTCCTATAGAATTATAATACAGTTTGAATTCCAGTAAGAAGGCTAGAAGTCTTGTTATTGTGAATAGCTATTGTTGTTAGCTGAGATCAGTACTTATGTTTAGTTTGGGATTGACTTTTCCCTGTATAGCCTTCCATGACCAACCCAGGGTTATTAGTTGTGTCGTGGCCCGTCAGGGGCTAGATGACGTCGCTCCAAGGAGCGGTATGTCGTCTGAAAGGGCTGAAGATGAGGTCTGAGGACCTTATACAGTCCATTCCATGGCTGGACTATTTATATGTCGTATCAGCACCACACCCCCGTCGAGCTTGGTGCCCGAGGTGCAGATATCAGGAGTCCATTGGACTTAGACAAAGCTATAGTTCAGGGGCTGAGGGGGCTCAGTTGCAGACCCAAGGGACTGGTAGGACGGCTATAGTTATTAGTTGGCCTATTTTGACCTTGTTAGGGGTATATAGATTGAAGTGTACTCACCAGGGCTTATGGGGGCCCCAGGTGGGCTATTCTATGTTGGTTGTACCTTCTGGCTTATGGGGGCCAAGTAAGGTTCTTTTTTGCATTATTTACTAGTAGATTTGATAGCAGGAAGTTAAGTTAATCAGGTTATATCTCTATCCCCTTTAATTTAGTTACTTTAAGTTTTATTTCAAGTTTATTTAGTTATTTCTAGTTATTGGCTTACATATTCGGTACACATTGTACTGAAGCCCATCTTGGGGCGCTGCATTACTTGCTTGCAGATACAGATAGACACGGATCAGGACCTTCTTAGCTTTCAGCCCGAGTCAGCGGTAAATTTAGCTCCTCTCCTCTAGAGCTGATTTGTTAGAACGTTTGTTCTCTTTGGTTATATAGTATGGGTAGGTCGGGGCCCTGTCTCGGCCAACATTCTACTCCTAGAGGCTTGCAGATTTACAATTTTCTTGTGCTTAGTTTGTTGCTGGCTGTGTCGGGCCTATATATGTTTTATGTCATGTGATGGTCGTGTGGGGCCTTGTTTAGATTTTAGATAGTGGCCTTGTCGGCTATAGTATAGTTATAGTTTCTTGATTTTCATTTTAGTTGAAACTAGATAGCATGGTGGTCTTGTCGGCCCTCATAGGACTCTCTTCTATTGCTTGTTGTTGGGTTGCTGTTTTCATTTATAGGTGGCTATATGGCCTTATCAGCCAGAGGCTGTATTTAGAGCTAAAATATAGCTCGTTGTTTTCTTGAATTAGTTCACAGGAATGCACCAGATATGTATAAGCCTATCCAGGTCAGTCAGATTCCAGTATGGCACTAGGTGCCAATCATACCTCCCAAGGTGGGGCGTGACACCCTCGGATCTCCCTCAGTTGATCATTGGGGACTTTACCTTCTTGAGCGTTTTAGCCATCATGTTCTCCAATCCGGAGGGTCCACTCTCACCCTCACGTGCATTAGTAGGAACATACAAATCTGTGCGATCATGCGATATCCATCATTCTTTCTCCATTCGCCCTGTCGCTCACGACCTCGACTCCTATCATTATACCCATTCCAATTATAGTTTTCCCCATATTTGTTTCGACCTTGATGTTTCGAACCTTGGCACCAAATGTTTGGTCTAGACCCATGGGCATTAGCCCAAAAACTCACCACTTGGTTGTCCAAGAAGTTTTCCTCCTTAAAATTTGAATGCTCCTGCCCCTATTCCTGACCCTGTGCTCCCACTGCGTTTAACTTTCTAGCACCAGCGCCCATGATATCTTTTCTGAGCAGGTCTAATGATGTCCGCGTATGAGCCAGTTCTTGATCACGCTCCTCCTCCTTTCTGCGTTGATCTGCAGACATACCAACAGCATACGTACCTGCAGCTGCTTCTGCTTCCCTGGTGTGCAAGGCCCTGTTCATATTAGTCACTCTGTCCAAAATAATAGCAGCTTGCTCCCACTTGTGACTCGTCAACGCTCCTCCTTTCACTGTATCTGCTATAGCTTTAGTGCTATTATTCAAGGACCAGTAAAAAATTTCCAAGAAACTATCATCGGGAATTTTATGGTTCAAAAACTTGGTCAACTTCTTCTTAAATCTCAACCATGTCTCATGTAGTGCCTCTTTCTTCAATTATCGGAAGTTTAAAATTTCATCCTTTAACTCCAACACCTGGAGGGTGGGAAGAATCTTTCTAGGAAGGCTTGTTTAAGATCCCTCCAGTTGGTAATGGAGTCGTTGGGAAACTCCAATAACTATAACGTGGCCTCTCCGGAGAGAGAGAATGGGAAGAGTCTCAGCTCACATCCTGACTCACACTAGGTAACCTGTACGCCTTGCATATCCCGACAAAATTCATCAAGTGCAAGTTAGCAGCATCCGCTACATGACCACTAAACACCCTTTTCATATTCAAAAGATGTATCATGGTGCTAGTGATATCAAACTTCGCTCCAGCAGGCAAAGGTGGTGGTATGATGGCTCTAGTTGACCCAACTTCTTCAATATTTTCCTGGGTCATCCTCACCATAGAACTGAGAAGCGTATCTCTGACCTCTATGGTCTCTTCCATGGTGGCCAGCATTCACGACTTCCCCCGAGCATCCTCTGCTTCCCGAAGTGCAGATTGCCAAGTTCTTCAGCAATACGGGCCTCTCTCTGCTCATAGTTCTCCATTCTCCACAGTGTTCACTCTAGTTCAAGATCAAGAGAAATTAGGAGGTTTCCACTCTGTCGAGTACTTGGCATTCACCAAGAGACAACCTCTGGGTCTCAAAAACAAAAAGAAAACATAAATAAGGAAATAACAACTAAAAGTTAAACACAACATTTTACCCTAATCCTAAGTTGTATTCCCCGGCAACGGCGCCGCTTTTTGATAATTCTCAAACTCACACTCCTGAGTATGAAGAGGACGTTGTCAATAAAAAAAACCCAAAAAAGATTGGGGTCGATCCCACAGGTAGCATGATCAGGATATAGGATAACTCTAGTATTTAAGTTTTTAAGTATGTTATCTCCAAAAGGGGGATTTTATAAAAGCAATTATCAGATAAGATTGATAATTGATTGTTGTTTATCAATATTATGCAATTAACTATGGTAAGTGTTCCCTATGGGTTCATAACTACTTTAGGTTTTACTATTGTGATCTATCTCGATGCTTGCTTGTAGAACTTGATAACTAGGGTTCACCCAAATGAATGATACGTCCCTATTGGATGAATATACTCAATCACCGGGTAAGGTCTCATGAGTGATTTCACTTCAACCGTTATCAATTTTTTCCCAAATTAACTATCCTGCTACCTTAGCTCAAGTTATACAATGATCTATAAAGATCAGGACTTTATTGTAATTCTCTTTTTCTAATATCTAATTCTCTAGGTTCAAGCAAGTAAAGAATTCGGGCAAGTCCTAACATTGCGCTCCATTAAGAAACATTAAAGATGAAGAGAATATAATACAAGTGTTTAGCATTGGTTTAGAATCACTTTGTGCAACCCTAGTTTGTTAATTCACCATGGTTCCTACAACCCTAGTTGTAGAGGTTTTAGACTCTCATGATTGTAAGATAATTATCAGCATTCATAAACAAACACAAAATTTGATACTTACAAAGATGATTAGAAAAAAACTCACTAGATTATTGCAAGAATTTATGAAGAATTATTCAATAACAATGAAGAAAATCAAAGCAAGAAAATCTTCAAGAATTGAATAGATAGCTAACACCAATTTTGCTCTTAATGTGTTTTGTGTGTTTTTCCAACTTCTTCTACTGAAAATAACCTAAAAATATTTAAATAAATATTTAGAACCTTTTCCTAAGTAAATAGGAAAACTGCTGAAACTGTCGTCGACTTCACCTACGACCCATAACAAGATTGTACTGGTCGTACCTTGACTCGTACGTTAGTTGGCATCTGCTAAATCTAGCTAAGTGTTGTGTACTAGTACGACGCATACCATGAACCCACAAGTCGTACATCATTCATGGTTTGTTACTGAGAATACTGGCAATCTTCTAAACTTTATCAGAAATGGCTTGGTACAACTCGTACCTCAGTTCTATGACCCGCGACTCAGATTGTACCTTTAGACCTGCCAGTCTTCACTTCTTTTGAATTTATCATAGCTCCTCAATACGGGTCTTGGGTAGATCTTATGATTCGTGGTTACTACCCATACCAAGAGACTTAGCCTATGCAACATCTTCTGAAGTTTCCTACGATTGCTATGGTACGACGCGTACTATGAGATGTAAGTTACCTTTTCCTCAACACTCTTGGCCTGGGCTTTTCCACGACTCTTAGTACGGCTCGTATTGAGGTCCGTATTTAGCCACTTTTCTATAATTTTCACCATCTTTTGCACAATTTAACTCCAATATCTATTTTCCCTAAAAATAAAGTAAAACTGCCTCATATCCATATAAACGCACCTAAGTCCATGTTTATTTCCAAGTTTTAAGTGTCAAATGTATTGTAAACTCACAGTGCATCAAGTCCGCATGATTCGAGGATGTTTTTTTTGTTACATGTTCTTTTTTTATGTCTTTCAATCTTCAGATTTTGGTAGAGCTAGTTGGGGGTGTTGTCCCATCAAATCATCTATGACTAGAGGTTTTTCAGATAGTTATGTGTAGAAGTTCAATGATTTTGGCCTATAGCCCGTTCATATTTTATGAGATTCTAGACTTCTGTTCATGTTGTAATTTATGCTTTACTTTCATTTAGTTATATGCTCTTAATCATGCTATGTATGTTCCATGGGTTGCTTAGGCCTATTCATGGCTCCAAGTCTCATGTCGCGATGGGGTTCCATTATTGGGTCGTGACAAACTTGGTATCGGAGCATCAATTTTAGGTGTGTCCTAGGGTGTTTGAAAGTCGCGTTAAGTAGAGTCTTTCTCATAGGTGTGAAACATGCTGCACTTATGAGGCTACAAGATGTTTTAGGAAACTTTTCTTCTTTCATGATCTATGTCGTCCGATCAAGTTCAACTCTCTCTATTTCTCTAATTCATGCTCTACACATTTGCAGAAATATGTCTCCCCATCGAGTCAATGGAAGAAGAAATGAAAACAATAATGGTCATGGGAATGGCAATGGAGATGGGCATCAGTCAGCCCCACTAGCTCCAGTAGATCCTTTGCATGAGCAGGTGACTCATGTTGAGTTCAGGGCTGCTTTCCAAATGTTGGCACATTCTATGAACGCCTAGGTCAACCAACAGATTGTGGTTCATGTGAACATGAATGAGAATTCTGCGGTGGCTAGGGTGCGAGACTTCACCAGGATGAACCCGCGAGAGTTTCATGGTTTGAAGGTGGACGAGGATCCATAGGAGTTTATTCAGAGGATCCAGAAGATTAGCCAGATTATGGGTGCTTCAGGAGAGGAAAATAGAGAATGGCCTCCCATTAGCTGAAGGGGGTAGCTCACATTTGTGCCTAAATTTAGGATTGACTATGGGTTGTAGAGATACACTTAGGCCTTTTTTGTGCTTCACAAGCCACATATTCCTAAGAGACCTACCAAATGATGCATGAATAGTCTCCCTCTTTGAGCCTATTGACCTTTTCCTTAATCAACCACAATGAAAGCCAAAGACAATTCTCAAGTTGACCTTTTTTTGAACCATCCTCCTTGACACTTGAAAAGTAATAAAAAATGAACAAAAAGTTTTAAATTGGGGGTGATAAGGAGGGGAAGAAAGAAATAGGCCAAAAATATATTGTATGAGCATATCCCAAGGTGTGATTGAGTAATGAGCTAAAAAGAAGAAAAAAAAAGCAAAAGAGAAAAAGAGATAAATGAAGTTATAGCTCACAAAAACACTTTGGGGGTGTGAAAAATGCTAAAACAAAAGAAGGGATGAAAAGTAGGGATCAAAAAGGTGAAAAGGGTTGTGGAAACATGATGAAGTGGACAAGGATGGTAAATGAGTCACTAAAAGCCTAAATTGTACCCTGTTGGCCCTCTAACCTTCATTATAGGCTTGAAAAACTCCTTATGTAATCTCAACCTGGATACTTGAAAATTAAGGAAATTGAGTAAATAGGCAAGCATATGGTAGTTATGAGTTATCTTGTGAAGTTCTTTGTGAGAGTTGAGTGCATTTCTCTTCTCTCTTTATCTTGTATGTCCTTGTGGTATTTGTTATCATTACTTTTGAAAAAGGACACTTTCTTGGTCTAATTATGATGGAATGTGGATTTGAATAGCTAACATGTTTCACTTCTCTAATTTGGGTATGTGCATACTGAGATAGTGTCATGAGTGGAGATTACATGCATAGTTCAAGTGGGTGCTAGAAAGCTGTGTTTTGATTTATGGAGAGGTTAGCTAGATTGAATTTAATGTATTGATAGTTGTTTTTGACAACTAACCTAGTCATGATAATTTGTGAGTCTAGGACATTAGTTAGGTATAGGGTAGTTCTCTTCTTGATTTGCTTGAGGGCAAGCAAATGCTTTAAGTTGGGATGTTGATGTGTCAGGAATTAGCAACACGTCTTTAATTTGCTTCATTTTAAAGCATTTTATATAGTGAAATTAAGTAAAAACCTAACCTTATTGTGCTATTTTTCAGGATCGCAACACATTGGAAAAAGAAAGGAGTTAAGGCCAAAAAAATTGTTCAATAGATGAGGCAACGGATGGACCATCTGTCTGAGTTTGTCCCATCACAGTTGCAGCTTACAAAATCCTAGTAAATTGGGTTTGTAATGTATGGTAGAAAGGACAGACCATCTTCCAAAAGGACGGTTTGTTAATTGATGACTTGATCAAAGCTTGGCAGAATGGGATTTCTAAAGTACGGAGTGAAATAGAGCACGTCTTTTCAAAGGATAATCCATCTTTCAAAGGACGATAGGACAAAGGACAGTAGCAGAAAAGGAAAGGACGGTCCGTCCCTACACACCTGACACTCCAATGTTCAAATTTAATGGGCTTTTTGGGGCATAATATGAATCTTTTTTTTTGTAAATTTTTAGTAGTTTTTACATTACGTGGCTCATACCTAGTGTAGAGAATAGAACTTAGTTAATTTTAGCCCTAGTTTCAACTAGCTTGTAGATCTAGTTTTGTAATTGAAGATTCTCATTTATCAAGTGAAGATTTCAATTATTTTTTATAAGAATGTCTTATTACTTTACTTTTATTCTTCTTCTAGCCATAGGTAACAAAAACCAGAACTAGGGTTGTGAACTCTAATAATCTCAATTTATTAAAATTAAGTTTGGGCTTATGAATATTTGATTGATTTTTGCTTTGTAGTTTGTTATAGTGATGAGAATCATCCAATCCTACCCAATTACCGTTATAAGACTTGAAAGATCAAATTTGGGTTGGTTTAGCATTAATTAGCATTGACTGAAGGCATAACACTTATTTAACAAGTTCTCCTAGACATAGATTGACTTCAAAATTGCCAAACAAGCAATTTGGTAGAAGGGAGTTCTCTTCAACTTGATAAAATTGAAGTACATTGACACCTATGGTGCCATTGAAAGATACATATGGGTTGCCTAAGTAAATTTCTTGCATGTTCAACCTTAGTCCTCTCTCAACTCTTTCATATTGAGTGATTTATGGGGATCAACCCAATATTGTGGTCACTTCCCTATAATTATCTCTCATTGCTTACAACCCTATCTTAATATAATTTGTAGTTATAGCTAAATCTTACTACCCTCAATCTGAATAGATTCTAATCTTGCAATACTTTACTGTTTAGCATTAGGTATTCTGGGCTTTGAGTAGTCTCTTTGGGATTCAACCTCAACTCCTTATTGGGTCCTATATTTGCATCGATCATTTACACTATCGTATATTAGGAGTGGATTTTGATGACATCAGTTAGCAGCATTTTGCCTACGTGATGTAGCTATTTTACGGTATGAAACTTGGGCTTGATTTAGGGGAGCCAATGTCCCTCCAACTGAATGGGAGTAGTTTTAAGATGCATTTCAGATCAGTACCTGCCACAGGATCTCCGAGAGGCTCGGGCTAAGCAATTCTTACATTTTCAATAGGGTAGTATGAGTATGCATGATTATATCCTTAAGATAAATTCCTTGTCCAGGTATTCTCCATATATGGTACAAATAATGAGGGCCAGGGTCCATTGGTTTTTGACGGGGTTGGGACCTCATCTGCCTTGTGATTGTTTGGGAGTTTCTACCCAGGTAGATATAGATATCGCGAGGATGCAGGCATTTATCTAGAGGGCGGAGAATTTGATCCATTACTTACAACATACCCATAGGGGAAGGGAGGAGAGGAAGAAGGCTAATAGTGCAATATCTTATACAGAGTTCCGAGGAGACTCAAGGGCTCAGTCATCAAGGAAGTTGGCCCAATCTATAGAGAGTGCTCCACCATAGTTGTAAGAAAAGAGGAGAGACCAGGGCTTAGGTCCATCTCATTCTCGTCGTTAGGAGAGACCTCCTCTTTCCCAGTATGCTCAGTGTTGTAGAGCCCATCTGTGATAGAGTCATCAGGGTAAGAGTGTATGCTATCATTATGGCCAACTTGGTCATTATATTTGATAGTGTCCAAATAGGACCAAAGTCAACACTACACAATCATTAGGATCAGCAGTTGCATCTTCACCCTCAATTTGTCCTCCTAAACTCGACTCTCAATCTACAGCGGGTCGAGGTAAGGGATAAAAGGGAGAGGCATATAGTTCAGGGAATGTGCAGAACCATTTTTATGCTTTAGGTGGTCGTCAAGACCAGGAGGCATCGCTTGACGTAGTTACAGGTACATTGATTATCTTTTCTCGTGTAGTATATGCTTTGCTTGATCCTGGTTCTACCCTTTCCTATGTTACTCCATTGGTTTCTAGTCAGTTTGAAATGGTTCCTGAATCATTGGCTAAACCATTTGTTTTTTCGATGCCTATTGGCTAGTCTGTATTAGATAGAAGGATATATTAGAATTGTACAGTATTAATATGTGACATACCTATAGTGGCTGACTTAGTTGAGCTTGAGATAGTTAATTTTGATATGATTATAGACATGAATTGGATAATGGCATGTTATGCTAATGTTAATTGTTGAGAAAATATTGTTAGATTTCATTTTTCGGATGAACCAGTCCTATAGTGGGCAATGCTACTGCACCTAAAGGTATGTTTATTTCATACCTTAAGGCGTAGAAGATGATGTCCAAAGGCTGCATTTCTCATTTAGTTTAGGTCAGAGACATGGACAGTGAGCTGGTGGCCTTCTAGTGGTAAGTGAGTTTTCAATAGTCTTTATAGAAGATTTACCTGGATTTCCTTCCGAACAGGAGATATATTTTTCTATTAATTTTCTTCTAGGCACTTAGCCTATATCGATACCCCCCCCCCACACACACACAGAATGGCTTTTTTAGAATTAAGGGAGTTAAGAAGTAGTTAAAGAATCTTCTCGAGAAAGGTTTCATCTAGCCTAGTGTATCATTATGGGGTGCACCAATATTGTTTATGCAAAAGAAATATAGGTCATTGAGGATGTGTGTTGACTACAGACAGTTGAACAAAGTGACGATTAAGAACAAGTATCCCCTCCGTAGAATTGATGATTCGTTTGATTAGTTGCAGGTTGCTAGATGTTTTTCTAAGATCGACTTGAGGTCCAGATACCACCAGTTGTGAGTTAGGGATGCTGATATTCCTAAGATAACCTTCTGGACCAGATATGGTTATTAGGGATGTACATAGGTGTAACACCTCGAGTCTCGAAATAGCTCCTTGAAAAAAAGAACTAATAGTAGCAGGTCTGGTGCAGGGGTGACGGAGGAGTTCGATGGCCTATCAACGTAGCGATGGGCCATTGCCTGCGGCATCGCAACTTTGATGGCAAGGATGATGACCGTCAGCCTAGCGATGAACCATCGTATGTTCTATCGCAATTAGGTCTCAACGTTATAGGTGTGACAGCAGACTCAATGAACCATTGAGGGAGGGACAGCCCGTTATTTTAACATCGTTAAGGGCTAGTCAAGACCCTTTTCTGGCTAAGGATTGATGGTGAGGGCGACAGACCATCGGGCAAGTGACAGCCCGTCATGGCCACCGTTGGAATGTTCAGTTATTCAAGTAAGCTCGATTTGCAGGGTAAGTTTTGTAATTTTCTAAGTTCCTAACTCCTAAGCTATGTTGTTTTGATCATGAGAAGAGGGGTTTTAGAGGGTTTTATTCACCCTAAATCCTCATTCTACTCCTAAAATTCCAATTGAAAGATCAAACACTGAATTTGGCCCTTCTCGAGGGTTCAGAGGGTTATGTTATTTATTATGACGCCTTTATAGTTGGTCTGGCTGTGTTCTAATGCAACACAATAAAGTTATTGCCTATGCCTCTAGATAGTTGAGGAAACATAAGAAGAATTGTCCAACTCATGATCTAGAGTTGGCAGTTGTAGTGTTTGCACTGAAAAACTGGCGTCACTACTTATATTCAAAAATATTAAGAGCCTCCAATATTTGTTTTAGCGGAAAGAATTAAATTTGAGGCACAGAAGATAGGTAGAGCTACTAAAAAAATTATCGCATGAGCATTCTATATCATCCAGGTAAAACGAATGTTGTAGTTGATGTCTTGAGTCACAAGTCTTGGGGTAGCTTGAGCTATATTTAGATTGATAGGATAGAAATGATAAAATCTTTGCAACTGTTAGCTAATCTATAGATTCGATTGTTGGATACCGAAGATAAAGGTGTTGTCATTAAGAATACGAAGAAATCATCCTTAGTAGAAGAATAAATCCATCATGGACGATGAGTTTTTGGAAAAAAAATTAGTAGATTTGTTTACGGCCATATTTTTTTACTGTCACTTTGATGGGTCAGTCTTTTAAAACATTAGGGGGAAGAAAATAAGAAGAAAAAAATGATGCAAAATGAAGTTTAATATCACAGTTTCATTTGGATTCTTAAACAAATCAGTGTAAATAAGAGATTCAAATATTATTATCTGCCATATGTTGCAAATCAATTGTTATACATATTTGTCGACCCAAAATATATATAATGACATTCAACAAAACAAACTTTAGCTGCTACATCTTCAAATCATGATGAGATAATAGCCATTTATGAAGTCAGCCGAGAGTGTATATATAATTGAGATCAAGTACTCAATACATTTTATGATTATATGGTATTTCTTTGAAAATAACAATTTTAGCAGTACTATCTGAAGATAATACTATTTGTATAACTCAATTGAAAGGAGGATATATCAAAGGAGATCGAACAAAACACATTTAACTGAAATTCTTTTTCACACATGATCGTCAACAAAATGGTGGGATTGATGTTCAATAGTTCTGTTGAAGTGATAATCTTGTGTAATTATTCACTAAGGCATTACCGATATCATCATTTGAAAAGCTGAGATATAAGATTGCAAGGTGTCATTTTTGAGATATCAAGTAAAATATTCATCAGCACAGTGAAATACGAGATTCAAGGCCTTCTACCCCAAATTTTCATCAATTTCTTTGTGGGTGTTGAAGGAACTTTGAGTCCATCCATTCCCGGGTATGTAGGATTTCAAAATGGGTGGAATTCTTCCTCACCCATGCCCAATTTCGATTTAAATCATGAATCCTCCTATTCAAGTCTATGGGGTTTTACTCAAATGCATGAAAATGTGATTTTTCTTTATGGGTATGATTTAATTGAGTTTTAATTACTAAATTATGAATGACGGGCTGGTTTTACATTATTTTCTTCAAAAATCAATCTTTTAAATCTAAAATGCTCATTTGATTAAAGTTCATGAAAGTTATGATTTATGATGCCTACTCTATAATTTGAGTTATTTGATGATAGAAAAGCATGATTTTCTAGCTACCCATGTTTATGAGAATGTTTTGAAAGAATTGAATATAATGAAGTATTGGGCAATGCCCACATGTTGAAGAATGAATTACGATTTATGAAACGACTAACATGATTTACAGATTTATGATGTTGGCCGATGAAAAGGGCCTATGTTTCTTGGCTAAGCATATTTTAAAGGGGATCAACAATGATAAAAGTTATATCTTAGCCATTGAATTTTAATGCATGATGTTATTGATTTATGTATGAGCATATATTCATATGTTTGGAAGCCGTGTCAAGCACCGAGCAGCCCGACGTCAAACGACTACATCGGTGTCTCATAACCACATACCACCATGAGTTTCTAAATGATATGATGTATTGATAATGATCCCCTAAAATGTGATATCACGCCTTATGCACGACCCTCTCCTAGCAAGCCAGGGTCGGCTCTGCCCACTTGAGCGAGATAGTGGGGCATCATGAAAGGCTCTATCATGATGGTGTCGGTTATGACGAGTCTTCCCATTGTTCCGCATGTTTTATGCATTGTTATGCTTATCTTATTGGCTTAAGTTATATTTTGATAAAGTTACTTATAATTATGATAATGAATGTTTTTGAATGATTTGAAAGTCTTGAGCCCTATGTTTTGTTATGATGATTTTGATGCAGGCATGATGTCCTTCTCCTGTGTCTGTTTATGAGCTTTACTTTACTTTAAAATATCTATTTTACTTACCTTGCATACTCGGTACATTCCGCATACTGACCGCATACTTTTTATGTTGTATCGTTTCATGACACAAGGTCTAGATCTCAGGCTCATCCTATTCCTTAGTCCATCTCAGCTTACATTCTCAGCTTATTGGTGAATCCTCATGTTCTGAGGGTTGTTTGACAGACTATTATGTTATCTTACGCTGCAGTATTTTTCGGGTTTGTTGGGGATGTTGTCCTATCAACCCATCATATGTAGTAGAGGCTTTCAGACCATGTGTAGTTTTCAGCTTATGTGTACGTCTAGTATTTTCTAATGTTATGCTATGATTACATTTCTGCTATGTTTTTATGATTATCATTCTACTTATTTGAATGAGATTAGTTGTATGCATGTGCCATGGGTCGACTTAGGGTCTCTCAGGGTCTCTTGTCCCGTGTCTATGATTTGGGTGTACGTTTGGGTCATGACAAACCTTGTATCATAGGTTTAGATGTGTCCTAGGGAGTCCGGAAGCCGCATTAGGTAGAGTCTTTTTAAGGGGTGTGAAGCGTGCCACACTTAAGACGAAGAGGCAACTAAACGTTTTAGGAAATGTTCCCTTCTTTCATTTTCTATGTCATGCGATGAAAAGCCTTTCCATCCTTTTAATTCATGCGATTCGAGATTACAGAACTATGGATCCTAGATGAATGAACGGAAGGTGGAATGGAAATGATGAAGGCCACGGAGATGGCCATGACCATGGGCATCCGCAAGCCGCACCTGTTCAGGAGCCCCAGGCACCAGAGCCAGCTGCCCATGCTCGGTTTCGGACGGCTATTCAGATGTTGGCGCAGGCCTTGAACACTCAGGTCAACAACCAGGCTGTTGCGTAGGTCCCATAGAATGGCAATGCAGTGGCAGATCGAATTAGAGACTTCTTGAGGATGAACCCTCTTGAGTTTACGGGATCAAAGGTGGATCAGGATCCACACGAGATCATTGAGGGGATCTTGAAGGTCACTCAGGTTATGGGGGTGAAAAATCGGGAGTGTGTATACTTGGCCTCACATCAGCTGAAAGAGGTCACTCATATTTGGTACAAGCAATGGAAGGACAGTAGGGTAGCAGGAGTGGGCCCTATCAGCTGGGATGAGTTCCACATGGCCTTTCTTGACAGATTCTTCCCTCGGGAAAGAGGGAATTGAAAGCAGCTGAGTTTGTTAACCTCAAGCAAGGAAAAATGACAGTGCTGGAGTATTCGCTTAAGTTCATCTGGTTGTCAAAATATGCCCCAGAGTTAGTGATGGATCAGAGGGTGCGGGTGAGCCGATTCATTCATGGTGTGGTGTTATACCGCGAGAATTCAAGAATCGGACCCGGAAGTGGATCGGAGAAAAACTAAAAAATGTTGCAGCTATTGTAGTTGAGGAGAACCCACGAGTTGTCAGGTGACTCGTGGGAAGTCCTTGAAGGATGAGGGACTCGAGGTCCCCACGAGCGATGTAACGACTCGTGGTTAGACACCACGATTCGTCATATCAGTCGTGGGTTGGTTCTAGAGGACGATTGGAAAATTGGTCCAGTGCACTTGACGAGGAGTGGCAATGAGTCGTGGATGCTGGGCACGAGTCATCATGTCACTCGTTAGGAGCCCCGAAAGACCATTTATCAGTGAACCTGATGAGTGAACAAACGGATCTTGAGCCCTGCCGATGAGTCGTCGGGTTGTCCGTTAGGACCCCCTAACAGTTACTTTCAGTGATTTCAATAAGTGCTTTTCTGTAATTTCTAAGTTCTAAGGGCCTATACTACGTCATTTTAAGCTCGTAATAGACGGTTTTTAGCAGAGAAAACCCATCTTAGGTCGTTACTTTAATGCATGCAAAGTTGGGGGTTTGAGGAGAAGAATCAAGGTGAATTCTCAAGGTTTCCAATTGGAATCTTAGCTGGGCAATTAGGAAGAGTTAGGATTCTTCAATCCCAGATATGTAAGGCTATGAGTGGGTGCTTCCTTCCACACCCATTCCCATTCTCTATCAATTTGTGATTGGTTTGCGATGATCAAGTATGGCTGTTCATTCAATTGCATGATTTTTACATGCCTACTCATGGATATGATTAAATTGAGCTGATATTAATAATTTACTGAGCTAGGGTGGATTCTAACTTAACTTCTTTTACAAAATTGTCA
Source organism: Datura wrightii (assembly GCA_035772735.1). Classification (NCBI taxonomy): domain Eukaryota; kingdom Viridiplantae; phylum Streptophyta; class Magnoliopsida; order Solanales; family Solanaceae; genus Datura; species Datura wrightii. The sequence continues at coordinate 5,899,876 of JASDFA010000008.1, read as the reverse complement.
TTCAAAAATTGAATCTAAACGCCTATTTGTGGATAGTCCATATAGAATGTGATGATGATGGAGTTGATGATGAAAGGCATGTTTTCCAACCTTACTCATGATTTTTGATGATGTATTCAAAGGAGACTAAATAGACCCAAGTATGGTAGAACTTTAGGTGATGCCCATGTGATGTTTTCAAATTGTCATTTCCTTCCCGACATGAGCTTACCACATGGTTGAGATGGAAGTTTCCTTTTTACCCTTATTATGAATTCTAGCTTGTGGTATGTTCAAAGTAAAGCCTTCTCTATGCGTAAATCCTTAATTGATATGTATATTATTGTCGAGCTTTGTTGAGGACAAAGTTAAGCTTCATTTCACATGATGTTGAGTCTAACTATGATTTTTATTCAAAGCTTTGTCGAAATGACATTGTTGGGCTTCATATTTATATGATGTCTAGTGTATGCATGATTTCATAATGAGCCTTTTCAATAGACAATGTTGAGCTTCATTTCATACGATGTTGATTTTATGCAAGATTTCATGTTAAGCTTCGTCACTAGATGATGTTGAGCTTCGTATTTATACGATGTAGAGCATTGCATGTTTGGGAGAAGAGTCTAGCACTGAGTGGGCTAAGGGACGATAACCCTATGCCCTAGAACTACACGCCAATGTAGGTTTATTCTATTATGTTATTGGGACTTCCCTTGTGAGCTATCCCCAGCCCAATTAGCCCCTTTCAGCTTGATATCGATATCATGGTAGCGTCCCTAGCCCTAGCAAGGTTTTGGACACCTCTGCCCACTTGAGTGTAATAGTCGGGACCACATAAGCTCTATCGTGGTATGTCGATTAAGTGACGAGCCTCTCACTATGTATATCATTTGAATTTGCATAACCGTTACTCATGATAATTATTGTATGTATGCATGTTCAAGAAGCAAGGTTTGACTCATTGTTCAGCTTTTAATTAGGTGTTATGTTTCAGCTTTGAGTCATTTGAGTCAATCATGATGTTTTAAAGCTATGCATGGTCATGTTATGATAAGAGTACAATTTTAGAATGATTGCTTGTAGCCTTATATTTTCACTTAAAAGCTTATGATATGTCATGAAATGTTTTAAATGGTTTATTTACTTAAGAGGTTTTACTTACCTTACATACTCGGTACATTCCACGTACTAACCGCATACTTTCTACGTTGCATTGTTTCATGATGCAGGATCCTGGTTCTCATGTCCAACCCCGTTCATAGTCGCTTATCAGAGTCAGTACCTGCTTGGTTGGTGAGTCCTCATGTTTTGAGGACTAAACTTTCAATTATCTTGGTTGTATTTTCATTTCAGTATTACTGAGCTAGTTGGGAGTATTGTCCCATCAGCTCATCCACATTAGAGGCTTATCAGACTTAAACATGTTTTTAGCTTCAGATGTTCATTCTATTGTTATGTCAAGTTAGACTTCCGTTGAGTTTATGATTATGTTTCTTCATATTTATTGAATGAGTTAGTGAATGCTTATTCCATGGTTTGACTTGGGGTCTCTCGGGGTCCCTTGTCTCGTGTCTATGATCCGGGTGTACGCTTGGGTCATGAAAAACTTGGTATTAGAGCCAGAGGTTTCAAGTGTTATAGGGAGTTTGAAAGTCGCGTTACGTAGAGTCTTTTTCATGAGTGTGAAGCGCTCCACACTTATGATGAAGAGGCTACGAGACTTTTTAGGAAATGTTCCCATCTTTCATGATCTATGTCGTGTGATGAAGAGTCTTTATATCCCTCTAATTTGTGTTATTCGTGATTGCAGAATCATGGCTCCCCAAAGGATGAATGGGAGGTGGAATGGAGACGGTGAAGGCCACGAGGATCGCATGGGCTGTGGGCATCAGCAGGTCCCACCAGTTCAGGAGCCTCAAGCGCCGGAGCCAGCCACCCACGCTGAGTTTCGGACTGCTATCCAGATGCTTCACAGGCCTTGACTGCTAAGGTCAATCAGCAGGCTGTTGCGCATGTTCCGTAGAATGGCAGTGCAGCAGCGGCTCGAGTCAGGGACTTCTTGAGGATGAACCCGCCGGAGTTTTTTGGGTCCAAGGAGATGAGGACCCACATGAGTTCGTGGATGAGGTTATCAGGATCACCTAGGTCATGGGGGTGAGTAGTGTTGAGTGTGCAAAGTTGGCCTCCTATCAGTTGAAGGGGGTTGCACATATTTGGTTCCATCAATGGAAGGATAGCAGGGTCGCCGGAGCAGGTCCGGTCACTTGCAAAGAGTTCCATGTTGCATTCCTGGATCGGTTCTTCCCTTGGGAGATGAGGGACCTCAAGGCGGCTGAGTTCATAAATCTGAAGCAAGGGAGAATGACGGTACTATAGTATTCCCTTGATTTCATCCGCCTATCGAAGTATGCTCCTGAGTTAGTGGCTGACCAAAAGGCACGAGTGAACAGGTTTGTGCATGGGATAACAGGTTACTTGGATAAGGAATGCAGGATTCCTATGCTCCATCAGGATATGGACTTCCCTGGGATGGTGTTGTATGCCCAGCAGATGGAGGCGGCACATTTGAGAGAGAGAGAGGCCAAGAGGGCCAGGACTGAGGGCCACAGATTCTCCCAACAGAGGTCCGGCAGTGGGCACCATCAACTGACCCACCAGAGATCATCCACCCCAGCTTCATTAGCCTTGAGTGTGCCATCTCATCTTAGGAATGATTAGAGAGCGCGAGCATTAGGCTCGAGGGGTCAGAGCAGCAGGCCTGGAGATTCAGGTGTTCCAACTTATCGCAAATGTGGGTGAGGGCATACAAGCTAGTGCTTGGCAGGTTCGGGTGCGTGTTTCGGGTGCGGGCAACCCGAACACATGCTTAGAGATTGTTCAGCAGCGAGATAGGAACGGTTGGGAGCCGTGGCCCAGCTTCTAGCTCAGCAGCCCCACCCCCTCGCTCAACTCATCAGGGGGCATCTACCATGCAACTAGCGGTCAGCGCCAGAATAGATTCTATGCCCTAGCATCCCGTTAGGAGCAGAAGGTCTCCCCGAACATTTTTACTGGTATGTTATGAGTCTTCCATGTTGATGTTTATGCATTGTTAGATCCAGGGGTCACCTTGTCCTTTGTGACACCTTATGTAGCCAGTAGCTTCGGAGTCAGTCCCGATGTCTTTTCAGAATCCTTCTCGGTTTCTACTCTAGTAGGTGACAGAGTTATAGGTAGACGGGTGAATAGAAATTTCCCGGTCTTGGTCCTCTATAAGGTCACCTCAGCAGATCTGATAGAGTTATCCATGACTGATTTTGATGTTATTCTCGGCATGGATTGGTTGTATGCTTGTTATGTTTCCATTAATTGCAGGACCCGGTCAGTAGAGTTCAAATTCCCAGGTGAGCCAGTTTTAGAATGGAAGGGTAGTTCAATTATGCCTATAGGTCGCTTCATTTCCTACCTCAAGGCCAGGAAGATGATTTCCAAGGGTTGCATGTATCATTAGGTTAGGGTCAAGGATGTTGAGTCCGAGACCCGGACTATCCAGTCAGTTCCAGTAGTACGTGAGTATCCAAAGGTCTTTCCGGATGATTTTCCAGGTATTCCTCCCGAGCGAGGATTGACTTTGGTATTGACTTCCTTCCCCATAGGAAGCCTATATCTATTCCTCCCTACAGGATGGCTATACACGAGCTAAAAGAGTTGAAGGATCAATTAAAGGATTTGCTAGATAAGGGTTTCATTAGACCGAGACAGTCTCCATGGGGTTCACCAGTATTATTTATTCAGAAGAAAGATGGTTCCCTTCATATGTGCATTGATCATCGACAGTTGAACAAAGTCACTATCAAGAATAGGTATCCCTTACCTAGGATCGATGATTTGTTCGATCAGCTTCAGGGTGCTAAGTGTTTCTCGAAGATAGATCTCATATTTGGGTATCATCAGCTCAGAGTTCGGGAGAGTGATATCTCGAAGATGGCATTTAGAACACAGTATGGTCATTACGAGTTTGTAGTTATGTCTTTTGGACTAATGAATGCTCCTGCAACTTTTATGGACCTGATGAACAGAGTGTTCAAGCCATATTTGGACATGTTCTTGATCGTGTTCATTGATGACATCTTGGTATACTCTCAGCGCGAGGAGGAGCATGCCGCTCACTTGAGAATAGTGCTCCAGACCCTCAAGGACCACCAATTGTATGCAAAGTTCAGCAAGTGTGAGTTTTGGTTGGACTCCGTGGCATTCTTGGGCCATGTGGTGTCCAGCGAAGGCATAAAGGTAGACTCACAGAAAATTGAGGTGGTGAAGAATTGGCCCAGGCCGGTGAATCCTTCGGATATTTGGAGTTTCTTGGGCTTAGATAGCTACTATTGGAGGTTTGTGGAGGGTTTCTCATCCATTGCAGCGCCTGTGACTAAGTTGACTCAGAAGAAGGTGAAGTTTCAATGGTCGGAGGCTTGTGAGAAAAGCTTCCAAGAGTTGAAGGCTCGACTTACTTCGGCACTAGTGTTGACCCTACCCGAGGGTAACGATGGTTTCATGGTGTATTGTGATGCTTCTAGGGTTGGACTTGGGTGTGTGTTGATACAGCGGGGGAGGGTGATAGCTTATGCCTCTCGACAGCTGAAGGTGCATGAAAAGAATTACCTGACCCACAATCTTTAATTGGCCGCAGTGGTGTTCACATTGAAGATATGGCGGCATTACTTGTATAAGGTCCACGTGGATGTATTTATAGATTACAAGACCTTGCAATATCTGTTCACATAGAAGGATCTAAATCTTCGACAAAGGAGGTGGTTAGAAATACACAAGGATTATGACATGGGTGTCCTTTACCACTCGGGCAAGGCTAATGTGGTTGCAGATGCGCTTAGTAGGCTCTCAATGGAGAGTGTGTCCCATATGGATGAGGGGAAAAAGGAGTTGGTGAAATATGTCCACCGGCTTGCAAGGCTGGGAGTTAGATTGATCGATTCGACCGATGGCAGTGTTTTGTGCATAACGGGTCGGAATCGTCCTTGGTAGTTGATGTTAAATCCAAGAAAGATGAGGATCCAATATTGAGGAAGCTGAAGGAGGCGGTGCGGAGTCAGAAAGTGGAGGTTTTCTCCCAAGGGGGAGATGGCGTGCTACGATACCAGGGTCGACTATGTGTTTCGGACGTTGATAATTTGAGAGTTCAGATATTGCATGAGGCACATGGTACCAGATATTCTGTTCATCCAGGATCTATGAAAATGTATCGGGATTTATGATAAATCTATTAGTGGGATGGTATGAAGAAGGATATTGTAGAGTTCGTAGCAAAATATCCAAACAATCAGCAAGTGAAGGTCAATCATCAAATACCTGGAGGTGTACTTAAGGATATTTCCAATTCCCACTTGGAAGTGGAAGAAATCAACATGGACTTCATTACAGGTCTACCTCGTACTCGCCGGCAATACGACTCCATTTGGGTTGTGGTGGACATGTTGACCAAGGCTACACACTTCCTACTGGTCAAGACTACAGATTCAGTAGATGATTATGCTAAGTTTTATATTCAGGAGTTGGTTCGTCTTCATGGAATGCCCTTGTTTATTATTTCAGACTGAGAGACTCGATTTATTTCTCAATTCTGGCGTTTGTTTCAAAAGGGGCTCGGGACTCAGGTTAAGCTAAGCACAGCTTTTCATCCTCAGACAGACAGCCGAGCAGAACGAACCATTCAGACTCTTGAGAATATGTTGAGGCCATGTGTAATGGATTTTAAAGGTAGTTGGGATGATCATTTGCCCCTTGATCGAGTTTGCTTATAATAACAGTTACCACTCTAGTATCCAAATGGCACCTTTCGAGGATCTCTACGGGTGAAGGTGCAGATCTCCCGTCAGATGGCTCGAGGTTGGTGAGGCAGCTATGGTAGGACCAGATTCGGTTTATGAGGCGATGGTGAAGGTTCAGTTGATAAGGGACCGGTTGAAAACCGCTCAAAGTCATTAGAAATCATATGCTGATGTGAGGAGAAGAGAATTTAGTTTAATGTAGACGACGGGTGTTTCTAAAGGTATCTCCCATGAAGGGAGTCATGCGGTTCAAAAAGAAAGGTAAACTCAGTCCCCGCTATGTTGGCCCCTACCGGGTTGTGAGTGATCTTGGGAAGAATTTCATGCCCAAGTGATACTCAAATGCTTCATTTCTACTTGTTTATCTAATGTTATGTGTACATTCTCATGTGATTCTTAGATAAATGTGAATTTATACTAACCAACATGATTAGTGTTGTTTTGCGGGTAGAAGGAATTTTTGGAAGTTGATCTACAAGTTGGTGAAGTGCGGGGATGGACTCGGAAGCAAGAAGTGGAACTTGACAAGGGAAGTTGGAAAAAATAGGGGCTCCGCTATGGCATCGTGTCACGCTACCATCGCGGAGGCATTCTGCCTGGGAGGAAGAATTATGTCAAATTCTAGTGGAGGTGTGCGTTACCTCCGTGGCATGGAGGCAGTGCTCCGTGATGCACTCCGTGTCACGTTGAGTGTGTTTATCTGGAATCTCAAGTTCCAGTGAAGGTGCACAATAGCACCGTGGCACAGAGGCAATGCTCCGCGATACACTCTGTGCCACGTTGCTTGTTATTCCGGGTAAAATTCCCACTAGTATAAATAGCACACTTAGGTTTTATTTTAAACATTCTGACTTTTTAGAGCAAGAACGTGGTTAGCAGGCAGTTGAGAGGACGAAAATTCTAGGGTTAATTCTCTTCCTTTTCTCTTTAATTTCAATTGCTTGTATGAATTCTACTTCTTTGAAGATGTTTAATCCACAAATGAGTGGCTAATTCACCTCTTGCTGATGTTAAGGATAATTGTAGAGGAATGTAATTATTAATCATTTCAGTTTTCATCTTTCCTTCAATCGTTGTTCTATCAATTCTTGTTTTTACTGCATTAATGTTTGGCCAATGTTAATGTATATCTTAGAAATCCAATTTTTATTCTGAAAAGGAAAAAAATTAGACAGATGTGAATTGGTAGGATATGATCTTTTCTTAGTTGAGAAAATTGAAAATTGATTTACGTTCAGAATAGAAATATATCTGAAAGTCGTATTAGTCATTTATGGAATCGGTTATGTATGGCTAGACCATGAGGTTCTTATATCACAGAAATGTAGAATAAGCTCTCATGATTCTTTAATTGGATAGGAGTCGAAAGATCCAATCCATAGGCAATTAATTCCTAACTAGCAATCGAAGAGAAGATTAGCTGATTTGAATTAAGAAATTACATCCCTGCATGCTTGCCTTAACCTCAGCTTGTTCATTGCTATTGTTCAGACTTCAAATTATAATCTTTACTGAGATCCTTATTACTCATTAATCTTGCCTCATAAAACATTATTTGTTTGGTTGTCTACATTCATAGAGATATCGTTCACTAACACTTAGGTTAATTACTACCGTAGTTCAGTCCCTGTGGGATCGATACTTGGCTAGAAAAAAAGCCATTTTACTACTTGTACGACCACGTGCACTTGCGTGTAGTTTGGCTCGACAAGTTTTTGGCGTCGTTGCCGGGGACTGGCAATTGGTAAATTTATTTTCTTAGTGTTAGTTTACAAATTCAATATAAGTGTTGACAACTTGGTCTTAGCCTTTCTTTTGCAGGTATCGAATTTTTCTGAATGCTGGCAAGAGATAAGGAGTTGGTGGATTCATTTATAGAGCCAGAGAGACAATTTCATTGCCAACGAAGGGAAGCTCTAGAGAAGAAGCTGCAGTTGCTAAGACAAGCAATTCTGGAGCAGCAACAGAATCCAACACTGGTAAGGGCAGTTTTAGTGTCCAAAGAGATGGCAGCGAGACCGGTCTGTGAAGTGGCAATCCCACATGCAAATAATGTTACATCTAGTATTCACAGACCAGAGCCAGGAGGGAGGTTCGAGCTTAAGCAGAATATGGTGCAGTTGTTGCACACCAGCGGGCAATTCACAGGTCTCCCTCATGAAGATCCACAACAACATCTTTAAAACTTTTTGGAGATAAGTGACACTTACATCCCCGCTGGAGCATCATCTGACTATGTGAGGCTTACATTATTCCCGTTCTCACTTTTGGGGGAAGCAAAGAGGTGGTTAAAAGATGAACCACCTAATTCTATCACCACTTGGGATGATCTTGCAAGGAAGTTTTTGATACGATTCTTTTCATCTGGGAAGACAGCCAGACTTAGAAGTCAGATTCTATGTTTCAAACAGAGAGAGGGTGAGAATTTGATCAGGCTTGGGAGAGGTTCAAGTCAATGTTAAGGGATTGTCCTCATCATCACCAGTCTAATGATGTGTTGGTGCATACATTCATTGAGGGTTTGGAACCACATACGAAGATTTTGTTAGATTCAGCAGCCGATGGGCAGGCATTAGAGAAGACTTATGAGGAGCTTTACACTTAGTTAAATCGTATTTCACAGGGAAATCCAGAATGGAATGCGGACTCAACACGAGGAGGAACAAGGAAAGCTATAGGAGTCTTTGAGGTGGATGGTTTTATAGCTATTGCTTCATAGATAGTTGCGTTGAAAAATCAACTCAACACCCACATCAGCAGTATGAGCTTGAGCCAAGCACAAGCCCCAGGCAATGCAGTTCATCAGGTATGGTGTGAAGTATGTGGGAGTAGTGAACACTCAGCTGAGTGTTGTGGTGCCAATCCAGACTCAGTAAATTTTGGTGGGAACATCCAGAGGAACAATAATCAACAGCATGGCAACAGTTACAACCGAATTGGAGGAACCATCCAATTTTTTCTTGGGGGAGTAATAGCCATCAAGGACAGAGTTCGAATCAGGGCGTGCAGAGAAATCAAGGGGGGCATCAAAATTTGCAGTTGCAATATAGAGGAAACAATGCACCTCCTCCACCACCCAGCAACATTGAGGATATGTTCAAGACAATAATAGCTAACCAAGCGTAGATGCAGGTTGATTATGTGAAATTAGCGGCTGACATGAAAAATCAACAGTTAGCTACAAAGGCATTGGAGTATCAGTTTGGACAGTTGGCTGGAGCTCAAAACACCAGGCCCAGGGGAGGACTACCAAGTGATACTGATCCAAATCCCAAGCAGGTCAATGCAATTACCACAAGGAGTGGACTTCAACTTAAGGAGGTGGAACCAGAAAGGTCACCTCAGCAATCTGGAGCAGTAGAAAAAGATTGATGATGTGAGGGGGAAGGAAAAGGCAGCTGAGATAGAAAGACCACCACCTCCGTTTCCTTAGAGATTGAAGAAGCACAAGGAAGAAGCTTGCTTTAAGAAATTCATGGAAGTGCTAAAACAGGTACATATTAATTTACCTTTAGTTGATGTTTTGCAGGAAGTGCCAAAATATGCCAAGTATATTAAGGACATTGTAACAAACAAAAGCAGATTGATGGAGTATGCTACGGTGGCGCTTACTGAGGAGTTCACCTCCCGAATACAGAACAGATTGCCGAAAAAGCTCAAGGATCCTGGGAGCTTTACCATTCATATTCCTATTAGGCAATGTATTCGAGCTCTCGGATTATGTGATTTGGGAGCAAGCATAAACTTGATGCCGACATCGGTGTTCAAGAAGTTGGGGCTGGGCAGCCCTAGACCAACTACTGTGGTCTTGCAGCTAGCTGACTGTTCTTTGGCCAGACCAGATGGTATTGTGGAGATGTGCTAGTGCAAGTGGGCTCCCTCATTTTCCTGGTGGATTTTATTATCTTGGATTTCGAGCCAGATGTGGAAGTCCCATTTATTTTGGGACATCCTTTCTTGGCAATAGGGCGATCTTTGATTGATGTGGCTGCTGGGCAGCTAACCATGCGAGCACATGACAAAGTAGAGGTTTTTGATGTGTACAAGGCCATGAAGCTACCGGCCATTTATGAGGAGCTATCAATAATCAATGTGCTAAATCAGGAATCAACTCTTCAAATTGTTGACTCACAGGACCCATTGGAGAGAGCCTTGATGGGCTCTGATCATTTTGGAGACAGTGCTACATATGAGATGGTGCAGACGTTGAACGAGCCAAAATGGTTTCTCAGGAAGCAGGACTTTAAGCCATTGATGAGGTCCTTGGAACCATTTCCAAAACCATCAATTGAGGAGGCACCGAAATTGGAGTTGAAGATATTGCCTCCACATCTGAAGTATTTATTTCTGGGGGAAGATGACACCTTGCCAGTCATCATTTCCACAGAACTGACAGAGGCACAAGTAAAAGATGCATTGGTGGTCCTTTAGAGGCAGAAGAAAGCAATAGGTTGGCAGATGTCGGACATTAGAGGAATTAATCCAGCTTTTTGCACATAGAGGATTTTTATGAAAGAAGGATCCAAGCCAACTGTGCAACATCAGCGAAGGTTGAATCAGGTGATGAAGGATGTAATCAGGAAGGAAGTGATCAAGTGGCTTGATGTAGGTGTGGTATATTCCATTTCAGATAGTGAATGGGTTAGCCCAGTTCAGTGTGTTCCAAAGAAAGGAGGGATGATCGTGGTCACCAACAAAAAGAATGAGTTGATTCCCACACGCACAGTCACAGGCTGGCGAATTTGCATGGATTACAGGAAGCTCAATGATGCCACGAGGAAAGATCATTATCCTATCCCATTTATTGATCAGATTTTGGATAGGTTGGCAGGTCAAGAGTATTATTGTTTTCTTGATGGATATTCCGGCTATAATCAGATAGCCATAGCACCGTAGGATCAAGAGAAGACCACTTTTACATGTCCTTATGGGACATATGCTTTCAGGAGGATGCCATTTGGTCTATGCAATGCACCAGCCACATTCCAGAGATGCATGACCACGATCTTTCACGATATGGTGGAAGATTTTGTTGAGGTATTTATGGATGACTTTTCTATTTTCGGTAATTCGTTTGCTACATGTTTGCAGAATCTTGACAGGGTGCTAGCTCGATGTGAAGACTCTAACCTTGTGCTCAACTGGGAGAAATGTCATTTTTTAGTCAAGGAGGGTATCGTCCTTGGCCAAAAGGTGTCATGCAAACGGTTGGAAGTCGATCGTGCAAAGATTAAAGTGATCGAAAAGCTACCACCACCAGTGTCAGTGAAGGGTGTTAGCAGTTTTCTCGGACATGCGGGGTTCTACAGACGGTTCATTAAGAACTTCTCTAAAATTTCTAGACCGATATGCCGGTTGCTAGAAAAAGAGGTGAAGTTTGATTTTGACGAGGATTGTGTTAAAGCATTTGAGGAGCTAAAACAGAAGCTAGTAGAAGCGCCTATTCTCATCTCTTCTTATTGGGAACAACCTTTTGAATTAATGTGTGATGCAAGTGACGTGGCTGTAGGAGCTATATTGGGGTAGCGGAGGAATAAAATTTTTCATTCCATTTATTATGAAAGCAAAACACTTGACGCAGCCCAAGTCAATTATACAGTAACGGAAAAGGAGATGCTAGCATTGGTGTTCGCATTTGATAAATTCAGGTTATACCTGGTTGGTTCGAAAGTAGTGGTGTATACTGATCATGCAGCAATTCGGTATTTGTTTAGCAAGAAGGATGCACAGACCAGACTAATCAGATGGATATTGTTGCTACAAGAGTTTTACCTAGAGATTCGGGATAGAAAGGGGAGCGAGCATCAAGTGGTAGATCACCTATCGTGATTGGAAAGCCGTTTGCATGTAAAGGAAGGTGATAACATCAAAGAAGAGATCCCAGATGAGCAACTCTTGGCAATAAGAGAAGCTGAAATCCCTTGGTATGCAGATATTGTGAACTTGCTGGTAAGTGGAGTCTACCCACCGGAGGCTACGGCTCAACAAAGAAAGAAGTTGAGACATGATTGCAGATATTACATATGGGATGAGTCGTATCTGTTTAAGCAGGGACCAGATCAAGTGATGAGATGATGCATTCCAGAGAGCCAGATTGCAGAAGTATTGAGGAGTTGTCACGCATCGTTGTATGGAGGGCACCACGGAGGGTAGCGGACAGCTCACAAGGTGCTCCAGTCAGGTTTCTTTTGGCCTACACTATTCAGAGATTCTATAGCATACATAAAATTATGTGATAGATGTCAAAGAACAGGCACAATTGGTAGAAAACAGGAGATGCCACTGCAGTAGATATTAGAGGTTGAGATTTTTGATGTATGGGGAATAGACTACATGGGCCCGTTTCCACCGTCATTTGGTAATCGTTACATCTTGGTAGCGGTTGACTATGTGTCTAAGTGGGTCGAGGCAGTAGCTTGTCCCAGGAACGACAACAAGGTGGTGACGAAATTTGTGAAAAAGCAAATTTTCACCAGGTTCGGGATGCCTCGAGCTATTATCAGTGACAGAGGAGCTCATTTTGTGAATGCAAGTTTCAGGAACTTGCTAGCTAAGTATAGGGTGCGGCACAAGGTAGCAACAGCATATCATCCCCAAACTAGTGGGCAAGTGGAGGTGTCAAACAGAGAGATAAAGCAGATTCTACAGAAGACAGTGAATGCACAATGAATTGATTGGGCAAGCAAACTTGACGATGCATTGTGGGCTTACAGAACTGCATACAAGACACCCATTGGGACTTCTCCGTACAGATTGGTCTATGGAAAGCCATGTCATTTATCTGTAGAGCTGGAACATCGAGCTTTTTGGGCTGTGAAAAAGCTAAACATGGATCCGGAGCTAGCAGTGAAGAAGAGGTTGATGCAACTCAGCAAACTAGATGAGTTTCGATGGCACGCCTATGAAAGTGCCAAATGCTACAAGGAGAAAACTAAAAGGTGGAACGATAGGCATATGGTGCATCGGATCTTTGAGCCGGGGCAGAAAGTGTTGCTGTTTAATTCATGGTTGAAGCTTTTTCCAGGAAAGTTATGGTCCAAGTGGTCAGGGCCGTTTGAAGTGGTGAGAATGACCCCACACGGGGTAGTGGAGTTGTGGCAAGAATGATAGAAGTGCCACATTTTTGGTGAACGGGCAAAGATGTAAGCATTATTGGGGTGAGGACGTTATTTGAGAGAAGACGTCCATCACTCTAGAGGATGATTGAGAATGAATAGCGTCAAGCCGCGACGGTAAACCAGGCGCTGCACGGGAGGCAACTCGTGAATGTGTTGTAATAGAAGAGTAGGTTTATTTAAAGAAAGAAAAACAAAAAAAAAAAGAAAACAAAGAAAAACAAAAAAATAAAATAGTTGAGTGGCAACCTATGATTTCTAACGAATTTCTTGTGGTTGAATGATTTTCAGGTGGAACGGAGAGCAAAAATACAAAAAAGCACAAAGGAAAAAAATCAAGGTAAGAAAATAAAATTTGGGACATTCCAGTGAGCCTACGCGATGGCTCCATGTCACGGAGGAGGGCCTCCGCGTTAACCTCCGTGACACGTTGAAGGTATTCCAGAATTTTTTTTTTAAATTTCAGAACACCTACGCAATGGCTCCATGTCACGTAGGCAGTGCTCCGTGTTACCCTCCGTGACACGTTAAGGGTAGTTCGCGTCGGGTCACCTCGGGTCACCGGGTAAAACTGCGCGAAAAACCCCCTTTTAACCCCAAATTCCTTCATTTTTTCCCTATTCTCTCATTTCCTCCACGACCCACACCCAAAATTCCCTTCTCCCCCTAATGTGACACGGACCTAGTGATCACATTCCTTTGAGTTCTCTTCAAGTTCATCAAAGTAAAGGTATGTTCTTGAATTTTTCCTTATTATTGCTCAAATTTTCGATTCTTGAACATGTTATGTTATGAAACCTTGCCCTAAGTGAGAAATAAGCTTGAAATCAATTGATTTATGATTGAATCATGTTCATAGTATCGTTGTGAGTAGATTAACTCAATGGTTGCTTGTTTTGTGAAATTCCTACAATATTGATAACTAGGGTGGAGGATTGAATAAGAAGAAGACAAAATGCATTAAAATGTTGATAAATTGGGTTGTGAATGTTGTTTGAAGTGAAATTTATTGTGATTGATGTTAAATATGCTAGGTTAGAAGAGGGATTTTCGAGAGAATGTAAATGGAGAATTAACATAGGTTGTTGAACCAAAATTGCAACGTGCTTATGATGATATAATTGAATCGATGGAGGAATTTTTATAATTCATTGTATGAAGTCTGAGTAGTACAAAGTAATTATTCCATCGACTTCAATGAATGAACTGAGCATGTGGAGAATTAAGGATTGCAAAAACATGATTGTCTTGTCGAATTGTATTGACTGCGGCTAAAGACTAAGTGTGGGGTTATCCAATTAAACCCAACCTTAGTTGTAGCTAACTATGACTTAAATAACATTGGGACTGTATGTTTGAATGTACAGGAACAATGTTAGGAAGACAGGACAAGAGCAAGGGCGCATCCACATCGGGCGCCAGCAGAAAAAGAGTAAGATTAGGGGCAGCAGTACCAGCAGCACCAGCGGTTCCTCGAGGGAAACACTGACAATACGGAACCAGATGGGTGACGGATGAAGGGAAGAAATGGTATGCCAAACATAAGGAGACCAAATACTTCCCGGAGGAGCAGATAGCACGGGAGCCACTGGCACAAGAATTCCGGCAGATTCTACACAGGATTGACACTGCTGGGCTAAACTTTATTTTTGAATAACCCAGAGAGTGCAATCTCCATCTTATTCAGGAATTCTATGCCAACTGGAACCCGACCTTACGCAGCCACACCATCAAAATCGGAGGGCAGGTTGTCACCTTTGAACCCTACCATTTGAATGCAATCTTGGGGGCGCGGGACACAGACGCTCATGTCCTCCGTCAGCTGAACATCACTCCACCTTACGTGAAAATCAGACGCACCTTATTTGGAGCCCGATCGACAGCCAGGTGGGGTAGGTACAAGGAAAGGGGCTACCATCATATATTTCCCTATTCTCAGATGAACAGGGAGGCCCGGATTTGGTTAAAAAATTATTTGTTCGTGCCTGATCCCGGGGGTGCACATGACCGATGTCACCCGGGATAGAGTTTGTCTGGTGTATGCACTGATGAAGGGGTTGGAAATCAATGCTGGGGCGGTTATAATCTCCACCGTGAAGAGAGCCCGACTGCATCAGGGGCATAGATATAGGTTTGGTGGTCTGCTTACCACTTTCTTGAGGGGCCATGGTATTGAGGAGGAGGCCCTAGAATACATCCCTCAGATTGACAAGCGTGCCTTGGATGTCACCAAAACCAAGGCACCTGACACTACTTATGGGCCGGTGCTCACACTAGTCGAGCGACATGCTCGGGATGATCAATACATGGCCCGCATGTATGGGATACAGATGTTGCAGCTGCACATCGGTGGACGGCCCACAACGGAGGATGAGCTATGGCAGCTCGAGTTGGATTACCCATTCAACGAGAATGCCCGAGCCTTATGCCGAGTGGGGCCCGCATTTGTGGAGCCCGTGGATGATGATGTCCCTACAGATGAGGAGACACGTCGGGAGGACTCAGATGTTGAGTCGGACGAGGACGGCGGGGGCGATTCTGATCTTGGAGACGAAGTGCCGGTATCTGATGAAGAAATTGAATATTTTGATTGATTAGGGAGTTTCACCACCCAACCTTTGTTGATATTTTGCAATTAAGTGAACACTGGGGACAGTGTTCCGATTAAGTGTGGGGTGGGAGTAGTTAGGTGCTAGCTATTTTGTTGTTTGGTTTATGTTTGTTGTGATTGTGCTAATTGTGATCCTGTGACTCTGTGTTTCGTGTTCTGTGATTGATGTTGGTGTTGTAATGAATCTTTAGCTGTTGTTGTGTGTGATGTGTAAATATTTTTCAATTATATTTTTATCTTTTTCTATCGAAATTTTTTGTTTGAAATTTTTTATGTTGGGTTTCTCGATTTTTATTTTCGGTGCTTTTTCCGAGAATAGTCCCATTGAACCGACGTCGTAGATAGTGATTGTTCCCTATGATGGATGGATGACGACCGTCTTAAGGGAAATTAGTCGATAGGAGTAGCTTTTTCTTTTTCTTCTTTCTTTTGTTTGTTTCCCAAATGTGTCGCTAATTAATGGTTCAGAATGCTTGTTACGTGTTACACATGATTGTAAGATGCAAGTGTGATTCATATGAAAGCATGCAGATGTGTTAAACATGTTGAGATACCTAGGCCCTAGAATGTGATTCGGTGTGATCGAGGCTTAATAGTGAATTCTTGTAATTAGCTGATTGAAGAATCTGTGAATATGTCTTAAGTTGAGCATGTGCAGTGAGCGTGAGGTGAGGTTTCAACTATTCCATGCTATTGTGAAGCGTCTAGAACTTGCTTGGTGTGTATACTAAACGAAATGAAGGATGTGGATTGTAGGAAAGGATGTAGGCATTTCTTTGAATGAATCGAAAGTTTCTCCCATGTCATACCTAACTTAAATATTATATCCTAGTTAGCCCCATTGAGCCTTTAGCCTATTATTTGAGAGGTACAAACCGAGCTTAATCCCTTCTTTTCATTAGCCATGAATTTGATCCAAAACACTTAAGCGCTTAAGAAAAACAGTTTTCCCAAAGTGTTAAGGAGTGAGAAGTGTGAAACGGAAGGAAGCGGAAGTTGTGAAAGCTAAAGAAAAGGTCAAAGGTGCACTTGTTGAAATTGATTAATTAATAGTAGAGAGTAAGAAAAATCAATGAATGAGAAAATAAATAAAGATGCATAAATACTCTTTGCTAATAAGTCGAGTGTGCTTAATGAAATGGGAACAAAAGCAAAGAAGAAAATTCAAGAATGAGAGGATGGAGGAAGAAGCGATGTCCATAATGAAGGTGGGATGTATTGAAAAGCGCTTAGGGAAGCTAGTTGCTATTATTGGTTATCCCAGTATTTACTAGTCACTCAGCTTACATTACAACCCATTAAGTCCTACGTGATCTTACATCACACATCCTTATATTAGTGGAGTAAAACACTAGAGGCAAGCTTATAGTTCACGACATGATGCATGGGAATTCTTTGGGAGAGCGAGCGAAATCGTATTCATATACCCCTACATGTAGTGCTTTTGAAATCTTATGAGTGCAAATGGGGTAATTCTCTTGTGTTGCGAGGGCACATGCTTGATGAGAGATAAAAATTCATGTCGGATGTCTTGATCAATTGATTTGCACGAGTTTGCCAAGATCGAGAATCGATTCTTGATGTTAGGAGGTCTTAATGTGGTGTACTTCATTGTATTGATGAAACCATACATGTTTTCTTGATGATTTGCTATCTTAAATAATTTGTATAGCCGTAGCTTGAATGGTCAAGCCAAATTATCTATGTGTAGGTTTCAATTGCATGAGATGTGAGAGTATTGTTCGAGGACGAACAAGGTTTTAAGTGTGGGGTAAGTGATCTTGGGCAGAATTTCATGCCCAAGTGTACTCAAATGCTTCATTTCTACTTTTTTATCTATTGTTATGTGTACATTCTCATGTGATTCTTAGATAAATGTGAATTTATACTAACCAACATGATTAGTGTTGTTTTGCAGGTAGAAGGAATTTTTGGAAGTTAATCTACAAGTTGGTGAAGTGCGGGGATAGACTCGGAAGCAAGAAGTGGAAGTTGACAAGGGAAGTTGGCAAAAATAGGGGCTCCGCGATGGCGCCGTGTCACGCTACCATCGCGGAGGCATTCTGCCTGGGAGGAAGAATTATGTCAAATTCCAGTGGAGGTGCGCGTTACCTCCGTGGCAAGGAGGCAGTGCTCCGCGATGCACTCCGTGTCACGTTGAGTGTGTTTATTTGGAACCTTAAGTTCCATTGAAGGTGCGCAATAGCACCGTTGCACGGAGGCAGTGCTCCGCGATACACTCTGTGCCATGTTGCTTGTTATTCCGGGTAAAATTCCCACTAGTATAAATAGCACACTTAGGTTTTATTTTAAACATTCTGACTTTTTGGAGCAAGAACGTGGTTAGCAGGCAGTTGAGAGGACGAAAATTCTAGGGTTAATTCTCTTCCTTTTCTCTTTAATTTCAATTGCTTGTATGAATTCTACTTCTTGAAGATGGTTAATCCACAAATGAGTGGCTAATTCACCTCTTGCTGCGGTTAAGGATAATTGTAGAGGAATGTAATTATTAATCATTTCAGTTTTCATCTTTTCTTCAATGATTGTTCTATCAATTCTTGTTTTTACTGTGTTAATGTTTGGCCAATGTTAATATATATCTTAGAAATCCAATTTTGATTCTGAAAAGGAAAAAAATTGGACAGATGTGAATTGGTAGGATATGATCTTTTCTTAGTTGAGAAAATTGAGAATTGATTTATGTTCAGAATAGAAATATATCTGAAAGTCGTATTAGTCATTCATGGAATCGGTTATGTATGGCTAGAGCATGAGGTTCTTATATCACAGAAATGTAGAATAAGGTCTCATGATTCTTTAATTGGATAGGAGTCGAAAGATCCAATCCATAGGAAATTAATTCCTGACTAGCAACCGAAGAGAAGATTAGCTAATTTGAATTAAGAAATTACATCCCTGCATGCTTGCCTTAACCTCAGCTTGTTCATTGCTATTGTTCAGACTTCAAATTATATTCTTTACTGAGATCCTTATTACTCATTAATCTTGCCTCATAAAACATTTTTTGTTTGGTTGTCTACATTCATTGAGATATCGTTCACTAACACTTAGGTTAATTACTACCGTAGTTCAGTCCCTATGGGATCGATACTTGGCTTGAAAAAAAGCCATTTTACTACTTGTAAAACCACGTGCACTTGCGTGTAGTTTGGCTCGAACAGTGAGAAGAGTTAGTAAGGCGGTGTATGAGTTATACTTGCCTTCAGAACTGGCCTCAGTTCATCCTGTGTTCCATGTATCGCTTTTGAAGAAGTGCTTGGGTGATCCAGCCTTGGTAGTTCCGATAGACAATGTTGGTGTTAAAGAAAGCCTCAGTTATGAAGAAATTCCGATTGAAATTTTGAATCGACAAGTTCGAAGGCTGAGGAACAAAGAGGTAGCTTCAATTAAGGTTCTATTGAGGAATCAGCATGTTGAAGGAGCTATGTGGGAGGCCGAAGCAGACGTGATTGCTAAATACCCACATTTTTTCCCTACCGGCTCAGTTCCAACTTAAGGTATCAGTTTTTTCCCTAATTCTCTAATCAGTTTCCATGTTCAGTTCATGTGCGCAAGTTTGAATTATGTTATGATAAATGTATGTGATGCCTGAATTTAGTTCAGCTATGTGCTTTTTTTCGGAGGGTGTTATTTCGTGAAATTTTATATAAAATAATCAGTATTGAAGTTCAATAATTGCTTCTTTCTGTTTCCTGCTTTTTTCTAACATTCGAGGACGAATGTTCCCAAGGGAGAGATATTGTTATACCCCGAGAATTCAAGAATCGCACCCGGAAGTGGATCGGAGAAAAATTGGAAAATGTTGCAGCAATTGTAGAATGAGTCATTGAACGACTTGTGAGGAGACCCCACGAGTCGCCAGGTTACTCGTGGGAGGGCCTGGAAGGATGAGGGACTCGAGGTCCCTACAGGCGATGTAACGACTCGTGGTCAGACACCACGAGTCTTCATGTCAGTAGTGGGGTAGTTCTAGAGGAAGATTGGAAAATTGATCCAATGCACTTGATGGGGAGTGGAAACGAGTCATGGCTGCTGGGGAAGAGTCTTCGTGTCACTCGTTAGGAGCGCCAGCAGACAATTTATCTAGTGATCCTGACGAGCGAACCAACGGATCATGAGCCCTGGCGATGAGTCATTGGTCATCCGTTAGGACCCCCTAACAGTTATTTTCAGCGATTTCATCCGTAATTCCTAAGTTCTAAGGGCCTATACTACGTCATTTTAAGTTCATAATAGAGGGTTTTTAGCAGAGAAAAACCCATCTTAGGCCATTACTTTCATGCATGCAAGGTTGGGGGTTTGAGGAGAAGATTCAAGGTGAATTCTCAAGGTTTTCAATTGGAATCTCAGCTGGGAAATTAGGAAGGGTTAAGATTATTCAATCCTAGGTATGTAAGGCTAAGAATGGGTGCTTCCTTCCACACCCATGCCTATTCCCTATCAATATGTGATTGGTTTGTGATGATCAAGTATGGGTTTTCATTCAATTGCATGATTCTTACATCTCTACTCATGGGTATGATTAAATTGAGTTGATATTGGTGATTTACTAAGCTTGGGAAGATTCTAACTTAACTTCTTTTACAAAATTGTCTTTCAAAAATTGAATCTAAAACGCCTATGTGTGGATAGTTCATATAGAATGTGCTGATGATGGAGTTGATGATGAAAGGCATGTTTCAAACCTTGCCCATGATTTTTTATGATGTTTTCAAAGGAGACCAAATAGACCCAAGTATGGTAGAACTTTGGGTGATGCCCATGTGATGTTTTCAAATTTTTATTTCTTTCCCAACATGAGCTTACCACATGGTTGAGATGGAATTTTCCTTTTTACCCTTATTACGAATTCTAGCATGTGGTATGTTTCAAAGTAAAGCCTTCTCTATGCGTAAATCCTTAATTGATATGTATATTATTGGCGAGCTTTGTTGAGGACAAAGTTAAGCTTCATTTCACATGATGTTGAGTCTAACTATGATTTTTATTCAAAGCTTTGTCGAAATGACATTGTTGAGCTTCATATTTATATGATGTCTAGTGTATGAATGATTTCACAGTGACCCTTGTTAATAGACAATGTTTAGCTTCGTTTCATACGATGTTGATTTTATGCATGATTTCATGTTGAGCTTCATCACTAAACGATGTTGAGCTTCGTATTTATACGATGTAGAGCATTGCATATTTTGGAGAAGAGTCTAGCACCGAGTGGGCTAAGGGTCGATAACCCTATGCCCCAAAACTACGCGCCAACGTAGGTTGATTCTATTATGTTTTTGGGACCTCCCTTGTAAGCTATCACCAGCCCAAGTGGCCCCTTTTAGCTTGATATCGATATCATGGTAGCGTCCCTAGCCCTGACAAGGTTTTGGACGGCTCTGCCCACTTGAGTGTAATAGTCGGGACCACATAAGTTCTATCGTGGTATGTCGGTTAAGTGACGAGTCTCCCACTGTCTATATCATTCGAATTTGCATAACTATTACTCATGATAATTATTGTATGTTTGCATGTTCAAGAAGCAAGGTTTGGCTCGTTCTTCAACTTTTAATATAGGTGTTATGTTTCAGCTTTGGGTCATTCGAGTCAATCATGTGTTTTAAAGCTATGCATGGTCATGTTATGATAAGAGTATCACTTCAGAATGATTGCTTGTAGCCTTTTATTTTCACTTAAAAGCTTATGATATGTCATGAGATGTTTTAAATGGTTTATTTACTTAAGAGGTTTTACTTACCTTACATACTCGGTACATTCCACGTACTGACCGCATACTTCCTATGCTGCATCGTTTCATGTTGCAGGATCTAGTTCTCATGCCCAGCCCCATTCGTAGTCGCTTATCAGAGTCAATACCTTCTTGGTTGGTGATTCCTCATCTTTTGAGGACTAGACTTTCAGTTATCTTGGTTGTATTTTCAGTTTCAGTATTGCTGAGCTAGTTGGGGGTAATGTCCCATTAGCTCATCCACATTAGATGCTTATCAGACTTAAACGTGTTTTCAGCTTCAGATGTTCATTCTATTGTTATATCAAGTTGGACTTCTGCTGAGTTTATGATTATGTTTCTTTATGTTTATTGAATGAGTTAGTGAATGCTTATGCTATGGGTTGACTTGCGGTCTTTCGGGGTCCCTTGTGTCGTGTCTACGATCCGGGTGTACGCTCGGGTCGTGACATGTGGCTAGTTATCTAGATAAGGATTGCAAGATTGCTATGCTCCACCAGTATATGGACTTTCTTCGCATAGCATTGTACGCCCAACAGATGGAGGCGGCTCATGCGAGGGAGAGGGAGGCAAAGAGGGCTCGGACAGATAGTCGTGGGTTTTCACATCAGAGGTCTGGCGGTGGCTACCGCCCGTAGTTGCAGCAGAGGTCACTAGCCTAAGAATCATCATCAGCTAGTGTCCCATCTAGGCCTAGGGGTGATAGAGGAGCAGGGCTTCAGGGTTATGGGATCAGAGGGGCACCCAGTTAGAGTATACCTCTCCCGCCTGTGGGAAGCGAGGTAAGAGTCACACCGGAGAATGCCTGCTCGGCTTAGATGTATGCTATGGTGTGGTAGATCCGGGAACATGCACCAAGAATGCCCATATGCTAGACAGGGTGATGTAGGGGTCGTGCACAGGCCACCAGGACAGCAGCAGCTCCAGTCCGTTCTGCTCCATAGGGAGCATCGACTAGTGGAGGTGGCGGAAAATGCCAAAACCTATTTTATGCCCTTGCCTCGAGCCAGGAGTAGGAGACTTCGCCAGACATGGACACTGGTATGTTGCATGTCTTTGATATTGATGTTTATTCCTTGCTAGATCCGGGAGCTACCTTGTATTTCGTGACTCCTTACATTGCTAGTAGCCTTGGAGTTAGTCCCGAGACCTTGTCAGAACCGTTTTCAATTTCGACCCCTGTTGGTGATTCGGTCATAGCTGGATGAGTAAATAGAGGATGTCGGGTCACTATGTTGCATAAGGTTACCTTCGCAGACCTTGTAGAGTTAGCCATGAATAACTTTGACATTATTCTTGGCATGGATTCGTTGTTTGCATGTTATGCTTTGATTAATTGTAGGACCCGTATAGTGGAATTTCATTTTTCGAGTGAGTTGGTGTTGGAGTGAAAGGGTAGTTCAGCGGTACCAGTAGGTCGGTTTATTTCATATCTTAAGGCCAGGAAAATGATCTCTAAAGGTTGCGTGTACAACCTAGTAGGGTTAAGGATGTGGAGTCCGAGACCCCAACTATTCAGTCAGTTCTAGTGGTGTGCGAATATCTAGAAGTGTTTTCTGACGATTTGCCTGGTGTTCCTCCGGGGAGGGAAATTGACTTCGGTATTGATCTATTTCTAGATACACAGCTATTTCTATCCCTCCTTACATTATGGCCCCAGCCGAACTAAAGGAATTGAAGGATCTAGTTAAAGGATCTATTGGATAAGGCTTCATTAGACCGAGCCAGTCTCCATGGGGTGCGCCAATTCTATTTGTTCGAAAGAACGACGCTTTCCTTCACATGTGTATTGACCGGCAGTTGAACAAGATTACCATCAAGAACAGGTACCCCTTACCTAGGATCGATGATTTGTTTGACCAGCTTCAAGGTGCCAAGTGCTTCTCCAAGATTGATCTCAGGTCCGGTTATCACTAGCTAAGAGTGCGGGAGAGTGACATTCCAAAGACAACTTTTAGGACTCGGTATGGTAACTATGAATTTGTTGTTCTGTCTTTCAGACTAACCAATGCCCCCGCAACTTTTATGGATTTAATGAATAGGGTGTTCAAGGCATATTTAGACATGTTCGTGATTATGTTCATTGACGACATCTTAATATACTCCTGCAGTGAGGAGGAGCATGCCACTCATTTGAGAATAGTGCTACAAACCCTCAAGGATCGTCAGTTGTATGCAAAGTTTAGCAAGTGTGAATTTTGGCTAAACTCAGTAGCATTTCTGGGACATGTGTTTTCAGGCGAAGGCATAAAGGTAGATTCCCAGAAGATCGAGGCGGTGAAAAATTGGTCTAGACCGGTGAATCCTTCAGAAAATTTAGAGTTTCTTGGGCCTAGCAGATTACTAATGAAGGTTTTTGGAGGGTTTTTCATCTATTGCGGAACCTTTGACTAAGTTGACTCAGAAAAAGATGAAGTTCCAATGGTCGGATGCTTGTGAGAAAAGCTTCCAAGAGTTGAAGACCTGACTCACTTCAGCATCGGTGTTGACCTTACCCGAGGGTACTAATGGCATTGTAGTGTATTGTGATGCTTTAAGAGTCAGACGGGATGTGTGTTGATGCAGCATGGGAAGGTAATAGGATATGCCTCGAGACAGCTGAAGGTCCATTAAAAGAATTATCGACCCACGATCTTGAGCTGGCCGCGGTGGTGTTTGCACTGAAGAAATGGCGGCATTACTTGTATGGGATCCACATGGATGTGTTTACGGATCACAAGAGTTTGCAATATGTATTCACATAGAAAGACCTAAATCTTCGACAAAGAAGGTGGTTGGAATTGCCAAAGGACTACGACAGGAGTGTCCTCTACCACCCAAACAAGGCTAATGTGGTTGCGGATGCACTTAGTAGGCTCTCCATGGGAAGTGTATCCAATGTGGATGAGGGAAAGAAGGATATGGTTAAGGATGTCAATCGACTTGCAAGACTGGAGTTAGAATGATCGACTCGATCGATGGCGGTGTTGTTGTGCATAACGGGTCAGAATCGTCCTTGGTGGTTAATATTAAATCCAGGCAAGATGAGAATCCAATATTGAGGAAGCTCAAGGAGGCGGTGCGGAGTCAGAAGGTGGAGGTCTTCTCCTTAGGGGGAGATGGTGTGCTACAATACAAGGGTCGACTATGTGTTTCGGACGTCGATAATTTGAGAGTTCGGATATTGCATGAGGCACATGATACTAGATATTCTATTTATCCAGGATCCACGAAAATGTATCGGGATTTGCGAGAAATCTATTAGTGGGATGTTATGAAGAAAGATATTGCGGAGTTTGTAGCAAAGTATCCAAACTGCCAAAAAGTGAAAGTCGAACAACAAACACTAGGAGGCGTACTTTAGGATATCTACATCCCCACTTGGAAGTGGGAAAAGATTAATATGGATTTTGTTACAGGCCTACCTCGTACTCGCCGACACTATGACTCTATTAGGGTAGTGGTAGACGGGTTAACTAAGGCTGCACACTGCCTGCCGGTCAATACCAGGGATTCAGCGGATGATTATGCTAAGTTGTATATTCGGGAGTTGGTTCGACTTCATGGAGTGCCCTTGTCTATCATTTCAGACCAAGGTACTCAGTTCACCTCTCAATTCTGACATTCTTTTCAAAAAGGACTTGGGACGCATGTTAAGCTCAGTATAGCCATCCATCTGTAAATAGATGGCCAGGCATAACGAACCATTCATACCCTTGAGGATATGTTGAGGGCATGTGTTATGGATTTCAAAGGTAGTTGGGATGACCATTTTCCTTTGATCGAGTTTGTCTATAATAACAGTTATCACTCTAGTATCCAAATGGCACCGTTCGAGGCTCTTTAGGGGCGAAGGTGTAGATATCATGTTGGATGGTTTGAGGTTAGAAAGGCAGCTATGATAGGACCAGATTCGGTTCACGAGGCAATGGTGAAGGTTCAATTGTTAAGGGATCGGTTAAAAACCACTCAGAGTCGTCAGAAATCATATGCTGATGTGAGGAGAAGGGATCTGGAATTTAATGTGGACAACTGGGTATTTCTAAAGGTATCTCCTATGAAGGGAGTCATGCAGTTTGGAAATAAAGGGAAACTCAGTCCCCGCTATGTTGGTCCTTACCGGGTTATGAGAAGAGTTGGTAAGGTGACGTATTAGTTGGACTTGCCTTCAGAATTGGCTTTAGTTCATCCCGTATTTCATGTATCGCTCTTGAAAAAGTTCTTGGGTGATCCAGATTTAGTAGTTTCGGTAGGCAGCGTTGGTGTAAGGGATAGCCTCAGCTATTAGGAAATTCCGATGGAGATCTTGGATCGTCAGGTTCGGAGGCTGAGGAATAAAGAAGTAGCTTCAGTTAAAGTATGATGGAGAAATCAGCATGTCGAGGGAGCTACGTGGGAAGCTGAAGCAAATATGATAGCTAAATACCCTCATTTGTTCCCTACTGGCTCAGTTTCAGTTTAAGGTATTTGTTTTGCTCTAAACCCTTAATCAGCTTATCCTGTTCAATTCATGTGTACAAGTTTGTTTTAGGATATGGTAGATGTATGTGATATCTGAATTCAGTTAAGTTATGTAGTTCTTTTGATAGGTAGTCATTCCGTCTATTTTCTACTTAAATGACTGGTAATTGTATATGGTGATAGCTTGTTTCTGAGTTTTTTGCGTGTTTCTAACATTCGAGGACGAATGTTCCCAAGGGAGAGATATTGTTATACCCCGGTAACCCAAGCATCAGACCCTGAAGTAAAAACAAAGAAAACTAAAAATTCGCACCAGGTCACAGAATGACCCCTGAGGTGGGTTGTGTGAAGTTACCACGAGTCGTGAGGTGACTCGTGGTCAGCATGGTGTGGCAAGGCTTGAGTGAGGAGGCCACGAGCCTAACCACGAGTAGTGGTCAGACCTCACGACTCGTGAGGTCACCCGTGGTCAACCCTGGAGGTTTTGCAAGTTGGGATGGACCGTGTAGGCCACGGAAGGTGACCACAAGTCGTGGTCTGACCTCACGACTTGTGAAGTCACCCGTAGGGTCCCCTTGGATATTTTGGGTAGTGGACTCAACGGACCTATGGCCTCGAGTCGTTCCCTGTGGCAACGAGCCGTGAGGTCCCTCGTAGGGGCCGGCGACCAGAAATTTCCTGCGTTTTAATAAGGGTGTTTACATAATTCCTAAGTCCCTAAGGCCTAAACTACATCGTTTTGGAATTTTATGAGTAAGATAAGGGGGGTTAAGTCCTTTATGCATGTCCATTCTCATGAAAAGCTTATAGAGGTTTTTTGGAGATTCAAGGCCTTCTTCCCTAAATTTTCATCAATTTCTTTGTGGGTGTTCAAGGAACTTTGAGTCCATCCATTCCTAGGTATGTAGGGTTTCAAAATGGGTGGAAGAACCATCCATTCCTAGGTATGTAGGGTTTGAAAATGGGTGAAATTCTTCCTCACCCATGCCCAATTTCGATTTAAATCATGAATCCTCCTATTCAAGTCTATGGGGTTTTACTCAAATGCATGAAAATGTGATTTCTCTTTATGGGTATGATTTAATTGAGTTTTAATTACTGAATCATGAATGATGGGCTGGTTTTATATTATTTTCTTCAGAAATCATGTTTCAATCTTTTAAATATAAAATGCCCATTTGATGAAAGTTCATGAAAGTTATGATTTATGATGACTATACTATAATTTTGAGTTATTTGATGATAGAAAAGCGTGATTTTCAAGATACCCATGTTTTTGAGCATGTTTTGAAAGAATTGAATATGATGAAGTATTGGGCAATGCCCACATGTTGAAGAATGAATTACGATTTATGAAACAAATTACATGATTTACCGATTTATGATGTTGGCCGACGAAAAGGGCCTCTGAATCTTGGCTAAGCATGTTTCAAAGGGATAAACAATGATAAATGTTATATCTTATCCATTGAATGTGAATGCATGATGTTATTGATTTACGTATGAGCCTATATGCATGTATTTGGGAGCGGTGTCTAGCACCGGTAGCCCGGCGTTCAAAGGACTACGTCGGTGTCTCATAACCACATGCCACCGTGGGTTTCTAAATGATATGATGTATTGATAGTGATCCCCTCAAATGTGATATCACGCCTTATGCACGACCCTCGCCTGGCAAGCCAGGGTCGGCTCTGCCCACTTGAGCGAGATAGTGGGGCATCATAAAAGGCTCTGGTGTCTGTTATGACGAGTCCTCCCATTTTTCCACATGTTTTATGCATTGTTATGTTTATGTTATTGGCTCAAGTTATTAATCTTAGGCATAATTACATGCCCAAGTGCTATTTTATAGCTTAATTTAGTCGGGTTTGTCAAATTATACACTTTACAATATTATGTGATTTTGTGTAAATTTGGGTATGCACTAACCAACATTATTAGTCCTTGTTTTGTAGGTGTAAAATTCATATGAGGGACTAAATAATGATGGGTGAAGTGAAGGAATGGAGTTGGGAGTGAATTGCAAAATATGGCAAGAAAACATGTCATGGCAAGGCTGGCTACACCAGGCAGCGTGCCATGCTGTGCGTGTGCCGCGCCTAGAACCGTGCCATGCCCGCGAGATGCTTCCCTCCAAGGCGCCTACGTGCCATCGTTCGTGCCACGCTGGCCATCGCGCGAGAGGAGCTCTGTGCCACGCCGTGGGTCGCGCAAACACTTCACGCAAGACCTGCCGAGGATGCAATTTCCAGAGGGCTTCCGAGTTACCTCCATGGTACGGAGACAAATTGGCACGTTCACCTCAGTGCCGCAGAGCCATTCCATGACAGGCCAAAAATTGCAAATTTCCTATTTAATATAAATTAAACCTTAGCTTCTAAAATCATTTGTCATGAAATATTTTCTGGAAACCGTAGAGGAGCGAAGGGAGAAGTGAAGAACTCACCTAGGGTTCACTAATTTTACATTCTCTTTTACCTATTCTTGTAAGTACTCTACTTTAACGATGTGTTTAAGTTATTGTACGAACATGAGTGGCTAAAACCCTTCCCCTAGGGTTGAGGCCACATGATATGATTGTAATGCATAAATTCATTTTGGTTTGAGTTGTTAATTGTTGTTTTGTCTTATATTCTTTATTATGGTTGTTTTTATGCTTGATCACCATGAAAACATACATGTTAAGCTACGTATAAGCTTGATAGAGTAACCCTAGGCAAGAACATAGGATGTAGGGAGCAAGTTCTTATCTTTCGATATGATTCGCAATTAAAATAAATAATATACCTAAATTACCTTGCTGGGTTGATAAAATGGGATAATAGCAAGACACCGGCTTAGAATTGTCACTCCACCACTCTTAAAAGTAGTTGTGAAGCTAAGTTAGGTTAAATGATTAGAAGTACGAAAGTCCCTAATCAAGAGCACAAACCTCGTAAACCACATCCATGTAGTTGAATTGCCCACGAACTAGGACGTCACATCCCCGCTCAACAATGTAGTTGTAAGGCTAATTTTTTATGTTTAGAGGCTCGAGAGACCATGAACATTGCATTTCCAACTATGTGAGACAACAATTGATAATTTCATTCGTGAATAATGACGAAGTGTAGCATTGCATTATTATCCGGGCTTAGCTCTAGTTGCTTCTTATATTGTTTCCAGATTTTTTTGTCACCACCCCTAAATTTAATTATAATTTCCCGAAAACTTCTATAATCAACACTTGTGAATGTTAATCTTACACTTAAACATGAATATTCGCTGAATTGGACCAGTCCCTGTGGATTCAACATCCGTCTCTTAAAAGGGCCATTGTATTATTTGTACGACTGCGTGCGCTGGAGTGGGAACAAGTTTTTGGCACCGTTGATGGGGACTGGTGAAATTGGTGAATTTCTTGTTTATTGTGTTGATGTAGAATTTTCTAAGTGTTGAAAAAAGAATTATTTTGTAGATTCTTTTATTTTTATTTTTTTAGCTTGATACCCTTCTTGACATGACATCATGGAGTACAAATGGGTTGAATGGTGGATACTCCTATGTCCAATTATTCTTGTCTGAATTGTGGAGGACCCCACTTGTGGCAACATTGTGCGACTTGCAGTATATGTGGTGGTCAGGATGCCATTGGAATGGTTGTCCAAATTCATATTCCCCTACCCCAAGCCCCTACTATGATCCTTCTATTATTTTGGCGAGTACAGGAATGATGTAGAGGAGGACTTAGAACACCAAGTTCAGATAGAAAATATGTTAAAGTAGGTCCTTGAGCAAACAGAAGCAATGAGGGAGAAGATGGAAGTATTAGGAGTTCAAACCAAGCAAAATGGAGAGGCCTTAGAAATGATAAGCGCCAAGTTCACGGAGATGATGGCTGAGGCTGAAGCTTGCTTTGATTTGCAAGTGACGGTCTTAGCCAATACTCAAGAGGGACTGCAAGGAGAAGAAAAGAGTGAGTTCTTGGAACAAGCTCAATAGTTAAAATCTCCTGAGGGTCTCCATGATGGTCTCACACATATGGCTAATCCATTCATGAAAGGAGAGATAGAGTTCCAACAATTTGATATTCATGTGGAGTCAGATGTTGATGTGGAGAAGGTGTACACAAGTAAAGAGGTCAAGCATAATGCAGTTTCAGAGTTGAGGTGTATTTTACCCCACTCGAAGCATTTCTTGACATTAAGTTCAACCTAGAAATAGAGTCTTCCAAGCTTGTAGAGAAAGGTCTAGAGGAGAAACAAGCCCCGTATATTCTGAAATTTGCCGATTTTGAGAGACAAAATGACTTCACTTACATAAGGGCCAATAAGTGCCAGAGGCGACATCTACTACTTGGTCATTTAATTTTTTCACCACCATCCCTGGAGATTAAGAGGAAACTGGAGAAGAAATTAGGGGTGAGATTCATATCCTCAAAGTGGAGGAAAAAGTGGTGAAACTTGATACGTCGTGCCGCGACGTAAAATCAGGCACTGCTTAGGAGGCAATCCAAGGGTACCACAGGTACACTTCTACTTTCCTTTTGTTTATGATTTTGTTAATTTTCACTTTTTTGTTGTTTTTGGTGGTGAATTAAGCATAGATCGAGGGGAAGTCTGAGTACCCTTCGAAGAGGAAGCTAAGGAGCATAGAGGAGGATGAGTGGGGGGTCGATAACCAAGTTGCACAAAAATGAAAGAAAAACATAATTCTAGCTAGGCCTAAAGGCCTCAAGGAGTATTTCTCACACATGTATTACTTTTAATTGATGCTTTGGGGACATAACATATTTTACGTGTGGGGTGAGGGAAATTTCAAAAATTTTTTGCTTAATGATTTCGGGTGAATTGAGTGCTTGATATGGTAGTTTGGATGAAAATTTTTTTGAGTTGATCATGATGCACCCACTCGTTAGTTTTTCTTTTCGGTTCTTTTCCGACCGGGGGAACTTTGAACTAATGAATAGAATTGTTCTTTGTTTGTACATGATTTTTTAGTCATAGTTAGGGACTATTCACGATGATGGATGGATGATGATCGTCTTGAGGGAAAATTAGTCAATAGGTTTTTACTTTTAAACTCGTAGTTGATTGATGGCTTGATGTTCTTGTCATATGCTATGTATGATTGTGAGATGCAAATGTTGTAAATTTTGAAGCATGTGAGCAGTTGTATAACTCTGTTAGAGACACCTAGGCTCTTGAATGTTACTCGATGTTCTTAAAGGTGAATTTTGCATTCGTGTGATTAGCTGAGTTAAGAATATACTGAATTTGTCTTAAATGGAGCATGTGTTGTGAGTGTAAGGCTTTTTGAGTATTCCATGCTATTGTGTGGTGTCTAGAACTTGCCTGGTGTGTATACAAAGTGAAATGAAAGATGTAGATTGTAGGAGATGATTTAGGCATTTCTTTGAATGAGATTAATTTTTGTCCCTTGCTTTACCTACCTTGAATGTCTGATCCTAGTTAGCCCCATTGAGCCTTTAGCCTATTCTTTGCTCACCACAAAACGAGCTTAATCCTTTCTTTTCATTAGCCTTGAATTTGATCCAAAACTCCTAAGCGCTGATATGAAATTGCAAAAGAATTAAGGAGTGCGAAGTGATATAAGAAGGAAAATAATAGTTGTGGAAGTTGAAGAGAAGACTAAAGGTGCATTTGTTTAAAAATGAATAAGAGTTAGTAGGGAGTAAAAGAAGAAAAGGGCGAAATCAATTATTGCTGAAAGAAAATGGCTCAAAGACTCTGTACTAACAGCTTAAGTGTGCTTAATGAGATGGGGAAACAAAAGAGGAAAATGGTGGTAGAAAAGTATAAAGGTAAAGTAAGAGGATCGAAGTTCTTAAGGAGAATGTGGTGTATTAATAGCGCTTAGGGAAGATAGTCACTGTTATTAGCTATAATAGTACCGACCCGCCCTTAGCTTACATTATAACCCGATAAGTCCTACTTGATCTTACTTATTAACATTCTTAAATTAGTGGAGTAAAACACTAAAGGCAAGATTTTGGGTCAATACACGTGGCATGTGAATTCTTTGGTAGAGTGAACTTATTTCTTATAAATATACCCATGCATGTTATAATTTGAAAACATATGAGTAAAAATGGGTAACTCTCTTGTTGTGAGGGCACATGTTTAATGAAAGATAAAATTCATGTCGGATTTCTTGATCGGTTAACTCGCATGAATTGTTGAGATTGAGAGTTCATTCTTTAGGATAGGAAGTCTTAACATAGTTATATTTGATTTTAATGGTTAAAGCTTGCATGCTCTATTTTTAACTAGCTATCTAAAACAATTGTTGTAGCTTTAACTTGAACTGTCTTGCTTCAAGTAGCTATGTTTGATTCTTCATGTGCATGAGATGTAAAAGAGTTGTTCGAGGACGAACAAGGCTTTAAGTGTGGGGTAGTGATCTTGGGCATAATTACATGCCCAAGTGCTATTTTATAGCTTAATTTAGTCGGGTTTGTCTAATTTACACTTACATTATTATGTAATTTTGTGTAAATTTGGGTATGCACTGACAAACATGATTAGTCCTTGTTTTGTAGGTGTAAAATGCATATGAGGGACTAAATAATGATGGGTGAAGTGAAGGAATGGAGTTGGGAGTGAATTGCAAAAGATGGCAAGAAAACATGCCATGGCAAGGCTGGCCGCGTCAGGCAGCGTGCCATGCTATGCGTGTGCCGCGTCCAGCGCCGTGCCATGCCAAGGCCATGCTCACGAGATGCTGCCCTCCAAGGCGCCTGCGTGCCAGCGTCCATGCCACGCCAGGCACTGTTGTGCACTGCAGGCTGTGTCACGCTGGCCTTCGCGCTAGAGGAGTTCAGTGCCACGCCGTGGGTCGTGCAGGCACTTCACGTAACAACTGTCGAGGATACATTTTCAAGTGGGCTTCCGCGTTACCTCTGTGGCATGGAGGCAATTGGCGCCTTCATCTCCGTTCCATGGAGCCATTCCATTACAGGCCAAAAATTGCAAATTTCCTATTTACTATAAATTAAACCCTTAGCTTCTAAAATTATTTGTCACGAAATATTTTCTAGAAACCGTAGAGGAGCGAAGGGAGAAGTGAAGAACTCAGCTAGGGTTCACTAATTTTATATTCTCTTTTACTTATTCTTGTAAGTACTCTACTTTAACGATGTGTTTAAGTTATTGTACGAACATGAGTGGATAAAACCTTTCCCCTAGGGTTGAGGCCACGTGATATGATTTTAATGCATGAATTCATTTTGGTTTGAGTTGTTAATTGTTGTTTTGTATTACTTTCTTTATTATGGTTGTTTTTATGCTTGATCACCATGAAAACATATATGTTAAGCTAGGTAAAAGCTTGAAAGAGTAACCCTAGGCAAGAACATAGGAATGTAGGGAGCAAGTTCTTATCTTTTGATATGATTCACAATTAGGATAAATAATATACCTAAATTACCTTGCTTGTTTGACAAAATGTGATGATAGCAAGAAACCGGCTTAGAATTTTCACTCCATCACTCATAGAAGTAGTTGTGAAGCTAAGTTAGGTTAAATGGTTAGAGGTACGAAAGTCCCTAATCAAGAGCACAAACCCCGTAAACCACATCCATGTAGTTGAATTGCCCACGAACTAGGACGTCACATCCCTGCTCAACGATGTAGTTGTAAAGCTAGTTTGTCGTGTTTAGAGGCTCGAGAGTCCATGAACATCGCATTTCCAACTATGTGAGACAATAATTGATAATTTCATTCGTGAATCATTACGAAGTGTAGCATTGCATGATTATCCGGCCTTAGCTCTAGTTGCTTTTTATATTGTTTCCAGATTGTTTTGTGACCACCCCTAGATTTAATTATAATTTCCCGAAAACTTCTATAATCAACACTTGTGAATGTTAATCTTACACTTGAACATGAATTTTGGACCAGTCCCTGTGGGTTCGACATCCAGCTCTTAAAAGGGTCACTATATTACTTGTACGACCGCGTGCGCTGGAGCGCAAATAGTTATATTTTGATAAAGTTACTTATAATTATGATAATGAATGATTATGAATGATTTGAAAGTCTTGAGCCCTATATTTTGTTACAAATATTTCGATGCAAGCATGATGTCCTTCTCTTAGGACTGGTTATGAGCTATACTTTACTTTAAAATATCTGTTTTACTTACCTTGCATACTCGGTACATTCCATGTACTGGCCGCATACTTTCTATGTTGTATCGTTTCATGATATAGGGTCAGTATCTTAGACTCATCCTCATCCTTAGTCCATCTCAGCTTACGTTATCAGCTTATTGGTGAGTCCTCATGTTCTGAGGGTTGTTTGACAGACTCTTATGTTATCTTACGCTGCAGTATTGTTCGGGTTAGTTAGGGATGTTGTCCCATCAACCCATCATATGTAGTAGAGGCTTTTAGACCATGTGTAGTATTCAACTTATGTGTACGTCTTGTATTTCTAATTTTATACTATGATTACGTTTCCGCTATGTTTTTATGATTATCATTCCACTTATTTGAATGAGATTTGTTGTATGCATATGCCATGGGTTGACTTGGGGTCTCTCGGGGTCCCTTGTCCCATGTCTACAATCCAGGTGTACGTTCGAGTCGTGACACAAGGCATGTGAAAGATGTTTGTACTCTTTTTCCTTCACTGGAGATTTTTTCCCACAGAGTTTTTTTATTGTAAAGTATTAAGAAGACACATAATCTATGGACATCCCAAGGGGAGTGTTATGAATATAATGGATAATAATAAGAATGGATTGTCCATTTAATTCACATACATGAATTTGCTTACATTTAGATGTTTCTACACAATATGTAACATTATCCATTTCATTCTCGTCTTTGAGGATGTATCTTTGTAACTTTAAATAAAATACTTTGGCTCATGGGTTAGACACTCAATAGAAGAAAAGTTCTCTCTTCCTTTCTATATTTTCTTTATCCAATATATCTTGTTTTGATATTGTACTACATTACTCATATTTTATAGTATTTTATTTAATTTTACATAGTTTAATAATATTTTAAACCCTTTTTCAATATAACAATTGTAAAATGGTGGAATAAGTTGATCACGGGCAAAAATAGCATGCCCGAGATACGTTTTATGACTTAAATTAGTCTTGTTTATCTAAGTTATTGTATACATTTTCATGTAATTTTATATGAAGTGAAGATATGTGCTAACCAACATGATTAGCCTTTGTTTTGTAGGTTTTGATGACTTTTGAGTAACTAATCCATGAGTTGGTGAAGTAGAGGCTTGGAAACAGAATTAACACGCGAACGTCGGCAAAGAGGAGGCACAAAACAGCCCACCTGCGCGTCGGCAACGTGCCACGGCAGGCAGGCTAATCACAACAGCCCACCTGTGCGTTGGCAACGTGCCACGACAGGTTGACTGCGCGACCAAGAGGTGCCAACGCGCTGCCCAAGCAGCGTGACACGCTGCCAACGCGGCAGGGTGCTGCCGAGACCAAGTTCGGGTGATTTCCAGAGAGCTTCCGCGTCCGCAGCATGTCACGGAGGCAATGCTCCGTGATGCACTCCGTGACACGTTGCTTGTTATTCCGGGAAAAAGTCCCACTACTATAAATAGCACACTTAGGTTTATTTTTCATAATTCTGACTTGGTGGAGCAAGGACGTGGGTTACAGGTAGTTGAGGGACGAAAATATCAGGGTTTTCTCTCTCTTTCTTCCTCTTTAATTCAATTGCTTGTATGATTAACACTCATTTTAAGATGTTTAATCCACAAATGAGTGGCTAATTCCTCTCCTTGCTGAGGTTGTGAACAATTGTGATGAAATTTGATCATTGATTCTTTGGTTTTTCATCTTTTCTTCCTTCTTGTTCTATTAATTCTTGTTCTTACTGCATTAGTGTATGGCCTACATTAATGTACATCTAAAAAGTCCGGTTTCACTCGAGAGAGCAAGAAATTGGAAAGTTGTGAATTAATAGGATATGTTCTTTACTTGGTTTGGGAAAATTGAGTCTTGATTTGCTTTCAGGATAGAAATATACCTGAAAGTTGTATTAGTCAACTTAGGAACCGGAATTGTATGGCTAGGACATGAATTGCATTTGATCACAGAAATGTAGACGGATGGTTCATGATTCTTAAGTGAGGTTAAATACGAGAGTTTTAATCTCTTGGCAAATGTTCTTGACTAGCAACAGGAGGAAAAGATTAACCAATTTATGATGATAATCAATTTCATTACATGTTCGTTTAACCTCAGCATGCTTTCATTCATAGTTCAGATTCAAAGTAGATAATTGTTCTTAGTTTTAGTATAAAATTTATAAAACAAACTATCAACTTTTTGGTTACACTGTTGTCTGCATTTTTAGACGTAAAATATAGTACACTTGAGCAAATTGCACTTCATCCAAGTCTCTGTGGGATCGATACTTGGCTTACTAAAGTCACTTACTACTTGTTCGACAACGTGCACTTGCGTGTCGTTTTATATACCCACAATCACGCGAACAAGTTTTTGGCGCCGTTGTCGGGGACTTGGCAATTGGTGAATTTGTTTTAAGTGTAAATTTACTATATTTTTTTTCTTAGTGCTGACAACTTTGTCTTAGTGTTTGTTTTAATCCTTTTTCATTTTATTTTTTTTCTTTTTCGGACACCCTTATTGACATGACATCGTGGAATACAAATGGTATTAATGGTGGATACTCATATTTTAGCGAATCTTGTCTGAATTGCGGAGGACACCACTCGTGGAAACACTGTAACACGTGCAATATATGTGGTGGTCAAGATGGCCATTGGAATGGCTGTCCGAATGCATATTCCCCTCACCCAAGCCCCTACTATGATCCTTCTATTGTTTTTGCTGAATATAGGCATGCTGAAAATGAGGACTTGGGACGCCAAGCTCGAATAGAAGACATGCTGAAACACCTCTTGGAGCAATCAGAAGAGATGAAGGAGGCGATGACAGTATTGAGAATTCAGCAAGAAGAGAATGCAGAGGCTCTATAAAGGATGAGCGTCAAATTCACGGAGATGATTGCTGAGGCTGAAGCTTGTGATAAATTGCAGGTGACAGTTTTAGCCGATATTCAAGAGGAACTACAAGAGGAAGACAAGGGTGAATTTTTGGATGAAGCCCAACAATTAGAATCTCTTGAGTGTCCCTGTGATGGGCTCACACTTATGAAAAATCCATTCCTGGAAGAAGAGATAGAGTATCCCCCAGTTGACATTAATGGAGAGATAGATGTCGATGCTAAGAAGGTGTATACAAGTAAGGAGGTCAAGCACAATGCATTTTCAGAGTTGAGGTTTATTGGACCACACTCGAAGCATTTTTCAACATTAAGTTTGGTTGAAAACATAGAAATAGAGTCTTCCAAGCTTATAGAGAAATGTCTAGAGGAGGACCAAGCCCCATATATTTTGAAATTTGCTAACTTAGAGAGACATAATGACTTCGCTTACTTAAGGGCCAATAGGTTCAAAAGAAAACATCTACTGCTTGGTCCTTACAATTTTTCACCACCACCCCTGGAGCATAAGAGGAAATTAGAGAATAAATTAGGGGTGAGATTCATATCCTCAAGGTGGAGGAAAAAGTGGTGAAACTTGGTACGTCGTGCCGCGACGTAAAATTAGGCGCTGCTTGGGAGGCAACCCAAGGGTACCATGGGTACCATTTTAATTTCTTGCATTTAAGTTGATTTTATTTATTTTTCATCTTGTATTATTTTGGTGGAGAGTTAAGCATAGATGGAGGGGAAGTCTGAGTACCCGTGGAGGAGGAAGCTAACAAGCATGGAAGAGAAAAAGTGTGGGGTCGAACACCCTCTTGTGCAAAGTTGAAGCAAGGCATGCTATTAGCTAGGCCTAATGGCCTCAGGGAGTATTTCTCACCCTTTTTAAATTTTAATTTGATGCTATGAGGACATAGCAGGATTCAAGTGTGGGGTGAGGGAAATTTTAAGGGAAATTTCAAAAAAAAAAAAAAATTTATGCTTAACGATTTTTGGTGAACGTAATGCTTGTGAGAAATTTGAAAATTTTGAAAATTGTTTGTGAATTAAGCATGACTTCATCACCCGTTGGTTTTTCTTTTCGGTTCTTTTCCGACGGGGGGTCTTTGAACCGAAAAATAAAAATTTTTCTTTTTCTTTTCTTTATTTGTATATAAAGTTTTTAGTCATAGCTAGGGATTGTTTCCGACGATGGATGGATGATGACCGTCTTGAGGAAAAATTAGTCGATAG
This sequence comes from Datura wrightii, assembly GCA_035772735.1. Classification (NCBI taxonomy): domain Eukaryota; kingdom Viridiplantae; phylum Streptophyta; class Magnoliopsida; order Solanales; family Solanaceae; genus Datura; species Datura wrightii. Next base: position 5,861,919 of record JASDFA010000008.1, on the reverse strand, counting down.
GTTGTGGGTTTGTGAACCCGTAGCTAATCGATGCTTGAGGTTCTTGTTATGGGCTATAAATGGTTGTAAGATGCAAGTATGTTCAGTGTTGAAGCATGCAAGCGTATAACTTTGTTTGAGACACTTAGGCTCTTGAATTTGCCTTAATATGATTGAAGCTTAATTTTGAATTCTTGTGATTAGCTGAGTAAGAGTCTGCTGAATGTGTCTTGAATTGAGCATGTGCCATGAGTGTAAGGTTTTTGAATATTCTGTGCTATTATGAAATTTCTAGAACTTGCCTAGTGTGTATATAAAACGAAATGAAGGATGTGAATTGTAGGAGATGATTTAGGCATTTCTTTGAATGAACCAAACTTTTATCCCTCATTATACCTACCTTGAAAAATTAATCCTAGTTAATCCCATTGACCCTTGAGCCTATTCTTTGACAGCTGCAACTTAAGCTTAATCCTTTTTCTTTCATTAGCCTTGAATTTGAACCAAAACTCCTAAGAGCTTAAAGGAAAAAATCCGAAAGAGTAAAGGAGTGAGAAGAATGAAAAAGAAGGAAAAGTAGCAATTGTAAAAGTTGAGAAAGGGCGAGGGTGCACTTGTTTGAATACGGGTGAGTATTAGTAGGGAGTAAGAAAATAAATAAATGAAAAGTTACTTATAGAACTCCTTACTAATAAGCTAAAAGGGCCCAAAGAAATGGGGGAACAAAAGAGGAAAAAGAAAGCTGAAAGGAGAAAAAGGTGAAGTGAGGGAAGGGAAGTTTGTAATGAAGGCGTGATGTATTAAAAGCGCTTAGGAAAGATAGTCACTATTACTGATCATAATAGTACCTACCCGCACCTGAGTTACATTACAACCTAAAAAGTCCTACTTGATCTTACACTCATACATCCTTAAATTAGTGGAATAAAACACTAAGGGCAAGCTTATGGGTCATTACATGATGCATGTGAATTCTTTGTGAGAGTGACCGTAATTCTATTCATGTACCCACACATGTTGTGATATAAAAATTGTTTTTGCGTGTGAAATTGGGTAACTCTCTTTCCGTGAGGGGCACATGTTGAATGAAGGATATAATTCATGTGGGATTTCTTAATCAGTTGATTTGCATGAGTTTGCTAAGATTGAGAGTCGAATCTTGAGGTTAAGAAGTCTTAACATAAGTTGTACTTCATTTCAATGATCAAATCAGGCATGCTCTATTTTTAGCTTGTATCTTACGTAATCATTATAGTCGTAACTTGAATTATTTTGCTAATTTAGTTATGTGGGAGTCTCCATATGCATGATATGTAAAAGGTTGTTCGAGCACGAACAAGGCTTTAAGTGTGGGGTTGTGATCACGGGCAAAAATAGCATGCCCGAGATACGTTTTATGACTTAAATTAGTCTTGTTTATCTAAGTTATTGTATACATTTTCATGTAATTTTATATGAAGTGAAGATATGTGCTAACCAACATGATTAGCCTTTGTTTTGTAGGTTTTGATGACTTTTGAGTAACTAATCCATGAGTTGGAGAAGTAGAGGCCTGGAAACGGAATTAACACGCGAACGTCAGCAAAGAGGAGGCACAAAACAGCCCACCTGCGCGTCGGCAACGTGCCACGGTAGGCAGGCTAATCACAACAGCCCACCTGCGCGTTGGCAACGTGCCACGGCAGGTTGACTGCGCGACCAAGAGGTGCCAACGCACTGCCCAAGCAGCGTGACACGCTGCCAACGCGGCAGGGTGCTGCCGGGGCCAAGTTCGGGTGATTTCCAGAGAGCTTCCGCGTCCGTAGCGTGTCACGGAGGCAGTGCTCCGCGATGCACTCCGTGACACGTTGCTTGTTATTCTGGGAAAAAGTCCCACTACTATAAATAGCACACTTAGGTTTATTTTTCATAATTCTGACTTGGTGGAGCAAGGACGTGGGTTACAGGCAGTTGAGGGACGAAAATATCAGGATTTTTTCTCTCTTTCTTCCTTCTTTAATTCAATTGCTTGTATGATTAACACTCATTTTAAGATGTTTAATCCACAACTGAGTGGCTAATTCCTCTCCTTGCTGAGGTTGTGAACAATTGTGATGAAATTTGATCATTGATTCTTTGGTTTTTCATCTTTTCTTCCTTGTTGTTTTATTAATTCTTGTTCTTACTGCATTAGTGTGTGTCCTACATTAATGTACATCTAAAAAGTCCGGTTTCACTCGAGAGAGCAAGAAATTGGAAAGTTGTGAATTAATAGGATATGTTCTTTACTTGGTTTGGGAAAATTGAGTCTTGATTTGCTTTCAGGATAGAAATATACCTGAAAGTCGTATTAGTCAACTTAGGAACCGGAATTGTATGGCTAGGACATGAATTGCATTTGATCACAGAAATGTAGATGGATGGTTCATGATTCTTAAGTGAGGTTAAATACGAGAGTTTTAATCTCTTGGCAAATGTTCTTGACTAGCAACAGGAGGAAAAGATTAACCAATTTATGATGATAATCAATTTCATTACATGTTCGTTTAACCTCAGCATGCTTTCATTCATAGTTCAGATTCAAAGTAGATAATTGTTCTTAGTTTTAGTATAAAATTTATAAAACAAACTATCAACTTTTTGGTTACACTGTTGTCTGCATTTTTAGAAGTAAAATATAGTACACTTGAGCAAATTGCACTTCATCCAAGTCTCTGTGGGATCGATACTTGGCTTACTAAAGCCACTTACTACTTGTTCGACCACGTGCACTTGCGTGTCGTTCTATATACCCACAATCACGCGAACATAAGTAACAAAGTTTTATGGATATAAAAATTAATAATGAATTATAATATTTTTATTAGAAAAAGAATGTGTTTAAAACTAAAAGAAAACAATATATTTATTAGAAAAGGACATTCTTGACTAAAAGTAAAAATAGGTCATTTTTGAATCAAATTATTAATGAAATATATTTTTATTTAATTTCTATTCATTTAAAAATATTTTAAACCATTTTCCGATACAACAATTATAAAATGGCGGAATAAGTAACAACTTTTTTATGCATGTTTTGTGGGTACGGTAACTTCTTATTCCTCTAAGGCTATAATTCTTCCAAGAAAAATACAAAATAGAAAGAACATATTGTAATTAAGGGCTTTTATGATGACATTGAATCTGAGCCATTGATTCACAAGTCAGACCCAAACCCTAGCTACTGTTCTTTCTCTGCTTATATAAAGCGTCCTGGTATTCCCTTCAAAACGTAGGGGCGCCGTTCAGCACAAAAATCTTCTCTTCTATTTTATCTCCATGTCTTCACTTGCATCCCCTTTTGGATGTTAAAAATGGTGATTGACACATTATAGTTGATTCTCTCTTAACAATAGTGTTATAGAATTTCTTCTTTTTAAGATCTTGTTTCATTTTTTTATCGATTGTTTTTTATCAAGTCCGCATAAAATAAAGATATGGTAATTGTAAGGCTTTTATGATCACACTGAATCTGAGGCGTTGATACTTATTTAATATTTCTTTGGCTTCGCATCCAAAGAAACATTAAGAGGGGGACGCCGGTAGAGCAGGGAGACCGTGTCTTTTTTCTGTTTATACCCCATTTGTTCATTCTTTCAAATTTTGCTAAATTTATGATTGTTTTTAGAGAGAAAATGATGGGTATTTATTGTCATCTGAGTTGCGTCCCATATTTGGATGCAAAAGCAGTGATTGACTCATTATATCTGATTCTCTCACCAATAATGTTAAAATCCCTATGGATATTACTCTTTAATTCTTGTTATAATTCTGTTTGTTTGTTTTTCACTCTTATCATAAGAGAAATGCAAAAAGGTGCGATGCAACCACTACAATTTGATCTTGTGGCATATCACAATTTTATCTCCTTAAGATTATAGTTTTTTTTTACCTCTTTAATATTCTTTTACATTTCATATGAAAAACCAGTTTAGTTAAGCTGTTGTTGTAGCTTCAGTCAATGATGAAACATTCCCAATATAGCTATTTTATAGTGATTAGCATTAAATAAATTGATAATCTTTTGGCTGAGATTGCTTCTACAGAATCTTATTTTAATAGTTTTGTTTGAATTTTTCTCTATCGGGATATTCCTTAATGTCCTGACTATTCATGGAACTTGAGAATTTCCGGTGCCAATAAAATTATTGCTTTCCCATGGTATCTAATGTCCAGACTCTCCATCGCGGCTGGATGTTTCGTTTTGAGGGAAGAAATTAAACCAAAGAACAGGCCTTGCGACACAATTAGCTTTAGTATGCGCACCCATTTTGTGCATGTCCCTTGTATTAATAAAAATAAATTTTATAAAAATAGCTTAAACAGTATTTAAAAGATGCACTTGTGTAACAATATAATAATTTAGAAAGAAAGTTATAAATTTTAAATTGATAAATGATTATGTTTAAAAAGTTTGATCTAATGTAATAGTTCTTTCTTGAGTTTGTTTTAATATTTGTTACAATGAACAAAAACGTCATACAAATAATTTTTGATTCAAAGGTAAAAAAAATTATTTGCTTTTATATGAATACTTAAATACATGCATTATATATATATATAAATATTAATATTTTTTGTATATTTCAAATAAGAAAGAATGTAATAAATTAAATTTAGTTAATTTTAAAGTTCTAATTAAATATTAAAAAAATAACTAAATAATTATTTTATCAAATGTGAATTTTATTTTTTAAAAAATAAAAAGATAAATGATATTTTGCTACAAGTCTTCATACTTTAAATATTTAACAATAACTTAATTCTAATTTTTTTATTTTATCTTTAATGAGATGATTAATCAACTTTAAGAAAACAAGTATTAAAAATTTTACATTTTACAAATTAATAAAAATCTATAATAATTAAATAATAATTAATTGAGAAAAATAGTAAATCAACTTGGCTGTCCTGTATGTTAGCTTTTAATTTATCTAGTAATCCAAACTTCACTTGAATTTTTGTCATGCTCTAAATTCTTAATGGGATCGAACTATATCCGGTGCTTTAATTGTGATTGAATAAATCAATTTTAGAAGCGTTAATAAACAGGTTGTACTTAATTGAGAAAACAAATAAAAATTCATAAAATATTTTACCTTTTATAATTTGTGAAATCAAAATTGAAATGAAAAAGGATCAAAATCATGAAGGCTTTGTTTTAAATGGCTATTTGAAATTGGGTTGGATCCTTTGATTCCTAAACTACTACATGTCCCTTCATTTAAATTAGGGGTATATATGTCTCATAGTATAACAATAAGGGTTTAAGTTGACACTGATAGATAAACAGAGAGTATATCTAAATTATTTTCTAAAGTCGTCAATATGAACAATGTTTGGTGGGTTGGTCCATCCAAATCCATAATTTTATAGGGCTGGTTGTGAGGTTTGGTTCTCATACAAGAACGAGGTGTTTTAGTCCAGTTTCAATAAGCCTACTAGCTATTGGAGATTGAGTGAAGTCTTCTACTTTGAGTGTAGTAGTTTACTTAAACTATCTCGAGTGCAGTCCTCTACTTAAAATATTATTTTAATGGGTGAAATGTTATCATTTATTTTTATATTTTATTGTGATATACTAGGATCCATATTGACAGCTCTACTATTTTCAATAGTACAAAGATATATTTGACCTTTTTTCCCCAATTTAAAATTAGTAGTCATATAAGTTATACTAAACTTCATTAGAGATGACAAGAGATATAGTATAAGTAATTGTGTTTATAAAGTCTTATGACCTAATGAATAAAATAAAATTACGACAACAAAGCCTCAACTATACTCAAATAAAATGTCGTCCATAATATATGTATCTGTATCCACCATAAAGATGCAATAATACCCTGGCGATAGAATTTGAATAAACAACAAGTACTCGCACACATTATCGATTCTCTCATATAGTTGTGACAAAATGGTTAAAATAAAGCAAGAAGAAATAATATGCAATTTTGAAGGCAATTACATTTCTTCAAATAAAATCAATGAGTGAGCTTTAAGCAAACATAACATTTTTGTGGGAGTTTATTTTGTTACTGACATTATCTTTAAATCACCATGTGTATGACATGGAGTTTGGTTTTGATTTGATTAGCTAAGTCATCTCATTACAGTGTCATATGTCTCGACATGTCATTAGATAACATGTTAATAATCTAAACCAAGGAAAACTATCGAATCGCTCATACTAATCTTTCGATCTTAGTCCTACACTGACATATGTAGTTTTAGCTACTTTGGCACTTTCTGACGCATCGTGCCTAAATGAGGAAGACAAGATTTGATGAAATTCAATATACAAATGGATCTGACAAGGGACATAATAGGTGAATATACACAAGTGATACAACTGACAAAGTTGTATGTACATAACTAGAGACCAACTCGCCAAACTGATAAAAGTAACAAGTGAAACAATTGACTTTATGTCACGACCCGAACATAGGAGCAGATTGAGACACGGGACAAAGAATCCCAAGAGGCTCCAAGTCGACCCATGGCATGACCATGGCATTTAGAATCAACATACTCAAGCGAAAGTCTAACATATATAATAAACGGAAGTCTGAAATATCATAACATTGGAATACATAACACAAGGCTAAAACTGAATACACGCTATGTCTGAAAAGCCTCTACTACTGCGAGTTGATGGGACAAGCCCCTAACTAACTCACTATAGTCTGAAACTAAAAATGCTAATACAACTAAAAAGAAGGGCTCTCAAAAGATCTGGCTAATGACGGGACTGAGCCTAAATATCCGAGCCTATATCATGAAATGATATAGCATAGAGTATGTGGTCAGTACGTGGAATGTACCGAGTATCTAAGGTAAGTAAAACCGCTAAGTAAGTAAAATCATAAATCATGCATATCATAAAATATGATCAAGATAAGATTCTGAGAGTAAGGCTTGCAACTATTTTCTGAAATCATGATCTGAACATAACTGAATCGAATGACCAAAAGCTGAAAACTGATAATAATAAGTAAAACTAAATCTTGGGTCAAACCTGTTCAATACATAGTATCATGACTGATGAACATGCATAACTGAAATCATGAGAAACAATGGGAGACTCGTCATATAAACGACATTACCACGATAGAACTTATGTGGTCCCGACTATCACACTCAAGTTGGCAAAGTCGTCCAAACCCTTGTTAGGGCTAAGGACGCTACCATGATATCGTTATCAAACTGAAGGCCCCTTGAGAGCAGGGGGAAACTCACAAGGGAGGTCCAAAATAATCTGAACATAACTACATTGACACGTAGTTCTGAGGCATAGGGTTGATTGACCCTTAGCCTACTCGGTGGTAGACACTACTTTCAAAAACATGAATATGCTCTCCTCATTTTTCGACTAAGGTGAACCATCGTCTAGTGACGAAACTGACTCATAACATACATGCATAAATTTGAAATCATAACAAAGGAGCCTTGGGCTCAAACCATACCACCAACTGAAATAATGGGTGTCTAAACTCCAAAACTCCATGTGGTAAGCTAATACATGAAGTTTAGATAAATCATGAAACATACTTGATCATATGGGCTTGCTCAATACTTAAACATGCTTGACATAGGCTTAATTCATTCGAAAACATAGATATAGACATGAGTACTTTGAAATCATATTTTCTTCATATACATCTCATCATGCTTGAACACATACATCACAACCTCATCTATTAATGAACTTTCATGGTTGGGCATCAAAATATGTAAAACTTGAAAATATAATTTGTGATTGAAAATATTGTAAAATTTACCCATACATCATAATTCAACATTATGAACATGCTTAGATCATACCCATGATTGATACTTAGAGAATTCATATGTTGGGTTAAAACCCTATAGATTCATCAACTAGAATTTAATAAATTGAAGAGGGATTGGACATGGGTGTGGATGAATACGCCTATTCATAACCCTACATACCTATAGAAATCTTATTTCACAACTCTCTTGATTTTCCAATGGAAATTTGGGGAAGAACTTGATGAATATAAACTTGATCATCCTTAGGAGCTTTTAGACTTGCATGCAAGGAAGAGAACTGTCACGACCTGAACATAGGCTCGAATCAAGACACGGAAAAAAGAACACCGAGAGGCTCCAAGTCGACCCATAGCATGAACATAACATATAACTCAATTAGAATAAAGTGGAAGATCAACATAATAAATATATAGGAAGTCTGATAATGTTATAACATCGGAATATGTTCGGGTGTTTGCTATAGGGGTTAAAAACCGACACGCAAGTGCACGTGGTCAAACAAGTAATAAAGTGGCTAAGTAAGCCAAGTATCGAACCAAGGAGACTCTGGATAAGTAAAAATTGCTCAAGTATACTATATTCTATCTTACTTCTATATATGCTGACAACAATGTAACCAAAAGTTAAATAATTTTTGTTTGTAAATTATGTACTAAAACTACTAACAAATATCTACTTTGAATTGAAACTATGGATATGAGCATGCCAAGGTTAAGAACAAGTAATGAACTTGATTATAATCATAATTCGGTTATTCTTCTCTTCCAGTTGCTAGCCAAGAATATTAGCCTAGAGATTAAAACTCTCGTATTTAATCTCACTTAAGAATCATAAACCATCCGTCTACATTTCTGTGATCAAATGCAATTTATGACCTAGCAATACAATTCCGGTTCCTAAATTGACTAATACGGCTTACCAGTATATTTCTATCAGGAAAGCACATCAAAACTCAATTTTCCCAAATCAAGTTAAGAACAATACCCTATTAATTCACAACTTTCCAATTTCGTGCTCTCTCGAGTGAAATCGGACTTTTTAGATGTACATTAATGTCCGCCAAACACTAATGCAGTAGAAACAAGAATTAATAGAACAACATAGAAGAAGAAGATGAAAAACCATATAATTCAATAATCAAAATTCATCACCATTGTTCATAACCTCAGCAAGGAAGAGAATTAGCCACTCATTTGTGGATTAATCATCCTAAAACAAGTGTTAATCATAAAAACAATTGATTGAAAGAAGAAAGAAAGAGAGAAAAACCCTGAGCTTTTTCGTCCCTCAACTTCCTGTAACCCACGTCCTTGCTCCACCAAGTCTGAATTATGAAAAATAAACCTAAGTGTGCTATTTATAGTAGTAGGACTCTTTCCTGGAATAACAAGCAACGTGTCACGGAGTGCATCGCGGAGCACGGTCTCCGTGACACGCTACGGACGCGGAAGCCCTCTGGAAATCACCCGAAATTGGCCCGGGCAGCACCCTGCCGCGTTGGCAGCGTGTCACGCTGCTTGGGCAGCGCGTTGGCAGCCCTTGGTCGCGGAGGCCACCTGCCGTGGCACGTTGCCAATGCGCAGGTGGGCTGTTGTGAGCGGCCTGCCTGCCGTGGCACCTTGTTGACGCGCCGGTGGGCTGTTTTGTGCCTCCTCTTTGCCGACGTTCGCGTGTTAATTCCGTTTCCAAGACTCTACTTCACCAACTCATGGAGTAGTCACTCAAAAGTCATCAAAACCTACAAAACAAAGTCTAATCATGTTGGTTAGCACATATTTTTACTTTATCTAAAATTACATGAAAATGTATACAATAATCTTAGATAAACAAGACTAATTTAAGTCGTAAAGCGTATCTCGGGCATATATTTTTGCCCGTGATCACAACCCCACACTTAAAGCCTTGTTCGTCCTCGAACAACCTTTTACATAACATGCATATGGAGACTCCTAGATAACTAATTTAGCAAGATAATTCAAGTTACGGCTATAATGATGACGTAAGATACAAGCTAAAAATAGAGCATGCACAATTTAATCACATAAATGAAATACAACGATGTTAAGACTTCTTAACCTCAAGAATCGACTCTCAATCTTAGCAAACTCATGCAAATCAACTGATTAAGAAATCCCACATGGATTATATCCTTCATTCAACATGTGCCCCTCACGGAAAGAGAGTTACCCAATTTCACACGCAAAAATAATTTTTATATCACAACATGTGTGGGTACATAAATAGAATTACGCTCACTCTCACAAAGAATTTACATGCATTATGTAATGACCCATAAGCTTGCCCTTAGTGTTTTATTCCACTAATTTAAGGATGTATGAATGTAAGATCAAGTAGGACTTTTTAGGTTGTAATGTAACTCAGGTGCGGGTAGGTACTATTATGATCAGTGATAGTGACTATCTTTCCTAAGCGCTTATAATACATCACGCCTTCATTACCAACTTCCCTTTCCTCACTTCACCTTTTTCTCTTTTCCTCTTTCTTTTTCCTCTTTTGTTCCCCCCTTTCTTCAGGCACTTTTAGCTTATTAGTAAGGAGTTCTATAAGTAACTTTTCATTTATTTATTTTCTTACTCCCTACTAATACTCACCCATATTCAAACAAGTGCACCCTCGACCTTTCTCAACTCTTACAATGGCTACTTTCCCTTCTTTTTCATTCTTCTGACTCCTTTACTCTTTCGGATTTTTCCTTTAAGCGCTTAGGAGTTTTGGTTCAATTTCAAGGCTAATGAAAGAAAAAGGATTAAGCTTATATTGCAACTGTCAAAGAATAGGCTCAAGGCTCAATGGGGTTAACTAGGATTAATTTTTCAAGGTAGGTATAATGAGGGATAAAAATTTGGTTCATTCAAAGAAATGCCTAAATCATCTCCTACAATTAACATCCTTCATTTCGTTTTATATACACACCAGGCAAGTTCTAGACATTTCATAATAGCACAGAATACTCAAAAACCTTACACTCATGGCACGTGCTCAAATCAAGACACAATCAGTAGACTCTTACTCAGCTAATCACAAGAATTCAGAATTAAGCTTCAATCATATTGAGTCGAATACAAGAGCCTAAGTGTCTCAAACAAAGTTATACACCTGCATGCTTCACACTGAACATACTTGCCTCTTACAAACATGTATAGCACATAACAAGAATATCAAGCCATCAATTAGCTACGGGTTTCAAAAACCATCCTACTGACTAATTTTCCTCAAGACGGTCGTCATCCATCCATCGTTGGAAACAGTCTCTAACTACGACTAAAAACATTATATACAGACAAAGAAAAATTTTTATTCTTCGGTTCAAAGACCCCCTGTCAGAAAAGAACCGAAAAGAAAAACCAACGGGTGATGAAGTCATGCTTAATTCACAAAAAATTTTCAAAATTTTCAAATTTCTCACCAACTTTTGCACAACCATTACATTCACCAAAAATCGTTAAGCACAGAAAATTTTGAAATTTTCAAGAAATTTCCCTCACCCCACACTTAAATCATGCTATGTCCTCATAGCATCAAATTGAAATTTTACAAAGGGTGAGAAATACTCCCTGAGGCCTTTAGGCCTAGCTAAGAGCATGCCTTTCTTCAACTTTGCACAAGTGGGTGTTCAACCCCACACTTCTTCTCTTCTATGCTTGTTAGCTTCCTCCTCCACGGGTACTCAGACTTCCCCTCCATCCGTGCTTAACTTTCCACCAAAACAACACAAGATGAAAAATAAATAAAATCAACTTAAATGCAAGAAATTAAAATGGTATGCATGGTACCCTTGGGTTGCCTCCCAAGCAGCGCCTAATTTTACGTTGCGGCACGACGTACCAAGTTTCACCACTTTTTCCTCCACCTTGAGGATATGAATCTCACCCCTAATTTCTTCTCTAATTTCCTCTTATGCTCCAGGGGTGGTGGTGAAAAATTGTAAGGACCAAATAGTAGGTGTTGCCTTTTTACTTTATTGGCCCTCAAGTAAGTGAAGTCATTTTGTCTCTCCGCGTTGGCAAATTTCAAAATATATGGTGCTTGGCCCTCCTCTAGACATTTTTCTATAAGCTTGGAAGACTCTCTTTCTATGTTGTCAATCAAATTTAACGTCGAAAAATGTGTAAAGTGTGGTCCAATACACCTCAACTCTGAAATTGCATTTTGCTTGACCTCCTTACTTGTATACTCCTTCTCAGCATCGACATCTATCTCTTCATTGATGTAAAATGGGGGGTACTCTATCTCTTCTTCCATGAATGGATTTTCTATAAGTGTGAGCCCGTCACGGGGACACTCAAGAGATTCTAATTGTTGGGCTTCATCCAAAAATTCACCCTTGTCGTCCTCTTGTATTTCCTCTTGAATATCGGCTAAAGTTGTTACCTGTAATTTATCACAAGCTTCAGCTTCAGCGATCATCTCCGTGAATTTGATGCTCATCCTTTCTAGAGCCTCTGCATTCTCTTCTTGCTGAATTCTCAATATTGCCATCGCCTCCTTCATTGCTTCTGATTGCTCCAAGAGTTGTTTCAGCATGTCTTCTATTCGAGCTTGGCGTCCAAAGTCCTCATTCTCAGCATGCCTATATTCAGGAAAAACAACAGAAGGATCATAGTAGGGGCTTGGAGAAGGGGAATATGCATTCGGACAGCCATCCCAATGGCCATCTTGACCACCACATATATTACACGTGTTACATTGTTGCCACAAGTGGTGTCCTCCGCAATTCAGACAAGTTTCACTAAAATATGAGTATCCACCATTGAAACCATTTATATTCCATGATGTCATGTCAATAAGGGTATTCGAAAAAGAAAAAGTAAAATGCAAAAGAATTAAAACAACCACTAAGACTAAGTTGTCAGCACTTAAGAAAATAAAATAAAAATACAGTAAATTTACACTTAATACAATTTCACCAATTGCCTAGTCTCCCCGGCAACGGCGCCAAAAACTTGTTCGGGTGTTTGCTATAGGGGTTAAAAACCGACACGCAAGTGCACGTGGTCAAACAAGTAATAAAGTGGCTAAGTAAGCCAAGTATCGAACCAAGGAGACTCTGGATAAGTAAAAATTGCTCAAGTATACTATATTCTATCTTTCTTCTATATATACTGACAACAACGTAACCAAAAGTTAAATAATTTTTGTTTATAAATTATGTACTAAAACTATTAACAAATATCTACTTTGAATTGAAACTATGGATATGAGCATGCCAAGGTTAAGAACAAGTAATGGACTTGATTATAATCATAATTCGGTTATTCTTCTCTTCCAGTTGCTAGCCAAGAACATTAGCCTAGAGATTAAAACTCTCGTATTTAATCTCACTTAAGAATCATAAACCATCCGTCTACATTTCTGTGATCAAATGCAATTTATGACCTAGCAATACAATTCCGGTTCCTAAATTGACTAATACGGCTTTCAAGTATATTTCTATCAGGAAAGCACATCAAAACTCAATTTTCCCAAATCAAGTTAAGAACAATACCCTATTAATTCACAACTTTCCAATTTCCTGCTCTCTCGAGTGAAATCGGACTTTTTAGATGTACATTAATGTCGGCCACACATTAATGTAGTAGAAACAAGAATTAATAGAACAACATAGAAGAAGAAGATGAAAAACCATATAATTCAATAATCAAAATTCATCACCATTGTTCATAACCTCAGCAAGGAAGAGAATTAGCCACTCATTTGTGGATTAATCATCCTAAAACAAGTGTTAATCATACAAACAATTGATTGAAAGAAGAAAGAAAGAGAGAAAAACCCTGAGCTTTTTCGTCCCTCAACTGCCTGTAACCCACGTCCTTGCTCCACCAAGTCTGAATTATGAAAAATAAACCTAAGTGTGCTATTTATAGTAGTAGGACTCTTTCCCGGAATAACAAGCAACGTGTCACGGAGTGCATCGCGGAGCACGGCCTCCGTGACACGCTACGGACGCGGAAGCCCTCTGGAAATCACCCGAAATTGGCCCGGGCAGCACCCTGCCGCGTTGGCAGCGTGTCACGCTGCTTGGGTAGCGCGTTGGCAGCCCTTGGTCACGGAGGCCACCTGCCGTGGCACGTTGCCAATGCACAGGTGGGATGTCGTGAGCGGCCTGCCTGCCGTGGCACCTTGTCGACGCGCCGGTGGGCTGGTTTGTGCCTCCTCTTTGCCGACGTTCGTGTGTTAATTCCGTTTCCAAGCCTCTACTTCACCAACTCATGGAGTAGTCACTCAAAAGTCATCAAAACCTACAAAACAAAGGCTAACATGTTGGTTAGCACATATTTTTACTTTATCTAAAATTACATGAAAATGTATACAATAATCTTAGATAAACAAGACTAATTTAAGTCGTAAAGCGTATCTCGGGCATATATTTTTGCCCATGATCACAACCCCACACTTAAAGCCTTGTTCGTCCTCGAACAACCTTTTACATATCATGCATATGGAGACTCCTACATAACTAATTTAGCAAGATAATTCAAGTTACGACTATAATGATGACGTAAGATACAAGCTAAAAATAGAGCATGCACAATTTAATCACATAAATGAAATACAACGATGTTAAGACTTCTTAACCTCATGAATCGACTCTCAATCTTAGCAAACTCATGCAAATCAACTGATTAAGAAATCCCACATGGATTATATCCTTCATTCAACATGTGCCCCTCACGGAAAGAGAGTTACCCAATTTCACACGCAAAAATAATTTTTATATCACAACATGTGTGGGTACATAAATAGAATTACGCTCACTCTCACAAAGAATTCACATGCATTATGTAATGACCCATAAGCTTGCCCTTAGTGTTTTATTCTACTAATTTAAGGATGTATGAATGTAAGATCAAGTAGGACTTTTTAGGTTGTAATGTAACTCAGGTGCGGGTAGGTACTATTATGATCAGTAATAGTGACTATCTTTCCTAAGCGCTTATAATACATCACGCCTTCATTACCAACTTCCCTTCCCTCACTTCACCTTTTTCTCTTTTCCTCTTTCTTTTTCCTCTTTTGTTCCCCCCTTTCTTCAGGCACTTTTAGCTTATTAGTAAGGAGTTCTATAAGTAACTTTTCATTTATTTATTTTCTTACTCCCTACTAATACTCACCCATATTCAAACAAGTGCACCCTCGACCTTTCTCAACTCTTACAATGGCTAATTTCCCTTCTTTTTCATTCTTCTCACTCCTTGACTCTTTCGGATTTTTCCTTTAAGCGCTTAGGAGTTTTGGTTCAATTTCAAGGCTAATGAAAGAAAAAGGATTAAGCTTATATTGCAACTGTCAAAGAATAGGCTCAAGGCTCAATGGGGTTAACTAGGATTAATTTTTCAAGGTAGGTATAATGAGGGATAAAAATTTGGTTCATTCAAAGAAATGCCTAAATCATCTCCTACAATTAACATCCTTCATTTCGTTTTATATACACACCAGGCAAGTTCTAGACATTTCATAATAGCACAGAATACTCAAAAACCTTACACTCATGGCACGTGCTCAAATCAAGACACAATCAGTAGACTCTTACTCAGCTAATCACAAGAATTCAGAATTAAGCTTCAATCATATTGAGTCGAATACAAGAGCCTAAGTGTCTCAAACAAAGTTATACACTTGCATGCTTCACACTGAACATACTTGCCTCTTACAACCATGTATAGCACATAACAAGAATATCAAGCCATCAATTAGCTACGGGTTTCAAAAACCATCCTACTGACTAATTTTCCTCAAGACGGTCGTCATCCATCCATCGTTGGAAACAGTCTCTAACTACGACTAAAAACATTATATACAGACAAAGAAAAATTTTTATTCTTCGGTTCAAAGACCCCCTGTCAGAAAAGAACCGAAAAGAAAAACCAACGGGTGATGAAGTCATGCTTAATTCACAAAAAATTTTCAAAATTTTCAAATTTCTCACCAACTTTTGCACAAGCATTACATTCACCAAAAATCGTTAAGCACAGAAAATTTTGAAATTTTCAAGAAATTTCCCTCGCCAAAAACTTGTCCGGTGCTTTGGTTAGGGGTTAAAAACCGACACGCAAGTGCACGTGGTCAAACAAGTAATAAAGTGGCTAAGTAAGCCAAGTATCGAACCAAGGAGACTCTGGATAAGTAAAAATTGCTCAAGTATACTATATTCTATCTTACTTCTATATATGCTGACAACAACGTAACCAAAAGTTAAATAATTTTTGTTTATAAATTATATACTAAAACTATTAACAAATATCTACTTTGAATTGAAACTATGGATATGAGCATGCCAAGGTTAAGAACAAGTAATGAACTTGATTATAATCATAATTCGGTTATTCTTCTCTTCCTGTTGCTAGCCAAGAACATTAGTCAAGAGATTAAAACTCTCGTATTTAATCTCACTTAAGAATCATAAACCATCCGTCTACATTTCTGTGATCAACTGCAATTTATGACCTAGCATTACAATTCCGGTTCCTAAATTGACTAATACGGCTTTCAAGTATATTTCTATCAAGAAAGCACATCAAAACCCAATTTTCCCAAATCAAGTTAAGAACAATACCCTATTAATTCACAACTTTCCAATTTCGTGCTCTCTCGAGTGAAATCGGACTTTTTAGATGTAATGTCGGCCACACACCAATGCAGTAGAAACAAGAATTAATAGAACAACATGGAAGAAGAAGATGAAAAACCATAAAATTCAATAATCAAAATTCATCACCATTGTTCATAACCTCAGCAAGGAAGAGAATTAGCCACTCATTTGTGGATTAATCATCCTAAAACAAGTGTTAATCATACAAATAATTGATTGAAAGAAGAAAGAAAGAGAGAAAAACCCTGAGCTTTTTCGTCCCTCAACTGCCTGTAACCCACGTCCTTGCTCCACCAAGTCTGAATTATGAAAAATAAACCTAAGTGTGCTATTTATAGTAGTAGGACTCTTTCCCGGAATAACAAGCAACGTGTCACGGAGTTCATCGCGGAGCACGGCCTCCGTGACACGCTACGGACGCGGAAGCCCTTTGGAAATCACCCGAAAATGGCCCGGGCAGCACCCTGCCGCGTTGGCAGCATGTCACGCTGCTTGGGCAGCGCGTTGGCAGCCCTTGGTCGCGGAGGCCACCTGCCGTGGCACGTTGCCAATATGCAGGTGGGCTGTTGTGAGCTGCCTGCCTGCCGTGGCACGTTGCCAACGCGCAGGTGGGCTGTTTTGTGCCTCCTCTTCACCGACGTTCGCGTGTTAATTCCGTTTCCAAGCCTCTACTTCACCAACTCATGGATTAGTTGCTCAAAAGTCATCAAAACCTACAAAAAAAAAGGCTAATCATGTTGGTTAGCACATATCTTTACTTTATCTAAAATTACATGAAAATGTATACAATAATCTTAGATAAACGAGACTAATTTAAGTCGTAAAGCGTATCTCGGGCATATATTTTTGCCCGTGATCAGAATACATAACTCAAGATAGAAGCTGGTTACATGCTAGGTCTGAAAAACCTCTACTACTGACGAGTTAATGGGACAAGACCCCAACAAACTCACTACAGTTTGAAACTAAGTTTATTAGATACAACTGAAGGGAAAGGCCCTCGAAGGATGAGGATTCACCAACTCTGGCTGATAAGTGCTAAAGCTGCAGGTCTGGCTAATGATGGTACTGAGCCTGATATCCGATCCTGTATCATGAAACGATACAACATAGAGTATGCAGTCAGTATGTGGTATGTACAAAATATGTAAGGTAAGTAAAACCTCTAAGTAAAATCATAAACTATGCATATCATAAAAGATAATCAATATAAGATTTTGAGAGTAAGACTTGCATGCTATTTTTTGAAATCATAATCTGAACATAACTGAATCGAATGACCCAAAGTTGAAAACTGATAATCATAAGTAAAACTTAATATTGGGTCAAACCTGCTGAAAACATAATATCATGATTGATGAACATGCATAACTGAAATCATGAGGAACAATGGAAAACTCGTCATATAACCGACATTACCATGATAGAGCTTACGTGTTCCCGACTATCACACTAAAGTGGGTAGAGCCATCCAAAGCTTTTCCAGGGCTAAGGACGCTACCATGATATCAATATCAAGCTGAAGGTCCCTTGGGGGCAAGGAAAGCTCACCAAGGGAGGTCCCAGATAATCTGAACATACCTACGTTGGCGCGTAGTTCTGAGGCATAGGGTTAACTGACCCTTAGCCTACTTGGTGCTAGACAGTACTCAAAAAAATATTCATATGCTCTCTATCGTTTTTAAACGAAGTTGAACCATCATCTAGTGACAAAGTTGACTTATAACATACATAATTCTGAAATCATAACATGAGGAGCCTCAGGCTCAAACCATACAACAAGCTGAAAAGAGTGGGAGTCTAGAGTCCAAAATCTATGTGGTAAACTAATAACATGAAATTTTGATAAATCATGAATCATACTTGATCATATGGGCTTTCCCAATACTTAAACATGCTTGACATAGACTTGATCATTTGTAAATTTGAACATATACATGGGTAATTCGAAATCATGCTTTCTTCATAAATATTTTTGTCACGACCCAAACATAGACTCGGATCGCAACACGGGATAAGGAACCCCGAAAGGCCCCAATTCGACCCATGGCATAAGCATACATCTAAATTCATTCACTTTAAGCAGACGGCTGAACATAAGGTATAGAGGAAACGTAAACATAGCATAACATTTCATAACGTAAGAAATCTGTAGACATACATGCAAGGTGAGTACTACATATTGTCTGAAAGCCTCTATTGCATAAGATGGGTTGATGGGACAACACCCCCAACTAACCCTGCCAAGTACTAAAACATAAAATAACATAAGGTATAGTCAAATGGCCCTCGGAACATGAGGACTTGCCAACAAGCTGAAGGTAAACTCTGGGATGGTCTAAAGATGAGGATGATCCTGAGAGCCGAATCCTGTATCATAAAATGATACAACATAGAAAGTATGTGGTTAGTATGTGGAATATACCGAGTATGCAAGGTAAGTAAAATGTATATTTAAAAAATGTGAAAACTTATAAAATATCATAAGAGTAGGACATCACGCTCATACCATTAATACCGTAACATAACATAACATAAGGCTCAAGGTTTTCAAAACATCAATAATACATTCGAAATCATAATCATGAGAGGTAAGCCATATTGAACATAACCTAAGCCAATATACATAATCATATACATGCATAAATCATGAGGAACAATTGGAGATTCTCTTAACCGACATACCCCATATGAACACACATGAAGCTCGACTTGTAACCCTTGTCAGGAGGTTGTCGTACCTTCCCAAGGGTAGGACCATGAAAGTGTGATATCACCATGAAAGGGACATTTGGGCCAGGGACAGTCGCATAGGAGGTCCTAACATACCTATGGTGGCACGTAGTTTATGAGATCCGGGGCAGAACCTAGGCCCCGAACCTACTTGGTGTTCGATACTACTCCCAAACATATATAGTGCTCATAGTATAACATGCATGAATTCAAGGGCTAGTTAAATCATGATAATCATAAATATTCTTGAACATACGTGAACTAGCCATGAAATAAGGCCCGTGAGTTGGCCAAACACATAATCCATGAATCATAGGTTTCATGCATACTTGTAAATCATACATATAACTTGTAAATCATCAAATCGTGATGGGTAATTGAATAAATCCATATTTAAAATAATAAATCATGTTGGGCTTGTAAATATCAATAATTTAAACGTAGATCATAAATCGATTTATCATAGATCATGCATAATTAGGCTTAATTTGGTAGAAATCGAAATCAATAAGTTTATAAGTAAAATAAGTGTAAAATATGATCAAAATCCATAAAATATGATGTAAATAACAAATCATGACAGCCCATTAGTAAATCATTAGATTTTCACAAAAATTGAATTAAAACCCCATGAGATTTTTGATAGATTTCCATGAATTAATAAAGAATGGGCATGAGTGTGAATTAAAACACCCATTCATAACCCTACATACCTGGGTAAGATCAGATTTCCAAGTTCGTGAATGCCCAAAGGAGAATTGATAGGGAAAAGCTTGAATCTATTCTTGATCTCTCTAGAATTCTCTTAGTTTGCATGCATGGGAATAGATTAAGAAAAATGGACTTAACCTATCTTATTATGCCCAAAAAAATACATGAAATGGCGTAGTTTAGGACCTTAGAGAATAGGAATGAAGAGAATACCCTTAATTATTTCGCAGGAATTAACTGCTCGTCATCCCCCATGAGGGACCTAACCAATCGTTGCCACCACCCACGAGTTGTCACCTCAGTCATTAGGTACACTGTTATTAGATCACCTGGGCTCGTCATGGGGGACTTCATGAGTCGTCACAGTTGACCACCACTCGTGGTCACCACTCTTCATCCTCAATGTCTTGATTCAAATAAATCCTATCCTGCTGACCACGACCCTCTCGAGTTGTGGTTGTCTGACCAAATTCGTGGGATCTATCCGTTAGGTGCACTGCCTTACACTTTTCCCCTTTTTAATCCTCTGGGCCACGACTGACCTGACAAGTCCTCGGGCCTGACCATGACTCGTGGTCATGCCCTTGAGGACCCCCTTCCACTACTTCCTTCAACTTAACCCAGTCCTTCACCACGAGTCACCTCACGACTCGTGGTCCTCCCCCACGGGTCACAGAACGACTCGTTCTGTGACCTGGTGCAAAATTTTTGTTTTCTCTGTTTAAACTCCTAGGTCTGACCTTCAAGCTTCTGGGTATAATGATATCTCCCCATTGGGAACATTTGTCCTCAAATGTTGAAAATCATACAGAATCGTGGAGAAATGCAATCATCACACTCAAATACTGATTATTTAAGCTGAAAACTGACGGAATAACTATCTCCGATTCGAACTACATCGCTGGACTAAATTGATGAATCATATACATATCCACATACATAAAAGAAACTTAAACACATGATTTAAACATGAAAACTAAATAGAGTTATAAGGCAAAACTGATACCTCAAGTCAGAACTGAGCCGGTAGAGAATAAGTGTGGGTATTTAGCCATCATATCCACTTCGGCTTCCCACGTAGCTCCTTCAACATGCTGATTTCTCCATAATACTTTCACTGAAGCTACTTTCTTGTTCCTTAGCCTCCGAACCTGACGATCTAATATTTCCACTAGAACCTCCTCATAGCTAAGGCTATCTTTTACACCAACACTATCCACCGAGACTACTAGAGCTGGATCTCCCAAACATTTCTTCAAAAGCGATACATGAAACACAAGATGCACGGAAGATAACTCTGAGGGAACTCCAATTCATATGCCACCTTGCCAACTCTTCTCACAATTAGGAGCCAACTTAACGGGGACTAAGTTTTCCTTTCTTTCCAAACCGCATTACTCCCTTCATGGGAGATACCTTCAAGAACACCCATTCATATACCTCAAACTCAAGTTCTCTTCTTCTAACATTGGCATAGGACTTTTGGAGACTCTAAGCGGTTCTCAGCCTGTCCCTTATCAACTAAACCTTCAGCATAGTCTCATGAACCGAATTTGGCCCTATCATAGCTGCCTTACCAACCTCAAACCATCCGATGGGCGATATACATCTCCACCTATAAAGAGCCTCAAATGGTGCCATCTAAATGCTGGAGCGATAGCTGTTAGCGAACTCGATCAGTGGTAGGTAATCATCCCAACTACCTTTGAAGTCCATCACACATGCTCTCAACATGTCCTCGAGTGTTTGGATTGTCCACTCTTCTTGACCATCCATTTGCGGATGAAATGTTGTGCTGAGTTTAACCTGCGTACCAAACCCCTTTTGAAAAGACCTCCAAAATTGAGAGGTAAATTGAGTACATCGATCTAAAATGATGGAAAAGGGCGGTCCATGAAATTAAACCAACTCCCAGATATATAGCTTGGCATAATCCTCAGCTGAGTCCGTGGTTTTCACCAGTAAAAAATGTGCAGCCTTGGTCGACCTGTCTACCAAAACCCAAATGGAATCATATTGTCAGCGAGTATGAGGTAATCCTGTTATGAAATCCATGTTAATTTCTTTCCACTTCCAAGTAGGAATACTAATATCCTAAAGTACTCCTCCCGGCCTTTGATGCTCAACCATTACTTATTGGCAGTTCGGGCACTTGGCTATGAATTCTCCAATATCCTTCTTCATGCCACCCCACCAATAGATTTCTCGGAAATCATGATACATCTTAGTGGCATCAGGATGGATGGAATACCTAGATCCATGGACCTCATGCAATATCCAGGTCCTCAAATCATCAACATCTGGAACACATAGGTGACCCTGGTACCGAAGCACACCATCTCCCCCTTGGGAGAAGACATCAACCATCTAATTCCGAATGACTTCCTTCAACTTTACCAAAATTTGGTCCTCATCTTGTCTAGATTTCACATCAATCACTAAGGAAGATTTGAATCCTCTTTGCATAACAACACCGCCATCGATAGAGTCAACCAACCTAACTCCTAACCTTGCAAGACGGTGCATATCTTTCACCAACTCCGTTTTCCCTTCATCCACGTAGGACACACTTTCCATGGAAAGTCTAATAAGTGTATCCGCTACCGCATTAGCCTTACCCTGATGGTAAAGAACACTCACATCATAGTCTTTGAGTAGCTCTAACCACCTGCTTTGCCGTAGATTGAGGTCCTTCTGGGTGAACACATATTGTAAGCTCTTGTGGTCGATAAACACATCTACATGGACCCCATACAAGTAATGTCTCCATATCTTCAATGCAAATACAACTGCGGCCAATTCTAGATCATGGGTCGGGTAATTCATCTCATGGATCTTTAACTATCTAGAGGCATATGCTATTACCTTCCCTCGCTGCATCAATACACACCCGAATCCGATTCTTGAAACATCACAATACACCATAAAACCATTCATACCCTTGGGTAGGTTCAACACCGGTGCGGTAGTAAGTTGGGTATTCAACTCTTGGAAGCTCTTCTCACAAGCCTCCGACCATTGAAACTTCACTTTCTTCCTAGTCAACTTGGTCAAAGGTGCTGTGATTGATGAAAAAACCTCAACCAATCTCCGCTAGTAGCCAGCTAGGTCCAAGAAGCTCCCAATATCCGATGGATTCACCAGTCTAGGCCAATTCTTCACCGCCTCGATTTTCTGAGAATCTACTTTTATGCCTTCACTTGTTACCACATACCCAAAAATGCCACCGAGTTCAACCAAAACTCGCACTTGCTGAACTTTGCATACAATTGGCGATCCTTGAGAGTCTAAAGCACTACTCTCAAATGAGCGGCATGCTCATCTCTCTCCGAGAGTATATAAGGATTTCATCAATGAACACGATCACGAACATGTCTAGATATTGCTTGAACGCCCTTTTCATTAGGTCCATGAAAGTTGCAGGAGCATTCGTTAGTCCAATAGACATAACTACAAACTCATAATGGCCATATCGCGTCCTGAAGGCTGTGTTAGGGATATCACTCTCCCAAACTCTGAGCTGATGATACCTAGACCTGAGATCTATCTTTGAGAAACACTTGGAACGCTGAAGCTGGTCAAACAAATCATTGGTCCTGGGTAAAGGATACTTGTTCTTAATGGTGACCTTGTTCAATTGCGATAGTCAATGCACATCCGAAGCGAACCATCCTTCTTCGAGATGAATAACACTAGTGCACCCCATGGAGACTTGCTTGGTCTAATGAGGCCCTTATCTAATAGGTCCTTTAACTGATCCTTCAACTCTTTTAGCTTGACTAGAGCCATCCTATAAGGAGGGATAGATATAGGATGCGTGACGGGTAAAAGGTAAATATCAAAATCAATCTCCCACTCAGGAAGAACACCTAGCAAATCATCGAGAAAGACCTCTGGATACTCATGCACCACCGAAACTGACTGAATAGTCGGGGCCTCGGACTTAGCATCCTAAACACTAACTAGATGATACATGCAACCCTTAGAAATCATCTTCCTGGACTTAAGATATGAAATAAGTCGACCTGCTAGTGCAGCCGAACTACCCTTCCACTCAAAAATTGATTCACCTGGAAAACGGAATTCCATTGCATGGGTTCTACAATTAACAAAAGCATAACATGCATACAACCAATCCATCTCAAGAATAATGTTGAAGTTAGTCATGGGTAACTCTACAAGGTCTGCGTAGGTGAATTTACGCAATAAAGTTACCGGGCATCCTCTATACACTCGCCTAGCTACGATCGTATCACCAACAGGATTAGAAATTGAAAATGGTTCTGACAGGGTCTCACTACTAGCAATGTAAGAAGTCAAAAAACACAAGGTAGCCCTCAAATCTAGCAAAGAATAAACATCAATATGAAATACACACAACATACCAGCGACCACATCCGGGGAGACCTCCTGCTCCTGACCGGATGCTAAAGCATAGAAGTTGTTTTGGCGTGGACCACTGATTGCACTAGTCGAGGCACCCTGCTGAGGGGGACGTGATGTGGGGCAGCTGAACTGGCTGCAGGCACACGGGCTCCACCGCCCCTTTATTTGACTGAAGGGCAATCCCTGAGCGTTTGTCTGGGTTTGCCACACCCGAAACAAGCATCCGAATCAACTAGGCACCTCCCTGAGTGGTTCTCGCCACACTTCGCATGAGCTAGAAAAGTACGATCCATCTACATGTTGCCCTGGCCTCTCGAGTCTGGGGCCCTACTCCTCCGATCCCCTCTGAATCTAGACGGCGTATTGGCCGGTGATGGTGCTGGAACAATAGACCTATGTTGAGACTAGTGACATTGCCCACCCCCAGATATAGCCTGATATGCCCCATAGCTGTCCATCCTGGACCTCTTGGCCTCTCTGTACTTTCGATACACCGACTCCATCTGCTGAGCGTGCAACACAATGTGGGGAAAGTCTATATCCTGATGCAACATGGCGATCCTGTAGTCCTTATCCAGATAGTCCGCCACTCCATGTACAAAATGGCTTGCCCGAGCCCTTTGGTCCGCCACCAACTCTGAAGCATACTTGGATAGACGGGAGAAATTTAATGCATACTCCTAAACGAACATGTCACCCTACTTCAAGTTAACAAACTCATCCGCCTTAAGCTCCCTCATCTCTCGAGGGAAAAACTGATCAATGAATGCCGCGTAGAACTCTTCCCAACCTATAGGGCCTGCACCCACTGCCCTATCATCTCTCCACTGCTTAAACCATATGTGAGCCACCTCCTTTAGCTGATAGGAGACTAAATCAACACAATCTTGATTGGTCACCCCCATAACCTGGGTGATCTTTAGAATCTCCTCGATGAAATCGTGCGGATCCTCCTCCACCTTGGACCCAAGGAACTCTGGAGGATTCATCCTCAAGAAATCTCTAATCCGGTTCGCTGCCACATTGACATTATATGGGATATATGCAACAGCCTACTGGTCGACCTGAGCGGTCAAGTTCTGAGCATGCATCTGAATACGACCCGGAACTTAGCATGGGCAGCTGGCTCTATTGCCTGGGGCTCCTGAACTGGTGGGGCTTGCTGATGCCCATGACCATTGCCATCATCGTGGCCTTCACCAACTCCATTCCTCCTTCCGTTCATTCTTTGATGAGCCATGATTCTGCAATCATGAATAGCATGAATTAGAGGGATAGAAAAGGCTTTTCATCACATGACATAGATCATGAAAGAAGGGAACATTTCCTAAATGTCTCATAGCCTCTTCGTCATAAGTGTGGCGCGCTTCACACCCATGAAAAAGACTCTACGTAACGCGACTTTTGGACACCCTAGGACACTTCAAACCTATGGCTCTAATACCAAGTTTGTCATGACCTGAACGTAGACTCGGATCGTAGTACGAGACAAGGAACCCCGAGAGGCCCCAAGTCGACCCATGGCATAAGCATACATCTAGCTTTATTCACTTTAAGAAGAAGGATGATCATAAGGCATAGTGGAAACGTAAACATAGCATAACATATTATAACATAAGAAATCTCTAGACGTACACGCAAGCTGAGTACTATATACTTTCTGAAAGCGTCTACTACATAAGATGTGTTGATGGGACAACACCCCCAACTAACTCAGAAAAGTACCGAAACATAAAATAACATAAGGTCTAGTCAAACGGCCCTTGAAACATGAGGACTCACCAACGAGCTGAAGGTGAACTCTGGGATGGTCTAAAGATGAGGATGAGCCTGAGAGACGGATCCTGTATCATGAAACGATACAACATAGAAAGTATGCGGTCAGTACGTGGAATGTACTGAGTATGCAAGGTAAGTAAAATGGACATTTAAAACATGTAAAAACTCATAAAACATAATAAGAGTAGGACATCATGCTCATATCATAAATATCATAGCATAACATAAGGCTTCAGGTTTTCAAAAACATCATAATACATTCGAAATCATAATCAAGAGAGCAAATCCGTATAGAACATAACTTGAGCCAATATACATAATCATAGACATGCATAAATCATGAGGAACAATGGAAGATTCTCTTAACCAACATACCCCATGTGAGCACACATGAAGCCCGACTTGTAACCCTAGTGGGGAGGGTATCTGTACCTTGCCAAGGGTAGGACCATGAAAGTGTGATATCACCATGAAAGGGATATTTGGGCCGGAGAGAGCCGCATAGGAGGTTCCAACATATCTATGGTGGCACATAGTTTATTAGATCCAGGAGAGAACCTAGGCCCTGAACCTACTCAGTGTTTGATACTACTCCCAAACATATATAGTGCTCATAGTATAACATGCATGAATTCATGGGATAGTTAAATCATGATAATACAAACATTCTTGAACATATGTGAACTAGCCATGACATAAGGCCCGTGAGTCGCCCAAAAACATAATTCATGAACCATAGGTTTCATGCATACTTGTAAATCATACATATAACTTGTAAATCATCAAATTATGATGGGTAATTGAATAAATCCATATTTAAAATAATAAATCATTTCGGGCTTGTAAATATCAACAACTGAGACGTATATCATAAATCAATTTATCATAGATCATGCATAATTAGGCTTAATTTGGTAGAAATTAAAATCAATAAGTTTATAAGTAAAATAAGTGTAAAATCTGATAAAAGTCCATAAAATATGATGTAAATCACAAATCATGATAGCCCATTAGTAAATCATTAAATTATCACAAAAATTGAATTAAAACCTCATGAGATTTTTGATAGATTTCTATGAATTAATAGAGAATGGGCATTGGTGTGAATGGAAACACCCATTCATAACCCTACATACATGAGTAAGATCAGATTTTTAAGTTTTTGAATGCCCAAAGGAGAATTGATAGGGAAAAGCTTTTATCTATGATTGGTCTCTCTAGAATTCTCTTAGTTTGCATTCATGGGAATGGCTTAAGAAAAAGGGACTTAACCTATATTATTATGCCTAGAAAAATAAATGAAACTACTTAGTTTAGGAACTTAGAGCATAGGAATGATGAGTATACCCTTAATAATTTCGTAGAAATTACCTGCTCGTCAGCCCCAATGCGCGAGGGACCTAACGAGTCGTTGCCACCACCCATGAGTCGTCACCTCAGTCGTTAGGTACACTGTCTACCAGATCAACTGGGCTCATCACGGGGGACTTAACGAGTCGTCGTAGGTGACCACGAATCATGGTTACCACTCGTCATCCTCACTGTGCTGATTCAAATAAACCCTATCCTGCTGACCATAACCCTCCCCATGAGTCGTGGTGTCTTGCCCGTGAGGACCCCCTTCCACTACTTCCATCTCCTCAACCCAGTCCTTCACCATGAGTCACCTCATGACTCGTGGTCCTCCCCCACAGGTCACAGAACAACTCGTTCTGTGACTTGGTGAAAAATTTCAGTTTTCTCCATTTAAACTCTTGGGTCTGATCTTTGAGCTTCTGGGGTATAACAATCTCATCATGCTTGAATACATATTTCATAGATCTCAACTTTCATGAACTTTCATGGATGGGAATCATAACTTATAAAACTTGAAAACACAATTTATAAGTGAAAACATGGTAAAATATGCCCTTTAATCATAATTCAACATTACAAAAATGCTTAGATCATACCCATGATTGAAACTTAGAGAATTCACATGTTGGGTTAAAATCCCATAGATTCATCAACTAGAATTTCTTATATTGAAGAAGGACTAGGCATGGGTGTAGATGGATACACCCATCCATAGCCTTACATACCTATAGAAATCTGATTTCAAAACTTCCTTGATTGCCCAATGAGAATTTGGGGAAGAACTTGAGGAATTAGGCTTGATCACCCTTAGGAACTTCTAGACTTGCATGCATGGAAGTGAATAGGCCTAGAATGAACTTACCCCTCTTAAAACACTCCATTATGAGATTAAAAAGATGTAGTTTAGGCCTTAGGAACTTAGTAATTACGGAGAAGCGCTTAATAAATTCGCACGGAAAAACACACTGCTAGTCCCAATGAGGGACTGGATGACTCGTGCCCAATCATCATGACTCGTGGTCTATTCTCGTGGCCTGCACTGGAACTCTTCCTTTTGAGGGTCACCACGAGGGACACCACGACTCGTGGTATACCTAACGACTCGTGGTGACCAAGTCGTTACCTATAGTGCCCGAACATTTAATTTTGTGTCAAATCTTGACCACGGACCACTCGACGAATCTTGGTGCTGACCAGGACATTTGGTCATACCCGTGTCTCCTCAAAACCAAAAATCTCAACCATGTCCAAAGCTCTTCCCCATGAGTCACTTAATGACTCGTGGCACACCCAATGGGTCACTGGACGACTTGTCCTGGGACTTGGTGTAGAAGATTCTATTTTTCTCCGTTTCAACACCCGGGTTTGATCTTAGGATTTTTGGGGTATTACAATATCCCCCCCTTGGGAACATTCATCCTTGAATGTTGAAAAACATACTGAAAAGTGTAGAAATGCAATCATTATACTCAAATACTGAACATGCATGCTGAAAACTGATGAATTGACTGACTCCGAATTTGAACTACATGACTGAACTGAATTCCTAAATAACACATACATTCATTGACATGAAAGAAACTGGGGAATATGAACTGAACATGAAACTGAATAGAGTACTAAGGAGGAAACTTATACCTTAAGCTGAAACCGAGCCGGAAGGGAATAGATGTGGGTATTTAGCCATCACATCTGCTTCGGCTTACCACATAGCTCCCTCAATATGCTGGTTCCTCCACAAAACGTTGACTGAGGCTACTTTTTTTGTTTATTAGCTTTTAAACCTGATGGTCAAGTATTTCCAGCGGAATCTCCTCAAAACTAAGGTTATCTTTTACACTAACACTGTCCATCGGAACAACCAGAGCTGGATCACCCAATCACTTCTTTCAGAGCGATACATAGAAAATTGGATGAACTGAAGCTAATTCTGATGGTAACTCCAATTCATATGCTACCTTCCCAAGCCATTTCATAATTTGATGTGCACCAAATAAATGGGGATCGAGTTTCCCTTTATTTTCGAACCTCATCACTCCCTTCATGGGAGACACCTTTAGAAACACCCAATCATCGACTTCAAACTTAAGCTCTCTACACCTCACATTCGCATAGGACTTTTGGCGACTTTGAGATGTTTTCAACCCGTCCCTTGTAAGCTGAACTTTCTCCATCGCCTCATGGATGGAATCCGGTCCTATCATCACAGCTTCACCGACTTTAAACCACCCAATAGGCGATCTACATCTCCGCCTATAGAGTGCCTCAAATGGAGCCATCTGAATGCTGGAATGGTAGCTGTTGTTATGTGCAAACTTAATGAGAGGAAAATGGTCATCCCAATGTTGTCGCCCAAACACACGCAACTGCACGTGATTGTACAAGTAATATAGTGGCTCTTTCAAGACGGATGTCGAATCCACAGGGACTATGACTTAGTGAATTTTTTTCTATTTTAGTGTTCACATATATTCTGCGCAAGTGTGTAAGTAACACAATGAATTAGGAGTTTGATAACTAATAATATAAAAAGTAATACCAAATGAAGCTAAGAACATTGATTAAAACAATAGCAAGAACAGTCTAAGGTTAAGGCATGGAATGCAATCATGTATTGTTCATATTATTCTTCAGCTATCATCTCTTTCAATTTGATGGTTGGGAAAAATTAGAGTCTGACTATGGTCTCTCGAACCTCTAGCCAATTTTCCTATTATGAATCTTGCAACTACACATTTTTTTGTGATGCAATAACTCATCTTAGGCCTAATGAATTTTTTTTCCCTTTTTCCTTTTACCAAATATGGCATTACAGGTATATTTCTATCCCACACGCAAATCTTACCTTCAATTTACAGTAAAGATAAGAACATATTCCCCTATTCCTCGTTCTATCCTAATAATTCTCCTTTAAGAGTCAAATTAGGATTATAATTTTATCTTAATATTGGCCAAACATTAAAAATAACAAAAATCAAGAATAGAAGAACAACCATTCATAAGAGAAGAAAATTCAGATGAAAATAATATGAAATTATACAATCATGCAAATAACCTTAACCTAAGAATGAGGTAATTTAGCCACTCATTTGTTGATTAAACATCTCCAAACAAGTTTCTAAAATGAGAACAATTGAAATTTAGAAGTAAAGAAAAGAGAAAGAACCCTAGAATTTTCTTCAGCTCAACTCATCTATCCACGTTCTTGCCAATATTTCAGATAATAAAAAATAAAAAATCTAAGTGTTCGATTTATACAAGTGAAAAATTACCCAATGACAAACTAACTCCACAGCACAGAGCTCATTGCAGAGAAATGGCTCCGTGACATGGAGCTGTCGCAGAGGTGCAGCCGAATTGAGGAAAAACTGGAGGCCATAGCTCCGTGTCACGGAGCTGAATGCGCTACATTGCCTCTGTGACATGGACCTGTCGCGGACCTTCAATGGAAATTTGGAGTTTCTGAATTATTAAGCTCCATGTCACGGAGCTGAACGTGACATATCTCCTCCGTGACACGAACCAAACACGGACCCTCACTGTTTTGTGCCTTCAAATTTTTACTAAACTTTTTGTTCTACCCCGACACTGTGGCACGTTGTTCAACGCAAACAATACTTAACGTGACACTAAAGGGACTTCCCAAATCGGTTTATAAGCTCTCTGAAAGTTCCATACGTCAAGTCCAAGTATCATCCACCATATCACATTGAATTTATTGTGTTCTTCACCTACAAATAGTCACACTTATTAGTACGAAAACATAATTAACCGAAAATATGCATGAATACCTCAATATTATCCTTAGCTAATCTCCCGTATGGTTGAAAATATGGAGTTTGGTCACATAAATACGCCCAAGATCACCAGCCCACACTTATAACCTTGTTCATCCTCGGACAATTCATTAGTATCCTAGACATGATTTCACAACATTACCATCAACAGTGGACCCAGATAGCTCACACCTAGTTGTGCTAAACACTTTAATCATGTACAATTCATTTAATCAAGCATGGTCTTCACTAACCATATTCATAAGAAGAATCACAGAAGCCCTTATGAATAACTTTTCAACCGAAAATCCGGCCAACATGTCTGAATCATAGTCGTGAGGTCATTAGCTTCACCAAGGATTCACCATCATGTGCCCTCACTTATGTGAAATGTCCCTACTTTCAGGATATCAATATAATCACAATTAAGAACATTCTGTAATTGACTCGCTCATGCTCCAAAGATTATTTCAAGCAAATATAATACACCATGAATTTGCCTATAGTGTACTACTCACCCGGGCATAACATCACTTGTAGGATCAAAAGGGCTTTTTTGGGTCGTAATGTCAGCTAGGGGAAGGGTAGAATTATTTGGTTCAGAGTGACTCTTATCCCTATGCACTTTAAGATAATTACACATTTCACTATTCAGCGCCTTACTTCTTTCGCCCTTCACTCCACCTCCTTCAAAATTGTTTTGCCTTTCACTTACTTGTTTTTTAATCCAAGACGTAAGGAGTGTGCATTCCTGACTTAACTCATCAAGACATTATACATGTTTCCGTGCATATAAGTATGAACATTTTTTTGAAGTATATATATAACTTATAACCAACAAATTAAGTGCACACACCAATTCTTTTTCCCTTTACTAATCACTCGTTCCTTTGCTCGTCTCCTCGAAATAATATCTCAATAAAGTGCAATAGGACCTACTTGGATCAAAGTAACATTGAGGCCATTAGAACAATCAGGGTAAGGCTCCTTAGTGAGTCTATTCGAATAAAAATTAGGCTTAAAGTCTTAAACGAGGCTCGCTAGGGATAACATCGAGGTAAGGGACAATGAGTGAGATGGGTCAACTAACTCGGTTCACAATGAAGTGCTCCTCTAAGCTTAATGCCACTTTCAGCTTTTCATACACACACGACAAATTCTAAATGCTAGTTAGCAAGAAATATAACTAATAATCACAACACATGGCACATAGGTCCAAACTTGGTTAGCTTAGACCCCTTTTATGATTCCATCCATATTAAGTGAAAAGCACAATTAAGCCTACAATTTTGCAATTTAGAGTTAAACACCACGGCCGATGTGATCCTACCATTTTCTCCTCGCTATTTGCTTATTGAAATGTATATTCCATGAAGTCTAGAATATAACCAAATGAAGTACCTTGGCCCATTAGAGATGATTTTATTTCCTAGATGGGACTAATTTCCCTTAAGATGGTCGTCATCCATCCATCATAGGGAACAATCTCTACCTCTGACAAACACCAAAAAGAAACAAACTCCTATTCAGTTCAAAGGGACTATTCTCAGGAAAAGCACGAAAACAAAAGCTGAGAAACCTAAGAAAAAAATGAAAAAAATAAAAATTTATTACAAGCAACAACACAGAATAGGAAAAAAAACAAATAAGCTTACTAGCTATTACTGACCGAGTACCAAATCTTGTTCCTAGCCACAAATTACATGCCACAGAGTCAAGTTGTTACCAGTTTATACATGCCACAGTCAGATAAGCACATAAATAAACAAACACAAAATAACCACCCCACACTTGAAATGAGCACTGTCCTTAGTGCTTGCAATAGATCAATGTAAAAATAGAGTTAGGGTGGAAAAGACTCCCTAATAAAGCAACAATTTCAATTTCTTCATATGGTGAAAAGGCCTCCTCACCGAGGTCAGAGTCATCTCCCTCATCCTTATCTGACTCAATTTCTGAGTCCTCCCGGCGCCTCTCCTCATCAGTGGGTACATCATCGTCCACCGGCTCTACAAATGTTGGTCCAATCTTGCACATGGATCTACATGCTCATTCATCGGGTAGTCTCTGGCCACCTGCCACAGCTCATCCTCTATTGCGGGCCATCCACCAACACGCAGCTATAGAATTTGCAGTCCAAACATCCTGGTTGCATAGCTATCATCTTGAGTGTGCCGCTCGTCTAATGTGAGAACTGGCCTGTAGGTGGTGTCTGGCACCTTAGTCTTGGTCACGTCCATAGGGAGCTGTTCCAACCTTGATCTATAGTCTATAACCTCCTCTTCAATATCTTGGCTCTTGAGATAGGTGGTGAGTAGGACGCCAAAACCATACCTGTGTCCTTGGTGCAGCCTTGCCTTTTTCATGGAGGATTTAATCACAACCCCAACATTGATCTCCATATCTCGCATTAATACGTATACTAGGCAGACCCTATCCCTGGTGACATCAGTCATATGCACCCCTGGAATGAGGTAGGTGTAGATAATCTTCATCCAAATTTGGGCCTCTCTGTTCAGCTATGAATAAGGCAGTGTTTGATGGTACCTTTTTTCTTGTGATGAATCCATCTGGCTGTTGATCGCTGGCCACATAATATGTGCCGAATGTTAGCATATGGTGGAGTGATGTTAAGCTAGCGGAGTGGGTGTGGATCTGTATAAGGTGTCCCTAGGATTGCATTCAAGTGATGTGCCTCAAATGGAACGACCTGACCCCGAATCTTAACTGTGTAGCTACGGAGAGTGGGGTCCCAATTTGCATAGAATTCCTGCACCATATGTAAATTACACTCCCTGGGCTCATTAAAAATGAAGTCCATGCCCAATGTGTGCATCCTCTGTAGTATCTTGGGAAACTCCTATCCCAAACTCTCCCGGTCAATTTGCTCCTCTGGGAAGTATTTTGATTTTTACTTATGCTTTGCATACCATTTTTTACCTTCATCCACCACCCATCTGGTATCAAATCACCTTTTCTGGCCCTGGGAACTGGAGGGGATGCTGGCACAGCTACGCCCAGTCGGAGCCTTTTCCAGCCTGTGCCAGAGGACGAGACACCTTTTCCTTTATCCCGTCTAGCAATCATTGTTCATGTTCAACCAAAAACACAGAGATCAAATTAGTCAATATTTAACATGTCTAGCCAACACTAAGCCAGGGCTTTGGGTAATTACCCCACACTTAGTTGCTAGCGTGGGTTCACTAGTCATAGTTGTTCGGGTACTCAGATTTCCCCTTCTATACACTCCAATGACTAGTTTCTCCCATAATTTAGCATAATCAACACTTCGACAAGATTAAGCAAACACAACATTCTACAGCATTTTCCCTGACGATACTTTGTATTGAGATATTAAACATAGCAATTATCTTGTACTACTCAGACTTCGCACACTCCAATAGCTCAGACTCATGACACAAGCATTTACATGAAGTTAATACTGCTTTACTCAGACTTTAAGCAATTGGAAACTTGCAATCAGGAACACTTACAATTTGTTTTTACATGAAGAATGAGTCGGTGAGTCATAGGTAGTGGCTTGGTTAAGGGAACCCACATTTACAGAGGATAGCACTTTTCACAATAGAGCTTAGACAAAGTGTGGTATGTAGAATCTTGCAATACTAACTGAAGAATAAAGGCATGAATTCCTTACTTTTTGTTTTTCACTTCCCCTTTTTCATCTTCCTCAACCCTTCAAGCACCCCACACTTAATTTCTACGCTAAAGTCAAGAAACCATGTTATTACCAAGTGCAGGAATAAAATATCATCACATAATATCATGATTACCCAACACAAACTTGTTTACACCTATTGCACATGCCTTAGGGTTTACGTTTACTTACCCATATATTCTTGCCAAGAAATTACGTGAGAGGATGGAGAAAAACAAAAACTTACCTATGAATCTTAGTTGTGAAGAATAAGGGGTGATTCTTCAAGCTCTAGCCATGGAACGTTCAAGAGGGGAGGGGAATAGGGGTTTTATCATGGAGTATATAACAAAAATGGGGCTGAAATGCTGAAATACGGATGAAAAAGAAAGAATTTGGGGCGGGTCGACCCGGTATTTTAAGTGTGACCCATCGCGAAATACCCATCAACATGGCATGGAGGCTGTTGCGGAGGAGCAGCTCCATGCCATGGAGCCAATGCATACCCTTACTGGTTTCTGGTGCCAGGTTTTTAACCTCTTCGTGGCACGGAGCTGAACTCGGAGATTAAGCGCCATGACATGGACCCAACGTGCAGGCTCACTGTTTGAGCCTAATTTTCCCTATCACTTACCGTTGCACGTCCGACCTTAACTTTTACTCCTGTAATTTTTTTATCCTTAAATCATGTTTTAGCTCTATATCATCCTACAAATCATCCAAAAACACCAATAAGTTAGATAATGGTGGGTTGCCTCCCACCCAACGTTGTAGTTTTAATCGTGGCATGACTTTTTTTTTTCAAAATAAATCCAAACTATTACATTACATTCATGGGATGCCTCCTGTGCAATGCCTAATTTAATCTTCGTGGCACGACCCATCTCACATTCAATCATCAGATAAGGTGATAGACATCTTCTCTCGATTAACGTCCTCACCCCAGTAATGCTTACACCTTTGAACATTAACCAAGAATGTGGCACTTTTACCTTCCTGCCACAATTCAACCACCCCGTGTGGGGTCATCCTAGCCACCTCAAATGGTCCAGACAACTTAGATCTCAACTTCCCTGGAAATAATTTCAACTGGAAGTTGAATAGTAACACCATCTATCCAGCCTCGAAGATTCAAGGCACTATATGCTTGTCATGCCACCTCTTGGTCTTCTGTTTGTATAGCCTAGAACTTTCAGAAGCATGCCATCAGAACTCTTCCAGCTCGTGCAATTCCAATAATCGCCTTTACCCAGCTAACTCTGGATCCATGTTCAGCTTCCTTACAACCCAATATGCCTGATGTTCAAGCTCCACAGGCAAGTGACAGGCCTTCCCATAAACCAACCGATAAGGTGAAGTCCCAATTGGAGTCTTGTAGGTAGTCCTATACGCCCACAAAGCATTATCTTAATTGCTTTCCCAATCCTTTCGTTGAGCATTCACAGTTTTCTATAGAATCTTCTTGATTTCCCAGTTCGATACTTCTACCTTCCCCGCTAGTTTGAGGGTGATATGTTGTATCCACCTTATGCCTAACTCCATATTTAGTCAATAAATTCTAGAACCAGGTGTTAACAAAGTGCAAACCTCCATCGCTAATAATAGCTCATGGGGTTCCAAACCTGGTAAAATTCTGCTTCTTCACAAACTTGGCCACTACCTTGGCATCATTAGTGGGAAAAACTGCGGCCTCAACCCATTTGGAAACATAATCCACCGCTACTAGAATATATTGATTACCAAATGACGGTGGAAAAGAGCCCATGAAATCTATCCCCCACACGTCGAATACCTCAACTTCCAAGATGTTGTGCAACGAAATCTCATGTTTCCTGCTGATTGTCCCCGTTCTCTGGCATTGATCACTAGACTTGACATATGCTGCTACATCCTTGAATAAAATTGGCCAAAAGAAATCGGACTGGAGCACCTTGTGAGCAGATTGGAGCACTTTATGAGAAGTGCGCTCTCCTCCATGATGACCGCCATACGGTGAGGAATGACATCTTCTCAACACCTCTGCTACTTGAATCTCTGGAATGCACCGTCTCATCACTTATCTGGCCCTTGCTTGAATAGATATGGTTCATCCCACATATAGAACCGCGACTCATGCTTTAGCTTCTTTCTTTGTTGAGCGGTGGCTTTTGGTGGGTACACTTCACTTACTATCAGATTCACTTTGTCCTCCACACTCAGTGCCAAGAGTTGCTCATCAGGGAACTATTCTCGGATGCGCCCAACATCACTCACGTCTGACCTGTCCTCTAGTCGTGATAGATGATCTGCTACCTAATTTTTGCTGCCCTTCTTGTCGCGAATTTCCAAGTCAAACTCCTGCAGCAATAATACCCACCGATTCAACCTAGTCTTAGCATCCTTCTTGTTGAATAGGTAACGGATGGTCGCATGTTCCGTGTATACCACCACTTTTTTCCCAACCAGATAGGACTTGAATTTATCAAATGCATAAACAAGCGCCAACATCTCCTTTTCTATGACAGTATAATTCTCTTGAGCAGCATCCAGTGTTTTTCTAGCATAGTATATGGACTGAAAATTCTTTTCTCTCCTCTGCCGCAATGCTGCACCCACATCCACATCACTAGCATCACACATCAGCTCAAATAGGCGTTCCCAGTCAGGAGCAATGAGAATGGGTGCTTCCACCAGCTTCTTATTCAGCTCCTCAAAAGATTCAACACATTCTGCCCCAAACTCAAACTTCACATCTTTTTCTAGTAGTCAACCCATCAGTATGGAGATCTTTGAGAAATCCTAAATGAACCATCCATAAAACGCAGCATGGCCTAAGAAACTGTGGACACCCTTTACAGACACTGGTTGTGGCAACTTCTCAATCACTTCTACCTTGGCAAAATCAACCTCCAAGCCCCTTTGTGACACTTTGTGGCCAAGGACAATGCCTTCTTTGATTAGAAAGTGATACTTCTCCCAATCCAGTACCAGGTTTGTATGTTTACACCTAGCGAAGACCCTGTCTAGATTCTACAAACATAGAGAAAATGAGTTACCAAAAATAGCGAAATCATCCATAAATAACTCAACATAGTCTTCCACCATGTCATGAAATATAGACATCATGCATCGTTGGAAGGTGGCTGGTGCATTGCATAACCTAAATGGCATATGCTTGAAGGCGTATGTCCCATAAGGACAGGTAAATGTGGCCTTCTCCTGATCTTCTAGGGCTATGACTATTTGGTTATAGTCAGAATAGCCATCCAGAAAGCAATAATACTCCTGGCCTGGAAGTCTGTCCAACATCTGGTCAATGAATGGTATGGGATAGTGATCTTTCTGGGTGGCCTCATTTGATTTCCTGTAATCCATACAAATCCTCCAACCTGTGACCGTGCGAGTGGGAATCAACTCATTCTTCTCATTAGTGACAACTATCTTGCCCCTTTTCTTTGGGACACACTAACTGGGCTGACCCACTCATTGTCAGAGATAGGATATACCACTCCTACATCTAGCCACTTAATCACCTCCTTCCTCACTACATCTTTCATCAATGGGTTCAACCTCCTTTGATTTTGTACAATTGTCTTGGATCCTTCCTCCATTAATATCTTATGCATGCATAAAGCCATATTGATTCCACGGATGTTTGACATTTGCAATCCTATGCCTTTCTTTATCCTTTTCAGAAACACTAATGCTTCTTGAACCTGCGCATCTGTTAGTCCTGATGAAATAATGACCAGAAATGTGTTAGCTTCTCCCAAAAATACACACTGAAGGTGTGGAGGCAATTCTTTCAGCTCCAGTTTGGGGGCCTCCTTGATTGATGGCTTGGGTGGAGGCTCTAAGAACCTTTGGAGGGATTTGAACTCCTGCTTTTGGAAGAACATTTTGGCCTCATCCAAAGCTTACACCATTTTATAAGTTGCAACATCCCCGAATAGATCATGTCCACCAACGTTCTTTCTAAGTGATCATTTGGGCTAATAAGCTAAAGCGCGGACTCTTGGTCAATAACAGTAATGACTGACAACTCTTCATAAATAGCAGGTAGCTTCAGGGCTTTGTAGACATCAAATACTTCCACCTTATCATGAGCTCTCGTTGTTAGCTTCCCCGTAACTACATCTATTAGAGCTCGTCTAGTTGCCAAAAAGGGACGTCCCAAAATAAATGGGACTTCTGAGTCTGGCTCAAAGTCAAATATTATGAAATCTACCAGAAAAATAAGGGAGCCCACTTGCACTAGCACATCTTCCATAATTCCATCTGGCCTCGCCAATGAGTGATTAGCTAGCTGCAAAATCACAGTGGTGGGTCTTGGACTACCCAAACCCAACTTCTTGAATACAGAGGTGGGCATCAAGTTAATGCTTTCTCCTAGATCACATAAACCACAGGCTCTAATGGACTGCCCAATAGTGATATGTATAGTAAAACTTACCAGATCTTTGAGCTTTGTAGCCTAGCCAGTGATATGTATAGTAAAACTGCCCAAAAATGATTCCACCAATTCTTTATTCCTATCCAGTGTTCAAAAAATGCCCTGTACTTGCACGCGTAGCAGCTAAGATCAAGTTGTTAACACTTGCACAAAACTTGCAAAAATAAAACTAAAAAATTTCACTAATCTCGCCAGACCCTGGCAACGGCGCCAAAAACTTGTTGTCTCCAAAATGCACGCAAGTGTATGTGGTCGTACAAGTAATATAGTGGCTCTTTCAAGCTATATATCAAACCCACATGGACTATGACTTAGTGAATCTTTTTTTCTATTTTTGTGTTCACAAATATTCTATGCAAGTATGTAAGTAACATAATGAATTAGGAGTTTGATAAATAATAATATAAAAAGTAATACTAAAGGAAACTAAGAACGTTGATTAAAATAATAGAAAGAACAATCTAAGATTAAGGCATGGAATTCAATCATGTATAACTTGTATTATTCTTCAGCTATTATCTCTTTCAGGTTGATGGTTGGGAAAAATTAGAGTCTGACTATGCTCTCTTGAACCTCTAGGCAATTGCCCAATTATGAATCTTGCAACTACACATTCTTTTGTGATGCAATAACTCATCTTAGGTCTAATGAAATTTTTTTCCTTTTTTCTTTTTACCAAATATGGTTACATGTATATTTCTATCCTGCGCGCAAATCTTACCTTCAATTTACAGCAAAAATAAGAACATATTCCCCTATTCCTCGCTCTATCCTAATAATTATCCTTTAAGAGTAAAAATAGGATTATAATTTTATCTTAATATAGGCCAAACATTAAACCAACAAAAATCAAGAATAGAAGAACAACCATTCATAACAGAAGAAAATTCAGCTGAAAAAATAATATGAAATTATACAATCATGCAAATAACCTTAACCTAAGAATGAGGTAATTTAGCCACTCATTTGTTTATTAAACATCTCCAAACAAGTTTCTAAAATGAGAACAATTGAATCTTAGAAGGAAAGAAAAGAGAAAGAACCCTAGAATTTTCTTCAGCTCAACTCCTCTGTCCTACGTTCTTGCCAATATTTTACATAATAAAAAATAAAAAATCTAAGTATTCTATTTATACAGGTGAAAAATTACACAGTGACAAACTAAATCCAGGGCACGGAGCTCATCGTGGAGAAATGACTCCATGACACGGAGCTGTCGGCGGAGGTGCACTAGAATTGAGGAAAAACTGGAGGTCATAGCTCCATTTCACGGAGCTGAATGCGCTAGATTGCCTCCGTAACACAGACCTATCACGGACCTTCACTGGCAATGTGGAGTTTCTGAATTATTAAGCTTCATGTCACAGAGCTGAATGCGACATATCTCCTCTGTGACACGGACCAAACGTGGAGCCTCACTGTTTCATTCCTTCAAACTTCTACTAAACATCTTATTCTACCCAGGTAGTATGGAACATTGTTCAACGTGAACAATCCTTAACATGAACAGAAGTGACTTCCCAAATAGATTTTTAAGCTC
Source organism: Datura wrightii (assembly GCA_035772735.1). Classification (NCBI taxonomy): domain Eukaryota; kingdom Viridiplantae; phylum Streptophyta; class Magnoliopsida; order Solanales; family Solanaceae; genus Datura; species Datura wrightii. The sequence goes on along the minus strand of JASDFA010000008.1, from coordinate 5,821,146 downwards.
TCCGAAAGCTCCATACGTCAAGTCCAAGTGTCATCCACCACATCACATTGAATTTATTGTATTCTTTACCTACAAATAGTCACACCGCATTTATTAGTATGAAAACATAATTAATCGAAAACATGCACGAATACATCAATATTATCCTAAACTAGGTGTGGTTGCAAATAAGGAGTTGGTCGCATAAATACACCCAAGATCACCCAACTTCCCGTGAAATCAATCGCACATGCTCTCAACATATCCTCGAGGGTCTGAATGATCCGCTCCGCCTGACAATCCGTTTGCAGGTGAAAGGTTGTGCTAAGCTTGACCTAAGTACCATGTCCCTTTTTAAATGATCTCCAAAACAACAAGGTAAACAGAGTACCTCTATGAGTACGAGGAAATCCTGTGATGAATTCCATATTGATATCCTCCCACTTTCAAGTAGGGATACTAATGTCTTGAAGCATACCTCTAGGTCTTTGATGTTCCACTTTCACTTGTTGAAAATTTTGACACTTAGCCATAAATTCATCTGTGTTCTTCTTTGGGCCACTCCACCAATAGACTTCCTGTAGATCACAGTACATCTTGGTGGCACCTAGATGAATAGAGTATCTGGAACCATGAGCCTCGTGCGATATTCAATCTCTCAAATCATCTACAATCGGAACACACATAAGCGACCTTGATATCGAAGCACCCCATCTCCCCTTTTGGAGAAGACTTCTACCTTCTAATTTGAATGACTTCCTTCAACTTCACAAAAATAGGATCCTCTTCTTGTCTAGCTTTAACTTCAATCACTAAGGATGATTCTGACCCATTCTGAACAATGACACCACCATCTGTCGAGTCAACAAGATGGACTCCTAATTGTGTAAGCCGATGTACATCCTTCATTAACTCCTTCCTTTCCTCGTCTACATGGGACACACTCTCCATAGAAAGCCTGCTGAGAGCATCCGCCACCATATTATCCTTTCTCGGATGATAGAGAACACTCATATCATAGTCCTTAAGAAGCTCCAACCACCTTCTCTGACGTAGATTTAGATCCTTCTGGGTAAACATGTACTGTAAGCTCTCGTGGTCCATAAACACATCTATATGTGCCCTATACAGATAGTGTCTCCAAACCATTAAGGAAAATACTACCGCTGCCAATTTGAGATCATGAGTTGGGTAGTTTTTTTCATAGACCTTCAGTTGCCTGGAAGCATAGATTATGACCTTACCATACTACGTGAGTACACAAACATGGCCAATCCTCAAGGCTTCATAATATACCACAAACCCCTCGGTACCCTCAGGTAAGGTCAACACTGATGCTGAGATGAGTCGAGTCTTCAACTCTTGGAAGCTCTTCTCATAAGCCTGTGGCCATTGAAACTTCAATTTCTTCAAGGTCAGTTCGGTCAACAATGCTGCAATAGATGAAAACCCCTCAACAAACCTCCGATAGTAACCAGCTAAACCTAAGAAACTCCTGATATCCGAAGGACTCACTGGTCTAGGTCAATTCTTCACTGCCTCTATCTTTTGAGAATCCACCTGCACACCCTCACTTGACACCACATGAACCAAAAATGCCACAGAGTTCAACCAAAACTCATATTTACTGCATTTAGCATATAACTGACGATACTTAAGAGTTTGTAGCACCACTATCAAATGAGCAACATGCTCCTCCTCGCTCCAAGAGTATATAAGGATGTCATCTATGAACACAATCAGGAACATATCCAAGTATGGCTTGAACATCCTGTTCATCAAATCCATAAAAGTTGTAGGAGCATTCGTTAGTCCAAAAGACATAACTACAAACTCATAGTGACCATAATGAGTCCTGAAGGTTGTCTTCGAAATGTCATGCTCTCGAACCCTGAGCTAATGTATCTAGATCTAAGATGTATCTTAGAAAAGCACTTTGCAACCTAAAGCTGGTCAAACAAATAATCAATCCTAGGAAGAGGATACCTCTTCTTTATTGTAACTTTATTCAATTGCCGATAATCAATGCATATACGAAGAGAACCATCTTTCTTTTGGACAAAGCAAACTGGTGCACTCCATGGGGATATGCTAGGTCTGATGAAACCCTTGTCTTAGAGGTCTTTCAACTGCTCCTTCAACTCTTTTAGCTCAACTGGAGCCATTTTGTAAGGAGGAATAGATATAGGCTGAGTATTGGGAAGAAGGTCGATACCAAAATCGATCTCCAGCTCAGGAGGAATTCTCGATAAATCATTTGGAAACACCTCTAGATGCTTACACACTAAAGGAACTAACTGGATACTCGGGGTTTTGGATGTAGCATCCTTAACCCGAACTAGATGGTACATGCAACCTTTAGAAATCATATTTCTTGACTTAAGGTAGAAAATGAAGCAACCTACAGGCACACAACTGAACTACCCTTCCACTCTAATACTGGTTGTTATACCCCCGAAACCCAAGGATCAGACCCGGGAGTCAAACGGGGAAAATTTGGAAAATGTTGCAGCAGTGCAGGATGAGTCTTTAGATGACTTGTGAGGAGACCCATGAGTCGTCAGGTGGCTCTTGGGAAGGCTGGAATGGGCTGAGTAGTTGAGATCCCCATTGGTGTGGGAACAAGTTGTGGTTAGCTACCAAGAGTCGTCAGGTCAACCGTTGGATGAGGTGGAGGATTAAATAGAAGGTCTGACCAGTGTACCTAACGGATGGGATCCCACGAGTCATGGTCACTCCCAATGACTCGTGAGGTGGGTCGTGAGCAAGCCTATGGAATTTTAATTGAGTATGAGGCAGTGTACTTGACGGGCGACACAACGAGTCATTGCCCATCCTGGCGAGTCTTTAGGTCACCCTTTAGGGTCACCTGACAGTTATTTTTTGCGAATTAATAAGGGCCTTCTCATAATTTCCTAAACTCTTAAAGCATAAACTATATAATTTTAAGGTCAGAATAGGGTCCTTTAAGGGGGATTAGTCGTTAAGCCTCATTTATGCATGCAAGAGTTAGAGAGGGGAGTAGAAGGTGATTCAAGTGTTCTTCCTCAAAATTCTCCAAAATTTCTATCTTGGGCTTTCAATGGGAAATTAAGAACAAAGTATTCCCAGGTATGTAGGGTTTAGAATGGGTGAATCCTTTCACACCCATGCCCAAATTTCGTTTTATATCATGAATTCTCCAATTCAAGTCTATGGGGTTTTACCCAAATACATTAAAATGTGATTTCTATTTATGGGTATGATTTAATTGAATTTTAATTATGGAATTATGAATGATGGGCAGGTCTTATATTATTATCTTTAAAATCATGTTTCAAGCCTTTTAAATCTAAAATGCCCATTAATGAAAGTTCATGAAAGTTATGATTTATGATGAATATTCAACATTTTGAGTTTATTGATGATGGAAAAGCATGATTTCACATTCCCATATTTATGAGCATATTTTTGAAAGGATTTAGTATGTTAAAGCATTGGCAATGCCCACATGTTGAAGAATGATTTACGATTTATGAAATGAATTACATGATTTATCGATCTATGATGTTGGCCGATGAAAAGGGTCTTTGATTCTTGGCTAAGCATGTCTTAAAGGGGATCAATGATGATAAATGTTATATTTTAGACAATTAATCTTAATGCATGATGTTATTGATTATGATGGTCGTGTGGGGCCTTATTCAGTTGGTAGTGGTGACTTTGCCGGTCATGTAGTAGTTTAGCACTTGTTTTCTTGATTCAGAAGTAACTAAAAAACATGGTGGCCTTGTCGGCCCGTATAGGTTCCCTATTGATTCAGTTGTTCTGGGTAGCTGTTGTTTTCTTGCAGGTGGCTATAGGCCTAGTCGGCCGGAGGCTGTATTTACAGTCGTTATATAGCCTGTCGTTTTCTTGAATCTAGGGTTAGAGCCAGCCTGGCACCAGAGGTGCCTAGGCTCAGCTAGTCTAGCAGTCCAGGTCCCAGTAGGGCACCAGGTGCCAGTCATGCCTCCCAAGGCGGGGCGTGACAAACTTGGTATCAGAGCAGGTCCTGTCCTAGGGAGTCTACAAGTCGTGCCAAGTAGAGTCTTGCCTATGGATGTGTTGTGCACCACATACTATAGGTAGGAGGCTGCAAGGCATGATAGGATGGTTGCTTTTTATTCTTATTCAGTTATGCTGTAGAGCGGTACAGTGTAAGGTTGAGTCCCTAGAGCTTACTATATTCTTTGGTTACAGATAAAATGTCAGGCCAGCGACATCCTATCACAGGCCGGAGATTGGACACTACAGCAGGGGAAGGCACAAAGAGGATGCCTCACCCTCGTTTAGAAACAACCCAATCAGAGGGCAATACAGAGTATCGTCCCAACCTTCTCAGCAGTCTCCACCACATCAGGAGCCACTTGGGGCGACATGACCTCCAGTAGTCCCTATACTGATACCTTCCGACCAGGAGGTCAGGAGTGCGGTAGTCATGTTAGCACAAATGATGGCTGCTCAGCATCAGCCGATGCCGTCTACAGTTGCAGAGTCATTAGGAGGGCCCGGTAGTTCGAGGGTCTGGGAATTTTTGGCCCTGAATGCCCCACAGTTTATAGGTACGGACCAGATAGAGGACCCTTAGGATTTTCTACACCAGATGCAGAGAATTTGCAGGGTTATGCATGCCACGCCTACAGATCGGTTGAATTGGCAGCATTCCGATTACGGGACATCGCCTTGTTGTGGTATGAAAGCTGGGAAAGGTCCCGAGGGAGAGATGTTTCCCCTCAAACCTGGTCCAGCTTCTCAGGAGCTTTTCTGGATCACTATTTACCATGGGAGATTCGACAGGCCCGGGTGGATCGGTTTTTACATTTAGAGTAGGGGCCCATGAGTGTTCGGGAATACGCCTTGCAGTTTGATTCTTTGGCCCGGTATGCACCAGCCTTTCTTGATACCATGGCGTCCAGGGTACACCGCTTCATCATGGGGTTGAATCCAGAGTATGTTGAGACTTGTATTACGGCTACTCTGCGGGAGGACATGGATATTTCCCGAGTTCAGGCATTCACCCAAAATATTGAGGGCACTAGGCAGCGGCAGTGGGAGATCAGGAGGACCAGTAAGGAACAGCGCCGAAGGGATAGGCCAGTCGAGTTACTGAGGGAGGTCCGGGGAGGACCTAGGCCACAATTGTCAGACAGGCCGCCCAGGCCCCTGCCTCCACCACAGCCGCACAGGGGTATGATCTTGGGCTAATTCATATGCCCAAGAGATACTCAAATGTGTCATTTTACCTTGTTTATCTATCGATGTTTATACATTCTCATGTGATTTGTAATAAAATGTGAATTTATACTAACCAACTTTTGATTCTATATCATATATCTCTCTCATTCTATATTTATTTAAAATTCTAATTGTTTAATGGAATGGTTAGTTAAAACTAATGAGACATTCCTCGTTGTTTCGCAGGAAAAATATAAAGTTATGGAGCTAAGATGAATGTTGGGAGAGATCGGGATTGGACTCGGAAGCTAGCAAGGAAGAAAAACACTTGAAGGCACGAATTAAAGGGGCTCATCGATGGAGCCGTGTCACGCTGCCATCGCGGATGCATTCTGCCTGGATGGTGAAATTATGCCTATTTCCAGTGGAGGTGCGCGTTGGGGCCGTGGCACGTTGGCCTAGCCCAGCGTTGCACGCTGTGCCACGTTGGGCCTAAATACGTGGACGTCCGGATTCCAGTAAGGGTCTGCGTTGGTGGCGTGTCATGGAGGCAGTACTCCGCGATGCACTCCGTGACACGTTGCTTGTTATTCCGGGAAGAATTCCCACTAGTATAAATAGAACACTTAGGTTCATTTTTAATTATTCTGATTTGGTGGAGCAAGAACGTGGGTTACAGGCAGTTGAGGGGATGAAAATCTCAGGGTTTTTCTCTATCTTCTTCTTCTTTATTTCAATTGCTTGTATGATTAACACTCATTTAACGATGTTTAATCCACAAATGAGTGGCTAAATCCTCTTCTTGCTGAGGTTAAGAACAATTGTATTGAAATGTAATTATTGATAAATTGGTTTTTCATCTTTTCTTCCATGGTTGTTCTATTGATTCTTGTTCTTGCTGCATTAATGTGTGGCCAATGTTAATGTACATCTAAAAAGTCCGGTTTCACTCGAGAGAGCAAGAAATTGGAAAGTTGTGAATTGATAGGATATGATCTTTTCTTAGTTTGGGAAAATTGAGAATTGATTTACCTTCAGGATAGAAATATACCTGAGAGTCGTATTAGTCAATTAAGGAATCGGTTTTTATATGTGGGGTAAGTGATCTTGGGCAAATTTATATGCCCAAGTGATACTTAAATGTGTCATTTTACCTTCTTTATCTATCGATGTTTATACATTCTCATGTGCTTTGTAATAAAATGTGAATTTATACTAACCAACATGATTAGCGTTGTTTCGCAGGAAAAATATAAAGTTTTGGAGCTAAGATGCATGTTGGGAGAGATTGGGATTAGACTCGGAAGCTAGAAAGGAAGAAAAACACTTGAAGGCACGAATTAAAGGGGCTCCGCAATGGAGCCGTGTCACGCTGCCATCGTGGATGCATTCTGCCTGGATGGTGAAATTACGCCTATTTCCAGTGGAGGTGCGTGTTGGGGCCGTGGCACGTTGGCCTAGCCCCGCGTTGCACGTCGTGCCACGTTGGGCCTAAATACCTGGACGTCCGGATTCCAGTAAGGGTCCGCGTTGGTGGCATGTCACGGAGGCAGTGCTCCGCGATGCACTCCGTGACACGTTGCTTGTTATTCCGGGAAGAATTCCCACTAGTATAAATAGAACACTTAGGTTCATTTTTAATTATTCTGATTTGGTGGAGCAAGAACGCGGGTTACAAGCAGTTGAGGGGACGAAAATCTCAGGGTTTTTCTCTATCTTCTTCTTCTTTATTTCAATTGCTTGTATGATTAACACTCATTTGACGATGTTTAATCCACAAATGAGTGGCTAAATCCTCTTCTTGCTGAGGTTAAGAACAATTGTATTGAAATGTAATTATTGATAAATTGGTTTTTCGTCTTTTCTTCCATGGTTGTTCTATTGATTCTTGTTCTTACTGCATTAATGTGTGGCAACGTTAATGTACATCTAAAAAGTCTGGTTTCACTCGAGAGAGCAAGAAATTGGAAAGTTGTGAATTAATACGATATGATCTTTTCTTAGTTTTGGAAAATTGAGAATTGATTTACCTTCAGGATAGAAATATACCTGAAAGTCGTATTAGTCAATTAAGGAATCGTTTTTGTATGGCTAGAACATGAATTTCGTTTTATCACAGAAATGTAGGTGGAAGGTTCATGATTCTTAAGTTGGGTTAAATACGAGAGTTTTAATCCATAGGAAATAATTCTTGACTAGCAACAGGAGGAAAGATTAATCAAATTGTATCGATAATTTATTTCTCTACATGTTCATTTAACCTCAGCATGCTCATACTTATAGTTCAGACTCAATTTGTATATTCGTTTTAGACTTAGTATAAAATTAGGAAACAAAATATCAAATTTCTCTTCACACTGTTGTCTGCATTTTAGAGTTAAAGTTTATTGGCACTTGAGTAGATTGTTACTTTAGTCCAGTGTCTGTGGGATTGATACTTGGCTTACTTGAGCCACTTTACTACTTGTTCGACCACGTGCACTTGCGTGTAGGTATATACCTAAAAACCACCGAACAAGTTTTTGGCGTCGTTGCCGGGGACTGGCAATTGGTAAATTTTTCTTAAGTGTTAGTTTACTATTTCTTCTTGGTGTTGACAACTTGGTCTTAGCCTGTATTTTGCAGATACTAATTTCTGTTGAACACTGGCAAGAGACAAGGAGCTGGTGGACTCATATTTAGAGTCGGAAAGAAAATTTCATCGTCAAAGAAGAGAAGCTCTAGAGAAAAAGCTGTAGTTGCTCAAACAAACAATTATGGAGCAACAATTGAATCCACCAGTTGTAAGGGCAATGTTAGTGCCCGAGGACATGGCAGCTAGGCCGGTTCGCGAGGTGGCAATCCCACATGCTAATAATGTCACATCTAGCATCCGCAAACCTGAGCTAGGAGGGAGGTTCGAGCTCAAACAGAATATGGTGCAATTGCTTCACACCAGCGGGCAGTTCACAGGTCTCCCTCATGAGGATCCACAGCAACATCTCACAAATATTTTGGAGATAAGTGAAACTTACATCCCCGCTGGAGTGTCATCAGATTTTGTCAGGCTTACATTGTTCCCATTTTCGCTTTTGGGAGAAGCCAAGAGGTGGTTGAAAGTTGAGCCACCTAATTCTATCACCACGTGGGATGATCTTGCAAGGAAATTCTTGATTCGGTTCTTTCCATCCGGTAAAACAGCAAGACTTAGAAGTCAAATTCTAAGTTTTAAACAGAGAGAGGGAGAGAATCTGTCTCAAGCCTAGGAGATATTCAAATCTATGTTGCGGGATTGTCCTCATCATCACCAATCCAATGACGTGCTGGTGCATACTTTCATAAAGGGTTTGGAACTCTACACAAAAATATTGCTAGACTCAGCAGCTGGGGGACAAGCATTGGAGAAAACTTATGAGGAGCTATATACCTTGTTAAATCATATTTCGCAGGGAAATCCGGAGTGGAATGCTGATTCGTCAAGAGGAGGAACAAGGAAGGCAGCAGGAGTCCTAGAAGTGGATGGTTTTACAGCTATTGCTGCACAGATAGCTGCTTTATAGAATCAACTCAACACCCACTTCAGCAACATGAGCATGAACCAGACTCAAGCCCCAGTGAATGTAGTGCAGCAGATTTGGTGTGAAGTGTGCGGGAGTAGTGAACACTCAGCTGAGTGTTGTGGAGCAAATCCTGATTTCGTGAACTTTGTTGGAAATGTACAGAGAAACAACCACCTATAGTATGGCAACAGCTACAATTCCAACTATAGGAATCACCCGAATTTCTCTTGGGGTAGCAACAACCATCAAGGGCAAAGTTCGAGTCAGGGGGCGCAGAGAACTCAAGGAGGGCAGCAGAACTATCAGGCACAATATAGAAGCAACAAAGCACCTCCTCCACCACTATCACCCAGCATAGAGGAAATGTTCAAGACAATGATAGCTAACCAAGGTCAATTGCAGGCTGACTACGTGAAATTGGCAGCCGAGGTAAAGAACAATCAGTTAGCTACAAAGGCGCTGGAGTACCAGTTTGGGCAATTTGCTGGAGCCCAAAACACCAGGACTAGAGGAGGACTTCCGAGTGACACGGATCCCAACCCCAAGCAAGTGAATGCAGTGACCACAAGGAGTGGTTTGCAACTTAAAGAGGTGGAACCATAAAGACCACCTCAACAATTGGGAGCAATAGAAATTGAGAGGGAGCAAAGTGATGAGAGGGGGAAGAAAAAGGAGGCTGAACCAGAAAGACCACCACCCCCGTTCCCTCAACGATTAAAGAAACACAAGGAGGAGGCGTGTTTCAAAAAGTTCATGGAGGTGCTTAAATCGGTACACATTAACTTACCTCTTGTTGATGTTTTTCAGGGAGTGCCGAAGAACGCAAAGTATATTAAGGACATCATGGCGAACAAAAGCAGGTTAACGGAGTACGCTACGGTGGCTCTTACGGAGGAGTGCACTTCCCGGATTCAAAACAGGTTGCCCACAAAGCTCGAGGACCCTGGGAGCTTTACAATACAAATTACAATAGGGCAGAGTATCCGAGCTCGCGGATTATGTGATTTGGGAGCGAGCATTAACTTGATGCCGTCATCGGTATTCAAGAAGTTGGGTCTAGGGAGTCCTAGACCAACAACAGTGATCTTGCAACTAGCGGATCGTTCCTTAGCCAGACCTGATGGCATTGTGGAAGACGTGCTGGTGCAAGTGGGCTCCCTTATCTTCCCGGTAGATTTCTTCGTGTTGGATTTTGAGCCAGACGTCGAAGTCCCATTTATTTTGGGACATCCTTTCTTGGCTACCGGGAAAGCACTTATTGATGTAGCTGCAGGGCAGCTAACCATGCGAGCACACGACAAGGTGGAGGTGTTTGATGTATACAAGGCCACCAAGCTCCTGGCTGTGTATGAGGAACTCTCGGTGATCAATATGATTAATCGAGATGATGTTTTCCAGAGAATTGAGTCACGGGAGTTATTGGGGAAACCACCGGAGCGATGTAAGCATTACTGGGGAGAGGACGGTGGTCAAGAGAAAATGTCCATCACCCTAGGATATGATGAGCTTAATGACATCGAGCCGCGAAGGTAAACCAGGCTCTGCACGGGAGGCAACCCGTGAAATTTTTGTAAAATGTGAATAGATTTCGTTGAAAAAAGAAAAGAAGAAAAAAAAAGAAAAAAAAAGAGAAAAATAAAAATATAAAAACAAAATTTGTATTTTAATTGAAACTTATAATTCTAACCAATTTCTTGTTGTGAGATGAATTTCAGGTTGAACGGAGGATAAATGTGCAAAGGATTGCAAAGGAAAAATCGAGGTAAGAAAATTAATAAAAAGTGGCAAAACAGTGAGCCCACGCGATGGCTCCGTGTCACGGAGGAGGGCCTCCGCGTTACCGTCCGTGACACGTTGAAGGTAATTTTGGAATTTTTTCAAATTCCATAAGACCTGCGCGATGGCTCCGTGTCACAAAGGGCATGCTCCGCATTACCCTCCGTGACACGTTGCAGTGTATTTCGCGACGGGTCACACCGGGTCGTCGGGTGACCCGCATGAAAAACTTTCTTTTTAACCCCGTTTTTCCCTCATTTTTCCCATTTTTTCATCTCCTCCGCGACAAACACCCTAAAATCCCCCCTTCCCCAACGTGACACGGACTAGGAGCTCAATTTTATCAACTTTTCTTCGATATCATCGAATTTAAGGTATGTTTGTTAACTTCATCTCATTTCTTACCTTATTTTTCCGATTTTTAGCATAGTAGGTGAGGAAAACTTGCCCTAAGTGTAAATTGAGCATGAATTCATGTAAATTATTGTTGATTGATATTCATAGTATCGATGTAATGGTATGAACTCAATAAATACATGTTTGATTGAAATTCTTGCGAAATGGTAGCTAGGGTTAGAATTCGAATATGAAGATGTTAAAATCGAGTTGAAATGTGTAATTCTTCTTGCTGTGTGCATGTTGGGTGAGGAACATGAGGTTGTGCTTAACGTTAAGACGATTAACGTGCGATGGATTGCCGGGTTAATGAAATTGTTGAAATTGCATAGAAATTGGGGGAATTGTATCAGTTTTGTTGATAGAAATGTTTGCTGCGTGCTATGTGATAAAATGTGATCGATGGTAATGTTGTGGTTAGCTGTACAAAGTCTGAGTAGTACAAGAAAATTTATACCGTCGAATTCTTTGAATGTACGAGGCATATTTGTTGTGTTTTGTTTTTTTATTTGGAAATAAGTATGATCTTGCCGTAATGTTGTGATTGTGGCTAAAGACTAAGTGTGGGGTAGCCTAGCTTAACCCAACCTTAGTCGAAGCTAATTTTAATTGGAATAACATTGGGACTGTCTTTTTGGTTTGACAGGAACGATGGCAAGCAGGCAAGATAAAGGGAAGGGCGCATCAACATCAGGCGCCTGAAGGAAAAGAATTAGACTGGGAACAACAGTCCCAGTAGCACCAGCAGTTCCACGCGGCCAACGCCGTCAATATGGAACCAAATGGGTGACAGAGGAGGGGAAGAAATGGTACGCAAAGTACAAGGAAAGCAAATGCTTCCCCGAAGAACACATTGCTAGGGAACCGTTGGCATAGGAGTTCCCCAGGATTGTCCACAGAATTGAGGCAGCCGGGCTGAACTTCATCTTTGAAGAGCCCAAAGAGTGCAACCTGCACCTGACTTGGGAATTCTACGCCAACTGGAACCCGACACTCAGAAGTCACACCATCAAGATACAGGGGAAAATAGTCACTTTTGAGCCCCATCACCTTAATGCCATCTTGGGGGCGCGGGACATAGATGCCCATGTGCTTCGGCAACTGAATATTACTCCACCATATGCGGATATTAGACGCACTTTGTGTGGAACTCGGTCTACAGCACGTTGGAGCAGGCATAAGGAGAGGGGCTACCATCAAACCTTGCCCTACTCACAGATGAACAGGGTAGCCAGGATATGGCTGAAGCTTGTTTGTTCCTGCCTGATCCCGGGGGTGCACATGACAGATGTCACCCGGGATCGTGTATGCTTGGTCTACGCATTGATGAAAGGGCTGGAGATCAATGTTGGGGCCGTGATTGTCTCCGCCATGAAGAGAGCCCGTTTGCATCAAGGGCACAGGTACGGGTTTGGTGGATTACTGACCACGTTCCTGAGGGGCCTGGATATATAGGAGGAGGCCCTTGACTACATCCTATAGATGGATAGGCGGGCCTTAGATGTCAACAAAACTAAGGCACCCGACACCACTCACGTGCCAGTTCTCACATTAGCCGAGCGACATGCTCGGGATGATCAGTACATGGCTCGCATGTTTGGGATGCAGATGCTCCATCTACGCATAGGCGGGAGGCCGGCAATAGAAGAGGAGCTGTGGCAGCTCGAGCTAGACTACCCGTTTGGCGAAAATGCCAGGGCTCTATGCCGAGTGGGGCCAGCTTTTGTTGAGCCCACTGATGATGATGTCCCCACAGATGAGGAGACACGTCATGATGACTCTGATGTGGAGTCAGATGATGATGACGGGGGCGATTCAGACATGGGAGATGAGGCAGCAACACCTGACAAATAAGTGGAATACTTTTATTGATCAGGGAGTTTCACCACCTACTTTCGTACTATGCTGAATTTTGTGAACACTGGGGACAGTGTTCGATTTAAGTGTGGGGTGGGAGTAGTTAGGTGTCAGTTGCTGTTGTTATTATTAATGTCTCTGTTCTGTTGTTGTGCTTGGATAAACTTGTGGCCCTGTGATTTTTGTGTGTATGTCTGTATTGTAATTAAGGTGAAGCTGTTGTGTGCTGTTGAATGTTGTTAGCAGGTTTTGTACATATTTTTGTTTTATCGAAATGATCGATATTTCTAAATTTTTTTCATGAATTTTTAAATTTTTGGGTTTCTCGGCGTTTGTTTTCAGTTCTTTTACCGAGAATAGTCCCATTGAACCGAAGTCGTAATTAGTGACTGTTCTCTATGATGGATGGATGACGACCGTCTTAAGGGAAATGTAGTTGTTAGGAGTAGATTTCTTTGTTCATTTTGTCCTTTTTAGTTTTTTTCTTTTGTTCGTTTGCATCCCAAAACATGTAATTACTTTATGGTTGCGAAATTCTGGTTGCGTGTTGTACATGATATTTGAGATGCAAAGGTGATTCGTATGAAAGCATGCAACTTTGTAAATATGTTGAGATACCTAGGCCATAGAGTTTCGACTCAGTGTGATTGAGGCTTAATGTTTGAATTCTTGTAATTAGCTGATTGAAGAGTCTGTTAATATGTCTTGAGTTTAGAATGTGAAATGAGTGTATAGTGAGGTTTCGTGTCTTCCATGCTATTGTGAAGTGTCTAGAACTTGCCTGGTGTGTGTACAAAATGAAATGAAGGAGGTGTATTGTAGGAAAGGATGTAGGCATTTCTTTGCTTTAACCGAAAGTTTGTTTTTCTTATCGTACCCACCTTGAATGTACATCCTAGTTAGCCCATTGAGACTTTAGCCTATTATTTTTCTTTTGTAAAAAAGGTGTAAACCGAGCTTAACTCCTTTTCATTATCCGTGAATTTGATCCAAAACTCTTAAGCGCTCAGGAAACGAAAATAATTTTCCCACAGTGTCAAGGAGTGAGAATGGTGAAAAGAAAAGAAAAAGCAGAGTGATGAAAGGAAAGAAGAGGTCGAAGGTGCACTCGTTATAAATTAAATATAATGAAGATGTATAAATAATCTGTGTTATTGAGTCAACTGTGCTTAAAGATATGGGGTCAAAAATAAAGACAGACTTCAAGAATGGGAGGATGAAGGAAGAAACAATGCCCATAAGGTTGATGGGATGTATTGAAAAAAGCGCTTAAGGATGCTGGTTGTTATTAGTGGTTAGCCCAGTATTTACTAGTTCCGTAGCTTACATTACAACCCGTTAAGTCCTACGTGATTTTACAACACACGTTCTTATATTAGTGGAGTAATACACTAAAGGCAAGCCTATGGTTCATGACATGATGCATGTGAATTCTTTTGGGAGAGAGAGTGAAATTTTGTTTATATGCCCCTGCATGTAATGTCTTTGAGTTCATAAAATTAAAAAGGGGGGAAAATTCTCTTGTGTTGCGAGGGCACATGCTTGGCGAGAGATTAAATTTCGTGTCGGATATCTTGATCAGCTGATTTGCATGAGTTTGCCGATATCGAGAGTCAATTCTTGAGTCTAGGAGGTCTTAATGTGTTGAAGGTCATTCTATTGATAAGACTATGCATGTTTTCTTGATGATTTGCTGTATTAAATAATCGGTATAACCGTAGCTTGAATTGTCGAGCCGAAGTAGCCAGGATGGGGTGTCAATTGCATGAGGTGTAAGATTATTGTTGGGGGACGAACAAGGATTTACGTGTGGGGTAAGTGATCTTGGGAAAATTTATATGCCTAAGTGATACTTAAATGTGTCATTTTACCTTCTTTATCTATCGATGTTTATACATTCTCATGTGCTTTGTAATAAAATGTGAATTTATACTAACCAACATGATTAGCGTTGTTTCGCAGGAAAAATATAAAGTTATGGAGCTAAGATGCATGTTGGGAGAGATTGGGATTAGACTCGGAAGCTAGCAAGGAAGAAAAACACTTGAAGGCACGAATTAAAGGGGCTCCGCAATGGAGCCGTGTCACGCTGCCATCGTGGATGCATTCTTCCTGGATGGTGAAATTACGCCTATTTCCAGTGGAGGTGTGTGTTGGGGCCGTGGCACGTTGGCCTAGCCCCGCGTTGCATGTCGTGCCACGTTGGGCCTAAATACCTGGACGTCCGGATTCCAGTAAGGGTCCGCGTTGGTGGCATGTCACGGAGGCAGTGTTCCGCGATGCACTCCGTGACACGTTGCTTGTTATTCCGGGAAGAATTCCCACTAGTATAAATAGAACACTTAGGTTCATTTTTAATTATTCTGATTTGGTGGAGCAAGAACGCGGGTTACAGGCAGTTGAGGGGACGAAAATCTCAGGGTTTTTCTCTATCTTCTTCTTCTTTATTTCAATTGCTTGTATGATTAACACTCATTTAACGATGTTTAATCCACAAATGAGTGGCTAAATCCTCTTCTTGCTGAGGTTAAGAACAATTGTATTGAAATGTAATTATTGATAAATTGGTTTTTCGTCTTTTCTTCAATGGTTGTTCTATTGATTCTTGTTCTTACTGCATTAATGTGTGGCCAACGTTAATGTACATCTAAAAAGTCTGGTTTCACTCGAGAGAGCAAGAAATTGGAAAGTTGTGAATTAATACGATATGATCTTTTCTTAGTTTTGGAAAATTGAGAATTGATTTACCTTCAGGATAGAAATATACCTGAAAGTTGTATTAGTCAATTAAGGAATCGTTTTTGTATGGCTAGAACATGAATTTCGTTTTATCACAGAAATGTAGGTGGAAGGTTCATGATTCTTAAGTTGGGTTAAATACGAGAGTTTTAATCCATAGGCAATAATTCTTGACTAGCAACCGGAGGAAAGATTAATCAAATTGTATCGATAATTTATTTCTCTACATGTTCATTTAACCTCAGCATGCTCATACTTATAGTTCAGACTCAATTTGTATATTCATTTTAGACTTAGTATAAAATTAGGAAACAAAATATCAAATTTCTCTTCACACTGTTGTCTGCATTTTAGAGTTAATGTTTATTGGCACTTGAGTAGATTGTTACTTTAGTCCAGTCTCTGTGGGATCGATACTTGGCTTGCTTGAGCCACTTTAGTACTTGTTCGACCACGTGCACTTGCGTGTAGTTATATACCCAAAAACCACCGAACAGGGTAGTAGTCGCAGGTGGCAGTCAGAGACTGGCGGAGGCTCGCAGACCGCAGATTCACCATTATAGAGGAGGGTGGAGCAGAGTAGGTATACCCTACCACTTTGCCCTATATATAGTCGACGCCATTCTAGAGCATGCAGGTACGGCTCCACCGGATGTTATATTTGTGTCCAAGAGGGTCATCTGATGAGATATTTTCCAGCCGGAGGTCAGGATGACCGGGATAGACAGGATAGGGCAGGGTCACGAGCTTCAATATCCTCGGCAGGGCGCAGGCCCTCAGTTTCAGCAGGCTGAGGCCGGGGCAGATCAGGGGCCTCTAGTGTAGGTGCAGGTCCAAGACGCACATATGATTTACCAGGGAGGCAGGATTTAGAAGTGTCACCTAATGTTGTGACAGGTATGATGACTATCTGCTCATACCCTGCTTATGTATTGATTGATCCAGGATCTACTTTGTCCTACGTTACCCCATTTGTTGCTCAAAAGTTTAGTGTTGCACCAGAGTTGCTTCAGCAACCCTTTTCAGTATCTATACCCGTCGGTGACTCCATCATAGCCAGAAGGGTCTATCGAGGGTGTACAGTAGATGTTGCTGATTGTTAAACCACAGTAGATCTGGTAGAATTAGAAATGGTTGGTTTCGACGCCATTATGGGTATGGATTGGTTGGCTCCATGCTATGCAAATGTAGAATGCTGGACCAAGACAGTCCGATTCCACTTTCCAGGGGAGGCAGTACGAGAGTGGAAGGGCAGTACAATTACGCCAAAAGGTAGGTTTATTTCCTATCTCCAGGAGAGAAAGTTGATAGCTAAAGGGTGCATTTACCACATTGTTAGAGTTCAGGATGTTCGAGTAGAGCCTCCGACTCTCCAGTATGTTCCAGTGGTGAATGATTCCCAGATGTATTTCCAGATGAGTTACCCAGTATTCCCCCAGAAAGGGAAATAGATTTCGCAATTGATTTATTACCAGGAACTCAACCCATATCAATTCCTCCATATCGTATGGCTCCTGCTGAACTCAGAGAATTAAAGGAGCAGCTGAAAGATCTGTTAGATAAGGGCTTTATCAGGCCGAGTACTTCACGTTGGGGTGCGCCAGTTCTATTTGTGAGAAAGAAGGACGGCTCACTCCGCATGTGTATAGACTACCGACAGTTGAATAAGGTTACAGTCAAGAAAACGTATCTGCTTCCCAGAGTAGATGATTTGTTTGATCAGTTACAGGGGGACAGATATTTCTCCAAGATTGACTTACGGTCCGGATACCATCAGGTTTGAGTTTGTGAAAAGGACATTCCAAAGACTGCCTTCAGGACTAGATACAACCATTTTGAATTCCTAGTCATGTCGTTTGGGCTTACGAATGCCCCAACAGTATTAATGGACCTGATGAACAACATCTTCAGACTATACCTGGACCTATTTGTGATAGTATTTATTGACGATATCCTGGTGTATTCTCGCTCAGGCTCATTTGCGGACAGTGCTCTAGATTCTCAGGGACCGTCAGCTGTATGCCAAGTTCTCTAAATGTGAATTTTTGCTAAATTCAGTAGCTCTCTTGGGACACATCATGTCGGATGCTGGTATACAGGTGGACACGCAGAAAATAGAGGCAGTAAAAACATGGCCCAGACCTACCACTTCGATCGATGTCCGCAGTTTTCTGGGATTAGCAGGGTACTACAGAAGATTTGTTGAAGGATTCTCCACCATAGCGGCACCTCTGACTAAGCTGACGCAAAAAGCAGTAAAGTTTCAATGGACGGAGACATGTGAGCAGAGTTTCCAGGAATTGAAGACAGGTTGACCTCCGCCCCAGTGTTAGCATTGCTAGAAGGTACAAAGGGTTATGCAATTTATTGTGACGCTTTGGGTATTGGGTTAGGATGTATGTTGATATAGCATGGTAAAGTGGTTGCTTATGCTTCCAAACAGCTGAGGAAACACAAAAAGAATTATCCTACCCATGACCTGGAACTAGCCGCAGTGGTCCACGCCCTAAACATATTGAGACATTACTTGTATGGCGTTCATGTGGATATTTTCACTAACCATAAGAGCCTGTAGTATATTTTCACCCAGAGAGAGTTGAACTTACAGTAGCATCGCTGGTAGGAATTGTTGAAAGATTATGATGTAAATATGCTATATCACCCAGGCAGAGCCAATGTAGTAGCAGATGCCCTCAGCCGTAAATCTATGGGGAGTTTGGCGTACTTGCAGCCCGAGCAGCGGGAATTGGCCCGAGAAATACACCATTTAGCCAGTTTAGCCATTCGTGTAGTAGAAACAGAGGACAACAGAGCGGTAATTCAGAACACCGCAGTGTCGTCATTAGTTATGGAGGTAAAGGAATGACAGTATAAAGATTCTGACCCGGTTCAGCTTAAAAATAGAGTTCAACAAGGAAAAACACTGGATTTTCAAGTAATTAAGGATGCAGTGTTGCGATGTAAAGGCCGCCTTTGTGTTCTATATATTTCAGGGCTTCGCCAGCAGATTATGAGTGAGGCACATTACGACTGCTATTCTCTCCACCCAGGCGCGATGAAAATGTACCATGATATTAAGGAAATATACTGGTGGCTAGGTATGAAGAGGGAAATAGCAGAATTCGTAGCCCAGTGTCCTAATTGCCAGCAAGTAAAAGCGGAACACAACAAACCAGGTGGATTGACTCAAGATATAGCTGTGCCTCTTTAGAAGTGGGAAGCAGTAAATATGGATTTTTCAGCAGGATTACCCCGCACCAGGCAAAGAAATGACTTGATTTGGGTAATTGTTGACAGACTGACAAAATCATCCCATTTTCTACCAGTAAGGGATACTTTCTCTGCCGAAGATTATGCTGAGTTGTATATAAGAGAAATAGTCATACTGCACAGTGTTCCAGTATCCATCATCTCTGAAAGAGGGGCGCAATTCACAGCTAAATTTTGGTAATCATTGCAGAGAGGCCTGGGGACACAGATTAACCTGAGCACAACTTTTCACCCTCAGACAGATGGGCAGGCAGAACACATTATTCAGACACTCGAGGATATGCTGCGAGCGTGTGTGTTAGACTTTGGAGGTAGCTGGGATGAGCACTTACCACTTACTGAGTTTTCTTATAACAATAGTTACCACTCAGCTATCCAGATGACGCCCTATGAGGCTTTGTATGGGCGAAAATGTAGATCGCCGGTTGGCTGGTTTGAAGTAGGAGAGTCAGTGCTGATTGGGCCGGATATTATTCAACAGTCAGAAGAAAAGGTAAAGCTTATCAGAGAACGCCTATTGACTGCTCAGAGCCGCCAGAAATCGTATACTGATGTGCGGCGCAGAAGCCTGGAATTTAATGTGAATGACTGGGTGTTTTTGAAAGTTTCTCCAATGAAAGGGGTGATGAGATTCGGCAAGAAAGGTAAGCTCAGCCCGAGATTTGTTGGGCCTTTTTAGATCCGCCGAGAATAGGCCAAGTGGCATACGAGTTGAATTTGCCTCTAGAATTAGAGTCTGTCCATCCAGTTTTCCACGTGTCCATGCTGAGGAAGTATATAGGAGACCCCTCCAGAGTTGTCCCAGTTCAGGATGTCCAGGTTATGGAGGAGCTGGCTTATTAAGAGGTTCAAGTAGCGATACTGGACAGGCAGATTCGCAGGTTGAGAACTAAAGATGTTGCTTCTGTCAAGGTGTTATGGCGTAATAGGAAACGAGGAGGAAATGACTTGGGAGGCAGAAAAAGATATGAAATCCAGATATCCTCAGTTATTTCAGATTTAGTCAGCCAGAGGTATGTTGTTATTACTAGACAAGCAGATTCGCAGGTTGAGAACTAAAGATGTTGCTTCTGTCAAGGTGTTATGGCGTAATAGGAACCGAGGAGGAAATGACTTAGGAGGCAGAAAAAGATATGAAAACCAGATATCCTCAGTTATTTCAGACTTAGTCAGCCAGAGGTATGTTATTACTGTTGCTTTATATTCACGTGCAAAAGTGAGATGTTGACTTCAGTTTAATCAAATGAATGTTATAGCATTATGTGAAGTACTTGTATTGGACTTTTCTGAGTTTCAGGATTTTTGAGATAGTCCATATTACAGGGGAAACTCTGCCAAAATTTTTCTAGAATAAGTCAAGTAAGTTGAAATTCTTGCAAGTAGAAGTTTACATTCGAGGACAAATGTTCTTAAGGGGGGGGGGACGATGTTACACCCCATAAATTCTTGAAATTTATATGGCCTATTCGGGTATTGGTTAAGAGTTTTAGAATGCCATACATGCTAGAAAAAGGCCCGGGGGAAAGCCGGACAAGTGCCACATCGAACCATCACAAGAGGAGGCTGGGCAGACCCCCTCCGCGATGGCCAACGTGTCACGGAGGGCTTACCTCCACGATGGCCAACGTGCCACGTAGGTGAGGTTCAGCCTCAACTATATAATCCCCTACTTCATTTTTTTAGGATAATTATCATAATTTTCTAGAAAAAAACCAGAAAATAGAGGGTACAAAGAATTCTTTCAAAATTTCGTCCGTTTATGCTATTAAACGCGGTCCAAACTCGAATTAATCTTGGGTAGTGAAGTATTAACCTACCGGGAGCATTCCTGCGGAGTTAGTTTCGTGAAATTTAGTCGGCGAATCATCATCCCACCGAGCTAAGGTAAGTGGAATTGCTCCAAATTAGTGTCAATATACTCCTAGCCCTAAAGTGAGTATTTCTCCCTTCTGGACTTCCCAGAAATAACGAGTTTTCGATTGTTTTACGATAAGTCAAAGTTTGGGATATATATATACTCAAAGTAGTATTTTCTTCTAGAATATTGATGAATTTAGTTCTAATTGCTATGAATATAAAGTTGGAAGAAATAGCTGAAAATTAGCCGAGTTACGCCAGATACTCAGAAAGTTAACGGACAAGGTATGTAAAGCCAATTTCTTTGGCAAGCTAGTAGTTTCGGTATAGTAAAATAGTTCAAGTGCCAGTAGAATTTTTCCGAAGCCGCATATTATGTTTAGTATAAATTTTAGTATGATGTTAGAAACATCATGTCATGTGTAACGTGAAACTTACTAGCGCGATGTAAATTCTAGTAGAAAGTTTCAGAAATAGGACAGCATGCCCAGTATGTAATCTAGTAAAGTACGTCAGGATATTATCGTGTTCAGCCGAAACTTAGTAAAGCAATACAAGTTCCTGTAAAGTATTTCAGAAATAGAATAGCAGCTTAATACAAATTTTAGAAAGCATGTTAGAAATAGTAAATCATGTTTACCATGAAACTTAGTTATAAAGCATGATTCTCAGTAGAAATATTATATCTTGTTTCAGTATCAGATTCAGCATAGTATGAAAGAAATTACATATATACCATTATCAGTTTCAGCATGTATTATATATACACATTACTATCATTAGCTTCAGCATGTATCGTATGCAGTTAGTATTATTAGTCGAGATTTGACTGTATTATTTTGGGTTGGATTACCTAGCATCCATGACCGCCCCAGGGTTAATAGCTGTATCGACTCGTCCGCCAGAGGGCGAGGATATGTCACTCTATGGAGTGGCATACCGTCCCCTAGGGGACGAAGATGGGATGCCAGTTTCCCCATATTTTTCCTTGGTCAGCTTTTATACACCCCCGTCGAGGGGGTACGCCCGGGGTGTTGATTCAGGAGGCCTCCAGACTAAGGTACAGTTATAGTCAGGGGCTCAGCGGGCCCAAGTTCATACCTAGGGGACCGGCAGGGTGCTTATAGTTACTATGGGAGATGGGATGACCAGGGTAGGGGTATAGATTGTGTGTTGGTTGTACCTTCCGGTTTATGGGGGCCAGGTAAGGTTTATGTGTTCTATGTTATGTTGTGTTATGCTATATTATGCCATGTTATGCTAGTTATGAATAGATCGATAGTAGAATGCCACGTTACCAGGTATGACTCCTACTCCTTTCAGCATAGTTGAGGACAGTCTTAAACTCATAGTTTCAGTCATTTACAGTCTATTTCTTTCTATTTCAATTCTATCAGTTATATTGCTTGTCTTCAGTTATTTTTCAAATTGTTGCTTTACATACTCAGTACCAGCGTACTTACGCCCGTTTAGGGTGCTGTATTACTTGCCTGCAGGTACTCATAGATGAGGAGCCGATCCCTCGTGATTCTAGCCAGCACACAGAGTCATCAGCTCCAGTCATCCAGAGCTAGACAGCTAGAGGTTTACTCCTTTTTCTTTATTGTACAGTATGGGTAGGCCGAGGCCCTGTCCCGACCATCTTATCAGTGTTCTTAGAGGCTTGCAGATTGTATATCCCCTGTGGTTAGCTGTACCGATCGTGTGAGGCCGTGTGTATGTTATAGTTTGTTTATGATGGCCGTGTGGGGCCTCATTCAGTTGGTAGTGGTGACTTTTCCAGTCACGTACTAGTTTAGCACTTGTTTTCTTGATTCAAAAGTAACTTAACAGCATGGTGGCCTTGTCGGCCCGTATAGGTTCCCTATTGATTCAGTTGTTTTGGGTAGCTGTTGTTTTCTTACAGGTGGCTATAGACTTAGTTGGCTGGAGGCTGTATTTACAGCAGTTATATAGCCCATCGTTTTCTTGAATCCAGGGTTAGAGCCAGCCTAGCACCAGAAGTACTTAGGCTCAGCTAGTCCAGGTCACAGTAGGGCACTAGGTGCCAGTCATGCCTCCCAAGGCGGGGCATGACACCAGGGTCGGCTCTGCCCAATTGAGTGAGATAGTTGGGGAATCATGAAAGGTTCTACCATGATGGTGTCGGTTATGATGAGTCCTCCCATTATTCCGCATGTCTTATGCATTGTTATGTTTATGTTATTGGCTCAAGTTATGTTTTCATAAAGTTTACTTACGATTATGATTACGAACGCTTTATTAATGACTTAAAAGCCTTGAGCCTTATGTTTTCTTATGAAGTTTATAATACAAGCATGATGTCCTCCTCCTACATTTACTTATGAGTTTATTTTTACTTTTAAATGTCCGTCTTACTTACCTTGCATACTCGGTACATTCCACGTGCTGACTGCATACTTTCTTTGCTGTATCATTTTATGTAACAGGGTCCGAATCTCAGGCTCATCCTCATTATTAGTTCATCTTAGCACTCGCTCTCAACTTATTGGTGAGTCCTCATGTTTCGAGGGACATTTGACAGACTTTCATGTTATTTATGTTTTAGTATTGGTCGGGTTAGTTGGGGATGTTGTCCCATCAACCCATCTTATGTAGTAAAGGCTTTTAGGCAGGATGTAGAACTCAGCTTATGTATATGCCTATTACTTTCGGTTGTTACGCTATAGTTATGGTTCCGCTTAGTTTATGCTCAGTATTTTGCTTTGTTAAATGATATTAGATGTATGGATGTGCCATGGGTCGACTTGGGGTCCCTCGGGGTCCCTTGTCCCATGTGTACAATTCGGGTGTATGTTCGGGTCATGACACTGGTTCACCCAGAAATCTAAACTCTACTGCACGAGTTCTACAATTGACTGAGGCATAACATGCATGTAGCCAATCCATGTCGAATATAACATCAAAATCGGTCATGGCTAACTCTACTAAATCCGTTGAGGTGATTTTTTGATGTATTGTGATAGGGAAATTTCTATATACCCGTGTAGCTATAACTAAATGATCGACTGGAGTAGAGACTGAGAAAGGTTCTGATAAGATTTTGAGACTGACTCCAAAACAAACTAGCAACATAGCGCATCATAAAAGATAAAGTATCCCCTGGATCGAACAATGTATATACATCAAGGCGGAATATTCATAACATACCAGTGACTACATCTGGGGAGACCTCCTGCTTGTGACGAGATGCTAAGGCATATAATCTGTTTTGACGCTGACCACAATGCACACTAGTCGATGCCTCCTGCTGGGCTGGGCATGCTGGTGGAGCTGTTGAACTGGAGGCTGGGCCTCAACCCCTGTCATGACCCTTTCTGGCTGCTGGGCAATCCCTAAGCATATTTTTGGGCTTTTCACACCTGAAACAAGTACCTGAACCTACTAAACACTGAACCACATGTCTTCGGCCACATATGCTACACTCTGGAGTGCCGGTATCTACCGGTTTGCAACCCTGACCTCTAGAGCCTGATGCTCGTCCCCTCTGATCATGCCTAGATCTAAATGGCACACTCGTAGCGAAAGGCGCTGGGGCTGAAGATCTCTGGTGGGAATACTGACGGTGCTCGCTAGGTCTCCCCTGGGAGAATCCGAAGCTATTAGTGATGGCCCTCTTGGCCTCTCTCCCACTCACTCATCTGCTCTACCTCCATCTGTTGGGGGTACATGACTATTCGAGAAAAGTCAATGTCCTGAGGAAGCATCACGGTCCGGTAACCCCTGAACAAGTAGTCTACTATAGCATGCATGAATCGACTCACTCGAGCTCTCAGATCTAACAACATCTCAGGTGCATACTTGGACAGGCGAGTCAACTCCAAAGCATACTCCTGAACTTTCGTCTTCCCTTGCTTTAGGTTCACAAACTCGAGTTCTTTGATCTCTCTCATCTCATGAGGGAAGAACCTATTTAGAAATGCGGCATGAAACTCATCCTAACCAATAGGACCTGCTCCAGCTGTCGTACTATCCTTTTATTGCTTGAACTAGATGTGCACAACCCCTTTCAACTGATACGAGGCTAGATCAGAGCACTCCTCTCTGGTCACCCCCATGATCTGGGTTATCTTTAGAACCTTATCAATAAACTCATGTGGATCCTCGTCCACCTTTGGCCCAAGAAACTCTGTAGGGTTTATCATTAGAAAATCTCTGACTCTTGCTGCCGCTGCATTCCCGTTCTGAGGGACATGCGTTACCGTCTGTTGATTGACCTGAGTGGTCAAGGCCTGAGCTAGCATCTGAATGGCTGCCTTGAACTTTGCATGCACAACTTGCTCGGGTACATGATCCTCATGGGCTGGTAGGGCCTACTGTGCCCATCCCCATTGCCATTCTTGTGGCCATCTCCATTACAGTTTCTTCTTCCATTAACTCGATGAGGAGGCATGATTTTGTAAACATGTATAGCACGAGTTAGAAGATTAGAGAGACATTTAATCGCACGACATAGATCATGAAAGAAAGGAACATTTCCTAAAACGTCTCGTAGCCTCTTCATCATATGTGTGACGCACTTCACACCCATGAAAAAGACTCTACTTAATATGGCTTTCAGACACCCTAAGACACCTCAAAACCTAATACTCTGATACCAAGTTTTTTATGACCCAAAGATAGGCCCGGATTGAGAAACGGGACAAAGAACCCCGAGAGGCTCCAAGTCGACCCATGTCATGAACATGACATCTAACTCAATCATAATAAAGTGGAAGATCAACATAATTAACTTAGGAAAAGTCTGATAATGTTATAACCTCAGAATACATAACTCAAGAATGAAGTTGATTACATGCTAGGTTTGAAAAGCCTCTACTACTGACGAGTGATAGGACAAAACCCCAACTAACTCATTAAAGTCTGAAACTAAGGGTACTAGATACATCTGAAGGGAAGGGCCCTCGAATGATGAGGACTCACTAACCCTGGCTGATAAGTACTAAAGCTACAGGTCTGGCTAATGAAGGGATTGAGCCAGAATATCCGAGCTAGTATCATGAAACAATACAACATAGAGTATCCGGTCATTATGTGGAATGTACCGAGTATGTAAGGTAAGTAAAACCGATAAGCAAAATCATAAACCATGCATATAAGAAAACATAATCAAGATAAGATTCTGAGAGTTGGGCTTGCATGCTATTTTTTGAAATCATGATCTGAGCGTAACTGAATTGAATGACCATTAATCATAAGTAAAATTGAACATTGGGTCAAACCTGCTGAAAAAAATATCATGCTTGATGAACATGCTTAACTGAAATCATGAGGAATAATGGGAGACTTTTCATATAACCAACATAATCACGATAGATCTTATGTGGTCTCGACTATCACACTCAAGTGGGTAGGGTCGTCAAAAGCTTTGCCATGGCTAAGGACGCTCCCATGATATCGATATCAAGCTAGAGGCCCCTTGGGGGCTGGGGAAGCTCACAAGGGTGGTCCCAAATAATTAGAACATACCTCCATTGGCGCATAGTTCTGAGGCATAGGGTTGACTGACCCTTACCCTACTCGGTGCTAGACACTGCTCCCAAAACAGGCATATGCTCTCCATCATTTTTCAATGAAGCTGAACCATCGTCCAGTGAAGAAGATGACTCATAACATACATACATAAATCTGAAATCATAACATGAGCAGCCTCGGGCTCAAACCATAATACAAGTTAACAATAGTGGGAGTCTAGACTCCAAAATCCATATGGTAAGATAATAACATGAAATTTAGAAAAATCATGAATCATACTTGATAATATGGACTCTCCGAATACTTAAACATGCTTGAAATAGACTTGACCATTCGAAAACATGAACATAGACATGGGTAATTTGAAATCATACTTTCTTCATAAACATCTCATCATGCTTGCATACATATTTCATAGATCTCAACTTTCATGAACTTTCATGGATGGGCATCATAACTGATAAAACATGAAAACATAATTTATAATTGAAAACATTGTGAAATATTCCCATGAATCATAATTCAACATTAGAAATATTCTTAGATCATACCCATGATTGAAACTTCGATAATTCACATGTTGGGTTAAAACCCCATAGGTTCATCAACTAGAGTTTTGTAAATTGAAGAGGGATTGGACATGGATGTTGATGAATACACCCATTCATAGCCTTACATACCTGTAGAAATCTGATTTCACAACTTCCTTAATTGCCCAATGAGAATTTGGGGAAGAACTTGAGGAATTTAGGCTTGATCACCCTTAGAAACTTCTAGATTTGCGTGCATGGAAGTGAATAGGCCTAGAATGAACTTACCCCTCTTAAAAAACTCTATTATGAGCTTAAAACGACGTAGTTTAGGCCTTAGAAACTTAGGAATTACGGAAAAGCCCTTAATAAATTCGTAGGGAAAAACACACTGCTAGTCCTAACAAAGGTCTGGACGACTTGTGCCCAATCACCATGACTCGTGGTCTGCTCTCGTTGCTTGCACTGGAACTCTTCCTTCTGAAGGTCACCATGACTAGTGGTGTACCCAATGACTCATGGTGACCAAATCATTACCCACACTGCCAAAATATTAAATCTTCAGCCAACTCTTGACCACGGACCACTGGATGAATCGTGGTGCTGACCATGACTCGTGGTCACACCCGTGGTCTCTCAAAACCCAAAATATTAACCATGTCCAAAACTCCTCCCCACAGGTCACTTAACAACTCATGGAGCACCTAACGGGTCATTGGACGACTTGTCCTGTGACCTGGTGCAGAAAATCCTATTTTTCTCCGTTTAACTCCCGAGTATGATCTTAGGGTTTTCAGGGTATTACAAGAATAGGCTTAGAATGAACTTACCCCTCTTAAAACATATTATTATGAACTTAAAATGATGTAGTATAGGCCTTAGGAACTTAAAAATTATGGAAAAGCCCTTAATAAATTCATAGGAAATTGCACACTGCCGGTCCCAATGAGGGACTGGATGACTCGTGCCCTAGACCACGACTCGTGGTTTCAAGCTGTTGCCTACACTCGAATCCTGCCTTTTGAGGGTCACAACGAGGGACACCATGACTCGTGGTGTAGCCTACGACTCGTGGTGACTAATTCATCATCAACACTGTCCAAACTCCCTCCACCTTCAATCACTCTTGACCACGACCCACACAATGAATTGTGGTGCTGACCACGACTTGTGGTCACACCTGTGGTCATATCAAAACTCAAAATTTTAACCCAGTACAAACACCTTCCCATGACTAACTCATCGACTCGTGCTGCACCATATAGGTCATTGGATGACTTGTCCTGTGACCTGATTTAGAAAACTCTGTTTTGCCCGTTTCAACTCTTGGGTCTGATCTTAGAATTTTTGAGGTATTAAAGTATATCCCCCTTGGGAACATTCGTCCTCGAATGCAGGAAATCATACTAAAAAGTTGAGAAATGCAATCATCATACTCAAATACTAAACATATAAAATGAAAACAGACAGAGTGATTGACTCCGAAATAAACTACATGACTGAACTTAATTCATGAATCATACATACATACATTGCCATGAAAGAAACTGAGGCACGTGATCTGAACATGAAACTAAATAGAATATTAGGGAGGAAACTGATACCTCAAGCTGAAACTTAGCAAGAAGGGAATAGATGTGGGTACTTAGCCACTATATCTTCTTCAGCTTCCCACATAACTCCCTCAACACGCTGGTTCCTCCAGAAAACCTTGACTAAAGCTACTTCATTTTTTCTTAGCTTTCATACCTGACGGCCAAGTATTTCTATCGATACGTCTTCATAGCTAAGGCTATCCTTCACACCTACACTCTCCACCAGAATACCCAGAGCTGGATCACCCAAACACTTCTTTAAGAGCGATACATGGAAAAATGGATGAATTGAAGCTAATTCTGAGGGCAACTCTAACTCATATGCTACCTTGCCAAACCGTTTCACCTTGGCGACTCTGAGTTGTTTTCAACCTTTGTCTTATAAGCTAAAACTTCTGTATAGCCTCATGAATTGAATCTGGACCTATCAATGTAGCTTCACCGACCTCAAACCAACAAATAGATGATCTACACCGTCGCCCATAAAGAGACTCAAACAGAGCCATTTGAATGCTGGAATGGTTGTTTTTTTTATATACAAACTCAATGAGAGGAAAATGATCATCCCAAATACCTTTGAAATTAATAACACATGCTCTCAACATATCCTCCGGAGTTTGAATGGTCTGCTCCGCCTGACCATCTGTTTGCAGGTGGAATGTTGTGCTACGCTTGACCTGAGTATCAAGTCCCTTCTAAAATGATCTCCAAAACTGGGAGGTAAACTGAGTACCTCCATTTTATATAATGGACAGGGGAACTCCATGCAATTTAACTAACTCCCACATGTACAACTTAGCATAATCCTCCGCTGAATCGGTAGTTTTGACCGGTAGGAAATGACCTGCCTTAGTCAACCTATCTACAACCATCCAAATAGAGTCATACTGTTGACGAGTGCAAGGAAACCCTGTAATGAAGTCCATATTGATCTCCTCCCACTTCCAAGTAGGGATACTAATGTCTTGGAGCATACCTCCAGGTATTTGAGGTTCCATATTCACCTGTTGACAATTCAGAAACTTACCACAAATTCTTCTATGTCCTTCTTCATACCACTCAACCAATAGACTTCCCGTAGGTCCTGGTATATCTTGGTGGCACCTGGACGTATAAAGTATCTGGAAGCATGAGCCTCGTGCAACATCTGATCTCTCAAATCATCAACATCCTGAACACACAAGTGACCCTGTTATCGAAGCACACCATCTCGCCCTTTGGAGAAGACTTCTACCTTCTAATTCTTAAGGCTTCCTTCAATTTTACCAAAATGGGATCCTCATCTTGCCTAGCTTTTACTTCGGTCACTAAGGATGATTCTGACCCATTCTGAACTATGACACCATCATCTGTCGAGCCAATAAGGCGAACTCCCAACTGTGAAAGCCGTTGCATATCTTTCACCAACTCCTTCCTCTCCTCATCTACATGGGATACACTCTCCATAGAAAGCCTGCTAAGAGCATCTGCCACCACATTGGCCTTGCCCGGATGATAGAGGATACTTATATTATAATCTTTAAGAAGCTCCAACCACCTCCTCTGAAATATATTTAGATCCTTCTGGGCAAACAAGTACTCTAGGCTCTTGTGGTCCATAAACACATCTACATGGACCTTGTACAAATAGTGTCTCCAAATCTTCAAGGAAAATACTATCGCCGCCAACTCGAGATCGTGAGTCGGATTGTTCTTTTCATGGACTTTCAACTTCCTGGAAGAAAGACTATAACTTTACCGTGCTACATGAGTCCACAACCAAGGCCGATCCTCGAGGCATCATAATATACCATAAATACCTCGGTACCCTCGGGTAGGGTCAACACTGGTGCTAAGGTGAGTTGATTCTTCAACTCTTGGAAGCTCCTCTCACAAGACTCCGGCCATTGAAACTTTACTTTCTTCTAGGTCAATTTAGTCAACGGTGTTGCGATGGACGATAACCCTTCAATAAACCTTTGATAGTAACCAACTAAACCCAAGAAACTCCTAATATCTGAAGGACTAACTGGAATAGGCCTATTCTTCACCGCTTCTATCTTTTGAGAGTCCACCCGTACGCCCTCACTTGACACCACATGACCCAAAAATGCCACTGAGTTCAACCAAAACTCTCATTTACTTAATTTAGCATGCAAGTGGCGATCCTCAAGAGTTTATAGCACCACCACAAATGAGCGGCATGCTCCTCTTTGCTATGAGAGTATATAAGGATGCCATCTATGAACACGATCACGAACATATCCAAGTATGGCTTGAAAACCCTTTCTCAAATCCATAATTACTGCAGGAGCATTCGTTAGTCCAAAAGACATAACTACAAACTCATAGTTACCATGCCAAGTCATGAAGGCTGTCTTCGGAATGTCACCCTCTCGAACCCTTAGCTGATTGTACTCGGATCTGAAATCTGTCTTCGAAAAGCAGTTAGCACCCTAAAGCTAGTCAAACAAATCATCAATCCTGGGGAGAGGATACCTGTTCTTGATTGTGACCTTGTTCAATTGCCGATAATCAATACACATTAGAAGGGAAACATCCTTTTTGCAGACAAAGAGAAGTGGTGCACCCTATGGGGACTGGCTAGGTATGATGAATCTCTTGTCTAAGAGATCTTGCAACTACTCTTTCAACTTCTTTAGCTCACCTGGAGCCACTCTATAAGGAGGGATAGATATAGGCTGCATATCGGGAAGGAGGTCAATACCAAAATTGATCTCCCACTCGGGAGGAATTCCCGGTAAATCATCTGGAAACACTTTTGGGTATTCGCATACTACAGGAACTGACTAGATAGTTGGGGCTTTGGACATAGCATCCTTAACCCTAACTGGGTGGTACAAGCAACCATTAGAAATCATCTTTTTGTCCTTAAGATAGTAAATGAAGTGACCTACATGCATAACTAAACTACCTTTCCACTCTAGGACTAGCTCACCCAAAAATTTGAACTCTATTGCAAGGGTTCTACAATTGAATGAGACATAACATGCATGTAGTCAATCCATGTTGAAGATAACATCAAAATTGGTCATGGCTAACTATACTAAATCTGTTGAGGTGACTTTCTGAAGGACTGCGATAGGGAAATCTCTATATACCCGTCGAGCTATAACTTAATCACCGACTGGAGTAGAGACTGAGAAGGGTTCTAATAAGATTTCGCAACTGACTCTTAAACTACTAGCAACATAGGGCGTCACAAAAGATAAAGTATCCCTTAGGTCTAACAATTCATATACATCAAGGTGGAAAAATCATAACATACATAGTGACTACATCGGGGGAGACCTCCTTCTCCTAATGAGATGCTAGGGCATAGAATTTGTTTTGGTGCTGACCGCCACCCGCACTAGTAAATGCCCCATGCTAGGCTGGGCGTGATGGTGGAGCTGTTGAATTGAAGACTGGCCTCGACCCTTATCATGGCCCTATTTGGCTGCTGGGCAATCTCTAAGCATATGTCCGGGCTTCCCACACCCAAAACAAGCACCTAAGCCAGCTAAGCACTTACCCGCGTGTCTCCGGCCACACCTGCCACACTCTGGAATGCTGGACTCTACGGGTATGCTACTATGACCCTTAGAGCCTAAGGCTCGTCCCCTCTAGTGGTGCCTGAATCTGGATGGCACACTCATAACCAATGATGATAGGGCTGAAGATCTCTGGTGGGACTGCTGGCGGTGCCCATTAGGTCATTGCTAGAAGAATCTAAAGCTATCAGTCCTAGCCCTCTTGGCCTCTCTCTCCTGCTGACTCACCTATACCGCCTCCATCTACTGGGGGTATAGAACTATCCGAGAAAGATCAATATCCTGATGCAGCATCGTGGTTCGGCAATCTTTGACCAAGTAGTCTGCTATCCGATGCATGAACTGACTCACTCGGGATCTCTGATCTGTCACTATCTCAGGTGCATACTTGGACAAATGAGTGAACTCCAAGGCATACTCCTGAACTATTCTCTTTTCTTGCTTCAGGTTCACAAACTCGGCTGCTTTATTCTCCCTCATTTTATGAGGGAAGAATCGATCCAGAAATGCGGCATGAAACTCATCCCAACACATAGGACCTGCTCCAACTACCCTGCTATCCTTTCATAGCTTGAACCTGATGTGCGCAACCCCTTTCAACTGATACAAGGCTAGATCGGCACACTCCTCCCTAATCACTCCCATAATCTGGGTGATCTTCAGAACCTCATTGACAAACTCATGTGGATCCTCATCCACCTTTAATCCAAGAAACTCTAGAGGGTTCATCCTCAGAAAATCTCTGACTCTTGCCGCCGTCGCATTCCCGTTCTGAGGGACATACACTATCGCCTGTTGATTGACCTACGTGGGCAAGGCCTGAGCTAGCATCTGTATGGCTGCTCTAAACTCAACGTAGGAAACCTGCTCAGTTACATGATCCTCATAGGCTGGTGGGGCCTGCTGGTGACCATCCCCATCCCCATTTCCATTTCCATTTTCTTCTTCTGTTAACTCAGTAAGGAAGCATGATTCTGCAAACGCATATAGTATGAGTTAGAAGGATATAGAGATATTTCATTGCATGACTTAGATCATAAAAGAAGAGAACATTTCCTAAAACGTCTCTTAGCCTCTTCGTCATAAGTGTGTCGTGCTTCACACCCATGAAAAAGACTCTACTTAATGCATCTTTCAGACACCATAGGACACTTCAAAACTTAATTCTCTAATACTAAGTTTGTCACGACCTGCACATAGGCTCGGATTGAGACATGGGACAAAGAAACCCCGAGAAGCTCCAAGTCGACCCTTGGCATGAACATGACATCTAGAATAAACATACTCAAGTGGAAGTTAAACATATATAATAAAGCGGAAGTTTGAAATATCATAACACCTGAATTCATAACACAAGGCTGAAACTGAATACACGCTATGTCTGAAAAACCTCTACTATTGACAAGTTGATGGGACAAGGCCCCAACTAACTCACTATAGTATAAATTGAAAATACTAATAAATTGAAAGGAAGGGCCATGAAAGATGAGGAGGACTCACCAACTCTGGCTGGAAAGTGCTAATACTGCAGATTTGGCTAATGACAGGATTAAGCATGAATATCCGTGCCTATATTATGAAACGATACAACATAGAGTATGCGATCAGTACGTGGAATTTACTAAGTATGTAAGGTAAGTAAAACCTCTAAGTAAGTAAAATCATAAATAATACATATCATAAAACATAATCAAGATAAGATTCTGAGAGTAAGGCTTGCATGCTATTTTCTGAAATCAGGATCTGAACATAACTGAATATCATAACTGAATCAAATGACCCAAAGCTGAAAACTATTAATCATAAGTAAAATTGAATAAACTTGTTGAATACATAGTATCATTACTGATGAACATCCATAATTGAAATCATGAGGAACAATGGCAGACTCGTCATATAACCGACATTACCACATTAGAGCTTACGTGGTCCCGACTATCAGACTCAAGTGGGTAGAGCCATCCAAAGTCTTTCCAGGGCTAAGGACGCTACCATGATATCAATATCAACCTGAAGGCCCCTTGGGGGCAGGGGAAGCGGGAGGTCCCAAATAATCTGAACATACCTACATTGGCACGTAGTTCTGAGGCATAGGGTTGACTGACCCTTAGCCTACTCGGTGCTAGACGCTACTCCAAAAAACATGCATATACTCTCCATCGTTTTTCAACTAAGCTGAACCATCATCTAGTGATGAAGCTGACTCATAACATACATGCATAAATTTGAAATCAAAACATGAGGAGCCTTGGGCTCAAACCATACCACAAGCTAAAATAGTGGGAGTCTAGACTCCAAAAATCCATGTGTTAAGCTAATACATGAAGTTTAGATAAATCATGAAACATACTTAATTGGGGTTGACCAATACCTAAACATGCTCGACATAGGCTTAATTCATTCGAAAACATAGATATAGACATGGGTACTTTGAAATCATACTTTCTTCATATACATCTCATCATGCTTGAACACATACATCATAACCTCATCTATTCATGCACTTTCATGGTTGGGCATCAAAATTTGTAAAACTTGAAAACAAAATTTGTGATTGAAATCATAATTCAATAATAGAAACATGCTTAGATCATACCCATGATTGATACTTACAGAATTCATATGTTGGGTTAAATCCCAATCGATTAATCAACTAGAATTTCATGAATTGAAGAGGGATTGGGTATGGGTATGAATGAATACACCCATTCATAACCCTACATACCTATAGAATATAATTTCACAACTCTCTTGATTGTCCAGTGGAAACTTGGGGACGAACTTGATGAATCTTGACTTGATCACCCTTAGGAGCTTCTAGACTTTCATGCATGGAAGAGAATAGGCATATAATGAACTTACCCCTTATAAAACACATTATTCTGAGCTTAAAACGACATAGTATAGGCCTTAGGAACTTAGGAATTACGAAAAAACCCTTAATAAATTCATAGGAAATTGCACACTGCCACTCCCAACGAGGGACTGGATGACTCGTGCCTTAGACCAGGACTCTTGGTCGCAAGTCATTTCTACACTGGTGATCTTGGGCAGATTTATTTGCCCAAGTGATACTCAAACGTATCATTTTCTCCTTGTTTATAGTGCAATGTGTATATCATGTAATTGGTAATAAAATGTGAATTTATACTAACCAACATGATTAGCATTGTTTTGTAGGTAAAATATGATTTCGAAGAGCTAAAATGCATGTTGGAACAATATCGGAGTTGGACTTGGATTCGAGCATGGAAAAGGCATTGGACTGCACAATATAAAGGGGATCCGCGATGGAGCCGTGTCACGCTTCCATCGCGGAGGCATTCTGCCTGGAGGGTGAAAAATTAGTCAAATTCCAGTGGAGCCTCGCGACAGCTCCGTGGCATGGTGGCAAGCCTCCGCGTTGCATGCCGTGCCACGTTGATGCTTTATTCCCGGACCCCAAATTTCCAGTGAGGGTCCGCATTCACGCCGTGTCACGGAGGCAGTGCTCTGCGATGCACTCCGTGACACGTTGGTTGTTATTCCGGGAAAAATTCCCACTAGTATAAATAGAACACTTAAATGTATTTTTCATAATTCAGACTTGGTGGAGAAAGGACGTGGGTTACAGGCAGTTGAGGGACGAAAAGTTCAGGGTTTTTTCTCTCCTTCTTTCTTCTTTCACTCAATTGTTTGTATGATTAACACTTGTTTTAGGATGATTAATCCACAAATGAGTGGCTAATTCCCTTCCTTGCTGAGGTTATGAACATTTGTGATGAAGTTTGATTATTGAATTACATGGTTTTTTATCTTTTTCTTCCATGTTGTTCTATTAATTCTTGTTCTTACTGCATTGGTGTGTGGCCGACATTAATGTATATCTAAAAAGTCCGATTTCACTCGAGAGAGCACGAAATTGGAAAGTTGTGAATTAATAGGGTATTGTTCTTAACTTGATTTGGGAAAATTGAGTTTTGATGTGCTTTCCTGATAGAAATATACTTGAAAGCCGTATTAGTCAATTTAGGAACCGGAATTGTATTGCTAGGTCATGAATTGCATTTGATCACAGAAATGTAGACGGATGGTTTATGATTCTTAAGTGAGATTAAATACGAGAGTTTTAATCTCTTGGCTAATGTTCTTGGCTAGCAATTGGAAGAAAGGATTAACCAATGTATGATGATAATCAGTTCATTACATGTTCTTAACCTTGGCATGCTCATATCCATAGTTTAAATTCAAAGTATATAATTGTCAGTAGTTTTTGTACATAATTTATAAAACAAACTTTTCAATTGTTGGTTACGTTGTTGTCAGCATATTTAGAAGTGAGATAAAATATAGTATACTTAAGCAATTTTCACTTATCCAGAGTCTCCTTGGATCGATACTTGGCTTACTTAAGCCACTTACTACTTGTTTGACCACGTGCACTTGCGTGTCGGTTTTTAACCCCAACCAAAGCACCGAACAAGTTTTTGGCGCCATTGCCGGGGAGACTAGGCAATTGGTGAAATTGTATTAAGTGTAAATTTACTATATTTTTATTTTATTTTCTTAAGTGTTGACAACTTGGTCTTAGCCTGTATTTTGCAGACATGATTTCTGTGAACACTGGCAAGAGACAAAGAGCTGGTGGAATCTTATATAGAGCCTGAACGTATATTTCATAGTAAACGGAGAGAAGCTCTACAGAGAAAGCTGCAGTTGCTCAGACAGACTATTATGGAGCAACAAAATCCACCGGTTGTAAGGGCAGTGTTAGTGCCCGAAGAAGCAGCAGCAAGGCCGGTTCACGAGGTAGCAATCCCACATGCCAACAATGTAACATCCAGTATCCGCAAACCAGAGCCTGGAGGGAGATTTGAACTCAAGCAAAATATGGTGCAACTGTTGCACACAAGCGGGCAATTTACCGGTCTCCCTCATGAAGACCCACAACAGCATCTCCAAAACTTTTTGGAGATAAGTGACACTTATATACCTGCTGGAGTGTCACCTGATTATGTTCGGCTTACATTATTTCCGTTCTCATTACTTGGTGAAGCCAAGAGGTGGTTAAAAGCTGAGCCACCAAATTCTATTTCAACGTGGGATGATCTAGCACGGAAGTTCTTGATAAGATTTTTTCCCTCTGGTAAAACAGCCAGACTTAGAAGTCAAATTCTAAGTTTCAAACAGAGGGAGGGAGAAAATTTGTATCAAGCCTGGGAAAGATTTAAATCCATGTTGCGGGACAGTCCTCATCATCATCAGTCCAATGAGGTGTTGGTGCACACATTTATTAAGGGTTTGGAACCCCATACCAAAATTTTGCTAGATTCAGCAGCTGGAGGGCAAGCGCTGGAAAAGACTTATGAGGAGCTGTACACTTTGCTAAACCGGATTTCACAGGGCAATCCAGAATGGAATGTTGATTCATCACGAGGTGGAGCAAGGAAAGCAGCAGGAGTGCTTGAAGTGGATGGATTTACAGCTATCGCTGCACAGATAGCTGCTTTGCAGAATCAGTTGAAAAACCACTTCAGCAACATGAATTTGAACCAGCCTTCAACTTCAGTCAATGCGGTCCAGCAAATATGGTGTGAAGTGTGTGGTACCAGTGAGCACTCAGCTGAGTGCTGTGGAGCAAACCCAAATTCGGTTAACTTTGTGGGCAATGCACACAGAAATCAGCAGCAGTATGGTAGTGGCTACAACTCAAATTGGAGGAACCATCCAAATTTTTCATGGGGTAGCAACAACCAACAAGGCCAAAGTTCGGGTCAGGGTATGCAAAGGAATCAAGGAGGGCAACAGAACTACCAATCTCAATTCAGAAATCACAATGCCCCTCCTCCACCACCATCACCTAGCATTGAGGAGATGTTCAAGACCATGATCGCTAACCAAGCGCAATTGCAGGCTGACTATGTTAAATTGGCAGCCGAAGTGAAAAATAATCAGTTAGCGACCAAGGCTCTTGAGTATCAATTTGGGCAATTTGCTAGTGCCCAAAATACAAGGCCTAGAGGAGGACTGCCTAGGGACACGAATCCGAATCCGAAGCAGGTAAATGCAGTGACCACAAGGAGTGGTTTGCAGCTGAAGGAGGTGGAACCAGAAAGACCACCCCAAAACTCGGGAGCAGCAGAAGTTGAGGGGGAGCAAAGTTCGGAAAGGGGGAAGACCAAAGAAGCTGAATCAGAAAGACCTCCACCCCATTCCCTCAACGACTCAAGAAACACAAAGAGGAGGCGTGTTTCAAGAAATTCATGGAGGTGCTTAAACAGGTACATGTTAACTTACCTCTTGTTGATGTCTTGCAGGGAGTGCCTAAATATGCTAAATACATTAAAGACATCGTGGCCAACAAAAGTTGCTTGACTGAGTATGCCACGGTGGCTTTGACGGAGGAATGCAGTTCCCGAATCCAAAATAGACTGCCCACGAAGCTAAAAGACCCTAGAAGTTTTACTATCCAGCTTACTATTGGGCAGAGCATCCGAGCTCATGGATTATGTGACTTGGGGGCGAGCATAAATCTGATGCCATCTTCGGTATTCAGAAAGTTGGGTCTAGGGAGTCCTAGACCTACAACCGTAATCTTGCAGTTGGCAGACCGATCCTTAGCTAGGTCGGATGGCATTGTTGAGGATGTGCTTGTGCAAGTAGGCTCCCTAATTTTCCCGGTAGATTTTATTGTTCTGGATTTTGAACCAGACGCGGAAGTCCCATTTATTTTGGGACGACCCTTCTTGGCAACCGGGAAAGCATTAATCAACGTAGCTGCGGTCAACTTACAATGCGAGCACATGACAAGGTAGAGGTGTTCGATGTGTACAAAGCACCCAAGCTCCCGATGGTGAATGAAGAACTCTCGGTGATCAATGTAATTGATCATGGTAATGCTAAGCAGATGAATGATTCCCGAGAGTTGATGGGAAGACCACCGGATAAGGGTAAGCACTACTGGGGGGAGGACAATGATCGTGAGAAATCATCCATCACCCTAGCGGACAATTTTGCGTTTTAGTTAGTATTTTTTTAATTTTAGTTAGGTGAAACCTATTAATCTAACCAATTTTGTTTAGTGAGATGATTTTCAGGTCAAACGCAGAAAAATGTGCACGGAATCGTGAAGGAAAAGCGAGGTATGAAAAAAAAATTTTAAAACAAAAATGTTGAAGACAGTGAGCTGGGGCGATAGCTCCGTGTCACGGAGGAGGACCTCCGCGTTACCCTCTGTGACACGTTGAAGTGTAATCTGGAAATTTTAAAATTTCCAGAGGGCTATCGCGATGGCTCCGTGTCACGGAGGCAGTGCACCGCGATGCACTCTGTGACACGTTGCCATATAAATTGTGACGGGTCACACCGGGTTGCCGGGTGACCCGCGTGTTTTCTACATTTTAAACCCTCAATTTCGCCCCTTTTTCCCTCATTTTTACATTCCTCCACGACCAAACTTCCTAAAATCCCTCCCCCATCAACGTGCCACGGTCTAAAGCAAAGAATTACCAAGTTTTCTTCGGTTCTTCAACTTCGAGGTATGTTTTCTGATTCTCGCTCAAGTTTTTAGCGATTCCATTCGAATTTAAGCATGAGAGGTGAGATAAATCACCCTAAGTCGAAATTGAGCATGAATTTGAGTATTTATTGATTGATAAAAGTTCGGAATGTTGTAATGATCGTTTGAACTTGTCGATTGTATGAATTATTCGAGTTTGATTGCAAAATTCAATTCTAGGGCTTGGTTGTCGAAATCAAAATTGGTAACTTGTTAAATTTGTGAAATATATGCCGCGTGTATGTATTGAAGGAGATAAGTCGTTGTAAAAAAGTGTTTGAATGTTAATAGACGACGAATTCTCGGGTTTTGGGCAAAATGTTGAAAATTGTTCGAACTGGGTTGGTTGTATAGGTTCATGTATATAGAATTTTTGTTGTTGTTTTTGTTTCGTTGTTTTTAGTTGCTAAGTGCAGTGGTTGAATTGCTAGAGATGGTAGTGATTGGGATTAGCTGTACGAAGTCTGAGTAGTACGCTAAATTTATACCGTCGAATTTTTCTTATTGAACGCACTAAGCATGAATTGTATAGTTGTTTTTGGTGTAAATAAAGTATTCTTGCCTTAGTATCGTAACCATAGTTAAGGACTAAGTGTGGGGTAAACTTAGCTTAACCCGACCTTAGCCGAAGCTAACATCTATTTAGCTTGACATTGCGCTTGTTTATGTGTGTTGACAGACAAAATGGCAAGCAGGCAAGATAAAGGTAAAGGTGCATCAACTTTAGGCACCGGGAGGAAAAGACTTAGACTGGGAACAGCAGTCCCAGCTGCACCAGCAGTTCCACGTGGCCAGCGCCGCCAATACAGAACTAGATGGGTGACTGATGAGGGGAAGAAGTGGTATGCTAAACACAAAGAAAACAAATACTTCCCCGAGGAGCATATAGCACGGGAACCATTAGCACAGGAGTTCCCCCGAATAGTTCAAAGGATCGAGGCAGCTGGGCTCAGCTTCATATTTCAGGAGCCCAAGCAATGCAACCTACACTTGGTCTGGGAGTTCTATGCTAATTGGAACCCGGCAATCAGAAGCCACACCGTCAAGATCAGAGGGCAGATAGTCACTCTGGAACACCAACAGCTAAATGCCATCATCGGAGTGCGGGACACAGACGCCCACGTTCTCCGCCAGCTGAATATTACCCCACCATATGCCGACATCAGACGCACATTGTGTGGGGCTCGATCCACAGCTAGATGGAGCAGACATAAGGAAAGGGGCTACCACCAGACTCTGCCTTATTCTCAAATGAACAGGGAGGCTAGAATATGGCTGAAGATAGTTTGCTCGTGCCTAATCCCGGGGGTACACATGACTGATGTGACCCGGGACCGTGTTTGCCTGGTGTATGCCCTGATGAAAGGGCTGGAGATTAATGTTGGGGCGGTCATCATATCCGCCATGAAGAGAGCCCGACTACACCAGGGCCACAGGTATGGGTTCGGTGGACTAATCACCACCTTTCTCCGGGGCCTCGACGTCGAGGAAGAGGCTTTGGATTACATCCCGCAGTTGGAGCGGCGGGCCTTGGACGTGACCAAAACTAAGGCCCCCGACACCACACACGGGCCAGTGCTGACACTTGGCGAGCGACATGCTCGTGATGACCAATACATGGCACGGATGTTTGGAATGCAAATGCTCCAGCTCAGGATCGGTGGGAGACCAGCCACGGAGGAGGAGCTATGGCAGCTCGAGCTGGATTACCCGTTTGGCGAAAACGCCAGGGCTCTATGCCGAGTGGGGCCAGCCTTTGTAGAGCCCACTGATGATGATGTCCCCACGGACGAGGAGACACACCGGGAGGACTCCGATGTGGAGTCCGATGACGACGACGGAGGCGACTCGGACATGGGAGATGAGGCAGCAGCACCTGATGAAGAAGTGGAATACTTTGACTGATCAGGGAGTTCCACCACCCAATTGTGTGATTTTTAATTTTTGTGAACACTGGGGACAGTGTTCGGTTTAAGTGTGGGGTGGGGAGTAGTTAGGTGCTGGGGCTGGGCTAGTTTGCTTGTATGCCTTCCTCTGTATTTTTGTATGTATGTTTCCCTGTGTTTGTGAATTGCAAATTGTTCTGTAGTTGTACATATTTGTGGTATTGATGTGTGTTGTGGAATGTTGATGTTGCCAACTAAGTCCGTAAAATTTTTTTTCTTTTTTCTATCGAAATGATCGATATTTTTTTTTAAAATTCTGCAAAAATATTTTGTGTATGTTTAAAATATTTTGTAAATAATTTTTCCATCGAAATGATCGATGTGTTGCAAAATTTTTCAATTTTTATTTTTTTGGGTTTCTCGGCGTTTGCTTTCGGTTCTTTTACCGAGAATAGTCCCATTGAACCGACGTCATAGTTAGTGACCGTTCCCTATGATGGATGGATGACGACCGTCTTAAGGGAAATGTAGTCGGTAGGAGTAGTGATTTTAATTTATTTTAAGTTTTTTCTTTGGTGGATTGCATCACGGAACCTGTAGTTACTATATGGTTGTGAAATTTTGGTTGCGTGTTGTAACGATATTTAAAATGCAAAAGTGATTCATATGAAAGCATGCAATTTTGTAAATATGATTGAGATAACTAGGCTGTAGAATTCGATTCGGTGTTATTGAGGCTTAATGTTTGAATTCATGTAATTAGCTGATTGAAGAGTCTGTGAATGCATCTTGAATCGAGCATGTGCATAAAGTGTGAAGTGAGGTATTGTTATTCCATGCTATTGTGAAGTGTCTAGAAC
This sequence comes from Datura wrightii, assembly GCA_035772735.1. Taxonomy (NCBI): domain Eukaryota; kingdom Viridiplantae; phylum Streptophyta; class Magnoliopsida; order Solanales; family Solanaceae; genus Datura; species Datura wrightii. The sequence goes on along the minus strand of JASDFA010000008.1, from coordinate 5,779,100 downwards.
TTGCCTGGTGTGTGTACAAAACGAAATGAAGGAGGTGTAGTGTTGGAAAGGATGTAGGCATTTCTTTGTTTTAACTGAGAGTTTCTATTTTTTTCTTGTCATATTCCCTTTTTGATGTGATTGTATACCCTAGTCAGCCCATTGAGCCTTTAGCCTATTATTTCTTTCTTTTGTCCAAAAAGCTTAAACTGAGCTTAATACTTTCTTTTCATTAGCCGTAAAGTCTATACAAAACTCTTAAGCGCTTAAGAAGAACAAAAATTTTTCCAAAGTGTCAAAGAGTGAGAATGGTGAAAAGAAAAAGAAAAGTAGAGTGAGGAAGGAAAAGAAAAGGTTGAAGGTGCACTCGTTATAACTAAATGATAATGAAGGTGCATGAAAAACCTTTGTTTTTGTGTCAAGTGTGCTTGATGAAATGGGCCATACGAAAGTAAATCATCATGAATGGGATGATGGAAAAAAGAAAAGAGAGAAACAATGTTCATGAGTTGATGGGAATGTGTTGAAAAGGCGCTTAAGGATGCTAGTGGCTATTATTGGCTAATCCAATATATACTAGTTCCATAGCTTCCATTACAACCCATTAAAGTCCTACGTGATCTTACATTGCATTTCTTTATATTAGTGGAGTAATACACTAAGGGCAAACTTATGGGTCATGACATGATGCATGTGAATTCTTTTGGGAGAGAGAGTGAAATTAATTTTTACATGCCCCTACTTGAATGTTTGTGTGTCACATGAGCAAAAAGGGGAAGATTCTCTTGAGTTGTGAGGGCACATGCTTGATGAAAGATTGATTTTCGTGTCGGATATCTTGATTAGCTGATTTGCTTGAGTTTGCCGATATCGAGAGTCGATTCTTAAAGTCTAGGAAGTCTTAATGTATTGAAGGTCATTGCATTGTTAAGACCATGCATGTTTTCTTGATGATTTGCAATATTGAATGATCGGTATGACCGTAGCTCAAATTGTCGCACCATAGTGGCGAAGGTTGGGATGTAATTTGCATGAATTGTGTGTTTGTTGTTCGAGGACGAACAAGGATTTAAGTGTGGGGTAAGTGATCTTGGGCAGATTTATATGCCCAAGTGATACTCAAACGTATCATTTTCGCCTTGTTTATAGTGCAATGTGTATACATTTTCATGTAATTGGTAATAAAATGTGAATTTATACTAACCAACATGATTAGCATTGTTTTGTAGGTAAAATATGATTTCGAGGAGCTAAAATGCATGTTGGAGCAATATCGGAGTTGGACTTGGATTCTAGCACGGAAAAGGCATTGGACTACACAATATAAAGGGGCTCCGCGATGGAGCCGTGTCACGCTGCCATCGCGGAGGCATTCTACCTGGAGGGTGAAAAATTAGTCAAATTTCAGTGGAGCCTCGCGACAGCTCCGTGGCACAGTGGCAAGCCTCCGCGTTGCATGCCGTGCCACGTTGACGCTTTATTCCCGGACCCCAAATTTCCAGTGAGGGTCCGCGTTCACGCCGTGTCATGGAGGCAGTGCTCCGCGATGCACTCCGTGACACGTTGCTTGTTATTCCGGGAAAAATTCCCACTAGTATAAATAGAACACTTAAATGTATTTTTCATAATTCAGACTTGGTGGAGCAAGGACGTGGGTTACAGGCAGTTGAGGGACGAAAAGTTCAGGGTTTTTTCTCTCCTTCTTTCTGCTTTCACTCAATTGTTTGTATGATTAACACTTGTTTTAGGATGATTAATCCACAAATGAGTGGCTAATTCCCTTCCTTGCTGAGGTTATGAACATTTGTGATGAAGTTTGATTATTGAATTATATGGTTTTTTATCTTTTTCTTCCATGTTGTTCTATTAATTCTTGTTCTTACTGCATTGGTGTGTGGCCGACATTAATGTACATCTAAAAAGTCCGATTTCACTCGAGAGAGCACGAAATTGGAAAGTTGTGAATTAATAGGGTATTGTTCTTAACTTGATTTGGGAAAATTGAGTTTTGATGTGCTTTCCTGATAGAAATATACTTGAAAGCCGTATTAGTCAATTTAGGAACTGGAATTGTATTGCTAGATCATGAATTGCATTTGATCACAGAAATGTAGACGGATGGTTTATGATTCTTAAGTGAGATTAAATACGAGAGTTTTAATCTCTTGGCTAATGTTCTTGGCTAGCAATTGGAAAAAAGGATTAACCAATGTATGATGATAATCAGTTCATTACATGTTCTTAACCTTGGCATGCTCATATCCATAGTTTAAATTCAAAGTAAATAATTGTCAGTAGTTTTAGTACATAATTTATAAAACAAACTTTTCAATTGTTGGTTACGTTGTTGTCAGCATATTTAGAAGTGAGGTAAAATATAGTATACTTAAGCAATTTTCACTTATCCAGAGTCTCCTTGGATCGATACTTGGCTTACTTAAGCCACTTACTACTTGTTTGACCACGTGCACTTGCGTGTCGGTTTTTAACCCCAACCAAAGCACCGAACAACTGGAATCTTTCCTTCTAAGGGTCACCACGAGGGACACCATGACTCGTGGTGTACCCAACGACTTGTGGTGACCAAGCTTCATCAACACTGCCCAAACTCCTTCCACCTTTAATCACTCTTGACCACAATCCACAAAATGAATTGTGGTGCTGACCACGACTCATGGTCACCTCAAAACTCAAAATTTCAACCCAGTCCAAACTCCTCCCCATGAGTCACTCAATGACACGTGGGCACCCCACGGGTCATTGGATGAATCGTCTTGTGACCTGGTGCAGAAAACTCTATTTTTCCTGTTTCAATTCCTAGGTCTGATGTTAGGGTTTTCGGGGTATTGCACTTTATATATATGATACCACAGTTTCTAAGAAACTTCTACTGAATATAGAACTAGTACAACTATCATAAGGTCAGGAAAAGGCCCCGACTTACTCATACTGTAATATATGTACGAATAAAAGGAGTACTAGACACATATTATCTCCAGGTAGAAGTGGAGCTTACGAAATGTACAATTGAATAATAAGTAACTAATGAGATTGTCTGCTAACTTGTACATCAGATACCACATTTATTTAAATGCAGTGCCCTAACCATAGGGACATGAGTACATACAAAACATTTACTAGTAAGTAAAGCAGATAGAATAACAAGCAAAACATATAAGGAAGCTCAAATGAACAGGAAATCAAATATGAGTAAGTGAAAATCAGAAATACTTTCTGAAACTATAACTCATGGCTTAGACTTATTATCTAGTTATTCAAATGTTTTTAGATTGTTCACTAACATATGGACAAGAATAATTTGTACATGTAAACTATAAAGTCTTATGTCATTTCGACTGATCAACTGAATGGATAAGCCGTAAGGGAAATATTTGGCACATAAATAACATATGTTATTATTTACATGTTGAAACCATTTGCAAGTGATTTAGTCTCGTAAGTCTTGTAGTACATGAAAATACGCCTCTAAAGGGTCAACAAGTGAGAGTTGGCCAACAAGCGGGTCGCCATAAACAACCCATCAAGTGAAATAATAGAACAAGTGTATCATGTTCCTACTAATAAAATGTAAAAATTAGTAATGCCATAATAAGAAGGTACACCACTCTTATGCCGCGTCCCAAAACTGGGGGAAGACACGACTGGCTCCCGATACCCGATTGAACGATAAACTGGCTACATAACCTCTATAAGTATAATACTCAGGCCAACCAGGCCACCTGTCATAGTCAACTATAACTCAGAAAGGGACCGACTAGGTTTCAACATATAATAACAAGAGGTAAGGGGCCGACAAGGCCACAAGAGAACTAGAAAAAACTGTGGAAAGCTAGCAAGGCCACACACTGAACTGGAACTATACAACTAGTCCACAAAGGCCTCTAAAGAGTAAATAAACAAAATACACAGGATAGGGCCCCGACCTACCTATACTATACAACAAAACTCAAAAGACATGCTAGAACTCAACTCTTGAAAGAAGGAAACATACCAACTCTCTGCTGAAGAGAAACTCCTACTGCAGTTGGTGGTCTACACCTCTATATGTACCTGCAACACTATTACAGGGGGTCCCCAGGTGAAGGGACATTAATACGAAAGATATATACTAGTGTGTAAGACTAAAAGATGTAAACACAGTAAATATCAAAGATAACTGAACCATGGATAGGAGCAAACACAACCTAAAATCAATTAACATCAATCTTAACAAGAAAGATAACTGATAATAACTCAAGGGGTAGGGTAGGGAAGACAACCTGTAACCTTCCATCCTATATGCACTGACACGTGCATAACTCAATTGACTCATGTGCACGGACTCCCGATACTTGGACTGGAATTATGATAACTGAATCAAAGGCTAGTTAACACTTGGACTAGGATTTTAAGAGTTACCAGATTCTCAGACCAAGATTTTATAAGTTACCTGATACTCAGACCATGATTTTATAAGTTACCTAATACTTCGACCAAGACGCTTACCAAACACATGGATGAGGATTTTATACATAAAACCTCATACCAATAGTCCTTTAATACTTGGACCATAGAAGGAATTCTTTGATACTTGGACCGAATAATATGCAAACCAATACTTGGACCGCCAAAATGTATAATAAGATATGATTAACTCAGAGAATTGGTCCAACTTGGCGGACCAACTGAATGCAATGCCCCTTACAACTGATAGGATGGAACTTGCAACATTACTTAACTCAAAAGATTAGTTATGAACTCAAGACTTGAGGAACTTTGAACTAAGCATTGTCTACAGAATCTTAGAGTCAACTTTGGATACTCAGACTCAACTTAAAATACTCAGACTCAACTTAGAATACTCAGACTCAACTTGGAATACATGGATTCAACTTAGGATTCTATGATTCATCTCAAAATATTTAGACTCAACTTAGGATTCTCTGATTCATCTCAGAATATTTAGAATCCAGTCAGAATACTTGAATTCCACTATGGAGTACTTGAACTCGATTTGGAGTACTTAGGCTTGACTTTAGAATACTCGGATTCACCTAGAGTTCTCGAACTCACTTAGAATACTTAGATTACTTTAGAGTACTTAGGCTTCACTCTATAGAACTTAACTTGAATTTAGAGTACTTAGACTCAATGTTATATACTTAGATTTTCTTCGAACTAACCTTGAAATTTGGGAGTTGGCTAACTTCACATGAACATCAAGGAAGGAAATCATATCATTATTTTTTAGCTTAAGATATCTCATTTATAATATTTAGGAGAATGGGTAACTATATCACTTCAGCAACTTGCTTCAATATTGGCAACTTAGTTATATTTACTCATTCAAAGTTATCGTCTTAGCTTACTTGGCATAACAAATCATTTTTATAAACTCTTTACTAGAAGAGCTTAATGATATGAACTTCCTGTTGGATCTACATATGTTTATTTGACTTTAATGTAAAGAATCAGCTCACAGTTCCCACAATAAGGAGTTTCCAGATTCAATTTACATTTATGATAATGGCAACACAATATCGTACTTTATTCACCACTTCAGACTAGATACAAGCTCATCACTTGAACCTCAATTCAACATATAACTTATAGATTTAGGTGTAACTTTACTTTCTTGTTTTAGGAATCAAGAACACATTTACTTGACTATAACTTATGAAGTTAAAATCATGCTCAAAGAAAGAACGAGGGCACCTTACATACCTTAGAACATCAACTTCAATTTTAGCCGTTAACACTTTGAGTGAAGTCCTTCAAAATTGAACTCATAACATATAGGAACCAAACTGTTTTACCCCAATAATCTTGCAGAAACGTCTAGCAACAAGAACATAACAACAACATCATCATTAGATTACTACAATCTCCCTCAAAGTTCTAACTTTATAAACACATGGAAATCAAAGGGGGAATTCACTTTCCCTTTACTTTAAAATGGTGTTCTTATGGATAGGTATGTTCTCCTTCAACTTTGCTGCCAAGAAATGCACATGCACTAAAACTTGCTGCAACTCAACATAGAAGAATGTAAAATGATCCTTTTTATCTTTAAGAGTTGTAGCTCAACTTTGCATCATGTTTGGAGGTTGATTTGTAGCTTAATTTCTTCCTTTAATTGTTGGAAAATAGAGATGATTTAAGGGTGTAAGCATGCTGATCAATTCAAGGATGTATACAAAATGAATGCACAACATGTCACTTTAAATATATATATATATAGGTTGGTGATGTGATACCTTGGGGTCCATGTTGCGCTAGCCATTGCATAGGGGCTTCTTTGCCGTACACGTCATTTTGGACAGCCTAGCCTCGCCCGACCTTTCCTACTCGTTCATCAAGTTATTTACATCTCCAATCTTTTGCCAATTCATATTATACACTCCATATTACTTAAATCCCTTAACATGTACATACATATACTTTAATCACTCATCATACAAGTGCTTATATCATTTATATGGAAAAACATTTCTGGGATATAACATCCTCCCCTCTTAGAAACATTTGTCCATGAAGGAGGATCAACCTTACCTCACTGGTCTTTAAAGATAATAAAACACAACTTAAAGAGGATAACTTGTCAAGTTCATACCTCGAGATCATATAGGTATCATAAATAAATGCTGGTACTACTTTCTCATTTCTTCTTTTGCTTCTCAAGTTACTTCTTCGAAGTTTTTACTTTGCCATAACACGTTAACTGAGGCAAATTCTATGGTCCTAAGCTTTCTCACTCGCCAGTCCAAAATAGAACTAGGATTTCTCTATAGGCCATTTCTTAAGAAATTTGAACATACGCATTAGGCATAATACATGTTGGATCTCTTGTACATTTTCGTAGCATCGATACGTGAAACACAGGATGAACTACAGCTAAATCTGCTGGCGTCTCTTACTCATAGGCTACTTCGCCTATTCTGTGGACAACTCGATAAGGTTTGATGTATCTGGGGTTCAACTTTCCCTTTCTAGTAAAACATATGACGTTCTTCATAGGCAATACCTTTAAAAAGAACCAATCGGCAATGACAAAATCCAGTACTCAGCGATGTACATCAGCATAAGACATTTTTCTATTCTGAGCTATTGATAACACTTAGATTACAAATCAAAAGAAGTATAACATGATCGTTGTGAATAAAGAATCCAACAAGGGTCGGGGTCGATCCTACAAGAAATATGGTCAAGAATTTGACTATGCTATTACTTACATTTTTAGTTCAACTATTTTCTAAGGGGTTTTTAATATAAATAAATAAGTGACAGTATTGGGAAAAGGTGTTGTTGTCAATGATATGCAATTAACTAGAGAAGTGATCCCTATGGATTCATAACTATGCCGGATTATTACCCTTGTGACCTATTCCAATACTTAGTCTGTAGATCGATAAAATACATTCATCCAAAAGGCTGATTCTCCCCTATTAGATGACTATAATCAATCACCAGAATAGGTCTTATGAGCATTTCCAACTAACGGTTATCAAAGATTTCAATTAACTTTTATGCGTCCGTAGCTCAAGTTATTAAATGAAAATTGATAATTTCAAGTATTTATTGTCTTTCCCTTTTTCTAATCTCTACTTCTCTAGGTTCAAGTAAATAGACAATATGGGCTAGACCTGACATTGCGCACCATTAAGAAACAATTATCATGAAGGGAAGAACAATACAAGCATCAGAATTGCTTTAGAATCACTTTGTGTTACCCTAATTTGTTATTTCACCATGGCTCCCACAACCCTAGTTGTGGAGGTTTAGTTTCTCATGTTTGAAAGAATAAATCTAGAAAATCTAGAAGAATTCATCAGTGAAGACTTACAATAATGAAAGAATAAAACTCCAAGAATCAATTGCACAATAAATCTTCAATGTCAAGAACACAATGAAGAAACTTGTTCAAAACTCTCGTGAATTTTTTTCTCCAAGTCACATTGGAAAACATCAAAAGAACACCACAATGTAAAATTATCGGCCTCCTAATAAAAACTAAAAGCAAAATATTTATACAATTAATGAAATTCTTTCCTAAATTAATAGGGACTACATCACCGGGATGACCTACGAGTCGTAGCATGCTGCTTCGAGTTATGATCAGTGATCGTACCATACTATGCCTCTTCTGGGTCTATCACAGATGCATAGTACGGCTCATGATAGGTCACCGCAAGTCATAGCAACTAGTCGTTGCTTGAACTTCAACAATGTAACACCTCTGATGATCATCCTACGAACACCTGTTACATCTCGTACTAGGCTGTTATAATTCGTGCATTCCACTTGTGCCTTGAGGATGTCAATTTTCTGTATCTTTGCTTCTGACCACTAGCAATCAGTATGAGTCATACAATCCTATCACAACTCATGGTATTTGGTCACACTCTGAGTTCTATACTTGTGCATTTTATATATCTCTTCTACAAGCACTAGCTACAACTCGTACCCAGATGGTACGATTCATGTTGTGACCTGTAAAGCACCATTTTCTACACTTTTCATTTCTTTTCCATAATCTATCTCCTGGAACTGATTTCCCTATAAATACAAAAAGAACCTCATATCTGTATAAACACATCCGAGTTCTAGCATCTTTTCTATGTTTTAAGTATAGAAAATGCTGTAAAACACGACACATCAGTTGTCTAAAGCCTATCTCTAATAACCTTCACCTTATCAATTGCCTTCTGTACCAAGTCTGGCCCAAATAACCTTGCCTCACTGAGCTCAAACCAACCCACTAGAGATCTACACTTTTTCCCATATAAAGCTTTATAATGATCCATATGAATACTCACTTGATAGCTATTATTATAGGAAAAATCTATCAAAGATACATGATCATCCTAACTCCCACCAAAGTCTAAAACATCGGTACGCAACATATCTTCAAGCGCGTAAATAGTGTGCTCATCTTGTCCATCAGTCTGAGGATGAAATGTTGTGCTAAGGCTCACTAGAGTGCTAAGCCTTTCTGGAAAGAATTCCAGAAGTTCACTATAAAATATGCACCTCTGTTCAAAATAATAGATAAGGGAACGCCATGAAGGCAAACTATCTCTCATATGTAAAATTAGGCATAGTCCTCGACCGCATAAGTAGTTCTAACTGGTAAGAAGGGTACTAATTTTGTTAATCTTTCTATAATCACTCAAATAAAATCATATTTCCTACTCGTTCTAGGAAAACCCATATGAAATCCATATTAATTACCTCCCATTTCAATGCTGGAATCTCTATACTCTAGGTCAGCCCTCCAAGCATTTGGTACTCAACCTTTACCTGTTGGCAATTAGGATACTGAGTTACAAAACCTGTGATGTCCTTCTTCATACCATTCCACCAATATAACTACCTCAGCTCAAATACATATTCTTGGAACCTGGATGTACTGAATAATAGGAATAATAGGCTTCATTCATTATCTGATCTGGTATGTTACCTACATTGGGTACACATATGCGAGTCTGATACCTAAGAACTCCATCTAATCCACACTTAAATAAGGTCTGCTTCTACTGCAGTATACTATCTCTCAGCAACACCAACTTTAGATCATCGTACTGCCTATGCTTAACTTCTGCTACTAAGTATGATTCTATCGTATTATGAATAATAACACCTCCACCTTCAGTATTTAATAATCAAATCTATAGTTTAGCTAACTAGTGTAAAGCTTTTACTATTTCTATCCTATTAGTTTGAATATGGCTCAAGCTACCCATAGACTTGTGACTCAATCCTTCAGCTACAACATTTCTTTTACCTGGATGGTAGAGAATGCTAACATCATAGTCTTTTAGCATTTGTAACCACCTTCTCTATCTCAAACTTAATTTTTTCTACTAAACCAAATACTGGAGGCTTTTATGATCTATGAATATGTCAGCATGAACACCATATAAGAAGTGACGCCAGATCTTCTATGCAAACACTACAACTGCAACTCTAGGTCATGAGTAGGATAATTCCGCTCATATTTCCTTAATAGTCTAGAGGCATAGGCGATAAATTAGTTGTGTTGCATCAGAACATAGCCCAAACCAACTCTAGAAGTGTCACTATAAATGATAAAACCCTTTGTACCCTCGAGAAGGTCCAAAATTGATGTTGAAGTCAACTTATCTTTCAACTCCTGGAAACTGCACTCACATGCTTCTATGACCAACCAGGTGAACCGGTAGGCTGTTGCACCTGCCAATATCGATGGAACTGCAGATGCTGCCAGGGTCGGGGATTTTACTCGAATGAATCCCCCTAGAGTTTCACAGGTCAAAGGTAGATGAGGAACCATAGGATTTCAATGATAAGGCTCAGAAGATCACCCAAATCATGGGTGTTACCTCCATCGAGAGTGCAGATTTGGCTGCTTATCAGCTTAAGGGAGTGGTTGAGAAATGGTAACGTTAGTGGAAATAAGGGAGACGAGTTGGTCCAGGTCCGGTTGAGTGGGATGAATTCATAACTATATTTTTGGATAGATTCTTTCCCCGTGATCTAAGGGAAGTGAAGGTAGAGGAGTTCGTCAATCTAAAGCCAAACTCTATGACAGTTCAGGAGTATGCCCTGAAGTTTACTCAGCTGTCTAGATATGCTCTAGAGATGGTTGTTGGACTTTGGGCCAAGATGAGAAAGTTCATTTTAGTTGTTTCGAAATTGGTGGTTAAGGAGTTCAGGATTTCCATGCTCATCACTGACATGGACATCTCCAGATTTATAATCCATGCACAACAGATGGATGTGGAGATATTGAGAAAAATAGAAAAGGAGAGTAAGCGGGTGAGGACCGGTCAGTTCGAGTATTAGCATCAGAGATTAGGCGGTGGTAGCTACCCATCGCAGCAGTAGAGACCTGTGATCCTTCTTCCAGGCCCTGTAAGGATCTAAAGGGGGGAGCATCAAGCTCTCAGTCTCAAAGCTATGTTTCTAGTAGCCACGCTTTCTCTACATGTCTGAAGTATGGTAAAAACCATCCTGGTGAGTGCTACTTAGGCAAGGAGGGTTGCTTTGGTTGTGACCAGCTGGGTTATAGGTTGAGGGATTGCTTGTTAACTGGATGGGGGAAGGACCAAGCCACTACATCAGCAGCTCCAACAGGTCGCCCAGCTCCGCAGGGTACTATTTCAGGTACAGGTAGTGGTCACCGCTAGAATCACTTTATACTCTATCTTCATGTTATGACCAGGAGAACACTCCTAATGTGGTTACTGGTATGTTACATCTTTTCTACATAGATGTCTATGCATTACTAGATCCATGAGCTACATTTTCCTTTGGGACTCCTTATATAGCAATTCAGTTTGATGTTAGTTTAGAAGTTCTATTAGGACCATTTCTAGTTTGTACCCCTGTTGGTGAGTCAGCCATAGCTAGTCGGGAATACAGAAATTGCCCAGTCATAGTGTTATAAAGAGTCACCACAGTTGACCTGGTAGAGCTAGATATGATCAATTTTGACCTCATTCTTGGAATGGACTGGTTACATTCTTGTGATTCCACAGTCGACTATAGAACTAGAGTCATTAAATTCCAGTTTCCTAATGAGCCAGTTCTGGAATGGAAGGGTTGTATTTCGGCACCTAAGGGTCAGATTATTTCTTACCTTAAGGCTAGAAAGATGATTTCGAAGGGATATATCTACAATTTAGTTCGAGTCAGGGATTTTAGCTCCAAATCCCCAACTTTTAGTTAGTTCTAGTCATCAATGAGTTTCTAGATGTGTTTCTCGAGGATCTTTTTGGAGTCCCTCCCAATCGAAAAAAAAAATTCGGTATAGGACTTATTCTAGAAACCCAACCTATCTCAATTCCTCCTTACAGATTGGCTCCAGCTGAGCTTAAGAAGTTGAAGGAACAACTGAAGGACCTTTTGGACAAAGGCTTCATCAGGCCCAGTAAGTTCCCATGGGGTGCCCTAGTATTATTTTTGGGCAAGAAAGACGGTACACTCAGGATGTGTATTGACTATTATTAGTTGAACAAAGTCACAATCAAGAACAAGTATCTCCTCCCCAGGATTTATGACTTGTTCAACCAGCTTCAGGGAGCTAGCTATTTTTCTAAGATAGACATCAGATCAGGATACTATCAGCTCAGATTCAGAGAATGTGACATTTCAAAGTCATCCTTCAGAACTTGGTATGGTTGCTATGAATTTGTAGTAATATCTTTTGGACCAACGAATGCTCCCGAAAATTTTATGGACTTGATGAACAGGGTGTTTAAGTAGTACTTGGACATGTTCGTTATCATCTTCATAGATGATATTGTAGTCTATTTCAGGGCTGAGGAGGAGAATGCAAACCACCTAAGGATAGTTTTGCAGACTCTAAAAGACAGCCAGTTATTCGCTAAGTTCAGCAAGTGTGAATTCTGGCTGAAGTCAGTGACTTTCCTTGGTCATGTCATTTCTAGTGAGGGCATTTAGGTTGATCCTTAAAAAATAGCAACAGTTAAGAACTGGCTAAGACCCATTTCTCCATCAAACATTAGGAGTTTCTTAGGCCTAGCCGGTTATTACAAACAGTTTGTATAAGTATTATCCTTTATTGCATCTCCCATGACCAAGTTTACTCAAAAGAAGTTCTAGTTTTAGTGGTTTGATGCTTGGGAGAAGAGTTTTCAGGAGTTGAAGACTCGACTCACTATTGCCCTAGTTTTGAATTTACCAGAAGGATCAAATGGGTTCATGATTATTGCGACACCTCCAAAATTGGTCTAGATTGTGTATTGATGTGGCATGGTAAAGTTGTAGCTTATTCTTCCAAACAGTTCAAGGCTCATGAGAAGAAATATTTGACTCATGATCTTGAGATGGCAGCGCTAGTATTTGACTTAAAAATTTGGAAGAACTATCTTTATGGTGTCTATGTAGATGTATTCACTAATCACAAGAGCCTACAATATGTGTTTAGTCAAAAGTACCTAAATCTTTATCAAATAAGGTGATTGGAGTTGTTTAAAGACTATGATATGAGCATGTTGTATCACCCGAGCAAAGCCATTTTAGTGGCTGATGCCCTCAGCAGGTTATCTATAGGGAGTATTGCTCACGTTGAGGATGATACGAAAGAGTGGGCAAAAGATGTTCACAGGCTGGCTCAATTAAGAGTCTGATTGGTAAACTCAGTAGAGGGTGGGGTAGTAGTCTAATATGGGTCAGACTCCTCTTTTGTGGAAGAGATTAAGACAAGGAAAGATGAGGACCCAATCCTACTTAAGCTGAAGGAAGTAGTTCTCTAAAAGGAGGTGGAAGCATTCTCCAAAGGGAG